>CM060909.1:499092712-503892712 GCA_030737875.1 Allium sativum
CCAAGATTTTTATGTTGGACCAAACCTTCATTCTACGTCCAGTCCTAAATTCTCTTCTGAAATTTCACTACTAACAACCCTCACTTAACCCAGAGGAATAGGTCTACCACTACCCGAACAACCATACGGGATTTCGTGCCTCAACTGCTAAAAAAGACTTTGACAATACAAAAGATTTGCTGACTATTTGTGTTCTTTATAACACCGTTATGACAAATTAAAGTACATCCTTCCTGTAATCTTCCCTTTACGATAATAGTGTAGTTCGTGAAAGAATATGGAAGATGTTATGTTTTGGAATTCATATTTCCAAAGATTTTGATTTGATATCCCGAAGTGAAATCTACTTTGATATAAAAGCTAGATATGTATTTCAAATAACTTGCAATAAGAATCGGGAATGAAGTCCAAAGGAATAATTTCTGTAAATTGAATTGGATTTGGAAAAATCTACGTTTGGGGTTTTAGCCTAAATGGGTAGATTGGAAAATTGCATGTTGTGTGATGCATAGTAGATCCATATTTCTATTATTGGTTGTTGTTTATACACCGGCAATCTAGTGGAGGAAACCCGTTCCGTGTTATATGGCGTGGTCCCGTGATTTGCCATATTTTATAAATAAAGTTTAATAACTGTTTTTAGTTCTCACACTAGTCCCATGACTGACTCGTAGTTTGCTTTTTCCATTGCAAACTCGGTGCCTCTATTTTCCACACGGGCAGTCGAGTAGTTTTATTTTGCAGATATTTTGAGCAGGATTCTGGATTGAAGCTTTAAGCTGTGTCTAGGCATTAGTAGTCTTTCGCTGTGTTAGTTTATTTGTTTCCGCTGTGCACTGTATTACATTTATTGTAAACTTATCTTCCGCTGTATTATTATAATCGATGTACTCTCATATTATGTACTCTGATGTAACATTATTATGATGTTTATAAAAGTCTTCTGTTATTTTTTCTGATGTGTTGTATGCCCACAGTTAGCGTATCCTGGTTTTGAACGGTCTTGGTCGGTTTAGCGATCGATTAGGTCCGAGCGAAATCCGTGATTGTTACAGAAGATTAAAAAGTTTTGTAATCTCTTAGGTATGAAAATAGAGTGCTCTTGTAAATCTGATTGCAATAGATTAGATATAAAGAATTAGAATAAAAATTCGATGGACAAAATGATTGTTTGTAACTCTATTTATAATATACATATAGTTGCAATCTTTTACGAATGGATTTGATGAATGGATATGAATTAAGAGTTGTGTCCCTTTGCCGAAAAGTTGCATCTATTTATATTTAGAAGTCTGAAATAAAATTTCAGAAGTCTGTTTTTAAACAAGTATGCATACAACAAAAAAGTAAGATATTTCAAGCCATATTCAGTGGTCTGAAATATTCAAAACAAACAACTGAATATTATGCTGGATATATACTTATGTTTCAATAGACAGACATCTAAATTGAAAATTTTAGACGTATGTTTGTTGTTTTGTGCCCATATCCTGTGCATGTTTATAAGAAAAACATATAAACTAAAATGTGCATGTTTATGTATCACCAAGAAAGATTTTAACAATATCTATACCAATACATACAGACTCTAAACAAAAACAATCTTCAATTGAGCTCTTGTAATCTGTTGTAGAGTTTTTTCCTGCAAAACAAAGGTAGTCGATACTAATATTTGTACATGTATAGTTGTCATAATCAAAATGCTATAAAATGAGATCCAAATTTCTCCCTTTTTTGATAATGACAACTATACATGTAACTCCCCCTGTCAACATGCATATATATTTTCATATGTTTTTCCCTCTTTGTGATTGACAAAGGAGATATAAATACAATGCAATACACACGAATATGCACAGCAAACACTACATAAATAAAAAGCACAAATATTCACATACAAACATTCAGACATAACCACATTTGCAAGCACATATTAATGTTTTGTGCCCACATAAGCAAAGTATGAAAATATTATTACAAACCATAGAAATAGAAAGTTTGTTATGATGCAAAAGTACCATAAAAGATCATATCAATTTTACCAACTTTCAGTAGCGGATATTCTAGGAGCACCACTGGTATCACCACCTTTAGGATCATCATTACCGGAGCTTGAGTTCGTTGCTTCTTCACCATTGGAACTTGAAGACAACTGAAATGGAGTTGGATTAAGGGCTTGAGAAGATTGAGGTCCGATGCAAGAAATTTTATCCCAAATTTTGTTGAGAAAGCCTTTTAGAGAGTTGAGTTTCTTATTGGTCGTATGCTCAAACTATCTAAGTTCTTTGTGAAGTTTAGATTGGTTTCAGGAGAACATGACCAAGGCTTGTTTAGAAGGAAAATTGAGAGTAACGATTTGAATGTTTTTTCTTCTTCTTCCTTAAGTTCAAGTTGACAACGACGACGAGATGATTCTGTTGGTGATGCTGTCGGTTATGATGCTATGTTTTCTTGCCAAGCTTGAAAATACATGTACTCTAACATTGATGGTTTGGGATCAATATCCATAAGTCTTAAGGTTTTTGGACGTATTTCTTTGATGCTCAAATAACCGGTATCGGGTATGCTGACTCCGCTTTCAAAAAGTATGTGTGTTGCACAAGTACCGTAATGAATCGTCTCAGACTTTCACTTTTTTGTAATATCCACCCATTCGTCGAGCATGATCTTAGCCCAATTAATTTGCTTGTTAGAGTAAATAGTATATAACGCTTGAAGTTCGCGTTTGTAAAATTTCTCATAACTTCCTTTCCCTAGTTGAATGGTTCGGATTAAAATATGGTTTAAGAGACATGCTTGGGTACGGAGATTAGTGGACGTAAGATCTTTCATATTAATTAAGGTGTCGGATAGGAACTTATGGGACACTTCATTGCTTTCTTTCATATTAACTTCAATAGAATCATTATCAAGACCTCGCCATGAACAATGAAAGATTTGTCCAAAACGTTAGATGGGTAGAAGAATTTGTTTTCTACAAACCATAGACCAAACACAATCCGTTCGGCTTCTTGGAGATCGATGATCCAAATTTAAATTGGTAAAGAAGAGTTCGATAAGCAAAGAGTATATTTTAACATGACTGACATTGTATTCAACTAAGGATTCGAAATTGAAATGTCTAGCATATTGTAGAAGACAATAATGAGAAAAAGAATTGAATTTTACAAATGGTCCTTCGATTTTTTTTTTTTTTTTTTTTTTTTTTTTTGAGTTTTTCATGGATTTGCACCTTTGTTAGCAATGTCATTCCATAGCCATTGTTGAATTTGATCGTCGGAAGGAGGTTCTGATTCTTGTTGTTTTGAGCGTTTTGGTCTAGATGCCATTGATTTTGATTATGTAGAAGTGTTGATTTTTGAAGTATGGAGGCTAGGGTTTTTTTTGTTGTAAAAGGAGAAAGTAAAAAATGAATGGAGGAGATAAAGTGGTGGATAACAAAGTAGGGTCTAGCCTTTTTTAAAAAGCGATTCAGCAGAATTCAAACGTTTGAAATTTTTAAACAGACATCTGAATTTATAAAAATTTCAAACAAAGCGGAAACGGTTCATTTTTGTCCTAATTTAGAAACCTGTTTATATTGATTCAAACGTCTGTTTATATCAATTTAGGCGTCTGAATCTGGAACGAAATTCTGTATACGTTGGAAATCAGACGTCTAATATAATGAAAGTAGATATCTTTTTTCTAAAAAAACCAATTTTGTGTTTGTAAGAGAATCATTAATATTACCAAATTTATTACAAACTTATGCTTGTAAATTCTACTTTGTTAATATATATATATATATACAAGTGTACATATATATATATATATATATATATATATATATATATGTGTGTGTGTGTGTGTGTGTGTGTGTGCGCGCGCGTGTATGTTTGTATGTGTGTGTTAATGAGATTTGGGACTTTTGTCATCATCTTTTGTATCTTCAACCCAAGACTTTAATGGTGACCAAATATTTGCTTACGTATGTGATTCATTTGGTACCCATGGATTCCTTGGATCATTAGTCGTACGATATGAAGATTATGGATCAAGAGGACAAAATGGACGTGGTATCAGTTCACATACATCCTTTTTCTTTGAGTTATAGAATTTTAATGCTATTTGTTCGAAGAAGCTAAGACGTGTTGCAGTCACCTTTTGTTCGAAGTATAATTCTTTTTGGAGATTATACCGTTGTTGCTGATAATGATGAGTCTCATTTATCTTCTTCTTTGTATTCAGAGAAACAAACAATTGATGCTTAGTTTTCTTAGCTTCTGGTGTAAAACCAGTGCGATAATTTGCCCATTTATACATGGGTTCATGAGCCAGTGTTGGAGCAGGAAAACGTGTGATTTGGTAGAGCTATCAGTCATTCTTGGTATATAGGAAGAAGTCGATATTCTTGAGTTTTGTGATGCCAATGTAAAGTGAGTTTAAATTTCTTTATTTGATTTGAAAAGAAAACTTGTGATTTTGAGTTTAATATTAACAAGTATATATATATAGGCTGAAACAAGCTAAAATGTTTGTAGTGTTGGGTTACCAAAAATTTAGAGCCTAAGTTTGATTTGATGGTTTATAATGAAAGGTTTCAATAGAGTTAAAATTATGTGTTATTATAATATGAACAATTCAAGTATTCAGCTCAAATGTTTAAGACATCATACTTATAATCAAGTGACCCAAGTTTGAATCCTATCTCTAGCATGATGTCAAAATATTTTTGCAAGATTTTACTTTGTTATATTCTTATGTATATGTAATATTTTTAAACATCTTTAAGTGAGATTATACTTAATTCTCCACATAGTTAGATAAATGAATTTTCTAATAGTGGTTTAGTAAAAATGTCAGTTATTTGATTTTCAGTAGAAATATTTCTACATTAATAATTTCTTTTTTGATATTGTCTTGTAGGAAAGGATGATGTATATCAATATGTTTTGTACGTGAATCATTTACTGGATTTTTAGATAAATTTATTGCGCTTGTATTACATAGTAAATTGTTGACTTAGATAAATTTATTCCAAAATCTCTAAGAGTCTGTTGCATATATATGACCTGAGCACAAGCTAAAGCAGCAGATATATATTATGCTTCACATGTTGAGAGCGATACACAATTATGTTTCTTACTAAACCAAGAGACAAGTGATTTTCCAATGAAATGGAATTTACTACTTGTACTTTTTCTATCAGTCTGAGATCCACCGACATCAGCATCGCTGAACGATACTAATTCAAATGGAATTCCTTCGGATAGAAAAGTCTAAAGTCCTTAGTATTATTAAGATATCGCAGAATTCATTTTACCGCTCTTAAATGTGATTCTTTAGGAATTGCGTGGAATGTGGCACATAAACATACAATCATCATGATGTCTGGTTGACTTACAGTTAAGTAAAGTAAAGATCCCATCATACTTCTATAAAATTTATGTCAACACTTTTACCGTTTTCATCTCGATCGAGATGAACTGTAGTACTCATAGGAGTAGGTTTTCCAGAAGTGTTTTCCATTTCAAAACATTTAATTAAATTATTACAATATTTTTCTTGATTTATAAATATATCATTAGATAATTGTTTGATTTGTAATCCGAGAAAATACGATAACTCTCCCATGTGTGACATTTTGAACTCTTTAGTCGTTATATCTGAAAATTCCTTACATAAATTTTCGTTAGTTGATCCAAATATAATGTCATCTACATATATTCGAATCAGTGAAATATCTTCATTTGTGTTTTTAATAAATAGAGTTTGGTCTGCTTTTCCAATTTGAAATCCTGAATTAAGTAAATAACTCTTAAGTCTATCATACCATGCACGTGGTGCTTGTTTTAGACCATATAGTGATTTTTTAAGTTTATATACATAATCAGGGTATTTTTCATGAGTGAATAAGGGGGTTGTTCGATGTTTACATTTTCTTTTATAAATCCATTTAAAAACGCACTTTTTATATCCATTTGGTAAAGTTTAAAATCATGAAAGCAAGCATATGCTTATAAATTATGTATAGCTTCTAATCATGCAATAGGGACAAACGTTTCCTCATAATCAATTCCTTCCTCTTGATTATAGCCTTGTGCTACTAATCTTGCTTTATTTCGAGTAATATTTCCTAGTTCATTTGCTTTATTTTTATATACCCATTTGGTTCCGATAACTGATTGATCATCAGGATGAGGAACTATTTCCCAAACATTGCTTTGTTTGAACTAATTTCGCTCTTCTTGCATCGCGATGATTCAAAAGTCGTTTTTTGATGCTTCTTTAGTGTTTTTAGGCTTAATAGTCGAAAGAAAAGCAATATGTACCATTTGGTTTAGTTGACTTCTTGTTCGAACTTGGGAATCAATTTCTCTAATTATATTTTGTGTAGGATGATCACATAAGATTCTAGGAGGAGATCTTAAATCATTGCTATGAATAATATCTTCACTATTTTCAAGATTTGTGTCTTCTGTGTCAGTTATAAATTATTCGTCATCTTTGATAATTGAATTTTCATTAAATTTCTCATCAAAAGATACATGTAATGTTTCTTCAATAATATTTGTTCATTTATTAAAAATACGATATGCCTTACTTCGTTTGGAGTATCCTACAAATATTCCATGATCGACTTTTGGATCAAAATTTCCAAGTTGATCTTTTGTATTTATCATAAAACATTTTGACCCAAAAATTTTAAAATGTGAAAAAATAGGTTTTCTCCCGTAAAGAGTTCATATGAGGAGTTTTAGTTAGATGTGTATGGAAATATGATTCAGTACATAACAAGAAGTTGTTACAGCTTCTCCCTTAAAATGCTTTGGTAAAGTGCTTCCATTTAATAAAGTTCTTGTGCATTATTGTAATGTTCTATATTTCCTTTCTACAATTCCATTCTGTTATGGAGTTCTAGGAAACGAAAATTATGATTTATTCCTTTCGTTTTACGAAATAATTCAAATTCACCTCCATAGTCACTTCGTATGTTTTTTACTTTTAAATTTTTAATATTTGAAATACTTTTGACAAAATTTTGAAATGATCAAAAGTATCACTTTTGTTTTACATAAAAATTGTCCATGTATATCTAGAGAAGTCATCAACTATTACAAACACATATCGATTATGATTAATAGATTGAACCTGTGTTGGTCCGAATAAACCCATATGTAGAAATTCTAGTGGTTATTTAGTTGAAATGACTTTCTTAGATTTAAAGGATGATTTAGTTAATTTTCCTAATTGGCAATCATCGAAAATTTTATTTATTTTAAAGTTTATTTTTGACAAAAATTTTACTAATTCATTTTCCGAAAGTTTTCATATCGATTTAAAATTAATATGACAAAACCTTTTGTGCCATAACCAAGGATTATTATCTTTGGCTATTAAAAAAATCCTTATTATAATTAAATTTCATATTTAAAACATAGATATTTCTATCTCTATTTTCTTCAAAGAAAAGATTTTGATTTTGATCGAAAATACTGCTTTTATTTTCTGAAAATATTATTTTAAAGCTTTTGTCGCATAATTGACTAATTCTTAACAAATTGTATTTTAAATTTTTAACTAGAGAGACATTTGTAATAAGGGTAAATTTGATATACCGTAGTTGCACACGTCTCCTTTTCCAATGATATAGCCTGCCGAGTTATATCCAAAAGTAACAGAGCCACCATCAAAGTATGTAATGTTCGTAAGCATATCTTTGTCACCAGTCATCTGTTTTGGGCAACTACTGTCTAATATCCATTTTCTTTTCTTGAGTGGGACCTGAAAGAAACTTTTATAAAATCATTGGTATACACTTTTTAATAGGGTCCTAAGAGTTAGATCTTAGGAAACTAAACCCAAGTGGGTTCAGTATCCCACTTATAAAGATAGTTTTTATTGTTATGAATAGTTTCCATAAATAATTTGATATATTTGTTCCTAATTAAACTATTGTTGTTTTTGGTACCCATATTTTTATTTTTGTTTTCCTCTTAGTATGTTTAGGTATACTTGATGATACCTTATTTTTCAATACTACATTATGTTTTGAATCATTATTCCTCTTAAGATTAAAATTTTTCTTTGCAAGAATTTTTGTATCTTTCTTGAAATCTAACCAATTTTATTGAAATAAGATTGAGAATTTTCTATAATTTTAGATAAATTCTCTCTTCCTTTATTAAAGTTAGAAATATTTTTAGAAATGCTATCTAATCTGGTCTGAAGATTGGTATTTTCTAACTCTACTTGTCTAACTTTAGTTTTTAAACTGTGATTTTCAGACATAATTCATTCTTCACCTCTTGAGTTTCAGTATTTTGACTCAAAAGTGAGAGTTGTGTATCTGAATTAGAGAGAGTTTCTTAAACTTTTTCAAGTTCTCCTTCCAGAAATTTCTTCTCGTCTTCCAGCATATTCAAATTCTACTTTATCCTGATTTTATCGGGCTTCCTTAAGTTTGTTTTCAAGAATTTTTATAGTATTTAAATATTTAATGTTTACTTCGATTAAATCAACATAATATAAATCACTAGCCTCGGTGTCTTGAGCCATGAAGCATACATTTGCTTTTTTGTTGTCGCCGTCTATTAGACCAAAAATTGGCACTAACACCCAAATGCAGATCACAGATCACTGAATGCAGAAAAGAGTAAATAAAGAGGAGACACACGAGGTTTTTATAGTGGTTCGGCTGTAGATATAGCCTACGTCCACTTTATAATCTTATTGTTATACTGACAGATTACAAGAATCAGTTACATGTAGACACACAATCCGTGTGTTTATTGAGATTATAATAGGAGAATTAAGATGTAGAATGGTGAAAAATCCTTGTAATCAGTAATGGCGGAGGCTGTGGAGATGTAGGAGAAAGTCTCAGCCAAAAGGTCCTTTAAAATGCCGTGAAATGGTGTATTTATAGCTGTAGGAGAGCTTTTGGGTTGACCGGATCGTGATGGGGTATGTGGCACCCAATCCGGTAAAGTAGGAGCAAGATGTGGCATGAGAATAGGTCAAAACAGTGCGTGTACCTGCAGGTCTGGAGATCGGATCGTGGTAACGGGGTCGGATCGCGATGGTGGATCGCGACCATCATGTGCACCACGAGCGGGTCGTGCTCTGAAGGTGTACCACGAACGGGTCATGGTCTGAGGGGGGCGATCCGATAAGGGGCGATCCGAGAGTGCATGTGACGCTTCGTCGCTTTATCCAGGAAATTGCCAGATTGCACCAGTTTATGGAAACGGGCATAACTTTCAAACTATAAGTCCGATTGAGCCAAACCAAAGCTCAAACTGAAGCTAACTCAGAGATCTACAAAAGTTACTGAGCTCAGCTCGTAATCGCTGTTTTCGGGCCCAAAAGAGGTCATCTGATAGGAGTTTCGGTCCTGTTTATGTTAAGGATGTGATTTTGACCAAATCTCTCAATGTCTTCTGACGTTATTTCCATTGCTTGGGCATGTTATCATTCAGGAATTCCATATGTGACAGCTTTTTCCAAAAAATGTGTCAACATGTTTGACCCCAGAACTTATCTTGCTGGTAGAAGGAAGATGTGTTCTGGATAATCTGAGAAATCCAGGTCCAGAATGCGATGATCACGCCGGATCGTATTAAGGCCAGAAAACCAACGATCACACGGGATCATATTAGGGCCAGAGAAATCCAAGAAGACCAGGAATTTGTACCTGCAATAAGATAAAACAAACAATGCAAGAATATTTCCTAAATGGCCTTACCGGAGTAAACCATCCAAGGAGATGTTAGAGGGGCTCCAAGACGGCCTTACCGGAGTAAGACGACCAAGGAAATGCAATGAAAGTTCCAAGACGGCCTTACCGGAGTAAGACGACCAAGGAAAAGCACATGAGGTTCCAAGACGGCCTTACCGGAGTAAGACGACCAAGGAAAAGCACATGAGAATTTGTTTATACTGGACAGATCCAGTTGGGAGCCGGAGCTCATGTTCATACTGGACGGATCCAGTTAGGAGCCGGAGCTCAAGAGTGATCATTATTGATCCATGAAAGCTAAGCGGCAATTATTCTAACCCCGAACACGACTGTAGACTACAGGTCGGTTCCGTGCGTGTGGGCCGATGTTGCCGTGCTTATTACATGCGTTGAAAATAAAGAGGGGCGAGAAGTCGCCTAAAAGCCTAAAAACATGATCTATGGACCGGAGTCTGGCAAACTGAAGGGATCCGCTGGGTGGGATCAGTTGATAATAATCCCGCGATTGCTCGATCCAGTATCATTCCCTCTCCGGGGAGTCGGTGGTGGCAGCGCAGGTGTGAGCGCAGTTGGTTGAATGACATACTCAGGTAGTTCTCCTCGCCTGACCCGATCCTTGATAAGGTCTTGCAAATGTCTGCAGTCATCGGTGTTATGACCGTCGATGTCATGAAATATGCAATGTCTTCCGGAATTGCGTTGTGCTAGCGTTGGCTCCCTCTTGGGAGGCCTTGGATATGAGGCGGCACCCACTATATCCACGTATATGTTGCTCAGAGTGTCATTCAGTTCAGTGTATTTGTCGTATCTGGACCCTCTCCGGGGTGGAGCATTACGATCATTTGTAGCAGGGGTCTTTCCTTTACCCTTGTCATTGCCTTTTCCAGGATTGGGCGGTTCTCCATCTCCGAGCATGTTGACGTCGAGAGTGCGTTTCTCAGAAGTTGCATCTTCTTCCCGCAGGAACCTATCTGCTTCAAGGTAGAATTCGCTGAGTTTTCGCGGTGGATCTCTGTACAAAGACTTTTTGAACTCCGAGTTATCTAGAACGCCAGATACTGCTGCCATCAGTACCATCGACGGTTCAGGGCGATCAACTGATGCTGCTGCAACGTTGAATCTTTCCAGAAAGGAACGCAAAGTTTCTCTGGGCCTCTTCTTGATTATGGTGAGTGACATGACGTTTTTGAGTTGAGCGATGTGGATCCAAAACTGTTCAAGGAAGCGAGCGACCAACATATTCCAGCTGTTGATCGATTCCGTCTCTAGCTGCCGAATCCACATAGCGGCTATGTCAGTCAAGAAGAGGGGAAAACGCTTAGCCATGACGTTTTCCGACGCTGATTGAACTTCCATATGCTGTTTGTAGCGCATCAGGTGCATGGTAGGATCCGTCCTGCCATTGTATGGCTCCAGTTGTGGGAGTTTGAAATCCGGGGGAATGCGGGAATTCCTGATTTCCTGAGTGAATGGGTTGTGATTGACGTCATCCACATCATTCTGATAGGAGTGGCCTCTCGAGAGGCGTTGAATCAGATCAGCGAGTCGATTGCCTTCAAAAAGCTGTTGCAAACTACCAAAATCAGAGCTGGTGCCCCCAGCGTTGAATGCAGGAGATGATGGAAGCTGTTGATGAGCTGCTGTGTGCGGATCGCGGTTCGCGGCTCGAGGGGGGCGACCCGACTCGGTCGTGGATCGTGGAAGGCGGTGCGTGAGTCTGGAGGGGGGGGGCAAACCGATCGGGTTCTGGAGCCCCGCCACGAGCCGTGGCCTGTTGTTGATTAAGATTTAGTGCTCTGTTGTCCATCCGATCCAAAGTTGAATTCGGTTGTCCCTGAGTGTTACCAAGAGCAAGGGGGTTTCCCCCGAGTCCATGTGATGCATGAGCCGCTTCTGTGGCTTCATTTCCAGTGACTTGAGCGTTGCTCGGCCTTCCATCCATCCGAGCGAAGAATTGGTTGATCATTTCCTGTTGTTTCTGGAGGAGATCATCTTGCCGTGCCATCTGATCTCTCAGTTCAGCGAGAACTCCATCCATCTCGTCTCTAGTCAAGTATGCAGAAGGATCTCCATGAGAGGAACCTTCCTGGTTTTCCTCGTTCCTTGTGCCTTCAACATCAGCATCATCAGCATGAGCGGAAGTTCCAGTCTTCTTCCTTTCGACTGCCATTGAGTTTCCTTTCAAGCTAGAAGTTGAAGCTTTTGCGTGCCCCCCTACCTGGCGTGCCAAAATATTAGACCAAAAATTGGCACTAACACCCAAATGCAGATCACAGATCATAGAATGCAGAAAAGAGTAAATAAAGAGGAGACACACGAGGTTTTTATAGTGGTTCGGCTGTAGATGTAGCCTACGTCCACTTTATAATCTTATTGTTATACTGACAGATTACAAGAATCAGTTACATGCAGACACACGTGTTTATTGAGATTACAATAGGAGAATTTAGATGTAGAATGGTGAAAAATCCTTGTAATCAGTAATGGCGGAGGCTATGGAGATGTAGGAGAAAGTCTCGGCCAAAAGGTCCTTTAAAATTCCTTTAAATGGTGTATTTATAGCTGTAGGAGAGATTCTGGGTTGACCGGATCGTGATGGGGTACGTGGCACCCGATCCGGTAAAGTAGGAGCAAGATGTGGCATGAGAATAGGTCAAAACAGTGCGTGTATCTGCAGGTCTGGAAATCGGATCGTGGTAACGGGGTCGGATCGCGATGGCGGATCGTGACCACCATGTGCACCACGAGCGAGTCGTGCTCTGAAGGTGTACCATGAATGGGTCGTGGTCTGAGGGGGGCGATCCGAGAGTGCATGTGACGCTTCGTCGCTTTATCCAGGAAATTGCCAGATTGCACCAGTTTACGGAAATGGACATAACTTTCAAACCGTAAGTCCGATTGAGCCAAACCGAAGCTCAAACTGAAGCTAACTCAGAGATCTACAAAAGTTACTAAGCTCAGCTCTGTAATCGTTGTTTACGGGCCCAAAAGAGGTCGTCTGATAGGAGTTTCGGGCCTGTTTATGTTGAGGATGTGATTTTGACCAAATCTCTCAATGTCTTCTGACGTTGTTTCCATCGCTTGGGCATGTTATCATTCAGGAATTCCATATGTGACAGATTTTTCCAAAAAATGTGTAACACCCCACCTCCGCCAGGGCGGCTCTTGCAAGCAACTCTGACTTTGGTGGGGCGTTTTAAAACAAGGTAAACATGCATAATGATATAGCAAGGCAGGACATGACATATATATATGTAAATAAATAGAGTAAGTACATAAAATAGCGGAAGAATTTTAAACCATTTCAAAAACAAGTCTGCTACATCATAATGTCAATTTCCCAAATAAACAAGTCTAGTACATAAAATAACATCATCTGAAACTGAAAAGGAAAACATAAAAGTAGCTATCCCCAAAGTGGAAAAACCATAGCGAGCTCAAGTCCAAAGCATACATGAGCTATCCAAGAAAGCAGCTACGATCCAAGCTAGGCTCCTGTATTCCCTCCCTGAGAACCTGGGGGGGGGGGGGAACGGAAGAAAAGAGGCGAAAGAAAACAGGTCAGTCAAAAAGACTGAGTAAGCCCTGGTACGATCAGTCTATAAACTAATAAAGTTAACAGCATGATGGAAACTGAGATGATCATAGATAACAACATACTGGCATGATAAAATAACTACAAGATAGATAGAGGTGTCATCGCATAAACAAGGTTAAGTTTTGCACCACGGTGTACTAGCAAACCAACATAACAGGTATTGATCCCTTGGTCCAAGCTTTGACCCAATAACTTGAAGTGACCTTAATATAAGGTCCAACCAAACGGTCTAGTCGATCGGCTCCCTATAAGCCTAACACGTCAAGTTTTGGTGTCCATACGGCCCACATATGGATGTAGTCTGACTGTGCTGGGTCCACCTTCGGGTGTATCAAGCCTTCGGGTGTCAACCCCAGACACTGAAGCAATAATGCACAGTCTAAACCTACTGGTACCCGTGCCTCGAGTTTGTCCAATACTGGACTACGTGCACGTCCGTAGCCCGCCTGGACCCGCACCGCTGTACCACTCAGCCGTCGCTTTGGTCGCTTACATCAGTCCAGTAATCGTGCCCCGCCCTAGCCTAGCCTCTAGGGTTGTGATGATACCAAACTGGGATTACTGCCGGAATAGACCACGTTGCTAGGGTTTCCTAAGAGGGTTAAGTGCGATTTAACCCTTCACTAATCATGGATTAAATTGGTTAAGTGTAACCGACAGTTCACAACTTAACCGCATTTCAATCCCTCAAACCCCCAAATGGATTAAATTGGTTAAGTGTAACCGACAGTTCACAACTTAACCCCATTTCAATCCCTCGAATCCCCAAATTGGTTAAGTATTAGTGGACCCTGACTTAACCCTAATCCTGAGGCATTAATTAGTTTAATGCACCTTAACCTCTCACATTAGACTTTGTTGTGGTTACCTAGTTAAGCCGGTGGGTTCCGGGTAGATTTACACCACAACTTGGTCTAACCTCGGGTCTTGGCACCACATGACCAACTTCTCACATTGGGTCCTATTGTTTGTAGCCACTAGTTAAGCCGGTCGGTTCCGGGTAGAATTACGCTACAAACTCAACCCAACCTCGAGTTGGCCACACTTATGTTTTCTAAGTGTCATGTCCACTTTATTTCAAAACATAATTACAAGTCAACAAATACTTGGGTAGACCTAACTTAATAGGTAAATTCCCAAGGGGTAGACCTAACTTAATAGGTAAATTCCCAATCTTATATTTTCATGTATTTTAAGTTTACCCAAACCCCCCAACGTCATTCTATCGCTTACATATTCGTAATAACGCATAAAGGATAGGAAGAGGGAACTTGGCATAACATACATGATGAACTTGCATATCACAACAAACATGCATAACATGTTAGACTTGCATAACTTAGCATAGTGAACTTGCATATTACCATAAACATGCATAACATGGCATAGTGAACTTGCATAAATATGCATAACCCAATAAACTTGCAAATCATGGCATAGTGAACTTGCATAACATGCATAACTTGTTAAACTTGCAAATCATGGCTTGGTGAACTTGCATAAACATGCATAACTTGTTAAACTTGCAATTCATGGCTTAGTGAACTTGCATAAACATGCATAACTTGTTAAACTTGCAATTCATGGCTTAGTGAACTTGCATAAACATGCATAACTTGTTAAACTTGTAATTCATGGCTTAGTGAACTTGCATAAACATGCATAACTCAATAAACTTGCAAATCATGGCTTAGTGAACTTGCATAAGCATGCATAACTTGTTAAACTTGCAAATCATAGCATAGTGAGCTTGCATAAACATGCATAACTTATCAAACATGTGCAACATAGCATAGTGAACTCACATAAGCATGCATAACTCATTAAACATGCATAACATAGCATAGTGAACTCGCATAAGCATGCATAACTCATTAAACATGCATAACATAGCATAGTGAACTCGCATAAATCCCAACTTTCATCACATATTAACTTTAGAGTTTCTAAAATGAAGGTAAGAGGGCTTACAATGCTTATGCGGACTCAAATAAGTATAGCAAATGTAAGAAACCCCTTATGCAACAAAATAAAACCCCAAAATGCAAGCAAACTTGATCAAGACTCCTCCTTTATGATGACAATGGAGAAACAAGACTTTAATGCAAGCTAAAGAGGATCATACAAGTCTAAATACACTTGTATGCATGGAAATCTCTTAGGGATTTGTTTAGGAATTGTATGAAGAGAGTGGAGGCCATGAGAGTTTTGATTTTGGCATAGTTTAGTTGCTAGAATGAATAATGAGTGATTTAGGGTAGGTTAGGGTATTATTTATAGATTAGGCTAGGGATTTAGACCATAGGATTAACCCTAGGTTGAATTAGGTCCATCAGATCTCGGAAGTCTCCAGAACCCAGCCACAAAACCAGACCAAGACCCAAAATGGTGCGCCAGGCAAAACTGCCCGGCCACCCCGTGTCGACAGGGCTGTCGACACCCTGGGGACCCTGTCGACATGCCTGTCGACATGGGGGTCCTAGCGGGAATTTTCCCGCCTACGCCAGTTTGCCCTAATTCCCAACTTTCAACTTGAAATTCAAATCTGTTTTTACTTAGGAATTTTCTGAAAACTTCGCTGGGCCTTAACTGGGTCATACGGACTCCGATTTTCGAAAACTCGGACTCTATTTAGCGTATTTTTCCGAGACGAACGCAATGGCATAGCCCATTTCCCTTGATTCAAATTTTTGAATTAAATTCTGCCTCGATTTATGTTATAACAGGTTATTGAAAATACGGGTTGTTACATCCTCCCCTCCTTAAAGGATTTCGTCCCCGAAATCTTCAAGTTAGGAAGAACATATCCTACCATCCAACATCCATCTACTCAAAACATCATCCATGAGCAATCATTGTCCTTACAAAATTCTAAATGTGGTATGAACATATGCAAAAGTGTGTGTATATGTACTTACCTAATGCAGAAATCAGGCGGTTACTGATACAGTAAACCTCCTTAATGCATATGTATGTCAGTGAAATGAATCCATATGTATGCAAATTCCTAATCATAATTTATAGTATCTATATGAGTGCACATAACATTCATCCATATGCAACATCCATGTGGTAGCACAACAAGTTTCAACCATGAATAAGTGTAAGCACTCATGCATATGCAATATGAGGAGTGTGCGAGCCGATCTAGTGCCTAATTGTGTATAATATATCCACGAGCAACTACTTGCAAACACTTGCAACCATCAAACATAACATGTCTCAAACACATGTTTCATCCAAAGGATTCTACCTAAGGTTCTCATGACAAGATAAACACGATAAACTAGATAAACTAGATAAACATGGATAGAGAGTTATGCTAAAAAGAGATCTTAGAAGATAAGCAAGATAAACTCCTTTTTGGATCACAAGAAATCCATTCAAACTCTGACATATAGTACTAACCGATGAGTCATAACCCCCTTATGGAGTTTACAACAGAAGTAAGATCGAGAATGGGACCGAGAGGATATATACAAAAGATAACTTGCAAGCAAGCTCCACAGGAAAACAAGGATCAAGGATGCACTCTTACAAAGAGATATGATGCGTGTATCTAGTCCTTAGTCACGTTTTCTTGAGCTTAACTCTCCTGTGCTTTGATCGTCTTCCACTTCATGATTTCTTGGCTTCCTAACTCCTATTTCCCAAATTCGAGTTGGAACTCATTTCATTATCGTCTCTCGTCTTCCTCTTTCACTCATTCTTCTTTTATCATACTCGGCCTAAACATAACTGTAACCTCATGGTTTCATGCAAGCTTTCCAAAATTCACTAGTGAATCCTGGATCTCGTCTACTTACTATAAAGTATTCCACGCAGCAGAACTTTTCTTGAAAATACCAATCCACGTTGCCAATTGCCCTTATAAACGTGATTTTCTATAACTCATGCTTAATCGAAATGAACCATCCGCCTATGAGTGATAAGCCATACCTAGATTCAGTTGCCTACCCATGGCTTCCTGTAGGCTATTTCAAGACTGGCCAACTTCTTGAGGGTAAACCGTTGCTAACCATGATGCAGTCCTCTCGCACTTCACCGGACTGAAATGAGCACTCGTCGTGAGTCTACCTATTATGACCCACCTACCCGTATTCCCTTTCTTTGATCTAGGTAATCTATCCACATAATCTATCGAGAGGTTTTCACACTTCCCTTGCGGAACCTCCAATGGAGGTAATGGCCCGCCGGGCTTCTATGACTTGGCCTTAACCTGGTGGTACAACACGCATCCTGAGACCAACTCGGCCACCTCCTCGAGTGATGCGCATCTCCAAGAACCTTCTCTACCAAGCCTTCCACTCGAGGAACGCATAATCTCTCATCGCGCCTTAGTCATTCCTTGTCATCTATAATATATCTAGCGAGGTGACTTAACATCTCGCCTCGAATCAACTGGTCCATGTTCTTGACTAACTGCAGGTCTTTCTTCCTGTGAAACCCCCATCTTGATCCTGAAGAGGAAGTCTAAGCTCAGGGAATGCTAACTAACTAGCCAAACGGAGAAAGCTTTCAATTGCCCTCCTCAGGGTTTTCCGGTCTTAGACCGCAACCACTTTAATGGAATCCACCGCTAAGCCTTACTTAGGAACTATGTGCCCAAGAAATCCAACTTCTTTCCTCCAAAGTGACATTTGGAGAACTTGACCTTCAACTGGTGGCTCTAAGCGTATCCATCACCTCCTTGAGATGTCTAGCATGCTCTCCCTCGTTCTTTTAAGGAGATCAAAATATCGTCTACGACGACCACGACAAACTTGTTCAAGGACTCCCTAAACACCCTACCCATCAAGTTAATATGCGGGTGCATTAGTCAAAACAAATAGCATGACTAGCCATTCTAAAAATCCATCTAGAGTCCTAAACGCAGTCTTGTCAATTCCATCCTCAGCCATCCTAAGCTGATGGAATCCGGTAGCTAGATCAAAAGAAAACAGATGCTCCTACAAGCTGATCGAACAAATCATCGATCCTTGGTAACGGTTGTCTATTCTTCTCACGAAAATCAACATATAAGCGAAGCAAACTGTCCACATTTGTAACGAATACTACTGGAGCACCTTACTCGAAAATGCTTCGTCTCAGGAAGTTCTTCTCAAGCAACTCCTTGACTTGCTTTCTTAACTCTCATCTCGTGAGGTCATGTGCCTAACCGGCCACGAAACTGGCTTGGTATTACCAACCAGATAATGCGGAAATCTATCCCATGTCCAGGGGTAACCCCTTCACTTCACCCAAGATATCAGGATATTCTCGGACCACCCTCACAGATTGCAAACTATCGATAGACGAGTCGAGGGATTCAAGATAACATAACATGACGGGACCCATAGGGTTGCTAGAAATTTCCTGGGCATTACCGAGGCGAGTCATGAGCCTCACAACCCTATATACAAAAACCAAGAATGGCTCCAAAACAGGACAACCATTCCATGCCCAAACCAACCCATATCCCCTGAAACCGAGAATATAAACATCCCACGAGAATTCTATACTCAAGATAGAAATTTTCAAATCCACCCAGACCACAGACAATTGGGCGGAACCCCCAATTGGATTTGAAACACATACGGGATCATCAACTAGGCTAGTACTTAGGTGCAAACTTTCAACTAGATCAGATGAAATAAAACTATGCGATGTGCCAGAATCAAACAAAGTACGAACAAGGAAAGTCAGAAAATGTAAACAAGACTTTCAACAGAAACACTACCTCTATCATGAGCTGGAAAAACGGTGTTGAGGGGATGAACTCGCCTTCCAGATAGTCCTGCATACTGAGTCTGACCTTGCCCTTGTTTCCTCGGGCAATTCTTGCTGAGATGTCCAAACTCACCACACTGAAAGCATTCGCCTCGCTTTCTCTTCTTCTTCCTACATTCCCTGGATATATGTCCAACTTTACCACAGAAGTTGCATTTCCTATTCTCTCTTGGCTTGTCCTTGCGGTTGTTGTTATTCTTGCCTCGTTTCCCGGAATTTACCCTCTTGCCTTGAGACTCATTCGCCTTGACCTCTTTCTTGTCATTGTTATCTTCTTCTTGAAGTAGGGCCATATTCACCAAACTCTCGAAAGTCGCCCCCAAGGGTATGTGAGACATGGCCAAACCGTGCAATGGCTCGTTTAATCCTAGAGCAAAGTGTAGGGCCTTCTTCTGAGCTGTATTAACCAAGTCTAAATTGACCCGAGCCAGTTGATTGAACTTATCTATGTATTCCCTAATAGTCATGTCCCCTTGCTTCAGTGATAAGAACCTCAGTCCAAACCTTCCTCTAAAATCATCCCAAGTCTCAATTGGCCTAGTAGCGGTGGTGACTACCCACCAACGTGTAGCTTCTTCCTTTAGCAACCATACTGCTAATAAAACCTTCCTGCGGTCACCTATATCAAAGGTGGCTAAAAGATCTTCGGTCTCTTTCAACCAATTCCTTGCCTCTACAAAAGTCTCTGTTCCACTAAAATTCTTGCCACCCATCATCTTAAAGTTCTTACAAGTTTCCGCAAAATCCGCTTGTGGAGGCTGAGGGGGAAGAGGAACATCAGCTACGGAAGGAGGGGGAGGAACAGCGGCCTTGACTGGAGAGACAACATTAGAGACACCCGGGACCGGTGCCGTGACTTCCAAGTACCGACGAAACCAATCGGGTATTGTTACTCCTTCGGGCAAGATGAGATTATCAGACATGATGGAAACGAAAAGAAAAGAGTTCAAACGAGGGGTCAAAGGATAGTGCTAATGGCTTTTGGGGAATAGCCTTTTAAAATAACTAGACTTTTCTTTGGAAAATACTTTATACTTGGTTTTGAAAATAGTTTTTCAAAAGTTTTAAAAACCTTTTTATCCCTTCTCGTAAACCATATGCTCTGATACCAAATGTAACACCCCACCTCCGCCAGGGCGGCTCTTGCAAGCAACTCCGACTTTGGTGGGGCGTTTTAAAACAAGGTAAACATGCATAATGATATAGCAAGGCAGGACATGACATATATATATGTAAATAAATAGAGTAAGTACATAAAATAGCGGAAGAATTTTAAACCATTTCAAAAACAAGTCTGCTACATCATAATGTCAATTTCCCAAATAAACAAGTCTAGTACATAAAATAACATCATCTGAAACTGAAAAGGAAAACATAAAAGTAGCTATCCCCAAAGTGGAAAAACCATAGCGAGCTCAAGTCCAAAGCATACATGAGCTATCCAAGAAAGCAGCTACGATCCAAGCTAGGCTCCTGTATTCCCTCCCTGAGAACCTGGGGTGGGGGGGGGGGAAACGGAAGAAAAGAGGCGAAAGAAAACAGGTCAGTCAAAAAGACTGAGTAAGCCCTGCTACGACCAGTCTATAAACTAATAAAGTTAACAGCATGATGGAAACTGAGATGATCATAGATAACAACATACTGGCATGATAAATTAACTACAAGATAGATAGAGGTGTCATCGCATAAACAAGGTTAAGTTTTGCACCACGGTGTACTAGCAAACCAACATAACAGGTATTTATCCCTTGGCCCAAGCTTTGACCCAATAACTTGAAGTGACCTTAATATAAGGTCCAACCAAACGGTCTAGTCGATCGGCTCCCTATAAGCCTAACACGTCAAGTGTTGGTGTCCATACGGCCCACATATGGATGTAGTCTGACTGTGCTGGGTCCACCTTCGGGTGTATCAAGCCTTCGGGTGTCAACCCCAGACACTGAAGCAATAATGCACAGTCTAAACCTACTGGTACCCGTGCCTCGAGTTTGTCCAATACTGGACTACGTGCACGTCCGTAGCCCGCCTGGACCCGCACCGCTGTACCACTCAGCCGTCGCTTTGGTCGCTTACATCAGTCCAGTAATCGTGCCCCGCCCTAGCCTAGCCTCTAGGGTTGTGATGATACCAAACTGGGATTACTGCCGGAACAGACCACGTTGCTAGGGTTTCCTAAGAGGGTTAAGTGCGATTTAACCCTTCACTAATCATGGATTAAATTGGTTAAGTGTAACCGACAGTTCACAACTTAACCGCATTTCAATCCCTCAAACCCCCAAATGGATTAAATTGGTTAAGTGTAACCGACAGTTCACAACTTAACCCCATTTCAATCCCTCGAATCCCCAAATTGGTTAAGTATTAGTGGACCCTGACTTAACCCTAATCCTGAGGCATTAATTAGTTTAATGCACCTTAACCTCTCACATTAGACTTTGTTGTGGTTACCTAGTTAAGCCGGTGGGTTCCGGGTAGATTTACACCACAACTTGGTCTAACCTCGGGTCTTGGCACCACATGACCAACTTCTCACATTGGGTCCTATTGTTTGTAGCCACTAGTTAAGCCGGTCGGTTCCGGGTAGAATTACGCTACAAACTCAACCCAACCTCGAGTTGGACACACTTATGTTTTCTAAGTGTCATGTCCACTTTATTTCAAAACATAATTACAAGTCAACAAATACTTGGGTAGACCTAACTTAATAGGTAAATTCCCAAGGGGTAGACCTAACTTAATAGGTAAATTCCCAATCTTATATTTTCATGTATTTTAAGTTTACCCAAACCCCCCAACGTCATTCTATCGCTTACATATTCGTAATAACACATAAAGGATAGGAAGAGGGAACTTGACATAACATACATGATGAACTTGCATATCACAACAAACATGCATAACATGTTAGACTTGCATAACTTAGCATAGTGAACTTGCATATTACCATAAACATGCATAACATGGCATAGTGAACTTGCATAAATATGCATAACCCAATAAACTTGCAAATCATGGCATAGTGAACTTGCATAACATGCATAACTTGTTAAACTTGCAAATCATGGCTTAGTGAACTTGCATAAACATGCATAACTTGTTAAACTTGCAATTCATGGCTTAGTGAACTTGCATAAACATGCATAACTTGTTAAACTTGCAATTCATGGCTTAGTGAACTTGCATAAACATGCATAACTTGTTAAACTTGCAATTCATGGCTTAGTGAACTTGCATAAACATGCATAACTCAATAAACTTGCAAATCATGGCTTAGTGAACTTGCATAAGCATGCATAACTTGTTAAACTTGCAAATCATAGCATAGTGAGCTTGCATAAACATGCATAACTTATCAAACATGTGTAACATAGCATAGTGAACTCACATAAGCATGCATAACTCATTAAACATGCATAACATAGCATAGTGAACTCGCATAAGCATGCATAACTCATTAAACATGCATAACATAGCATAGTGAACTCGCATAAATCCCAACTTTCATCACATATTAACTTTAGAGTTTCTAAAATGAAGGTAAGAGGGCTTACAATGCTTATGCGGACTCAAATAAGTATAGCAAATGTAAGAAACCCCTTATGCAACAAAATAAAACCCCAAAATGCAAGCAAACTTGATCAAGACTCCTCCTTTATGATGACAATGGAGAAACAAGACTTTAATGCAAGCTAAAGAGGATCATACAAGTCTAAATACACTTGTATGCATGGAAATCTCTTAGGGATTTGTTTAGGAATTGTATGAAGAGAGTGGAGGCCATGAGAGTTTTGATTTTGGCATAGTTTAGTTGCTAGAATGAATAATGAGTGATTTAGGGTAGGTTAGGGTCTTATTTATAGATTAGGCTAGGGATTTAGACCATAGGATTAACCCTAGGTTGAATTAGGTCCATCAGATCTCGGAAGTCTCCAGAACCCAGCCACAAAACCAGACCAAGACCCAAAATGGTGCGCCAGGCAAAACTGCCCGGCCACCCCGTGTCGACAGGGCTGTCGACACCCTGGGGACCCTGTCGACATGCCTGTCGACATGGGGGTCCTGGCGGGAATTTTCCCGCCTACGCCAGTTTGCCCTAATTCCCAACTTTCAACTTGAAATTCAAATCTGTTTTTACTTAGGAATTTTCTGAAAACTTCGCTGGGCCTTAACTGGGTCATGCGGACTCCGATTTTCGAAAACTCGGACTCTATTTCGCGTATTTTTCCGAGATGAACGCAATGGCATAGCCCGTTTCCCTTGATTCAAATTTTTGAATTAAATTCTGCCTCGATTTATGTTATAACAGGTTATTGAAAATACGGGTTGTTACAAAATGTGTCAACACCGTCACTATCACTATCTGATGAGGATGAATCTGAATCGTCCCGTGTTACAGAAAAAGCATTCTTTTTGAATTTATCTTTCTTGTTGTTTAAAGTTTTCTGATTTTCTTTCTTTTGTTCTGCACAGTCTTTGTGCATGTGCTCTTTCTTGTGACAATTGAAACATTCTATATTTTAGGGTGATGGTTTATTTGAGAAATTCTTTCTAAAACCATTTTTATTTCCTCTTGCGTATTTCAAGATTTCCTTAAAAAATTTGGTGATAAATGCTAGATCCTCGTCTTCTAATTCCGATTCTTCGTTTTCAATGTGAAAAGCTACAATTTTTCTTTCTTATGCTTGATCCTTTTTAGCCTGCATGTCAACTTCGTAGAACATAAGATTTCCAATTAATGCTTCTGGCTTCATTGTAGAAAGATCACTTGCTTCCTCGATTGCTAAGACTTTTCTTTCCCATTCATCAGTTAGTGAATTTAGGACCTTAGATGTAATGTCAAAATCCGTGTATTTTTCTCCTAGTCCTATTTAGGCATAAAGAATGTCTTAAAATCTTGAATACATGTTGTTGATGGTTTCATTTTGTCTCATTCAAAGGTTTTGGAATTGGTTCTTTAGCATTGAGATCTTTGTTTGTTTTACCTTGTTTGTACCCTCATGTATGGTTTTGAGTGTTTCCCATATCTGGTGTGCAGTAGTGCAGATGCTAAAACGATTGAATTCATTTCTATCCAAAGCACAGAATAACATATTCATAGCTTTGGCCTTTGCACTTGCTTCATTTTTCTGATTTATTGTCCATGCAGAGTTTTCAGTTGTGGGTGATGTGAACTCTGTTTGAGTTGCATTCCAAGCGCAAAAACTAGTTTCTTGCATATATATATATATATATATATATATATATATATATCCTCATTCTTGTGGTCGGTACCTAGTGCTTGCTATCTCAGAATAGCTCCATGGATCTCATTGGAAATGTTTGATGCTTCTTGGGGCTTCTTTGGAGACCGTGAAGTCACCGGATGAATTGCTGAGTAGATAGATCATATCTGGACGCTGCAGTTGCTCCGCGGCGATACGGACTCGACTCGCTCCTACCCACCCCCGGGGTATCATAGCATGTCGGGAATTGAGGGGGGACATACTGGACGTAACAACTCCCTGGCTTAAAAGCTCCTGCCTTTCGATCGATACATAGTTGAGGAGGCCAAACGATTGTAATGTAAGCCATTGAATAGTGGAGGCCTTTGAGTGGATTGTCTTCAGCAAAGGTAGAACTATAAGCATTGGTTGTACTGGTGCTTATGTTATTTTCCATATTATCAATATATCGAATAACGGTGTTACGGTTATAGGATGTCCTTGCTTTGATACCAATTGAAAGAGACTTTGCAATAGTAGGATCGTATAATATGGAATATAAGTAGAGTAATGTGTAGATAACAGAATATCAACAATAAATAAAAGTGACACCAAGATTTTTATATAGGTTCGAACCATCGTTCTACGTCTAGCCCCAGACCCCCTTCTGGAATTTCACTACTAACAACCCTCACTTAACCTGAAGGAATAGGTCTACAACTACCCGAACAGACGAACGGGATTTCGTGCCGCAACTACTGAAGAGGACTTCGGCAACACCAAAGATTTATTGACTATTAGTGCTCTTGATAACACTAATATGTCAAATTAAAGTACACCCTTCCTGTAATATTTCCTTGATGATAATAGTGCAGTTCGTGAAAGAATATGGAAGATTTAAAAGATTTGTAATCTCAGAAGTATGAAAATAGAGTGCTCTTCTAAATCTGATTGCAATATATTAGATAGAAAGAATCAGAATAAAAATTGGGTGAAGAAAATGATTGTTTGTAACTCTATTTATAATATACATATAGTTGCAATCTTTCACGAATGGATTTGATGAATGGATATGAATTAAGAGTTGTGTCCCTTTGCTGAAAAGTTGCATCTATTTATATTTAGAAGTCTGAAATAAAATTTCAGAAGTCTGATTTTAAACAAATATGTATACAGCAAAGAAATAGGATATTTCGGGCCATATTCAGATGTCTGAAATATTCAAAACAGACATCTGAATATTATGATGGATATATACTTATGTTTTAGCAAATAGACATCTGAATTGAAAATTTTAGACATCTGTTTGCTATTATGTGCCAATAATATGTGCATGTTTTTATAAGAAATACATATAAATTAGAACGTGCATGTGTGTATCACCAAGGAAGATATTAACAATGTCTATACCAATATGCATATAGAATCTAAACAAAAATATTCTTTGATTGATCCCTTGGAATTAGTTGTAGAGTTTCTTCCTGCAAAACGAAGTACTTGATACAAATATTTGTACATGTATAGTTGTCATAATCAAAAGCTATAAAGAAAGATCCAACAGTTAGTACGTTGTGTTATTTTATAGTTAGTAACCAAGAATAAATGTCTTTTTACTATCTCGCTACCTTATTGTTCATGGTAGTTGGTTGAGGTTTATTGCATGTATCTTTATGTTTTTCCATCCTGGTATTTGAGAGAGGCTACTTGCTAGTCCATTTGGTTATTTCTTAGAGATAGACTAGCCAATTCTTCACTTGGCCACTACTATGTGCCTTAGTTAAGAGATGGTGGCCTACCACACATACTTTAAATTTTCCAGATTTTAAGCTTGGTATTACCCCAACAAATTTTTATATACTAACGGGGATTGAGATAGGCGCTGCAGGTAGACTACATACCCTTTTGACTTTAGCTATGAGTCACCTAACTCGTACTTATTGTACTTACTTGATTTTGCCCCCGATCAAATATCCTGCGCAGCCATTACTCCTACATATTTACAGGGGTATATTATAGCACATATGGGTATCGAGGCTATGTAGGATGCTATATTTCGGGCCTCCCTTTTATATCTCTTTGGTTCGACATTCTTTTCGAAATAAAAGAATATGATTCGGCTGGGCCACCAAGCATCACTAGTCGATTTAGAGCATCTTCATACGATTGACTGGGGCTCGGCTATTTTGCGATGTCTTTACACTGCACTTGACTTGTTTTCCTTTGGGGAGGTGGCGCAGAATTTTGCTTTTTGGTACATATTGTCGTGGGAGTACTATGAGTACACAACCAATATGCATCCACACATTGTTGAGGCTGCCAGTCATGACGCGATTCTAATTTCCCACGCATGCGTCGATGGGAGAGTATCCAGGTAGTCCGACGTACTCCTACAGGTGTTAGACATGACCTGATGGAGACCCGATCTCAGATTAATCTAAGGTCCAAGGCCAATATTTTACGATTACCGTGGGCCTCGGATTGGATTTCTCTCACACAGGTAGGCCAGCTCGACGATGCACACCCTCCATCCATTGCATATTGTAACAGCCCGCATTTTACATATCGGAAGATCGTAAAACAATTTTATTTTAATCTCCGAGGGTTGGATCATTCTCATGTTTTGATATGTTGCTTATGGGGATATGAGACATGTCCATAATTTTTACCAATTTTGTTTGTGACCATTTTGCCCCTATTAGTCTTGTACAGGGTATAACATTTGATTCATGTCAAATCAAAGGGTGAGAGCTGTGTCATTGGAAAGAAATTGATGACTTCCTTTTCGTAGAGTGGTTACATTAAAGATTTGGCTCAACGGTTTAGGAGAAATCACTGTTTTAAGGTTTTTCAGTTGGTTTTTCAGTTGGTTGTCCAGTTTTTGGGAGCCTAATGGGCTGATTTGGAAGAGACCCATTAGTGGGCTAGTGGAAACTATAAATCGGGGGTAAGGGATATGGGAAATGATTTTAGTTTTCCATTCTCTCATTTGGAGGCCTTGAGCTCCTCCTTCCTCTAACACCTTTCCATTATTATAAATCAAAATCCAAGGAGGGAAATTATAGATCTACACCATTGGAGGCTACATCTACATCAATTGTGGCAAGAGTTCATCGGATCAAGAGGTTTGGTGCGAGGTGCTTGCTGCCCGGATTCTTATTTCGTCAATTTTAGCTTGTTTTGGGGAATCGGTGAGTGATATGCATCTCTCACATGGATTTAATAAAGCATATGAGTGTTTGTTCATGTATTTCATTAAATTCAAGTGTTTTACCATAGATCTATACCATGTTAAGTCCATTTTCATATGAATCAACCTATGATCTAATTTAGCAAGTTTAATCCAGTAATTCCCACGCCATTTCATATGTTTATGCAAGTTAGATTCGCAATTTAGATCATATGTTCATTTATCATGATTTTTGGTGAATTTGTATAATTTGATGATAGTTGTCATTTTCATGATGTAGTGATTCCCTAACATTTTTATGATTGTATTGGATGTATTGGATAAGTTGGTCTTGTCGAATTTGTCGTTTGGCGAAGTTTTGGTCCAAATTGGTTTGGGATATGGCTGTACAGAGGACCGATCGGTCGGTAGGTGGCTGTTTGGTTGTGTAGTACATGTGTAGTATGAATGAAGTACGGTGTAGTATATATTCTAGATCGATCAGTAGGTAGGTGTTCCAGGTTTTGGACTGATCGGTGACATCAAAAGACCGACCAGTGGGTGCTCGGAGACCAATTAGTAGGTGTCCAGGGGACCGATCGGAGGTGTTAGAGGACCGGTTGGTGGTGCTTCACAGGGCCGACCGGTGGTGCTATAAGGAGTGGGTCGGTCGTGCTTCAGAGGTCCAGTCGGTAGTACTCAGAGGACCGATCGATGCTGCCATATGGTGTGGAGCAATCGGCGTGCCCCAGGAAGGGGGCTGATCGTTAAAGGTGTTAGAGGTGTTCGTTGATCAGTGTAGAACAACGAATGAGGTGGCAACTCAAAGGTCGCAAGTTGGTGGATAATGATTGCTCGAGAAGGTTGTTTGAGCTATGACAACCTCGTCAAGTTGGATGACTAGAGATGCGAATGCTGAGAGATTATCGTTGTCGTAAGTTCTAGTGGGCTCGAAGCAGTGGTACATTAGAGACGTCTAAAAGGCCGGTTATAGGTCGAGTACCCTGGGTCTTGTCGAAAGGCCTAGTTGTCAAGGTTGGACATTGTCAAGATTGTACATATGGAGTTTATGCTAGAACTGGGGTTATCATTAGCCCTTGATACATGGCAAGGTTGGCCGTCATGCGATTAACAATGGTTTCGAAGCAGGATTGGCAGTGATAGCCAGAGTCTGTCATGGTTGATTAGTTTCCTTGTTTGTACTGTCTCACATAAATTGTTCACCGTCGAAGGAGATGTTTCTCGGGTGCTTATCTGATATTGGTTTAGGCCTCTAGGGTTTGTGCTTGAGAAATGTTAAATTCAATTTGGATGGTTTACGTGAGATACCTATAATTTGGATGTCATAAGTGCTTTGCCATGATCGAATGGGTGTTCTGGTTTCCATGAGTGTATGGTTTAAATGTTATTTTAAAGGCTATCACTGTCTGATGAGGGGAAGATTGGGTTGAGTTCTTCTCTGGTATTGTGGGTAGATTAGTATGCTTATCTACCCATGCTCATATACTTTGTTGCTGAAGTTGGTTAGTTGTTTTATTGCTCACTAAGACTGTTGTCTGACTCAAGGTTTTATGTCTCTTCTTGTACCTCGGGTTATTCATCCGGTTATGGATGGGCAGACTAAGTAGCAGGTTACAGGTGATTAGTGAGGATGGTGCTGCTGTGTGGAGGCGAACAGGAGGCTGGCGTACCAGTTTTATAACTATCTAGTATTTCGGTTTCCGCTGTTTGAGTGTTGTATGAGGGTTGTAGTGAGGCCTTATGTACAAACTTTGGAATCTGTTGAATAATTTTTCAGGATGTTGAGAAAGTTTCAAAAGTTTGCTATATGATGCTTCATTACAATTACCTATTGTATATGTTCTATTATATTTTATCCTTGCACTGTGATTTTTACGACAGGTTCCGATGTTGTTTACCTACTCTGATGATCGTCCGTAGCTTCCTGGCACACCCTTCAGCGCATTATTCTTCTAGTTTAGTGCAGGGGTTATGGGCGATCATCACATTTGGTATCAGAGCCAGGTTAACAATTTTAGCCAAAGTTCGAAGACGTAATTACGTAAGAGAGACGTTCTTGTAGATTTCAGTTGGATGCTTACTATATATATTAGCATATATAGTAGTAGCGGTTGTATTCTTTAGCAGCTTTTCTTGGAAGTGGCTAATTATTCTGAATTGCGAATTTATAATGAGTAGGCGACCGTCAAGACACGCTACTAGGGGAGATAATACTGAAGGGGGAAATGGCGGTGAACCAGACTACCTTGCCATGTTCGAAGCCATGATGGAGGCATTCATGCAAAGGGTCCCCACTCCAGTGGCAGCTACGACAGACGTAGGAGTTCAGTTGCCTAGAGTTGTGGACTTTGTGAAGCTATGCAAAGATTATATATCTCTAGGAGGAAAACCATTCGAAGGATCTGAGCCAACTGAAGAGGTTCAAAGGCGGATGGATTCTTGTGTTCGTATCTCTGTAAACTTGAGTTTGGATGGTGCAACCAAGAGAAAGCATGCATCAAGGCAACTACAAGACAGGGCCATGTATGGTGGAATTCGGTAACGCTTGAGACTCCAGAGGAAGACATTTCGTGGGAGCAATTCCAAGCTAAGTTTGAAGCAAAATTCATTTCCACATCTCAGAAATCCGTTCTCTTTAAGAAGTTCGTGGAGCTAAAATAGAATGGTCGTCCTGTGCTTGATTACATTTATGATTTCGAGGCCTTGTCCAAATATGCTCGTTCATACATCGATACACCTTATCAGAAGAACGAGAAATTCGTTATGGGTCTGGATACCTATATCAGAAGGCCGTTGGTGTATCATCTTTATGATTCATTCGAGAAGATTGTGGAGAAAGAAATTCACCATGAAAGCTTGTTTCCTAACGAAGCAAATGTTGTCACTGCAACCAAAGAAGTGTAGAAACCACGACAAGGTGGCAATAACAAGAAGAGGAAGCAACAACAACAGAAAGGAAAGGATGGCCAAAAGAAGCCTAAGAGTGAGGTGGTTTGCTTTAACTGCCAACAGAAAGGCCATTTTACTAGTGAATGCAAAAATCTCAAAGCTGAGAAGAAGTGCTTCAAGTGTGGAAAGCCTGGGCATGAGAAGAAAGATTGTCCAGAATCAGCTAAGGGCAAGCAAGTTGTGAATGCATATGCTTTGGAAGCTGTGACAACTTCTTTAAGAGCTCCTACCGCAGAGGAGAACGGAAAGGGTGTCATGGTGCAAGGTACTCTTTTTGTTAATGGTGTTTCAGTTCGAGTTTTGTTTAATACTGGAGCATCACATTCTTTCATTTGCAATGAGCCTGTGTACCGCTTGGGTTTGGAACCCGAGATTTGTGATAGGCCATTGACTGTGACAAACCCAGCTGGAGGTTCGTCCAGTTTGTACATGTTATGTCGTGGTCTAGTGTTGTCGAGTCATGGTTGCTCTTTTGTGTGCGATTGCTTTATGTTGAACTTTGCTGGGTTTGGGATCATCTTAGGCATGGACTGGCTCAAGACGTATACAACAAGGGTGAATTGCGAGAAGGTAGAGGTGAGGATCGGGGATGTGGAAGGGCGAAAGGTGTTGATTAGATGTAAGAGCAAAGACGGGGTCTTCGTGAGTTATCTATATTCGCTTGGGATTCCACAAGAAGACCTGTCATCAATTCTGATCGCTAATGATTATGTAGACGTCTTTGACGAGGTCAAAGGGTTGCCCCCGCATCACGAGATCGAGTTTAGGATCGATTTGGTCGAAGGTGCTGGACCAATCGTTATGCCACTTAGGCGGATGGCACCTAAGGAACAATGAGAGTGGGAGGTGTAAGTTAGAGACCTTTTGGGAAAAGGATTCATTCGGAGGACTGTATCTGAATGGGGTGCACCAGTCGTATTTGCAACCAAGGCGGAAGGACCGTTAAGATTGTGTGTGGACTATCGTGAGCTGAATAAGGTGACTACAAAGAACAAGTATCTATTGCCAAGGATTAATGACTTGTTCGATCAGCTTCACAAAGCCAAATTGTTTTCTCAGATGGATTTGGCAACGGGATTTCACCAGTTGAGGGTGGCTAAGGATAGTGTTCCAAAGACTGCTTTTAGGACACCATCCGATTTCTTCGAATGGTTGGTGATGTCATTCAGGTTGACTAACGCGCCAACGTATTTTGTGGATCTTATGAATAGGGTTTTCAGAGATCATTTGAACAAGTTTGTGCTTGTGTTCGTGGATGACATTCTGGTTTACTCTCGGAATGAGGAAGAACATCAGATGCACTTGAGAGTCGTATTGGAAATCTTGCAAAAACATCAGCTAAGAGCTAAGTTTTTGAAATGTCATTTCTGGAAGAGTGAAGTGAGGTTCTTAGGCCATGTTGTTTCTGGAAATGGGATAGCGGTTGACCACGCTAAAGTGGCAGCAATTCAGGACTCGGATAGGCCTAAGAATGCGACGGATGTGAGAAGTTTCCTTGGGTTGGCTGGTTATTACTGACGGTTTATCAAGGATTTCTCCGAGGCAGCTGCACCGTTGACAGGATTGACGAAGAAGAACCAAGTGTTTACATGAGATGCAAAGTGTGAACAAGCGTTCGGGATTCTAAAAGAGAGATTGATGAGTGCACTTGTGTTGATCATTCCAAGTGGGAATGAAGAGATGGTGGTATATACCGATGCATGTAGTACCGGACTTGGAGTAGTGCTAATGCAAAAGGATAAGGTTGTGGCTTACGGGAGTCGACAGCTAGGGCCGCATGAGAAGAATTACTCAACTCATGATTTAGAGTTAGCGGCAATTGTATTCGCTCTGAAGATGTGGAGACATTACCTGTTGGGGGTTCAATTCGAGTTGTTTACGGATCAAAAGTCGTTAAAGTATCTTTTCTCGCAAAAGGATTTGAATTTTCATCAACAACGATGGTTATAGTTTCTGGCATCATATGACTTTGGTATAGCCTATACTCCTGGAAAAGGCAACGCAGTTGCAGATGCGTTAAGTTGGAGATACGCGAGTTTGGGAGCGATGTTTTTGGAATGGAAGAGCCTTGAGTATTTGGCAAAGTTCGATTTCAGGCCAAGGTGTGAACTGGAACATAAAATGTTGGCAAGCTTATCGATAAGACCTACACTTATCGAAAGGATTGGCGAGAGACAAAAGCAAGATGTGAAGCTTGTCGAGTTTATCCAGAAGCTAGAACCATAAGATAAAGAATTCGAAGTCAATCGAGAAGGTTGGCTTCGAAAGCAATGGCGAACAGTTGTTCCTAATATCTACGGATTGAGAGATGAGGTCCTGAGAGAATGTCATCACTCGAAGTTGACGATTCATCCTAGTGGTAATAAGATGTATCAGGACATGAAGCGAGTATACTACTGGGAAGGGATGAAGCAAGATATTGGAAAGTTCATTTCCAAGTGTATGAACCGTCAGTTGGTGAAAGCTGAACAGAAGAAGCCGAGTGGTTTGCTTTAGCCATTGGAAATTCCTACGAAGTGGGAGCAGATGTCGATGGATTTTATCGATGGACTACCTAGGACTAGAGAGAGAATGAAGGGATTTGGGTCATAATGGATCTCTTGACCAAAAGTGTGAGATTCATTCCTGTCAATCGACTAGGGCAGTGTCGAAATTGGCTGAGCTTTATGTGGAATGGATAGTTCGATTCCATGGTGTCTCAAAGAGTATAGTGAGTAACCTAGATCCGTTATTTACGAGTGGATTTTGGAAGAGTTTGCAAGAAGCTTTGGGAACCGAGTTGTGCTTAAGTACGGCTTATCATCCCCAAACTAATGGTCAGACTGAGAGAGTCAACCGAGTTTTGGAAGATCTCCTGAGGGCTTGTGTGTTAGACATCAAAGGATCATGGGAGGGCCATCTACATCTAGTTGAATTTGCATATAATAATAGCTACCAGTCTAGCATTGGGATGGCACCATACGAGGAGTTGTATAGGAGGTCGTACAATTCCCCAGCTTGTTGGTTAGGAACTGAAGATAAGTTGGTACTTGGGCTAGACCTCGGATTGTATCGAGATCGTTCGGCAATGAAAGAAGGCAGCCCAAGATCGTTAGAAGAGTTAAGCCGACAAGCGTCGTAAGGACTTGGAATTCGATGTAGGTGATATAGTTTTTGTGAAGATTTCACCGTTGAAGCATGTGGTTTGATTCAGAAGTAAAGGAAAGTTAGCTCCAAGGTTTGTTGGATCATTTCTGATAGTCGAGCGAATCGGAAAGCTCGCATATATATTGGAGTTTCCCAAGAAGATGTCGAGTGTGCATAATGTGTTCCATGTGTTGTTTTTACGGAAGTTTGTACATGATTGGAATGTGGTGGTACCTCCAGAGAAGTATGAAGACCTAAAAGTAGAGACCGCAGTTATGAGACCTCGTAAACCACTTCGTGTTGTAGGGATTGACACGAAACAGCTTAGGAGGAAGGCGGTTAAGCTATTCAACGTACAATGGAGTGAAGACGGCGACGATTGTACATGGGACACAGAAGAGAGCACGAGAGCAATTCATCTAGAACTCTTCGTCAGTAGGACCCTTTGATCATATCATCATTATATCGATGTATCTTGTTGTTGTTCGATAGAATTCCACGTGCTAGGATAAGGCTATGGATGCATGGCTTGACGGTTGCTAGTTTGAATGATAGAATGGGCTTCTCATGGATGATAGGAATGCAAAATTGTTGTGGTTGCTTATGTTTACTTGGAATTTCGAGGATGAAATTCTAAAGGGAGAGAATGTAACAGCCCATATTTTACATATTGGAAGATCGTAAAACATTTTTATTTTATTCGCTGAGGGTTGGATCATTGTCATGTTTTGATATGTTGCTCACAGGGATGTGATACATGTCCATAATTTTTACCAATTTTGTTTGTGACCATTTTGCCCCTGTCAGTCTTGTATAGGGCATACATTTTAACTCATGTCGAGTCAGTGGGTGAGACCTGTGCCATTGGAAAGGAATTGATGATTGCCTTTCCGTAGAGTGGTTATATTAAAGATTTGGCTTAGGGGTTTGGGAGAAATCGTTGTTTTATGGTTTTTCAGTTGGCTATTCAGGTTTTGGGAGCCTAATGGGTTGATTTGGGAGAGGCCCATTAGTGGGCTAGTGGAAACTATAAATGGGAGGTAAGGTATACGGGAAATGGTTTTACTTTTCCGTTCTCTCATTTGGAGGCCTTGAGCTCCTCCTTCCTCTAACACCTTTCCACCATTATAAATCAAAATCTAAGGAGGGAAATCACAGATCTACACCATTGGAGGCTAGATCTACATCAGTTGAGGCAAGAGTTCATCGGATGAAGAGGTTTGGTGCGAGGTGCTTGCTGTCCGGATTCTTATTTCGTCAATTTTAGCTTGTTTTAGGGAATCGGTGAGTTATATGCATCTCTCACATGGATTCAATAAAGCATATGAGCGTTTATTCATGTTTTTCATTAAATTCAGCTGTTTTACCATAGATCTATACCATGTTAAGTCCGCTTCCATATGAATCACCCTACGATCAAATTTAACAAGTTTAATCCGGTAATTCCCATGCCATTTCATACGTTTATGCAAGTTAGATTCAGCAATTTAGATCATATTTTCATTTATCATGATTTTTAGTGAATTTGCATAATTTGATGATAATTGTCATTTTCATGATGTAGTGGTTCCATAACATGTTTATGATTGTATTGGTTGTATTAGATAAGTTGGTCTCATCGAATTTGTCGTTTGGCGAAGTTTCGGTCGAAATTGGGTTTGGGATAAGGCTGTGCAGAGGACCGATCGGTCGGTAGGAGGTTGGTTGGTTGTGTAGTATAGGTGTAGTATGAATGAAGTACAGTGTAGTACATATTCTAGACCGATCGGTAGGTAGGTGCTCTAGGTCTCGGACCGATTGGTGACATCAGAGGACCAACTGGTGGGTGTTAGGAGACTAGTTAGTAGGTGTCCAGGGGACCGACCGGAGGTGTTAGAGGACTGGTCGGTGGTGCTTCAGAGGACCAACTGGTGGTGCTATATGGCGTGGATCGGTGGTGCTTCAAAGGGCCAATCAGTAGTACTCAGAGGACCAACCGGTGGTGCCATATGGTAGACCGATCGGTGTGCTCCAGGAAGAGGGGGTGATCGTTAAATGTGTTCATTGATCGGTGTTAAACAACAAATGAGGTAGCAACTCAAAGGTCATGAGTTGGTGGATAATAGTTGCTCGAAAAGGTTGTTTGAGCTATGAAAAGTCGTTGGGTAGGATGACTAGAGATGCGAAGGCCGATAGATTATCGTTATCATAAGTTCTAAAGGGCTCAAAGCAGGGGTACATTAGAGACGTCTAAAAGACCGGTTATAGGTCGAGTACCCTGAGTCTTGTAGAAAGGCCTAGTTGTCAAGGTTGGAAATATGGAGTTTATGCTAGAACTGGGGTTGCCATTAGCCCTTGACAAATGGAAAGGTTGGCCTTCATGTGATTAACGATGGTTTCGAAGCAGGATTGGCGGTGATAGCCAGAATCTATCATGGTTGATTTATTGTTCAACGTCGAAGGAGATGTTTCTTGGGTGCTTGTCTGATATTGGTTTAGACCTCTAGGGCTTGTGCTTGAGAAGTGTTAAATTCAACTAGGATGGTTTACGTGAGATACCTATAATTTGGATGTCATAAGTGCTTTGCCATGATTAAATGGGTGTTTTGGTTTCCATGAGTGTATGGTTGAAATGTTATTGTAAAGGATATTACTATCCGATGAGAGAAAGATTGGGTTAAGTTCTTCTCTGGTGTTGTGGGTAGATTAGTATGCTTATCTACCCATGCTCATATACTTTATTGTTGAACTTTGTTAGTTGTTTTATCGTTCACTAAGATTTTTGTCTAACTCAAGGTTTTATGTCTCCTCTTATCACCTTGGGTTGTTCATCCGGCTGTGGATGGGTAGATTAAGTAGCAGGCTACTGGTGATTAAAGAGGATGGTGCTGCTGTACGGAGGTAAGCAGGATGTTGGCGTACCAGTTTTATTACTATCTAGTATTCCTGTTTCCACTGTTTGATTGTTGTATAAGGGTTGTAGTGAGGCCTTATGTAAAAACTTTGGTATCAGTTGGATAATCTTTCAGGATGTTAAAAAAGTTTCAAAAGTTTGTTATATGATGCTTCATTACTATTACCTGTTGTATATGTTCTATTATATTTTATCCTTGCGTTGTGAGTTTTACAACAGGTTATGATGTTGTTTACCTACTCTGATGATTGTCCATAGCAGCCTAGCACACTCTTCAGCGCATTATTCTTTTAGTTTAGTGCAAGGGTTATGGGCGGCTGTCACACATATCATTTGTCTCTACGTTGTGTCGTTCTGCTCCTACCGGCCTACGTTTCTGTTTGGTACCAGGAGACCATGTTACTCCAAGGCACGGGAGAGTTACGTATACCCGGAGATCCACTATCATATGATGATATGTTTAGGAGGCGTCATACTATCGGTAAATAGTACATACAGGGTCTTAGACGGACATGGCAGATAGATACACGGACATTTTTTTATAACAGGAGCTGATTTTGATAGTTATTGGAATGAAGTTGCACCTTGGCAGTGGTTTTTGCTAGATTACAATCGAGGTGTGAACTCCGATCACATAGGTCCACCAGTGGCTACGAGTAGAATTCATCCACCATCATTTACTTTTGATCCCACCCCATCACAGCACTCTGAGTTTCCTATGGATTATGCTCTTTAGGAGTTATTCAGGGAATACGATCTGAGTGGTACTTTGACCGTGCAACCAATTATTTATCCACCTAATGAGCTTGTTGCTGGTATCCCCACCGCGAGACCATACCCTCCGCTTGAGGTGATTTAGCCGCTTGTAAAAAAATTGCTTCTACGTATTTAAGATATATAAAGTTAGTGTAAATGGTATTGTATTACAGTTTTCACACAGGCTGGACCAACACAAACAACATATAGCCGCTATTCAACGCATGACACTACTACATTTGGAGACATTGGGTCATTAGCACCAGGTGGCGATGTAGACACTGCAGAGTTAGATCGATGATTTACAGGCCCTTCTGGAGGCGTTAGGTGGTGGTGGTGCCGGAGGTCTAGGAGGTGGTGGAGGAGATGCTACCGGTGGTGGTGGCGACGATGACGATGATGAGGAGGATGATGATGTTGACATGGATGGGGATGACTATGGCGAGGAGACCGATGACGACAGCGACGATGGTGCTGATGTGGATTTATGATCACCATCTTTTACGTACATTATTTCATGATGTATATATGTATCTTTCATGTTGTACTGGATTATATGTCCTTTTATGGATTCATGTTGATGGTTGTATTATATGATGCTATGTGTTGTTGATCATTGTATATTACACGTTGTTATTTCATGCTTGAGGATCATTGTTATGTGTTGTTGACCATTATATGGTGTTATTTGTTGCTGATTATTGATATGGTTTTTGCAAGCAAACTGGTTAAGTAACTAGATCACCATGTGATACACTAAATCAAATTCTTCTTTTCGACATACGTGCATATGGAAAGGACATAAACCGTGGAGATACAACTGGTAATAAGCATAAAGATACAGCTGATCATAAACATTTTTGATCGGCATAACATAAAATACTAAAAATTCTAATTTAAACCATGTCGAAGTCGGTAATTTGCTTGACTAAGATCATTGACTTGATTTTGTAGCATTCATACTTTTTCTTCCAATTCCAAAGCATACGTAATAGCTCGAGAAGGAAAACGATCGTCTACCCAGTGTCTGAATTCACATATGTTTGTACGTATTGGACAATAATAATATTGGCGACCAATGTCATTTCCATGTCGAATGACTAGTTGTGGTGCTTCAAAACTACAAAAACAAACAATATTTGTAGATTGTACCTTGTAGACTTTAACCGAAGCTCTGATAGTAAGAATTACAATGTGTGTTCTTTGGGCATGTAGATGGACTTGTTATTGTTGCTGATGGCCTATTTTAGTGCGTCTCTTCTTCAAGCTCTATTTGTCGTAAATCATTATCAAATCTTTCTTCCATTTCAATATACCATTCATTATGTTCTCTAGGTGAAGATGGATTAGGATTTGATGGTCAAGACAGAATGTCAGTGTAATCATATGAGGATGGATAAGAAATTGAATTTTTTTTAAGGAAGGGTAAATTTGCAGATCAATTTGTCTTACCTATGCTAGTATTTACGAGAGAAGGCTAAAAGAAATAGGTGGCAAATGAATGACCAACGGTTTATTGGATAATTAAATTAATGTTGGCAAGTGCTAAGAGAATTGTGCAACATGGTTATAGTCAACGATTGGGACTAGACACTACGTTTGTTTACATAAAGTGGCCATTGTCTTTACTCTGTCATGAATGTGACCGATCACTATTCCCACTTTCTTTACAGAATGTGGCTACAAAATTGTCCTGGCACTGGATCCGACCGGATACTGTAGCCACTTTGCTTTGTGTACCATGGATACACTATAAGTCCTGACATTGAATGTAACCGGTCATTGCAACCACTATCTTGTACATAACGTGGCTACACTAATAGCCATGACAATTAATGCGACCGCATAATGCAGTAAGCAGTAACATATCTCGCATTTGATACCTTATAAATGTTTTACTAAACAGAGGACGACCCTAATCGTTCTGTAACACCCCACACCCGCTAAGGTCACTCACTAAGGGAATGCCTTAGTTTTGGTGGAGTATTTTTAGTGAGTATAGAACAGAAAAATTACAACAGGACAGATATAAGTAATACTTGAAAATTTAAAACATCATTTCATTAACAAAACATGTTTGGTTACATCATAAAACCATAACAACAGTCAAGTACATAATATCCATCCTGATAAAATAGAAGTACATAATCCCATTACATAGATAATAGCCAAAATAGAAAAGATAAACCTAGCTTTACTTCTACGGTCCAAGCCCCAAAAGATAGATATAGCGGTCTGGTCCAAGCCCACTAGTGCTAGGCCCACGCTGATAACCTGAGGTTTGGGAAAAAGATAAACAACAACGGGGTCAGACATAAGTCTGAGTGAGTCCTATAACCCTAACAATACAATCATTAAAGTAATTAGGGTATGATATAAACAAGGTACGGTACCTCTGGGGATAATGACTACACTAAGTAGCTAACAAAACACAGGATGTACTACGATAACCGAAAAGACGTATTTATCCACCCAAGGATAATTACTAGCTTACACCATCCCAGATCTACCCACCAAGGGTACTTCCTACACTGCACCACACCAGTCATTTCTACTTAAAGGTTGATCCCTCCCAGGACTTAGAAATTTTTTTTCCCCAGTAGTCTCGTATACCCCTAGCTGACTACATAGGTGCCGTCTGCCCCTATCTCCACTAGGTGTACTTAGTAATTTTACCCAGTAGTTCCGAGTACCCCTACATAGGTGCCGTCTGCCCCTATCTTTATTAGGTGTACCCACTACTCCCCAGCGATCGGCTCCCTACCGTAGATACCCGTGCTGGTCCCACAGTGGGGTGTATCACTCCCCTAAAGTGGCCACCTGATAATATCAACGGTGCACGGCTTTATATCTACACGATGCAACAACGGCTTATCTACCAGCCCGGGCCCACACACGCATATGAAACCCGTTGGACTTGCGTTGCCACCGCTAACCCGTTTTGGCCTCTTATAATCAAGCCCAATATGCGTGTCCCGTCACTCGACATGGGTCGAGCCCACAAAGATACGTTTGGGATATTGGTTGAAATGGGCCCCCACAAGCTACTACTTAAGCTTGTCATTTTATCTAGTGCATCCCACTTAACCCCTTCTTATAATCATGCCCCCTTACATGTTAAGGTTTGGTTAAGTCATCTAATTATATTTCAATTGCCACTTAAGGCACCCACTAGATTTCCGCATGCCACCCAAGGCACTTACTTGATTCCCACATACCACCCAAGGCACTTACTTGATTCCCACATGCCACCCCAGGCACTTACTTAACCCTTTAATCATGTTTAATTACATGTTCCACTTTGGTTAAGTATTCTAATCGTATTTTCTATTGCCACCCAAGGCAACCCACTAGTTTCCTCATGCCACCCAAGGCACCCCCACTAGTTACTACATGCCACCCAAGGCACCCACTTAACCCCACATGCCCCTCTACATGCTAATATGGTTAAGTGTTTCTTAATTCATTAATTAAGATCATGACCTCATAAAGACCTCTCACATTAGACCGTCTTTTATGACTGCTGGATATGCCGGTTGGTTCCGGGCAGATTTCTGTCATCAAAAGGGTCTAACCTCGTGTCTTTACTTTAATCATGTATTTAATTTATGACTAAGACCTCTCACATTGGGCCAATCATTTGTAGCCGCTGGATGGCCGGTCGGTTCCGGGCAGACTTCCGCTACAAAAGGGTCCAACCTCGTGTCTTAGTTGATTAATTACACCTAATTAATCACCCCCACAATTAATTATCCCTAATTAATTACACATTTTTCATAACATGGGTAGACCTAACTCAATAGGTAAATTCCCATGGGGTAGACCTAACTCAATAGGTAAATTCCCACTTATGTTAATTTATTTTTATGGTATGCTTAATCATACCCAATCATACCTTTATTAACATATTTATTACCCCCATCGTCCCCCACGTGAATCGTTCTCATTTCACGACATAATAAAGGGAAAGATCCATCACAAATATCATGGGTTTAGCATATAACTTTGTCATGGGTTAAGAGGATGTCAACTTGCATATATGAGCATATATTAACCCAACTACATTTAACCCAAACTTGCACATTATCATACACATGATTTGCATAACATGTTGCATATGAGCTTGCATATTATCATACACATATCTTGCATAACATGTTGAGCTTGCATATAAGCATTCTCATAACTTGCATAACATGTTAAACATGCATTTAAGCATACACATAACTTGCATAAGCATTCATATACTTGCATAAGCATTCACATACTTGCATAAGCATTCACATACTTGCATAAGCATGCATAACTTGCATATCACATTAAACTTGCATTTAAGCATATACATAACTTGCATAACATCATGCACATAACTTACATAATCTCATAAACATAACTTGCATAACATCATGCACATAACTTGCATACCCTCATACACATAACTTGCATAACAACATGCACATAACTTTACATAACATATTGAGCTTGCATATAAGCATACACATAACTTGCATAACATGTTGAACTTGCATATATGACTTGCATCTTAAAGGAGGGTAAACATGCATAGCATATAAAGGTGTCATCTTGCATATGTATGCATCATTTTTAAAAGGGTAAACTTGCATGTCATGATTTATGCATAATACCAAACACTTAGCATGCATAAAACCACATACTTAGCATGCATAGAATCAATTACTTATTATGCATAAACACACCACTTAACTTGCATAAACCCAAACACTAGCATGCATAAAACCCAATACTTAGCATGCATAAAATCAAATACTTAGCATGCATAAAATCAAATACTTAGCATGCATAAAATCAAATGCTTAGCATGCATAACACCAAATACTTAGCATGCATAATATCACATGCATAACTTGCATATCACGTTACATATAACTTGCATATACTCTCACATATAGTTGCATAACATGTTACATATGCATAAATGTTCAACATAATGTTTTGCATCATAAAACATGGCATTAAACTTGCATATCACATATCATACAAACTTGCATAAACACATTTATCCACAAACATAGCCATGTCTTATCACATCCTACCATAATCAATTTAACAATTGATTATTAAAGCCATAGGAACTCACCAAAACCAAGATTAGCAAACTTATGTAGTAGAACTAGTAGCTTTAGTTGAAGAAGATGTTGATTAGAGGTTGATTAGCTTGCAACTCTCTTCATTGATTTGTGGAGGCCATGATCAAGTTTCATTTTGCCATAGTTTAGTTACAAGATCTAATTATGAATGAATTAGGGTAGGGTTAGGGTCTTATTTATAGGATTAGGTAGTGTTTTAGGCCCTTAGATTAACCCTAGATTAGTTTAGGTCCGTCAGATTTAGGAAATCTCTAGAACCCAGCCCTCCAAGCCAGCCTAAAACCCAACCTGGTGCACCCAGGTTCTCTGGACGCCGCGCCCCTGTCGACAGGCAAGTCGACACCCCTGTCGACAGGCCTGTCGACAGCCCTGTCGACATGGTTAGGGCGGGAACTTTCCCGCCTGACCCCGCTGGCTCTATTTTCAAATCTGAATTTGAATTTTTAAATATGTTTTTAGCCTAAATTTTCCTGCAAACTTCTTTGGGCCATAACCGGGCCTTACGGACTCCGATTCTCGAAAACTCGGACTCTATTTCGCGTATTTTTCCGAGACGAACGCAATGACGCAGCCCGTTACTCCCAATTCCCATATCTGAGATTATTTATCCTGTAATTAGTGAATTTTAGTATTAACTAAAATTCGGGGTGTTACATTCTCCCCTCCTTAAAGGATTTCGTCCCCGAAATCTCTAAGCTAAGGAGAATGCATATCCTACCATCCAAACAACCATCTACTCAAACCATCAACCACGAGTATCCATTGTCCTTAAATAGTTTCTAATGATGTATGAGCATATGCAAAAAGTGTGTGTATATGTTCCCTATCTAATGTATGAACATATGCAAACCATGATAGTGCCATGCATCCATTATGTATGCGAGAGAACCCTATCGACACATACAATATCTACATGAGTGCACAATCATTCACCAAGATGCATCATCCATATGATAACACAATCATTATACATCCATAAATATAGCTTCCTACACACAATTTTATGCAATATGCAATATGAAGTGACTGAGCCGATCTAGTGCCTAAAGTGTGTGTATATGCATCCACGAGCAACCACTAGCAAACACTTGCATCCACTTGCATCCATCATACATAACATGTCTCAAACACATGTTTCAACCATAGGACTATCCTATCTGAAGGTCAAAGGTACTATCGAGAGGACATACTAAGGATAAGATAAGCACAAGATATGCGATGAAGGAGAAGCAAAAGGACATACCCTCCGAAAGAAAAAGGGTACCTCGAACGCATCTTCGCTTCCGTCTCCCAGGTAGCGTCGCTCTCTTCATCTCCCCTTTGTACGTTGACTAGTTGAACCTCTCTGTTTCTCAACTTCCAAATCTCTGACCCAAGGATGCAAGTAGGAGCTCGTCGAATCGTCGCATCACGCTCTACTTCCACTTCTCTAAGCAAACTCGGCCCTACCACCTCTGCGGTCTCATGTAGGCACTTCCTCCCATAGAATACATCATGTACACCACTAAGTCTGTCGGGCAACTCCACCAATGGAAGATGCTCCTCCCATGTACCTCCAAAATCCAAGATACATAGTCTCAAAAGGTCTTCTAAAACATGATTCACCCTCTCGGTCTGGCCGTCCGTCTGAGGATGATATGCGGTACTCAAACACAACTGAGTCCCTACCGCCTCTTGCACACTCTTCCAAAACTCTCTAGTGAAGATAGGATCTCGATCGCTCACCATACTGGAGGGTACACCATGCAATCTAATAATCTCTCGAATATAAACCGAAGCTAGCCATGGAGCAGTTCTCACAGGTATACAATGGGCGCTCTTAGTAAGCCTGTCTACTACCACCCAAATTCCCGTATTACCCTCCCTTGATCTTGGTAACCTGTCAATAAAATCCTTCGAGATGCTATCCCGCTTCCATTGCGGAACTTCCAATGGGTGAAGCAAACCACCTGGTTTCTTTTGCTCCGCCTTCTCTTGTTGGCACACCAAGCATCGAGCGACATACCCGGCCACATCTTTCTTCATACCGGCCCAGAAAAAAAAAACCTCTTCATGTCTTGGTACACCTTGTCCCCACCGGGATGAATGGTCATCCTAGAACGGTGTGCATCATCAAAAATAACCTTCCTCAAACCCTCGTCTTGCGGTACACAAAGTCTACCGTCTCTACGCAAGCACCCCCTATCGTCTAGGGTGTACCTACTCAAATGGCTGGACGACTCCCCCCCTTATGAGCTTCTCCACCAACTCAACCCACTGTGGGTCGTCCCTCTGTGCTTCTCCAATCCGCCCCAAAAGAGTAGGTCTAACTTCCAAGGAAGCTAGCAAACCGGGTACATAATCAACGGAAGGTCTGAAATCAAACATCGAGATAAATTCCAAGCTTCGTTGTTCCACGGACAACGGACTCAAGGACAACCTCTTTCTGCTCAAGGCGTCCGCCACCACGTTACCCTTGCCAGGGGTATACGCTATCATCCAAAATCATCACAACTGTCTCTCACGCAGACCACCCTAGTCGAACTCGGCATCCCCCAAATGCAAGCCCCAAAGGCCTAAACCAATATCAGACAAACACCCAAGGGATACCTCCTTCGAATTCAGACGACCTACGTGAGATGATACTAGTAAAAATGGCTAAATAATTAAGCCCTTGTCCAATTCTGGATGTCCTCACCAGTCTCGCTCCAAAACCATCGTTTATCCCATACTGGCTTTGCTCAGCCTATTGAGCACACCCGAAAGCTTATTCCGCTCCTAGAAAAGACCAAGATGTCATTTACAAAGACCATCACAAACTTATTCAGGTACTCCCTGAACACCCTTCTCATCAAATCAACAAAGTATGCGGGGGCGTTCGTCAAACCAAATGGCATCACTAGCCACTCTTAAAAAAAATCATCCGGAGTCCTAAAGGCAGTCTTCTCTATACTATTCTCAGCCACTCTCAACTGATGAAATCCCGTGGCTAAGTCCTACTACAAAAATACTGAGGCGCCAGCCAACTGATCAAAGAGATCATCTATCCTCGGCAATGGGTGTCTATTCTTCTTTGTGAGTTTATTTAGTTCTCTTTAGCCTACACAAAGTCTGAGGGACCCATCCACCTTCATGACAAAAATTACTGGAGCGCCCGACTCCGATATACTTCGTCTTATGAACCCCTTCTCAAGCAAATCGCCTACTTACTATGGAGTTCCCTCCTCTCACGAGGAGCCATGTGGCACCTTGGCCAAGATACTGGTTTAGCATTATCCACCAGATATATTCGGAAGTCAATCTCCCGCTTCGGAGGTAAGCCCTTCACCTCCTCACACACATCCGGGTATTCCCGGACTGTTCTAACAGATCGCAAACTCTAGACCGACATGTCAAGTGATTCTAGATAACTTAGCATAACAGATTCTATGGGATTACAAGAGATCTCGAGAGTGTTACCCAAGCGGGTCATAAGCCTAACAACTCTCCTTCCACAATAAGAACGGCACCATTACTGGATAACCAGTCCATGCCCAAAACTAACCCATAGCCCGTGAAGCCCAACAAGCATCACACCTAAACTCAATGCTAAGTATAGAAACTTTCAAACCCAAACACATCATGGAGCCCAATTGGGTTTGAAACAACTAAGGGATCATCTACCAAACTGGTGTCTAAGTGCAGTGACCCAACTAACAAGGATGAGATAAACAAACTCGATGCGTCAGAATCAAATAAAGTTCGAATCGGATAATAAAGAAATCCAACCTCCAATCTAGGCGGTCTTATCCCCATCTGGTACCCTAGTCGTGAGGGAATACAACTACCCTCCAGAAGATTCCACACCTTTCCCTTGCTTCTTTTGACAATCCTAATAAGGTGTCCTATTCCTCCCAAAAGGATAACAACTAGCCTTCTTCTTCCCCATTCCCCACTACTGGGGTTTCGTCCTTCATTAAACATCAACTATTTGAGCCTTCCTCCCATCGTTTATCCAATAGGTACCTACAAGTCCACCTCCTTCTTGAACCAACTCCTAATCTGATTAACGTTTAAGTCCCTTGAAGTGGTTTTCCGTCCTTATCTATCTTAGAAAGATCTTCTACACACGGAGGGGAAACTCAAAACGAGAGAGGAAGTAATTCAAACGGAGAATTCGAAAGATAAAGATATGGCTATCGGGGATTATGCTTTTCTTTCAAAAACTTTTCTCTTAAAAGACATGTTTTTGAAAATACTCCTTTCAAGAATATTCTTAGAAAATAGTTTTTCTAAAAATTTTATCTGTTCTGGTAACCTTAAGCTTTGATACCACGTGTAACACCCCACACCCGCTAAGGTCATTCACTAAGGGAATGCCTTAGTTTTGGTGGAGTATTTTTAGTGAGTATAGAATAGAAAAATTACAACAGGACAGATATAAGTAATACTTGAAAATTTAAAACATCATTTCATTAACAAAACATGTTTGGTTACATCATAAAACCATAACAAGAGTCAAGTACATAATATCCATCCTGATAAAATAGAAGTACATAATCCCATTACATAGATAATAGCCAAAATAGAAAAGATAAACCGAGCTTTACTTCTACGGTCCAAGCCCCAAAAGATAGATATAGCGGTCTGGTCCAAGCCCACTAGTGCTAGGCCCACTCTGATAACCTGAGGGTTGGGAAAAAGATAAACAACAACGGGGTCAGACATAAGTCTGATTGAGTCCTATAACCCTAACAATACAATCATTAAAGTAATTAGGGTATGATATAAACAAGGTACGGTACCTCTGGGGATAATGACTACACTAAGTAGCCAACAAAACACAGGATGTACTACGATAACCGAAAAGACGTATTTATCCACCCAAGGATAATTACTAGCTTACACCATCCCAGATCTACCCACCAAGTGTACTTCCTACACTGCACCACACCGGTCATTTCTACTTAAAGGTTGATCCCTCCCAGGACTTAGAATTTTTTTTTTCCCCAGTAGTCTCGTATACCCCTAGCTGACTACATAGGTGCCGTCTGCCCCTATCTCCACTAGGTGTACTTAGTAATTTTACCCAGTAGTTCCGAGTACCCCTACATAGGTGCCGTCTACCCCTATCTTTATTAGGTGTACCCACTACTCCCCAGCGATCGGCTCCCTACCGTAGATACCCGTGCTGGTCCCACAGTGGGGTGTATCACTCCCCTAAAGTGGCCACCTGATAATATCAACGGTGCACGGCTTTATATCTACACGATGCAACAACGGCTTATCTACCAGCCCGGGCCCACACACGCATATGAAACCCGTTGGACTTGCGTTGCCACCGCTAACCCGTTTTGGCCTCTTATAATCAAGCCCAATATGCGTGTCCCGTCACTCGACATGGGTCGAGCCCACAAAGATACGTTTGGGATATTGGTTGAAATGGGCCCCCACAAGCTACTACTTAAGCTTGTCATTTTATCTAGTGCATCCCACTTAACCCCTTCTTATAATCATGCCCCCTTACATGTTAAGGTTTGGTTAAGTCATCTAATTATATTTCAATTGCCACTTAAGGCACCCACTAGATTTCCGCATGCCACCCAAGGCACTTACTTGATTCCCACATGCCACCCAAGGCACTTACTTGATTCCCACATGCCACCCCAGGCACTTACTTAACCCTTTAATCATGTTTAATTACATGTTCCACTTTGGTTAAGTATTCTAATCGTATTTTCTATTGCCACCCAAGGCAACCCACTAGTTTCCTCATGCCACCCAAGGCACCCCCACTAGTTACTACATGCCACCCAAGGCACCCACTTAACCCCACATGCCCCTCTACATGCTAATATGGTTAAGTGTTTCTTAATTCATTAATTAAGATCATGACCTCATAAAGACCTCTCACATTAGACCGTCTTTTATGACTGCTGGATATGCCGGTTGGTTCCGGGCAGACTTCTGTCATCAAAAGGGTCTAACCTCGTGTCTTTACTTTAATCATGTATTTAATTTATGACTAAGACCTCTCACATTGGGCCAATCATTTGTAGCCGCTGGATGGCCGGTCGGTTCCGGGCAGACTTCCGCTACAAAAGGGTCCAACCTCGTGTCTTAGTTGATTAATTACACCTAATTAATCACCCCCACAATTAATTATCCCTAATTAATTACACATTTTTCATAACATGGGTAGACCTAACTCAATAGGTAAATTCCCATGGGGTAGACCTAACTCAATAGGTAAATTCCCACTTATGTTAATTTATTTTTATGGTATGCTTAATCATACCCAATCATACCTTTATTAACATATTTATTACCCCCATCGTTCCCCACGTGAATCGTTCTCATTTCACGACATAATAAAGGGAAAGATCCATCACAAATATCATGGGTTTAGCATATAACTTTGTCATGGGTTAAGAGGATGTCAACTTGCATATATGAGCATATATTAACCCAACTACATTTAACCCAAACTTGCACATTATCATACACATGATTTGCATAACATGTTGCATATGAGCTTGCATATTATCATACACATATCTTGCATAACATGTTGAGCTTGCATATAAGCATTCTCATAACTTGCATAACATGTTAAACATGCATTTAAGCATACACATAACTTGCATAAGCATTCATATACTTGCATAAGCATTCACATACTTGCATAAGCATTCACATACTTGCATAAGCATGCATAACTTGCATATCACATTAAACTTGCATTTAAGCATATACATAACTTGCATAACATCATGCACATAACTTACATAATCTCATAAACATAACTTGCATAACATCATGCACATAACTTGCATACCCTCATACACATAACTTGCATAACAACATGCACATAACTTTACATAACATATTGAGCTTGCATATAAGCATACACATAACCTGCATAACATGTTGAACTTGCATATATGACTTGCATCTTAAAGGAGGGTAAACATGCATAGCATATAAAGGTGTCATCTTGCATATGTATGCATCATTTTTAAAAGGGTAAACTTGCATGTCATGATTTATGCATAATACCAAACACTTAGCATGCATAAAACCACATACTTAGCATGCATAGAATCAATTACTTATTATGCATAAACACACCACTTAACTTGCATAAACCCAAACACTAGCATGCATAAAACCCAATATTTAGCATGCATACAATCAAATACTTAGCATGCATAAAATCAAATACTTAGCATGCATAAAATCAAATACTTAGCATGCATAAAATCAAACACTTAGCATGCATAACACCAAATACTTAGCATGCATAATATCACATGCATAACTTGCATATCACGTTACATATAACTTGCATATACTCTCACATATAGTTGCATAACATGTTACATATGCATAAATGTTCAACATAATGTTTTGCATCATAAAACATGGCATTAAACTTGCATATCACATATCATACAAACTTGCATAAACACATTTATCCACAAACATAGCCATGTCTTATCACATCCTACCATAATCAATTTAACAATTGATTATTAAAGCCATAGGAACTCACCAAAACCAAGATTAGCAAACTTATGTAGTAGAACTAGTAGCTTTAGTTGAAGAAGATGTTGATTAGCTTGCAACTCTCTTCATTGATTTGTGGAGGCCATGATCAAGTTTCATTTTGCCATAGTTTAGTTACAAGATCTAATTATGAATGAATTAGGGTAGGGTTAGGGTCTTATTTATAGGATTAGGTAGTGTTTTAGGCCCTTAGATTAACCCTAGATTAGTTTAGGTCCGTCAGATTTAGGAAATCTCTAGAACCCAGCCCTCCAAGCCAGCCTAAAACCCAACCTGGTGCACCCAGGTTCTCTGGACGCCGCGCCCCTGTCGACAGGCAAGTCGACACCCCTGTCGACAGGCCTGTCGACAGCCCTGTCGACATGGTTAGGGCGGGAACTTTCCCGCCTGACCCCGCTGGCTCTATTTTCAAATCTGAATTTGAATTTTTAAATATGTTTTTAGCTTAAATTTTCCTGCAAACTTCTTTGGGCCATAACCGGGCCATACGGACTCCGATTCTCGAAAACTCGGACTCTATTTCGCGTATTTTTCCGAGACGAACGCAATGACGCAGCCCGTTACCCCCAATTCCCATATCTGAGATTATTTATCCTGTAATTAGTGAATTTTAGTATTAACTAAAATTCGGGGTGTTACACGTTCAACTCTATAGATATGTTTTCAAAAGAGGGTGACCCTACAATTTTTGAGGCAAAAGGTAGTGAAACTCGACAGAGTTTCATGCCATATATAAACATCACCATAAACATACAAAGTGGCAGCTTTAGTTACAGTCCAAAAGAAAAGGCAAAAGCTCGCATAGGAGCAATATATACATACATCATGCCCACGTAGGAGCCAAAAACATGATAATCCCATGCAAACTACAAACAACAAACAATACAATAGAAAATGCTACTTCAACCACCTGCTCTGAGTTTTATTCTCAAAGCAATCTTCTATCAGATCAACAAATTCCAGTGTTCCACTCCTTCCCTTTTATAGAAAAACTTTAAAACTTGAAATAGTATTGCATTAGATGACTTGGCAGTACAATTAAAGCTTATACACTTTCTTTCATGCCACAACACCCAACAGAAAGAAAAATTAATGTAAGCTAGTTCGTTAGAGTTGCAAGTTTCATAAAAAGCAAACCAGCCATGAATAGCATATCTCCAACAAAGATCAACGTTTAGCTATACTAAACAGTTACTCCACACATAAAAGGCCACATCACAGTCAAAAATAAATGCAAATGATCTTCCACCAATTCTCTACAAAACAAACACTTCTCTTCAATATTTAAATTCTTCCTTCTTAGCATGCTCAACATATTTAATTTCCCATGCATCAACATCTACATATGCATTCTGACTTTCAATGGAATCTTAGAGTTTCCACATATTTTGAAAACAAAGAAATTTTTTGCTTGAAAAATTGATAAGTTTATAGCAGCTATTCACCGAATTTTTTTATTTTTCTCCCCACCCAATTATGTCATCTTCGTCATTAATTTTCACTGACTCCAGCAATTTAAACAAGTTTATAAGTTGAACTAAAGCTCTTCCTTCAATAATGCGATTGAAGCTTAACTTCCATTTGAATCTAGAAAGTGAGTCATCATATACATCCACTACATAAGCATTCTTATCACTTGAAATCTCAAAAAAACCATCAAATTCAGATGCCAAAGGAATTGGCAATAACCATCTGTTAAACTAGAAGGAACACCATCTCCCACCATTAACTTTAGATTGACATTCAATCTAAAGACATATATCGAGTTGAGAATCCCCTTCCAAAAAGTAGAAGGATGTCTGGCGTTTACATATAAGGATAAAACTCCATTATAGCAAGTATTTGACACCCATTCACGTCACAGTGCATTTTATGAGACAGAATACCCCACAACCATCTGCATAATAAAGCACAGTTCATCTCCTTCAAATTCACGACGCCTAAACCACCTTGTATCTTCGATTTGCAAACCTGATCCCATGCAACTAAGCAAACTACATCACTCAAATCACTTTTACCTGACCAAAGAGAAATCCTCCTTATGTTGTCAATCTTGTTCACAACCCACTGTGGAAATTTGTACAACCAATACAATGGAACCGCTGATAAAACTGAATTCACCAAAATCAATCTACCAACTTTTGTACGTGAGTTTCTTTTCTATATAGAAAGCCTCGAATCCACTTTATTGATCAAAGATAACCAATCATCTTTTAAAAGTTAGACAAATGCAAAGACACAAATAGTTAATAGGGAATGAGCCAACCTTGCAGTTCAACATATAAACAATGTTATGACTAAACTCTTCATCTACACCAACAGTCAACACCGAACTCTTATGGAAGTTAATCTGAAGACCAGAAAAACTTTCAAAAGCATATAGAATGAATTTCAAAGAAGCAATATATTTACACTCAAGAGTACTAAAAACAATAGTGTCATCTGCATAATGCAACGAAGGAATGCCACCAGAAATAAAGTCACTGCCAAAACCTTTCAACAACCCATTATCACAGCTAACTCTCAAAATCTGAGAAACACATCTGCCGCAAGATCAAATAGTAAGGGAGACAAAGGATCTCCTTGTCGCAACCCTCTTTTAGAGCATATAGTCTTTCCAGGTACCCCATTTACAAAAATATTAGCTTTATTGGCAGAAAAGATACCTTTAATCCATGAAAACCATCTGTCACCAAAACCTCTAGCCGTCAACAATCAATAATGAAACTCCAATCAACAATGTCAAATGCTTTATAGAAAAGTCCAACTTCAGAATTGCACAAGGCAATGAATTATTGGAACAAAAAGAAACAACCTCTTGAACCAATACAACACCCTCCAAAATGTATCTTCCTTTAATGAATGTCGTTTGAGATTTGTCAATAAGCACATCCGTCACCAATTTGAGACTATTTGCCATTATATTTATTTCCTTAATTTAAATTATTCGATTTAGTTAACATAGGACGTCTCGAATCACTCCATAGTTTAAATAATTACTTTAGTATGGTTAATAAACCAACCAATTGCAATTTTTCTTAAAACTTAATTTAAATATAACTCTAAATGTACAAACCAAATTAAGTACTGCAAAATTCATTTGAAAGATAACTTCGAATAAGTCCTGCAAAGTTTTGTTTGGAAGGATTCTGATTTATTTCTGGTTCATATAATTATTTGAAATTCATTTCATAAATTTTCAAACTACCACTACGTGAAGACCTCGATTTAATTAATTCTGGTATATTCAAATAAAATTCGAATAAAGAGGCCTATCTAAAAAAATCCAGCCTAACCCATTTATATGGGATAATGTGTTGAGTTGTCACAATCAGTCAAGGTCGATGTGATGTACCTATACCTATAGCCAAGCGGTTGAGGATGACCCAAATGTTTAGCTCCATAATTTAAATGATCAGGATTGGTTAATTTATTACGACAAATATTGTATCCCAAATGTTTAACTGAACAGAGGATGACCCGATTCGTTTTACTCCATAGATATGCTTTCAATAGAGAACGACCTTGAATTTATTTCCTTTATTTAAATTATTTGATTCAGTTAGCATAGGACGACCCGAATCATTTAATTCAATAGTTTAAATAATCAATTTGGTATGGTTAATGAACTAACCAACTGTGATTTTTCTTAAAACTTAATTTAAACATAACCGAAAACGTACAAAATCAAATTAAGTACTACAAAATTCATTTTGAAGATAACTTCGAATAAGTACAGCAGAGTTTTGTTTTGAAGGGTTCTGATTTATTTTTGATTTTATATAATTATTTGAAATTCGTTTCATAAATTTTCAAACTACTACTATGTAAAGACCTCGATTTATTTGATCCTAGTATATTCGTATAAAATTCAAGTAAATAGGCCCAGTTGAAATTTTTCCAACCTAATCCACATGTTATGGGATAGCGTGTTGAGTTGTCACAATTAGTCAAGGCCGGCGTGATGTACCTATACCTGTAGCCATGTGGTTGATGACGACCCAAATGTTTAGCTCCTTAATTTAAATTATTGGGTTCGGTTAATTTATTACAAAAAATATTGTATCCTAAATATTTAACTAGACAGAGGATGACCCTAATCGTTTAACTACATATATATGTTTTCAACAGACGATATTTCCTTAATTTAAATTATTTGATTTATAGAACATAGGACGACCCGAATCATTTAACTCCACAATTTCGACAATTAATTAGGTATAGTTAATGAACTAACCAACCACAATTTTTCTTAAAAATTAATTTAAACATAACTCAAAATGTACAAAACCAAATTAAGTATTGCAAAAAACATTTGAAAGCTAACTTTGAATCTCACAGAGTTTTGTTTGAAAGAACTCTGATTTGTTTCTAATTTTATATAATTATTTGAATTTGGTTTCACATATTTTCAAACTACCACTACGTGAAGACCTTGATTTAATTAATTCCACTATATTCGTATTAAATCTGAATAAAGAGCCCCACCTGAAATATTCTTATAAGTTGAACATACACCCTCATTTAAGTTTAACTGGTTTTACTTCAATTTCTAACCATAAACTAAAATTGTGCAAACTCGTTCATCCATGTCCTTAAGGTAAGAAATCAGTCCACTACTTTGCTCCGCGCTTATGTTTATAATTAAAAATAACAAGCATCTTCCAAATCTTTTTTGTATTCATGATTTCATGTGGGTTCAAATGGGCGATTGGGAAATCAATGATGAAACTATGGCAAAAATGTTTGAGGAGTATGAACGGAATAATAATGAAGACGAAGAGGTTGGATTCGTTGTAGAGACACAAATACAAGAGGCGGATGAAGAGGTTCACAATGAACTAATCTGTGCTACGCAACGAACTATTGAAGTATAGAATCCAGCCACTTCCACAGTCATACCATGCTAAACTAATTAGTGTGCTTACTCGTCAAAACGTCAATAGGTCAAACTCCAGTATGATGGGTCTTTCAGTGCTATACTACTGCGGGGTCCAATGTAACGCTATAATTTTTAAAAGTAAGATGAATGCAGGACGTCGCTTTTACGACTGCAGAGCATTTATTGATGCATGGACACTCCAAGATTCATAATTGTATTTTTTTTGCTTAGATCGATTCACCGCTCATGGAAAGAGGGGTCCAAACGCACTTGAGATGCAATCTGTAAATAATCGCTTAAAGAGGTTAAATGTGGCAATTAAAAATGAAATGCTTGCTGGATGCTACCATTTACCATGCAATTGACTATTTTCAATGTATAATACATGGGTGTTAAGAATGATAATTTAGAAGTAGTAAGAATTATTCAGTAAGTAACTTTAGCTAAAGTCACGGAACGTTACTTGACACTGACTTTCTTTAATTGGCTCCACAAGTTGGCCTAATACTGAATGCGACTGGACACTATACCACTATCTTTACGTAAAGTGGCTACACAGATTCTCCTGACACCGAATGTGACTAGCAGCAACATGTATTTCAGTTGAGACTTTATAAATTTTGGATTTCTAAAGCTTATAAATATTTGTCTTCTTCTGTAGAACTAAACATAAATTACTGCATAAAAATGTCGACCATTAATTTTTCTTTTATGGATATATATTATCATGAAAGCATATATTGAAGTTGATTGCAGGCATGATTTAATGTTGCAAAGAGGAGGGGTATAAGCCATGAAGGGATATTGACGATGGTGACAGAAGTTCATAATAGCCATCCCAACTGCCCTTCTAAATGACCAGCAGCTGAAATCCATAAAGTTCATCGTTGATTTGTAGAAGCTTGTTATCGATACCGTGAGATTATCAAGATTGTCGAAGATGAAGATGTTTTTCAAGCAAATAAATCTACATTTGGTTCTCATTAAATATTAAAATACAAAATCGAATTTTTTATCACGTAGCATATAAACTTCGCTATAGCTGGCTTACGCGATATGGTTCTGAATAAGCAATACTTAAACTTTAGGCTTACTGTATTTTTCTATGTTATTTATGTTTTTTAGTTGAAAATGCTCGCAAGTATATGTAGTAAGTTTTTCTAATGTTATTTGGTTGTTATGAATGTATTATGAAGTCAATCCTAATTTTATAACATTGACTAATTTTTAACTCAACAGTGGTCGACCCCGTAATTTTTAACTCTATAATTTAAAATATTTGATTTAATTAATAAAATATGTTGGGTTTTCAAATCAACTAACTGCAATTTATTTGAAAAATTAATTTTTGCATACCTCATAATGTACAAGACAAAATCATAGGCTTTGGCTTTCATTCGAAAGCTGCACTTGAATTGGTCCTAAAGAATCTTGTTTTGAATGATTCCGACATTTAAATGATTTCATATAATTTTTTTTAATTTCGTTTCGTAAATTTATGAACTACCGCTACGCGACAAGCTCGATTAAAATGATCTCGGTTTATTTGTCAAAAAATAATAAAAAAGAATGCCCCAAATGTTTTAACTTCATATAAAGCCAATTATAATTTTGTAACATTGACTAACATTCAAAAGTTCTAGTTGAATAAGTGTTGAAGTATCTCTTTTGAATAAAGGAACATATTAATCAATAAAGCTACACACTTAACGATAGAGCAACACATGTATCTATAAAGGTATACACATAACGATAAATCTATGCACTAATTAATAAAGCTACACATTTAACGACAGAGCAACACACTTATCGATAAAGAAACACATGTAACGATAAAGGTACACACCTAACGATAAAGCTTCATGCCTAACGATAAAGCCACACACATAATGATAAAGCTACACACTTAACCATACAAAGTGCCATGTGCCATATGTCATGTGCATTTTGGCTTTAGACAACATAATGAATTGTCACAGTCAATCTAAACCCATGTGACGACTTGCTATGTGCCATATCTTATATAAGGGAGTATCATTGCAAACAATAGCTCATATCCAAACACATTAAACATAAAAATGAGTTCATCGTATTTTCTGGAGTGCATGCTAGATTTTGACAATGATTTCGAGGAAGAACATATCATACAAGAGAAAGCTGAAGAAATATAAGAAATTATCGACATATGCCATTAAGCTCATGGTTCATCATCCAGTAAGTGACGTGGAATGGTTCCTGGCAGGAAGTTTATAAATCGTAACCAACCAGCATAATGGAGTAGATATGTTCCAAAGAAGATACAAGTGGAGGAGGGATCTGTTTCTATGAATTTTGGAAGGTATTTAAAGCAACAACAAATGCTTTAAATGCAAACCGAATGAATCAAAAGGACAAGGGATCACCGATGAATAGAAAATGATGATCGCTATAAGAATGTTAGCTTATGACACTCCTACAAATGCACTGGATGATGCATATCAAATTGTGGAGAGCATGGCACCTAAAACACTAGAAAATTATTTCAATTTGCGGTGGATGTCTATGGGATGGAATACTTATGGTCCCAGAACGAAGCCGGTATAGTGCACATCAGAGAAATGCACGAAAGTAGAGGATGGTCGGGCATGTTGGGAAGTGTGGACTGTATGCGTTGGGAATGGAAGAATTACCCCTAAGGCATTACAAGGTTTATGCAGCGACATGAAAAGACATCCGACCATCATTCTGGAAGTCGTGGCAGCGTACGATTTGTGTATATGAAATGCTTTCTTTGGAATTCCCGGTTCGAATAATGACTTAGATGTTATATAAAAATCTCATTTGTTTAATGGTCTAGCTTAAGGTCAGGTACCTCCAGTAACATTCAATATTGGGAAAAATATTTATAGTCGTGGCTATTATCAAGGTGATCACATTTGTTTGAAATGGATCACCATTGTTAAACTATATCCAAATCCCTTAACACTTAGATAAGTGAAATTTGTTGTGATGCAAGAGGGACAAAGAAAAGATGTAGAACAAGCTTCCAGCACTTTACAGTCCAGATTTGCAATGATCAGTAATCCATGTTGTTTGTGATCTATGCAAAAAATGTCTACAATCATGTTTGTCTGCATTATTATACACAAAATGATCATTGAAGATGAAAGAGATATGAATAACGAGCAACGACACTACAAATACGAAGGTGATTCGCAATAATCAGATGTATTCCAAGACAACACCCATATAATAGAAGAGGCATTCAAAATTCATCTAAACCGTCATCTTTCGTATAGAGACACATAACTCTATAATAGGCCACAGAAAGATCTTATGGATCATATATGGAACCACTACAGGGGTAATTAGTCATTATAATGGCTTTATGTTGATGTATGCTTGTATGAACATGTGTTTTCTTTAATGCTTGTATGAAATTATGTAGTATTTATGAATTAGTGCTTTATTAAGAGAGAAAACCATTAGCTTTATCTTGTTATATTTAGTGTTAAACAACTAGTATTAAATCATCTAAAGTTAACAGATAATGGGAGAAGTAGCAAAATAAATCAAACGTGCATTGCATTGATAAGTAAATATTTACTACAATAGAAATTATAAAGTTACTACATTGAGAACTAAGAAGCTAGTACGAAGGAAACAAAAGAACGAACTACAATTTGAGGATACTTTGACGTAAGAATCCGTTGTTTGAGTCCCATCCAATATTCCTTCTCGTAGACATCCATTCCAGTCAAATCTTTGGCCATTACTTCTTTCTCTTCTCTTTGTTGTTCTGTAGCCTGTTGGTGTTGTCTAACTTCTACGTTTGAATTAGCGACCTCTGCTACCCAAGATCAGCAAACCTGCTTATTACCTCTATTTTTTGAGCTTGTTGAGTTCTGTCTTAACATCTACGGTCGTGTACTTCATAGGCGGCATCGACTTTTGCATCCATGACAACATCAGCTTTGCTATTTTTTTGTAGCTTTGACTCCCTCGGGTCTATAATCTTTATCAATTATTTAATTGGACTCGACAAGTAGGTTTTCCCCTGAAATGGAGAATGTTTTTCCCTATGACTCTCTAGGACTAGGTGAACCTTTGCAGAAGTTTGAACATTGCGCAGACTCTTGGAAATATCAGAGTTCCATTTTAGTTGACTGATAAACAGATCATAACAAATCAAGAACTGATAATAATGTGGTTTTTTTGCCCTATTTTCTCTAGTGAAAAACATCCGGAAATCCTTGTTTTCCATTTGTTTCTAAAAACAAAAAAGGAATATGATTCTTAGAAAACAATTATTTAACCCCTAACCTACGTATTATAGAAAATTTACCACATATTCCTCGCCTCCCATGCCATTAGGATTGTCTTTCTATATTTTATAAACTTGTGATTCATATAATGACGTTTGACGATTTATTTTTCTGAGTCGACCCTGAATCGCCGACACGTTCATGTGCCTTTAGGATGCTTGTCGTTGAATGCACTCTTTATTTCTTTCTAGAATTTAATGCCTGATTGGTCGTTCCTTGCAACTGAATCTTGTGAAAATTGGAAATAGTTGTTGCATAGATCGTAGTCCTCCTTGCTTGTCCATGGAAGAGTTGATTGTTTGCTTGGAGGAGTAGCTATGTCATTCTCGGTGTTGTCTTGATAATAATGGCTTCTGAACATCGTCGGATGTGAAAATTCTCCAAAAGGTGAAGACATTTTTATGTTTCATTTGCTTCGAAATTAGTAGATAGAAAGAAAGAGAAAGTGTTGTGATTTAGAATGTGTGGAAGTTGGTAATTTGTGGTTGAAAAGATAGTTGTTGTAGTTGCATAATGACTTTTTTTATAGCCGTTGGAGGATAATATGATCATTCTATAACTATTATAGGTGTAAACGATTGGTTTTTTAATCACTGGAAGTTGTAAAGGAGGGAGGTGAAGTAAAGTGCTGAAAAAATCGACGTGTTATGTTAAAGTGCCAATTTTTTCAGCACTCAATATATAGCACGCCGAAAAATCGGCAGCTTAAAATAAGGCACCGATTTTATCGGCGTCCGAGACCAGTTCTGAATTCAGAATTGGTCCTGAATATTCAGGCAAACATTCACTGTTGGAATGAGAATTTCATTCTTTTCAGAATTCAGAAGCTGAGTAGTTGGTTTGTAGGAGATGTTCTAAGCATGTTAGTTCAAGGTATAACAATATTTAATTATTTATTTATAAACACATAGATTAACAACATTCATGTAATGCAAAATATTATGTTTTGAATGTAAAAAAGAAAAAAAAAGAAAAATCTTTTTACATCCTTTTAAATCTCGTTTGAAAAACATATTATACATGTTTTAGTTAACGGTATAAGTGTAACAAACAACTTTTATCCCATCTTAGTGAACTTCTGTCCAAGCTTTTGCACGTATGTAACAAAATAAAATAACTACATCCATATTGTGAAAAACAATAATTTTAGAGAATGAAGTTGACACATAAAGTTAAAAACACTTTTTCTTATTTTTTTTAAGTTTTGGAAAGTAACGGAAGAACGAAAGAAGAATCATTATTCTGTTGTTCCTCAAAAAACTCTCTTGTCCTCTCTATTTTCGTTCCATTCTCTCCGCTGCTCGTGGTCTCTTCTTCCCAGTTTTTTAAATTAATGTTAAAAATGAGTAATAAACCAAACAACACTTAAGGGTTGCTTTTGTAAACTACCGAAGACTGCGCTAAATCGACCATGGTATGCCGGGGAACTACATGACAATAACTATAGCTCTTATTTAAATAAGTTGAAAAGAAAATTTGAAGAGCATGCACCAAAGCAATAAGTTTGTAGTGACTTGTATAAAACACAAACTAAAAGCGCGTAATGCGCCGTAAATTCACGTAGTTTTGTCAGTAAAAATAAATAAATGAATAAGATTATTGCATGTAACAACTTGCATCTTACATGCATGCTACTTACTAATCAATAACTTAATCATCATGCAAAACTGAAGTAAAGGAAACATACCAGTTGTGAATGCGCAGAGCATATTCATCATTTGGATGATGGCCCTGAGCACCTAATGCATCTTTATAAAAATATTGACAAAAAAAAATCATATCTATATATTTATTACTAAAATTACGCAGTTTATTGGTTCCGTACAGAACACTAATCCAAAAGGAATATCAATGGTATGTATTTGTACAACAATCTTTCCAATACACACATTAAAATAGAAGTATTTTGGTTACAAGTTTGAATACTGCAAATTTTCAAAAGCATATCATTTTCATAGAAGAGTTAATAAGAGAATAAGAATTATAATACAAAACAAACAAACTAATGTTTTTTGTGGCTTGGACAATTAGTACTTGGCAAATATCAATGAAGGCAATTCCTAAACAAATAAAGTAAAAGAAGCAACCAATAGATAGGGAGCCTTTTAGAAAAAAAAACTTACTTTTACTCAAAACTCAAATTGATGTGACTATGACCCATTGCTTTAATGACCCAACCCAACCTAAGTTCGATCACGGTTAATATTCGACCTCGAAGCATTACGGTTCTGAAATTGAAATAACCTCGCGCATGCACAAACCGACGGTTTAACCTCAATACCCTTTAAAACCTCTATATCGACCTCATTGAATCTCACGATTCATCAAACTTGATAAAAAAAAATTGCTTCAGTCTTCATTTTTTTGACATAATAAATTTAATAAATAATTTCATAGCAATTGTCATTAAATTTTGGATGACATAATTCTTTATTATATACATTGTACGAACTATTGTTAAACTAGTCCTCTTTCATTGTAAAAAATTAGTAAATTTACAACTTTATTATGATAAGTTGTTATATAGTCATTCTAATTAGGTAGTATATAACATGCTATATGGCAAGTGAGTTGAAGGCGAAAATCAAATATATGACATCTACATCATGTTAAAGTGTCCTGACCAGTTTGGATAAAGGTAATTGTCATAAGTGGTTAAATTTTATCTACATTTAAACTAATTATATGTTTAAATTATAAAAATAGAAATAAATTATCAATGTGGTTTTCAGGTCCGACCGGTTGGACCACGATAACCTTGGACATTGCATTAACATGGTTTGACTTACGATTTGGTTTTTATAACTATGTTATGAACAAATATACCATTATTAACAAAATAATGAGTAAATCGGTTAGTTTAAAACAAAGTGTACAATAGTACTCATAGAGCGCCAAGTTTTTTTTTTTTTGGGAAAATATAGCTATAATCCGCACGATAATGAAAGATGGGATGGAGTATGGGTTGTACCTGAACGTCTTCCAAGCATTCTCGTATTCTCCACATGACGGGGAGGTGTGATGGAATTCCCTATACAAAACAGCTATGTAAGACAAAGGGTAACACTACAAGAAAGAGCTCATTTTGTTATGACTAAAAACCATCGCTAGCCATCGCCCGCCGTCGCAAAAAATTTGGACGCTAAGCATATAGCATCGGCCATGGTGACGGCAGTGGTCCCCACATTTGCGACGGTTGGCGACGGCGATGTTGCCATGTGGACAAGCAGTTATAATTCGTACCAACGACTATAAGCCGTCACAAACCGTCACCTTTTTGCCCTAACTAGCCGTCGCCAACTGTCACTCCTCCTTGCAAATATGTCATCGCAAGCCGTCGCCAATCGTGACAAAACTGGGTGAAAACCCCACGCAAGCCGTCGCTAACCGTCGCCCAACGTGACCAGAATGCCGTCGCTAGCCGTCGCCCGCCGTCGCCAATCTGTAGCATTTTTCTTATATTACAGCAGCTAACAAGCCATCAAACCACACAACTCAAAATGCAGTTCATCTACAACTCATATACACTCAATTTCACACTTCATCAACTCAAATTCACATTCAGTCACCTCATCAACGCTATAAATAAACTCATGCCATCAACACGTCCAAAAAAACAAAAATAAAAACGATAAATTTTCACTAAACCATCAACACGTCCACATCAAACAATCCATGTCAAAAATACCATCATCGATCGTCTCCCCAAAATACTACGAACATCTCAAATCCATCACCAAAGTTTATATTTACAAAACAAGTCCAACATAAAACAAAAAAACAAGTACCTACCTACTCATCGTCCTCATCATCCTCATCCACGGGATCACTCGGCGGCATCACACCATGCTCCTGAAGATATGCAGCAATCCGCGCATCAAGCACGGTCTCGAGCCTGTTCTTCTGAAAATCTTCTAAGGCTGCAACCTGTTGTCGAAGCATGTTGATCTCCTCCTCATCCTGACGCCTCGTATAAGAGGCCTGAGTCCCCGCTATCTGTAATTATATTAAAATAGTTAGAAATCATTGTCAAAAGTTTTTTTATACACTATACATGCTTTATACAATTATTGTAATAGAGTTGTCAATATAAATGCACACCTCTATGTTCCCGAAGCCGTAGCGTCTACCCCTGGTAGGCGGGTCGATGATTCTGTTCCAGATGCGATTGCACTCCTCCACGTCCGGCTCTTGCCCTAACTCCGTCGCTCGAGCATCTAAGGCCGCCATGTATTTGTCCTGCGAAATACAAATTATTAGAAATATATTTGTGTTATACAGATTATTAGAAATACAGATTATTAGAAATGTTAACCATCATTTCGCAGGACTTAGGGTCCGACCAGGTATATGAGGTGTTACCCTCCTGATCGGTCCGCTCGACGGCATGAGTCTGGGTAAACACCTCAGCAAGTGTAGGCTCCCGCTGGAGAGTTGACATCTGAAATGATAAAATATATATTTGGAATTAATCAATACGATTTAAAAAGTTTAGAACTATTTGTAAATGTGCTTTATCTTTCGTACCAATTCGCGACGATGCTGGGAGAAGGAATTAGACCCAGCCCGATGCAAAGCAGGATTTTTGAGCCTGTTTGCTCGATTTCGCTCTGAAAGCTCCTGTATATTTAATTATATGATTAATTGATGGATATACAAAATAAAATTTTAAAACAAGCTTAAGTAATTTACCTTAGCAGCTTCCGTGGCCCACAATTTCTGGAAATCGGCGTAGACCTCCTCGCTCATCCACTGAGGCCTCTTTGTTGCTTTCCTTGCCTTGTATATATTGCCTGAATAATTTTTTCTCATCTTCTGGTTCCATGCGGTGAGGAAAACATCCATATCTTCATTCCGGACCCGTACAGAACACTATAAATTAACAAACAAAGAGTATTACATATTTTATATAATTTTACAAACGAGAAATATATTTATACTTACAAGAACCTCCGCGAGGATGGCATTCCTAATCTGCATAGGAATATCATCCCAGTGAGGCCACGCCTTTGTCCACCTAGCGACATATGCTTGTCTAGCCACACGTAAAACAAGCTCTCCTGGAATAATATCAAACCCCCTGCAGAAAGTACGATATTAGCATTTAATAACTTTTGAATATTAAGCAGTTATGAAATTAAAAACTTACCCTGCGGACTTCGGCACGAGCTCTACGACCGGACGTGTATCTGGTGCTGTACCGCTCGCACCTGCCTCTGAACTGTGGGTAGGTCGGCGTCTAGGAGGCATATCTGTCACGAAATTAAAAACTCATATATCATTATGCACATCCATTATCAAATAAACTCATACAACATATATTATCAAATGCAACTACAAGAATCATTTACATAAAAGAAGAAGAACCAGATAATAGATAACCGTAGCACATCATATAAGTTCACAACATAGCACATCATATAAGTTCACAACATAGCACATCATATAAGTTCACAACGTAGCACATCATATAAGTTCACAACATAGCACATCATATAAGTTCACAACATAGCACATCATATAAGTTCACAACATAGCACATCATATACAAATAATATTATTCTTCTTCATTTTCTGATTCAGTCTCGGTCTCATACTCTATATCGTTGTCCTCTGTACTCTCAAAAGCTTCTATTAATTCATTTGATTCATCGTTTAAAGACTCTAAATGGACATCATTAGCAATTATTATTTCATCGCTTTGATTTGCATCTGTTTGATACGCTGCATCATCTGGAATAGCAATTCCTTCAAATGTAAATCTTGCCTTTGTTTTAATTACAGCAGACCAATCTGCTTTATCTCTTTTTAAGGACGGATACGGAGCAAAGTAAACTTGTAATGCTTGCTTTGCCAATACAAAAGGATCATACTTATAGTAATGCGATGTGTGCTTTATTTCTATAAGCTTGTAATCTTTATGCACGTTGATTCCAGTACCAGGAACATTGCTGAACCAGTTGCACATGAATAGAACAACCTTTTCAACGGGTTGTACATAATATGTCAACTCTAAAATCTGTGTCAAGATGCCATAAAAGTCTTTTATATGCTCTTCGGGATCATCACTACCTTTGACAAATACACCACTGTTATATGTTAATCTGTCAGTACCATGGTCTATGGTGTTGAATTTAAATCCATTGACGAAGAATATTGGATAAGTCTTAACATTTCTTTTTGGTCCAAGCGCAAGATGTTGCAAACCCTCGTCATTGATGCAGTTTATTGGATCGAAAACGTACTTCGAGAACCATTTAGCAAAATCTTTACTGAGATCGCCATTTGGATTTTCTGATTCGTAAATACTGCAAATATAAATGATTTTATTACTAACTAACAATTGATGTACACATATAATTGTAATAAAGTTAAAAATTTAGTACCTAACAAATGGTGCAACTTCAGCACAATTTAGCAGAACATATGTGTGTGCTACATGGTGATCTCTATCATCTAACCATATTTCTACACATTTTCCAGAAGATCGTCCATGTTGTCTAAAAACAGATAGCATTGTCAGACAAAAATTGGGTTCCACGGTTTCATCATTACGAGGACCACTTACAAATGATATGTTCACATGATCACTGAAGTAACGAGAAAAAAAGAATGAAGCTTCTTCTTCAAGATAAGATTTGCAAATCGAACCTTCAACTCGTGCTTTTTGTCATACTTTTTTCTTCTGATGATTCAAATACCTAAAATAAAATTAATTCAATTTATATGCACTAATGTCACTTTGAATTGTAAACATGAATTTTACCTTTCAAAATGATACATCCATTCATACTGCACTGGACCTCGAAGAATAGCTTCGGATGGAAGATGAATAGGTAAATGCTCCATTACATTAAAAAATCCCGGAGGGAATATTTTCTCTAATTTGCAAATCAATACCGGAATTTCGACTTCAAGTTTATGGAGACGATCAATTTTTAACGTTGCCGAACAAAGTTGTTTATAGAATAAGCTTAACTCTGTTAAAACACCCCACACTTTTACAGGCAATAATTCTTTGAACACCACTGGTAATAAATATTCCATCATGATATGACAATCATGACTTTTCATCCCACTCAGTTTGTTGTTTTTATAGTCAACACATCTACGAAGATTAGAAGAAATCCCATCCGGACATTTCAGTCCCTCAACCCATTTCATTACAAGTTTTATTTGTTTGTTGTCTAGTTCATAACACGCTTTGGGTTTTTTATTGTCATTGGGCTTCATATGAAGTTCTGGACGTTTACAATATTCTTCTATGTCACGTCTCGAATGTATATCGTCCTTTGTTTTTCCATTGACATTCAAAACAGTATTAAACACGTTATCAAATACATTTTTTTCATTGTGCATAACATCGATATTATGTCGAAGTTTGAGATCTTTCCAATAAGGTAGCTCCCCGAATATGCTTTGTTTACACCAATTATGAATGTCAGATTTACCCGGAATTTCTGTTTGCTCTCTAGTCTCATGGATCTTTGGATAATCCTTTACAATATCGTATATTTCTTCACTTGTCCAAATTTTGGGTGCTTGCAAAGTCATTCCGCTGTTAGCTTTAAAGTTTTTTTTATCTCTTCTAAAAGTATGATTGGTATGCAGAAAACAACGGTGGCAATCAAACCACGAATGCTTCCTTCCATACCGTAAGAAAAATGCTTGTGATTCTTCCATGCATAAAGGACAAGATAGACGACCGACGGTACTCCAACCTGAAAGCATCCCATATGCAGGAAAATCACTAATCGTCCATAACAAACAAGCGAACATACGAAAATTCTTTTTTTTTTTGAAATGTCGTAGTTTTCAACTTCGTCATCCCATAGTTTTTTCAACTCTTCGATTAACGGTTGTAGATAAACATTGATGCCTTGTTTTGGATCATTAGGACCAGGAAGGACAACAGTGAGAAACATATATGGAGTTTTCATACACATCCACGGAGGTAAATTATAAGGAGTAACGATAATAGGCCAAGATGAATATTTACTACCAAACTGAGAAAATGGTGAAAACCCATCTGTACATAAACCAAGTCTGACGTTACGGCTCTCTGCGGCAAATGTTGGATACGTCCTATCAAAATGTTTCCATGCTTCTCCATCCGATGGATGTGTCAACGTTCCATCTTCTTGTGTTCGCACACTATGCCATCGCATATGACATGCAGTGACTGAGGATTTATATAACCGCTGTAGTCTAGGGATGATTGGTGAATAATGCATTCTTGTATACGGAACTTCCTTACCTTTCTTTTTTCTAGGTTTATACCTTTCCCCGCCACATTTCTTACAGTTTCTAAGATTAATATCATCTTTCCAATACAACATGCAACCTTTAACACAAGTATCTATTTTTTGGTACGGCAAACCAAAAGCCGACATTAGTGTTTTCACTTTGTAATGACTATCGCACATCTGATTATCGGGTGGCATATGTCTTTTCGCAGCTTGTACAACCGCTGTAAATGCAGCTTCTATAAGGTTAAATTTTGATTTCATGGTGATGTACTCAGCGGTTACCAATAATTCAGTTCCACTTTCACAACCATTCCACAATGGCCGCTTAGCTGAAGCCAATAAATCATATATTTTTCTGGCTTCTGTGTTCGGTTCTTCTTCAATATTGACGTCATCGTCGTCAACCTGGCCGATAGGGAACATTGACCGTGCTGCATCTTCCACCATATCTTCTATTGGATTCGTCGTAACTAATTCGACCTCTGACGCTGCAGGATTTACTGTAGGCGCAACAAGTTCTCTATGACGATCCCATAAATAATAATTTGGCACAAAACCTGATTTGTACAAATGTACTTTAACGATGTCTGGTTTATGAAACCTCATCAGTTTACACTTACTACACGGACAACGAAGCTCCTCGTAATTTCGATTATTAGATACTGCAAATCTAACAAATTCATTTACACCATTAATGAAATCTTCTTTCACTGAGCCTTTCATTCCAATTCTAACGTCATACATCCAACTACGGTCAATGTAATAATTGGACATTTTTCCTGATTCAAAAATATATGTCAGTGATTTCGATAACACATGTGTTGTTCAAAGAATTTATTCAACGCACGAATATTTTTAGTGGTTCATACGTATAATAAAAGTGATAGTTTTAACATATGACTATTTATTTCAAGGTCTAGCTATTTTTAATAGCTCCTACACATGTTAAAAGTGATGGTTTTAACATACTAGAATTTATTTCAAGGTCTAGCTATTTTTAATAGCTCCTACACAAGTTAAATGTGATATTTTTAACATTCTAGAATTTTATCCAACACATGAACATTTTTACTAAGATATATATTATAAAGATAAGATTTTTATAACTAGAATATTTTTATGAACCAATATAGATAATAATGAAAATATTTTTAGAAAGCTATATATATAATAAAGATGATGTTTTTATAATGAAAATATTTTTAGAAAGCTATATATATATATAATAAAGATGATATTTTTATTGTTCTAGCATTTTATCTAACATATGAACATTTTATATAAGCTATAAACAAAACAAAAAAACATATGTAAATATTTCAGGAAATTTCGGCAGCATAACGGCAGGGTAATTAAAACCGGCACCGTCCCGATGTACGACTCCTCGCGCTACCTTAAAGCCTCGCAGCTTTTGACAATGGGGAAATTTCAATAATCTAGTTCGTACGCAGACGAATCCTGTCCTTAAACTAATCAATTTCAATTCATATCCTCACCCTACAATCTATTTTCACTCAATCACTCTGGAATAGGGTTGCCAAACCCATATTCAATCAATATTTCCACATCATGATCCTTTCATACCACTACGACTAATCATTCACAATCTCATCCAATTTTATACCACTACAACCGATAATTCACAATCACATCCTTTCATATTTACTCCACTTAAAATAAATATCAATTGATTTTTATAAATTCAACATCAATAATTGATTATTATCTATAAAATAACGGTTCACAAACACATACATATACACAAAATCAATTACTAACCAACAATATTCGCTAATAAACAACTAAATCTACATTTTAGGGTTTCAATCATTACTAAATCAACTACATTAACTCAACAATCATCATATAATAACATAACATATGCGTTTAAATCATTATTAACTAATTAATTGAAGAAATAGGGTAGAAATTATACCGGGAGAGGAAGAAGCAGCTGATTGAGAGGAGGCGGAGGAGAGGAGGCGGCGGTTGGCGTCGGCGGTGGAGAATTGGCGGCGGCTTGCGTCGGCGGTGGTAATCGACGGAGGTAAGGTTCGATTCTCTTCTTTTTTTTTCTTTTTTTTTAAATTTTGATCGATCGAGCAAAATGGGGAAAAATCCTGTAGCCTCCCGGTATATTTGGTTTTGGGTGACGGTTGGCGACGGCTTGTGAGGGCTGCTTTTTTTAGCCGTCACCAACCGTCGCCATGATCCGTCGCCAAACTCACCCTTCCTTGTAGTGTAAGGAACCAATGGCACATATAAGCAGCATAAATTGAAGTTACAACACAGGCTACCACTATAAATCTGCAAAATGATCGATCTTGTGTTCAAACTTTATGAAAAAAACATGGAAGTAAGATGGAATATAGTCAAAGATTTATGTTTCTAGTAATTTTTTTGTTGGTAACGTCCGTTTGTCAATCAATTGAGAGACAAAAAAGGGGAAAAAAGGGGGTTATAGTGTTTTGAAACATAGACTGTGAGAGTTTACATGGCGGTATGGTTGAATTTACCAAATCATGAATTTTGCTTGACACCTCCACGCTAAATTAAGGCTAAAATTAGTACCACTGCATTCAGGTAATAAGGGAACTTGATCTGGCAAAGTGGGATGATGTTGGAATAGAAGTAGGAAAATGGGCAGCATCTACAACAGGAGAAAGGGATAAAATCATTGTGAGGGTGATTAGGTAAGAAGGGAATGTAGGCAAGAGGAAAAAAGGGAACTACAATTCACTACTTTGAAATGGTGGAAAAAAGTGGTGACTATGCACGTAGTTGTACAGTGGTGGATGAATTAAATGGAGTATGATGGGGGGAAAGGTTAGGAAGGAAATAAAGCGAAAAATGAGACTGTGTGGAAGAGACACTATTTGAAATGCTAAATTTTAGGGTCTCCAAGTCAGTAACGATAGTTTTCTAGTTTATATAATAAGTAATATATATTAACTATTTAATTATTAACTATATTAGATATATTGTACTATTTCAAATGTTATCTATGTCCAACCGAGCTAATGAAGTTCAAAGTGATATCAAATAAGATTTGAGCAATAAGGATTTATGCGAAATTGAAATCTAAACTTGAATTTGTTTTGATAAGGAATAGTATGAAAATATAATATTTGAAATCGGAGTTGAAACTAATACTAGATTATTTTGAGTAACTAATCTTATATCAATCGATTGCGATACTTGAATATGATTTCAAATTTAATGCCTATAATGTGAAATAAGCGTTTGGTTGTTAAAGAGATCAAAGTCGGTATTATCATACTCTCTACCAATACCGGTACCACTTTAACAACTGTGCTTGTAGTGGAGAATACAACATAAAGTAGGATGGTTTGGCATATGATTGCTTGATTGAAGAAATAAAACGATGATGGATAGCCTTGATCTTCACATCATAATTAAAATGACCAAAACATGAGTCATACTGCTGCCAAGTGAGATCACTTCCCCTATCAGACACACTTCTTTGACACCATATCTCTTACTTTGTGATTGATTAGGCGCCCCATGACTATGGGAGTGTTGTTCAAAGTGAGTGGTAGTTGCGGTTATGTGTTACCACCAGCCGCAGTCCGGTAGAATCATACTGTTGGGTATCGCCTCAATACCTTATCAAGTTATCCTAATCGATCCCCCTGCGATTTTGATTTAATATTGTCATATAATCATGCATCCTTATCCTTTGACATACTAGTGCATTATATGCAAACTGTGCGCCAAAGATATAAATGGTGGAAGTGTAATATGGTAATCCCACTTACGCTATTTTAATATTTTATTTATCATAGATATTATTATAATAGCATGTTGTATTATACATATCTGGTTCCACGGATCCTTAAAGCATGTAATCCCAAACACACTTTAAGTTATTTGCATTTCACTAAACATTTCACTTCAGTTAATTCATTTATATAAGAATGTTAGTCCTAACTTGAGTGCTTTATTTTTGCAGCATGCTCAGGTTAGCCTGGGTATTTCAGCTTTGGAGATTTATCTGGTAGAGTTTGAGCTTCTCTTCATTTTAGTCATCTGTATTTGTATATTCCATTTATTCAGGTATTAGTCTTCCGCTGTATCTGTATTTATTTCTGTACTATGTTATCATGTATAAGTTAAAGATTTTGTATAATTGAATAACATTACTTCCACTATGAGATATTCTCTTTTCTACGTTTGTGATGATTTATTTTAACCCCTGTGACAATTAACATTATGTTGTTTCAAACAATTTGGTTAGTTTAATTGTCGACTCAAAATGGTCGAGATGCAGGTCGTTATACATACATACATACATACATACATACATACATATACATACATATATATATATACACACATATATAGACACACACACATTTTTCCGATGTACAAGATTTTGTTCCTTATACTTTCTTTATATTTTCGTACTTACCGATTCTCTTTTGCGTCACTTGGTTTTACAACACGTGAATACCATGGATGTATTAGTGTTTATTTTCGAGGGTTGAGGAAGAAGGTCATTTCAAATGGCATGGGCAATAATGTCATAAGAACGATGTTCTAATCGTGTTATCGACTTCGATGACCATGGTATTGACCTGGTTTAAGAAAGACTTTAGTGATTCTGTAAGGCCTTATGATAATCTAGATAGTGACATTAATGTCCATAGAACGAAAGGTGTACATTCGGAATTGTTCTTTAAACCTTCTTGCATTAGAATTAACCTTTAAAGCTTCTTGCTAGGTCTTTGAATCGGTAGATAGACTTGGATGGAAGCTTGGTGAACAATAACGAAGCAATCCCTTTCAAATAAAGAGGAAACTATTAACATTTCAAAGCATTTTTTCCCTTGTGCCATTCATATGACATTCGTATTTGCACAGTTATAAGGTCGTATTTTGTAGTTCCATGCACCATTGGAGATCAAACTTATATAAATATTTCATATCCATAATTTCTTGAAAAAATGGAGCTTGGCTTAGGGCGAAGCCTCAATCTTTTTCTACATCTTTCTGAGCCACGCTTTCTTGCAACAACTCCTTTACATTCTAGAAATATATTCCTAGCTAGTGCCATTCTCTAATGGACGATCGTCGGCTGCACACCGAGTATTTGATCGTGTAAATAGTCTCGGCTATTTAGCTGAGATCATCTAGGTCCTCCAATCTTTAAAAGAAAAATTCTAACGTAGTATAACACTCTTGGAGGAAATCACACCATTATCTGAACCATAATAACTTGATTTCTTGCTCCTACATTCACTTCTACACAATAAATTCCAATTTCTGGTATTGGTCAACATCAGATAGAGACAACATATCTTGATTTTGAGCACCATTTGCATAGATATATTTGTTTACCTTGAAGTTGAGATTCCTAGGAAATGTGGTTCTGTCCCCTTTAGCCTAATTTTGACACATGTCAGCAACATGCACCTTATGCCAATGATCATGGTTCTTCCTTCGCCTATCAGATAAGGACGAATGTCCATGTTCTTCAGAATCTACATTTCCTCTAGAGGCTCCAGCATTAAGTCTAGTGGAAGTGCGAATAGAAAGTCCATTCATTCCATAAGGGCCTTATTTGCATTTTATATTGAATCTTTTTCTCCACCACCATTCAGACTCTCTCCTAGTGTTGACATCTACTTGAGGGAGATTTCCGATATGATTATCGACCTATCTACTAGTAAGGGTTACATTAGAATTTCCTCCCACTATTGCAGTACCATTAAATTTGTTGTGTTTTTAATTTGAATGCATTTTTCGTTCTGGTCAACAGGAAACTAGCGAGCTTTCAAAGCTCTAGTTGTGGATCTTACTTTTAGACCCTATAGATCTACAGTAGATAGCTTAGATCTTTTCCTCTATTCGACCTTCTTTATGAAAACACTGAATGTTAAACCCCCCAAATGGAATCTCTAGCCTTTATAGGCAATTCAAATTGACTGAGCACAAATTAAGACATAAAAAATAAAATAAATGGAAAATGAAAATAAAGCAGGTAAGATACGCAGATTTATAATTGTAACAAACCCAAAAATTAAGTAATAATAATTAGTTAAAGTATTAACTAAGAAATAAATAAGTTTGTGAAATTATTAGAATTTATTTATAGAGTTGCCACATTGAGTCTGTATGTATTTCCAGGCCAATTTACATATATAATTTGTCGAAATTGGTGTTGGTAAGAAGAAGTTATCAAAGAAACAAGTTGTAAGAATAAATCAAAAATTAATAAGAAAGGAAAAAAAATACATATACACAGGTCGACCAGGCCATGATAGGTTGACATGACCATGATAGGTCGACCCGTAGGTCAACTCATGTATGTCGGGGGTCGACCCACATTTTTCACCTGGACGTATTTTCGTCGAGTAAGAACCAAACACACGATTTGTTATTTTTAAGTTGACATGGCTTAACCTGGAGTGATTGCTTGTTAATTTGAGGGTTGTAACTAAACCTGTGATGTGTTTGGACCAGATTAAATCTTTAGATCCAACTGCTTGAGATCCCTAGACTATATTATAAATAAAATTCTAGGCCTACCACTTCATTCACGACACAAATCTTTTCCATCTGCATTCTCTCTTAACAGAAACAAACCAAAAATTATTATTTTTTTCTCTAGGAATAGATCTGCAAAAATAAAAATATTATTAATCAACTTAAGGACAAGATTTGGGAAGGCTGTGCATAGTCCAAAAGCTAAGGACCACAAATCAGTGCTGTAGTTATTTAGATTTTTGATTAATTTAGGGAAAAAAGATTTGTATTAGTTGCAGCTTTTCTTGTAGTTATCTTATGGTTTTTCTTCTAGTTTTTCTGTAAGTTAGTCATCTTGTAGGTTATTTTTTGTAAGTTATTTTCTATAAGTATTTCTCTGTTCTTTCTTATAGTTTCTTTTTAACTAAAATATGTAAGTTAGTTTTTTGGTCTTTTCCCTACTAGTTATTTTATTCTTGTAAACTATTTAAGTTTGCTACTGAACATTCTTAGATCTGTAAATGTTAATTAACTGATGCTAATTTAGTCCTCTTTTGTGCATGGAAAAATTGTGTAAAGGTAATAAATTCGCAAACACTGATTAAAAAGAAAGATAACTAAATTTAGAGAAACATGTGCATAAATTTAGAGAAACATGCTAATTTAGAGAAACAGGTAGTTGTACAGTGGTGGATGAATTAAATGGAGTATGATAGGGGGGAAGGTTAGGAAGGAAATAAAGCAAAAAATTGAGACTGTGTGGAAGAGACACTATTTTGAAATGCTAAATTTTAGGGTCTCCAAGTCAGTAACGATAGTATTCAGTTTTATACAATAAAGTAATATATATTAACTATTTAATTATTAACTATATTAGATATATTGTACTATTTCAAATGTTATCTATGTCCAACCGAGCTAATGAAGTTCAAAGTGATTTCAAATAAGATTTGAGCAATAAGGATTTATGCGAAATTGAAATCTAAACTTGAACGCTTTGATAAGGAATAGTATGAAAATATAATATTTGAAATCAGAGTTGAAACTAATACTAGTTTATTTTGAGTAACTAATATTATATCAATCGATTGTGATACTTGAATATGATTTTAAATTTAATGCCTATGATGTGAAATAAGCGTTTGGTTGTTAAAGAGATCAAAGTCGTTATTATCATACTCTCTACCAATACCGGTACCACTTTAACAACTGTGCTTGTAGTGGAGAATACAACATAAAGTAGGAAGGTTTGGCATACGATTGCTTGATTGAAGAAATATAATGATGATGGATAGCCTTGATCTTCATATCGTAATTAAAATGACTAAAACATGAGTCATACTGCTGCTAAGTGAGATCACTTCCTCTATCAGACACACTTTTTTGACACCATATCTCTTACTTTGTGATTGATTAGGCGCCCCATGACTATGGGAGTGTTGTTCGAAGTGAGTGGTAGTTGCGGTTATGTGTTACCACCAGCCGCAGTCTGGTAGAATCATACTGTTGGGTATCGCCTCAATACCTTATCAAGTTATCCTGATCAAGCCCCATGCGATTTTGATTTAACGTTGTCGTATAATGCATCCTTATCCTTTGACATACTAGTGCGTTATATGCAAACTATACGCCAAAGATATAAACGGTGGAAGTGTAATATGGTAATCCCACTTACGTTATTTTAATATTTTACTTACCGTACATATTATTATAATAGCATGTTGTATTATACATATCTGGTTCCACGAATCCTTAAAGCATGTAATCCCAAACACACTTTAAGTTATTTGCATTTCACTAAACATTCCACTTGAGTTTATTCACTTATATAAGAATGTTAGTTCTGACTCGAGTGCTTTATTTTTGCAGCATGCTCGGGTTAGCCTGGGTATTTCAGCTTTGGAGATTTATCTGTTGGAGTTTGAGCCTCACTTGATTTTAGTCATCCATATTTGTATATTCCATTTATTTCTATTTTAATCATTTATTCAGGTATTAGCCTTCCACTATATCTGTATTTATTTCTATACTATGATATTACACTACAAGAAAAGTTGCTTTCAACAGCAATCTAGAACATCGTACATGCGTTGATTGTAGTTGTTGAACATTTCGTAGATTGGAAGATCCAAGTGAAAATCAAATACAACGTACGGGAACGCTGAGATTTTCGACCGGTAAACATACAAATATCGTTTCCTCTAATTTTTTCATCACCGCGTGAAATGTTATTTCCCTCTTCTCCCCAAAACGGAAAACCCTAAATCATCTCGGATCTACCTCCGTTCTGCAAATACTTCAAAATGGTTCCTCTCAACTTTACTGGATTTTCTCAGCAAATTCTTTAAACTGATTCCTCTCTATGACAAACGCACTTGCAAAGAAGCTCATCATGGCCGTTTGACTTTGGATTCGTCCGAGAGATATCAGGGACAACTAATAGCATCGCGTGAGCTTAGCTGCATCGTACTGGCCATCCTACAATCTTCATTACTTCTATCGGTAAGAACAAAACTACAAATTTGAGACTGAAATTAAAATTTTCAAGTTTGATTGAGTTTTGAATTCGAACTTAGATTTTCTTCATTTAATTGTTGAATATAATAATTTATTACACCTTCTCGTGAACTAAATAGGTGCCATACGTGAAAAACTGAAATCGCTATGTTTGTGTGTGTTTACTCTCTGCTATATAAAGTCTTGCTTCTAATTTACTGAATGTTTAAAACTACTTTCCATGCTAGTATGATATGGTTTTGCCCACATCAGTCTTACGTAGTTGAACTAACACACTAGTCAATTTGGATATTACCAAGAAAGGGTCTTTTATTTATCTTGTTGAAAACCAGAAGTAGTTTTACAAAATTATCAACATATATTAATTTCATTAATTATAATTTATTTAACTAAATTGCAAAAAATATTATGTACATTCCATTTTGTATTTTGTTCAAGTACATTCCTTTTTATATCAAGTACAAGTCAAGTGGTATTTCTATGGTTAAAAAAGAATATCCATGTCTCTCCAGTCTGAATCAATCCAATAGATGTTTATTATGTTATAAGAGGTTAATTACACTCCAGTCTAAAAAAAAATCGCTATAAGAGTGCTTGAAACCTGTAAGATTTGAGTAGAGATTATAATATGCCTTTTCTAAGGTCTTTGCATTATCATTTTGTTTTTCCCCTATGTTTAAGGTCAATCACCTACATGTATGGAATTTTAGTTAAACTCTTTTCTATCAAAAAAAGAAAAAAAAATAGCTTCAGCCACAGTTCTAAGTGTAGAACGCAAGTTGATAAATTTAGTCCGAAGGGCACAGGATGTTATATTAATCCGAATGAAGAAAAAAAATGTTATATGAACTATGAAAACGAATGTTGTATGAATTCAACATTATGTATGTGTAGTGCTACATCGATTTGGCATTTCTTTAACTGTGAAAATAAATGTTATTTTAGTTAAGCTAGTGTAGTCCATCTGATGCTAGTATAATTTAGCATTTTCGTGTATCCAATGCTAGTATGATATAGCATTCAGTTTTATGTAATCCTAAATTAAGTCCTTCATATTAAATTTTAAAGCTTGCAATCCTTCGGATTGTAAGTGGTCACAGGTTTTTTCCTTTACACCCCCTTTTTGACCGAATTGAACCAGTTTGATCGATAATGTGTTCAGCCTCATATTGCTTACCCTACCTGTTATCAACTCTCCTCTTTCCGCACTGCCTTGAGTTCCAGCATAGCAGAGTTAAAAATATATTTACATGTATATTTTTTATGTATTTGTTTTTAATATAGCAGTAATAATGTAAAATGATTAACAATGTCAACTTTGTTGCCAAAATCCTCTAAAAAATGCTTCCAAGTTTCAAAATTGCCTCCAAATTATCAAATGCTAAGATGCGTTCAAAAATCAGGTAAATATAAAATTTCGTACTATCAGTTCTACTTTCGATTACTATAACAGTGACTATACTATCAGTCTCAACTTTAGGTTATTTATACATGTTAAGCTTCTTCTTATTGAAAGAAACAGTTTTAAATTATGTTTTTCTCTCATGTCTTCTATGATAACTGGTAAGCTTGATCACACAGTTGAACATTTTCTTATGAGAGTTTGAGAATCCCTTTCTAATGAACAAAATAAAAGTGCAGGTATATATTTCTATGTTCACTGTTCATAGTATTGATCACAAATTGATTTTGCAAATTTATGGATTCCTGTATTATGTGAAGTCATTTCTATTCTGGCTTCATATTATTGAAGTAACTTGTTGCTTTTTTGTTCAAACCGAGACATATTTTGGGAAGTTTATCGAGTTGGAGTGACAACCATAGTTTGAGCTTTTTGTATTGAACTAGGTTGCTTTGGTTGTTTTGCATCAATTTTATTACAACATTTCCCTGATTTCATTGCCAGGTTTTTACAATGTACCTCGTATTCTTCTGTATATTTAAAACTTTGAACAAACTGAACCGATATTTTGGTAAACTGAGATGAGGTTCCACAATATCTTTGTATTCTAGGTCCAAACCAATGGCCTTTTGAATTTATATGGTTTGGAATATGTTTTGTTGATTGAAGTAGCCATGAATAGATCAATGACTTTTGATCACTTAGTTTACAAGGAGAGATATGTTTCTTGAGTCGCGGAGAAATTTGTAACTGTCTATCAATTTTAATGGTTGTGATTATTGACTGAGAAGTTCCATACAAATCTTTTTGTAAATAATATTTCAAAGGAGCGATATGTGACTTTTAAATATTAATATCTTTAAATAGATTGAATTATGTTAATTTTTCCTAGCAAAAGTATATGGACAATATCAAAAGTTCCTGCATGTATCTCTGAAAAAACTGAAGAAAATAATTTAGTATCTAAATTGAAGGCCGTGCATTCCAATCTTCTATTTTAATAAGAAATATATTTGACTGTATAGTTAATATGCAAATAACGAGTCAAAGAAAATGAAAGATTTTTACGGTTGAATGTAGGGGTGAGCGTTTGGTTGGTTCGGTTTATCCGATGATGAAATTTGTCAAACCAAATTAAAACCAATAAAAATAAAAACCAAACCAACCAAATTAAGTTTGGTTGGTTCGGTTGGTTATCCGATTAAACCAAACTAAAAATGTTTTATACTTTATGTTTGGACTATTCATTATAATTTGAAATAAATTATAAATATTTGATTAGCATAATTTTATTTATGATTTATATGCTTTCTTATATTAATTTTGACATATAGGTAATGATTAAAATTTACTAAAACAACCAAACTAACCTAAATACATTTATTATAATATCGATTATTTTAAAAATATAGTAAAAGTTTGGTTAATTTGGTTAAACCAATAACCGAACTTAATAATTTTCCAGGCCGAATACAAACCGATTTAATTCCAAAACCAAACCAAACCGACCAAAATTGATTGATTTGGTTGGTTTATTTGGTTTAACCGAATAATGCTCATCCCTAGTTGAATGAACGTATTTATATGCATATACACATGTATAATAACTGCAGCATACGTCTGCTTTAATGGGTAGTTAAGGATCCATAATAAAGGTATTGCATGATTTTTTAATTAAAGAATTTATTTCCTCATCTTAATTACATCTATTATAGATTTAGATTTAAAGCTGGACCACATGAATAGTAAGTTTTTTTTGTTTATGGCAGAATATGTCAAGAATTTTCACTTGGAAAGAAATTGGTTTCTTCCTTATGAAATCATGATGATAAACGGAGATATATGGCCATTAAATTCTTTTTCAATTATTTTTCCATTTGCACTGCTAATGTATTATTATTTTTTTACAAGGTTTGCTAACGTAATAATTTCTTTCCTGTATATTCATAAATTTCTCAAATTAGCTAAAGTCGATGGTCAACAAGCACAACAAAAATATAAAAGCTCAGTAGCAACAACTTCTACTATTTCATCACCTTATTTCGGAAGACATAAACAATATGAAAGTATTGTTAAGTTGTTGTTAGCCGAGTCACAGACAGACTCGGATAGAAGGGTAAATGAAGTTCCAGTAATCTCTATAAAAGAATTGGGTAATATATCAGACACAAATATGTGGATGAAACTATCATTTCATTGACGATTGGAATAGCAAATTTCATTATTCTAGTGAATTTCATGTCTTGATTCGGCTCTTTAAAAATCCATAGGCAAAACCCTCACCTGTATCTTTTAACAATCACCTTATTTTATTTTCATTGCTTTGAGTTTGTCAGTAGCTGAGTGACTTTGAGATACTTATGTTTTGTTTTTACTTCTTCATTGCCTTTATTCATTTGCTGAAGAAATTATACAATGATTTGCCAGAATTGTGCTATAAAGGATCCTTCTTAAAAAGTTCATTATCTACTTTACTTGCATGAAACATATATTGATTGGACCAGCTTCAAATAACATCATTATTGCTTCACATTTTGGTTAACAGATATAAGATGGATCTCTAATTGTTATATTGTCATCTCAGAGCAACAGAGGAGTATCAAAATATAGAAGAGTTGCAAGGTTACTATTAATCAGAATTATTCATAAATTCTTTTTAGAATAAAAGAATATCAAAATATATAGGAGTTTTAGTCCTGTCAACACTGCCGCCTTTTATACTGCTGGTATCAGTGATGGCAATTTGTTCTCCATGGCTCTTCGATTTCCAGCTCAGGTTTAAATTCCCCTTTTTTATGCCATTGATTTAACTGTTCTACTATTATCGATGTTCTATTTATCTAGTTGCATGCAAGTCAAATTACATTTTTATTGGTTAATGATGTACAATCGACAAACAAAGTTTTGGATGGTAATATTCTTGGTTAGTTTCCGTCGATTTTAATTAACTAGGTATGTTTAAACCCCTCAGAAGCTAACTAAAATATAAAACTAAAAAAAGGTATGTTTTCTACTTGATGGATTGAACTGTGTCCCTTTGTAAAGCTACGTATCACATTGCCAAGCAAGCAATTGATATTTTTGGGTTCTATTTGCCTGTTTAAACTTGCGTCATCTACACAATATCTAGTTCGGTTCAAGAAAATTAAAAACTACCAAGCAGGATTTTGCATGTATCTTTGAAAGCATGATGGAAACCATTCATTCAATCTGCTTTGCAATGCTGATTGAATCAAGATTTTGAAAAGTGTGAATTAATTATTAATTCTCTTTTTCAGTTCAGTAACAACACAATGAATGTTTATTATTGGTAAAGAAAGAGATGAGATCAGATTAGGCTGATATCCAGTCATCTTTTTGTATATGCAATGGGTTAGAGGTACTAGGTATATTAGAGTTCTTTGTTTAGAAGTCATATATTTTGATTGGTAAATGCAGATCAGTTAAATTGTAGAACATTGTTAAGGGACTCCTCTATTTTGAACAAATGGAAGTCAATTTCAAGGGGACTGCTCGCAGATTGTCTTGGTGGGCTTTATAAATTAAACCAAACAACTGCTTTACAAGGATGAATTTGAAAAGACGAAAGAGAAAGCACTACAACAATTTATAATTAACTAAATTTATAGTAACAATATAATAAATTAATATAATAAATAATATATTAACTAAGTTGACTAAATTTTATAAATAATATAATAAATTAACTAAGTTTTATAAAAATTAGCTAAGTTTATAGTAGTAATAATAATAGTAAATTATAAAACATATATCATATTGGTCCCACATAGTTTTTGGGCAGTAAGTTTTGCATGTTAACATACTTTTTTTGGTTGAGTTATAATTTTTTCTTTTCTAATCACTACAACAAAAGTGTGTTTGTAGAATGTCATAGCTTTATTATGCTTCCTACTCTTTTATAACTTAAGTGACGGATGTTTTGAATTCCACTGCTCATTTGTGATAGAACAAAAGCAGAAAGTCACCAATGAAGATGATTGATGAAGTTCCACCAATAAATTTGGTGATTGTACCATTGCTTGTGAAGAAGGTATGTCATCACCACAATTTCAACATTTAATAATACTCTATTAATGTATATAATTCTTATTTATAAAGCATTTTGCCCAAATAACGGTCCAAATATTTGTTTCCAAGTACTGGTCCTAATATACAGGCCAAATGTGAAAAAAGGACAAGGCTGGGGCCAATTTCCTCTAAATATTGATAACTGGCAAGGGTATTGAGAGGAAAGGGTGTAGTACTGCTTCATACATAAGTTATATATTATGTATGCCTGATTTACTTGCATAAGTTATATATTATGTATGCATCTTTCGTTATAAACCACAGATTGCATAATTTATATTATATTAACTTGTTAAGTGCAGTAGAAACTTAGCTCTAGCTGCATGATTTAGTTGGATGATTCACTTAGCCAGAATAATCATGGTGCTAACTGCCATAACAAAGGTTTGCATTTTTCATACTGTAGGGCAATTTGTAGCATTGATAGTTTAGAGGAATTTTTTTTCTTCTAGGAAATTACGTTGTTACATTGCTATGGAATTCATTACGTGATCAGACGGTTGGACAAGAATAGAATTACTGGAAGGCTTCCGCAAGAGTTGGCTGCACTATGAAATCTTTAAGTCTTGTAAGGAATACTTATATTCGGTATTTGTGATCCTCCAGGTAGATATACAGCGTAAATATCTTGTAAGGATTGAAAGTTATTTCTTTATAAATCACGGTTGCCTTTTATGTATAATAGTATTTTTTTTTCTAGCATACTTGCTTTTCATTTATAATAGTATTCCTTATAAATCACGGTTGGTCCTTTCCATTTACAAATTTCAACTTAGTAGACATTTACTAGAATTTGTTCCCGAACTGCATGCCCATGCACCATTTCTGGCTGCAGTTTTGTAATTTAACTCGGTAAATTTCTGCTATTTTCTTCTGCATACATAAGAGTGTTTATGTGCAGAAAATGAAAGAGCAATTGGTGTTTACAATACATGAGAGTATTCATATGTATAATTGGAAGATTTCTGATATTATCTGTGCATACAATTAACCGGGTTAGCATTCATATAATATTTTGTTTATGCAAGTCCTTAAACGTGAGCATATGTATCATTAAATTTGTCTCATTCTAATATGAATTCATTTAATGACTGAATATTATGTTCATCCAGCATCCATGAACCACAAAATATTGCAATGCACTTACTGGTATATATGGTTCAAGAATATATTTCTCACCAATTCAGTAACTTTTTATTTAATTTCAGTTTTTATTTTAGGAAAGAAATCTTGTCGGTAGCTTGACTGGGAAAGTCCTCTTGTCTTTTAATGTAATCTCAATATTTGACTGAATCTATATCAAATTTTCCTCAGGGAGGAGGTCAGGCCCGGCTGGGCCTAGGCGATCTAGGCGGTCGCTTAGGTCCCCGAGTCCGGGAGGAGGAGGAGGGCCTCAACATTAGGGTTTTTCAGTTAAAAGGGATATTGATGTATTGTTTTCATCTTCTCAAGTGTGAAGTTTGTAACGGTAAGGAATTTCGCTCGATTCGAATCGATCGTTAAACTGACCAAGACCGTTCGAAACCCCAGATCATTTTGAGAACACGACAAATCAGAACGCAAACAGAAGAACATTTCGTTGTTTATTACAACAATTCCATCAGAATACAAGAATATACAGAGTATGAATAAATATTACACATTTGATAAATATCAGAGATTTAAATTACATTTAAATATATAGCAGCGGAAAAATAATACAAAACACAACTGAAAGTGATACACGGATACAAAGCTTTCCGAGCATCGTTCCAGATGTAAATCAGGATCCTATGAATATAAATCTGCAAAACCAAATCTAGATGTCCTTGTCGAAAATAGGGGCACCCAGAGTTTAGGTTAAAACAATAAACTCCAGGTCAGTCATGTGACTGGTGTGAGAACTAAAACAGTTATTAATCTTTATTTTTAAAGTTAGGTAAATCAAGGGACCACGCCGTATAACACGGAACGAGTTTCCTCCCAAGAATAACAGTGCATAAAACAAACATCGCAATGCTAAATAAAGAAAAATGAAGCTATTATAAGACCCAGGTCTCATCACACAATGCAACGCAAGCCGGAGGATAGGGTTTTACCTTATAATAGCCAAAGAATGCTTGATACGTTTAAAAATAGATTATAATATAAGTGTATAGTTTCAAAACAATTTCAATCATAAGTATCAATCATAGACGGCATAAGTGTCCCATACCACTATGTCGCCATACTAGGCTCTACAAATAAAACCGAAAGTCACGTATTGGAAATTGGATTCCATCATGATTCGAGGCAAGGGACAAGCTCCTCTCCGATTCGAGACACTCTAGCAAATGTCTCAGGACCACACACAGCGATCCCTTGGAACCTCCAAGGCCGGTCCTCTCTTACTTTTGAGGATTAGCTATCCCTGAACATACGTTTCCCGGTCCTATAGGACCTATATATAATGGTCTGTACGTCGGCTCACATAGTGCCAGTTATCGACCATATATTCGAGGCGCCTCGCATCCAACAACCACACAGGTGAAAAGTATATAAATGTCAGCCAGTTTAAGCACTGACACCACCACTAGCTAGAAAGAAACGTCGTGCACTCCTTGGGTCCTTATCCCGTTTTTGACTCATACCGAGGTGTGAGGCTCGCGAATTCACGCTATACACAAAGTTATGCCACATAGGCTGTGCTTTGATCATCAACCATAAGACTTTGCTTTTCAACAGAAGCCTTGATCATTTTCCACTTAGGCGTGCCACACAGGCAATTCACTCCATGCGACTGATGTCCATCGATATACAACCTCTGAGCTCGTACGTATCCGAGAAGGGCGTTAAGCAAGAGAATAAATTCTCCGCCGCCAAACAGATGTATATTTAATAGAGATCAATCAACATAGAATAAAATCCAATGTCAGACACACAGTCCATTTACAAGTTCGTTCTGGGTCTGAACGAAACCGGGGGCACTTTCCTAGCATATCCATCGATCTCCATGTACATCTGGACGATCACCAACTGATTCCCTCCTCTTGGTTGTACAACCCAATCAAGATCATTAGTAATCACCCAAACGATGTGAAGACTTCCGGTCTTCAACCACCGTCTTCATCTTCGACTTGTCGTCGAATCGGTTATTCAGAATAGGTATAAACCCGGCCTTTCCGAATAACCCGCGTATATAATAAACACGTGTTACACAAACACAACATACGCCTCATTCCAATTCAGAATATTCTTTTATTCAAATTTTCACATCCTTAGGGAAAGGTTCCCATTAATTTTATCAAAGATAAATTCTTCTAAATTTATTCTTTAATTTTCCTTTGGATATCATTTCAAACCATATTATGGTTTTCTAAACTAGTCGGGATTAGCGAACCACACCGAAGTAATTATTTATTTTATCTCCCAGTCCCAACCTATCCCATGGAGCAAAACTGGTAGTACTCCATATCTAACACCATGGTGTTATCGGTAAAATTAATTACCACTTCACGTTCAAATCTAATTAAAGATTTAACTATCGCTTTGGAGCAAAACTGGTGATACCCCATTCTCGGTCATTTCATTCTAGTTAAAGATTCATTAAAACTCCACTTAGTTTTAATCTTCTCAAAAATCAATATCCTTTCTTTAACTGGGTTAAAGAACCAATGTCATCTAAAACACGATTCACGATAAACCCAAAATCACATTCTATTGATAATCGGGTTAAAGAACAGGTGTTATTCAAAACATCGCTCACGATAAACCCAAAAACCAATTTAAATTCAATTCCAGTTAATATTATTTAATTGGTACACTTCATTAAATCTAAATAGAAAGATTTAATCTTTTTCTCAACTGGGCTTAAGAATAGTGTTAATGAAGACACCATTCACGACAAACCCAAATCACATTTGATATTAAATACAAGGCTCTGAATAGAAAATATATCGGCTTATATTCAATATCAAATTCTACGACCAACAAATATCATATTGGAAATAACGATATAAATATATCTTTCAAATTTCCATAACAGTATTTTTATAATCACGAAATCCAACATCGAAATATTCCAAAAACAAATTCGATTCAAATCCATTCCAATTCAATTATTGGAAATTCTGGTTACTTTTAAAACCCCTTTCAAATTCAATTTATTTAGTTCATTTCGATAAAAATCTATTTTTATCTTTTCAAATATGGAGTTTTTCATCCAAATTCTTCACAAATCATTTCTTATGATTTTACACAAATTATTACTCTTTTTAATAATATTATCAAGGCCCGTACAGTCGATTTCAATCAAGGCCATCAAACTTCACTTACAACGACCTTTTCCAAATTTGATTTGGACATAATTCCAAATCCAACCATTAGATTTCGAATTTCTAATATTCATTGGAAAACTCTTTTCAATACGAACCCAAAGGTTCCGGTTTCTGGAGAATCCGACGATCGGATCTCCCGCAACATCTATTTGAAGTCAATGGTCGAAATTCGAGAACTACCGCGGCGCGATCTATTCAGGCAATTTAATATATATATAATATATATATTATATATATTTCGTCGATTTCAATTCAAAACGTATTTTATAAATCGTTTTAAATTCGTTTTCAAAACCATTTCAACTCTATATTCAATTTCAAATCAAAATTGAATATTTCATATCATTACTATATAAATGATAATATTTTCAAAATGTTATATTTTGAAATCACTTCCTTTTCTATATTCATTATAAAAACGAATATAATCGATATAAATATCATTCGTGTCAAAATTACGCATCTCTAATCAACACAGCTTTATATATTTCAATAACTTCATTATTCTATTCAACAAATGAATATTTATTCTATTCAACACATGAATCTATATTTCTTTCAACACATGAACATTCTCAACACATGACTATTTTTGTTATTTAATATATTTTATAAAATTTTGATAAAGATGTAAATTTTATTGTTTAAAATATTTTACTCAACACATGAATATTCTCAACACATGAGCACTGTCAACACATGACTATTATATTATTCAACACATGGATTTTCTTTATTCTATTCATCACATGAATATACATTTTAAATTATTCTTTATTTTCCCAATTGGAATGAGGCCCAATCAATTACCATAATGTTAATTATATGAATTCCATAAAACACATGTATATAATAGCAACGATAAATAATCAACCATCATCCAAAGTGCACCACACTACTACATAAGCATTAAATATAAATAATTAACGCTTACACAGTCTGTCGACCAATCGATCGACATACAACTAAATAATTGGGATTAGTGTAAGCCAAATATCATCCCAACACCCATGTGGGATTCCAATCCACAAACACCAAATATTATTTGTGCATTTGGGCGACGTGTAGAATTTATCGTCCCAATCAATATCCTTCAAATAGGTGTACATAAACAAACTGTCCGATTTGTAAATGAATATTTATTTATTCAAATTCACGTTAAGAATTATATTTTTAATGATAATATATTTATTTCAACACGTGAATATTTTATTATCCATTTCACATCAACATCACAAACCAACTTCACAACACATCAGACAAGCATACAAGTCGTCCATGGTCTGTGGACGACGGGTGTCGAGTGCTGCTAAGCACCGTCTGCATCCTAGTATATATTTTAACTAGAAAACAAGATTTAAAGTGAGAAGTTCTCACCGACTAGCTAAACCAAACGCCACGACTCTTCTTATGTTGAAATCTTCGTCGTGCCCGCCTTTTGTCACTTTCATTATCCGTAGCCACTACATATATAAAAATCACATTTTTATATTGTTGTTATGTATATAAAAATCACATTTTATATAATCACTCTATATGGATAAAAATTCTATTTTTATACCGCTACTATATAGATAAAAATTCTATTTTTATAACGGTGTTCATATAATAAAGATTATATTTTTATCACGCTATTCTCTATATAAAAATTATATTTTTATATATCTACTTCTAATATAAAGATCGAATTTTTAGATCATCGCTATAAAAATCCCATTTTTATTTCAACATACATATAATAAAAATCAGATTTTTATTTCGCTACATACATAAAGATCAAATTTTTACTATCTATATAATATAAAAATCGTATTTTTATTCTTTCTATACTATAAAAATCAAATTTTTATTATCTCTACTATATAAAAATCATATTTTTATATTCGCTATTACTTCCTAAAAATTATATCTTTATCGAATATAAAAATCAAATCTTTTCTCCTAAACAAAGATCTAATCTTCCACTTATAAAAATTTAATCTTTTCTATTTCAAAAATCTCATCTTTCGTATATGATAAAAATCTTATCTTTACTTCATTAAAAATCATGTCTTTACTTCACTAAAAATCATGTCTTTACGTCACTAAAAATCATATTTTTCTTCGCTACTTCATACGATTAAAAAAACCCACCTTTTCACGATTAAAAATAGAACCTTTTTAAATGATAAAAAATCAAACCTTTTGCTAATAAAAAATCAAATCCTCTCTTTCTATCAAAAAAATTCTATCTTTATCCCTACATGTATGTTATAAATATAGTCTTTACTCATCATTAGTAAATAAAAATCTATTACATAATAAATAAAGAAAGAAAGAAAACAAAATAAAAAATAAAAACTTACAAGGGGTTTTTCGGTGCAAAGGGAAGGAGGAAGAGGCGGGGAAGAGGAGAGTAGTGTGCGAGGGGGGAGGGGGTGTCGAGGGGGAGGACGGCAGCCTGGATCGCGTGAGGGGACCGGGGGGGGGGGGGGGTGGAGGGAAATCAAGGAGGGGAGGTTCTGTCGCGAGGTGGAAGATGCCAAGGGGTTCGGGGGGAGGGGAGGGAAATCGAGGAGGGGAGGTTCTGTCGCGAGGAGAAGAGGCCAGGGGATTCGGGGGGGGGGTTTCCTGGGTGGCGGTGCCGGAGGTGCGCCGCCCCTGGTGGCCGCGGGGCGGTCTTCCTCCCCGACGTTCGCCCCTTTCTCTCTTTTTTTTTTTATCTGAATCACGAAAAGGGAAAAGAAAGAGGGGGCGGGGAGGCGTTGACTAAGGGAGAGGATGGGAGGGGAATATTTTATTTAATTAATTAATTTTCAATATAAAGCACCCATTTATTTCGAATTCAAAATCGAACCCACCGACTGCCGTCCATAACTAATTACCCCCATTCCAAACACAATGGGATAGGTATCGCATGCTGATTCAACCGTTTCAATCAGTTTTTGCCAAAATCAAAATATAATTCTATATATTGAATTTGAACGCACATTTCAATTTACCGGGGCCACGTATGGACTCTAAAAATTCACGAAAAATATTTTCTAGCTTCGTATTGATGATACGGTCCTAACACAACCAATTTCGACAAATTCTGAGACCGTTTGAAAAATGGTCATTTTCCAGTCGATTAAAATCAACTAAAACTGGTCAAACGCGTTTTCCTTTGCCACACTCACATATTGATTCGAAAAATTACTAATTTTGGAATCTAGCAATAACTTGACATCACGGATCCAACAAAAGTGGTTTCATCGAAAACCGAGGTCGTTTGCAAAATTTCCATTTTTAAGGGCCAGAATTCCATAGCGACTATTCTGAATTTTCATCCGGGCATAACTTTTTATCCTCGCTATGAAATTTCAATTTTTCAGATTCGTTCGAAAGATATTCTAAATTAGATTCTAATATTTTTGGTTTCAATAAAATCCGGTTTATTTTGCACCCGGTACATTCATTTGAAATTCGAAATCGAATTATCGAACTACCGCGCCTTTTTCAATTCCTTTTATAAATAAAAATAAATATTTATATTCTAACGACGATTCAAACAAATATATACATTATAATCCTATTCAGAATAAATTTCTCGCCCCTATTATTTAGAATAATTCATTTTAAGTGTTCAAAATTCATCAAAATTGCCAAAATAAAAATTTTAAATTGGCTCATAATTTCCGGGTTATTACAATCTCTCTCACTTAAAACTTTTCGTCCCCGAAAAGGAACAAAGCCGAAAGTTGTTTAACTAATCAACTCAACTCCCATTATTTTCATTACGGCTTTAGTTCTTCAACTTTTCAGTTTCTAAGAACTTTTCAAATTTTTCAAAAATTTGGCTAACACCCTAAATTTTCGAAAAATTTCGCCATAACCTCCCCTGCACCGGGGACTTCAGGATATTTCAAATAGCCTCCCATGGCCCTCATCAATCCAAAAAGAAAAAGAAACAGCTAAGTGGCTAGCCAATCGGGTCATAAAATCATCCAAACCCAATAAATTTGTAAACATGTACCTATTTGTCGGGCAAACAATTTTATTCTTCTGCTCTAGCCTCCTTGTTATGACCTGTTCAATGTAAGTACATGTATATGCATGCAATTTCAAACAAATTTCAATACAGTTCAATATTTGATTCAATTTGGCTTAAATGGTTCAAAATTTCAAACCAATAATTAAACAAAACAACCATTAATCAATTAATGAGTTAACGTTTCAATTCATAACTTTGATATATATAATATATATACAGAAAATCATGTTTTTGATGCCAAAACACAACAAATAATCCTATGTAAGTTTTGGTTCTCACACCAGTCTAATGGAAATATATAGATATCACACCTTCGAAGCTCGAACATAAATACTGATGATGTGGCCACATCATCAGAATCATCCCCGGTTGTCTAGAATGTGATTCTATATCTATCCAATATATTAAAACTTCGAATATACGTTCATAACGCGTATATGAAAAATCTTTATATACTCAATTGTCCAAATTCAATATAAATAAATATTCAAATACATATAAAACGATTTAAATTTTCAAAACAATATTGTTTTCATTTGAAAAAATACTCTTCACACTCGTTCTAGGATACTACTGATCCTATCCTTAACGAGTCATTCTAATTGGATATTACTAATCCAATATCTGACGAATTCTTTCGTATGGTTCTAATGTGTCTTATTCTCGAGCTCTGTAAACCGAAGCTCCGATACCAAATGTAACGGTAAGGAACTTCACTCGATCCGAATCGATCGTTAAACCGACCAAGACCGTTCGAAACCCCTGATCGTTTTGAGAACATGACAAATCAGAACGCAAACAAAAGAACATTTTATTGTTTATTACAACAATTGCATCATAATACAAGAATATACAGAGTATCAATAAATATTACACATTTGATAAATATCAGATATTTAAATTACATTTAAATACATAGCAGCGGAAAAATAATACAAAACACAACTGAAAGTGAAGCTATAAATCAGGATCCTGTGAATATAAATCTGCAAAACCAAAACTACTAGTTGCCCATGTCGAAAATAGGGGCACCCAGAGTTTAGGTTAAAACAATAAACTCCAGGTCAGTCATGTGACTAGTGTGAGAACTAAAACAGTTATTAATCTTTACTTTTAAAGTTAGGTAAATCAAGAGACCACGGCGTATAACACGGAACGGGTTTCCTCCCAAGAATACCAGTGCATAAAACAAACAGCACAATGCTAAATAAAAAAAATGAAGCTATTATAAGACCCAGGTCCCATCACACAATGCAACGCAAGCCGGAGGATAGGTTTTTACCTTATAATAGCCAAAGAATGCTTGATACTTTTAAAAACAGATTATTTTGATATTACTATAAGTGTATAGTTTCAAAACAATTTCAATCATAAGTATCAATCATAGACGGCATAAGTGTCCCATACCACTATATCGCCATACTAGGCTCTACAAATAAAACCGAAAGTCACGTATTGGAAATTGGATTCCATCATGAATCGAGGCAAGGGGCAAGCTCCTCTCCGATTCGAGACACTCTAGCAAACGTCTCAGGACCACACACAGCGATCACTTGTAACCTCCAAGGTCGGTCCTCTCTTACTTTTGAGGATTAGTTATTCCTGAACACACGTTTCCTGATCCTATAGGACCTATATATAATGGTTTGTACGTCGGCTCACATAGTGCCAGTTATCGACCATATATTCGAGGCGCCTCGCATACAACAACCACACTGGTGAAAAGTATATAAATGTCAGCCAGTTTAAGCACTGACACCACCACTAGCTAGAAAGAAACATCGTGCACTCCTTGGGTCCTTATCCCTTTTTGACTCATACCGAGGTGTGAGGCTCGCGAATTCACGCTATACACAAAGCTATTCCACATAGGCTGTGCATTGATCATCAACCACAAGGCTTAGCTTTTCAACAGAAGCCTTGATCATTTGCCACTTAGGCGTGCCACACAGGCAATTCACTCCATGCGACTGATGTCCATTGATATACAACCTCTGAGCTCGTACGTCTCAGAGAAGGGCGTTAAGCAAGAGAATAAATTCTCCGTCGCCAAACAGATGTATATTTAATAGATATCAATCAACACGGAATAAAATCCAATGTCAGACACACAGTCCATTTACAAGTTCGTTCTGGGTCTGAATGAAACCGGAGGCACTTTCCTCACATATCCATCGATCTCCATGTACGTCTGGACGATCACCAACTGATTCCCTCCTCTTGGGTGTACAACCCAATCAAGATCATCAATAATCACCCAAACGATGTGAAGACTTCCGGTCTTCAACCACCGTCTTCATCTTCGACTTGTCCTCGAATCGGTTATTCAGAATGGGTATAAACCCGGCCTTTCCGAATAACCCGCATATATAATAAACACGTGTTACACAAACACAACATACGCCTCATTACAATTCATAATATTCTTTTATTCAAATTTTCACATCCTTAGGGAAAGGTTCCCATTAATTTTATCACAGATAAATTCTTCTAAATTTATTCTTTAATTTTCCTTTGGATATCATTTCAAACCATATTATGGTTTTCTAAACTAGTCGGGATTAGCGAACCACACCGAAGTAATTATTTATTTTATCTCCCAATCCCAACCTATTCATCCCATGGAGCAAAACTGGTAGTACTCCATATCTAACACCACGGTGTTATCGGTAAAATTAATTACCACTTCACGTTCAAATCTAATTAAAGATTTAACTATCGCTTTGGAGCAAAACTGGTGATACCCCATTCTCTATCATTTCAATCTAGTTAAAGATTCATTAAAAATTGACTTAGTTTTAATCTTCTCAAAAATCAATATCCTGTCTTTAACTGGGTTAAAGAACCAATGTCATCTAAAACACGATTCACGATAAACCCTAAATCACATTCTATTGTTAATCGGGTTAAAGAACAGGTGTTATTCAAAACACCGCCCACGATAAACCCAAAAACCAATTTAAATTCAATTCTAATTAATATTATTTAATTGGTACACTTCATTAAATCTAAATAGAAAGATTTAATCTTTTTCTCAACTGGGCTTAAGAACAGTGTTAATGAAGACACCATTCACAACAAATCCAAATCACATTTGATATTAAATACAAGGCTCTGAATAGAAAATATATTGGCTTATATTCAATATCAAATTCTACGACCAACAAATATCGTATTGGAAATAACGATATAAATACATCTTTCAAATTTCCATAACAGTATCTGTATAATCACGAAATCCAACATCGAAATATTCCAAAGACAATTTCGATTCAAATCCATTCCAATTCAATTATTGGAAATTCTGGTTACTTTTAAAACCCCTTTCAAATTCAATTTATTTATTTCAAAAATAAATTGATTTTAGTTCTAGTTCAAAACTAGTTCATTTCGATAAAAATCTATTTTTATCTTTTCAAATATGGAGTTTTTCGTCCCAATTCTTCACAAATCATTTCTTATGACTTTACACAAATTATTACTATTTTTAATAATTTTATTAAGGCCCGTACAGCCGATTTCCATCAACGGCCATCGAACTGCACTTACAACGACCTTTTCAAAATTTGATTTGGACAAAATTCCAAATCCAACCGTTAGATTTCGAATTTCTAATATTCATTGGAAAGCTCTTTTCGATACGAACCCAACGGTTCCGATTTCAGGAGAATCCGACTGTCAGATCTCCCTCAATGTCTATTCGAAGTCAATGGTCGAAATTCGCGAACTATCGCGGCCATTTAATATATATAATATATATATTATATATATTTTGTCGATTTCAACTCAAAACATATTTTATAAATCGTTTTAAATTCGTTTTCAAAACCATTTCAACTCTATATTCAATTTCAAATCAAAATTGAATATTTCATATCATTACTATATAAATGATAATATTTTCAAAACGTTATATTTTGAAATTACTTCCTTTTCTATATTCATTATAAAAACGAATATAATCGATTTAAATATCATTCGCGTCAAAATGGTGCATCTCTAATCAACACGGCTTTATATATTTCAATAACTTCGTTATTCTATTCAACAAATGAATATTTATTCTATTCAACACATGAATCTATATTTCTTTCAACAGATGACTATTTTTGTTATTTAATATATTTTATAAAATTTTGATAAAGATGTAAATTTTATTGTTTAAAATATTTTACTCAATACATGAATATTCTCAACACATGAGCACTGTCAACACATGACTATTATATTATTCAACACATGAATATTCATTTTATAATATTCTTTATTTTCCCAATTGGAATGAGGCCCAATCAATTACCCTATAATGTTAATTATATGGATTCCATGCAACACATGTATATAATAGCAACGATAAATAATCAACCATCATCCAAAGTGCACCACACTACTGCATAAGCATTAAATATAAATAATTAACGCTTACACAGTCTGTCGACCAATCGATCGACATACAACTCAATAATTGGGCTTAGTGTATGCCAAATATCATCCCAACACCCGTGTGGGGTTTCGACCCACAAACACCGAATTTTATTTGTGCAGTTGGGCGATATGTAGAATTTATCGTCCCAATCAATATCCTTCAATAGGTGTACATAAACAAACCGTCCGGTTTGTAAATGAATATTTATTTATTCACATACACGTTAAGCATTATATTTTTAACGATAATATATTTATTTCAACACGTGAATATTTTATAATTCATTTCACATCAACATCACAAACAAACTTCACAACACATCAAACAAGCATACAAGTCATCCATGGTCTGTGGACGACGGGTGTCGGGTGCTGCTAAGCACCGTCTGCATCCTAGTATATATTTTAACTAGAAAACAAGATTTAAAGTGAGAAGTTCTCACCGATTAGCTAAACCAAACGCCACGACTCTTCTTATGTAGAAATCTTCATCGTGCTCGCCTTTGGTCACTTTCATTGTCCGTAGCCACTACATATATAAAAATCACATTTTTATATTGTTGCTATGCATATAAAAACCACATTTTTATATAATCACTCTATATGGATAAAAATTCTATTTGTATACCGCTACTATACAGATAAAAATTCTGTTTTTATAACGATGTTCATATAATAAAGATTATATTTTTATCACGATATTCTCTATATAAAAATTATATTTTTATATATCTACTTCTAATATAAAGATCGAATTTTTAGATCATCGCTATAAAAATCCCATTTTTATTCCAACATACATATAATAAAAATCAGATTTTTATTTCGCTACATGTTTACAGATCAAATTTTTACTATCTATATATTATAAAAATCGTACTTTTATTCTTTCCATACTATAAAAATCAAAATTTTATTATCTCTACTATACAAAAATCATATTTTTATATTCGCTATTACTTCCTAAAAATTATATCTTTATCGAATATAAAAATCAAATCTTTTCTCCTAAACATCACTTACAAAAATTTAATCTTTTCTATTTCAAAAATCTCATCTTTCATATATGATAAAAATCTTATCTTTACTTCATTAAAAATCACGTCTTTACGTCACTAAAAATCACGTCTTTACGTCACTAAAAATCATATTTTTCTTCGCTACTTCATACGATTAAAAAAAACCCACCTTTTCACGATTAAAAATAGAATCTTTTTAAATGATAAAAAATCAAACCTTTTGCTAATAAAAAATCAAATCCTCTCTTTCTATCATAAAAATTCAATCTTTATCCCTACATGTATTTTATAAATAAATCTTTACTCATCATTAGTAAATAAAATTCTATTACATAATAAATAAATAAAGAAAACAAATAAAAATAAAACATAAAAATTTACAGAGGGTTTTTCGGTGCAAAGGGAAGGAGGAAGAGGCGGGGAAGAGGAGAGTGGAGTGCGAGGGGGAGGGGGTGTCTTGGAGGAGGGCGGCAGTCTGAATCGCGTGAGGGGTGAGGGAAATCGAGGAGGGGAGGTTCTGTCACGAGGTGGAAGAGGCCAGGGGGTTCGAGGGGGGATTTCCTAGGTGGCGGTGCCGGAGGTGCGCCGCCCCTGATGGCCGCGACAACGGTCTTCCTCCCCGCCATTCGCCCCTTTCTCTCTTTTTTTTTATCTGAATCGTGAAAACGGAAAAGAAAGGGGGGCCGTTGACTAAGGGAGAGGATGGGAGGGGAATATTTTATTTAATTAATTATTTTATTTTCTATATAAAGCACCCATTTATTTCGAATTCAAAATTGAACCCACTGACTGTCGTCCATAGCCAATTACCCCCATTCCAAACACAATGGGATAGGTATCGCATGCTGATTCGACCGTTTCCATCAGTTTTTGCCAAAATCAAAATATAAATCTATATATAGAATTTGAACGCACATTTCAATTTACCGGGGCCACGTATGGGCTCTAAAAATTCACGAAAAATATTTTCTAGCTTTGTATTGATGATACGGTCCTAACACAACCAATTTCGATAAATTCTGAGACCGTTTGAAAAATGGTCATTTTCCAGTCGATTAAAATCAACTAAAACTGGTCAAACGCGTTTTCCTTTGCCACGCTCGCATATTGATTCATAAAATTACCAATTTTGGAATCTAGCAATAACTTGACATCACGGATCCAACAAAAGTGGTTTCGACGAAAACCGAGGTCGTTTGCAAAATTTCCATTTTTAAGGGCCAGAATTCCATAGCGACTATTCTGAATTTTCAACTGGGCATAACTTTTTATCCTCGCTATGAAATTTCATTTTTTCAGATTCGTTGGAAAGATATTCTCAATTAGATTCTAATATTTTTGGTTTCACTAAAATCCGGTTTATTTTGCACCCGGTACATACATTTGAAATTCAAAATTGAATTATCGAACTACCGCGCCATTTTCAATTCCTTTTATAAATAAAAATAAATATTTATATTCTAACGACGATTCAAACAAATATATATGTTCTAATCCTATTCAAAATAAATTTCTTGTCGTTATTATTTAGAGTAATTCATTTTAAATGTTCAAAAATCATCAAAATTGCCAAAATAAAAATTTTAAATTGGCTCAGAATTTCCGGGTTATTACATTCTCCCCCACTTAAAACTTTTCGTCCCCGGAAAGGAACGAAGCCGAAAGTTGTTTAACTAATCAACTCAACTCCCATTATTTTCATTACGGCTTAAGTTCTTCAACTTTTCAGTTTCGAAGAACTTTTCAAATTTTTCAAAAATTTGGCTAACACCCTAAATTTCCGAAAATTTTCGCCATAACCTCCCCTGCCCCGGGGACATCGGGATATTTCAAATAGCCTCCCATGGCCCTCATCAATCCAAAAAGAAAAAGAAACAGCCAAGCGGCTAGCCAAGCGGCTAGCCAATCGGCTCATAAAATCATCCGAACCCAATAAATTTGTAAACATGTACCAATTTGTTGGGCAAACAATTTTATTCTTCTTCTCTAGCCTCCTTGTTATGACCTGTTCAATGTAAGTACATGTATATGCATGCAATTGCAAACAATTTTCAGTACAGTTCGATATTTGGTTCAATTTGGCCTAAATGGTTCAAAATTTCAAACCAATAATCAAACAAAACAACCATCAATCAATTAGTGAATTAACGTTTCAAATTCATAACTTTGATATATATACAGAAAATCATGTTTTTGATGCCAAATCACAACAAATAATCCTATGTAAGTTTTGGTTCTCACACCAGTCTAACGAAAATATATAGATATCACACCTTCGAAGCTCGAACATAAATACTGATGATATGGCCACATCATCAAAATCATCCCCGGGTATCTAGAATGTGATTCTATATCTATCCAGTATATTAAAACTTCGAATATACGTTCATGACGCGTGTATGCAAAATCTTTATATACTCGATTGTCCAAATTCAATACAAATAAATATTCAAATACGTATAAAACGATTTAAATTTTCAAAACAATATTGTTTTCATTTGAAAAATATACTCTTCACACTCGTTCTAGGATACTGCTGATCCTATCTCTAACGAATCATTCTAATTAGATATTACTAATCCAATATCTGACGAATTATTTCGTATGGTTCTAATGTGTCTTGTTCTCGAGCTCTGTAAACCAAAGCTCTGATACCAAATGTAACAGTAAGGAATTTCTCATGATCCGAATCGATCGTTAAACCGACCAAGACCGTTCGAAACCCCTGATCGCTCCAAGAACATGACAAATCAGAACGCAAACAGAAGAACATTTCATTGTTTATTATAACAATTCCATCAGAATACAAGAATATATAGAGTATGAATAAATATTACACATTTGATAAATATCAGAGATTTAAATTACATTTAAATACATAGCAGTGGAAAAATAATAAAAAACACAACTAAAAGTGATACACGGATACAGAGCTTTCCGAGCATCATTCCAGCTGTAAATCAGGATCCTGTGAATATAAATCGGCAAAACCAAAACAACTATTGCCCGTGTCGAAAATAGGGGCACCCAGCGTTTAGGTTAAAACAATAAACTCCAGGTCAGTCATGTGACTGGTGTGAGAACTAAAACAGTTATTAATCTTTATTATTAAAGTTAGGTAAATCAAGGGACCACGTCGTATAACACGGAACGGGTTTCCTCCCAAGAATACCAGTGCATAAAACAAACAGCGCAATGCTAAATAAAAAAAATGAAGCTATTATAAGACCCAGGTCCCATCACACAATGCAACGCAAACCGGAGGATAGGATTTTACCTTATAATAGCCAAAGAGTGCTTGATACTTTTAAAAACAGATTATTTTGATATTACTATAAGTGTATAGTTTCAAAACAATTTCAATCATATGTATCAATCATAGACGGCATAAGTGTCCCATACCACTATGTCGTCATACTAGGCTCTACAAATAAAACCGGAAGTCACGTATTGGAAATTCGATTCCATCATGAATCGAGGCATGGGGCAAGCTCCTCTCTGATTCGAGACACTCTAGCAAATGTCTCAGGACCACACACAGCGATCCCTTGGAACCTCTAAGGTCGGTCCTCTCTTACTTTTGAGGATTAGTTATCCCTGAACACACGTTTCTCGGTCCTATAGGACCTATATATAATGGTCTGTACGTCGGCTCACATAGTGCCAGTTATCGACCATATATTCGAGGCGCCTCGCATCCATCAACCACACAGGTGAAAAGTATATAAATGTCAGCCAGTTTAAGCACTGACACCACCACTAGCTAGAAAGAAACGTCGTGCACTCCTTGGGTCCTTATCCCGTTTTTGACTCATACCGAGGTGTGAGGCTCGCGAATTCACGCTATACACAAAGTTATGCCACATAGGCTGTGCTTTGATCATCAACCACAAGACTTTTCTTTTCAACAGAAGCCTTGATCATTTGCCACTTAGGCGTGCCACACAGGCAATTCACTCCATGCGACTGATGTCCATCGATATACAACCTCTGAGCTCGTACGTCTCCGAGAAGGGCGTTAAGCAAGAGAATAAATTCTCCGTCACCAAACAGATGTATATTTAATAGAGATCAATCAACATAGAATAAAATCCAATGTCAGACACACAGTCCATTTACAAGCTCATTCTGGGTCTGAACGAAACCGGAGGCACTTTCCTCGCATATCCATCGATCTCCATGTACATCTGGATGATCACCAACTGATTCCCTCCTCTTGGTTGTACAACCCAATCAAGATCATCAGTAATCACCCAAACGATGTGAAGACTTCCGGTCTTCAACCACCGTCTTCATCTTCGACTTGTCGTTGAATCGGTTATTCAGAATAGGTATAAACCCGGCCTTTCCGAATAACCCGCGTATATAATAAACACGTGTTACACAAACACAACATACGCCTCATTCCAATTCAGAATATTCTTTTATCCAAATTTTCACATCCTTAGGGAAAGGTTCCCATTAATTTTATCAAAGATAAATTCTTCTAAATTTATTCTTTAATTTTCCTTTGGATATCATTTCAAACCATATTATGGTTTTCTAAACTAGTCGGGATTAGCGAACCACACCGAAGTAATTATTTATTTTATCTCCCAGTCCCAACCTATTCATCCCATGGAGAAAAACTGGTAGTACTCGATATCTAACACCATGGTGTTATCGGTAAAATTAATTACCACTTCACGTTCAAATCTAATTAAAGATTTAACTATCGCTTTAAGCAAAACTGGTGATACCCCATTCTCGATCATTTCAATCTAGTAAAAGATTCATTAAAACTCCACTTAGTTTTAATCTTCTCAAAAATCAATATCCTGTCTTTAACTGGGTTAAAGAACCAATGTCATCTAAAACACGATTCACGATAAACCCTAAATCACATTCTATTGTTAATCGGGTTAAAGAACAGGTGTTATTCAAAACACCGCCCACGACAAACCCAAAAACCAATTTAAATTCAATTCCAATTAATATTATTTAATTGGTACACTTCATTAAATCTAAATAGAAAGATTTAATATTTTTCTCAACCGGGCTTAAGAATAGTGTTAATGAAGACACCATTCACAACAAACCCAAATCACATTTGATATTAAATATAAGGCTCTGAATAGAAAATATATTGGCTTATATTCAATATCAAATTCTATGACCAACAAATATCGTATTGGAAATAACGATATAAATATATCTTTCAAATTTCCATAACAATATCTGTATAATCACGAAATCCAGCATCGAAATATTCCAAAGACAATTTCGATTCAAATCCATTCCAATTCAATTATTGGAAATTCTGGTTACATTTAATACCCCTTTCAAATTCAATTTATTATTTTCAAAAATAAATTGATTTTAGTTCTTGTTCAAAACTAGTTCATTTCGATAAAAATCTATTTTTATCTTTCCAAATATGGAGTTTTTTGTCCCAATTCTTCACAAATCATTTCTTATGACTTTACACAAATTATTACTATTTTTAATAATTTTATCAAGGCCCGTACAGTCGATTTCCATCAACGGCCATCGAACTGCACTTACAACGACCTTTTCCAAATTTGATTTGGACATAATTCCAAACCCTACTGTTTGATTTCGAATTTCTAATATTTATTGGAAAGCTCTTTTCGATACGAACCCAACGGTTCCGGTTTCAGGAGAATCCGACGGTCGGATCTCCCTCAACGTCTATTCGAAGTCAGTGGTCGAAATTCGCGAACTGTCGCGGCGCGACACGTTCTATTCAGGCCATTTAATATATAATATATATATATATATAAAAATATTATATATTTCATTGATTTCAATTCAAAACGTATTTTATATATCGTTTTAAATTCGTTTTCAAAACCATTTCAACTCTATATTCAATTTCAAATCAAAATTGAATATTTCATATCATTACTATATAAATGATAATATTTTCAAAATGTTATATTTTGAATCACTTCCTTTTCTATATTCATTATAAAAACAAATATAATCGATATAAATATCATTCGTGTCAAAATGGTGCATCTCTAATCAAAACGGCTTTATATATTTCAATAACTTCGTTATTCTATTCAACAAATGAATATTTATTCTATTCAACACATGAATCTATATTTCTTTCAACACATGAATATTCTCAACACATGACTATTTTTTTATTTAATATATTTTATAAAATTTCGATAAAGATGTAAATTTTATTGTTTAAAATATTTTACTCAACACATGAATATTCTCAACACATGAGCACTGTCAACACATGACTATTATATTATTCAATACATGAATTTTCTTTATTCTATTCATCACATGAATATACATTTTATAACATTCTTTATTTTCCCAATTGGAATGAGGCCCAATCAATTACCATATAATGTTAATTATATGGATTCCATACAACACATGTATACAATAGCAACGATAAATAATCAACCATCATCCAAAGTGCACCACACTACTACATAAGCATTAAATATAAATAATTAACGCTTACACAGTCTGTCGACCAATCGATCGACATACAACTCAATAATTGGGATTAGTGTACGCCAAATATCATCCCAACACCCGTGTGGGGTTCCAATCCACAAACACCGAATATTATTTGTGCAGTTGGGCGATATGTAGAATTTATCGTCCCAATCAATATCCTTCAATAGGTGTACACAAACAAACCGTCCGGTTTGTAAACGAATATTTATTTATTCACATACACGTTATGAATTATATTTTTAACGATAATATATTTATTTCAACACATGAATATTTTATTATTCATTTCACATCAACATCACAAACAAACTTCACAACACATCAAACAAGCATACAAGTCGTCCATGGACTGTAGACGACGGGTATCGGGTGCTGCTAAGCACCATCTGCATCCTAGTATATATTTTAACTAGAAAACAAGATTTAAAGTGAGAAGTTCTCACCGACTAGCTAAACCAAACGCCACGACTCTTCTTATGTAGAAATCTTCGTCGTGCTCGCCTTTTGTCACTTTCATTGTCCGTAGCCACTACATATATAAAAATCACATTTTTATATTGTTGCTATGTATATAAAAATCACATTTTTATATAATCACTCTATATGGATAAAAATTCTATTTTTATACAGCTACTATATAGATAAAAATTCTATTTTTATACCGCTACTATATAAATAAAAGTTCTATTTTTATAACGGTGTTCATATAATAAAGATTATATTTTTATCACGCTATTCTCTATATAAAAATTATATTTTTATATATCTACTTCTAATATAAAGATTGAATTTTTAGATCATTGCTATAAAAATCCCATTTTTATTCCAACATACATATAATAAAAATCAGAATTTTATTTCGCTACATGTATAAAGATCAAATTTTTACTATCTATATAATATAAAAATCGTACTTTTATTCTTTCCATACTATAAAAATCAAATTTTTATTATCTCTACTATATAAAGTCATATTTTTATATTCGCTATTACTTCCTAAAACTTATATCTTTATCGAATATAAAAATCAAATCTTTTCTCCTAAACAAAGATCTAATCTTTCACTTATAAAAATTTAATCTTTTCTATTTCAAAAATCTCATCTTTCATATATGATAAAAATCTTATCTTTACTTCATTAAAAATCACGTCTTTACTTCACTAAAAATCACGTCTTTACGTCACTAAAAATCATATTTTTCTTCGCTACTTCATACCATTAAAAAAAAATCCCACCTTTTCACGATTAAAAATAGAATCTTTTTAAATGATAAAAAATCAAACCTTTTGCTAATAAAAAATCAAATCCTCTCTTTCTATCATAAAAATTCAATCTTTATCCTACATGTATTTTATAAATATAATCTTTACTCATCATTAGTAAATAAAAATCTATTACATAATAAATAAATAAAGAAAACAAATAAAAATAAAACATAAAAACTTACAGGGGGTTTTTCGGTGCAAAGGGAAGGAGGAAGAGGCGGGGAAGAGGAGAGTGGAGTGCGAGGGGGAGGGGGTGTCTAGAAGGAGGGCGGCAGCCTGAATCACGTGAGGGGGGAGGGAAATCGAGGAGGGGAGGTTCTGTCGCGATGTGGAAGAGGCCAGGGGGTTCGAGGGGGGGGGGATTTCCTGGGTGGCGGTGCCGGAGATGCGCCGCCTCTGGTGGCCGCGGCGGCGGTCTTTCTCCTCGCCATTCGCCCATTTCTCTCTCTTTTTTTATCTGAATCGTGAAAAGGGAAAAGAAAGGGGGGGCATTGACTAAGGGAGCGGATCGGAGGGGAATATTTAATTTAATTAATTTATTTATTTATTTTCTATATAAAGCACCCATTTATTTTGAGTTCAAAATCGAACCCACCGACAGTCGTTCATAGCTAATTACCCCCATTCCGAACACAATGGGATAGGTAACGCAGGCTGATTCAACTATTTCGATCAGGTTTTGCCAAAATCAAAATATAAATCTATATATTGAATTTGATCGCACATGTCAATTTACCGGGGCCACGTATGGGCTCTAAAAATTCACGAAAAATATTTTCTAGCTTCGTATTGATGATACGGTCCTAACACAACCAATTTCGACAAATTCTGAGACTGTTTGAAAAATGGTTATTTTCCAGTCGATTAAAATCAACTGAAACTGGTCAAACGCGTTTTCCTTTGCCACGCTCACATATTGATTCGAAAAATTACGAATTTTGGAATCTAGCAATAACTTGACATCGCGAATCCAACAAAAGTGGTTTAGTCTAAAACCGAGGTCATTTGCGAAATTTCCATTTTTTAGGGCCAGAATTCCATGATTTAAGGACATGTTCTGTTTATTCTCGTCTTTATGTAGGATTGTCATGTCTAAATATTATTATGAATTTTCATAGTTCCTGCATAGAATCGGATTCTTTCCAAGGTATAACCAGTTAAAAAATGAGCTATGCAAGGTAAAATTCATTTTTATATTGAATTTCCTGTAGCATGTTTATGGACTTTCCCACTTCTCTTTATAGTCCGAGACTTCTACAAGCCCTGAGTTGATGAATATATCTCTGAATAATAGATTTCATTGGTACTTTACGAGATTGATGCAAATCCAATTGTCTATTGGTTTTTCTGGATGTTTTCCAGTATTCTCTATATCCTAGAATCCGGATTGGTTGACATCAACCCAATTAACCCAGACAAATAATTTTATGGACGAAATTTTTAAATAAAAAATATTGGCTTATTTCCTAACAACACATGCTTGAATGAAAATCATTTCCACCAGTAGAGAGCTTACGAAACATTATTTTAAAAATGCAGGATTACAATGTATTCTAAGTTATCTGAAGTTATGATGAAATTTAATCCAAGGTATATGTAGTGTGTGTGTGTGTGTCACACACACACACACACACATATCTATATATATTCATGTTGCATCCATTTGTTGCAGAATATGAGGTAATAGTATTACTTCTATGCAACCTTATATGTATACATGGATAAATACAAGTACCTACCTGAATCAACATGACACCTTTTGGGTATGTTTCGGGTGTAGATTGTGTTCTGTGGTATGCACATTAATTAGTTACACTTTCAATTCGTCAACCATGATTTTACTAGTGAATTTTGGCAATTTTCTAAATTTTTTTGTTCATTGGAATTGTAGAGAATCCAAAGGAAGGAAAACTTTTCTATCATTTAGCTAATTACTTAGGAAATCACATAATTTTTTGTAGTCAGTTGTTCGAAGGTGGGTCATTTGCTTGACTACATGATTCATTTTTATTTAGTAGGTTTGTGTGAAATGTTTTATTGTATCGAATAGACACACATCCCTGGAATATCCATATGCTAGTTATTGGATGTTTTGAAGTATCCCAATCCACCTCCATATTGGTATCCCTTGCTTTCTCGCAATCATATTTTATAAGGGATGGTTATTTGCAGTGCTTATAGAAAACTAAGCCAATAACAAGTTTAGCACAATATAGAAAACTGAATAGAGGTGTAATTTATGCATTTGTTGTTAATAAGCTTTTTGATTTCTTTATTAAATCTATATTTTATCACAAACATTTAAATTTCATCTTTATAGGTAGGTGAAGGTTTTTGAGGCTTATATTGGCATGACTCGACGTAGTATATGAAAAGTTCTTGGTTGTGTATTTAGTCATTAATATTCGATGCATAGTTACTTTTTGTGTCCTTTTCTAACATTATATGAACATGGTTTATGTATTTCATCTTTTTCTATGGGTCCATGTAAACTTTGTTCATGGAAACCGTGTTCAACATATATTATGGAAATGATTAAAAGTTATGCTTTTATTTTATGGTCTTTAGTTTGATTTGTATTTAAATGTATTCTTGGATTCACCTATAACTGAATGCAATTCAGATTAGTGATGTGAATATTGTGAAGTCACAACATGTAAAGTGTGTTGAAAAAACAGCATGCATGAACGACATCGTTTAAGACATGCTGTTAAGTTTTTCAAAAAACATACATATTGGCCCAAACTACAACGTTTACAAATTGCTGATGAAAACTTAATAACATCGTTTATGGGCTGTTGTTGAAACCAAAAGAATATCCTGTATTATTTTTAACAACAACCTAAAACCGCTGTTTTAACTTTAAAACAACGAAATATGAACGCAGTTGAAAATGAATTAACAGCGATTATAGAATGCTATAGAAAATAATTTTTAACAACGTTTATACTTTGCTGTTGGAAACTGTACAGCAACAACAGCATGTCGTTATACAGCGTTTATACTAACGCTGTTATAACTTTTAACGGCGTTTTTAAAATGCTGTGGAAAGTCAATTTTGTTGTAGTGTCATGTATATGTTAAAGATTTTGTATAATTGAATAGCATTACTTCCGCTGTGAGATATTCTCGTTTCTATGTTTGTGATGATTTATTTTAACCCCTATGACAATTAACATTATGTTGTTTCAAACAATTTGGTTAGTTTAATTATCGACTCAAAATGGTCGAGATGCAGGTCACACACAGACACATGCACACACACACACAGATATATATATATATATATATATATATATATATATATATATATATATATATATATAGACACACATATTTTTCCGATGTACAAGATTCTGTTCTTTATACTTTCTTTATATTTTCATACTTATCGATTCTCTTTTGCGTCACTTGGTTCTACGACAAATGAATACCATGGATGTATTAGTGTTGATTTTCGAGGGTTGAGGAAGAAGGTCATTTCAAATGGCATGGGCAATAATGTCATAAGAACGATGTTCTAATCATGTTACCGACTTCGATGACCATGGTATTGACCTGGTTTAAGAAAGACTTTTGTGATTCTGTAAGGCCTTATGATAATCTAGATAGTGACATTAATGTCCTTAGAACGAACGGTGTACATTCGGAATTGTTCTTTAAACCTTCTTGCATTAGAATTAGTCTTTAAAGCTTCTTGCTAGGTATTTGAATTGGTAGATGGACTTGGATGGGAGCTTGATAAACAATAACGTAGTGATCCCTTTCAAATAAAGAGGAAATTATTAACATTTCAAAACATTTTTTTGCCCTTGTTCCATTCATATGACATTCGTATTTGCACAGTTACAAGGTCGTATTTGTAGTTCCATGCACCATGGGAGATCAAACTTATATAAATATTTCACATCCACGGTTTCTTGAATAAATGGAGCTTGGCATAGGGCGAAGCCTTAATCTTTTTCTACATCTTTCTGAGCCACACTTTCTTGCAACAACTCCTTTAACATTCTAGAAATATATTCCTAGCTAGTGCCATTCTCTAATGGACGATCGTCGGCTGCACACCAAGTATCTGATCGTGTAAATAGTCTCGGCTATTTAGCTTAGATCAGCTAGTTCCTCCAATCTTTAAAAGAAAAATTCTAACGTAGTATAACACTCTTGGAGGAAATCACACCATTATCTGAACCATAATAACTTGATTTCTTGCTCCTACATTCACTTCTACACAATAAATTCCAATTTCTGGTTTTGGTCAACATCATATCTAGATTTTGAGCACCATTTGCATAGATATATTTGTTTACCTTGAAGTTGAGATTCCTAGGAAATATGGTTATATTCCCTTTAGCCAAATTTTGACACATGTCAGCAACATGCACCTTATGCCAATGATCATGGTTCCTCCTTCGCCTATCAGATAAGGATGAATTTCCATGTTCTTTAGAATCTACATTTCCTCTAGAGGTTCCAGTATTAAGTCTAGTGCAAGTGCGAATAGAACGTCCATTCATTCCATAAGGGCCTTATTTGCATTTTATATTGAATCTTTTTCTCCCCCACCATTCAGACTCTCTCCTAGTGATGACATCTACTTGAGGGAGATTTCCGATATGATTATCGACATATCTACTAGTAAGGGTTACATTAGCATTTCCTCCCACTATTGCAGAACCATTGAATTTGTTGTGTTTTTTATTTGAATGCATTTTTCTTCTGGTTAACAGGAAATTAGCGAGCTTTCAAAGCTCTAGTTGTGGATCTTACTTTTAGACCCTGTAAATCTACAGTAGATAGCTTAGATCTTTTCCTCTATTCGACCTTCTTTATGAAAACACTGAATGTTAAACCCCCCCCCCCAAATGGAATCTCTATCCTTTGTAGGTAATTCAAATTGACTAAGCACAAATTAAGACATAAAAAATAAAATAAATGGAAAAAGAAAATAAAGCATGTAAGAATCGCAGACTTATAGTTATAACAAAACCCAAAAATTAAGTAATAATAATTAGTTAAAGTATCAACTAAGAAATAAATAAGTTTGTGAAATTATTGGAATTTATTTATAGAGTTGCCACATTGAGTCTGTACGTATTTCCAGGCCAATTTACATATATAATTTGTCGAAATTGGAGTTGGTGAGAAGAAGTTATTAAAGAAACAAGTTGTAAGAATAAATCAAAAATTAATAAGAAAAGAAAAAATACATATACACAGGTCGACCAGACCATGATAGGTTGACTCGACCATGATAGGTCGACCCGTAGGTCAACTCATGTATGTCTGGGGTCGACCCACATTTTTCACCTGGAGGTATTTTCGTCGAGTGAGAGCCAAACACACGATTTGTTATTTTTAAGTTGACATGGCTTAACCTGGAGTGATTGCTTGTTAATTTAAGGGTTGCAACTAAACGTGTGATGTGTTTGGACCAGATTAAATCTTCAGATCCAACTGCCTGAGATCCCTAGACTTTATTATAAATAAAACTCTAGGCCTACCACTTCATTCACAACGCAAATCTTTTCCATCTGCATTCTCTCTTAACAGAAACAAACCAAAAATTATTATTTTTTCTCTAGGAAGAGATCTGCAAAAATAAAAATATTATTAATCAACTTAAGGACAAGATTTGGGAAGGCAGTGCATAGTCCAAAAGCTAAGGACCACAGATCAGTGCTGTAATTATTTAATTTTTATATTAATTTAGGGAAAAAGGATTTGTAATAGTTGCAGCTTTTCTTGTAGTTTTCTTATGGTTTTTCTTCCAGTTTTTCTATAAGTTAGTCATCTTGTAGGTTATTTTTTGTAAGTTATTTTCTGTAAGTATTTCTCTGTTCTTTCTTATAGTTTCTTTTTAATTAATATATGTAAGTTAGTTTTTTGGTATTTTCCCTATTAGTTATTTTATTCTTGTAAATTAGTTATGTTTGTTCCTGAACATTCTTAGATCTGTAAATGTTAATTAACTGATGCTGATTTAATCCTCTTTTACGCATGGAAAAATTGAGTAAAGGTAATAAATTCGCAAACACTGATTAAAAAGAAAGATAACTAAATTTAGAGAAACATGTGCATAAATTATATATCTGTATTTAAAAAGGAATCAGACTGAATTTGGCAAATTAGCGGGAATTTAGGAAAATTATAACATGGGTTGTAATTTTAAAAACAAAAACAGAGAATGACTATATTATTATGATAATTATATAGACATGTTAGAAATCATAATAGGCAAATTTAGGATATCTGCAAAATAAATTATAGCATCGGGGTTATTATTAAAAAAAGAATAAAAAAATATAATTATAATTAAAACTTTGATCGTTGGGTTAAGTTAATAAGCAGGAATTAGTTGTGGTCCGTACCAACAACATTCCCTTTCAAGTTAAAAATTAATCTTTTCAACACGGCGGTTGAGGCTACGCATGTTGAAGCAAGTAAAAAGTGGCAAATAAATAAGGCCTAGATAAGGGGAAAGGGAGCGCAAATTAGGATATTTGTTTGCTAGGAACCCATACTGACGGCTTCCCCTTTCATGTTTATTACTGATGGTCTCACATAGGTAAATATGGTCAACGGGAAAGGGGCGAGAGTGGGTGTGTTCTGGAGATGTTCGAGCATGTAACAACATCGATAGGGGAAAATAAGTTGCTACTGCTTCAAAACGTTAAATTATGTCTTTGCTGGTGGATTGATGAGCGGTGATCGGCTTTAAGATAGGTAGGTCCATAATGAAATACATTCTACTATACGAGATAGTAGACGGGTAAGAAAGGTCGATCGAATGGTAGTATTAGGAAATTATCCTAATCATGCTTATTATGTTCAGTGGTTGAATAAATGCAAACAATCGGAAAATCAGTCCAAGTATTTCCAAGTATACCTTCTGTAGTTTTGCACGAACAATTTTACCATATTTACGCTAGAATCATTATACAGTATTTTTCTTCATCTTACTCAATCGTGTTAGTAATTATATCATTCATCTAACTTATTGTATGATTCACTCCTCTCTTTTCTTTTTTCCTTCCCTTAGGCATGTTGATTTGATCATTGCAGATAGCTTGTTTTCAAGCACATTTCGGGGATCCCAATTCTATTCAAATGTATTGTTGATCTTTATTATTTTCTTATGTTATCTTTGGTTATATGATTCACATTGAGATGGATTATGATATGATTATTATACTCTGATTTATGAGATTGAGATTTTCTTCTCATGAGATATGTGGTGGCTTTATGTTCACTGACTGAAACAAATGCTGGATTTTGAATTAAAAGTTATGTTTTAAGTTTAAATGTTTTCACTATGTTTGTCATTTTACTGACTTGTGAATCTTAGTCTTTGTGATATACATGTATTTATACCTACAATGCTCCATATTTTTTGTCATAACCCTAGTTTGGAGGATATTAAGGGGTGTAGGGTGCTACATTTGATATCATAGCCAATGGTTATCGGATCCTTTAAAAAAATTGTTTTAAAAAGTAAAATATTTTTAATAGAAAATAAATTTAAAAAAAGTGATTTAGAAAATAAGATTTAATCCCCTTAAAGTTCGGTCAAAACCTTTGTCTTATTCTTTCAATTACAATCTTCATCTTTCTCTTACGTAGTAAGGCAGATGCACCAATTCTTTCTGAGGATGTCCCTACCTTTAGCGGGTTACATAGATATCTTCAGGCTACTGCACCAACTGAAGCACATGAGCCTATGCAAGGCTTGATAGCCGATGTTGTAGTTCCTTCCAACCGATCAACGACAGTTGACTTCTCTAGATTTTGCAAGGACTTCTCCAATCTCGATACTTGATCTTTCAGGCACAAAGAATTTTGTTGAGGAACATACTTGGCTGAGGAGTATGGAGTGGATTTCGGATTGTTCAGACTCGAGGATCATCAAAGCATTCAGCAGGCCTCTTAGCAACAAAAGGATGAGGCAACGAGAGATAGTTGTGGTTGAGTGTAGTGGCCCAAATTTCCATATTATATGAGTTGACTACATACATCACACGTCCAAACCAAATTGTACACAACACTATAAGAAAAGGAGTAATCTACAATTGCAAATCACAACGTTTTGGTCTCCATGCTGTAGAAATCAAGAAGGATTGCGTTGGTTTTATCTTGAAACGCTAAGATAAATTAATGCGGGAATAAATTTCACTTCCCTCCACTATTACTAAAATTGTCCGCGAATCCATAAAATTTCCCCAAATTTTAAATTCTCAATTATAATTTTTTCTTCCAATTTTCATCGTCCGCCTGGTCTCCTTCTCGCTTTCGAATCTCTGGTCACTTCGCACTGTTGCTCTTGGTCTGTCGGTTGTCATAACGAAAGGCAATCGATTCCAGTGGAGGAATTTCCATTCCAGTGGAGGTCGCACCCATAGATCCCGTTCATTCTTCGTCGTCCTTAAGTCGTTGTAAGCATTGCCTTGATTATTTTGTCTTTTTCATTGATTAGCCAATGTTCAGTTTTTTCTAACATCTGGTATGCATGTTGAAAATGTTGACTGTGTTATTAGCAGTTTATAAGTTGCTGGTCTCATTTAGTATCACTGTTTTATTTAAGTAGTTATGTTAATTTGCTTGTACTCAACAATATGCTATTACTTCAAGTTTTAGAAATTTACTTGCTTATGTAGTAGACGATAATTTTTTTTGAGGAAAGCTAAAAGATAATTTTTTCAAAGAACCAGTAGTGAGTATCAACAAGGAGCTCGGAAGTTTATGCATACCGCTATGAAAAATTCTGGAAATGTAGAAAAAATTCTGCGTCCTAACTTAGATTGTCGAAATCTTAGTCATCAGTATGAGAAGGTGGTAATTGAGCATCTGATTATAAGAGGAATGGATCATGTATATAAGACAAGTAGGTGGTATTAGCATGGTTAGCACATAAATAGAAGCACGGATGTTAAGTTCGATGACATATATGATTTTTTGAAGCCATTGATTATGAAAATGAAGATTTCATCAATCATAATTTTTTCGATGATGATAAACATGAAGATAGCGCACAAAAACGAGAGGATGATTTGTTAAGGAACTTGGAAGAAGCAAAAGCCCCATTGTATCCTGATTGTATTAATCAAACAAAATTATCTACCATCCTCGCCTTGTGTAATCTTAAATGGGAGTCTGGTTTGTCTGATACAGGCTTCGATAAACTTCTAAATGTGCAACAATTATTGTAGCTAAAAATAATGTACTTTCGAAAACATTATATGAGGTAAAAAAAGGTTTCTCAAAATATTCGATATGGGTTTTGAAAAAATTCATGCTTCTCAAAATGATTGTTGCCTTTTTAGAAGAAAGTACAAATATTCGGAAAGTTGTCCTAAATGTGGTGTATCAAGATAGAAGAAGAATGAACGTACTAATGAAATTATGCATGGCATTCCGATTAAAGTTTTGAGATATTTTCCAATCATTCCTAGATTTAGAAGAATGTTTAGATCTCAAAATACGGCAGAAGATTTAAGATGGCATTTTAGTAACAAAAGAAATGATGGGAAAATGCGCCATCCTGTGGATTCAATAACATGGAATGTAGTAGATGAGAAATGGGAATCGTTTGCAGCTGATCAACGCAATTTAAGACTTGGTCTTGCTACCAATGGTGTTAATCCTTTTATGACAATGAGTTCCAAATATAGTTGTTGGCCTGTGATGCTTGTGATGTACAACCACTCGCGAATGTTATGCATGAAAAAAGAAAATATCATCTTAATATTGTTGATTCCTGGTCCAAAGCAACCAGTAAATGATATTGACGTATATTTGGAGCCATTAATTGAAAACTTGCAACATTTATGAAATAATGAAGTTCAAACTTATGATGCCTTTAGTAGACCGCTTTTTAACATGAGAGCGATTTTACTATGGACGATAAATGATTTTCCAGCATATGGAAATCTTGCTGGATGTTGTGCAAAAGGTAAAAATGGTTGTCCATTATGAGGTATCAATACTCACCATCGATGGTTGAAACATAGTCAAAAGAGCGATTATATGGGTCATAGGAGATTTTTACCCCCTTCAGATTCATTGAGAAATCAAAAAACCTGGTTTGATAATACTATAGAAAATGGTCGTAGACCAAGAGTTTTGACTGGAAGAAACATCTCTGCTATTTTGAACAACTTTCTGAATAATTTTGGGAAAAAAATCAAAAATGAAAATAATAATAATAACAAGAATGGGAAGGGTAAGAAGAAGAAAATTAAGCAGGAGAGCAGGAAGAGAAAAAATACTATTAAAAAAATAGAGGTGAAGATAATGATCTTGTGAATATAGAGCTATCAAGGTGGAAAAAACGATGATCTTCTTTGATTTACCATATTGGGAGGTTAGTTTTTTATTTTTCATTGATCAATAACACAGTTCTTTAGTAATGAAATTTAACATTGTTGATTTTTGTAAGAACTGCCAACATTCACAATTTAGATGTAATGCATGTAAAAAAATGTTAGTGAAAGCGTAATAAGCATGATCCTGCATGATGACAAATCGAAAGATGGAATTAATTATAGAAAAGATTTAGAAGAGTAGGGAATTCGATGTGGCCTTTATGCATAATCTCATGGAAAAAAACATATCTTCCACCTGTTCCATATACATTGTCTAAATCTGAAGAAAAAAATGTAAAAGACTGTATGATTTTAAGGAACCTGATGGTTATTGCTCGAATTTCAAGAGCTCTATATCGTTGGAGGATTGTAAAATTAGTGGTTTGAAGTCACATGACTGTCATGTCCTAATGCAACAGTTGTTGCCGGTTGCAATGAGAGGATTATTACTGAAGAAGCCAAGGAAAGCAATAATTCGTTTATGTTTGTTCTTCCATAAATTATGCAAACGTGTTCTTGATAGAGAAAAACTACAACATCTTGATGATGAGATTATTCTAATTTTATGTGAACTTGAAAGATATTTTCCACCTTCGTTCTTTGATATAATGATACACTTGATGGTTCATTTTGGAAAAGAACCAGATTATGTGGACCAGACCATTTTCGTTGGATGTACCCATTTGAAAGATACATGAAGACACTAAAACATTATGTAAGAAACACTGCACGGCCTGAGGGGTGTATTACAGAATCCTATCTTGCAGATAAGCACATAAATTATTTTAGTGAATTCTTAAAGAAATCAGGAAAAATAGAAGAGAAGGAAGTCCGAAATGAAGATAATGAAAATGATACCATACTTGAAGGACGACCAACTTTATATTGCAAAATAATTACACTATCCGAGAATGAGAAACAAGCTGCTCATTTGGCAGAGCTAATGAATATGGCTATAGTGGAACCATTTTTAGAGTAAGTGACTAGTGCATTTTGTTCTATTGTTCAATTTTTGTTATAGTGCAACTTATCTGTTTTTTTTTTCTTTTACAATAGTTTGCACCTCCAGGAGTTGCAACACTCAAACAAGCGCATAGGAAAAAATACGAGCTTACTTTGGAAAACCCACACAAATAAATTTGCCGATTGGATTAAGAAGAAGGTGAGTTGAATTTTAAAATATATTCTCATTAATTTTGAATATATTATTATCGATATCTAACATAAATAATATTTTCATTCGTAGATACCTTATGATGCGAACAATCACGATGCAATGTTAAAATGGATCGCCTATGGTCCAAGGAGTTATGCATTGTCTTGTACAAGTTATATCATCAATGGAGAACGTTTTCACACAAAAGATATTGGGAGAAAAACTCAAAATAGTGGAGTCACTTATGATGCAACCACCATGTGTAGGGCTAGCGCAAAAGATATTTCCCAAGTGGTCGACGTGATTACTTATTATGGGATGTTGACCGATATATTTTTGTTAGACTATCATGCCTTTTATGTTCCTGTCTTTAAGTGTCATTGGACAAATATAGGAAATGATGCGAAGGTAGAAGATGGATTTACCCTTGTCAATTTACAAAAAAATCAAGCTTCATTTTCAAATGATCTGTATATCCTTGCATCTCAAGCAAAACAAATTTTCTATTCAAGGGAAGATGATGATTCTAATTGGTATGATGAGGGCACCGTCAAATACTTTTCATGAAATAGATGCAGATGACTCGTTTGAGGAATTTAGCATGGATACTGGAAATTTTGAAGAAATCGATACGGCGATTGATGATTTTGCCAAGGATCTTAGCTATGTTGGGGAAGATTACGAAGGAATACTTGAGTAGTATATCACTAGCTAAGTTAGGAAATGCTATGTTAGGGAAGATTGCGCTTTGTAGCTATAGCTTCAATATAAAATCCAACACTTTATTATATTTTTTCTATTTGCATTCCCGCTAGATTGGTGACAAACTAACAATAACAAATTGATTAGGCTAACTCATATTTTGTTGTAGCTATAACTGTACTTCTATGTTTTAAGGTCACCTAAACTGCCGTTATTTGCTGTGAAAAGAATTGTTGTTTTTCCTGTAAATGACATATTGAGGTGTAGTTGATAATATGTAGTGTTTTGCATATTCAGGATGACCTTAGTGCACAAGTGTTTGGATTGTATAGTTCTGCAATATATTTTATGTTTTTCCTCATGTTTTAGTAATAGGAAATGAGGTCGATAACGCGACAACAGAAAAGAAGCAAAGCAACCAAAAATATATTGCACAAGCATAATAAATGGAAGAAGTATACTGAAGACAACAACATTCAAAGTGAGGGAAATCCACAACTAGTAGTAGAAGATAATTCACAAGTAGTAATAGATAATCGAGCACAAGCAGTAGAAAATAATCTACAAGTAGAAGAAGATAATTGAGAACAAGGATTGGAAAATAATGCTCAAGGAGTAGAAGATAATCCTAGTGCATTTGAGAACCGTACTATGCAAAACGAACAACACGTGGAAGCCGATGGACTAACTGAAAATGCAAATGCAAGCTGGCCAAAAAAAAGAAAGAATAGAGGTCCTACGAAAATGAAGAGACTTCCATCAAACTTCACAAATCGTGTTGAAGTTGAATTTAATGAGAATGTTGAACCAATAGGTCAAGGATCAATCCATTTATCATATTTTTTAGGGCCACTTGTACGAGAGCATGTTCCTGTCACAATTAGTAATTGGAGACACCTTAACGATGGCCTGAAAGCCATTTTATGGGATTGCATTCAGGTATATTTTGTAATTTTTATCTAGTTGTGTCTATTTATCTCATTGTTTTATGCCAAATAAAAATTCCAGACGTCTGGATACCTATTCAGGCATAATATTATAAACCCAAAAAAATATAAGACATCGGATAAAATATCCAGACGTCTGAGTAATTCTTCAGGCTTAATATTTTAGGATGAGAAAAAAATCTAAATGTCTGGATAAAATATCAGACGTCTGAACTCTTCTGCAGATATAATACTCTAACCCGAGAAATCTATCAGACGTCTGGCTAAACTACCCAGATATCTGAATATTTATTCAGGCATATTACTTTAGATCCAAAAAAATCCAAACGTCTGAATTCTTCTACAGAATTTTTTTAGATAGAGAACACTATCAGACATCTGGATAAAATATCCAGACGTCTGAAAACTTCTTCAGGAATTTTACGTTAGACTCGAGAAAAATTCAGACGTCTGGATAAAATTTCAGACGTCTGATTGATATTCAAATTGTTTTCTGTTTCTACTCTCAGAAATCTGGGAAAATATCCAAACGTCTGACACACCTGTTTCAGCTGTGTATGTCTTCCTTATTGTCGAGCTATAGCCATATATAATTAAAATTTCATATCCACAATATTTTCCAACTTTAATAACATATTCGAATTAGTTAACAATAACATACCCGAATTACATAACAATAGCATATTCGAATTACATAACAATAACATACCCAAATATCATAACAAACATTGCAACAACATGTTCGAATTGCATATCGAGCATAACATATCCAAGCTGAAGTTTTTAACTTAATTTCTGGTTAAGAATTTACGCGGTGATCCACTAGGTGGATGCATTTTAGCTCACGGACCTAATCGGATTTCATGCTTGTTAACTTTATTCAAGTGACAAATGCTTCTTCACTTAACGCAATGAATATTGCAACTCCTTGTAGTTCAATAATTTACTTTCAAGAAACCTTTACTATATTTGAAGCAAACTATTTAGTGCAAGTAATATACATTTGTGTTGCTATACATGAGAAATGTTTTCATGGGGGTTATCTGTTTTTCCACTGCAGTAAAAGAAAAAGATATAACTTCAGGAAAACACTTCCCTATAGCAGCACAAATGTATATTACCTACACTACATGGTTTGCTTCAAAGATAGTAAAAGTTGCTTAAAAGTAAATTGCTGAACTGCAAGTAGTTGCAAATTTCATTACGTTAAGTGAAGCAACATTTGTCTCTTGAATAAAGCTATTAAAGCATGAAAGCCCGATTAGGTCCATGAGCTAAAATACACCACCTAGTGAATCACCGAGTAAATTCTTCAGCTTGGTCACGCTTCGTCTGCTTCATAGTCTGTAAACAGTTAAGATACATGCATTAGTACATCAATCAATCAACAAATACACAACTAAATATGGATAACTTGAACTTTAATCACAAATTTAATTTTAAACATACACATACACATACAAATTTTATACAACAAAGTTAGGCAAACTAACTAGTAGGAGGCGGTTGACAATAAGAGGACGCCATTGAACTTAATTTCAGAGGAAAATTTTGATTTTTGGGCATTGAAGTTAATTTTAGGAAGCCACTGAAGTTTATACCCAAATGAGGCCTAAACCAGCAATTTATATCCGTTATAAGTTCTCAGAAGAGGGCTAAATGCAAATTTTCCTTTTTTTAATTATAGTCTAGATTTATGTTGGATGAGGAATGACAAAAGGTCCCCATATTTCGGCAAATGGGGTGTATTTTCAGGTGTTCAAAATGCACGTTAGTTAATAAATTGGTTAAAGCAAAGTCCAAGGAGGAAAGACTTCAAATGAAACCGGATAATATCAAAACTATGACGGAGTGGAATGGTTTTATCAACTTGAAAACTAGTGCAAAGTTTAAGGTAAATTATGTATAAATGGTCATCTTCGTATATGTGAATTAACTAGTCAGTATATTTTAATTTTTTAATTTTAGCAACAAAGTGAAACTTTCAAAGCCATCAGATGCACCATCAGACGTAGACAGATGCCACATACATGCAGCCGTAAAGGAATGACGTGCTTTGCTGTTGATACGGTCAGAAATTTTTTTAATGTTGTGATCTTTCCATGCCATTTATAGAGTTATGATAAATTATTTTGTTCAAATTTTATTATCGTAGAAAAACGAAAGTCCAGATCCCTCCCCTGTCAGTCGATCTAATGTTTGGATTAAATCTCTCACTCGAAAAAACGGTGAGCCGACGAGCTCGGTTGTTGAAGAAACTATTCTATGTGATTTAATTTTAAGTTTACATATTACAAATGATTTTAGAATGTGATAATGTTGAAAGTTACAATGTATATTGTCCTTTATAGGAGAAGATTAAAAAGTTTAACGCTGAATCACAAGCTACCACGACAACTTCTGTGAGAGAAGATGCTCTTTCAATAGTGCCGGGAAACGATAGACTAGGACAATTAATAGGAATGGGAAGAGGTATGACCCACACCAAGTTTGTTTTGTCACAAGCTAATCAAAAACAAACAATGCAACTACAAAACATAGTTGCGGATTTGGAGAAGATGGTTCAAATGCTAGTATCACAAAACCGGGTACTTTTAAAATGGATGGCAATAAGTTATAAATTGTACGTAGCAATTAGTTATTTGCATTATGTAAGTTTAGAATCGTAGTAATTAAATCATTGAATAAACTCTTTGTTGAGTAATGACTACATAAATAATTCATAATAAAATTCAAGTTGTCATATAAACACAAAGATAAAACAAAGATTGGGTACATGTAGCAGTTTCATACTTCACTTTTCGCAAAACCAAAAGATGAATCCAGAGATAAAATAAATTCGAGTTGAACACTGCTGTATATACAGGCTTGACACTGCTGCATGTACAGGCTTAACACTGCTGCATGTACATATGGTTTCTACGTTGTGGTACGCTCAAAAGGTGAATCAATGAATCATGGCTATATGCCAAAACATAAAAAGTTGGACCTTGTTCATAAAAGATGACTCAATATGTGTATACACACATATCTCCTTATCTAGAACTTATCAAAATGAGCTGCAGTACACATTGTTCCTTATCAGAAATGAGCTAGCTCTTTCATCCCTATCTAAAACTTATCAGTAGAGTTACTTATTTTATCCTATATATATATAGGAGGGTTCCATAGCACCCCTATTTTGTGGCACCTCAATTGCCCCTTAATAAGGACCACTCATTTATAATTAAATATGTTAGTGGAAGGAGAGAGAGTTAGTGGGAAAAGAGAGAATGAGGAATATATGGTGGAAATCAGGGGGCTAAAGGGGTGCTGCACTATTTGGGGTGCTCTTGATCCTACCTCATATATACATACATACATACATACATATATATATATATATGTATATATGTATATATATACACACACACATTTCTTCATGTGCTTATCTTCACCATACTTCAAAATATTATGGTAGATCACACTCATAGTAACTTAAAGACACAGTCCTACTGTCTTTAAGTTACTTCTTTCCTCTTACACAAGCCTTATTAACATGTCAGTCATGAAGCAGTGATGTCATGCTCGCATCTATTGGGAGCAAGCCATGCCGCCCTTGTTAATTGAAGCCATGCTGCCTTGGTTAACGTTAGTACTGTCACGAGGTTATTTTCAGATCCATATAGAGGAGTATTCAGTACTTTAAAGATACTGAATACCTCATCTACATGGTTCTAAAAATAACTTTGTGGCAGCACTATTTAACATTTCAAGGGGCTACACGGCTGTCATATATCGTTGTATCCAATATATTGTTTGTTTTGATATTTGATCAAGTTGTCCAATATATCGTTGTATTCTAAACATATATCAATTTGTCCAATATATCGTTGCGTTCTACATGTACATTAATTTATCCAGTATATCATTGTGTTCGTTATGACATTGAATGCTTCTGCAGACATTATTTTAGGCCAAGAAAAATATCCAGACGTCTAGATAAAATATCCAGATGTCTGAATGATTCTTCAGGCATGATATTTCAGGCCGAGATGTAATCCAGATGTCTGATTGCTGCTTCATTTACAATTTTTTAAGGCCGAGAGTAATTTTAGATGTCTGGATAAAAATTCCAAACATTTGAACCCTTGTTCAGGAATAATATTTTAGACCGAGATGAAATCCAGACGTCTGGGCAAAATATCAGATGTCTGATTATCATTCAGATTGTTTTTTGGTTCTGATATCAGACGTCTATCAATATATTCAGACGTCTGACACATCAAAATCAGCTCTGCATGTCACAATATCATTACATTCCGATATCCGTCCGTATCCGAAAATTAAGAGGATATGAATATCCGATATCCGAAAATTAAGCGGATTATCCACTATCCGAAAATAATTTTGGGTATGGATACAGATATGACACTATCATCAAGTTATCACAAGCTAACATACATCAAAGTAACAATCAAAACACAACCATCAAAGTCACAATCAAAACACAACAAACTCACATCATCCAGTTATCATAAGCATAACATACATCAAACTCACAATCAAAACACAATCATGTCACAAAATAAAGTTTATTACATAGATAATTTTTCATAAATTGTAAATTAAGCATCAGCAACTTTAGGTTCGACTCTCGCTTTTGTTGATTCGTTATCCGCCTCTTTATCTACCCCTATGTCCACATTGTCATCGGATTTCTTTGAATCTTCTTTTTCCTCAGGTTCAATGCTCGCTTCTTTTGGGTTGGCTTCCCCCCTCTTTTTCTTCCTCTCTCTCCTCCTTGTCATCAGATATATCTGGATCTTCTTTTTCTTTAGGTTCGATGATCGCTTTTTTTGGGTCGCCTTCCCCCTCTTTTTCTTCCTCTATCTCCTCCTTGTCATCAGATTTCTTAGGTTCGATGCTCGCTTCTTTTGGGTTGCCTTCCCTCTCTTTTTCTTCCACTTTCTACTCCTTGTCACCAGATTCATTTGAACCTTCTTTTTCTTCAGAATAGTGTACTGAAAATTTTAGAGATAGTGAAGATGGGTGAGTCCGTGATCGAGTACGTCGTAAAATTTCAGTGAGAGACCGCTCTGTTGCACTAATTGTATTCTCAATTGTTGCGAGACGAGAAGCTAGTGTAAGTTCCATACTCACAACACGATTCCCCAATGGTATTTGATTTTGATACAATATTAGTTGATTATGAATGATGACTTGACGAAATGATTCGTTTGGAAGAATTTGTGCCTTGGGAGAAGTCACACCTTCAAAAGTTCGATATTGAAAAGCTTGTTAGGAGGAAGATTCCGACATATCCTGAATATGATCTTGAGGATGCTCTTGCGGCGGAACTTGTTTACCTTGACGTTTATCTCTTCATTCGTTGAGAGTGAGAAATGTTAGTGGTTCATCCGGGAGATGCATCAAGGAGAATAATTTTTTACTTGCTTCCTTAACTAGAATTTCCTCGAACGTTGATAAATAAGTCAAAACTTCTTTTGCCGTTGATAATCTCATAAAAAATGGAGCATATATAATTGTTTGTCAAGACCTACTCCAAAATTTTTTTAGTTCATATAAATTGAGCCTAATTAACTTGGATACCACCAAATATAGCATATAAGGCCCATTGCTCTAGATCAAGTATTTTTTTCATGACTTCCAAGTTGAGGAAACACTATATATATAAGAACTCGGGAAAGAAATCTCGCTTTTGGTCTTATATATTTACTAGAAAACTAAGGAATATCATCTTCAAAAAAATTATGAACAATGTTATCTCGTGGCTTAAAACGCATATCGGGAATATCATTGATATTTGTCCCGTTTTAGAACATTGCAATATATCTCCTTTGTCCTTAGTTGTGAATCTAACAGTAACCCCGCTAACACTTGACCAAATCCAATCTTTTTCTACTTGAGGATTCCAAAAACATGTACTATCTAAGTTCGAATAAAATAAAATATGGATAGCTAGTCAATGTGAAAGTGATTAGAAGAGAACGAGATCAGTGTTACAAGACCAACATCCTGGCATAAGCGATGTAATTCATACATCGGAAAATTAATGAGATTGTAGAATAGACCAGTATGAAGGATTTTATTCTGCATCAATCCATATCTTTTTATTGCCAAGGGTGCTTTGTTCATCCATCTGTCGATTAGTGATTGCGAAACTGGTCGGGGTGTTTCTCTAGTAGTTTGTGGAGGATTTGACGATTCTTCATCTGTCCCCCTTCGTTTTGATGAAGATTTTTTTAGGACCCATGATTTGGACCTGATTTGGGATTTTAGGGTTACAGAAGTTTCAATTTGATCGGTGAAATGGAAGAGTGAGGAATAGAAGGTTGCGATTATTTTTATATAGAAATAACTGACGTTTTGTAAATCGGACTTCTGGTATAAAAACAGACGTCTAATTTAGGGTTTTTTCAACCCGAGGAAGTTTTCAGATGTCTGGGAATAGTTTCAGACGTCTATTTTGGATGATTTATAAACCCGTGTTTATTTTCAGACATGTGCTAATTTTTTCAGACGTATGATTTTAGTTTTATTTTAACCCTGTCAATTTTTAGACTTCTCGTTTATTGATTTAGACGTTTGGTTTTTAATTTTTTGTGAGATGTCCCCTTAATTTGCATAATTGTTTACGTAATTACATCACGATCATCCCCAATTAATAATTACTTGCATATTTGTTTATCAGGTTAAAGGAAGCAGCAGAGATGAGAGTCCATCTCAAGTGGTACAAATGATTTATATTATTGTTGCCATAACAATGGAACTTATTTTGGTTTAATATATAATACAAATGATTTTGACTAAATGTGGAGTAAGTATGACCAATCGAATACCAGATGTAATTTGTTGGATTGGACTGGGATGGACGAAATAGTAGCTGAAGGAAGCGTTCTTTCAACTAACCCTAAAGAGCTTTTATACAATATTCCACTTGGACCAAATGCCACGAAAATTTTGATAGAAATCCTGAAGAAATTGGATGCTTATTTATTGAGGTATACTCCTAGGATGATCTCACAAATTGGAGAAGCTAAGGATGAGATAGTAGCATGACCATCTAACAGAGTTGTACCCCACACTACGATATTCTCTGAAAATGATGAAAATGTGGTATATTTAATTCTTTATGCACTCATTAGCTCTATGATTTAATATAAAAACCTGATAATATTTTTTTACTAGGGTAAAACTTCATAAACAAATATGAAATGCAAGTTGTATGATTGGGTTGGAAGCAAAGAATTGGTTGCCGAAGGGTGGTTGTACTCTATTGATTCAAATCAGCTCGTGGATAATATTCCACTTGGACAGTCGGCAGTGCTGGTTTTGATTGATGCGCCAAAAAAATCAGATGCATTCTTATGGAGAGCACCATTTGGTATGACATATGTTGGAGAAGCTATTGGATGCAAAGTAGCTTGACTGCAAAAAATATCGTTCTCGAGGATATTAATGCTACGACATCTGCTGATACGCCAAATATAGTATCACATTCAGCGGTAATGTGTAGTTTATGTATTTAATTTATAAAAACATGCATATTATACCTTGATACTATTTTATTATTATATTCACTTCTGTTTTGTAGAAAACATATTTAGACTGTTTCAAATATTGCATGACAGACCACTAGTTTCAAGTCAAACATTAAATGCAAGTTGATTAGTGTTCATGGAGAGAAAGAAGTTGTTGCTGAAGGGCGCGTGTCTTCAACTGTCCCAAATGCGATGGTCCATTTCGTTCATTTAGGAGAAGGCGTCGTTAAAGTTTGGGTTGGTATTGTTAAAGTTCCAAATGGACCTTTATGGAGACCTATATCTGAGTTTGAGTTTATTGAAGATGCAATTGGTTCTACTATAGCTTAGCCTTCTGCAAATGTCGCCACAGAATCGTCTTCAAGTAAGAATGACCTATACTTCTTTTTACTTATCGTCGGTATGAAAAATGATAATACTCCTTATTGTGATAGTTTTGGCAGAATTTCACTTCAAGTGTACAACAAAAGTAGTTATGTATTTTCTTATTGCCAAATCAAATGTTGATGTTTGATGCATGACGGAAATTAAACTTTGGAGCACACGAGCTTGGACTTTGAACGATTTATATTTTTCTTTTTTGTCAGTAAGCATCTTTTGTAAAAACAAGTTAGATGGAAACATCAATTCAAAATGTTATGTACAACTATTGTCCATTTGGCAGATGGAATTAATACAACTTATGTGATATAGTTTTATAATTATAATTCTTTTGTGTTGTTTGAATTTCGTGATGATTTTGAACTGCATTGCGTAAAAATGATAAATGTTGATTGATGTAGCTCAACAACTCTGCAGAAATGCTATGAAATATTTATAAAAAAAACGTTGTGGCATGCGGGAAAGAACAACATTTGCAGATGATAAAAAACGCTGTGATATATATGGTAAAACGCTGTGAAATGTAGAGAGTAACAACATTTCTAACCAGAAATAAACGCTGTAATATATGTTGGAAAACGCTGTGATATATGGATGGTCAAAACATTTCTGGACTTTATAAAACGTTGTTATATATGTTGAAAAAGCTGTAATATATGGACGATAACAATTGTTCTAGCCGGTTTAAAACATTGTTATATATTCATAAAAACGCTGTGGTATGAAGTCGATAACAATGTTTCTAACCCATATAAAACGCTGATATATATGTGATGAAGAAGGAATAATCTGTGTTAGCTATGCAAACACAACAACACAAAACACTCTATAAACATAATGACAACGCCAATTAAAACGCTGTACAAACTTAACAACAATAGCAACAATGAACACGCTGTAGTATGTCCTTTTTCAACAGTGTTTTCAAAGTATTGCGATATTCCCATGATCTATATCAATGTGTCGGTAGACGGCATTCTTCAAAACGCTGTAAAATAGTATAGCAGCGTTTTTTCAATGTTGTCAATGAACATATTTGTTGTAGTGTAAACACGAATCATTATGAAATAAGGAAAAAAAGATAGAAGAAGAACATAAACAACAACACAGGATCTCACATCGCAAAGGAACAAAATATAATATACCATAACATTTGAAATACAAAATTTTAACTGTATAACATACAGTTATCAAAGTACAACACTTACAACACAGCGGAAATAGACATACTATATAACGCGGAAGCTTCCTGTTCAAAGCTCCTCCAAGTTTATATGTAAACACCTGAACTACTTGAATTCCCGTATAAATTTGGGAACCCAAGAGTTTAGGATAAAACAAAACAAAAACAAACTACGGGTCTGTCATGGGAATGGTATGAGTAAGCAATTTAAAATAGTTTGAGAAAATAAACGATATCTCATAAGACCACGCCGTATAACACGGAACAGTTTTTCCCTTATAAGAATCCAAAACACTTGATTTAACTTTCAAAATCCTTTTGAAAGAAACGATAATCTTTATATCAAAACTCTTTTGTTATTATAATAGTGTCTAAATCAAATAAATAACAATCTAGTGGAATATTTGCATCTTACCGTCGACATATATTATAATATACAATCAAAACCGCGAGCACTTATTGGGTAATGAATTTCCAACTATGACAACGTATGGAACCACCTTCCGATAGTGTATCTCTAGAGAGGAATGCACTAGGTTCAACAAGAACGTCTTGTAACCCAACAACACATGACCGACCACTCATTTTGCTTGAGTGTATCGAATGTATATCACCAACGGTTGGGATCAACAACCGTTTTCTCGAATGGGATAGCATCAAATAGAATAAAGAACGAAATGAATTTCTCTAGATAGGTGATAATACACTCTAATTGGGAGATACCCACTTAGAGGCTATGATTACTTATGGTTCATTGATAACACAATCACTTTCAATGCCACATTGTCAGATCCCTTAATCATCAATTGATTTGCAAAAATATAATCTGAATATTATGCTAAAAGAATAAATTCTTCGCCACTATATATATTTATACAGACCAACATATGCGATCATTGGAAATAATCTGTCAGACATTCGTCCATACAACTTCGTTCAGAGACTGAACAATATCGAAGGCACAATTTCAATTAATCCATCTTTTGTCATTTCTACCTAGGATTAATAGAAAAAGCCCTCGCACTTTACTCCGTCTTTGATTTCTCTTCATATATTCTGATTCGCAACGCTACTGCCAATACGGAGTGGTTCTCGGGTAATAATCCAAACGGACTCTCTATATTGACAACGATATTGGAAAATACTTCGATAATCGGTTATTTAACTACAAAGAAAAACAAACATCTATTCAAAGCATCAAACAATCACTAGGACCCTTAATTAATATTTTATTAATTTAAATCACTTCTCCATTTTATTATCAATGTCCGTTAACCCGATATTTTCAACAATCATCATCATGGCCTCTTGCAATTTTGAAAACATTTCCATATATCACCTTCTCTTATTTTCTATACTTAGAAAATATCTTCTATTTATAATTGGAGAACATTCCAATTATTATCTCTTTCACGACCATTCATTTTTATACATAGGAAATATTTATTACTATATTTCCAAAATTTCACTTACTTGGGTTAAAATGAATGTTGTGTAAAACATCGTTACAACAACCCAAAATATGGCATTCAACTAAATCTCTTTAAACATTTGATCATTGAGACTGAATCTTCCTATTTATTTGTTAATAATGAAATCAATTATGTTGGGGGTGTAATTACCTCTCAGACCTTGACTGAAAACGTCCTTAACTTCAAAACAGATAAGACCACTTACCTCAAATAATCAACACCATAAAAACCAATTATAAATTTTCAAAACATGTATATGTTTCTCTTTCTATTTTTACCCGATTAAATTATAGATTCCCTTTTTGTTTATAATATTCTATTTTAAGTTCGTTTCCTTATCGCATTCTATATATATCGATATACAAATTTCTAATTATCAAATTTTCTTAAAAATATTCTAACTCCTTAAATTTCCGAAAAATTCCGCCAGCACCTCATTTGTATCGGTCAATAGCTCAAACCTCAACTCGTCTCTCTAGGCCCTTTCCATTCAAAAAGAAAATCAAAAAGCCAAGCGGCATGCTGATTCGGTGCATAAAATCTCATATGGAACTTAAACGTGTACCTTTTTGCCGGGCACTCTAATTAAATTTTTCGTTCTCTTCATTCCATATTTATTCCACATATATACGCCCATTACCATTTTATTCCAACTCAATCCGGTAATTTTAACACAATTCGCTAATTTATTCTTTAATTAGCTCTTTTGCTCATTTCGCTTTTAATCGGAATCAATCGTATTTATATACATTTGTTATTGATTGTTAAACAAGTCGAATTCACTTTCCATATTTAATTCCAAATTCAATTCAAGATTACATATTCAATTCTCAATTTTTAATTTGTCAAACTAGTTTACCTAACCAATTTAAATTCGATTCAACTCCATTAATTAATTGTTTTACAAATTAGTTAACTTCATTTCACAATTTAAAATCTGATTTTTGTTTCAAAAATCAGTTCATTACTCCACTTGAGGTCGTATTTATATTATAACTCAAATTTGGATTTTTCTAATGAGAATTCGGATTTTACTTGCTTAAAATCCTTTTATTAATTTAAATAAACTGTTATGGTTTTTAAACGACTATGGCGCTGTTTTTCTGGAAATTTGATTTCGACAAAACTTAAAATCTATTAGACAAAATCCAGATTTTTCTCTTCCAATATAAAACTATTATCAAATCGGTCCTAATGATTCTTGTTTCAAAGAATTCCGACTTAACTTGAGTTCTATAAACTCAATTGAAGTTCGAAATGCCAATTTACGAACTACCGCGCCGCAGCGAGCTTGTTTTAATTATATTTAAATATAAACATTAAATTTTGTTTAATTTAAATTTCAATCTCTTTCTAATATATCTTTTCAATACATATTAAATCCAGTTTTTAAATCCAACTCATTATTTCCAATTATCTCTAATTGTTGATTTTTCATTACTCTTGTTATAAATTTATTTATGACTCAATTTGCTATATTAAATTCCAATTCCCTTTATAAATAAATTATTTATAAAATTCGATATAATCAAATTCAAATTGTAAATTCTTAGATTTATCTCAATTGCGTTTATATTCCGAATTTCGAAATAACATTCGTTGTTCCATTTTTGAAATGATTTCTAATTCACTTTTAAATTCATACTTGAATTTAAAATTACAAATTATCCTATAATAGTTATCCAATTTTATTTATAAACATCGTTTATAAATTTTCTGCCTTGTTTTGGATATTAAAACAAGTTCCATTTCAAAATCTATTTGAAACCCGATTCTTATATTAGAATATTTTATTTTCGTAGCTTTCATGTAAATTTTATAATTTATTTTCATATTTAATGTGACGGCCGGGAATTTCGCTCGATCTGAATCAGTCGTTAAACCGATCTAGACCGTTCGAAACCCCTGATCGTTGAGAACATGACAAAATAGAACGCAGACGGAAGAACATTTCATTGTATATTACAACAATTCCATCAGATACAAGAATATACAGAGTATAAATGAATAAATTACATTCGATAAATATCAGAGATTACAATAAATTACATAGCAGCGGAAAATAATACAAAGCACAACTGAAGGTGATATACGGATACAGAGCTTTCCGAATATCATTTCAGCTGTAAACCAGGATCCTGTGAATATAAATCTGCAAAACCAAAACTACTAGCTGCCCGTGTGGAAAATAGGGGCACCCAGAGTTTAGGTTAAAACAATAAACTCCAGGTCAGTCATGTGACTGGTGTGAGAACTAAAACAGTTATTTAAAGCTTTACTTCAAAAGAGAGTAATTCAAGGGACCACGCCGTAAAACACGGAACGGGTTTCCTCCCAAGAATACCAGTGCATAGAATAAACAACGCAATGCTTTTTCGAAAAATGAAGCTATTATAAGACCCAGGTCCCATCACACAATGCAACGCAAGCCGGAGGATAGGGTTTTCCCTTATAATAGCCAAACATGCTTGGTACGTTTAAAACAAATCATTTGATACTATAATAAGTGTATAGTGTCAAAACAATTTCAATCATAAATATTAATCATAGGCGGCATGGGTACCATCTATCATGTCGCCATACTAGTTCTACAATTAAAACCGCAATACACGTATTGGAAATTGGATTTCCGTCATGAGTCGAGGCAAGGGGCAAGCTCCTCTCCGCGTTCGAGACACTCTAGCAAATGCCTCCAGGTTACGCACTCTGGGCAACCCAGGATCCTCCAAGGCCGGTCCTCACTTACGTTAGAGGATTAATTATGCCTGAACACACGTTTCCCGGTCCTTACAGACCTATAATCGAGGCGCCTCGCATTCCAACAACCACATAGGTGAAAAGTATATAAATGTCAGGGCTGGTAAGTCACTGACACCACCATAGCTAGAAAGAAACGTCATGCACTCCTTGGGTCCTTATCCCGTTTTTGACTCATATCGAGGTGTGAGGCTCGCGAATTCACGTTATACACAAAGCTGCCACGTAGGCGTGCTTTGATCATCAACCACAAGACATTGCTTTTCAACAGAAGTCTTGATCATTTCATCTTAGCATGCCACACAGGCAATTCATGCCATGCGATTGATGTCCATCGATATACAACCTCTGAGCTTGTACGTTTCAGAGAAGGGCGTTAAGCAAAAGAATAAATTATCCGCCGCCAAACAGATGTATATTTAATAGAAATCAATCAACACAGAATAAAATCCAATGTCAGACACACAATCCATTTACAAGTCCGTTCTGGGTCTGAACGAAACCGGAGGCACTTTCCTCGCATATCCATCCATCTCCAAGTACATCTGGATGACCACCGACTATTTCCATCCTCTTGGGTGTACAGCCCAATCAGGATCGTCAGTAATTGCCCAAACGATGTGAAGACTTCCGGTCTTCGACCACCGTCTTCATCTTCGACTTATCGTCGAATCGGTTATTCAGAATGGGTATAAACCCGGCCTTTCCGAACAACCCGCGTATATTAAAACCAAATGTTACACAATCACAACATACGCCTCATTCCAATTCATTAGTCACTAACCGCAAATTAGCAAGAGAACAATTTCCCAAAACATTAACCCCGAAGGCCGAAACCAACATCAGATCAATACCCAGGAAACCATTCTTCTTAGCCAACCTACAGCTAGTTTCTAAATTCCACATTCTTAGGGAAAAGTTCCCATTAATTTTATCCAAGATAAATTCTTTAAAATTTATCCTGTAATCTTCCTTTGGATGTCGTTTCAAACCAAAATATGGTTTTTCTAAACTAGTCGAGATTAGCGAACCACACCGAAGTAATTATTTATTTTATTTCCCAATCCCAACCTATTCATCCCATGAAGCAAAACTGGTAATACTCCATATCTAACACCACGGTGTTATCGGTAAAATTAATTACCATTTCACGTTCAAATCTAATTAAAGATTTAACTTTCGCTTTGGAGCAAAACTGGTAATACTCCATCCTCGCTCAATTTCTAAATTTGATAATTTATATTATAGATTCACATTTCAATCTAATTGCAGATTCGTTAAAACTCCTTTTACTGGGTTAAAGAACTAGGTGTTATTTAAAATACCGTTCACGATAAACCCATTTCATATCCAATCAAATATATTAGAAATTCTGATTATTTAAAACCCCTTTTTAAATCTAATTCATTTATTTAAAAATAATTGGGTTTCAAATTTAGTTCAAAACTAGTTCATTTCAATAAAAATCTATTTTTATCTTTTTCAAATATGGAGTTTTTCATCCCAAATTTTCCAAAATCATTTCTTATGATTTTACACAAATTATTACTATTTTTAATAATTTTATCAAGGCCCGTACAGTCGATTTCCAACAACGGCCATCGAACTGCACCTATAGCGGCCTTTTTCAAATTTGATTTGGACGTATCTCCAAATCCAACCGTTAGATTTCGAATTTCAAATGTGCGTTAGAAAGCTCTTTTTGATACGAACCCAACGGTTCCGGTTTTAGGAGAATCCGACGGTCGGATCTCCCGTAATGTCCGTTTGAAATAAATGGTCGAAATTCACGAACAGCCGCGGCGCGGCGCGTTCTATTCAGGCCATTATATTATATATATAATATATATAATATATATTTCGTCGATTTCTATTTAAAATGAATTTTATAAATAGTTTTTAAATTCGTTTCAAAATTCATTTCAACTTCCATTTCAATTCAAAGCAAAATTGAATTCTTCTTTATAAATTCGTTTTAAAATTCATTTCTATTCAACTCAAGTTTCAATTCAATTTGAATTCATTTCACTTCGTTTTAAATTCAATTCGAATTCATTTTCAATTCGATTCAATTCAAAGTGGTTTTCTATTTGATTCAAATTCGTTATATATTTCAATTGAAATCAAATTCGTTTTCTATTCAAATCAAATTTCATTTCGTTTTGATTTCACTTCAATTCGTTTTCAATTCGAATTCGTTTTATATTCAATTCATTTCGAAATCGTTTTATATTCAATTCATTTCGAAATCGTTTTCAATATTCATTTCGAAATCGTTTTCAATTCGTTTCATTTCGAAATCGTTTTCAATTCATTTCATTTCGAAATCGTTTTCAATTCATTTCATTTCGAAATCGTTTTATATTCAATTCATTTCATTTCGAAATCGTTTTCAATTCATTTCATTTCGAAATCGTTTTCAATTCATTTCATTTCGAAATCGTTTTATATTCAATTCATTTCATAATGAATAAAATCGATATAAATATCGTTCACGTCAAAATGGCGTCAATCTAATCAACACGGCTTCATATATTCCTATTCAAAAATTTCTATTTCAAAATATTTCTTTTTCAAATACTTCCTTTTTCAAATATTCTATTATTAAAATATTTCCTTCAACACATGACTAATCTCAACGGATGAGTACAGTCAACACATGAACCTTTATATTATATTGATAAAGATGTAAATTTTATTATTAAAATATTTCGTTCAACACATGACTAATCTTAACGGATGAGTACAGTCAACACATGGACCTTTATATTATATTGATAAAGATGTAAATTTTATTATTAAAATATTTCGTTCAACACATGACTAATCTCGACGGATGAGTACAGTCAACACATGAACCTTTATATTATAATATTCTTTATCTTCTAAATTGGAATGAGGCCCAATCAATCACCATATAATGTTAATTATATGGATTTTCATACATCACACGTATATATAGCATTGAAAATAATCAACCATCAACCAAAGTGCACTACACTGTATAAGCATCAAATATAGATATCTAACGCTTATAACAGCCTGTCAATCTATCGATCGACATATTTAATCAATCAGGATGAGTGAACTTCAAATTTCATCCCAACACCCATGTGGGGTTTCAAACAATCAAACACAGATTTTATTTGTGCAGTTGGGCGATGTGTAAAATTTACCGACCCAATCAATGTCCTTCAAATAGGTGTACATATACAAACCGTCGGGTTTATAAATGAATATTTTATTTTATTCGCTTTCATGTTAAAATTTTTATTTTTAACGATAAAATATTTTATTTCAACATATGAATTTCTATTCAGTTCATTCTTTAAATAAAATGATATTTTCTATTTTTATAACTTATTTTAGAAAATTTCGGCGGCATAACGGCACGATACTAGAAACGGGACAAGGCCTAGCCTTATCCCCGGTCTAGTGAAGGCCCACGCCATTCACACATCAATCTAATCCATTCATTTCACCAAATAATTCAATCAAATAATCTAGCAAATTTGCAATCAAACAAACAAGTCCATGGTCTGTGGACGATTGTGTCGGGTGCTACTAAACACCGTCTGCATCCTAGTATATATATATATATATATAACTAGAAAAAGAAATTGAAAGGTGAGAAATTCTCACCAATAGCTATTCAATCCCACGACTCTTCATTTAGAGAAGTCTTCGTCGTTATCGCATCTTCGTCATCTTCGTTGCTCATAGCCACTACATATATAAAAATCACACATTTTTATATTTTGATGTCTTTAAAATAAAAATCACATTTTTATTTATTCACTTTCAATTTAGAAATCATATTTTTATAATTGCTTCATACATTTTAAAATCAAATTTTCACTTCGCTATTCAATATATAAAAATCGAATTTTCACTTCGCCATTCAATATATAAAAATCGAATTTTCACTTCGCTATTCAATATATAAAAATCGAATTTTCACTTCGCTATTATATAAAAAGATTTCGCCTTTTCAAAAATATAGATTTCGCCTTTATAAAAATAAAGATTTCACCTTCTAAAAATAAAGATTTCACCTTTATAAAAATAAAGATTTCACCTTATTAAAAATACCACTTTATTTCAATGTATATATAATAAAAATCAGATTTTTATTTCGCTACATATACAAAGATGATATTTTTAATATTCCTATCATGTAAAAATTATATTTTTAATACTCTACATAAACAAAAATCATATTTTTACATCTTCTACTTAATAAAGATTATATTTTTAACACTTTAAAAATATAGAAATCATATTTTTACTTCGTCTATATAGTAAAGACTATATTTTTAATACCTTAAAAATATAAAAGTCATATTTTTATTACTTTAAAAATATAAAAATCATATTTTTATTCTTTTTTATAGTAAAGATTATATTTTTCTTTTAGATCAACCCTTTTTAAACAATAAAAATCATATACATTTTTAAATAAAAATCAAAACTTAAACCGAAGGAGGGCAAGAGCTTACAGGGGCGGTTTGCCGTCGTCTGATCGCCGGAGGAGGCCGCATTGCGTCGGAGTGGAGCTAAGTGGGTCGGATGTGGTTTGAGGAGGGCGCGACAGGGGTGTAGGCGTCGGAGTTGGGTGGGTTGGGGGCTGCTGCGCGCGAGGCCAAGGGCGAACGCCGGAGTGGGGCGTCGCAGTTGATTGATGGAGGAGGGAGGCGATGGTGGTGGTGCGGGGAAAGGGGGCGTCGGTTCTTCGATTGGGGGGGTCCTTCGCGATCGCTTCTGGCGAGGAGGGGGGGCTGGGTGGCTCGCGGCGTCGCTGGGGGGTGGGGGGTCTCGAGCGAGGTGGCGCGGTGGTCACGGGGATTGCGGCGGCTGCTAGGTCATCGCGATTTTTTTTTTGCTGGTTTAAAGAAAGTAACGGGGAGAGAAATAGAGAGGGAGGGGGTGATTGAATATATATATATATATATATATTAATTTATTTATTTTAAATTTTACTTTATAAAGCAACTTTTATTTTCGACCTCAAAACGAGGCCCACCGCTTGTCGCCCATAGCGTTTTACCCCCATTCCGAACAAAATGGGATATGTATCGCAAGCTGATTTGATCGTCTCGATCAGTTTTCGTCAAAATCAACATTTAAATTCATATATTGAATTTTAAACGTACATTTCAATTTACCGGGGTCACATACTAACTAGAAAAATTCCAGAAAAATATTTTCTAACTTCGTATTGACGATACGGTCCTAACAAAACTAATTTCGTCGAATTCTGAGACCGTTGGAAAAATGTCCATTTTCCAGTCGATTAAAATCAACTAAAACTGATCAAACGCGTTTTCCTTCGCCACGCTCACATATTGATTCGAAAAATTATGAAATTTGGAATCTAGCAATAATTTGACATTACGGACCCAACAAAACTGGTTTCGTCGAAATCCGAGGTCGTTTGCAAAATGTCTATTTTTAAGGGCCTGAATTCCATAGCGACTATTCAGAATTTTCAACTGGACATATCTTTTTATTCCCGCTATGAAATTTTGATTTTTCGGATTCGTTGGAAAGATATCATCAATTAGATCCTATTGTTTTTGGTTTCACTAAAATCCGGATTGTTTTGCACCCGGTACATTCAATTTAAGTTTGAAATCGAATTATCGAACTACCACGCCATTTTCAATTCTATTTATAATTATAAATAATTATTTATATTCTAACGACGACGTATAATATATACGTTCGAATTATATTCAAAATAAATTTCTCATCGATATTATTTAAAATAATTTATTTTAAATATTCAAAATTCGCTAAAATTGCCAAAATAAAAATTTTAAACTGGCTCAGATTTTCCGGGTTATTACAATCTCCCCCACTTAAAACTTTTCGTCCCCGAAAAGGAACAAAGCCGAAAGTGGTTTGATCAATCAACTCTACGCTCGATCTGGCTTCCATTCTCCAACTTTTCAGTTTCTGAGAATTTTCAAATTTTCAAAAATTTGGCTAACACCCTAAATTTTCGAAAAATTTCGCCATAACCTACCCTGCACCGGGAGCATCGGGGAATTTTAAATAGCTTCCCCGGTCCTTCTAATCTCAAAAAGAAAAAGAAAAAGCCAAGCGGCTAGCCAATAGGCTCATAAAATCATCATCACCCAAACAAAACAGTAAATTATGTAGTAAACATGTACCTAATTGTCGGGCAAACAAATTTTATTCTCTGCTCTAGCCACCTTGCTATGACCTGTTCAATATAAGTATGTGTATATGCATGCAAATGCGACCAATTTTCAATATAATTCAATATTTGGTTCTATTAGGCATAATGGTTCAAAATTAGCAAACAAATAAACAAACAACACAAACATCAATCAATTAGTGGATTAACGTTTCAAATTTATAATTTTGATATCTATATATAAAGAAAATCATTTTTTTGATGCCAATTCACAACAATGTGTTCTAACTATATTAGTTTTGGTTCTCACACCAGTCTAATGGAAATATATAGATATCACACCTTCGTTACTCGAACATGAATACTAATGACGACTAGTCAATCATCAGAATCATCTTCGGGCCACTAGAGTATGATTCTATATCTATCCAGTATATTAAAACTTCGAATATACGTTCATGACGCGTATATGCAAAATCTTTATATACTCGATGGTCCATATTCAAAATAAATAAATAATCAAATACGTATAAAACGATTAAATTTTCAAAACAAAATTGTTTTCAATTGAAAAATATACTCTTCACACTCGTTCTAGGATACTACTGATCCTATCTCTAACGAGCCATTCTAATTGGATATTACTAATCCAATATCTGATGAATTCTTTTGTATGGTTCTAATGTGTCTTGTTCTCAAGTTCTGTAAACCAAAGCTCTGATACCAAATGTGACGGCCGGGAATTTCGCTCGATCTGAATCAGTCGTTAAACCGATCTAGACCGTTCGAAACCCCTGATCGTTGAGAACAGGACAAAATAGAACGCAGACGGAAGAACATTTCATTGTATATTACAACAATTCCATCAGATACAAGAATATACAGATTATAAATGAATAAATTACATTCGATAAATATCAGAGATTACAATAAATTACATAGCAGCGGAAAATAATACAAAGCACAACTGAAGGTGATATACGGGTACAGAGCTTTCCGGATATCATTCCAGCTGTAAACCAGGATCCTGTGAATATAAATCTGCAAAACCAAAACTACTAACTGCCCGTGTGAAAAATAGGGGCACCCAGAGTTTAGGTTAAACAATAAACTCCAGGTCAGTCATGTGACTGGTGTGAGAACTAAAACAGTTATTTAAAGCTTTACTTCAAAAGAGAGTAATTCAAGGGACCACGCCGTAAAACACGGAACGGGTTTCCTCCCAAGAATACCAGTGCATAGAATAAACAACGCAATGCTTTTTCGAAAAATGAAGCTATTATAAGACCCAGGTCCCATCACACAACGCAACGCAAGCCGGAGGATAGGGTTTTCCCTTATAATAGCCAAACATGCTTGGTACGTTTAAAACAAATCATTTGATACTATAATAAGTGTATAGTGTCAAAACAATTTCAATCATAAATATTAATCATAGGCGGCATGGGTACCATCTATCATGTCTCCATACTAGTTCTACAATTAAAACCGCAATACACGTATTGGAAATTGGATTTCCTTCATGAGTCGAGGCAAGGGGCAAGCTCCTCTCCGCGTTCGAGACACTCTAGCAAATGCCTCCGGGTTACGCACTCTGGGCAACCCCGGATCCTCCAAGGCCGGTCCTCACTTACGTTAGAGGATTAATTATGCCTGAACACACGTTTCCCGGTCCTTACATACCTATAATCGAGGCGCCTCGCATTCCAACAACCACATAGGTGAAAAGTATATAAATGTCAGGGTTGGTAAGTCACTGACACCACCATAGCTAGAAAGAAACGTCATGCACTCATTGGGTCCTTATCCCGTTTTTGACTCATACCGAGGTGTGAGGCTCGCGAATTCACGTTATACACAAAGCTTCCACGTAGGCGTGCTTTGATCATCAACCACAAGACTTTGCTTTTCAACAGAAGTCTTGATCATTGCATCTTAGCATGCCACTCAAGCAATTCATGCCATGCGATTGATGTCCATCGATATACAACCTCTGAGCTCGTACGTCTCAGAGAAGGGCGTTAAGAAAAAGAATAAATTCTCCGCCGCCAAACAGATGTATATTTAATAGAAATCAATCAACACATAATAAAATCCAATGTCAGACACACAATCCATTTACAAGTCCGTTCTGGGTCTGAAAGAAACCGGAGGCACTTTCCTCGCATATCCATCCATCTCCAAGTACATCTGGACGACCACCGACTATTTCCATCCTCTTGGGTGTACAGCCCAATCAGGATCGTCAGTAATTGCCCAAACGATGTGAAGACTTCAGGTCTTCGACCACTGTCTTCATCTTCGACTTATCGTCGAATCGGTTATTCAGAATGGGTATAAACCCGGCCTTTCCGAACAACCCGCGTATATTAAAACCAAATGTTACACAATCACAACATACGCCTCATTCCAATTCATTAGTCACTAACCGCAAATTAGCAAGAGAACAATTTCCCAAAACATTAACCCCGAAGGCCGAAACCAACATCAGATCAATACCCAGGAAACCATTCTTCTTAGCCAACCTACAATTAGTTTCTAAATTCTACATTCTTAGGGAAAAGTTCCCATTAATTTTATCCAAGATAAATTCTTTAAAATTTATCCTGTAATCTTCCTTTGGATGTCGTTTCAAACCAAAATATGGTTTTTCTAAACTAGTCGAGATTAGCGAACCACACCGAAGTAATTATTTATTTTATTTCCCAATCCCAACCTATTCATCCCATGAAGCAAAACTGGTAATACTCCATATCTAACACCACGGTGTTATCGGTAAAATTAATTACCATTTCACGTTCAAATCTAATTAAAGATTTAACTATCGCTTTGGAGCAAAACTGGTAATACTCCATCCTCGCTCAATTTCTAAATTTGATAATTTAGATTATAGATTCACATTTCAATCTAATTGCAGATTCGTTAAAACTCCTTTTACTGGGTTAAAGAACTTGGTGTTATTTAAAATACCGTTCACGATAAACCCATTTCATATCCAATCAAATATATTAGAAATTCCGATTATTTAAAACCCCTTTTTAAATCTAATTCATTTATTTAAAAATAATTGGGTTTCAAATTTAGTTCAAAACTAGTTCATTTCGATAAAAATCCATTTTTATCTTTTTCAAATATGGAGTTTTTTATCCCAAATTTTCCCAAATCATTTCTTATGATTTTACACAAATTATTACTATTTTTAATAATTTTATCAAGGCCCGTACAGTCGATTTCCAACAACGGCCATCGAACTGCACCTATATCGACCTTTTTCAAATTTGATTTGGACGTATCTCCAAATCCAACTGTTAGATTTCGAATTTCAAATGTTCGTTAGAAAGCACTTTTCGATACGAACCCAACGGTTCCGGTTTTAGGAGAATCCGACGGTCGGATCTCCCGTAATGTCCGTTTGAAATAAATGGTCGAAATTCACGAACAACCGCGGCGCGGCGCGTTCTATTCAAGCCATTATATTATATATATAATATATATTTCGTCGATTTCTATTTAAAACGAATTTTATAAATAGTTTTTAAATTCGTTTCAAAATTCATTTCAACTTCCATTTCAGTTCAAAGCAAAATTGAATTCTTCTTTATAAATTCGTTTTAAAATTCATTTCTATTCAACTCAAGTTTCAATTCAATTTGAATTCATTTCACTTCGTTTTAAATTCAATTCGAATTCGTTTTCAATTCGATTCAATTCAAAGTGGTTTTCTATTTGATTCAAATTCGTTATATATTTCAATTGAAATCAAATTCGTTTTCTATTCAAATCAAATTTCATTTCGTTTTGATTTCACTTCAATTCGTTTTCAATTCGAATTCGTTTTATATTCAATTCATTTCGAAATCGTTTTATATTCAATTCATTTCGAAATCGTTTTCAATATTCATTTCGAAATCGTTTTCAATTCGTTTCATTTCGAAATCGTTTTCAATTCGTTTCATTTCGAAATCGTTTTCAATTCATTTCATTTTGAAATCGTTTTATATTCAATTCATTTCATTTCGAAATCGTTTTCAATTCATTTCATTTCGAAATCGTTTTCAATTCATTTCATTTCGAAATCGTTTTATATTCAATTCATTTCATAATGAATAAAATCGATATAAATATCGTTCACGTCAAAATGGCGTCAATCTAATCAACACGGCTTCATATATTCCTATTCAAATATTTCTATTTCAAAATATTTCTTTTTCAAATACTTCCTTTTTCAAATATTCTATTATTAAAATATTTCGTTCAACACATGACTAATCTCAACGGATGAGTACAGTCAACACATGAACCTTTATATTATATTGATAAAGATGTAAATTTTATTATTAAAATATTTCGTTCAACACATGACTAATCTCAACGGATGAGTACCGTCAGCACATGAACCTTTATATTATATTGATAAAGATGTAAATTTTATTATTAAAATATTTCGTTCAACACATGACTAATCTCAACGGATGGGTACAGTCAACACATGAACCTTTATATTATAATATTCTTTATCTTCTAAATTGGAATGAGGCCCAATCAATCACCATATAATGTTAATTATATGGATTTTCATACATCACACGTATATATAGCATTGAAAATAATCAACCATCAACCAAAGTGCACTACACTGTATAAGCATCAAATATAGATATCTAACGCTTATAACAGCCTGTCAATCTATCGATCGACATATTTAATCAATCAGGATGAGTGAACTTCAAATTTCATCCCAACACCCGTGTGGGGTTTCAAACAATCAAACACAGATTTTATTTGTGCAGTTGGGCGATGTGTAAAATTTATCGACCCAATCAATGTCCTTCAAATAGGTGTACATATACAAACCGTCGGGTTTATAAATGAATATTTTATTTTATTCACTTTCATGTTAAAAAATTTATTTTTAACGATAAAATATTTTATTTCAACATACGAATTTCTATTCAGTTCATTCTTTAAATAAAATGATATTTTCTATTTTTCTAACTTATTTTAGAAAATTTCGGCGGCATAACGGCACGATACTAGAAACGGGACAAGGCCTAGCCTTATCCCCGGTCTAGTGAAGGCCCACGCCATTCACACATCAATCTAATCCATTCATTTCACCAAATAATTCAATCAAATAATCTAACAAATTTGCAATCAAACAAACAAGTCCATGGTCTATGGACGATTGTGTCGGGTGCTACTAAACACCGTCTGCATCCTAGTATATATATATATATATAACTAGAAAAAAAAATTGAAAGGTGAGAAATTCTCACCAATAGCTATTCAATCCTACGACTCTTCATTTAGAGAAGTCTTCGTCGTTATCGCATCTTCGTCATCTTCGTTGCTCGTAGCCACTACATATATAAAAATCACACATTTTTATATTTTGATGTCTTTAAAATAAAAATCACATTTTTATTTATTCACTTTCAATTTAAAAATCATATTTTTATAATTGCTTCATACATTTAAAAATCGAATTTTCACTTCGCTATTCAATATATAAAAATTGAATTTTCACTTCGCCATTCAATATATAAAAATCGAATTTTCACTTCGCTATTCAATATATAAAAATCGAATTTTCACTTCGCTATTATATAAAAAGATTTCGCCTTTTCAAAAATATAGATTTCGCCTTTATAAAAATAAAGATTTCACCTTATAAAAATAAAGATTTCACCTTTATAAAAATAAAGATTTCACCTTATTAAAAATACCACTTTATTTCAATGTATATATAATAAAAATCAGATTTTTATTTCGCTACATATACAAAGATGATATTTTTAATATTCCTATCATGTAAAAATTATATTTTTAATACTCTACATAAACAAAAATCATATTTTTTACATCTTCTACTTAATAAAGATTATATTTTTAACACTTTAAAAATATAGAAATCATATTTTTACTTCGTCTATATAGTAAAGACTATATTTTTAATACCTTAAAAATATAAAAGTCATATTTTTATTACTTTAAAAATATAAAAATCATATTTTTATTCTTTTTTATAGTAAAGATTATATTTTTCTTTTAGATCAACCCTTTTTAAACAATAAAAATCATATACATTTTTAAATAAAAATCAAAACTTAAACCGAAGGAGGGCAAGAGCTTACAGGGGGGTTTGCCGTCGTCTGATCGCCGGAGGAGGCCGCATTGCGTCGGAGTGGAGCTGAGTGGGTCGGATGTGGTTTGAGGAGGGCGCGACAGGGGTGTAGGCGTCGGAGTTGGGTGGGTTGGGGGCTGCTGCGCGCGAGGCCAAGGGCGAACGCCGGAGTGGGGCGTCACAGTTGATCGATGGAGGAGGGAGGCGATGGTGGTGGTGCGGGGAAAGGTAGGGTAGTTGGGGTGTAATTACTCTCAGACCTTGAATGAAAACATCCTCAACTAAAACAGATAAGACCACTTACCTCGAATAATCAACACCATAAAAACCAATAATAAAGTTTCAAAATATGTACATGTTCTCTTTCTATTTACACCCGATTAAATTATATATTTCCTTTTCGTTTATAATACCCTCCGAGCACATCAGTTGAAGGCGAAACTTTCATAATGCTTTTTTGCCTTGAGGAGATGTGTTTCTTAGGGTGCATGGTTTATAGGGAACAGTTGTAGATCCAACCTAGGTGGTAGCGTTAAATAATTGGAATCCCCTTAAGAACTCTATTGAGGTGAAAATCTTTCTACATTTCATGGGATATTACAAAAAAATTATTAAGGATTTTGCGCAAATTTCGACGTCGCTTACCCGCCTCAAAAAAAGATTTTATCTTTAGTGTATGACATAGATAGTAAGGATTTCATCAACATACTTAATAAGGCTTATATTCATGCACCAATGTTGACACTTCCGGATGGTTCTAAGATGTTAGCAGTATACACCAATGCATATGGGACATGCGCGTTACAATATTGATGCAGGAAGGTAGGGTAGTATGCTATGGGAGTAAGCAGTTGAAGACTCATGAGAGTAACTACCCTACCAATGATTTGAGGCTAGGCATGACCATTTTTGCACTCAACTCCATTAGGCTTTATCTACTTGGCAAAAGATTCGAGCTTTACATAGACTGCATGTCGCTGAAGCATTTGTTTTCATAAAAGGATCCGAATCTAAGGCAATAATATTGAATGAAATTCTTGCCTACTTATGATTTCAAGATATGTATACCATAGTAAGAGGTATGTGGTTGCGGATGCCATAAGTAAAAAGATGGCAACCCTGAGCCCATTATTCATTGAATGGAGGAATTTGGAATTTATTTCTACCTTTGACCTAAAGCTCTTAATGGATTTTGCACTTGGATTATTAGCATCATTAAAGGTTCAACCTATTCTAATGGAGAGGGTTTATTCAAGGTAGTGAGAGGATCTGGAGCTTATGGTATTTTTGATATACTAGATAGAGGAGAAGCCTTTGGAAATCTCCAATGACATGCGATGGTGAGGGTTGGCTATGGAGAGGTCGAAAACTTTGAGTTTCCCGCACTGGTGACTTGGTGAGTGTTGAAATGGAAGGGCCACTTGATTCGGTCATTACTATATATCCCTATAGTGATAAAATGTATAAGTACATGAAGAAAGTGCTTTATTGGAGCAGAATAAAGAAGGATGTCACTGAGTATGTGGTGAAGTGCTTAGTTTGCCCGAGAGTTATGGTAAAGCAATGGAAGCCTGGTGGATTTCTCCAGCCATTAGACGTGATATGGTCGAAGTAAAAATGTATGTCTATGGCTTTTATAGATGGTTTGCCTAAATCCAGTAAGGGAAATACCATTATTTGGCTGTAGTAGACAGACTGGCCAAGAGTGCTAATTTCATTCAAGTCAAGAGTAGGAGGACAATGGCTTAGTTTGCATCTTTATACATCAAAGATATTGTTCGACTTCATAGTATACCTTCGACTATTGAGTGGGAAAGACCCAATTTTTACAGCGAGTTTTATAGGAGTATATAGGAGGCATTAAGGACTCAACTTAGATTTAGTACAGCATAACACCCTCAGATCGATGAACAGACTAAGGGTGAATAGAGTCATTGAGGATTTGCTGAGACTTTGCACCTTAGAGTTTGAACATACTTGGGAGGAACCCCTACACTTGATAAAGTTTCCCAAACCATATCCGATACAGTTTGCGTTCTGTTTGTCATCCCCTACCAACATGGGGGCGATCTGCATGGTTGTCCGTAAAGTACCGCAAAAGAAGTCATTCCTATACTCATTAGAATAAGCCCAAGGCATATAGAAATCTTATGCTAACAGGAGAAGGATTGACTTAGAGTTTGAGGTTGGAGATTTTATTTTCATTAAAGTGCCAATTTTAAGGAACATAAGTGAGAATTGGTTTAGTTGGGAAAGCTTGCGCCCATGTTCATTCGATTATCCCCATTGTAATTGGAGTGGAATGGATATCATATAGGAAATGACTACCGTATAAATTTGAGGTAATTCACAACCTATTTCATATCTTGCATTTGGGGAAGCGCTTACATTTCAATTGAGGTAGTTGAGCCCAGTCGATGTAACGACTTGTGGTTTTGCACATTCTTAGCATGTAAATATCAAATATTGTTTTCAAATAAGGTCGCACCAATCTACAATTTTAACAGATGGCTATTAGATGTATTTCTCATTTTAAGAATTTTTCTTGGGTTTTTTTGTGATCGTTTTACCTTAAAGAAATCTGGTTTTGTCCATAACTTTTGATTGGAGTGGAACTCGTTTCGAAACCACTTTCATTGGATTGGGATAACGGTTTCCTTTCCGCAGAGTGGTCATATATTGAAAATAAACAAACTATTTGGGAGATAAGGCAGTTTATAAGGTTATAAGGACATAAACAACCCATTTCCAACCAGCAGAGATCATTTTTAGGTTGGTCCAGTTTGAGTTTCGGGATAAAGGGCTAGAATGAGTTACTGTAACTCATTTCTAACATTTCATTTCCCTCTCCTTCCCCAAAGCTTATACCTTCAATTGAACAAAATTTTCTTCATCAAAACCTAAATTTATCCACAAAAACTTAAATTAAAAAAAATTGAAAGATCCAAACAAGAGAGGCATATCTAAAATTGATAATATGGAAATTTATCCAGATTCAGTAATTCTATTTAGATCTGAATTTTCATAGGCCTAGGTCAGTGATATTAATCTTATTTACAGAATTCTAGTCTTCCTAATCTTAAAATAATTCTGAAAAAAATTATTTATTAGGAATCTCAAAACTTCAGATTAAAACTGTGAATTTAAATGATTAGGAATTAGATTGCTATATTTTTTATGAAACCACTTGCAGATCTGTGCAAATCTATGATTTTTATTTTAGATCTGGATTATATATGTTAGCTTTCTTTGTGACCAGACAACCCAAAGCCCGAGTACTCTATCAGGAAGGCAACTCAGGACCTGAATATGCACTGGCATGGATCGACATTTGCATGGAAGAAGTAACAAATGATGGGAAAACTTGGATTTCTGCGCGCATAAGCTTCAGGTCGGATTCCATCATTTTGGATCAAAATAAGGCAAATAAGCCTCACTACCGGATCAGGTAATCCAGATCGGGTCAGAGTAGGGGGATCCGACCCGCCTGAGATGATAAATTCCAAATAGTTAAAAAGACCATTATCCCATGTTCTCTACTACTTTTGAAATCCTCTCTGATAATGCCACGTGGCATAACCGACCTAGCACTTCCCCGTAGCTATAAATATAGTAGAATGCAACGAATTAAGGGAGGGTTGGCACTTCATTTATTCATGGTAGCCATGGGTGAATTTCTCCATAGATAATCACCTTCTTCTCCAATGAAAATCAATGAACTCAGAGAGAATTGTTCATTATATTTGAGTGTTTGAGTGTTAATATTCATTGTAATTGTAATTCCGCAATGAAATGAGAAACTATAAAGTGGATGTAGGCCTGTTAACGCCGAACCATTATAAGTCTTGTGTCTCTGCTTGATTTTCTATGTTTTTAGATCATCAATCTCTACAAATATTAGACAATTGGGTGTTAGTGCCATTTTTAGTCTAACATTTTTGTGCTTTCACTGAGAATGGACTAATTCTCAACCATAGATCTTCTCACCTTTTAATAGATATTGTAATTCATTAAGGGAAGACCCATATCTGACTTGAACGATCCAGCGATCATTCAGATGCATAGTCCTTCATGGCTCAAATCTACATAGCCTCTATCTGGTTCGGAGTTTCAAGGATTGAAGAAATTGCAAATATATTGAACCTGCAGCATGGTTATCGCATAGGATCGGATTACCTCGCGGATCGGATTGAAGAAGCAGCACTCATTTCAGATTGAGGAAGTTGTATTCACTTCGCGGATCGGATCAAGCAAAAGTTCAGATCGAATGGACATTGGTTCAGGCATAGCAACGAATTAGGAGATGGTCTTCATCCGACCCGCAGCACAAAGATACCTCTTAACCGCAGTTCAAAGATTTGACCCATTCAAGTGTCCTTTCAGATTGTTATTGTGCTTTCGGGTCGGAGGGAGATCTTATTCAGCAAACAAGCATCAGATCGATAAAGCATCCATTCGACCCACTCGAGCAAGTGACTCATCCGACTCGCATAATTTCTCCGACCCAATCCAAAGATGTACACAACCCAAACCGAAGAGATGCACTACCGAACCGCGACCCGTAGACCCATCCGACCCGCAACACCCAAAGGAATATCCGATTCGATCTGTGACCCAGAAATCAAATGGCGAACACATATTTCGAACCGACTCGAGAAAGGGTCATTTTCACAAAAAATGCATTTTTCTGATCATTTCAGAAAAATCACCATCTTCCAAAATCGAAAAAAATCGTGTGCTACGCCTGGACCCGTTGACGGCTCGCCTTCGGCTCGGCATATATTTTGGCTAACAGCAGTCATCAAAGCTTGTCAATGAAGATTAGATGGATAGTTTGAGAATATCACAACAAGATGGCAACGACTAGGATTCTTCCCAGAGCCATGACACCTACTTACATCAGTAAGCCAATGTGAGGAGATATCGATCAGATTCTGCTTGCTATCAACGATAATATACAAGACAATGATTGTCTCATAGCAGCTTCCTCTTCCATAGCTCCGATGGTGTATAGATTTCACCGATGCAATTGATGTTGTTCCCTAACGAGTAGTGACCACCTTATTTATGTGACTTAAACATGTCCAATCAGCGGAGCATCGAATGACAGTTATATGGAACAGTCCGAGCACTACTCCGAAGATGATTCATATGCCTTAGTTACCATGATTGCTAATAATGGGATACCAGAAATCAGCTAAGGATCCCAACATCCCAAAGCTACACTTCAGTTGTATGATGTGATGAATAAAATATGTCATGTGGTTCACCTTCCGAAGAACTTGGCTAATATTTGCAATGGCTGTTTACTGTCAACCACATCGAGGAAGACTGATTTCCATCGAATAAGGGTTAGGTCAACATACTTTGGTGCCTAGAGTTAGGTATTAGTTGAACCACCATACGCCATGATTGGACATATGGATCCTTTCCCGGATTATAGAAACTTGACTGCTCACCAGCTACCATACGACCTTGGTCAAGTGATGAGAGCTCGAGATTAAAGCAAATATGAATCAACCATTAGCTCTCTGCTTCTTATTTCCGTTGTGACATAACGCATGAATATTACTTGAAGTTTCGCAAGCTATGCTGTTGTATTCAAGCGTATCTGATCAAGGTCTAGATCGACCAACCCCAGCAGAATTCAGAGCTTGCATTGCACCCTATTGTCTACTGCTCAGTCCCAACCAAAGGTAGAGCGGGAATGGTTCGTGATGACCAAGTCACTGAAAGAGCCTGCTATTTGGATGGATGGAATATGCTACACAATAGAGATGGCATGGAACCCAAAAACGCTTTCCCTCCCGGGGAGATGTAGTGTGAAGGATGAATGGGCTTAGCAAGCAAGGGAGGCATCGTATAAATAGTTGCTTGATGATTGCCTGAAGACATAGACCCTAGAGAGGATGAAGATTCGAGATGCAGGAGGGTAACATCTAGTGAAGTAACTGCCCAAAGATTGAAAAGCTCATTTACAACTTGTTGATTGCTTCGAGAAAACTCCGCCACTATTTCCAAGTTCATATGATTGTGATACGCACTGATTAGCTACTACAACAGGTCCTGCAGCGACTTACGACATTCGAACGATTCCTTGAATGGAACATTAGGCTGAACCAGTTTGATCTCAACTCCCTTCTGAAGAAATCCATACGGGGGAAAGCATTAGCCAACTTCATCACTGAGTTTATTGTTCCTGTAACACCCCGTGTTTTCTATTAACATAAACTAACAAATTAAAGAATACTTAATTTTAAATGTGAGAATCAAGGGAAACGGGTTATGCCATTGTGTTCGTTTCGGAATTCTGGTTGAGATAGAGTCCGAGATTGCATAAATTGGACTTCGTATGAAGAAGTTATGGCTATCGGAAGTTTCCAGAAAATTTAATAAATTCAAACATCCCAAAATAAATTCAAATTTCAAATCATAAGTGGGATGGGGGAAAATTCCCGCCCAGGACCCAAGTTGACCAGGGGGTCGACCCTAGTGCCGACCTCCCCCCTACAGGTCGACCTGGGGGCCAACCTGCCACCCCCCCCCCCCCCCCCGAGCATATTTGAGTGATGACGATTTTGTGATTGGTTGCTGAGTCATTAGGGTTTCTGGATAGTTCTGATCTGGACTGAATGGTTGTGGTTAGTTCTAGGTTTATCTTATGGCCTAAATAAATCCTAAACTCCATATAAACACATGTAGACTCAAACCCTAAAACCTAATTAAAATTAGAACCATGGTCGTCATGCTATCACCTTGCAACCAAAAGTAGCCGCCACCAATTAGAGAGAAAGTAAAGCTAAATCAACTCAATCCAATTCAAGATTATAATAGCAACTACAACGAATTGTCTACTTCAGAGGCGAGCTAAATCAATTTCAGAACTCAGATTTTAGAACTCAAGACCTTCTTTGAGTTGTGAGTTCAATTTCTTTAATAAGATAATTAACAAGTTAATTAGGTTGAGATATAAATTGGGTTATATGGCTATGTTTGTGAATCATTGGAAAAATGTAATCTTTTGTGAATATATGCTAGATGTTTATCATGATAGTTTTGTTGTGGATCCCTTTTCATATGCCAAATCACCTATGTTCAACTTGATTCACGTTTGACATCATTTTATATGCAAGTTTGGGTGTAGATTATATGCTAGTTTCTATGTGAATTGTACACTAGTTTACATTTGAATCAAATAAAGTGATTATATGCAGGTTTGGGTAGAAATTGGATTCACATATATGCAAGTTCACCCTTTAGATTTAGATCTATGACATACATCGTTTTATGCAAGTTTATGATTATGGCCTATGCAAGTTTTAGGTGAAAAACTATATCACATATATGCAAGTTTACACCCCTATGTTTAGATCTATGACATGTATAGTTTTATGCAAGTTTGTGATTATGGCCTATGCAAGTTTTAAGTGAAAAACTAAATCATATACATGCAAGTTCGCACCTTTTAGGTTTATGTTTAGATTCATGACTATAAAAAGTTTATGCAAGATATGTTGTAATTCTTATTTGCAAGTTAGATCTATTTTGGGTGTTAGGCAAATTTGTGATGTTTCTTCCCTTTTATGTATTAGACTAATTTATAGTCTGATATATATATATATATATATATATATATATATATATGTCATGATAAACGAACGAACAACGTGGGGACGATGGGGGTAATATTGAATATATACCTATTGAGAATTGGCATAAATGGCCTGAAAAAGGCATATAATAAATTTAAGATATTAATTAGCATAATTGGTATTTATGGACATAATTGAGACAATTATGGACATAAATGAATTTGGAATTTATTTACAAATTTGAATAGGGATAATAATCCAATTTAGGGTTAAATGAAGATATGTAATAATAAACCGCCTAAGACACGAGGTTAGACTCTTTTGTGGTGTTAGACTGCCCGGACCCACCCGACAAATCTAGCTGCCACAAATGCCAGTCTAATGTGAGAGGTCAAAGGCATGAATTAAATGTGTAACAGTTGTAAAGACACGAGGTTAGGCTCGTTTGTGGTGTAAGACTGCTTGGACCCGCCCGGCAAATCCAGCTGCCACAAATGTCAGTCTAATGTGGGAGGTCTTTACAAGGTTATGGTGCTAATGAATTAAGAAACACTTAACCAGATAATCATGTGGTGGGACATGAGGGGGTTAAGTGGGTGCCTTGGGTAGCATGTGGAATTAAGTGGGTGCCTTGGGTGACATTTGAAATACGATTAGATGCACTTAACCAAGATCGAAACATGCAAGAAGACATGAATAAGAATGGGGTCAAGTGGGAAAACCTTAGAGGGGACCAAGCATAAGTGGAAAGCTTGTGTCATGCATGGGGGCCCTTTTCAAACAAGTAACCCATTAAGTATCTTTGTGGGCTCGACCTAAGTCGAGGACGGGACACGCGTACTGGATTTGATTATAAGAGGTCAAAATGGATTAGCGGTGGCAACACAAGTCCAATGGGTTCATATGTGTGTGTGGGCCCGGGCTGGTAGGTAAGACGTTGTTGCATCGTGTGGATATAAGCCGTGCATTTTTGGTGGTATCGAGTTGCCACTTTGGGGAGTGATACACCCCACTGTGGGGCCAGCACGGGTATCTACGAGTTAGGGAGCCGATCGCAAGGGGATGGTGGGTACACCTAGTGGAGATAGGGGAAGACGGCACCTATGAAGGTAGCTAGGGGTACACGAAACTACCATTGTCATTATTAAGTTCTGTAGGCGGGATCAACCTTTAGGGTGACTAGTGTGGTGCAGTATAGTAATTATCCTATAGTGATTAGGGGCGCCTTTAACGTTATCTTTGTTCGTCTTATTTCCTTTGTTTGCTTTGTCATACCCATTTGTTCACAGTCATCTCCTTATTTTCCAGCTTATGCCTTATACTAGTTACTTAGTGATTGTATTGTTAAAGTTATTACATTCGCCAGACTTTATGTCTGACCTCCTTGTTTCCGCCTCTTTTCTTCCCCCCCCCCCAAGGTGCTCAGGGTGGAACTAGTACTAGTGGAGCTTGATTTGGACAGCTTTATCTCTTTCTTTGGAAGTTGATTGGATCACTGAAGTAAAAGTTCAGCCTATCTTATTTATGGCTATTTTATGTTGGGATTATGTCTTTCATTTTATGTACTCTGATTTAATCAAGATGGATATTATCTACTTGACTCTAGTCTTTGGTTTTTGATGATGTAATCAAACTTATCTGTTACCGCTGCAATGAATAAAGTTTTAAATTTTTAAGTACTGTTTTATATCTGCCTTGTTGTTAAGTTTATGTTCTATACACACTTAAAACGCTCCATAGAAGTTAATGCATTCCCTTTGTGAGTGACATTAATGGACATGGGGTGTCACACGCGGTATCAGAGCTGAAGGTTACTAGAACAGATATGAATTTTGAAAAACTATTTTCAAAAGCACTTTTATAGAGAAATACTTTCAAAAGTACGTTTTAAGGAAAGTATTTTCAAGAGAAAAGTTTATTTTGAAAACATAACCCCCAAGAGCCATATATCTTTCTTTCGAATTCTTCGTTTGAATCTCTTCATTTTTCTTTTCAGTATGTCTGGAATTCCCGAGATACCCGAGGGGATACTGATACCAGGATGGTTTAGAAGGTATCTGGAAGCTAGGGCCAATGTCGCAGGCCCAGCCAATGCTCCTCCTCCTCCTCCCCGTGTTGACACTTTCACAAAGATATGCAAGGACTTTCGGGCAATGGGCGGGAAACCTTTTCACGGGTCGAAGACGTTTGTTGAAGCTCGAAATTGGCTAAAGGAGGTGGAAGAACTGTTTGGAATCTTTGAGGTAGAAGATGGAAGAAAGGTCCAGTTAGCTGCCTGGTTAATGTAGGATGAGGCCTCATTTTGGTGGGAGGTTACTAATGGAGAGCGTCCAGTTGATACATGGCCAGATTTCAGGTGTAGGTTTGAGGTAAAGTTTCTCTCACGGGCTGAAGAAAATTTATATATGGAAAATTTTTGGCGTTGAAGCAAGGGAATCTATCAGTGAAAGAATACGTTAACAAGTTTAATCAGTTGGCGAGATTTAGCTTGGACTTGGTGAATACACCTTAAAAGAAGGCCCTGAGATTTGTTAAGGGTTTGAACGAGCCGCTACATGGGTTAGCTATGACCCACATCCCTATGGGGGCCACCTTTGAGAGACTAGTTGACATGATGCTTATGCATGAAGAGGAGAAAGGCGCCAATGTTAATAAGGCACCCGAGAAGAAAGGAGATCAAAAGAAACCACAACAGCAAAACAAGAAAGGCGGGAAGAACAATAATGGCAAAGGAAAGAAGAAGTGCTTTATTTGTAGGACACCAGGCCATTTGAGTAAAGACTGTAGGAAAAAGAAGAAGACTGGTTGTTTCCACTGTGGAGAGGCAGGTTATCTAGTTAAGGATTGCTCAAAGAAACAGGGGCAAGGGCAAAGAACTTCTGGAGGGCAGCTTTAGGCTCTCATGGCACCAGGGCAGGCAAGGGAGCAGGTCCAGACTCTCGCGGTCCCACCACTGCAAGAACGAGGTAGAAACATTTCCGTTGAAAGTTTAGTTTTTCTGTTTGATCATCCTATTCGTACTTTGTTTATCTCTGGCGCTTCACACTCGTTTATGTCTGCTTCATTAGTTGAAACACTGCACCTAAATACTAGTCTCGTTTCGGATCCCATAGTAGTCTCAAATCCTATTGGTGGTTCGGCTCATCTTTCTATGATTTGTCGGGATTTGAGAATGTCTATCTTGGGCATTGGGTTTGAATGCAATGCCTTTGTTCTTGGCTTCATGGGCTACGACTTGATTCTAGGTATGGATTGGCTAACTAGATACGGTGCCATCCTAGATTGTGAAAGAAGGGTAGTTAGATTGTTGACTCATTGTGGTAAGACCCTTGATATTTCTTGTGACCCTAGAGGGCCGGTAATGCTTAGCTACCTAGAATCCCTAGATGCATCCAATGATGATTTGAAATCTGTTCGTGTGGTCCGTGAATATAGTGATGTCTTTGATGAGGTTCGAGGTTTACCCCCGAGGCGTGAGATAGACTTTCAAATATACTTAGTAGATAATGCAAAGCCGGTTGCATTACTAGTGCGCCACATGGCTCCGAGAGAGAGAAGAGAACTCAGTAAGCAAGTGAAAGAACTGCTTGAGAAGGGGTTCATAAGAAGAAGTATTTCGGAGTGGGGTGCTTCAGTCATTTTTGCTACAAAAACTGATGGTTCACTTAGATTGTGCGTGGACTATAGAGAGCTGAATAAGCTAACAAAAAAGAACAGACACCCATTACCGAGAATAGACGACTTATTTGATCGGTTGATGAGTGCTTCAGTTTTCTCGCAACTAGATTGGGCTACAGGGTTTCATCAGCTAAGGGTGGCTGAAGATAGCATTGATAAGACTTCCTTTAGAACTGGTGATAGTTTCTTCGAGTGGCTCATCATGCCTTTTGGTCTGACGAATGCACCCGCATACTTTGTTGACTTAATGATAGGGTGTTTAGGGAGTTTCTGAACAAGTTTGGGGTAGTCTTTGTAGACGATATTCTGGTTTTCTCTAAAAATGAAGAAGAGCATGCCCTACATCTTCGGGAAGTCTTAGAGACCCTACGAGTACATCAGTTAAAAGCTAAGTTCTCCAAGTGTCATTTTTGGAGAAGAGAAGTGAGGTTCTTAGGACACGTGGTCTCTAAGGAGGGATAGCTGTGGATCCCACCAAGGTAGTGGCAATCCAAGATTGGAAAACGCCTAAGAACGCAACCGAAGTAAGAAGCTTTTTAGGGCTGGCTGGCTATTATAGGAAGTTCATTAAGGACTTCGCGAAGATAGCAGCCCCTGTCACTCGATTAATGAAGAAGAATTTGGCTTTTACTTGGGACGATGACTGTGACGATGCTTTCCAACGTCTGAAGAGGGCTTTGACGACAGCTCCAGTTTTAGTTTTGTCAGGCGGGAGTAAGATCTTCATTGTATATGCTGATGCTTGCGGGATAGGGCTTGGCGCAGTTTTAATGCAAGAGGGAAGGGTGATATGCTATGGTGGAAGACAGTTGAAAGCCCATGAGAAAAATTACCCTACCCACGATTTGAAGTTGGCGCCCATAGTTTTTGCGCTTAAGTCGTGGCGTCATTATTTGTTTGGCGAAAGGTTTGAGTTGTATACAGACCATAAGTCGCTAAAGTACTTATTCTCTCAGAAGGACCTAAACTTGAGGCAACAGAGATGGATGGAGTTTTTGGCATCCTACGATTTTGAGATCGCATATACCCCTGGCAAAGGTAACGTTGTAGATGACGCCTTAAGTAGAAAGAAGTTAACTTTAAGTCCTTTATTTGTAGAGTGGCAGAGTTTGGAGTATATATCTTCCTTTGACTTTAGACCCTCTATCGATTATGTACCCGGATTGTTGGCATCATTAGAGGTGCAACCTACACTTTTGGGTCGAGTTGGAAAGGCACAGCGGAACGACCCACAGTTGGTTGAGATAGTAGGTAAGCTTATAGGAGGGGAGTCCTCAAGACATCTTGATAGATATGCTATAGACGAAAGAGGTTGGCTATGTAGAGATGGAAGACTTTGCGTACCACAAGATGAACGCTTGAAGAAGGCAATTCTTGAAGACTCACATCGCTCTAAGATGACCATACATCCCGGTGGTGATAAGATGTATAGGGATATGAAGCGAGTTTTCTTTTGGGCCGGAATGAAGAAGGACGTGGCCGAATTCGTTGCTAGATGCTTAGTGTGCCAGCAAGTCAAAGCGGAGCAAAAGAAGCCCGGAGGTTTGCTCCATCCCTTAGAGATTCCGATTTGGAAATGGGAAAGCGTTTCCATGGATTTTGTAGATGGGTTACCAAGATCGAGGAAGGGTAATATGGGGATTTTGGTAATTGTAGACCGACTTACTAAAAGTTCCCATTTTATTCCTGTTAAAAGTAGAAGGACCGCCGCATGGTTATCATCTGTTTACCTTCGAGAGATAGTCCGCTTGCACGGCATACCCTCCAGCATTGTGAGCGATGGAGATCCTATTTTCCCAAGCGAATTTTGGAAGAGCTTACAAGAGGCGGTTGGAACGCAACTATGCTTAAGTACTTCTTATCATCCTCAGACAGACGGTCAGACCGAGAGCGTGAATCAGATTCTAGAAGACCTTCTGAGGCTATGCATTCTAGACTTTGGAGGAACATGGGAAGAACACCTTCCACTAGTAGAATTCGCCTATATAATAGTTTTTAGGCTAGCATTGGCATGGCACCTTATGAGGCTCTCAATGGACGACCGTGTCGATCACTTACATGTTGGTGGGAACCACTGATAAGGTTTTGCTTGGACCCGACATGATTAGGGAGACTTCAAAAAAGATAGACCTGATTCGACGGTGAATGAAAACAGCACAGGACCGGCAGAAGTCATATGCTGATAAGAGACGAACGGATCTTGAGTTCAATGCTGGGGACATGGTTTTTATTATGGTGTCACAGTTGAGAAACGTAGTCCGCTTTGGATCGGTAGGGAAGTTGGAACCAAGCTTCATAGGACCCTTTCCAATTATAGAGAGGATTGGGCAGATGGCATACAGAGTAAAGTTACCAGAGAAGCTCAGCGGAGTTCATGACTTGTTTCACGTTTCGCATTTCACATTTGCGTAAATGTTTACGCGATACGGCGGAAGTGGTAGAGCCGAGCACGCTCGAAGAAGTGGAAGTAGAGCGCAATGCCACGATCAGACGAGCTCCTACAGGCATTCTTGATCGGAGGTCAAAAAGCTTCGCAACAAAGAGTCAAGTTGGTCAAAGTGCAATGGGGAGATGATCAAAGAGACACGACTTGGGAGACAGAAGATAAGATGCGTACGCTGTACCCTTTCCTTTTTGAGGGTATGTTTTAATTTCTCCTTTTTCTATCGCTTTGTTGATACTTGTCCTATCTTTTAGTATTATCTTTACGATGACATCTTCGATCTTTAGTTAGGAAGAATCCTATGGTTGAAACATGTGTTTGAGACATGTTATGTCTGATGGATGCAAATGGATGCAAGTGGTTGCTCGTGGATGCATATACACGCACCTTAGGCACCAGATCGGCTCAATCACCTTCATGTTGCTTATAAATGTGTGTGCATCTTTAAATTAATGGATGTATAATGGTTGTATATCATATGGATGCTGCATTTTGATGAATGGTTGTGCACACATGTAGAAATAATATGTATCGATTGGATTCTTTCGCATACATAATGGACGCATGGCACTATAATGATTTGCATTAAGGAGGTCAACAAAATCAGTAGACTGCCTGATTTTGCATTAGATAACGAACATATACACAAACTTCTTGCATATGTTCATACAGCATTAGAAATTTTGTAAGGACAATGAATGCCTATGTTTGATGGTTGAGTAGATGGATGATTGGATGTTAGGATATGCATTCTCCTTAACTTAGAGAATTCGGGGGCGAAATCCTTTAAGGAGGGGAGAATGTAACACCCCGTGTTTTCTATTAACATAAACTAACAAATTAAAGAATACTTAATTTTAAATGTGAGAAGCAAGGGAAATGGGTTACGCCATTGTGCTCGTCCCGGAATTCTGGTTGAGATAGAGTCCGAGTTTGCATAAATTGAACTTCATATAAAGAAGTTATGGCTATCGGAAGTTTGCAGAAAATTTAATAAATTCAAACAACTCAAAATAAATTCAAATTTCAAATCAGAAGCCAAAAGCGGGCTGGGCGGGAAAATTCCCGCCCAGGACCCAGGTCGACCAGGGGGTCGACCCTAGTGTCGACCTCCCCCCTACAGGTCGACCTGGGGGTCGACCTTCCCTCCCGGGCAGATTTGAGTGATGACGATTTTGTGACTGAATGCTGAGTCATTAGGGTTTCTGGATAGTTCTGATCTGGATTGAACGGTTGTGGTTAGTTCTAGGTTGATCTGATGGCCTAAATTAATCCTAAACTCTATATAAACACATGTAGACTCAAACCCTAAAACCTAATTAAAATTAGAACCATGGCCTTCATGCTATCACCATGCAACCTAGAGTAGCCGCCACCAATTAGAGAGAAAGTAAAGCTAAATCAACTCAATCCAATTTAAGATTATAATAACAACTACAACGAATTGTCTACTACAGAGGTGAGCTAAATCAATTTCAGAACTCAGATTTTAGAACTCAAGACCTTCTTTGAGTTGTGAGTTCAATTTCTTTAATAAGATAATTAACAAGTTAATTAGGTTGAGATATAAATTGGGTTATATGGCTATGTTTGTGAATAATAGGAAAAATGTAATCTTTTGTGAATATATGCTAGATGTTTATCATGATAGTTTTGTTGTGGATCCCTTTTCATATGCCAAATCACCTATGTTCAACTTGATTCACGTTTGACATAATTTTATATACAAGTTTAGGTGTAGATTATATGCTAGTTTCTACGTGAATTGTACACTAGTTTACATTTGAATCAAATAAAGTGATTATATGCAAGTTTAGGTAGAATTGGATTCACATATATGCAAGTTCACCCTTTAGATTAGATCTATGACATACATCGTTTTATGCAAGTTTGTGATTATGGCCTATGCAAGTTTTAGGTGAAAAACTATATCACATATATGCAAGTTTACACCCCTATGTTTAGATCTATGACATGTATAGTTTTATGCAAGTTTGTGATTATGGCCTATGCAAGTTTTAAGTGAAAAACTATATCATATACATGCAAGTTCGCACCTTTTAGGTTTATGTTTAGATTCATGACTATAAAAAGTTTATGCAAGATATGTTGTAATTCTTATTTGCAAGTTAGATCTATTTTGGGTGTTAGGCAAATTTGTGATGTTTCTTCCCTTTTATGTATTAGACTAATTTATAGTCTAATATATATATATATATATACATGTCGTGATAAACGAACGAACAACGTGGGGACGATGGGGGTAATATTGAATATACACCTGTTGAGAATTGGCATAAATAGCCTGAAAAAGGCATATAATAAATTTAAGATATTAATTGGCATAATTGGTATTTATGGACAAAATTGAGACAATTATGGACATAAATGAATTTGGAATTTATTTACAAATTTGAATAGGGATAATAATCCAATTTGGGGTTAAATGAAGATATGTAATAATAAACCGCCTAAGACACGAGGTTAGACTCTTTTGTGGTGTTAGACTGCCCGGACCCGCCCAGCAAATCCAGCTTCCACAAATGCCAGTCTAATGTGAGAGGTCAAAGGCATGAATTAAATGTGTAACAGTTGTAAAGACACGAGGTTAGGCTCGTTTGTGGTGTAAGACTGCCCAGGCCCGCCTGGCAAATCCAGCTGCCACAAATGCCAGTCTAATGTGGGATGTCTTTACAAGGTTATGGTGTTAATGAATTAAGAAACACTTAACCAGATAAACATGTGGTGGGACATGGGGGTTGAGTGGGTGCCTTGGGTGGCATGTTGAATTAAGTGGGTGCCTTGGGTGGCATTTGAAATACGATTAGATGCACTTAACCAAGATTGAAACATGTAAGAAGACATGAATAAGAATGGGGTTAAGTGGGAAAACCTTAGAGGGGACCAAGCATAGGTGGAAAGCTTGTGTCATGCATGGGGGCCCTTCTCAAACTAGCAACCCATTAAGTATCTTTGTGGGCTCGACCCAAGTCGAGGACGGTACACGCGTGCTATATTTGATTGTAAGAGGTCAAAACGGGTTAGCGGTGGCAACGCAAGTCCAACGGGTTCATATGCGTGTGTAGGCCCGGGCTGGTAGGTAAGACGTTGTTGCATCATGTGGATATAAGTCGTGCATTTTTGGTGGTATCAGGTTGCCACTTTGGGGAGTGATACACCCCACTGTGGGGCCAGCACGGGTATCTACGAGTTTGGGAGTCAATCGAAAGGGGGTAGTGGGTACACCTAGTGGAGATAGGGGCAGACGGCACCTATGAAGGTAGCTAGGGGTACACGAAACTACCATTGTCATTATTAAGTTCTGTAGGCGGGATCAACCTTTAGGGTGACTAGTGGTGGTGCAGTATAGTAATTATCCTATAGTGATTAAGGGCGTCTTTAACGTTATCTTTGTTCGTCTTATTTCCTTTATTTGCTTTGTCATACCCATTTGTTCATAGTCATCTCCTTATTTTCCATCTTATGCCTTATCCTAGTCACTTAATGATTATATTGTTAAAGTTATTGCACTCGCCAGACTTTATGTCTGACCCCCTTGTTTCCACCTCTTTTCTTCCCCCTCCCCCCCATACCCCCCCCCCCCAAGGTGCTCAGGGTGGAACTAGTACTAGTGGAGCTTGATTTGGACAGCTTTATCTCTTTCTTTGGAAGTTGCTTGGATCGCTGAAGTAAAAGTTCAGCCTATCTTATTTATGGCTATTTTATGTTGGGGTTATGTCTTTCATTTTATGTACTCTGATTTAATCAAGTTGGATATTATGTACTTGACTCTAGTCTTTGGTTTTTAATGATGTAATCAAACTTATCTGTTACCGCTGCAATGAATAAAGTTTCAAATTTTTAAGTACTGTTTTATATCTGTCTTGTTGTTAATTTTCTGTTCTATACACACTTAAAATGCTCCATAGAAGTTAATGCATTCCCTTTGTGAGTGACATTAATGGACATGGGGTGTCACAGTTCCCGAAGAGATGTGTTAAATGAAGAAGATGGCCCCTTAAAATGAAAGATGAATACCAAGCACCCGGAAGTTGTATGCAGATGGTAAATAGAATAATTGACAGTCCGACATTGGAGTTGTATAGATTCAAAGGAAATTCCAGATGAAGGGACTACGACTTGCAACTTACCTTGAACGGGTAGAAAAGTGGTTGGATGGAAGGGAACATTACAACATATCTTATATTCCGCATACAGAAAATCAGATAGTAGATAATCTGGCAAACCTAGCAAGTTCCGATAATCCGGAGGAGATGGGGATGATCCCAATCGAGACACCCGGAAGTCAATCCGGTATTGGAGAGCGAATTCGGAGGAGAGTTATGGACAACTCCCTTTAGAAACTTCTTGCAGCACAAAGTGTTTCCAGCAAGGAGAAGTGAAGGGCATACCATCGTTCATTATGCCTGTAAGATGACATTGCTTATTTCCTTTGAAAGGTTGTCCTGAGATAGATATCAACGAGTCTCATTGCTCAGTTCACTGCCAGAATGATTCAACAAAATCACTAATTAGCATCCCACTAAATGGGAGATAAATGCTAATGAAACTTATGACGAACAATGTTTGGAGTTAGAGAGTGAAGATTCACAATTTCACTCCCTTCATCGATTATTAGTCAAGTAACTCGTTCCCGAGACAATGGGAGCAACTGGAGATTCGAACGTCAATTGCTCATGATTACATCGTCTAATTCAAAGATGATACATCATAGGCTTGCATGATCGACTATCTCAGCCTTGCCTGGAAATTAGCGAGTTAAAAGTTTATAGCACTTAAGCCTGAATGTTGATTGATTATCCGTGCATTCGATCTTATTCTAGACGTGGGATTGAAGGCATATCTGTGGATGGATGAGATATGACTATCCCCCTAGCAGCCATATCCTATTTCCTACCATGGAAAGCGCAAAAGTTTCTACAAGCATGGATCCATTGTTCTCATACCAATTACCGTCCTAACACGAATGTGATGACGTGCTACCATTAGCGGTACAGACATGACTCCCTGACACTCAATCCTTGCCCATAGCATGGGGGCAAGAAAGCAATTCAAAGGAAATGTGATCTCATCATTCGCTTACAGTATCTACCTAACTGTCCTTGTCGCTCCAAGACCCCGATCAAGATCTGTTCATTCTTGGGACCATCATCCCACGACGGTTTGAAGAGACGTTCGTCATCTGCTTAAGATTTTGGCAGCCATCCCCTAGTAGAGATAAGGCGAGGAAAAATGGACTTGCAAAGAGCACGCCATGCCATTCTCACATAGAATGATATTCATTCCTTTAACAGGATTATTCTTTAACCATGACTCTTATATTGGCATGCTTTATGAGTAATTGATGTAACTAATTCAGAAGAATTAATATGTGGACGGTATAGGTACCCATGATGTGACGACCCAAATTTCCAGTACATTTTGAGCTAAACAATACAAGTTCAACCCAAAATGCAATGAAAACCCAGATGCCAATAGAAAGAAGTTAGAGGGTGAGATAAGAAAGAAAGAAATACTAGAATATAAGAAGAAAAACCAATACATGATCAGATTCTCAAAACGCAGCAGAACAAAATATAATATAGAAATAAATCTTTATGAGAGCTTTAAAAATACTTACAATCATCAGGGTACATCAACACATTTGGACAGTTATAATGGCATGTCCTCATATACAACACCCAACGGAATAAATATATATCATACGTTTGGACCCTTTCAGCTCGTTTCTTCATTGCATCTGATGACCTGAACCTGTACACCCCGGTCTAACCCGAGCATTACAAACGCCAGGTTAGTCTGGTGAACCAGAGTAAGAAAAACACACTAGGTTTATAAGTAACATCCAACTTGATTTTAAAGTCAAAATCTTTTTGAAAGAAAAGGATAATCGTAAGACCAAATCCACACATAAATACGGACAGTTTTTACCTTACGATAACCCAAAACATTTTTGAAATCAAATATTCTTCTGGTATTATAATAATGTCTAATATCAAGTAAATAACAATCTAGCAGAATGCTTACATCTCACGCTCTACATACATAGTATACAATCAAAACCGCAGGCTCTTATTGGAGAATGGATTTACAACGATGGCAAGGTACGGGACCACCTTCCGACAATGTACCTCTGGAGATGAATACATTGGGAATTCAACAAGAACATCTTGCAACCCCGGCTAAACATGATCGGTCACTTCGCTTGAGAGTACCGAATATACCATTACCACGGTTGGGGGCCAGCCAACCGAACCGATAGCATACAAAAATAAAGGGACAACCGAAGGCATTTGATTTCACCAGATCAGGTAATGAATATACCCTTTTGATAGGTGTGAACCACATAGCCATGCGACCTACTCGATTTTATACCATTTCCCGGTTGCTGAGGCTTGAGCTCATAATTAATTAATTAACTAGTTTAGTAATTTACCTTGATTTTAAATTCTATGTTTTAGTACATTTGATCACCATTCACTTTGAATGACACATTGTCAGATCCGCCAAATATCACTAAATAACGTCCACAAAAATACTTTAATTGTTAAGCTAAAGAAGTTTCCCTTCTATGCCAACAACAGAAATATGTTTGAAGAAATCAACGTTCGTGACTCTTTTGGAAATACTCTGTCAGACACTTGTCCATATAAGTTGTCCTAGGACTGGACAAACCAAAGGCACTCTCCTACAACTTCCTTGAATTACCCTATGGATAAGTAGCGAGTAGTCCTTGCAAACGAAGATTTCAACCACGACAGAATCACTGCTGAAATATCTTTGGGAGCTAACCAGAGAACTTTAACGAGTAGTTCTTCCGCATATGAAGATCCGCGGTCTTTAATGCTACATCTTCAATTATCTTCACATATTCGTTAGTCCGAAATGGTTTTCGAATATAAATTCGATCCCGGTCTTTCCTTACCAACGATCGTATTAGCCAAATTTGCTAGTCAGTTATTTAACTATCAAATAAATAAACATGACAATGAAATGAGTTACCAGTTCGGTACTCGGCATTACTTGGCCTTTTTAATTAAAAGCAACTAACGAGTGTTAATTTAAAGCTCTTAAAATATTTCGATATTATGAATATAGCTTTCCCCTTCTTATTTAACATAAGAGAAATTTCAAAACTAATTTATTTTAAAATATTCTACAATCATATCCAATACTCTATTCTTTTATCATTTTCAAAACAATTCCTATATCATTACTCATTACTTATAACTGGGAAAATCAATTCAACTTACCATTCGTAAAATATCATTATGAAATATCTTTTGTTTTATTCTTGAAAACAAAATCTAACACTTTTCTTTTTAGAATAAACTTGTTTCAAAGCTCAACTTTTTCATTCCTTTTTATTTTAAGAATATCGTTTTACTTTTACAAAATCTCCTATATTTCCTTTATCTTGAGAAATTCCTTATCTTATTTCATATTATTTCATTTCCAAACCATTCAACCATTCCGCTTTGAAATCTTGTTTCTATTCATATTACTTATTATCATTACTAAGTAATGTTAATTTAATCTAACGTTTTAACTCCACACTCTTCTTATAAACCTTGTTTATAAACTTCCAGTTTAATATAAAACCCTTTTCATCGATTCCTTTTTATTCAAATGTTAAGTCAACATTTGTTTACACCATTATATTTGCTTAAAGACTTCTTTTACTAAACCCAAATACAAATCAATTTTACCAATCCATTTTCCTCTTCGAAAATCTCATTCAATTTCATTTATCTTAATCCATTATAGAGTACTGCCAATTCAAATTAACGCTTTGGCTCCTCATTTCTTTTTATAAACCTTGCTTATAAAATCTCAGGTTTAATATAAACCCCTCTTTATCTCGTTTCTTTTATTTAATTTAAATATTAAGTAAATATCTATTTTCGGGTATTGTATTCACTAAAAATCTTCCTTTAAACTTCGTTGTAAACTTGCGTTCATAATCTCTTTTCAAACTCAACCATATGCCTTTTCAAAATTGGTTACTTACTTAAATGTATTACATTTAAGAAGTAATTAAAATACAACATTATTAACTAGAATTAGTATTTAATCTCCTTTAAAATATTATTTAAATTAGACAACTATATTCTAAATTATTTCATTTCTAATTGGCACAAACTAATTTAATTAGATAATCAGTTTCAATTAAAACAGTTGATTGGTCAACTCTAAAACATGATTAACTCGTTTCTCCATTTAAATTAATTAATAGATTAATTTAAATAATCTCATTTACTTCGATTGATATTAAACAATTAATAATATAATCCCATTTTAATTGTTTCTAAAACAATTAATCTCAGTTGTAAATCATTACATAAATTATGATGAGGCACGTGCTTCGCACACGGCTGATTTCCCTTTTTATAAACTTCATTTTTAAATATTATATTTAAAAATCTATATTCAATTATAAAATAAATTACATAATAAACTTTTATCGATTTACCTAACGGTAAATCACTATTTCAAAATGATTGATTTATAGGCCAATTACTCAACCAATACTGCCCGTTGTTTAAAACAAAACAATTTGTTGAATTTCAGGTCAATGGTCAATAATCAAATCAATCATCCAATCTGAATAGTTCATATAATGATAACATGCAAATAAATATCATTAAATTTATTTGAGGAATCCGATTGGATCCCTTCAACCTGTTCTTCTCTGCATCCAAATGGTTATGTCACATGACATCATTTAATTCAATTTACTGATTTAATTCTAAAACAGTAAATAACGACTAACAAACAATTCAAATAATTAAACACGGTTATTTCATAAACGTGACCACCAAGGTAAGTTAACTTCATTGGGTCTAATCGTTAAAATAACGATTTGGTTTTTCATTTAAATTAAACAACGTTTAATTTCATTGGTTAAGTCAATATATGAATAATTATATATATATAACAAACAGTCAATCATTGGCAACCATAACAATAATTAGCAAGCATAGCACACAATTATAAAATATAAGTGGGAAATACTGAGTGAGTTTAACTCACCTTGATTTTATTCTATTGTTTAATCAGTTTGTTTCAGTTAAATTAATAACTGGAATTCCCAGCTTGTTACAAACGCATCCAAAATATGCTCCACATTTTAATATCCGTTCATACGATTCCATCGCCTCTGGTTTTGTCCAATTTGGTTTAGACAAATTTAACTCTTTAATCTTATATTTAAAAAAATGTTGTAATATGATTAACAGACCCTTATCTTCCTTTGCCAAATATGGGAGAAAGTCAGCTTCTATTCCTTTCACTACTGTTTGTTACTGATATTGGAAAAATTGGGCCAAGTTAACACTAATTGATCAAGACTAACCTAAATATTTTGTTTAAACTAACTGTTCGAATTTCAAAAATAAGGCCTGGACCTGTTTCGATTTTAATTTAAACTTAATTCCTTAATGAATCCTTGATTAATCTCTATTTAATTACATTTGTTGAGGAATTTAAAACCCGCCGGCTATTCCTTTATCTCGCCTTCATCTCTTGTTCTTGAACCAATTCATGGTGCTGCTTTACGCATTTACCTATCACGGATTCAATTTATTAATACCCTAGTTAAATAAATAACAACTTAATTATATTTAAGGGTGTTAATTACTTTCCGTTAGAGAATCTAGGCCGGTACTTCAAATTGGAAAACCAAGCACTTTGTCAGAACCACGCACCATCGTCAGGCGTCCTCCTTTGATGTTCTTCCAGAAACCCTTGCTTACCCAAAAGTATCTCCCCATTCACAAAACTACCGCTTCCAAAAGTAACTAAGCTAAACTTCTTTTGTTTTTACCCAAACCACGTTGACTCACTTCAATCCCGATTCAAGATGCCTCCACCCAGTTCGACTTCCGGTCACCGCTGCTACACCACATCCAACCAACCGTTCGATGATCGAGGACCACTAGTATATGCGTCCCAATGCTCTCGTCCCACACCACAAGTATCTTCCCATTCGACATCACCTTCCGTCCATACGATCCCCACAACAGCCACCGCTTCGTGTAGAGATTCCGGCCACCACCATGAAGGAAACACCATCGCCACCATCCAGTCTGCCAATCATGTCGAGCATCACAATTTCCCAGTTGGGAAGATTAAAAAATGTTGAGTGGATTTGATAGAAAAAGAGGAGGAAGTTTCGTTGATTTCTGGTCATTAATAATAAGAGAGGCGGCTGTTTTGTTTATTGACCGCAGGCAAAGTTTGACGCAAGACTGTATGGTTAGCAGCCCTATTTATATGTTAGGGTATAAAATTAAATTATTATTTTAATTTAGGGAACTTCAGTAGAAAGTATCATATGTAAATAAATCCATACGATCTCCGTTTTTGACAAAATAATGTAATCCCAGCATAAAAAAATATTCCGGACCCAGTGTGATGAGTTTTATCGAATTTGGAGGTCGTTTGTGAGAAGTCCTTTATAACTATCAATGAAAATTCAAGCATTTAAAATTCCTATAATTACAGAAAAATTCCAACAAATTTGAAATCTTGACCTTTTACTAGACCTCTTCCTCACAGATCCATTGAAATTTATTTCGTTAAATTTGGAGTTTATTTGGCCAGTCGTTTATTTGTTAATAATTACCCTTGTCCAAATTGTATAAACAATTAATTATTAAAAGAGACATTTTTGGCCACCGAAGTCACATACGACATCAGTTTGCCATGAAATTTGACCTTCTTACAATAATTTAACGGTACGGTTCCAATGAAACTAATTTCACTGAAAACTGAGACCATTTGCAAAACTGTCTATTTTCTACGCTTATATAATATCGATTAAAATATTATACAAATTCCAAATTAATTCAAATAAATCATAATAAATTATTTCCAATATATATATCCAAACAGAATATATATACAACTTCAAATATAAATTATACAACTCAATATCGTCAATTTCAAGTTAAATGATTTAAATTCCCTTATAAATATACAAAATAAATGTTATATTTTAATAACGAATTCCATAGCGACTATTCCAAAATTTGAATTGGACATAACTAACAATATATAACACGAAATCTAAATTTCATCTTCCATATGAAAATTATCATCAATTAGATTCTAACATTTCTTGTTTCACAGAAATCTGACTTATATCGGATCCGTTATATTCAGTTAAAGTTCAAATCGTAAATTTCGAACTACCGTGCCATTTCAAGCTCGTTTATAATTTAAATATAAATTAACATTGAAACTTTGTTTTAAAAAATGAATTATATATTTTAAATTCGTTTAAAATTCCAAATCAATATTTAAAATAATAAAATATATTAAATATTTGATTGCCAAAATACGGGACATTACAATCTTCCCCCCTTAATAGAATTTTGTCCCTAAAATTACTAAGGTAAGAAAAATATTACAACCCATTTAATTTAAAATCTAATTTATTTTAAAATCAAAAACCAATTCACTATTATCATTATAAATTTTCAAAAATATCGAAAATTTTCTAACTCCTTTAATTCCCGAATGGCAGATTCTTCCCTGTACGGAGTGACATCTGCGATATCGCAGGAACAAATAATATATATGTACATCAACCATACAGTCAGAAAACAAAACTCAAAACCCAAAATTCGTATTTTCAGCTACTTGTACTCAACTCAGTTCAACATATAAGTAACATTCACATGAAATTCGAAATAACATTCATTTATCGTCATGTATAATTCACAAATTCCAACACCAAATAAGGGTTAAATAATTCAGTTTTCAATTCATATACGATTCCATTCCAATCTAATAAATGAATTCATTTTTTAGCCTTTAATTCATTAAACTGTTATTAAACCATTAATGAATTTTATTCAACCAATTGAACATACAATTAGCAATCAATGCACACCCGTATAAACAAACAATCCAACTTTTTATTAACTCAATTTATATATAACATTAATATCCACTTGGTTTTCTCCACCTGGGTTCATATATTAATATCCATCAATTAATACTAGACTAATTACCATTCAATCATTATCAATATTTACTTTCGTTTAACATGCCTCCATAATAATTAATTTACAACAAATTGACTTCAAATTTCTAATTTTATTCACTAACTCGTTTACTTAAACAAGTTAATTCCAATTCATATTCAATTTACTAATTTGTTTTCAAAATTAGTTTACTTTCCTTAATAATCAAAATTCTGATTTATTTCAAAAATCACTCAATTTCCCTTCAAATTCCATTTAACTTATTTTTAGGTTAAATTCTAATTCATTCAATTTTACTTACTAATTTCATATTGAAATTTCCGTTTCAAATTCCTAATCAAATTTGAATTTCATACATATCAAACAAACAAACAAATAAACCAATATTTAAATAATTGGATAAAATTATATCTTTTTTATACAAAAATATAATTCGGGTAAAATTATTGCATTTACCCACTTTACAAAATAATATTGTGTCCATTACCAATTCAATGCTTCTCAGCACTTGAACCGATAAACAAACACAATACAAAACATTTGTATATAAAATTTACAAATACGCGCTCTCATATGTATAACTAATCCCATCTCTATCGAGTTATACAACAGAGCCAAGGTTATTACTAAAACATTACTCTGATAACAAGTGTGAAGGGTCCAGGCTTTTCAACCATCAACCAGTGGTCCACACCGCCACTGTGGCTTTACAATGATACCTCAGAACTGCTTTTACGGCCAGCCTCTCGACTCGACCAACCCTCCGCAACTTTTGAGGGACATGTAGGGGTAAGAGTCTCTCGTCCACCACTAAACCGTAAAGCGAGAACCCCCTATCATGCTTTCCCAGCTCACAGCCAACAAATAGCTCTGATACCAAGTGTGACGACCAAAATTTCCGGTACCTTTTGAGCTGAGCAAAACAATAAAAGTTCAACCCAAAATGCACTAAAAACCCAGAACATATGCCAATCGAAAGAAGTTAGAGGGTGAGATAAGAAAGAAAGAAATATTAGAATAGAAGAATAAGAAAAATGAATATATGATCAGATTCTTACATCGCAGCGGAACAAAATATAATATAGAAATAAATCTTTACTGAGATCTTTAAAAATACTTACAATCATCAGGGTACATTAACACATTTGGACAGTTATAATGGTCTGTCCTCATATACAACACATAGCGGAATAAATATATATCATACTTTTGGACTCTTCCAGCTCATTTCTTCACTACATCTGATAACCTGAACCTGTACACCCCGACCTAACCCAAGCATTACAAATGCCAGGTCAGTATGGTGAACCAAAGTGAGAAAACACACTAAGTTTGTGGGTAACATCCAACTTGATTTTAAATTCAAAATCTTTTTGAAAGAAAAGGATAATCATAAGACCAAATCCACACATAAATACAGACGGTTTTTACCTTACGATAACCCAAAACATTTTTGAAATCAAGTATTCTTCTGATATTATAATAATGTCTAATATCAAGTAAATAACAATCTAGCAGAACGCTTGCATCTCACGCTCCACATACATAGTATACAATCAAAACCGCAGGCTCTTATTGGAGAATGGAATTCCAACTATGGCAAGATATGGGACCACCTTCCGACAATGTACCTCTGGAGATGAATACATTGGGAATTCAACAAGAACATCTTGCAACCCAGCTAAACATGATCGGGCCCTCATTTCGCTTGAAAGTACCAAATATATCATTACCACGGTTGGGAGCCAGCCAACCGAACCGATAGCATACAAAAATAAAGGGGCAATCGAAGGCATTTGATTTCACCAGATTAGGTAATGAATATACCCTTTTGATGGGTGGACCCACATAGCCATGTGACCTACCCGATTTTATACCATTTCTCGGTTGCTGAGGCTTGAGGTCATAATTAATTAATTTAGTAATTTACCTTGATTTTAAATTCTATGTTTTAGAACATCTGATCACCGTTCACTTTGAATGCCATATTGTCGGATCCGCTAGATATCACTAATTGACGTCCACAAAAATACTTTAACTGTTAAGCTAAAGAAGTTTCCCTTCTATGCCAACAACAGAAATACGTTTAAAGAAATCAACGTTCTGACTCTTTTGGAAATACTCCGTCAGACACTCGTCCATATAAGTTGTCCTAGGACTAGACAAACTGAAAGTACTCTCCTACCACATCCTTAAATTACCCTATGGATCAGTAGCGAGTAGTCCTTGTAATTTGAAGATTTCAACCACGACAGAATCACTGCTTAAATATCTCTGGGAGCTAACCAGATAACTTCAACGAGTAGTTCTTCCGCTTATGAAGATCCACGGTCTTCAATGCACCATCTTCAATTATCTTCACGTATTTGCTGGTCCGGAATGGTTTTTGAATATAAATTCGATCCCAGTCTTTCCTTTCCAACAATCATACTGGCCAAATTTGATACTCGGTTACTTAACTATCAAATAAATAAACATGACAATGAAATGAGTTACTGGTTCGGTACTTGGTATTACTGGGCCTTTTTAATTAAAAACAATTAACGAATGTTAACTTAGTGCTCTTAAAATATTTCAATATTACGGATATAGCTTTCCCCTTCTTATTTAACATAAGAGAAATTTCAAAATTAATTTATTTTATTATATTCTATAATCATATCCAATAATCTTTTCTTTTATCATTTTCAAAACAATTCCTATATCATTACTCATTACTTATAACTGGGAAAATCAATTCAACTTACCATTCGTAAAATATCATTATGAAATATCTTTTGTTTTATTCTTGAAAACAAAATCTAACACTTTTCTTTTTAGAATAAACTTGTTTCAAAGCTCAACTTTTTCATTCCTTTTTATTTTAAGAATATCGTTTTACTTTTACAAAATCTCCTATATTTCCTTTATCTTGAGAAATTCCTTATCTTATTTCATATTATTTCATTTCCAAACCATTCCGCTTTGAAATCTTGTTTCTATTCATATTACTTAATATCATTAATAAGTAATGTTAATTTAATCTAACGTTTTAACTCCACACTCTTCTTATAAACCTTGTTTATAAAAAACTAGTTTAGTATAAAACCCTTTTCTTCGATTCCTTTTTATTCAAATGTTAAGTCAACATTTGCTTACACCATTATATTTGCTTAAAGACTTCTTTTACTAAACCCAAATACAAATCACTTTTACCAATCCTTTTTCCTCTTCAGAAATCTCATTCAATTCCATTTACCTTAAACCAATATTAAGTACTGCCAATTCAAATTAACGCTTTGACTCCTCATTTCTTTTTATAAACCTTGTTTATAAAATCTCAGGTTTAATATAAACCCCTCTTTATCTCGTTTCCTTTATTTAATTTAAATAATAAGTAAATATCTATTATCAGTTATCGTATTCGCTTAAAATCTTCCTTTAAACTTCATTGTAAACTTGGGTTCATAATCTCTTTTCAAACTCAACCATATCCCTTTTCAAAATCGGTTACTTACTTAAATGTATTTCATTTAAGAGGTAATTAAAATACTACATTATTAACTACAATTAGTATTTAATCTATTTTAAAATATTATTTAAATTATACAACTAAATTCTAAATTATTTCATTTTTAATTGGCACAAACTAATTTAATTAAAGAATCAGTTTCAATTAAAACAGTTGACTTGGTCAACTCTAAAACATGATTAACTCGTTTCTCCATTTAAATTAATTAATAAATTAATTTAAATAATCTCATTTACTTTGATTAATATTAAATAATTAATAATATAATTCCATTTTAATTGTTTCTAAAACAATTAATCTCAGTTGTAAATCATTACATTAATTAAGATGAGGCATGTGCTTCGCACACTTCTGATATCCCTTTTTATAAACTTCATTTTTAAATATATATTCAATTATAAAATAAAGTACATACTTAACTTTTATCGATTTACCTGACGGTAAATTGCTATTTCAAAATGATTGATTTATAGGCCAATTACTCAACCGATACTGCCCATTGGTTAAAACAAAACAATTTGTTGAATTTCAGGTCAATGGTCAACAATTAAATCAATCATCCAATCAGAACAGTTCATATAACAATAACATGAAAATAAATATCATTAAATATATTTGAGGAATCCAGTTAGATCCCTCCAATCTGTTCTTCTCTGCATCCAAATGGTTATGTCACATGACATCATTCAGTTCAATTTTACTGATTTAATTCTAAAACAGTAAATAACGACTAACAAACAATTCAAACAATCAAACACGGTTATTTCATAACCGTGACCACCAAGGTAAGTTACCTTCAATGGGTCCAATCGTTAAAATACCGATTTGGTTTTTCATTTAAATTATCATTTAAATTAAACAACTTTTAATTTCATTGGTTTAGTCAATATATGAATATATATATATATAATAGACAGTCAATCATTGGCAACCATAGCAGTAATTAGCAAGCATAGCACACAATTATAAAACTCAACTTATATAAAATATAAGTGGGAAATACTGAGTGAGTTTAATTCATCTTGATTTCAATCTGTTGTTTAATCAGTTTGTTTCAGTTAAATTAATAACTGGAATTCCCAGCTTGTTCCAAATGCATCCAAAACCATCTCCACATTTTAGAGTTCGTCCGTTCATGTGATTCCATCGCCTCTGGTTTTGTCCAATTCTTTCAATGGAATAAAGAGTTATTCACGATTTAGTACACGATTTGGTTTAGACAAATTTAAGTCTTTAATCTTATATTTAAAAAAATGTTGTAAATTGATTAACAGATGTAACACCCCACCTCCGCTAGGGTCACTCACAAAGGGAATGCCCTAGTTTTGGAGGGGTATTATCTAGTAAACAGGCACAGAGATAACACAAGACAGAACATAGATAAAATAGAGTATATAAAGTAGCGGATATAAACTTTAAAACCAAATCTCATTACAGAAAAATAGAGTCAAAACCTCTTACATCAAAATGCCAAGTCATTATTTCATTACATCAAGTTCTAAAGAAGCAAAGTACTTAAAACAACATAAGTAAAATATTATTCCCCAAAAAGTGCATGAGTGCAGCCATAGCATAGCTCAAGACCAAACCGTACATGAGCTGTCAGAAAGCAAGCAAAGTCCAAGCTAAGAGCTAGAGTTTCCTCCCTGAGAACCTGGGGGGGACGAAAGACAAAGAGGCGAAAGAAAACGGGTCAGTCAAAAAGACTGGTAAGCCCTAGTGACTATCAGCATAGAAACTAGTAAAGTTAACAAGGCATGAATAAACTGGAATTAAACATAGGAATGATGATAAGTCTGACATGATAACTAAGCTAACAAGATAACTCAAGTCTAACATTGCGTATTCAAGGTTCGCCATACCAACTATACTGGTATACTAATCCCGTGTCAACTATAAATCAAGAAATAATCCCTTGGCCCGATATCGTGAAGTGACCCAATTCGGGGTCCAACAGTATGATCTAATCGATCGGCTCCCTACAAGTCTAGCTCGTCGTGTGTCTGTGTCATACGACCCTATCACGGATGTAGTCACCTGTGCTAGGTACACCATAGGGTGTATCAAGCCCTAGGGTGCCAACCACCGACACGAATCAAGAATGCACAGATAATCCTACTGATGCCCAATGCCTGCTTTTTCAACTCCGGACTAAGTGCACGAACCTAGTCCGCCTGAACCTATAATGGCGCACCAACTCAGCCGTCGTTCTGGTCGCTTACAATCAGCCCAGCAATCGTGCCCCACCCTACCTAGTCCCAGGGTACCATGATACATCTAGTGGGTTACTGCTGAAAAGGACTGGGTAACTAGGGTTTCGTTCAGCAGGTTAAGTTGTCATTTAAAATCGAGACTTAACCCCATCTACGTGTCATGTCAAATTGACTAAGTGTGTCGTTATAGTTCAAGACATAGTCCTACGAATCATGTGACAGGTTGGTTAAGTGTGTTCAAGCGGTTCATGACTTAACCCTATCAAATCAACGTGTCAAATTGGTTAAGCATATTCAAGTGGTCCATGACTTAACCCTATCCAGTGGCATTAATTTACTTAATGCACCCCTAACCTCTCACATTAGACTTGGTTATGGTTACTGGATGTACCGGGCGGGTCCGGGCAGTTTTACACCATAACCTAGTCTAACCTCGGGTTTCGAGTGCGATATGACCAACTACTCACATTGGGTCCTATTGTTTGCAGTTACTGGATTCGCCGGGCGGTTCCAGGCAGATTTATACTGCAAACTCAACCCAACCTCGAGTTGGCCACGTTCAAGTTATCTAAGTGTCATGTCCCAAATTCATATTTTTAAGTATAATTTCATGTCAATTTCATGTTCCTATCCAAGCTCAAGTTATAACGATATTCATGTTTTCAAGTTCATACTAAATTCAGGTTTTCCTAAACTACCCAAATCGCATCCCCAACGCTCATGAATTCGAATCAAGGCAATAGATGTAACTAGGGAATAACATAACAAGGATGGGTATAAAGTGGCAAAGGTGATTTCATGGCAAGCATGGTGTAACTTGAGATATGATCATAACATCACTGGCATATGAAATAGGGTGATAAACATAGCAATAAATGACATAAGATGATATTCCTAAACTTGTGACTAGCAATAGTTTCAACATCACAACATCACAGGCTTGTTAAAATAATGATAGGGTTTAGGTTATGACATGAACAGGCCCCTAAATCAAGTTCTTATCAGTATTCCACAAATCAAGGTTCAATATGAACAACACTAGGTTCAAGGTGAATAGATCTAGGGTGAACAAGAGTAGATCTAAAATAATAGATCAAAAAGGAATAGTCATAGATCAAAGATATACAAGAGTAGGTCTCAAGTAATTATCATGTTTATGTTCAACTTCAATTTACACATGTCCATATTAAGTTTAGAGTTTAGATCTAAGAGTAACTGGGGCTTACAGATCGTGGTTTTTGAGAACTAAGAACAGAAATTGTCGTAGGATCGTTGTTGAGATGTTGATCTATTCCCTTGAATTGTTGTAGAAACGTTGGCCTTCGATTTGGATCTAGTTTGAATGTTTAAGCTTCAAGTTGGAGGCGGCGGCCATGGTTCAAGAGGAGACTTAGCAGCATAATGGTGTTAGAAAGATTTTTTGTGGATTAGCCTAGGTCTTAGGGTGTTTTTATAGTTGCAACAACTAGTTTAGGCCATAGGATAAACCCTAGAATCGATCTGAACCGCCAAAAATCGTCACAGGCCCTCAAACAAGCCAACAGGGTCAAGCAGGAGCAACCAGGCCCAAACCAGGTTCGGGGACCAGGTCGACACCCAAGTCGACTGCGCAGTCGACCTGGTCCTGGGGGTGTCGACTCCCCAGTCGACCTGGGGTGCTGGGCGGGAAATTTCCCACCCAGTTTATCTGGGTTTTGAAATTCGAATTCGAACTCGAATTCGAACTGTTTTGAACTCTGAAAATTTCTGAAACTTTGGGGAGCCATAACTTGGTCATACGGACTCCAATTTTCGAAATCTCGGACTCGATTTCATGCAGAATTCCGAGAAGAACGCAATGGCGCAACCCGTTACCCTTGGTTCTTATTTGAAAATTTAATTCTGCCTAGATTTATGGTTATAACAAGTTATCAAAATACGGGTTGTTACATTCTCCCCTCCTTAAAGGATTTCGTCCCTGAAATCTCTAAGTTAGGAAGAACATATCCTACCATCCATCATCCATCTACTCAAAACATCATCCACAAGCAAACATTGTCCTTAAGAGATTTCTAATGCTGTATGAACATATGCAGAAAGTGTGTGTATATGTTCCTTATCTAATGCAAATGATCAGGCCTGATTGATCATTTTAATGCAAAATATGTTTAGTGTCATGAATCCAACATGTATGCAAATAATCCTAGTCACGTAAGCACTATATGTGTGCACAAACATTCATCCATATGCAACATTCATTTGATAACACATTCAATTTCATCCATAAATAAGTATAAACACTCATGCATATGCAATATGAAAATGTGTCTGAGCCGATCTAGTGCCTAATGTGTGTTATGCAACCACGAGCAATCACTTGCAACCACTTGCAACCATTCGCAAACATCAAGCATAACATGTTTCAAATACATGTTTACATTCATAGGATTCTACCTAAGGTTCTCAAGACAGGATCGAAAGGATATACAAGATAAAACAGAATATCTAGGGAAAAGAAGTTAAAGATGTACCCCTAGAAGGTCCTTCTTGCGGGGCTTGCCCTTGCTTCTTAGGGAAGTTCTTGCTGATGTGTCCAGTTTCACCGCATTGAAAACATGCTCCTATCTTCATCTTCTTCTTCCTACAGTCCTGGACTATATGCCCGTCAATACCACAGAAGTTGCATTTTCTTTTCTCACATGACTTGTCATTCTTGTTGTTGCTGTTCTTTCCTCCTTTCTCGGAGTCTACCTTCTTGTCTTGAGACTCATTCGCCTTGACCTTCTTCTTGCCATTCTCGTCTTCTTCATGAAGTAGGGCCATATTCACCAAGCTTTAAAAGGTCGCCCTCATGGGTACATGAGTCATGGCCATAGTGTGGAGTGGCTCGCTCAATCCTCGAGCAAAGCGTAGAGCCTTCTTCTCAGCCGTGTTGACTAAGTCCAAACCAAACCGAGCAAGATGATTAAACTTATTCACGTATTCCCTAACTGACATGTCCCCTTGCTTGAGTGCCAGGAACCTCTCCATCTGAAGACTCGCTTCTGCGGATGATAAAAACTTAAGCCCAAACCTCTCTGTAAAGTCTGCCCAAGTCTCAATTGGCCTGGTAGCGTTGGTGACTTCCCACCAAAATGCAGCTTCCACTTTCAACAACCATGTTGCCAACTGAACTTTCCTATGATCCTCCATATCGAAAATAACAAACAAGTCTTCAGTCTCTTTTAGCCAGTTTCGCGGCTCAATGAAGGTTTCAGTTCCAACGAAGTTCTTGCCGCCCATTCCTATAAAGTCCTTGCATATTTTGGCGAAGGTGGTACCCGGAGGAGGAGGAACCGTGGCCACCGGGGGAGGAGGAGGAGGGATATCTGTCGGGCCCGCGCCTTTGGCCCTAGCTTCCAAGTATCTTCGGAACCAGCCAGGTATGGGTACTCCCTCAGGAAGGTTAAGATCAGACATGCTAAAAAGCGGAAAGGAAAAAGACTCAAACGAGGAAACAAAGGAAAGTGCTAATGGCTTTTGGGGAATAGCCTTTTCTTAAAAATAAAACTTTTCTTGAAAAATGCTTCTTTATAAATTGTTTTGAAAATAGTTTCAGAACGTTTTTAAAACTTTCGCCCAGTCTGGTAACCTTCTGCTCTGATACCAAATGTAGCACCCCACCTCCGCTAGGGTCACTCACAAAAGGAATGCCCTAGTTTTGGAGGGGTATTATCTAGTAAACAGGCACAGAGATAACACAAGACAGAACATAGATAAAAAAGAGTATATAAAGCAGCGGATATAAACTTTAAAACCAAATCTCATTACTGAAAAATAGAGTCAAAACCTCTTACATCAAAATGCCAAGTCATTATTTCATTACATCAAGTTCTAAAGAAGCAAAGTACTTAAAACAACATAAGTAAAATATTATTCCCCAAAAAGTGCATGAGTGCAGCCATAGCATAGCTTAAGACCAAACCGTACATGAGCTGTCAGAAAGCAAGCAAAGTCCAAGCTAAGAGCTAGAGTTTCCTCACTGAGGACCTGGGGAAGGGGGGAACGAAAGACAAAGAGGCAAAAGAAAACGGGTCAGTCAAAAAGACTGGTAAGCCCTAGTGACTATCAGCATAGAAACTAGTAAAGTTAACAAGCCATGAATAAACTGGAATTAAACATAGGAATGATGATAAGTCTGACATGATAACTAAGCTAACAAGATAACTCAAGTCTAACATTGCGTATTCAAGGTTCGCCATACCAACTATACTGGTATACTAATCCCGTGTCAACTATAAATCAAGAAATAATCCCTTGGCCCAATATCGTGAAGTGGCCCAATTCGGGGTCCAACGGTATGATCTAATCGATCGGCTCCCTACAAGTCTAGCTTGTCGTGTGTTTGTGTCATACGGTCCTATCACGAATGTAGTCACCTGTGCTAGGTCCACCATAGGGTGTATCAAGCCCTAGGGTGCCAACCACCGACACGAATCAAGAATGCACAGATAATGCTACTGATGCCCAATGCCTGCTTTTTCAACTCCGGACTAAGTGCACGACCCTAGTCTGCCTGAACCTACAATGGCGCACCAACTCAGTCGTCGTTCTGGTCGCTTACAATCAGCCCAGCAATCGTGCCCCACCCTGCCTAGTCCAAAGGTACCGTGATACATCTAGTGGGTTACTGCTGAAAAGGACTGCGTAACTAGGGTTTCGTTCAGCAGGTTAAGTTGTCATTTAAAATCGAGACTTAACCCCATCTACGTGTCATGTCAAATTGACTAAGTGTGTCGTTCTAGTTCAAGACTTAGTCCTACGAATCATGTGTCAGGTTGGTTAAGTGTGTTCAAGCGGTTCATGACTTAACCCTATCAAATCAATGTGTCAAGTTGGTTAAGTATATTCAAGTGGTCCATGACTTAACCCTATCCAGTGGCATTAATTTACTTAATGCACCCCTAACCTCTCACATTAGACTTGGTTATGGTTACTGGATGTGTCGGGCGGGTCCGGGCAGTTTTACACCATAACCTAGTCTAACCTCGGGTTTCGAGTGCGATATGACCAACTACTCACATTGGGTCCTATTGTTTGAAGTTACTGGATTCGTCGGGCGGTTCCGGGCAGATTTATACTGCAAACTCAACCCAACCTCGAGTTGGCCACGTTCAAGTTATCTAAGTGTCATGTCCCAAATTCATATTTTCAAGTATAATTTCATGTCAATTTCATGTTCCTATCCAAGCTCAAGTTATAAAGATATTCATGTTTTCAAGTTCATACTAAATTCAGGTTTTCCCAAACTACCCAAATCGCATCCCCAATGCTCGTGAATTCGAATCAAGGCAATAGATGTAACTAGGGAATATCATAACAAGGATGGGTATAAAGTGGCAAAGGTGATTTCAAGGCAATCATGGTGTAACTTGAGATATGATCATAACATCACTGGCATATGAAATAGGGTGATAAACATAGCAATAAATGACATAAGATGATAATCCTAAACTTGTGACTAGCAATAGTTTCAACATCACAACATCACAGGCATGTTAAAATAATGATAGGGTTTAGGTTATGACATGAACATGCCCCTAAATCAAGTTCTTATCAGTATTCCACAAATCAAGGTTCAATATGAACGGCACTAGGTTCAATATGAACGGCACTAGGTTCAAGGTGAATAGATATAGGGTGAACAAGAGTAGTTCTAAAATAATAGATCAAAAAGGAATAGTCATAGATCAAAGATATACAAGAGTAGGTCTCAAGTAATTATCATGTTTATGTTCAACTTCAATTTACACATGTCCATATTAAGTTTAGAGTTTAGATCTAAGAGTAACTGGGGCTTACAGATCGTGGTTTTTGAGAACAAAGAACAAAAATTGTCGTAGGATCGTTGTTGAGATGTTGATCTATTCCATTGAATTGTTGTAGAAACGTTGGCCTTCGATTTGGATCTAGTTTGAATGTTTAAGCTTCAAGTTGGAGGCGGCGGCCATGGTTCAAGAGGAGACTTAGCAGCATAATGGTGTTAGAAAGATTTGTTGTGGATTAGCCTAGGTCTTAGGGTGTTTTTATAGTTGCAACAACTAGTTTAGGCCATAGGATAAACCCTAGAATCGATCTGAACCGCCAAAAATTGTCACAGGCCCTCAAACAAGCCAACAGGGTCAAGCAGGAGCAACCAGGCCCAAACCAGGTTCAGGGACCAGGTCGACACCCAAGTCGACTGCGCAGTCGACCTGGTCCTGGGGGCGTCGACTGCCCTGTCGACTCCCCAGTCGAACTGGGGTGCTGGGCGGGAAATTTCCCGCCCAGTCTATTTGGGTTTTGAAATTCGAATTTGAACTCGAATTCGAACTGTTTTGAACTCTGAAAATTTCTGAAACTTTGGGGAGCCATAACTTGGTCATACGGACTCCGATTTTCGAAAACTCAAACTCGATTTCATGCAGAATTCTGAGACAAACGCAACGGCGCAACCCGTTTCCCTTGGTTCTTAATTTAAAATTTAATTCTGCCTAGATTTATGGTTATAACACGTTATCAAAATACGGGTTGTTACAACAGACCTTTATCTTCCTTTGCCAAATATGGGATAAGTCGGCTTCTATTCCTTTCACTACTGTTCGTTATTGACAATGGAAAATTTGGGCTAAGTTAACACTAATTGATCAAGACTAACCTAAATATTTTGTTTAAACTAACTGTTCAAACTTCAAAAATAAGGCCTGAACCTATATCGATTTTAATTTAAGCTTAAATCCTTAATTAATCCTTGGTTAATCTCTATTTAATTACATTTGTTGAGGAATTTAAAACCCATCCGCTGTTCCTTCATCTCGCCTTCATCTCTTGTTCTTGAACCAATTCATGTTGCTGCTTTGCGCATTTACCTGTCACGGATTTAATGTATTTACTAACTAGTTAAATAAATAACAACTTAATTATATTTAATGGCGTTAATTACTTTTCGTTAGAGAATCTAGGCCGATACTTCAAATTGGAAAACCAGGCACTTTGCCAGAAACCACGCACCATCGTAAGGCGTCCTCCTTTTATGTTCTTCCAGGAACCCTTGCTTACCCAAAAGTATCTCCATGTTCACAAAACTCCTTCTTCCAAAAGTAATTAAGCTCAACTTCTTTTGTTTTTACCCAAACCACGTTGACTCACTTCATTCCCGATTCAAGTTGCCTCCACCCAATTCAGCTTCCGGTCATCGCTGCTACACCACGTCCAGCCAACCGTTCGATGATCGAAGACCACCAGTATCTACGTCCCAATGCTCTCGTCCCATGCCGCAAGTATCTTCCCATTTGACATCACCTTCCGTCCATACGATTCCCACAACAGCCACCACTTCATGTAGAGATTCCGACCACCACCTTGAACCAAACACCATCGCCACCATCCAGTCTTCCAATCACATCGAGCACCACAATTTCCCAGTTGGGGAGTTTCAAAAATGTTGAGTGGATTTGATAGAAAAAGGGGAGGAAGTTTCATTGATTTCTGACCATTAATAATAAGAGAGGCAACTGTTTTGTTTGTTGACTACAGGCAAAGTTTGACGCACGATTATAGGGTTAGCAGCCCTATTTATATGTTAGGGTATAAGATTAAATTATTATTTTAATTTAGGGAACTTTGGTATGAAGTATCATATTTAAATAAATCCATACGATCTCCATTTTTGGAAAAATAATTTAATCCTAGCATAAAAAAAATATTCCGGACCCAATGGGACAGGTTTCGTCGAATTCCGAGGTCATTTGTGAAAAATCCTTTATAATTATCGATGAAAATTCAAGCATTTAAAATTCCTATAATTACAGAAAAATCCAATAAATTTGAAATCTTGACATTTTACTAGACCCCATCCTTACGAATCCAATGAAATTTGTTTCATTAAATTTGGAGTTTGTTTGACCGGTCGTTTATTCGTTAAAAATTACCCTTGTCTAAATTGTATAAACAATTAAATATAAAAAGAGACATTTTTGGCCACCGAAGTCACATATGACATCGGTTCGCCCCGAAATTTGACTTTCTTACAATAATTTAACGATACAGTTCCAATGAAACTAATTTCATCGAAAACTGAGACCGTTTGCAAAAATGTCTGTTTTTAACGCTTATATAATATCGATTAAAATATTATATAAATTCCAAATTAATTCAAATAAATCATAATAAATTATTTCCAATATATATATCTAAACAGAATATATATACAACTTCAAATTAATATAAATTATACAATTCAACATCGTCAATTTCAAGTTAAACGGTTTAAATTCCCTTATAAAATATATTAAATAAACATTATATTTTAATAATGATTTCCATAGCGACTATTGCAAAATTTGAATTGGACATAACAAACAATCTGTAACACGAAATCTGAATTTTCCTTTTCCATATGAAAATTATCGTTAATTAGATTCTAACGTTTCTTGTTTCACAGAAATCCGACTTATATCGGATCCGTTATATTCAGTTAAGTTTCAAATCGTAAATTTTGAACTATCGCGTCATTTCAAGCACGTTTATAATTTAAATATAAATTAACGTTCAAACTTTGTTTGAATAAACGAATTATTTATTTTACATCCATTTAAAATTCCAAATCAATATTTAAAATAATAAAATATTTTAAATATTTGACTGCCAAAATACGGGACATTACATAAGATCTGATACCAATCAGACTTCTAACACCTGCATATAGAGTTCTGGAGAAATACCATAACGAGCCTGAATGAACAACTCATTTACAAAGCCACGCCCTCTGCCTGATAGAAGTTGTGTAGTTCAAGGTAGATTCGAGATGACCATCCACTCCATGGCTCACACGTGGCAGACTTCAAGATAATTGTGTATTGATCTTTGCATTGCAAAGCCGGAATCCGACTCCAGATGAACGTTGTTCGACTGTCTACATGGCTCGATCTTGTGCTCGACGCTACCATATTACTTGAATCTAAATAAAAGAGGCAGCACTGCCCCTTGATATGCTTACTTTGCAATTACACATTTTACCTGTACATGCTTCCTGAGTTACTGACGTGACTAACTCATGCGATATGAATGATGCAGGTACCCGAAGTTCGGTGCCAATCACTGCTCTCATAGTTTGATCGGAGGAATGCAAAGCCTTTGCAAACGTGATCTGACTTAATGTCCAACTAACTCTAGTCCTTAAATCTTGGATAGAAGTATAAACCTAGTACGATTGTGATGGGCACACCAAGATTAAAGACCACTGACGTCCGCCACTCTAACTCTCATGATTCAAAAGAGAGTATAAAGGACAGGAAGATGGAATCCACCACTCTAACTCTCACAATTCGAGAGAGAGTATAAAGGACTAGAAGATGACGTCCGCCACTCTAACTCTCATGATTCGAGAGAGAGTATAAAGGACAGGAAGATGACGTTCACAAGGCGTGATGGTGCACCACGATTAGAGACTGCCTTGATACACTCTAACCTGGGCATACGACAAGAGAGCATTAAGGCACTGGGACCAAGTGACAAATGAAATGGGTTCCTACATCACTGAAGGATTGGGGGAAATATTGAAAGTTGAGCCCGTATACCCCACTGAAGGATTGGGGCAATTTAATGTCAATCCTAATCAATCCAGAACAAGCTCTGGCCGGGCACTTTATTCACGATTGACTGGGGGCACACGCACATCACACCCTTTAGATAATTGTTATATGATTTGTTAGCTATTATTTAATTGCATGCTTAACTGTTATTTGATAGCAGGAATTTTGATATTTTGATTTGCAAGGATGCTGAGTTGAAACCCTTATTTGATTTGTGATGAATACTACTTCATTTGCATAATGCAAGTGTGTCAAGATAACAAGATAAAGACGCAATAGCCGCACTCACAACACCATTAAAGGGTTGCGTTCGAAGGGTTGACACTGATGCCTGAAACTAAACTTTCCGCATGACTTAAGGAAACAACTGAAAGGAGACTTTAGGAGCGGGATGTTCAATAACGTATCACGCGACCTGAGGCGACGATCGAAAGGAGGCCTTGGAAATGATATCTCAAGTGCAACGACGAGTTCCACCTTGCAAACACTGAATGGAAAATTCGATAACTCGAGCACTTGGATAACTCAATCATTTAAGCTTTGAAAGTGATGATCTTTCCATGCATACATGTCTAAATCTGAAAGGCCATTTGAGAACCACAAAGCGGAAGTAGAGCAAGCGTCCATTTGCTAGTCCCAATCGACTTCCCAAATGGAAGGACCCGGACAATGGGAGCATGTTATTACTTCGACTTCTAGCTTGCAAGGAAGAGTATTAACTGATACTCTGACTCAAGGGTTAAGAGGAAGAAAGATAGAAACTTCTTCCATACTGAGGATGTTGGCACAGAAGGCGCTAGGAATGAAGGAAGTCAGGAGATTTCCTCTTGTGGTGATCCCTCGGCATATCAGACTAGATATAAAAGAAATAATGCTCTTGCTAAACTGAAAACCCGAATGGCTTGGCAAGACGAACTTCTCCGGAAACGACAGAAAATAATGGATAAATTTGTTACTCAGATAGAACGAAGGCCGAACAACTACGACTTACTCGCTGGAGCGAACACCATGGGAATTCAAGAGACAACAAACTTGGCTCAAACACCCCATGTTCCACGTAGGGGTGAGCGTTCGGTCGGTTCGGTTGGTTTGGACGTAAAAAAATTCAAACCGAATTAAAACCGAAAATTTTCCAAACCGAACCGAACCGAACAGAAATAATTTCGGTTAATTCGGTCGGTAACCGATTTAACCGAACTTGAAGGATGTATTACTTTTCAATTGATGAATTCACTCAAAGTAAAACATAAATTCATGCTTAGAGAAATTTTATATAGTAAAATTTAAGTTTATGACAAGATTTGATCTATTTGCAACAAATGCATTTGTATTATATAACTAAACTAATTTTTTAAAGTACTACATACCGCAAAATTAGATAATTAATTAGAAGTTCGGTTAATTCAGTTAAACCGATAACAAAAAAATTATATTACAAACCGAATTCAAACCGATTTAGTTTTAAAACCGAACCGACCGAAATGAATCGGTTTGGTTGGTTAATTCGGTTTGAACCGAATATTGCTCACCCCTAGTTCCACGTCTCAGATCGCATGAGACCCTAGGACAAGTTGGCAACGTCGTCTTGAATGAAACAAGACATACAAGAGCCAGTGGAAACTTAAACGGAGTCCGACCAACCTCTGCTCCAATTCAGAAGGATGCTTCAAACCTAACCCAACTTCAATATGAAGCTCCCCATTCCTTAATGCATGGGGTAAGTGGAAACATTTGAGGAGACTATAATCTGACTTTATCGCTACCCGAATCGGATCCTCGGAGCTTTGATGGGAGACCAAAGACTAACATGAGTTGGACACGAGCAAATTATTTTGTACCAAACTCTAACTCATGACTTGATGAGGATGTATGAATTTGGAGAAGAAATGGATTTGATGCTCACCTCATAGCAAAACCCCCGTAGATAGGGGGCATGGGATACAAGTTTCGAGTGATGTAATTCGACTATCCGTCGACTTTATGCACATTTACTATCATTGGAGTTCTAGAAAATACCAAGCTGTAAATAAAAGAATGATTCTCAAGACTAAGCTGCATACATTCGAGCAACAAATCACCATCTAGAAATTAAAGAACAAAAGCCTGATTGATGGCTATTAAATATGTGGAACGAAGAAGCCAGAGGCCGGTTTCCACCCACTTCAGGCTGGGTACGCCAACCTTAAATTGGACAATTGGCAAAAACTTATCAAAGACGAAGGCCAGAATGCCGACGTTAATTGATGCTTCGCCAGAGGTGGCACACCTTAAAAGCGGTGTGAGCAACGTCAATTAAAACTCTTTCACACGAGACATCAGGAACTTCAGCAATCCCCCGCACTTCAAGCCACCATTTCTGACTCTTGACTTATGTTGTTGCTAAACCATTTTGTTGGCATGCATCTGAATCGATCAACCGCTAGAAAGCTTTGGTCAACAACCTCATTGAGCAGTCAAAGGCCCACATCTGTCGACCCAAGAACGTCGTATTATTTATTTCAGTTAAACAGAGACCCTGCATTCATTCTGGAAAGATTCTACGCCGCATTGGCATAGAAAGATCGACTTGAACCATCTATGATGTTGACGGCAACAGTATCAGGTATTTTGGATAACTCTAACTTCAAAGTCTCTCTGTATCGAGACCCACCAAGAGGCCCAGGTGAATTCACCTCTAGAACAGACAGATTCCTACAACCAGAGGATACTAACATCGAGATGGATGGTCTCAATGTTATAATTACAAAGGATGGAGGACCATTAGACCCTTGAAATGATGAAGACAGTAGAAAAGCCCCAGAAAAGACTAATAGAAATGTACAATTCAAAAATGGGACAATTTCATGATCGAGCACGCGATCTTGATTGTTAAGCTTAATGGAACCGAGCATGAGAGATAGATTCAACAAGACCATGACATACATTTTGGATTATGCTGAAGCATGAATAGAGGGGCTCGACTAACTCCATAATGACATTTATCTGCTTGCATTGGACGAGTTTACTTAACCCCGCGACTGATTCGATGAGAGTAACTAAGTTCGTTGAAGCCCGACGAGGCAATCCTCGTACTTTGGCTCAAGAGATGGGGGGACACCGATGTGAATGTGATTGGACCATTCGCGTATGCAACTCCAACCCTTGATGACTTAAGAAAGAGCACAATCCGACACGGGTTGGCTAAGATTGCTGAACCCGCAGCTCTAACCTAGTGTGAAGAAAGAAAGTTCAAAGGCTAGAAGACTAGATGTCCGATTGACCTAGTCCAACCCCTAATGATGTTGTGGGCATAAGCACTAACTTTGCTCGTCCTCCATTGATGCTAGGAGCATGAGATTCTACTGACAGACTAAATTTGAACATGATGTTGACTCAATGCTTGATTCAAAACATATAAACTGTATCTCCCGAATATGATATGATTCATCTTGGTTGTTCAAGAAAGCCCACTAACAGATCAAACGTGACTTCAAAGACTTGATCCGCAACTACATCGAACAGAGAATGAAAAGAACTCTCCAACTACCTTACATTTGTGATGATCTTACAAGCACTGGTTTATATGATTTCAACGACGTCCCTAGTTGATTTGTATGTGATCACAAGACTATAAAATGATACGGAGTGATCATGGCTTTCGGATGCCTTAGTTTTACGATTCGATGCAACCGTGGAGCCCTAGATTAATATCCTGATATCAAGATAGTCTAAATCCAAGCACAAATGACAGATTCATATGCCGACTCTGAGGCGCTCTATCCCAATGGTCTAAATGCTAGCTCAAAGAACGAAGATTCTGGCACTACCCTATGACTTGGATGACTATTTCATACGTTGACTTATACATAAAAGAAAGGCTGACTTAGTAATACACTTGACTTGTGTAGGAAGACGACATTGTTTGGCATTAACTTGTGCATGTATGATTTCACACATGAGACAACAATACTGCATGACTTATGATGAAGGAATTCAACCTCTTGATTCGACAAGGTCTATATGATTACTTGATCATCTTGACCACTCTAGCCTTGGAATTTGGCTCAATAAGCATCAACGGAAGTAGTGCGATATATGACAATACATTTATACAAAAAAAATCCATATCATGGAACTACATAATAGGGCACAACAATATGATAAAGCCTCCTCAAATGTGGATGACATTCCAAAAATATTCAGCTCAAATTATTCAAAGCACATCTCATTTGCAATAAGATGTACTTTGGGGGGCAAAATGTTAGCCTGCTTGGTGACCAGACTACCTAAAGCCCAAGTACTCTATCAGGACTACCTAAAGCCCAAGTACTCTATCAGGAAGGCTATTCAGGGCCATCCGGATCGGGTCAGAGTAGGGGAATCCGACCCGCCTGAGATGATGAATTATGGACAGTTAAAGACCGTTATCCCATGTTCTCCACTACTTACGAAATCCTCTCTGATGCTGCTATATGGCATAACCGACCTAGCACTTTCCCGCGACTATAAATACAGTAGAATGCAATGAATTAAGGGAGGGTTGGCACTTCATTTATTCACGGTAGCCATGGCCGAATTTCTCCAAAGATAATCACCTTCTTCTCCAATGAAAATCAATGAATTCGGAGAGAATTATTCATTGTATTTAAGCGTTTGAGTGTCAATATTCATTGTAATTGTAATTTCGGAATGCAATGAGAAACTATAAAGTGGATGTAGGCTTGTTAACGCCGAACCACTATAAATCTCGTGACTTTGCTTGATTTTCTATGTTTTCAGATCATTATTCTCCATAAATCTTGGACAATTGGGTGTTAGTGCAATTTTTTTGGTCTAACAATATAATTTAGTTAGAACAATTGTTTTTTTGTATGTTATTTTAGTTGTTTTTTATGCTTGATTTGTTATGTTTGAATGTTTGAAAATGCCTACGAATGGTGACTTAGAACTAGAATTTTGCAGAAAAGTTTATAAACCAAAGTTACTTATAATTACATCATGTTTGGAGGAAACGAGTTGGAAGGTGTCCAAAGGTTGTATGGGAAGTTTGGAGTTATTTGGAGTTCGTACAGTAGAGTTATGGTCAGAAAAATTCAGATCGATCAAAATCCATAAGTGCCCAGAATTGGATGGAACTTTTATGGGAGCTAGAGAATGTTCTGAGGAGCAAACGTTGCAAATTTCAAGTCAATCTGATCAAGAAGGAAGGTGATATGACGTAAATGGTTCCTATTGGTATGGGACTTTAAGGGTCGGGTCTATATAAAACTTCAAATCGGGTCGGCAGGGATTGGACAAATCTTCGGATCAGCCAATTTGCTGGAGGTCAAATCTATAGGGATTAAGGAAGCCTCAAATCGATCTAGTATACTTAGTTGAATCAGATCCGTGAAGTTGCACCGATCTGGATTGGAAAGGCTCGACACTGATCTCAACTATGGGGATCTGCATCGATCCAAATTGGTGTGGTTATATCAAGCTAGACTACATCAGTTCAACACTAATCCAAAACATATGGACTAGTACTGAACTGAATGAAAGGGATATGGGGTTTAGTGACCCCGTGTAAGAGGCATACTACTTTGATATGACTTCTATGATGGTCGGTGATAGTTCAAGGAAGGCCAACTTTACAATGACATCGATATAAAGACTTCTTGTTTTCATAGCTCAAAGGGCCATTCAACTTGAAGAGCACGAGTCCAACAATGATTATTTAAACTCCTAGGAGCAGAGAAATAAACCATGTATCAAGGTAGAGAAGCTATTAGGAGGGGTTTAAGGAGCAGAGTTAGACGAGAGATGTAGTTGTCTAGGCAGGTCCCGACTAGAAGACTTCAGGTGGGGTACGAAGACAGTTCAGAATATCTTTGTAGTGGAGAAACATATGTGAAAGGGATCATTTGTATGTAGGCTCCTATGGTTACTTAGAGAGCTGAAGTTTGAGCATTTATCGAGTCTTCGACCTGACGTAGGTTATAAGCTTGTTTGGGGGATGCCTGTGGGATATCCAACCAAATTACAGGTGAGAAATTCCAAAACCTGGGCGAGGGATGAGTGTGATTACAAAGTAGTCAAAGCTGGTGAGCAATTCCAGCACCTGGGCGAGGTATGGAGCGAGTCGTGCCCCCTTAGCCTGGAACTCGCCTTGTACCTGTCGCACAATGAGTTGTGAGTCGGAGGAAATCTGGATGGCCTTTAGATTGAGTTTGATGGCGATTCTGAGTCCGACTATTAAGGCTTCGTACTCGGCGTCGTTGTTGGTGGTAGAGAAGTTGAGCTTCAAAACATAGAATATCGAGCGCTCTTCTAGAGTAATGGGCACGACCCTGGCACCGGAGCATTTACTGTTGGAGGACCCATCCATAAATAGTTTCCATCGGAGATTAGGAGCTTCGACATCTTCAGGAGGCGACTCCTCGGAGGCGATGAACTCTACTATGAAATCGGTGAGGGCATGCCCGAGGATGGCGCGACTGGGGACGAATGTTATCTCAAACTGACTTAGCTCTATATTCCACTTCAATAGTCATCTAGACGCCTCTAGTCATTGCAGGACTAATCGTAGTGGCTGGTCAGCGAAGACTTTTATTGGGTGAGACTAGAAGTATGGTCGTAGCTTCCGAGAAGAGATCAGTAGGCAGTAAGCCAGTTTTTCGAGCTTTGGGTAATTCTTTTCGGCCCCCGTCAATCTTTTGTTGATGTAGTAGATGGGTCGCTGGACATAGTCTTTAATGCATACTAGCGTCGAGCTGATTGCTTGCATGGAGACAACCAAATAAACATATAAGTCCTCAGGGTCCACGGGCTTGGACAAAGCAGGTGGTCTCTCTAAGTGATTCGGTAGGTCCTCGAACGCGGTAACGCATTCTGGATCCATTTGAAGTTGCGCTTCCCTTTTCGAAGTAAATCGAAGAAAGGAATGCACTTGTCGGTAGCCTTAGAGATGAGTCGACTTAAAGCGGCGACCTTCTTGTTTAAACTTTGGACATCTTTAATGTTCCGAGGGACTTGAATATCCCGAATAACGTTGATTTTGTTGGGGTTAGCTTCGATTCCCTTGGGAGTAAATGATGAAACCCAAGAATTTCCCTGAGGCGACTCCAAAAGAGCACTTCAGAGGATTGAGTTTCATATCGTATTGGCGGAGGACATCGAACATTTAGGAGCGGTCGTGGACATGATTGCTTGATATTTTAGATTTTACCAGCATATCTTCAATGTATACCTCCGTGGATTTTCCAATTTGGTTTTTAAAGAGGCAATTAACCATTCGTTGATAAGTGGCTCCTGCATTCTTGAGGCTGATAGGCATGACGCGATAACAGTAGAGTCCAAGATCGGTTATGAAAGAGGTATGGTCTTGGTCACAAAGACACATGGGAATCTGATTGTAGCCCGAATAGGCGTCCATGAAAGATAATAGGTGGTATCTGGCGGTCAAATCAACAAATCGGTCGATCTTCAGGAGTGGGAAGCTGTCCTTGGGACATGTCTTATTTAAGTCGGAGAGGTCGACACAAGTTCGCCATTTATCATTTGTTTTTAACCAGAACTAGGTTGGAGACCCATTCGGGGTAGTTGGCTTCGCGGATGAGCAGGCGGTCTACCTCTTTCTCGAGTGCTTTGGACTTTCGGGTCCCAGGAAGCGGCGTTTTTGCTTGACCAGAGGCATTGTAAGACCAAGATTTAGATAGTGGCAAGCAACTGCGGGGTCGATGCCCCTCATATCTAAGTGAGTCCAAGCAAATACGTCCAGGTTAGCCTTTAAGAATTATACGAGATCTTCTCTTATTATAGGATGGAGTTGCGATCCGATTTTCAGTACTCTTGATGGATCATCAGGGCTGATCGGAACGTCCGTAATAGGTTCAACTGGAGTACCTCTTTCGTAGTCAGATTCTTCGTCCTTCCTTGGATCGAGATCGTCATCTGAGCCACGGCCCAGACGTCGTTGATTGCTATGCGGAGACGGTCTTGGCGCAAGAAGGTGGGGGCATAGCCTTGTCTTTTTCCTTGTTACGCGCGTTATTCCATTCTATTGCATAACATTCTCTAGCATTTACTTGGTCACCTCTAACCGTTCCGACCCCGTTTTCCGTCGGGAATTTCATTAGGATGGACTATGGTGACAGGTAGATCCGAAATTTCGTAAGGAAGGGGCATACAGAGAAGATATTGTAAGGAGAGACAATGTCGATAACCACGAATATGAGGACTCAGACTCGGCTACGGTCCCCGTCCCCAAGTTCAACAAGTAAGTCGATCTTCCTAATGGATGAACGGAAGATACAATAAAGCCGTGAATCGTGGTGCGGCACGGTTTGAAGTCCTTGGTTTCCAACTTCATTTGATCGTAGGCAGCTTTGAAAATGATGTTGACCCAGCTTCATGAATCAATCAATATCCTTCAGACGAATGTTGCACCAATCTGAATTGTGATAGCGAGATGATCCGTAGTCGGGATGTCAATCCCTGCAGAATCTCCTTCGCGGAAGATGTTGTCATCCCGCATGGTTTTCTGAAGCTTGGTTGGCACAGACTCGTCTGGAGTGGAGTAGGCCTCATAGGTGGTGTGCTTTGTAGAACTCACATACTCCTCCATTTTTCGAAAGCTTTCGTGAGTGGGGTAAGGCCCACCATAAATAGTATTGATCACAATCCCCCGCCTTGGGTTGGACGGACCAGGGTACGCTCTTGCGGGTGCTGGAGGTGCTGGTGCTGGAGGATCCGAATTTGGCTCGGAAGGGAAAGGTTCTCTTGAACATACTGCTCATGACGTTTTTTGCAGATAAGCTTTTCGATCACGTCCTTGAGCTGCCGACACTCATTTGTATTGTGTTAATACATGTCTTGGAACTGATAGTAGTTGCCAGTATTCATTTCTTGGTTAGTTTACTCTCTGGAGTATGGTTTATTGTAGGGGTGAGCATTATTCGGTTAAACCAAATAAACCAACCAAACCAGTTTATTTTAGACGGTTTGGTTCGGTTTTGAAATTAAATCGATTTGTAATCGGCCCGGAAAAATATTAAGTTCGGTTATTGGTTTAACCAAATTAACCGAACTTTTACTATATTTTCAAAATTATCAATATTACAATAAATATTTTATGTTAGTTTAGTTGTTGAAGTAAATTTTAATCATCACCTATGTGTCAAAATTAGTATTAGAAAGCACAAAAATCATAAATAATAATAATCTAATCATGTATTTATAATTTATTTTAAATTATAGTGAATATTCCAAACACAATGGTGTAAAACATTTTTAGTTCGGTTTAATGGGATAACCAACCGAACCAACCAAACTTAATTTGGTTGGTTTGGTTTGGTTTTCATTTTTATTGGTTTTAGTTTGGTTTGACAAATTTCATCATTGGATAAACCAAACCAACCAAACGCTCACCCCTAGTTTATTGTATGGGAGCGTATTGTAGGTTTCCATGTAGATCGTCTCCAAGTTTTCGTCTAATGGAGTGTAGGTCTCGTAAGCTTGGTAGCGGCTGGGCCTCTTGGGATCCGATGGGGCCTGGCTATTGTTGCGGACGCCTTGTGTGCCATTACCCGGTTTTGGTTTGTAAGACCCTACCCCCTTATCTCTTTCGAAATGTCCTCCAACTAATTTCCCTTTGGTGCTGTCGTCGATGGTATCGGCGTGCAGATTCTTAGAGGAGTTGGTCCGGGAGTTTCAACTGCGCCTCACTTCTTCTTGACGCAGGAATTGTCCAACCTTTTCGTAGAAAGCGTCGAGACTCTTGGGCTGCTTTCTATTTATCCAAGTTCTGAATTCAGAAGTGGGGAGGACACCCTTTGCAAGTTGGAAATGCACGGTACGAGGTTCGGGTCATCTACCTTGGCAAGGGCGACATTAAACCGTGAGAGGTTGCTCTTAAGTGATTCAGTTCGACCCTGGTATAGATTATACAAAGTGAGGGCGTTTTTCGGAGTCGGCACATGCATTCTGAACTGCTTAACTAATTCTATAGCGTGCTGGCCGAAGTTGTTGACAGAATAGAGCGGAAGGTGAGAGAACCAGAGTAGTGTTGTCCTTGAAAGGAAAACCGGGAAGCACTTGCATTTGACCGGGTCGTCGCCCGGCTAGAATCCATTTGCCATTCATAGCGATTTAGGAAGGCACAGGGATTAGTTGTGCCGTCATAGAATGGCATTTGCGGCATGCTGAAGCGTCGCGGCCATTCGGCTTCTTTTACCCTCCTTGCGAAAGGATTTCGCCTGATTTGGGCCTCCCATGAGTCATTGGCGTTTCCTTGCAATTCTCTCTTGATCCTTTGGACCATGTCGTGGAGGTAGGTTGGATGCAGGTCCGCTGGCGAATCCACGGGTGTTGTCGGAACTCAAGAGTTTTGCTCTGCGGTCGCCTTCTATGATGCACATCCGGATCGTCTTCTTCCATATCATCAACATCTATGACCGGGTTTTGGTATGGATGATGAGGGTAAGCGGGCCGATGCGCGTCTTGATCTGGAAAAGCATGGGTCACTGGGAGAGTGGCTCCCTGATCCTGGATGGCGGTAGTCGGGTTCTGTTGAGGAAGGGATTGGTTGCTTGGACCATGTTCATCATTGATAACCAATCGGGAGCGGTCTCGATATTGTGCTCCATCTCGCTATAAGTGACTGTAGTTCGGTTGCTGTTTCCATTGTCGTTGGCGTAGCCACTGCCTTTGCCGTTGTCCACGGCATTGGTGCGTACGGCAACATTGTTGATGAGACTAAACCTCCTTGGTGTGGGCCCCTCGAATCGGAAGATGCGGTTTCTGAGATAGTGCGTCAAGGTCGGGCGTTAATCTGAGTGAGCTGAAGTGGAGCGACGATGCGTTGACTTTCTTGAAGTTGGCGTATAAGGTCGATGTTATTTCTCAATGCCTGATTAAGTTCGACAGTTGCGTTCTCATATTTTTCACTAAGCGCGCGAATATGCGCTTGTGTTGCGGGGGCTTCGGGGTCCACAACAGGAAGGGTTTCAATAGTGGCCGAGATATCCGCTGGATGAGGCTGTTGGGATGTTCCAGCTTCGGTTGCTACTGAAGAGCCGACCACTGCATTCTTTGGTCGCTTGACTCGCTTTACCATCGTAAGCGGACTCGGCGGCAGGTTTAGCAAAGGAATCTAAAGCTCATCGAAGTCGAGATGATATCGTGCGACAAATCCGAGTTTTCTCAGTGAAAGCACCAAAATGTTGACGGCAAAAAATGTCGTGAACACCTAGATTCCAATTACTTAGGAATTATAGTTTTGGTGGAAAATTAAGTGCGGAAAGCAATAAATAACACGAGAGATTTATGGTGGTTCGGCCTCGCGAGAGGCCTACGTCCACTTTGGAAGAGTCGTTGGAATAATATTTATAACAATGAGTTACAAGGTTGAGAACATCTCATGACATCTATTTACATGCATCTCTAAGTTATATGATGTCATAGTTATCATATATTAATATTTTAGGAAAAAAACACTTTTGCCCTTCATCTTTCTCAAAGTGGAGATGCCATTAAAGGGACTACTTGGAGGTCTCAAGAGATGTCAAATCATCAAATTCCAACTCTTTTGAAGTGTGAGGTCAAGGGGTATTTATAGTGGAGTGGTTATGTAAGAGTAAGTAAAAGTAGGGGGACCACGCTAGGAATTTTGTATCCCCCTGTTGTCGGCCACCAAAATCTAGTATCCCACGGTGCTCGTGCCAGAAACTTTGTAACCCGAGGGGTACGAAGAATATTTGAGGACGTGTATGAGGAGTGGAGGTTGACGCTTGTGGCTTCACGGAGTTCGAGGTCTTGGTTTGGAAATATTTAGAGGAGAGGTGTCATGTTGGTGTGATCCCTCCTCGGCTCGTTTCCTTTACTCCTTGGCGACACTCTCGGCTTTGGCTTCACGCGATATGTTGAGTCGAGTGTGTCTCGTGAACTTTTGGGAACCGGACCAAAAGGTTGGTTAACAATATGCAAGTAAGATAATAATAAGGGAAAACAATCACCATATATGTTTCAGAAAGGACAACTTCAAGTTAGCAAAACATCCAAGATTTTGAGACGCACATTCAAGGAGGTGTCGTAATATATGAGTGAATATGTTTTTGTATTTTTCTGTTTTAGTCTCACATCATGGGATAAGTTTAACTGAAAATTAGGGTCACATCCCTGAAACCAAAGTTAATACACGCCACATCCCCCCAATGTTTGAAATTCAAACCCGCCCCTTGATTTTGAAGTCCAGCCTCCTGTTTGCCAGATCTTCCGCCTCCTGCAAATTAAGTTACGCCTATTTCATTTTCTGCAAAAAAAAAAAAAAAAAAAAAAAAAAAAAAAATTGGCGCTACCAATTAAAAAAAAATTCTAAAATCTATAAATATTATCGGAAGTCCACAGAAATTTAAAAAAAAAAAAAAGTTGCATACATTTATGAAACTATTACCTATAGTTGCATACATGTGTCCAGTTATTTGTATACACATGCACATATTTAAGCACATCTTTTGATTAACTGCGTACATGTATGCAGTTTTGCTGTATAACTGCATATATGTATGCAGATATGTAAAAAATCAATGCAGAAGTGAAAAAAAATGGACGTTTGTATGAAGTTTTTAAGTAAATGCATCAAAAGATGCATGTATTCAGAGTACGTGCATATATGTATGCATTTATACTGCAGTTTTGTCGTAGAAATGAAATAAATGCATACATATATGCAGCTATATGAATTATATGCATTTATCGATGCATATTACTGCATTTCGTTGTTTTTGTGAAATTCTTGATTTTGACATTGTTTTTGATGTTTTTTTCACCTGAATTTTTTTCGATTACTTGTTTTAATTAATTACGAATTTACGTGAAATTAAAAAAAAATACTGAATTTTCGAAAAATAGAGACTAAATTTACAATAAGTTTAGGAACGGGCCTAAGCCTAATTTAAAACCTTAATAGGGACCTGTAAAAAACACACCCTAAGTTTAATTACTGGCTCCAAGGTCTATATATAAGGTGCGTTTTTTTACAGGTCCCTATTAACGTTTTAAATTAGGCTCAGGTCCGGTCATAAACTAATTGTAAATTTAGTCCCTATTTTTCGAAAGTACACTAAAAAAACAAAAAAAATCACATTAATTCGTAATTAATTAAAATAATTAATCGTGAAAAAATTCAGGTGAAAAAAACATAAAAAACAATGTCAAAATCAAAAATTACACAAAAACAACGAAATGCAGCAAAATGCGTCAAAAGATGCATATAATTCAATTAGTTGCATACATATTTGCATTTATTTCAATTCTACGTCAAAACTGCAGTACAAATGCATACATGTATGCGCATATTGTAAACACATGCATCTTCCCATGCATTTATTTGAAAACATCACACGTACGTGCAACTTTTTCACTTTTACATAAATTTTCACATATATGCACACATGTATGCAGATATACAGAAAAACTGCATATATGTATGCAGTTATTTAAGAGGCCTGCGAACATACGTGCATGCGTATTCAAAATGTTGCACATATGTATGTAACTATAGGCAATAGTTGCATACATATATGCAACTATTTTTTTTCTTTGCGTGGACTTCTGAGATTATTTCCAGATTATAGATTTTTTTTTTTTTTTTTTTTTTTTTTTTGCAGGTGCATTTTTTTGGCAGAAATACGTAGAAGGCGTAGTGTTTGAAGTGGGAAGGCGGTAGTCCCTAGAAAGGAGGAGGCGCAAGTGAAAATAGTGGGCGGAATTGAAAATGAAACATAACAGGGATGTGACTTGTATTTCAGTAAGCTTTAGGGACCTGATCCTTGTTTTCACTATACATAAAGTAGTCAATGTAATAAAAATAAACAACTAACATACGGAATGAATAAAATCTCTTTTTATTCTTCTCTCCAATGAATTCTAATTTCTTTATTTTGTAACATCGATGTCATTTTGGTTTTTCTCAAGTTCTTAATTAGTACTACGTTTCAAGTAAGTTCTATTTCAGGCTCCAGAGCTATTATATTAATCAAACCGACCGTTATGGAGATTTGTTTACTGTTACTGGGCCAAAAGCAATTTTTTCGAAACCCAAAAAACTTGGAGCATGTCTCTTTAAAACTCTTTAATCTAATTTACTTAATTCTCTTCACTTTTGTCTTCTTAGATTTCTTTAATTTTAAATATTCCCTAGCATTTTTTTTAATCTTCAACTAAGATTAATTTAAAAAAAAAAACTAGTTTTTTAATCTTTTTTTCAAACTATACAATCTAATGGTCGGTTTACCACCGCCGGAAGGTTTTTTTTTTTTTTTTCATTAATCGTATTATTTTTGATGTTTAACTCGCATACTATTTTGATAAAAATCAACTTTTCCAAAGCTAATAGAAACCTATAACATGTCTCCTTAAATCTCTTCAATTTAATTTACTTAATCCGCATTGGTTTAATTCACTTAATTTTCTCAACATTTGTCTTTTTAGATCTCTCAAATTTAAATATTATCTATAACGTTATTTTTTGACGTTTAACAAAGATTAATAAAAAAAACTAGTTTTTTTATTATTCAGTGTAATGGTTGGTTTTTCACTGTTATGCGGTTATACTAGTAGGCTTTAATTTAATGAAAAAGATCTATTGAAATCTTGTATCCATGAAGTTTGTTTTTCACTTTTTATTTAATGGTTTATTCTTTTGTTTATTCCTAGTAGAAAGTCAAAAATTGCTGCGTAATTGCAATGAAATTTATTATAACTTAAAACTCATAACTTCTTGCGTCCGTTATCCTTTACATTTCCTAATGTTTCCACTTCAAAATGACCAGCAGTAAAACTAGCTAGGACAGAATTCCAAAGACATCGGATTCCATGCTCATGGTACTCCACACTGCACGGCCGACTGTAACTTTTGTCCCAGCTTATAATTAAACGTAGGTTAGTATAATTGCACTGCCTTGTCTTAATCATATCGTTTTCTAACCTCTACTATTTCAATATCCAACTTCAGTAGTGGAAGAAAGAAGAGTGAATAGACACACTCTGATTTCTACCAACTTAGACAATCAACGTTTCAAACTCACAAGCATACAAATGCGTGGTTATGATTATACGATGGTGATGCATGCATTATAAATTTAAGCCTTATTGGTGAAAGCATGCTGTTATATAGGAACAACTACGACATCAACAAGTGACGTGTAGTTTACAAACATATATCAAGATCATATGATGTATTAATGCATAAATTAGGCAAACTACACTCATAGAGACAAAAAGAAACATTCAAACGAATATTTAACTGACCAAGGTTTAAAAAAAAACAGAAAACTGATGCAGAATGCTAGAGCCAAACATACACAGACAGCTCATGCACTTACATGCCAGGAGACAAAAATATATGTCCAGTGCATCTATCCAGGCCTTTGGAAACAGCCAGTTTACCTATAGTTTGGTCTTCTGTTCTTCAAAAGGGCTCCCTCTGTATCAAGTATATAAACAGCATTTAGTATTGGAAAAGAGAGCATGTGTGTGAAAAGAAGAATCAAAGCCCTTTTCGATGGCCACAAATACAGTGACAGCTTATCTGATTGTTTTTTCTTATTCTTATATTTCGCTTTCCCTTGTATACCTGTATAAGCATATACTCTACGTCAACCAATATCTGCTCATGGTTTTTTCTTTCTTTTTTAAACCATGCGATATGCTTAAGCTGAGCTGCAACACAACGCATAAACATGGAGAAAAACATAAGCTCAATCAAATGATAGCAATGGAGTTTTGGAATCATAAGACAAACACTTGTTGAGAAGGCATAAATCTCTTTCTGCAAACACATTGATAGCAATGGAATATTTGTCCCATATGATAATACAAAGTTACAAACACTCAAAACCAAGCATATTCGACACATTCTTGAAAGTTATCAAAATATTACAGGTTAAACAAGGAAAGACGCCTGGGCTGAATTAAAAGCATAGCTCAAGCGTCTTAATGCTTATATGAAATATAATTGCTCAATAGCAATTAGCAACACACAGTTGACAAACAAAACAGTTTGTTTCTCACAACTACTGTACATATAATAGATTTATTTTTTAAAAAAATTCAAAAAATCAAACCACCTACATTACGAATTTGAACTTTTCACTTTTTTAAAGAAAGTATTTTCATCCCATGAAAAATATGATATGTATTTAAACTTTTGTTGCAGCAAAGTGAGCCCGATTTTAACCTGAATGATTAACTCAGCTCAACCATCTCTTCGTTTCCATGTACTAATCGTTCTAGTCGTTCCTTCTCCTGTTTCTCCTTTTCTTTGATGGAATGAATCTTCTCAAGTCTTAATCCATCATGAAACCATTTAATAAACTTTTCTGCCTTCACATTCAAGTCCGGACTTGGACAGAAGACCTGCTGAGATTCATCCCTAAAAGCTGGTGATTCCGGAACTGATTCAGGTGGCGGAGGTGGTGGAGGAGGAAGCATCTCTGATAGATTGGAATCGGAATTGTAATACTCGAAACTGAACCTTTCTGGAACTTTTGGTGGCAGACCCTCCCTTTGACGACGTGGCATTGGCCTGAGAGGTGAATAAGGAAGCGGATAGTTCTTTTTGGGTATAGGCAATGGTGGTGGATCTGGAATGCTCTTCTTCTTGCTTTTGGTTGAGAAAAAACCATGGAAGGTCATCTTTGGAGGCGGCGGCGGGGGAGTTGGCGGACCAGAAGAAACCCTTGTGGCAGTATTGTCAATTGTATCGTCCTTGTCTTGAGTTTTCTTCTTGGTTTTGCCGCTGCTTCTTTTCCTCTTCTTCTGGTAAAATTGGGCGAAAGCCACCGCGATTTCTTTTGCTCCCGAGCTCTTCTTTCGCTGTATCTTCGCCCGTGGAGGTGTAGGAGGCGGAAGAGGTGGAGGATCGGGAATCACTGGCAGCTGACGTGGCGGAGGAGTCGATGGCGGCGGTGGCGGTGGATCTGGGATGCTCTTCCTTGTACGGCGACGCCGCTGCTGACGCTCGTACAGATGACGTGGAGGAGGAGGTGGTGGCGGAGGTGGAGGCGGCGGAGATCTGGATCTCTCCTCTTCCATTGTCGACTCTTTGATCAGCTCCGCTTGAACCGTTTTGATCTCTTCCGTATTGTAATTACTCCCGATCGATTGCTGATGCTGAGCGTACCGGAGGGGACCAGACCGCCGGTTGAAACTGTTATTATCGTAAATGTAGCTGTCGTCGTAGTATCGTTGCCAGCTGTGGTTGTTGTCTTGCTCAGTCCACCACTGCTCCTGCCGGAGATCGGGATAAGAGCTGCTGTTCCTCATCTTTCTGACAGGCGGGGGCCACTCTACACCATCGGCATTCGACGAAGCGGCCATGGGATTTGGGTCCTGCTGAGAGGGATCGGCGGCGGCGGATGAAGAGGAAGGGGAGGCGGTTGAAGTGTCGTCGGAGTGGTTTCGGCCGAGAACGCCGCACAGCACGGCGAAGACGACGAGGAGGAAGTTGAGGAGGTCCCATCCGTTTTTAAGAAGAGATGGACGGAAGGATTTGAAGGAGGAGGCGGAGAGGAGGGAAGGGAAAAAGAGGATGGCGATTATGGAGGTAGAGATGAAAGCGAGGACGTAGGGTTTGAAGTTGGAAGAAGTAGCATTGGGGTTGGAGGAGGAGGAGGAAGAAGCTGAGTAGGATCGAGACCAGAATGGTTTGCTGCTTTCTTCCGCTTCCATTGCTGTTTTGTTTTCTGTCTTTTTTTTTTTTTTTCTTTTTTTCTTTGATATTTTCTTTTTTAGGTTTCGTCGGAGAAGGGGAATGAATGAGTTGGGTGTGTGCTTTTAGGAATGTAGTGGGTGATATTTAAAGGATGGGGTAGGGGTTGCACATAGGCATGATCAATAAGTGTGAATATTACACTATTTTTATCCATTGCAGATTTATTAATCTACTTGTTTTATTAAGAAGGGTCGTTGATGTAGATAAAGGGGAATTGGTTAAAGAGACATGAATTCTAGTATTATATTGGGTGACGTGCGCCGTTCACTCCATATTTGGATGATCCAGATGGATATTCATGTATTTTGCTTTGTCCTACTTTTATACTTGCCACTCAAGTATCAAATATTTTAATGCAGTACAGAAAGTAATCTAACTTTTTGAGCATGACTTTTTCAACTTTGGAAGTCTTCTGAGCATGGATAGCTTTATGTCTTAGGCAGCGGTAACATTAATAGTAATACTTAAAGAAAAAACAATCTAATTTAATTAGTTGCAGCTCCAAACAAATCAACAATTATAATTGTAGATGAACTAAAAAAAAATCTTATAATTGATTACATACATATATATATATATATATATATATATATATATATATATATATATATATATATATGGCGAGCGTACGATGACACTCCAAAAATGAAGCAACCCTTTGACCCTTCTGTTTTCCACCTTTCATTTATATTAATTAAAGTTAGTGGGAGGTGAGAGAGGTAGAAAATGTGTAGTGGAAAAGTAATACGCTAAAAAGATGCTCCATTTTTGGAGTGTCATTAGGGATGGCAATGGGGCGGGTCTAGGGTCCAAACCCGCTTGTCCCGCCCCTGTTTTAACCCATTTAGACCCGCCCCATAGGGTTTTCGGGTCGGATAGACACGCGACCCGCTTTTGGAGGTCCGGGTCTAGGGTCGGGTCTGGGGCACAGCTAACCCGCCCCAACCCGACCCGCATGGCTGAAACATCTTTAAAACACTTTATAACTGTAATTATTACTTGTTATTCTTCTTAGACATACATTGTTATAACTTGAATATTATGTTCTTTCAATCAACAAACTATAAAATTTTCGTAGTATTATGTTGCATCGATGATAATCATACAATAACAAATACATACGTTTTGAACTATTATCTTACAACTCATTTTATTATATTCACTTATCATTGTGAACACATTATAATATATATATATATATATATATATATATATATATATATATATATATAATTTATCATTTAGTGATAAAAAACGTAAGTATATAAATTTGTGTACATTAGAACACAAAATCACCGGGTCGCGGGGCGGGTCGGGTCTACCCTGACCCGTACGAGTTTCGGGTATGGGGCAAAATTCCAGACCCGCACCGGGTCTACGGGGCGGGTCTGGGGCGAGCTTTAAAAGGTCCGGGTAGGGTCTGGGACACGAGAAACCCGCCCCAGTGTCATTCCTAAGTGTCATTGAACCTGCCTCTCTCTCTCTCTCTCTCTCTCTATATATATATATATATATATATATATATATATATATATATATATATATATTAACGGTGAATACGCTTAATGCAAAAGACATCATTGTAATCGTTAGAACATGTGAAGTCTATAAATAGAGAGCTCATGTATGTTGTAAATCTATCCGAATGAATAAAAATGTCTCATCTCCCTTATTTCTTATGTTTGTTCTAAGCTTGTTTTATAACAATAATAACAATATAAACCGATTATAAGGTCATTCCCAAGTTCGGTCATCAATACATTTATTTCCGACATTCACCTATCCCAAATAAGAGGGGAAAAAATACACGGTCTCAAATGAAGCTATATTTAAATTCTTAGACAGCTTTTATAAAAGAAGCTAAGACATGTGATATGGATGAAAATTCAAGGTCTTTTGGCTGCAACTTACCAAAAGCTGGGAATCGCAGTCCACATCGTGAACGTTGTCGATTTTAAAAAAATGAGGATTAGCTGGCTGTTTTTCCCATATGTATCGTAAATATAGTCATTATGTGCTATTTGTTATGAAAGTGTATACCTAATCTTTTTACTTAACATTATAATCCTTTTGCGTTGCTTTTATTTCTTTACTTGCTTATCTCAATGATAGGTCTTCACTTCTTCTTTATTCATCTTTGTATCTTTTACTATCTTAATTTTACCGTGTCTCTAGTTCGTTGATGGAATCAAACGATATCACATATCACTATCATAAAAAAATCTACTTATCTTTTAAATCATTCCAAATTTCCAGATCTAATCCAAATCTTGTCCTAGCATCCATACTTTTTCCCTTTCAATTCTTATTTGGAATCGCAAATTGAAATGTAGTAATACCACGTAAAATACACCCTAAATAGACATAGAAAATTAAATGAAGAATAATTAATAATAATTAGTACAATAATAATAGGTCAAAAATACGAATATTCAATAATTGGGAATATGACCACAAAAATATTATGATTGTATTCGTGGCGAGATTCCCATTTTCATATGTTATTGATCGAAAACGGAGTTTGTGTGAAAAAGATACGTATATAAGAAGTTGGACAATAATAATATACATACAAGATTTAGATGTGAAATTAAAAATATAAATCTGAAATAAAATAAATACAAATGTAAGAAGAGAATATTCCATTTTCGGATTCTAAGTAATGCACATATAAACATGTAAGAGCAAACAACGGTTGAAAAGAAACGGAAATAACTGAATGAAATTAATTACTAGTTAATAATAAAACGGAGGTGCAAGTGAATTAAATTCACTAGTCCCCAACCTTAAGGGGGTCGACCGCCTACCATTAAGGGAGTTCACCCTACGGGTCAACCGCCCAATGGAGTTAAGGGTGGTGGCGGCTAGGTTAAGTTAGATTTTCTTTTGTGGTTTGCTAATTTGTATGGTTTGGATTTAATAATTTAAATCCAACGGTTCTGCGACAATAAATAGACCCTCTAGCCTCCTCTCTAAACCTCGCATCTCCTCTAGACTCTGCCTTAGTTGTTTCTCTTCTCAAATTTGTTTAGTTCCAAATTAATTAAGGTTAGTTTTCTTCTTCCTCAAATCTAATCTATTTCTCCTTCTTTTATTCTAATTTCTGTTTAGGGATTCTGAAACTAGATTTTGTGTATGTATATGATTCTAATCTTATTCCTACATGTATAATAATTTAGAAGTAGAAATTGGATTGTGCACATTCGAGACTGCAATTCAGAATCTGACAATTTATAGTTTTCATCTTCTTCTTGTACTATGTATGGAAATTCTTTCAAGTTTATCTATTTTTCGGTAATAGTTAGTGTTACTACCAAAATTAACTATAAAATCACCTGATGGTGAAGGGGTATCGGAAGAATACGAGTGATGATGGTGAAGGAGTTTCTGAAAGCAGGGAGTCAAATAATAGAAAGAACCGAAAGCCAAAAAGAATGATCTGGGAGCGACATATACCGACACCTTCCCAGAAGGAAGAAACTCAAGGTCTACAGAAATCCAACGAATTTCATCAGGTAAGGATCTAATCGGAAGGATCTATCCAACAAAGTCAGACCTGCGGGATCCTTCCTACAGCGTCAACCCAGCAGGTGGTCTTGTGGTGAGAAGCCATTCAGGTCAGAAACAAAGAAAGTTGGAGAAAGAAGCTCCGCCTACGGGAACCCGGAAGGCCGAAAGGGCCCTCAATACTAACCCACCTAATACCGATACGACAAGAGGTTGAAACACTAAGAGCATCAAGCCAGAAAAGCGTAGGGATTATTTGGAACCAACTTCCGAGACATCCACCACATAAATGTCGAGAGAACGTCTTGATAAACAACAGATGAATTACCTAGAACAACCTTCTGGAGCATCAGGCTATACCTGAAATCCCAACGAAAGGCAAACCGGAACCCTGGAAGGGATACCAGCTATCCACACTAGTCTATTCAGTACAGACACCAACAGTGATTTCGAACCGGCAGCTATTCACATACATAATGAGGGCAGTCCCCTCCAAGTATTCAGGGGAAAACCGGAAACCTATATCTAAAACTCTGTGACTGAGAGCATGCAACTGAGAGCTTAAAATACCTTCCAAAGTACTACAACAACAGCAAGCGCATATCGATCTCAAAGAGGCTCGTGGTTTGCCGAAACCTTCATTACAGACGCTATAATTAACACTTCAAAACGTCCGGAGCTAAAACATTCGAGACCAAAGAAAAAGGCAGCCGACAAAGACTCCTGAAGGCCCAACGACCCAACAACGGGAGAGGCCCCGAGTTCCCTATAAATAAGACCTCAGGAGTCACATTAGGGGGGTTCAAATTCTTGTATTTTTTCCTGTTTAGAAAAATCCAAAAAGGGAGACCAATTTAAAGATCTCTTCGATTCTATTCATGTAAGAAAAAAATTAATAAAGAGCAAGATCTACACCTATGGTATTTACTGTGAGTTTATCATTTTCAATTATTGTGATTTTGGTTTACTGTTTGCTACCTACATATGTCGATTCCTTGGCCGAATTTATACCTATAATCGGAGGAAATGACTCCTCTTAGTCAACCTAAACCCTTTCTATAAGCTTAGGTGTGATCAACGAGCTTAGATCTCCCAGTGAATTTGACCTTGATACCCATAAATGGTGGTCTGACCCAAACTAGTGAAGGATGAGCGAACCATTTCCCTCTCAGGTTCATCCCCATCGACCTGATTCCGGTGTTGACGAAAACTATAGTTAACATTTTGGCGCTAGAAGGAGGGCCTGAACCTCCGCTCCTTTGGTTAACCTTTCCATATATCCACCTAAGTTGTTCCGTCCCGGATTGGACTAAAACTTTGAAGAAGCGAAGTTATGGGTAAGAGGTTCTAGCAAAAGCCTTCAGAATCTCGAATGGATGAATTAGAAATCATGGACCCAGGAGTAACAGAAGAACTAAGGCTGAGAGTAAAATCCTTACGCATAATGAAGCGGAGGAGGGAAATGGAACAATATACTCCCGATATCGAGAATTATAGTTATTCCCACATAGGGAAAACCCTATTGCCTCCTCCAAATGACTCTACATCCAAGGGTATCAGCATTTTTTCTCAATTAAAGAAAACCCTCCTCGGGCAAGTTAGTGGGACGACGCTTGAACGATAAATAATGGACAATTTCAACCACTTTACCAACAAATGGTCCGAAGAGATTACATCTCAATTTCAGTATGTTCTGGGAGAGGAAAGAATGAAAGTGTAGGCACTACAGTTAGGCTGGATCACAAAAGGATTAAACTCCAGCAGCAAGAAGAAGGACATACACCAAGGGTACCCAAGGGATACTACCTCACCACTTCGATGGAGAACATTTACTTCCTAACCAAATACGAACTCAACTATTGGCCATTCATGAAGAAAAACCCAAATACGAAAGGAAAACAAGAGGGCCATACTGCCATTACCACATGATGAATGGACACGAGACTAATTGCTGTAGAATCCTCGGGGAAACCGTCGTTAAATTCATCAACCAAGGGCAATTACGAGAGTTTATGAAAAAATCAAAGTGAATTCGGGAAAAATCCTTAGGAAAAGGATTACTAAACATGTTCAAGGGTACGAAAAACCCTCCTCTCAAAATTTAAAAGGAAACCCAAAAGGGGTCTAATCATAAATGGATTAAATCCCTCGTCATCGCCAAATTGGTCAGGACGAGGCATCCCCTAGAGGGGAATGGCATGTTTGTCTTTCTCCATGCCCAAATCAAAGAGGGAAGGGTTAAAGCATCAAAAGCGTAAGCCTCCATTTCACACCAGAAATGGTCATGGCGGTGCATCTAACCTTAGCATGCCCTACCTCTGCTCGTAGAAGAGTATGCCATGCCTCTGCTAGAACTAAGCACGTCCTCCCTTTGCTCGTAGAAGAACACGTCCTACCTCTTCTTATGTTCCGCGTTACCCGTAGAAGGGAACGCAAACCCTTATAATCGCCTACGATGGTCAGGATAGGGAACCCCTCGGAGGGGGTGGTGTGTAAGCCTCTATCAGAATCTACGATGGTCAGTATAGAGCATCAAAAGAGTAAACCTTAGTTATGTGCCTACAATGGCCCCGTCTAAGTTTCTAAGAACTTATCATCTCCTACGATGGTCATGATAAGGCGCCTCCTGGAGGGAGGTCGGGTAAGTCCTTGGGCCCTGCTTGTGGATAACCTAGCCAAGCGCACCGGACGCACAGGCTCAGAGAGTGGCCAACAAAGCACGTACATCCTCTGCTTTGACATCAAGAGCCCAAGGAGTGGCTTAGGAAGCACGTACAGACTCTGCTTCACAGATCGAATCCAAAAGGGATGCCAAAACAATCAATGTCCGAAAAGGGAGTTTCGGTCTTCTATATTAATACCCGAATCTGGGTTGATTCAGCTCTTCACAAATACCGGAGGGAGTTCCGGTCTTTTATATTAATACCCGAATCTGGGTCGATTCAGCTCTTTACAAATACCGGATGGGGTTCCGATCTTCTATATCAATACCCGAATCTGGGTCGATTCGACTCTTCACAAATACCGGAGGGGGTTCAGGTCTTCTATATTAATACCCGAATCTGGGTCGATTCGGCCCTTCACAAATACCAGAGGGGGTTCCGGTCTTCTATATTAATACCTAAATCTAGATCGATTCGAATCTTCACAAATACCGGAAGGGGTTCCGATCTTCTATACTAGTTCCCGAATCTGGGTCGATTCGGCTCTTCACAAATACCGAATGGGTTCCGGTCTTCTATATTAATACCCGAATTTGGGTTGATTCGACTCCCCATAAATACCGAAGGAGTCCCGGTCTTCTATTAATATTGATGCCAAGTCCTGGTCGATTCAGTGCTTTGCAAATACTGGAAGAGGGCTTCACGGTTCCCAATCTTTAATTATTCGGATAAGGATTATTTCGGGACTTCCACTAGAGTCGAAAGGGAATCTCTGGCCTATAGTCTTAAATACCCGAACCGGGGTCAATTTAGTTCTTCACAAACATTGGAAGAAGCAACCCAACCTCGTCTCGATGCCAAGGCGCAAATCACAGCCGGATGTAGGGTTCCAGTCACAACACAAGGTGTCCGGATCTGGGTCGGTTCAAATTCTCAGAGCTGAACAAGAAAGAGTTAGTCAACACTTGTCCCAACTCAGATTTGGCTTGGAAGCGCGTTTCCACCATTACTAGGCACAAACTAGTAGCCCCCTCATCTTTCTTTTACTCAGGAAAGTGTCTTTGATTTATACGAGTATATCAAATGTTTGCGCCAACACAAAAAACACGAATGAGCACTATAGGCCTTTCACATTTAACGCACTTTGATACTGATTAATCCCACCAAGAGTATAGGATGCTATTTAAAAGCCCATATGACAAACTCCCAACGAAACGCGCCGGAGATGTGCACCTTGTCATGATATAACCATAGCTAAAGAAAAGCATTTATACTGAAATGCATGGTCGTGTGTTAAGTAATATCATTGTAAGTCCTACCCCTATTCGTATATACTGTCGCTATAGAATACTATATACTCCACTGGCAAAATGTTGTATACTTCGTACATTGCGTAATTGTTTACAAGGAAGTTCATGAAATAAATACATCTCCAAATAAAAAAAATACCCATGTCCCAGCACTACAACTCCCGTATAAGCAATAGTCTAACACTCGGTAGAATGCATCTTATTCATGGGACTAGGAAGAAGTAGCAGAACGATGAATTGCAGTACGCAAAAGCCCGTCGACTTTTCGCATTTTTCTATGACCACGCACGAGTCATCCAAAGGTTTAGGCTGCCACTTTAAAGCTTGATTGAAAGCCTTGCCCATTGCACGAAGGTTTTTGTTTTCCTTCTTCAAGTCAAAGGCATCATTGTGCAAAGACTACTTCTCCTTTTGTAGTTTTTTAATCTTGGAAGTATAAAAGTTTGTACGATGAGAGTTAACCTCAATCCCCTTTCTATCGCAAAAACTTTTCATGTTGGCCTTAACCTGTCTATGCCACCTGACAGCAAGGGAATAATCCATTCCAGAGGGAAAGTCCCCTCTCTCAAGCTCTGAAGTTTCGGACCCCGTCGAAGCCTGCGAGACTCCAGAAGCGGAGATTCCAAGAGCGCATCCAAAGATAGATCCCCATTCTTTACATTTTACTAGTACGTCTTTACATCTCGCCTCTAGGTCAATAGCTTGACACTGGAGTTCATCCTTTTCTCCATCAAAGTCGATAGAAGAATTTGTCTTTATGCTCCTCTTCGCTTCGAGGATATTTTTATCCTTTTGCTTTAATTGAGCCTCCAATACACTTATTTGTTCCTTCAAACATTGCGTAAATGGCTCCTCAAGCAAGGCAGATCCGCCATCAATACCAGTAGGAGAATTCTCCAGGAAATCTCCTAAGCACAAAGCAAGAAAAACACCTTTATCTACGAAAGAGGAAGTGTCTTTGGGTGAACTTTCCTGTTCATATAAACAAATAAGCTACCGTTTGCGAAATTTATTGCCAGAAGACATCATTATTTGAGCCCTAGAAATGCATGCAGCAGAAAGAAAATGAAAACGAATACAGTTCCCGTCCATACGCGCTATTGTCAACTAAAAAGAATACAACAAGTTATTTTCTCTTCTCAGTACTCTTTTCCTTTGTGTTACATATTAACTTCGCATGATGAGTTCTAAGTTTCTTTAATATCATTTCCCTGTCATTCCCCAAGAAATTGAAAGATAACTGAGGGTACTTCATATAAATATGTTTGAGCTCTTTCAAGAAGCGTTCCCTACTAGATTTATAAGGAGGCTTTGTAAGAAATTCCCTCCTCATCTCAGATAGAGAATGAAGGTCATCCTTGAAAAACACGGTAATCAGGGAAAATAGAATTTTCATCATCGTAAGAACAAATCATCAAGGGTCAACTTCTACAAGCAAAGAAGGAATTCAGAAATTGAGGTTTATACCTGAGGAATGGGGGAGGCTGTGTACACCGCCTATTCTCTTTCACCAAGCTCCGGAAGATTAACTCCTTCCGTAAACAACCATCTCTACACGAGTCGCCTACATTACCACCTCCTATATCCAAAATCATATTTTCATCATCTCCAGACATTGAGTAGTCGGGCAATTTTTCAACAAACAAAAGATCCTCAACCTTCGCCTTTTTCCCTTTGGAAATCTTAGTGTCCCAATCTGATGTAATAACACTCCCTAAGATCCTATTCCGAAGGGATGAGGAAAGAGAAGGAAAGTCCATGTCTGGGAACTTGACACGGTTATCATGGTAGGCTAAAAAGAGAGCCTTTTCATAACGTCCAGACATCATGTCTGGAAAATGCACCTTCAAAAACAAGGAAATCTAGTCCTGAGTCTCGTAAACTATCCACTTAGCATCAAAAAGAATTGTTTCCCTTGTTTTCAATCTCCCTGCTTGCTTCATCAACATATCCAACTTCTCACGCTTGAGGGTCGGGGCTTCAGCGGCTAAGGTATTATTGCCAGCTCTTTCCCTCTCAAGAGACACTCTCAGTTGGCTACAAGCCTCTTCATTGTTACTCTTCGCAAAGGTTAAATCGTGGAGCTTAGACTCTAACATGGTCTTCTCTTCTTGGAGTTCTTTCTTCTCTGGGATAAGGAGATAGTTGTCGCCCCGGCAACATACCTATTCCTTGATATTTAAAAATAAAAGAGGAACAATGTGATGTTAGTCCTTACATCGATAAGGCAGATAAAAAGTCTCAAGAAAATAAGAGTACAAACCAAAAGTTACCTTTTAACAAGATTAAGGAAAAAATTAGACCATTCTTCGGAGGCAAATTCCGGAGCATCGGAGACATCAATGGAGGGTAAGACAGATCTGATAATCTTATCAAAGTCCAAAGCCTGTAAAGAAGAACTCATAGGGAAACACAGCTGATAAGGAGAAAGGAGCAACCCACGCTCTCTCAAATCTGAATCTCCCTGAGATTCAGATCTTAGGAAACTAGCAACAAAGTCACTTCCTATAGTCTCCGCTGAGGAAGGGAAGACATTAGGAAACCCTCCAGAAGAAGGAGCAAGAGGGGCATACGGTAGCCGACAACAGGGCGACTCAATAATTTCATCTCCAGAAGAACGGGAAACAAAATTTGCCCTCTTATGACCCCTAGAAGGACCACTGTTGAAGGCCGAAGCGGACCTCTTTTTAGATAAAAATTCAGGAGGGGAAGAGACCATGGAAGGTTGGTATGAACCATCCCCAAGAAATACGGAATTAGAGAGAGAAAGTTGTTCTAGAAGATTTTGTCCCAAAGGTGAAGAGGCGTGCCCGCAAAGAAATTTCGGGAATAGCAAGGCAGAATGCTGGTTCAAGACACCTGGGACTTCACCTATGGCACTATTCATTAGAAGTCCCTTCACTCCAAGCTTCCCCTCCATTGAACAAAGCCCAGATTTGCTCGGGTTGGAGTTACCAATTTGTGTGATCTCAGACATAGTCTTGCCAGGTGATGCCATAACACAGACATGTATTTTAATCTAATTTCTATTTGATGATTGCACACAAACAACACACAGACATATAGGCGACATGGAATTTTGTTATCCCATGGGACAATGATCTTGGTTGGGAAGATCGATGTCAGCATGTTAAATTACCTTCTAATACGAATTATTTGTTTGTACAAATTTTACTTCTCAAAGCCCCAGTAATGAACGAGGATGGGTACAACTTCTTAAAGATCGCCATTAATCGTTATCTCGGACGATTAGTGAGAGTTTAATCAACGCTAGAGCCATAAATTCCTGATTCAAAGCATAATCCAAATCGGTGATTGAAGTTCGAACAAGAGAACTTACTACTAGTAGATCTGAAATCCTAGGAAGATAGTGTGACAAATTTTGATGAACAGTAACCTTGCTTTAGTGAAATGCTATGTAGGAAAAAGGAGGAGGGAGAAAAAGAAAATTCCTTTTTTGGGGAAAAAGAGATTCGCCTTGCCTCCCAGTCGTACATCTGAGACCAGATTTGACGAACAGGATTTATGCGGGAAACACAGAAATGTTGGCCAGAGGTAAAAAGTGAAAAGAAGAAGAATTTGTATTCAGAATCCAGGGACAATCTAGACTGCCCAAAAGGGGACCAATCAACGCACCTAATTGAGGGAGATCAAAAGACACAGGAATAAGACTTCGGAAAAGACAAAAAGCTTGACATGAAAAGTCAAAAATACCCCTTCACTAAGGGGGGAAAATGTTACTACCAAAATTAACTCCGAACCCAACTGATGGTGAAGGATTATCGAAAGAATATGAGTGATGATGGTGAAGGAGATTCCGAAAGCAGTGAGTCAAATAATAGAAAGAACCGAAAGCCAGAAAGAATGATCTGAGAGCAACATACACCGGCACCTTCCCAGAAGGAAGAAACTCAAGGTCTACAGAAATCCAACAAAGTTCATCAGGCAAGAATCTAACCGGAAGAATCTATCGACAAAGTCAGACCGGCGGGATCCTTCCCACAACGTCAACCTGGCAAGTGGTCTTGTGGTGAGAATCCATTCAGGTTAGAAACCAAGAAATTTGGAGAAAGAAGCTCCGCCTATGGGAACCCGGAAGGCCGAAAGAACCCTCAATACTAACCCGCCTAATACCAATACGAAAAGAGGTTGAAACACCAAGAGCATCAAGCCGGAAAGCGTAAGGATTATCTGGAACCAACTTCCGAGACACCCACCACATAAATGTCGGGAGAATGTCTTGATAATTAAACAACAGATGAATTACCTAGACCAACCTTCTGGAGCCTCAGGCTATACCTAGCAATCCCACCGAAAGGCAAGCCGGAACCCTGGAAGGGATACAAGCAATCCACACTAGTATATTCAGCACAGACACCAACAATGATTCTGAACTGGCAACTATCTACATACATAATGAGGGCAGGCCCCTCCAAGTATTCACGGCAAAACCGGAAGCCTATATCTAAAACTCTATGACCGAGAGCATGCAACCGAGAGCATGCCACCGAGAGCTCAAAATACCTTCCGAAGAGCTACAACGACAGCAAGCGCATATCAATCTCAAAGAGGCTCGTAGTTAGCCGAAACCTTCACTACAGACGCTATAGTTAACACTTCAAAATGTACGGAAGCGAAAACATTCGAGACCAAAGAAAAAGGCGGCCGAAAAAGACTCCTGAAGGCCCAACGGCGGGAGAGGCCCCAAGTTCCCTATAAATAAGACCCCAGGAGTCACATTAGGGAGGGCTCGAATTCTTGTATTTTTTCCTCTTTAGAAAAACCCAAAAAGGGATACCAATTTAAAGATCTCTTCGATTCTGTTCATGTAAGAAAAAGATTAATAAAGAGCAAGATCTACACCTACGGTATTAATTGCGAGTTTATCATTTTCAATTATTGTGATTTTGATTTACCGTTTGCTACCTAAATAAGCTGATTTCTTGGCCGAATTTATACCTATAATCGAAGGAAATGACTCCTCTCAGTCGACCTAAACCCTACCTATAAGCTTACGTGTGATCAACGAGCTTAGATTTCCCAATGAATTTGATCTTGATACCCAGAAACGGTGGTCTGACCCAAACTTGTGAAGGATGAGCGAACCATTTCCCTCTCAGGTTCATCCCCATCGACTTGATTCCAGTGTTGACGAAAACTATTAACAGTTAGTATAAAACTGGATTGGTTATGCCTAAAGAGATTTGGGATTTTTACAAAAACAAATCATATATAAATCCCCTAAATCTCTAGTAAATCAAAAAAGGGTCAATCTAGTTGTTTATTTGGATTCTAATTATTGTTGTAAATAAAGAGGGATATTGTTATTTTGGTATGTATGTAAAATTATCATCTAGTCGATTTTACTTTATTTTATTTTTATTTTAAATCAAATCAACAGAAAAGCGTGAATTTGGGTACTGTAAATATGTATGTTTAAACCCCCATTTTTATATAAAATAGATGACTTAGACTTAATAAACACATGTGACAAAAATCCTCATTTTTGTATAAATCTAGTAAGTGGAAGTAAAACTGTATTAGAAGGAATATACATGTAATATTGTTTATTCACCATGTCCCCTTTTATTAATTAAAATAATCTTAAAAGCCTAGGTTACAAGTTATCTTTATTTATGTTATGTTATATTCCCTATTATTGCTTCAGATTTAAAATGAAGCATTTTATGTTATGTTGTTAAATTTGAGAAATATGACTTTTAAACCTTATTTAAGAGTTATGATTGACAATTATATGTTTAGTATATTTTCTTTACGTGACTAACTTATCAGAGTCTTATTTATATTTATTAAATAGCGTAATTAATGTATCATAAATGCATGTTGAATGTGTTTTAGTTAGGAATTCAAATTAAGCGTTCTCGTAGGAAAATTGTATGTTATGTGTGTATTAATGGATTTTTAAAATATTAAGTGACACGTGGACACGAGTTTAACCCCTGCTTGTAGTAGAAGTCTATTTAGAACCGCCCGACAAATCTAGCAGTTATAAAAAGACAAGTTAATATGAGATATCTAGTGTCATGCGTCATGTAACAACCCGGGGATTCTGAACCAATTTAAAAAATTTATTTTAGCTATTTTAATGGATTTTGAATATTTAAAATGATTTATTTTAAATGATAACGACTAAAAATTTATTTAAATCGAAGTTAGAAGGAATAATTTTATTTCAATTATATAACGAGCCTGAAATGGCACGGTAGTTTAAAATTTCGATTTCAAATGAATGTACATGATTCAAAATAAATCGGATATTGGTCGCTACTGGCCAAAAGATAGGTCTGATAGGACCGGGAAACGTATTGTTCAGGAATAACCAATCCACTAAAGTATGTATGGACCGTCCCTGCTGCTAACCAGGGCTCACTAGCGTCGGAGTCTTGAGGCAATTGCTAGAGTGTCTCGAAATCGGTGAGGATGATTCCTAGCCTCGACTCATGATGGAAACCCAATTTCTAATATGACATTACGGATTTGATTGTAAGCCTATATATGGCGACATAGTATATGGTAGCTATGCCGTCTAGGATTGATACATTTACTTTGAAAATGTTTTAAACTGACTAGACACTAGTAATAATATCAAATGAATTTGTTTATGCGTACCAAGCATTTTTGGCCATTATAAGGTAAAACTCTATCCTCCGATTTGCGTTGCATTGTGTGATGATATTTGAGTCTTATAATGGTTTCATTTTTCTAAAAAGCATTGCGTTGTTTAAAAGATTTACTTTATTTTATGCACTGGCAATAAACCCATTCCGCGTTAGAGGCGTGGTCCTGTGATTAGCCTTATTATTAAATAAGTTAAGTAAGATTTTTTGTACCAGTCCCATGACTGACTCGTAGTTTGTTTCACTTGCAAATTCGGGTGCCCCTATTTCCACACAGGCAGTCGAGTGGTTTGTTTTGCAGATATTCATTTATTGAGCAGGATTCTGGATTGAATCTTAAAGCTACGTCCAAAGCATTGATAGGGTTCCGCTATGTTAGTTTATTGGTTTCGCTGCACTGTATTAAAATTATTATGAATTAGTCTTCCGCTGTAGAACTATTTTTCGATGTACTCTAATATATTCTGTACTCTGATGTAACATTATTATGATGTTTATAAAAGTCTTCTGTTATTTGTTCTGATGTGTTGTATACCCAGAGTTAGCGTATCCGGGGTTCAAGCGATCTAGGTCGATTTAGCGATCGATTGGGTCCGAGCGAAATCTGTATCTTTACACGTCATTTATGTGAAGTACATACAAACATGAGGTTAACTCTTACATGTAGTATAAGTCTGCCCGGAATCACCTGGAAAATCCAACAACTACAAGAAGTTGAGTTAATGTGAGACGCTAGTATCATAGATAATTTCTGTAAAGTAGGGCTGCCTCGAGAAAGTACTAAGTGGTTGATCCTCCTTTTTGGGTAATAATTGGTTAAGACTTGGTTGTTCTTAAGGTCCATTCCTTGGATTTGGGCTAAAGTCATGAGACTTACCCTTATTAGGTATTAAATGGTCTATGGGTCCACATTTTTCTAATAGTTATGAGGTATTAAAAGGTCTTAAATTAAATGTTAAATGGTATACGAATGAGTGGGTTAATTCTCTAGAAGTTCCACCGAACATGGAAAGGGAACCACCTGTCTATGGAAAGTGTTATATGGCTAGGAGTTCACCTTTAATGATAATTAGATAGTAATGTATGGGTCCGCCGAAACGGTCATAAATGGCAATGAGAGTCTACCTAAATCTCGTATTAAGTGGTTGATTATTGTCTCTCTCATTACATCGAGAGAATATTAGACAACATTATCGATTAGGAAACGAGGACTTAAGTGACTGGGGTCCGGCGTAGTGTATTAAGTGAACATAGGAATCCACCCATATTTATGATGGACTTAAGTGACCAAGAATAGTTCGCCTCTTTCCTGTAAATGCATATATGTGCAGTATATATGTGTATTATATTCGCCTAGACATAAATTAGAAGGGTCCATACTGCTAAGTATCGTAATTAGGTTTCCTTTTAAATTTAAAGAATTTTAATTCACCATGACTGTTGTTCTGACCCCCCCCCCCCTCCTCTTAACAATACAGGTTATGTAGGATGGTAGGGCATAATTTATGATGACATGGAAAAAGAAGGTTAGCGATGGAGATCTTTGTCTAATTTATTATTATTATATTTAGTACCTGGTTGTATCTCTGAAATAATTATGATGTAACATGAGTCATTTATTATGGCTTTTGGCATTCGTTTTGATGTATTCAACATTTATGAGGTTTTGATGATATGGTACATATATTTCGAATATTATATTTTACCCATTCCACTATAAGAATCTGGTTTCGTTTTAGTCTGGCTCTGTCATTTTATTTATTTAGAAACCAATGACTTACTTAGAATGACTCTAAGTTCCAATGGGCATTTTCTAGGCTAGAAATTAGGCCCATTCTAGGTTGGTAGTTACCTATACATAGATCTACAATTTTGGATCTAAATAAACTAAATTAACCACATATAAAACCCGATCTGGAATCTTACCTTGTACGAACGACCTTTCGATATGCACCTCATTCTAAATCTAAAATCTTGTTACCCCAATTGACTACAGAAAGCCTAAATTAACCACATATATAATTTCTAAGGTATTGGATGAAGAAGAGAAGTGACATGGCTGCCAAGTCCATTAATAATAAAACTAGTTTGGTGGCTAACCCTGTATGTTTATTTATATGTACCTAAACCAGTGTGGTTCGTTCGATTTTAAACAAATAAATTTTTTTCGTTTGCAGGATTCCCAAATTCTTTCTGTTTGAAGTCACTTATTACATTGTCCAATATTTGCTAAACGATCCTGTTAGGATGGGCCATCATAGTTGCGATGGTCGCTTATGTCCCACATGGTATTGTCCTAAATCCGTTAGTACATGAATCCACTGTCTTAAAGTTTTGTGATAGACCGTAAGCGATTGTCTACATTCAGATTCATTTAGGCTACTTTATACGCATCTTGTGAGGTTACCATTGTATTATCACTCTTTATTAGACCCAATGTATAGCTAATTTCTTTATGCATTTTCCTTATCTTTCTTTTTCTTTTTATTCTTTTTCCTATTATTATTTTCTTCTTAGGCCCTTATCTATCATAAAAATAGTCTTTGTTTACTATTTGGCCCATATCTACCGTAAAAATAGTCACTGTGTGCTATTTATCATGAAAGTATCTATTTAATCTTTTTACTTAACATGACAATCTCTTTTCCTTTTTAACTCATCTAAAAGATATATGTATTGATTTATTCTTTATTTATCTTTATATCTTTTAGTGTCATGACTTTGTCTTTTCTCTAGTTCATCAAGTGTTAGGCTTGATTACTATCTTATCTTTTATCTTTCTTGATTGTTACATTTTTTACTTCACTTAATATTTTCTTTCTAGGGCTTTTCATATGGTAGTAAGTTAGCGAAGGGGTTTTACTATAATCTATTTCCATATTTACTATAAAATAAGCGTTTGTGTAGTGATCCGTAATTAAAAGATGTCTTTTTTTGGTAGTTAGTACAAAATACAATAATTACCTCTATTTTATACATATCCTCATTCTTTCTTCTATTCTTGTAATTACCTTCACCACATCTATCCGAAACTGTAATATAGAAATCTATTTTTCTCAAATAACTACAATATTACAAGTTTCCCAAATCAGGTTATAAGAAACTTTCTCTTGGTACATTTTCTAAATTTAATATAATTATTGCAAATTTTATCCACAATTTCTTACTAAGGCTTATGCCATTTCTTTTACGCTTAAGTTTGTATTTTGATTATAGATTCATTTTAATTCCACATTAATATCTTTGCACGTAAATACTAATAACTTTAAATTTACAGTTTAATATGAGCAACTCAAATGAAATTCAATAAACAATAATAAGCAATCAACAACAGGCTTCGTTCTCTTGGAAATGGCGACTTGTAACTCCCTTTTTACCTTCTTCTTCAATCCTCTGCATTATTCTCTTCTTCGTTCCTTTCATTATCTTTTCTTCTTCGTGCTCCACACAGAGGATAAAATTCACACAGTCATACCCTTCATTTCAACTCTTTACTCCCCCTCATGCTTGATAATCCTTATGGATTTGATTTGTGCGAGGATGCTTGAATTGATTCAGTTTTCAAATCTGCCTCTCGATTCCTGTTGACTGCCTCATGCATGACCGTAACTGGCTGACGAGGTCGGACCTTGGGTTGGTTTTTTGGATATGATAATGTTGGTGAGTTTTAAGTTATTCTGTGATTTCCTTGCCCATCTGGTTTGCATCTCCATGAGTTCAGGTATATTGCTGAAATGTTTTGGGTATTTCTATTTTCCGACTACTTTTGTGGAGTGATGGGGGGAAGGCCATGCTTCTTTGCTGGTCCTTTATTTTTCTTTTTAGCTAATTGGTGATAATTTATCTACGGGGATAGCTGGATATGGTTGGTGTTGTGTCATTTTCTTGTTTCCTTCTCCTCTCTGAGTATGGTCTTATGATAATTTTTTCATCCTGGTCGGTGAAGATGTCAAATGCTCAAAGTAATGTTCCTTGTACTTCCTTTTTCTCAGCCAATTGCCTGGGATGATGGTCTTCTAACCTATGGAAAATTATGTTTCAAGTGATATGCTTGAGTCTGGTTATGCTTAGTTCGTTCTACCTTCAACTTCAATGCTTTGCTACGATGAGCCTGTTAGATTTCTCGGCTGTAATATTTGCCTTTGATGTGATTTTTGATACATGTCAGGTGCTTTGTCTTCGACATTGTGCTGTTGTACCTTATTGAAGTGAGGCAGCCGAATTAAGTCATGCCCACTGTGTTACTTGTCTTGGATTAGCTACAGCTGTGTAGTGCTGTTTTACTGGGTCTAGACCGAGTCCTTTAAATTTTGGTGTACCAATGTAAGTTCTGTCACTTCTGGCTAGAAGTTGACATGTATTATGCAATGGCTTTGGCAAGTCTCCCTGCGTGGAGTTGTGATATTTTTCTAGGTCTTAGGCCTAACTCGTGACGACCGCCCTGTACATCCTGCACCGAACTAAGGAATGGTGCATTGTATGACATGTCAGGCCGAAACAAGACGATCATCAGGGTAGAATAACTCAAAATGAAACCTATTGTATAACTCATAGCGCATGGATATTATATAATAATAAAATATACAACATGACATAGTAGTGAAGCATAACTGAACAGAAAATCAAATCTCCATAAAACCACAGAATATCAAGTACAATACATTTGAGTACATGAATCTCTGAATACAATATGCCTCACTGCATCCCTCAGAGTCTCAAAACCATCAACATACAACTAAAATAGAAAACAAATATCTAAATATTAGGTAGTAATAGTATGCCAGCCTCCTTCTCGTCACTGCATAGCATCAATGGCACTAAACTTGTTGCCTGCTACTCAGTCTGCTCATCAATAACATTGATGAACAACCCAAGGTAATAAGAAGGAAGCATAAAACCTTGAGTCAGATAACCGTCTTAGTGAGCAATAAAATAACTAATAATAGTTACACAGGATAATATGAATATAGGCGGATCAACCATCTGATCTGCCCAGCAACCAACAAGTTAACACGTGAAAACCATCCATCACATGACATTGCAGAATAGAAAAGGAACACCCCAATCCCTCTTTTATTCTTCATCCTACGGTGATGGACTACACAGAGAAAAATACAGAAGAAAGCACACAATCAACCATAGCGTGCATCCAATATCCTAGCTATCACCGACTATAGACTTGAATCATCGATAATCGAACTTGCTTTTAACGATCAAAAAGGAAAATGGAAAACCTCGGTTCTAGCCAAACTACCATACACATTCATGAATTGTATGTTTCTCTTTTTCCATTCTCGACAACTAGGCCCATCATGACTGCCCAGGGTATATGATATCGAATCTGATCCTAATGGGCGTCCCCCACAATACCCCTGCTTTGAGCCTGTTAGAACACTTCAATTACCGACGATTTCTTGGTGCATCAAACCTGTCAAGCATTTAATCTATGTCACTCAATTCATTTCTCGAACCATTCCATTATCATCCATGATTGACTCACATCCTGTCAATCCATCATCGTACTGGATCGTACATCGAATCATGACCCGTGTCACATCAATCCGGCTCCGACCACTCCTACATGAGTTCACAATCGAAGCATCATCCATCATTGAGTTGTGCATCCATCATCTGAAGTCCATTTCAATCCAAACTTCATCAACAACCTCTAGAAGCCAAAACGATCAAGCTCCCCAACACTCACCATCACCAAGCCTTCCCCAATGGGTTGGTGCCGACCCATCTACTTAGACAATTTTGGCTAAGTAGTTGTACACAATCTATCATTGTCTGGAGCATATTTTTTCGGTCCATTCTCCAATCATTCGGAAGTTTGTGTTTAGTCTTTTGCCGGTTCATTCATATCTCGAGTAATCAACCTACAACCCATCACAATCCAACTCCGAAATGATGTGAAAATACACACATGGCCTCAACTCATCATCCCTATGCCACGCCATCAAGAGTCGATGCCATCCGACCCTCGGTTATGGGTCGGTGCCGACCCATACACTTAGTGTATTTTTGCACCAAAATTTACGTGCTCCAATCCCCCGTCTTCTAGAGCGACTGCGCCAAGTCTCGCCTGAATCCGATCATCTGAACCTCTGATTCGCTTTATTCTTCAGTCTTAAGACCAATGACAACCAATTATAACAAACAACTCAAACAACATTATCAATTCAATCAAAACAAATTTCAATTCAAACAGCACTGAACATACAAACATGAACAGTTCACAATTATAACATATCATAAACATAAGATCTAGCATGATTCAGATCTAAACATACGTATAAACATGATTAATCTAACATTATCCGATTAATATGATCAAATTTAGGTTTTTCTAGGGTTTCTAAATCATAGTTAAACACACACGATCAGATTTAACGTAATTATATCATATATGAATGAAATTAACATAGATCTAACACATACAAACCTCTTCTTCTGTGTGAGAGATATCTATCACTCACCTAATCCCCAATTCAATGTAAATCCGACAAGATCAGATCTAGACAACGTTGAAAACCTTCAGAGTTGATGCAATTTAATGTGATATAACTTCCCTTGATGATGATCTATCTTCTAGATGCAATCTATTATGAATCTGATTAAAAAGAATGAAGAAATAGGGTTTGAGGTTGAACCGGAGAATCACTGACGTCCAAACTAAAGTTTAGAATGAAGAGAGTAACCATAGTTCTCTCCCCAAGTCCCCCTATTTATATCTTTTGGTCATTAGTCTAATGGGCAAGGCTAATCAGCCCATTAGTTACTAATCAGTCTGCCTAACTGCAGCTGAAACTTAAAGCAGCGATTCCTCTCAAACCGCTGAACCAAATCCTTCATGTGACCACTGTACGGAATTGTAAGCAACCATCCTGATCCAATGAGACTGATTTGGGCACCTGATTCAACCTCAATCAAAAGCTATAGGCCAAACAGTACCCTTAAGGGAAAAATGGTCATAATTGAATTCGGTAAAAATCACGGACATGTCTAATTGTTTTACGATTGGTCATTATGTAAAATACGGGTCATTACATAACTCCTACACTTTAGTTAGAATTTTTGTAGTCTATATATAGTGTCTAGCTCCAGTTATATAACCTAGTTAGGATGTAGTGGACATAACACTTTAAAAGTCATATGAGGTGGATGGTCCACCCTAAAAATCGAATGTAGTAGGTATGTAATCTGCTAAACTCCTATAATATTTGTAATTATTATTTGTTATAATAATAAGTGTTTGCGGTCACTTTAAAAACCGGTCGGCTTTGCCAAAAAATATCAAATGAAGCAATTTCTATAATCAACTTTAACACAACAATTCTTATCTAATGGACTAAATAAGAATCAAACGGTATCATATATCATTATAATTAAAGATATATAATATAATTCATTCACCTTTTAAAACACCCCAAAATTCCAGATGTGATTCAAATCCATTCCTATTATCCATATTTCCCCCTTTGCAATCCAGATCTGGGATCATAAATTGAAACGCATACAAATCTACAAATTTGGATCTAACCAAACTAAATTAACTAAATATAAAATCTGATCCAAAATATTACCTCATACGAATGACCTCCTGATATAAACCTCATGCTAGATCTAAAATCTTCTTCCTCCATTTGAAAACAAAAAGCATAAATATATAATATATAATTTCTGAGGTCTTGAAGGAGGAAGAATAGTGAGGGGGTTTCAGCGATAATTCGGAATAAATGAGTTTGATGGCTAACCGTTCATGTTTAATTATAGGGGTGTTGATCAATGTGGTTAGTTTGATTTAAAACGAACAAAATCCGTTCGTTCCCTATGCCAAGAATACATGGTTTTGACCCGTGTTTGTGTCAAACGTGTGCTCTGCTATACGTGTTACTTAATTTCTAATTAACTATTTTTGAATGTTCTTAAACATTACTAATTACTTCCTTAACAAGTTTTATAATGTTTTGTTATCATTAAATTTCATGTTTAACATATATAATGTTACTTATAACATTAATTACTCCTTTCTTAAATGCTTATTAGGTTGATTAATATTGATTTCTTTCCATTTTAATGCATGCCTGAATTCCAAATTCAAACGTATCTCAATTCTTGAAATTCCTATATGGGTGCAAACACATATGTATAAACACATATTAACTTATTTTTTTCCTTACTTAATCCTTTTGCTATAAATTTCCTTATTGTTTAAATTACCTTTTATATGCTTGTAATGCGCATTAATAATTGATGTTACGTGCATTTTGAATTTCTTCTATTAACAGAGTATGTTACGGACTACATCTGTAACAACCCTGGATTTTTGATCGTTCAAATCAACAAAATTACACAAATGACGACTTAAACGAATCCAAAAATACACATAGTTGTTAGGATTAATAAAAGAAAAAGAAGAATGAAGAAAACAATCACATAATCTCGCAGTGGAAGGACAAAATATAATAAATAAATGATAGTTCATGAATTTATTAAAACTATACACTTGACTATATATTACAACAATTATAAGAGTTGACTATCACAAACATACCAATAAATGCAGCGGAATAATGCTAATAAATACGTAGCCTCTAGCCTCATCAAATTCTCTTAGCTTAACACCCTTCTCTGAGACATGAGCTCGGAGGTTATATTTTTATGAACGTCAATTAGTGATCGACAGAATGTCGACGTGACATCCAAAGATAGGGATGTGCCATGTATGAAGGTAAATACGTAGCCTCTAGCCTCATCAACGGGTAATGACTAAAACATGGGATATGCTTCAGGGTTAGGTGGGTAGCTCCCATTTAGGGTATTGTCATCGCCCGATCTAGAATGGATGACTCTTTTGATTATTGTATGCTAAGGTTCGGTTGTTGATCACAACCAAAAGGGTGAAATATTTGGTACAATCCCTAGAGGGGTTGGCCGATCCTAATTCGCAAGGAGTCCATGCAAGGACCTCAGTATGCTTATCTAGAGAGGTATCGTCATAGGTGGTACTAGGCGCTATCAATTTCCTACATGATCCGAAACCGACACAGAAATTAGCAGGTTAACCCGACCCGTTTAGATGGAAGGTCATTTTCGGGTCAACCCGAATTTGACGCATTTACAAACGGGCGGGTTTAGGGTTGACCTGCTAACCCGATTTTGACCCGCAAAACCCTTTTTAATATTAAAAAAGTAAAAAAAATCCCTAATTTGTTCATAGTAACTAAGTAAAGAGTATTCGTTTCGTACCCGGACCCGGTTAGGGTTTTACTCATTTTCGGTCTTGGTCTCATATCGTTCCATTTTATTTTCAAGTTTCATTTTATTGATTTTAATTTTCAAGATGTCGTCTCTGGTGAGTGGCGACCTTATACTCAACTTCGATCAATCGATCTTCTCTGGCAAGTGGTTGCATGCCTCTCATTCGCGCGCCGTGATCAATCGAGTTGCCTTGAGATTGTGTGTGTGAAACAATGAGCTGCCTTGAGCTTTTGTGTGTGAAACAACCAGTTGTCAATTGTTGTAAGTTGTAATGCTAAGTTTTGCAAATGTAAGACTAGTTTTTTTAATATCATTTTGTTTTCATATCATTTGAATACCATCGTCTGTTTTCAATCCATGCAAGTAGTAGGATCGTAGATGTTCCATTTGATGCAAAGTTGCAAGTTGCTAGAACATTTGTTGCCTTGCCTTTGTTATATTTTATTTGAATATTTATTGTCACATTGATTGTTGAGTCATTGACCATTTGCAAATTTGTTTCGATCTTCTTATTTGATGTGCTGTATAGACTATGATGTTATCTTTTTGTTTGTATCGTGTTAAATTTTAAATCAAGTGCGTGCTCATTGGCATGTTGCCATGTAGATGCAGATTTATAATTTTGTCGTGTAAGTGGTTATTTTTTTGCATTTGATGATCTGACTATTACTCATTCAGGTTTTTAAGTATTGTAATCGTTTTACATGTTTATTTTGAAAAATACAACTGAAATAAATGTTGTTTCTGCAAATTCTATAAAGCGGGTCTAGATGGGTTAAATGGTTCAACCCGACCCGACACGACCCGTTTAGATAAACAGGTTACGCGGGTCGGGTCGGGTCGGGTTAGGGGAAAACGTCCCATTTATTAAACGGGTTGACCCGACCCGTTTAAATATCAACCTGAACTCGACTTGACACGATCTGAACCCGACCCATTGACAGCCCTAGGTGGCACCCCCGTGCCTTGTCATTGTATGGAAATCCAAACACCAGTACGTGCCTTGTACGGTTTTAGATGTATACCAACTATGTTGAAACATGAGATGCAAGCTTTTTGGCTATATTTCTATTTTATATTAAGATGATTAATATACATTATTATAATATCATTGAATTTATAATAAAAGCGTTTTGCTTAACGTAAGGGAAAAACACGCGCCATGTTTATGTGTGGTCTTGTTTTACTAAAGTTCCATTCTTTAAAAGGATTTCTAAAATTAAGCAAGTTGATTGTGAAGTGAGTTTTCTCACTGTTAAGTATTCTAGACCGATCCAGGTGGTTTTGCTTTCTCTAAAAATGTGTTTGGATCAGACCGAGTACAATTTTCAGGTTGCATTTGATTTGCTTGGAGCGGTAGGAGAGGAGCTGGAGTCGAGACATATTATCGTATTTACTGTATTAATTTATTTCTGTTGTATGTATTGTATTTATCAGTTATTGTACAGGCATAGTGTTATGATTGTATATGCTGATTTATTGTGCACTCGGATGATTAATGCATGTATATATACAGTTTGTCTATTGTGTAAAGAGTATTAATATATTATATTTTATTCATTCCGTTGTGAGATTTCGGTCTTTTTCTAATTCTTTGTGTTCTTCTTCTATTCTAACATTTATTTATTTCTTCTTTCTCACCCTTTAACTTTTTTCTTCTAACTTTTTGGATTTTCGGTATTTGAGTTTGGGCACGTGAATACAAAGAGTGTATTAGTGTTGAAATTCGGAAGTTGAATTTTCTGGTTTGTTACATGGCTATCCCTGCATATTTATTTATAAGAACTTGAATCAGTGTGGTTCGTTTGATATAAAACAATAAAATACGTTCGCTCTCTAGGCCAAGAATACACCATTTTGACCTATGCTTAGGTTAAAATGCATGACCATGTGTATTAATTAATTTATAATTAATTATTTTTAAACGTTCTTGCAAGCGTTACTTCCTTCGTTAATAAGTTTTATAACGTTTTGTTATTATGAAATTTCTCATATAATATGCACAATGTTACTTATAACGTTAATTACTCTTTTCTTATGCTTATTAGATTGATTACTATTGATTTTTTTTCCTTTTAAAGCACGTTTGAATTTCAAATTCAAATGTATCTCAACCCTTGGAATTCCTATATACGCACAAAGACATACGTATAGTCACATATTAACTTTATTCCATTTTTTTTTAACTACTATTTCTAATATTTTTCTTTTTATTATTGATGACGCACACTAATAATTGTTGTTACATACGTTTTAAATTCTTTTATTAACAAAGCACGTTACAGATTACATTAATGCTCTACGTGCATAAATTATTCTCATTAATTCTTCTCATTCATAAACTTCTTTTATTATTAATTTATGTTACTTATTTATTAAGTTCTTTATGCATCACGTATTGTTATTTAATTAACTATGTTACAATTACAACATTCCTTCTCTTTTATGTTACATGTTTATTATCCTTTCAAATTTAAATATTGACCATATATGACGGACTAAAATTCTATATGCATATACACATACAAAACTTACACATAATTATTTTCGATGTTAAAACTACCAACATTATAACTTTTCGGTTTAACTCCAATTGGAAAATATTATGCGTGAAATTTCGTTAAAAAATCGTCATGAACGTATTTTCATGGTCAAATTTCACAAAATGTTCAATTTTCAGTGTTGCTTAAATTTATTAATTAAATTTTTATTAATTAATTATTTATAAAATGGAGAGTGTTACATTGACATCGTATTTATTGTTTTAGGCTTATATACCATTCTACAAGACAGTTGGTCGACTAGGATATTCTTAAATATGCAGATTATGGTTATTAGTTATGACGATAAAGTGTGAAAAACGAGCATGGAGATGCATTTTAAAAATGAAAAATGGTTTTGTCAAGTGCTTAAAAAATAACAAACGTGATAGTATGTTAATTTCTAGTGCATGTGAAACCAACGGTGAAGTAGATACTTATTTCCAAATCAGTTTTAATGCGCTTAACTGAAATCGTGATTAATTTCTAAGATACGAAGAAGATTTTAAAGTCATATGTACCTAGAGAAGACCACGACTTACCCAAAGTCTTAAACAATCCCACCTTCACATCAAAAGTTGGTTGATCAGAAATTAATACACTTCATGAAGTCGAGCGTGGAAAACACCCAGTGTGTGGGTCCCCCCCTCTCTCTCTAATGATTTCAACACGTTAACGCGTTCATAAATAAATCCAAAAATGCACCTTAATTAAGAGTGTTAAATCTAATCACATAAATGAATAGCGCACCCAAATGTAAACAGAAAGCTTGAGGAATCAAGTTACTGACCAAAAAAACAAAGGTTTTCCGTAACAGGTAGTACGTAGGTACAACGAATCATATGAGCTCTTGTAATCTAACCATGCCCACAACTATCTCTTAGCTGTGTTTTTCCAGTAATACACATTTTCATTCAGCCTTGCTATTTCTTTTCCTCTTATTAGGTTCACATCCATATACATCTAATAACTGCATCCATCCAATAAAATATTAGTTCGTTATTGCACTACAGCTATGCATGTTATGTTTAAACTTATACCAAAAAAAAAAAAAAAAAACTATTTTATCTGTTTATTTATTCATGCTGAAACCTGGACTTAAAAGTTATGATGCTTTAAGTTCAGAACAAGTTTTCCCTTTTCCTTTTAGTAGTTGTAGAAATCAGTGTAAAGGACTGAACTGAACGCGCACAGTGGAATATCTTTCTTTTTAATCGTCTTATTTATAGGGGTAGTGTTGGAGAACAGCTTAACATACTTTTTAAGATGTCTTGTTTTTGTGTTGGTCTAATCAACTCTTTATAGCATTTTATATTTGTTTTATTTTACTGCACCTTGTTACATTGCTGCAATTTTTCAACATACATGATAGTACGTCAAACTTGAAGAAACGCAACTTGTGAAAAAGACCGCTCGGAGTGACCAATTCTTGCTTCATGCATTACTTTCAGAGACTTCACGTTATTTGCCAGCTGAATCACACGATACTGCAATCATGCCTAATTTCACTACTTTACTTTCCAGCAACGACTTCTGCTGCAAAATAACACTGAATTCAAGCATTACTAAAACATTACTGTACAGCATAATAAACAAAAGACAAGATATCACTAAAATATAGCAAGCTTGGATATAAAGCCTGCACCAACTATGTTACAATCACCACTAGTATTATATGCATAGCAGGAAGCTGCCTAGCTGTGTGGGCCACATAATACGTATAATGCAACGGTTATGCAAAAGCACATAAAACGTGGGGAAGCGTACTTATTTTGTAGCTACCAGATGGTACCACCAGGACTTGGTCATAGAATAACAGTACATGGTCATCAAATATTACAGATACATCATTCAGAAATACCAAACACAAGGAATATGACATTGCCTAACCAAAAAAACGCTCCATAATATTAAATAATAGACAAAGTTCTACAAGCCCAAGATTATAAGTCTATAACATAACATACATGAGCTGTATAAGTGAATGCTTTATACCAGTCTGAATAAAATGGAAAACATTTAACCAGATATGGACGACTTTTTCTTCTTTGATGGTTTTTCGGCACTTGCAATGTAAGCATCGACATCTACATCCTTTTGAGCCTTGCTCTTTTTTAGTTTCTTTGATTTTTCCTGGGAACAAACAAGTGAACAATTTTACCATGTAGTTCACTGTTTATCTAATGCTTATTACATCCAAGAGAGATTAAAAAAGCAATTGCTAATATTCGTAGTCCTCATTTATCGGAGCCTCAAATCACAAAAAAGTGAAGTCGAATATATAGGCAAAAAAAAAAAAAAAAAGAATCACTTCACGTCAAATACAACTCCAATCTCCAGTAGTTGTGATGGAAACAAAGTCCGGACCCCAGATTGAAATCAATCTTATTTGTTTATTACCCTACCTGTTTCTTATCAGCTCTTTCCTCTTTTTTATAAGTTTCCACATCATTATTTTGGCTCCAAACATCAATATTGCTTTTCTCTGAACAATATCCGCAAGCTGTTTTTCTAATATAGTTTCAAGAAATTACACACTTATTTCCCTTCACTCTTCTTTAGTGTTTTCCTCCCTTACATCAATCCATATATTTTTTCACAGGGGCACTCAGAAAAATACGGGTCAAGCAAGTCTAATAATTGTAGTAATTGTTTCTTAACCTCTTAACTGCAAAGGCACAATATTTTCTGATAACACTAATTATGCTCCATTTGAATTATAAAATTGCAGTAATGAATGTTACAAGAGTTAAATTTAATGTGGGTATTAAAGTTTAACTGTGTGCCAGTGAGCCGCTATAAGTCAAACATTGCATATTCATTTTGAGATGTACCTACAAATTACATTAGAGAGCTTGGTACAAAATTAGTTTATTTAGTTAAAACCATCAAACATGTACTCCCTCCAGTTCATAATATAAGTCGTTATGTGAAGTTTTTTGTTTTTCAAAATATAAGACGTTTTCACCCATAATAAATTGTACATCCTTTATTGATTTGCCATGATGTATTTCTATTGGCTCATGCGAGTAGGCGGCGGCTCCTTAGGAAATTCCAACAACCACTTTTTTGTATTTGGAAATAGAGAAAGTAACTTAATTTTACATGAAAAAAGGAGCCAACCCACCAAAAAGAAGCATTTGAATCTTTTCTTAATTCCCGTGTAAATCTCTAAAACGGCTTATATTATGAACCGGAGGGAGTATTTCTTAATCTACAATAGTTGTTCCCTCGTACAAAGGAAATTTGATCCGGCAGGGGGAAAAAGCATAAATAAAAGGATGTGGTACCTTTAAAGAAGCTGCAATAGCAGGCAGCTCATCTTTATCAGATTTAGCATCAGGTTCATGAGAAGGTTCCTACAAAAATGTTAACAGAAGGATCAGAGTGAATTCCTATGGCAGATAAGACATCCAGCTTATTCTCATACAACCCAAAGGACCAAGGCACTAACTTTTGATCTTCAAAAGACACCCAAGTTATTTGAAATAAAGACATGATAATGCAGTTCTATACAGATTTTAATGCCAAATTTGCAACAAGGAATTACATAGCCTAGAGTGTAACATATCAGAGAATGGGAAGAGGCCAGTAAAAGAAATAATAGTTAACATGTTAGAATATTTCACCTTTGGTGGGATAAACGCTTCCTCTCTCTTCCTTTTGTTTTCAGCTGCTTTTGCAGCCTGTTTCTCCTGCTTTTCCTTCTGCCTCTTCGCATGCTTCAATTGGTCACTTAAGAAATACTCACCACTTTCTAATTGAAGGTCAAGCTGTAAATTTTCAACCTCACTTGATTAGCATCAAAGCTTGCGTTGCATGGAGTAAGATATTGTAAAAATGTCATGCTTACAAAGACGATGAAGCGAGTTGATATTAGCATCTTAGATGATTATGTTACTGACTTAGTGGAATGATACACATGCACATGCACATACATATGTATGCACACATGATAATATACACATATAAATGTACACATGATAATATACACATATGCATGCACACGTGCATACATACATATCTACACCAAAGCATGATTCATTGGAGAGACAAGCATCAAAGCTTGCGTTGCATGGAGTAAGATATTGTAAAAATGTCATGCTTACAAAGACGATGAAGCGAGTTGATATTAGCATCTTAGATGATTATGTTACTGACTTAGTGGAATGATACACATGCACATGCACATACATATGTATGCACACATGATAATATACACATATAAATGTACACATGATAATATACACATATGCATGCACACGTGCATACATACATATCTACACCAAAGCATGATTCATTGGAGAGACAAGCATCTACTACTAAAATATTTGATCACATTATTATACATCAACATTTAATTCATGTAATGTTTTTCTTAGGAGGCATACATTATGTTATTAATTAATAGTACATATTGCACATATGTACATCTAGCTGCTACATGCTTTTGCTTTTTATTTAATAAATTTTAATGGAGCTACGTGCTATAAGTGCAAAAGCTTCAGTGGTCGTAATACATTTATTTCAAGCAGTCTTGTTGATGGTATTGGATTCAAATCAATAATGAAATTTCGTTGATGGATGGTTGAAAAAGGAATATAGTGGAAGCCGAAAACCGATGGTAAGGTTACGTTGATGGGTGGTCGTAAAGGAATGCAATCTAGGATATTTTTGGATTTTCAAAAGGACGTGGCAAAAATTATATTGATTGAATTTTCATTATTAATAGTAGAGATAGAGATTATTATCTTAATCTGATCCATTTGCCATCTAAGGAATACAAAGATCTTACTACAAACAAACAACTATAAACTGATTTCATTAATTGCTTTCTAATCATAAACCACAAATATAATATACATGAAACAGATATACAGACAAAGAAGTTGACGAATCAAGCAGTTCAGCAATATTAATATAACAAAATATAATGGAAACTGCAGTCGCCAGTATCATATGTCAAATAAAGAAGTATAAAATGTCACCTTGCTAGGTGGCTGAGGAGGAGGATACGGTGTATAAGGCTTCTTCTCCTTCGCTTTAATTTTCTTTTGTTGTACATTCTTCCTAAATAAGCACATAAGATAAAAATGATAAAAGTCAAGATTTAGAAGAAAGAACAAATGAAAAATATGGACAACACAAGTGAATAATACTATACTTTTTAAATTTTGGAAGGAACCTATCCCAGCTCTCGTTTGCAAGTGCTGGGTTTTTCGCAAGCTCCCGCTTCATCAATAGGATCTGGTTGGGGTTGTAAAAGTTGTTCAAACAATATAGATATACATAAAATTCTGAAGCTGTATAAAAATTAAAATAAAAGTCACCTTAATATGGTACACCGGATGCATTACATTTTTAATGCAATCTTCAACAATTCTCCTAACTTGCTTCAATCCCTTAAACGAACCCATGGCAGAAACGGTATTTCCCTAATCATTCGCAAATGGAAACAAATACCAGGTTATTAACAAAAAACTACATTTGTAAAACGCTGATGATCGTAATTATATTATATCATACTGTGTTTCATTCATCGCCTACAATGAAATTTTGTAACAGCACGTACCTGAACCAATACATAGCAGCCTGTCAATATCTCGATTGCCTGTACAAGAATGAAGGATATATAAGATGAACTGAAATAGCATTGGTAAAATAAATAGATATGATAACTTGACCGTTCACAATTTTACCATGTGTTGGTAATACATACCTTCAGTGTTGATAGATTAGGACCCAAGAGATGTTGCCTTCTCTTAATAAATCGATCCTGCAAGATTACATCCGTATTACATCAGGACAATAGCGTGGTTTGCGAATGCTGCATCTAATATTAGCGATATTTTTACCTTGTTATGTATAAGACCACCAATCTTTATTATGTCGCATTGCATATCATCATTGAGAATTTTGATTGCCTACAGCAAAGAAAAGTAAGCAAGGTATCATGAGTGAATATTAATTGCCCACATTGCATATGATCTGAGATAAAGATCATCCAGCTCTCTAGGAAGGAATACATAACTTGGGGTCAAGTATGTGTCAACTTTATTTTTCTTGCTTAGAAGAAGCTAGACCAGTGCATGCGACAACGACAGCTTCTCTCGTAATAATGAGACCCACCAAGTATAAGAGGTTTTAAGAACAAGAATCAACAGAAGAAAAACAAAATTTATAAACTGGGTGACGAGTGATCACAATCAACACCTTTAATAATATAAAATGGAAACCCCGTACAGTGCCATGAGCTAGGTTCAATTATTGTGTTGTGAGATATAAATTTAGTTGATTACCATGAGACGTTTTCCTTGGATCAATTGTGAATCAACAATATAATCTGACATAGAAATGGTACATTGAAACAATCGTACGATAACCAAAGAAGAATTACTCCACCTTCAACTATAATGAACTTCTACATGAAAATTCAGAGTAGCACTATATCATAATTATTAATGGCGGATGGTGCAGAAAGGCACAAAGCCTCCCCAAGCCATGGCACACAGCGCGACAAAATGGAGCGCACCTTTTAATTTACCGCACATGTTTAGTTTTTTTTTTAATTTATAAACTGAATATACAAAACAACTGATTTAGAAAGTTACGATATTAGTTTATAAACCAGTAAGACGTATGTTACAATGATTTTTAGACACAGCACCATCAAACAGTCTTCAAAAGCTAAATTTCAAGATAATGGCACATACTTGATTATTGCCGATAAACTACAAATCTGAATCTGATTTAACAATTATATTTTCTGACCATTATTAGCATATCATATTCATAAGCTTCAGCATTTGTCTCATTATATTTGTTTCTTCATGAAGACGCAAAAGAGCCGAAGCGTGTGCTGAAAAACCTCTTGATGAGAATGTTCTACTACTAGGATATTTAGCTTTCTTCACTTCTGCGGCTTTAGTAGCAATACCCCAAGTCAAATCATCACTATCATCGGAAAATACAAACACATCTTCAAATTAACCATTCATTACAATCATCAATATCTTTCAAGGATGTTGAATCTAAGGTAAGGGTTTAAAACGGAAATCAAAACGTAAAGCTCATACTTCATTCAAAACGGAATCTAAATCATATGTTAAAAATGTTCATATTTTAATGTTTTCACATATAATGAATTTGATTATGATGTTAGAACTTTACCTTTAAACCTAAAACTCAATTTCCTCTCTTGTTTCATTTATGTTTTGAAAAATGCTAGAACTGAAATTGTAGATCCAAATAAACATGTTAAATATACAAGTATGAATTGAATGTTTTTCCTCAATTGTGGTTTGAATCGGAGTGTATATCCAACCCAAACATGAGAGATCCAGTCTGAGACGGAACTAAAATCATAAGATTTTAGATTCTTGATAACAATGGTGGCATGGAATAATTTTTGTAAGTGCTTGGTTTTATTTAACAAAATAACAAATCATTTAGTTTACCATGAGGTACACTTATTCCTCTTTATGTAGTTTGGATTATGAACAATGAAAAATAAACATTAAAGGTAAAAAACAATAAAATAGCCCAAAAAAAGAGGGAGAGAGGGCACGTAATTTCGTGTCGCGTTGGCCATTCATTGCGCTTTTTCATGTTTGCAACACAATTGGGAAGGAAGGGGCAAAAGCCAAGCCGCGGGCCTTGCATAGCTATGCGCTATATTCACTCTTTCTATTATAGTCAAATATTTTTGAACTGATGTGAAGACATTTTCCGCTCAAAATCAGTTGTGCATCAATATTATTTTCTGAACTAAAACTGATGCAATGAAATAATCATACGACGATCAAAGAAGAATTACTTCACCTTAAACTATAACTTGAATGAATATCTAAAGGAAAATTCAGTATCACTATACTCACTCTTTTTGTTAGTCGACCATTTTTTGAAATGAGATTAAAGAGATTATGTAAATTGATCAATTGTGCAACAATATTATCTGAAATAAAACTGAAACCTTGAAATAATCATATGATGACCAGAAAGAAATTACATATGATGACCGAAGAACTACTTCACCTAAAACTATAACTTCAATGAACTTCCAAATGAATATTCACGTTAGCACTATATTCACTTATTCAATTAGCCAGACATTTTTTGAAATGAGATAGAAGATACAGAAAAATCTGTAAATCTATACGATATCTATACCAAAAACAAGACATCAACCAACATCTGACATAATTCGGTTAGCACTTAGCTCAAAAATAAATTAGCAGTTGATATAATAGCTATTGCTTAAGATTACTGATTAAAAGTTCACCACCTTTGTAATTTATCAGAACAGTAGTAAAATCTGTCTGATATTTTATCTGTAATTTATGATTGCCCTTGCTTGCCCTATGCTAATGTTTAAATTAGGATTCAGCTACCGACCATGGTGGATCCAAAAATTTAGATCAGGTAGAGTGAGTCAAACTTAGGATAATGATGATCACTAACAATATCTTAGTAAATCCTGCACTAGAATACAATTATTCTCAAAATTTACTTGTCATTCAAGATCTTGAATTCATTGAGAGAGAGCACACACAGACACACACACAAAAGATCGTCTTAGGATGGTATAATTTTCAACAAGGGATAGTAGAACCTTATGCCTGCTATTTCATCTCAAATGAAAGACATGCTTACATCAGGACTAATATAATTATCTACATGTCCGGAACTTATACATAAATGGCACTATAATAACATGTAGTTAATTACATATGCATAGTTGCATACCCCATATTATATTTTCTTGAACTAAGGTTGCTTAAACCATCAAACAGTCTTATTCCACCCAAGTTACTGGGTACAACCACTGTTTGAAATCTCGAAAATATCGCCCGAGATCTCCTCCGAGATCTCACTTTGGGCTCCTTCCGAAGCGAAACAGAAAATATCACTGTAAATCTCCTTTCGAATATATCGCCCGAGATATTACGATATCGAATGATATACCGACCGAGACAAGATACTGGAATATCGTCCGAGATCTTGACTTTTTTGGTTAAAAATTAAATTCGTGCCTGAACCAGAACAATAACTAAAAAACTCAAATCTAGCCACGATAATCTCCTGCTATTTTACATTTTACATTTTGTATGTTAAATGACCATATTGTATGTTCATATATGTTATACAATGCTTATGATTTTCATATTCGTCTTTTTTATATAGATGTTACTTATGAAATTATGTATTTTATGTTATACTCATGCTGAACTTTTTAATGTTTTGGATCCTTTTAATGTTTTATATCTAAAAATGATTCATGTTCATGGATCATATGTTGTAAGCACTGATCTATTTGCATTGTGTTATATCTTGACTTTTTTGGTTAAAAATTAAATTTGTGTCTGAACCAGAACAATAACTAAAAAACTCAAATCTAACCACGATAATCTCCTGCTATTTTACATTTTGTATGTTAAATGACCATATTGTATGTTCATATATGTTATACAATGCTTATGATTTTCATATTCGTCTTTTTTATATAGATGTTACTTATGAAATTATGTATTTTATGTTATACTCATGCTGAACTTTTTAATGTTTTGGATCCTTTTAATGTTTTATGTCTAAAAATGATTCATGTTCATGGATCATATCATATGTTGTAAGCACTGATCTATTTGCATTGTGTTATTTTTCCATTTTAAGCATATTACGATTTAGAGTATGATGATTTTTCGTAAATTAAGAATAATGAAATAATTTTGCAATTCAAGTTTAAGTTATCATGTTTTTAATAGCATTCATAAAAATTATGTTGTAAGAATATTAGTTTTTAATATATCATGTTCCCCGAGATTGTTCCGATATGAACTTTCAGACCCGAGATGGAAATCCGAGACGAACCCACGAGTTAACTCATCTCATCCGAGATCTCCCCCAATGCGAGATCAAGTCTCTAAAATCTCCAAGGCGAAACGCGACCGATACCCAAGATTTAAAATCTTGGGTACAATTGTGTAATTAGGTACACTGCATACTGTGTTTGGCTTGTGCCTAAAACAGCAACAAAGACGCACAATCATGGCAGCATGCATTGAAGACATTACTTCCATTACTAGCTTGGCTGCTGTTCTGTTTTCTCTTCGTCATCAATATAAGGCTTCACTCAGTGATACCCAACAAATTTAGTTATGTGACACTAAAAAGTTTTCAGACATCATTCTTGTAGAGTGTAGACTAGGCAAAGACTTCAGTTTCTCGTCCATGATCTCACAAATATTGAAACAACTCTACGTCAACCAACAGTTGAACTTACTATAAAGTGCTAGTCCAAGTAAAAGCAAAGTACAGACATTTAATTGGCGGTGAATGGCAAAAATGAACTGAGAGCACATCTTAAAGTTATACCAAAGAATTGCTGAAGATCTCAAAAATGCTAAAATAACTCAATCTCAACCAATAATCGAACTTACTATAAAATACTGATCCAAATAAAAACAAAGTGCAAACAGTAAAACAGTAATGAATAGCAACAATGAATGCTAGCACTTCTTAAAGTTAAATACAAGAATGGATAAATTACAAACATACCTGGGGGGCAGGTACACTCCGAGCTAAAAGCTTTATGAGGTCCCTAGCTTTTATGATGATATAAGGATCTCTAGTCTTTCTAGTTGTCTTAACAGACATATACCCTTCAACCTAGAAGATAGAAACCACAAGCTATGAACATCTCCTACTCTAATGTCTTGTAGTAATCAGAATTTCAAAGAACTTTGAGAAATCTTAGAAGATTCAAATAATGTGACCCTAAGTGTTTTGCTGCCTTCACTTATGATTTTTTTTTTTTTTTTTTTTTTTTTTAATTATAGTGTCAAAATTAACAACACTTGGAATTCAGTATAATTTTGCTTACATCAAAACTGAAATCTGATATTGAAAATTAACTACCATTATTAACATCTTATGGGGTAGACTAATCACACTAACACGAAAGCATACATGAGGTGTTTTCGGGGCCATGAGGCGATTCATAACCCCTAAAACGTTTAGGGTAAATTTTTCGGGCAAAAATGGAAAACCAATAATAAGATTTGATATTTTAAATTAACTTATGCATAAAATAAAGAATGTATCATTCAAATTTGACTCTGAAACATGTATTCACCCCTTCTATAATTAAAAATATATAACTGAAATCCAGATGGTTCTAGTTTCGATTCCAGATTCTGAGATCGATGATTCCACTTTTTGTATGTTTAATTTTTTTCTAACCAAAATTATCTGCTTGCTCAAGATTTTGTTTCTTTTGCTGTTTGTTGGGTTATTTTTTACTGGGACGAGGTAGGGGTTTTTGGTTGAGAAACACAGCAACCAAAGGCAAAAAATTCTTTTTCACTTGAGAGGCTTAAACCTCATCAGCATGAAGAGCTACGGAAGTTGATTTTATCACCAAACTTTAATCTATGATAACGTAAACCCTCAGGAAAAATGCACAACAAAATGTATACAATATCACAGAATAACTAAACTTCTTACCAAATTAAGCTCAAATTCAATACCATATGCTTTCAATGCACCTTTCACGATCGGTGTAACTTCCTGCAAATACCTTTCTACACCAAAAATAAAATAAAACACCGAGCTATCGTTTTTATATTACATAAAAATAAATAAATAAATAAATAAAAGGACTTTACCTCTATATTTGGGAAATAAAGTAGAAAATGAGCTCTCTTCGAGCATTCCATCGCGATTCCATTCAGGATCGAATTTTTCAATCGTCCAGCGATCGATGTTTGGATCTTCATCCCATGGTTTTGGTTTGTCGTGCTTTCCTTTCTTTCTCCAACTATTTTTTGTTTCCAACTTTTCACCGTGTTCGAGCTCCATAGCTTAAGGTCTCGATAAGAGGAAACTCAAGCTTTAGACAGGCTAGGGTTTTAAAAGATGGGGAAGAAGACAGCAAAACGTATTTCCAAAGTTTAAACGGCATCATATATAGCCTAGTTGGGCCAAACATAGTGATATCCATTGGGAGGGTGAGCGGTTCGGTTCTATCATACAAAATGCAACACCGAATTAAATTGGAAAAATACTTTCGATTAATTCAACCGGTTATCGACTTAACCGAACTACTACGAGACATCATTACTCAAATGATTAATTCAATCAAAAGAAAACATAAATTTATATTTCAAAATATTTATTTTGTTTTTATTTTAGAATAAAATTCGACTTGTTGGTATTTTATCACTAAACCTAATTATTTAAAGTATAGGAAGACCATGAATTTGGATAACAAGCAAAAGCTCGGTTAATTCGGTTAGATTAATATCCGAAGAAAAATAATTACAAATCGAACTCAAATTTATTTAGTTTCAAAACCAAATCGGTCGAAATAGATTGATTCGGTTGGTTGGTTTGGTTCCTTGATCATTTGATTTTCCTCGTTTCAAATGCTGCTACCTATTTCATCCTGGGTTATGTTTCAAAATCTTTTTCCACTAATACTTCACAACACCAGAATGTGTCAGTGACGTAAATAATATTGTCTTGCGCTAACCCACACTAATTGATCATGTGTTATCTCCAACAATGCACTGAATTATCGAACATTAATAATGACGAATAAATTTGTATGAGTAGATTTTCATTGCATATGATTAATAACTAAATCTGGTCGCACAAATTACTCGGTATTAGTAATGTCAGATAATTCAGAGATTGTCGATGTCACATTAGCGACCCTGACAGTCGATTGTAATCTAATTTTTGGCCGGCTAACTCCCTGTTTGGGTATTGATCCCGTACTGGGATGCTCGAATTTCATTCTCTTCGGGCTCGCTGTTTTCATTTCACTCATCGTGTAACAACCCGGAATTTCAGAACCAATTTAAAAATTATTTTTAATACAATTTTATAGGAAAATACGATTAAAATTCAAAAATCGATTATTTAATATTGATTTGATCAGTTTACAAAGGACATTATTGAGATGACCTCGAATTTAGACGATTTTTTTATTTAATTCGTAGCATCGAATAATGGTAGAATCGAAAATTTTATAATTTTTGGAGCTAGCGTGTGGACGTGCGAGAATAAAATGTACGCTAAAATCGCATATTGAAATCAAGCTAAAACGTGTTCGAAAAATAAAACGGAAAGTCAAACGAACTCGGAATTCGACGGAACCTATTCCATTGGATCTGGAATTACGTTTATTGCCAGAATCCAAAATTTTATGACAAATGAAATTAATTTTTGATCATGCAATCAAAAGAGATGGAGACTAACTAGCACACTTTTATGAACATTGAGTTATAAAACTTGAAATGAAACGGAGGTCATCCAACGGGTCAAAGTGGTTTTGTTGGAAGTCACATGATCGCGTTACCTCAGCGATCCATGCGAGGGGTGGTAAATTTGCGAAAACCCCCCTCTCTTTTCTTTCTTTCTTCCTCTCCACTTTTTCACTTTACCCCCTTCCTCCTCTTCTCTTCAAAAATGGTCACCTTCCTCCCCCTAACCGACCCCACCCGAGCCGTCACCGCCTGACCCCGCCAACCCGCCACCGCGTACCGACCAAGCTGCCGCCGTAGGCCCCCCTTTTGCTCCATTTTGCGAAAACACCCTCCTTTCTTCTCCTTTTCACTTCCTACCACCTCATACTCCTATCTAACCACCTCTTACACCCCTTACGAACCCCGAGACACATCCCCCTCGTTGCGACAGTCCCAGACAGTAGACCCCTTCGCTGCCCTAGCCCAAACACCCCTTAAAACTCCCCCATTTCACCTCAAACTCTCAGATCTACTAATATACGTGTATACAGGTGTATTAGTAAGTTGCTAGAGCTCCGTAGGCCACCAGAAAGTCAAGCAAGAGCTGCAAAGTGCCGCTGAAGCTGTAGCGGTGATTAGCGTGTCCGCATTCCTTCCATTCGAAGTTTGGTGGAGTGGAAACCATTAGTGAAAAATCTAAACGGGTAAAAGAGCTAGTTAAAATTAACTGTTAAATAGTTAATTAGTGAAGTTAAAATAATCATTGGTGATTAATCGTATAAATTTAATATAATGTTAAATGCGGAGTAGTAAGATAAAAATATGATTTTTATCTAACTTTGGTAAGAGAAAACCAGACTAACTGAAAATGGTCAAATAAAATAAACGGTTAACGGTTAGTAGTTAATAATAAAATTTACTACGATGTTATGCGATGAGTATTAGTTAATAATAATAATAATTTATTATGATATTATTTAATGATTGGCAAGATAAAAGTATCATTTTTAATGGATATATGCGTAATGTCATGCGTTAGTGCGAAATTAAAATTCGCGTAGAAGAGGGAATAAATTTAATTGGTCATCGATTGCTAACTAGAAATATTTAATATTGTTTATCGCTGGTCATGCAAGTATATCGATATGTTAAACATTGAGTAGTAGGATAAATTTATCATTTTTATTTGTTATATGCGATATCCCTGGAGTTCAACACTTGAAGTACACATCAAGTTTATTTAAAATTTGTTTCACCTTAAATGGCATTGATTGAGTAATTTATTTATTTCTATTGTTGTGTATAAATTGGATGCGGTATGGTGGTTACTTGTGTGTAATTAAATATACACCATTAGATAGTGAACAATAATTACGGACCACACTGCATAGCACATTCGTATAAGCATGTAATTGCTTGATGCTTATATGACGAGGGAAGAAGAACAACCGCATAGCAGGTAGTTGTCTGAAGACTATTCGATGTGGACTGGGCAGTAGAACCATATGGCATGGAATTGTTTGATGCTTATATGACGTAGACTTAATAAACATATAACGATAAAATCGCAGGATTTAATAACAAATCCCACACGGGGCTTGAGAAGACAAAAATATACACGTCTCTCTTGTGTGTATACAAGACATATGGATCGCGAGATAATCCCCATCACATGGTCAAGGGATGATAAATTTTGACACATATCCCTTGGGTGTAGACAAGTCACAATTGTTTGTGAACATGATGTAAACCCACACGGGTGTTGGAATGATAATTGTTGAAACCTAAATTTGATCTCAACACCAAAGATGCCTCAGAGGCACTTCACCAATCGGTAAGAAAAGAGGCCACAAACACAATAAAAGTAAAAAGACACAAATTTTATAGTGGTTTGATCTTAGGAAAGATCTATATCCACTTTGGCAATGATTTCCATTAGCAATTCAAGAGTTACAAGTCTAGGATCACTCAAAAGTACATTCATATTCTTCATTACACAAAGATTTCACTCAATTCAATACAAATCAGCGGAGAATCAAATAGATCTTGCTAAATGTAAGGAGGAACAGTGGAGAATCTTCGATCTCTAGAATGCTTGATCATTTTTGGTGGATTTCATGATAAATTTGATGCTTGATCTTCGCTTTGAGATGTTAGAAGGTGTTAGAATCTCTAGAAACAGGAGTGAACACAATTCGGTAGCCCTTCGGGGTGGTAGAAATCGATCTCTAAAAGTAGGGAAGCCATGGCCTATTTATAGGAGTAGTTGGAGTGAAGTGGTGGTCTGAAATGTGTATATGCAGGTTGTGGGTCGAACATATGAGAAATTACAGAAATGCCACTGTCAGCTGTTGACAGCTGTAACCAGCTGTCCACCTGAATTCGTGTTCGATTGATCGTGGGAAGCATGTTCGAGCTATTAGACCTGACCGACCCTGTTTGTTCGAGCCACTCTGTTCGAGCCTTACTGGTGTTCACTCCTGAACAATGATGTTGTTCGACCAGGCCATATATCGAACAACCAGCCCTTAATGTTCAACCCTTTCCTGTTCGAGTCCTGATTGGTGTTCGACCCTAAGTGGTGTTCGACCCTGATTGGTGTTTGACCCACCTGATGCTCGAGTCATTGTCTCCATATTTTGCGGTCCCGCTCGACCCACTTATTATTTAAATAACGACCGACCACTTCTTCCATGTATGATCGATCCTTATGTTAAATTTAATCCGTTAATATGTGCTTAAATATTTATGGGTAAACATTTGCCCCTCAAAGCTTGTAATTTTCCTGATTCATTGAAATTTACAATCTTTGAAATAATTAATTATAACACATTTCAATAGATTAAATTTAAGTTCACACAGGATGATCGTACATAAATCAATTAATTCGGATAATACTCGCAAAAATACTGGGTCGAGCAGACACTCTGGGTCGGATGAGTAATCTGGATTGAGCAAACCAAATGGGTTGAGGACACCATCTAAGTCGAACATGACATCCGGGTCGAACATAGCATTTGGTTCGAAATGCCACTTGGGTCGTGCACACTGTTCATCTTCTTACCCTTTATTAGGCTTGCTCATTTCAACACTTTGGTTATTTCATCTGAAAAATCCAATTAATGGCGACCGCCTCTTTTCCTTAAAAATCCCTAACGCCTTACTTTTCTCTTCCTCCGAATTCAATCTAAATCGAACCTTGATCTACTAATTGGTGGAGCTCACTCTTACCCACAATAAGACCGACCCGATCTCGAATCATCTTGGAGCAGCCATCCCTTTTAAATTTGAGACACTTTACTACTTCAAGGTGATTTTTCATTTCTTTTTTGCATTGTTTTTGGTTTGTAGAAGTTTAGGATCTGAAATGAAGTGTACACAGTACGGCTTGAGTATGAATTGGACCTTTTGGGTTGAGATTTGGATTGAATTTGAATGAATTGCGGTCATGATTGTGTAATCGGGTGTATATGTTGAATTGAAATCATCCAAAAATTAATTAAGCTCTGATTTGTATTTGATGCACACTAGATGTTCGGTTAAATGCTTGTAACATGCGATTTTCATTCACTTTGTCGATTTTTCCATGCACTTGTGTTTGAATGCTTTGCACTTGTCATTTGAACTCATTTTTGTTGTGTCGTAGCGTAGAAAACTGCAGCAACGATTTCTATATGCTACAATATCCCAGGTTTTGCTTCGAATTGATGTTACCATGCCCGACCCAAATCAATTTCGAGCACGTCCAATCCTTGTGTAGTTCATCCTGTTCGACCCAGTTGGGGTCGAGCGTGCTTGAACTCATCTAAGGCTTGGACGTGTTCGACCAGCTGAGACTCGAACATGCTCGACCCTGTTTGGGTTGAACATGTTCTACCCTATGGGTTGGTCATGTTCGACCCACTTAAGGCTCGAACATGCTCGACCCAGTCTGGGTTGAACATGTTCAACCCTAGGGGTCGGTCATGTTCGACCCACTTAAGGCTCGAACATGTTCGCCCCACTTAAGGCTCGAACATGTTCGCCTCGGTCTGGGTTGAAAATGTTCTACCCTATGGGTCGGTCATGTTCGACCCTATCCAATTGAGGTTGAGCATGCTCGACCCTGTGTGGGTTGAGCTTGTTCGATCTTGTTTACATGCATTTGAGTTACTTGGAAGCGAACGTAATCTCATCGTTTAATTGGAGCTTGTACCTGATTATTTAGAACATAACTCCGCAAACTTCCCACTTGTTTAATCCGAAATACTTAACCACGTTTGAGTTTGCCAAATTCAGGCCTGTTCGGCCTTGATGAGGATTGAGTAGAAGTGGATCGAGCACGTTCGATCCAATATGGTTCGAGCATGCCCGACCCTACTTGGGCTCAAGTATGGTCAAGAACTTTGGCATTTTTGCAACTTAGTTTGCGGTTTATGCTGATCTCCAAGTTTTTGTGATGCTAAGCCTGTGATTTATTCTTAAGCATGGCTGCTCGTATAGAAAATGTTAACCTGACAACATTACGCTAGAATCCCAAAGAAGGAGCCATGTCTGGTGAAGCCGAGAGTTCTGGGCAAGTTGTTGGAACCACGTTTGGGACAAGTGCCAGCCAAAACTTTCCTAAACCTCGACCATATTCCAATGTACCACTTGAGAGACATGAAACAGAACTTTCCTTTAACTCATTCCAACAATTGTGTAAGGAATATGGGATTTCAGAAAAAGAAGAAGCCGTATTCCCCGAAAAAGATGAATTTGCTGACATCACCCCTCCCGGATATGTTACAGTAAATCGATACATGTTGATGAGCGGGGTGATTTCTCCTTTTAACCCTTACATAGAGTCAATTCTTAAGAGCTTGGCCATTGCCCCATATCAGTTGCACCCAAATGGTTACTTTTCCTTAATGGGTTTTTATATACTGTTTATAATGGTCAAAGAGCGTGCACCTACATTTCAAGATATCTTCTCTCTGTATTCTTTTAAAAGGAGGAAGGGTCGTCCCTCAATCATTTTTATCAAGAGCCGGAGCTCCAGGATTATTACTGATTTAGTCGAGAGTGCCCGAGGATTCCCTAACTAATATTTCTTTGTTCGTTGCCCTTCGAACTTCCACGGTTACTAGGCAGAAGGAGGTGAATATTCTACAATTTTTTATTCCATTTTATCTTTTATTCCGGTGCTCACATCTGAAATAATATTGCAGTGACTCCCACTGATATGGATAATCCTTTCGATCAAGTTCTCTTTAGAACCTTAACGGTTGTTCCTGAGAATGAAAGGAGCAGGAGAATCTTACTTACGGAGGGGTTTCTCCGTCGATGCAGCATGCTTCCTCCCTTGCGAACTTTAGGGACATATCCGACAGATAAGAAAGATACTTCACATAAATCCCCAGCCAAAGAGGCCCGAATGAGAAAGTGCTCTGATCCTGCGGGAAGCAGTAAAACTCCTCCCAAATCCAAATTAGCTTCCGTTGAGGAAGAGGCATCCAGACAAAATGAGGATAGGAGCCCTTTGGCTTTACCGAATCAAACTAAGAACGAAGTCATTGTCCCGGACCCTGTGGGAGAAACCAGGCAGGTTGATGCAGATGAATCTGATTCAAAAACCATTTCAAACTCTTCGGAGGAGAATTAGCAGCCCGAAGAGGCTGGCGTTGATTCTGTGAATAAACTAATTACTAAAAGTCGTGATGAAAATCCCATTATCCAAGAAAGTCAAGGAGACGGTATGTAGAAAACTTTCAGGAATCTTGGCGACCTTAGTTCAGCAAAAGACCTCGTTCCGAGCAATACTTTAACCTCGATGACAACTGTTTCAGCCTCAAAAACTAGGACTGAAAAAAAATTCGTATCGAAATCCTCCCCCTGGAAAAACACTTGAGGACATAGGGATTTTCTTAAATGATCCTCCTCTAACTGGTTTGTTATTAGATGCTTCATAAGCAAATTTTCTTTTCTTTCATTTACGTCCCGCATTCCCAACACTTTATACAGGCTTTTCCTATTTTGCTCCTGCACTTTCTAACTTAAGTACTGAAATCTTGTATTTTCTCTTTCTCAGGTTCAGAAATGAGACGCTCCCTTGAGGATATCTTTGAACAGGGTGCCCACCAATTCGATCATAAAATTTTCATCAAACCTCGGACTTCCCAACATTCGAAGCATTCACAACATCCACAACTTGCTTATCAACCTCACCGAATTGGCGATCTTATTGAAACTGAGCATCAAAGGAAATGGAGACATGACCATTTTGATAGGCTGGAGGCTGAGAGGATTAAAGAACTAGAATAGAGGAAAAGGAAGAACGAGAAGGAGAGAGAGGAGCGATAAGGGAAAAGGTGGCTCCAAGAAGCGTCACAAATCGGACAAACTCCCAATGCCAGATTACTCAATGTCCGATATTTAAAACATTGGTGATGGCATATCTTTGGCAACTCCACCGGTTGCTTCTAGTTCTTCTGATCTTCAGATAATCATGGATAGGCCCCGTTACCAGATAAGGTCAACCAGTTTAATGCTTGATGAGCGCTTCAAAGGCTAAGACTTGAGAGGGATGTACTTTGATGTGGATTTGCATCCTAATGACAAGCGGGATCTTCTAGAGGAAATAGCTTGTGCAAAGAGCAGTACGCTCACTCAATACGATGTTGCTAGGAGTCAAGCCGAGGTCAAGTTTGATAAATTGAGTGAGCATGCCGAAAAGAAATTTGGTGGGTGGCACACATTTTCCCGTGACCTCCAAAGACTTAACTCAGCTCTCCTTGACCATATTGGAATGTTGGAGAATGACACGACTGCTTTAATTCACATGCTTAAGTCTCAAGGCTCCGCAAAGGATTCAGAGGTTGAGATTGCTAAGCTTAAGGAAAAACTTGCTACTACCAATCAAAAGGAAGATGCACTTGTGAAACAGGTTCGAGAAGCTCAAACTGCGCAATATCTTGCAAAGTCCCAATTGGCTGAAGAAATAAGTGCCTCTGCTGTCTTAAAACAAGAGAACCAGACCCTTCAACACAAAATCTCCACTTAGAGCTTATCCCTTGAAGCACTTACTACCAATGTTAAATTCCTTGAGGAGAATATAAACAGAGCCATAGATGCCTATAGAAAAGTCAAGGCGAAGACTGAGGATACCCTATTCAAGTTTTATGTTTACAGTGGTATGGGTCGTGGCAGCCTGTACTATTTAGGAAAAGACTTTGCTGAGACTCTAGATCTTGTTTGGGAAGAAGTACTTAGGATCGATGGGGGCGATCGTGGCGAGGAGGATCTTATAGAGGAGCTTTTAGACATGAAATCCCGTGAAGCTTTAGCAAAAGGAAAGATTATACTAAGGGAAAAGTGGGCACTGTTGGGTAACAAGGCTGGGCCTTCTGGAGGCCAAGTCCAAGATGCAACAAATGTTAATGCCTCCATTCTTCCTGCTAATACCGGGGCTTCTGGTTCACAACTCCACGCGAATCCTCCTGCTGCTTCCAAAGATACATAATTCGAGGAATACATTGTTGAGTAGAACTTAGCAAAGGAGCATAACAAGGATAATGAAATTGATGATGATACTTATGCCAATAGATTTGAGGTTGAAGAGAACAGAAATTGTCAGGCTAGTCTTATAGCTACAGGTAAACTTGAAATCATCGAAACTTTGCTATACTTAGACTGTCTATGCCCCTCACCTGAGACATTTACATTTCGTGCCCATTTCTCATCTGCTTTAGGTCTAATCTCACCATCGCCCTCTCCTGCTGCAGGAAAGACAGTGACAAATGAAGCTATCATAACTGATTCAACCTTGATGTCAATTCCGCTTGCCCCAGTTTCTACTCCTTCTCCGGATGATCCATCCCTTCTTGTTTTCAACACCCCGGGTTCTCAGGATACTTGGATTCCAGTAATTGCAAACCTAGGTGATGATGAGGATTACATTCCGAGTGGGGAGGATTCTGAGAAGACTGGTGAGACCCTGGACAAGGAGATCGAAGACCCAACGAAACACAAATCCAAATCCTCATCAGCTTCCGGATGTAGAGGAAAGAAGCATGCTACTAAGAAGAGAGTGATTACTTTGTCATCTCATGAAAGTCCCAGTGGGCCAGGGAAACAAACAGCTGGCGCTCCTCCTTCTACTAAGCCTACTCTGAGGTCGGGAAGTAATAAACAGTAGTACTTATGACTTTGCTTTAGCTTCTTATTACTGTGTTGAGACTGGTTGTATATGCGAGTGTCGGCCCTCGCTTACTACTCTTATGCTTGTTATTTTACGCACTTTTATGTCTGATACCTTGCTCTAGACTTGTGATTCTGTGTTTGGTTTTGTGTTGTTGTAATGAAACTGTGCTTTGCTTGTTGTACTTTAAGCTATTACTTTAGCTTTGACGTACTTTTTTTTTGCATTCTACACTGTTTTCTTTTCATGCTTACAACACAAATTTTTATTACAAGTCATTGCAATGTTTAATATTGTAATAACCTCATGGCATATTTTTGCAAATTGGTCTTTCAGTTATAGCCACAGATTATTACTAGCTGGATTTTCCTGACCAATTTTGTTAAATTTCCTTGATTCTAACTGGGACAATACCTGAGACTTCTTTCCCGTGACCAACCACTTTTGTGTGTGTCACTGAATTGAGGCTCTCTCGTTTGCCTTGGTTATTTCAAGGAATTCAACTTTGTTGGTTAAAATAATCCTTCAATATAAGATTGTGACAAGTTGATGGTATGTTTAAGTGAGCATTATTAAATCTCTTTAATGCGGTGGTAATGCCCCCATACCAAAATTGTCACAAACTTTAGAGATTAGGCACGACATTTTACGATCGACTTCATTTGGAATCTTCTGGTCATGTGTTTTTCCATTTAAAATTTTCTTGGCATAATCATGATCAAATGTTTCCGGTCTAGTCGACTCAGCTCATACCCTTTATGAGGATGGATTTTTGTTTTTTATTCCCCTGCTTGAGAGGTCTTATATTTTAGTATACTCAATCATGTCTCTCGCTAACCTGGAAGTCCAGGTCCTTTGGAGATCAGATTTGAACATGTGCCCCCGGAGACGTCTTGGTTTATGTGCCTTCATAGAGGTCTTTTGTGAACCTGTTATTCGTTGTGGCTGAATGATTCATCCATTTGTAGAATTTGTAGGGTGCCTTCGGAAAGGTCTTTGGGTCCGTCATTTACCGAATTTAGAAGAACCGGCTTATGGTCGGATGCCCCCAAAATGGTCTTTTGAATCCCAGGGTTTGTCGTAATTGGGTCATGCATTAATGGCACTAACGACCAACTAGGTGCCCCTTGGGGAGATCTTTGGTTCAGAAACCCAGTGTTTTATCGTAGCTTGGTCATGTATCAATGGCACTTACGATAGACTGGGTTCCTCTCAAGGAGGTCTTTGGTTCAAAAACCCAGTGTTTCATCGCAGCTTGGCCATGTATCAATGGCACTGATGATAGACTGGGTGCCCCTCGGGGAGGTCTTTGGTTTAGAGTTGCATCGTTTCACGAGGTGGACGCTAGTTCGTTCATTGGGTTTTTCCTTGATTTGTTAGAACTAGGGCCATAGACCCTACAATTAAGAGGGTACCCCTTCGGCGAAACTCACAACCTTATTTGTAGTTCGATCGTTGCCTCATCCGACCGTTCAGTTCCTGGTGTTCCTCATTTGCAATGTTTGTGCCCTACATATTAATATTTGTTGCGAATGATGTTTCGTGCATTGAGCAAAAGGCGCTTGAGCTATCCCCAACGGGATGTGCTGCAACGGTCACTAGGCTTGACTAGGTTATGGATGCGTTGACGATCTTTTAGGAGACCTGCAATCAGAATCGAATTTTAGCAACTTGTAAATAAGAGTCTGCAAATGTATGATTTAGGCAAGTAAGGCAGTTTCTTTCATTAATATGTACAAAGCTTTAGGCAACGTTGCACAGTATGCATGATGTTCACTACTTGCAAAATGAAAGAATTGTTAAACGAAATAATGACGAAGATGGATGTTATTCCAGACTCTCGGAAGCTGGATCCCATCTGTCGTTTCCAACTCAAATGTGCCGTCTGAGAATTTCTGGCTTATCATGTTCGGCCCTTCCCAGTTGGGTCCTAATACTCCAGTTCCTATCATGATTCTTTTTAGGACAAGGTCCCCAACTTGGAAGGTTCTCCGCTTCACTTTAGCGTTGAAATGACAAGCTATTCTTCTTTGATGTGCAACGATTCTGAGTTCTGCTTCTCTTCTTTTTTCTTCAAGAAAATCGAGTGCTTCGAGTTGTAGCTTCTCATTCTCTTCTCGGTTGAAGTGGATTCTTCGGTGAGTGGGAACTTCCAGCTCCACCGGGATCATTGCCTCGGATTCAAATGCGAGCGAGAATGGGGTATGCCCGATTGCAGTTTTATGAGTCGTGCGATAAGCCCATAGTGCAAGAGGAAGTTCGTTTACCCAACCACCTTTAGCTTTTTCAAGACGCTTCTTGATGGTTAACTTCAAAATTTTGTTAATTGCTTCAACTTGCCCGTTGGCCTGCGGATGAGCAACGGCTGCAAAACTCTTCTTAATCTTGTACTTAGCACAGAAATCTAGGAACTTGCTGCTTTCAAATTGAGTTCCGTTATCGGTGATTATTTTCTGTGGAACCCCAAACCTGCAGATTATGTTCTTGAGGACAAAGTTGATCACCTTTTTCGAGGTAATAGTAGCTAGTGGTTCAGCTTCAGCCCATTTAGTAAAATAATCAACTGCTACTATTGCATACTTCATACTTGATTTAGCTGTAGGCAATGCCCCGATCAAATCTATGCTCCAGATGGCGAACGACCATGGATTAACCATTTGGGTCAATTCTATGGGAGGCGCTCTTGGAATCTTCGCGAATCTTTGTCATTTATCACATTTCTTAGCATAGGTCATTGCATCTAGGTTTACATCGGGTCAGAAGTAGCTATATCGCAGAATTTTCTTGGCTAGTGTTTGACCGCCTGTGTGACATCCGCACTCTCCCTCATGTAATTCCACCAAGATTGCTTTAGACTCCTCCTTGGTTACACATCGCAGTAGTGACATAGAAAAACCTCGCCTGTACAACCTTCCACCTTGGACAAGGTATAACGGAGCTTTGCGTAATATTTTTCTTCGCTTTTTCATCTCTTCTGGAAGTGTTCCGTTGAGGATATACTCCTTGATTGGAGTCATCCAGGACACCGGTTCTTCGACAGTCTCCATGATCCAGTCAACATATGCTTCTTTAATGGAAGGAGTTGAAAGTACTTCAAATGGAATCAAGCCTAACAACTATGCATCCGAGGAACTGACATACTTGGCGAGAGAATCTACCTTTGAATTTTCTTCCCTGGGGATATGAGATATGGTATAGTAGTCAAGGTCATTAAGAAGTTACAAAACTTTGGTAAGATAAGCTGGAAGATTTCCGAGTTTGGTCTCGAATTCCTTTAAGACTTGACATACCACTAGTTGTGAGTCTCTAAGAATTTGTAAGGTTTTCAAATTCAATTCCTTTGCCACTTTTAGCCCTGTGATTAATGCTTTATATTCGGCCTCATTATTGGTCGAAGGGAATTCCAATCTTAATGTGTATCATAGAGAATGGCCATCTGGAGTTTCTAGGACAATTCCTGCCCCTGAACAATAATCATTTCTGGATCCATCGATATACAGCTTCCAATCAATCATCATCTCTACTAGTTCCTATGTTTCCTCTCCCTTGTCCATGAATTCGGCGATGAAATCTGCTAAAGCCCGTCCATTAACAGCTCTTCGAGGGTGATAAGTGATGTTGTATTGGCTGAGCTCTAAGTTCCACTTTAATAACCTTCCCGAAGTTTTTGGGCGAAAGAGAACTCGTCTTAGTGGTTGATCGGTGAGAACCTTTATAGGATGGGATTGGAAGTACGACCTTAGCTTTTTTGAGGCGATGAGCAGACGATATGCAAGTTTTTCCAACTTTGGATAGTTTAACTCTGCCCCAGGGAGTCTTTTACTGATGTAATAAACAGGCTATTGAACCTTAGCATCTTCCTGGACAAGCGCGACACTTAGGGCATGTGGCGAGACAGCCAAATATAGGAACAACTCCTTTCCATCTTTGGGTTTAGAAAGCATCGGTGGTGATTCCATGTGCTTAATCAACTCTTCGAAGGTTGTTTGGCATTAAGGAGTCCATTGGAAATCTTTCTTTCCTTTCTTCAAAGCATCGAAGAGTGGAATGCACCGGTCCATTGCTTTGGAGATGAATCGATTGAGTGCAGCTGCCTTCCCATTTAGTCTTTAAAACTCTTTATTTGTCCTTGGAGCACGCATTTCCCGTAAGGCTGTAACTTGAGAAGGATTCGCTTCAATGCCCTAGCGTTGACAATGAACCCGAGAAATTTTCCTGATGAAACTCCAAATGAGCACTTAAGTGGATTTAGCTTCATCCCAAATTTTCTGAGGATATGAAACATTTCAGCCAGGTTCTCCAGATGATCATTGGCCTTCTTCGATTTTACCAGCATATCATCTACATAGACTTCCATTGTGTTTTCGATTTGGGATTTGAACATGGAATTCACAAGGCACAGGTATGTTGCTTATGCATTTTTCAGTCCGAATGGCATAATTTATAGCAGTACAGGCCTCTATCTATTATGAAACTGGTATTTTCTTCATCTGGCTTATGCATCATAATCTGATTGTACGCAGAGTATGCATCCATAAAGGATAACAGTCTCCCGTCATCGCATCAATAAGCTGATCGATTCTAGGTAATGGGAAGCTGTCTTTGGGACATTCCTGGTTGAGGTCCGAATAGTCTATGCATACTCTCCACTTGCCGTTGGACTTTTTAACAAGAACCAGATTGAAAACCCAATCGGGATATGTAGATTCTCATATAAAGTTATTCTTGAATAACCTATCTACTTCCTCTTTTAATGCCATAGATCTTTCAGGTCCTTGAAGTCGTCTTTTTTGTTTTACAGGAGCTAAACTTGGATTTATATTCAAATTATGCACAATTACATCAGTTGATATTCCGCACATATCGGAATGCGTCCACGCGAAAATATCTAAATTTGCTTTTAGAAACAAGATCAGTTCTTTCTGCAACTTTAGGCCCAGCTGAGAACTTATTTTCAAGAATCGGTCAGGGTCTTTGTCATGTACTAGAATAGAAATTGTGGCTTTAGCTGGAGCCGCTCTATTTTCCTCCATACTGACTTTCCTTGGATCAATTTCCTCTTGAGATCCGCTATGCTCGCCAGTGTAAGGCCCCGCCCTAGTTGCTATAAGGGGAGTCGTGAATGCGGAGCGGAAGCTCCACATCCTTCTTTACTTCCTTCTTCCTAGCTTCAACAAGTTCTGCCATATAACATTCTCTCGTAGCCTTATGGTCGCACTTAATTACACCGACTCCATGTTCAGTTGGAAATTTCATGGTCAAACACCATGGAGCCATTGTTATTTAAATGCATCCAGAGCTGGTCTCCTGGGGAAGGCGTTGTAGGCTGAAAGTTCATCGACTATGACAAAATCTTGCTTTAGGGCAACCTTCTTTTTTCCTTCCCCGACTTCGACGAGCAAATTGATGCCGCCAAGTGGTTGAGTGGGTTGCCCCGTGAAACCCTGGATCTTGTTTTGGCAGGCTCTCACATCATCTCTAGAAAGACCCATTTTATTAAATGCGTTGATGAAAAGAACATTGACAGATGCCCCATTATCAACCAAGACTCTCCTTACCATAGCTGGACCTAGACCGATGGTAACAACCATGGGATCGACCGTTGGAGTTAGCAATCCATCTGAGTCTTTATCCTTGAACACAACATCATCCCAGGAAGTCTTTAACACTTTGGCAGGAGAGGCATCGTTCACGACCATGAGTCCTTCTTCATTAGGAAGGCTTTTCATTTCTTGAGTATATTTCACAATATACCCCCATCTTTTCCCAGCTGGGTGGGGTCCTCCTGAAATGGTGTTGATGATGAGTCTTGGAATGACATCAACCGGAGCACTCTCATTATGTCTAGGCTGCCCCGCAGATGTTCCTAGTCCCTAAGCGGTTTGAGTATTCTACGGGTTCTTTGTATACTGTTAGAGTCTGTTTTTCCTTATCAATTCTTCAATCAGATTTTTGAGATGCCTGCACTCGTTCGTGTTATGGCCCGGTTGGTTATGAAACCTACATAACCTCCCTGACTTAAATGCGGTATCGGTGACCTTTGCTGGCTTAGGTGTTGGATACTCTTCTGTATCTTTGGTTGCCATGAATATGTTCTCTACGGTGTCGTTCAAAGGAGTCAATTTTGAATTTTTAAAGAAGCATAATTTCTTATTGGCTCGATTATCTTTCCATCATTGCCCCTTTTCTGGCCACCTGGATTCTTCTGACCACCTTCTACATCACTATTTTTCTTCTCGGGCTATGCACTGCTCTTATGAATATCCATGACATAGGCTGGATCTTCATCCATACCTATATATTCCTCAGCTTCATTAAAAAGTTCCTCAACCGTACTTGGTTTCTTCTTTTTGATCCATCGTTCAAGCTTGTCCTTTTGCTTATGGCTCCCTTTAAAGCCATCAAAGCAAAATAAGGCTCATATTCCCCACTTCGGCTGCAGCAGTGTTGAAATGGGAGAGAAAAGCCTTGATGGGTTCTCCTGGCCTTTGCTCAAGCTCGTTCAACTCCATGACATCCCATACTTTCGTAGCTTGAAGCCTGAACTGCTCTTTGAATAACTTACCTAAAGTAGAAAAATCATCTACTAACTTGGGTGGTAACTTGGTGAACCAAAGTGAAGCCAACCCTTCGAGGTAAGTTGGAAAGTATAAGCACTTCAACTCATCTGTGGCACGTTCTCCATCCATATGTTGATCATATTTGAACAAGAACACGTTGGGATCACTAGTTCCATTATAGGCTTGCAGCATCAGAGGTTTGAACTTGTTTAGGTACGGTGGCATTTTGATCCTCTCAGTGAGTGGGGTTTCAGTAGGAGCAAACCCCCAATCCTTCTCATCGTCTTGCTTTTTCAAGCTCTTCTCCATGATTTTGCGCACCATTTTCGATATGCGCTCCTCTTCGTTGAGTTGGTCCACGGGGCGGACGTCATCATCCTTGCCGGATGTTAGCCTAAGCAAACGGTCGCGGTTCGGATTCTAGGGCCCTGGGCCTCCCACTTAGGGAGGTGGCCCTTTGGTGGTTCCAAGCGCTTGTCGAGAGGTTGCTTTATCAGTGTAACTGCGCGTAGGTGGTTTAGCCTCTTTTTGTTGAGGATCTTTAGGATTTGCCACCTCTTGTAGAATTTCCTCGATTTGGACTCGAAGAAGAAGAGCTCGAATTTTCTTTATGATCTGTTTGAGCAGACTTAGCGCAAGCGGCATGCAGACAACTTTTGTCGTAGCGAGTTGCATGACAAACATAGACTCGAGCTTCTTCATTGTTTGCGATATCCATTTGACTTGTCACGCTCGCAACAACTTCATCCAACTCTCCTCTCGTTACCGCTTCTCCAGCCTTAGAGGTTTCTCCAACCTCAAATTGGTTGGTGAGAGGAGTAGTTTCGTTGTTAGCGGCGTTGTCCATCTCTTCGATAGTTTTACTAGCAGTCTTCCTCGATGGTTTACCCATGATTTCGGACAAGGACATGAATTTAGAAGCAAGCTCATCAATTGGATTAGATCGTAGACTTGTAGGATCTATGGGTAGAGGTTGGCTTAGAACTTCAATGCAAGGCCTTCAACTTTGTGAGAGAGTGTGAGAGAAGGAAATGCGAATGCGGCCCCATGGTAGGCGCCAAATGTTGAAACCTTAATTTGATCTCAACACCAAAGACGCCTCAAAGGCACTTCACCAATCAGTAAGGAAAGATGCCACAAACACAATAAAAGTAAAAGTGACACAAATTTTATAGTGGTTCGATCTTAGGAAAGATCTACGTCCACTTTGGCAATGATTTCCATTAGCAACTCAAGAGTTACAAGTCTAGGATCACTCAAAAGTACATTCATATTCTTCATTACACAAAGATTTCACTCAATTCAATACAAATCAGTGGAGAATCAAATAGATCTTGCTAAATGTAGGGAAGAACGGTGGAGAATCTTCGGTCTCTAGAATGCTTGATCACTTTTGGTGGATTTCATGATAGATTCAATGCTTGATCTTCCTTTGAGATGTTAGAAGGTGTTAGAATCTCTAGAAACAGGAGTGAACACAATTTGGTAGCCCTTTGGGGTGGTAGAAATCGATCTCTAAAAGTAGGGAAGCCATGGCCTACTTATAGGAGTAGTTGGAGTGAAGTGGTGGTCTGAAATGTGTATGTGCAGGCTGTAGGCCGAACATACGATAAATTACAGAAATGCCACTGCCAGTTGTTGACAGCTGTACCAGCTGTCCACCTGAATTCATGTTCGACTGATCGTGGGAAGCATGTTCAAGCTATTAGACCTGACCGACCCTGTTTGTTCAAGCCACTCTGTTCGAACTTTACTGATGTTCATTCCTGAACAATGATGTTGTTCAACCACACCATATATCGAACGACTAGCCCTTAATGTTCGACCCTTGTCTGTTCGAGTCCTGATTGGTGTTCGACCCTGAGTGGTGCTCGACCCTAAGTGGTGTTCGACCCTGATTGGTGTTTGACCCACATGATGCTCGAGTTATTGTCTCCATATTTTGTGGTCCCGCTCGACCCACTTATAATTTAAATAACGACCATTCGCTTCTTCCATGTATGATCGATCCTTATGTTAAATTTAATCCGTTAATATGTGCTTAAATATTTATGGATAAACAATAATTTTTGACACATCTCTCGACTGATTTTATTTGATATATATGTATATAGATAGATTTATCAAGGCCTTGGGAGGCGAGTTGTGGTTTTTCTGAGCACTCCGTACAAAGGAGGTTATGGCGAAATTTTCCGAAAATATAAGGTGTCAGCCAAATAATTAATAAATAAAACTGTTTGGAAGTAGTTCAACGTATAATAATATATATACAACGAATATAAATTAAAATAGAACGTATCGCACAACGGTAGTTCGCGTTTTCAACGTGTAATTTTAAATGAGTTTACCTGGAGATCCGACCGTCGGTTTTCCCAAAATTAGAACCGTTGGATTCGTTTCGAAAAGGTCTTTCCAACGATAATGAATATGCAAAGATCCAACGGTTAGATTATGATAAATGTTTAATCCAAGTTTGAATGAAAACAAAGCCAGTGCAGCTGAATAGCCTGAAACGTCGTTAAACTGAAATGGACTATTTTTATAAATATAAAAATAGTGATAAATTGTTTTAAATATTATAAATGATTTGGAATAAGTATAAACTGATTTCACATGATTTGTAAAGATAAATATGGTTAAGCTGAATTTGGCAATTTTTGTATAAATTCTTATATAACCGATCTGAGAAAGAATTTGGAAATAAGAATTTTAATTCTTGATTTGAATTAAATCCTCAAGTAACCCTTTTAAATAAGGATATGAATTGAATTATGGAAGTCAAATAACTGAATTGAATTTGAGAATGTGATCTTCCATCGTATGAAAAAGAACCAATTAAAAAGAGAAATTTAATTATTTGAAAGAACCAGGTTAAATCCCATTTCAAATAATTGAAAGAACCGGGTAAAATCCCATTTCAAATATTTGAAAGAACCAGGTTTGATTTTTTTTGGGTATATTTATTTGAAAGAACTGGGTTAAATCCCATTTCAAATAATTGAATGACAATTAAAAGTTGAAGATAACGAAGACGGTGAAAGACCGACAATCTTTACATCGAAAGGATTACTATTGATGTCCTGGATTTTGGTAGCTCCCTTGAAGGGGTTATAGTGGTTGTTGTCTGAACGTACTTGCTGATTGTCTAGGTATGCGAAAATCTTTCTCCTGTGTTGAATATATGGGATGAGGAATAAGGTGCCTCTGGTTTCGTTCAGACCCAGAATGAACTTGCAAATGGATTATGTGTCTAACACATTATTCTGAGCTGTATTAATTGATGTTTGCTAAATATATATCTGTTTGGTGGCGGAGAATTTGTTCTCTTAGCTTAACACCCTTCTCTGAGACATACAAGCTTAGAGGTCATGTATTGGTATATATCAGTTGTATAGTCTGGAATGACTATTTGGCATGCTAAGATGCATGGATCAAAGCTTTTGTTGAAAAGCAGAGCTTTGTGGATGATGATCAAAGTGTGACTTTAATATAGCATAGCTTTGTGTATAGTGTTAATTCGCGAGCTTCACATCCGATATGATTCAAAACGGGATGAGGACCGTAGGGAGAACATGCGTTTCTTTCTAGCTAGAAGTAGTGCCATGGTATGGAGCCCAAGCATATTTGCTTAAGAGACGATGGAAAGCGAGGTGCCTCCGATATGACTGCAAAAGGCCAAGATGGTCGACGTACAGACCAGATAGTAGGTCCGATAAGACCGGGAAATATATTGTTCAGGAATTGCCAATCCGCAAAAGTAAAAGCAAACCGGCCCTACCGATCCAAGGGTCACCCAAGTGTGTGGTCCTGGACATCTTGCTAGAGATGGTCTGAATCGGAGGAGAGATCCCTTATCTTGACTCATGAAGGAAATCCAAATTCCAATACATGCTATTACGGTTTTAGTTGTATACTATTGGCGACATAATGGGATGGGGTATTATACCGTCTAGGATTGATACAATTATTTTGAAATTGTTTTAATCGCATAGACACTAATAATAATACCAAATTATTTTTATTTTCTTATATCAAGCATGTTTGTCCATTATAAGGTAAAAATGTATCCTTCGGCTTGCGTTGCGTTGTATGATGGGACTTGAGTCTTATAATGGCTTTTTTTTCAAAAAGCATTGTTTTGTTTTATTTTATGTTATGCACTGCATTCGTGTGGAGTAAACCTGTTCCGTGACATACGGCATGGTCCAATGATATGCTTATTTCTAGACAAGTTAATTTAACAATAGGATTTCTCTATGGCACGAACGAAACTCTAGGAAGTTAAAATTCAAGATGAAAACGCCTAATAAAACTATTTATGTCATACTTAAATATATGTTTTATTGTGGGCAGGAAAGAGCAGTGAAAAGTTTGTGGATACCATCGCAGCAAGAGTACATGATCGCAAATGCAGGCGCATTGGTGGATAGCTTGCTTATGGGATGATGCAGTCTTTTATTAATTTATGATGTATGTTATGTAAATATGCTATGATGTTTTTTGGCTTTCTTAGTACCGGCTGCGTCTGATATGATGTCTTTTTGGTGTTGCTATGCACACGATGTAAATATGCTATGTAGACTGTACAGATCTTTATGTTATTATATATATCTAGGCGTGAATCTGAGGATTCAGTACCTTTTGCTGTCAAAAAACAATACGATTTCTTATATCAGTCTCATAACCGACTCGTAGTTTGTTTTTCCCTTGCATACTCGGGTTCCCACTATTTTTACATAGGCAACAGAGTGAACAAGTTTTGCTTTCTTTCTTTTTGGGATATGTACTAGAGCATCTATATTTATTTTGGCTTGGAGCTAAAGATGGGGCATATATATATATATATATATATATATATATATATATATATATATATATATCTTTTGGACTTATAAGACACTATCTTATGTATATTATATGTGATTCCACTACAAACTTATTATCTTAAATTGAAACTATATTTGTAATAAGTGAATCCTGTAATGTTGTGTAACTCTAATGATGGAGTTTCTTTCCACTGTGTATGATGATGTAAATTATTCTATGATGTAATGTATTTATGCTATGATTTGTGATCTATTGATGTGATTAATGTGTTATATTCCAAAGACTACCCATTCCGTCGGGATCGGGGTTTGCGGCTATCACATGTGGTAACAGAGCTAAGCGTTAACCTTAGTTCTGGAGTATAACATATTAAATGTCTCATCAGAGATAGAATCAGTAGAATTCTAGGACGAGTGACTCATTAGAGATAGTATTAGTAATGTCCTAGAATGAGTACAACAGTATAGCATATAACTCAGTAGATACATCTTTATTCATGCATATGATTTTATGCTCTTATATTTCCTTAATATACCTTTTTTATTGGCCTAACTCTTTTCTTTCTCTTGTAGTCCCAAAAGAAAATGAGTGGCAGAGGTAGAGGTAGAGGACGGGGAATTGTTCAGGCTGAAAATCAGCAGTCCGACCACGTAGAAGCTGTTAATGTACTAGTATTGCCTTAACAACAGCAACAGCCGCAACAACAACAACCTAATATAGATACGCTTGCTAAGAAATATTAGAACTTGGGAGGATTTCCATTTCTGGGCAAATAATTTGTAATCAAAGTGCAAGCTTGGATGAGGTCTTGTGAACGCATCTTCGAAGGCTTTAAATTGACTGATAACCGAAAGAGGTTTCTTGCATCCTGGTTACTCAAAGATGAAGCCCTGATTTGGTGGGAAGCAGTTACAGTGGGTAATCCGGGAGGTAATATGACTTGGGAAAGGTTCAAAGAAATTTTCGATGAAAAGTTTGTTCCCCAAGAAGAAGTTGAGCGTCTATACGATGAGTTTGTTAATCTCAAGTAAGGCGATAGATCCATTAATGAGTATGTGAACAAATTTAATGAGCTCTCTCATTTTGGTCCTGAGCTAATTCAGAACCAGACTAAGAAGAATAAGAGGTTCATTGAGGGTCTTCAGAGAAGATATCGCAGTAGAATGACAACTCATACAGGACTCCCATTTTCCAAAGTGGTAGAAATGGCTAGTAGGTATGAAAATATTGATAAGATGAATGCTCAGGAAGACAAGGAAAAAGGTTATTCTGGTGATAAAAGAAAACCAGCAAACAAGAATCCCGAGACAAGCAAGACTGAGGAAGCAAAGCCCAAAGAAGATAAATGAGGGAGAGTTAAATATCATAATTGTGACAAGTTTGGACATTGGGATAATGAGTGCAAGGCTCCCAAGAGGCCGAGAAGGAATGCATCTGAATCTAGCCAGAAACCTCGGGATAATAGGGAGTGTTATAATTGCCATAAGAATGGACATTTTGCAAGGAATTGCCCATTGACGAAAAAGGATGAAGTGGTTTACGTTTACAATATGGAAGATACTCTAGCAACTTCTACTGGAAGGGGAAGGCCGGATATTATGGAAGGTATTCTTACTATTAGAGGTATTCCTGTTAAAGTATTATTTGATACAGGAGCATCACGAAGTTTTATTTTAAGTAGCATGGTTAAGAAGTTAGATTTAAGATTGAGATTCCTTAAAGAACCCATTAGTGTCCATAATCCGATAGGAAGTTCAAGTTCAGATAGAAAAGAATTTTGGGCTACCCTAGAAGTTTCTCCAACTTCTATAGAAAATATTCCTGTTGTTAGGAATCATGTGGATGTATTTGAAGAAGTTGATAGCCTTCCGCCGCGAAGAGAGATTGATTTCAGAATTGATCTAGTTCTGAATACTAGGCGAAATGTGCATGCAATTTGGAGGATGACATTAAAAGAGAAAGAAAAATAGGGTGATCAAGCTTGACAATTGTTATGGAAAGGTCTGATCATGACTAGTTTCTCGAGTTGGGGAGAAGCAGTAATGTTTGTTCCGAAGTCAGACGGTACTCTCAGATTATGTGTGGATTACCGAGACCTCAATAAGCAAACACTCAAGAATAAATATCCACTGTTGCGTATTGATGATTTATTAGATCGCTTGAATGTAGCGTGAGTGTTTTCGAAGATAGACCTAGCTGTAGGTTTTCATCAATTAAGGATTGTAGAAGAATGTGTTCTGTGACACCCAACGTCCGTTAAGGTCACTCTAATGAGAATGCATTAAATTTCCTAAAGCGCAATAGGTAAACAGTAACTGGACGTACAAGACAGATACAAATAATGCAGCTAAAAAATTTTTAAACTTTTTATTAATCAAGAAAACAATGTTTCAAACCTAAAGCTACAACATTATGTTTTCTCAAATATTAAAAGCAATCCATCTCATAATCAGAGTACAAGAAACATAACAATATCCCTCAAGTGTCATTACAATAAGCATGAATAAACTAGAGAAAAAACTTGAAAAAGGAGAGCTATCCAAGTCCAAGAAGAATCACAATCTCAACTATTGACCACTCCCACTCTGAGAACCTGTGGGGGAAAAAAGGAAGGGAGAGAAGAAAACAAAAAAGGTCAGACTTAAAGTCTAGTGAGTTCCAGTCATTTTTAGCATATGTATATGAAAAGGTGTCAAGACAGATCAATAATACTGGAAGGGAAAGTACAGTAAAACATGTATACAAGTGAGATGTCAAAACAAGATAAAGGTAGATTAAACTTCTCATTCAAATCCCAAGAATTAAACTAACTACAACAACTTTACTAGTATTAACAAGATTAGATGTTACCGTAATTACTACCTATGTGATCGACTCCCTATTACCCGAATATTCTGTGCTATCCCCGGCAATAAGGTGTATCAGTCCCTAACCCAACAACTTATAGAACACAACCATATCTGTATGTGTTACTTGCGGCTTAGTTTCCTGTAGTCGGACCTATGCACGCTCATGACTCCGCCGGAACGTGCCCTGTACACATCCTAAATCTTGAACCTCTTATAATCAAGTTCAGTAAAGCGTTCCCTGACCCCTACCTAGTGCGGGGTCCCTACCGAGATACCAATAGGGATACTGACTGATATGGGTTCTACACAACTTGACATAAGCCACCTCCTAGGCTTGTGTCCCGGTGTACCTAGGATTTAAAAATCCCAACAACTTAATACAACAACTAAACTTGGAACCTCTTTAGATTATTATTTAACAGATGTAACTTAGCAGGTTTAAGTTCAATAATAATCCCTATTTTAAAATTACATTTACCTAAATGTTATTAGTGTACAACCCTTTTCCCCAACAAGCACTTGCCTAGATGTGTAATTTAGACTTACAGTAATTTACTCAGTTTTCACATTTGGTACATGTCATACTTAATACCATATTAAGTCCATTTTAACTGATTATCATGTTGCATGCTCTTCCTAACATGTAATTAACCCAATTTTAAAAGAATAACATGTAATTATCCCAATTCTAATAGATTAACATGTAATTATATCAATCTAATATATTAACATGTAATTATTCCAATTCTTACAGTCAAGGGTTTCAATACATAATATGCCCAATTTCCCCTATTTATATGTCATTATCATTCCAATTTATGTCCTTTATACGCAATTAACATAATAGCCCAAACTTGAGTAGCCTAGGTTTCACGTAGAATAAAAAGCAAAAAGGGAGAAAATAGATCTCAGACTGAGCGAAAAGGCAGATAAAAAGACTATAAATAAATGAAAGGCATAATAGGGACAAGCAAGATTAAAGTACATGATATAACTTGTAGATCTGAATAGAAAAACATGTATAAGCATATATAGGGATTACTTTAGGCACTGTTTATATAAGATCCAATCTTATTCATTGTCCAAAATATTTTTAAATAACCAATCTAAAAATCACATAGAACTCACAGTGGGACTTGGTGAAGAGTATGAATATGCTACTAAAGAAAATGTCACTTTAATCTTGTATTGGTGTTGAGCAGTCTGAATTGTCCTTGCTAATATATGTTTAGGAGTACCTTGATAGTTCTATGCATATATTTATCTTAGAAAAGATTTGGAGGAAGAAATGGTTTTGTGTAGTGTAGAATAAATGAGGTTGCATGTCTTTATATAGACTACCTAGGAAAATCCATTACCGTTATATACTAGGATTTTAATCTAGTCCATACACTAACTGTTGAGTTAGCAATGAATATAGTCCGCAAAATAGTCCAGGTTCATCATTCGATACCAGCCCGGATCTGGGGTGGGTTGACCCACCTACCCCCTGGGTCGACCCTAGGGTCGACCCAACCCCCTTGGGTCAACCTATGGGTCGACCCGGGCTGTGCGTTGGTCGCCCCATAACGGGCCTAATTCCCGCTTAATTTTCCCCTTGCTTCATTCGAAAATTCTAGAATTTATATTAATATTAGATTTACTTATAAGCTCTTTACACACATACAGACTTCTAATGCTCATAACTTGCTCATACATTGTCCGTTTTACGCAAACTTGGGGTCTATCTGAACCAGAATCCCAAGACGAACGTAATGATAATGCCGGTTTCACTTTATTCTTGATATTTAATTAAGTTATTCCCGATTTATTATCTTAATGTATGGTCTATGGTATTAAATTTTTGGGGTATTATATCCCCCCTACTTAAAGGATTTCGTCCCCGAAATCTCCAAGTTAAGAAGAATGTTATAGCCCTTTACAATCATTTACTCTTCTGTCATCCACAGGCATCTATTGTCCGTAAGTATTTCTAATGCTTTGTATGAACATATGCAAAGTGTTGTGTGTATATATCCTTACACCGACGCGAAAATCAGGCGGTCAACTGATTTAGTTGACCTCCTTAATGCAATATATGTTTGTGCCATGTATCCAATATGTATGCAAATAATCCTAATAATACATATAAGTTCTATATGTGTGCTCATCCATTCATCAAAATGCAACATCCATATGATGATCCATCTATTTCCATCCATAGAAAATTCAAATGCACACATATCCATATGCAATATGTAAGTGATTGAGCCGATCTAGTAACTAGTGTGTGTATATGCATCCACAAGCAACCACTAACAAATACTTGCATCTATTTGCAACCGTCAACCATAACATGTTTCCAACCATTGGATTCCACCTAAGGATCGAAAGGTTCAAACTATAGGATAAATTTGAATGATAGAAGAAAATGCAAAGTATAAAGGCTTAGAAAAAGAAGTCAAGAACATACTCTCAAAAAGAAAAGGGTAAGAAGCGCGAATCCTAACTTCGGGTTCCCACGTCGCAACTTTGCAGTCTTATCCCCATTGCACTTTCATTCATCTGATCTCCTTATTACGTAGCTTCTTGATTTCTAATCCAATGATATGAGTAGGAACTCTTCTCACCGATGCTTCCTTCTCAACTTCCATGCCTTCAAGTGTGCTCGGCTCTACTATCTCTACCGTATCATGGAGACATTTCCTCAAATGAGAAACATGAAACACAACGTGTATGCCCACCAGTCTATCCGGTAGCTTGGTCCTATATGCCATTTTATCTATCCTCTCTACTATAGGGAATGGCCCTACGAACTCGGTGCCAACTTCCGTACTGAGCCAAAGAGGACTACATTCCTTAGCGGTGAAACATTGATGAAGACCATATCTCCCATTTCAAATTCGAAGTCGATCCTCCTTTTGTCGGCATAAGATTTTTGTCGATCTTGAGCAACTTTCATCCTTCTTCAAATGAGGTCTATCTTTTCCGAAGTCTCTCTTATCATGTCAGGCCATAGTAGAAGTATGTCAGTAGACTCCCACTAACAATTCGGTGATCTTCAAGGTTGTCCGTATAACGCTTCGAACGGTGCCATTCCTATGCTCGACTGATTACTATTATTATATGCGAACTCAACCAATGGGAGATGCTCCTGCTAAGTCCCTCCCAAATCTAGTATAACAGTCTTAGTAGCTCCTCAATGACTCTATTAAACCTCTCAGTTTACCCATTAGTTTGAGGATGATAAGTTGTGCTAAGTCTTAACTGTGTACCTAGAGTTTCTTGCAAGCTCCTCCAAAATTCGCTAGTAAATATGGGGTCACGGCCACTTACTATACTTAAAGGTACCCCATGTAGTCAGAGAGTTTCCTTGATATAAACTGAAGCTAGCCAAGCTGCCATCCTTTTGCTCTTGACTGGGATGAAATGAGCGCTCTTTGTAAGCCAATTCACTGTCATCCATATGCTCGTGTTGCCCTTCCTTGATCTGGGCAATCCATCAATGAAACCCATAGAGACGCTCTCCCATTTCCATTGCATGATATCTAGGGGATGAAGTAATCCATCGGGTTTCTTTTTTTCAATCTTGACTTGTTGACAAATCAAACATTGGGCCATGAATTCTGTTACATCTTTCTTCATGCCCGTCTAACGGAAAACACGCTTCATGTCTCAATACATCTTGTCACCGCCTGGATAGATAGTCATCTGAGAGTGATGAGCTTCCTCTAGCACTGCCTTTAGCAATTCCCTAATTCTAGGGACACACAGCCTTACATCTCGTCTTATACAGCCTTTTTCGTCCACAGTATATCTAGTACGGTGACTTGAAGTTCCTCCTTGAACAAGTATTTCCAAGATGTCCTTCAACTACTGGTCCTCTTACTACGAAGATCCAATTTGCTCCAATAGAGTAGGTCACACCTCTAATGATCCAACAAACAATGTGTGAAATCCGTAGATGGCTTAAAATTAAAGGTTGATATGTACTCCAACTAGGAATAGAGGACTCAAGGTCATCCTTTGCCTACTCAATGCGTCCGCCACCATGTTACCCTTTCCTGGGGTATAAGCTATTTCGAAGTCGTAGGATGCCAGGAACTCCATCCACCATTACTTCCTTAGATTGAGGTCCTTCTACGAGAATAAGTACTTGAGTGACTTATGATCCGTATATAGCTCAAACCTATATCCAAGTAGATTGTGCCGCCGAGACTTAAATGTGAACACTATTGTTGCTAACTCCAAGTCATAGGTGGGGTAGTTCTTCTCATGAACCCTTAGTTGCCTACATCCATAGCATACTACTCTACCCTCTTGCATCAGTACAACGCCTAATCCCGTGCTGCAAGCATCTGTGTAAGTTGTGAACATTTTGCTTTCGTCGAGGAGAGTCGGAACCGGGGTTGTTGTCAGAGCCCGTTTCAACCTCTGGAAAGCATCCTCAGCATCCATGCTCCAAGCAAAAGTCAAGTTCTTCTTTGTCAGACGGGTAAGCAAAGTTGAAACCCATGCAGAGTCTTTAATAAAATTTCTATAATAGCCCGCTAATCCAAGGAAACTTCTTATCTCCGTTGCATTCTTCGAAGCCTTCCAATCTTGAACAACGACCACCTTAGCAGGGTCTACCGCTATCCCTTCCTTGGAGACCACATGCCCTAGGAACCTTACTTCCTTCCTCTAGAAATAACACTTAGAAAATTTTGCTTTAAGTTGGTGTGCTCTAAGTGTACTTAGAACCTCTTCTAAGTGTTGGGCATGTTTCACTTTGCTCTTGGAGAAGATCAGAATGTCGCTCTTGGAGAAGATCAGAATGTCATCTACGAACACTACCACGAACTTGTTCAGATACTCCCTAAACACCCGACTCATCAAGTCCATGAAGTATGTGGGTGCATTGGTTAACCCAAAAGGAATAACCATCCACTCAAAGAAACCATCTGGAGTTCTGAAAGCTGTCTTGTTGATACTATCATTCGCCACTCTGAGTTGATGAAATCCCGTGGCCAAATCCAAATGCATGAAGACTGAAGCACCTGCTAGTTTGTCAAACAAGTCATCAATCCTTGGTAGTGGGTGCCTATTCTTCTTGGTGAGTATGTTCAATTCTATGTATTCTACACGTAGACGGAGAGAGCCGTCTGCCTTGGCTGTGAAGACGATTGGAGTTCCCCATTCTAAAATACTCCGCCTAATGAACTCTTTTTCCAACAACTCTCCCACTTGTTTGTTGAGCTCCCTCCTTTCCTTAGGAGCCATGTGGCGCACTGGTAATGTGACTCACTTTGTATTTTCCACCAAGTATATTCAGAAGTCTATCTCCTGCCTTGGAGATAACCCCCTAACCTCGTCGAACACATCTTGAAATTTGCCAACTATGGGTACTGATCGAAGATCATCAACGGAAGCATCCAGAGATTTTAGGAAATTGAGCATCACTGACCCCCGTGGGTCACAAGAAATTTCAAGAGTTCTACCATGGTAGTAAGAAGTCTAACTTCTCTCTTTACACAATCAAGAATGGTACCATACATGGCTAGCCAATTCATTCCTAGAATTAATCTGTAACCCATGAATCCGAGAACATATGTGTCGCATTCAAATTCGATGCCTAGAACGGAAATCCTCAAACCCCTATATATCATGGATAAATGAGTCGTTCCTCCTATGGGGTTTGAGACTATAACGGGATCAGAAACAATACTAGTACTTAGGTACATATTTTCTACTACTTAGTTGGATATGAATGAGTGAGAAGCACCGAAATAAAAAAGAGTTCTAATAGGATAGTCTAAAAGAGAAATCAAACCTTCAACTACGACTTTCCTACCTCGGTCAGGTTCACCAACCCTAAAGCGTTAAGCTGCCCTCTAGACGTTCCAGCCTTCTGCCCTTGTCTCTAAGGGAATTGTCCTTAGAAATGTCCCACTTGGCCACAATTAAAGCAAGCATTCTTAGTTTTTCTGCAGTCTTTCACAAAGTGTCCTAAAGCACCACACCCGCGATAATTCACATCTACCTTGATCTGAGCTTTTTCGGGCTTTCCCCCTTTGTTGTTCTTATTAGGCCACCATTTCTTTTTCTTGCCTTGGGATTATCTTTATCTTTCGTTTCTTCTTTCTTTCCTTCTGTTCCCTCCTCATGCATTAAGGCAATGCCCACCAGTTATTCAAAGTTTACTCCCATTGGTACATGCGTTAATGCTAATTCTTGGAGTGGTTTATTTAATCCCTTAGCGACCCTTAAGGCATTTTTGTGAGGAGTATAAAATAACTCCAGTCCAAACCTTGCTATTTGGTTAAAAGTGTTGACATACACCTTTATAGTCATTCTCCCTTGTTTCAAGTTCAGAAACTTCTCCACTTGCATTCCTTCTTCAGTTTGTAATAAGAATCTTGTCTCAAAGATAACTTTAAAGTTATCCCAAGTTGCTACTTCTGGTCCGGCTTGAACTATTTCCCACCTAACAAGTTGTACAAGTGCTCTGTTTCTCTTAACCAATTTCGCGCTTCTATAAAACTTTCGGTACTGCGAAAAGGTTTTCCTCCCATTGCGCTGAAGTCTTTGTAGAGCTTAGAAAAGTTGATTACGAGAGGAGGAGGAAGAGGCGCTACTTCAGTTGCCGTTGGGGGAGGGACATTCTCTTGTACCCTAACAGGTGTCGTAGCCTCTATGTATCTACAAAACTATGTGGGTATGGGAATACCCTCAGGAAGGTTAGGAGAACCACACATGTTGAAAAAGGAAGAAACAAGAATTTAGAAAAATAATTGAAGGAATATTGTAAATAACTTGAGGGGCTATGCTTTAAAAATCACTTTTTATTTGAAAATACTTTATTTTGAAAGCAGGCTTCAAAATCTTTTTCTCTGATCTTGTAACCTTAGGCTCCGATACCAAACGTGAAACCCCACGTCCGTTAATGCCACTATAATAAGAATGCATTCAGTTTCGTGAAGCACAATAGGTAAATTGTAACTAAATGTACAAGACAGATATAAATAATGCAGCGGAAAAAACATAATCTTTTTATTAATTAGGAAAACAATGTTTAAACCCAAAGTTAGAACATCATGTTTTCTCAAATACCAAAAGCAATCTTTCCCATAATCAGAGTACAAGAAACATAATAATATCCCTCAAGTGTCATTACAATAAGCATGAATAAACTAGAGAAAATACTTGAAAAAGGAGAGCTATCCAAGTCCAAGGAGAATCACGATGTAACCTATTGACCACTCCCACTCTGAGAAACCGAGGGGGGAGGGGGGAAGGAAGGGAGAGAAGGAAAACAAAAATTGTCAGACATAAAGTCTGGTGAGTTCCAGTAATTTTTAGCATATGTATATGAAAAGGTGTCAAGATAGATCAATAATACTGGAAGAGAGAGTACAGTAAAACATGTATATACGTGAGATGTCAAAACAAGATAAATGTAGATTAAACTTTTCATTCATATCCCAAGAATTAAACTAATTGCACCAACTTTACTAGTATTAACAAGACTAGGTGTTACTGTAATTACTACCCATGCGATCGGCTCCCTATTACCCGAATATTTTGCGTTAGCCCCGACAATATAGTATATCAGTCCCTAACCGAGCAACTTATAGAACACAAACATATCCGTAGGTGTTACTTGCGACTTAGTTTCCTGTAGTCGGACCCATGCACGCTCATGACTCCGCCGAAATGCGCCCTGTACATCCCCTAAACCGTGAACTTCTTATAATCAAGTTCAGTAAAGCGTGCCCTGATCCTACCTAGTGCGGGTTCCCTACCGAGATACCAACAAGGATACTGACTGATATGGGTTCCACACAACTTGACACAAGCCACCTCCTAGGCTTGTGTCCCCGTATACCTAGGATTTAAAAATCCCGATAACCTAATATAACAACTAGACTTGGAACCTCTTTAGCTTATTATTTAATAAATGTAACTTAGCAGGTTTAAGTTCAATAATAATCCCGATTTTAAAATTACATTTATCTAAATGTTATTAGTGTTCAACCCTTTTCCCCAACAAGCACCTGCCTAGATGTGTAATTTAGACTTACAGTAATTTACTCAGTTTTCATATTTGGTACATGTTATACTTAATAGCATATTAAGTCCGTTTTAACTGATTATCATGTTGCATGTTCTTCCTAACATTTAATTAACCCAATTTTAAAAGAATAGCTGTAATTATCCCAATTCTAATAGATTAACATGTAATTATTTCAATCTAATAGATTAACTTGTAATTATTCCAATTCTTACAGTCAAGGGTTTCAATACATAATATGCGCAATGTTCCCCATTTATATGTCATTATCATTCCAATTTATGTCCTTTATACGCAATTAACGTAATAGCCCAAACTTGCATAGCCTAAGTTTTGCGTACAATAAAAGAGAAAAAGGGAGAAAACGGTTCTCAGACTGAGCAAAAAGGCATATAGAAAGACTGTAAATAAATGAAAAACATAATTGGGACAAGAAAGATTAAAGTACATAATATAACTTGTAGATCTGAATAGAAAAACATGTATAAACATATATAAGGATTACTTTAGGCACTGTTTATATCAGATCCAATCTTGTTCACTGTCCAAAACTTTTTAATATAATCAATTCTAAAATCACATAGAATTCACAGTGGGACTTGATGAAGAGTATGAATATGCTACTAAAGAAAATGTCCACTTTAATCTTGTATTGGTGCAGAGCGGTCCAAATTGTCCTTGCTAATATATGTTTAGGGTGCACCTCAATAGTTATATGCACATATTTATCTTAGAAAAGATTTGGAGGAAGAAGGAAGAAGAAGGAGGAAGAAATGACTTTGTGTAGTGTATAAAAATGAGGTTACATGCCTTTATATAGACTACCTAGGACAATCCATTACCGTCATATATTAGGCTTTTAATCTAGTCCGTACACTCATTGCTGAGTCAACAATGAATACGGTCCACAAAATAGTCCATGTTCGTCATTCAGAACCCGCCAGGATCTGGGGTGGGTCGACCCACCTGCCCTTTGGGTCGACCTTAGGGTCGACCCAGCCCTATTGGGTCGACCTATGACCCGGGCTGAGCGTGGGTTGCCCCATAACAGGCCAAGTTCACGCTTACTTTTCCCGCTTGCTTAATTCAAAAATTCTAGAATTTATTTTAATATTATATTTACGTGTAAGCTCCTTACATGTATACAAACTTCTGATGCTCATAACTTCTTCATACGTTGTCCGTTTAATGCAAATTTGGGGTCTATCTGAACCAGAATTCCGAGACGAGCGTAATGGTAATGTTGGTTTCACTTAATTCTTAATATTTAATTAGATTATTACTGATTTATTATCTTAATGTATGGTTTATTGTATTAAATTTTTTGGGGTGTTACATGTTCCACTGACAACTTTCAGAGGTCCAGACTTATTTTTCGAGTGGTTAGTAATGTCATTCGGGTTATGTAATACCCTTGCTTATTTTGTCGATTCGATGAATTAGGTATTCCATTATGTGTTGAATAAGTTCGTATTGGTTTTCATTGATGATACTCTGATCATTTAGAACAGGTATTGGAAATTCTAAGGAAGAATATATTAAAAGTCAAATTTTCTAAATACATATTCTGGAAAGAAGAAGTGAAGTTCCTTGGTTATGTAGTATCAAAGGAAGGTATATCAGTAGATCCAGGTATGATTACGGCCATCCGAGATTAGAAGCAGCCTAAGAAGCCACAAAGGTTCGGAGTTTTCTTAGATTAGCAAGTTATTGCCGAAAATTCATTAAAGATTTTTCGAAGTTATCTAGTTCATTGATGAAGCTTACAAAGAAGCATGCCAAATTTAATTGGACGTCAAGGTGTGAAGTATTTTTTTCAAGAGCGAAAAGAAAGATTAACTACCGCACCAATGTTAACAATTATTGATGGCAATCAATATTTAATCGTCTATACAGATGTTTCAGGTAAAGGAGTAGGTGCAGTATTAATGCAAAGAGGCAAAGTCATTGCTTATGCTAGTCGTCAGTTGAAGCCGCATGATAAAGGGTAAGTTACTCATGATTTGGAGTTGTTAGCCGTGGTATTTGCTTTAAAGATATGGAGGAATTATGTAATGACCTGGAAATTTGGAACCAATTTAGAACATCCAAATTTCTTAAGAATCAAAATAAAATTGAAAATGATTGGTACAGGATTATAATAATGAGTTTTAATATAAAAATAGCACGTTTACAAAGGAAGTATTAGAAATATTTATTTCCAAACCCTAAAACTGGTTCCATTGAATCCGAAACAATGAAATTAGGTAACCAACCAAGTTTGGCAAAAAACATAATCCGTTTAATATTAATTAAGGATTGAAAGGTTAAGATTTGAACTTAAAACGGACGATTTTGAGGATATATTGAGAACGGGATATCGCTATATTGTGAGACCACCTCCGTTGGATCCGAACTAGTGAATTTTAGTACTCAGGGAAGTTTCGCATAAAACGACATCCATATGTGGAAAATAAAAAACATAAGGCCGAAATTTGAACTAAATTTTTACAGTAGTTGGAATTTGATAGTGCTAACGGAAAAACTGGAACCTGATACCTATCCAGGAAAATTCTAAACGTAGGATATTAGCTATGTATAAAGTACGAGAAAATTCCTTATCGAATAAAAAAAGTTATTAACAAAACAAAACTAATTTGAAAATGCAAACGAACTCAGATTTTGGTTCTGAACACATAGGATTAAGGTACGTTAGAAACTGGACCTTATGATTGAAGAATTTCTGAAAACCGTTATCGTTTGATACTCCGACACGAGGTCGGTAGGTGCTTGAGAAAACACAAGTTACTATTCCTAAGGATATGGATAAATAATGGCTTCTAGGATCTTCCATGCTTATCCATAAGACATGTGTCAAGCATCCATGCATTACCCCTTTATTATATATTCCTTATTCCTTCCTTATCACTCCATTCTTCATCTTGGAAAAAATTTCCTCTCCTCCCCATGAATTGCTCACGTTTTCCCTTTATTAAAAAAAGATTTTTCAAGAAAATAAAGAAGAAAGGAAGGAGAAAAGGTAGGAGAAGGATCAATACATCCTAGGCTAAGTTCTGGAAGCTTCTGGGTAAGAAATAGTTTGATTTAAAGTGTTTAAAACTAGTTTTATTAGGATGCACACATGGTGTTTGTATAAATTCCTAAAAGAGGAAACAAAGTGATTTTGTAGTGAATATTCATGGATTCAAGTTATCATTAGTTGCTTAGTATTTCCATGAAGTATATGTGTGAATATATGGAGATTTGGAACTTAATTCCTAAAAGTAGTAAGCAAAATTCATTAGCAAATGGGTATATGAAGTTAGAAAATTATAATAGGAATTGTGAATATTCCTAAGTGAAAATTTAAGTGATTTTAGGTTGGATTAATAATGGATTAAGGATAATTAACACCTATGTGAAGTATTGATGTCATTGGAGTTGAATTAGGAATGACAATCCTAAAGGTAATAAGCTAATTACCTATTTAAGTGATTAGCAAAATTGGGTGTAATATTGTGAAAGTTATAATGATTTTCGAAAATTGTAATCATGAATATAAGTTAGCCAAGTCCATGGAAAAGGTATTCTCATGTATGGATCCATTTAGATTTGGAAATCAATATATATTTAAAAGTATATCCATGTTAATTAGAAAAGTTATTAACAATACAAGGGCTAATGTGAATTATAACCCTTAATGGCTAGGTTGTTAAACATTCGAGGGAGAGCGCAAAGCTGTGATGGTCCTACAGTGAAGGAATTAAAGGAACCTACTAGGATGGTGAGTGGTTTATCCCCTCACACTTGCTTGTGGTATTCGTTTGTGTGAAATGATTTCTTGCATGTTGTTGTGTGTTTGAAATGCCGATATGGTTTGGAAACCGTACACAGGTCGTGGGATGAAATTACACTAGTCCCATGTGGTTATTACACGGATTGTTATTTACTAGTAAACCCATACACAGGGTATTGGGATGATGACCCACACTAGTCCCAAGTGTTCACTAAATTGTGTATGTGGTTGCTTTGCGGATGTTATAATGTCAGATATTTGGATTGGGTTGACCAATGGTTATGAACACCATCTGGTTTGATATGTGATTTGGATGGCCTTTTTAAAGCAATAGTATGGTTGTATTGATGCTTCCGTATAGAGGAGGTTATAGCAAAATTTTCTAGAAATATAGAAACCTAATTGACATCGACATATATAGTTAAATAACTAACGAGTTTGGTTGCAACTCGTTAGACACATAACATCTTGTTTATGTTTATTGGAAGTTTGTATATACCCAAATTCTCGGGTTATACAGGAGTTGAATGAGTCTCAGTTCAGAAACTGGATTTTAAATGATTATTTTAATAATAAAATAATCGGGAAAAATAAAAGTTTGAATTTAAGTTCCAATACTTTTCGGAAATGAAATAGAGTTCATAACAATGAAATTTTGCGAAAAAACAAACTGGTTTTGAAGAAGTTAAGAACAAGTTATGGCTAATCGAATATTGAAACGGATAGTAAATTGATTCTACGATGAATAGTAAATTGAAGTTTTGTTTGCCTAACAAATGGACTCGGTTTTGCGAAATTATGGTTTCAATGTTCTTACTTATTTTTGTAATGGGCATCAGCCAATTTTGAGACTTTAATAATCATTTTTGAAGAATAATATTGTTTTAATTATTTAAATATTAATTTTAAATTTTAAATGTGGAACAATTGATCTAAAAGTCAAAAATGTGGAAATTGAATTCCAAAAGTTATTTAATATGGTTTTAATAATTATTGAACTTATTCTGAAGTATTTCGACTCAGTTTTAATAATAAGTCACTTTTGGGTTCGAATAGTACTCGTCGCGCAACAGTTCGCGAATTTCGACCCGAAATTTGAAATTGAAATTCTGGGAGATCTAACCGTCGTATTTTCTTGAAACACATCACATTTTGTCTGAAATTTGAATAACTTTCCAACAAAAGAAAAAAAAACATTTTTCAATGGTCGGATTTTCCTACATGTCTAAATCAGTTTGACCAAAAAATCCAATCTTGGCGGTTCATGTACCAAATTCGAATTTTTGGTAAAAAGGTGTTTATAAAATATGTAAAAGTATGGAAAAATCATTTTAAATTATAATAAATTATTTGAAAGTATTTTGGATGAATAAATAATGTTTTAAATAATAAACACCTATTTTGTTTGGATATGCGGAAACCACGAGTAAGTTTGTCCCAATTGTGAGATCCAGAAAGGTAAACGGGGTGTTTAACAAGGTAAGGGATGCTGCAACCAGTGCACTGAACTTACCTGGCCAACGTTTATTTATCTGGCGAGGATCATAATGGATCGATAGGAAAGCCCGGATGTTCATTTAACAGTTTATTAAACGTTAAATGTAAGGAAAATATTTAACTTTGTATAATGAATCTGAAATAAAGGTAAGTGAAAACTGGAGTTTTCCAATTAAATTAAATTAGAATTGAGTGGAAACTGTATTGGTTAATGGTCAAGATAAGTCTCTATAGATGAAGACTTAGACTATTTGAGGAATTTGAACGGCGCTAGCCAATATTCCGCTTATAGTATTGGTTGGATACAGAGATTAATATCAACTGTAAGCAAGTATGATTTCCATGAAGATTCCATTTTAAATGGAAATACGATCTTGGGTTTGTTGTGAACGGTGACTTAAATGACATTGTTCTTTAACCCAGTTAAAGGAAAGATTATTTTCCAAGTTAAGAAGAAATGAAATCTTTATTTAATTCAAGTAAGGATCGCTAAAAGAAATAGACGTGGTTTCACGAAAAGAATATACGAGTAATCAATAAGGATTATTCAAGGGATTTAACCATTGAATTGGAAGTTAAGCAATCGTTCAATATGGTTTTGTGATATTAAAGTTCAATATAGTTTTAATAAGAAATTTGAGTAAATGAATGTTCCAAGATGGAATGAGATCCTGTAAACCGATTGGGTTAAAAGATGCGCTAACTATTTTGAAAGACTGGGTTTTTACCAATTTCGAATAATTATACGATGTGAAAAGATTAAGTTCCCAATGACGATGGTGGAAGAACCGAATTTCTTCACATCGGATGGATTGCCTGTTGATGTTCTCATATTGTTGATCCCCATATAGAGAGTTTTTAAGTAGCGGCATATCTGACCGTACTTGAAGCGATTCGGAGTGCAAGGACTTGCACTCCCAAGCAGGGACGTGGAATCAAGTGCCTTCGATTTTGTTCCTATACCCGGAATGGACTTGTTGATGCAAGTCATGTTTGACATAGAATGACTATGGGACATGTTAAGTGTTGATCTGTGATCAAGGCTTTTGTTGAAAAGCATAGCCTTGTGGTGATGATCAAAGCATGACTTAAATGCGTAGCTTTGTGTAACGTGACTTCGCGGACCTCACACCATGGAATGAGCCGAAACAGGATGATAGCCCGTAGGGTTTGATATTAACGTTCTGTCTAACAAAGGGTAGTACTATGGTATGGAGCCCTGGTATTTACTTATGTGGTTGTTTGATATGAGGCACCTCGGATAAACGGTCTGCATTCCTGACCGTGGGACGTTATGTTAAGGAAATGCCCTGGTTGAAAGATATTAGGCTACCAATCCACGTATAAGAATCTGTACACGTTGAAGGGATGTTGGACATTCCTGGGACTTTATTAGGGGTGCCCGAATCGGATAATTAAGGAACTAATCCTTAGCCCGGCTCATTGATGGAATCCAATTTCCAATACGAAACCTCTTTACAATTTTCATTTGTACTTATGTAGCCAATATAGTGGGATGAGGGCACTATGCGAGCTAAGATTTATAAGTTTCTTTTCGAAAGTGTTTTCACACCCTAGACATTATTATAATATGAAATGTTTTGTTTTAAACTATATCAAGCTTGTTTTACGATTATAAGGCAAACCCCTATCTCCGGTTTGCGCTTGCATTGTGTGATGGGACCTGGGACTTATAATCATTCATTTGTCTAAAAGTCATGTTTTCAATATTGGTTTCTGGTTGCTATGGATGAATGGCTGCTGTGTTTGGATATGGTCGCTATGGTTAGGTTTGATTACATTATTTTATAACTGATATAAACCAAGCCTGACCCGAGTGTTTATCGCTCGGATCAGATTCGAGCTAGTGTTTTAGGATGGAATCTTGAAGACTTGGAGTTACGCAGAGAATCAAGCCTTCATATGAAGGCTGGACGTACTTTATTATCAGTATATTAGATTAAGTCGACAAAGGTATGCAAAATCAGACTTTTACTTTAAAGTGTTTTTGTTCCAAAAATTTTCCACTGCAATGATATTTTCATATTATGTTTTATCTGTTCCACTGTGAGTTTTGTATTCCGCTATGTTTTGCTCTGATGAACCCTAACGAAACGTATTTTTGCTTTCTTTGAATCGACGTGGGTTCGGGTTTTAGTCGGATTGAAGTGAGTAAAAATGCGGGTCGTTACACATTATCTATTGGGTGAGAAGTTTGAGTTGTATAGAAATCATAAATCTTTGAAATATCTGTTCATCCAGAAAGATCCGAATATGAGACAATAGCATTGGTTGGAGTTTCTTGCAGCTTATGATCTTGATATTCTATATACTCCAGGAAACGCTAATGTTGTAGTAGATGCACTGAGCAGAAAGAATGCAATCATTGCTAATCTGATTATTACGCCCTCATTAATCGAGAAGATTTCTGTTCTTCGGAAAGACAATGAGTTTATTCAGAAGATTAGCAAAAGAATTCAAGGAGGTGAAATCTCAAATTTTCAGACTAATAGCAAAGGAATTCTGAGATTGCTAGGACGAATCTGTGTTCTGAATAATCTTGAGCTTAAAAGAGAGGTATTGAATGAATGTCACAAATCTAAGCTAAGTATCCATTCAGGGGTGAGTAAGATGTTATCGAGATTTAAAACGTACATTTTGGTGGAAGTTGATGAAGAGAGATATCTCTATATATGTTAGCAGGTGTTCAACTTGCCAACAAGTTAAAAGTGATCAGCAAAAGGTCGTTGGGTTGTTGCAACCATTAGAGATTCCTGAATGGAAGTGGGATTGGATCATTGGATTTTATTGACGATCTGCCTAGAACCAAGAAAGGTAATGAAGGCACATCGGTTATTGTAGATCGTTTAATGAAGAGATCCGATTTTATTCTAGTGAATGCTAACAGAATAGATCAGAGTTTAGCACAATTGTATGTGAAAGAGGTTGTTATACTCCATGGAGTTCCCAACAGTATTGTCAATGATCATAATCCGATTTTCGCTAGTAAGTTCTGGGAAGCATTTCAGTCTGAGTTGGGGACAAAGCTGAATCTTAGCACTGCATGTCATCCTCAGACAGATGGTCAGACTGAGAGAGTGAATCGTATTTTGGAAGATCTATTACTAGCATGCATTCTTGATTTCGGAGGATCTTGGGAAGATCATATACATCTGGTTGAGTTCTCATTTAACAACAGCTTCCTGGTAAGTTTGAAAATGTCACAGTTTGAGGCATTATATGGTAGACCATGTAGGTCTCCTTCATGTTGGACTGAGCCTGGTAATCGGCTAGTATTGGGTCCAGATATGATCCAAGAATCTGCAGATAAAATGGCTTTTATTAAGAAGAAATTTAAGGTAGCACAGAGCCGACAGAAAAGTTATGAGGATTCCAGAAAAAGAGATGTAACATTTGTTGTTAGCGATCTAGTGCATTTGAAAGTTTCTCCGTTGAGAGGAGTGGTCTGTTTCGGGAAAACATGGAAGTTAGCACCTAGTATATTTGTCCGTTCCTGATTTTGGAAAGGATAGGAACTCTAGCTTATAGGGTTCAGCTGCCAGATTGGTTGCCCAGAGTACATGATGAGTTTCACGTTTCTCAGCTCCAGAAACATGTACATGATATAGACTTGATTTGTAACGACCCGGAAAAAGTCGATCTTGGTTATTCGATATACAACACATATCGAACATCTAACGATCGAAAATACCGGTAGTTAATGAAAGAAATTAGAGGGTGAGAATAGATAAGATAGAAACTTAGAATAGAAGAAGAAGAACCTACAACATCAGAGTAAACACGAATCTCACAGCGGAACGAACAATATATAATAGATACATATCTTTGAAATAAAATCAGTATATGTATACAGTAACATTATCAGAGTACAACACTTACAACACAGCGAAAACAACTATAGCTATATAATCCTGAAGCCTCCTGCTCCAAGCTCTCCAAGTATATCTGTAAAATTCTGACTACTTGACTACCCGTATAAAATTAGGCACCCAAGAATTTAGGGAAAACAAAAGAAAATAAACTCCGGGTTAGTCATGGGACTGGTATGAGTAAAACAGTTTAAAATAGTTTGAGCCATTAAACGATATCTCGTAAGACCACGCCGTATAACGGAACGGGTTTTTCCCTTATGAGAATCCAAAATAATCTTTATATCAAAAATCATTGATAGTATAATAGTGTCTATCAGCCACAATATAATAATCATCTAGTAGAAACGCTTTCATCTCATGTTCTACATATATAGTATACAATCAAAACCACAAGCACGTATTGGGTAATGGATTTCCAACTATGACAAGGTATGGAACCACCTTTCGCTAGTGTACCTCTAGAAAGGAATACACTGGGTTCAATAAGAACATCTTGCAACCCCGCCACACATGACCGACCACTCATTTCGCTTGAGTGTATTGAATGTATATCACCAACGGTTGGGATCAGCAACCATTTCCCGAATGGGACAGCATCAACAATAGATTTTTTGAAGTAAATGAAACTCAAGATCAGGTGATTATACACCCTAATAGGTGCGACCTACATAGCCATGCTGCCTGCCCGATTTTTGTCATTTCTCGGTTGTGAGGCTAGAGGCCACACTTATCTCTGACAGATCACACGTTTATTCACCTTGAATGTCACATCGTCATACCCGCCAAATCACAAATTGATTTCCCCAAAAATACCACATGTATACAGCTAAGAGAAACGAATTCCTCCGCCACCAAACGTAAATACGTTTGAAGAAATCAACTTACGCATTCTATTAAGTATACTCTGTCAGACATTCTTCCATATAGGTCGTCCTGGGACTGGACAAACCGAAGGCACTATTTAGTACAACCATCTTAGGCAATCTTTACCTAAGATTTATGCAACAGCCCTTGCACTTTACTCCGTCTTCAATTATCTTTGGCATATATGAGTCGCAATGCTTATGCTAATACGAAGTGGTTCTTCGAATAATAATCCAACCGGTCTCTCCATATTAACAACGTTAAAATGGTCGAAAACTTCGATAGTCGGTGAGTTAACTATCAAAGAAAAACACATGTGCAAACAACGATATTATTTCCAGATGGAAATTATATCGATCAATCATCATTTAACATTTAACCCTTTTAAATTAATTTACTTATCTCCTGTTTCCATATATTCAACATTTCTTATTTTCTAATTTTAGAAAATATACGTTATTAACAATGGTAAACATTTCCATTTCCTGTTTTCTATATTAGGAAACATTTCTGATTTCTTATTTGGAAAACATTTCCAAAGTTCCTTCATTGGATTTAAACAGATGTTTAAATGAAACATCGCTATGCCAACTCAAACCATTTACTAAATTCACTTAACCATCATTCACTATCAAACCTTACCATTCCTTAGTTAAGAAGGAAGTCAATCAAGTTGGGGTATAATTACCTCTCATACCTTAACTGAACAACGTTTTAACTTCGAAATAGTCAAAGTTTATCTTTTAAACCTTTAACAGTCTTCCTTACGTAACTCTCGAGTTCTATTTACGTATCCACTTCTTTATTGAAAACATTGATTATAACGATAATGTTATAATCCCTACTTTCGAGATATCTAACTTCAATTTTAACTTTTATTCTTTAATGTGAATAAATAAATAAACACCTAACTTATAATAAATAAATCCTGATTTAAAAACTGGAAAGTATAAGTACTTTCCCGAATTCGATATAATTGAATTCGACGTATAACTCTCTTTCGAGTAATCTCTACTTTATTAACTCTTCTTCAAATAACCTATATTCGATTATCTCTCTTTGAATAACTTATATTCGATTAAGTCACTTCGAATAACTTATATTCGATTAACTCACTCTTTTGAATTAACTATATTCGATCTCTCTCTTTCGAATACGCTATATTCGATAATCTCCTTTCGATTAAACTAACATCAATTACTCCTTTTGAATAACTAAATTCGATTACTAATACTCGACTAACTCCAACTCAATTAACTCGACTTATTTAACTCCACTTATTTAACTCAACTTGATTAACTCAACTTATTTAACTCAACTTGATTAACTCTTATCGAATAACTAATATTCGATTTACTCAAATTGAATAACTAATATTCAATTAACCCTAGTTCGATTAACTATGTTCAATTAACTCTAACTGCTTAACTCTATCTGGTTAACTCTGATTAATTTATTCTATTCGATTAACTCTAATCGAATAACTAATATTTGACTCACTCATTTCGATTAACTCTATTGGAATTACTCTAACTAATTAACTCTAACTGATTAACTCTAACTGGTTAACTCTAACTGATTAACTCTAGCTGGTTAACTCTAACTAATTAACTCTAATTGGTTAACTCCTTTGATTTATTCCTTTGAATTATCTCCTTTGATTAATTCCTTTTGAATTGACTCCTTTGATTTATTCCCTTGAATTATCTCCTTTGATTAATTCCTTTTCTATTTGTTTACTTAACAAATAACTATTCCCTTTTCAATTCTATTTATTTAACAAAAAATATTTCTTTTCTATTTATCTAAAAAATAAATATTTCTTTTATCTTTTCTATTTATTTAATAAATAAATATTCCTTTTCAATTATTTTTGTAAATGGTTTACAAATATTTCCTTTTTATATTTATTCTATTTATTTAGAAAATAAATAACCCTTTTATACTTCTATTTATTTCTTAAATAAATATTCCATTTTAATTCTATTTATTTAACAAATAAATAATTCTTTTTAATTCTATTTGTTTGAAAAATAAATATTCCTTTTCTATTTGTTTTCACAAATATCCTTTTTCTATTATATTTATTTTCACAAATATAATTTATATTTCAATATACACTTTGAAAAATCCCTTTGTATATTCCCATGCTTCTTATGGTGTTTCAAATACCATATATCATTGCTCAGTATCACCCAAACACAACAATCAACAACAGGTTGTATATCACATCACAAATCACAATATATATGAAAAACAGTAAAATAAATGTTGAGGAATCCAGCTGGATTCCTCCAACCTGTTTCCCTGCATCACAGATGTTAAATAATATAATTTACATTGATTTCATTTACATATGAAATATTCTGCTAAACAGCATCAATATTCGATTAACGATTTTTATATATATCGTTATCTATAATTTCAACCAATACATAACCAATTCAACCAAACAGTGAACACACAACAACCAACAGATAATTATCAGTTCTAAGAATATGTTATAAAAATATAACTGTTCAGAGTTGGTGAGTTTTACTCACATTTCGCGTAACTGTTAAATAACGATTTGCGTCTGTTGATTCAGACAGACAATTTATTTGCCTATAAATTGTAACGAGCTTTGATGGACTTCCAGTCAGTTCCATCGTGTAGTGTCCATCCATACGATCCCAACGGATCAAACCGTTTGAAATTCTGAGTTCGTATGAGATAAATATCACGTTAACAAGTTCTGAATACCATTTAAATTATTAAAACTATTAATTTCTTTTAGAGTGGACTCACCCATTTTCATACCCGGCCCAACTGTACCACTCGCAAGCCTGCTATAATGCCTTTCTTCCTCAATGACTAATTGCGACTCCAGGAACCCATTCAGACATTTCCGTATCCCCTGGAAAACATTGCCACTTCGATACTCGATTTTAAATCCAAAGGAAGCTACCAAAATTCATCTGATCAACCACTCTTCAACATCGACACCCTGAATCCAAGCTCGCGCTCATCCTCCTCTCCTAAAGCTTCAACTCCAGTACTCAACCCCTATGGTCGATCCTTTCATGCCCTCTTACTACCTTAACACCCACCAGAAATTAAAATACAAACACCAAAAATCACCTCATCGAAAACACTACATTCCCAAACAAATTTCGTAAAACTCGAACAACAGTATCTCGTCGCGGTTTTCAGACTCCAACCCAGTTCCAGGGAGAAAAGTGCGATCGTTTCAGCGTCGGAATCTGCTTGAACTCCTCATGCTGATGCTAAACACCACGATAAACTCAAATACCACATTAAAACTTCTAACTGATACCTAAATTTCCCAAAACAACTAACCCTAAGTCACGAGCCTCAAAACCCAGTGAACAAAAGCATAACCAAACTCATTGTAACCAACATGGAAAGGAAGAACATCCTCCTGTGATTCCATATATCTATATTATATGATTTATAGATTTTATTTGGATTTTATTTGAATTTTATTCTCAACGTTGCAAAGAAATTGCTGGCGGCTACAAATTTGCTGCGTTGACCAGAAACTAGGAATGAAATTAGGTTTAAAATTAGTGTAGGTTATTTATATATATATATTTTTAATATTTTTATATTCGAATTTTATATTAAATTATAATCAACTGTTGTGTTTATTTGTCCTTTCAAATTCCTATAATCACGCGTGACATCTGAAAATCACGAAACTAGACATGCAGCTACAGTTCGACATTACGAACCCAACGAAACTGGTTTCGTCAAATTCCGACTCCGTTTGCTCACACAGCGTATTTTTAAAGGTCGAATTATCAACTGTTTCTCACATTAAAATCTCGTACGACCACATACTGAATCTACAAATCACGAAAATTGGAATCTAGCAATAATTTAATATTGCGGATCCAACAAAATTAGTTTCGTCGAATTCTGAGGTCGTTTGCAAAACTGGCTATTTTTAAAGCTCTAAATAATCCTTTTAAATATATAAATATATTTAAAAACAATTAGATTTAATACTTAAAAATAAATATTATCGTATATATTCACAACAGAATATCATACAGCTTCAGAATATTCCTAGATGAAGTTCTAACCTGATATTTCAAATCCTGATTATATCGATATTCGATTTATAATGAAATTCCTTTTATATATCGTTATAAATTATAAAGGAATTCCACAACGACTTTTCTAAAATTTGATTTGGACATAAATCAAAATCTACACTACGAAATCTCGATTTTTCTCTTCCACTAGAAAAATATACTCCACCAGCTCCTAACGTTTCTTATTTCATAGAAATCCGACTTAAAACGGCTTCTGTATATTCGTTTAAAGTTTGAATCACCAAATCGCGAACTGCCGCGCCATTTCGAGCTCGATTATAATTATAATATAAATTATACGTTCAAACTTCGTTTCAATAATGTATTCATTATTCTAATTCAATTTTAAACTAAATTATATATTTCGAATTGCCCATTCACACCATATCGCCATTTCAGCCAATTCTGATTATTTCAGAAATTAAAAATATTATTTAATTATTATATTAATTAAATATTCAAAGTTATTTAATTAAACGGCCATTAAATTCTCTAAATCACTATTTAAATAATTAAATAAATTAATTATTATATTGCTGAAAAATGTGGGTCGTTACATTCTTCCACACTTAAAATAATTTCGTCCTCGAAATTGCTATGGTAGAAATCAAACCCTATTAACTGGTTAGAGCTTATTTGTTCACTTCTTAACTTCAATCTCAACTAAACCAATTAAATTTTTATTAAAATATTAATTAATCCTTATCAATGAAAATTTTCAAAAATCCTAAAAAATTTCAGACACCTTAACTTTCTGAAAAATTTCGCCAGCACCTCCTTTGTACTGGTCAATAGGTCAAACTCCAACTCGCCTCTCTGGGCCATCTCCAACCCAAAAGAAAATCAAACAGCCAAAAGGCTTGCCAGTTCGGCTCATAAATCTTATATCCAATAGAAATATAAACTTGTACCTTTTTGTCGGCATATCATTATATCCTTTCCACCTGTTATCAATTCAGCAGATACAAGGGTCATCCCAATCAAATTCCAATCTGTTTTTATCCACAAATCCAACCATTCGCTTATACCTAAGTCGAATTCAGTTTCAAATCAAAGTTCCATTTTCGATTTTTAAATTCTTAACTCATCAACCCAATACCATTTCAGATTCTATCTCACAATTCAAAATCTGATTCTACTTGATATATCGTGTCCAATTCAATTTCCAGTTAATTGGTTTCAATTCAGTTCCAGCTTGGTTTCACAAATTTCTATTTAAATTTGTTTTTAATTCAAACAGTCTCTTCTTGGAAGTTTTAAACAGCTTTGCTTTGCTAAAACCAAATATTCCTTTTTTGGATTTCAAACAACTTGTTTCTCTCAAAATAATTCAAAAACAAAATCTTTTCAGTAGTACTCCATCACTTACAACTCGAAAATGAACACCGATGATGTTATGATCATCAGCGGAACCTATTTTCCAGCGACCGAAGTGAGTTCAATACTATATCACTTTCAAAACCATTTCTAAACATTTCTACTTTGAAATATATTTCAAAATATCATTCCCAATGCTTGTAAAACAATTTAAAATCTCCCAGGATTTTAAAATTCTCATATATTAATTCCAAATCCAATTACAAACACTTTCCCATATTTTGGGAATTTCAATTCCAATTCTGATTTAAATTTCAGATTCAACTCATCTGATTTCACGTATTTCACTTATATGAATTCTGATTGGTTATTTACATAACCATTTTATATTATAATCTTACTCGATTATAATAACAACCAACATATCCCATATATTATAATTCCAATATATATTTTTTCTCTATATCAAAATATACCTTAGGTAAAATTATTTCCATTTACCCCTTTTTCAAAACATATCGCGTCGACCCATCATATTTGAGTGTTTAGAAACTCCTACCGATACAGTGGATCAAACTGATCGACCAGAATTCACAAACAACTCAACCAATAAATCTACACAATATAAAAACATTTTATATCAAATAACAAATACGCCCTCTCGTATATATACACTCAACTCAATCTAGGGTATTACTAACCCCATCTCTACTGAGTCACGCCACAGAGCCAAGGTAATTACCTAACTTTAAGCTCTGATACCAACTATAACGACCCGGAAAAAGTCGATCTTGGTTATCCGATATACAACACATATCGAACATCCAAGGATCGAAAATACCGATAGTTAATGAAAGAAATTAGAGGGTGAGAATAGATAAGATAGAAACTTAGAATAGAAGAAGAAGAACCTACAACATCAGAGTAAACACGAATCTCACAGCGGAACGAACAATATATAATAGATACATATCTTTGAAATAAAATCAGTATATGTATACAGTAACATTATCAGAGTACAACACTTACAACACAGCGGAAATAACTATAGCTATATAATCCTGAAGCCTCCTGCTCCAAGCTCTCCAAGTATATCTGTAAAATCCTGACTACTTGACTGCCCGTATAAAATTAGGCACCCAAGAGTTAAGCGAAAACAGTTTAAAACAGTTTGAGCCATTAAACGATATCTCCTAAGACCATGCCGTATAACGGAATGGGTTTTTCCCTTATGAGAATCCAAAATGATCTTTATATCAAAACTCATTGATATTATAATGGTGTCTATCAACCACAATATAATAATCATCTAGCAGAAACACTTTCATCTCACGTTCTACATATATAGTATACAATCAAAACCACAAGCACGTATTGGGTAATGGATTTCCAACTATGACAAGGTATGGAACTACCTTTCGCTAGTGTATCTCTAGAGAAGAATACACTGGGTTCAACAAGAACATCTTGCAACCCGGCTACACATGACCGACCACTCATTTCGCTTGAGTGTATCGAATGCATATCAACAACGGTTGGGATCAGCAACCGTTTCCCGAATGGGACAACATCGACAATAGATTTTTAGAAGTAAATGAAACTCTAGATCAGGTGATTATACACCCTAATAGGTGCGACCTACATAGCCATGCTGCCTGCCCGATTTTTGTCATTTCCCGGTTGTGAGGCTAGAGGCCACGCTTATCTCTGACAGATCACATGTTTATTCACCTTGAATGTCACATCATCATACCCGCCAAATCACAAATTGATTTCCCCAAAAATACCACGGGTATGCAGCTAAGAGAAACGAATTCCTCCGCCATCAAACATAAATACGTTTGAAGAGATCAACTTACGCGATCTATTAAGTATACTCTATCAGACATTCTTCCATACATGTCATCCTGGGACTGGATAAACCGAAGGCACTATTCAGTACAACCATCTTAGGCAATCTACACCTAAGATTTATACAATAGCCCTTGCACTTTACTCCGTCTTCAATTATCTTTGGCATATATGATTCGCAACGCTTATGCCAATACGGAGTGGTTCTTCGGATAGTAATCCAACCGGTCTATCCATATTAACAACATTAAAATGGTCGAAAACTTCGATAGTCGGTGAGTTAACTATCAAAGAAAAACACATGTGCAAACAACGATATTATTTCAAGATGGAAATTATATCGATCAATCATCATTTAACATTTAACCCTTTTAAATTAATTTACTTATCTCTTGTTTCCATATATTCAACATTTCTTATTTTCTAATTTTAGAAAATATACGTTATTAACAATGGAAAACATTTCCATTTCCTGTTTTCTATATTAGAAAACATTTCTGATTTCTTATTTGGAAAACATTTCCAAAGTTCCATCATTGGATTTAAACAAATGTTTAAATAAAACATCGCTATGCCAACTCAAACCATTTACTAAATTCACTTAACCATCATTCACTATCAAACCTTACCATTCCTTAGTTAAGAAGGAAGTCAATCAAGTTGGGGTATAATTACCTCTCAGACCTTAACTGAACAACATTTTAACTTCGAAATAGTCAAAGTTTATCTTTTAAACCTTTAACATTCTTCCTTACGTAACTCTCGGGTTCTATTTACGAATCCACTTCTTTATTGAAAACATTGATTATAACGATAATGCTATAATCCCTACTTTCGAGATATCTAACTTCAATTTTAACTTCTATTCTTTAATGTAAATAAATAAATAAACACCTAGTTTATAAATAAATAAATCTTGATTTAAAAACCGGAAATTATAAGTACTTTCCCGAATTCGATATAATTGAATTCTATGTATAACTCTCTTTTGAGTAATCTCTACTTGATTAACTCTTCTTCGAATAACCTATATTCGATTATCTCTCTTTGAATAACTTATATTCGATTAACTCACTTCGAATAACTTATATTCGATTAACTCACTCTTTCGAATAAACTATATCCGATCTCTTTCTTTCGAATACACTATATTCGATAATCTCCTTTCGATTAAACTAACATCGATTACTCCTTTCGAATAACTAAATTCGATTACTAATACTCGACTAACTCTAACTCGATTAACTCGACTTATTTAACTCCACTTATTAAACTCAACTTGATTAACTCGACTTATTTAACTCAACTTGATTAACTCCTATCGAATAACTAATATTCGATTAACTCTAATTGAATAGCTAATATTCAATTAACCCTAGTTCAATTAGCTATGTTCAATTAACTCTATCTGGTTAACTCTAACTGCTTAACTCTAACTGGTTATCTCTAACTGGTTAACTCTAATTAATTTACTCTATTCGATTAACTGTAATCGAATAACTAATATTCGATTTACTCATTTCGATTAACTCTACTGGAATAACTCTAACTGATTAACTCTAACTGATTAACTCTAACTGGTTAACTCTAACTGATTAACTCTAACTGGTTAACTCTAACTGATTAACTCTAACTGGTTAACTCCTTTGATTTATTCCTTTGAATTATCTTCTTTGATTAATTCCTTTTGAATTAACTCCATTGATTTATTCCCTTGAATTATCTCCTTTGATTAATTCCTTTTCTATTTGTTTACTTAACAAATAACTATTCACTTTTCAATTCTATTTATTTAACAAATAAATATTTCTTTTATCTTTTCAATTTATTTAAAAAATAAATATTTCTTTTATCTTTTCTATTTATTTAACAAATAAATATTACTTTTCAATTATATTTGTAAATGGTTTACAAATATTTCCTTTTTATATTTATTCTATTTATTTTCTAAATAAATAACCCTTTTATACTTCTATTTATTTCTTAAATAAATATTCTATTTTAATTCTACATATCTAACAAATAAATAATTATTTTCAATTCTATTTGTTTAACAAATAAATATTCCTTTTCTATTTGTTTTCACAAATATCCTTTTCTATTATATTTGTTTTCACAAATATAATTTTATTTCAATATACACTTTGAAAAATCCCTTTGTATATTCCCGTACTTCTTATGATGTTTCAAATACCATATATCATTGCTCAGTATCACCCAAACACACACAATCAACAACAGGTTGTATATCACATCAAATATCACAATATATATGAAAAACAGTAAAATAAATGTTGATGAATCAAGTTGGATTCCTCCAGCCTGTTTCCCTACATCACAGATGTTAAACAATATAATTTACATCGATTTCATTTACATATGAAATATTATGCTAAACAGAATCAATATTTGATTAACGATTTTTATATATATCGTTATCTATAATTTCAACCAATACATAAGCAATTCAACCAAATAGTTAACACACAACAATCAATAGATAATTATCAGTTCTAAGAATACGTTATAAAAATATAACTGTTTAGAGTTGATGAGTTTTACTCACATTTTGCATTAACTGTTAAATAACGTTTTGCGTCTGTTGATTCAGACGGACAATTTTTTTTGCCATAAATTATAACGAGCTCTGATGGACTTCTAGTCAGTTCCATTGTATAGTGTCCGTCCATACGATCCCAACGGATCAAACCGTTCGAAATTCTGAGTTCGTATGAGATAAATATCATGTTAACAAGTTCTGAATACCATTTAAATTATTAAAACTATTAATTTCTTTCAGAATGGGCTCACCCATTTTCATACCCGGCCCAACTGTACCACTCGCAAGCCCGCTATAATGCCTTTCTTCCTCAATGACTTATTGCGACTCCAGGAACTCATTCAGACATTTCCATATCCCCTGGAAAACATTGCCATTTCGATACTCGATTTTAAATCCAAAGGAAACTACCAAAATTCATCTGATCAACCACTCTTCAACATCGACACCCTGAATCTAAGCTCGCGCTCATCCTCCTCTCCTAAAGCTTCGACTCCAGTATTCAATGCCTATGGTCGATCCTTTCATGCCCTCTTACTACCTTAACACCCACCAGAAATTCAAATACATACACCAAAAATCACCGCATCGAAAACACTACATTCCCAAACAAATTTTGTAAAACTCGAACAACAATATCTCGTCGCGGTTTTCAGACTCCAACCGCAGTTCCAGTGTAACACCCCGTAATTTTGTAACATTAAGTTTCACAAATTAAAGTATAAATAAATTTTAGATGAAGAATTAAGGGAAACGGGTTAAGCCATTGCGTTCGTCTCGAAATTCTGCTTGAGATAGAGTCCGAGTTTGCGTAAATCGGACTCCGTATGAAGAAGTTATGGCCTTCAAAAGTTTCAAGAATTTAAATATATAAAAACAGATTCAAAATTCGAATTCAAAACACACACCTGGGCTGGGCGGGAAATTTCCCGCCCAGGACCCAGGTCGACCAGGGGGTCGACCTGTATACCCAGGTCGACCAGGGGGTCGACCTCCCCCCGTAGGTCGACCAGGGGGTCGACCTACCCTGTTTTTCCAGATCCTAGGCAGAATTCATTTTTATGTATCTAGGCTGATTTCTGGACCAAATTCATGAGTTTTACGCTATATAAACGTCCCCAAACTTCACTTTCTCCACACAACTTCATTACGCCTATATTTTGCCTCAATCTTAATTAAAATTAATCAAAGATGGGGTTATGCTGTTCAAAATTCTTCAAGAAATCAAGCGTAGAATTCAAGTAAAAATTCAAAGACTAATTCAATGTCTTCAACAACTAAGAGTCAAATTTAAATTAGAATCGATAGTCTACGTCAAGGGAGAGCTTTTCAGTTTCAGAATTCAGATCCCAGAATTCAAGAATCACTCTCTTTTTGTAAGTCATTTACTTTTTAGATTTGAACGTCTAGATCTGTTTGTGGCATGAAATTAAATGAATATAAGAATATGCCTGATCCTTTCGTTTGAATCTGTGCTTGTATATGCCTTTGGATCTGATTCAGGACTATTATGGTTAATTACCATACATATGCCTATGACTGAGAACATAAGACTATGCCTATGACTATGAACATAAGACCATTGCCTATGACTATGAACATAAGACCGTTTCCTACGACCATGATTCATGACTATGAGATTGTTGCCTATGATTATGAACATAAGACTATTGTCTATGACCATGACTTTGAAATTATTACAGTTAATTGCCTATGACTATTTAGGATAATTGCCTAGGACTATTTTGGTTAATTATCCATGACTATTGTGGTTAATCGCCTATGATTCATAACTATGAGATTTCTACATATGACCATGACTATGACTATTGTGGTTAATTGCCTAAGACTATTATGGTTAATTGTTTATGCCCATAACACTATAGTTACAAACCATGTTGTACACTGAACTGGCATTTTGTTGGATCTCATACCTAGAGTGTGACTCGCTTAGTTTATTCCTATTCGCTATTATGTACACCAAAACCATTGGATCCATTTTCCTTGTATTTGGCTCGCTTTTGCATGCCTATCCTTTTATTTCAATTCTCATGTTTATCCTCTATTCTCTTTTTAGTTTCATTTCATGAGTATTTAGAAAACTTGTGAAATCATGTTATACGTACGTTATGAATGCGGGGTTATTTGGGTATAACATGAAATCTATATTATTTGGCATAATTTAGGGCATGTATTATAACATGACTATTAGATGCAAATTGGGGTAATTTGACGTGAATTATAAAAGATGTAATTTGATATATTGAATCTAGTATTGGCAAGTAAACTAAGCTTTAGGCATAAATTGTAAACTAGAGTATCAAATCTAGTTTTGACATGAACTGTAAATGGAAATACTAGATCTAGATTGGCATAAAACTGCAGGTTGGGCTAAATGATAGGTAAATCAAGATTTGGACCTAGAATATAGGTATGTTAGTGGGCATGACAAATGAATATGATATAGGCCAAATTTGTTTATCGACAAAAAGGATAAATATGTAAATCTAAGAAAGACGAATATGCCTAATCCGAGATCAGATTGAGTTACGGTATAAGACTGCCCGGAACCGCCCGGCAAATCCAGCAACCGTAACAATACCTATCTAATGTGGGTGGTTAGAGCATTGAGCCCAAAAGGACCCGAGGTTAGACTGAGTTGCGGTGTAAATCTGCCCGGAACCGACCGGCACATCCAGTGACCGCAACAATATCTGTCTAATGTGAGTGGTTGGTGCTTTAAATGAATAATTTAAAGCTAAGAAATAGTTAAGCTAGAATGGGAGGGTTAAGTCCATAGGAACATTTAACCAACTTAACATGTTAACAAGACAAGACTTGTAGGGGTTAAATAACTGTTGTAACATGTTGACTAGACAAGTGGGTGAGGTTAAGAAAAGGTTTAACCGTTATAACATGTTAACTAGACTAGAAGGTGGGGTTAAGTAAAATACACTTAGCCAATTTAATGTGTTAACTAGAACTAGAAGGTGGAGTTAAGTAAACTTAGAACACTTAGCCATCATAGTGTGACAAATGAACAAGGTTAAGTTAAAACATGAAGGGACAATACTTAACCATTAGAACATGTGAATTAAACAGATGTTAGGGTTAAGTTAACTAAGAGAACACTTAACCGTTATAACATGTTAGCTAAACAGATGGGCAGGGTTAAGTTAAAAGGAACACTTAACCAATACAAGATGAAGGGGTGGGGTTAAGTAATAAGAAATACTTAACCAATATAACTTTATTTGTGGTAGGGTTAAGTCAACATGAACTACTGATAACACTTAACCAGTTTAACATGACAAATGAATGGGTTAAGTTAACTTGAATTGACTAATGGCACTTAACCAATCCAACTTGACGAGAAGGAGAACTAAGTAGTAAATCTTAGTTAAAGTGGCTAAGTAGAAAACCTTAGTTAACAAAACGACGATTCAGGAAACTAAGTGGTAAACCTTAGTTAGGAGAACTAAGTAGTAATCCTTAGTGGAACACAAAAAGGAGCGAACACCCATCTGATCTTAAAGAAGGCTCCAACGAACTAGGTGACGAAGCACGCGGCTTCAAGGGGACGTGAGGGTACTCATGGTATCCCTCTGTGAGGCTGCAGATGATCCTCCTGGGCTCACAAAGGTTAAGGTCTGCTTTAGAAGAACCAAGGGTATGCCTTGGTTGCAACATAAGGCAACCTAAAGACTAGGATGGACCGGCGTGATTGGGCGAGACTAGTAGCCCTGTGATAGCAACTCGTCGTCTACCTACCATCTTGAGTCAATCGAGATACGTGAAGCATAAATGCAGAGAACTCCAAAAGACCATATACTTGCTATCTAGTTATGGTTGCGGATGGCCATAGGTTAGTGGGGCATAGGGGGCCTGCGTATAGTTCTCATTTTTAAAGGTGTGTCTTTCATTAGTTGAGGGAGGGGTCGAGTGGGACCATAGCCACTGGAAAAAACAGACCTTAGCATCTGCATAGGTATCTGAAAGCTCCCGACCGAGTTCCGTGTTTCTTGATTTGCCCTGCCATGAGACTCGGGTCGCACATATAGAGGATATGTGCATCTAGACAGCGATAACGATTCATGACACATACGTGGGGAAAGTCTAGGAACATATACCGCTCTGGGTAGTGTGTCCTAGATTAGGGGCGCCGTTCGATAGGTAGCATAATCCTTAGTTAGACCTAGGTCGCGTAAACCCTAAAATCCGAGAAACATTCAATAGGTAGCATAAACCCCAGTAGCCCTGGGTAGCGTAAACCCTGGTTGGATCTAGAATGCGCTCGATAGAAAACCCTAGATTAGATCTAGGTAATAAATAATAGATGTACACCTGAAAACAACCACAAATTTGGGGATTGGGATCACGTTATTGTTTTATCAGTTTATACAGATTTCTAGTTGGACACTAGTTAGGTTATGCAGAGATATAGAAATTTAGAATAACAGGGTAGTAGCGAAGCAGAGAAAGTATAGAAGTGCATCCAGTTTATCTTACCTTATCATATCTTGTGCTAACCTTATGATTCCCTCATCATGGTGTTGTCTTGTATTCAGTTAATTCATGTCATGTTGCTTTTACCTATTCACATGCTGAAAGTTACTGAACTTACTAGACTTTATGTCTGACTCTGTTTTCTTTCGCTTTCTTGTCTTCTGTCCCTCCCCCCCAGGTTCGCAGGGAGGGAATATTACTACTTAGCCCAGTTTTCTTTCCAAGCTGAAGATTAGTCGAAGTTTTGCTTGGATTCTCTTTTCCATTGCTATGGCCGACTCATACTACACTGGGGAATATAAAAGTTATTTTATGCTTCTTTATTTTGTAAGACAGATATTCTGGTATTGGAAAACAATTGTTGTACAAACTATTTTATCAATAAAGTAAAGTTCTATTTTCCGCTGTTTTAATTTTATCTGTCTTGTAATTTATCTGTATCTTTTACCTATAACTCTCCACCGAAGTTAAGGCATTCCCTTTGTGAGTGACCTTAACGAATGTGGGGCGTTACATCCAGGGAGAAGAGTGTGATCCTTTCAGCGTCGGAATCTGCTTGAACCCCTCACGATGATGCTAAACACCACGATAAACTCCAATACCACATCAAAACTTCAAACCGATACCTAAATTTCCCAAAACAACTAACCCTAAGTCACGAGCCTCAAAACCCAGTGAACAAAAGCATAACCGAACTCATTGAAACCAACATAGAAAGGAAGAACATCCTCATGTGATTCCATATATCTATATTATATGATTTATAGATTTTATTTGGATTTTATTTGAATTTTATTCTCAACGTTGCAAAGAAATTGCTGGCGGCTATAAATTTGCTGTGTTGACTAGAAATGAGGAATGAAATTAGGTTTAGAATTAGTGTAGGTTATTTATAGATTTTTTTTAATATTTTCATATTCGAATTTTATATTAAATTATAATCAACTGCTGTGTTTATTTGTCCTTTAAAATTCCTGTAATCACACATGACATCTAAAAATCATGAAACTGGACATGCGGCTACAGTTCGACATTACGAACCCAACGAAACTGGTTTACTCGAATTCTGACTTCGTTTGCTCACACATCGTATTTTTAAAGTCGAATTATCGACTATTTCTCACATTAAAATCTCGTATGGCCACATACTGACTCTAAAAATCACGAAAATTGAAATCTAGCAATAATTCAATATTGCGGATCCAACAAAATTAGTTTCGTCGAATTCTGAGGTCGTTTGCAAAACTGGCTATTTTAAAGCTCTAAATAACCCTTTTAAATATATAAATATATTTAAAAACAATTAAATTTAATATTTAAAAATAAATATTATCGTATATATTCACAACAGAATATCATACAGCTTCAGAATATTCCTAGATGAAGTTCTAACCTGATATTTCAAATCCCGATTAAATCGATATTTGATTTATAATGAAATTCCTATTATATATTGTTATAAATTATAAAGAAATTCCACAGCGACTTTTCTAAAATTTGATTTGGACATAAATCAAAATCTACATGACGAAATCTCGATTTTTCTCTTCCACTAGAAAAATATACTCCACTAGCTCCTAACGTTTCTTGTTACATAGAAATCCGACTTAAAACGGCTTCTGTATATTCGTTTAAAGTTCGAATCGCCAAATCGCGAACTGCCGCGACATTTCGAGCTCGATTATAATTATAATATAAATTATACGTTCAAACTTCATTTCAATAATATATTCGTTATTCTAATTCAATTTTAAACTGAATTATATATTTCGAATTGCCCAATTCACACCATATCGCCATTTCAGCCAATTCTAATTATTTTAGAAATTAAAAATATTATTTAATTATTATATTAATTAAATATTCAAAGTTATTTAATTAAACCATTAAATTATCTAAATCACTATTTAAATAATTAAATAAATTAATTATTATATCGCTGAAAAATGCGGGTCGTTACATGATTGTTGAAGAAGCGTCGCAACCGATATTAGATATTACTCCAAATTTGACTGCGCATAACGAGCCGATGAAGATAATTGGCCAACAGACCAAAGTGCTAAGAAATAAGTAAGTGAACTTGGTCAAGGTGCAATGGAGTGGAGATCCTAGAGATTGTACATGGGAGACAGATGATAGCATTAGACAGGCTCATCCCAAGTGTAGAGTGGATATCTCTAAGTAGCTCCTATGAGAAGTAAACATATGTTATATTATCAGTTTGTTTCCTGCTTTACTGTTTTCTTCCTTTTCGGGGACAAAAAGTACTAAATGTGGGAGATTGTAACAACCCAGAATTTCAGACTCAATTCAAAAATTATTTTTAATATAATTTTATAGGAAAATACGATTAAAACTCAAAAATCCATTATTTAATGTTGATTTGATCAGTTTACAAAGGAACATTATTGAGATGACCCCGGAATTCAATGATTTGTTTTATTGAATCCGTAGCGTTGAATAATGGTAGAATTCCAAATTACATAATTTTTGGTGCTAGTGTGTGCGCGTATGCTAAAATCACATATTGAAATCAATCCAAAACGTGTTCAAAAATAAAATGATAGGTCAAACGAACTCGGAATTCGATGAAACCTGTTCCTTTGGATCCGCAATTACGTTTATTGTTAGAACCCAAAATTTCATAACAAAGGAAATTAGATTGTGATCATGCGATCAAAAGAGGTGGAGGCTAACTAGCACACTTTTATAAATGTTGAGTTATAGAATTTGAAATGAAACGGAGGCCATCCAATGGGCCAAGGTGGTTTTGTTGGAAGCCACGGGATCGCACCACCTCAGCGGTCCGCGTGAGGGGTGGTAAATTTGCGAAACCCCCCTCCTTTTTCTTTCATTTCTTTCTTCCTTCCTCTCCACTTTTTTACTTTACCCCTTCCTCCTCTTCTCTTCACAAATGGCCACCTTTTCCCCCCTACCCGAGCCTCCACCGCCTGACCCCGCCTCCTAGCCGACCCGTTGCCGCCTGCCAACCAGCCCACCGCCCAGCATGCCGTTGTCCCCCACTTTTTGCTCCATATAGCCAAAACACCCTCCTTTCTTCTCCTTTTCACTTCCTATCACCTCAAACTCCTCTCTAACCCCCTCCTACACCCCCTACGAATCATGAGACACCTCCCCCTCACTGCGATTGTTTCAGACAGTAGACTCCTTCGCTGTCCTAGCCCCAAACACCCCTTAAAACTCCCCGATTTTGCCTCAAATTCTTAAATCTACTAGTATACACATATACAAGTGTATTAGTAAGTTTCTAGAGCTCCGTAGGCCACCAGTAAGTCACGCAAGAACCTGGAAAGAGTTGTTGAAGCTGTAGCGGTGATTAGCGTGTCCGCATTCCTTCCATTCGAAGTTTGGTGGAGTGGAAACCATTGGTGAGAAATCTAAACGCGTAAAAGGGCTAGTTAAAATTAACTTGTTAATTGTCGAAGTTAAAATAATCATTGATCGTATAAATTTAATATGATGTTAAATGCGGAGTAGTAAGATAAAAATATGATTTTTATCTGACGTTGGTAAGAGAAAACAAAACTAACCGAAAATGGTCAAATAAAATAAACGGTAGTTAATAATAAAATTTACTACAATGTTATGTGACGAGTATTAGTTAATAACAACAATTTATTATGATATTAGTTAATGATTGGCAAGATAAAAGTTCCATTTTTAATAGATATATGCGTAATGATGGGCGTTAGTGCGAAATTAAAATTCACATAAAAGAGAGAATAAATTTAATTGGTCATCGATTGCTAACTAGAAATATTTAATAATTTTTATTGTTGATCATGCAAGTATAATGATATGTTAAACATTGAGTAGTAGGATAAAATTATCGTTTTTATCTGTTATATGATATATCCCTTGAGTTTAACACTTGAACTGCACATCAAGTTTATTTAAAATTTGTTTCGCCTCAAATGACATTGATTGAGTAATTTAGTTTATGCAAAACCAAAGTAAGTCCAAAGGAATCTTGCTCGCTCCATTCCTAAGCTCGCGTACTAGCTCCTTACGTTCCACACGTTGAATAATAAAGAGAAGTGTTTGGAACTGGGTCGTTTGGAGTCCCAAGAAAGTAAATTGGCCAACCATCTATTGCTTTCAATTAAGAAAGAACAAGAGACTACTTTTTTATAGCTTCCATTAAGCCAGATACAGATACTAGAAAGGTCAAGTTTGATACTCGCTTTACTGCCTATAATCTCATGAACCTTTATACATCCCCGTTAGACCCTGACGATTACTTGCTAACAGCCGATATAGTTTTTTCCCTATAACCCTTAAACCCGGCTCTCTCTAGACCTATCATTTGCTAGATTGTCCATTATTGTGTGTGAATTGGATGCGTTATGATGGTTACTTGTATGTAGTTAAATATACACCATTGGATGGTGAACAATAATTATGGGCCACACTGCATAGCACATCCGTATAAGCATGTAATTGCTTGATGCTTATACGACGAGGGAAGAAGAACTGCATAGCAGGTGATTGTTTGATGACTATGGACATGGACTGGACAGAAGAACCATATGGCATGGAATTGTTTGATGCTTATATGATGTGGACTTAATAAACATATAACGATAAAATCGCAAGATTTAATAACAAACCCCACACGGGTCTTGAGATGATAAAAATATACACGTCTCTCTTGTTTGTATATTAGACACATGGATCACGAGATATCCCCTATCACGGGGTCAAGGGATGATAAATTTTACACATCTCCCTTGGGTGTAGGTAAGTTACAATTGTTTGTGAACATGTTGTAAACTTCATACATGTGTTGGGATGATAATTTTTAACACATCTCTCGATCGATTTTGTTTGGATATATATATATTGATTCATGAGGGTCTTGGGAGGCAAGTTGTGATTTTTCCGAGCACTCCGTACAAAGGAGGTTATGGCGAAATTTTCCGAAAATATAAGGCATTAACCAAATAAGTAATAAATAAAACTGTTTGGAAGTAGTGCGACGTTTAATGATATATATACATCGAGTATAAATTAAAATTGAACTTATCGCGCAGTGGTAGTTTGCGTTTTCAGCATGTAACTTTAAACGAGTATACTAGGAGATCCGAAAGTTGGATTTTCTCGAAATTAGAACCATGGATTAGTTTCTGAAATATCTTTCCAACGGTATAAATATGTTAAGATCCAACAGTTAGATTTTGAGAAATGTTTAATTCAAATTTGAATGAAGACAGTGCCAGTGCAGTTGAATGGCCTGAAACATCGTTCAACGGAAATTGGCTATTTTTATAAATATAAAAATAGTGAAAAATCATTCTAAAATATTATAAATGATTTGGAATTAGTATAAACCAATTTCACATGGTTTGTAAAGACACAAATGGTTAAGATGAATTTGGCAATTTTTGTATAAATGCATATATAACTGATTTGAGAAAGAATTGGAAATAAGAATTTTAATTCTTGATTTGAATTAAATTCTCAAGTAACCATTTTAAATAAGGATATTAATTTAATTATGGAAGCAAATTAATTTAACCAGATTAGAGAAATGTAATCTTTCATCTTATGAAAAAAACCAATTAAAAAGAGAAGTTTAACTGAAGAATCAATAATTTAAATAAGAATTTGGTTTGATTTTTTTTTTTGGCGAGAATTATTTGAAAATACCGGGTTAAATCCCATTTCGAATAATCGAACGACGATTAAAAGTCGAAGATAACGAAGACGGTGAAAGACCGACAATCTTTACATCGAAAGGATTACTAATTATACCCTAGATTTTGTTAGCTCCCTCGAAGGGGTTATAGTGGTAGTTGTCTGGACGTACTTGTTGATTGCCTAGATATGCGATGACCTCTCTCCTATATTAGACATACGAGACGTACGAGCTTAGAAGTTATGTATTGGTATATATTAGTTGTGTGGTCTGGAATGACTGTGTGACATGCTAAGATGCATGGATCAAAGCTTTTGTTAAAAAGTAGAGTTTTGTGGATGATGATCAAAGTGTGGCTTTAATATAGCGTAGCTTTGTGTATAGCATTAATTCGCGAGCTTCACACCCGGTATGAGTCAAAAACGGGATGAGGGACCATTGGAAGAACATGATTTCTAGCTAGAAGTAGTGCCATGGTATGTAGCCCAAGAAGATTTACTTATGTGGATGACGGAAAGCGAGGTGCCATGGATATGGCTGCAAAAGGCCAAGATGGTCGACGTACCGACCAGGTAGTTGGTCCGATAGGACCGAGAAACATATTGTTCAGGAATTGTCAATCTGCAAAAGTAAGAGCGGATCGGCCCTGCCGATCCAAGGGTCACCCAAGTGTGTGGTCCTGGACGTCTTGCTAGAGATGGTCCGAATCGGAGGAGAAATCCCTCGCCTTGACTCAAGAAGAAAATCCAAATTCCAATGCATGCTTCTACGGTTTTAGTTGTATACTATTGGCGACATAATAGGATGGGTTATTATGCCATCTAGGATTGATACATTTATTTTGAAATTGTTTTAATCACATAGACACTAATAATAATACCAAATGATTTTTATTTTTTCGTATCAAGCATGTTTGGCCATCATAAGGTAAAATTCTATCCTCTGATTTGCGTTGCATTGTGTGATGGGACCTGAGTCTTATAATGGCTTCATTTTTTTTCAACAAGCATTGTGTTGTTTTATTTTATGTTATACGCTGCATTCGTGTGGAGTAAACCCGTTCCGTGACATACAATGTGGTCCCACGATATGCTTATTTCTAGACAGGTTAAGTTAACAGTAGGATTTATTATAGTAGTCCCATGATCGAATCATAGTGTTTTTTTCCTTGTAAACTCGGGTGCCCACTATTTTTACACGGGCAACCAAGTGAACAGGTTTAGCTTGCTTTCTTTTTGGGATATGTACTGGTGCATCTATATTTATTTTAGCTTGGAGCTGAAGATGGTACATATATGTATATATATATATATTTCTTTTGGACTTATAAGACACTATCTTATGTATAATATGTGTGATTCCACTGCAAACTTATTATCTTAAGTTGAAACTATATTTATACTAAGTGGATCATGTAATGCTGTGTAACTCTAATGATGAAGTTTATCTCCGTTGTGTATGATGATGTAAATTATTCTATGATGTAATGTAGTTATGCTATGATCTGTGATATATTGATGTGATTAATGTGTTATATTCCAAAGACTATCCATTCCGTCAGGATCGGGGGTTTGGGGTTGTCAAGGGTCGAAAATGGGTAAAGAGTCAATGTATCATTTTTTTAATGATGCAATGAAAATTATTTATGTGTATTCAACATATCGGATGCATGCAACTATTTGAATGTGACTTTTTGTTTCCCTCATTCCTAGTCTATTTTATATAACTACATCTTCTCTTCCTCGTCACATCCATGGATCCAAAAATCAAATTTCAATTTTAATTATTAATTTTAATTATTAATTTTAATTGTGTTTGACTCTGTCGTCTAATGCTAAGCAGTTGAGACTCTTGGACAACAAGTTGATGGTCTAAACTCTAATGTATTTAAACAAACTGTCTTCCTTATTTAGAAATTTTCACATCGAAGGACAATTGTGTGGAGTAAGAATTTACCTTGACTTTTTGGATGAGCAAAACCATTTTCAACTTGCTCCTTTGAGCGGGGATGTTAAACCAACTTTTTGTCAAAGTAGTTCCTCAAACAAATTCGATTGTAAGCACTATTGTAAAATTCCTTCTATACCTCCGCCTAGTCCAACGTGGACGCTGGGCGAGCCTTATTTCATAGTAATTAGTCTAAGTCCATTGAGGCAATATTAGTTATTCCATGTAAGAATGTAAACATGCATTCAAGTATTGATTATGCATTACTTAAGATATAGCTTTACGTATAAGCAAGCATCAACGTGCTAGTTTTAGATGGTTTTGCCTCAGTGGCTACTTCTGAGCACATCAAAAATCCTAAATTTCCAGTTTATATTGATTGCTAATAAACAAAATATTAAATTTTTATGCAAAAATACACGAGTTATAAAAAAACATCTAGCTTCGATCAATGCTTGATTAATCTCCTAAACGGTTAATCTTTTGTCCATACTTACCGACCAGCGTTTGCCTAATAATTTTTTCTTGATTGTCAACGATGTTTTTTTTACGTGTATCCTTCCTCTGAAATGCAATGTGTTTTTTTCAATATAATGCATTGTTTTTTCCTTCTTTTGGTAATTTTCTCATCAATGCACGATTTTGCATCAATTGTTGATAGTTATTTAGAAACATGTAAAACAAACTAAGATTAATAAGAATACACATAAATAAAAATAATCAACCATCATTAATTCCAGTTTCCTTTCGTTGAATAACCTCATTTCGTGTCTCTTTCAAATTCCTTTTTTGTGTGCACTCTACTAAACAACAAATGCACCTCCAATCTCAGTCTAGTTTGGTTTCTTCAAGAACACGAAAAAATCATGAAATTTGTATCGTTGTAAGCAATCTAGATCTTTCTTTAATTGATAGAACAAATTCATCTTTTTAATTTTAGTTTTCACTCAGAACCATAAATTCTTCATCAGCATCGATCTTCTCGAAATTATGACTATAACACCTTAATATTTTAATTATAAGGTTAATTAAGAAACTGACTAAATAAGAAAAAATCTTATGTAATTGTTCAAGTTCAGTTAGAGGAGTTGAGCCATTGAGTCCATGGCGATTTTCTGAATAATTTTCATATATAACTTGTTAAAACTTGAACTAATACGTAAAAGATGTGCGAGAATTTGGTTATCAAAAGTTAGGATTAACATATAAGTTTTCAAGACCAAGTTAAAAACTAAAAAATATATACACATTGACCGACCTCCTCCAGGGTTGGTCGACCGTGGCGACGGGATCGACTCACTAGAGGGGCCTGGCCTGCAAAATGGTCAGGTACGAATGGAGAAATGAGGTCTGAATTTTGCTAAACCTGGAGCGTTAGATGTTGACACGAATAGTTAGATTTGGGCTTGTGACTTGAAAAATCCTGATTTAATCAAGCTGGTCCTACAATCAGAGTTCTCTTAGCATATCTACAAATAAAACTTGCATCTAGTCATTTCATTCTGCACATTTCTTCTTCCTCTTCCTCTCCCTCTTGGTTCCCTCTCAATTTTTAGAAGTTGAACCTAAAATTAAATATTTTATTGAGGAAGGAGATCATAAATAAAATATTATAAGACCTAAGGAAGAGGGATAAAGAAGACCAATGGGGTATAAACATAGGATCGCATATGAGTGAAAAAAATACTATTTAGGATTAGAAAACCCCAAAATATAGGGTTAAAAATAGTTTTAGTTTACAGTTTTATTTCAAGTTTAGAAAAAGTTTATTTTTAGCTTATTTTTACAGTTTAATACAATTTATTTACATTTATTATAATCCTTTTACACAAGTTGAAGTAGCTGACAATTATGTAAATCGTAGATTTAAAGAATATTTTTAACCTGTTATTTATGTGAAACATAATAGAAAGGGAGAAATTTTTATGTAACACGGATTTAATCGAAAAACTCATAATTTACGGAAAAGACAAAAACACATGTAATACGTGTAAATCTTAATAAAAGAAAATGGGCTGTTCTAAAAATAAGTAAAGAAACAAGTTTCTAAACTTGTAGATAAATTATTGCCTTTGTTATAATTAAAGAAAAAGAGTAAACTATTATGATATTAGTTCATGATAGGTAATGACAGTTTTCTTCCATTAAGAAAAGACTATCATGAAACCATAAAACACCTTGAGATTAAAAAATATCATAATAATAAATAGCATATTTAAGACTCAGTCATGGGGGATTGAGGTGGAAGTGCAACTAGGACATAGTTTGAGTTGGGACTGTACCAATGATAATTCAGACATGGATGCCAGAGGAGGTAAATAAATAACATAATAGAGAAAGGAACCATAGGGCAGAGAGTACCAACGATGATAGAGTGTTCGAGTTCGACTAGGATAGATAAGACATTGTAGGGTCTTGCGCTAGATAGATGTCCATCTGAACAGAAACACAACAGTTTCAAAAAGAGTAAATAAGTGACCATAACAGTCTTAAGGTGGCCCGTATAATGATTCACGTCCAAGCGAATCTGATTTGATGTAAGGGGCATCGACTACCATGCTAGCTTCATGGTAGAGAGTAGGAGGCCAATCATGGTAGAAGTAAGAAACACCCTAATAGTACTTGTATAATAGAAATTTCCATGTAAATAATCAACCGAAGTAACTATCCTAAGTACAGGGCGAACACTAAATCTTTGTAACACTTAGAACTGCTTTTAAATCTGTTTTCTCTTATTTATTCTCCTTCCTTTAGCCACTTCTATTCATCAGACTTTTATGTAAGATCCATTCTTCCTGCTTAGGCTCACAGGGGCAGTGCGTGACTTGAGATAGTTGGGAGAGTGTCATCTAGAGTTATATGTTCTCTTTCATCGATATATTCAGTTTGTCTACGTTATCTTATTTGGTCTATTTTATTGGATTTGAGCTGGTATGTTATGTTTATGACTATACTCTGATATGATTTAAGATACTGAGGTTGTAAGACATTTTGTTATGATGGTTTTTAGACTATGTTATTTTGAAAAATAATAAATTGTCATATTCTATAGTTATAGCAACCCAAACTCAAAAAGGTCCAGATTTATCATAAAATACTAAAATCCTAATCCACTAAAACCCGAGTTGGGTATCTGGTATTATGCAAATAGAAAAAGATAAGTATGCCAGTGCACAAATAAGAAAGTGACAGTGGAAATAATTAAAAAATATTAATAAGTAAATACTTACCAAACATTGACACTTCTGAACAAGTGTCTCTAAGCTGAATAATCTCTATCTGCCATCTAAGTTGTGGATTGTTATGAGGAGGGAGTCAGAACTAAAGTTCTGGTAAATGGACAAATTATAAACTTTTAAGTTTAGCACTACATATATCATTTTGTTTCTACTTTTATTTATATTAGATTATTAAGGTTTGCAATACACTCGCGTTCGTGCGTAAATCGTACCCATCTACCTCTAGGTAGACTAAACCAAATTATATATATATATATATATATATATATATATATATATTCGTACCCATCTACCTCTAGGTAGACTAAACCAAATTATATATATATATATATATGTGTGTGTATATATATATATATATATTCGTACCCATCTACCTCTAGTAGACTAAACCAAATTATATATATAAATATATGCGTGTGTGTATATGTAGCTATATACCCAATCGACTGTTATGGTCCTGGATACTACCCATAGTATTATTTGTATCCTCCTCGATGGAACGCTGTCGTCATGATATGAAAGGGTACTCCGACTACATCTGTAAAGGACAACTTTATAAGGCGTACAGATGTTCCGTCGTCTGATAATAAAATATGAAACCGTGTACGCATCAGCTTGCTCCAATGTACAGACATTCACGATGTACCACCCAGCGCATACATTGAGGATTTACACGCAATCGTACTGTCTACTACCTGAGCTCTGCTAACAAGGCCTACCCTTTTAAGGAACTTGGTCGAGGATTTATATATGTGTAAAAGACAGCTTCGTTAGGCCTATGATATATAAATATATATTTCATTTGTTTTGGCTCTCTCTGTGGCTATGACTCCACACAACTCCCTCCAACTAGTTGAAAGACCCAACAAGAGCTAAGTGACCATGCCCTACAAAAAACTATCGAAACATCCAATTGGCATTGTCCCTCGTCCAATGTCTCGACAATGAATTATCATCGGTCTTTTGGTTTAGCTCCAGTCTTTCTTGTTATCTCTCGCTTTGACTGATGATGCTATGTATCTGAACTACTATCCTTATTGGGTCTTGACTATGAAGCTTGTTCCTTGAGCCAAGGCAACAGTCGAATCCTAATGTCGTCCATCAGTTTTCTGACTGCCCTCTGTATGAATATTGTAAAGGCATACCCTTTTGAAGGAACCACTATAGACCTTCTTCTGGGGGTGCAGTTGCGTTAGGTCAACCCCAAAAAGTCATCCAAAAATATCCTTACATCCCGTAGAAATCTCGTACTTTTCGCTAGCCTCGTTGAACCCTTGCTGGACGTTCTTCCACTGTACTAAAGCAACAGCGATGACCCACTTCATTAGGCCTTTCATCTAGAATCCCTTCAGACTACTTCTAAACACACCTTGCTATTTTATTAGAACCTATGTTTAATATCTCATTATACACTTAGATTACTTTTCTTCTCTTTAATTACACTTCTGATTTGCATTTCAGTCCAATTCCATCTAGTTCCAGGCCTTAATCATTTGCTTAGTAACTAATCCACGATCTAAGTTTTAATGATAATAAGTCTATTTATATTACAATCCTCATGATATATTTTTTCTCGAAATATCCAAATTTTCTTAATTCGATGCTTTTTCCTTTTTAGTACAAATCCCCAATTTGTACACATGTTTACTATAAATTTAGTTCTATTTTAATCAATCCGTGTTCGCAAAGTAACACACATTATTCTACTTTTTACACATATAAAAAAGATTATATCTGCATCTTTTTAACCAACACTTACATAATTAGACATTTTCAAAGCATGTGTAATTATATTTATCATTTTCAGAGCATGTATAATTATATTTATTATAGAAAAACTATAAATAACTGAATTATCAACATTGGTTTATTACTACCTTTTTCTTCGTTTCTTTATTTCTGGTTTACTTACTTTGAGTTTATTGTAAATTTAGCTTTAGGAAGTAGTCTTACCCCACTTGGTTGGTTACAAAAACTTTATTAAAATATATTTTCTCATTTTAATATTAATATTAGGAACAATAACACAAAATTGCAAGATAATTCTTGTTTCTTATCTTTATTGTTGAATTATTACAAAATATATTAACTTCATTATTTTGCACTGATCTTACTTTCCTTGCTCTTATCCTTGCAATTATATTTATTACAGAAAAACTATAAATAACTGAATTATCAACATTGGCCTATTACTCTCTTTTTCTTCATTTCTTTATTTCATGTTTACTTGCTTTACATTTATTGTAAATTTAGCTATAGGAAGTAGTCTTACCTCACCTGGTTGGTTACAGAAACTTTATAAAAATCTATTTTCTTATTTTAATATTAATATTAGGAACAATAACACATAATTGTAAGATATTTCTTGTTTCTTTTCTTAGTTGTTGAATTATTTCAAAATATAGTAACTTCATTATTTTGCACTAATCTCACTTTCCGTGCTCTTATCCTTGCAATTATATTTATCATTTTCCTTATAATATTAAATTATAGAATTATACCCCTTTTTCTAAACCAATCAACTAACTTGCAAACCAACTTATTCATTAGAATTCCTTTTTTCTTTTATTCCCTAGGTTTCGACAATTTACTATAAATTTCTTACTTTTTGGGCTTATGCCTTTCCGACAAACCACAATCACAATACATAGTTATTTAGTTGGGTTCATTACACCATACCATGAATTTTCTCATAAGCACACTTTTTCTATTCACGGTTTAATAAGGGAAAACTTTCACAAACAAATTCCGAATGCATTTTTACCAAATTCAATAGTTTAGGGGAATCAAACAACATTATATATCATTAGCATACAAGATATATAATTTTAAATCCACTCACCTGGAAAAAAATAACTCCAATTTTCAGATCTGATTTGAATCCAGATTTATTATCCACTGTCTTTTCCTTTTTGTAAACCTTTTGAATCTACAAACTAGAATATACACAAATTTATAGACTTGAGTATAAACGAATACAAAATAGACTAATTAAAACCAGATCTGAAGAAATTACCTCATACGGACAAAGAATTCAAATGTCTAATTTTTAAATTTACTATTTCTACCTCCAGACCATGAATTAGAAAACCTAAATTAATCTTTTTTTTAATTTTTGAAGAATTGGAGGAGAAAGGAAATGATAGAGCTTTCAACCTACTCAGAAAAATATGAGTTTGGAGGCTAGCTATGCACGTTTATTTATAAATGTCCAAACGAGCCCTGTCCGTCCGATTTAACACGAAATAATTCTCATCGTCGAAATAGCCATAACACATCGTTTTTGACGTGATGGGTCGACCCAACCCATATGAGGGTTGACACATGGGTCAACCCGAGCCATAGATGGGTTGACCCGACCCAAACATGGGTCAATCTAGACGCGTTCAAACGCATTTTCCTGCGTAGCCTTCCATTTTTTAATCGAGCATATTAAATTGGTTTACATTATATTTGGACATTAAATACTAATTTAATTTCGTCTTTGAAGCGAGTTGATTTTCAACAGTGTTATTTCTGGAATCAATATGCGTACATATTTTTGAAATAAATATATTTACGTACATTTACGTGGATAATTATTTTCCGACATAGAACTTCGAACGTTAATAACTAGTCCGTACGAACTCTGTTCGAAACAAACTATATTTGTAAATTAATCAGGAAATCACCACGAACATAATGTTATTTGTTTCAGGACCAAATTTAACAATCCCAAAAAAGTTTATTTTTCACTATTTATATTTTCTATGATTATTTCAATTATTTTATTACTTAAAATGCAAGGTGTTACATTCTTCCATCCTTTAGGAAATTTCGTCCTCGAAATTTGGTAACGGTGAAGCTACGTATTTCCTTGAATAATTTACATCCATTATTTATATCATCCAATTTCGCAACTATCTGTGTCATTGTGCAAAGTACAACACAACATAAATTCTATGAAAGTAAATGAATTTCTTAACGGTATCTCCTATATGAATGCTCTTTTCTTTTAAAAAATTCTTTTTAAAACATGATGGTCACATACAAAATATACTTGTAATCCCCACATGAATGCAACATTTTCAAAATCAAAAAAATCTTTTCATCAAATTTTCCCACACTTCTACAAAATTGAAGTATAGTTTAATCATTTTTTCATCTAAATCCTACCATCCAATTCAATCGTTTGAATCTCAAAAAATTCTAATTTTCTGAACTCAACTTCTTAAGTTAGAAAAAGGTAGGAAACATAAAATCTCATATTTTCCACTTTACTTTTACGCACACTTTTCGTGTACTTGTAACTTATTCTAAGGCTCTATTCAAAAATCCTATTTTTCCAAGTACGGTTTGAAAAGAAATGTTTTCTTTCTTAATTTTCCTAAGCTTATTTTGGGGGAAATTCATCTCCCTCTTTGAAATTTTCCTTTATTACCGCTATTTCTTTTGTCGCTTATTTTTACGTTTATCATTTCCATTGTGGTTTGTCATTTTCGTTACTTTGTTTCTCTTTAGTTACTTATATTTAATTTCTTTTTAAATTTGTCACTGTAGGAATATAGACAAAGAGAATATCATACTAAAAATACTGGTTATGCAATCATAATTAAAAACATATATATAAAAGTACAAATCTTAAAACTAAAAGAGAGCACACAAACGCTAATACGATGAAATGCTACACATAGCCATAACGTTGAACTCACCCATCGCCAAGAGGTAGGGGGTCTAGGGCCTGGTCCCCCATTACCAAAAATGTAATAAAAGCATCCAATCCATTAAAATGCTCCTTCTGTCGCCTAGCACTCTGAAAAGCTGCCTGCTATGCCTGGGCAAACCGCTTATATGCAAGAAACAAGTCCTGATGCGGCTGGGCTACCTGCTGCATTGGGATCTATAACTGTGCTAGCTTAATATGCTCGTCCTCAGGGTGAAAGAATCTACCATGGGGTGGGTCTACTCGACAAAACTCTCATTATCCATCCCTACCCTTGCCTCTCTAAATACTATGGTCCATAAATGACAAAATAGGATCGAAGGCCGTCGACCGCTAGTTGCTACTGCATGCAGGGCCGTAATCTCCTTATCCCAATTCACTTGAATGCATCCAAAAATGGAATATGTGCCATATCTAATCGTAGAGTTGATCCGATCAAAACTCCCCACCTTGGGGATAAGGTTATAGTGCAAAATTCATATAACTACTCGAGCTAAAGGGCGTAGATGTCTAATATCCTAAATCTGTTGTTGGGTCTATAAAAATTTATCGTAAGATGACATCATTCGTCAACTCGACCTGGTCCAACTCCAGGTGATGCCCTCTAACACCCAGCATCGCTCCTAATTGGGTTTAAGTAAATGCTATTCTAACACTCTTCACCTCCGACTCAAAGGCCAACTCATGACCAGTAGTACCTGTATGTAAGTTAGCATCAAAAAGACGTACTAACCTGGGGTAAGACCTACACTTAAAAGTCAAGTGACTCAAAATTCGATGTAGTCCAATGTCTAGAAAAAGTTGCTCTAATGCTGTTTTGGGAAAATAAAAAATCTCGATCGCTATTCCATGTAGAATCTGGTAGGTCATCGAATCATTATAAGCCTGGACTACTTTCTTATTATCATGTGGTGCTAATTGGGGGAAAAAGGTTAACCAATGATTGTGTAACAGTCCGCTTTTGGGTCCGGTTCAATCCGGTAATTAAACCGACTTAAACCGTTCTCAAAGGTGGATTGTCGGGGTACATACATATTAAAACAGAACAAAAGAAGTTTATCATTAATATCATCATAAATTACAATAGAGTGCAAGAATATATCAGAGTACAACATATATCAGCGTATACTGAAAATACATACACAACATAAATATAAAGCTCTCAGTAGAGGACTAAGAAAATGCTCCAGCCATAATCCAGAATCTTGCTATAACTAAGACTAAATCTATAAAAATCTTTACTATTAGGCTGCCCATGTGGAAAAATATGGGCACTCAAAGTTTAAGAGGAAGAGTAATAAACTCCGAGTCAGTCCTGGGGCCGGTGTGAGAACTAAAACAGTTTTTAAATCAATTTAAAGTATGTAATTCATAAGACCACGTCGTATAACATGAAACTAGTTTCCGCTCATGAATACTAGTGCAAAAAAACTCGCATAACTTTTGGAAAATGAGACTACCATAAGAAGTCGTGCCACATACACAATGCAAACACACACTTGGGCGAGATTTCCCTTATAATAACTAAAATATGTTTGATACGTGAAAAATCCTCTTATATTATTTTCAGTGCATAGTATGAAAATAACTTTCGCAAATAAATGTATCAATCTTAGCCAGTATAGGTACCATACTATAATGACCTCCTACACGTTTTACGCAAGATCCACAATAGAAAATCGTATGGGCACGTAGTTGATAAGTTTAGGTTTCCAACAAATGACCACGGCTAAGGAACTTCCTTACCGAATGGGCACGCCACTAGAGGTACATCCCGAGAAGTAAGCACTTCTCTGCCAACACAAGGTCGTCGGTGCTATCCAAACCATGCCGCACGAGTATGCCATTTCACGGTCGTTACCGACCTTTCCCTACGGGTACCTAAATTTCCAACATAACCACAATTGTAAAATGCTAAGGCTCCGTACCATAGCACTACCTCATCAAAGCCATATAGCAAACACCTGAGCTCCATACCATAGTGTTGCTTTAAAAATCTAAAATGAAATAGTCATCCCTTAAGGGTCATGAACCTCATAACCTTGCCGTATCTTTCCCGTTTCGGTAATTTTCGGGATGAGAGGCTTGCCGAAGTCCGTTACACAAAGCTACCCTTCAATAAGCCATGCTTTGATCATCCATAGCTCGTCACTTAGTATGCCACATTGTCAATTTACAACATATAATCGGTGTCTATTAATATATAACCCTTTGAGTACATAAGTCTCATTGGAGGGTGTTAAGCTAAGAGAATAAATCCTCCGTCACTAACTGATTCATCATTAATAGACATCAATTTATTATGCCATAACTTACAATGTCAAGCATACATCCATTTACAAGTTCTTTTGGGTCTGAAATGAAACCGAAGGCACCTTATTCCACGACCTCGCCTGGGTGTAAAGGCCCTTGCAATCTGAATCACTTCAAGTACGATCAAATCGCTATCACAATATAACCTCACAATAGGTGGTCGCCTACCTGAGGCATCAACGAGCAATCCATTCGATAAGAAGATCTCCGATCTTCAATCACCATCATCGTCATTCTCCGTGGCTTTTAACACATCGTATAGTTATTTAAAATGGGCTGAAACCCAGTCTCTTTGAATAATTAGCGTGTCTTTAAAACGTGTGGGGAATATATAGGGATATCATAAATTTCACTCTATTTTGGATTATTCCTTGATTTCAGTTAAATCTTAACAAAAAGGTTATTACCTAAATCAAAATCCTATTCTCATCCACTAAATGGAATACAGAAGAAGACACCATTCCCACTCTATCGGTCTAGGGCATTTTCTACCTACGATAGAATGCAACTAGTTCCTTACCCCTAATCCATATCTTCATTTTTCTAGTAAGTTATAATTACCTTCATTTAATCCCATTTTCATTTCGTTCATTCAAATCTTTATTTAAAGATTTATTTAAAACTATAACTTAGTTTTAATCTTCAAAATTATTGTTTTCTTTAAATGGGTCAAAAATAATGTAGTTAAAGACATTGGTCACAACAAACTCAAAATCATACTTCCATTTGTTATGGAATCTTCATGGAAATCATGTCTGCTCACTATCGATATAAATTCCCATATCAGACTAATACTATAAACCGAATAATGACAAAGCCTTTTAAATTCCTTAAATAGTAAAAGGTCTTTATCCATGGAGACCTATCTCGATTATCGCTAAATTGAATTCCATTCAATTCCATTTAATTCATTAATTGGAAAACTTAACTTTGGAAAACTTCATTCATCTTAATTAAAGGATTGGTCATTACTTTTTATTCCAATCATCTCTTAATCATAGTTAGGTTAAAAAATAGAAGTTATTCAAAACATCGTTCACGATACACCCAAAATTCAAATTGATATCAAATATAAGGCTTTGAATAGAAATCATATCAACTTATATTTAACATCAAATTTTGAAATCAACAAATACCTTTTAGGGAATAACAATATAAATATCTTCCAAATTCCTCATACAATATCCACATAACTATGGAATCCAATGTCGAAATATTTGAAGGTTATTTCCATTCAAAATTCAACGAACTTAAGTTTGAAAACTTTTAGTTTAATTTGAAACTAACTTTTCAAAATATTTATTGACCATATTAAGTAAATCATGTCAAAAAGTCCAAAATTCAAATCATAGTTCAAAAACTTCACAATTCTTGCTCAAATCACTTTAAAGTAATTAATTATGATTTATCATAATTTTCCCCTATTTTCAATAATTTAAAATAGGTTATTTCTTTAAAGTCCGTTTTCGGGCCAATAGCGACACTAGTGTTGTTTTTATTCAAATTTGATTTAAACCCATATCCAAATCTAACCATTAGATTTTAAAACTCTTTGATTCATTTGAAAGCTCTTTTCATTTCGAAACAAACGTTTCTCGTTTTGGTAAAATCCGATGGTTGGATCTCCCGGTACATCAATTTAAAGTTAATGATCGAAATTCACAAACTAACGCTGCGCAACTAGTCCTATTCAGACCAAATTTTTGATTTTATATTTGAAATTAAATTAAATCGCTTCTAAAATAGCTTATTAATTATATAAAACATATATAATTAATTTTGGAAATTATATTTTAATGATTTCGCTTAAAAATCAAATATTTCATTATTTAATCATTATAATATTATTTAAATCATTATAATATTATTTAAATCATTAAAATAATATTATTTTTCAAAACTTATTATTTGAAGTCCAAATTTTCCTGAAGTCCATTATAAAAATAAATAAGACAGTTTGGAAAATAAAATCCTGCTAAAACATTTTCTGGATACCTATATCAAACTTCACTTTTTAAAGTCACTATTTATTTTTAATTCAAATTTGAAAACAAGCCTTTATTACTTGAAAATTGTTCAAATAAAATTTTTATTCGTACTATTCGTAATTACTTAAACTATCTTTCCAAATTATGTCGAATTTAAAATTTAAATTTTTATTTTTCACTTAATATTTTATTGATAAAATATTCAATTAAATCCCAAATTAAATCTTAAATTTAAATCAATTTCAAATTAACCATCCCGTCTACCAGATCAGTTAGGGATAGCCATGCAAGTAGGAAACTATATTTTTCGAAACCCAAACCTAGACACTGTACTCTCTGTCATCCTAGAATGTTCCGGTATTTTTCTAAAGAGACTTCATCAATATATATGTATCCATGCACATGTGTCATTCACCTAAGTGTTAATATAGTTAACACTTAATTTCCAAATAGGTATCATTTAACATAACTATTAATACACTTAATACTTAAAGTCAACAACCCAATAACATATCCAATAGCCTAATTACTATTCATTATAACATCCAATAACATTATATAACAGCCAAAAAAATAACATTATACAACATCCGATAACAACATAGGGTGTCGTTTACACAAGGATTCAAACCATTTACACATATAGGTGACCTTTTTATCACTTAAAATTAGGTGCCCATGTTGTTAAGACATGAAGGCAACATCATTAACACTTTAAACTAAGTGTTTACATTGTTAACACCTAAAGTCAACATTTTTAACACTTTAAACTAAGTGTTTACATTGTTAACAAATAAAGTCAACACTTTTAACACTTTAAACTAAGTGTTTACATCTTTAACACTAATTAATACCCAAACCAACTCAAATCATACTAGTAACAAACATAACCATCATTATTCACCACAAACATCATTAGCAAGTTATTAACATCATAAATAACTTATGAACATCATTAGCAAACATAAGCAACTAATTTAAGCTAGAAATCCAAATGTGAGTGAAGAGTTCTCACCGTTGCTATACACTCCACCGTTCTTTAAAGCTATATGTCTTAGCCAGCAGCCTTCCAACGCCACGAGCTATCCTTCTCTCGAGATCTCAACTTAACTTCCCGATGCTTACTAACTCGACAAATAAATTAAAAAAGTGGTGGCCTGCTTTGTGACCATACTACCCAAAGCCAAAGTATTTTATCAGGAAGGCCACTCAGGGCTTGAGTATGAACTGGCAGTGATCGACGTTTGCTTGCATGAAGTAACATAACATGGGAAATCTTGGATTTCTATGCACATAAGCTTCAGGTAGCTTCGGGTCGGATTCCATCATTAAGATCGGATTGAGGTAAGGCAAATATGCCTCACCAACTAAACCGGATCGGGTCAAACGGATCGGGTCGGACCCAATCCGACCCCCTACGCTGAAATGGCCTTAAGTTGTGATTTTGAACATCGGATCTGGTCAGTGTAGGGGGACCCGACCCGCCTGGGATGATGAATTCTGGACAACTGAAGACTGTTTTCCCACGCTCTCCACTACTTCCGAGTTTCACTTAACAGCCAACACGTGGCATAACCGACCCAGTCTGGCAAGTAACTTGCCCGCAACTATAAATACAAGAGAATGCAATAGATTAAGGGACTTTTGTGCACTCTGTTGGTCCATGGCTGCCATGGCCGAATTCCTCCATAAATAACCACCTTCTTCTCCAATGAAAATCAATGAATTCGGAGAGAAATATTCATTGATTTTGAGTGATTGAGTGTCAATATTCATTGTAATTATAATTCATGAATGAAATGAGAAAATATAAAGTGGACATAGGCTCGCTAATGTCGAACCACTATAAATTTTGTGTGTTGATTGCTTTTTCTCTATTTTTATATTATTATTCTTTGACATTCTTTACAAATCCTAGACAATTGGGTGTTAGTGCCATTTTTTGGTCTAACATTTTCGTGCTTTCACTGAGAAATGACTAATTCTCAATCATAGATCTCCTCATCTACTAATGGATGCCACGTTCACTAAGGGGAGATCCGTATCTGACTTGAATCAATCACATGCCACAAATGAGTGCCTCTTAAAGACTTAGATTCAGATGAATCTACAGGGAAATGGCCACAATGGAGTTAGTGGAAATGTTGATCGAAAAATTCTGTTCGGTGGCAACGTCTATGCTAGTAGCCTCGGGTCGGATGAAATACAATAGCATCAGATTGAATAAAAATAGAAGACTCCGGGTCAAGTATGACAGGGTCATGTTCGACCCGACCCGAAGGTCACACTACGATCCGACCCGGAAGAGTGACCACAACCTGAACCGCAACAGAAGACCCGAACCGACCAGCTGATGATACCCCGATCCGATCCTGAAATATGACTCGAAGCGCACCCAGAAGACAAAGGGTCGTTTCTGAAAAAATATATTTTCTAAGGCTAAACAACCAAGACTCAACGCTTAGTCCGAAAATATCAACAGCTAAATGGCAACGATTGGAATTCTCCCTAAAGGCATGACCCCTCTTTGCTGATGTTCAATGAGAGGAGTTCCTGAACATATTCGACATGTTAATCGTGGCATGTGTGAAAAATACTACTTCTAGACAGCCTCCTTTTTAAGGTTCCAATTGTGTATAGACCTCACCAATGCAACTGATGTTCCTGAATGAGTAGTGACCATCTAGTTTACCTGACTTAAACCTGGTCAACCGACGGAATCTCGAATGACATTGATATGGAGCAGCTCGGGCACTATTTCAAAGATGACTTGGATGATCTTAGCAATGATGGTTCTTAATGACGGGTTACCAGAAAATGACTAAGGATCCTAACACTACAAAGCTACATTTCACTTGTGCGACGTGATGAAAGACAAATGTCCTACGGTTCACTCCCTGAAGAACTTAGTAAACCTTTGCAATACCTATCTGCTATCAACCGCATCGATGACGATTGATTTCCGCTAGATAAGGGATAAATCAACATACTTTGGTGCCCAAAGTTATGTACCAATTGAGCCGCTGCAGGCCATGATGGGACCTATGGATCCTTACTCAGATGATAACAACTTGACTGCTCATCAACAACCATGCAACTAGCCTTAGCAGAATTCAGAGCTTACATCGCAACTTGATGTCTGTTGTTAAAATCCCAACCGAAGCTGGAGTGAGAATGGTCCATGGTGACCAAATTACTGAAAGAGCCTGCCATTTGGCTGAATGGAAGATGCTACATGATGGAGATGGTGTGGAACCCAAGAATTCTTCCCCTCCCACGAAGGAGGTATCAGCATAACAAGTAAAGGGAGCATTGCGAAAGGAGTCGCCCAATTACTTATCCAAAGACATAGATCCCAGAGAGGATGAAGATTCGAGATGCAGAAGGGCCACGTTTAGTGAAGCAACTATGGATATTCCGATTGATAATGACGACCTGGTAAAGGTCTTGAAAATTAGATCTCATTTGGATCATCTCCAAACGAGGGAACTGACAGATTTTCTATGATCCAATCTGGACGTATTTGCATGGACTCATGCTGATATGTGGTGGATCTCGTTGTCGATTATGAGTCATGCACTGAACATATACCCGAAGTATCCCCCTGCTAAGCAAAAGAGGCGTATGCTGGGCTCGAAGAGGTCGACTGCCTTAAAAGAAAAGTTGAGAAGCTGAGAGGCAATGGTGTTATGAAGATGCTATATATCCTGACTGGATATCAAATCTTATTACCAACGAATGACCAGCCGGTGGATTCAACGGCCACACACAAACTTCTTTCTTTTATGAACTCGTACTCCAGTTACAACCAGATTCCTATGCACGTGCTTGATCAAGAACATGCTAGTTTTATCATAGACCTTGGACTATACTGTTTCGTGATAATGCCTTTCAGACTGAAGAATCCTGGAGCAACATACCTACGCTTTATGAATCGTATGCTCCACAACCAAATCGGAAACTCCATGGAAGTATATATACATGATATGCTTGTGAATTCGAAGCATTACCCGATCAAGTATTAGATTTGACAGAGATGTCCAATATCCTCCGACACTATAGAATGAAGCCAAACCTTTTGAAATGATCGTTTGGCATTGGGTCAAGGAAGTGTTTAGGCCTCATAGTTAGCTCACGCGGAATCGAAATCAATCCTTACTAGGTTGCAACAATCAAGAACTTTCGTGAGCCACAGAGTATTAGAGATGTTCAAATCTTGGCAGGGAAGGTGGCGACACTGACTAGATTTAGTTCCAGTGCTCCCAACAAGTGCATCCCTGGCCTCGGAATTACACTAAAGCCTTTCAGATCCTGATGAATCATTTGGAGAGGCCCCCGATAGTGTCTAAGCCAGTGGCTCAAGAAGAATGCTTTCATATACTTAGCAGTATCATCACACATAATCAGTTCGACACTCATTCGTGGGGAGGTTAGAATCCGAAGATACGGTGTATATGATTTGAATATTCACAATTTGACTACCTTCACTAACCATTCGTTGATTGACTCGTGCCCCAGATGTAGGGGGGCAACTCCAACCTTTTAGCATGGATTACTCACGATTCCACTATCTAGCCTAAAGCTGGTGCAACATTACCTTGCATGACCGACTGCTTCAGTCTTTCCTGAAGATTGGCAAGTTAAAGATATGGAACACTTGGGGTTGGATGTCGATTGATTGTCCACACATCAGCTCTTATTCCCGACATGGGTCCCAAGATAGATGCAAATGCACGAGGCATGTCCATCTTCATAGTCCATGCATTCATTTCCTGACATGGAAAGGGCTAAGCTTCTGCAAACACGAATTCCTTTTTTTCCATATCATACTTCCTAGCATGGAAAGTGCGAAATTTCTACAAGCATGGGGTCCTTGCTCCCCTGCAAATTTCCACTACAGCACCGACAAGATGAGATGCTACCATTAGCGGTTTTGATATAATTATCTGACCCTCATTCCTTACCCTTGACGTAAGGGCAAAAAGGCAATTCAAAGGAGACGCAACCTCGTCATTCACTCAACGGAGTCTACTTAACCGCCTTTATCATTCCAAGACCTCGATCAAGGATTATTTATTCTTGGGACTATCGCCCGGAGATGATTTGAAAAGATATCCTTCATCATCTATAGACTTTTGCAGTCGCCCTTGCCACATACAGGACGAGGAAAAATGGAAATGCAAAGAACATTTCTACCATTTTCACTCAGAATGATATTCGTTCCTTTAATAGGATTATTCTTTAACCACGACTCTTATGTTTGCATGCTTTATGAGTTATTGATGTAATTAACTCAAATGAGTTAATACGTGGATGGTGTAGGTACCTAAGAATTGATACCGATCAGACTTCCAACACCCGCATATAGAGTTATGGATCAATACCGTAAGAAGCCTGACTGAACTGCTCGTTTGTGGAGCCACGCCCTCCGCCTGAGAGAAGTTGTATATATCAAGGTGGATCTGAGATGACCATCCAGTACTTGACTCACACGTGGCAGACCTTAAGATAATTATGCATTTATTTTTGCATTTCAAAGTCGGAATCCGATTCTAGATGGACGCAATTCAACCGTCTATATGGCTCGATCCTATGCTTGACGCCACCAGATTACGTGAATCCAGATAAAAGAGACAGCACTGCCCCTTCACATGCTTACTTTTCAGTCATGCAATTTACTTTTACATGCTCTCTGAGTTATTAACATGACTAACTCATGTGATATGAATGATGCAGGTACCCGAAGTTTGGTGCCAATCACTCTTCCAGTAGATTGATCGGAAGAACTCAAAGCCTTGAAAATCATGATCCGACTGTTTGCCTGACTTACTTTAATCTTCAGAGCTTGGATATAAGCATAAATCTAGGACGGGTGTGATGGGTGCGCTAAGATTAAAGACCACTCGATCCATGACTCTGACTTTCATGATTTGAGAGAGAGTATAAAGTACGGGAAGACGATGTCTACAACTCTAACCCTCATGATCCGAGGGAGAGAGAGTATAAAGGACGAGTAGATGACGTCCATCACTCTAACTCTCATGATTTAAGAGAGAGTATAAAGGACGGGAATACGACGTCCACCACTATAACTCTCATGATTCGAGAGAGAGTATAAAGGACGGGTAGACGACGTCCACCACTCTAACTCTTACGTTCCGAGAGAGTATAAAGGACGTGAAGATTGCGTCCTCAGGGCGTGATGGTGCACCACGATTAAAGATCGCCTTGACACTCTAACCTTGGCATACGTCAAGAAAGTATAAAGATACTAAGATTAAGTATCGAAGACAACGGGCTCCTACCCCACTGAAGGATTGGGGACAAGATTGAAAGCTGAGCCAACACCCCAACAGATAGATTGGGGGCAACAAAATGTCGATCCTAATCAATCCCGAACAAGCCCTGGCCAGACACTTTATTCAAGATTGATTAGGGGCATACACATACACATCACATCCCCTATTGTATATTACTTAGTTTAGTACTGGTCTTATATTGCATAGATTATTGTTAGCAAGGATGCATGATTGGAACTTTTGCCTGATCTGTGATGTGATTTATTCTTAAATACTTAAATTAGTAATATTTTGACTACAACTGCATTTGATTGAAATAAATGACAAGCTTGCAAATATTTGACTTTGTAGGGAAACTACTATATTTACAAAAATGCAGGTATACACAAAAGAACTGATCAAAAGAACGTGAGCGCCACACTCGCAACAACCACAGCAGGCCAGTGGAAAATAAGCAAAGGAACCCATCCAGAAGGATGGTGCTGATACCTAATGCTAAACTTCCCATGCGATTCAAGATGACGATCGAAAAGAGGCCTTGAGAGTAGATAGTTCAACAACATGTCACATGATCTGAGGCACTGACCGAAAAGAGGCCTTGGGAGTGATATCTCAAGTGTAACGACGAGTATCACCTTGCAAGTACACTGAATGGAAAATGCAATGACTCGAGCACTTGGATAACTCAATCACTAAGCTTTGAAAGCAATGTCTCTTTTCCATGCATCCATGTCTAAATTTGAAAGGGATGTGATACGACTACCGGTCTTTCGCCATTACCCCTGGATTGGGGGGAATAACTATTGAAAGTACTTACAAATGACATTACTTATCTGTTTGTGTCTAACTTATGTTTTGATCCTGACAGGTCGCTTAAGGGCCATAAAGCGGATGCAGAGTGAACGTTCATTTTCTAGTCCCGACCGACTTCCCGATTGAGAGGCCCTGGATAAGGGGAAATGCCATTACTTTGACTTCTAGCTTGCAAGGAAGCGGATTGCTGGATACTTCGACTGAAGAGTTAAGAAGAAGGAAGATATAGCCTTCTTCCATGCTAAGGATATTGGCTCAGAAGGCGCTAGGAACGAAGGAAGTCAGCAAATTTCCTATCGTGGTGATCCCTCAGCATATCAGACCAGATATGAATTGGATGGTGACCTTGCTGAATTGAGAACCCAAATGGCTCGGCAAGATGGACTTCTCTGAAAGCGACAGAAAAGGATGGATAACTTCTTTACTCGGATAGATGGAAGGCCGAGTAACAACGACTTACTAGCTAGAGCGAGCACCGTGGAAATTTATGTGACAACGAACTTGGCTCAAACACTCCCTGTTCCATGGTTCAGATATCATGAGACCCTATGACAAGTTAGCAACATCGTCTTGAATGAAACAAGGTGCAATCAACATCCTCCCAAACAGTTGCAACATGCAACCTCTGACAACAACATTTTGGATGAAAACGACGACAATGCAAGAGCCATCGGAAACTTAAATGGAGTTCGACCAACCTCTACTCCAATGAAGATGAATGCTTCAAATCCAACTCAACTTCAACATGAAGTTCCCATTCCTTAATGCGGCGGCCAAGTGGAAGCGTTCGATGTGACTATAATTTGGCCTTATCGCCCCCGACTTTGATCTATAGAGCTTGGATGGGAGACTAAAGACTAACATGAGCTGGACACAAACAAATCATTTTGTACCTAACTTTTACTCATAACATGATGAGGGAGTATGAATTCGAAGAAGACATGGATTTGATGCTCACCGCTTGGTAAAACCCCCCGTGGATGGGGGCCACGGGATATAAACTTCGAACAATGTAATTCGACTATCGGTCAACTTTATGCACGTTTACTATCATCAGAGTTTCGCAAGATCCGAAACTAGAACCAAAAGAATGGCTCCTCAAGATTAACCCGCAAACATCCAAGCAGCGAATCACCATCTAGAATTAAAGACAGAATCCAGAGATCGGCTTCCACCCACTTCAAGACTTCATCCTGGGGGCACCAGTGCTAAATTGAACAATTGGCAACAACTTCTCAAAGACGAATGCCAGATTGCTAGCTTTACTTGATGCTTCACCAGAGGCGGCACACCTCGAAAGCGATGTGAGTAATGTCAATCAAAACTCTTTCACATGAGACATCAGGGATTTCAGTAATCCCTCGCACTTCAAGCTACCGTTTCTGGGTCTTGACTTACATTGCTGCTATACAATTTTGATGGCATGCATTTGGATTGGTCAACTACTGGAACGCATTGGTCACCCACTTCATTGTGCAATTAAAGGCACATATATGTCGATCCAAGAATGTCATGTTACTCATTTCAATCAAACAAAGGTCCGGCGAGACCCTGCATTCATTCCTCAAAAGATTCAACGCTGCAGCAGCATCTGTAGATTGACCTAGACAATCTATGGTGTTGATAGCAACAATATCCAGTATTCTGGATAACTCAGACTTCAAAGTCTCCCCGCAATGAGACCCACCAAAAGGCCTTGGCGGATTCACCTCTGGAACAAACCTCACTATCTTTATACCATGAGATTTTCCTAGAAACGTTGGCGAATTATCTCCTAAGGCAGATAATTTCCTACAACAAGAGGATACCTATATTGAGATGGATGATCTCAATGTTTTCATGACAAAGAATGGAGCATCATTTTACTTTTGAAACAATAAAGACAAAAGAAAAGCACCAGAAAAGACTGACAGGAATGTACAATTCCAGAAAGGACCCATTTCATCGATCGAGCCTGCGATCTTGATTGTCAAGGTCAATGGAACCAAGCATGAGAGATAGACTCAACAATACTATGATGACTATTTCGGATTATGCCAAAGCGTAAACAAAGGAGCTCGAATAACTCCCTAACAACGTTAGCTCGCTTGCATGATTGACAAGCTTACTAAACTCCGTGGCTGAGGCGAGGATAGTATCTAAGTTCGCTGACACTCGATAAGGCGATCCCCGCTTTCTGACTAAACAGATGGGATGACACTGACGCGAATGTGATTTGACCATTTGCGTATGCAACTCCAACCCTTGATGACTTGAGAAAGAGCACATAACGACATGGGTTGACTAAGATTGCTGAACCTGCAGCTCTAACCCGACGTGAAGAAAGAAAGTTTAAAGGCTAGAAGACTGGATGTCTGATTGACCTAGTCCAACCCCCAACGATGCTGGGGGAATAAGCACTAACTTCGCTCGTCCTCCACTGATGCTGGGAGCATGAGCTTCAACTGACAGACTAACTTTGAACATGATCCTGACTCGATGCTTGATTCAGAACATATAAACTTTATCTTTGGAATATGACATGATTCATCTTGACCATCCAAGCGAGCCAAGTAATGATCAACCATGAATCCAAAGACTTGATCCATAACTGTATTGACTAGAGAATGTGGAGAACTCTCCAACTACCACACGATTGTGATGATCTAACGGGCACTGGTTTATATGATTTCAACGACGTCCCTGACTGATTTGTATGTGATCATGAGACTATGAAAGGACCTGGAACGGTCATGGATTTCTTTTAATATGATCTGATTAATATCCTGATGTCGGGATAGTCCCAAGACGAGCACAAATGACAGATTCATGTACCAATTTTGATGTCATCTATCCGAATAGTCTAGAAGCTAGCTTAAAGTTCAGAGTCTCTTATGCTGTTCGATGACTTGATGGCTACTTCATACATTGACTCATATGCAAAAGAAAGCCTAACTCTACGATACCTTTGATTTTCATGGGAAGACGACGTCATTTGGCAACGACCTGTGCAGGCATGATCGCATGCATGGGAGTCTGCAATCCTATGTATCTTGTGATGAAAAAACTTGACCTCTTGATTCAGCGAGGTTTAAATGATTACTTGATCATCTTGAATTTTCCGGCCATAGGATCTGACCCGATGAGCACCCATGGATGCGGTATGATGTATGATGAGCCGCCTATACCACGAAAAGTCGAAATATCAGAACTACTCAAGAGGACATGACAATTTGATAAAGCCTTCTCAAGGAAATATGATGTTCCAGAAAGTTATTCAAAGTAATCTCATCTACGATAAGATGTACTTTATGGGGCAAAATGTTAGCCTGATTTATGACTAGACTACCCAAAGCCCAAGTATTTTATCAGGAAGGCTACTCAAGGATTGAGTATGAACTGGCAGTGATTGGCGTTTTCTTGCACGAAGTAACACAACATGGGAAAACCTGGATTTATACGCACATAAACTTCGGGTTGGATTCCATCATTAAGATCAGATCGAGCTAAGGCAAATATGCCTCACTAACCAAACTGGATCGGGTCAAATGGATCGGGTCGAACCTAATCTGATCCCCATGCACTGAAATAGCTGGGATTTTAAACATCAGATTGGGTCGAAGTGTGGGGATCTGGCCTGCCTGGGATGATGAATTCTGGACAACTGAAGACTGTTATCCCACGTTCTCCACTACTTCTGAGTTTTACTCAGCAGCCGACACATGGCATAATCGACCCAGCCTGCCAAGTAACTTGCCCCCAACTATAAATATAGGAGAATGCAACATATTAAGGGACCTTTGGGCACTTTGTTCGTCCATGGCTGCCATGGTTGAGTTCCTCCATAGATAACCACCTTCTTCTCCAATGAAAATCAAAGAATTCAGAGAGAAATATTTATTGATTTTGAGTGATTGAGTGTCAATATTAATTGTACTTATAATTCATGAATGAAATGAGAAACTATAAAGTGGGCGTAGGCTCCCTATTGTCGAACCACTATAAATCTTGCATGTTGATTGCTTTTTCTCTATTTTTAGATTATTATTCTTCGACATTCTTTACAAATCCTAAACAATTGGGTGTTAGTACCATTTTTTGGCCTAACAAGCGGCATCTTCTTTACTTTAAAATGTTAAAGCTTTAATTTTTATGAGGTATAAGGCTTGCTGCTTAAAAGCAAGAAGTATATAAGTGGTTTTAAAGTGGAAAGCTGGCATTTTTGGCCTTGGTATGGTTCATCCTAAGGGAGAATAAGGCACGACCTTGGCAAGGAGGGGGAGAGTGCTACGGAGTGTAGCATGTGTAGGTAGGGGAGGAGAAATAGAGCGGTTTGGAAGTATTTTATGGTGGAGAGGGGGAAGAACCAGGCTTAGACGAATTAAAAGGGAGAGGAGGAAGCTATTAAAGGAGCTTGAAAAGAAAAAGAAAATGGAGAAAAGTAAATGAAAGAAGGGGAGGTGTTGGTTTTAGGAAAAAAGAGAAGTATAAGAGAAAGACAACTCAAAAGTTATGACATGGACTTGTTTCAATTCTTTAACCACGAAGAGATGAGGTGTCGAACAAGGAAGGAGAGAAAGGGAAGAAGATTACACCTCAAAAGGCAAGCACATGGTATTTTTTTTAATTGGCTTAGGAATTTGTTTTGGTAGTTTAACTAAATCTTTAGCTTAGGTACTAAATTTATTTGCTAATATTACTAACTAGAAAATTTAGCTAAATACCACAACAAATTCCAATATTGAAAAATATTTTCAAAGCTGGATATTTTGTCAATTCAATATTTAAATCAACTTCAAATGTTATATTTTCAAATTGAAACCATATATATATATATATATATATATAAATATAAATCCAATTAATCCTCAAGTGAAACGGAGGAGTTTTGGAGCGGTGGTGGAAGTGGTGGAAAGGGATGGGTTTCGGCTGCTGAAGCTCTTGGGTGGGGGAAATAAAGTGACGAAGCCTTCGGGATTTGTCTCTCTTTTATGTGCAAAACACACAGGTTGAGTCAATTCGCCGGAAGCTTGGGTCAACCCGACCTAGACTTTTTTTAGTGTGCATTTTCCTCTTCCCGCTTAACTATCCCAACCTACTACTACACTGATAATTCCGGGTCGGTTAAGTCGCTGTTACGACTTCGATAAAGTTTCTAAACTTTTACTCTACTATCCACATAGAGCCTCCTTTTGTCTTCCACTCTTTAATTCAAATTCATTTCCATACAAATATTATGTCTCATTCAATTTTACGTCGACTTATATTTTCCAGCCCTATATTTATTTACATAATTTATAAAAAAAATTAAACATTTTTTTTTTCAAATTCATTTTAATGCAAAACTCCCACAAGTAAACATATTAAAACTGCAACTTTTAATTTCAAAACTTAAAAACTCTTTCAAAAAGTTTTCTCTTTTTTTTTAAAGTCCTAAAAAGTTTCTTCTATAGGGTTAGACTCAAAGTGGGTTCTTAATTTCCATTTCCTTTCTATATATTTTCACGAAGTCATTTCTATTAGTTCAATTACTTTCTGTATCAATTCCCCCATATTTCCATATCAAAACTGAAATCTAGTTCTGGCGCAACTCATGTGTGCTACACACACATATATATCCCTAATCCATTTCTTCTCTTATGCTTCCATAAATTCCAAGGCAATACCTCCCACTTACAAATCTGAAATAACTATCAATTTCGAGATATTAACATAAGAAATTTTCTTTTTACATAAGTCTTATTATATATCTCTTACTATGGTTTACCAACACCTACAACTCTTGGATTTCCAGTAATCCTAATCTCGATGTATAAGATTGTCACCATAATCCTTTCATGTGTTATTTTATCAAAAAAGAGTTTGTTCTACAGATCTATGTATAATAAATATAATACTTATGTTTTTTAAATAAAAATATGTCCACTCGCTATCTATTTGGCACCACTATACCTAGGCTCCGATACCAAACGAAATAACCCAAACTCCAAAGCATTCGAATTTTTCGTAAAATGCTAAAACCCAAATCTGCTGAAGCCCGAGATGGGTACCAAATATCCTACAAATAGGCGCATATATAATGATATAAGAAAATCATAGGGGAAATGATTAAAATATAATAATAGGTAAAGACTTACCAAATATTGTCACTTTTTAAACAAGTGTCTCTAAGATGAATAATCTCTGCCTACCATCTAAGCTATGAATTGTTTGAGGAGGGGTCAAAACTAAAGTTGTGGTAAATGGATAAATTATACATTTTTAACTTCAACACTACATATACCGCTATATTTCCATTTTTATTTATATTAGGCTATTAAGGTTTACAACACTCTCTCCTCTGTGCGTAAACTATACCCATCTACCCTAAGGTAGACCAACCCTAATAATCCATATATATGTAGCTACATGCCCAATCGACTATCGTAGTCCTAGATACTACTCAAAGTACTCTCCGTGTCCTCCTCAATTGGACTCCATCGTCTTGCTACGAAAGAGTACTCTAACTACATCGGCAAAGGACAACTTTGTAAAGCATACAATATAGATTCTCCATCGTTCGATAAGAAAACATGAAACTCGATCCATATCAGCTCGCTTCAATTCTTGGACGTCCACGATGTACCACCTAATGCATACATTGAGGACTTACACGTAATCGTTCTATCTAATACCCGATTTGGGCTAACATGGCCTACCGTTATACATAACTCAATCAAAGATTTCTATATTTGTAAAGGATAGCATGGTTAGGCCTACAATACATATATTCCATTTGGTCTGTCTCTTTCTTCGTAGTTATGGCTCCGCGTGGCCCTCACTCAAAGACCTATCAAGTGGTAAGTGACTGTGCCTTACATCAAACAATATAAATATCCAATTGGCATTGTCCCTCATCCAATATCTCGATAGTGAAAGATAATTGGCCTTTTGGTTTAGCTCCTGTCTTTCTCATTCTCACTCGGACCGATGATGTTAGGTATTCGAACGATTACCATCCTTATTGGTTCGTAACCATGAAACCCGTTCCCCAAGCCAAGGCAACCGCTAAATCCTAAAGTCATACATCTATCTTTCGATTACCCCTATATGAATGCAATCAAAGAATACCTTTAGATGAAAGCACCACAAACATGCTTCTAGGGGTGCAATTTCGTTTGGCTTACCCCCATAGAGTCATCCTAAAGCATCCTTATGCCTCGTAGAATCCTCTCACTTCCTATTAGCCTCACTGGACCCATTTGGACGTGCTCCTACTATACTAAAGCATCTGTAATGATCTATTTTTTTAGGCTCTTCATCCAGAATCTCTTCGGACTACTTCTAAATGCACCTCAGTATTTTATTAGACCCTATCTCATTTTGTATTTAGATTACTTTTCTTCTCTTCTCTTGCGCTACTAATTTGCTTTTTCTATCTAATACCATATATTTCTGGACCTTATTCATTTGCTTATTAACTTAATCCACATCTAATTTTTAATGATAATAAGTATATTTCAATTACAGTCCTCGTGTTATAATTTTTCTTGCAAATATCCAAATCTGCTTAAGATAGTCCTTTTTTCTTTTTAATACAAATCCGCAATTTGTGCATATGTTTACTGTAAATTTAATTCTTTTTTATTTTACCTATGTGCGCAAAGTTACACACTTTTGTTGAAAACACGATTTTGGTGTTTTGACGATAACAACTATATGATAATGATACTAATGTTTCTATTAAGTTATTTCAGGACAGTAACTAAGATATTGTATTGTAAAAATAAACAGGATGGAAAATGAGACATGAAGAATTGAATTTTGAAGAGATGAACTTAAGAATTGAATATGGGTCATTAAAGGAAAAAAGACATGCAATTCCACCCAGCATCCAATGTAATTGTTATTGAAAAGATAACAAATTTTATCAGAATGGGTAAAAAGGCGGAATTCATAAAATGTGACAAAGATGAGACTCAAATTTGGCACCTACTGTATCCAAAGAGTAGGCATCTACCAGCTAAACCATGTAACCCTTAATGCAACCGTTTAGACGTCAGGTTTCTAAAGTTAGACGTCTGACCTTAGAATCTATAATTTTTATATATTATGTCAAATGTTTGACTGTAGAGCTCCAGACATTTGATCTTGCTCTTTGGATTTTAAATATACCCAGGTCAGACGTCTGCGGCTGTTAACCGGCCTTTTGGTCAGTTTTCCAAAAGTACTCAAGACATGCTCGACTCAACTCATCGCATGAAGCCAGGGCCAAGGGCGAAACTCGGGAAGGACAGGAGGAAGGCTAAAGAGGGATCACGCCAACAAGGACCTCACACCATTGCCATCATGTCACCGCATCAACGCCCCAAGGGAGCCAACATGTCTCGACCAACATCCCTCGCTAAGCATACTACGTACCCAGCCGGGTGCAAAATTTCGCACCTAACAGTTGCGAAATATCGCACCCAGCAGGTGCGAAATTTCGTACCCTACAGGAGCGAGATTTCGCATCAGGAAGGTGTGAAATTTCATATCTTATAGGTGCGAAATTTCGCACCAGGAAGGTGCGAAACTTCGCACCCCGACCTGGATGCAAATTTTTCTGGGCCGAGGGCTGCAGGTGCGAATTTTCTGTAGATGCTCCCCATTTCTACCTACTCCTACCTAACCTCTACCTAACCACTTCCTATAAATACCCCAAAGCCTCACACTTCAAAAGTGTTGGATTCTTGAGCTTTTAGACCTCCATAGAGCTTCATTAATGGCATCTCCTCTTTAAGGAAGAAGAAGGGCAAAATTGTCCATTTTCCTAATTCTTGCAAATATGACTATTGTAACCTCATGTATCATAACAAATGAATGTAATGAGATGGTCTCATCCTTGTAATATTTCAAGTGATCAATAAAATTCCAACGACTCTTCAAAGTGGACGTAGGCCCTCGCTGAGGCTGAACCACTATAAATTTCTTGTGTTATTTACTGCTTTATGTTCTTGTCTATGCGATCATATTTATAATTCCTAGTAATTGCAATCTTTGGTGTTTACGACATTTTTTGCCGTCAACATTTGGTGCTTTCACTGAGAAAACTCGGATATTGCGTCTTTCTCGTACGTTACCATCTCGACTTCAACGAGCTTGAGGTTCCTTGCTCAACCTGACATCGAGTCCGCCTACGATGGTAAAGAAGTCAAAGAACGCAATGATCGGCTCCTCAGCCGCAGCCGAGGTTGGTACATCTTAGCAACCTCAACCGGCGGACATCCCGACCACTAATGAAAGTGAACCTCCAGTTGCAGACCCCGAAGCCCCCGTAACCCAAGCGCAAATCCGCACGCTTAACAAAAGATAGGAAAATACAACTGTCGAGCTTAATCAAGCGCTAAGGAATAACAACGATCTTATGCGGAAACTTCAGGAAAGTCAGCGCATCGTCGCTCGACTGCAATTAGCTCGGAACAATGCCCGACCTCGACCACTGACATCAGAAACTTCTTCCTCCGAGTCGAGGGGCCCGCACCAAAGAAGGAGGTCTAGTCTCATCAACAACATCGCCGTTCGAACAAACACCCTCGACAATGGCAATGGGTATGCCAACGGTAACGGCGACCAGTCCACGGTTACCTAAAGCGAGGACGCCCAATATCGGGACTACTCTCGCTTAGTTATCAATGAAGGACCCGCTCCTATTAACCGACCTCCTCCTCGACAAGACTCAACGGCCGCCCATCGAGACAATGAACCTGCTATTTTGGCGGCCCATGCCTTTCCATAACATGATCCGCCCGACCCAGCTCCACATCATCATGCACACCAGGAACCCGTTATAGACGTCGAGGGCATGGAAGAAGACAATCCGGACATCCACCATAGAAAACGCGTCAGAACTCCGGAACCTCGGCAAAACCCATGGGTCCCGATGGCGGACCTCCATCCGACCTATCTTCCCGACATGGTCCGAAGGATCATGAGGGAGATGCAAGGGAATGTGCATGATTCATGGGAAGCGCACATTAGGCGCAACCCTTTCACTCGAAGAGTTAATGAAGCTGAGTGGCCGCGACGCTTCAGCATGCCGCTCTACGTTGGCACCATTGACCCTTGTGCTTTCTTAAACCGTTTTGAATGGCAAATGGACTCAAGCAAGAGCGATGATCCAGTCAAGTGCAAATGCTTTCCAGTTTTACTGTCAGGGACCGCTCTATTATGGTTCTCTCGCCTTCCGCTTGATTCCATCAACAACTTCGGCCAATTAGCGACATAGTTGTTTAAGAAATTCAGGATGCACATCCTGACTCCGAAAGTAACCAAAGAGCCTCAATGCTTTCTATGAGAAAGTGGGACTGTTCTTATGCCAAGAAGAAGTGAGACGGAACTGCATCTCCGAGACCAGTCGCCCCAACAACCCTTGAGATGACACCGCGAATAATCACATTAAGGGACGAGAAGCAGAACAACCCTTCAATCCGAACAGGGGGGGGGGGGGGGGGGGAGGGCAGGACCCCCCAGGAAAAGACCAAACAATGGTGGACAAGGCGGCCGAAGCAACAATCCTGCCCCAACCGAGCCAAGGAAGTCCGCCGCTTACCAAGACTACGAGACATACACTCCACTGAACGAAGATCTGGAAACTATCTACTTAGAGACGTGTAACACTTTGCCATATAAGAAACCCCGCGTCAGGGAGTCAACCGATTCCGAGAAAAACTCGGGGAGATACTGCCGATATCACGATGGGTATGGGCATAACACGAACGAATGTCGCTAGCTCAGGAATGCAATTGAAAAACTTATCCGTGAAAAGCGGCTTGAACAATACGTTCAAGAGCCCTTTCCCCCCGAAACTAATCCGAAACCTCCAGCACCAACTCCTCAGACGGCCGCCAAAACAACCCCAGGACCGTCTAACGCAAGGTGAGGAATTGTGATCAACACAATATGCGGCGGGCCTGGCCCCACGCATGACAGCTTCTGAAAGATGGAGGAATATGTGGGCTCCATTAAACATGCAACCTGCGAGGCTTGCTCTGCACCCGATGAATCCGTCCCAGCCAAGCTCCAGAAAACCATGCGGGACGACATTACCTTCCATGAAAGGGAGTCCACAGGAATTGAAATCCCGACCATCGATCCTTTGGTTATCACGGCCCAAATTGGCGTTGGAACTGTTCGAAAGATATTGGTCGATTCAGGAAGTTCGGTCAACATCATTTTCAAAGCCGCCTACGATCAGATGAAGTTAGAATCAAGAGATCTCAAACCATGCCATTCCACAATCCACGGCTTTAATGGAGCATCTACCTGCCCGTCAAACTCGGTACGGGCGATTGGAGCCGAGTCTGAATCCTCACCTTCATGGTTATCGATATCATCTCACCGTATAACGTCTTCCTCGGACGTCCCTTCCTCATAGAATTTCGTGTCTACTTATCACCATGGTCCCTCCTAATGAAATTTCCAACAGAAAACGGGATCGGAACTGTTAGAGGCGACCAAGTGAATGCTAGAGAATGTTATGCAATAGAATGGAAGAACGTGCGTAATAAGGACAAGGGCAAAGCAGCGCCCGCAGCCTTTTGCGCCAAGACCACCTCCGCATAGCAACCAGCGGCGTCTGGGCCTTGGCTCAGGTGCCACTCTCGTCTTTCCGATGACCTCAATCCAAGGAAAGACGAAGAGCCCGAGTGCGAGAGACCCACTCCAGTTGAGCCCACAGTAGATGTTCCTGTCAGTCTCGACGATCCGTCGCGAGTATTAAGATAGGGTCACACCTTCACCCAACAATCAAAGATGACCTTGTAGATTTCTTAAAAGCTAATTTGGACGTGTTTGCGTGGACTCATTCCGATATGAAAGGCATAGACCATGCAATTGCCTGCCATTCTTTATGCATAGACCCTACGATGCCTCCAGTCAAACAAAAGCGTCGCTTCTTGGGACCCGAGAGATCTAAGGCACTCGAAGAAGAGGTGGATCGCTTACTAAACAACAATTTCATCCGCGAAGCCAACTACCCTGAGTGGGTCTCCAACCCGGTTCTAGTCAAAAAGGCCAATGATAAATGGCGGACGTGTATCAATTTCTCTGACTTAAACAAGGCCTGTCCTAAGGACAACTTTCCGCTCCTAAAGATTGATCGGTTAGTCGATTCAACCACCAGATACCAACTGTTATCTTTCATGGACGCCTACTCCGATTAAAACCAGGTCCCGATGAATCCCCGCGACCAGGACCATACCTCGTTCAAAACCGACCTTGGACTTTACTGCTATCGCGTCATGCCCTTCGGCCTCAAGAATGCCGGCGCCACATATCGGCGGATGGTCAATCGACTCTTCAAAAATAAAATTGGGAAATCCATGGAGGTGTACGTGGACAACATGCGAGTTAAATCAAAAGCGTCTAGCAACCACATCCATGACCTCTCCGAAATGTTCGATGTCCTCCATCGGAACAACATGAAACTCAACCCCCTAAAATGTTCCTTTGGCGTCGCTTCAGGAAAATTTCTGGTTTTCATCGTCAACGCCGGGGGAATCGAAGCTAATCCCGAAAAAATCCAGGCCATTCGGGATATCCAAATCCCCGAGAACATCAAGGATGTTCAAAGTTTAAATGGAAAGGTCGCCGCTTTAAGTCGATTCATCTCTAGGGCCACGGATAAGTGCATTCCTTTCTTCGATTTGCTTTGAAAAGGGAAACGCAATTTCAAGTGGATCCCCGAGTGCGTCTCCGCATTCAAGGAACTCCTGGATCACTTAGAGTGACCACCCATCCTATCTAAGCATATAGACCATAAGGACTTATACGTTAATTTGGCTGTTTCTGCGTAGGCAATCAGCTCGGCATTAATACGGCTCGAAGACTGCATCTAATGACTGGTCTACTACATAAGCAAACGATTGACGGGGGCAAAAAAGAACTACCCGAAGCTTGAAAAGCTGGCGTTCTGTTTACTAATCTCTTCCCGGAAACTCCGACCATACTTACAGGTTCATCCTATAAAGGTCTTCACCGACCAACCGCTGCGTCCGGTCCTACAACGGCCCGAGGCGTCCGGTCAGCTGCTAAAGTGCAGTATGGAGCTAAGTCAGTTCGAGATAACATTCATTCCCCGTCGAGCCATCCTCGGACAAGCCCTCGTCGACTTTATAGTAGAATTCACGGCTCCCGAGGAGACTCCTATGGAGAATGCTAAGGCCCCCGACAACAAATGGAAGTTATTTATGGACGGGTCCTCCAACAACAAGTGCTCGGGAGCCGGCATCGTGCTCATCACTCCTGAGGGACGCCCGATACACTATGCACTAAAGCTAAATTTCCCTGCTACCAACAATGATGCAGAATATAAGGCGTTGATAGCCGGACTAAGAATCACGATCGAGCTCAAGCTGAAGATTATTCAAATTTTCTCCGATTCGCAACTCATCGTGTGTCAGGTGAAGGAAGAATACCAAACTAAGGTGGAGCGACTTGCTCTATACCTAGATCAATTTCAGGAACTACTCACTCACTTTTACCACTTCGTTATCACCCACCTCCCACGTAAGCAAAATGAGAAAGCCGACTCGCTGGCCAGACTAGCAAGTTCCGAAGATTCGCAGCTTTTGGGGTTCTCCCCCGTCGAAGTGCTCAACTCCCCCAGTACCAAGCCAGCACAAACCAGTATGGTCATGAGCGTCGGACCCGACCGGAAATCATGGATGACGCCGATCAAAAGCTACCTGCAACAGGGGATCCTCCCGGAAAGGAACAAAGAAAGACGAGCGCTTACCCGCCAATCGGCCCGGTATCTTCTTATGGATGGGGTATTCTATCGAAGAGGCTTCTCTGTCCCTTTACTTAGATGTGTAGCCCATAACGACGCAATCAAAGTGCTAGCCAGCATACATGACGGGGAATGTGGTGACCACACCGGAGGGCAAACACTGGCCAGGAAAGTACTCCGACATGGCTACTACTGGCCCACGCTCGACCGGGAGGCCGCTGAATATGCTGACAAGTGCGACAAGTGCCAACGCTTCTCAAAGATCCCAAGAGCTCCGCCAACCGAACTGACGCAAATGACTAGTCCATGGTCATTCGCCATGTGGGGGAATCGACATCATTGGAACTCTTCCCATGGCCAGAGGCGGGGCATGATATGCTATCGTCGCTGTTGATTATTTTACCAAATGGGCAGAGGCCGAAACCCTCGCCACAATCACCACCAAGAAGATGGTCAACTTCATTGTACTCAACATCATCACCTGATACGGGTTCCCTCAAGCCATCATTTCAGACAATGGAACCCAGTTCGAGAGCGCAGAATTCAAGTCCTTTTGTTAGCGGCACAACATCGAAAAAAGGTTCTCGGCAGTGGCTCACCCCCAGGCTAACAGGCAAGTCGAGGCGGTCAACAAAGTTATCAAGTCCATCATCAGGAAGCGCCCCGAGAAGGCCGGGGGCATATGGGCGGATGAACTTCCTCTAGTCCTATGGGCCTCCGAACCACCCACAAGACAGCGACCGGGCACACACCCTTCGCCCTCGCCTATGGGTCCGAAGCCGTCATCCCCATCGAGCTCGAGCTTCAATCTCATCGAGTCACCTACTTCGGTCCAAAGATGAACCAAGACTTGCTTTTGGGGTCACTTGACTTGGTAGAAGAGAAAAGGAACGAAGCCGATCTCCGAGCCACTGCCCAACGCCAACGAGTCGCCCGGTACTTCAACTCCCGAGTCCGCCACATGGACCTCAACATCGGCGACCTCGTCCTAAAACGGGTGTTCCCTCCTCCAACAGGCCTCGCTCCTCGTTGGGAAGGCCCATGCTCTATGCTACGAAGGCTCAGTGATGGAACTTTCAAGCTTGCGACTGTGGACGGAGCTGAACTGCCAAGGGCTTGGAATAGTGAACATCTCCGCCGCTACTTTATATAACATAGTACATGGTTGTTTACGTTTTCAGCGATGTTTTGTTTTCTAGCAATTCAAGGCATTGTAAAGGCTATTCATGCCAAAAGTTATTAGTGGAAATGATGTTCAGCTTTCTATCTCTTTATTATGTGTTTACTCCTCGCATGACATGCTTGATTAATCCTGACAGCTAGTTTTGTGTAAACAACCGACCACCTTATCGACCCCTAGCATGGGGGCCGGCGCCGCTGTCTGTGTCACGAGCCAACTTCATAGGCCTAATCACATTGTCAACGACCGACATCGAGAGCATAGGAGCCGGCAACGCTACTCGAGTCGCCGGCCCGTGGCGCGACTAAGTATAAATAACCACGAACTCGAACCTCGGCCCAAGGCCGAGGCCGAGGATAAATCGTTCCGTGCCCAAGTCCCAAGCGACTTGGGGCCACCCAACAGCCAGACGGGGAGATACAAACTCCCCCCGAACTATGGGTGATGGTTGAATCTTGGCACAACACCGAGACCGACCCTTAAATAGTTTCTTCGCCGAAGCTCTCAAGGCTAAGGGGTAGCCCATGGCCACGATTGGACCCTACAGGCTGATGATCCGGGCTTTTCTTCCCAGGCGAACAACGACGCCTACAAGCTCGCCTCAACCCGATGAATGACGGGAGAGTTTACACCGGACGGACCGCACAACGCGACGTCATATGCCTTCGCTACACTTGGGACTAACCCCGGGCAAACCAAATACACCAGGGTACTTAGCCTGGCTTCGCAAACTATGGGTTTCCTGAGCTGAGGGAAACTTACTAGAAGCCTGCACACTATCACATCCCCCTAGAGCCATCGACCCAGGGCACAACACTCACAATTGCTTTTTTGTTAAGTGCAACGATAAGTAGGCCTATGCAAGTACGGGACGCGTGAAAACATGGGAAGAACATCCGAACACTTAACACAAATTGCGATCTTTACTAATTCATATTTCATTTCAACACACACACAATACAACAAACTACATAGCTAATATCTTTCTTTCTAATGACAGGGTGTACATTAGAACCACACCATGCCTTGAAAAACCAAAAGCGAGGGCCGAACTCACGTATACTATCGGCGTACACTACCAAAATGATCGCTAAACTTATACTTAAGTGACTAACGCTAACCGTGCTTCTTCTTTTTGTCTTTGTGCTTCTTCTTTGCAGATTCAACACTCGATGGTTCCTCCTTGGAGCTGGGCCTCTTCTTGCCAGACCCACCTTTTCCACTTCGGCTCCTTTGAGAGGTGGTCAACTCATGAGAAGATGAGAGACGCCTCTCGTCCGCCCCGTCGCCGCTAGAAATCTCAGTGACATCAGCAGGGGCAATATGCGGCAAAGGTATGGGGCACCTCCGGCAGCAAGACCGACTACAACGACGCTTGCCTCTAGAATCGCTTTCCCTTCCCGCTTAGCTTTCTCCTTGGCTTTTTTAGCGGCTCATCGCTCAATGAGTTTCTGGGACTTATGCGTTGTATCGCCAGTCCTGGTTTTCTCACGGGTTTCAGTAGTCCTTTGCTTGGCCTCCACATCCTCCTGCTCCTTCTGAGCCTCATCAGCTGCCGTCTTCCTCTCTGCTTCCTAATCAGTCCGCTTCTGGGCAACAGTCATGGAAGCCCTCTGCTCAGCATCCTCCCCGGTCTTTGTTATGACCTCCTGCCTGATAGCTTCGTCCTGTCTCCACTTTTCCTCCACCTCCTCACTTTTGTCCACCATCTTAGCTTTCTGCGCATTCACCATGGCGGCCATTGAAGTACATCGGCTACCACCGGACCTTGGGCAGTCGCACTTTGCCCGTCTACCACCTCTCCTTCATCAATAAGGCTTTCATTGAGTCTGGGAGTTACCCTAATCCCCAAGAAGGTGTCAAGATGGTCTCCACTCTCTCCAAACTATAACCCCTCAAGTCCTAGCCTAGAATCGGTCACTTGGGGAATCGCGTGGGCAGGGTCCAATGCCGTGGTTAATCCAGAAGGGACTACACAATGAAAACACGAACTTTTAGTTTGCAAATTCGGTAATCACATCATCCTCTAGGATGCATTGTAAAGGGAATTTACCTCCGGTTAAGGATGGCATAGGAAGAGCGAAAGGGGCACCCAGCACAACAAGCAATGTAAACTCAGTCTCTCTCGGTTCCAGATGCCCAGGGTCATGCTCAGTTGAAACCCGAGTCAAACCTGTTGGGTCACTCGCTGTGACTAATCCAGGGACTGGCGGCCGATAAGAGCTCCCCTCTGCAAAGGTTTCCGCTACCATGACGCTCTCAGTCATGGCGGATTTCCTCTTTTCAGCAGCAAGTCTCTCCAACCTCTCTCTCTCTCCGCATCCTCGAGCAACAACCTCCTACCCTCTTCTAGCTTCTCACGCTCCTCCTCGATCAAGAGGTCAATCATTAGCTATCGTTCGTTCAAGGACCCAACATCCACTTAGCTCAAGAAGGCCTCATACGCAACCAACCTATTCCAGGTTCGAGCTAGCTCCCGGGAGTAATCATCCATCTGTAACACCCGGAATTTGGAGCCAATTTAAAATTTTCATTTTAGAGATTTTAGGGGTGTTTAAATATTTAAAATAAATTATTTCAAATAAAAATGAATGGAAATTTATTTTGAGCAAAGTTAATGCAAATATATTCAAATAAATTACATAAAGAATTAGAAATAGGATGGTAGTTTGAAAAGTCAAACTTGAACTTTGACTAACTACACAGGATGCAGGATAAACCGGATTTTGATGAAACGAAAAATATTTAAATCTATAAATGAATATCTTTCTAACGAATCTGAAAAATCGAAGTTTCATAGTGGGAATCAAAAGTTATGGCCAAATGAATTTTCAGAAAGGTCGCTATAGAAAATATATCGCCCTTGAAAATCGACATTTTGCATACGACCTCGGAATTCGACGAAACCACTTTTGTTGGATCCGGGATGTAAAATTATTCCTAGGTTTCAAATTTCATGATTTTTGAAGCTAGTATGTGAGCGTGGCAAAAGAAATTGTGTTTTGTCAATTTCGGTCAAAATTGATTGACTGAAAAATAGCCATTTTTCAAACAGTCTCAAAATTCGACGATTTTTTTTGTTAGGATCGTATCGTCATAACAAAGCCAAAAATATTTTTTCTGGATTTTTCTGACTTCGTATGTGACCCCCGTAAAATTAGAAAGTACGTTCGAATTTAATATAAAAGAATTAATTTGAAAATAAAAGAAAAACATACTGTAACTTCAGAATTGGACTTCGGCAATAGCGCCATCGCGTTCAGAAGACGTCAAAACGTAGTGTTCGACAGTCGTTGAGCTTCGTTTGGAGATCGCATGAAAAACTCTAATTTTCGGATTTAATTAATTAAAAAAAACCCTAGAATACATAGTATATATATACGGTCCACCGTGCGCTATCCTTCCCCTTCGTTTCAAACGCAACCGCAACCCATTACAGCTCAAAATTTTGAGCTCTGATTTCTTCCTCCTCACTCCATTCCAGACAAAGCCGTAGGTCAATCTTCGAAGCCCTCTCCTTTCTCTGCGACCCCGTACCAAAATTGTCCCTCCCCATTGCCTGAAACCGCCGCCCCGACGTCCTGAAGACCGCCGCCGCCGAGCTCCGCCCAGCCCCGACCACGCAGCCGAACTTCCCCCCCTCTGGCCGAACATCCCCCTCTCCAAGCCCATCGACACCACGCCATCCATTCTGGAAACGATCGAATACAATTTCTACAAAATCAAATCAAAGTTTTGAACAGTTTAGGTATGAAATTCATTTCAGAATTTGCCACGCTTCTGGCTGTGACAACTATAGTTGTTAAAAGTAAATTTTGTTCAAAAATTGATAATTAACACCTACGAAATCCAAACTGAAAAATTTCAGATTGTGCGAGACCGTGACGACAAATAGAGGTTGCTGAAATCAAGTGCGACCATTTTCTGAATTTATTTGGATTTTTCTATTCGCTTTAATCAAGGTGAGAATTTATTTTTTTATTTAAATCTAATTAATTTAATTACTACTCGTTAGTTATTTATAGTTTGAATGGCAAATATAATTAGATTTGCGATGGTTGTTATGCTAAGTATGGATCTGAATTGGTTGTGATGATTATGATATTAGATCTGAGTTTGGTGGCCTATTAAGATAATTTATTTGTTAATTTTTATCAATCACGTTTGGTTGATATTCACAAACCATATGTATACATGTAAGAACACACCAGTAGTTATTCTCAGAATTGAACTAGAACTCTCAACTCGAGATTAAACTTCATGTTGTTAATTTGATTCGATCCCTTTTATTATTTAAAATATTGTTTGTGGTTGGTTCGGACATGAAATATTGGACATGGGTTTTGGACATATTTTCACATTATAAATAGAAAAGACGACCTTTTTACATTGTAAATAAAGAATTGAATTTATTTAATGTAAATAAAATAAGGATGTGACATGGAATATGAGTTTACATTTTGTTAATGTAAATATATAGGAATTTCACCGTATGGAAATTTCACATTTTTTATATGTAATGTATATAGGAATTACACCGTAGGATAAAAATTACATTTTGATATGTAATTAAAACATGAATTTACATTGTATGTTAATGTCACATTTTTTATATGTAATGTATATCGGAATTACACCGTAGGATAAAAATTACACTTTTATATGTAATTAAAACATGAATTTACATTGTATGTTAATATCACATTTTTTATATGTAATTAAAACATGAATTTACATTGTATGTTAATATCACATTTTTTATATGTAATGTATATAGGAATTACACCGCAGGATAAAAATTACATTTTTATATGTAATTAAAACATGAATTTACATTGTATGTTAATATCACATTTTTTATATGTAATGTCTACAGGAATGTATACCGTAGGACAAAACTACATTTTTCTATGTAATTAAAGGATGCAATTTCATTGTATGATAGAATTTACATTTTATTATTATTATATATATGTAACATAAAATGAGAATGAACATTTTAATTAAAAATCATATTTTTACAATGTAAATTAGAAGTAGAGTTTGCATTGTAATTAAAAACCATATTTTTACAATGTAAATTAGAAGTAGAGTTTGCATTGTAATTAAAAATCATATTTTTACAATGTGAATTAGAAGTAGAGTTTGCATTGTAATTAAAAACCATATTTTTACAATGTAAATAGAAAGTAGAGTTTGCATTGTAATTAAAAATCATATTTTTACAATGCAAATTAGAAGTAGAGTTTTTATTGTAATTAAAAACCATATTTTTACAATGTAAATAGAAAGTGGAGTTTGCATGAAATTAGAAACCATATTTTTACAATGTAAATTAGAAGTAGAGTTTGCATTTTAATTAAAAACCATATTTTTACAATGTAAATAGAAAGTGGAGTTTGCATGAAATTAGAAACCATATTTTTACAATGTAAATAGGAAGTAGAGTTTGCATTGTAATTAAACTTACGTTTTTATATGTAAGTTGAGAATGTACATTGGAGTTGAAATCTACATTTGTATATGTAATTTAAAAAGTAGGATTTTGAATGTATCAAAATTTACATTTGTGTTACATGTAAATGAAAAAAAAATAGGAATTTGCATAGGAATTGAATTTACATTTTTATGTAAATAAAAAGGATGGAATTTACATTTTCAATGTAAGGAAAAGAATGAATTTAGGATGCGGTAATATTATCTTCATTTTCAACCGAATTAAAATTTAGTAAGGATAGGTAATTGTGTAGAACGTTGTTTTAATCAAACGACGTTATTACGATTCAATGATTATATATATATAATTAAAATTAAACGAATAGGGCGTGGTAGTTCGCGTTTTGAGATCGTACTTTTAAACGACTATACAAGAAGATCCGACCGTCGGATTTTCTTGAAACTGAAACCGTTAAGACCGTCTTGGAAAAATCTTTCCGACGATATATATTACGTTAAGATCCAACGGTTAGATTCTGAGAAATGTAAAAATCAAAATTGTTTGAATGCAGCGCCATAGTCGCCCATGGACTTAAGGCGTCGTTATATAAAAATTTAATTATTTTAAATAATTAAAATAGGAATGAATCGTTAATAAAAATAATTATTAATGTATAAGAAGGATTTTAAAATATATATATATACATATACGAGGATTATTTGGAAAGTCCGAGTTCTCTCATTCTAAATAATCAAAACGACGTTAATTGAAGTATGAAGATTGCGTATGAATACCGTAAATCTTCCCTCGAATGGACAACGATCGAGGCCCTGATTTGACTTGCTCCCAATTCAAGGGTCACGATCATTGTCCAGACGTACCTGTTAATTTCACGGGTTTGGCTTTCGCTCAGACCCAGAGCATAAGCTACTAAATGGATTGTGTGTCTGACATCATACTCTATCAAATATCATGTTATTAATCTTTTGTCGAATGTATGGATATTTGGTGGCGGGGAATTTATTCTCTTGCTTAACACCCGTTCATATATTTCGGCAAAGGGTTGGTAGTACGATATGGAGTGATGACGTGGCATGCTAAGATGCATAGAATCAAGGTTTTGTTGAAAAGCAGGCCTTGTGGGACGATCAAAGCATAGCCTGTTTAGGCATAGCTTTGTGTACAGCGTGACTTCGCGAGCCTCACACACCGGCGGAGTCTAAAACGGGAGAAGGGAACGCAGGGAGAGAAGCACGTTTCTTTCTAGCTAGAAGTGGTGATTGGGTTTTAACACGACCCAACATTTTACTTATGTGGATGATGGAATGAGGCGCCTTGGATGATAGGTCCTATAGGACTAGGAAACGTGTGTTCAGGAATAACTAATCCGCAACTCGTATGGTGGACCGACCCTGTAGCTTTCCAAGGGTTCACTGCGGGGGATCCTGAGACATTAGCTAGAGTGTCTCGAATCGGTAGGAGCTCCTCCCTAGCCTTGACTCATGATGGAAACCAAAATCCAAATACGAGCCTACGAATTTGATTGTATTACTAGTATGGAGGCATAGTAGTATGGGATACTATTCTTCCTATGATTTCTACATTTACTTTGAAATGTTTTAATATATACTAATAATAATATTAAACTCGTATTTGCCGTATTTAGCATGTTTAATCACTATAAGGTAAACCCTATCCTCTGGTTTGTGTTGCATTGTGTGATGGGACCTGGGTCTTATGGTGATTCCATTTTTCTAAAAAGCATAACGTTGTTGTACGATTTACTTATCATTTATTCTGACACTTTTATGCACGGCAATCCATTAGAGTAAACCCATTCCGCGTTAGCGGCGTGGTCTTTGGATTTGTCCTATTAATAGTGATTAAGTAGTTAAGAATTCTCACACCAGTCCCACGACTGACCCGTTGTTTGTTTCCACCTTTTTGCAAACTTGGGTGCCCTCCTTTCTACACGGGCAACCAAGTAAACAGGTTTATTCTACGCTTGGAGTCTTTTCTTTGGAGTTGCTTACTATCTTTCTTGGATTTTCTTATGGAGAGGTGATGACTAGGAGTTTGAAGACACTTATCATTCGCTGCTTTTGCATTTTTCTCTTTCTTTGTATTTCAGACATTAAACTTGGTTTATTCCACGTTGTTTAAGTTGGAGTTGGAACTTATTTCTTTTCTGCAAACTTGATGTAATAATGTAGAATTCTGTGACTGGGATTTTCTGTGGTTGATGACATTATATTTCCGCTGCTATGATGTTGTTACTCTATGAATTTCCTATGACATGATGTTGTTACTCTATGAATTTCCTATGCTATGTTGTATCTGTGATATGTATTATTATATTTATGTTGTATTCCAAATGATTATTCCTTACTTTCATTCCGTGGAAGTTTGGGGTTATCACACCATCCAAGAAAGTCCACGGAATCTTAGGACCTTAACAAGCATGTCCTTAACAGCTTCCTCCACAAACGATTATCTCGTCTCTTAATCGCTCCACCTCTCTCAGATGTTCGGCTTTCAGTCCCTCGGCAGTGCCTAACACATCCCGGTTGCTGGCTTCCGCATCCTCCTTCGCCTTCTTTGCCACCTCAAGCTCCTTCATTAGGTGGTCATTCTCCGCTTTCAAAGTTCTGTTATCCTCCTAAAACTGGAAAACTTTAGCATTTTCTCTCTCCAAATCAATGCAAAATTGGTCCACATCGGCTTTCTCCTTCTTTAAAGTTGTGTTCTGGGTGGTCAAGTCAGCTATAGTTTCCTTGAAAACGGAGCGAGAATGATCGGCCTCCTTTTTGAGTGTCTCGTACCCCTGCTTCAGCTCAGCTAAAACCCACAGGCTCTGTAAGTTAGTGTCCAAAGATACAAGGGCAAATAACTCCTAATAAACAAAAAAAGGGGGAAGACCTACCAATTTCTGTATTCAAGTTATCAATGGTAGCCTTCTCAGCGTCAATGGTTAGTTGTTGATTCAGGAGGTGCATGTTCTTCTCCCTAATCAAATCTGACAGATGGTGGGAGTATTTGGTAAGCTCATTGACCTGATGATATGCGACCTGCACATGCATCCATATCTCTCCCGATTCCCTATTAGGAGCCAGACGAAGATCAGGGAGAGATGGCAGCTCGCCAAAGTAAAGTCGAGGGAAATGATGCTTCAAAAACGCTTTTTTCTCCTCTAGGGAAAGCTCTTGAACCTAGGGCTCCGTCAAGTCTTACGTTTCCATCACAATCGCTCTACCCAACCTTAGCTGTACGGGCGGTGGCCCTTTCCCCTTTATAGTTTGAACAGGAGCCAACGGGGCGGTGCTGGACGGAGCTGTCGACGGTATACTACTCGACCCTCCTTGATCGAGTCGTGAATCTCCTCTAGACACTCGAATTGGAGGAGGAGGAGGAGTCGAAGAAGATTGAGGTATATCCTGATGACGACCCTCGCCACCGTGATCCTACGATGACAGGACATTGCTATATAAGCTAGCCCCTCTCCTGAAGGAACTAAGAAAAGCGCTTTTCGGATGGTGACGATCTCCATGACCTCGTCCTCCACATCCTCTAGCCATGTCACCTGTCAAAGGAATAAAGCAGAATCAGTCAAGTAGAAAACCCAGGCACTCTTCTATGCAATATAGTGTGTATAAGTGTGTGCCCTAAGTGCTCTCTCAACAGACCAGATTATCCCGCAATTGAGAGAATTAGCCCATCTGCAGCGCGAGCTAGATCTTCCATACTAACTGTGCTCTGCCACGGAGACAACTCCATTGGAACTTTACTCAGACCAGCAAACTGATCCACTTTCTTAAGAGAGGGGGTAACTGTCGCAGGGGATTAGGGACTGACAACCGCTTCTTCCCCCGCCCCTCCCATCGGGGGTGAGACAGAAGCGTCAAGAAGCCCGTCATCCCGAGCGACCGTCTCCACGCTACCATCCTTGTCACCACCAGTGTCTCCTTGGAACTTAACTGCCTTTTTTTGGTTTGGGTCCAGTAGAAGCTATCTTCCTCTTCAAACCAGAAGCAACAGGACCTTCCGTCGTTTTCCCTTTAAATACGCCACTCACCACGGCAGGCCTGATTATGGCCCGATCAGCCAGAAGCAACCCAACACGCTGAAGGTGGTCCTGGTCTACCACAGTGTACGTCTTGCGAGAGTCTTCAGGGATGGCTCGCAGGGCATCAAGACGTTGCCGATACTCGTCACCAGCGGGTGCCTCGGGATTTCCTGCCACGATAAAAAAACAATGAGACACGGAATCCGACAATGTTATAAGAAGAGATGAACTTTGGAAACACTCACTCCCTTCTATCCACCTCCTCGCAAATCCAGGAGGGCAGCGAACGAAGAACCCATCGTGCTTGATCACAGACGGTCTGGGCCAATTTCCAATAAAGAATTTAGTTGCGAGAGATGCTTCCAAGAACCACTGGGAGGACGATCCACCAGCCGATCGCCTAAGGTGAAAAAGATAACGGATTTCCTCTCTGGTGGGCTCAAAGTGCAGAAATTCTCGATAAAGAACGCAAGTACCCAAGAGCGAGGAATAAGCGTTCGGGTGCAACTGGAAGGTGCAAGGCGGAAGTAGAATAACATTTCACGAATGAAATCATTGGCTGGGTCATGCACCCTGCAAAGAAAGCGTGTCGATTCCAGGCAGTAAGACCCTCTGCGATGGATGGGCCCTTCCGCCCTCTTCAGAAGCATGAACATCTCTCACTGGGATGCTAAACTGCTACAACATCTTCCTAACTACTGTGGCATCCAAGCGCGACGGCACCGAGTCCGGTGGATTATCCAAGATAACCGCGTCCGACAGCATGTTCGGGGCTACTGGGGTAGCCGACCCATCACTACCCATAGTATCCACATTCTCCATCTCTGTGTGTATGGAAGGAGAATATAGCCTCTCAGCTTGTCCCGCGTGCTTAGACACTTTGGGCGAGCTGCCCGACTGGGAAGGAACCATCTCTTCGGTAGTCTCAAGCTCGCTGCCGCCTGAGCTTTCGTTATCCTTAGATACAGATGAGTGAGATGATGGTGGGGAAGCCTCGGCTTCTAGAAGTTTCCCGGTCCTTGATCTTGTTTGCATAGCTCGCTATACTTTAATACACCAGTATTAGACATCATAGTGGAATAACCTGTACCCCTCGCGTTGGTGAAAATTAACAAGTGTGTGCAGTGTCGTGCAAAAATCAAAATGTACGTAGAAACTTTAAACATTCTAACAATAAGTCATAGTCCTGATATATGCTTTATCCTATGTGAAAGACTCGAGTCCCTGTCCGTATGGCTATCAGTGTATGCCTTGGCACAGTCGTGCAATCAAACAGGCAGTATATAAGTCCGAGGGCAGGCAGTCAGGAAATCGAAGTTCGAAGCGGCAAAAAGCCAACACCCGGCCAAAACGATGAGATCAAGCCTGTCCCCGGGCTCGAGAAGTCAAACCCATAAGGTTCGAAATTTTGAGCCCAGCAGGGTCGAAAATTCGAACCCTGGCGGCTCGAAAATTCGAACCCCTCGGGGTGCGAAGATTTGAACCCCTCGGGGTTCGAAAATTCGAACCACGGTGGCTTGAAAATTCGAACCCCTCGGGTTCGAAAATTCGAGCCCCAGTGGTTCGCCGTTTCGAGCCCCAGAGGTTCGAAGATTTAAACCCGGCGGGGTTGAAAGCTCGAACACCATGGGAGCAGAAATTCGAGCCTGAAGGCTCGAAATTTCGAACCCTGCAGGGTTCGAAAATTCGAGCCCCATCAGGTTCGAATATTCGAACCTCTCGCGTTAGGCTCGAAGTATCGAGCATCCTCAGACCTTCATACATTGACCCCCTTCTTCCTTTCCTCCTTTGACCACGTCCTTTACCTAAAATTTCAGTCTAGAAAAGTTTAGCAACGAAGCTTTCAGAACAATGGCGGCCAGAAAGGAAAATAATAGAAGGAAGAAAATGAGGGGGGAGGTGGCCTATTTATAATAAAAAAGGAAAAAGTCCCTTCGCATTCCACCACGTTTTGAACCTAGGTTCGAAATTTCAAACCCACGAGCTCGAAATCTTGAACCTCCAAGGTTCGAGACTCCAAACCCTCGCAGTTTAAAACTTCGAACCTACGAGGTTCGAGAATTTGAATACGCTGGTTCGAAGCGTCGAACCCTGGGGCTCGAAATTTCGAACCCTTGCAGTTCGAAAATTCGAACCTGTACGATTCGGAATTTCGAAACCGTGTGGTTCAAAATTTCATACCTTAAAAAAATCGAATCCTCTCGTCCACGCCATCGCGCCACACGCTCGCGCACGCATATTCCCCGCGAATGACAATTGCCGCAAACACATGATAATGACGCAGTGCGAATATTTAGCAACGCGAGCGCGACACCAAACCAACAATGGCTCGATGTCAAGACAAGATGTACTTTGGGGGGCAAATGTTAACCAGCCTTTTGGTCCGGTTCCCAAAAGTACTCAAGACATGCTCGACTCAACTCATCGCATGAAGCCAGGGCCAAGGGCGAAACTCGGGAAGGACAGGAGGAAGTTTAAAGAGGGATCACGCCAACAAGGACCTCGCACCATCGCCATCATGTCGCCGCATCAACGCCCTAAGGGAATCAACATGCCTCAACCAACGGCCCTCACTTAGTATACTTCGCACCCAGTCAGGTGCGAAATTTTGTACCTGGTAGGTGAGAAATTTCGCACCCAGCAGGTGCGAAATTTTGCACCAGGGAGGTGCGAAATTTCGTATCCTATAGTTGCAAAATTTCGCACCAGGTATAGATGAGAAATTTCGCACCTACTTGGTGCAAAATTCCGCACCCTGCAGGTGCGAAATTTCGCACCCAGCAGTTGCAACATTTCGCACCCCGACCTAGGTGCGAATTTTTCGATGCCGAGGGCTGCAGGTGCAAATTTTCTGTAGTTTGTCCCCATTTCTACCTACTCCTACCTAACTCCTACCTAACCACTTCCTATAAATACCCCAAGGCCTCACACTTCAAAAGGGTTGGATTTTTGAGCTTTGAGACCTCCATAGAGCTTCATTAATGGCATCTCCTCTATAAGGAAGAAGAAGGGAAAAATTGTCCATTTTCCTAATTCTTGCAAATATGACTATTGTAACCTCATGTATCATAACAAATGAATGTAATGAGATGGTCTCATCCTTGTAATCTTTCAAGTGATCAATAAAATTCCAATGACTCTTTAAAGTGGACGTAGGCTCTCGCTGAGGCCGAACCACTATAAATTTCTTGTGTTATTTATTGTTTTATGTTCTTGTCTTTACGACCATATTTATAATTCCTAGTAATTGGAATATTTGGTGTTTACGACATTTTTTGCCGTCAACATCGGCTCATGACCAGATGTATGAAACCTAGTTTGGGAATTTTTTAAAATAAGCAATAGTCATTTTTAAAAAGGTGCCTCTTCGTCCATTCACCAAAACTCTTCAACACTGAATGAAAACAACCTCAAAACCGAAGAGTAACAGAAGCAATCATTCGAAGTAACTCTACAACAAGTATAAATATTCTACAATCAAGATCGAAAAATACATCTTCTTAAACTTCTCTACTATATTGTATCTATGTATCCGATATATATTGCTTCTTGCATTCAAAACTTGTAATCACAATCTTATATTCTTCCATATTCTCCTATGCTATCAACTGTATAATACTCAAGAGAGATTTAGGAAGATCGTTGTACTACTACTCAAAACCTATGTTGTTTAGAACACACTATTGTCAATGAAACCTTGTATTAAAGTCAATTCTTTCGGGCGGAGCAAGGGCGTTTGGTTAGTGAAAGGCCAAAGGGGAGCTTCGAAACTGGACGTAAGTTGGGGGATCCGAACCAATATAAATATTCTGGTGTGACTGCTTTTTTTCTTCTTTATTATATTATGTTATTCATACTATTATATAAATACTTGTCATATACTATAAATATGATCCATTTAGACTTATTAGTATCCAAGCCTAGTGTTCTATTGATCGTGACCACGTCTTAGAACAATGTCCAGAAAGAGAAGATCCACTCATAATTCAATGACAGAGAAAGAGAAAATTCCGAAAAGCAAGAAACAAGATATCAAATCTAAGTACAAGTGCAACATGGCTACACTCAGATCTAAATCGGTATGCAGTGATTCTATTTATAATGATCTTTTAACATCACGTGACAACTTACTTAAAGATTCAGATTATTACAAAAGATAAATTGTGTTGCTTTAAAGAAATTAAAAAATTGTTAACTAAAATATGATAAATTGAAGGAATAAAATATAATTTTTTTTAGTAAAACAAACAAAGATTTTTGAAACTTCACTTGAAGAACTTGTTTTAGAAAATAAATTTCTTATAAAAGAAAATGGTAAATTGATCAATAATAATAGTAACTTTTAAAGAAAAATGGATCTTTGCAAAATAAAATTGTATCTTTGGAGATTTCTTTAAATAAGTCTAATTATAATATTTTGTCCCTTGAAAAAGAGAATAGTGCTAAATGATATAAATTTAGATTTAATTAAAGGGTGTGAGCTTTTAAAAGAAAATAATGAGAATGTGAGCTTTTAAAAGAAAATAACCTATTTTACATAATAAATTTTGTAACATGAAATAGAATTTTAATGAAAAAGTTACAAAATTTAATAAGGAAAACAATGACTTATATTCCATACAAAATGCTAAAGTTTACAGTAATAAAAGTGATTTAGGCTATAAATGTAACAAAAATAATAATAGATATGCACATATGTATACGCATTTATAACAATTAATAAAATTATAGATAGCCCCAAAACAACTTCATACCAAGATGTTATTATACTTCGAAATAGTAAACATTTCATGAATTCTAAATCATTGAAAAGAAATAAGAATTATATAAGCATTTATGTTCCTACTAGATGGAAAAATTGAGAAAAATATATCGATGATTATTTTGATAATGTGATTAATAATGAAAACTATATTCATAATGGTTCAACCACACCCGAATGGGTATAGTTTCCTGAAATTTAGGAAATTATAAGAACCTTGGGTATTATGTAACGTCCCGCATTTTTATTGGTTTGCATTTGAATATTTAAATCAGTTTAAATATTGAATTAATAATATAAGTGGATCTATATATTAATTAAAAACGAAGTTGAACGTATAAAAATATATATTAAATATAATCGAGCTCATAACGATGCTGTAGTTCGTAATTTAACGTTTTGAACTTCAACTAAGTGTACATGATTCGTTATAAGCCAGATTTCTTCGAAACAAGAGACATACGAATCCGTTGAACTGTATTTTTCTAATGGAAGTGAAAAATCGAGATTCCGTAGTATATATTGTAAGTTATGTCCAAATTAAATATTCAGAAAAACAGCGGTATATTCATTTGCGGCCATAACAGGTATTTAAATATATTTAAATATCGGTTTCGAATTTAGACAAGGTTCTTTTGAGACATAGTGATAATTTAATTTTTAGAATTTAACTGTAATTTTTAATTAATTAAATATGCAACTTTTTATCTGAAGTATTTTGAACCCTGTATCAATTTTTCGGGGTTTCACAATATGAGTTAACCTACCGATATTATTATATTTTTAAGATCATGGCACCTCGCTGGTCACAACTATATTTTTATTTTCGTCCGTAATAGTCCGTAAATAAACATAATTCTGTATAATAGTCACAGTATAAAATTTAAAGATAAACACATGAGTTAATACAAGCTCCTGACTACTGTAAAACTACTCTTTATAAAACAAGAAATAAGTGTGGGAAGGTAAACGTTATGTTACTTCAGTGGCAAACTTTTGATATTGGTATACGTAAATCTTTCAAGCATGCACCGTTGGCTATATATTTATTTAAATCAATCAAAGCCAGCACGATCACTAGCAATCAAAATGGATACTACTCCGATAAACAGTACTTCAAAAACTTTCAAGTAGACCTTTAATGTCGGCTATGTGGTGAGTGTATTCTCCGGCCTGAGACCATGTCCATATAAAACCAATTTTTGAAATGATGTATTCTTTTCAGTAATGGCATGTTTATTATATAACATTTTAAGTTGCATTAAAACAAACTGTTCCATCTTAGCGAAAGGAAAGCCTTTATCCAGAACGTTATATACATATATGAATATACACCATTTGCTATTTTAATACATATAAGACAAGTTATCTATACATGTATAGCCTGCGTTTTCCCGCTACCTATTGCTTTATTTTGAAGCAAACGCACCATACCACACCCCTAAAACTATCCTATACCCTAATCTTCCATCACTTCTGAACACAGTTTTACTACAGACTTAATGACGAAGAAAAAATAGAAGCTACCTACCTATATCTATTACACAGCTATGTCCAGGCAAAATCAATAGATTTTCAAAATATATTTGCAAACCTAAGTGCACGTCCTATATTACGGCTATTCCTTAATTAGCAAGGAATGGGAAATCTATATATACAGTGCGTGTTTTCACCATTCCGTTCAGCTTTCTATATAAACCGAAGTTTTTGATAGCCAAGGGAAGAAAATCGGAACCAAAACTAGGTCCATATCTACAAAAATCATAACAAATACAAGTTCTGGTGTATGTTCCAGGCAACGTGACCATAGGGTCAGCGACAGTGGTCTACAAGGCGTCTGAGGGAGAAAAAAAAGAAGTAAGTGAGGAGGCGGTACTTTGAACGTATATGGTGAGAGGAGATCAAAGTAATGGTTGGCAAACTGAAGATCATACGTACGTTGGGAGCAAATGTGTGGAGTGTGGTATATAAATACTAGGTGGGATTGCAAAACAGGGGACAATGATGTAGGTATATCTGAAACCGTGGGTTTGTTTCTGTTTGAAATTGGAGTGTGTAATTAGGAAAACAGATGGAAGGAAAGCCTGAAATGGGGGATGTGGAAACACTGAAACATGCTACTTGGTATTTGCTAAGGAAAAAAAAAGAGAAAACGCATGGATGCTGGAATGGAACCCATGCGTGTATAAAATGGTGTACTGACAGAGGTGCGTGCAAAGTTCGAGAGGGAATGGAGAAAACAAAATGTTGATAAATGCATTCCAGCATGGATAACTACTGCAGACGGATCAGATGAAGGAATCATCGAACAGTGCATTATTGACATGATGGATGGTCAGAGAAGAGTTTTGAAGTCTTGTGCGTGTTCTACTTACTGGAGTGGCATGGTTTGTATATCTAATCATGGAGTGCAATCGGGTTGAAGGTGGAGAGAAGTGGGGAGCTCGCGTCAGCATGGTTAGATAAAACTCCGGTAGTTGGCATATAGCACAATGATGGAAGCTCGAAGGTATGCTATATTATGTGGTAGAAATAGTAGACTTGCGTGTGTGTACCGGGAGGTGTATAAATGGTGACACACTATTTACTGTGCTGGTTGTGTTGTGAGCAGCAGTCCGAAGAGAATTGCATGGAGAGCGAGGGGTATGTGAAGTGCGTATATGGTTGAGTAAGGATCAGAAGTGGCCATTTAAAATAGGAGAAGAGCTGCGTGTATTTTTCCTGAGGAAAGAAGAAGTATAAGAAGGGAACATAATATGAAGTGTCATGCACATGAAGCAGATATTGGAGACGTGCGTGTGTTGTTAAAGTTTTGAAATGGTGAAGTCAGTGAAGTTAAAGGGGTATTTTTGCGTAAACAGTACGGAGCAACACCATAAATTGGAGAAGGAAGGCAAACTGTACACACATGAGTTAAAAGCCAAATTTGTTAAAGATATTTGCAACCGGCGTGACCCATTCCATTCATGTTTCAGAGAAACAGAAGAAGAACTTCGAAAATGGCTATTGAGGAGGATAACGTGTTTCAGAAACAAACGTACAGGAAGGAGTGATTACTGATTAGCGGATGTGTTAGGATCGTACGATCGCAGACTACGCCACGAAGCTGATTTGGAACCATTTGAAGCACGTTGAATTTATGGCAGAATTAAATCGCCGGGTATAATCAACTGACGCAAATCGTTATTTAATAGTTAACATGCAAAGGTGAGTAAATTCACTCACACTGATCTATTTTAAAATATTATAATTATATTTTAATATTTGGTTGAATGCTGTGTGATGGTCATTTAGGTAGATTACAATTAAATTGGTTGAAATGTATATATCATTGCATATATACACATCATTAGTTGGATACTGATTCCATCGTTTATAATGTTTCCTAGTATGGAATTAGTGTGAATTGTGTTGACTAACATCTGTGGATGCAGGAAACCGGTTGGAGGAATCCAACCGGATTCCTCAATATTTATATGTACAGTTAGTTTTATACATGCACTATTTGAATCCAAATAACATTGTTGACTAGGTTTAAGCGTGACTGTTGTGTCAAGATTAGTTATAAAGGGGAATATTACAGCGTATGACAAGTTTTTGAACTACAACGATAAAATAACGTTGTTAAGTAGACTTAAGCGTGATATTTATATACAACACTATCTCTAGGGAATGTAAACAGTTTGGTTTGAAATCCAAAGAAATAAGTGATGATGTTTGTCAAAAGAAATATACGAGTTATATTGGGTTGGGAATAAAGACGAATAATTGAGATTTAGTATAATTCCCATAATTAAGTGGAATCTTCAAAGTTTGGAAATTGATAAAAACAACATTAATGACAAATTATGTCGTTCGACATTGGTTTTAGGACAAATAAGAAATGTGGGAAAGAAGGGAAAGTTTTCGAACGTTAATAACATATATTTTGAAATAGGGGAAAACAAGAGTTAAAATAACTAGAAATGTTTTTCAAGAAATGTGAAGGGCTAAACGGGTTGTGAAAAATATCTAGGAAGATATGAAAAATTGGAAAAGTAATGTGAAATAAAGGGCCAGTGATTTGTTTGATGCTGAGTGTAAATTTGAATGAACGTTTGTTTTTACTTCGATAGTTAAATAACCGACTATCGAAGTGTTTTGACCATCGTTGTCAATACGGAGAGACCGGTTGGATATATTATCTGAAAACCACTCCGTATAGGCATAAGTGCTGCGAATTAGATTTTGCTGAAGATAATTGAAGACGGAGTGTAATACAAGGGTCGTTCTGTTCTAGAATAAGTGCTTTCTGTTTTCCAAGTCCTAAGACAACATGTATGGACGAGTGTCTGACAGAGTTTACCTAACAAATCACGTACAGTTGATCTCTTAAAGGTATTACGTCTGGTGGCGGAGGAATTCGTTCCTCTTAACTTTTTATACCTGTGATATTTTTGGAAATCGATCAGTGAATTGACGGGTTTGACGATGTGGCATTTAAAGTGAATGGTGATCAGATGTTCTAAAATGATAGACGTAGCCTCTAGCCTCACAACAAGGAAGTAACAAAAGTTGGGCAGGGCAGCATGGCTAGTTGGGTCATACCCAAGCAGGGTGTATTGTCATGGATCTAGAGAAAATTCATATTTTTCCTTATTTCGATTCTGTATCTTTGGATTACGATTGGATGGCCAACAACTGTGGGTGGCAATATATTCACTACACTCAAGCTAAATGAGTAGGCGATCATGTGAGGCCGGGTGGCAAGACGTTCTTGTTGAACCCCAGTGTATACCCTCTAGAGTACGCTGATCGGAAGGTGCTCCTATACCTTGTTTGTTGGAATCCAATCCCCAATAAGCGCCCTGCGGTTTATGATTTTATACTATATATATGTGGAGCGTGAGATGCAAACGTTCTGCTATTTGGTTATTTATTTGATTAGACATTATTATAATATCACTGGATTTTGATATCAAGAATATTTGGGTTATAGTAAGGTAAAAGCCGTCCATGTTTATGTGTGGGCTGGTCTTACTATTATCCTTTTTGTTTCAAAAGGATTTTCAAAGTTAAACAATACAGTTGGAATTTACTCACACCAGTCCCATGACTGACCCAGAGTTTATTTTCTTAGTTTTTCCTTAAACTCTTTGGTGCCCAAATTTGTACGCGCAGTCAAGTGTTTCAGGATTTTACAGATTCACTTGGAGGAGCTCAAAGCATGAGGCTTCATCGTTAGTGATTTAGAGATTATTTCCGCCGTGATGTAAATGAGTTATACTCTGATATAGTATGTATATACAAATTCAGATTTGTATTTCAAAGTTACGTTATATAATACATTTTATTCGTTCCGCTGTGAGTTCGTGTTTACTCTGATTCTATTCAGTTGTGTTCTTCTTCTTCTTCTATTCTATTAGTTCTATCTTATCTTTCTCATCCTCTTATTTCTTTCTATTAATGACCCAATATTTTTGTGCACTTTGAGTTGAATATGTAGAATATTAGTCAGCTCAAATTGGTATGGATTTTCAGGCCATTACAGTTGGTATTAGAGCAGAAGGTTAAGTGATTACCTTGGCTCTGTGGCGTAACTCAATAGAAATGGAGTCAGTAATACTTTAGATTGAGTTTGATTGTATATATACGAGTGAATACATTTGTAGATTTGTATAAAAATGGTTTTCTATTGTGGAGATTTATTGGTCGAGTGGCTTATGAATTCTGGTCGATCAGTTTGATCCACTATATCGATAGGGATTTCTAAACACTTGAATACGATGAACCGACACAGTATGTTTTGAAAAGAGGGTAAATGAAATAATTTTACCCAAAAATATATTTTGATATGGAAAAGATATTTATATTGGAGTTATTACAAATTATATATACCGAATGTGTTGGTTGAAATTATTATCGAATAAGGTTATAATTGAATTGGTTATAAATAACTGATAAGAATTCACATTAATATAATATATAAATCAGATAAATTGAATATGATGATAAACTAGAATTGGAGTTAAAACTCTAGAAATTTGAGAAGTCTTTTGTAAATGGATTTAAATTAAATACATGGGAATTTTAAAATCCTGGGAGATTTAAAAATGTTTTCCAAGTGTTGTGAAAGATATTTTGAAACTAATTTCAAAATGAAAGTATTTGAGAATGAGTTTTGAAAGTAATATAGTATTGAACTCACTTCAGTTACTGGAAAATAATTCCGACAATGTGCGCGCCATCATGGGTGTTCATATTCGAGTTTCTAAGTGACGGATTACTACCAAAGATTTTGTTTTGAAATAAGTTGTTCGAAAATTCAAATGTTTTGAATTGCTATGTTATGAATATATATATTATTCCAAATTAATTTGAAATAAAAACCCTAGGAATTTGAATTTGGAAATTTAAAACTTTACTTATGAAGTAAATAGATAGAGAATTCAACTAAGTCAAATAAAATTGGAGTTGAATTGAAGCCAAGTAAGTGGAAATCGTACTGGAATAAGGATTTGACTTGGCAAAGTAGTTGAGTTGTGAAATAAGACATTGGAATGGAACATAACTTGGTTATGAAAGTGGATTATTGAGGAAGGATTTGGAATTTAGAATGTAGCTGGAGTTTGGCTCGGTAAAATCAAATTGATGGAAATTGAAGATAAACTGAGTGGAGATTATTTGGAATTCTCGAGTATAGGCTGAATTAGTAGCAAGAGATAAAGTTGAATGCCCGACAAAAAGGGTACAAGTTTATGTTAAATCTGGATATGAGAATTTTGAGATATTTGGCAAGCCACTTGGCTGTTTATTTTCCTTTGGATTGGAGAAGGCCCAGAGTGGCGTGTTGTAGTACTACAGATTGAGCCATGCAGAGGAGATGCTGGCGAAATTTCTTAGATAGTTAAGGTGTTAGAATATTTTCGGAATCCTTGAAAATATTCATTAATAAGGAATTAATATTCTAATTAAAATAAACTGATTCAGTTGAAACTGGAATCAAGAAGTAAAACAAAGGATCTTTAATATAGTTATAATATGATTCACATCATTTTTCCTACCATGGTAATTTCGGGCACGAAATTCTTTTAAGGGGGAAGAAGTGTAACTTCCCACATTTTTATTGGTTTGTATTTGAATATTTAAATCAGTTTAAACATTGAATTAATAATATGAGTGGATCTATATATTAATTAAAAACGAAGTTGAACGTACAAAAATATATATTAAACATATTCGAGCTCATAACGACGCTGTAGTTCGTAATTTAACGTTTTGAACTTCAACTTAGTGTACATGATTCGTTATAAGTCAGATTTCTTCGAAATAAGAGACGTTCGAATCCATTGAACTGTATTTTTCTAATGGAAGTGAAAAATCGAGATTCCGTTGTATATATTGTAAGTTATGTCCAAATTAAATATTCAGAAAAACAACGGTATATTCGTTTGTGGCTATAACGGGTATTTAAATATATTTAAATATTGGTTTCGAATTTAGACAAGGTTCTTTTGAGACGTAGTGATAATTTAATTTTTAGAATTTTACTGTAATTTTTAATTAATTAAATATGCAACTTTTATCTGAAGTATTTTGCACTCTATATCAATATTTCGTGGTTTCACAATATGAGTCAGCCTACCGATATTATTATATTTTCAAGATCGTGGCACCTCGCTGGTCACAACTATATTTTTATTTTTGTCCGTAATTGTCCGTAACTAAACAGAATTCTGTATAATAGTCACAGTATAAACTTTAAAGATAAACACATAAGTTAATACAACCTCCTGACTACTGTAAAACTACTCTTTATAAAACTAGAAAATAAGTGTTGGAAGGTAAACGTTATGTTACTTCAGCGGCAAACTTTTGATATTGGTATACATTAATCTTTCAAGCATACATCGTTGGCTATATATTTATTTAAATCAATCAAAGCCAGCACGATCACTAGCAATCAAAATGGATACTACTCCTATAAACAGTACTTCAAAAACTTTCAAGTAGACCTTTAATGTCGGCTTTGTGGTGAGTGTATTCTCCGGCCTGAGACCGTGTCCATATAAAACCAATTTTTGAAATGATGTATTCTTTTCAGTAATGGCATGTTTATTATATAACATTTTAAGTTACATTCAAACAAACTGTTCTGTCTTAGTGAAAGGAAAGTCTTTATCCAGAACGTTATATACATATATGAATATACACCATTTGCTATTTTAATACATATAAGACAAGTTATCTATACATATATAGCCTGCGTTTTCCCACTACCTATTGCTTTCTTTTGAAGCAAAAGCACCATACCACACCCTTAAAACTATCCTATACCCTAATCTTCCATTACTTCCGAACACAGTTTTACTACAGACTTAATGACGAAGAAACAATCGAAGCTACCTACCTATATCTATCACACAGCTATGTCCAGGCAAAATCAACAGATTTTCAAAATATATTTGCAAACCTAAGTGCACAATCCTATAGTACGGCTATTCCATAATTAGCAAGGAATGGGAAATCTATATATACAGTGCGTGTTTTCACCATTTCATTCGGCTTTCTATATATACCGAAGTTTTGGATGGCCAAGGGATGAAAATCGGGACCAAAACTAGGTCTAAATCTTCAAAAATCATAACAAATACAAGTTCTGGTGTATGTTCCAGGCAACGTGACCATGGGGTCAGCGACAGTGGTCTACAAGGCGTCTGAGGGAGGAAAAAAAGAAGTAAGTGAGAAGGTGGTACTTTGAACGTATATGGTGAGAGGAGATCAAAGTAATGGTCGGCAAACTGAAGATCATACGTACGTTGGGAGCAAATGTATGGAGTGAGGTATATAAATACTGGGTGGGATCGCAAAACAGGGGACAATGATGTAGGCATATCTGAAACCGTGGGTTTATTTATGTTTGAAATTGGAGTGTGTAACTAGGAAAATAGATGGAAGGGAAGCCTGAAATGGGGGAAGTGGAAACACTGAAACATGCGACTTGGTATTTGCTAAGGAAAAAAAGAGAAAATGATTGGATGCTGGAATGAAGCCCATGCGTGTATAAAATGGTGTACTTGAAGAGGAGCGTGCAAAGTTCGAGAGGGAACGGAGAAAACAAAATGTTGTTAAATGCATTCCAGCATGGATAACTACTGCAGATGGATCAGATGAAGGAATCATCGAACAATGCGTTATCGGCATGATGGATGGTCAGAGAAGAGTTTTAAAGTCTTGTGCGTGTTCTACTTACTAGAGTGGCATGGTTTGTATATCTAATCATGGAGTGCAATCGGGTTGAAGGTGGAGAGAAGTGGGGAGCTCGCGTCAGCATGGTTAGATGAAACTCCGGTAGTTGGCATAGATCACAGTGATGGAAGCTCGTAGGTATGCTGTATTGTGTGGTAGAAATAATAGACTTGCGTGTGTGTACAGGGAGGTGTATACATGGTGATGCACTATTTACTATGTTGGTTGTGTTGTGAGCAGCAGTTCGAAGAGAATTGCATGGAGAGCGAGGGGTGTGTAAAGTGCGTATATGGTGGAGTAAGGATCGGGAGTGGCCATTCAAAATAGGAGAAGAGTTGCGTGTATTTTTCCTGAGGAAAGAAGAAGTATAAGAGGGGAACATAATGTGAAGTGTCATGCACATGAAGCGAATATTGGAGACGTGTGTGTGTTGTTGAAGTTTTGAAATGGTGAAATCAGTGAAGTGGAAGGGTGTTTTTGCGTAAACAGTATGGAGCAACACCATAAATTGGAGAAGGAAGGCAAACTGTACACACATGAGTTAAAAGCCAAATTTTTTAAAGATATTTGCAACCGGCGTGACCCATTCCATTCAAATTTCAGAGAAATAGAAGAAGAACTTCGAAAATGGCTATTGGGGAGGATAGGGAGTTTCAAAAATGAACGTACAGGAAGGAGTGATTACTGATTAGCGGATGCGTTAGGATCGTACGGTCGCAGACTACGCCACGAAGCTGATTTGTAACCATTTAAAACACGTTGAATTTATGGCAGAATTAAATTGCCGGGTACAATCAACTTACGCAAATCGTTATTTAACGGTTAACATGCAAAGGTGAGTAAATTCACTCACTCTGATCTATTTTAAATATTATAATTATATTTTAATATTTGGTTGAATGCTGTGTGATGGTCGTTTAGGTAGATTACAATTAAATTGGTTGAAATATATATATATATATATCGTTGCATATATACACATCATTGGTTGGATACTGATTCCATCATTTATAATGTTTCCTAGTATGGAATTAGTGTAAATTGTGTTGACTAACATCTGTGGATGCAGGAAACCGGTTGGAGGATTCCAACAGGATTCCTCAATATTTATATGTACTGTTTGTTTTATATATGCACTATTTGAATCCAAATAACATTGTTGACTAGGCTTAAGCGTGATTGTTGGGTCGAGATTAGTTATAAAGGGGAATATTACAGCGTATGACAAGTTTTTGAACTATAACGATAAAATAACGTTGTTAACTAGACTTAAGCGTGATATTTATATACAACACTATCTATAGGGAATGTAAACAGTTTGGTTTGAAATCCAAAGAAATAAGTAATGATGTTTGTCAAAAGAAATATAGGAGTTATGTTAGGTTGGGAATAAAGACGAATAATTGAGATTTAGTATAATTCCCGTAATTAAGTGGAATCTTCAAAGTTTGGAAATTTATAAAAACAACATTAATGATAAATTATGTCGTTCGACATTGGTTTTAGGACAAATAAGAAATGTGGGAAAGAAGGGAAAGTTTTCGAACGTTAATAACATATATTTTGAAATAGGGGAAAACAAGAGTTAAAATAACTAGAAATGTTTTTCAAGAAATGTGAAGGGCTAAACTGGTTTGAAAGATATCTAGGAAGATATGAAAAATTGGAAAAGTAATGTGAAATAAAGGGCCAGTGATTTGTTTGATGCTGAGTGTAAATTTGAATGGATGTTTGTTTTTACTTCGATATTTAAATAACCGACTATCGAAGTGTTTTGACCATCGTTGTCAATACGAAGAGACCGGTTGGATATATTATCTGAAAACCACTCCGTATAGGCATAAGCGTTGCGAGTTAGATTTTGCTGAAGATAATTGAAGACGGAGTGTAATACAAGGGTCGTTTTCCCAGTCCTAGGACAACTTCTATGGACGACTGTCTGACAGAGTATACCTAACAAATGACGTACATATGATCTCTTAAAGGTATTACGTCTGGTGGCGGAGGAATTCGTTACTCTTAGCCTTTTTATACTTGTTATATTTTTGGAAATCGATCAGTGAATTGACGGGTTTGACGATGTGGCATTTAAAGTGAATAGTGATCAAATGTTCTGAAATGATAGATGTAGCCTCTAGCCTCACAACCAGGAAGTAACAAAAGTTGGGCAGGGCAGCATGGCTAGTTGGGTCATACCCAAGCAGGGTGTATTGTCATCGATCTAGAAAAAAATCATATTTGTCCTTCTTTCGATTCTGTATCTTCGGATCACGGTTGGATGGCCAACAACCGTGGGTGGCAATATATTCGCTACACTCAAGCTAAATGAGTGGGCGGTCATGTGAGGCCGGGTTGCAAGACGTTCTTGTTGAACCCCAATGTATACCCTCTAGAGTACACTGATTGGAAGGTTCTCCCATACCTTGTCTGTTGGAATCCAATCCCCAATAAGCGTCCTGCGGTTTATGATTTTATACTATATATATGTGGATCATAAGATGCAAGGGTTCTGCTATATGGTTATTTATTTGATTAGACGTTGTTAAAATATCATTGGATTTTGATATCAAGAATATGTAACGTCCCGCATTTTTATCGGTTTGTATTTAAATATTTAAATAAGTTTAAATATTGAATTCGAAATATAAATGGATTTATATATTAATTAAAACGAAGTTGAACGTACAAAAATATATATTAATTATAATCGAGCTCACAACGACGCTGCAGTTTGTAATTTAACGTTCTGAACTTGAATTGAGTGTGCAGGACTCGTTTTAAATCGGATTTCTTCGAAATAAGAAACATTGGAATCTGTTTAACGATATCTTTCTAATGGTAGTGAAAAATCGGGATTCCGGGTTATATATTGCAAGATATGTCCAAATCAAATATTCAGAAAGTCGCTATCAAATCGTATATCGACCATAACGGTTTATTTGATATAACTAGATATCGGTTTCGAATTTAGACAAGGTTCTTTTGAGACATAGTGATAATTTAATTTTTAGAATTTTACTGTAATTTTTAATTAATTAAAATTAGCTTTTTATTTGGAGTATTTTGCACCCTATATTGATATTTCGGGGTTTCAAAATATGAGTTAACCTACCGGTATTATTATATTTTTGGGATCGTGGTACCTCGCTGGACACGACCGTACTCTAGTTTCTGTCCGTAGGAGTTCGTCCATGAATGGAATTCACCGTAACGGAGTTAGCTAAAAATCTAATAAAAACAAAATGAAGTGTTTTAACCTTCAACTTCCAATTTCAAGCGCCGAATTTCAATGGGTTTTGGCTACGCTATTGGAAACAAAGATTACAAATATTTTCCAGTCCACCAAAGAACATGCAAGTGTTTCACGTATTTACATATGGGTAACAATGCATAGGCCATCGAAAGAATATGGGAATAAAGGACACACAAAACATATATGCTGCTAAATTACACTAGTTTTAGTTTCCTTAACATTTAAGGTATGTTTTAAATATTTAATTCAAATCCTTTGCGTTGAAGCAGTTGGGTAGGGGTAGACCTACCTCCGGAAAACCTTCATAGCTAAGGAACAGTTTCCTTGTTTTTCCACCATAACCTAGCCTATAGTACCATGTTACAAAAATACTAGACCACCCACACTTTTGCACAGATCTAAGAAACAAACCCATAACTCTATTCACCTACCCTATTCATCCCTATTCCTTGGAAACCAAGGTTCTCAACAACATAAATATACGAGAGCTCGCAACCACTGTATTCGAGAAATGAAAACCCATAAACTTCCTCAGTATTAGATACAAAAAGAATTAGTGCGATGTTGTTTGAAATGGCTCAAAAATTTGTGAAAACAAACTAGGCAGCGGGTGAACGTCGCACCAGAGGGGAGAGGCTTGATGAAGATGTGAAACGTGGCGCAGAAAGCACTGGAAGGTAGTGGGTTCGTATGATGTGGCAACAGGCAGTTCATATCTGTTCAGTATTGAGATGTTCGTTGGTTACGTTTACAAAAGAAGAAGAAAAAGAAAATAGAGAGAGAGAGGAGTCGCGTTGAGTACTATAGAAGAGAGAAGTGCGGATTTGTTTTCTTCTGGATATGGAAGGAGGGATAACAGTGTTATGCAGGTGGGTTTTCTCCTAGTGGGTGATGGGCCTGGGTATTGTGTAAGGCCTGGGTTTATAAATAATAAAAAAGGGGTTTAAATGTATATAACGAAAGCAAGATATGGTTAAGGAGGGAAATGGTATTGGAAACGTGTACTGGCGGCTCACAGCTAGAAGTGGTAAAAACGTGGGTAGAAGGAGATGTTCAAGGGGATGCTGTTGGGTTTGAACGAAATTATAAGCCGGAGTTGGGTGATGTTTTAGTAGCAGTTCTTTGTAGCATGGTATTGCAAGTAGAGGCAGTGTACAGGAGTTTGTTATGGGCGGCAGTGGTTAAAATATGTTGAGTAGGGGGTTCTTTGTAACACGGAAATGGCCGATTAAGAGCTGCATGTTTTGTTGGGTTGGATGGTGAATGGAACGACATGATGGAGAGGCTCACGTTTACACAGGAGGTGGTGGAAGCATGTATACGGTCTGCTAAGGGTAGGGACCGTCTTTTGACGCAGTAAAACAAAGAAGGTTCGGATGTGTGTACTGTGTAGTGAGCATGGGTGTGAGGGTAGAAACAAACAAGGGAGATGTGGATTATATGGAAGAGCAGCACGTGTTTTCTTCTTTTGGGAAGGATGAAATTCGGAAAGTGGGGTGCATACTATCGGGTTTGAAGTAATAGGAGAAGTGGCCTACTGAAAAATAAACATGAACGTGAGGCTTAGGACCAGTAACAGGAATGGTGAGGGGCATACACAGTGGCTAACGTCTTTGAAGTGGAGTACGTGAGAAGGGTACTGCAGTTTAAATCACAAGATTTGTGGAAAGTGGGATTTTCCCAACGTGATCACTAAACAAACAGGTTGCGGATTTTGTTTTAAACAACGAAGAGCATGACTTTTCTTTGGAGAGAAACAGTTCGTGGAGGCGGAGCTCATTTGGGTTGATGGGCCGGATATGTATTGGTGAGGCCCGATTTAATAATGGAAGTTAGAAATACACGCAGTAACAGAGGTGGCTGCGAGTTCGATGTTGACGGGCGGAGGCGGACGCGTGCTCGAAAAGGAAGATGTATGAACGCCTGCATGGTGGAATTCACGTCTGACTAGATCAACCGATGCAAATCGTTATTTAACTGTTAATGCGCAAAGGTGAATAAATTCACTAACTCTGATATATTTTAAAATATTATAATTATATTTTAATGTTGTTTGAATGCTGTGTGATGATCGATTTGGTAGATTACAAGTAAATTGGTTGAAATATATATATATTGTCGTATATATACACATTATCGGTTGGACACTGATTCCACCGATTTTAATATTCCCTAGTATAGAGTTAGTGTTAATTGGTTGACTAACATCTGTGGATGCGGAAACCGGTTGGAAGAATCCAACCGGATTCCTAAATATTTATATGTACCGTTTGTTTTATATATGCACTATTTGAACCATGTTGAATGAAAATTCAACGTTATAACTAGAAGATATCGATTAAGAGAATAACAACAGTAGACCATAAACCCATCGTTTTGTTAAGAAGTTGATTAGCCGTCAGGCAAATCAATGAAGTTAATTATAAAAATTATATTTTTATAATTAAAGAGAAGATTTAAATTTATAATAGAAGTTCTATTGTAAACCAGTATTTTTAGAGTTCATTTTATAAAGAAAAAAATAAATGATTATTTGACATTTAAATAAGTTATTAAGATATAATCATCCTGCGAGTGAATAATTTGGATAATTATTTTAAAGCAAAAAATTAAGAAATATTATTAGATTAATTATATTAATCTAATGTTAAGAAGTAATTAAAATCAGTTAACGAATTTACTAATGGAATGAAGTTGATTTAATCAACTGTTATTTGGGAAAATGATTATTTGATTAATTGGTCTTTAATTAATCCAATGGAAACAGTTTAGAAATAAATTTATCAAAATTAATGAGATTTAATTACCTTTTAGTTTAAGAAGTTATAAATAGAACTGTGGAATGGAGAAAGCAAAGGGTTAATGTTTAAATATAAATAATCATAAACAATAGAGATTTCAAAGTAAGAGTATGGTGTTATAAAACCATAGTTAAAATTAAACAAGAAAATACGGTCTGATAGATATTATAAGTAATAAGGGATTAGAGTACAGACTTATATCTGTTCTAAGGTAAGAACGTTGTCGATCAAGGTCTGAGAGGTAAATCAAATAACCCAACTTGAACGGCTTCACTATTATTAAGGAACGATATCAGTTTGTAACGAAAAGGAATGTCAAGATTAATATAAAGGGAATATGGCAGCGTATTGCAAGTCTTAAAACTATAGCGATAAAATAACGTTGTTGACTAGGCTTAAGCGTGACTGTTATGTCGAGATTAGTATAACGGAGAATATTACAGCGTATAATAAGTCATGAACTGTAACGATAAATTAACGTTGTTAACCAAACTTAAGCGTGATTTTTATATATAGCAGCACTTCCTAGGGAATGGAAACAGTTTGGTTTGAAATCCACTTATTCTTAAAGTAATAAGTAACGATGTATGTCCAAAGAAATATAAGAACGAGTTAGAAAGAGATATTGGAAAATTGTTTCAGAAAGCAATGACAGCATTTCGATGCTCGAAATGTAATTAGAATTAAACCATTAGGATTTGGAACCATAATTCGACTAAGTCGAATGTATTAAAGTAAATTATTTTAGGAATTATAATCTAATAGGTTCGTTAATACTTAGCTTAAACCAATAAATTATAATAGGACATGTAATCAGTGTTTAGTTACAAAATTGATATTGATAGGAAGTTGTCTTAGATAACAGAGTTTATAAGGTGGAATAGGGATATAAAAGTATGAAAGAGATTTCGGTAAACAAGATAAGGGAAATTATTACGTGAATAAAGAGTTAAATGATAAAGATGTTCAGATTTCTATAATAAGGGATGGTATTCACATTTCAAAGTGAATAATGTTTTAAAGGTGAACGTTGGGCCGATTAAAAGGTTAAAATGAAATTGGAAATATTTTCCAATGTAAATAGGGTAGATTATCCAAGTATAGAAATAAAGAATGTGAAATTTTCCTAAATGGTTCAAACATTAATATCGTATATTTTCTGAAACATGGGAGAATAAGAGTTTATAATAACTGGGAATGATTTCCAACAAGTATGTAAAGGATAAAATGGGGTTTAATAAATATCTGGTAGATATGGGAATTTGGATAATAAAAATGAATGTTAAATAAAAAGCACCCGTGTTGTGTGATGTCTAGTTATACATTTGAATGAATGTTTGTTTTTACTTCGATGGTTAAATAACTGACTATCGAAGTGTTTTGACCATCGTTGTCAATACAGAGAGACCGGTTGGATATATTATCCGGAAACCACTCCGTATGGGCATAAGCGTTGCGAATTATATTATGCTAAAGAAAATTGAAGACGGAGTAAAATGCAAGGGTCGTCCTGTTCCAGAATGGTGTTTTATGTTTGTCCAGTTCCAGGACAACTTGTATGGACGAGTGTCTGACAGAGTATTTCCAACGATCACGCCGTTGATTTTTACGAATATACCAAGTTGGTGGGGAGAAGGTAACTTCTCTTTATTCTACACCCAGCGTGCATTTGTGTAATCAATATGTGATTAAGGATTTGACGATGTGGCATTCAAAGTGAATGGTGATCAGTTGTTCTGAAGATAGACGTAGCCTCTAGCCTCACAACCGGAAAGTAACAAAAGTTGGGCTAGGCAGCATGGCTAGTTGGGTCATCCCCAAGCAGGGTGTATTGTCACCGATCTAGAAAAAATTCATATTTTGTTCTTCTTTTTTGATTCTGCATCTTCGGATGACGGTTGGATGGCCAACAACCGTGGGTGGCAATATATTCGCGACACTCAAGCTAAATGAGTGAGAGGTCATGTGTGGCCGGGTTGTAAGATGTTCTTGTTGAACCCAGGTGTATCCCCTCTAGATTACACTGATAGGAAGGTGCTCCCATACCTTGTTTTTTGGAATCCAATCACCAATAACCGCTCTGCAGTTTTTGATTTTATACTATATATATGTGGAGCATGAGATGCAAGCGTTCCACTACTTGGATATTTATATTGATTAGACATTATTATAATATCACTAGATTTTGATAATCAAAGTGTTTTGGGTTATAGTAAGGTAAAAACCGTCCATGTTTATGTGTGGGCTGGTCTTACTATTATCCTTTTGTTTCAAAAGGATAATAGCAAGTTAAACAGTATGGTTGGAATTTACTCACACCAGTCCCATGACTGACCCAGAGTTTATTTTGTTTATTTTCCCTAAACTCTTGGGTGCCCAAATTTGTACGGGCAGTCAAGTGTTTCAAGCTTTTACAGATACACTTGGAGGAGCTCAAAGCAGAAGGCTTCACCATTAGTATTTAGAGATTGTTTCCGCTGTGATATGATGTATTGTACTCTGATATATGGTATGTATATACAATGCAGTTTTGTAATTCAAAGTTATACATTATATTTATTTCGTTCTGCTGTGAGTTTCGTGTTTACTTCTATTCTATTAGTTCTATCTCATCCTATAAATTCTTTCTATTAATGATCTGAATTTTAGTACACTTTGAGTTGAATGTGTAGGATATTAGTCAACTCAAATTGGCACAGATTTTCGGGCCTTTACAGTATATTTGGGTTATAGTAAGGTAAAAGCCGTCCATGTTTATGTGTGGGCTGGTCATACTATTATCCTTTTTGTTTCAAAAGGATTTCAAAGTTAAACAATATGGTTGGAATTTACTCACACCATTCCCATGACTGACCCAGAGTTTATTTTGTTTGTTTTTCCTTAAACTCTCGGGTGCCCAAATTTGTACGAGCAGTCAAGTGTTTCAGGATTTTACAGATTCATTTGGAGGAGCTCAAAGCAGGAGGCTTCACCGTTAGTGATTTAGAGATTATTTCCGCTGTGATGTAAATGATTTATACTTTGATATAGTATGTATATGCAAATTCAGATTTGTATTTTAAAGTTACGTTATATAATACATTTTATTCGTTCCGCTGTGAATTCGTGTTTACTCTGATTCTATTCAGTTGTGTTCTTCTTCTTCTTCTATTCTATTAGTTCTATCTTATCTTTCTCATCCTCTTATTTCTTTTTATTAATGACCCAATATTTTCGTGCACTTTGAGTCGAATATGTAGAATATTAGTCAGCTCAAATTGGTACGAATTTTCGGGCCATTACATATTATATGCTTTAAATATTATTATTTTTCTGATACCTTAGTTTATTAGTGGTTACTTTATTTGATAAAGTTGTTTCATTATTTTAATTTCTCTTAAAGGTTACAAACACATCAAATGATTAAATATTTTGTTATTGAATAATCATTTGATATATGCATATCAATTTGGTTATTCATTTTGCTATGCACTTAGTGATACCTCTCTACTTATGCTATTAATTGTTAAATGTCTCAATTGTACTATATTGTTTATCTCTTTTTGATAAATAAAAATGGGGAGAAATTTGTGACAACTCGATTTGTCGACCCTCAGAGTCGACATTAATACATCCAAGGTATTAAAATGCTAAACATCCAAGTGCCGGAAAACCAAGTCATTATGGGTTAAAGAAAAAGAACACAGAACAAAATCTCATAGTCAGAATGGATAACATATAATAATCACAAAATACTTTACATGGTTGTTTACAAATTTGATTACATCAGAGTTACACTAGAACAACCCTACCCTTGGACAGTTATAGCATCCTGCCTTATACACAATCAAAAATCATCCTTTTCGAAAAATTCATTCTGTCACATTTTTTGTTTTTCTTTGAACTACATATTTTTGTAAACAAATTTTAAAATGATTTTTACATCATTTGTTATTAATTAAAAGAGAGTATTTTATGTATAAAAACCATTCCTTTGAGTATTTAAATAAATTAAATATTCCTAACCAAAATGATAAAATTCTGGGTTGTTACATTCTTACCCCCTTAAGAGAATTTCATTCCAAAATTTCATCTACTTCCCATCCTAGGGACAACACCAAAATTTAATATCCAATTTTACTTAGCAGCCACCTGCGCCTATACGATGAACACAGATCATCTATATACAATATCTAATTGAATCAATATTCGAAAACATAACCTTCTCGAATTAGTATCGCTTACCCAACGTCTCTAGTGCGAACTCTGATCATGCTCCTTGACTAGGAACCTTTATTCTCCTTGCATAGCCAAATACTATGATAGAAATTTTCTGTTCCATACAAAGAACTCTCCCTAAGCATTCACCATCAAGAATCTAATGATTAATTCTCTTTCAGATCGGTGTGAAACACCTCAAAGCTATATACTGGAATCCTAAATCAAAGTGGAATCGCGAATAAATTATTATCTAAGTACAACTTAAATATTTATCCATGTTGGTTACTGCTATACCAATTCCAATTTATTTCTTAATTTATAAGTGACCAGGACTTATCTTTCAAATACAAAATCGCAATTTACTATCTTTGTAAATTCTACAAGTTATTAAAGCTTAATTCCTCATAATTCACCAACACTTAGTTAAAGTCCATACTTAACTAGGAAAACTTGACTGTCCAAAATCATCATAATTTCCATTTCATTTTAAATGAAACTACAAACCAATTTATTACTTCAGATACAAGCTAACCAATCCAAATGCTACTTTATAAAATCCATATAATTTTTAACCAAAAATTTAAGAATTTAAACTCCTGGGTTTTGTTTTAATCAGTTTAAAAGTATATTTCACATATATACTTTAACTTAGTATGCTAAATCAAAATTTTGTTTTTCAAAACATTTTAAAACAAAATTGTCCAATGGTAGCAATTCCCACTTAGAAACTCGAAAATGAACACCGATGATATACATATCATCATCGAAATTATTCCCCAGCGACCGTATTGAGTTCAATGCTTTTACTTCTCAAAACTTCCTTTCAGCATATCAAATCATCAAATAATAATAAATCTATTTACTCAAAATCTTTGAAAATAATTTCTTAAAACCCTAGGATTTAAGTTCTCAAATTCTTAGTACCTTCACTTCTAATTACAAATTCTATTTTAAGTTTAAATTTTAACCCAACATTGATATTGAATGCCTTATAGTTAAATTGTGAAACTGAATTCACAAGGTGTTCATTTCAATGATTATCAAAACCTATTATCTACCCAACCCGTGTAGAAGAAAAGATAGTTTGCTCGTAAACTGACTAAGCAAAGAAAATTAACCGACTAATGATAATAATTGAATATTATCATTTATATCTTACAAACATTTCTTAAATCTATATTAATTTAGGAATTATTTGTTTACATGTAAAATATAATTTTTGGTAAATTTATTTCATTTACCAAAATTTTAAAAGAATATTATGTCGATTTGCCTTGTTCAAGTGTTTAGAAACTCATTTTGACAATGTTAGCAAGGCATGTCAACCAGAATTCATATACCACTCAAGAGATAAGTAAACACAATGCCAAATATTTTTATAATACTAACAAATGCATTCTCTCATATAAACTTATAATAAGGTATTTCATTATCTTAGCTCTTACTGAGTTTAACCCACAGAGCCAAGGTTCTCGCTCAACCTTTGGCTCTGCTACCAAGTTATAATGACCCGATTTTTCAACCCTCAAAGTCGACACTAATACATCTACGATATGAACATGCAAAAAATCCAACTGCCAGAAAACCAAGTCATTAAGAGTTAAAGAAAAAGAAGACAACAAAATCATGCAATCGCAGTAGATAACATATAATAATCACAAAATATTTTACAAAGTCATTTACAAAGCTGATTACATTAGAGTTACACTAGAACAATTCGACCCTTGAACAGATATATCAGCCTTCCCTTATACACAATAAAAAATAAGCCTTTTCAGAAATTCTTTCGATCACATTTTCTATTTTTCTTTAAATTATATATATATATAAATTAGAAGAAAAGGGTACTTATATTACAATAAAAAGAGTACAAATATAAGTTAGAGCCAGTACGAATTACAAACAATAAACTAAACAAATACTTTACAAAACTTAAACAAAACCAACCCCATCCTAAACAACAACAACACAACGAACATAAACTAAAACAACAAACCAAACGACACAAAGAACACCGTCTAGAAAACATACAAATCTTCAGCAAAGGCCCAAAGCCCAAACCAAAAAGGATCCCCAACTAGAAAAACTCCTCCAAAAACACCACCAGAAAAAAAATCCAAGATCACCGAAAGAATCATTAACAATTATTAATCACATGCCGAGCTACCAAGAAAAAAATCAGCAAAATTCTATGAAATGCAAATCTGGCCAGCCTTCACCAAAAAAACTTAATTAGAGCCACTGAACCCAAAAGCACAGCATCTAGAGAACCCAATATCATATGACAGAAAATAAGGCATGCAAATCTGACAAGCCTTCACCAATATAACATATGATGAGCCACCAACTACCACATCTCATGCAAACAAAAGACCACAAAACAGAAATCCAGAAATATACATACGAAAAAACATTATCACAAAGCTTCCAGACAATCATAGTAATAATATAAACTTTATGACATACTAATAGCAACAAGGCAGAGAATTACTTCTTTGAAATCCCTCCATTCATCACTCCACCTGTATTAACTCCTTCCTCTCTTTATTTTTTTGACTTCAACCTCGTTTAGATTTGTGACACAAGCTTAACCCACTCATGATTCATTTCAACCAAGTGATCATCACCAATAAGAATATTGTCTCCTTTTAATTTACTTCCCTTGAATTTTCTTCTTCTTCCTCTTCTTTTAATACTACTCGTGGATGAATAGTCCGGGTCATCTACCATGTTTTCTTGTAAAACATTAAAATCAATCTGATGCTGATTAATTAATTTTGACACTGAATTTAACCCATCAATTGCACTGAATTTATCAGATATGTTTCCTTGACTAACTGTCTTCTCCACATTACCAATTACATGATTATCTACCTGTTTTCCAAATCTACAGTTCCCGTAACATTAAAATCCATCTTATCTTGTTCACCAATATCTCTCATATCAGTTTATTGCCTGCATGCTTATTCACAAGATTAGAATTTCCAGTTGCATCATAATGATGCTTTTCCTTATCAGAATTTAGAAGAACATTCTCATTAGAAGCCATAGAAGATCTGAACTGATTACTATTGTAATCTTTTTCACACACAGTAGAGATATTATTCTGCATTAACATTTGCTCACCAACCTCAACATTTATTTCTTGTCTTGACCAATAGTAACTTCATCAACATCCATACCATTATCTTTCTTAGATTAATCTTAGGCATCCAGACCCTACTAGACTTACAAGAAGTATTTGAGTTATCAAACACTTTACAATTTAGACATGCAGGAGGAATCCACTCATATTGAGTTTTCTACCAAACGACATCTCCATTGTAACACTAAATATGAACCATCTCAGGCTAATTAAATTCAACATTAACCTCAATCAATATTCTAGCATTTGAAATACGAGAAATTCCTTCTGTGACACTGTCTAATCTAATAAGATGTCCTAAGGTAGAGGATATCCTACTAATTGCTTCCGGAGACCAGAAATCCAGATCAAGATTGGGTAGTTTAATCAAAATGGGAAAAGAGTTAAGTAACTCTTTAGTTAACTTCATACTAAGTTACAATCTTTTCATAAACATTAATCTTTTACTACAAAAATGCGACACAGAAGATAAATATTTTTCACAGTCCTCTATCAGTTCACATTTAATGATAAAGAATCCATCATCTCTAAAAAACAGACTATAATTACCTTTTAAATTCCAATTTCTGTCAATGTAATCCTTCAGGTGATTATAATAAGGTTTACTACCATAAATGTAGGGAATAATAGAATTCGACCGTTTTTCTCTAGCTAAATTAACCAAATCCTCATGGATAACCGTGAATTGAAAAACATCTTGAATTAAAGGCTCATAATATGTAAGTTGAACAACATTTTTATGTGATTTATACTCTCTAACAATGTCGATCCAAGACTTAGACTGAAATAAATTATCAGTAAAACCATTTACCTGTGAATTTGACACCAGATCTGGAAAACTGAGTTTGGATTTTAGATTTGGACTACCAAGTTTTCCTTGATTAGAAGATCGAAGATGGTTTGCATGCATCTTAGAAGCGTTGGAATCAGGATGTATAGACGATCTATGATGAACATCTAAGATGGATTCCTTTCTTGGTTGAAATTTTGGATTGAAGAGCAACTAGGTCCCATTTTTCTATGTTTCCTTGAATTATATATTTTTATAAACCAAAATTTAAAATGATTTTCACATCATTTATTATTAATTAAAAGAGAGTATTTGTAATGACCCACATTATTGACCATTTAAGCCGACAATGATACATATATGTCGATTCAAATAAATCAACAATACATATACTTATTTGAATTAATATAAGAAAAAGAAGAGAAGAAAAACAACTACAGAATCTCACAGCAGAAGGACAAAATATATTAAATAAATAACATTTCATGAAGCTGTTAACTTATACATTTGATTATACATTACAAAAACACATCAGAGTTAACTATTATAAAACATACTAATATACACAATGGAATAATAATAGTAATCACGTCTGTCAAACTCCATCTTCATCTTCAATATAATGTGGTCTTCGAAAACTAGAGAAAAAAAATCAGGCTGACCCGAGTACTAATGAAAATATAGAAATACTCGGATCAGAACTAAAATATTCTCATATCAGTTAAATCAAAATCAGGTAATAATATGAGTGTCACGGCGTCAGAGATGCTTACGGTAATTCACATCTCTTACCCAATGTGTTCGTGAGTGCAATAACTTAGGAGATGTTACGGGGTTAGTGGAGTGATAGAGATTCCATTTAACTTAGTTTAATCTTGGCCATAGGCAGACCTAAGTCAAGGTAACCCCTCTTTGAAACACTTTGGTATTATTCCTAGATCAGAATACAAATCATGAATCACAGAACACATGGAGCCATCTTATTATCTTCCTGTAAAAAAGAAAAAATATGGTGGACTAACTGATCTTTATACTAAGGATCTGTCAAACTAGAAACTATATAATGTAATACGCTATTATAATAGTGTCTATTTAGTAAAGTAAAAGTATCAAAATATCGTAAGTGGGATTACATTTTTACCCCTACACTATTTATAAACATTGTTGTCTACACAATATTGTAAACTCCACCAAACTGGTGGGCTATCAGGGAGCACTCCATAGGTACAACGTGAAACAAAGTCGAGAGGATGCGATCAGGAAAATATGACAAGGCACCGAGGAATACCCAACGGTAGGATTCTATCGGATTGCAGGACCGAGTTGGTGGTAACACATAGCAACTACTACTGCCCACCTCGAACAACACTCCGAAAATCGCGAGTGGCCACCAATCAAATCATAAAGTAATAGATATGATATCGAAGAAGCGTATTCGATAGGAGGAGCAACCTCACTTGGCTCGACCATGGCATCTGTTTTATTCATTTCAATTATGACCCGAAAGTCAAGGACATCCATCATCGTTCTCTTACTTCATTCTAGTAGTGTTCGTCAAACCAACCTACTTCATTCTGGATTCATCCACCACGTACATAGTTGTTAAAGTGGTTTCGGTATTGGAAGAGAGTATGACAATTTTCGATCCCGGTCTCTTTAACAAACAAACGTTTACATTTTTCACCCCAGTTGGATTTATACATTTCAAATGGTTCATACTTCATATCGAAATATCATATTTTCTCCAAGTCATTTTATATTCAAATAGAATATACTACCACACTAAAAATCTATTAAAATCAAATTCAACATCTTGAAATAATTCCAATCTTAAAATAATTTGAATATTAAATAGTCGAAAGGTATACAAAAATAATTTAGATATATATATATATATATATTATATATTTGAAAAGTTTGAAAATAAATAGTTTGTATATATAATAAAATTACCAAAATTTAGTAAAATCTATAATTAAAATATTAAAGTACTTTATAAAATAAATAGTTGATTATTAAAATAGTTTATTACAGATAATTAATATATATTGTTAATAATAGTTATAAAGTAAAACTGTTTGTAAAGTAAAATAGTTATATACTAAAATAGTTTATAAAAATGGTTCAAAATTAGAATCGTTTCTTCCAAATCTCAATTCAACTTAAAGTCATATTTCAAATTTCAAATCAAACCAACTCAACTTCAATATTTCAATTCGATTCAACTTCCATTTAAATTCAATTCGATTTAAAAAATCTGATTCAAATATTTGAAATTTCACTTATAATTCTTGTAACAACCCTGTTTTCACGTCGTAATTGTATGAGCATTTAGTTAATTGAAACAACAATATTTAAAGTTGTTATGACAATCTATCTATTGGATCAGTTGTATCTTTTGAATATAAATATTTTGAGATGTTAAGTAACTTCTACATACATGAAATAGTGGAAAGATAAACTTATGTTGTAATGGTTCAACGAGTTAAATAAGATAAACGAGCGTAGAATCGGGTAAGATTGTTCGACAATTGAAATCATATGGGACATAAATTAATTTAGTATGGGATGCAAATTAATTTATTAGGTTGAAACATGTAAATCATAGATTGGAAAAAAAATCAAAAATCAATCAAGGCTAATCCATTAGAGCCCAAGCCCATTACCCTCTACCATATTATCCGCTTTACATTGCAAGACCAAGGTAGAATTATTCAGAAAACAGCACCCGACGGAACATCAGATAACAATAGAGAAAACCCAATTTTCCCATATGGATCTCCAACCATAAAACCATGATTTCTGGAGAAAAAACAACGGAATGGAGCTTACGCTCGACTGTGGAGGGCCGACCACCATCGACTTTTAGGGTCAAGTGAGCCTCTGGTAGGAGGAACGATGGCGAGGCGCAGGACACAAGATGTGGCAGCAATTCAGTTTAGGGTATGTGCGATCCAGATGGTGAACTCGAACACCTTGGTGAGGAGCATCAATATTAGGAAGCGCGAGGGGTTTTGAGTGCTCGTGGTTTCAGTGGTACGTTTGGCTGTGCGTGAAGGGGGTTGCAGTTGATGTGCGAGGGATAGTGGTGTTGGAGGTAACAACGAATTATAGACTATAGGAATGCTGAAATCGTCAATTCAGTGAGTTTTTCTCTTTACTCACATCTAAGTTTTCTTCTAATAGTTATATATATTTGCATACTATATTTGATTAGCTTGGATTGCTTGAGAGATTTGATGGTTGAATTTAAATTGTCATTTATGATGAAATTTGGTTGTTGGATGCTGGGATTGAATTGAGTGAATGGTTGAATTGTATGAAATTTAAATTTTATTGGATGTGATTTTACCATTCACAGTGCATATTTGATTTGTTGGATGTTGAAAATACAAAGTAGAGACAGTCATTTTTTTTAGAATTGTAATCCATTCCAAGTTATGTAATTTACGGAATATTGGCACTCAATTTGTAAATGATTCCTAAGTATATTAACTGGTTTCTAAATATCGCTTTGATATTTGGAATTACATATAGTTTGAATTTATAATATATCTTGGACAAGTAAGAGTATTTTAATTTATATTTTAACAAATATATAAATAAAATGAGTAAATTGATTCTATAAATTTTTTGTGTGATCATCGTATTGAAAATTGATATTTGGAGCAATTTCACTTGATTTCACCAAATTATATATATAACCAAACCATATTTCGTTTTACCTAAATTATTTGACAAGTTTACACTATATTAATTATGAAATATCACATGTTTAATCATTTTAACTTAATAAGAGGTTTATATAGCAAAACGATTTTCTTATATGTTTATATATGAATATTTATGCTTAAAATGTTTAAAACTCTTTTGGAAGTTTTATGAACGTTGGTAATATGATTAGGATTTACTTTATTTTAGATCGTTTTGGGATATTGAATATAATTTCCATGTATAAAATCTTTACTTATTTTATTGTTCTGTTTACTTTATTTATTTTCTTTTTCTTTTATATGAATTTCCAGACTATGAATAGTTCATTGTTGATATTGATTTGATTTATGATTTTAAATAATGCAGAGATGACATCTTTTACATGATTTATGATATTTATATTCTATGTAATGAGAAATTTGAATAAACAGTTAGGTGAAACCGTTAGGTATGGGACTTTCGGTATCTCCTTTCTGGTTATTCATTAGACTTATTATATAGAGCATCGAAGGGTTAGTGCGATGTACGAGCACTAAATAAACAGACTAGTAAACGCGGTGGTATGGAACACGTCGATATACAATATCGATTAATCCCAGTTTCATCTAATTGAAGCTGTTGATTGTTGTTTCTGATGATTGTCGTTTATGCTGATTTCCAGTGTGAAGCTGACTAGTTGGCAGTAAACCGAAAGTGAGAACGTGTGGTATGGGACGCACGGTTACCACTGCTTGGATTACAGACTAGAAGTCTGTAACACATATTGTTGTTTCTTGTTGAGCCAGTACTCGCTTTGGGGGAAGCTTGACTCGGGGGAAGTCCTATATACGTGCTCACTTGACCGAGAGGGTCAAGTTACATTCGGCCAGTGGGGGGGGGGGGGGGTCGTGGTGGTGGCGCCTTAATTTGAACACGTATAAAGTAGTTGGCTAAGCTCGGGGGGATCTTATTTGTTGATGCTCGTGCAAATTTGTTGTTTTGGATCCACATTATGTTGTGTTGACTAGGTTGATTCTGTTGTTATTTAGAGCTTTGGATCCAATTTATGTTATTCCTGGATTTCATTATTTTGATTTCTAGAGTCGTTGAATTTCAAATGTTTACACCTTTATTGTTGACGTTGATTTGTATATTTATATAGCCTTAGTGCTATCTTATGGGTAAGAAGTTGATTACAGTAATGTTGCTTTGAACCCTTGTAAGAGTTCTATATGTTGATGTTGTGCTTGTTTCCATCTGGTTTCATGGTATTTTGGGGTCTTTATTTAGACAATTTAGCATTAGAACTTAAGCAACATGTTGTTGACGGAGACATTTGTATTCTGTTGTTGTAGCCCATCACATAAGACAATTAAATATTGATTAGTTGTAATTATCTCATGTATCTTGTTGTTTTGGAATTTATATTGTTCCTTCTCTATTGAGATGAATTATCACTTGTTAGTTATTTCACTTTTTGGATATTTAGAGATTGTCTAATTAGTGTATTCTACGTACTCTAGCTAGGTCGAGATTTTTCAAGTTACAAGATGTCCTCAAGGGAAACCATGTGCATGTTACTTATTGAATTCTCTTGAAATAGATAAAAGAATCATTGATGCCTCTTTCTTATGAATGATCATTGTGGATTTAATAATGTTGACCCTCTTTTTGTTTTTATTTTGTTTAGAGCACCCAGACATTTTATATTAACTATAATGGATTTAAACATAAACTGATCCGTTTATTATTTATATAATACTCGGGTCAGACCTAGACATCACAGGTGCAGGGACCTTCAGACCAGCTTGTAATTATTGGGTTTAGAAGAGTATAGTAACTTAGTTTATCATTTATTATTGTGTATTGTATGGATTAATGTATATATTGATGTGCATTAGACAAATGTATATAAAATGTTAAATATTATATGTTATATCTATCGATGTGATTGACTCTATGATCTCTATATTCATGTATATTCTGTATTGTTATGTCCTAGAGGCACAAGTGCAGTTGTTTTGTACCGACATAAAGTACGTAAAAGTGATATTTTAGAAATTTTAATACGTACCAGTGTTAATTCAAGTGAATTTGCATGTGTGTGCCCCTACAGCTTCATTCTCCGTATTATCTGACGGTATTACTTAGTAATACTCTTGGATAATATGGGTACAGAGGTAGGGCATTACATTTTGGTATCAGAGCGAGATTAGAACAATACCTTATATATATATATATATATATAGAGAGAGAGTTGAGTCTAGAATATAGGAATGACTTAGAATCTCTGTCCCCATGGGTGTGCGGGTAGATTTTGTTATAATTACATGATAACTGACATATACGATGATTACTGGATAATCACCGGAGGACGTATTGGTTATTATTCTATTATATATAATAATAATATTGATTACTTCCCCATAATTTTTGGTGTTTATCTTTATTTGTTATCCTAATTTAGGATTCCTCATTTTAAATTTTTACATTTTGCAAACTCAATTCGTTGTGATCTTGCCTTTACTTCGCGGTTGATTGCATTCTTCAATTAACAAGTGATGGTTAGTAACGATTACTGCCTCTATGAGCTCCTCTATTTTTCGTTATTGAGTAAAAAATTTGTTCTTTGATTATATTGGAATTTTTGATTCCCTCTTGATTTGAATAATTTTCCAGCAAATATATTTTTTCAGGTTGATTTGGAGGAAAAAAACTTCTTGATATTCATACGTTATGAAATTTTAGTTTTGAATGGTTCAATCCCTGATTTTTTTTCTTTGGCTTTTGATTTTTATGGCACATGAATTTTCTTGATCTCCGTGTTGTCTTTGGCTTGAGATTATTGATTTGTCCATAACTGAGGCGACTAACTACCTTGGCCTGAAATTGCTGACGTGCATGTGATTTATCTTACTAAATTATGCATATTACAGTGTTCCTAAGTTTCTGCTTCTGAAATTTTAATCCTGACTTGATTTTCCAATGTTACTTTGATCAATTATGGATTACCTTGAATTACACGATTGCGTGTTTGTTACTAGACTTGGCTATATTGCACTGGGCCTTGTTTATGCTATGCTACACCTTACCTTGTGTATGCAACTTGCCATCTTTTGGTCTAGTTTGTTTATGTTCATTACGTGCCTATATTTGCATTAACCTATACATATGGATAACAGTTTTATGTGTCCTCTTGTGTGTAAGTCTGAACTGTTGGTTGAGGTGATATGAGAGTTATGCCTGAGTCCGATTCTTTCCGACCATGTCAGATACGTAACATACGTTTCTTTGTTACTTGGTATTATCCTTTGGTTTAACATTGATACATGTACACTTGTTAAACCATGCATAGTTCCTTGCCTTGTATTTGTGTTACATTTTAGCCTTTTCCCTGTGCATTTGTTTAAGTTGCATACAATTCCTGAGTGCACTTAATTATGGCTTGTATGTGTTGATCCTTTTTAATCTCGTTTGACCGGATGGTTTGCACCAAAACGTTACTACTCATTTGGCATTTGGTTGTGACCTAACCGGGATGTTAGCTGGTTACTGTCCTGAACTTTGTATGCATGTACAAGTGCGCATTGAGCATGAGTTGTGTTGCACTTTTCTTTCCAGTATCATTTTGGTTTTGTTGCCTTGTTTACTGTTGTCTCTCTTTGCTATTGCCCGACCCTGTGTGCATGACTAAATGTGTCATGTCTTAAGTTTTACATCCATTGTTTATATTTGTGCTCATGTTGACATTTTGCTGCCATTTTTCTGTTCTTGGTTTCTTTTGCTTTTGGTGAGGATGAGCTTTGTTTCACTTTAGTGTGCTAACATTAACTTGGTGAGTCAATATGCGATTTGTCCCCTATTCCATTCGTGTGTTTTATTTTCATGTCCTTTATCATCTATTAATGCATTATACACTTGTATTGCACTTTCAGTGCCTACATGACTTTCCCTTTCTTTTTACTTTTCTGAGCTTTAATTCGGGGAAGTTACTCATTTTAGTCTTCCTAAATCATGTTGGTATTGTTTCATATGATGGGAAGATAAGTAAACGTTCTTAGCTGCTACTTTACAGCTTATAAGGTAAATATGGATCTTGTAACAATACAAGTTATGTTATATATATAAAAAAAAGATTAACTTCTGCAAAACGCAACAACTAGAGCAACATAGCTGCTGTACGAGAAAGGGACAGCAGCAGCAAGGTAAAAAAAGTATAAAAAAAGAAAAGAAGAAGAGAAACTTAAATTTTAAGTTGCATAGAAATATAGTAGTTACATGTATGTTATATGCAATTATATGAAACTAATGTTATGTTTGAGTTAAGATAGGCATTGAAGGAGCTTATGGAGTGTTAAGTGACGAAGATTGCTTGCTTCGTTGGCATGAAAATTGTTGTAAACTGCATAAAATGCTAATAGAAGTTACGTTTTCGGATTAAATACTGTGAAAGATTTTGCTATTGTTTTCTTTCCCCATGTTTCCGGATGCCCCGTGTTGGGATGCCTCTTCGGAGATGTATATTTTGTGTTTATATTGTATTTGGATTTTTCGAAACGTCCTCCGTACAAAGTAGACTCTATCGTAATTTTTTAAAATTTCGGGAGTTGGAAAATTTTCATAAATTGAAATTGTATATAGAAAATATAAGATGTAAAACTTAATTTAATTAAAACATATTGAAACAATATATGTAGAATATGTAGAGTACGTATGAGTTAGAGTACATGTTGTTTACTTTTACCTATAAGAAATTGCGAGGACGCAATTTTGTTAAGGGGGGAAGTCTGTAACAACTCTGTTTTTAACGTTGTAATTATACGAGCATTTAATTAATTGAAACAACGATATTTAAAGTTGTTTAGACAATCTATCTATTGAATCAGTTGTTTCTTTTGAATATAAATATTTTGAGATGTTAGGTAACTTTTACATACATGAAATAGTGGGAAGATAAACTTATGTTGTAATGGTCCAACGAGTTAAATAAAATAAACGAGCGTAGAATCGGGTAAGATTGTTCGACTATTAAAATCGTATGGGATATAAATTAATTTAGTATGGGATGCAAATTAATTTATTAGGTTGAAACTTTTAAATCATAGACTGAAAAAAAAATCAAAAATCAATCAAGGCTAATCCATTAGAGCCCAAGTCCATTACCCTCTACCATATTATCCTCTTTACATTGTAAGACCAAGGTAGAATTATCCAGAAAACCGCACCTGACTGAATACCAGATAACAAAAGGGAAAACCAAATTTTCCCATATGGATCTCCAACCCTAAAACCACGATTTTTGGAAAAAAACAACGGAATGGAGCTCACGCTCGACTTTGGAGGGCCGACCACCATCGAATTTTAGGGTCAAGCGAGCCTTTGGTAGGAGGCGCGATGGCGAGGCGCATGACACAAGATGTGGCAGCAATTCAGTTTAGGGTATGCGCGATCCAAATGGTGAAATCGAACACCTTGGTGAGGAGCAGCAATATTAGGAGGCGCGAGGGGTTTTGAGTGCTCGTGGTTTCAGTGGTACGTTTGGCTGAGCGTGAAGGGGGTTGCAATTGATGTGCGAGGGATAGTGGTGTTGGAGGTGACAACGAATTGTAGACTATAGGAATGCTGAAATCGTCAATTCGGTGAGTTTTTCTCTTTACTCACATCTAAGTTTTCTTCTAATAGTTATATATATATTTGCATACTATATTTGATTAGTTTGGATTGCATGCGTGATTCGATGGTTGAATTTAAATTGTCATTTATGATGGAATTTTTTTGTTGGATGCTGGGATTGAATTGAGTGAATGGTTGAATTGTATGAAATTTAAATTTTATTGGATGTGATTTTACCATTCGCAGTGCATGTTTGATTTGTTGGATGTTGAAAATACAAAGTATAGTCTGTCAAATTTTTTTTAGAATTGTAATCCATTCCAAGTTATGTAATTTACTGAATATTGGCACTCAATTTGTAAATGATTCCTAAGTATATTAATTGGTTTCTAAATATCGCTTTGATATTTGGAATTGCATATAGTTTGAATTTATAATATATCTTGGAAAAATAAGAGTATTTTAATTTATACTTTAACAAATATATAAATAAAATGAGTTAATCGATTGTATAAATTTTCTGTGTGATCATCGTATTGAAAATTGATATTTGGAGCAATTTCACTTGATTTCACCAAATTATATATATAACCAAACCATATTTCGTTTTTCCCAAATTATTTGACAAGTTTACACTGTATTAATTATGAAATATCACATGTTTAATCATTTTAACATAATAAGAGGTTTATATAGCAAAACGATTTTCTTATATGTTTAAATATGAATATTTATGCTTAAAATGTTTAAAACTCTTTTGGAAGTTTTATGAACGTTGGTAATATGATTAGGATTTATTTTATTTTAGATCATTTTGGGATATTGAATATAATTTCCATTTATAAAATCTTTACTTATTTTATTGTTTTGCTTACTTTATTTATCTTCTTTTTCTTTTATATGAATTTACAGACTATGAATAGTTCATTGTTGATATTGATTTGATTTATGATTTTAAATAATGCAGAGATGACATCTTTTACATGATTTATGATATTTATATTCTATGTAACGAGAAATTTGAATAAACAGTTAGGTGAAACCGTCTGGTATGGGACTTTCGGTATATCCTTTCTGGTTATTCATTAGACTTATTATATAGAGTATCGAAGGGTAAGTGTGATGTAGGAGCACTAAATAAACAGACTAGCAAACGCGGTGGTATGGGACATGACGATACGCAAAATCGGTTAATCCTAGATTCATCTAATTGAAGCTGTTGATTTGTTGTTTCTGATGATTGTTGTCTATGTTGATTTCCAGTGTGAAGCTGACTAGTTGGCAATAAACCGGCAGTGAGAACGTGTGGTATAGGACACACGGTTACCACTGCTTGGGTTACTGACTAAAAGTCTATAACACATATTGTTGTTTGTTGTTGAGCCAGTACTCGCTTCGGAGGAAGCTTGACTCGGGGGGAGTCTTGTATACGTGCTCACTTGACCGGGAGGGTAAAGTTACACTCGGCCGAGGGGGGGTGGGTGTCGCGGTAAGGCGCCTTAATTTGAACACGTATAAAGTACTTGGCTAAGCTCGGGGGGAGCTAGTTTGTTGATGCTCGTGCAAATTTGTTGTTTTGGATCCACATTATGTTGTGCTGACTTTGCTGATTCTGTTGTTATTCGGTGCTTTGGAATTCCTGGATTTCATTATTTTGATTTCTAAAGTCTTTGAATTTCAAATGTTTACACCTTTATTGTTGACGTTGATTTGCATATTTATATAGCCTTAGTGCTATCTTGTGGGATAAGAAGGTGATTACACTATTGTTGCTTTGAACCCTTATAAGATTTCTATATGTTGATGTTGTGCTTGTTTCCATCTGGTTTCATGGTATTTTGGGGTCTTTATTTAGACAACTTAGCATTAGAACTTAAGTAACATGTTGTTGACGGAGACATTTGTATTTTGTTGTTGTAGCCCAGCACATGAGACAATTAAATATTGATTTAGTTGTAATTAACTCACGTATCTTGTTGTTTTGGAATTTATATTGTTCCTTCTCTATTGAGAAGAATTATCACTTGTGAGGTATTTCTCTTTCACTTTTTGGATATTTAGAGACTGTCTGATTAGTGTATTCTACGTATTCTGGTTACGTCGAGATTTTTCAAGTTACAAGATGTCCTCAAGGGAAACCATGTGCATGTTGCTTATTGAATTCTCTTGAAATAGATAAAAGAGTCATTGATGCCTCCTTTCTTATGAATGATCATTGTGGATGGAATAATGTTGACCTTCTTTTTGTTATTATTCTTGTTTAGATCACCCAGACATTTTATATTAACTATAATGGATTTACACATAGACTGATTCGTTTATTATTTATATAATACTCGGGTCAGACCGAGACATCACAGGTGCAGGGACCTTGAGACCGGCTTGTAATTATTTGGTTTAGAAGAGTATAGTAACTTAGTTTATCATTTATTATCATGTATTGTATGGATTAATGTATATATTGATGTGTATTAGATAAATGTATATAAAATGTAAAATATTATATGTTATATCTATCGATGCGATTGACTTTATGATCTCTGTATTCGTGTATATTCTGTATTGTTATGTCCTGGAGGCACACATGTAATTGTTTTGTACCGACATTGAGTACGTAAAAGTGGTCTTTCAGAAATTTTAATACGTACCAGTGTTATCCAAGAGAATTTGCACGTGTGTGCCCCTACAACCTCATTCTCCATATTATGTGACAGTATTACTTAGTAATACTCTTGGATAATATGGGTATAGAGGTGGGGCGGTACAATTCTCACCCTGAACTATTTCAATTTATAAAATCTCGAGTCCACAATTCAACTATTACTTTAAATGAAGTAAATTTCAAAGATGGATAAAGAATTTCAATTTCGATAAATTCAATTCATTTTTAACTTTAGTTAACAACGTTAATAGATTTCTACTAAATTTTAAATTTCAAAAATTCAAATTCAAAGGAAATTGATTTATAACATCATCGTCTATAATGTCTTTAAAACAATATTTCAAGAATCATGGCTGAAACAAATTTTATTTAACCAATCGAAGTCCATATATAATTTTCTGCCCTATGGCCAAGTAATACTTAAAATTTAGTTTTAGTATTTTGGGAAAGGATATATATCATTTTAATCCAAATCAAGGGGTCATAGGTATTTATTATTTCAACCTACGTTCTTAATTCATTTTAATGATTTATCCCAGCTTTATACGATGCCCGTAACATCTAGGGTAAATAATTGGGATTAATCAACACAAACAATGATCATATAAAGTCTATGTGAATAACGGGTAAATCCACACAAATAGACATCAATATATCAAACATATCAATCCAAGTCATTCATCACATCAATACATTCAAATAGTTTAATATCATATAATTTTACTAGTTATCAATGTCAGGTTTTAAACTAGAAATTAAATATGAAATTTTAACTTACGTGTAAAATTTAAACTAACAATTAAATTAAATTAAATTATCGATAGCAATTAACATAAAGGTGCAATTTTAATTACCAAACAACAATCAATACAATCATATCATAACATGATTTTAATTTAACTAATAATCAAATATTTTAGTTAAGCGTGAGTGGGTTTTAATCAATCACCTTTAATTTTGAACGCATTTGAAATCCAAAATAGGCTCAAAATTTGACAATCTTAAAATTTGTCAAAACTAGCGCCATGTCGTCTGAAATTTTGATACGATCCCAAAGAAACAAACCGTTCGTCAGTCTGAGATCATATGAAAAAGTTATACGTGTTAACGTGATTGAAAATTTTAATTAAATAAAAATGAATATGGCCACAAAATTTCAATCCACTTGCCACGTCACCATGATCATTATTCCACCCGCGCATAAAACTATTGAGGTCACACTATTAACGTCTCCAAACCACCACCTTTGACCGTCCATATCTCGTAGCTCCGACCTCTGTTTGACTAGAAACCATCGCCATCGTGAAGCTCTTGATGAGCAACACCTCCCTCTCCGACCGTTCTACCTCCTGTCAACCCACGTGGGCACCGCCCTGTTGAAAATTTCAGATTTTGACTCTTATTTTGAGAATTTCGGAAAATCCTGACCACCATACACCAAATTGAACCCATCGTTGGATCTGTATGCTCGATCACTACAACTTTCATTCAGGATCCATCGCTAATCGACGAACGAATCAAAAACCCCCAAATTTCCCCTTATTTGCATTTTTCTGCATTTGACTACGATTTACCATTGATCCGAGCACTGTTTGGCAAAACGGACGCTTCCCGTTAGTTTGTATCGTTAAGTCCTTTCCAACTATATATAATTCGATAGGGTTTGAGATATTTGAATTTTTGACGTTGTTTTTAGATCTATATCCGCCATTTAACAGAGGTTAGAGTTGAATTTCAGGATTAGGGCTGAAAAAAATGAAATAGAGGCTACTGCTACGGCTGGTAATTATAATTTATAGTGTTCATCAAATGCGTTTAGTTGCATATACCTGATTGACCCAAAATAGACCGTTTATCGTCAAAACGGTCATATTTTGCGCATCCATAATTCTGATCGAAAACCTGACAGTCTGTATATTGAAAATAATACTTTTGAATTAATTGGAAAAAGGTCTCGAGTCCTAATTCCATCATCTTCAAAAGTTACCATTCAAAATCAGTTTAAATCGATTTAAATTACTTAAATAAATTGCAGTGCGTTTTAGCATCGTACGATTAAATGGTAAGTCTGATCGCTATGAAATTTGGAATGCTACAATAATTTACTGTTACAGATCCGTTGAAACTGATTTCGTCGAATTCTGAGATAGTGTCCAAAATGGCTATTTTCCAGGTTAATTAATTAATAGAAATCTCAAATTTCAGTTACTCACTTTCAAATGAATTCAAAGGTCTTTTAATTTTATTCAAACCAAAATTATATTTAAAATAACTTTATAAATAAATTTCCCATCATTTTAAATTCAAATTTTGATTATTTACCAAATAATATTTGAATTTCAATTATATACGAATTAACTAAATTTCAATGTTGTATTTCCGTTTTCAACATCTATCAATACAAACCAAATTAAAATTTCATTTACAATCAATAGATGTTATTATTGTTATTATCAGTTGAATTTCATTTCTAAATCAATTTAATTAAGTTCACTTATAAAATTTACATAATTAAAGTCATTAAATTTTATTTATAACCATTAAATAATAAAAATCCTATTAAGTACAATAATTTAAATATTCAAAAAAGGGGTTGTTACTGTATTTTTATTATAAAAACCATAAATTTGAATATTTAAGAAAAATTAAATACTCCAAACTAAAGCGATAAAATTTTGGGTTTTTAGAAAATAAGTATATAGATTCATACACATAGAGGGAGATCATATATTCAGGAGGAGTAATAAAATATTATTTATTTAAAGAGTCATATAGATGTCATCCTCAAAAGGGGGAGAATGTTGAAAACACGATTTTGGTGTTTTAACGATAACAACTAAATGACAATGTACAAACGTTCTGTTGAGTTATTTTAGAACAGTAACTAAAATATTATATTGTAAAAATAAACTGGTTGGAAAACGCGATATGAAGAATAGAATTTTGAAGAGATGAACGTAAGAATTTAACATGGGATCATTAAAGAAAGAAAGACATGAGATTCCACCCAGCTGTTAGTGCAGTTGGTATTGAAAAGATAGCAAAATTTATCATCATAGGTAAAAAGGCGGAATTCATAAAATGTGATAGAGATGAGACTCGATCTTGGCACCTACTGTATCCAAAGAGCATGCATCTACCAACTGAAACATGTAGCCCTTAAATTAATAGGTCAGACGTTTGGTACCTAAGTCAGATGTCTAATCTTAGAATCTGCATTTTTTATATACTAGGTCAGAGTCTGAATGTAGAGCCCAGATGTTTGATCTTGCTCATCCAGGTCAGGCGTTTGAGGCCATGGCTAGATGTCTAAAACCTGGTTTAGTAATTTTTTAAAAAATTCCTAAACCAGTCATAAGAAGATTGCGATACTACTAGATTACTAGTCAAAATATGTGTTGTTTAAAAACAATCTACTGTCAAAGAAACATTCTTGTATTGAAGCCTGATCCTCCGGATGAAGCGAGGGCGTTTAGTTAGTGAAAGGCCGAAGGGGAGCTTCAGAAATGGACATAGGACGGGAGGTCGAACTAGTATAAAAGCTTTGTTGTGATTGCTATTATTTTTCTTCTTTATTATATTGTGTTATTTGTACAATTATATACATACTTGTTATATTCAATAGATATGATCCATTTAGACATAACAACTTTACTCTATTTTTTGCACGCATAAAAAGAAATAAATCTGCATCTTTTCAACTAACATTTACATAATTAGACATTTTCAGAGCATGTGTAATTTACTATAGAAAAACTGAAAATAACTGAATTATGAACATTTGTCTATTACTCTCATTTCTTCTTTCTTTTATTTAAGGTTTACTTACTTTATAGTGAACGTAAATTTAGCTTTAGGAAATAGTCTTTTATCACTTGTTCGGTTATAAAAACTGCATTATAATATGTTTCATTATTTTGATATTAATATTAGGCACAATAATACATAATTGCAAGATATTTCTTGCTTCTTTTTTCATTGTTGACTTAGTGCTAGTTACAACAACTTCCCTATTTTGCACTAATCTCACTTTCGTTACTCTTATCCTTGCAACTATATTTACCACGCATTTTCCTTATAATATTAAATTATAGAAATATAACCTTATTTCTCAACCAACCAACTAACTTAATACTAACTCCCAATCTAACTTATTCACTAGAATTTTGTTTTTATTTTATGTGACACCCCACGTCCGTTAATCTCACTCATATGAGAATGCATTAAGTTTCGTGAAGCGCAATAGGTAAACAGTAACTAAAATTCACAAGACATAATGTAAAATGCAGCGGAATTTTTTTTCCAAATTTTTATTTCAATTTAAAACATGTCATTACATCTCAAATGTCAAAACCATAATCATTTGCCTCAATAATATCATAGTACAAAAACCATAGACAATATCCCTCAAGTTTCATCATAATAAACATGAATAAACTGAAGTAAATACATGAAAAGGAGTGCTGTCCAAGTCCAAGCAGAATCACGATCTCAACTACTGTCCACTTCCACTATGTGAACCGGAGGGGGGAAAGGAAGAGGAAGAAGGGAAAACAAAATAGGTCAGACACAAAGTCTAACAAGCTCCAATGATTTTTAGCACAAGCCTATGACAAGAGGTGTCAAGACAGATAAATAATACTAGATGAGAAAGTACAGTAAAATATAATGTACGAGGTAAACGAGATATCAAAATAAGACAAAGGTAAATTAAACTTCTCATTCATACCCCAAGAATCAAGTTACTGCACAAATTACTAGTATTAACAGGATTAGGTGTTACCCTAGTTACTACACATGCGATCGGCTCCCAATTACCCGAATATCCTGTGTGGTCCCGGTGGTAGGGTGCATCAGTCCCCTAACCCTGCAACTTATAAGACAGATACATATTCGTTGATGTTACAACGTCTTAATTTCCCCTAATCGAACCTATGCACTCTCATGAATGTAACGACCCAGTTTTTAGGCGACTTTGGTTATCGACATAAACTCAATGATGACTAACCAAAAGATTGAAAAAAACCCGGTGGTTAATGAAAGAAATTAGAGGGTGAGAATATATAAGATAGAAACTTAGAATAGAAGAAGAAGAAGAACACAACTTCAGAGTAACACGAACCTCATAGTGGAATGAATAACATATAATATATAACATAACTTTGAAATATACATCTGTACTTGAATATATTTCATTATCAAAGTACAATACTTACAACACAGCGGAAATAAACAATAGCTATGTATAATCCTGAAGCCTCCTGCTCTAGCTCTTCAAGTATCTGTAAATCCCGACTACTTGACTGCCCGTACAAAATTGGGCACCCAAGAGTTTAGGGAAAACAAAACAAAATAAACTCCGGGTCAGTCATGGGACTGGTATGAGTAAAACAGTTTAAAACGGTTTGAGCCGTTAAACGATATCTCATAAGACCACGTCTTATAACGGAACGGGTTTTTCCCTTATGAGAATCTAAAACAATCTTTATACCAAACTCATTGATATTATAATAATGTCTATCAACCACAATATAATAATCATCTAGCAGAACGCTTTCATCTCACGTTCTACATACATAGTATACAAAAAAAAACGCAAGCACGTATTGAGTAATGGATTTCCAACTATGACAAGGTATGTAACCACCTTACGCTAGTGTACCTCTAGAGAGGAATACACTGGGTTCAACAAGAACATCTTGCAACCCGGCCACACATGACCGACCACTCATTTCGCTTGAGTGTATCGAATGTATATCACCAACGGTTGGGATCAGCAACCGTTTCCCGAATAGGACAGCAACAATAATAGATTTTTAGAAATAAAGAAACTCTAGATCAGGTGATTATAAACCCTAATAGGTGCGACCTACATAGCCATGCTGCCTGCCCGATTTCTGTCATTTCTCAGTTGATGAGGCTGGAGGTCATAACGTATCTTTCAATAGATTACTCCTTCATTCACTTTGAATGCCACATCGTCATGCCCGTCAAATCTCAAATTGATTTCCCCAAAAATATCATGGGTATGAGCTAAGAGAAACAAATTCCACCGCTACCAACATAAGTTCGTTTGAAACGATCAACTTACGTGATCTACCAGATGTACTCTATCAAACATCCGTCCATTCAATTTGTCCTGGGATTGGACAAACCGAAGGCACTATTCAATACACCCATCTTAGGCACTGTTATCTAAGACTTATACAATAGCCCTTACACTTTGCTCCGTCTTCAATTATCTTTGGCATATATGATTCGCAACGCTTATGCCAATACAGAGTGGTTCTTTGGATAATAATCCAACCGGTCTCTCCATATTAACAACGTTAAAATGGTCAAAACTTTGATAGTCGGTGATTTAACTATCAAAGAAAAACATGTGTGCAAACAACGATATTATTTCCAGATGGAAATTTTATCGATTAATCATCAAACATATGTATATATATGTTTGCTCATTTCTATGTTTAGAAATTATACGTTATTAACACTGGAAAGCATTTCCATGGCTTAATTACGTATCACTATTCTTCCACATCTATTAGACTCCAACTATAAACTAAGAAGAGAACAACTCCCTAAGTATAAACCCCGAAGGCCGAAACCAACATCAGATCGATACTTAGAAAACCATTCAACTTATTAGTCTCTAGTCAGTTTCTAATTTTTGTTTAACTCCTTTTTGATCAACTATGTTCGATTAACTCCTTTCGATTAACTCGATTCGATTAACTCCTCTATTTATTTTCCCAATAAATAATCCTTTATTATATTTATTTTCTAAATAAATAATCCTTTATTCTATTTGTAAATGTTTTACAAGTATTTCTCTTTCTAATTCTACCTGTAAATGGTTTATAAATATTCCCTTTTCAATTCGTTTCACAAATATTTCCCTTTTCTCTTTATTTATTCCCTAAATAAATATATTCTTTATTCTTGCTATTTATTTTCCCAATAAATATTCCTTTTAATATCTTATTTAAATACCAAATAAATAATCCATTTATAATATCTTATTTATTTATTCTAAATAAATAATCCACTTTATACATATTCCATTTATAAATATTCTCTTTTATAAAATCTTTTGATTTTATAAATAATTTCCCTTACAAAATCATTTGATTTTATAAATAATATTTTTCAGTATTACTTTGAAAATTCCTTTTCCCATATTCCGGTATTTTAATATTTACCATATCAAATCACGATGACCAATATCGTCCCAACACACATAATCGACAACAGATTATATATCACATCATATAAAATATATGAACAGAACAGTATTATAAATATTGAGGAACCCAGTTGGGTCCCTCTGATCTGTTTCCCTGCATCAAAGATGTTAAACAATACGAATATAACATATTCTGATAAACAGAATCAATATTCGATTAACGATTTATATATATATATATATCGTTATCTATGATTTCAATCAATACACAAACAATTCAACCAAACAGTTAACACACAACAACCAGTCATCATTTATCAGTTCTAAACATACGTTATAAAAATAAAACTGTTCAGAGTTGGTGAGTTTTACCCACATTGGCAGTTCATCGTTAAAGAATGATAAACTATTTTGTTTGATTTGAATCAAACAATTTATTTTGCCCTAAATTCAAATGAGCTCCAATCCACTCCCAGTCAGTTCCATTGGGTAGTGTCCGTTCATACGATCCCAACGCAACTTACGGTTCGTCAATCTGATATTGTATGATCAAGTTATTGAATTAACAAGTTTGAACCTTATAAATTTTAAATATAACTTAAACTAAAATTTCAAATGGGCTTTACCATACTCTAGGCCCAACACCCCTTTCAAGCCCATCTCGTGGACATCCCTTCTTCCCCAAACATCACCGTTAGCTTCCCAACCTGTTTCTCCTCCATTACAACAATTCCACCGATCCAAACCTCCTCCATCTTTCAACTAAATTCAAAACCAATTTCACCAACGATCTTCTCTTTAAACTCTCTTCCTTCCCAACATCATCTTCTCCAACTCGCAACCTCCTTACCATTTCCGTTCTACAGCACGTACGTGAGCCATACAGTGTCGGCTCGACAATTTTAGCCACCAAATTGTCTCAAAACTTCACACAAGATGCTAAACGTTGCAACGAACTCAAAGACCATACTGAAAACAAGCATCGATGTTTCAGTTGAACACAAAATCCAAACCTAGCTATATTTCCATGCGCTGTGCATTTCTGGAGCGACGCAAAGCTTCTTCGAACCCTTCAACTTGTACATAGAATCGAAGAGCATCAGCCACCGATCACAAATATATGAAGTTTGGATTTTATCTGATTTTTTCCGATTATATTTTGATTTCAAAAATCACGAATTGGGTTTTGAGAAATGAATTACTGGCGGCATAAAAACTGAATATATAAAGGGAGTCAACATTTTGTGTGGTGAAAAAGGAGCATATGTGGCCTTTCCTAGGCCTTAGAATGGTTTTAGATATTTTATTTTAATTATTTTATATTCGTTTCTGCCTTCTAAAAATCCGTGTGATCACACATGACACTCAAAAATCATGAAAGTAGGCATGCAGCTACAGATCGACATTACGGTCCCAACGAAACTGGTTTCGTCGAATTTCGACTTCGTATGCTTACATAGCGTATTTTTAACCATCGAAATACTGACTGTTTTTCACATTAAAAATTGGTACAGCCACATACTGACTCTAAAAATCATGAAACTTGACAACTAACAATAATTTGGCATTGCGGATCCAACAAAATTAGTTTCGTCGAATTCTGAAGTCGTTTGCAAAACTGGCTATTTTTAAAGCCCTAAATAAACCTTTTAAATATATAAATATATTTAAAAACAATTAAGTTAAATATTCATAAATAAATATTATCATATATATCCACAGACGATATCACACAGCTCTAGAATATTCCTACGTGAATTTCTAACTCGATATTTCAAATCCCGATTAAATCGATATTCGATTTATAATGAAATTCCTTTTACAAATATAAATAAATTATAAAGGAATTCAACAGCGACTTTTCTAAAATTTGATTTGGACATATCTCAAAATCTATACGACGAAATCCAGATTTCCCTCTTCCATTAGAAAAATATACTCCACCAGCTCCACACGTTTCTTGTTTCACAGAAATCCGATTAAAAACGAACCCTGTACATTCAGTTGAAGTTCGAATCGCCAATTTACGAACTGCAGCGCCATTTTAAGCTCGATTATAATTATAATATAATTATACATTCAACTGTCGTTAATTAAATATATTCGTTATTCAAATTAAATTCTAAACTGACTTATATATTTTGAATTTGCCCAATTCACACCAGATCGCCGTCTCAGCCAATTCTGATTATTTCTGAATTTAATATATTATTTTAATTAAATATTCACTCTTATTTAATTCAACGACCATTAAATCCTCTAAACTCTATTTAAGTAATTAAATAAATTAATTATTATATCGCCGAAAAATGCAGGTCATTACAATGACTCCGCCGGAACGCGCCTGTACCCACCGTCCACCTTTGAACCTCTTACAATCCAGATCAGTAAATCGTGCCTTGGCCCCTACTTAATGTGAGGCCCCTTTTAAGATACCAACAGGGATACTGACCAATACGGGTTCCACACAACTTGACATAAGCCACTGCCTAGGGTTGTGTCCCCAAGTAACTAGGATTTAAGAGTCCCCAAAACTTGAGACAAATAACTAGACCCGGGACCTCTTAGCTTATTAATTAACAAGTTTAACTTAGTAGGTTTAAGTCCATTAATAAGCCTGGTTGTAAATGAAATTTACACTAAATGTTATTTTTTACAACCCCTTTCCAAAACAAGCGCCTGCCCATATGTGTGTATATATATATGGCAGTAATTCATTTTACTTAATTTTTACATCTGGTGCCCATACTTTCTTACATGTTATACTTAATACTAAATTAAGTATAATCCTAGTAGATTAACATGTTGCATATTCTTCCTTTTATGTAATTATCCCAAGTTTACAGTCAAAGTTTCCCAATTTACAATATGCCCAAATTTCTCCATTTTTGTAAAGACCCGAAAATGCATACCCTTTGAGCTGACTAATATTCCACATGTTTAACCCAAAGTACATGAAAATATGAATCTTTAATCGAAAGGAAATTAGAGGATGAGAAGAGAAAGAATAAATATTACGATAGAAGAATAAGAAGAAGAACCAACATTACACAGAGTCTTACATCGCAGCGGAATAAAATATAATATAGAAATAATCCTTTATAAAGAACTTGAAAAAAATACTTACAATCATCAGAGTACAATTGTCAAAAACAATATGGACAGTTATAATAACCTATCCACAAATACAACACACAATGGGATAATAATATATATAATACGTCCGGACTCCTCCATCTCATATCTGAACTTCACAACATCCGATAACCTGAACCTGTAACTCATGCTGATCCAAGCATTACAAATGCTATGGTTCAGTCTGGTGAACCGGCATGAAAAAAACCCATTAAGTTTATAGATAAAATCCATATTGCTTAACTTTGAAAATCTTTGAAACAAAGGGTAATAGTAAGACTAGCCCACACATAAACACGGACGGTTTTTACCTTACTATAACCAAAACATTTTTTAAATCAATACTATTCTGATATTATAATAGTGATGTAAATCAAGTAAATAACCAAGTAGCAGAACGCTTGCATCTCACACTCCACATATATAGTATAAAATAAAAAACCTGGGGTCTCTTATTGGAGATTGGATTCCAACTATGACAAGATATGGGACAACCTCCCGATCAGTGTAGTCTAAAAAGGGATACACTAGATTTAATAAGAACATCTTGCAACACTGCCACACATAACCGCCCACTCATTTAGCTTGAGTGTAGCAAACGCATTATCGTCCGACGGTTTCAAGGGCCCACCGTCCATCTGCAGAGATGCAAAATTGAAATAAGAACAAATAAGTAATTTCTCTAGATTTGTGATAATACACCCTGCTTGGGTGCGACCCAACAAGCCATGAAGCCTTCCGATTTTTGTCATTTCCCGGTTGTGCGGCTTGAGGCTATGTAGTCTTCTAGAATAGCACACCACCATTTACTTTGAATATCACATCGTCAAATCCATAATTCACATATTGATTATACAAATACACACTGGGTGTTAAAATAAAGAGAAGTTTCCTTCTCCCCACCAACTTGGTATATTCGTATAAATCAACGGGCGTGATTGTTGGAAATACTCTATTAGACATCCATCCATTCAAGTTGTCCCAGGATTGGACAAACCGAAGGCACTCTCCTACCGCATCCAAAGGATTAGTAGCGAGAAGTCCTTACAAATCCGTAAAATCCCACTCACGATCGAATCACGTTAGAATACCTCCGTGTTACAACATAGAGAACACTCGACAAGTAATTCATCCGCTTATGAAGATCCACGGTCTTTAGTTGCTCCATCTTCATAAGCATTTTTCACGTTTTGTATTTGTTGGTCGGAATGGTTTTCAAATATAAATTCGATCCCAGTCTTTCCGTACCAATAATTGTTGGCCATATTTTGATAGTCGGTTATTTAACTATCAAAATAAAACAACCATCCATCCATAAAAAACAAATCCACTAATTCAATACTCAACATCATTTGGCCTCTTTAATTAACAATCAGTTAATTAATCTTCTAAAATCCTTAATCATTTAACATATGGAAAACCTTTTCATTTCCATTTGAACATTGTCCCTTAAACCACAAACGCTCATTACTTACTTCATTTATCTAACCCTTGCTATCGTACCTGACCTTTCCTTAGACAATAATGAAGCCAATCAAGTTGGGGTATAATTACCACTCAAACCTTAACTGAACAACATTATTAACTTCGAAATAGATTGAGTTCACAACTTCGAATACCCATAACATTCACCCTCGTATCTCTTGAATTCAATTCAAGAATCCTTCTCTTTTACGAAAATCGATTATAACAATAATGTTATAACCCACGCTTCCAAAATAATTAACTTTTAAAAATATACTTTTATTCATCAATTTAAGTAAATAATTATGTTATAAATTTAAATAAAAGATTTAAACCTTAGTTAACACAAAGAGCAAAAAGTATTTTCCTAAACTCGACGTAGTCGAACTCCCACGTATAACTCTTAATCCGAATAATCTTTTATTTAATAAGTATTCTAAACTTTGCAATAAATTAACTATTTTGAACTTCAGGATAAATCTTTTTGTTCTGGTCAACTCCATTAAACTTCCTTTGGGTTTACGAATCCCATTTTTACTCTCTTTTGGACTCTTAAAACTATTTACAACATTCTTTTTAGAAATCAACTTGGTTTACTTTTTCACTAACTATTATTATAATAATTAATCTCCCTATAAAGATAATTCAAATAATAATCGACTTAAATAACAACTAATGATTTCTAAATTTCCTTGAATACTCGATCTATGTTAAAATAGTTGCCTTAAACAACTCAAAGCATAGTTAATTTGTTAGTCAGTCCCTTTAAATTAATTATTTTATTCCATTCAGGTCATTGTTTTTAAATGATTATAAAAATGTAATTAACTTTGGTGTTTCAAACAAAATCGTATTTCAAAATCATATGAATAGAAATTTGAAAACGTTCTAAATTTGTTTAATATTGATTTTTAAAACAATCCTTACTTTATCGGTGGTACTAAAGAGGCAAATGTCTACTAAAGTACCAAACCGTGAAATATTAGTCAATTCAGTAAAATATATAAGCATATTGATAAACATTATCAATAATAGTGAGGAATTCGGTTGGATTCCTCTAACCTGTCCTTCCGTGCATCACAATGGGTTTCCTCAATTTCATTACATCAATAACTTATAATAAACGGAAATAAACAGTAACTAATAACGGTTAACAATCAATTAACAACATCCATTCAAGCATCCAATTATCTATTAAATACGTTTATATTATAAATGTAACCAATAAGGTAAGTTACCTTGTTTGGAATCTGATCGTTAAAATAATGATTTAACTCAATTAAACTAAACAACCGTTTAATTTAATCAATGAATATAAAAAATAATCACCATTCATGCAAACTGTCATCCATCAACCATAAGCAAACATTGCACACAAAATAAAATTCCGACTTATAAAAATATAAGTGGGTTAAACTAAGTGAGTTAAACTCGTCTTGGGTTCCCTTAGTTGAGATAATGACTGTTGCCAATTAAATTAAACACGCGTTTAATTTAATTGGAAATATCAGCTATATCCAGTGCGTCCAAATCTATTCTAGAATGAAGCGCTCGTCACGACGATTCCAACGTTTCCTGATTTGACCAAATATATTAACATACAAGCACGTAATACCAATTATAACGTATGACTTTATTTAAATTAATTAAATACCTTACTTAAATAATATTTAGATTTTTACGTATACTTTGAACAAACTATATATTCGGCTATGTTAAGCAGGGGATTAGGCAAATATAATTAGGCCTGTACATGCGGCCACAGGCTTCTAATTCTTCCTACCTAGTTGTGTTAATATCAGTATCTTCTAATACGAAAGAAAACAAATGTTTAATTTACCGATATGACAAGGCATGGGAACTTAATAATTTACTTGGGTGATAAATTTGGACTAATCATTCTTTAATATTTTTAATATAGTAGGCTGAAGCCCATTATAAAAATAGCAGCCCGTGTTACTGTAATTTAATTATGCTAATCATTAGTTTCTAAAAAAGTTACATGGTTACACATAGGATTATGCATTATTATAATTAGGTGTGTTTAAACTAGATTAGGAACATTTGCTTTTCACTATTCACTCACCTTCTTCCCCATATTTCTTCTTCGACCAATATTACTTCTTTGTTAATACATAACGCGAGCTTCCCCATGCATAGCCCACATGCAAAAGCCTTCTCTCCCCAAATAATCCTGCCATCCCTATGCTATACTGCTCCTTCCCTCTTCATTTCGAAATGCCCCACTTAAGAACTTGCGCACCAACATAAACACGAACCAGGCCCTCTCACCCTTTCTCTACGTTAATGCTATCCCTCCCTTCACTGCTTTCTTACGTCCACCATCCCAATGAAACTACTAATATTCACACAATCTTTCCCCTGCCAACTCTATGACATTCCACTCCTCCCCAAAGCCACTTGCACCGGAACAAATACCACCTTCCTGCACGTTTTCATCATGCAGGCCTCATCTACTGGCTACTAGTCGACCTTATTCTCCCGCCGGCAAACAAGCCGTCGCCGCTCTCTCCCAAGGTCACCAGAGGCCACCGGGCTTTGCCTCGGATCCACCCTATTTCCCTCTCCCTTACGCTAGTTGAACACATGGCTCGATCGCCTGGTTTGGGTGGGGATGGTTTGTTTTGAAAGGGACGGTGGAGAGTTGTTTAAATTTGCTGAAATAGAATTAATGGTGTGCGCATCAATATATAGAAGCGTGATTAATTCGGGATAAGAACAATGTCTTTTCATGCAGCGCAAAATAGGGACAAGTAGGTATGGTTTTTGATAGGTTAGAACACAATTGTTTTGTTGCTTGAAAGGTAGGCAAAAAAAAATCTGTTTTGGAGATGCAAAAATGACAGAAGAATTGACAGCGGGGAAAAATATATGACATTTTATATCCACTTTAAAATATTACAGTACCGCCATTTTGTCGTTGCCCATTAAATACACACCGACTTGCATGATCTCCAAACACGACAAAAATAGACGTGCTGCTATGTATTGTCGTTACGATCTCAAAGAAATTGATTTCGTTGAAAATGGACTCCGTTTATATAACGACATTATTTTAATTTATCGGTTCACTTTTAAATTGAACAAACTGACAAAACAACTTCAATTGGCTCCAAACTGAAAATTTAGCAATAATTAATTGTACGCATTCCAATAAATTTGTTTCGTAGGAAACGAAGATCGTTTGAAAAAACAATTGTTTTTAAAGCTTATAAAATATCGATAAAATAATATTAAATTTCAAAACAGCTCAATTTAACATAATAAATTAATATCATGGTATATATATTCAAATGGAATCTTATGCAGCTTCAGACTCAAGCAATATAGATTTTCAAACTCAATATTCAGAAATTCGGTTTAAAATGATTTCCAAATATATAGAAATTCCTTTATATTTATTAATCAAATCGTTATAATTTATTAACAATTCCATAGCGACTGCTTGGAATTTTAGTCTGGACATAACATATAATTTATAAACTAAAATCTCGTTTTTTCTCTTTTATTAGAAATTTATCATCAAATAGATTCAAGGGTTCCTATTTCACAGAAATTCGACTTATATCGGATCACGTATATTCAGTTAAAGTTCAAAACTTAATATTATGAACTACTGCGTCGTTTCGAGCTCGTTTTAACTATATAATAAATATAAGCGTTCAAACTCCATTCTACTAAGTAAATTTGATATAAAAATCCATTAATATCACCAAATCAATATTTAAAACAGATTTAAATATTCATAATTATCATTCAAAAATTTGGGACATTACATTCCTCCCCCTAAAAAAATTTCATCCTCGAAATTACAAGGTAAGAAGAATGAACTGAATCCCAATTATTTTAAAATAATTATTTTTAAATTATCATAAAAAAAATCGAACTCTTAGAAATTTCCGGAAATTTTGCAAGAACCTCCTCTATGTGGTTTGATCGGTACTGCTACAACTGCCGCTCCGGCCCTTAATTTCTCCCAAAAGAAAACTAAAAGCCAAATGGCTTCCCAATCCGGGTATAAAATCAATCTCCAACCAATTATATATTAAGGTTTACCTATTTGTCGAGCAACTCAATTCCAATTTCGAAGAATAAAACTAATTGCTCTTCATCTTCCAACCTATACTTCAGTCTCCGTAACCAAATCAAATCTCATAGCCTTCTGGTAGTCTGTACTAATTTATAATGCCAATAACAAATACCAGGTTAAATCTTTTAGTTTCCATCCAAATTCATTATACTGGGATTGATTCCCTTGTTTTGAATTCATTAAATTTCTTATTAACTCATTGCTGGATTTAATTTAACCAACCAATATCCAATAAATCAGACAATACACAATCAAACCAATTTATATTATATTCAATATTAATATTTATTATTTGTATTCACTTTGGTTAAACATATTTTAATATCAACCGATTAATATCAAATTGGTTTCCATTATTATCTATTTGATTTCCAAATTCCAGATATATTTTATTCAATTTCATTTCTTAATTTAATTTAAATTTCAAGCAAATCAATCAAAACAACCAAACAACTAATATTATTATAATATAGAAAATTAGTTCCCTTTTCTATGTGAAAATATAATCGGAGTAAAATTATCTTATTTACCTTCTTTATAAAATAATATCGTGTCAATTGTCAGTTCAATATGGTTTTCCAACACTTGAACCGATTAATCAACACAATACAAAACATTTTTATATAAAATTTACAAATATGTTCTCTCGTATATACACTCAAACTCAATCCAGGGTATTACTAACCCTGTCTCTATCGAGCTACGCCACAGTGCCAAGGTAATTACTTAACCAATAACTTTGATGCTAAATGTAAAGACCCGTAAATCTGTACCCTTCTAGTTGACTAATATTCCACACGTTCAACCCAAAGTGCACGAAAATATGAATCTTTAATATAAACAAAATTAGAGGAGGAAAAGAGGAAGAATAAATATTAGGATAGAATAATAAGAAGAAGAACCAACACTACACAGAGTCTCACATCGCCGCAGAATAAAATATAATATAGAAATAATCCTTTATAAAGAACTTGAAAAAAAATACTTACAATCATCAGAGTACAACAGTCAAAAACAATATGGACAGTTATAATAACCTGTCCACAAACACAACAAACAACAAGATAATATTATATATATATATATATATATATAATACGTCCGGACTCCTCCAGCTCATCTCTGAACTTCACAGCATCCGATAACCTGAACCAGTAACTCGGGCCGACCCAAGCATTACAAACATCACAGATCAGTCTGGTGAACCGATGTGATAAAAACCCACTAAATTTACAAATAACATCCATATTGATTAACTTTAAAAACCTTTGAAACAAAGGGTAATGGTAAGACCAACCCACACATAAACACAGAAGGTTTTAACCTTACTATAACCAAAACATTTTTGAAGTCAACACTATTCTGATATTATAATATTGATGTAAATCAAGTAAATAACTAAGTAGTAGAACGCTTGCATCTCATGCTCCACATATATAGTGTAAAATCAAAAACTGCGGGGCTCTTGTTGAAGATTGGATTCCAACTATGATAAGGTATGGGATGAAAGTGTGCATGTGTACATGCTACAGTACACAAGGATCGTGTAATATGACAAACAATATTCAAGTATAGAGTAATAGCTAATCACAGAACAATATAATAGTAAATGCAGTAAAAAGGAAAAATCACACCAGAGATTTTTATACTGGTTCGGAGCACCATTTACGTCCAGTCCCAGACTTCTATCTGGATTTTGACTAACCAATACCTCACTTCACCCGGAGGAACAGGTATACAACACCCGAGCAGCCGAACGGGATTTCACGCCTCTAACAACACCGAGGACTTCAACACTTGCATGATCACACACAGGACTTCAACACATGCCTGATCACACACAGGACTTCAACTAAAACAACGGTTTTGACTTTTGCTTTGTGTTCTTGATTCAACACGGATAGTCAAAAGTTTGAGTACAATCTTCCTATAATCTGATCCTCAAGTATATACTTTGAATGCGTAGATTTAAGGAAGTAGAATGCTTGTTGAATCAAATAATATTAAATTGATTCAAGGATTCAACAAGTTTTTGAATTTGGAGAGCTTTTGTTTTGCAAAGAGCATGAAAATGCAATTCAGAAATTAGAGAGAATATAGAATGATTTGGTTAATTGTAAAACAAGTTTGAAGTTGTGTGACGATCCCAAACCCCGATAAGACGGTAGAAAGGGTAATCTTTGGAATATAACACATAAACAGATTACAGCAGAATAGAAATAAATAAATACACCAGATAATGTACAATAGAATGCACTGGATAAACATAATCATCAGAGTTACACAGTATACATGATCATACTTAGTACAAATACAGTTCAACTATACATAAATGTCTACAGCGGAAAACAAACATAACATGTACAATAGGAGCTAAACATCATAAAAAGAGATAAATGATAGAATCCATCTTCAGCTCTAGCCATCCAGAAAGAGCCTGCCAAAACCTGAATACAAGGCTGCCCGTGTGGAAAAGGGGCACCCGAGTTTGCAAGTGAAACAAACTACGAGTCAGTCATGGGACTGGTATGAGAAATCTATTCAACACATTTTATAATATGGCCAATCACAGAACCACGCCACTTTCGCAGAACGGGTTTACTACATTGGATTGCCAGTGCTTTAAACAAACAAATCTTTTAAACATCGCAATGCTTTTTATAAAGTGAATATTAGGCTCACATCCCTATTTTGAAACTTAATTAGGCTCACATCCGGTCATAAACTTAATTTAGGTCCCTGTTTTCAAAACTTATCAAATAATAATTAAAAAAAATTCGTAAATTAGTAATAAAATATATTATGCATTATACACAAAATTCAGTTAAAAAAACAACAAAAATAATGTCAGAAAGAAGAAAACAGCAAAAAAAAAAAAAAAAAAAAACAGAAAAAACTGCAGTTAAATGCATAATATTATGCACGTTTTTTATTTTATTGCATGCATATGTGCAATTATTGCAGTTCTTCCAGCGCGTAGATTTAAGTTAATATTTCAGTTCATTTTTATTTGCATCCAAATGTGCAAATTTCTCAGAAAACATGCACACATGTGTGCAACATTTTTTTAGGATAACACACTGGCTAAAAGTAGGGACCTAATTTATATAAAAAAAAGTTTTGAAAATTTTAAACCCGCCCCCTATTTTATTACTTCCGCCTTTTTTTTGTTTTTAAAAAAAATGTGCTTTTTTTCATAAAAAAAAAATTCTAAAATCTGGAAATAATGTCAGGATTGTACGGAAATCAAAAAAAATAGTTGCATACATTTATGCAATTATTACTGATAATTGCATATATGTATGCAACTTTTCCGTAAGCTGTGTTCAGATTAAAATATGAAAATAAACCTGCACAAATGTGTGCAAGTATTTGAAATATTTGCACACATGTATGCACGTATTTGCATGAAGAAAAATCAACGAAGATGAATGTAGTGAAAAATAAGCACTGATGTATGCAGGAAAATGATATATGTGCATACTATTATGCATTTAACTGGAAATTTCGTTTTTTCTGTTTTTTTTATTTTTGACGCCTTGTTTGATGATTTTTTGTTCTGAATTTTTTAGCGTTTATATGTTTTATTTAAATACGAATTTACATAATTTTTTTATATTTTTTTTGATGAATTTTCAGAAAATAGGGACCTAATTTACAATAAGTTTATGACCGGGTTTTTTTTCTATTTTGAAACTATATCAGGGACCTGTAAAAAACGCACCCTTTTATAAAAATGAAGCCATTATAAGACTCAGTTCCCATCATACAATGCAACACAAACTAGAGGATAGATTTACCTTATAATGGCCAAAATATGCTTGATACAAGCAAAACAAATCATTTGATATTATTGCTAGTGTATATATGTTTCAAAAACAATTTCAATCATAACTATCAATCATAGACGGCATGGGTACCATATATCATGTCGCCATATATATATATATATATATACACACAATCAAAACCGCACGGTGTCGTATTTGGAAATTGGATTTCCATAATGAACCAAGGAAAAAGATAGTCCTTACCGAATTCGAGACTGTCTAGCCCGAGTCTCAGGCTACAGCCGCAACTGCACCTAGGAGCCACAGGGCCGGTCCACCGATGTGGATTAAAATGCCTGAACACTGCGTATCCCCGCACTTTGGGGCGTAAATGAGCCCAATAACTCCATCGGTTCCTGATTGACCGATATATCCGAGGCGCCTCGCAACAGCAACAACCACACAATTGAAAATAATATAAATGTCAGGGCTGGTAGGTCACTGACACCACCCTAGCTAGAAAGAAACGCATGTCCTCCCTAGATCCTTCTCCCATTTCTGGTCCATACCGGGATGTGACGCTCGCGAATTCACGTTATACACTAAGCCATGCCACACAGGCCGTGCTTTGATCATCAACCACAAGACGTTGCTTTTCAACAGAAGCCTTGATCATCTGCCACTTAGGCATGCCACACAGGCAATTCACTCCATGCGACTGAAATCTATCGATATATAACCACTCAGCTCGTACGTCTCAGAGAAGGGCGTTAAGCAAGAGAATAAATTCTCTGTCGCCGAACAGATATATATTTAATAGAGATCAATCAGCACAGAACAAAATCCAATGTCAGACACACAGTCCCTTTACAAGTTCGTTCTGGGTCTGAACGAAACCGGAGGCACTCAATACCTCGCATATCCGTACAATCAACTAGTACGTCCGGACGGCTATTACTTCAACCCCTTCAAGGTAGCTACTCCCATCATGAGCATCAGTAGCACCCCTCCATTCGACGTGCAGATCATCGGTCTTGCACCGTCTTAATATCTTCGACTTTCACATGTCGATCAATTATTGGAAATGAGAATTAACTCGGCCTTTTCAAATAATTCACGTATATTTAGAATTTCAAATCAATTCATTTCAATGGTTAAATTATTTGATATCACTAATTCTGTTCTTTAATGTAATTTTCACGCCAAACACATTCAACAATCAAATATCACATAAACCAAGCAAATTCAGTTAATTTCCATTTCCTATCGTTTATAATATTTTATCACGATTTATCGCTATTTTTATTTATTTAAAAATAGCCAATTCATTCAAAACAACGCTTCAGACCATAACGCGGCCGTGGCGCTGTTTTTCTTCAGATTTGATTTACACATATCTGAAAATCTAACCGTTGGATCTTCACAAATTTTATGTCATTAGAAAGATCTTTTCAAAACGAATCCAATGGTTTCAGTTTCGGGCAAATCCGACGGTCGGATCTCCTGCACTAATCGTTTGAAGTTACGATTTCAAAATATGAACTGCAACATCGTTATTCGATTTAATTTAATTTAATTATATATATATATATATATAATCGATTCTGGCACTGTTTTTCTTTAGATTTGAATTAAACATTCCGGACAATCCATCCATTGGATCTTCACACAGTGGGTGTCGTTGGAAAGAGATTTCCAAAGCGAACCCAACGGTTTTGGTTTCGGGAAAATCCGATGGTCGGATCTTCCGCACTAATCATTTGAAACCACAGTTTCAAAACACGAACTACAGCGTCGTAATTCGATTTAATTTAATTATATATATATATATAAATATAATTCATTCTTCGGTTTCAAAACTATTTTCACTTCATATATTTGATAAAAATGATATTTTTATCATCAAAATATTTATTCAACACATGAATATTTTTAGCACTTCATATTTGCAATAAAAAGGTAGATTTTATTGTTCAATCTATATATTCAACACATGAATGTTTTCGACTTCACACACACGATAAAAATATGATTTTTATCGTTCTAGTCCTTTATTCAACACATGAATATTTTCTATAGTTTTTATATATAATAAAAATATAATTTTTATTGTAAAACAATTTATTTCAAAACACGATTATTTTATGTAGTCCATACATAAGGTAAAAATGTTATTTTTGGTGTTAAAACAATTTATTTAAAATACTAATATTTTATATAGCCTATATATATAATAAAAATGTGATTTTTATCTTTCAAATAATTTATTCAACTGATGAACTTCATTCAACACATGAATTTCTACTCAACACACGAATATAATTTCAACACATGAAAATAATTCTAACACATGAATATTATTGAAACTTTCGGCAGCATAACGGCAGGGTAGTAAAAACCGGCACCGTCCCTAGTAAGGCTCCTCGCTCTACCTTAAAACCTCGCGGTTTTTGACTATGGCGATTTTCAATATCTAGTTCGCACGCAGGCGAATTTTCCCATATACTAACCCTATTGGGATTACAATCACAATCAATCATTTCAATTCAACCATTCATGATATTCACCAAATTTCACATCAACCAATAATCCAAACAATATCACAACCAATATACATCGTCCATGGTCTGTGGACGAGCGGAGTGTATGTATATATATATATATATATATATATATATATATATCGATATACGTGTATAACTATATTTCGATTTCACTTCAATATCATTTCAATTTATTTCAACGCATATATTATTTTTACAACGCATATATAACTTATATATCGAACATACAACTTATACAACGCTTATACATGAGGTATACAACGCTTATATAACTCATACATCGACTATATAATTTATACATTGTTGTTTTCCATATCGTTTACAAATTAGAAATCTCACATTGGGTTCCACTCCACCAAAAATAGCAAAAGGCTCAAAAAAATATGCAGTCTCTTCTAAATTGTAGAAGACATCCACACGAGTCCACTGTCTCTTGTTTCACTGGATTTCGACCAAATAGCAAAAAGATATGATTTTTAGAATTTTGCGACGGTTTTAAATGTTGAAAACAGTTAAATATGGCCAAAGCTGTATACTTTTCAAACCTGTTCAAAACTAGGTTTTCGATTTTCAGCCAAACCGTGAATCAATGCGAGGATCGGGCTGCGAAGCATCGAAGGCCTACGTGAGGCGCACGTGCACCGGAAATGGGGCCCACTGCGGTGGCCACAATCGATGGCAGCGGCGGTGGAAAGTCTCCGACTTTGGAGGCTTTAAACTCGATGAATACCAAACTAAAAATTACAAATCCTATATGGATTTAAAGAGGAGAAGGAGAGCTTCAAAATGAATCAAGAATTACGCAATTTCATTGTGAAACGGAAGAGAAATCGAAGAGAGAAGTTCTCAGCCCCTTTCCGTCGTTTGCAACAGGTATATCGGGGAGAGAGAAATTCAAACCGTGAATGATGATTGGCTGGCCCCTTTTTTTATTTATTTAATTCTTTAAAATCCGTAAATACCCCTTATCACATACGAACTCCAATTCAAACCCAACGACTGTCGCCCCTAGCTAACTACCCCCATTCCGAACACAATGGGATATGTTTCATAGGCCCATTCGACTGTTTCAGTCAGTTTTTCTTCAAATTAAAATATAAAACATTCAAATTCTATTTTGAACGTACATTTTAATTTACCAGGGCCACAAACTGATTTGAAAAATTCCAGAAAAATAAATCTAGCTATGTTTTGACACTACAGTCCCAACAAAACTAGTTTCGTCAAATTCTGAGACCGTTTGAAAAATGGTCATTTTCTGGTCGATCCAATTTAACAGAAATTAAGCAAACACGTTTTCTTTTGCCACGCTCACATACTAGCTTCAAAAATTGTGAAATTTGAAACCTAGCAATTATTTGACATCCCAGATCCAAAAAAGTGGTTTCGTCGAATTCCGAGGTCGTTTGCAAAATGTCTATTTTCAAGGGCTATATATTCTCTATAGCGACCTTTCTGAAAATTCATTTGGCCATAACTTTTGACGCCCGCTACAAAACTACGATTTTTCAGATTCGTTAGAAAGATATTCACTAACAGATTTAAATATTTTTGGTTTCACTAAAATCCGATTTATTTTGCACCCGGTACAGTCAGTCAAAGTTTGAATTGAAATTTTGAAACTGCTGCGCTATTTCAGGCCTTGTTTATAATTTAAAATAATTATATTTATTTTCAAACATCGATTCAAACTACTTTTCGCCATTATTATTTAAAATATTTTATTTTAAATATCTAAAATCCACTAAATTATCCAAATTAAATTTTTTAAACTGGCTCAGATTTTCCATGTTGTTACAACCCCCCCTCCACTTAAAACTTTTCGTCCCTGAAAATGAACAAAGTCGAAAGTTGTTAAATTAACCAACTCTGCTTTCCTTCTGGCCTCCATTTTTCAACTTTTCAGTTTCTAAGAATTTTCGAATTCTTCAAAAATTTGGCTAGCACCCTAAATTTTCGAAAAATTTCGCAATAACCTCCTTTGTATGGGGGACTTCGGGATATTTCTAATAGCCTCCCATGGCCCTCACCAATCCAAAAGAAAAAGGAAAAGCCAATCGGCTCATAAAATCATCAAATCCCAAGAAATACAATAAACATATACCTATTTGTCGGCAAAATTTTTTATTCCTCTGCTTAGCTGTTTATCCATAACATGTTCACATATATATAATGCACATGTATATATTTCTATCAATTTCTAAATCAGTTCAATATTTGATCAATTGCATACATTTAACTTCATTCCCTTATTGATTAAATTAACTATCATCCTAGTAATTCAATTAATATAATCCACAATCACACAACACAACCAACAATCAATTTGTTTTTAACTTTTTCCCTATTGAGTCTAGGCTTCTTTCTGAACTCAGACTTTGTACTGGCCTCAGGCTGTGCACTTGTCTCTGGGCTATCAGTTTCAAACTTCCTTTTATTGCTAAAACTGACTTCCTCTTCATCGACAAAAATGCCTCGTTTATCTAGACCTTCATACTGATAAGCCATGTATATCATTTCAGAAAAAGGAAGCTTCACATGCCCCATCACACTATTCTGGTACTTTCTTTGGAGACCATTAATAAACCTCAGATTCTTCCTCTTTGGATCTTGAATTAGATGAGGGGCAAAATGAGAAAGTTCATTGAATTTCTTATGATATTCTGGAATGGTCATATCCCCTTGTATCAAATAATAGAATTCATCACATAACCGCCCAGTTGCTTCTGGAGGAATAAATTTTTCACTGAAAATTTCCTTAAATCTATCCCAGGTGATATCACCTTCTGGATTATCTTTAACAATCGAATCCCACCAGAACAAAGCTTCGTCTTTGAGTGCCCAAGATGCCAGTAATCTTTTCTGGTCATCCCTCAGCGTTAAACCTTCAAAGATTTTCTCAGCAGAATGAATCCAAGCTTGTGTTTTAATAATAGATTCTTCGCCCAAGAATGGTACTCCACCCATGTTTCTATATTTCTTAAGTAGAGCTTCAACATCAGGCTCCAACCTACCTGTTCTACTTCTGCCACTCATTTTTCAATGTCCGCAAATAGCAGACAAAGTGTTAGGCCCACAGAAAAGGTAATTTTAAAACATAGAGACATATACATGAATGTAAATGTGTCTATCGAGGTGTATTTTATTCTGCTATACTCATACTAGGATATTACTGATCCTATCTGTTATGAGTTATTCGCCTTAGAACACTACTGGTTCTATTTCTGACGAGTTCGTCAATATGTTATATTCCAGAACTAAGCTTAACCAAAGCTCTGATACCACGTTTGTGACGACCCCAAACCCCGATAAGACGGTAGCAAGGGTAATCTTTGGAATATAGCACATAAACAGATAACAGTAGAACAGAAATAAATAAATACACCAGATAATGTACAATAGAATGTACTGGATAAACATAATCATCAGAGTTACACAGTATACAGGATCATACATAGTACAAATACAGTTCAGCTATACATAAATGTCTATAGCGGAAAACAAGCATAATATGTACAATAGGAGCTGAACGGCATAAAAAGAGATAAATGATAGAATCCATCTTCAGCTCCAGCTATCCAGAAAGAGCCTGCCAAAACCTGAATACAAGGCTGCCCGTGTAGAAAAAGGGGCACCCGAGTTTGCAAGTGAAAAAACTACGAGTCAGTCATGGGACTGGTATGAGAAATATACTCAACACATTTTATAATATGGCCAATCACAGGACCACGCCACTTTCGCGGAACGGGTTTACTCCATTGGATTGCCAGTGCTTTAAACAAATAAATCTTTTAAACGTCGCAATGCTTTTTATAAAAATGAAGCCATTATAAGACTCAGTTCCCATCACCCAATGCAACACAAACCAGAGGATAGAGTTTTACCTTATAATGGACAAAATATGCTTGATACGAGCAAAACAAATCATTTGATATTATTGCTAGTGTATATATGTTTCAAAAACAATTTCAATCATAACAATCAATCATAGACGGCATGGGTACCATATATCATGTCGCCATATATATACAATCAAAACCGCACGGTTTCGTATTTGGAAATTGGATTTCCATCATGAACCAAGGCAAAAGATAGTCCTTACCGAATTCGAGACTGTCTAGCCCGAGTCTCAGGCTACGGCCGCAACTGCACCTAGGAGCCACAGGGCTGGTCCACCGATGTGGAGTAAAATGCCTGAACACTGCATTTCCCCGCCCTTTGGGGCGTAAATGAGCCCAATGACTCCATCGGTCCTGGATCGACTGATATATCCGAGGAGCCTCGCAACAGCAACAACCACACAGGTGAAAATAATATAAAAGTCAGGGCTGGTAGGTCACTGACACCACCCTAGCTAGAAAGAAACGCATGTCCTCCCTGGATCCTTCTCCCGTTTTTGGTCCATACCGGGGTGTGAGGCTCGCGAATTCATGTTATACACTAAGCCATGCCACACAGGCCGTGATTTGATCATCAACCACAAGACTTTGCTTTTCAACAGAAGCCTTGATCATCTGCCACTTAGGCATGCCACACAGGCAATTCACTCCATGCGACTGATTTATATCGATATATAATCTCTGAGCTCGTACGTCTCAGAGAAGGGCATTAAGCAAGAGAATAAATTCTCCGCCGCCAAACAGATATATTTAATAGCGATCAATCAACGCAGAACAAAATCCAATGTCAGACACAAAATCCATTTACAAGTTCGTTCTGGCTCTGAATGAAACCGGAGGCACTCAATACCTCGCATATCCGTACAATCAACAAGTACGTCCGGACGGCTACTACTTCAACCCCTTCAAGGTAGCTACTCCCATCATGAGCATCAGTAGCACCCGTCCATTCGACGTGCAGATCGTCGATCTTGCACCGTCTTCATATTTTCAACTTTCACTCGTCGATCAATTATTTGAAATGAGAATTAACTCGGCCTTTTCAAATAATTCACGTATATTTAGAATTTCAAATCAATTCATTTCAATGGTTAAATTATTCGATATCACTAATTCTATTCTTTAATGTAATTTTCACGCCAAACACATTCAACCATCAAATATCACATAAACCGAGCAAATTCAGTTTATTTCCATTCCCTATCGTTTATAATATTTTATCACGATTTATCACTATTTTTATTTATTTAAAAATAGCCAATTCATTCAAAACAACGCTTCAGGCCATAACGCGGTCGTGGCGCTGTTTTTCTTCAGATTTGATTTACACATATCTGAAAATCTAACCGTTGGATCTTCACAAATTTTATATCATTAGAAAGATCTTTTCAAAACGAATCCAAAGGTTTCAGTTTCGGGCAAATCCGACGGTCGGATGTCCCGCGCTAATCGTTTGAAGTTACGATTTCAAAATACGAACTGCAGCGTCGTTATTCAATTCAATTTAATTATATATATATATAATCGATTCTGGCGTTGTTTTTCTTCAAATTTGAATTAAACATTCCAGACAATCCAACAGTTGGATCTTCACACAGTGGGTGTCGTTGGAAAGAGATTTCCAAAGCGAACCCAACGATTTCGGTTTCGGGAAAATCTGATGGTTGGATCTCCCGCACTAATCGTTTGAAATCACAGTTTCAAAACACGAACTACAGCGTCATTATTCGATTTAATTTAATTATATTTATACATATATAATTCATTCTTCGATTTCAAAACTATTTTCACTTCATATATTTGATAAGAATGATATTTTTATCATCAAAATATTTATTCGACACATGAATATTTTTAGCACTTTATATTTACAATAAAAAGGTAGATTTTATTGTTCAATCTATATATTCAACACATGAATGTTTTCGACTTCACGCACACGATAAAAATATGATTTTTATCGTTCTAGTCCTTCATTCAACACATGAATATTTTCTATAGTTTATATATATAATAAAAATGTAATTTTTATTGTAAAACAATTTATTTCAAAACACGATTATTTTATATAGTCTATACATAAGGTAAAAATGTGGTGTTAAAACAATTTGTTTAAAAAGCAAACATTTTATATAGCCTATATATATATAATAAAAATGTGATTTTTATCTTTTAAATAATTTATTCAACACATGATCTTCATTCAACACATGAATTTCTACTCAACACACGAATATAATTTCAACACATGAAAATAATTTTAACACATGAATATTATTGAAAATTTTGGCAGCATAACGGCAGGGTAGTAAAAACTGGCACCATCCCTAGTACGGCTCCTCGCTCTACCTTAAAACCTCGTGGTTTTTGACAATGGGGATTTTCCATATCTAGTTTGCACGCAGGCGAATTTTCCCATATACTAATCCTATTGGGATTACAATCACAATTAATCATTTCAATTCAACCATTCATGATATTCCCCAAATTTCACATCAACCAATAATCCAAACAATATCACAACCAATATATATCGTCCATGGTCTATGGACGAGGGGAGTGTGTGTGTATATATATATACGTATATAACTATATTTCGATTTCACTTCAATATCATTTCAATTTATTTCAACGCATATATTATTTTTACAACGCATATATAACTTATATATCGAACGTACAACTTATACAATGCTTATACATGAGGTGTACAACGCTTATATAACTCATACATCGACTATATAATTTATACATCGTTGTTTTCCATATCGTTTATAAATTAGAAATCTCACATTGGGTTCCACTCTACCAAAAATAGCAGAAGGCTCAGAAAAATATGCGGTCTCTTCTAAAATGTAGAAGACGTCCACACGAGTCCACTATCCCTTGTTTTATTGGATTTCGACCACATAGCAAAAAGATATGATTTTTAGAAGTTTGCAATGGTTTTAAATGTCGAAAACAGTTAAATATGGCCAAAGCCGTATACTTTTCAAACCTGTTCAAAACTAGGTTTTAGATTTTCAGTCAAACCGTGAATCGATGCGAGGATCGGGCTGCGCAGCATCGAAGGCCTACGTGAGGCGCACATGCGCCGGAAATGGGGCCCACTTCGGTGGTCACAATCGACGGCGGTGGTGGAAAGTCTCCAACTTTGGAGGTTTCAAACTCGATGAATACAAAACTAAAAATTACAAATCCTATATGGATTTAAAGAGGAGAAGGAGAGCTTCAAAATGAATCAAGAATTACGCGATTTCATTGTGAAACGGAAGAGAAATCGAAGAGAGAAGTTCTCAGCCCCTTTCCGTCGTTCGCAGCAGGTGTATCGGGGAGAGAGAAACTCAAACCGTGAATGATGATTGGCTGGCCCCTTTTTTTTATTTATTTAATTCTTTAAAATCCGAAATTACCCCTTATCACATACGAACTACAACTCAAACCCAACGACTGTCGCCCCTAGCTAATTACCCCTATTCCGAACACAATGGGATATGTTTTGTAGGTCCATTCGACTGTTTCAGTCAGTTTTTCTTCAAATTAAAATATAAAACATTCAAATTCTGTTTTGAACGTATATTTTAATTTACCAGGGCCACAAACTGATTCGAAAAATTCCAGAAAAATAAATCTAGCTATGTTTTGACACTACGGTCCCAACAAAACTAGTTTCGTCGAATTCTGAGACTGTTTGAAAAATGGCCATTTTCTGGTCGATCCAATTTAACAGAAATTAACCAAACACGTTTTCTTTTGCCACGCTCACATACTAGCTTCAAAAATTGTGAAATTTGAAACCTAGCAATAATTTGACATCCCGGATCCAACAAAAGTGGTTTCGTCGAATTCTGAGGTCGTTTGCAAAATGTTTATTTTCAAGGGCTATATATTCTCTATAGCGACCTTTCTGAAAATTCATTTGGCCATAACTTTTGACGCCCGCTACGAAACTTCGATTTTTCTGATTCGTTAGAAAGATATTCACTAATAGATTTAAATATTTTTAGTTTCACTTAAATCCGATTTATTTTGCACTCGATACAGTCAGTCAAAGTTTGAATTGAAATTTTGAAACTGCCGCGCCATTTCAGGCCTTGTTTATAAGTTAAAATAATTATATTTATTTTCAAACATCGATTCAAACTACTTTTCATCGTTATTATTTAAAACATTTTATTTTAAATATCTAAAATCCACTAAATTAGCCAAATTAAAAATTTTAAACTGGCTCAGATTTTCCGGGTTGTTACAAGTTGTTTATATAATTGAGGAAAGGTAGTAATTCTTCATGAAGAGTTTCTATAAAAAGATATGTCCATTTCCTTTGATTATTGAATAGAAATCTCTTCACAAATAGAAGCAACCTTTCATAAAAAAACTTGCTGTTCAAAAACGGTCGATAGGTCAAAAATCACCGGTCGACTGGTTGGATTTAATTAAAATTGAAAATTCCAGAAAAGTAGCCGTTATAAGCAAAAACACATAAAACGGTCGAATGGTTATTTTCAACCAGTCGACCGGTTGATTTGAGAAATGTTTTTGTTTCCAAATAGAAACATAACCGGTCGACTGGTGGTTTTTTGGGCGGTCGACCGTTTTATGGTTGTGGACCAGAGGACCTCGGTCCACAGTCTATATCACTCTGCACTCTTTCCCGGTCGAAGCCTGGACCGTTTGGGCTTTTTCTGTGACTTTTCAATTCCTCAAATATACAGATTTCAGCAATGAAGATATGAGCATTTGTGTTATACTTTGAGGATAGATTTTAACATATTTTTAACATGACTCAAAGTAAAAATATATAAAAAACCTTATCTCTATGAAATGATCTTCATTGCAACTTTATATGTTGGCATCGATCAAAATCTTGTCTCAACATTCTCCCCTTTTTTGATTGATGACAACACCTTGGATTTTCTCCCTCTGAATATAAAGCTCCCCCTAAATTTCTGCAACATTTGTTAGTTCATAATATAAATAATCTTAACTTTTGATTCCTTCATTAACAAATGCTAGCAAAAATATACTATTATCTTGTTAAGCACATTATTTTAAATGATAGTATATGTAACATGAATGATATGAATAATCATAAGAGAAAATATTTCTCCCCCTTTGTCATCGATTAAAAAGAATAAATACCATAATAAGCACAGTAATCGAGAGTAGTAGAGAATACAATAATTATAGCACGTTTAGGAGATACCGAAAAACCTTCTCTTTGTTGTGGTATACCTGCAAAAAATATAACATATATAGTTTGGTACCCACTTGCTTTGTTTGGGTCCATGGATTAGATGGAAGGTAACCATACCCAAGAGGGTTTAATGGAACCTTTAAAGATATAATTTTCATTATTAACTACTGAATCAAAATAATCATCGATATATTTTTCTCTGTTTTTCCAACTTACAGGAACCCAAATACTTAAGTAATCTCTAGTGATATTCCTTTTCGTACTTCTATATTTATTATAAATACCGCTAGTCATAGAAGTATTTGAATTTCTATAATAATTGGGTCTTGGATGTGCATTAGTACTAGCAGTGATATTCTTATTGTACATAAAAGGATATCTAGTACTATTTCTATGATTGGTTTTATTATATTCTATACCACTTTTGTCATGTAAAGGTCGAGATCTAGACAAAATCATGTTTAAATCATTTTGACCTTTATTAAATTTCGCGAACTTATTTGTACATTTGATTCCACGGTCGCGATTGATATTTTCAAAAGAAACTTTGTTATTAATACCCTTATTTAATTTAGAATTCTTCCTTTTTAAAGTTCTATTCTCATTTTCGAGATAACTAATTTGAGATTCTGAATTATATAAAGATGATTGTAATTTTTCTTTTGAGTCAGAAATTTCATTTTGCAAAATATAACTATTCACCTTTAAGAACTCACATTCTTTAGATAATTCCAAATTCTTTTTAGATAGAGCTCCATTCTCTTTTTCAATAGATGAAATTAAAGAACTAGAATTATTTAAAGAATTTTCTAATGATTTATTTCTATTTTGCAAAAGATCGATTTCCTTTAAAAGAACATTGTTTTTATCTTCTAATTGCTCATTTTCTTTTTGAAGGAAATCTTTTTGAGAAACAAGCTTTTCTAAGGTGTTTTCAAAACATTTGGCTTGTTATACCAAAAAATTGTTTTCATCTTTTAATTTGGAATTTTCTTTCTCACAATTTTTGGATTTAGCTATAATGACAGCATTGAGTTTACTCAAAGTTTTAAAATCTTTCAATAATTTTTCGTGGTTTAACAAAAGATCTTTATATAATGAATCTACACATACCGATTGTGATCTGACTTTAGCCATGAGACATTTGCTTCCTTGCTCTCTTGATTCTGCTTTGTTGCTCTTCCACTTTCTAATCCCTTGACTAGACTTCTTTATTGCCGTTTGTTCTAGGATGTTATTACGATCTCTAGAACACCAGGCTCTGATACCAAATGAAAGTGCATGTGTGTACGTGCTATAGTACACAAGGATCGTGTAATATGACAAACAATATTCAGGTATAGAGTAATAGCTAATCACAGATTAATATAATAGTAAATGCAGTAAAAAGGAAAAATCACACCAGAAATTTTTATACTGGTTCGGAGCACCGTCCTACGTCCAGTCCCAGACTATTATCTGGATTTTCACTAATCAACACCTCACTTCACCCGGAGGAACAGGTATACAACACCCGAGCAGCCGAACGGGATTTCATGCCTCTAACAACACCGAGGACATCAACAATTGCCTGATCACACACAGGACTTCAACACTTGCCTGATCACACACAGGACTTCAACTAATACAATGGTTTTGACTTCTGCTTTGTGTTCTTGATTCAACATGGATAGTCAACAGTTTGAGTACAATCTTCCAATAATCTGATCCTCAAGCATATACTTTGAATGCGTAGATTTAAGGAAGTAGAATGCTTGATGAATCAAATGATATTAAATTGATTCAAGGATTCATCAAGTAATTGAATTTGGAGATCTTTTGTTTTGCAAAGAGTATGAAAATGCAATTCAAAAATTAGAGAGAATATAGAATGATTCGGTTAATTGTAAAACAAGTTTGAAGGTGTTTATATAATAGAGGAAAGGTAGTAATTCTTCATGAAGAGTTTCTATAAAAAGATATGTCCATTTCCTTTGATTATTAAATGGAAATCTCTTCACAAATAGAAGCAACCTTTCATAAAAAAACTTGATGTTCAAAAAACGGTCGACAGGTCAAAAATCACCGGTCGACTGTTTGAATTTAATTAAAATTGAAAATTCTAGAAAAGTAGCTGTTATGTGCAAAAACACATAAACCGGTCGACTGGTTATTTTCAACCGGCCGATTGGTAGATATGAGAAATGTTTTTGTTTCCAAACAGAAACATAACCGGTCGACTGGTGGTTTTTTGGGTGGTCGACCGTTTTATGGCTGTGGACCGGAGGACCTAGGTCCACAGTCTATATCACTCTGAACACTTTCCCAGTCGAAGCCTGGACCGCTTGGGCTTTTTATGTGACTTTTTAATTCCTTAAATATACAGATTTCAGCAACGAATATATGAGCATTCGTGTTATACTTTGAGGATAGATTTTAACATATTTCTAACACTACTCAAAGTAAAAATATATAAAAAACCTTATCTCTATAAAATGAATTTCATTGCAACTTTATATGTTGGCATTGATCAAAATCTTGTCTCAACATGGGACCACCTCCGGATCATTGTACTCTAAAGAGGTACACTGGGGTTCAACAAGAACATCTTGCAACTCGGTCACACATGACCGCCCACTCATTTTGCTTGAGTGTAGCAAATGTATTATCACCCGATGGTTTTAAGGGCCCATCGTCCATCCGTGGAGATACATAATCGAAAGAAGAACAAATATGGAATTTCTCTAGATTTGAGATAATACACCCTGCTTGGGTGCGACCCAACTAGCCATGCTGCCTGCCCGATTTTTGTCTTTTCCCAGTTGTGAGGCTTGAGGCTAAGTTGTCTTCTATAACAGCACACCACTACTTAATTTGAATGTCACATCGTCAAATCCGTAAATCACATATTGATTATACAAATACATAATGGGTGTTAAAATAAAGAGAAGTTTCCTTCTTCCTACCAAGTTGGTATATTCGTATAAATCAATGGGCGTGATTGTTGGAAAACTCTGTCAGACATTTTCCAAACAAGTTATCCTGGGATTGGAAAAACAGAAGGCACTCTCCTACTGCATCCAAAGGATCAGTAGCGAGAAGTCCTTACAAATCTGTAAAATCCCACTCACGATCGAATCACGTCAGAATACCTCTGTATTGCAACACAGAGAACATTCGACAAGTAATGCTTCCGCTTATCAAAATCCACGGTCTTTAATTGCTCCATCTTCATCAGCATCTTTCATGTTTTGTATTTGCTGGTTGGAATGGTTTTCAAATATAAATTTGATCCCGGTCTTTCTGTACCAACAATCGTTGGCCGGATTTTGATGGTTGGTTATTTAACTATCAAAATAAAACAACCATCCAACCATAAAAAAAAACAAATTCACTGATTCAATACTCAACATCATTTGGCCTCTTTAATTAACCATCAATTAATTAAGCTTCAAAATTCCTTAATCATTTAACATACAGAAAACCTTTCCATTTCCATTTGAACATTGTCCCTTAAACCACAAACGCTCATCACTTACTTCATTTATCTAACCCTTGCTATCGTACCTGACCATTCCTTAGCCAATAATAAAGTCAATCAAGTTGGGGTATAATTACCTCTCAGACCTTAACTGAACAACATTATTAACTTCGAAATAGATAGAGTTCACAACTTCGAATACCCATAACATTCACCCTCGTAGCTCTTGAATTTAATTCAAGAATCCTTCTCTTTTACGGAAACCGACTATAACAATAGTGTTATGACCTACGCTTCCAAAATATTTAACTTTTAAAAATATACTTTTACTCATCAATCTAAGTAAATAAATATATTATAAATTTAAATAAAAGATTTAAATCTTAGTTAACACAGAGAGGAAAAAGTATTTTCCTAAACTCGACGTAGTCGAACTCCCTGTATAACTTCCTTCGGATTTACGAATTCCATTTTTACTCTCATTTGGACTCTTAAAAATATTTACAACATTCTTTTTAGAGATCAACCTAGTTTACTTTTTCACTAAGTATTATTATAATAGTTAATCTCCCTATAAAGATAATTCAAATAATAATCAACTTAAATAATAACTAATGATTTCAAAATTTTCTTGAATACTCGATCCTCATTAAACAGTTGCCTTAGACAACTCAAAGCATAGTTAATTTGTTAACCAATTTTAGTCAGTCCCTTTAAATTAATTAATTTATTCCATTCAGGCCATTGTTTTTAAATGATTATAAAAACGTAATTAACTTTGGTGTTTCAAACAAAATCGTATTTCAAAATCATATATGAACTGAAATTTGAAAACGTTCTAAATCTGTTTAATATTGATTTTGAAACAAACCTTACTTTATCGGTGTTACTAAAGAGGCAAATTCTACTAAAGTACTAAACCGTGAAATATTAGTCAATTCAATAACAATATATAAGCATATTGATAAACATTATCAATAATAGTGAGGAATTCGGTTAGATTCCTCCAACATGTTCTTCCCTGCATCACAATGGGTTACCTCAATTTCATTACATCAATAACTTATAATAAACGGAAATAAATAGTTAATAATAACGGTCAACAATCAATTAACAACATCCATTCAAGCATCCAATTATCTATTAAAGACATTTATATTATAAACGTAACCAACAAGGTAAGTTACCTCGTTTAGAATCTAATCGTTAAAATAATGATTTAACTCGATTAAACTAAACAACTGTTTAATTTAATCAATGAATATTAAAAATATTCAGCATTCATGCAAATAGTCATCCAATCATCGACCATTAACAAACATTACACATAAAATAAAAACCTGACTTATAAAAATATAAGTGGGATAAACTAATTGAGTTGAAACCACCTTGGATTCCCTTAGTCGAGATAACAATTGTTCCCAATTAAATTAAACACGCATTTAATTTAATAGGAAATATCAGCTATATCCGGAGCGTCCAAATCTGTTCCACAATGAATCGCTCATCACGATGATTCCAATGTTTCCTGATTTGACCAAATCTGTTAACATACAATAACGTTATACCAGTTATAATGTACGACTTTATTTAAATTAATTAAATACCTTACTTAAATAATATTTAGATTTTTACGTATACTTCGAACAAGTTATAAATTCGGCTATGTTAAGCGGGGGTTAGGAAAATATAATTAGGCCCCGTACATGCGTCCACGGGCTTCTAATTCTTCCCACCTAGTTTTGTTAATATCAGTACAGAATGTCTTCTAATACGAAAGCAAACGAATGTTTAATTTACTGATATGACAAGGCATGGGAACTTAATAATCTACTTGGGTGACAAATCTAGACTGCTCATTTTTTAACATTTTGATTTTTATTTATTTTGTAGTAGGCAGAAGACCATTATAAAAACAATAGCTCGTGTTATTATAATTCGATTACGCTAATCGTTAGTTTCTAAACACGGTTACACATAGGATTACGCATTATTATAATTAGGTGTGTTTACTCTAGATTAGGAACATTTGCATTTCACTGTTCACTCACCTTCTTCCCCATATTTCTTCTCCGACCAATATTACTTCTTTTTAAGACATAACGCGAGCTTTCCCATGCATAGCCCACAAGCAAGAGCCTTCCTTCCCCAAATAATCCTGTCATCCCCTCGCTATACTGCTCCCTCCCTCTTCATTTCGAAATGCCCCACTTTAAAACTTGTGCTCCACCATAAACACGAACAAGCCTCTCTCACCCTTCCTCTACGTTATAGCCATCCCTCCGTTCGCCGCTTTCTTACGTCCACCATCCCACTGAAACTACTAATATTCACGCAGTCTTTCCCCTGCCAACCCGATGACATTCCACTCCTCCTCGAAGCCGCTTGCACCAGAACAAATACCAACTTCCTGCACGTGTTCATCACGCATGCCTCATCTTCTTGCTACTAGTTGGCCTCATTCTCCCCCCGGCAAACAAGCCGTCGTTGCACCCTCCCTAGATCACCAAAGGCGACCGACTTTTCCGCGGATCCACCCTACTTCCCTCTCCCTTACGCTAGTTGAACATGTGGTTCGATCTTCTTGTTTGGGTGGGGAGTGGTTTGTTTTGAATGGGACTATGGAGATTTGTTTAAATTTGCTGAAACAAAATTAATGGTGTGCACATAAATATATAAAGGAGTGATTGATCCGGGATAAGAACAGTGTCTTTTCGTGTTGCGCAAAATAGGGACAAGTAGGTATGGTTTTTGATAGGTTAGCACGCAGTTGTTTTGTTGCGTGAAAGTTAGGCAAGAAAATCTATTTGGCGACACAAAAATGACAGAAGAATTAACAACGGGGAAAAATATATGACATTTTATATCCATTTTAAAATATTACAGTACCGCCATTTTATCGTTGCCCGTTAAATATACACCAACTTACACGATCTCCAAACACAATAAAAATGGACGTGCCACTACGTCTTGTCGTTACGATCTCAAAGAAATTGATTTCATTGAAAACAGACTCCATTTTCATAACGGCGTTATTTTAATATATCGGTTCACTTTTAAATTGAACATATCGACAAAACAACTTCAATTGGGTCCAAACTGGAAATCTAGCAATAATTAGTTGTACGCATTCCAATAAAATTTGTTTCGTTGGGAACGGAGATCGTTTGAAAAAAAACAATTATTTTTAAAGCTTATAAAATATCAATAAAATAATATTAAATTTCAAAACAGCTCAATCTAACGATAATAAATTAATATCATTGTATATAAATATATATATTCAAATGGAATCTTATGCAGCTTCAGACTCAAGCAATGTAGATTTAAAAACATAATATTCATAAATTCGTGTTAAAAGGGTATCAAAATATATAGAAATTCCTTTATATTTATTAATTAAATCATTATAATTTATTAACAATTCCATAGCTGTTATTTGGAATTTTAATCTAAAGCTAAAATCTCGATTTTTCTCTTTTATTAGAAATTTACCATCAAATAGATTCAAGCGGTTCCTGTTTCACAGAAATCCAACTTATATCGAATCATCTGTACTCAATTAAAGTTCAAAACTTAATATTATGAACTACCTCATCATTTCGAGCTCGTTTTAACTATATAATAAATATAAACGTTCAAACTCCATTCTACTAAATAAATTCAGTATAAAAATCCATTAATATCACCAAATCAATATTTAAAACCGATTTAAATATTCATAATTATCGTTCAAAAATCTGGGATGTTATAATTTTAATGCCATTAATCAGTTATTCCAATTTATGTCATTTATACACAATCCAACGGTAATAACCTAGGCTTTTGAAAAGCCTAGGCTTAGCGTAAATAAAAAGGAGAAAGGGAGAAAACGGATCTAAAACTGAATAAAAGGCATGTAAAAGACCGTAAATAAATAAAATACATAATAGGGATAAGGAAGATAAAAGTATACATGAACATTATTGACGTCAAAAGTTGGTCTAATGACAACTAACCCCCAACGTGTGTCAACCACGCACGATAATATTCATAGAATGCGAGTAAAAAGTAAATTAACACAGGAGACACAATATTTTTATAGTGGTTCGGCTTAAACCAACCCAACGTCCATTTTATAATCTCTGTTTATACTGTTGATTACATGTTACAGTTGTTTTTCATTGAGAGAGAGTAGAGACAGAATTGGTTTATACACAAAATCCATGTGTTGAATCTAGAGTATGCGACATGCTATTTTTGGGACGTCAAACATGAGCTTTTTGTGGTGGATTCTAGATTCCCTTCCATTTCTGGAAACTGATTTATTAATAGGTGAGAAGGCGGGTCGAGTTTGAGTGTAACGTGGCATATATCTTTCTCGGGGTTGGCCACGTGTAACTCGATCCCATAAAGTAGTTGCAGGCGGGGGGACCCGGTTTACTGCTGATGAATAGTTCTTCTCGAAAGTTGCAACATACGTGGAGTTTGGGACTTGGTTCATAAAAAGTAGTACGAGATAAAGCTGATCGGTTCTATAGCCTTGGGAGTAGGACTTCGTCTTGTAGTAAACGATTTGGCTCGATTTCTCGATCCGATATTCTAGGCTTGATCTGATCTTTCAGGAATGACTCCATCGACCGATTGATGATCCGATCAATTGGATTGGTTTATCAATTTTGAGGAAGAGACCCTTTACTTGCTGTGAAGCCAATTCGGGTTGAATTATATTTGATCGACCTATGATGAAAGTCGACCCTGAAACATAGAACCGGGCCGATATGTGGTAGTGAGCCTTGATCTTGAGTTGTGATGGCTTTTGCCAAAACGCTAGTCAACACTATTCCCCCCAGAACATATCTCTTTGGTAAAGAAAGATGTGTTCTGGATTTTCAGGTGGATGTTGAATTAATATCTTTTTGGAAAACTGTTGATCACTGATGATTGTATTAAGGCCAGAAAACCGACGACCGCTAGGGATCATATTAATGCCGGAAAACCGACAATCACCAATGATCGTATTAAGGTCGAGATCTCCAAGAATGCCGAAAAACCAGTCGATCATATCAAGTCGACATCAAAGAAGAGCAGTAGAACCAGGACCTTTTCGAGTAAAGTAGTTCCTGTAAAGGTTTCAAGGTGGACATGCTAGATCCGGACGATGTAGCTCGGTACCATCAAGCACAAGTCATGCTTGGGTGCTTGCTAGGAGTATAAACTATCGTCGGATGTTTTTAAAGTGGGGTATTAACCATACTGTTGACCAACCTTTTGGCAAGGTCGTCAAGGTCCATTAGCATCACAGATTTCGACCAAATGGCCAGAAAGGCCGAATGATCCTAAATGAGGAATTAGCCGATCCATAGATGGGTCGGTCGATACCTGAGACTTAAGCCGAGCATAAGAGCCTGATACGCAAGCCAACTGAAGTCTGTGACTTTCGGACTGACTAGGTTAGGCCCAGCATAATTCTACATGAAATATCTCTCTGAAGAGTTGGTCTTACTCCTGCTTGAACGCTCTTAGTCATCCTTAATGATAGGTTCAGATCCTACTTGTGACCGCGGATTCCAATTACGTCTCCATTCATGAAAAGAACTCATCTTCAGGATCTCCTGGAGCCTTAGACCAGAGAACACGTGTCTCAGCCAATTTAAATGTTGTAGCACCTATAAATAGACCTTCTGGGCTCAGAAGAAGGATCTTTGGTGGGCAAATTTCCGATTATATCATTATTATGACTGTTCGTCTATAATAGATCAACTGATATAAGAATATTACAAAGTGGACTTGGGTTTGTTAACACTGAACCACTATAAACCTGTGTGTGATCGTTTTCCTCTTCATTTTTCATTTATTTGTCTTCATTTACTCATTACAAATTTATCTCATGGGTGTTGTGCCAATTTTTGGTGTCAACACTTTGGTGCTTTCACTGAGAACCATGATATTCTCAGCAGTTAGAGGATTTTTCTCTATTTTCGGATCACCAAGACCGAGACGATATCCCATGACTTTCCAAATATCATTGAATCATGGTCGCCAAATCCTCGGCATGCAACGTTGGAAAACAACCACAGGCTTCAATGTTAACAGACGTAGCCTGGGGTCGACCGATCCAGGGATTACTCCGGACCAACCTGCACTACTATATTCGATGCAACCCTCCGCAGCAGATCCAACTTCTAACTCAGCTTTTGCCACCCGTGATGAGTTTATGACAATAATAAATCAACTCTGGGAAACCACAGAGGCTTTAAATGCTCATGCGCAGGAGAATGCTGCAATGAAGCAAGATATGAATCGTATGTCAAGACAATAGGAATAATTCAAGAATCATCAATCTTCTCCCCGTCGACTGGACCAAAACTCGAAAGGCTCATCAGCATCTGAAGGAAGTAGAGATCGACTCAAATCGCGATGCCTATTGGAGAGACCCGAAAACATACATCAATTGCAACCAAAAAAGCATTCCGATTAGCTTTGAACAACTGACCAAGCAGGGATTGATCTGAAAAACCTAGAGGGCGTCGATCCAACGACTCGACGGGGCCAAAGTCTCTCTCCTTCGGCTCACCAAAATATCGTTCAGACAGATCAAGTTCCTATTCTCCCCCCACCCAACATCTTGAGAACGACCGAGATGTTCAGTGAACAGGGAGGACCGCCTGAACGGCGGCCCAAGCAACGTTGCCTATAGAGAGAGCGGGGAGAACTTGATCAGTTGACAATGCCGATCGATGTACACTCATTCCTCCCAATCTGATTGCCATGGTATGACAAATTATGAATGACAGTAAGGGCTACAAGATTTAAGACTGGGGGATTGACCAAAGCCATACGCCTTTCATAGATGACATTCTGCAGGAAGAATTCCGTAGAAGATTTAATATGCCCTAGATGAACCATTACAATAGAACCACCAACCCATTAGAACATTTGAAGAGATATCATGGCATATGGAGGAGGTTGTAGCTTCGGACACCATCAAATGCAAGGCTTTCCCGATTTTCCTGAGTGGAGCAGAGCTCATGTGGTTCACTCGTCTTCCTCCGAGGTCAGTCCCAAGCTTCAAAGACTTAAGTGAGAAATTCCGGAACCAATTCCACCTTCACGCTTCTAAGTCGAGGCATGCCACGACCCTTTCCGCTAGAAAGCAAGGAAGGGGTGAATCCCTAAGAAACTACCTCATTCCATTTAGCAGACCTGCCACCGAAGTAAGCAATCCTACTCACGAGACAATTTTGATGGCCATGGTAGATGACATTGACAAAAGGACGGAGTTCGGGAAATGCTTGATCGGGAAACAGCCCCTGACAATTGATATGTTACATGAAAAAACCAACATTCGATTGTGGTAGGAAGATGCGCAATTGGATGTACCAAAATACGTACCTACTAAACCTATTCAGAGTAATGTAGCAGTCAAGCAGTCCAGAGATAATTCTGGGAAGGTGGAAGTGAATGTTGGGAACTATGGTAAACGAAATGGTAACGAACCAAAAGGAGCCAATTGAAACCCTGGACAAAAGGAGAATTCCAGGAAGCGACCTCGATTTCAAGTTTTTGAAAGTTATACGACGTTGAATGTCATGACACACTAGAGAACATTTATCTTGATACATGAAGTACAGTCCAATACAAGATGCCGGCCTTGCGTGAGCCTATGGAAAAAGAAAGGGCGATTGGGAATTTTTGTTTGTTTCATGAGATTTATGGGCATACAACTAATGAATGTCGTTACCTTCAGGACATCTTTGATAAGTTAATTCGAGAAGGAAAACTCGATGAGTACAAGATGGTCCCGAAAGACAAGGGGCAAAGGACTTCAGCACCTAAGCAAAGTCAAGCGGCGCCTAGAGCCACAACCCAAGAAAAGGGAAAGGGGATAATGATCAATGCCATTGTTGGAGGACCTCATCTAGCAGGGCATAGCGTTTGGACTATGGAACGTTATGTAAACTCCACAAAGCATTAGGACATTGCAGGGAAAAGAACCCCTAAAGCTGCAAGTCCCATAAAGCAAAAAAGGACGATGACTGATGACATCATTTTCCATGATCGGGAGTCGACTGGTGTAGAAGCCCCGAGCATTGACCCATTGGCCATAACATCCATTATTGGACCGGCCATAATACGAAAGGTTTTGGTCGACAATGGGAGCTTGGTAAACATATTGTTCAAACATACGTATAACCAGATAAAGTTATAATTGAAGGACTTGAAGCCATGCACGAGCCAGATACGTGGGTTCAATGGGTCGTCAACTGAGTCGGTCGGTATGATCAACCTGTCGGTAGAATTGGGAGACAGAGACCATAGGAGAGTACGGATCCTACCGTTTGATGTAATGAATATAAACTCCCAATACAATGCATTCTTAGGGAGACCGACCCTAGTTGAGTTTAGTGCTTGTATTGCTCCTTGGTTCCTGCTTTTGAAATCCCCGACCGATGGAGGGATCGGGATAGTGGGTGGGGACCAAGTAACAGGGCAAGCCTTCTATTTGAAGAATGGAAAGAGATGCGAATAAAAAATAGCAAGTAAACAGAAGATACCCCTCCTTCTGCGGAGGGGAGGGAAGCGTATCAACTACAGAAAACATCCCGGCCAGGACCGTCCATCTGCCAGCTCGAGGACATCGATCCAAGAGAGGACGAAGAACCGAGATGTAGGAAGGCACCCCCAAATGAGACTACTGTGAAGATGTGTAATGACCCACCCCGAACTAATCAGATATTTCCCCGAAATGCGACTAGCACGAGATGGTTGTAAAAAGGGTTGAAATGATGAATCACCAAGAACCTGTAGTATATCTCACAACACATAGAATAAAATATAATAATAACATAACTTGATATAAAACATGCGAGACAGTACATAAGATGATAACTAAACAATATCCATCAAAGTAGCTGAATCCAAAATGCAGCTTCTTATCCAATTATTACAACTTTAAAATACTGTCTCTAAAAGGAAATAAAAGAGGTACACTACTAATTCCCAAAGCAGTGACCAGCAACAACACAGGGAGAATATATATATATAGTAGGTGGAAGCCTCCTGCTCGTCTACAAACAACTACTCATGCATAACCACCTAAACTGCCTCTAGTCTGCTCGTTTAGGAGCACCCAGAGTTATAAGAAGAGACATAAAACTCTAGGTCAGACGAAAGTCTGGTTTGAGCGATAGGTATTCTATATAACAAAATAAAGCAATAACAGATATAAATAATCATACCTGACCTGGACATGCAACCAAAGAGTTAGCACGACAAGATGCACAATACTCTAAGGTAATACTGAGTGTAAAATGGAAGTGTGCATGTCATAGTGATAGCAAGCATCAATCATAGCAATAATCCTTACATCTCTCACTCAGTGCGTAAAGCATACCCTGGTCTATAGTCACTAACCCTACCCAGTCCACACCGCCCTGGCTCTGGGGTACGGGGCCAACCATTCCACACCACCCTGGCTCTAGTTCGTCTCCATTTCCCCCTCTCAATGGTGACCCAAAGTTATAGACGTCGATAACTCCTTTGCACACGTCCCGCAGCAAAGCCCAACTCTTGAAGTTAGCTCGTTGGTTCCCATATGGATCTTAAGCGATAACTTCCCGTTTGGACTTCCTTTGCATCTCGGGTTTTGGTCGAATTGGAGTTGATATTCAGAAGAGTTCACGATCGTCGTCGCGTGGTAGAAGCTCAATTCTAGTTCGGTTCGGGGTCACCGTCACGGCTCGGTTCGTGGCCATCATCGGCTCGTGATCCTCCATCGGGGTCGGGTCGGGTCGTGATCCAACATCGGGGTCGTATCGTGATCCACCATCGGGGTCGGGTCATGGTCCTCCATCGGGATCGGGTCTTGATCCGCCATCGGGGTCGGGTCGTGGTCTACCATCGGGGTCGGGTCGTGGTCTACCATCGGGGTCGGGTCGTGGTCCACCATCGGGGTCGGGTCGTGGTCCAACATCAGGACCCGAAACCCTACAGTTTTTTTCCAGAAAGCTAATTTTGCAAAACGAAGGCGTTTTCAACCATTATAACTTTTCTATGCAATCATAAAATATACCAAATAGCAGTAGTAACATGTAGAATCAACCAAAATCATCAAAACAATGATTTCATATGTTAATTTAGATCAAACATACCTAAATCAATAATTTTCCCCTTAATCCTGTCTAACTATAGGATTAGCAAACTTAAACCAAATTAACCCAATTATATATACCTGACATAAAATATGATCTTAGAATTTATGCATATTTTTCCATAATTTTTGGATGTGTAATTTCGCTAATTTTCAATAATCACCCCTTATTAGCACTAATTAGTGTATAAACATGCAAATCACTCACCTTAGCCAATAACAAATGATAGATCTGAAACTTTTACGGATTTGGATCGGATTCCAATGTGGTCCAAAAGCTCTACCTCGAATTTGGTGTTAATCCGGCTTAATTTGATGTAAATTTGATTAATTTGTGATTAGAAAGTGATTAGAGAGAGATTTGGAAGACGGGAGCCATGACTTGGGTTTGAGAAAGGTTTGTGACGGCTAGAAAAATGAAAGGAGATGATTCTCCAACTCCTTTCAGCCCTCCCATAATCCTAATCCCAAATTGGGTTATGGCTAGCTGCTAATCACTTAATTAAGCCCAATTAGGTTGTTTTTCCATCTTCAAATCTTATTTCAGTCATATCTCCTAAATGGTAAGTCCGTTTGATTAATGTGACCACTCTACGGAATGGAAAACCATCATCCGAATCCAATGGAAGTGGTTTCGGGTCAAAACTCCTTACCAGTCAAAAATTATAGGCGAAACAGGATTTGCCAAAGGTAAAACGGTCATTTTAAATTCGGCAAAAATCGTGAATGTGGGAAATGACCCCAATAGTCGTTTCCTAAAGTTACACGACTATATGACTTCGTATGGTAATAAAAAAATATCCTACGATCCTCCGATACATAGAATATGATTCGTTACAAGAACTGAATCGATGACAATGACCCGATGCGGGTCTTGAAGATTGGATCGCATCTTGACCCCCTTCGGAGGAGGGAGTTGACCAAATTCATCTGTGCCAACCTTGACGTGTTTGCGTGGACCAATGCTGACATGTGTGGGATTTCACCCTCCATCATGACTCACTCTCTCAGTATCGACCCAAAGTATACCCCTGTGAAGTAGAAGAGGCGGATGCTCGGCTTAGAGAGGGCCGCGACCCTGAAGGAAGAAATTGGAAAGCTCCAAGCAAATGGGTTTATTTGAGATGCAACTTACCCTAAATGGATAACCAACCCAGTACTTGTGAAGAAGGCTAATGGAAAATAACGGATTTGGATCGATTTCTCTGACTTAAACAGAACTTTCCCTAAAGATTGTTTCCCATTGCCTAGGATTGATCAATTGGTCGACTCAACCGCATGACATGAACTCCTGTTATTTATTGGCGCTTATTCAGGGTACAATCAGATTGCGATGCATGTCCCAGACCAAGAACATACCAACTTCATAACGGATCATGGGTTATATTCTTACGTAGTCATGCCTTTTGGATTGAAAAACGCTGGGGTGACTTATCAGCGCTTGGTCAATCAGATGTTTCATGATCAGATAGGAAGAACAATGGACGTTTACATAGATGATATGTTGGTGAATTTAAGGCAATCATCTGATCACGTTAGAGACTTGTCAGAGATATTCAACATCCTTCAAAGGTATGAGATGAAGCTCAATCCCTAGAAGTGTTCCTTTGGGGTAGCATCGGGAAAGTTCTTGGGTTTCATAGTTAGCATTTGAGGGATCGAAATCAATCCCAGTCAGATTTTGGCCATCAAGGGAATCCAGGAACCTAGAAGAATCAAGGACGTGCAAAGCTTAGTAGGCAAGGTCGTAGCAATGGGTCGATTTATATCCAAGGCGACCAACAAGTGCTTACGTACCCTTCTTTGAATTGATCAAAAGAGGGAAACAAAGCTTGGCTTGGACACCTGACTGTGTCGAAGGCTTTCAGAACTTACTCGACCACCTGGAGAAACCTCCCATCTTGTCCAAACTGATCGACCATGAAGATCTATTTGTGTATTTGGAAGTATCCGCACATACAATCAGCTCGGTCCTAATCCGTAAGGAGGATTGGATACGACGACCAGTTTATTATGTTAATAAGAATCTGATAAGGGCTGAACACAACTATCTAAATATTGAAAAGCTCGTTTATAGTCTGCTGATCGCATCACAGAAGCTTCGACATTATTTCCAGGCCCATCCTATAAAAGTGTTCACCGACCAACCACTATGACAAGTCTTGCAACGGCCTGATGCAAGCGGGAGGCTGCTCAAATGGAACATCGAGTTGACTCAGTTCGACCTGACTTTTGTCCCACGGAAATCCATCCGGGGATAAGCACTGGCCGATTTTATAGTTGAGTTCACCCCTCTGGAGGACGACATCCTGGAGGATAGTACCAACCCTCCAGAAACCGAGTTGAGATCGGACACCTGGAAGTTGTACACAGATGGGGCTCATAACGATCTGCGTTCCGGTGCCGGCATAGTATTGTTATCCCTCGAAGGGCGGTCGATCTATTATGCCCTGAGATTGAGTTTCTTGGTTACCAACAATGACTCCAAGTATGAAGCCCTGGTTGCCGAGCTCAAACTCATTTAATATTTTCTGCCATTCTCAACTCATTGTATCAGGTTCGGATCTTGTATCAGACTAAAGGAGTTAGACTTGTCGCCTATCTTAAGCAGGTCGAGGAATTGCTAAAATTCTTGGATCAATATAGCATCTCCCACATTCCCAGAGAATAAAACCAGAAGGCGAATAGATTGGAAAAACTCGCTAGTTCTGACAGCCCGAGTGAAGCAGAGTTAGTTCCTATAGAGACTTTGAGCATTCCGAGTATCGACCATATAGAGGTAGATCAAACATAAATCGAACCTGAAAAAGAATCTTGGATGACTCCCATCATGAATTTCCTCCTACATGGTACTCTCCTCAAAAGAAAGAATAAGAGCGAGCCTTCATGCATCAAGCAACTTGGTAGACCCTCCAACAAGACTAACTCTATAAGAGGGGCTTTTCTGTTCCAATGCTTCGATGTGTGGCTAATGAAGATGTCAAAAGAACATTGAGAGAAGTGCATGAAGGAGTGTGCGGCGCACATATAGAAGGGAAAACCCTAACTAAGAAAGTGCTGCGATATGGGTACTTCTGGTCTAGTGTCAGTAAGGACACATTCAATCATTCTAGACGATGTGATAAATGCCAGAGGTTTGCTCAAATCCCTCTGTCCCCATCGACATATCTTACTCAGATGGTCAGCCCTTTGCCATTCGTCGTTTGGGGAATAGACATTATAGGGAGCCTACCAATCTCAAAAGAAGGTGCAAAATATGCGATCGTGGCGGTAGACTATTTTACAAATTGAGCAATAGGACGAACCACCTTCATGGATATCTTTACTTCGGAACAAAACAATTCGAATTAGGCTCAGTCAACCGGAATATGTATTATCCATACGGGAGATCTTCCAATTGAACCCGTCCTCCTCTCTTTGAAATAGGGGGTGCTTCCGGTTATGTGCATGCTTCAAACAATTTTGTCTTCTCCATATTACCATATCTATAGAGTCAATAATTTTCTATGAGGAACTATTGAACTCAATCACTTGCTGCCGTTACTCAACAGTTTTCTGATTTAAAGAAAAGCAGATTTTTTTTCAAAGAATTCATAAAATAAATATAAAAATTAGAAGAAAGAAAGGTATCTAGTATAAATTTGTGTGGTAATTATTTACTCACAATTTCTCTTTTCTTGTTCTATATTATGTTTTATGTTTTCCATATTTATTGTTGTGCCAATCCAACGCAAATTCTTATTTTATGTAATTTTTTATTTCATTTTTTTCTCAAGCCGAACAAATGACCACAATTACGACAAAGCAAGTAATTAGTTTTATTGTCAGGAATTTTATATGTTGGTTTGGTTTACCCCGAACTATTATAACTGACGATGGGACTCAGTTCGAAAGCTCAGTATTTAGAGACTATTGTGAACGATATCACATCGAGAAGAAGTACACCACTGTTGCACATCCGCAATCTAATGGACAAGTCGAAGCAGTCAATTTTTTTATTAAATCTGTCTTGAATATGTGATTAGAACGAGCCAAAGTCAAATGGGTCGATGAGCTTCTTTAGCCCTTTGGGCGTATCGTACCACCCATAAGACTACCACCGACCATACTCCCTTCGCCTTGTCTTACGGATCGGAAGCTGTCATCCCCATATAGCGTGAAGTTCCATCCATAGAACTACGTACTATGATCCGCTATCAAACAAAGCCCTTCTCTTGCAATCATTGGACATGATTGATGAAAAAGAAGAAGAAGCAAACCTCCATGCCGAAGCTCACTGGAGGAGGGTCGCCTTATATTACAATAAGAAGGTCCGACATAAGACATTTGATATTGGTGATCATGTCCTAAAATGGGTCTTCCCGACTCCCATACATATGGCCCCCAAGTGGGAAGGGCCCTATGTCATCCAACAAAAGCTTGATGATGGAACCTTCAGGCTAGCAACTGTTGATGGCAAACCTTTTCAAAGAGCATGGAATGCGGAGCATTTACGACTTTATCTTTCTTAGAACTTTTAGTTTTCTTATTATTCTACCTGTTTTAGTATTGTAATAAGGTGTGTCTCATCACCTGTAGTAGTTTATGAATAAAAGCCCCTTTCCTACTCTATCTTGTTACTGTGATGACTGTATGTTGTGACTCGACCAACATTAGGTCAAATGTTAACACCCCAGCCTACCAACCCATGTCATAATGGGTCGACTTCGTCCAGGAACCGGTAGGAAATATAGAGAACTAACTCTGAGCTTGATATTAACGCTCAAACCTCCAGGCCCTACTTTGTTGACTAAAAGTAAGGATGACGCCGGTGTAAACAGCATGACTGTTTGTTTAGAACAACTCTGATTCTCTTGACTTAAGAAGGAGTATAAAATTATGGATGAGTGTGAGAGGTGCACCCCGACTAAAGACCGCTCGATCCTTGGAAGTCTAACCCTTATTGACTAGAGGGAGAGTATATAAAGACTCTCGTATTACTAACCATGATTGTTCAACCTTCGAATTGGTGGATTTAATCCTGGGGTCGATGGGAAAACTTGATGACAGAACCTAATCCCACGATAATGGGGGCATGAGTATATACCAGTGATCTGACTATGAGTTTCGCCTAAGAGACACCCCGAGTTCAGAATAAATTGGGGACATTGGTATTATTCCCATAGGACTTTCTCCAATACTTAGACACATTAATAATACAAGTATTTAAAAACAATGAACCATTTTTAAACATTAAGCTTTACTTGCAAACTAAATATTGTTTACAGGTACTTCGAACTTTGTCCACAAAATGAAAGACTTGACAAAGACAAAACGCGAGGGCTGCACTCATAAACAACTTCCAAAGGGCCTAAAACAAATACACATTTAAAAACTTCTAAGCTCGGAGAGGCTTCCCACCAAACTTCTTCATTTCCTCCTTTTCTTTGTCACTCTTCTTAATTATCTCCTGCATTTCCTAGGTAGTCAAACATTGCTTTGATTTCTTGAGCGCACTACCAAAAGAAACAGATCGACTGGATGCCACCGATTCAAGCCTCATCTTACATGGATTAGTCATAGATGGAACAGGAGCCACATTGACAGATGAAAATAAAGTTGGTGGAATGCTTTGGAGGGGACGAATGTTAAGAGGTTCATCAGACAGTTCAACTTTAAGGGAAGAATCTTTTTTTTATCGTTCCTAGCCTTTATCTCCGCGATAGATGGGAGGTCGGAATTCTTGACCTCAATCATAAACTCTATTGCATCATTGCCCAATTCGAGATGGTTCGCCACTGGTTTCTTTGGAGCATCGGCTGTTTCCTCGTGTCTGCTAGGGATAGTGAGGGGATCCCTCTCTGATGCTTTAAGACTCCATTGTAGTGACTTCTTCAGTCAATCGAGTACGTATGACAGGAAGAAAAAAGTTATGATCATAGGAACGAATGATCGATGAGATGAAGAACAAAAAAGTAAGTTACCCTCAGTTGTGAATTCTGATGTTTTCTCTGAAGTCTTCCTTTGAAGAGCAGGAGAAACTGAGCTTTTTCCGGACAGAGGAAGAAGAGGATCATCTGGACTATATTCCTCTACTGTTCCAGGGGACTGATCTAGAAGAGGAGGAATGAAGGACGAACTGGCCTTATCCTTCGAAGAAGAGAAAGGAAGAGATGCCTCCGAAACTGACTTCCCTTTTGCTTTATATTGTTCAGCGTCTTCTAGTTCCTGTCCCTTTCTCCTCCCTTCAACTATCACTGTCTGCTCATCACCACCTACATATTAGGCCATTAACGCTTCTTTGTCCACCGGGTTATCCTTTGAAGCCTCGACTTTTTCTTTCATAAACACTTCCCATGCATCGATTAACACATGTTGATGATTTTTTGTCCAAGACAAATTCCTGTAGCGAAGAACGCGGACGAAAAACCGAAGAATGTTAGCTCCAAACCTCTTTCTTATTCCCTTTTTCTCAACGACATGTTCAACTTGATCAAACAAACTTCAATTTCATGTTGGAGGTGAGCATTGCCATCATTTTCGATTGCAGCAGCGGCAGGGTCCTCGGCCTATTTTCTTGCAAGCTCAGACGAAGCAACACGAGATTTGAGGGCTTGTACCTCCCGATCCAACCGACCTTTGTCGCTCCTTAAGATCTCATTTTCGGTTCTCAAGGTCATACACTTTTGACTCACTGATTCAAAACGAACCTCTAAATTTCTCTAAGTCTCTCGGCATTTTGCTCCAAGAGTAACCACCTCAGATTCACATTCCACTACCTTTTTCTAGAGCAGCTCAAAAGCCTTCTTATCAGCTTTCAGCTCCCTCCTTAAGCCTTCATTCTCTTCTGTTCTACTCATAACCACTTCGCACACTTGTCTTGCGTATGCGTACATCGCATCACATTGGGTTAGGGCGAAGTCAACATTCGATCAGGTTTGATCCTGGAGGTTCGGCGGGAACGGCTGCAGCATGGGGGAAGGGCCAATTCCAATAAAATAAAGGCTTGGGAAGATCTCCTCTAGCTCCCTGACTCGGTCGGTAGATACCCTCTCTTGATCCGAAGAGATCAGTACCTCGGGAGTCTTTCCAAGACGATCAGGAGGTGGGATAGAGCCATGATCGTAGGGTCTAGCCGACCGTGCCTCGGGGGAAGGGTCAATAGAAAATGTGGGATAAACTAGAACATCTTCGTTAGAATTTTTGTCACCGACCTTAGGGGTCTCGTCCTAAGGACAGAATGAAAATCGATGCTTGGAGGATTCGGGTTCTCCCTCTTTCTCGAAGGACTTGCTCCCCTTAGCTTTCATCTCTTTATGTTCCTGATCTCCCTTCCCCTTTCTTTTTCTCTTTCGAGCCTTTTCTTCTTTCGTTTTCTTTTTATTCTCTTTCTCCTCTTTCTTTTTACGACCTTCATCCTCATGTTCGCCCTCCTGCCTGACTTGTTTTGGAGCCGATCCGATTGGCCCCCCTTCCTCCAAAAGAGAATCGAAGTTGTCGTGATAATACTCTTCATCTGTAGCATCTGTATTGTAATAATTTTTTTTGGTTAATTTTGGACATGAACACAAGAAAATAGTATTGTGATGAGCAATGTTAGTGCTGTAGGTGTCTCCTAAACCAACCTGAACCCAAAGCTTCGTCTCCTGTGTCTTTTGGGTTGGTCGATGTGAAATCTTCCCCAGACTTAGTATGGAAAATGCCTCCAAATTCAAATTTTGAGAAAAAATAACTGTATCTGGCATTTCCAAATTTTGTAGGCCATGAAAAGGATACGCAAATTCTTCCTCTTGGGGACCATGAACAGGGGAAAACTCTCTTCTAACATCGAAATCTTTCTTTCGGAGGTTGGCAAGCTCCTCCCCAATTTTTCATCAATCACCTTCCTCGGAGCACTTCTAGCCAAGTTCTCCTGCATTCTCTGTCGGTCAGACACCCGAATTATTCTCTTCGAAGAGGCTCTTTTTCCCTTTTCTTTTGGACGAGTATTCTTTTTCCCTCCGGACGAGGGTTGGACAGACGACCCCTGACTATGGGAACGACCTTGACGACAGTCGATTTCTTCTGAGAGAGAGGCACATCATCCTTAGTGTTGTGCGAAGAAGAATCCTGATCCTCTAAGGGTTCTAATATCCTCTTCTTATGCAGGAGATGATAACGACGGAGGTTGGCATCAGTCAAAATCTTCTTGTTGTGTCAGTCGTCCTTCTCATGGGCGAACAAAATATCAAAGCGCTTTTGGAACACTCCACCTTTGGGCCTTTTTTTCTCATCTAATACATGGAGAACTTCATATGAGGAGCTAGCTTATGGTTAGTTCAACTAGGATAAAATAATTACGGCATTGAATCCAGTGGCTGGCACATCCCAGTTGTTGTTTAATATAAAACCAGTCGTGCTTAGTGTCACCCAATTTGCTGGGGATGCCCTCGACGATTTTTCGATTACGGGCGGCCTCAAAGTAAAGAAAAGAAGGAGACTTTTGTTCCTGGTGTTTGAAGTTGGACAAAAATACTATGTCATAGAGTGTTGGGGGTTGGTTCAGATACTTTATATAAAGGACATATAAGGACAATGTATATGCGATCGGGTGAAGCTGCATAGGAGCCAGATGCATTTGCTTTAGACAGTTGATCACAAATGGAGAAAGAGGGGGATAGCCCCAACGTTTTGCATTAGGCGAGTAAGCGCTATTGATCAACTCGAAGGATTGTGAGGCCGATCTATCTCTGTGGGAGTAAGAAGATCGAGCCATGGAAGTTTATGTTTTGTACTTAAGTTTCTAAGTTTTCTTTCGCTAATTGTACCGGTCCAAGAGTCAGGAGGAGCATTAGAAAGTCAGCCCCGGAGAGAGTATGGTGGCAACTATTGTCTCGCATGATTCTCCAATTTCCGTAGGAGGAAGCGGGTCGACTGATCGACTATGGGTATCGATGTTAAAGCCAGATTCAGGGCCGGTTCCAGATTTAGTAGCCGAGACACTCTCCAAGTCTTAGTGGTGGATGTGACTTTTTCCTTGCTAGCTCCGAGGTTACGAGCGCTGCATCGTTCGACCATTGTAGGTTATGCTGTTTATAAAAAACCACCAGTCAGATTGAAGGGATCGCAACACCTTGACATACGCACTTACATGTATGTGCAAGATAAAGTGACAGTTTAAGTTAAAAGCAACAATCGAGAACGTGTTCGACTTTACGGATTTCGATCCTAAAGAAGCCGACCGATAACCTTACCGACCCACGGTTGGGTATTAGGTCCAAGCATGATGAAGGCAATCACTTATTCTATAACCCTGGGTTTGCAAGCATCGATTCTAAAGTTATCATTTGTCTCCTTATACACCAGGCCATGTCAAAAGCCATCATCATTGCCTGTGCACGACTGTACAGTCGCTCCCTCTCTTCCACTACCACGTGTCCTGAGAGTTGATGGCGCCCTGAAATTTGAAATGTTTCGAAAAGGCAAGATACCTCTTCATCTCCTACCTCTTCAAGAAGTAAACTCTATTGTCGCCACTGACCATCACTGCTTATGCCATTAGAAGCACAAAAGATCGCCGCCTTACCATCAAACCACAATTCCGGCGAGTTCGACGCTGGTGAGTTAGGACGTAAATCAAATGGAATACAGATAAAAAAGGGGGGAATAAGGAGGATTTATGTGCTAAGTTGCAATGGTTAAAAAAAAGGAAAAGAACATTAATACCTATGAAGAAATCATAGAAGTCGATCTTGATCTTTGACGAAGAGGATTTCTTCTGATTATTTTGAGAAGTAACAGACTCGATTGTAGTAAAAAAGTAAAAAGTAAATAAAGAAGGTGGGCCAGTCTTTTATAATGGAACGAAGGGGCTCTTCGTCTTGTGTTGATATGACTACTGAACCAGACTTTGAGGCTGATGTGTCAATCCATTAATGGGCCAAGCCTGATCGAATAGACGCATGACCACAGAGCTTCATCTTTTCCTGGACTAGTGTTAATTCCCAAGGCGTTTGGCCAATTCTGAGCTTGTATGATTCATCAAAAAGTCTTCAAGCCGACAAAAATATTTTCTTTCAATTTCCTTGTGATAAGAGATGATTCAGAATAAAATACACAAAGTGTGCCCCATTCTCAACATGACATGCTTTGGGAGGCAGAGTGTTGACCAGCCTTTTGGCAAGGCCGTCAAGATACATTAGCATCATAGATTTCGACCAGATGGCCAGAAGCGACGAATGATCCTAAATAAGGAATTATCCTATCCATAGATGGGTCGGTCGATACCTGCGACTTAGGCCGAGCGTAAGAGCCTAATACGCAAGCCAACTGGAGTCCGTGACTTTCAGATCGACTAGGTTAGGCCCAACATAATTCTACAAGAAATATCTCCCTGAAGAGTTGGTCTTACTCCTGCTTGAACATTCTTAGTCATCCTTCATGATCGGACCAAATGCCACATGTGACTATGAATTCAAATTACGCCGCCATTTACGAAAAGAAGTCCTCTTAAGGATCTTCTGGAGCCTTGGATCAGAGGACACGTGTCTCATTCAATTTAAATGTTGTAGCACCTATAAATAGACCTTCTGGAATTAGAAGAAGGGTCTTTGGAGGGAAAATTTCCGATTATATCATTATTGTGATTGTTCGTCTGTAATAGATCAATTGATATTAGAAAATTATAAAGTGGACGTAGGCTCGTTAACTTTGAACCACAATAAACCTGTATGTGATCATTTTCCTCTTCATTTTTCATTTATTAGTCTTCATTTACTCTTTACAATTTTATCTCTTAGGTGTTGTGCCAATTTTTTTGCGTCAACACATACCCAGAGCTCAAGGAGGACGAGCATAAACAATGCTCGGTTTTAGTAAAGGGGGTATAAGCAATACCCAGAGGATGAGCATAAACCATACTCATAGGTCGAGCATAAACCATACTCATTTAGAAAAGGAGCTAAATTTGGTTGTTATGTATAAGCCATACCTAGGGGTCGAGTATAAACCATGCCCGAGTTTAGGATCGAGCATCATCCCTGCTCAGGTTGTGATTTAACGAGGTTGATTATAAGCCATATTATTGGGAAAGAGCTAGGTTTTTCATATCCTGACAAGTAAAATTTTAGGAGTTGTATCAACTATACCTTGAAGGCGGGCATAAACCATGCTTGTTTTGGAAGAAAGGTTATAGACCATACCCTGGTGATGATCATAAACCATGCTCGGTTATGTGGGTGAGCATTAACCATACATGGCTTAATTAGGTTGGCGAGCATTAATCATACTCGGCTTAATTACGTTGGCGAGCATTAACCATACTCGGCTTTGAGGCACTTCCTGAATCCGACAAGTGGTTCGAACCGATCAAACATAATCTATGTTTGAGAAAGAAAGTTTTTGCTGCTAAGAAGCTATTACAGAAATTAAAACAAAGCCTAATGGACTTACAATTGAATCCAGAGCATGCCTAGGGACTAAATCCTATCCCTATACGTGTGTACTTCAACATAACCACATTATTAAAAATAACAAAAAATTATTTCTTATATCCTAAGAAATGGGGTGTATCCATAATGATCTAAACCAGATCAGTTGATTATGATACCACGATTGTTAGGCTCGGGGTTCTTCCCGTTTCGAGGAGCATGGAAAGGTAGCTGTGGTGGTGCGGTTGGTAAATATTTTTTAACATACTCAGGTAGCTCTCCCATTTCACCCATTCCTCGATGAGACCGCGCAAATTCTTGCAGTCGTTGGTGCTGTGACCTGACATATCATGATACATGCAATGCTTTCCTGATTCACGTTCTCTTTGGGTCAGCTTCCTTCTGGGAGGCTTTGGAATATGTAGAGATCCTCGCACATCAAGGTATATATCGAGTAGGGAGGAGTTAAGCCCGTGTGTTGATCATATTTGTTCTCTCTTCGGAGTCGCACGTTCTGATCATTCTTTTTCGAGGCTTTCCCCTTTCCTTTTTTCTTGCCAGTGGTATTGGATGTGATTCCATCTTTTGTAGCAAGTACTTCGAGGTTTTCCATCTCGATGTTAACATCTTCTTGTTGGAGGAATTTATCAGCTTCAGAGTAGAAATCTCCAATGTCTCTGGGAGGATCCCTCTGGAGGAAGATCTTGAAATCAGTTCAGTCCAAGACACCTTCCATGGCGGTCATAAGCACCATCGATGGCTTGGGTCGATCGACTGATGATACATCCACGTTGTATCTTTCTAGAAATGAGCGTAGGGTCTCGCCAGACCTCTATTTGATGGATGCGAGGAACACGAGCTCTTCGGTCAGGAGATATGAACTCTGAACTGCTCGATGAAGCGGGTGACCAACATATTCCAACTGTTGACCGATTCAGTTGTCAGCTGCCGAAACCACATGTCGGCAATGTCGGTGAGAAGGAGAGGTAAGAACTTGGCCACGACGTTGGTCGATGCTGATAGCACTTCCATGCGACGCATTTATCGCATGAGATGTATGGTCGAGTCGGTCCTACTGTTGTAGGACTCTGGGACCAAAAGCTTGAAGTCCGGTGGATTTCTTGAGTTTCTGATTTCCCATGTGAATGGATTACAATGGACGTTATCCACATCCTGCTGAAAAGAGGTGCCTCTGGTGAAGTGTTTGATGATTCTTGTAATCTGACTTCCATCCCCAAGGAGTTGTTGCCACGAATCCAATTCTGCATTGGGGACATTGGTGAGAACCCCGGGACGGGGTGGTAGCATGGTTTGAGTACTTAGGATCAGGTCGGTACGACCTGCGAGTGATAGGTAAAGGTGTCCCCCAGCCTCAGGCGTTGGTTTAGGGTTGACTGGAGCCGCTTGGGTGGAATGTGTATTGGGCCGAACCATATCCGCACTGGTAGGATTATACCAGCTTTGGAAAGCGTTATCAGTTCGGGGTTTGGTACTGCCCTGCCTAGGGCGATATCAGAGTGATTTATCGTAGCGTTTCCCCCTGTCTCATTAGGGACTAGTATGGTCGAGTGGTCTTGTTGACACGGAGGGTTATTTCCTCCAGCTCTTCTTGAATGGACATGCTGGGAAGGCCATGCTGAAGGTTGCATAAGACGGGTTTGTGGCAAGTTATTGGGTCAGACTGGAGGTTGCATCGATCCTTGTTCTGAATGACCTAAAAGTTGCACTGATTGAAGAGCTGTTTGTCCAGGGAGTTGAGTCAAACCCTGGACTGGAGGCAAAATGGTCGACCAATTTGGAACTTGGCTATGGCCGACCTGAGAATATGCAGCTACTCCAGCTTCGTTGGATGCCGGAAGTGATGACATTAGATCTGTTCGATCGGGAAGTGAAATTGAGCCAAGATGAACTGTAGACTGATCTCGGGCATGGATTTCATCAGTTCATAAATTAACCATTGCTCTAGCTTTGTTTCGTGTAGGAAGTGATGCTTGGTTGCTCGGTCTCTCTTCCATCCGATCGAGGAAATCCTTCATTATTTCATGCTTCTTTGCGAGAAGTCCATCCTGGTGTGCCATCTGAGCTCTGAGCTCGGCCAAACTTTATCCATCTCGTCCATAGTTAGGTACTGGACGGTTCTTCGTGGGAGTAAGCCTCTTGGCTTTCCCCTATTCCTGCTGCATCTGCTGCAACAGCGGGTTGAGATTGAGCGTGAGAAGGTGCCGAATCCTTTTTCCGTTTTGCCATTGCTTCTTTAAGAGTTGTCGAAGGTTCGACCCTACCTGGCGCGCCAAAGTGTTGACGTCAAAAGTTGGTCTAATGACAACCAAGACCCAATGTGTGTTAACCACACACGATAATATTCACAGAATGCGAGAAAAAAGTAAATGAACACGGGAGACATAATATTTTTATAGAGGTTCGACTTAAACCAAGCCTATGTCCACTTTATAATCTCTGTTTATACTGTTGATTATAGGTTACAGTTATTTTCATTGAGAGAGAGTAGAGACAAAAGTGGTTTATACACAAAATCCTTGTGTTGAATCTAGAGTATGCGGCACGTTATTTTTGGGATGTTGAACATGAGCTTTTTGTGGCGGATTCCAGATGCCGAGTTTGAGTTTAACGTGGTATATATCTTTCTTAAGGTTGGCCACGTGTAACTCCATCCCATAAAGTAGTTGTAGGTAGAGGGACCCGGTTTACTGCCGATGAATAGTTCTTCTCGAAAGTTGCAGCATATGTGGAGTTTGGAACTTAGTGCATAAAAAGTAGTGCGGGATAAAGCTGACTGGTTCTGTAGCCTTGGGAGTAGGACTTCGTCTTGTAGTAAATGTTTTGGCTTGATATTCTCGATCCGATATTCCAGGCTTGATCCGATCTTTTAGGAATGACTCGATCGATGATATGATCAATCAGTTTGGTTTACCAATTTTGAGGAAGGGAGCCTTTACTTGCAGTGAAGACAATTCAGGTCGAATTATATTCGATCGATCTATGATGAAAGTCTACCCTAAAAGCATAGAACTGGGCCGATATCTTGTAGTGAGCCTCGATCTTGAGTTGTGATGGCATTTCCAAAAAGGCTGGTAAACAAACATTTAATAACAGTAATTTGAAGTAGGTGATTTAATAGTAAAAGAACATATAAGAAATAACTTACTAGTACTGTTTATTTTAAATCCAATAATTTACTGTCTAAAATCTTTTAAAAAAACAGATCTAAAAATGACGTGAACTCACAGTGATTGGATTGGAGAAGAAAATTTTCTCTTTTGTATGTATATGCTGTTATAGAAGAAATTCCATTTTATATTTATGATTGTAGAGTAATCAGAATTATCCTTGTTGATTTATGTTTGGGCAGCCCTTTGTATCTCCATATTTTTATTCAGAAAATGTTTGGAGGAATAAGAAGGAAGAATAGATTTGTGTGTAGAAAACAATGAGGCTGCCGGCCTTTATATTGATTACCTAGGATAATCACTTACCGTTAAATTTTAGGTTTTCCAATCCAACCGTACACACAATGCTGAGTCAGTTAACGAACTTGGTTAAGAATTCAACCCAAAAATAAGTGCACAAATTTGTCTCAGCATACGGGTGGGTCGACCCACTATGACCTGTATCGACCCTTGGGTCGACTCGGTCAAACTGGGTCGCCCCATGACCATTACTCCAGAACGATTATTTATTATTTTAAATATATATATAATATGTATATTTTCGTGAAATATTCTTAAGCCCATAACTTCTTCATATTAACTCCGATTTACGAAACTTAAGAGTCATCTGAACCAAAATTTCGTAACGGACACAACGGTAAAGTCTATCTTACTTAATTCTGGATATTTAACTAAGTGATATCCATTTTATTATCCTTATTATATAATTACAGTGTATTAAATGATGGGTTATTACATTTTCCCCTCCTTAAAGGATTTCATCCCCAAAATCTCTAAGTTAAGAAAAATGTTACTGTTTTAAACCTACACCCACCTACTCAACCATCATCCACAGGCATCCATTTTCCTTAAAATTTCTAATGGTTGGTATGAACATATGCAAAGAGTGTTGTGTATATGTCCTTAAACTAATGCAAAAATAAGACGGTCGACTGATTCAATTGACCTCCTTAATGCAAAGTATGCTTGTGCCATGCATCCAACATGTATGCAAATAACCCTAATAATACATATAAATTCTGTATGTGTGCACAACCATTCATCAAAATGCAACATCCATATACCATTTTTTTCATCCATTGGAAAATTTAAAAATGCGCACACACATCCATATGCAATATCTAAGTGTTTGAGCCGATCTAGTGCTTAATGTGTGTGTATATGCATCCACGCGCATCCACTAGCAAACACTTACATCCACTTGCAATCATCAAACATAACATGTCTCAAATACATATTTTCAAACATAGATTTCTACCCTAAGGACTGATGATTCTGTTGAGTCAAAGCTTCGCGGATTATTTTGATTTATGACAAGAAGAAGCTTCTACATCGACAAAAAGAAGACGAGATGCCTTCATAGGTTAGAAGTTGATTATTTAGAGTCATAAATGTTAAAATCTATCCTCAAATAATCATACTTCTTTTTGGCTTTCAAAAATTACTTATAAAACCTTTTTTTATGCATATCATCAAAAACATGTCGACCTACACTTTTTTATAGGTCAACAGCTTTTTGAAATTTTGTGAAAAGTCATCTTCTTTCTTGAAGAGTTACATCCATTTCTTCTCAAGAATAATCACTTCTTTTGAGAGCAACTTTTCACCAACAATTGCATCTTCTCGATTATTATAAATACATCGATTTTCATTCATTCAAATCACCGAATCTTCTCTCCATTCTCTGATCTATATTGCATTATTCTTAGCATTCAAAAGCACTCAAAATCATTATATTATCGTTTGAATCTCCAAGCATATTTTATACACTTGTGATTCAAAACGATAATCCACTTCCTAATCTTTGCAAACATCATATTATATTTGAGGATAAGATTATAGGAAGGCTGTACTCAATCATTGACTAATCAGTGTTGAAGAAAGAACACATTCAAGGTCAAACTCTTGTAATCGTCTTGTGGGTAAGCTTGTAGCCCGTGAAATCAAGTGGGTAAGCTTGTAGCCCGTGAAATCAAGTGGGTAAACTTGTAGCCCGTAAATCAAGTAGTTGTGAACCTGTTCCTCCGGGTGAAGCGAGGGTGTTGTTTAGTGAAAAGCCGAAGAGGAGCTTCGGGACTGGACGTAGGACGGGAGGTCCGAACCAGTATAAAAATCCTGGTGTCGTTACTCTATTTTACTTTACTTTACTTTACTGCATTTAAATTTATCTGTGATATATATTGTTATCATATCATATTCCGCATAGCCATATTATAGATCCTGCACAAGTCGCGTACACACTCGGACTTTTCAATTGGTATCAGAGCACGGTCATCATATAACCGTAACACAGTTATTTGATATATTCTAGTAATATGGCAAATAACGCAAGCACCAGCACTAACACTTACACTGAAGGTCAATCAACACAAAGACCTCCTTTCTTTAATGGCCTAAACTATAGTTATTGGGCAACACGTATGGCTTTCTATATGCAATCAACAAGTTATGATGCTTGGAATGCTACTCAGAAATAAATAGTTAATCCAACTACTGAGTATGCAGAATGGACTCCTGCTGAGAAAACAGCAGCAGCAGTAAATGCAAAAGCAATAAATATGTTGTTTTGTGCATTAGACCAAAATGAGTATAACCGTGTTAGTATCTGTACTACTGCTTATCAAATTTGGCAAACGCTAAAAACCACTCATGAAGGTACTAACAAGGTCAAACAAGCAAAAATAGCTTTGTTGAAAAGCCAATTCCAAAATTTCAAAATGAAGCCAAATGAAACAATCAATGAGATGTATTCAAGGTTTCAAACTATTCATCATGCTCTTATCGGGTTAGGACAAAAATATTCTGACTTCGATGTAGTTTCAACAGTCCTACATTCACTGACAAATGAATGGGAAGGAAAAGTATTAGCCATAGAAGAAGCTAATGATCTTTCCACCATGAAGCCAGATGAATTGATAGGAAATCTTATGTCCTATGAAGCTAACTTGCAGGCTCGAAAAGAACAAAAAGAAGAAAAGAAAAATGTAGCTTTTCATGCTGATGAAGACATCTCAGATTATGAAGATGAGGATCTAGCATTCATTGCAAAAGGATTCAAAAAATTCTTAAAGCAACGAAAAGCTAGTCGATACAACAGAAAAAAGTTCGTATCAAACAGACCATCATCATCGAATGTAGAATGCTTTAACTGTCATAAGAAGGGACATATGCAAAATGATTGTCCAGAACAAAAGAAGAAGACAGAAAATGACAAGTTCAAACACAAAACGGACAAGTCAAAGAAACAGGCATTCTCAGTAACTTGGGATGATTCAGATTCATCTTCATCCGAAAGTGAAAGTGACTCAGATAATGAACAAGCAAATGTATGTTTTATGGCAACAGAGGATGAGGTACAAATTCCAACTCTTGAGGATATGCTTGATATTTATGATAAATTAATGATTAAATTTAAAGATACAAAACATCAATTAAAAGAAGTCAAGGTAATGTTGAATAGATCAGAATTAGAACGAGATATGTTAAAAGATGAAAAGAAAATATTAGAGGAGGAACTTGAAAAGGCTCAAGAATCATCATCTAATAATAATTCTCAACTATCTCTTTTGAGTCAAGAAATTGAAGTTCAAAAAGAGAAAAATGATACTCTCACTACTGAAAATCATGAGCTTAAAGCAACGATCAAAATTATGGACCTAGAAAAAGTTAGTTTACAAAATAAGTTAGAAAATATTACTCAAAATGTTTCTAACTTTAACAAAGGTCGAGAAAATTTGACAAAGATCATTGAGAATTCACAATCTACTTCAAATAAGTAAGGTTTGGGATATAAAAACCAAGAAATTAAGAAGCATCTTGGTTATGGAAAGAAGAAAATAGTGCAAAAGAACAAAGCTAAGAAAAATCTTAGTTTATCTTTCAAACCAAAATCGGTTGTGAAATCTCAAAAGAAAAATGTCAATAGCGACTTTGGAAATAAATTTAATAAAACTAATCTTAGAAATAGTACTAGATATGCTTTTATGTACAATAAAAATATTACTGCTAGTACTAATGCTCATCCTAGATCCAATTATTATAGAAATTCGAATACTTCTATGACTAGAGATCTGTATAATAGATCTAGAAGTATGAAAAGGAATATCAATAGAGATTACTTAAGTATTTGGGTTCCTGTAAGTTGGAAAAACAGAGAAAAATATATTGATGATTATTTTGATTCAGTAGTTAATAATGAAAATTTTATCTTTAAAGGTTCCATTAAACCCTCTTGGGTATGGTTACCTTCCATCTAACTCATGGACCCAAACAAAGCAAGTGGGTACCAAAAGTATACATGTCATATAATTTTTGCAGGTACACCACAACAAAGAGAAGGCTATTCGGTATCTCTAAATATCTTTGAATACAAAATTCAGTTTATCAAATTGCACATGATCTCCCGAAGGTACTTTAAATTATGTCTTATATTCGATTACTGTTCTATCATGATTTTTATTCTTTTTAATCAATAACAAAGAGGGAGAAATATGCATATATAATAATAAGTGTTGTTGGAGTTTGAAAATTTAAAAGAGAAGCCAGAAAAACAGTTTTCAACAGAACCTGTCGACCGGTATGAAAATTCCTGTCGACCGGTTAGTCTTTAAATTGTTTTTGAAACTAACCAGAGACTTTTCCTGTCGACCGCTTCAAATTTTTCTATCGACCTATAATGCTTCAGACAATGAAGATGTCGACCAGTTCAATTTTTTCCTGTCGACCGATACATATTTAAATTGTTTATTACTCAAACCAGAGAGTATACCTGTCGACCGCCATTTCTCTCCTGTCGACCATTTCTATTTCTGCTTGTAATTTGTGAAACCAGAAAATAAAGCTGTCGACCGCAGATAAAGACCCTGTCGACCGGTTTTGTTTCAGGAAGAAAATCGGTTGACCGGTTGAACATTTAGGTCGACCGGTTTGTACTATTTCTGTCATTTTCTCCTACCCAAAACTTTTTAGGTCGACCGCCTTGATTTTATAGGTTGACCGGTCTCTATTATAATTTTTTTATACAGACACTTCGTTTCAAATTCCAAACTCAAACACCATTTCTTATACTATTTTAAAATTATACTACTCTCGATTATTGAGGTTATTATGATATTTATTCTTTTTAATCGATGACAAAGGGGGAGAAATATTTTACATATACTATTTAAAATATATGTTCTTAATATGGTAAAAGTGTATGTGTGCTAACATTTGTTAATGCAGGAATCAAAAGGTAAGATTATTTACTAACAAATGTTGCAGAAATTCAGGGGGAGCTTTATATTCAAAGGGAGAAAATCCAAGGTGTTGTCATCAATCAAAAAGGGGGAGAATGTTGAGACACGAGAATTTCGATTGATAACAACAAAATAAAGATCAATGGAAATCATGACATGGAGCTAAGATTATGGATATGTAGATGTTTAAAGGGAGACAGAGCTTATATACAAGGAGAGATAACTATTTTAATCCATGTTGTCATCAATCAAAAAGGGGGAGAATGTTGAGTCAAAGCTTCGCGGATTATTTTGATTTATGACAAGAAGAAGCTTCTACATCGACAAAAAGAAGACGAGATGCCTTCATAGGTTAGAAGTTGATTATTTAGAGTCATAAATGTTAAAATCTATCCTCAAATAATCATACTTCTTTTAGGCTTTCAAAAATTACTTATAAAACCTTTTTTTTATGCATATCATCAAAAACATGTCGACCTACACTTTTTTATAGGTCAACAGCTTTTTGAAATTTTGTGAAAAGTCATCTTCTTTCTTGAAGAGTTACATCCATTTCTTCTCAAGAATAATCACTTCTTTTGAGAGCAACTTTTCACCAACAATTGCATCTTCTCAATTATTATAAATACATCGATTTTCATTCATTCAAATCACCGAATCTTCTCTCCATTCTCTGATCTATATTGCATTATTCTTAGCATTCAAAAGCACTCAAAATCATTATATTATCGTTTGAATCTCCAAGCATATTTTATACACTTGTGATTCAAAACGATAATCCACTTCCTAATCTTTGCAAACATCATATTATATTTGAGGATAAGATTATAGGAAGGTTGTACTCAATCATTGACTAATCAGTGTTGAAGAAAGAACACATTCAAGGTCAAACTCTTGTAATCGTCTTGTGGGTAAGCTTGTAGCCCGTGAAATCAAGTGGGTAAGCTTGTAGCCCGTGAAATCAAGTGGGTAAACTTGTAGCCCATAAATCAAGTAGTTGTGAACCTGTTCCTCCGGGTGAAGCGAGGGTGTTGTTTAGTGAAAAGCCGAAGAGGAGCTTCGGGACTGGACGTAGGACGGGAGGTCCGAACCAGTATAAAAATTCTGGTGTCGTTACTCTACTTTACTTTACTTTACTGCATTTAAATTTATCTGTGATATATATTGTTATCATATCATATTCCGCATAGCCATATTATAGATCCTGCACAAGTCGTGTACACACTCGGACTTTTCAGATTCTAATGATAGAGATGTACGAACTCAAATTCAAAACCTAGAAAAGGAAGTGTAACAGCCCGCATTTTACGTATCGGAGGATCACAAAATATTTTTATTTTATTCCCTGAGGGTTGGATCATTCTCATATTTTAATATGTTGTTTATGGGGAAATGAGACATGTCCATAATTTTTACCAGTTTTATTTATGACTATTTTGCCCCTGTTAGTCGTGTATAGGGCATAACTTTTGAATCAGGTCAAATCAAGTATTGAGACCTATGCCATTGGAAAAGATTTAGTTCAACCGTTTGGGAGGAATCGCTGTTTTAAGGTTTTACAGTTGGTTGTTCAGGTTTGGTAAGCCAAAATGGGCTGATTTGGGGAGGCTATTAATGGGCTGGTGGAAGGCTATAAATAGGGGATAGGAGGCATGGAGAATAGTTTACTTTCTCTATTCTCTCATTTAGAGGAGCTTGTGATTCTCCATTTCTCCATTCTCCTACACCTTTCGACCATATAAATTCGAGATCTACATTAGAGAATCAAAGATCTACATCGTTGGAAGCTAGATCTACATCATTCCAAGGAAGAGATCATCGAGTTGAAGAGTTTCTTCACTATCCGGAATCATATTTCAATCATTTTGGGTTGTTTGGGAGAATTGGTGAGTGATATGCATCTCTCACATGGATTCAATCAAGTATATGAGTGTTTGATCGTGTTTTTCATCACATTTAAGTGTTTTCTCTTAGATCTACATCATGGTAAGTCTATTTTCATATGAATCGCCATAGGATCTAATTTAGCAACTTAAAATCGGTAATTTTCATATATTTTCATATGTTTATGCAAGTTAGAACCATAATTTAGATCATATGTTCATTTATCATGATTATGGTTGCATATTTTTGATGAAAATCGCCATATTCATGTTGTTAGTGATTTCATAACATGCTTATGGTTGTGTTGTACGAATTAGATTAGTATATTTCGTTGATCGTATCGACTGGTGGAGTTTTGGTCGAAATTGGACTTAGATTGGGGCTGTACAGGCCACGGGTCGAGCATGGCCTGGGAAGCAGGTCACAGGGGTCGGTTGTGCATGCAATAGGGTCGGTCGAGCGGCTTTGGGTCGGTTGGTCGAGCGGAAATGCACAGGGTCGGGCAAGATTTGGTCAGGTCGAGCAAGGAGGCTCGGTCATGCATGGGCAATCATGCATGAGTGCATGAGTGGGTCGGTCGGGTCGATCATGGGCCGGGTCGGTCGAGCAGTGTTGGGTTCGGTCACGCATAGGTTCGGCCACACATGGGGTCGGAGAAAGCTTTTGAGAATTTAAATGTTGATGATTTTCTATTGAAGGATAACAGAGATTGAATTACAGAATAATGTGTGCCTGTACAAAGCGGTTGAATATATATACAATTGCCTTACAGGCTAAAAAGTCTGAAAAGAAAATATAAACTAAGTGGGTTAAAGTCCAGCCCACTATTGTTCAGCCCACTATCGTATTACATATGTGCTTAATCCATGTTACAGCCGACATTCTCTTATACTCCCCCACGAAACTTAGGGTTTCAGAAACCCTAGTTTCGCCATGTCGAGTTGGGAAATAAATCGATTTGAGCGGCGATTCCACTTCTTCTTCTTCTATCCTCCTTATCTATCTTCAAATTGTGATTTTTGACCTTATCAGGAACTTTGTCTTTTCTAACCAACAGGTTAGCAGCAGCGCCGTCTTCGTTACTATGGTTCTGAGCTTTATTGACGTTTTCTTTGGTGATTGTAAGGCTCGATCTAGCTCTTTCTTCAGTATTATCTTTTTGAGGTCTAGCTTGGTCAACGATGTTGAGCTCATCTCTAAGTCTGGTATAGTTCTTCACTGATATAGCTTTAGTTAATATGTCAGCTCTCTGATAGAACCCAGGTATGTGATTTACTTTGATTTCTCCTCTTTGAACTGCTTCTCTGACGAAATGAACATCTATCTCAATATGTTTGGTCCTTGCGTGTTGTATAGGGTTTTCTGTCATGAACACTGCGCTTCTATTATCACACCATAATATAGGTTTTGTTGTAGGCTTTAATTTGAGTTCTGATAATAGAGACAGTAGCCACTTGATTTCAGCTGTCGCATTAGCTATACTCCTGTATTCGGCTTCAGTGCTGGATCTGGAGATTGTAGGTTGTTTTTTTGAGCACCATGATAATAGACTTTGACAAAAATATATGCAGTAGCCGCTGGTTGATCTACGATCATCAGGGTCTGAAGCCCAGTCAGCATCTGCATATCCAGTTATGTGCAAATGTTGACTGGTCTTTAGTTGCAGTCCATAGTTAACTGTCCCTTTTAAATAGCGCAGAACTCTTTTCACAGCTTTCCAGTGAATGTCCTTAGGATTCTGCATGAATTGAGAAAGTTTATTCACACTATATGATATATCAGAACGTGTTATTGTTGCATATTGAAGTGCACCAATAATACTCCTGTATTCAGTTGCATTAAAAATAGCCTCTCCCCCATATTTTGAATAATTCTGACTACTTATCATTGGAGTAGATTGGGGTTTGGCATTTATCATTTTTGTTTTGACAAGCAACTCAATTATATATTTTCTTTGACATAGAATTATTTCAGATTCAGTTCTTAATAATTCTATGCCCAAAAAATAGTTTAGATCCCCTAAATTTTTGATGGAAAATTGTTTATCTAAGTACTGTGTCAGCTTGTCAATATCATCAGTATTATTACCTGTTATGATGAGGTCATCAACGTATACTAGTATGTAAATTGCTATAGAGCCATTTATTTTGATAAACAATGAGCTGTCTGATTTGGTAGACTGATATCCCAAATTAATTAGGGTATTTTTCAGTCTATCAAACCAAACTCTAGGAGCCTGTTTTAGGCCATAAATGGCTTTATTTAATTTGCATACTAAGTTTTTGTTGAGATTGTAGCCTTGTGGTTGCCTCATATATATTTCTTCTTCAAGAATACCATTTAAGAAGGCATTGTTAACATCTAAGTGTTTAACATGCCATCTTTTACATAGGGCTATAGTAAGAATGAGCCTAATGGTTGTAGGTTTCACTACAGGTGAGAAAGTTTGATTAAAATCAAACCCATACTCCTGAGTAAATCCCTTTGCAACTAGCCTGGCTTTATACTTATTTATTGACCCATCTGGGTTCCTTTTAAGTTTGTATGTCCACCTGCACCCAACAATATTTTTATTGGCAGATGGACATACAAGCTCCCAGGTTTTGTTTCTGATGAGTGCATCATATTCCTCATCCATGGTTTTCTTCCAGTCTTTGTTTTTGACAGCTTGTTCAAAAGAATCGGGTTCACAATCACTGGATGAAGCCATATATGTTTTTGGTTTGAAAAGACCACTTTTAGCTTTAGTGATCATAGGATGGCTGATCTGAATTGGTGGCACAGGTGATGGTAAGTTGCTGTCATTATCTGCATCTGATGAATATTCAGATCTTGTACTTTGTGAACCTGTGTTTTCCTCTTCTAACCCTTGGTTTTCTGAATCTTCAGTATTGTGTGAGGCGAGGCTGGGTTGCTGTGATTCATCACCTTCTTCTGACTGAATTTGTGATGTTTTACTTGACTCAGCAACCTCTCTTTCAATATTATTATCCCAATTTTCAGAATAGATTGGGATTTCAGGTATTGAAACATTTGGATTTCTTACCTTACTAGTAGTTGTGATTTGTTTACTGCTAAAAGGAAACACAGTTTCATCAAATACAACATGTCTACTTATATATATCTTACCATTTTCATCCATACACTTGTATCCCTTTTGTTTAGTAGTGTACCCCAAAAAGGTACAGGGTTTTGATCTGAAATTCAACTTGTTAGAGTTATAGGGTCTCAAATAAGGAAAACATAAGCACCCAAAAGGTTTCAAGCTTTTATAGTCAGGTTTTATATTGTACAATCTTTCCAATGGTGTCATATATTTCAATACCTTAGTTGGTTGCCTATTGATTAAGTATACAGATGTACTAAAAGCCTCTGGCCAAAATTTTAAGGGTAGTTTAGCTTGAGCCAGTAGAGTTAAACCAGACTCGACAATGTGCCTGTGTTTTCGTTCAACAAGTCCATTTTGCTGTGAAGTATATGGACAAGTAATCCTGTGAATAATTCCCTTCTTAATGAAGTACTGGTTTAAACACTTAAATTCACTGCCACCATCAGACTAAATTATTTTAACTAAGGTATTAAATTGCCTTTCAGCCATAGAAATAAAATTAGTAACAGCATTAATGGTTTCAGATTTGGCCTTTAGAAAATAGATCCAAGTGTGTCTTGAGTAAGCATCTACAAAGGCAATATAATATTTAAATCCAAAATCTGAATTTATAGGAGCTGGACCCCATAAATCTGTAGCAATTAACTGCAGTGGTTCAGTGTAAACTGTTTCAGAGTCAAAGAATGACAGTTTGTGACTTTTACCTACATGACAATACTCACAAATATATGGTAAAGAGACATTACTGTACTGAATATTGTTTTTATCTAGTATTTTCATTACAATTTTGGCACTTGGGTGACCAAGTTTGTAATGCCAAAGATCAAATAATTTTTTGCTGCAATCATCCTTGTCAAGAACATTCAAGTTACAGTGTTTTCCTCTTTTTATCATACTATTATTTCTAACAGTGTTGAACTTGTAAAGACCTCCTGTCATGTTACCCTGTAAAATGGGTTCTCTAGTTAGAATGTCCATAACTAAGCAATATTTAGGGTAAAATTCAAAAAAGACATTATTGTCTTGAGCACACTGAGAAACACTTATTAAATTTTTCTTGATCTTTGGAACTCTTAAAAGATTGTGTAAATATAATTGTCTCCTACCATTTAGATTTGTATTTCCAATGTGGGTAATGTTAATGCTTTTACCATTGCCTAATAAGATAGAATTATTACCTCTATAATCTCTGCATCCCAGATTAAGATTGTCAAGACTGTTTGTAATATGATGAGTAGCTCCAGAATCTGGGTACCAGCTATCATCTTGCACAGTTTCAAGTTTTGCAGTGTCATTTTGATTACCATTTCTGCTTGTATTGTCTTGACTGCTATTTTCAGATTGAGATAAAGTCATGTTCACACTAGGATTACCATTGTTCCTCTGATTCTGGTTGGCTGTGTAATTAGTGTTGAATCTGAAGTAGCAGTTCAAAGCTGTGTGACCCATCTCCTCACAAATTTGACACTTTGGCCTGTTTGTATTGGTCCATCTACCTCTGCCACGACCTCTTCTTGCACTGCCACCTCTTGGGTAAGACTGATCATTTCTATTATTATTATTGAAATTCTGATTTTTGCCTTTGAACCCAGTAGTGAAGTTTACCGTATAATCCATTTCTTGTGGCTTCTTGGCATTTATTCTTGCCTCATGAGAGAGCAAAATAGAATGTACCTCATCAATAGCAGGTATTATTTTTTGAGAAGTTATTACTGCAACAACAGCTTCATAATCATCGCTATGGCCATTGACTAAGTACAAAACTTGATCACTATTTGACATTCTGTTTCCAGTAGCATTTAGCAAGTCACATAGCCTTTTAACTTTAGCAATATACTCTCTCATGGACAAATTCTCCATTTTAACACTTTGCAACTGATTCTTGTAGTGAAGAACTTTTGCAGCACATTGATTATTGAATTCTTTTTCCACTGTAGTCCAGATATCATAAGCAGAGGTACATCCAATAACTTGTGGCAATAGATTTGCACTTATAGATGATAGCAACCAAGAACTGATGAGTCTATCTTGTCGATGATACTGTATATATTTCTCATTTGCAACTGTTCTATTGTTTGCATCTGTAATATACTTGGCTGGAATATCAACTGTGCCAAGAATATATCCTTCAAGCCCATATCCTTGAATAGCTGTTTCAACTTGTAATTTCCAAAGAAGATAGTTATCTTCTTCAAGATGTATTGTAATTAATTGACTCTTAAGACTAATAACAGTCTTTGTTGTTGGATTTACAGGCCCAGGTTCATTGGACACAGTCTGACTATTGTCTGATGTTGCTGAGGATGTTGGATCAACCATAGTGATAGACAAATGATGATAGAATTATTAAGAAATCAGAACATAAGAATGCCACTATCAATCAAGAATCCGAGGATTTCTCAGACAGGTATGCAGCAGCCAGAGATTTCTTGTGATGAATTTATGCTTGATTAAATCGTACCTTATTCTGAAGATATCTCTAGGCACGGCTCTTATCTGTTTTGATGATTTTCTTGAGTTCTTGGTTTATTTTCTGGCGATCTTTTAATTCTGATAATAGAAGATATATCAAAAATTGTTTAGATGCAGCCCTGTCAACTTGTTTTCAGGCGAGGCAGTGAACAATGTGATGTATCTTCTCTCAAATGATGAGGTATCTCCTCTGATGAGCCATATCCAAATGATGAAGCAATAATCTGATGGATATGAAGATTTAAACTCTTTATTTCAGTATTTAGATTTGCCATGAGGCACTTGTTGGCTCCGATACCAAGAAAGCTTTTGAGAATTTAAATGTTGATGATTTTCTATTGAAGGATAACAGAGATTGAATTACAGAATAATGTGTGCCTGTACAAAGCGGTTGAATATATATACAATTGCCTTACAGGCTAAAAAGTCTGAAAAGAAAATATAAACTAAGTGGGTTAAAGTCCAGCCCACTATTGTTCACCCCACTATCGTATTACATATGTGCTTAATCCATGTTACAGCCGACATTCTCTTATAGTCGGTCATGCATGGGATCGGTCGATCAGGGGGTCGGTCGTGGTGTTGTCCGTTGTGACGTGGTCAGTCGAGCAGGGACGGGTCGGCCAGGGGTCGGTCGAGCTTGAAGCTGGTCGGTCGTGCATGATATGGACATAGGGTCGTTTCTGGAAAAAAATCGGGTGAATGTTGCCTGGTTGAACGTGCTTGATTTTGTTAATGATATTTTGGCTGGTTGAACGTGCTTGATTTTGTTAATGATATTTTGGCTGTTACATCTTCATTTTGTTGCCCCTAACGTTGTGAATGTTGGCTGTCCCCTTTGGCGTTTGATTTTGGCATGGAATTTTGACTGTGTGTGGAGGCCGACGTATACGTGTATACATAGACCTTTGTATATGTACGTTTTGTTGGCATTTGTGTGTATATACATACCTCTAATCATATTATAGGACCTATACCCTTTACTTTGAGGAATCATTCTAGTTTAGAAAGAGTTCGACTTAAAGGAAATCGTTTAAGTGGCGATATATCTCAAGTGTGGGGTATGTCCACTTCTCAAGTATATTGACTTAAGTGGTAATGAACTGCATGGACGCTTGCCTTCTGATTTGGGCAAAATGTGAAATCTTACAAGTCTGAAACTTTCTGGAAACAAATTAACTGGAAATCTGCGTTTTTGATTCAAGGATTCATTTGAATTGTTACAGCTTGATCTACTTTTCAAATCAGTATATATTTTAACCAAGTGGTGTATTTTTAGAATATGTGAAAATGAATAGAAGTAAAACGGAAACAGAGAAGTTCAAGGGTTGAATAACAGTTATAGTATGCACATTTCTGTTAGTATTGAATCAAAAATAACTGTAAAAGATGGAACTGTGCATGTTGAATAATCATTTTAGTTCAAACTTACCCCATCTGAACGCTAATGTTTTAATCCTAAAATAGTTCTGATTAAATACCTTTTTTGTCCATGAAAACTGCAAATACATACGTGAATACGAAGGATTATTAACCAAATTTCCCCGCTATAAAATGACAACCAACATGATTTATTGTCTGCACTCATTTATTTTATATGATTGTTTTTGTGAATTATCATCCAAAACCTTAAAATTGTTGCTAGCTATAACTATTAAATACGATTTCATTAGTATGGTAGTCTTATTATTATTATCATTTATCAAGAGATTTAATATTTCTCAGTTACATTTCTTCCTCTTTATTTGTTGGTTCAGAATGTTAGGATAGGTGTGTTTGATTATCATGTCATCGACTATGATTTTAAGCTAGATTATTGATATCTTCTCAGGGTTTAACCAAGGTAGCCGCAGATTATTTTGATTACAGGTATATATGGAATCTGTACGCAAATTTCACAGAATAGTTGCCATGATATATATATATATATATATATATATATATATATATAAATATATATATATATATAATGACCAGTACTTAGTGTCAAATCTTGTAGTTCCAGAAAACACAACTCAAGTAAAAATGAATTGATACCGTGAAGAGTAATTTACCAGTTTGCAGACATGAATACACTTCTGATATCGGCACAACATAAGTCACTAAGAATTTATAGACAAAGTTTCGCTGCTTATAGGAGAATAAGACTGAATATCACTTAGCTTTGCACTACTCTAAGGCACTATCTAGACCACATGCTTTAGTATTGACGATTATTCACACTACAATGAACTGCATGATAAATATGTTGTGTACATGAATTCAGTTCTAGTGATTTTTTCTTCAGCTCTTGATTATATTTTATATATGCATGGATGCTAGTTCTATTGATACGGTTAAAGATAATAAACCTGTGAAATTGCGAACAGTTGTCAAATGAAAAAAAACATCACAAAGGCTTTTCCAATGTGTAGAACATTAATCAGCCAGTGTAATAACTTACATCAATAAAATCTCAAACTTTAGATATATCATTCAGTTGAATAAGTAGTGCTAAATTTATTCTAAACTCGAAGTCTTTAAACTTGAATTTAAATTTCAAAGGAATATAACCTTTACTGATTACTATTCTTTTATTTAAGAAAGTACTTGGTAACCCATTTCTTGGTTATTGGTTTCATATTGAGCACCACCTGGAAGTATGTTGCACTGAGTATGTGAATGCATTTCACCATGCATGTTAATGAATTGGAGTGTGCTGCCCTTATCCTCTTGCCTGTATGTTAGTAAATTGCACCATGCACGTGTTAATGAATTGCACCCAGTATGTGTTAGCGAATTTCACCATGCATGTTATTGAATTTGCTGCCTTATTCTCTTGGCATTGGTTGCTATTTCACCTCCTGTAGACATGATTATGATTACTTTTGTCACACTTGTGATGGCCTATTAGAGAAAAGAAAGGGAATGAAACATTATGATTGGTTTGAAGAAATATGTCACATAGCATTTGTTTTCCTTAACAAAATTCAACCTGGTCATTGAATTTAATGGGGACGTAAACTTCAATAAGTCATTACATACAATAAGGGAATTTCTAAACGTAACATCTTATGAATGATTATCTATGTTATTGTATATGCCCTTCTTGGTCATACGTATGAACCATTCGTTTAATGTGCACCAAAGAATTTTCATGCTATTGCGATTATTTAACTTAAATGTACTTCAGTATTGCAATCTAAATAAATTTGCTTGAACAAAGATAAAACCTGACCCGAGTTTTAGTTTTGCTCGGGTCGGTGTCAGACCCTAAGCATTACAGATTTAGAGTTTACAGCTTGGATTCGAAGTTTGGCGAAGCTGGGATTTCGAAGATGGCGCACTCTGAAGTTTTAAACCAGTAAATATTTTTCTATTCAAACTGTTTTTTTTGTTAAATTCCGCTGTGTATTGAAAAATCTTGTATTCAAACTTCTGGTTATATATAAAAGTGATATTTTGTTGTTCGATACTGTGTCTTTTAGTTATTCTGTATTTTTCTGTGTTAATTTTGTTTTCAAACTCTGTAAGATAAATAACGAATTGTCAGTTTGAACGTCTTAAGTTGGTTTAATTATCAATTTGAGGTAGTCAAAAGGGCGGGACGTTACATATGGAGTTTATGCTAGAATTAGGGCTACCATTAGCCCTTGACATGTAGCAAGGTTGGTCATCATACGATTAACGATAGTTTCGAAGCAGGATTGACGGTGATAGCCAGAGTCAGTCATGGATGATTGGTTGTCCTGTTTGTACTATCTCACGTAGATTGTCCAACATTGAAGGAGATGTTTCTTGAGTGCTTGTCTGATATTGGTTTAGGCCTCTAGGGCTTGTTCTTGAGGGATGTCGAGTTCGATTAGGATAGTTTACGTGAGATATAACTAGTTGTGTGATAACTATTGAATGAATGGTTGTCTTGAATGCCATGGATGAGTTGTTCTTTTGGTTGAATGGGTTGTAAAGGCTATCACTGTCGGATGTGGAGAAGGTAGGTTTGGGTTCTTCTCTAGTGTTATGGTAGATTAGTATGTTTATCTATCCATTCTCTTATACTTTATTGATGATGTTAATTAGCTGTTTTATCGCTCACTAAGACTATTGTCTGACTCAAGATTTTATGTTTTCCTCTATTACCGTGGGCTGTTCATCCGATTGTTGGATGGGCAGACTAAGTGGCAAGTGACAGATGATAGTTTAGTGAGGACGATGTTGTAGTTCAGAGGCGAGCAGGAGGCTGATGTATTATCTTACCTACTATATAGTATTTGGATTTCCGCTGTTTGTTATTCTTCTCTGAGTGTTGTAGTGACGCAAAGTTGTATAAACACTATTGTTGTTATCCACGTGTATGAATATTATTTTCTAGTTGTTATGGAAGTTTGGTATTTTCTGCTTCACTATTAATACCTATTGTATATGTTATATTATATTTTATCCTTGTGCTGTGAGCTACAATGTAATAACCCGGAAATTCTGGGCCAATTTAAAATTTTTATTTTGGCGAATTTAATTAATTTTGATTATTTAAAATGAATTATTTTAAATAATAATGACGGAAAATTTAATTTCGATGAAGTTAAAATGAATAATTTTATTTCAATTATATAACGAGCCTGAAATGGCGCGGTAGTTTGAAAATTCGATTTCGAATTTCAAATGAATATACAGAATTCGTTTTAAGTCAGAATTGGACGAAACAAGAAATATTTGAATCTGTTTAATCATATCTTTCTAACGAAGTTGAGAAACTGAGATTTCACTTTAGAAGTTGAAAGATATGTCTAGTTTAAAATTCAGAAAAATCGCTGTGGAATTTATATATATTTTAATATATATAAAGGCCTTTGAAAATGGAAATTTTGCAAACGACCTCCATTTCCAACGAAACCAATTTTGTTAGATCCGGGATGTCTAGTTATTGCTAGGTTTCAAAATTCATAATTTTCTGAATCAATATGTGAGCGTGGCAGAGGAAAATGTGTTATGACAGTTTCAGTTGATTTTAATCGACTGGAAAATGACCATTTTTCAAACGGTATCGGAATTTGACGAAATTAGTTTTGTTAGGACCGTATCGTCAATACGAAGCTAGAAAATATTTTTCTGGGATTTTCCGAGTTAGTATGTGGCCCCGGTAAATTGAAATGTGCGTTCAAATTCAGAATATAGAGTTATATTTTGATTTTGATGAAAACTGATCGAAACGATCGAATCAGCTTGCGATATATATCCCATTGTGTTCGGAATGGGGGTAATAGGCTATGGACGACAGTCGTTGGGTTCGATTCAAAGTTCGAATGTGAAATGCACTTTATAGAATATAAATGGATTAAATAATAAAATAATTATATATAATACCCCTCCCTCTACCTTCTCTCCCCGTTCATCACAGATATTAAAAAAAAAAAATCAACGATCGCACAACCCACCCCCTCGCCTGACCCGCGTCACTCTTCCCCCTAGGTCACCGCCACCCCGTTGAATTTCCTCCTCCTCGATCGGAAGTCCAGCGCTGCGCCTCCCAATGGTTGACGCGCCCTCCTCCATTCGTGCCCCCAAACCCTAAAACAACCCTATCAAGCTACCGCACCACCCTGCCTGGGCCCAAGACCCTCCTCCACGGCCGACGCTCCCTTTTCCCCTTTCCTCTCGAGCAACAACGAACCCCTCCCCCTAAGCAAAATCGAACCCAAGGGATTGCGTGGAATTGGGTATTTCTTTGGTCCAGTCAGACGCGCGTCAGGGAAGGTTTGGGATGGGGGTTTTGTTCGAGTGTTGATAGATAGAAGATGAAGAAGACGCAGGGTAATTTCTTAAGTAAATACATTGATTACAAATCAGTTTTTATAAGAATACATATATTGTTTTTAAATTTTAGATTTTTATAAATAAATAGCATTGTAGAGTAAAATATACAACTTTGTTTTTAAACTATAAAGCACTTTATTTTTAAAATATGAGTGGCTTTGTTTATTTAAAATAAAAATAGCAGGTTTTAAAAATATAAAAATATGATTTTTATATATACAACATAGAAGAAAAAGAATTGATTTTTAAAACTGAAAAGGATTGATTTTTAAAACTGAAAAGGATTGATTTTTAAAACTGAAAAGAATTGATTTTTAAAACTGAAAAGATCGTATTTTTAACTTTGAAAAGATCGTATTTTTAACTTTGAAAAGATCGTATTTTTAACTTTGAAAGGATCGTATTTTTAATAAGGAAAAGCTATGATTTTTAAGATTATAAAATATGATTTTTTTATTTAGAAATATGAAGTCGAGATTTTTAATATTATAAGGAAAAGATTTGATTTTTAGAATGGGAAAATATTGGATTTTTAATATGTTAAGGATGTTATTTTTATCCCTTTAGCGTTGTAATAAAAATGTGATTTTTAATATAAAAATCATGTGAAACAGATTACGTTGGAATAACGATGAAAAGCACAACGAGATGAAACAAATCAAAATCCGAACCGTCCGATATAGAATGGAGGAGTGGAACCCGAAGGTGAGAACTCCTCACCTTTAATTTATGTCTAGTTTGAAATATATACTAGGATGCAGACGGTGTTTAGTAGCACCCGACACCCGTCGTCCACAGACCATGGATGACTTGTTTGTTTGATTGCTGTGTTGTGAAATTTGATTGTGTGATGGTGAATGAAATAAAATATTTTATAGGGGAAAATATTTTATAGTTAAAAATATAATTTTTAACGTGTATATAAAATAAATATATATAAACAAATCAGACGATTTGTTTATATACACTGATTTGACTGATATTGATTGGGACGATAAATTTTACACATCGTCCGACTGCACAAATAAAATCTGTGTTTGTTGATTTGAAACCCACACGGGTATTGGGATGAGATTTGACGTACACTAATCCCGATTGTTTAGTTGTATGTCAATCGATGGATTGACAGACTGTGTAAGCGTTAATTAGTTATATTTAAGTGAATATTAGGCTCACATCCCTATTTTGAAACTTAATTAGGCTCACATCCGGTCATAAACTTATTGTAAATTAGGTCCCTATTTTCTGAAAAGTCATAAAAATAATATAAAAAAAATAGAAAAAAATCACGTAAATTCGTATTTAAATAAAACATGTAAACACTAAAAAATTCAGAACAAAAAACCATCAAATAAGGCATCAAAAATAAAAAAAAACAGAAAAAAACGAAATTTCCAGTTAATTGCATAATAGTATGCACATATATCACTTTCCTGCATACATCCGTGCATATTTTTCACTACATACATCTTCGTTGATTATTATTCATGCAAATAAATGCATACATGTGCGCAAAAATTTCAAATACTTGTATACATTTGTGCAGGTTTATTTTCAGATTTTAATCTGAAAACATCTTACAGAAAAGTTGCATATATATATGCAATTATCAGTAATAATTGCATAAATGTATGCAACTATTTTTTTTCAATTTCCGTAGATTCCTGACATTATTTCCATATTTTAGTTTTTTTTTTATGAACGTACGCACATTTTTTAAAAAAAATACAAAAAGGCGGAAAAAATAAAATAGGGGGCGGGTTTAAAAATTTTCAGAACTTTGTTTTTTTTTTATAAATTAGGTCCCTACTTTTTATCCTATAAAAATGTTGCACACATGTGTGCATTTTTTTGAGAAATTTGCACATTTGGATGCAAATAAAAATGAACTGAAAAATTATGTTAAATCTATCCGCTGGAAGAACTGCAATAATTGCATATATGCATGCAATAAAATCAAAAAGGTGCATAATATTATGCATTTAACTGCAGTTTTTTCTGTTTTTTTGCTGTTTTCTTCTTTCTGACATTATTTTTGTTGTTTTTTGAACTAATTTTTTTTTATAATGCGTAATATATTTTATTACTAATTTACGATTTTTTTTTATTTTTTTTTAATTATTATTTTATAAGTTTTGAAAACAGGGACCAAATTTACAATAAGTTTATGACCGGGTTTTTTTTTATATTTTGAAACTTAATAGGGACCTCTAAAAAACACACCCTATATTTAATGCTTGTGCAGTTATGTGGTGCACTCTGGATGATGGTTGTTGATTTATCGTTGCTGTTATATACATGTGTTGTAGGAAATCCATATAATTAACATTATATGGTAATTGATTGGGCCTTATTCCAATTTAGAAAATAAATTCATGTGTTGAATTGAAAATATATATTCATGTGTTGAATAGAAAATAAATTCATGTGTTGAATAGAATAAATATTCATGTGTTGAATAAAAGCCGTGTTGATTAGATTGACGCCATTTTGACGTGAACGATATTTATATCGATTTTATTCAATTTTCAATGAATATTGAAAGTGATTTCAAAATTTGAATTAAACTGAAATGAATTGAAATTCGAATTAAATTGAAATGAATTGAAATTCGAATTAAATTGAAAAGAATTGAAATTCGAATTAAATTGAAATGAATTGAAATTCGAATTAAATTGAGAAGAAATGAAATTCGAATTAAACCGAATAGAATTGAAATTCGAATTAAATTGAAATAAAATTGAAATCGTTTTGAATTGAATTTAAAACGTATTGAAATTGAATTGAAATCGATTTGAATTGAAACCGATTTGAATTGAATTGAAATCGAGTTGAATGAATTTAAAACGAAATTATATTGGAAAATTCAATTTTGATTTGAATTTGAGATGGAAGTTGAAATCGTTTTGAAAACGAATTTAAAACGATTTATAAAATACGTTTTAAAAGGAAATTGACGAAATATAATATATATATATATATTATATAATGGCCTGAATGGAACGCGCCGCGCCGCGGCAGTTCGCAAATTTCGACCATTGACTTTGAATGGATATTACGGAAGATCCGACCGTCGGATTCTCCTAAAACCGGAATCGTTGGGTTCGTATCGAAAAGAGATTTCTAACGAATATTAGAGATCTGAAATCTAACGGTTGGATTTGGAATTATATCCAAATCAAATTTGGAAAAGGTCGCTGTAAGTGCAGTTCGATGGCCGTTGATGGAAATCGACTGTACGGGCCTTGATAAAATTATTAAAAATGGTAATAATTTGTGTAAAATCATAAGAAATGATTTGTTAAGAATTGGGATGAAAAACTCCATATTTGAAAAGATAAAAATAGTTTTTTATCGAAATGAACTAGTTTTGAACTAGAATTAAAATCAATTTGGTTTTGAAATAAATAAATTGAATTTGAAATGGTTTTAAAAAGTAACCAGGATTTCCAATAATTGAATTGGAATGGATTTGAATCGAAATTGTCCATGGAATATTTCGATGTTGGATTTCGTGATTATACAGATATTGTTATGGAAATTTGAAAGATGTATTAATATCGTTATTTCCAATACGATATTTTTTGGTCGTAGAATTTGATATTGAATATAAGCTGATATATTTTCTATTCAGAGCCTTGTATTTAATATCAAATGGGATTTGGGTTTGTCGTGAATGATGTCTTCATGAACACTGTTCTTAAACCCAGTTGAGAAAAAGATTAAATCTTTTTATTTAGATTTAATGAAGTGTACCAATTAAATGGTAGTTAATTGGGATTGAATTTGAATTAATTTTTGGGTTTATCGTGAACGGTGTTTTAAATAACACTTGTTCTTTAACCCGATAATTAATGGAATGTGATTTTGGGTTGTCGTGAACGGTATCTTCAATAATACTGTTCTTAGACCCAACGGTGTTAAGAAAATCAGAAACTAACTGGAGATTAGTTAAGTTGGATGGTTTCTTGGGTATTGATCTGATGTTGGTTTCGGCCTTCGGGGTTAATACTTAGGGAATTCCTCACCTGCTAATTTACGGTTAGGGACTGATTGAAATGTGATGTGATTTTGGGGGTTATCGTGAACCGTGTTTTAAATGACATCGGTTCTTTAACCCAGTTAAAGATTAAAACTAAGTGGAGTTTTAATGAATCTTTAATTAGATTGAAAAGATCGAGAATGGAGTAACACCAGTTTTGCTCCAGGAGATAGTTAAATCTTTAATTAGATTTGAACGTGAAATGGTAATTGAATTTACCGATAACACCGTGGTGTTAGATATGAAGTATGACCAGTTTTACTTCATGGGATGAATAGGTTGGGATTGAGAAATAAAATAAATGATTACTTCGGTGTGGTTCGCTAATCCCGACTAGTTGAATCGATATTCAAAAGATGATTAAAGAATAAATTTAAAGAATTTATCTTTGATAAAATTAATGGGAACCTTTCCCTAAGAATGTGAAATTTAGAAACTAACTGCAGGTTAGCTAAGAAGAACGGTTTCCTGGGTATTGATCTAATGTTGATTTCGGCCTTCGGGGTTAATATTTGGGGAATTGTTCTCTTGCTAATTTACGGTTAGTGACTGATGAATTGGAATGAGGGGTATGTTGTGTTTGTGTAACACTTGTTTATTATATACGCAAGTTACTCAGAAAGGCCGGGTTTATCCCATTCTGAATAACTTACTCGACGTGGTGTCGAAGATGAAGACGGTGGTCGAAGACCGGAAGTCTTCACGCCATTTTGGTGATTACTAATGATCTTGATTGGGCCGTACACCCAAGAGGAGGGAATCAGTTAGTGATCGTCCAGACGTACTTGGAGATCGATGGATATACGGGGTACTAGGTGCCTCCGGTTTCGTTCAGACCCAGAACGGACATGTAAATGGACTGTGTGTCTGACATTGGATATCATTCTGTGTGATTGATGGATATCGGTTGCATGGAGTGGTTTTCCTGTGTGGCATGCTAAGATGCAAATGATCAAGGTTTCTGTTGAAAAGTAGAGTCTTGTGGTTGATGATCAAAGCACGGCCTGTGTGGCATAGCTTTGTGTAACGCTGATTCGCGAGCCTCACACCCCGGTTGTGAACCAGAAACGGGAGAGGACCTCAGGGAGGACATGCGTTTCTTTCTAGATAGAAGTGGTGTCGGTGGTTTTACACGCCCTGACGAGTTTAACTTATGCGGTTGTTGCTATTGCAAGGCGCCTCGGATATATCGGTGACTATGTGGAGCCGATGGAGTCATTTGTTGGCTCATTTACTCCCCATAGGGCGGGGGGACGTATTGTTCAGGCATAATAATCCACTCCGTGTGGACCGGCCCTGACGATCCATGGTGCAGTTGCGGTTGTTCCTGAGGCTCGGGCTAGACAGTCTCGAATTAGCACAGGACGATCCCTTTGCCTTGGTTCACAGATGGAATTCCAACTTCCAATACGTGACAATTGCGGTTTGGATTGTATACCTATATATGGCGACATAGTGGTATGGGACATTCATGCCGCCTATGATTGATATTTATGATTTTATATAAAATCAGAAACTCACTGGAAACAAGCTAAGATGGGTGATTTCCTAGGTATTGGTCTGATTTTGGTTTCGGCCTTCGGGGTTAATACTTAGGGAATCATTCTCTTACTAATTTACGGTTGGAGTCTGATTAAGAATCAAAAGATGAAATTTAGCGTATCAAGCATTCTTTGACTATTATAAGGTAAAAACCCTATCCTATGGCTTGCGTTGCGTTGTGTGATGGGATCTGGGTCTTATAATAGCTTCATTTTTCTTTATTTAGCATTGCGCTGTTTGTTTTATGCACTGGTATTCTTGGGAGGAAACCCGTTCCGTGTTATACGGCGTGGTCCCTTGATTTACCTAACTTTAAAATAAAGATTAATAACTGTTTTAGTTCTCACACCAATCCCATGACTGACCTAGGGTTTATTGTTTTAACCTAAACTCTGGGTGCCCTTATTTTGACACGGGCAGCTAATAGTTTTGGTTTTGCAGATTTATATTCACAGGATCCTGATTTACAACTGGAACGATACTCGGAAAGCTCTGTATCCGTGTATTAATTCTAGTTGTGTATTGTGTTATTTTCCGCTGCGATGTATTTAAATGTAATTTAAATCTCTGATATTTTCTGTGTAATATTGATTCATACTCTGTATATTCGTGTATTCTGATGGAATTGTTGTAATTAACAATGAAATGTTCTTCTGTTTGCGTTCTTTTGTGTGTTGTCCTCATAGTATCCGCTCTTTCCTTACCGGGGAAGTTACAGGTCCTTACAGTGGTATCATAGCTTTGGTTTAAAGAGCTCGGAGAACAAGACACATTATAACCATACGAAAGAATTCATCAGAGATTGGATTAGTAATATCCAATGTGAATGACTTGTTAGAGATGGGATCAGTAGTATCCTAGAACGAGTGTGAAGAGTATATTTTTAAAATGAAAACAAATTTTGTTTTGAAAATTTAAATCAATTATTTGTATTTGATTATTTATTTTATATTGATCTGGACAATCAAGTATATAAAGATTTTGTATATACGTCTGATCCACGTGTGTGCGAAGTTTTAATATACTGGATATATATAGAATCACACTCTAGTCGCCCGGAGATGGTTCTGATGATCGCTATAGTTCGAACATCATCAGAATTGGTATTCGAGTTTCAAAAGTTTGATATTTATATATTTCCTTAGATTGGTGTGAGAACCAAAATTAGATAGGGCTTATTGGTGTGATTTGGCATCAAAAATCTGATTTTTGATATAATATCAAAGTTATGAATTTGAAAAGCTAATCAACTAATTGATTGCTGATTGTGTTGTTTGATTATTGGTTGATTAATTAAAATGTTGAACATTTAGCCAAATTGTATCTAATATTGAATTGTATTGAAAATTTATCGCATTTGCATGCATGTACATGTACTTACATTGAACAGGTCATAGCAAGGAGGCTAAAGAAGAGGAATAAAATTGTTTTGGGTGATGATGATTTTATGAGCCGATTGGCTAGTCGCTTGGCTTTTTCTTTTGGATTGAAGAAGGCCATGGGAGGCTATATGAAATATCCCGAAGCCCCCGGTGCAGGGGAGGTTATGGCGAAATTTTTCAAAAATTTAGAGTGTTAGCCAAATTTTTGAAAAATTAGAAAAGTTCTTAGAAACTGAAAAGTTGAAGAACTTAAGCCATAATGGAAATAATGGAAGTTGAGTTGATTAGTTAAACAACTTTCGGCTTTGTTCCTTTTCGGGGACGAAAAGTTTTAAGTGGGGGAGATTGTTATAACCCGGAAATTCTGGGCCAATTTAAATTTTTTATTTTGGAGAATTTAATGAATTTTGATTATTTCAAATGAATTATTTTAAATAATAACGACAGAAAACTTAATTTCGATGAAGTTAAAATGAATAATTTTATTTTAATTTTATTTTAATTATATAACGAGCCTGAAATGGCGCGGTAGTATGAATATTCGATTTCGAATTTCAAATGAATATACAGAATTCGTTTTAAGTCAGAATTGGACGAAACGAGAAATATTTGAATCTGTTTAATCATATCTTTCTAACGAAGTTGAGAAACTGATATTTCACCTTAGAAGTTGAAAGATATGTCCAGTTTAAAATTCAGAAAAATCGCTGTGGAATTTATATATATTTTAATATATATAAAGGCCTTTGAAAATGGAAATTTTGCAAACAACCTCCGTATTCAACGAAACCACTTTTGTTGGATCTCGGATGTCTAGTTATTGCTAGGTTTTAAAATTCATAATTTTCTGAATCAATATGTGAGCATGGAAGAGGAAAACGTGTTTTGACAGTTTCAGTTGATTTTAATCAACTGGAAAATGGCCATTTTTCAAATGGTCTCGGAATTTGACGAAATTAGTTTTTTTAGGACCGTATCGTCAATACGAAGCTAGAAAATATTTTTCTGGGATTTTTCGAGTTAGTATGTGGCCCCGGTAAATTGAAATGTGCGTTCAAATTCAAAATATAGAGTTATATTTTGATTTTGACGAAAACTGATCGAAACGATCAAATCAGCTTGTGATATATATCCCATTGTGTTCAGAATGGGGGTAATTGGCTATGGACGACAGTCGTTGGGTTCGATTCAGAGTTCGAATGTGAAATGCACTTTATAGAATATAAATGGATTAAATAATAAAATAATTATATATAGTACCCCTCCCTTTACCTTCTCTCCCCGTTCATCACAGACCTAAAAAAAGAAAAAAAAGAAAAGAAAAATCGACGATCGCGCAACCCACCCCCTCGCCTGACCCGCCGTCGCTCCTCCCCCTAGGTCACCGCCACCCCGTTGAATTCCCTCCTCCTCGATCGGAAGTCCAGCGCTGCACCTCCCGATGGTTGATGCGCCCTCCTCCGTTCGTGCCCCCAAAACCCAAACCCTAAAACAGCCCTATCAAGCCACCGCACCACCCTACCTGGGCCCAAGACCCTCCTCCACGGCCGAAGCTCCCTTTTCCCCTTTCCTCTCGAGCAACAACGAACCCCTCCTCCTCAGCAAAATCGAACCCAAGGGATTACATGGAATTGGGTATTTCGTTGGTCCAGTCAGGCGCGCGTCAGGGAAGGGTTGGGATGGGGATTTTGTTCGAGTGTTGATAGATAGAAGATGAAGAAGACGTGGGGTAATTTCTTAAGTAAATACATTGATTACAAATCAGTTTTTATAAGAATATATATATATATATATATATATATTGTTTTTAAATTTTAGATTTTTATAAATAAATAGCATTGTAGAGTAAAATATACAACTTTGTTTTTAAACTATAAAGAACTTTATTTTTAAAATATGAGTGGCTTTGTTTATTTAAAATAAAAATAGCAGGGTTTTAAAAATATAAAAATATGATTTTTATATATACAACATAGAAGAAAAAGAATTGATTTTTAAAACTGAAAAGAATTGATTTTTAAAACTGAAAAGAACTGATTTTTAAAACTTAAAAGGATTCATTTTTACAAGTGAAAAGATCGTATTTTTAACTTTGAAAAGATCGTATTTTTAACTTTGAAAAGATCGTATTTTTAACTTTGAAAGGATCGTATTTTTAATAAGGAAAAGCTATGATTTTTAAGATTATAAAATATGATTTTTTATTTAGAAATATGAAGTCGAGATTTTTAATATTATAAAGAAAAGATTTGATTTTTAAAATGGGAAAATATTGGATTTTTAATATGTTAAGGATGTGATTTTTATCCCTTTAGCGTTGTAATAAAAATGTGATTTTTAATATAAAAATCATGTGAAACAGATTACGTTGGAATAACGATGAAAAGCACAACGAGCTGAAACAAATCAAAATCCGAACCGTCCGATATAGAATGGAGGAGTGGAACCCGAAGGTGAGAACTCTTCACCTTTAATTTATGTCTAGTTTGAAATATATACTAGGATGCAGACGGTGTTTAGTAGCACCCGACACCCGTCGTCCACAGACCATGGATGACTTGTTTGTTTGATTGCTGTGTTGTGAAATTTGATTATGTGATGGTGAATGAAATAAAATATTTTATAGGGGAAAATATTTTATAGTTAAAAATATAATTTTTAACGTGTATATAAAATAAATATATATAAACAAATCAGACGATTTGTTTATATACACTGATTGGACTGATATTGATTGGGACGATAAATTTTACACATCGTCCGACTTCACAAATAAAATATGTGTTTGTTGATTTGCAACCCACACGGGTATTGGGATGAGATTTGACGTACACTAATCCCGATTGTTTAGTTGTATGTCAATCGATGGATTGACAGACTGTGTAAGCGTTAATTAGTTATATTTAATGCTTGTGCAGTTGTGTGGTGCACTCTGGATGATGGTTGTTGATTTATCGTTGCTGTTATATACATGTGTTGTAGGAAATCCATATAATTAACATTATATGGTAATTGATTGGGCCTTATTCCAATTTAGAAAATAAATTCATGTGTTGAATTGAAAATATATATTCATGTGTTGAATAGAAAATAAATTCATGTGTTGAATAGAATAAATATTCATGTGTTGAATAAAAGCCGTGTTGATTAGATTGACGCCATTTTGACATGAATGATATTTATATCGATTTTATTCATTTTTCAATTAATATTGAAAGTGATTTCAAAATTCGAATTAAATTGAAATGAATTGAAATTCGAATTAAATTGAAATGAATTGAAATTCGAATAAATTGAAAAGAATTGAAATTCGAATTAAATTGAAAAGAATTGAAATTCGAATTAAATTGAGAAGAATTGAAATTCGAATCAAACTGAATAGAATTGAAATTCAAATTAGATTGAAATAAAATTGAAATCGTTTTGAACTGAATTTAAAACGTATTGAAATTGAATTGAAATCGATTTGAATTGAAATCGATTTGAATTGAAATTGATTTGAATTGAAATCGAGTTGAAATGAATTTAAAACGATTTATAAAATACGTTTTAAAAGGAAATCGACGAATATATAATATAAATATATATATTATATAAATAATGGCCTGAATAGAACACGCCACGCCGCGGTAGTTCGCGAATTTCGACTATTGACTTCGAATGGATATTACGGGAGATCCGACTGTCGGATTCTTCTAAAACCGGAACCGTTGGATTCGTATTGAAAAGAGTTTTCTAACGAATATTAGAGATTTGAAATCTAATGGTTGGATTTGGAATTATGTCCAAATCAAATTTGGAAAAGGTCACTGTAAGTGTAGTTCGATTGTAACAACCCGGAAATGCGAGCCAGTTTAAAATTTTTATTTTGGCAATTTTAGCGAATTTTGAATATTTAAAATGGATTATTTTAAATAATATCGACGAGAAATTTATTTTGAATAGAAAACGAATTGAATTTGATTTGACTAGAAAACGAATTAAATTTGATTTGAATAGAAAACGAATTTAATTTGATTTGAATAGAAAACGAATTTGAATTGAATTGAATAGAAAACGAATTTAATTTGAATTGAATAGAAAATGAATTTGAATTGAATTGAATAGAAAAAGAATTTAATTTGAATTGAATAGAAAACGAATTTGAATTGAATTGAATAGAAAACGAATTTGAATTGAATTGAATAGAAAACGAATTGAATTTGATTTGAATAGAAAATGAATTGAATTTGATTTGAATAGAAAACGAATTTAATTTGAATTGAATAGAAAACGAATTGAAATTGATTTGAATAGAAAACGAATTGAATTTGATTTGAATAGAAAACGAATTTAATTTGAATTGAATAGAAAACGAATTGAATAGAAAACGAATTGAATTTGATTTGAATAGAAAACGAATTTAATTTGAATTGAATAGAAAACGAATTTGAATTGAATAGAAAACGAATTTGAATTGAATTGAATAGAAAACGAATTTGAATTGAATTGAATAGAAAACGAATTTGAATTGAATCGAATAGGAAATGAATTTGAAATAGAATTGAAATCGATTGGAATTTGAAATGAATGTTGAAATTGTTTTTGAAACAAATTTGAAACGATTTATAAAATTCGTTTTAAATAGAAATCGACGAAATATATATAATATATATATATTATATATATAATGGCCTGAATAGAACGCGCCACGCCGCGGTAGTTCGTAAATTTCGACCATTGACTTCGAACGGATATTACGGGAGATCCGACCGTCGGATTCTCCTAAAACCAGAACCGTTGGGTTCGTATCGAAAAGAGCTTTCTAACGAATATTAGAAATTTGAAATCTAACGGTTAGATTTGGAGATACGTCCAAATCAAATTTGGAAAAGGTCATTGTAAGTGCAGTTCGATGGCCATTGGTGGAAATCGACTGTACGAGCCTTGATAAAATTATTAAAAATAGTAATAATTTGTGTAAAATCATAAGAAATGATTTGGGAAAAATTGGGATGAAAAACTCCATATTTGAAAAGATAAAAATAGATTTTTATCGAAATAAACTAGTTTTAAACTAAAATTAAAATCCATTTATTTTAAAATAAATAAATTGGATGTGAAATGGGTTGTAAATAGAATTGATTTGTGGGTTTATCGTGAAGCGTGTTTTAAATGGCACTTGTTCTTTAACCCGATAAATAAATAGAATGTGATTTGGGTTTTTCGTGAACTTTATTTTAAATGACATTAGTTCTTTAACCCAGTAAAAGGAGTTTTAATGAATCTGTAATTAGATTGAAAAGTGAATTGATAATCTAAATTATCAAATTTAGAAAGTGAGCGAGAATGGAGTATCACCAGTTTTGCTCCAAAGCGATAGTTAAATCTTTAATTAGATTTGAACGTGAAATGGTAATTAATTTTACAGATAACACTGTGGTGTTAGATGTGGAGTATTACCAGTTTTTCTTCATGGGATGAATAGGTTGAGATTGGGAAATAAAATAAATAATTACTTCGGTGTGGTTCGCTAATCTCGACTAGTTTGAAAAAACCATAATTTGGTTTGAAAGGACATCCAAAGGAAGATTAAAGGATAAATTTTAAAGAATTTATCTTGGATAAAATTAATGGGAACCTTTCCCTAAGAATATTAAATTTAGAAACTAGCTATAGGTTAGTTAAGAAGAATGGTTTCCTGGGTATTGATCTGATGTTGGTTTCGGCCTTCGGGGTTAATATTTGGGGAATTGTTCTCTTGCTAATTTACGGTTAGTGACCGATGAATTGGAATGAGGCGTATGTTGTGTTTGTGTAACATTTGTTTTTAATATACGCGGGTTGTTCGGAAAGGCCGGGTTTATACCCATTCTGAATAACCGATTCGACGATAAGTCGAAGATGATGACGGTGGTCGAAGACCGGAAGTTTTCACATCGTTTGGATAATTACTGATGATCCTGATTGGGCTGTACACCCAAGAGGATGGAAATAGTCGGTGGTCATCCAGACGTACTTGGAGATCGATGGATATGCGAGGAAAGTGCCTCCGGTTTCGTTCAGACCCAGAACGAACTTGTAAATGGATTGTGTGTCTGACATTGGATTTGATTCTGTGTTGATTGATTTCTGTTAAATATATATCTGTTTGGCGACGGAGAATTTATTCTCTTGCTTAACGCCCTTCTCTGAGACGTACGAGCTTAGAGGTTATATATCGATAGATATCAATCACATGGCATGAATTGCCTGTGTGGCACGCTGAGTTGCATGGATCAAGGCTTCTGTTGAAAAGCAAAGTCTTGTGGTTGATGATCAAAGCACGGCCTACTTGGCAGCTTTGTGTATAGTGTGGATTCGCGAGCCTCACACCTCGGTATAAGTTAAAAACGGGATAAGGACTGCGGGGAGAGCACAACATTTCATTCTAGCTTTGGTGGTGTCAGTGACTTACCAGCCCTGACATTTATATACTTTTCACCTATGTGGTTGTTGGATGAGGCGCCTCGATTTTAGGTCTGTAAGGACCGGGAAACGTGTGTTCAGGAATACTAATCTTCAAACGTAAGAGAGGACCGGCCCTGAAGATCCAAGGATTGCCCAGAGTGTGTAGTCCTGGGACATTTGCTAGAGTGTCTCGAAAGCGGAGAGGAGATTTCCCCTTGCCTCGACTCATGACGGAAATCCAATTTCCAATACGAGATATTTCGGTTTTATTTGTAGAGCCTAGTATGGCGACATGATAGATGGTACCCATGTCGCCTATGATTGATATTTATGATTGAAATTGTTTTGACACTATACACTTATAATAGTATCAAATGATTTGTTTTAAACGTACCAAGCATGTTTGGCTATTATAAGGGAAAACCCTATCCTCCGGCTTGCGTTGCATTGTGTGATGGGACCTGGGTCTTATAATAGCTTCATTTTTCGAAAAAGAAGTGCGTTGTCTTTTCTATGCACTGGTATTCTTTGGAGGAAACCCGTTCCGTGTTATACGGCGTGGTCCCTTGAATTACTCTTTTTAAAGTAAAGTTTTAAATAACTGTTTTAGTTCTCACACCAGTCACATGACTGACCTGGAGTTTATTGTTTTAACCTAAACTCTGGGTGCCCTTATTTTCGACATAGGCACCTAGTAGTTTTGGTTTTGCAGATTTATATTCACAGGATCATGGTTTACAGCTGGAATGATATCCGGAAAGCTCTGTATCCGTATATCACCTTCAGTTGTGCTTTGTATTATTTTCCGCTGCTATATAATTTATTGTAATCTCTGATATTTATCGATTGTAATTTATTCATTTATACTCTGTATATTCTTGTATCTGATGGAATTGTTGTAATAACAATGAAATGTTCTTCCGTCTGCGTTCTGATTTGTGTTGTTCTCAAAGTATCCGCTCTTTCCTTACCGGGGAAGTAACGGGTTCTTACAGTGGTATCAGAGCTTTGGTTTACAGAGCTCGAGAACAAGACACATTAGAACCATACGAAAGAATTCATCAGATATTGGATTAGTAATATCCAATTAGAATGACTCGTTAGAGATAGGATCAGTAGTATCCTAGAACGAGTGTGAAGAGTATATTTTTCAAATGAAAACAATTTTGTTTTAAAATTTAAATCGTTTTAAACATATTTGATTATTTATTTATTTTGAATTTGGACAATCGAGTATATAAAGATTTCGCGTATACGCGTCATGAACGTATATTCGAAGTTTTAATATACTGGATAGATATAGAATCATGCTCTAGTCGCCCGAAGATGATGTTGATAATGACCATGGCATCATCAATATTTATGTTCGTGTTACGAAGGTGTGATATCTATATATTTCCATTAGACTGGTGTGAGAACCAAAACTAATATAGATAGAATACATTGTTGTGAATTGGCATCAAAAACATGATTTTCTGTATATGTATCAAAATTATGAATTTGAAACTCTAATTCACAAATTGATTGATGTTTGTGTTGTTTGTTTATTTGTTTAATAATTTTGAACCATTACGCCTAATAGAATCAAATATTGAATTGTATTGAAATTAGTCGCATTTGCTTGCATATACATGTACTTACATTGAACAGGTCATAGCAAGGAGGCTAGAGCAGAGAAATAAAATTTGTTTGCCCGACAAATAGGTACATGTTTACTATAATTTACTATTTTGTTTGGGTGATGATGATTTTATGAGCCGATTGGCTTTTTATTTTTCTTTTTGAGATCAGAAGGCCTGTATGGCAATTTCGGGATTTTCCCGTTGCTCCCGGTGCAGGGGAGATTATGGCAAAAAAATTCAAAAATTTAGGGTGTTAGCCAAATTTTTGAAAAATTTGAAAAGTTCTTAGAAACTGAAAAGTTGAAGAACTTAAGCCGTATCGAAAACAAAGAAAGTTGAGTTGATTTGTGAAACAACTTTCGGCTTCCATTGTTCTGTTCCTTTTCGGCCTTTGATTTAGAGAAGATTAGAATATCATCAATAAAAACCAGAACGAATTTATTCAATTAAATCACACAGTGAACTGATTAGAAAATAGTTAGAAATATATACTTGTGCATTATATATGTTTGAACAGGAAATTGGATAGCTGTTGAGTAAAGGTTTTATTTGCGTGCCCAACAAATAGGTAAACCTTAATGAGTTGGAAGCGAAATATTATTATATCAACTCCTGTGAATGCCATTGGATGCGGAGTGCTGGTTATTCTGTGTGAAATAATAAACATCGCCATAGGATAGCAACAATTAATTTTGAACTACATTACATGGCATACTTCTGGAAGATAGGCATACTTCATCATATACCACATAGGCATTTGGAGCTTGTGTGACGAGGTGGAAGATTTACCATACGAGCGAGAGGCTTGTATGGCGATGACTATATTTTACAGGTTGAACCGATGACTGATATGGACTATTTAAAGTGTAACGATAAAATTGCCAGATTAATAAAAAACCCACACGGGTCTAGAGTTGACAATAATCATGTCTCTCTAGTTATTAGATACGACACATGGACTATTTATTTCCCACACGGGACGAGGTGACGAGGATTTATCCTCTGGAACATTTAAAATACACACTCCCTCAGGCTTTGACAGGGTGACGAGAATTTATTCTCTGGAGTTATTATCAATACACGCTCCCCTGTAAACACCAGAATATATCACTATAAATATGTGTATGCTTATTAGGATTTATTTGGTACCTAATACGGCCCAATAAATTTCCAAACCTCTCCCCGTACAAAGGAGGTTATGGCGAAATTTTTCGAAAATTCCGGGTGTTAGCCAAATTTTTGAAGAATTTGAAAATTCTCAGAAACTGAAAAGTTGAAGAATGGAAGCCAGATCGAACGTAGGGTTGATTGATCAAACCACTTTCGATTTTGTTCCTTTTCGGTGACGAAAAGTTTTAAGTGGGGGAGATTGTAACAACCCGGAAATGCGAGCCAGTTTAAAATTTTTATTTTGGCAATTTTAGCGAATTTTGAATATTTAAAATGGATTATTTTAAATAATATCGATGAGAAATTTATTTTTAATAGAAAACGAATTGAATTTGATTTGAATAGAAAACAAATTGAATTTGATTTGAATAGAAAACGAATTTAATTTGATTTGAATAGAAAACGAATTTGAATTGAATTGAATAGAAAATGAATTTAATTTGAATTGAATAGAAAACGAATTTGAATTGAATTGAATAGAAAACGAATTTAATTTGAATTGAATAGAAAACGAATTTAATTTGAATTGAATAGAAAACGAATTTGAATTGAATTGAATAGAAAACGAATTTGAATTGAATTGAACAGAAAACGAATTGAATTTGATTTGAATAGAAAACGAATTGAATTTGATTTGAATAGAAAACGAATTTAATTTGAATTGAATAGAAAACGAATTGAATTTGATTTGAATAGAAAACGAATTGAATTTGATTTGAATAGAAAACGAATTTAATTTGAATTGAATAGAAAACGAATTGAATTTGAATTGAATAGAAAACGAATTGAATTTGATATGAATAGAAAACGAATTTGATTTGAATTGAATAGAAAACAAATTTGAATTGAATTGAATAGAAAACGAATTTGAATTGAATTGAATAGAAAACGAATTTGAATTGAATTGAATAGGAAATGAATTTGAAATAGAATTGAAATTGATTTGAATTTGAAATGAATGTTGAAATTGTTTTTGAAACAAATTTGAAACGATTTATAAAATTCGTTTTAAATAGAAATCGACGAAATATTATATATATATATATATATATATAATGGCCTGAATAGAACGCGCCGCGCCGCTGCAGTTCGTAAATTTCGACCATTGATTTCGAACGGATATTACGGGAGATCCGACCGTCGGATTCTCCTAAAACCAGAACCGTTGGGTTCGTATCGAAAAGAGCTTTCTAACGAATATTAGAAATTTGAAATCTAACGGTTTGATTTGGAGATACGTCCAAATCAAATTTGGAAAAGGTCGTTGTAAGTGCAGTTCGATGACCATTGGTGGAAATCGACTGTACGGGCCTTGATAAAATTATTAAAAATAGTAATAATTTGTGTTAAATCATAAGAAATGATTTGGAAAAAATTGGGATGAAAAACTCCATATTTGAAAAGATAAAAATAGATTTTTATCGAAATAAACTAGTTTTGAACTAAAATTAAAACCCATTTATTTTAAAATAAATAAATTGGATGTGAAATGGGTTGTAAATAGAATTGATTTATGGGTTTATCGTGAAGGGTGTTTTAAATGGCACTTGTTCTTTAACCCGATAAATAAATAGAATGTGATTTGGGTTTTTCGTGAACTGTGTTTTAAACGACATTAGTTCTTTAACCCAGTAAAAGGAGTTTTAATGAATCTGTAATTAGATTGAAAAGTGAATTGACAATCTAAATTATCAAATTTAGAAAGTGAGCGAGAATGGAGTATCACCAGTTTTTCTCCAAAGCGATAGTTAAATCTTTAATTAGATTTGAACGTGAAATGGTAATTAATTTTACCGATAACACTGTGGTGTTAGATGTGGAGTATTACCAGTTTTTCTTCATGGGATGAATAGGTTGAGATTGGGAAATAAAATAAATAATTACTTCGGTGTGGTTCGCTAATCTCGACTAGTTTGAAAAACCATAATTTGGTTTGAAAGGACATCCAAAGGAAGATTAAAGGATAAATTTTAAAGAATTTATCTTGGATAAAATTAATGGGAACCTTTCCCTAAGAATATGAAATTTAGAAACTAGCTGTAGGTTAGTTAAGAAGAATGGTTTCCTGGGTATTGATCTGATGTTGGTTTCGGCCTTCGGGGTTAATATTTGGGGAATTGTTCTCTTGCTAATTTACGGTTAGTGACTGATGAATTGGAATGAGGCGTATGTTGTGTTTGTGTAACATTGTTTTTTAATATACGCGGGTTGTTCGGAAAGGCCGGGTTTATACCCATTCTGAATAACCGATTCGACGATAAGTCGAAGATGATGACGGTGGTCGAAGACCGGAAGCCTTCACATCGTTTGGATAATTACTGATGATCCTGATTGGGCTGTACACCCAAGAGGATGGAAATAGTCGGTGGTCGTCCAGACGTACTTGGAGATCGATGGATATGCGAGGAAAGTGCCTTCGGTTTCGTTCAGACCCGGAACGAACTTGTAAATGGATTGTGTGTCTGACATTGGATTTGATTCTGTGTTGATTGATTTCTGTTAAATATATATCTGTTTGGCGGCGGAGAATTTATTCTCTTGCTTAACGCCCTTCTCTGAGACGTACGAGCTTAGAGGTTATATATCGATATATATCAATCGCATGGTATGAATTGCCTGTGTGGCACGCTGAGTTGCATGGATCAAGGCTTCTGTTGAAAAGCAAAGTCTTGTGGTTGATGATCAAAGCACAACCTACGTGGCAGCTTTGTGTATAGCGTGGATTCGCGAGCCACACACCTCGGTATGAGTTAAAAACGGGATAAGGACTGCGGGGAGAGCACGACGTTTCTTTTTAGCTTTGGTGGTGTCAGTGACTTACCAGCCCTGACATTTATATACTTTTCACCTATGTGGTTGTTGGATGAGGCGCCTCGATTTTAGGTCTGTAAGGACCGGGAAACGTGTGTTCATGAATATTAATCCTCAAACGTAAGATAGGACCGGCCCTGAAGATCCAAGGATTGCCCAGAGTGTGTAGTCCTGGGACAATTGCTAGAGTGTCTCGAAAGCGGAGAGGAGCTTGCCCCTTGCCTCGACTCATGAAGGAAATCCAATTTCCAATACGAGATATTTCGGTTTTATTTGTAGAGCCTAGTATGGCGACATGATAGATGGTACCCATGCCGCCTATGATTGATATTTATGATTGAAATTGTTTTTACACTATACACTTATAATAGTATCAAATGATTTGTTTTAAACGTACCAAGCATGTTTGGCTATTATAAGGGAAAACCATATACTCCGGCTTGCGTTGCATTGTGTGATGGGACCTGGGTCTTATAATAGCTTCATTTTTCGAAAAAGCATTGCGTTGTCTTTTCTATGCACTGGTATTCTTGGGAGGAAACCCGTTCCGTGTTATACGGCGTGGTCCCTTGAATTACTCTTTTTTAAAGTAAAGTTTTAAATAACTGTTTTAGTTCTCACACCAGTCACATGACTGACCTGGAGTTTATTGTTTTAACCTAAACTCTGGGTGCCCTTATTTTCGGCCCGGGCAGCTAGTAGTTTTGTTTTTGCAGATTTATATTCACAGGATCCTGGTTTACAGCTGGAATGATATCCGGAAAGCTCTGTATCCGTATATCACCTTCAGTTGTGCTTTGTATTATTTTCCGCTGCTATGTAATTTATTGTAATCTCTGATATTTATCGAATGTAATTTATTCATTTATACTCTGTATATTCTTGTATCTGATGGAATTGTTGTAATAACAATGAAATGTTCTTCCGTCTGCGTTCTGATTTGTGTTGTTCTCAAAGTATCCGCTCTTTCCTTACCGGGGAAGTAACGGGTTCTTACAGTGGATTCAACAAATGTTTGTCAACACATGACTAATCTCAACAAATGAGTACTATCCACATGTGACTATTATAAACAACACAATGCTTTTTTAGAAAATGAAGCTATTATAAGACCCAGATCCCATCACACAATGCAACGCAAGCCGGAGGATAGGGTTTTCCCTTATAATAGCCAAACATGCTTGGTATGTTTAAAACAAATAATTTGATACTATTGTAAGTGTATAGTGTCAAAACCATTTCAATCATAAATTTCAATCATATACGACATGGGTACCATATATCATGTCGCCATACTAGTTCTACAATTAAAACCGCAATATCCCGTATTGGAAATTGGATTTCCGTCATGAGTCGAGGCAAGGGGCAAGCTCCTCTCCGCGTTCGAGACACTCTAGCAAATGTCCCAGGACCCCACTCTGATCCTTGGATCTTCAGGGCCGGTCCTCTCTTACTTTTGAGGATTAGTTATTCCTGAATACACGTTTCCCAGTCCTTACAGACCTATATCTGAGGCGCCTCGCATTCCAACAACCAGACAGGTGAAAAGTATATAAATGTCAGGGCTGGTAAGTCACTGACACCACCCTAGCTAGAAAGAAACGTCGTGCTCTCCCTGCTGTCACTATCCCGTTTTTGACTCATACCGAGGTGTGTGGCTCGCGAATTCACGTTATACACAAAGCTACGCCACACAGGCCATGCTTTGATCATCAACCACAAGACTTTGCTTTTCAACAGAAGCCTTGATCAATTGCCACTTACGCGTGCCACACTGGCAATTCACTCCATGCGACTGATGTCCATCGATATACAACCTCTGAGCTCGTACGTCTCAGAGAAGGGCGTTAAGCAAGAGAATAAATTCTCCGCCTCCAAACAGATGTATATTTAATAGATATCAATCAACACAGAATAAAATTCAATGTCAGACACACAGTCCATTTACAAGTTCGTTCTGGGTCTGAACGAAACCGGAGGCATTTTCCTCGCATATCCATCCATCTCCAAGTACGTCTGGACGATTACCAACTGTTTCCCTCATCTTGGGTGTACAGCCCAATCGAGATCATCAGTAATCACCCAAACGATGTGAAGACTTCCGGTCTTCAACCACCGTCTTCATCTTCGACATCTCGTCGAATCGGTTATTCAGAATGGGTATAAACCCGGCCATTCTAAATAACCCACGTATATGATAAACAAATGTTACACCAACACAACAAACGCCTCATTCCAATTCAGAATATCCTTTTATTCACGAAATCACATTCTTAGGGAAAGGTTCCCATTAATTTTATCTAAGATAGATTCTTCTAAATTTATTCTTTAATCTTCCTTTGGATATCATTTCAAACTAGTCGTGATTAGCGAACCACACCAAAGTAATTATTTATTTTATTTCCCAATCCCAACCTATTCATCCCCTGGAGCAAAACTGGTGGTACTCCATATCTAACACCACGGTGTTATCATTAAAATTAATTACCATTTCAAGTTCAAATCTAATTAAAGATTTAACTATCGCTTTGGAGCAAAACTGGTGGTACTCCACTCTCGGTCACTTCCAGATTTGATAATTTAAATTATCAATTCACGTTTTAATCTAATTAAAGATTCATTAAAACTCTACTTAGTTTTAATATTTTCAAAAAAAATCAACATCCTGTCTTTAACTGGGTTAAAGAACCAATGTCATCTAAAACACGATCCACGATAAACCCAAATCACATTTGATATTAAATACAAGGCTCTGAATAGAAAATATATCGGCTTATATTCAATATCAAATTCTAAAACCAACAAATATCGTATTGGAAATAACGATATAAAATATATCTTTCAAATTCCCATAACAATATCTGTATAGTCACGAAATCCAACATCGAAATATTCCGAAGATAATTTCGATTCAACTCCAGTCTAACTCATGTATTGGGAATATTGATTATTTTTAAAATCACCTTCAAATTCAATTATTTATTTCAAAAATAAATTGATTTTCATTTTAGTTCAAAACTAGTTCATTTCGACAAAAATCTATTTTAATCCTTTCAAATATGGAGTTTTTCATCCCAGTTCTTTCTAATTCACATATTATGATTTTACACAAATTATTAGTACTTTTAATAATTTTATCAAGGCCCGTACAGTCGATTTCCATCAACGGACATCGAACTGCACTTACAGCGACCTTTTCCAATTTGATTTGGACATAATTCGAAATCCAACCGTTAGATTTCAAATTTCTAATATTCATTGGAAAGCTCTTTTCGATACGAACCCAACGGTTCCGGTTTTAGGAGAATCCGACGGTCGGATCTCCCGCAACGTCAATTCCAAGTCAATGGTCGAAATTCACGAACTGCCGCGGCGCGGCGCGTTCTATTCAGGCCATTATATATATATATAATATATATATATATATTATATACTTCGTCGATTTCCTTTTTAAAACGTATTTTATAAATCGTTTTAAATTCGTTTTCAAAACCATTTCAACTCTATATTCAATTTCAAATCAAAATTGAATATTTCATATCATTACTATATAAATGATAATATTTTCAAAACGTTATATTTTGAAATCACTACCTTTTCTATATTCATTATAAAAACGAATATAATCAATATAAATATCGTTCACGTCAAAATAGCGCAACTCTAATCAACACGGCTTTATTTATTTCAATAAATTCGTTATTCTATTCAACAAATGAATATTTATTCTATTCAACACATGAATCTATATTTCTTTCAGCACACGACTAATCTCAACACATGAGTACTGTCAACACATCACTATTTTTGTTATGTAAAATATTTTATAAAATTGTGGTATCTATCGTTTGATTTTTAATTAGACTCCACCGTGAAGTAGTGTCTAATCTAAATATGATGAAGATGTAAATTTTATTATTTAAAATATTTTACTCAACACATGAACATCGTCAACACATGACTATTTTTATATTCAACACATGAATTCCCTTTTTATAGTATTCATTATTTTCCCGATTGGAATGAGGCCCAATCAATCACCATATAATGTTAATTATATGAATTCCATACAACACATGTATATAATAGCAACGATGAACAATCAACCATCATCCAAAGTGCACCACACAACTGCATAAGCATCAAATATAAATAATCAACGCATACACAGTCTGTCGACCAATCGATCGACATACAATTAAATAATTGGGATTAGTGTACGCCAAATATCATCCCAACACCCGTGTGGGGTTTCAAATCAACAAACACATAATTTTATTCGTGAAGTTGGGCGATGTGTAAAATTTATCATCCCAATCAATATCAGTCAAATCAGTGTATATAAACAAATCGGCCGATTTGTTTATAAATATTTATTTACTCACATTCACGTTAAAAATTATATTTTTAACGATAATTAATTTATTTCAACACATTAATTTATATTATCGATTTCACATCAACATCACAAACAATTTTGACAACACATCAATCAAACAAACAAGCCATCCATGGTCTGTGGATGACGGGTGTCGGGTGCTACTAAGCACCGTCTGCATCCTAGTATATATATATAACTAGAAAAAGAAATTTAGAGTGAGAAGTTCTCACCAATAGCTATCCCAAATCCACGACACTTCATTTGTAGGAATTCATCACTGTTCTCGTCTTTTGTCACTTTCGTTGTCCGTAGCCACTACATATATAAAAATCACATTTTTATATTTTCTCTACTTCACGATTAAAATAAAGTTCAGATTTTTATTTCACTTCATATATTTACAACGCTTCTATATAGATAAAAGTTCTATTTTCACACCGCTACTATATAGATAAAAATTCTATTTTTACAACGCTACTATATAGATAAAAATTCTATTTTTACATCGCTACTATATAAATAAATAATCTATTTTTACATCGCTACTATATAGATAAAAATTCTATTTTAACATCGCTACTATATAGATAAAAATTCTATTTTTACATCGCTACTCTCTACATAAAAATTGCATTTTTACTTTGCTATTCAATATATAAAAATCAAATTTTTACTTTGCTATTCAATATATAAAAATAGAATTTTTACTTTGCTATTCAATATATAAAAATCGAATTTTTACTTTGCTATTCAATATATAAAAATCGAATTTTTACTTTTCTATTCAATATATATAAAAATCGAATTTTTACTTTGCTATTCAATATATATAAAAATCGAATTTTTACTTTGCTATTCAACATATATAAAAATCGAATTTTTACTTTGCTATTCAATATATAAAAATTGAATTTTTACTTCATCGCTATAAAAATCACTTTTCCACTTCAACGTATATATAATAAAAAAAGATTACAACTTCTCTTAACTAAAAATCAAATCTTTATATTTTTAAAACAAAAATCAAAACTTTGTCTATAGTAGAAATTAAATCTTTGTTTATAAATAATATAAAAATTCTAACTTTCGTTACACTATGCTTTACATTCTTGAATAAAACCAGAAAAAAGGAAAATGAAGTAAAATAAATAAAAAAACTTACAGTTCATTTTGAAAAGGGGGCGAGAGGGGGTCGGGCTCGCGTCGGTCAGTGGATGGAGGAGGGGGGTTCGAGTTCAGGGGGGTCGGGATTGCGCGGAAAAAGAAGGGAGAAGGGAGATGGAAGGGGGCGCATGGGTGTTGATCGGAGGAGCGACGGTCGGTTGGGGGTCTGGCGGAGGACGGAGGGGCTACTACGGCGGGGTCCCCCTGGGTGGCGGCGTTGATCGCGAGGGAGGGAGGGTAGCTCTGTCTGTCCCCTTCCTTTCTCTTTTTTTATATTTTATTTTCTTTTGATTTTGAAAAAGTGAACGGGGGGGGGGGGGGGGGCTGAGAGAAGATAAGGGGAGGAGAGAGGGTTTTTAATTTTTAATTATTTTAATTATTTAACTTACAAAAAGTTGACTTTTTCATACGACCTCTAAACGAGGCCCACCGCCTGTCATCTGTAGCGTTTTATCCCCATTCCGAACACAATGGAATATGTATCGTAAGATGGTTCGATCGTTTCGATCAGTTTTCGTCAAAATCAACATATAATTCTATATATTGAATTTGAACACGCATTTCAATTTACCGGGGTCACATACTAACTCGGAAAATTCCAGAAAAATATTTTCTAGCTTCGTTTTGACGATACGGTCCTAACAAAACTAATTTCGTCGAATTCTGAGACCGTTGGGGAAATGGCCATTTTCCAGTCGATTAAAATCTACTGAAACTGGTCAAACGCGTTTTCCTTTGCCACGCTCACATATTGATTAGAAAAATTATGAAATTTGAAACCTAGTAATAATTTGACATCCCGGATCCAACAAAAGTGGTTTCGTTGAAATCCGAGGTCGTTTGCAAAATTTCCATTTTTAAGGGCCTGAATTCCATAGCGACTATTCAGAATTTTCAACTGGACTTATCTTTTGATTCCCGCTATGAAATTTTGATTTTTCGGATTCGTTGGAAAGATATCCTCAAATAGATCCTATTATTTTTGGTTTCACTAAAATCCGATTTGTTTTGCACCAGGTACATTCAATTGAAGTTTGAAATCGAATTATCGAACTACCACGCCATTTTCAATTCTATTTATAATTATATATAATTATTTATATTCTAACGACGACGTATATAATATATACGTTCGAATTCCATTCAAAATAAATTTCTATTTGATATTATTTAAAATAATTCATTAAAATTGCCAAAATAAATTTTTTTAAACTGGCTCACATTTCCGGGTTATTACAATACTGTGATGACCCGTAACTTCCCCGTGAAGGAAAGCCCGGATTACATTGAGAACAACACACAAAAGAACGCAGACGGAAGAACATTTCATTGCTATTACAACAATTCCATCAGATACAAGAATATACAGAGTATAATTGAATAAATTACATTCGATAAATATCAGAGATTATAATAAATTACATAGCAGCAGAAAAACAATATAAAACACAACTGAAAGTAATACACGGATACAGAGCTTTCCGAGCATCGTTCCAGCTGTAAATCAGGATCCTGTGAATATAAATCTGCAAAATCAAAACTACTAGCTGCCCGTGTCGAAAATAAGGGCACCCGGAGTTTAGGTTAAAACAATAAACTCCAGGTCAGTCATGTGACTGGTGTGAGAACTAAAACAGTTATTTAAAACTTTACTTTAAAAGGGAGTAATTCAAGGGACCACGCCGTATGACACGGAACGGGTTTCCTCCCAAGAATACCAGTGCATAGGAAAGGCAACGCAATGCTATTTCGAAAAATGAAGCTATTATAAGACCCAGGTCCCATCACACAATGCAACGCAAGCCGGAGGATAGGGTTTTCCCTTATAATAGCCAAACATGCTTGATACGTTTAAAACAAATCATTTGATACTATAATAAGTGTATAGTGTCAAAACAATTTCAATCATAAATATCAATCATAGACGGCATGGGTACCATATATCATGTCGCCATACTAGTTCTACAATTAAAACCGCAATATCACGTATTGGAAATTGGATTTCCGTCATGAGTCGAGGTAAGGGGCAAGCTCCTCTCCGCTTCGAGACATTCTAGCAAATGCCTCGGGACTACACACTCTGGGTAACCCCTGGATCTTCAGGGCCGGTCCACACTTACGTTAGTGGATTAGTATTCCTGAACACACGTTTCCCGGTCCTTTTAGACCTAAAATCGAGGCGCCTCATCCAACAACCACATAGGTGAAAAGTATATAAATGTCAGGGCTGGTAAGTCACTGACACCACCAAATCTAGAAAGAAACGTCGTGCTCTCCCCGTAGTCACTATCCCGTTTTTGACTCATACCGAGGTGTGAGGCTCGCGAATTCACGTTATACACAAAGTTGCCACGTAGGCCGTGCTTTGATCATCAACCACAAGACTTTGCTTTTCAATAGAAGCCTTGATCCATGCAACTCAGCGTGCCACACAGGCAATTCATGCCATGCGATTGATATCTATCGATATATAACCTCTAAGCTCGTATGTCTCAGAGAAGGGTGTTAAGCAAGAGAATAAATTCTCCGCCGCCAAACAGATATATATTTAACAGAAATCAATCAACACAGAATAAAATCCAATGTCAGACACACAATCCATTTACAAGTTCGTTCTGGGTCTAAACAAAACCGGAGGCACTTTCCTCGCATATCCATCGATCTCCAAGTACGTCTGGACGACCACTAACTATTTCCATCCTCTTGGGTGTACAGCCCAATCAGGATCATCAGTAATTATCCAAATGATGTGAAGACTTCTGGTCTTCGACCACCGTCATCGTCTTCGACTTATCGTCGAATCGGTTATTCAGAATGGGTATAAACCCGACCTTTCCGAACAACCCGCGTTTATTAAAAACAAATGTTACACAAACACAACATACGCCTCATTCCAATTCATTAGTCACTAACCGTAAATCAGTAAGAGAGCAATTCCCCAAATATTAACCCTGAAGGCCGAAACCAACATCAGATCAATACCCAGGAAACCATTCTTCTTAACTAACCTACAGCTAGTTTCTAAATTTCAATTCTTAGGGAAAAGTTCCCATTAATTTTATCAAAGATAAATTCTTTAAATCTATTCTTTAATCCTCCTTTGGATGTCATTTCAAACCATATTATGGTTTTCCAAACTAGTCGAGATTAGCAAACCGCACCGAAGTAATTATTTATTTTATTTCCCAATCCCAACTTATTCATCCCATGAAGCAAAACTGGTAATACTCCATATCTAATACCACGGTGTTATCGGTAAAATTAATTACCATTTTACGTTCAAATCTAATTAAAGATTTAACTATCGCTTTGGAGCAAAACTGTCGATACTCCATTCTCGATCCTTTTCTAGATTTGATAATTTATATTATCAATCCACATTTCAATCTAATGAAAGATTCATTAAAACTCCTTTTACTGGGTTAAAGAATTAATGTCGTTTAAAACACAGTTCACGATAAACCCAAATCACATTCTATTTATTATCGTTGTTATGTATATAAAAATCATATTAGAACAAATTGAATTTGATTTAGATAAACTCTATAACGACCCGAACTCCCCCGGTAAGGAAAGCCCGGATTGAGATGAGAACAACACACATCGGAACACAGACGGAAGAACATTTCATTGTTATTACAACAATTCCATCAGAATACAAGAATATACAGAGTATAAATGAATAAATTACATTTGACAAATATCAGAGATTTAAATTACATTTGAACACATCGCAGCGGAAAATAATACAAAAGCACAACTAGAAATAATGCACGGATACAGAGCTTTCCGAGCATCGTTCCAGCTGTAAATCAGGATCCTGTGAATATAAATCTGCAAAACCAAAACTACTAGCTGCCCGTGTCGAAAATAAGGGCACCCAGAGTTTAGGTTAAAACAATAAACTCCAGGTCAGTCATGGGACTGGTGTGAGAACTAAACAGTTATTACTCTTTATTTTTTTAAAGTTAGGTAAATCAAGGGACCACGCCGTATAACATGGAACGGGTTTCCTCCCAAGAATACCAGTGCATAAAACAAACAGCGCAATGCTAAATAAAGAAAAATGAAGCTGTTATAAGACCCAGGTCCCATCACACAATGCAATGCAAGCCGGAGGAGAGGTTTTTCCCTTATAATAGCCAAACATTCTTGGTACGTTTAAAACAAATCATTTGATACTATTATAAGTGTATAGTGTCAAAACAATTCAATCATAAATATCAATCATAGGCGGCATGGGTACCATCTATCATGTCGCCATACTAGTTCTACAATTAAAACCGCAATATTACGTATTGGAAATTGGATTTCCGTCATGAGTCGAGGCAAGGGGCAAGCTCCTCTCCGCGTTCGAGACACTCTAGCAAATGTCCTAGGACCCCACTTTGATCCTTGGAATCGGCTGGGCCGGTCCTCTCTTACTTTTGAGGATTGGAAATTCCTGAACACACGTTTCCCGGTCCTTACAGACCTATATCCGAGGCGCCATGCATTCCAACAACCATACAGGTGAAAAGTATATAAATGTCAGGGCTGGTAGGTCACTGACACCACCCTAGCTAGAAAGAAACGTCGTGCTCTCCCAGCGGTCCGTCTCCCGTTTTTGACTCATACCGAGGTGTGAGGCTCGCGAATTCACGTTATACACAAAGCTACGCCACACAGGCCGTGCTTTGATCATCAACCACAAGACTTTGCTTTTCAACAGAAGCCTTGATCAATTGCCACTTACGCGTGCCACACTGGCAATTCACTCCATGCGACTGATGTCCATCGATATACAACCTCTGAGCTCGTACGTCTCAGAGAAGGGAGTTAAGCAAGAGAATAAATTCTCCGCCGCCAAACAGATGTATATTTAATAGGATCAATCAACACAGAATAAAATCCAATGTCAGACACACAATCCATTTACAAGTCCGTTCTTGGTCTGAATGAAACCGGAGGCACTTTCCTCGCATATCCATCCATCTCCAAGTATGTCTGGACGATCACCAACTGTTTCCCTCATCTTGGGTGTACAGCCCAATCGAGATCATCAGTAATCACCCAAAACGATGTGAATACTTCCGGTCTTCAACCACCATCTTCATCTTCGACATCTCGTCGAATCAGTTATTCAGAATGGGTATAAACCTGGCCTTTCTGAATAACCCACGTATATAATAAATGAATGTTACACAAACACAACAAACGCCTCATTCCAATTCAGAATATTCTTTTATTCACAAAATCACATTCTTAGGGAAAGGTTCCCATTAATTTTATCCAAGATAAATTCTTCTAAATTTATTCTTTAATCTTCCTTTGGATATCATTTCAAACTAGTCGGGATTAGCGAACCACACCGAAGTAATTATTTATTTTATTTCCCAATCCCAACCTATATATCCCATGGAGCAAAACTGGTGATACTCCATTCCTAACACCACGGTGCTATCGGTAAAATTAATTACCATTTCACGTTCAAATCTAATTAAAGATTTAACTATCGCGTTGGAGCAAAACTGGTGGTACTCCACTCTCGATCACCTTTTAGATTTGATAATTTAAATTATCAATTCACATTTCAATCTAATTAAAGATTCATTAAAACTCCACTTAGTTTTAATCCCTTCAAAAATCAACATCTTGCCTTTAACTGGGTTAAAGAACCAATGTCATCTAAAACACGATTCACGATAAACCCAAATCACATTTGATATTAAATACAAGGCTCTAAATAGAAAATATACCGGCTTATATTCAATATCAAATTCTGAAACCAACAAATATCGTATTGGAAATAACGATATAAAATATATCTTTCAAATTCCCATAACAATATCTGTATAGTCACGAAATCCAACATCGAAATATTCCGAAGATAATTTCGATTCAACTCCAGTTCAATCACGTATTGGGAATATTGATTATTTTTAAAAATCACTTTCAAATTCAATTTATTTATTTCAAAAATAAATTGATTTTAATTCTAGTTCAAAACTAGTTCATTTCGATAAAAATCTATTTTTATCTTTTCAAATGTGGAATTCTTCAGCCCAATTTTAAATAAATCATTTCTTATGATTTTACACAAATTATAGGTATTTTTAATAATTTTATCAAGGCCCGTACAGTCGATTTCCATCAACGGCCATCGAACTGCACTTACACCGACCTTTTCTAAATTTGATTTGGACTTAATTCCAAATCCAACCATTAGATTTCAAATTCCTAATATTCATTGGAAAGATCTTTTCGATACGAACCCAACGGTTCCGGTTTTAGGAGAATCCGACGGTCGGATCTCCCGCAACGTCAATTCGAAGTCAATGGTCGAAATTCACGAACTGCCGCGGCGCGGCGCGTTCTATTCGGGCCATTTATACATATAATATATATATTATATATATTTCGTCGATTTCCTTTTTAAAACGTATTTTATAAATCGTTTTAAATTCGTTTTCAAAACCATTTCAACTCTATATTCAATTTCAAATCGATTTGATTTCAATTCAATTCGAATTCATTTCAATTTTATTTAATTCGAATTCAAATTCGTTCCAATTCAATTCAAATTCTAATTCGTTTCAATTCAATTCACTTTCAATTTACCTTCTATTTAATTCAATTCGAATTCATTTCAAATTGATTTCAATTCAATTTCAGTTCGTTTTAAATTTCATTCAAAACGATTTCAATTCGTTTTTAATTCAATTTCAATTTAATTCAATTGGAATTCATTTCTATTCAATTCGAATTCAAATTCACTTTCTATTCAATTCGAATCGAAATCATTTTCTATTCGATTCGAATTCATTTCAAATTGATTCAATAAAATTTCAATTTGAATTTTAATCTAATTTAATTTGAATTTCATTTCAAAATATTAAATTTTGAAATCACTTTTCAATATTCATTATAAAACGAATAAAATCGATATAAATATCGTCCGCGTCAAAATAACGCATCTCTAATCAACACGGCTTTATATTTTTCAAAAACTTCTTTATTCTATTCAACAAATGAATATTTATTCTATTCAACACATGAATCTATATTTCTTTCAACACTTGACTAATCTCAACAAATGAGTACTGTCAACACATGAATCTTATTTTATAATATTCATTGTTTTCCCGATTGGAATGAGGCCCAATCAATCACCATATAATGTTAATTATATGGATTCCATACAACACATGTATATAATAGCAACGATAAACAATAAACCATCATCCAAAGTGCACCACACAACTGCATAAGCATCAAATATAAATAATCAACGCTTACACAATCTGTCGACCAATCGATCGACATACAATTAAATAATTGGGATTAGTGTAAGCCAAATTTCATCCCAACACCCGTGTGGGGTTTCAAATCAACAAACACATAATTTTATTCGTGCAGTTGGGCGATGTGTAAAATTTATCATGCCAATCAATATCAGTCAAATCAGTGTATATAAACATTGATTATTCAGATTTGGACTCGAAACCACTTTCATTGAGTTCAAAATGCTGTTTAGAACTCCGAAAAGTATAAGGTTCGATATATTCCGATATCCGGAATAGTGGCAATTGGCAGGAGCTTTTTGGTTAGCAAAACATAGCCCTTAAAAAGTGAAATTTTACATACGAGCTCAAAATTCGACAAGATAAATTTTTATGGATTCACAATGACAAATTATTGTTGAGTTCCAAAGTGCGCGTTGAACGGAGTCAGTATGTGGTCGTGCGAAGCAAAACCATTTGTTCAAAGGCGGACAGTCATTTTACAAAGGAACATTATTGAGACGACCTCAGAATTCGATTTCGTTTTTTTTTTGGATTCGTATCATCTAATAATGGTTAAATCCAAGAGGGCTTGATTTTTTGAGTTTGCGTGTGAGTGTGCGAGAAGAAAAGGTGCGCCAAAATCGCATTTTTAGAGCTTATCTGAGCATTTTCGTGATTTTTTTTGAACGATCAAACGAACTCGGAATTCGACGAAATTTGTTTCGTTGGACTCGTCTTCATGTCTACTATCTCGTGTCCGAAATCCGCGGCGATTTGAGATCGTTAACATTCAGGCGATACGCGAGAAACTAGCATATAATCACTTTTACTCCATTTCTCTCTTCATAATTTCACTTCTCTCTTTCTCTTCAAAAACTCAAAAATGGCCTCCACCCCAAACCCGCCGCTGCCCTCCTCCACCAGCGCCACCACCGGCCTCCACCGCCCACCGTCGGCCGCCCGCACCCCCTCCTCCTCCTCCTCCTCTTCCTCCTCCTCCTTCTCTCTCCTCTTTTCATAACCCTAAACCACCAAATCACCAACCACCACCACCGCGGTCACCACGGACCCCACCACCGCCCTTAGCACCCTCCCCCACGTCCATCAGGACCGCCACCGCCCGCTGGCCACCCAACTCCGGCCGTGGGCCCGCCCGTCTCCAAAAACCCATTTTCACCAAAATTCCCGTTTTGCAAATAAGTCCCTGAATTGATTTGGCCTATATCTCTCAAACGGTGCGTTTTTGGCCAAAGTACCTCTGAACCAAAGTTGTAGAGCACGAAATTCTCTTCGATTTGGCTATATGGAAGTCATGTTTTGGAGTTCGGAGCTGCTCGGAAAACGCGTTCAAAGTCTGCTGTTTGAAAGCGGTAAAATTCGTGTACTTTCGCGAATTCTGGCGAATTGGAGCCTTTTCAGCAAAAAGACCCTTAGGCGAAAGTTGTCCGGAATGGCGCGTTTAAGCTAGAAAAAAGATGGTGTGAAGATTGAAGCTCGTTTGCAAATTATGGAACCCGAACAGCGAATCCAGGCGTTAGAAAAAAAAGTGAGTTTTCTCCGCTTTAAAGCTTCTATTGTTTTTGACGAATGAAGTAGAATAAAAATATGATTTTTATATTATAGGAAGAATAAAAATATAATTTTTATATAGTAGAGATAATAAAAATACGATTTTTATATTATATAGATAGTAAAGGTTTGATCTTTACTATATGAACAGCGGTATAAAAATAGAATTTTTATCTATATAGTAGCGATGTAAAAATAGAATTTTTACCTATATAGTAGCGATGTAAAAATAGAATTTTTATCCATATGGAGTGATTATAAAAATATGAAATTCAAGAACTGCCGCGGCGCGGCGCGTTCTATTCAGGCCATTATATTATTTATATAATATATATTTCGTCGATTTCTATTTAAAACGAATTTTATAAATAGTTTTAAATTCGTTCAAAAACATTTCAACTTCCATTTCCAATTCAATTCAAATTTCAATTCATTCTATATTCAATTCAATTCGAATTTGGTTTATATTCAATTCAATTAGAATTTGGTTTATATGACATCCAAAGGAAGATTAAAGGATAAATTTTAAAGAATTTATCTTGGATAAAATTAATGGGAACCTTTCCCTAAGAATATTAAATTTAGAAACTAGCTGTAGGTTAGTTAAGAAGAATGGTTTCCTGGGTATTGATCTGATGTTGGTTTCGGCCTTCGGGGTTAATATTTGGGGAATTGTTCTCTTGCTAATTTACGGTTAGTGACTGATGAATTGGAATGAGGCGTATGTTGTGTTTGTGTAACATTTGTTTTTAATATACGCGGGTTGTTCGGAAAGGCCGGGTTTATACCCATTCTGAATAACCGATTCGACGATAAGTCGAAGATGATGACGGTGGTCAAAGACCGGAAGTCTTCACATCGTTTGGATAATTACTGATGATCCTGATTGAGTTGTACACCTAAGAGGATGGAAATTGTTGGTGGTCGTCCAGACGTACTTGGAGATCGATGGATATGCGAGGAAAGTGCCTCCGGTTTCGTTCAGACCCAGAACGAACTTGTAAATGGATTGTGTGTCTGACATTGGATTTTATTCTGTGTTGATTGATTTCTGTTAAATATATATCTGTTTGGCGACGGAGAATTTATTCTCTTGCTTAACGCCCTTCTCTGAGACGTACGAGCTTAGAGGTTATATATAGATAGATATCAATCGCATGGCATGGATTGCTTGTGTGGCACACTGAGTTGTATGGATCAAGGCTTCTGTTGAAAAGCAAAGTCTTGTGGTTGATGATCAAAGCACGGCCTACGTGGCAGCTTTGTGTATAACGTGAATTCGCGAGCCTCACACCTCGGTGTGAGTTAAAAACGTGATAAGGACTGCGGGGAGAGCACGACGTTTCTTTCTAGCTTTGGTGGTGTCAGTGACTTACCAGCCCTGACATTTATATACTTTTCACCTATGTGGTTGTTGGATGAGGCGCCTCGATTTTAGGTCTGTAAGGACCGGGAAACGTGTGTTCAGGAATACTAATCCTCAAATGTAAGAGAGGACCGGCCCTGAAGATCCAAGGATTGCCCAGAGTGTGTAGTCCTGGGACATTTGCTAGAGTGTCTCGAAAGCGGAGAGGAGCTTGCCCCTTGCCTCGACTCATGACGGAAATCCAATTTCCAATACGAGATATTTCGGTTTTATTTGTAGAGCCTAGTATGGCGACATGATAGATGGTACCCATGCCGCCTAGGATTGATATTTATGATTGAAAATGTTTTGACACTATACACTTATAATAGTATCAAATGATTTGTTTTAAACGTACCAAGCATGTTTGGATATTATAAGGGAAAACCCTATCCTCCGGCTTGCGTTGCATTGTGTGATGGGACCTGGGTCTTATAATAGCTTCATTTTTCGAAAAAGCATTGCGTTGTCTTTTCTATGCACTGGTATTCTTGGAAGGAAACCCGTTCCGTGTTATACGGCGTGGTCCCTTGAATTACTCTCTTTTAAAGTAAAGTTTTAAATAACTGTTTTAGTTCTCACACCAGTCACATGACTGACCTGGAGTTTATTGTTTTAACCTAAACTCTGGGTGCCCTTATTTTCGACACGGGCAGCTAGTAGTTTTGGTTTTGCAGATTTATATTCACAGGATCCTGATTTACAGCTGGAACGATGCTTGGAAAGCTCTGTATCCGTGTATCACTTTCAGTTTTGTTTTGTATATTTTTCCGCTGCTGTGTAATTTATTGTAATCTCTGATATTTATCGAATGTATAGTATTCATTTATACTCTGTATATCCTTGTATCTGATGGAATTGTTGTAATAAACAATTAAATGTTCTTCCATCTGCGTTCTATTTTCTCGTGTTCTCAAAGTATCCGCTCTTTCCTTCACGGGGAAGTAACGGGTTCTCACAGTTGGTAGCAACTGTGATGACCCGTAACTTTCCCATGAAGGAAAGCCCGGATTACCTTGAGAACAACACACAAAAGAACGCAGACGGAAGAACATTTCATTGCTATTACAACAATTCCATCAAATACAAGAATATACAGAGTATAATTGAATAAATTACATTCGATAAATATCAGAGATTATAATAAATTACATAGCAGCGGAAAAATAATATAAAACACAACTGAAAGTAATACACGGATACAGAGCTTTCTGAGCATCGTTCCAGCTGTAAATCAGGATCCTGTGAATATAAATCTGCAAAACCAAAACTACTAGCTGCCCGTGTCGAAAATTAGGGCAGCCAGAGTTTAGGTTAAAACAATAAACTCTAGGTCAGTCATGTGACTGGTGTGAGAACTAAAACAGTTATTTAAAACTTTACTTTAAAAGAGAGTAATTCAAGGGACCACGCCGTATGACACGGAACGGGTTTCCTCCCAAGAATACCAGTGCATAGGAAAGACAACGCAATGCTTTTTCGAAAAATGAAGCTATTATAAGACCTAGGTCCCATCACACAATGCAACGCAAGCCGGAGGATAGGGTTTTCCCTTATAATAGCCAAACATGCTTGGTACGTTTAAAACCAATCATTTGATACTATAATAGGTGTATAGTGTCAAAACAATTTCAATCATAAATATCAATCATAGACGGCATGGGTACCATATATCATGTCGCCAAACTAGTTCTACAATTAAAACCGCAATACATGTAATGGAAATTGATTTGATTGATGTGTGAATGGCGTGGGCCATCACTAGACCGGGGATAAGGCTAGGCCTTGTCCCGTTTCTAGTATCGTGCCGTTATGCCGCCGAAATTTTCTAAAATATGTTAGAAAAAAAAGATAGCATTTTTTTTAATAAATGAACCAAATAGAATATTCATAGGTTGAATAAAATAAATTGGTCGTTAAAAATATAATTTTTAACGTGAATGTGAATAAATAAATACCAGCTGTAACGACACGGATTTCGCCCGGTCTGAATCGATCGCTAAACCGACCAAGACCGTTCGAATCCCGCATACGCTAACTCTGGGTATACAACACATCAGAACAAATAACAGAAGAATTTTATAAACATCACAATAATGTTACATCAGAGTACAGAATATCAGAGTATATCAAAAATAATACACAGCGGAAGATGATTTTACAATAAATGTAATACAATGCACAACGGAAATATAAACTACACAGCGGAAGACTGTAAATGCCTGGACACAGCTTAAAGCTTCAATCCAGAATCCTGCTCAATACATCTGCAAAATAAAACTACTCGACTGCCCATGTGGAAAATAGGGGCACCCGAGTTCGCAAGGGAAAAGCAAACTACAGGTCAGTCATGGGACTGGTGTGAGAAACTCTAAACAGTTATAATTAACTTATTTAATAATATGGCATATCACGGGACCACGCCGCTAACGCGGAACGGGTTTACCCCCATGAAGGCCAGTGTATAAACAACAATCAATATAGATATATGGATCTATTATGCATCAATCAACATGCAATATCCCAATCTACCCACTTAGATTAATCACTACACTTAGATTTTCCAAATCCAATTCAATTTACAGAAATTATTCCTTTGGATTATATTCCCGATTTCTTATTTCAAATCATTTGAAATACATATCTAACTTTCTATATCAAAGTAGATTTCACTTCGGGATCTCAAATCAAATCGTCTGGAAATATGAATTCCAAAACATAACAATGCATACAAACAAGTATGCAACCAAATATCGTGCTCCCCATCGACAAGGCAAAGGGTACGCACCTCGCAACTCGATATATAAATGTGCACCTACCCCACATAGGAGAAGGCTACACCGACGATGCACCTACCCCACATAGGAGCAGGCTACACCGCCCTCTCACCCATACTTTTAGTCTCAGGGTTACCCGAATCTTTAGCCACATACTAAATCATTTCATATCCCGAAGTAGGGAAAATCATTTCACAACATAATAATCACAAGTACTTTCAAAATATAGTACTTCACATTAGTAATTCGCACATATGATCGGTCACTATTAATCACATAACCTTTGAGCTCGTACATCTCAAAGAATGGTGTTAAGCAAGACAATAAATTCTCCGCCACCAAACAGATACATCATTAATAGCAACTAATCGAATATGCGATGAACCACAATGTAACATATAATACATTTCTAAATCATTTTAGAAATCATCGGGTTTTAGCACTCGAAATTCTTTCTGTTCTATAAAACATTTTTATAAAACATCCCCTGTTCAAAATCGGGAATACATTTCTTTTCACTTAAGAAAAATATATATATCATTTCACAATCATTCATTAAATTTGAAATGAACCCACATCACTAAACACCTTATCGTCAAATCGTGAAGTGTTTCACAAGGTGTTAGCACACAGATATCTTTACCTAGCCCAATACTAAATGTAAAACCATATTCTGCTCATAAACTGGTCGAGCACCATCCAAACAATCAATCAACCACAATCAATATCAACAACTTTGTAGATTTGGTTTAATCACATCACGTGTTTTGGTATATTTAATCACCACTCTAATTAAAGATTTATTCAAACCCCAATTGGTTCCATCTCTAAAATCTTATCATATTGATTGTTCTACTTTTTGGAAATTAATCGTGCTTTTACGCGGGTTAAAGAACTAATGTCATTTAAACACAGTTCACGACAAACCCCGAATCCAATTTATTTATTTATAACCATTGGATTATTTTTCTAGTTAATAACTAGTTCGTTTCGATAAAAATCTATTTTTATCTTTTCAAATATGGAATTTTTCATCCCAATTCTTTCCAAATCATCTTATGATTTTACATAAATTATCGATATTTTTATTTATTTTATCAAGGCCCGTACAGTCGATTTCCATAAACGGTCATCGAACTGCACTTACGACCTTTTCCAAATTTGATTTGGACATAATTCCAAATCCAACCGTTAGATTTCTAATTTCTAATATTCGTTAGAAAGCTCTTTTTGATACGAACCCAACGGTTCCGGTTTTAGGAGAATCCGACGGTCGGATCTCCCGTAATGTCTGTTCGAATTCAATGGTCGAAATTCACGAACTATCGCAGCGCGGCGTGTTCTATTCAGGCCATTATATTATATATATAATATATATAATATATATTTCGTCGATTTTCTTTTAAAACGTATTTTATAAATCGTTTTAAATTCGTTTCAAAATGATTTCAACTTCATATTCAATTTCTAATCGAAATTGAATATTCCATATACACGACAATTTTATACGTTGTATATATATGTTAAAAATTATATTTTTAACAATCAAATCATTTTCACATTTCATATATATATATCGTTTTCATTTCTTATATATATTGTTTTCACATTTCATGTATATATCGTTTTCATTTCATATAGACATCGTTTTCACATTTCATATATATATTGTTTTCATTTTATATAGACATCGTTTTCACATTTCATATATATATCGTTTTTATTTTATATAGACATTGTTTTCACATTTCATATATATATCGTTTTCATTTCATACATATATATATATATATATATATATATTATTTCCACCTTTCATATATATAATATTTTCACTTTTCAATATATACGATATTTTCACTTTCAATATATACGATATTTTCACTTTCTATATATATATATATATGATATTTTCACTTTCAATATATACGATATTTTCACTTTCATCACAATCACAACACAATACAATCAAACAAGTCGTCCATGGTCTGTGGACGATGGGGAACGGTTCATATATGCAGTTATAAAATAAATAACTGTACAAGAAAATTTATAGTGAGAGAATTCTCATAGTGGGATCCACTCCGTCTGTTTTATCTGAATTTCCGTTTTGTTTGTGTAACACCCCACATCCGTCAGTGTCACTCACAAAGGGAATGCACTAAGTTCTGTGGAGCATTTAGGGTAAAAGATGCAGATAAATTACAAGACAGACAGAAATTAAACAGCGGAAAATAAAACTTTGCTTTATTGATAAAATAGTTTGTACAATGGTTTCTTTACAATATCAGAGTATCATCTATCTTACAAAATAAAGAAGCATAAAAACAACATTTATATTCCCCGATTTTAGCAAGAGCCAGCCATAGCATCTGAAAAGAGAATCCAAGCAAACTTCGACAAATCTTCAAGCTGGGAAAGAGTGGCAGTCCAACTTAACCTGAGCTAAACTATTCCCTCCTTTACTACCTGGGGGGGGGGGGGAACGGAAGAAAAGAAGACGAAAGAAAAACAGAGTCAGACATAAATCCTGAGTAAGTTCAGTAACTTCTAGCATGTGAACATGGAAAAACAAAACGACATGAATTAACTGAATACAAGATTACACCATGACGATAGGGTCAACAAGATTAGACAAGGTAATCACAAGATATGCTAAGATAAGATAAACTGGATACGCTCTAATACTTTCGCCGCTTCGCTATTTCCTTGTTATACTGGTTTCTATATCTCTGCACCACCTAACTAGTGTTCCAACTAGTAACGCTGACGTGATCCCAATCCCTGTATTTTCCATCGCCTTCAGGCATCCATTTATTTATTTGTTACCTAGATTTAATCTAGGGTTTTCTACCAAGTGCCTTCTAGATTCAACTAGAGTTTACGCTGTCTACTGAACGCTTCTCGGATTCAGGATTTATGCCACCTAATACAACTAGGAATTATGCTACCTGTCGAACGATGCCCCCAAGTCTAGGATACACTACCTAGAGTGGTATATGTTCCTATACTTCCCCACGCATGTATCGCGAATCGTTATCGCTTGTCTAGATGCACATGTCCTGTAATGTGCGACCCGAGTCCTGTGTCAGGGCAAATCAAGGAATGCAGAACTCGGTCGGGAGCTTTCAGATATCTGCCGATGCAGATGCTAAGGTCTGTTTTTTATTCCAGTGGCTATGGTCCCACTTGACCCCTCCCTCAACTAATGAAAGGCACACCTTGAAAAATGAGAACTATACGCCGGCCCCTAGTGCCCCTACTATCCTATGGCCATCCTCACCCATAACTAGATAGCAAGTATATGGTCTTTTGGAGTTCTCCGCCTTTCCGCTTCACGTATCTCGATTGACTAAAGATGGATGGTAGACGACGAGTCGCTATCACAGGGCTACCGTTTGCTCGCCGAATCACGCTGGTCCATCCTAGTCTTTAGGTTGCCATGTATTGCAACCAAGGCATACCCCTGGTTCTTCTACGCAGACCTTAACCTCTGTGGGCCCAGGCGGATCATCTGCAGCCTCACAGAGGGATACCTAGAGTACCCTCACGTCCCCTCGAAGCCTCGGGCTTCGTAACCCAATTCGTTGGAGCCTTTTCTTTAATCAGACGGACGTTCGCTCCTCCTCGTGCTATACTAAGAATTACTACTTAGTTTTACTAACTAAGATTTACCACTTAGTTTCCAGAATCGTTGTTTTCTTAACTAAGGTTTACTACTTAGTTCCCTTTCCCGTCAATTTGGGTTGGTTAAGTGTCATTAGTCAATTCAAGCCAACTTAACCCTCTTCATTCATCCTGTTAAACTGGTTAAGTGTTATCAGTAATTCATGTTGACTTAACCCTACCACACACCAAGTTATATTGGTTAAGTATTTATTACTTAACCCTACCCATTTACCCTGTATTGGTTAAGTGTTCCTTTAACTTAACCTTGCCCGTCTGTTTTAACTAGCATGTTATTAATGGTTAAGTATTACCCCTTCATGTTTTAGACTTAGCCCTATTCCTTTATCACAACCTGACGGTTAAGTGTTCAAGTTTGCTTAACCCTACGGTCTTGTCCAGCTAACATATCAAATTGGCTAAGTGTATTAATTTTACTTAACCCCAACCTCTAGTCTAGCTAACATGTTAATTTGGCTAAGTGTATCAACTTTTACTTAACCCCACCTTCTAGTCTAGTTACCATGTGAAGTTGGTTAAGTGTCCCCATGGACTTAGCCCTCCCATCCTAGCTTAACTGTGTTAAATTGGTTAAGTGTTCCTAGGGACTTAACCCTCCCATTCTAGCCTAACTGTATGGCCCTAACCCCACCCACCAGTCTGGTTATCATGTTGAATTGGTTAGGTGTCTTAGTGAACTTAACCCTACCATTCTTGTTCTAGCTTTAATTAAATAGATTAAAGCCACGACCACTCACATTAGACAGATATTGTTGCGATTACTGGATGTGCCGGTTGGTTCCGAGCAGATTTACATCGCAACTCAGTCTAACCTCGGGTTAGGCCTATTCGTGTTTTCTAGTTCAAGGGTTTTAACTAATTTTCAAATCAGGTTTTGAAAGTAACCATCCAGTCCGTCGGATCAGTTAGGGATAGCCAGGGAGAGCAGGAAACTTGTATTTTCCAAACCCAAGCCTAGACACTATCCTCTCTGTCACCCTAGAACTTTCTGGTGTACCATAAAAAGAGATGTCTTTAATAAACCTTTAATTTTTCTAAATTTACATTTCTCATTTAGGACAAATTCTATAAGTAAATTATTCCTAATTTACTTATTTCCCAATTACTCTTTTAATGTAATCTGTCTACATTTATTTCTATGGCCCATTTTCCCCTCTATATCATATTTATGCTTTTTGGTATGTAAACTATACCAAATTAAGTGTCACTAACCATGATTTTGCTAAACCTGACAGTTATTCCCAATTATGGCCAATTTCACATTTATGCCAATATCCTTACCGTGCCAAATTAGCTAATCCAATTCTGATTCAACATTCTAATTCACGTCAAACTAGACTTATTACTCTAGTTCACTATTCATGTAAATGCTAGATTTACACGTCAATACTAGGTTCAAATTACACATCTTATAATTCATGTCAAATTTATCCAATTTGCATTTCTATGAACATGCCATAATACATGTTCCCAATTTATGCCAATTTCCAAGTTAAACTACGTTTTTAGTAAATTTCATATTTTGCCCAAACCGCATTCCCACCATTCGTATAATCGTGATTCAATCTAGGTTATAAATATAGCTAGGTTCGTAGAAAATAGGGAATGAACCGAAGGCGCTATGCAAAAGATAGACATACTAACTGGCATAAAAAGGGTTGAATAACGACGTCGGTTCAAGAACATGGGTAGACCTAACTTAATAGGTAAATTCCCAAGGTCTAAAACCAAGAATAGACAGAATAGAGACATAGGTTCAAGAACATGGGTAGACCTAACTTAATAGGTAAATTCCCAAGGTATAAAACCAAAGATAACCAAGAATAGACAGAACAGATGATCGGGCTTAGATCCAATTTCATAGTCACAAAACTTAAGCAATACTTTCCTAGTCAGGAATCACAGGTGTTTAATCACAGATGTCCTTGTTATGTCATAGGAAATAGTTTATATTTCCTAATCAAAGGCATAGGCTTAGTCATGAAAATAATCCTCATAGTCACAGTCACAGTCATAGGCAATGTTCATAGTCATAGGCAATGTCCATAGTCATAGGAAATGTTCATAGTCATAGGCAAATGTTCATAGTCATAGGCATATGGTTTTAAGGTCCATAGTTTCGTAGTCACGGTCTTATTTGTCCTCGAATCATAACAGTTCTTAATTAGGTTCAAGAGTATAGGCACTGATTCGAATAGAGAGAGAGATTTGGCATATTCTTTTATTCCTTTAATTTCATGTCACGATCAGAGAAAAACGTTCGAATCTAGAAATAACTGACTTACAGAGATTAGACTAGAATAGAAAGATGGCGTTGCTATGATTCGTGCGACGTTGCTAGAAACCGTTTGAGATAGCCTTTGATTCTTATCTTGAAGCTTTAATCTTGATTCGAAACCTCTTCTTGACAAACTTGAGCAGCACTTCGTCATCTTGATTTATTTTATATATTATTCTATTTATTATTTAATTAAGAGGAGGAGAAGAAGCCATGTTTGCCAAGAATCTTTGCAGCATAAGGGTAGAAAAGAATTGTGAATAGAGAAGGAGACTAGGGCTGTTTATATAGTGTTAGGCGGACGAACCTAGGTAGAAAACGTGACCAGATACATCAGAACGAACCAGGTGCAGAAAGCTGGAAAAAGCAGGGGGGTCGACCCCCAGGTCGACTACCCAGTCGACCTGGGTGACCCAGCTCGACTACCCAGTCGACCTGGGTGCCCCAGGTCGACTACCCAGTCGACCTGGGTGCCCCAGGTCGACTACCCAGTCGACCTGGGTGCCCCAGGTCGACTACCCAGTCGACCTGGGTGCCTTGGGCGGGAAAATTCCCGCCCAGCCCAGCCTGGGTCTGTTTTCGAATTTGAATTCCTTTTTCTGCCCTGTTTTGAAATTTGAACTTCGCTGAATCTTCCGGAGGCCATATCTTCCTCATACGGACTCCGATTTACGCAAACTCGGACTCGTTTTCATGCAGAATTCCGAGACGAACGCAATGGCGCAACCCGTTTCCCTTGATTTTGAGTTTATCTTTTAATTCTGCCTTGATTTTTGAATCTTAGCGTTACAGAATCACGGGGTGTTACATTCTCCCCCACTTAAAAGGATTTCGTCCCCGAAATCTTCAAGTTAGGAAGAATGTGTCCTACCATCCAATCACCCATCTACTTAACCATTCAATCACAGGCATTCATTGTCCTTAAAAGATTTCTAATGCTTTCATGTTCATATGCATAGTGTGTGTGTATATGTCTTTATCTAATGCAAAATCAGGCGGTCTACTGATTCAGTTGACCTCCTTAATGCAAATCATGTCAGTGCCATGCGTCCAATCATGTATGCAAGCATTCCTAGTTATGTAAATACCACATGCGTGCACAGCCATTCATCCATATGCAACATCCATATGATAACATATCAAGTTCAACTTACAAACAAATACATATCTGTAAATGCAATATGAAAGCGTCTGAACTGATATAGTGCCTAATACGTATGCATATGCATTCACAAGCAACCATTAGCAACCGCTTGCAACCATCAACCATAACATGTTTCAAATACATGTTTACATCCATTGGCTTCTACCTAAGGATCGAAGATACGACCTAGGTGATATACTTTGGAAAGAGAGAAACAATTATGCGTAAAGCTCCTACACAAAGAAATCAAGGATGCACCCTCAAGGAAAAGGGTATGATGATAGTATCTAGCCTTCTTGAGCTTTACTCCACTATATCTTAACTAATTTAACTTCATGATTGTGAAGTTCCTGATCTCCATTTCCAAAATAAACAGATGTCAATCACGGTACCAAGTGTACGTACTAAGATGGTTTGAGGTCTCCCCTCTTAGCGTATCCATCACGCCATAACTATGAACAAATTTAAAACTATTTATAAAATTCGTTTTAAATAGGAATCGACGAAATATATATTATATATATAATATGATTGCCTGAATAGAATGCGCCGCGCCGCGGAAGTTCGTGAATTTCGACCATTGACTTCGAACGGACATTACGGGAGATCTGACCGTCGGATTCTCCTAAAACTAGAACCGTTGGGTTCGTATCGAAAAGAGCTTTCTAACGAATATTAGAAATTTGAAATCTAACAGTTGGATTTGGAGATACGTACAAATCAAATTTGGAAAAGGTCGCAGTAAGTGTAGTTCGATGGCCGTTGATGGAAATCGACTGTACGGGCCTTGATAAAATTATTAAAATTAGTAATAATTTGTGTAAAATCATAAGAAATGATTTGGGAAAAATTGGGATGAAAAACTCCATATTTGAAAAGATAAAAATAGATTTTTATCGAAATGAACTAGTTTTGAACTAAAATTAAAACCCATTTATTTTTAAATAAATAAATTGGATTTGAAATGGGTTTTAAATAGAATTGATTTGTGGGTTTATCGTGAAGGGTGTTTTAAATAACACTTGTTCTTTAACCCGATAATAAATAGAATGTGATTTGGGTTTATCGTGAACTGTGTTTTAAACGACATTAATTCTTTAACCCAGTAAAAGGAGTTTTAATGAATCTTTAATTAGATTGAAATGTGGATTGATAACATAAATTATCAAATCTAGAAAATGATCGAGAAGTATCGCCAGTTTTGCTCCAAAGCGATAGTTAAATCTTTAATTAGATTTGAACGTGAAATGGTAATTAATTTTACCGATAACACCGTGGTATTAGATATGGAGTACTACCAGTTTTGCTTCATGGGATGAATAAGTTGGGATTGGGAAATAAAATAAATAATTACTTCGGTGCGGTTCGCTAATCTCGACTAATTTGGAAAACCATAATTTGGTTTGAAATGACATCCAAAGGAAGATTAAAGGATAAATTTTAAAGAATTTATCTTGGATAAAATTAATGGGAACCTTTCCCTAAGAATATTAAATTTAGAAACTAGCTATAGGTTAGTTAAGAAGAATGGTTTCCTGGGTATTGATCTGATGTTGGTTTCGGCCTTGGGGTTAATATTTGGGGAATTGTTCTCTTGCTAATTTACGGTTAGTGACCGATGAATTGGAATGAGGCGTATGTTGTGTTTGTGTAACATTTGTTTTTAATATACGCGGGTTGTTCGGAAAGGCCGGGTTTATACCCATTCTGAATAACCGATTCGACGATAAGTCGAAGATGATGACGGTGGTCGAAGACCGGAAGTTTTCACATCGTTTGGATAATTACTGATGATCCTGATTGGGCTGTACACCCAAGAGGATGGAAATAGTCGGTGGTCATCCAGACGTACTTGGAGATCGATGGATATGCGAGGAAAGTGCCTCCGGTTTCGTTCAGACCCAGAACGAACTTGTAAATGGATTGTGTGTCTGACATTGGATTTGATTCTGTGTTGATTGATTTCTGTTAAATATATATCTGTTTGGCGGCGGAGAATTTATTCTCTTGCTTAACGCCCTTCTCTGAGATGTACGAGCTTAGAGGTTATATATCGATAGATATCAATCGCATGGCATGAATTGCCTGTGTGGCACGCTGAGTTGAATGGATCAAGGCTTCTGTTGAAAAGCAAAGTCTTGTGGTTGATGATCAAAGCACGGACTACGTGGCAGCTTTGTGTATAACGTGAATTTGCGAGCCTCACACCTCGGTATGAGTCAAAAACGGGATAGTGACTGCGGGGAGAGCACGACGTTTCTTTCTAGATTTGGTGGTGTCAGTGACTTACCAGCCCTGACATTTATATACTTTTCACCTATGTGGTTGTTGGATGAGGCACCTCGATTTTAGGTCTGTAAGGACCGGGAAACGTGTGTTCAGGAATACTAATCCACTAACGTAAGTGTGGACCGGCTCTGAAGATCCAGGGGTTACCCAGAGTGTGTAGTCCCGAGGCATTTGCTAGAATGTCTCAAAGCGGAGAGGAGCTTGCCCCTTGCCTCGACTCATGATGGAAATCCAATTTCCAATACGTGATATTATGGTTTTAATTGTAGAACTAGTATGGCGACATGATATATGGTACCCATGCCGTCTATGATTGATATTTATGATTGAAATTGTTTTGACACTATACACTTATTATAGTATCAAATGATTTGTTTTAAACGTATCAAGCATGTTTGGCTATTATAAGGGAAAACCCTATCCTCCGGCTTGCGTTGCATTGTGTGATGGGACCTGGGTCTTATAATAGCTTCATTTTTCGAAAAAGCATTGCGTTGTCTTTCCTATGCACTGGTATTCTTGGGAGGAAACCCATTCCGTGTCATACGGCGTGGTCCCTTGAATTACTCTCTTTTAAAGTAAAGTGTTAAATAACTGTTTTAGTTCTCACACCAGTCACATGACTGACCTGGAATTTATTGTTTTAACCTAAACTCTGAGTGCCCTTATTTTCGACACGGGCAGCTAGTAGTTTTGGTTTTGCAGATTTATATTCACAGGATCCTGATTTACAGCTGGAACGATGCTCGGAAAGCTCTGTGTCCGTGTATTACTTTCAGTTGTGTTTTATATTGTTTTTCCGCTGCTATGTAATTTATTATAATCTCTGATATTTATCGAATGTAATTTATTCAATTATACTCTGTATATTCTTGTATTTGATGGAATTATTGTAATAGCAATGAAATGTTCTTCCGTTTGCGTTCTTTTGTGTGTTGTTCTCAATGTAATCCGGGCTTTCCTTCACGGGGAAGTTACGGGTCATCCCGTATATCACCTTCAGTTGTGCTTTGTATTATTTTCCGCTGCTATGTAATTTATTGTAATCTCTGATATTTATCGAATGTAATTTATTCATTTATACTTTGTGTATTCTTGTATCTGATGGAATTGTTGTAATAACAATGAAATGTTCTTCCGTCTGCGTTCTGATTTGTGTTGTTCTCAAAGTATCCGCTCTTTCCTTACCGGGGAAGTAACGGGTTCTTACAGTCGGTGTGAGTTAAAAACGGGATAAGGACTGCGGGGAGAGCACGACGTTTCTTTCTAGCTATGATGGTGTCAGTGACCTACCAGCCCTGACATTTATATCCACTTTTCACCTTTGTAGTTGTTGGAATGCGAGGCGCCTCGATTATAGGTCTGTAAGGACCGGGAAACGTGTGTTCAGGAATACTAATCCACTAACGTAAGTGTGGACCAGCCCTGAAGCATCCAGGGGTTATTCAGATTGTGTAGTCCTGAGGCATTTGCTAGAATGTCTCGAAGCGGAGAGGAGCTTGCCCCTTGCCTCGACTCATGACGGAAATCCAATTTCCAATACGAAATAACGGATTCGATTGTAGAACTAGTATGACGACATAGTATATGGTAGCTATGCCACCTATGATTGATATTTATGATGCTATTCGTTTTTGAAACATATATGCACTAGTAATAATATCAAATGGTTTTGCTTTACACGTATTAAGCATATTTGGCCATTATAAGATAAAACTCTATCCTCCGGCTTGCGTTGCATTATATGATGGGACTTGAGTCTTATAATGGCTTCATTCTTTTTAAAAGCATTGCATTGTTTTTAAAGAATTTACTTTGTTTTAAATGCACCAGCAATCGCTGGAGTAAACCCGTTCCGCGAAAGTGGCGTGGTCCTATGATTTGCTTATTACTGTTGTTTAAACTGTTAAGTAGATTTCTCATACCAGTCCCCATGAATGACTCGTTGTTTGTTTCACTTTGCAAACGCGGGTGCCCTTATTTTCACACGGGCAGCCTAGTACACAGGTGACATGTTGTTTTGGCTCAGCACTGTAGTATGGAGTGCGTTTTGGCTCATGGCGAGGCTGACTTCACCGAGATGACTTTGACATTTTCCGCCATTATTGTATTTATATTATGATTCTGCCACGGGCGATGCAGACTGTTTTACTTCCAGTACTTCTTATCGTATGTATATGTACCGCCTTCGGCGATGTAGACTGATACCCTTATTATGTCTCACTGCATGTATATGTTCCGCCTCTGGCGATGGTGACTGATCATTTCCCTTTTATTTACTAAGTTATATCCTACGTTGTGCTATTCTGATGTTGTTACATGTTATGAATCCGCTGTCATATCCATGTAAAATTATTCTATTTATTGTTTTTGCTATTATCTGTTCTCTGCTATGATGATTGATGTGTTATATTCCAATGATTATCCTTAATACCGTCACACGGATTTTGGGATCGTCACAGTTCGATGGCCGTTGATGGAAATTGATTGTACGGGCCTTGATAAAATTATTAAAAATGGTAATAATTTGTGTAAAATCATAAGAAATGATTTATGAAGAATTGGGATGAAAAACTCCATATTTGAAAATAGATTTTTATCGAAATGAACTAGTTTTGAACTAGAATTAAAATCAATTTGGTTTTGAAATAAATAAATTGAATTTGAAATGGTTTTGAAAAGTAACCAGGATTTCCAATAATTGAATTGGAATGTATTTGAATCGAAATTGTCCTTGGAATATTTTGATGTTGGATTTCGTGATTATACAGATATTGTTATGGAAATTTGAAAGATGTATTAATATCGTTATTTCCAATACGATATTTATTGGTCGTAGAATTTGATATTGAATATAAGCCGATATATTTTCTATTCAGAGCCTTGTATTTAATATCAAATGGGATTTGAGTTTGTCGTGAATGGTGTCTTCATTAACACTGTTCTTAAACCCAGTTGAGAAAAAGACTAAATCTTTTTATTTAAATTTAATGAAGTGTACCAATTAAATGGTAGTTAATTGGGATTGAATTTGAATTGATTTTTGGGTTTATCGTGAACGATGTTTTAAATAACACTTGTTCTTTAACCCGATAATTAATGGAATGTGATTTTGGGTTGTCGTGAACAGTATCTTCAATAATACTGTTCTTAGACCCAAAGGAGTTAAGAAAATCAGAAACTAACTGGAGATTAGTTACGTTGGATGGTTTCTTGGGTATTGATCTGATGTTGGTTTCGGCCTTCGGGGTCAATACTTAGGGAATTGCTCACTTGCTAATTTACGGTTAGGGACTAATTGAAATGTGATGTGATTTTGGGGTTTATCGTGAACTGTGTTTTAAATGACATCGGTTCTTTAACCAAGTTAAAGATTAAAACTAAGTGGAGTTTTAATGAATCTTTAAATAGATTGAAAAGATCGAGAATGGAGTATCACCAGTTTTGCTCCAGGTGATAGTTAAATCTTTAATTAGATTTGAACGTGAAATGGTAATTGAATTTACCGATAACACCGTGGTGTTAGATATGAAGTATGACCAGTTTTACTTCATGGGATGAATAGGTTGGGATTGGGAAATAAAATAAATGATTACTTCGGTGTGGTTTGCTAATCCCGACTAGTTGAATCGATATTCAAAAGAAGATTAAAGAATAAATTTAAAGAATTTATCTTTGATAAAATTAATGGGAACCTTTCCCGAAGAATGTGAAATTTAGAAACTAACTGTAGGTTAGCTAAGAAGGATGGTTTCCTAGGTATTGATCTGATGTTAGTTTCGGCCTTCGGGGTTAATATTTGATGAATTGTTCTCTTGCTAATTTACGATTAGTGACTGATGAATTGGAATGTGGCATATGTTGTGTTTGTGTAACACTTGTTTATTATATACGCGAGTTACTCAGAAAGGCCGGGTTTATCCCATTATGAATAATTGATTCGACGTGGTGTCGAGGATGAAGACGGTGGTCGAAGACCGGAAGTCTTAACATCGTTTGGGTGATTACTGATGATCTTGATTAGGCCGTACATCCAAGAGGAGGGAATCAGTTAGTGATCGTCCAGACGTACTTGGAGATCGATGGATATGAGGGGTACTAGGTGCCTCCGGTTTCGTTCAGACCCAGAACGGACTTGTAAATGGACTGTGTGTCTGACATTGGATATCATTCTGTGTGATTGATGGATATCAGTTGCATGGAGTGGTTTGCCTGTGTGGCATGCTAAGATGCAAATGATCAAGGCTTCTGTTGAAAAGCAGAGTCTTGTGGTTGATGATCAAAGCACGGCCTGTGTGGCATAGCTTTGTGTATCGCTGATTCGCGAGCCTGACACCCCGGTTGTGAACCAGAAACGGGAGAGAACCTCAGGGAGGACATGCGTTTCTTTCTAGCTAGAATTGGCGTAAGTGGTTTTGCACGCCCTGACGAGTTTGACTTATGTGGTTGTTGCTGTTGCGAGGTGCCTCGGATATATCGTTGACTATGTGGAGCCGATGGAGTCATTTGTTGGCTCATTTACTCCCCATAGGGCGGGGAGACGTATTGTTCAGGCATAATAATCCACTCTGTGTGGACTGGCCCTGACGATCCATGGTGTAGTTGCGGCTGTTCCTGAGGCTCAGGCTAGACAGTCTCGAATTAGCATAGGACGATCCCTTTGCCTTGGTTCATAGACGGAAATCCAACTTCCAATACGTGACAATTGCAGTTTTGATTGTATACCTATATACGGTGACATAGTGGTATGGGACATTCATGCCGCCTATGATTGATATTTATGATTGTATATAAAATCAGAAACTAACTGGAAACGAGCTAAGATGAGTGGTTTCCTGGGTATTGGTTTGATGTTGGTTTCGGCCTTCAGGGTTAATACCTAAGGAATCGTTCTCTTACTAATTTACGGTTGGAGTCTGATTAAGAATCAAAAGATGAAATTTAGCGTATCAAGCATTCTTTGGCTATTATAAGGTAAAAATCCTATCCTCCGGCTTGCGTTGCATTGTGTGATGGGACCTGGGTCTTATAATAGCTTCATTTTTCTTTATTTAGCATTACACTGTTTGTTTTATGCACTGGTATTCTTGGAAGGAAACCCGTTCCGTGTTATACGGCGTGGTCCCTTGATTTACCTAACTTTAAAATAAAGATTAATAACTGTTTTAGTTCTCACACCAGTCCCATGACTGACCTGGGGTTTATTGTTTTAACCAAAACTCTGGGTGCCCTTATTTTGATACGGGCAGCTAGTAGTTTTGGTTTTGCAGATTTATATTCACAGGATCCTGATTTATAGCTGGAACGATACTCGGAAAGCTCTGTATCCGTGTATTACTTCTAGTTGTGTATTGTATTATTTTCCGCTGCGATGTATTTAAATGTAATTTAAATCTCTGATATTTTCTATGTAATATTGATTCATACTCTGCATATTCGTGTATTCTGATGGAATTGTTGTAATTAACAATGAAATGTTCTTCTGTTTGCGTTCTTTTGTGTGTTGTCCTCATAGTATCCGCTCTTTCCTTACCGGGGAAGTTACGGTTCCTTACATACGATCGGTTCCGATGTTGCTGTTTACCTATGATGATCGTCCACAGCTTCCTGGCACACCTTTTCAGCGCATTATTCCTCTTGTTTAGTGCAGGCGTTGTGGGCGGTCATCACAGGAAGAATGTACTCTCAAAGAGAAAAGGTAAGAAGAGCGAATCTTGTCTTCGGTATCCCATGTCGCATCGTCTCGCTCTTCTCCCCATTTCACCTTTACTAACTTTATATCTTTGTTGCATACCCTCTTAACTACCATCTCAAGAATACGAGTAAAAACTATTCGAACTGATGCTTCTTTCTGGACTTCAACATCTTCAAGTATACTTAGCCCCACTACCTTTGTTGAATCATGAAGACATTTCCTCAAACGGGAAACGTGGAATAAATATGAACTCCCGCCAGCCTCTCCGATAGTCTAACTCTGTAGGTCATTCGGCCTATCCTTTACTATGAGAAATGGTCCTATGTACCTTGGTGCCAATTTCCGTACCGAGCCAAATTGAACTATACTCCTTAAAGGCGATACTTTAATGAAGACCATATTTTCTACTTCGAATTCCAAGCCAGTCCTTCTCTTATCGGCATACAAATTTTGTCTTTCTTGTGCAACTTTCATCCTTCTTTGAATAAGATCTAACTTTTTTGAAGTTTCTCTCACCATTTCGGGTCCAAGTAGAAGTCTGTCCGTAGATCCCCACCAACACGTTGGCGATCTGCAAGGTCCTCCATATAATGCCTCGAAGGGTGTCATTCCTATGCTCCACTAATGATTATTATTGTAGGCTAACTCGACCAATGGAAAGATGCTCCTCCCAATTCCTCCGAAATCTGGTATACACAGTCTTAGTAGATCCTCAAGAACTCTATTAACCCTCTTAGTTTGTTCATCGGTCTAAGGGTGATAAGCTATGTTAAGTCTTAACTGTGTACCTAGGGTTTCTTGCAAGCTCCTCCAAAATTCACTAGTAAATAAGGGGTCACAGTCACTTACTATACTTGAAAGTACCCTATGTAATCAGAAGATCTCTCTAATGTATACCGAAGCTACCCAAGTCGCTGTCCTCTTACTCTTGACTGGAATAAAATAAGCGCTCTTAGTAAGCCTGTCCATTATCACCCGAATGCTCGTGTTTCCCTTCCTTGATCGAGGAAGTCCATCAATGAAGTCCATAGAGACACTCTCTCATTTCCATTGTGAGATATCCAAGGCCAGAAGTAATCCGCACAGTTTCTTTTGTTCAGCCTAGACTTGTTGGAAAGTCAAACATCGGGACACGTATTCTACAACATCTTTCTCCATGCCAATCCAATGGAAAACACGCTTCATGTCTCGGTATATCTTGTCACCGTCAGGATGGATAGTCATCCGAGAGTGATGAGCTTCCTCAAGCACTGCTCTTAGCAATTCCCCAACATTAAGGACACACAACCTTCCATCTCGTCTTAGCCACCCTTTCTCGTCCATAGTATATCTAGCTAAGTGACTAGAGGCTTCTCCACCATCGAGTCTATCCAAGATGTCCACCAACTACTGGTCCTCTCGTTGCATAGATCTAGAGTGCTCCATGAGAGTAGGTCACACCTCCAACGATGCTAATAATCCAAATGTGAAATCCGTAGATGGCTTAAAATCAAAGGTTGAGATAAATTCCAAGATTCGCGTTTCTATGAATAGAGGACTTAAGGTCATCCTCTGCCTACTCAACGCGTCTGCCAATACATTACCCTTCCCTGGGGTATAAGCTATCTCAAAATCGTAGGACACTAGGAACTTCATCCATCTTTACTACCTCAAGTTGAGATCCTTCTGTGAGAACAAATACTTGAGCAACTCATGATCCCTATATAGCTCAAATCCCTCTCCAAGTATATAGTGTCACCAAGACTTAAGTGAACTATAGCATCCAACTCCAAGTCATGGGTGGGGTAGTTCTTCTCTTGAACTCTTAGTTGCCTACTTCCATAGCAGATCACCCTACCCTCTTGCATCAACACATCGCCTAATCCCATGCCACAAGCATCTGTGTAGATCGTAAACACCTTGCTACCATAAGGAAGAGTCAGAACATGGGATGTTGTCAGAGCCCTCTTCAATCTCTGAAGTGCATCCTCACAATTAATGCTCCAAGATATAGCCAAGTTCTTCTTTGTTAGACAGGTGAGCGGAGCTGAGATCCGCGCAAAGTATTTAATGAACTTCCTATAATAACCCTCCAATCCAAGGAAACTCCTTACATCCATTGCATTTTAAGGGCTTTCCAATCTTGAACTGCGGCAATTTTAGCAAGGTCCACTGCTATCCCAACTTGGAGACTACATGCCCTAGGAACCTTACTTCCTTTCTTTAGAAATGACACTTTGAAAATTTAGCTTTAAGTTGATATGATCTGAGTGTATTGAGAAACTCCTCCAAATGTTTGGCATGTTCTTCCTCTCTCCTTGAGAAGATCAGAATATCATCCACGAACATCACTATGAACTTATTCAGATACTCTATAAACACCTGACTCAATAAGTCTACGAAGTATGCGGGTGCATTAGTCAGCCCAAAATGCATGATGAACTACTCAAAGAAACCGTCCGGAGTTCTGAAAGTCATCTTGTCAGTACTATCATCCGCCACCCTAAGCGGATGAAACCCTATGGCTAGATCCAATTGTGAGAAAACCGAAGCACCCACAAAGCTGGTCAACCAAGTCATCAATCCTCGGAAGTGGGTGTGTATTCTTCTTGGTGATTTTATTCAATTATCTATAATCCATGCATAGACGAAGAGAGTCATCTGCCATGGTTACAAAGACGACTGGAGCTCCCTACTCAGAAATGCTCCGTCTAATAAATCCTTTCTCTAATAACTCACCTACTTGTTTGTTGAGCTCCCTCCTCTCTCCTTAAGAGCCATGTGGCGTACTGGCAAAGCGACAGTCTTTACATTCTCCTCCAAGTAAATCCGGAAATCTATCTCTCGTCTGGAAGGTAGTCCTCAAACCTCATCGAACATGTCCAGAAATCGACTAACTATGGGTACTGATTGAAGATCATCAACGGAAGCATCAAGAGAATCTAACAGACTTAGCATAACTAACCCCTGTGGGTCACAAGAAATTTCGTGAGTTCTACCTTAGCAAGTTAGAAGTCTAAAACTCTCCTCTCACAATAAAGAATGGAACCATACATGACTAGCCAATCCATTCATAGAAATTAATCTGTAACCCATAAAGCCAAGAACATATGCATCGCATTGAAATTCGATGCCCATAACGGAAATCCTCAAACCCCTACATATCATAGATAAATGGGCCATTCCTCATATGGGTTTTGAGACTATAACAGGATTAGAAATAATACTAGTATCTTGGTGCAGATTTTCTAATACAAAGTTGTATATGAATGAATGAGAATTACCATAATCATAGAGAGTTATAATAGGATAATATAAAAGAGGAATCAAACCTTCCACGACGACTTTCCTTCCACGATCCGGTCCACCACTCTTTAGAGGGTTAACTTGTCCTCCAGATGATTCATCCTTCTGTCCTTTAAAATGTCCAACTTAACCGCAAACAAAGCAAGCACTCTTCGACTTTCTACATTCTTTCACAAAGTGTACCAAATCCCCACACCCATGTCATTTTACCTTTATCTTGATTTGCTCTTTATCGGGCTTTACTCCCTTCTTAGCTATGCCCTTCTTGGGACACCACTATTTTTTCTTAGTATTGGGTTTCTCTTCCTCAATTTAACCTCTTTCTTCCCTTCTTTGCCATCGTCGTGCATCAAAGCCATGTCAACGAGTCTCTCGAAGGTTTCTGCCATCGGTACATGCGTAAGTGATAAATCTTGGAGTGGTTGGTTCAATCCCTTTGCGAACCTCAAGGCAATTTTGTGAGGAGTGTTTACTAACTCCAATCTAATTCTTTATAGTTGATTGAAACTGTTGACTTATTCCTTTATAGTCATGCTTCCTTGCTCCAAATTCGGAAATTTCTCCATTTGCATTCCTTTTTTCGCTTGCGACAAGAATTTCATCTCAAATCTGGTTTTAAATTCATTCCAAGTAGCCACCACTTGTCCAGCCTGAACTATTTCCCACCAGTACGATGCTTCATCCTTTAGTTGCCTAGCGGCCAACTGGATATTCCTTCTGTCATCGAGCTGAAATAAGTCGAATACATTCTCCATTTCTCTAAGCCAATCGCACGCCTCTACAAAACTCTTAGTACCATGAAATGACTTGCCTCCCATCGTGTAGAAGTCCTTACAAAGCTTAAAGTTGACTACATGAGGATAAGGAGGTGGAGCTACAATGTTTGCAGCTGGGGGAGGGACATTTTGTTGCACTCTAATAGGTGTCGTAGCTTCTACATATCTATGAACCATGTAGGAATGGGAATACCCTCAGGAAAACTAGGAGCCCCAGACATGCTGAAAAGCGACGAAACAAGAATTCAAAAAGAGAATCGAAGGAATATTGTAAATGACTGGAAGGGGTATGTTTTTCAAAAATTTGTTTTGAAAATTCTTTATTTTGAAAACACTTTTCAAAAAATTTCCTCTGATCTTGTAACCTTAGGCTCTGATACCAAATGTGACACCCTATGTCCGTTAACGTCACTCATATGAGAATGCTTTAAATTTTCTGAAGTGCAATAGGTAAACAATAATTAAAATTCACAAGAAAAAATGTAAAATGCAGCGAAATTTCAAAACTTTTAATTCAATTTAAAACATGTCATTACATCTCAAATGTCAAAAACTTTGATCATTTGTCTCAATAATATCAGAGTACAAAAATATATATTATCCCTCAAGTGTCATCATAATAGACATGAATAAACTGAAGTAAATACATGAAAAGGAGAGTTATCCAAGTCCAAGCAGAATCACAATCTTAACTACTATCCATACCCACTCTGAGAATCTGAGCGGGAGGGGAAAGAAGAGGAAGAAGGGAAAACAAAATAGACCAGACATAAAGTCTGGAGAGTTCCAGCGATCTTTTAGCATAAGCATATGATAAGAGGTGTCAAAAAAGATAAAAGTACAGTAAAATATTCAGGTATGAGGTAAACGAGATATCAAAATAAGATAAAGGTAAATTAAACTCCTCATTCATACCCCAAGAATCAAGTTACCGCACTAATTTCAAGTATTAACCGGATTAGGTGTTACCCTAATTACTACCCATGCGATCGGCTCCCTATTACCCGAATATCCCGTGCCATTCCCGGCAGTAGGGTGTATCAGTCCCTAGCCGAGCAACTTATAAGACACAGACATATTCGTTGGTGTTACAGCGTCTTAGTTTCCCCTAGTCAGACACATTATGCTGATGACTCCGTCAGAACGCACCCGTACCTACCATCCACCTTTGAACCTCTTACAATCCAGATTAGTAAAGCATGCCCTGGCCCTTATCTTGTGCGAGGCCCCTCCTAAGATACCAACATGGATATTGACTGATACAGGTTCCACACAACTTGACTCAAGTCGCCTCCTAGGCTTGTGTCCCCAAGTAACTAGGATTTAAGAGTCTCCAAAATCTGATACAAACAACTAGACCTTGGACCTCTTAGCTTATTAATTAATAGGTTTAGCTTAGCATGTTTACATCCATTAATAAGCCTAACTATAAATGACATTTACCCTAAATGTTATTTTGTACAACCCCTTCCCCAAACAACCACCTGCCCAGATGTGTATGTGTGTGTGTGTATATATATATTGCAGTAATTCATTTTACTTAATTTTACATCTGGTACCCATGCTTTCTTACATGTTATACTTAATATTAAATTAAGTCTAATCCTAGTAGATTAAAATGTTGCATATTCTTCCTTTATGTAATTATCCCAAGTTTACAGTCAAAGGTTCCCAATTTACAATGTGCCCAATTTTCTCCATTTTAATGCCATTAATCAGTTATTCCAATTTATGTCATTTATACGCAATCCAACGGTAATGGCCTAGGCTCTTGATAACCTAGGCTTATCGTAAATAAAAAGGAGAAAGGGAGAAAATAGATCTAATACCGAATAAAAGGCATATAAAAGACTATAAATAATAAAAGATAGAATAGGGATAGGGAAGACAGAAGAATACATGAACATATAATAACAGTAATCTGAAATAGGTGATTTAACTGTAAAAGAACAACATATAAGAAATAACTTATAAGTACTGTTTATTTTAGATCTAAAAATTTACTATATAAAACCTTTTAAAATAACAGATCTAAAAAGGACGTGAACTCACAATGATTGGATTGGAGAAGAAAAAAATCTTTTGTATGTATATGTTGTTGTAGAAGAAAATCAACTTTAGATTTATTGTTGTAGAGTAATCAGAATTATACTTGCTAATTTATGTCTGAGCAGCACCTTTGTATCTCCATATTTTTTTCCAGAAAAGGTTTGGAGGAAGAAGAAGGAAGAATAGATTTATGTGTAGAAAAAAATGAGGCTTCCATCCTTTATATATATTACCTAGGATAATCCCTTACCGTTAGATTTTAGGTTTTCCAATCCAACTGTATACGTAATGCTGAGTCAGCGAATGAACTTGGTTAAGAATTCATTCCAAAAACAAGTGCAGGAATCTATCTCAGCATAGGGTGGGGAGACCCACTATGACATGTGTCGACCCCTGGGTCGACCCGGTCAAACTGGGTTGCCCCGTGACCGTTACTCCAGAATGCTTATTTATTTTATTTTATTTATATATATAATATGTATATATTCTGGTGAAAACTTCTTAAACCCATATCTTCTTCATATTAACTCCTATTTACGAAATTTAAGAGTCTATCTGAACTAAAATTTTGTAACGGACATAATGGTAAAATCTATTTTATTTAGTTATGAATATTCTTTTAGCAAAGCCGACCGGTTTTTAAGGTGACCGCAAACACCTTATATTATAACTAATAATAAAATACAGAAAAGTACATGTGATTGTTAGTAAACAATCAACTATCGGTTTTTTTGGTGGATCGTCCACCACATACCTAAACAGGATTACATCACAGGAGCTAGCTACCAGCTAGACTACAAATAGAAAGAAAAACAGAAGCTTGACTGAAATGTCAAGACTACAAAGCACTAATTTGGGGTTAGCCACCATCAGCATCTCATGATGATACTTCTAGCATGACCTCTGTAACACCCCACGTCCGTTAATGTCACTCACAAAGAGAAGGCATTAATTTTCGAGGAGCGTTTAAGTAAACAGAACAGAATATTACAAGACAGATACATAAAATAGTACTTGAAAAACTTTATAACTTTATTGCAGCAGAAAACAGAAATAAGTTTGGCTACATCTTTCAAAATCACAATACCAAAACTCAAGTACATAAATATTAGCCTTGTTCAAAAGCCATCAGAGTACAAAACATTAAAATCATAATCCCCACAGAAGATGCCATAAAAAGGCAAGCCATACTTTAAGCACTTCAAGCAAAAGAAATCCGGATCAAGCTAGAGTATTCCCTCCTTGAAAACCTGGGGGGGGGGGGGAACGGAAGAAAAGAGGCGAAACAACAAGGGTCAGACAAAAAGTCTGCAAGTCCAGTGATTTTCAGCTATGAACATATAATAATTTCATGGCATGCAAATAAAACTGGACGAGAGATAACAGTAACAGGAGTAGCATATATACTTAGGTTAAACGGAAGAAACAGAATGATATAAGCTATTACTTTTCACTTCTCTACACTAATACTAGTATAACAGGATTAGGTGTTACCCTAATGTCTAAACAGAAACAGGAACAGAAACAGAATAATCTCTACAGAAACAGAATGCTAGTAATGGGCCTTCAGCACCCCAACATACAGAAGGTACAGAAGCAGAATACTAATAATGGGCCTTTACCACCCCAACAGACATAAGGTATGGAAACAGAATCGGAAACGGAATCAGAGACGGAAACAGAATAATCCCTACGGAAACAGAATGTTAGAATTATGTGTACACTAGTAATGGGCCTTTACCACCCCAACAGACGGTACCACGCAGAAACAGACAGGTGTTACCACCCAACAGAAACTGACAGTACCAATAGAAACAGACAGAATTAAGTGTACCCTAAGTCCTACCCCAAGTCCTACCCCAATCGATCGGCTCCCTAATACATAAATACCATGTGTCGGCCCCACAGTAAGGTGTATCACTTCCTAAAGTGGCAACCTATTGGCACAGACCTATTTATAAATGTCACGATATCTTACATCCTCAGAGCTGACTAGATCCATGCACGCACATGACCCGGTTGGAACGCACCGTCAACACCCCTCGCCATTATCAGAATGAACCGCTTATAATTAGTTCAGTAAGCATGCCCGGACCTACCTACTGTTGGGTCATAGTTTTGATACCAGAAAGGGTTAATGACTAATATGGATCACACACAATAAATTACACAAGTAATTACCCATCCTAACCTTGTGTCCCCAGACTAACAGATTTCAGATTAACTTGCTTATAGATTTCAGATATACAAAGTTCAGATTAACTAGTTCTCAGATCAGACATACAGGTTAACAAGTTTTCAGACTAGCGAATCAGATGTACGGAGATTGTTTCACCTAACTTTGTATTGGGCCTACAGATTCACGAAACGGGTTTATTAGATTCATCAGTCCAGTTGATTTAACCCTATCCATCCAGCACGTTTTAGGCATCATATTTATCTTAGATTTGCATTAATTAATTATTAATGCATAGACCTCTCACATTAGGTCGGTAGCTTGTGGCCGCTGGATGTGTCGGGCGGTTCCGGGCAGACTTCTGCCACAAGCCAGACCTAACCTCGTGTCTAGGCATCTTTTAGTTATGCCTACGACCTCTCACATTAGACTGACATTTTGCAGCTACTGGTTAGGCCGGTTGGTTCTGGGCAGGTTTCCACTGCAAACTGAGTCTAACCTCGTGTCTTAGCATTCTTAGTATAGCTAAAATATTCATTCACATATTATGCCAATAACAGACTAATTATGCCAATATTAGACTAATTATGCCAATTCAATAAATTAACTTCTTTACAAGTTACACCAGATTATTCAAACATGTTTTGCTCAATTTTAGATCGAGCCTACAGATGCATACTCAAATTATAGTATTCAGTTTCAACAGATTTAGCAGATTAGGCAGTTAAAACATCTCTCTAAAGTTCCATTTACATATCTTGCTTAATTATAAATTAAGCCTATAAATCTACATGCCTAAATTATGGTCATAATTCACAACATACATATGCCCCCATATTTTAGTTAAATTTGAATAGTACATAATATTCCCCAAAAACCCCAAAATCATGGTGCACAATATAAACTATGCCAAATTATAGCCTTTTATTACCGCATATGTCAAATATCCATAAATCCAAATTAGGCATATTCACATTAATAGTTATCCCCATTTTAATATAGGTTTTTCAGGCCTAAGTCAGAAATCCTTTTTCTTCCAAGTCATAAATTGTCATATAAAATATGCCCCAAATCTAGATCTTAAATCCAACATGTATTATGTCCTCAAAATCAGATCTTGAATTATAAGATGCATTATGTCCCCAAATTACAAGTCATATGTTATCATATAATAATCTTTCTTCTTCCAAATCATGAACCATCATATATATAGTATGCCCAGATCTAGATCTTAAATTACAACATGTGTTGTGTTCTCAAATCAGTCACAAATCAGTTACGCCCAATTATGCATCTTTCAATATTTTCCCCAAATTTAGCGTTTGTGCGTTCATCTCTTATGAGATTTGGCTTAGGCTCGTGGTAGCCTGGCTATAAAAAAAGAAAGGAAGAAAAGAGGGAAAAGATACAGAATAGTCACAATAAATAAGATAGATTCACAGAAAAACAGATCTGATAAACAAAAATAGGCATCATCTCAAATTCAGATTCATTATCATGCTAGGATCATAATTAAATTTCATATCGGAAAATAACTGTACTTGCCTTATTTGGATTCTAAAAGAAAAAGGTGTTATAGCTGTTCTCTTTTAATCCTAATCATAATTGGAGGAAGAAGAAACACAAGTTCTAGCTTAGGTTTCAGTAGAGTAGAGACGCCATTTATTTATTTTTAGAGAAGAAGAGCGCAATAGAGGCTAGAGAATTGTGTAAGAGATTTAGGTTTAGGTTAGGGATGTATTTATAGATGTCTAGGATCGATTAGAGCTCTTAGATTAACCTAGAAACCATTAGGACCACTCAGATGCTATATCATCCCTTAGGGCGAATCGGGCCACGGGTTGACAGCCAAACACCCTGGATTGACCCCTAGTCGACCCAGCGAGGCTCGGGTCGACTCCAAAAATGGTGCGGTTCGGCTATTCCCCCTCCCGATTCACTGTTTTGAACTTTTTTTAATATTCATTTATTTAATTTTTATATATATCTATATATTTTTTTTCTCTCATATGCATACAAACTTCAAGGCATAATAACTTCTTCATAATTAACCATTTTCACACTAAACCACTTTTTGAACTGCGTTCACACTATGCCATTTTCTAGCCATTTCCCTAAAACAAAAGTATGGCGCTAGCTGGGATCGAACTCTGTAGCTCTTGTATGCAAGTCACATGTTCTAACCAAATGAGCTAGTAAGTCTTTTGCTTACAAACCTTAGAACAATGCTAAACATCATTCTTTTCTCATTCCTCTTTTTCAAATAAATTTTTCTTTAATTTGTTATTTTAATATTCTCAGAAAATACAGGGTGTTACATTCTCCCCTCCTTAAAGGATTTCGTCCCCGAAATCTCCAAGTTAAGGAGAATGTATACCCTACCATCCAATCATCCATCTACTCAATCATCAAACACAGGCATCCATTGTCCTTAAAAGATTTCTAATGCCATATGAACATATGCAAAAAATGTGTGTATATGTTCCTTATCCCATGCAAAATCAGGCGGTCTACTGATTCAGTTGACCTCCTTAATGCGAATTATGATAGTGCCATGCGTCCATTATGTATGCAAAAGAACCCTATTAATACATATCATTTCTATATGAGTGTGCAATCATACATTCAAATGCAACATCCATGTGAGGAGTCAATCATTCTGAATCCATAAAAATTGAAAAATGCACACACATCCATATGCAGTATGAGGTGTTTTTGAGCCGATCTAGTGCCTATTGTGTGTGTATGCATCCACGAGAAACCACTAGCAACCACTTGCATCCACTTGCAACCATCAAACATAACATGTCTCAAACACATATTTACATCCATTAGTTTCTACCTAAAGGTCGAAGACTCGATCGATAGGATACAGCCGAGTAATAGAAGCAAGTACAATTAAAACAAAAGCTTTGTACCCATTAAACTTCGGTTAAGAGAATAATCCCCTAAGTATCAACCCCGAAGACCGGTATCAACATTAGATTGACACTCAGAGAATTACTCCCATTAAACAATGTCAAAACTGGAAATCTACTTCAAGCTTCGAGTAAAAAACCCTATCCTTTTCAGAAATATTCAGATACTTACAGACTATTGGTACAGATCAGATTATCAAATGATTATTAGGAAACTAAGCATGATAAAACCCCACCATATCACAAAACCCAGAATGTATGCGTCATAGTCATTTAACGCCTAACACAGATACCCTCAAACCCTAACTTATCACAAACAGATGAGTCGTAACCCTTATAGAGTCTTAATTACAAAATCAAAATGCCATAATCAAAAAGAGTTCTAACTCATTATTCAGATAAGGAAATTAAACCTTCTACAGAATTTTTTTCCTATTTCTATCCTATCCACTAGCCTCGAGAGTGTTCGCCTGCCCTCCAGAAGTGTGTCCTGTCCTCTTCCCTTGCCCTCGTTTCTTTGGGCAATCCCTAGTGAAGTGTCCCATTTCACCACAGTTGAAGCAAGCGCCCTTCCTTTTTCTGCAATCCTTGTTCAGATGAGTCAAGCTTCCACAAGTAAAGCACTTTTTCTCCTTCTTATCTTCAGACTTTTCATCCTTATTTTGTGTTTCCTTTTTGGGCCACGCTTTCTTGTTCTGTGGTCCTTCGAGCTTTTCTTCTTTCTTCTCACTTTTGGCTTCCTCTTCATGCATTAACCTCATGTCAACCAATTTCTCGAAGGTTGCCCCCATAGGAATGTGGGTCATAGCCAACCAGTGTAGCGGATCATTTAAACCTTTAACGAATCTCACAGCCTTCAACTCAGGTGTGTTCACCAAGTCTAAGCTGAATCTCGCCAACTGATTGAACTTGTTGACGTACTCTTTCACTGATAAATTCCCTTGCTTCAACGCAAAGAACCTCTCCATGTATAAATTCTCTTCTGCTCGTGAGAGAAATTTCATGTCGAACCTACGCCTGAAATCCATCCAAGTCTCCACCGCCCGTTCTCCATTCATGACCTCTCACCAGAATGAGGCTTCGTCCTTAAGTAACCACACAGCCAACTGTATCTTCTGCCTATCGTCCAATTCGAAGATAACGAACAAATCTTCTGTTTCCTTAAGCCAGTTTCTTGCTTCCATGAACGGTTCCGTTCCATTAAAGTTCTTTCCACTCATAGCTCGGAAGTCTCTACATATCTTCGGGAAAATATTCACGCGCGGAGGAGGAGGAACTGCTGCAACTGGGGGAGGAGGAATGTCTATTGGGCCTGCGTCGTTAGCCCTAGCCTCTAGGTACCTTCTGAACCAGCCAGGTACCGGTACACCCTCTAGAAGGTTAAGATCGCCAGACATGCTGAGACGAAAAAGGAAAGATTCAAAACAAAGGATAGAAAGATAGGCATATGTCTTTGGGGATTATGTTCTTTTTTCAAAATAAACTCTACTTTTGAAAATACTTTCTTTTTAAAACCTTTTTGAAAATAGTTTTCAAAAACTTTTTATCAAATCTGGTAACCTTCAGCTCTGATACCAAGTGTAACACCCCGCGTCCGTTAATGTCACTCACAAAGGGAATGCATTAAGTTTCGAGGAGCGTTTAAGTAAACAGAACAGAATATTATAAGACAGATACATAAAATAGTACTTGAAAAACTTTATAACTTTATTGCAGCGGAAAACAGAAATAAGTTGGGTTACATCTTTCAAAATCACAGTACCAAAACTCAAGTACATAAATATTAGCCTTGTTCAAAAGCCATCAGAGTACAAAACTTTAAAATCATAATCCCCACAGAAGATGCCATAAAAAGGCAAGCCATACTTTAAGCACTTCAAGCAGAAGAAATCCGGATCAAGCTAAAGTATTCCCTCCTTGAAAACCTTGGGGGGGGGGGGAATGGAAGAAAAGAGGCGAAACAACAAAGGTCGGACAAAAAGTCTGGCAAGTCCAGTGACATTCAGCTATGAACAGATAATAATGTCATGGCACGCAAATAAAACTGGATGAGAGATAACAGTAACAGGAGTAGCAGATATACTTAGGTTAAACAGAAGAAACAGAATGATGTAAGCTATTACTTTTCACTTCTCTACACTAATACTAGTATAACAGGATTAGGTGTTACCCTAATGCCTAAACAGAAACAGGAACTGAAACGGAATAATCTCTACATAAACAGTATGCTAGTAATGGGCCTTCACCACCCCAATAGACAGAAGGTAAAGAAGCAGAATACTAATAATGGGCCTTTACCACCCCAACAGATAGAAGGTATGGAAACACAATCGGAAACGGAATCAGAGACGGAAACAGAATCATCCCTATGGAAACAGAATGTTAGAATTAGGTGTACACTAGTAATGGGCCTTTACTACCCCAACAGACGGTGCCACACAGAAACAGACATGTGTTACCACCCAACAGAAACAGATGGTACCAACAGAAACAGACAGAATTAAGTGTACCCTAATTCCTACCCCAAGCGATCGACTCCCTAATACATAAATACCCTGTGTCGGCCCCACAGTAGGGTGTATCACTCCTTAAAGTGGCAACCTATTGGCACAGACCTATTTACAGATGTCACGGTGTCTTACATCCTCAGAGCAGACCGGATCCATGCACGCATAAGACCCGGTTGGAACACACCATCAACACCCCTCGCCATTATCAGAATGAACCGCTTATAATTAGTTCAGTAAGCGTGCCCAGACCCTACCTACTGTTGGGTCATATTTTTGATACCAGAAAGGGTTACTAACTAATATGGGTCCCACACAACAGATGATACAAGTAATTACTCATCCTAACCTAATGTCCCCAGACTAACAGATTTCAGATTAACTTTTATAGATTTTAGATGTACAAAGTTCAGATTAACTAGTTCTCAGATCAGACATACAGGTTAACAAGTTTTCAGACTAGCGAATCAGATGTACGGATTAACAGTCTTACAGATTATTTCACCTAACTTTGTATTGGGCCTACAGATTCACGAAACGGGTTTATTAGATTCATTAGTCTAGTTGATTTAACCCTATCCACCAAACACGTTTTAAGAATCATATTTATCTTAGATTTGCATTAATTAATTATTAATGCACAGACCTCTCACATTAGGTCAGTAGCTTGTGGCCGCTGGATGTGCCGGGCGGTTCAGGGCAGACTTCTGCCACAAGACAGACCAACCTCGTGTCTACGCATCTTTTAGTTATGCCTACGACCTCTCACATTAGACTGACAGTTTGCGGCTACTGGTTAAGCCGGTTGGTTCCGGGCAGGTTTCCACCGCAAACTGAGTCTAACCTCGTGTCTCAACATCCTTAGTATAGCTAAAATATTCATTCACAGATTATGCCAATAACAGACTAATTATTCCAATATCAGACTAATTATGCCAATTCAACAAATTAACTTCTTTACAAGTTACACCAGATTATTCAAACATGTTTTGCTCAATTTTAGATCGAGCCTACAGATGCATACTCAAATTACAGTATTCAGTTTCAACAGATTTAGCAGATTAGGCAGTTAAAACATCTCTCTAAAGTTCCATTAACATATCTTGCTTAATTATAAATTAAGCCTATAAATCTACGTGCCCAAATTATGGTCATAATTCATAACATACATATGCCCCATATTTTAGTTAAATTTGCATAGTACAGAATATTCCCCAAAAACCCCAAAATCATGGTGCACAATATAAACTATGCCAAATTATAGCCTTTTATTACCGCATATGTCAAATATCCAAAAATCCAAATTAGGCGTATTCACATTAATAGTTATCCCCACTTTAATATAGGTTTTTCAGGCCTAAGTCACAAATCCTTTTTCTTCCAAGTCATAAATTGTCATATAAAATATGCCCCCAAATCTCGATCTTAAATTCAACATGTATTATGTCCTCAAAATTAGATCTTGAATTATAACATGCATTATGTCCCCAAATTACAAGTCATATGTTATTATATAATAATCTTTCTTCTTCCAAATCATGAACCGTCATATATATATATATATATAGTATGACCAGATCCAGATCTTAAATTACAACATGTGTTGTGTTCTCAAATCAGTCACAAATCAGTTATGCCCAATTATGCATCTTTCAATATTTTCCCCAAATTTAGCATTTGTGCATTCATCTCTTATGAGATTTGGCTCAGGCTCGTGGTAGCCTGGCTATAAAAAAAGAAAGGAAGAAAAGAGGGAAAAGATACAGAACAATCACAATAAATAAGATAGATTCACAGAAAAACAGATCTGATAAACAAAAATAGGCATCATCTCAGATTCAGATTCATTATCATGCTAGGATCATAATTAAATTTCATATCGGAAAATAACTGTACCTGCCTTGGTTGGATTCTAAAAGAAAAAGGTGTTGTAGTTGTTCTCTTCTAATCCTAATCAGAATTGGAGGAAGAAGAAGCACAAATTCTAGTTTAGGTTTCAGCAGAGTAGAGACGCGATTGATTTATTTTTAGACAAGAAGAGAGAAATGGAGGCTAGAGAATTGTGTAAGAGATTTAGGTTTAGGTTAGGGATGTATTTATTGATGTCCAGGATCGATTAGAGATCTAAGATTAACCCAAAAACCATCAGGACCACTCAGATGCCATATCAGCCCTTAGGGCGAATCGGGCCACGGGTTGACAGCCAAACACCCTGGATTGACCCCTAGTCGACCCATCGGGGCTCGGGTCGACCCAGCGGGTCTCGGGTTGACTCCAAAAATGGTGCGGTTCGGCTATTCCCCCTCCCGATTCGCTGTTTTGAACTTTTTTGAATATTTATTTAATTTTTATATTTATCTATTTATATTTTTCTCTCATATGCATACAAACTTCAAGGCATAATAACTTCTGCATAATTAACCATTTTAACACTAAACCACTTTTTGAACTGCGTTCACACTAAGCCACTTTCTATTCATTCCCCTAAAACAAAAGTATGGCGCTGGCGGGGATCGAACTCTATACCTCTTGTATGCAAGTCACATGTTCAAACCAAATGAGCTACTAAGTCTTTTGCTTACAAACCTTACAACAATGCTAAACATCATTCTTTTCTCATTCCTCTTTTTCAAATAAATTATTCTTTAATTTGTTATTTTAATATTCTCAGAAAATACGGGGTGTTACAACCTCAGCAAAATGGGTAGCCGGATCCGACCCAAAGAACGGAGAAAGCTCAGAATATGGATGTCGTCTGTCCCAAACTGAGTCATGAAGTAATTGCTCGTTGTTTTTACTATCATCACCATCATTTGCTAATATTAGCCCTTCACCTTCCATTCGGTACATTAATTTTCGTGCTACATCTTCCTCATCTACATGAATGTAATATGTTCCCTCCCTCTACTTTTGTTTCATACATGTATTAGTGTGTGTCAAAACCCATTCTGATTTGCTCCAGTCAAAAATGTGACTTTCAGACGGTACTTTATCATTGAGTTTGCAACACCCCACACTTTTCTACACCCAAATTTTGACCAAAATCAAAACTTGAACACATCCAAGCATAGAGCGTATATCTGGTACCTGTAATAAATGAGCATGAGCATAATCAGAGTATGATAAATATAACTCACAACGGAAACAAGATAGGATAAATTAGTATTAACTAAAGTAACAACCTTTTTCAAAGTAAGTCACTTGCCAATACTGAGCATGAGATAGTATGAGAACCGAAGCCAAACTTAAACATCTCTAAGAACCCAACCTTCTCTATGAAACCTGGAGGTTGTAATGATGAGGGGGTCAGAAAAACCAGTTCTGGTGACTAAGAAATGTACAACACGGTCTATAACACATATATATATTCTATTTGGTTCAACCCAAGTTGTATGCCTAACCAGGTTAGTGATTCTATCCCAACCCAGTAAATATTTACGCATGACTTTACTATTCATCTCAAAGCAGCATTCCCAGATTATATTACCAAGATAAGACATTTACATACATTTTTGTGAAGCCTTTATACTAGAGTTTAACCCGTTAATTATACCAAGAGTGAGCCCCTAATTACAGGGTTTCTATCTATTTCCTCAATCACTATTCTTTATTATTTAATGCCTCACTATCAATTATAGATAGGGTGGATTCTCCCTGATCACTTAAGACCCTAGGCGGACTTATTGGTCACTCATTAACCCTCAATAATATATTAAATGTTAACATAAAACTAGAAGACACTAGCTATGGGCCCTACTAGTTAAGGTTTCCGTCATTCACGGATATACCCTTACCCCGCATAAGGTGAGAGTAAGTATTTTATCGTTCGTTATACCTTCTAGCTGACGTTATTAGATAATCTCCTTAGTCACTTACTACTTGCCGTAGGATAGATAGCCATTTCTGATGGTTTTAGTTTCCAGGTTTGGGTAGGCCCACACACACCTGCCATTTATGTGACGGCCGGGAATTTCGCTCGATCCGAATCAGTCGTTAAACCGATCTAGACTGTTCGAAACCCCTGATCGTTTTGAGAACAGGACAAATCAGAAAGCAGACGGAAGAACATTTAATTGTTATTACAGCAATTCCATCAGATACAAGAATATACAGAGTATAAATGAATAAATTACATTCGATAAATATCAGAGATTACAATAAATTACATAGCAGCAGAAAATAATACAAAGCACAACTGAAGGTGATATACGGATACAGAGCTTTCTGGATATCATTCCAACTGTAAACCAGGATCCTGTGAATATAAATCTGCAAAACCAAAACTACTAGCTGCCCGTGTAGAAAATAGGGGCACCCAGAGTTTAGGTTAAAACAATAAACTCCAGGTCAGTCATGTGACTGGTGTGAGAACTAAAACAGTTATTTAAAGCTTTACTTTAAAAGAGAGTAATTCAAGGGACCACGCCGTATAACACGGAACGGGTTTCCTCCCAAGAATACCAGTGATAGAATAAACAACGCAATGTTTTTTTTTCCGAAAAATGAAGCTATTATAAGACCCAGGTCCCATCACACAATGCAACGCAAGCCGGGGGATAGGGTTTTCCCTTATAATAGCCAAACATGTTTGGTACGTTTAAAGCAAATCATTTGATACTATAGTAAGTGTATAGTGTCAAAACAATTTCAATCATAAATATAAATCATAGACGGCATAACATCCCATTCTACTATGTCGCCATACTAGGCTCTACAAATAAAGCCTAAATATCTCGTATTGGAAATTGGATTTCCGTCATGAGTCGAGGCAAGGGGCAAGCTCCTCTCCGCTTTCGAGACACTCTAGCAAATGTCTCAGGACTACACACTCTGGGCAATCCTGGATGCTTCAGGGCCGGTCCTCACTTACGTTAGAGGATTGGCAATTCCTGAACACACGTTTCCCGGTCCTTACAGACCTAAAATCGAGGCGCCTCATCCAACAACCACATAGGTGAAAAGTATATAAATGTCAGGGATGGTAAGTCACTGACACCACCAAAGCTAGAAAGAAACGTCGTTCTCTCCCTGCAGTCCGTATCCCGTTTTTAACTCATACCGAGGTGTGAGGCTCGCGAATTCACGTTATACACAAAGCTGCCACGTAGGCCGTGCTTTGATCATCAACCACAAGACTTTGCTTTTCAACAGAAGCCTTGATCCATGCAACTCAGCGTGACACACAGACAATTCATGCCATGCGATTGATATCTATCGATATATAACCTCTAAGCTCGTACGTCTCAGAGAAGGGCGTTAAGCAAAATAATAAATTCTCCGCCGCCAAACAGATATATATTTAACAGAAATCAATCAACACAAAATAAAATCCAATGTCAGACACACAATCCATTTACAAGTTCACTCTGGGTCTGAACGAAACCGGAGGCACTTTCCTCGCATATCCATCCATCTCCAAGTACGTCTGGACGACAACCAACTGATTCCCTCATCTTGGGTGTACAGCCCAATCAAGATCATAAGTAATCACCCAAACGATGTGAAGACTTCCGGTCTTCAACCACCGTCTTCATCTTCGACATATCGTCGAATCGGTTATTCAGAATGGGTATAAACCCGGCCTTTCCAAACAACCCGCGTATATTAAAAACAAATGTTACACAAACACAACATACGCCTCATTCCAATTCAGCAGCTACTAAATTTCAATTCTTAGGGAAAGGTTCCCATTAATTTTATCCAAGATAAATTCTTTAAAATTTATCCTTTAATCTTCCTTAGGATGTCATTTCAAACCAAATTATGGTTTTCCAAACTAGTCGAGATTAGCGAACCACACCGAAGTAATTATTTATTTTATTTCCTAATCCCAACTTATTCATCCCATGAAGCAAAACTGGTAATACTCCATAGCTAACACCACGGTGTTATCGGTAAAATTAATTACCATTTCACGTTCAAATCTAATTAAAGATTTAACTATCGCTCTGGAGCAAAACTGGTGATACTCCATTCTCGCTCATTTGCCAAATTTGATAATTTAGATTATCAATTCACGTTTCGATCTAATTGCAGATTCATTAAAACTCCTTTTACTGGGTTGCAGAACTAATGTCTTTTAAAACACAGTTCACGATAAACCCAAATCACAACCTATTTATTTTCGGGTTAAAGGACTAGTGTTATTTAAAACACAGTTCACGATTAAACCCATGAATCAATTCTATTTAAACCCATTTCAAATCCAGTTCATTTATTTAAAAATAAATGGGTTTTAATTTTAGTTCAAAACTAGTTCATTTCGATAAAAATCTATTTTTATCTTTTCAAATATGGAGTTTTTCATCCCAATTTTTCCCAAATCATTTCTTATGGTTTTATACAAATTATTGATATTTTTAATAATTTTATCAAGGCCCGTACAGTCGATTCCATCAACGGCCATCGAACTGCACTTACAGCGACCTTTTTCAAATTTGATTTGGACGTATCTCCAAATCCAACCGTTAGATTTCAAATTTCTAATATTCGTTAGAAAGCTCATTTCGATACGAACCCAACGATTCCGGTTTTAGGAGAATCCGACGGTCGGATCTCCCATAATGTCCGTTTGAAATAAATGGTCGAAATTCACGAACTGCCGCGGCGCGGCGCGTTCCCTTCAGGCCATTATATTATATATATAATATATATTTCGTCGATTCCTATTTGAAACGAATTATATAAATTTTTTTAAATTTGTTTCAAAAACAATTTCAACTTCCATTTCAATTCAAATCAAAATTGAATTCTTCCTTATAAATTCGTTTTAAAATTCATTTCTATTCAATTCAAATTCGTTTTCTATTCCATTCAATTCAAATTTGTTTTCTATTCGATTCAATTCAAATTCGTTTTCTATTCAATTCAATTCAAATTCGTTTTCTATTCGATTCAATTCAAATTCGTTTTCTATTCAATTCAATTCAAATTCGTTTTCTATTCGATTCAATTCAATTTTATAAAAACGAATATAATCGATATAAATATCGTTCGCGTCAAAATAGCGCATCTCTAATCAACACGGCTTTATATATTTCAATAATTCCGTTATTCTATTCGACAAATGAACCTATATTCTTGTCAACGCATGACTAATCTCAACGAATGAGTACTGCCCACGCGTGACTATTTTTGTTATTTAATATATTTTATAAAAATTATGGTATTTATCGTTTGATTTAAAATCAGACTCCAACCGTAAACTAGTAAGAGAACGATTCCCTGAATATTAACCCTGAAGGCCGAAACCAACATCAGATCAATATCCAAGAGACCACTCATCTCATCTATTTTCCAGTTAATTTCTAATTTTATATGATAAAGATGTAAATTTTATTGTTAAAATATTTCTTTCAACACATGACTAATCTCGACGGATGAGTACAGTCAACACATGAACCTTTATTTTATAATGATCTTTATTTTCCCGATTGGAATGAGGCCCAATCAATTACCATATAAAGTTAATTATATGGATTCCATACAACACATGTATATAATAGCAACGATAAATAATCAACCATCATCCAAAGTGCACTACACTGTATAAGCATCAAATATAGATATCTAACGCTTATAACAGCCTGTCAATCAATCGATCGACATACAACTAATTATTGGGATTAGTGTATGTCATATATTATCCCAATACTCATGTGGGGTTTCAAACAATCAAACACAGATTTTATTTGTGCATTTGGGCGATGTGTAAAATTTATCTTCCCAATCAATGTCCTTCAAATAGGTGTACATAAACAAACCGTCCGGTTTGTAAATGAATATTTATTTATTCTCGTTCACGTTAAAAATTATATTTTTGACGACCAAATTATTTTATTCAACCTATGAATATTCTATTCGGTTCATTTATTAAATAAAATGATATCTTTATTTTTCTAACTTATTTTAGAAAATTTCGGCGGCATAACGGCACGATACTAGAAACGGGACGAGGTCTAGCCTTATCCCCGGTCTAGTGAAGGCCCACGCCATTCACACATCAATCAAATCCATTCCATTTCACCAAACAATTCAATTCAAACCAAATAATCTAACCAACTACACAACCAAACAAACAAGTCCATGGTCTGTGGACGATTGTGTCGGGTGCTACTAAACACCGTCTGCATCCTAGTATATATATATATATAACTAGAAAAAGAGATTTTGAGTGAGAAGTTCTCACCAAAGCTAATCCAATCATCTCGACTCTTCTTATGTAGGGAATCATTGCCGTTCTCGCATTTTGTCACTTTCGTTGCCCGTAGCCACTACATATATAAAAATCACATTTTTATTTCGCTATGTATATAAAAATCACATTTTTATTCTACTACTATATAGATAAAAATTCTATTTTTACAACGGTGTTCATATAATAAAGATTATATTTTTATATCGCCACTTATATAAAAATCACATCTTTGCTCCTTCTACATAATAAAGATCAAATCTTTAATACTTCTATAATGTAAAAATCATATTTTTAATCTTCTACTAATATAAAAATCATATTTTTAATCTTCTACTAATATAAAAATCATATTTTTAGTCTTCTACTAATATAAAAATCATATTTTTATTATCTCTATAACATAAAAATCAAATTTTTATTAACTTTATATGTCAAAAACCATAGAAACTTTAAAGTGGAGAAAACTCACTTTTTTTCTAACGCCCGGATTCGCTGTTCGGGTTCCAGAATTTGCAACCGAGCTTTAATCTTCACACCATCTTTTTTTTTAGCTTAAACGCGCCATTCCGGACAACTTTCGCCTAAGGGTCTTTTTGCCAAAAATGCTCCAATTCGCCAGAATTCGCTATAGTACACGATTTTTTCAGCTTTTGAACAGCAGACTTAGGACGCGTTTTCCGAGCAGCTCCGAACTCCAAAACACGACTTCCATATAGCCAAATCGAAGAGAATTTCGTGCTCTACAACTTTGGTCTAGAGAGACTTTGGCCAAAAGCGCACCGTTTGAGAGATATAGGCTAAAACAGTCCGGGGTGTTTTGTGCAAAATGGGAATTTTGGTGAAAATGAGTTTTTGAGTGTAGCGGAGCCCACGGCCGGAGTTGAGGGGTTGGAGGGGGGCGCCGGATCTGATTGGAGGTGGGGAGGGTGCTGGTGGCGGCGGTGGGGCACGGGAGGTGGTGGTGGTGGCTGGAGGAGCTAGGGTTTGCAAACTAGAAGAGGGAAAGAGGAGGAGGAGAGAGAGGAGGAGGTGGAGTGGGGGGTGGTGGCCGGCGGCCTAAGGTGGCGCGGCAGCGGGGTAGGGGGCGGTGGCAGCGGTGGTGGTGGAGGAGACTCCATTTTTGAGTTTTTGAAGAGGAAGAGAGAAATGAAATTATGAAGAGAAAAATGGAGTAAAAGTGATTATATGCTAGTTTCTCGCGTATCGCCTGAACGCTAACAATCTCCAATCGCCGCGGATTTCGAACACGAGATAGTAGACGTGAAGACGAGTCCAACGAAACAAGTTTCGTCGAATTCCGAGTTCGTTTGTCCGTTCAAAAAAAATCACGAAAATGCTCAGATAAGCTCTAAAAATGCCATTTTGGCGCACCTTTTCTTCTCGCACGCTCACATGCTAACTCAAAAAATCAAGCCCTCTGGGATTTAACCATTAATAGACGATACGAATCCATAAAAAAAACGAAATCGAATTCTGAGGTCGTATCAATAATGTTTCTTTGTAAAATGACTGCTCGCTTTACCCGGAACTGTTTCAGCTCGCACGGCCACATATTAACTCCGTTCGACGCGCCATTTGGAACTCAACAATGATTTGTCATTATGAATCCATAAAAATTTATCTCGTCGAATTCTGAGCTCGTATGCAAAATTTCACTTTTTAAGGGCTATGTTTTGTTAACCGAAAAGCTCCTGTCAATTGCCACTATTCCGGATATCGGAATATATCGAAGCTTATACTTTTCGGAGTTCTAAACGACATTTCGAACTCAATGGAAGTGGTTTCGAGTCCAAATCTATTCATATGCAAAATTTGCCTTTTTGGGCCATGGGAATTTACATAGCGACTATTCTGAATTTTCAACTGGGCATAACTTTTGATTCCCGCTATGAAATTTCGATTTTTCGGATTCGTTTGAAAGATATTCACAAATAGATTCTATTATTTTTGGTTTCACTAAAATCCGGATTGTTTTGCACCCGGTACATTCAATTGAAGTTTGAAATCGAATTATCGAACTACCGCGCCATTTTCAATTCCTTTTATAATTATATATAATTATTTATATTCTAACGACGACGCGTATAAATATATACGTTCTAAATATATTCAAAATAAATTTTCGTCGATATTATTTAAAAAAGTTCATTTTAAATATTCAGAATTCATTAAAATTGCCAAAATAAAAATTTTAAACTGGCCCGCATTTCCGGGTTATTACAATTTAAGACCCCTAAACTGAAAGACCTATTCCCCGATGGACTCCTCAACCCTAGCCACTTAAGACCCAAGCAAGCGGACTATACGCGAAGGTTATTCGTTCGTCCCCCATGTGCCTTTAACATCTTTCCCTTTTTGGGATAAAGTAGGCTACGTTATTAAGTCATTCCCGTTTAATTCCTTTATACGGAAATACTATACGTACACCATTTATTTCTATCACTGGTTTATATGGTTAATCATGTCTTATATTATTAACCTACTAAGTCCAACTATATTTTTAATTATGAGTTTTATTGACATAAATAAGGAAGGTTATATTCCCTTTCCTCTAGGATATTTATTTAATTTCTTCCCTAATTAGGATTTAGTATTTAAACGACAATCAATATCCATTAATCACCTTTTTGACACCCATTTCTTTTTATTTCCCTTTTATTGCCCTTTACAACTATAGTGGTCATATTTTCCAAAGGAAACTATTTATCAATCCCAAGTTATCTATTTGTTGTACCCCAACTGAAAATTTCTATTTTTATACTTTTATTTTTGTTTATTTGTTTATTGATATATATATATATATATATATATATGCACTAGGCCTCCCATATTAAGTTGACTACCTGTGGATGCTGGATTTGTCGGTCGGTTCCGGGCAGGCTTTTACCACAAGGGAACTTAACCTTGTGCCATAGTACATTTATATTCATTTATTAGACCCCTCACATTAAACTGACTACCTGTGGTTGCTGGATTTGCCGGTCGCTTACGGGCAGGCTTACACCACAAGTTGAGTTTAACCTAGTGTCTAAATGCAGTTATAATTTAAATTTCCTAATTGGGGTCTCAACAATTATCCTAATTGATTTTAGGAATTGTAACCAATTTCCTTTTCATATTTATTTTCCCTAAATCAATATTGGTTACAATGGTTATTTCTTTATTTGTGGTCTTATTTATGGCAATTAATTATATTTATTGCTACAAATGGTCACCACAAGTATATTAATTAAAAAATGGATTATATTTATACATAATTCCATAATTGAACCTTATCCAAACATTCAAATGTTCCATATATTTTACATTTCACCATTTTACACTGATTTGGACGGATAATATGTATGTATTCATTTTTATGTTCTCGTGTTGTCAACGTAGTTATTAATATTTATTTATTATTTAATATTTTGCAATACTTATTTTTAAATCAATGATTTGGTCTAATCAACTAACCAAACGTTTCTTTTTTACATTCAATCTTTCCAAAATGGTTTCAGGTCTCACAAGGACCGTTAGCCAAAATCACTGCATATAATGCCTATTTTGTGGAATTGACACATTTCCAAATCACAAGAAATATATGTACTATATTTTTATTTTGGAATAGTCGATGCAAATTACATACAAAGCATGTATTTATTTTTATATGCACCTTTGCACCACTTTTCCCATTTTAATTCTTTTTGTCATACTTCTTGTGATTCTAAAATAATGCCTCTTTATTTAAAAATGAGGAAAATGACATAATTTACAATGCTCAAGACAAAAACCGAACAACTTTGAATATAAACAAGGAATATTTCTTTTATTACATATTTCATATTTCATCACTGAACTAAAGATCTGTAACATAACTACAACAAACATATGTTTAATGAGACTGATTTCCAGATCCATAGTGCTATGTGGCATATACAACATATTTCATAATTCATGACATAACTTGTAGGAATATGTGAGAATTTATATAAAAATCCTTCAATTCATGTTTATACATAATCACAACTTTATCATTTACCAATTTCAAACATATTCATAATCAGATCTAATTGTTATCACAATTTGCAATTATTTAAATAACAGATCTGATAAGGATAAAACATAATTTAGATTCAAACGAAATATATAAATCATTATATCTATATAAGTAAATTTCCCACTCACCTTATAGCTTCCAATTTCTGAATTTTGAACCTTTTTAGGCTTACAATCCCCAAATTCTTACAAATCTACAGTTTATCTATAAAAGGGGAAAATTCTAGATCTGTAGAAATGTAAGAAAAAGGGAAAAGAGCGAAGAAATCTATCGTTGAGCACCCTCTTCCATTGAATCTACTTCTCTTCCCAATTCCATTTGAATTTGATTTTATTTGGTATATGTATGAATATATTTTATTTAGAAATTAGGTTAGAAGAGGAAGAAAAATGGCAGAGCTCCGCTGCCTTCATAGATTAAAATGGAAAAAGAGTGAGGCTCTACCCCTTTATTTATAGGGGTGGAAATAGCCTAGAACTGTTGGATCTATTTTTATTAACATCTGTCCATTCGTTTTATAAAATATAACAAGAATACCCCTCAAAACCTAATCATCATTGAGCACAACAGGCCCGAAGCGGTCGACACCCTCCTGGGGAGCGGTCGAGCGCCCATTGGTCGGTTTTTCCAATGAGGGCTGGTCAAAGAGGAAAACATACACACACACACACACACACATATATATATATATGTATTAATTATTATGTTTATTTATTTCCGTCTGTAACTTTTTCATATGGACTCCGTCCGCGAAACTCCAAACATGAAAGTTGACCAGAACTCCGAGATTAACGCAACAATCAAAGTTTCATGGTCAAATTACATCATTTGCAGAAATTCCTATTTTTGAGCTTCTAATTAAATAACTATTTACTGTCAAAATTCCAGGTTGTTACATTCTTCCCCCCTTAAAATGAATTTCGTCTCGAAATTCTAACAAATAGTTATCTTATCCTACACAACCAATTTGTGTACATCCATTTTGCAAAAATGTGTACATGTGCATGGTGTACTTAATGCATTTCAAGCATAAAATATTCATGCAAGATGATTCTAAATCGGGCCCTCTATATGCATTGAGATTTTTAAAACTCTTTCAAAAACATTGTGCAGAACATCCTACATATACTGGCAATTCTATATGAATGCAAATTTTGAAAACTCTTTTTCATCCATTACCTTCACACAATTACGAATAAAAGTGTGAAGCAACCGATTTTGCATCCAAAACGTCACGCATCGTTTCCTATTTAATTTCTCCTAAACCGGAAAAGTGAGATCAAAGCGAAGAATTTTAACACTTCCTCCGCTTACAATTGTTCCATTTCCCGTCCTACAATGGGATTTTCACCTCAGTTACCCAAAATAATCCAAAAATTTCCATCTGTAGACTGTAAAGGAGGCTTAAAATAAGCTCTAAAACGTAAAACGAGTTAATTAATAGCTCGCGCACATCGTTGACAAGGTATGAAAACAACGTTTCCAAGGCTAAAACAATCTTTTCCTTGTTGTCGTTAACATTTTTATCATATCGTTGGTCCTATTCCACCGCTAAAATGCACACATAAAGCATCCAAATATCTTCCTTGCGCTATTCTTGTGATGAAGAATCGAATTTTTTCATAAAAATAATTTTTCGCTTAAAAAATTCTAGTGTTTCGTTTGAAAATTTCTTTTCAAAACTTTTTCACTATCCTATAAAACAAGAAAATGATAAAAAAATGTTTTTTTTCTTTTTTTTTAAACAACATTTTCCAAAAAATTTCAAAAATTGTATTTTGTGGAAACTTAAATGATTCAAGTCACATATTGGCGAAAAAGGAAGGCAGTTACGCCAAAAATGTGAAAACTGATATCACACATAGAAAGACCAAAATAAATTTTATCTTTAACAAGGAACGACGATTTATTTATTTATGTACCCATGACGAAATCAACGCAAAACCGGTCCTTTGCTAAAATTTATCCAACACAAAATTCTATTCTTTCCATCTCTAGGACAACTGTTAGTTTAGATAAGAAAATGAGATTTCATTCAAACAGGAACGCGTGAATGACATAACATCTCTAAACACAGAAATATCATTAACCTAAGTCGTGCGATTTAAACAACACTAACAATTACAAGCATGAATCACCATAACCAAGAACCCGGTGCTGGAAAGGGATAACAACAAAAACAACACAAAAACTCCGAAAACAATGGTTATAAACAACGGGATGTCTTGCTTCGCGGCTGGAGCCCAAGCCAATATTTATGATCTTCAATTAACCATATCATGGTATCAAAAAAGCTCAATCTCGTGTTACAAACACTGCTAGTGTTATTGGAGGTTCCCACATCACCACCTCTTTTAAGAGAGAATTTATGATGAGAAAAGAAACCTACCACAAAACTGCTGCTCATGGAAATCCACCAAATATTGCCTAAGGAAAAAATAGATAGGTGAAATTATAGAAAGTAAATCCATGAGACAACATACAAGAACCTAAGCTGAATTGAATATGGTGCAACACTAAATGATGGTTACGCCATCGATCAAGCAAAGGATTGATTTCCGCTTCATGAGACAAATCTAGTCATAACTTCCCTTTCTAGAACGATGTGCTAATTGGGTCACACGTCTACATGGGCCGTTCGAACATAGATTCCCAAACACAAAAACCGACATTAAGAAAAAGAGATTTGCTACAAAATCTCCAAAGCTGGCCAAACAAAAGACCATTCAAGTCCGCGTTCAACACAGATTCCTCTAAAATCTCATCAATATTCTCCTCAAAAAAACTATCCAAAAGATAGCTAAATCTTCATCTCCGAAATGGCGATCGCCTTCGAAAGAACCAATTCGAATAAGGTATAACAAAGGCAGATGCAGCAAGATCACAAATCCTATTCTAAGATCTCGAACCAATGGGCCAGTGCAAACCCAACTGCCTTGACAAAATTTCTTAGCCCTAGAGTGTTGAGTCCCTTTTTCTCATTCCGATCCAACCAAATGATCTCTACCCAAGGGTGAGACTTAAATGGTGCGAGTAAGATCGAAAAGCTCAATTAGGTATTATAGACTAAGAAAAGGTCAACGAGACAAAATTAGATCTTAGAGTATTAGTAAGGCAAGATCTAATGCACAAACAAATGCGAAAAAGGAGGAGACAAGGTAAGAAGGATTGGAATATGGTTCGGCTAGATGGGGAAAGAAGAATGAAAGAAGTTAAGGGGTAATTTGGACGCAACTTTTACGGTTGAGTCCTTGGTCTAAGTTGTACCAAAACTCATCAATTAATTGACCATCCTAGTATAGCATTAAACGGTCAACTACCAAATGGGCTTTGGACAGAGGTTGAACCTTGACCTTATTAGGCAGATTTAAACTATTAATCATCCCGCGTTACCTTTTAAGATTCGGCGCGATTCGAAAAATAGTCAGCCTCATCACCGCGGTATTTAAAGACCATAGTTAAACTCCGAACAAACTCCAAGGACTTATAGTCTCAAAAACGATGCTTCGACTACACAACGAATGAGCAAATTCCAAAAGTAATTCAGCTAGAAATCCATAGTATAACTAAAATGGATTTTCCCCTTACCTAGCTGACAACAAACAGATGATTCACGTAATCAAATACCCCAAAATACGGATGAAGGATTTACTTAGCCTTTTTGAAGAAAAATTTAAAACTTTTGAAAAAATGGGATTTATTTATAAACTAATGGTTTCGTATATGTAAATCCATTTTATTATTACTATTTATATTCCAGTTTTATATTTTAAACTGGAAAAACATTTTCATGTTTAAAAACATTAGAGCTTTAAAACAATTTAGATTAATTTTGCTAACTTAAATAAATTTTCCAATATATATAGGAAAATGGATACTAAAAATCACAAGGAATAGATATTTATTGTTTTCATGTTTAGTGGCATATTCCTTGTCCTTACTAATTCCATCTTTCCTCCCAACCAGACTATATTTTTTAAAATTATACAATAGCTCTAAAATTTTGAAACACGAATTTATTAAAATTTAAAACCGTATCTTCATAAACTACTTTCTGAAACCGTATTTCAAAACCGTTGAAATCCATTTTTATTTTTCAAATGGTTTTAAAAATAAATTTCCTCGAATATAAGGCCAAGAACTCAATTGAATATCTCAACAAAGGTAGATTCGGAATTTTAACAAAGAAACAAATGGATACACCTCCTAATTATATTTCCGAAATGGATATGACATATTAATATGGGCTTTTTCGCCATTTTGGATCGAGTAATGGTCTTAATTGGAAATACCAAGAAAAAAAAAACCCAGAAATCACGACTATCGAGGTTGTAGCTAGATTTTTGTCTAGTCTCCGAATTCGAATCAAGGGGATCCACCATATGTCGTCCTCATGCTCTTCACAACGAGATTACCAACGTACTGTTGGGTAAGCCAAAATATGTTATAAACTTGAGCTCAACATATTTCAACTCTCAGTAGCTCAAATCCTATTTTATATGATTAGGCCCACGACTAATATCTTTGTCGAAATAGATTAAAGTCGAGTAGGAAAGACGAAGAAAAACAGAAAAGAAAATCGAATTACATTCTCTCATGAGTCCAAATTTAACTAATTCCTCTGATCGTTTAACCTAAGCTCTGATACCAATTGTAACACCCCACACTTTTCTACACCCAAATTTTGACAAAAATCAAAACTTGAACACATCCAAGCATAGAGCGTATATCTGGTACCTGCAATAAATGAGCATGAGCATAATCAGAGTACGATAAATATAACTCACAGCGGAAACAAGATAGGATAAATTAGTATTAACTCAAGTAACTACCTTAAGTCACTTTACCAATACTAAGCATGAGAGAGAACGAGAACCGAAGCCAAACTTAAACATTTCTGAGAACCCGACCTTGTCTATAAAACCTAGAGGTTGTAATGAGGAGGGGGTTCAGAAAAAACAAGTTCTGGTGACTAAGAAATGTACAACAAAGTCAATAACACAGATATATTCCGTTTGGTTCAACCCAAGCTGTATGCCTAACCAGGTTAGTGATTCTAGCCCAAACAAGTAAATATTTACGCACGACTTTACTATTCATCCCAAAGCAGTATTCCCATATTATATTACCGAGATAGGACATTTACATACATTTTTGTGAAGCTTTTATACCAGAGTTTAACTGGTTAATTATATCGACAGTGGGCCCCTAGTTACGGGGTTTCTATCTATTTCCTCAATCACTATTCTTTATATTTAATGCCTAACTATCAATGATTGATAGGGTGGATTCTCCCTGATCACTTAAGACCCTAGGCCGACCTATTGGTCACTTATTAACCCACGATAATATATTAAATGTTAACGTAAAACTAGAGGGCACTAGCTACGAGCCATACTAGTTAAGGATTCCGTCATTCACGCCTATACCCTTACCCCGCATAAGGTGAGAGTAGGTATTTTATCATTTGTTATACCATCTAGCTGACCTTATTAGACAACCTCCTTAGTCACTTACTACTTACTGTAGGATAGGTAGCCGTTTCTGAGGTTTTTAGTTTCCAGTTTTGGGTAGGCCCACGCACACCTACCATTTAAGACCCCTAAACTGAAAGACCTATTCCTAGGTGGACTCCACAACCCTAGCCACCTAAGACCCAAGGAATCAGACTATATGCGTACGTTATTCGTTTCTCCCCCATGTGCATTTAACACCTTTCCCTTTTTGGGATAAAGTAGGCTACATTATTAAGTCATTCCCGTTTAATTACTTTATACAAAAATACTATATGTACACCATTTATTTGTTTCACAAGTTTATATGGTTAATAATGTCTTATATATTAACCTACTAAGTCCAACTATATTTTTATTTATGAGTTTTATTGACATAAATATGGAAGGTTATATTCCCTTTTCTCTGGGATATTTATATAATTTCTTCCCTAATTTGGACTTGGTATTTAAATGACAATCAATATCGATTAATCCCCTTTTTGACACCCATTTCCTTTTATTTCCTTTTTATTTCCCTTTACAACTCTAGCAGTCATATATTCTAGAGGCAACTATTTATCAGCCCTATGTTATCTCTTTGTTGTACCCCAATAGACAATATCTATTCTTATTCTTTTGTTTTCGTTTATTTGTTTATTTGTTGTTACACACACACACACACACACATATATATATATATATATATATATATATATATATATATATATATATATATATGCACTAGGCCTCCCACATTAAGTTGACTACCTGTGGATACTGGATTTGTCGGTTGGTTCCGGACAGGCTTCTACCATAAGTGAACTTAACCGCGTGCCATAGTACATTTATATTTATGCATTAGAACCTTAATATTAAACTGACTACATGTGTTTGCTGGATTTGCCTGTCGGTTCCGGGCAGGCTTACACTACAAGTTGAGTTTAACCTTGTGTCTAAATGCGGTTATAATTTAAATTTCCTAATTGGGGTCCACAAAAATTACCCTAACTGATTTTAGGAATTGTAACCATTTTCCTATTCACATTTATTTTCCCTAAATCAATATTTGTTATAATGGTTATTACTTTATTTGCGGTCTTATTTATGTCAATTAATTATATTTATTGCTACAAATGGTCACCACAAATATATTAATTAAAAATGGATTATATTTACGAATAATTCCATAATTGAACCTTATCCATACATTCAAATATTCTATATAATTTACATTTCATCGTTTTACGCTGATTTGGACGGATAATATGTATATATTCATTTTTATGTTTTCGTGCGGTCAACGTAGTTATTAATATTTATTTATTGTTTATTATTTTGCAATACTTATTTTTAAATCAATGATTTGGTCTAATCAATTAACCAAATATTCCTTTTTTACATTCAATCTTGCCAAAAAGGTTTCAAGTCTCACAAGGGCCGTTAGCCAAAATCACTGTAAATCATGCTTATTTTGTGGAATTGACATATTTCCAAATCACAAGAAATATATGTACCATATTTCTATTTTGGAATAGTCGATGAAAATTACATAAAAAACATGTATTTATTTTTATATGTACCTTCGCACATCTTTTCCCTTTTTATTTTATTTTTTTATACTTCCTGTGATTCTAAAATGATGGCTCTTTATTTGAAAATGAGGAAAACAACATAATTTACAATGCTCAAGCCAAAAACCAAACGACATTGAATATAAACAAGTAATATTTCTTTTATTCTTATAATCACATAATACACAAATTCATCTTTTCACCCAAATTTACATATATCATTTTTCAGCACTGAACTAAAGATCTGAAATATAACTACAAAAAACATATGTTTAATGGGACTGATTTCCAGATCCACAGTGCTATGTGGCATATACAACATATTTCATAATTCATGACATAACTTGTAGGAATATGTGAGAATTTATATAAAATCCTACAATTTGTGTTTATACATAATCACAGCTTTATCATTTACCAATTTCAAACATATTCATAATCAGATCTGACGGTTATCACAATTTGCAATAATTTAAATAACAGATCTGTTAGGCATAAAACATAGATTGGATTCAAACGAAATAGATAAATCATTATATATGTATTACTAAATTTCCCACTCACCTTATAACTTCCAATTTCTGAATTTTGAACCTTTTTAGGCTTACAATCCCCCAATTCTTACAAATCTATAGTTTATCTAGAAAAGGGGAAAATTCTAAATTTGTAGGAATGTAAGAAAAAGGAAATCATGCAAAGAAATATATCATTGAGCACCGTCTTCCATTGAATCTATTTCTCTTCCCAATTCCACATGAATTTTATTTGATTTGGTATATGTATGAATATATTTTATTTAGAAATTAGGTTTGAAGAGGAGGAAAAATGGCAGAGCTCCGCTACCTTCATAGATTTGTATGGAAAAAGAGTGAGGCTCTTCAACTTTATTCATAGGGGTGGAAATGGCCTAGAACCATTGGATCTATTTTTGTTAACATCCGTCCATTCATTTTATAAAATACAACAAGAATGGCCCTCAAAACCTAGCCGTGATTGGGCACTACTGGCCCGAAGCGATCAACACCCCCTAGGGAGCAGTCGACCGCCCTCTTGCCGGTTTGCACAGTGAGGGATGGTCAAAGGGGGAAATATATAGATTAATTATTCTATTTATTTATTTCCGTCCGTCTTTCGTATTTTGTTCGTAACTTTTTCATACGGACTCCGTTCGCGAAACTCCAAACATGAAAGTTGACCAGAATTCCGAGACGAACACAACGGTTAAAGTTTCATGGTAAAATTTCATAATTTGTAGAAATTCCTATTTTTGAGCTTCTAATTGAATAACTATTTACTTTCAAAATTACGGGTTGTTACAAATTTTATCAACACCAACCATATTTACTGTCAAAATTCTGGAATTCGGGAATATCAAGTATAAATTCTGATATGATATTCTGGAGCTGTACGGTATCGTATGTGAATATATACGATAATATGTAATTATAAATGCTTAATGTAATTTTATTTAAATATATTTAAATAGGTTATTTAGAGCTTTAAAAATAGCCACTTTTTCAAATGAAGTCGGAATTCGACGAAACTAATTTTGTTGGATCCGCAATGTCAAATAGTTGTTAGATTTCCAGTTTCGTGATTTTTAGAGTCACTGCGTGGTCATACGGATTTTTAGAGTGAAAAACAATCAGTATTTTGACAGTTAAAAATATGTTGTGTGAGCAAACGAAGTCAGAATTCGATGAAACCAATTTCGTTGGGACCGTAATGTCGAACTGTAGCTGCATGTCCAGTTTCATGATTTTTGGGTATCGTATGAGATTATAGGGATTTTTAAACAGCGTATATATTTAGCGATTGCTTAAATTCGAAAGTAAAACAATATATTTTTCCTATAAATATAGGACTTAACTTTCTAAACCTAATTTTTACATCCTCTGGTCAAGCACAAAATCGCGCCACCACATTTTCCCATTTTCTGTAAACATCCATTCTTTCTAAAATTAAAACAAAAATCAACCAAAGTTCTAGAAATCATAATATATATGGTTGAGTTGCTAAGAGGTTGATCTACACTTCGGTGTGGGTTTGAGAGGTTTAGGCACTTTTGTTTCTCGCTGGGTATTTTCCAGCGAACGAGTTCGGGTAGACTAGGGTTAAAACAATCGAAGGATTGAGGCCTTGATGTGAGGAATTAAGTGCGGATGTGGGTTTAGGATGGAGAGTAGAAGTTGCGGTATGATTTTGGTGGAGTACGATGGCCAGTTGGTGGTTCGACGTCATGCAGGAGCTGAAGGGGGTGCGAGGAAAAGGGACATCGAGTTTGGCTCAGGGGGGGTCAGGAGATGCGGCTTTTGATGGGGAACTGAATGGTGGTGGTTGCGCCGGGGTTTGGTGACCGTAGTGATGGAGGATGGCGGTCAAAAGGAGGCGTCAAGGACTTGAATTTGTGGAGGAGCAAACTGGAGAAATTCGGGTGTTTTGATCGGGAAGATGGGTATGACGAGGTGCGGGTTTTAATTAAGGATAGTGGGCCGAAATTTGGAAAGGGTGAGGCCCATTTGAATTAAAAGTCCAAAGTTTTATTTAATTTAAATTGTGTATTAACTTCATTTTATCGTATCTTGTTCATGCGTGATCGAAACTCAGTGAAACTGGATCCGTTGGGATCGTCTGGACGACGACAACACAATGGAATTGATGTGGAGTGGATTGAAGCTCGTTTGAATTTATGGCGAAATAAATTGTTTGATTCAAATCAAATAACAGTCTATCGTTCTTTAACGATGAACCGCAAATGTGAGTAAATCTCACTAACTCTGAACAGTTTATAATTTCATGTTGTATTTTTAGAACTGTTAAATATTGGCTGATTGACTGTGTGTTGACTGTTTGATTGAACTGTAGTTAGTTAGTTGAATTTCTATATTGATTCTGTTTAACAGAATATATCATATGGAACTGAAAGTGATGTTGATTTTATTGTGTAACATCTATGGATGTAGGGAAACAGGTTGGAGGAATCCAACTGGATTCCTCAACATTTATTTTACTGATTTTCATATATTTTGATATATGATGTGATACATAATCTGTTATGGATTTTGTGTGTTAGAATGATGTTGATCATTGTTATTCGACATTTTTAATATCATAAGAAACCCTGGGATGTAAAAAGAATTATTTCAATGTATATTGAAATAAAGGGATTTTATAAAATCAACAGATTTTATAAAATGAAATATTTCGAAAGTAAATAAAAGGGAAAATGTTGATAAAACGAATAGAATAGAATAAAGGAATATTTATTTAGTAAATAAATAGAATTTATAAAAGGAATATTTAGTTGGAAACTAAATAGGATTATAAAAGGAAATTGAACGTAGTTTATCAAATAGAGTTAGTCAGACATAGTTATTCGAATAAAAGTTTAACAAATAGAGTTATTCAATTAGAGTTAATCAAATAGAGTTAAACGAATAGAGGTAAAGAAATAGAGTTAAAAAAGATTAGAAATTGACTAGAGAATAGTTAAGTTGAATAATTTTATGAGTATCGATCTGATGTTGGTTTCGGCCTTCGGGGTTTATACTTAGAGAAATGTTCTCTTACTAGTTTACAGTCAGGGACTGATAGTTGTGGAATGATCGTGATATATAAATAAACAATGGAAATGTTTTCCAGTGTTAATAACATATATTTTCTAAACATAGAAAATAAGGAAATGTGAATATATATATGTTAAATTATGATTGATCGATATAATTTTTATCTGGAAATAATATCGTTGTTTGCACACGTGTTTTTGATAGTTAACTCACCAACTATCAAAGTTTTGACCATTTGAACGTTGTTAATATGGAGAGACCGGTTGGATTATTATCCGAAGAACCACTCCGTATTGGCATAAGCATTGCGAATCATATATGTCAATGATTTTTGAAGGCGGAGTAAAGTGCAAGGGCTGTTGTATAAACCTTAGATAACAGTGCCTAAGATGGATATACTGAATAGTGCCTTCGGTTTGTCCAGTCCCAGGACAACTTGTATGGACGAAGGTCTGACAGAGTATATCTGATAGATTGCGTAAGTTGATCTCTTCTGACGTATTCACATTTGGTGGCAGCGAAATTTGTTTCTCTTAGCTGTATACCCGTGTTATTTTTGGGGAAATCAATTTGTGATTTGGTGGGTATGACGATGTGACCTTCTAAGTGAATGAAGATGTGGCATGTAAAAGATAAGCGTAGCTTCTAGCCTCACATCCGGTAAATTACAGAAATCGGGCAGGCAGCATGGCTATGTAGGTCGCACCTATTAGGGTGTATAATCACCTGATTTAGAGTTTCATTTACTTCTAAAAATCTATTGTTGATGTTGTCCCACTCGGGAAATGGTTGCTAATCCCAACCGTTGGTGATATACATTCGATACACTCAAGCGAAATGAGTGGTCGGTCATGTGTGGCCGGGTTGCAAGATGTTCTTGTTGAACCCAGTGTATTCCTCTTTGGACGTACACTAGCGAAAGGTGGTTCCATACCTTGTCATAGTTGGAAATCCATTACCCAATACGTGCTTGCGGTTTTGAGTGTATACTATATATGTAGAACATGAGATGAAAGCGTTTTTGCTAGATGATTATTATATTGTGGTTGATAGACATTATTCTAATATCAAAAGGTTTTTGATATAAAGATAATTTGGATTCTCATAAGGGAAAAACCCATTCCGTTATACAGCGTGGTCTTATGAGATATCGTTTACTTGTTCAAACTGTTTTAAACTGTTTTACTCATACCAGTCCCATGACTGACCCGGAGTTTATTTTGTTTTGTTTTCCCTAAACTCTTGGGTGCCCAATTTTGTACGGGCAGTCAAGTAGTCTGGATTTACAGATATACTGGAAGAGCTTGGAGTAGAAGGCTTCAGGATTATATAGCTATTATTATTCCGCTGTGTTGTAAGTGCTGTACTTGATAATGATATGTACATTCAAGTAAAATCTTTTATTTCAAAGTTATATTATATTTTATTCGTTCCGTTGTGAGGTTCGTGTTACTCTGATGTTGTGTTGTTCTTCTTCTTCTATTCTAAGTTTCTATCTTATCTATCCTCACCCTCTGTCTTCTTTCTATTAGTTTCTTACATTTCCCATGCAATTTGGGGTTGGACTTGTGTTATTGGGTCAGCTCAAATTGGATCGGATTTTCGGGTCATTACAGTTGGTATCAGAGCTTAAGTTAAGTTTACCATGGCTCTATGGCGTAACTCAGTAGAGATGGGGTTAGTAACACCCTAGATTGAGTTGAGTGTATACATATGAGTGAACGTATTTGTTATTTGATATAAATGGTTTTATATTGAGTAGATTTATTGGTTGAGTTGTTTACGGATTCTGATCGATGGTGGGGCACCACAATATCGATAAGGGTTTTTAAACACTCGAATACGATGGGTCGACATGATATGTTTTAGAAAAAGGGTAAGTGAAAATAATTTTACACAAATTATATTTTGATATAAAGGATTTATATTGAAATGATTTTATGTATTGGATATATTGGTTGTTATTATAATCGAGTAAGATTATAAAAATAAAATGGTTATATAAACACCAATCAGAATTCAGAAAGCATAATGAATTGAATTAAATCTGAATTCAAAATCAGAATTGAAGTTAAAACCCTAGAAATTTGAAACAGAGTTTGTAAATAGACTTGGATTAAATATATGTAAATTTTAAGATCCTGGGAGATTTTAAATTGTTTACAACATTGGAAGGATATTTTGAAATAAACTTCAAAGCGGAAATGTTAAAAATGGTTTTGAAAAGCGATATAGTATTGAACTCACTTCGAAAGCTGGAAATAGATTCCGATGATGATCATGACATCATCGGTGTTCAATTTCGAGTTGTAAGTGGTGAATTACTGCCGAAAAGATTTTGCTTTTAAATTGTTTTGAGAGAAACAAGTTGTTTGAAATCCAAAAAGGGAATATTTGGTTTTAGAAAAGCAAAGCTATTTAAAAATCCAAGGAATAGGCTGTTGAATTAAAAACAAATTTAAATAGAAATTTGTGAAGGTAATTTGAAAGTGAGTTAAAGCCAGTTATGTGGAAGCTGTATTGAAATGGAATAATATCGAGTCAAAATGGAATTTGGCTTGGATAAGCGAATGGTTGTGTTGAGGATATAAACTGATTGGAGTTGATTAGGATGACAATGGAATTTGCTGAATTAACAGCAGAGGGAAAGGAGATATTGATATGCCCGACAAAAAGGTACCAGTTTATATCATATATGGCTTTGAGATTTTGATGAGCCAAATTGGCAAGCCGCTTGGCTGTTTGATTTTATTTTGGGTTGGAGATGGCCCGGAGAGGCGAGTTGGAGTTTGACCTATTGACCAGTACAAAGGAGGTGCTGGCAAAAAATTTCGAAAAGTTAAGGCGTTAGAAAATTTTCAAGATTTTTGAAAATTTCTATTGATAAGAATTAATTAATATTTTAATTGAAATTAAATTAGTCCAGTGGAAACTGCAGTTAGAAAGTGAACAAATAAGTTCGAACCGGTCGATAGGGTTTGTTTTCTACCTTAGCAATTTTGAGGACGAAATTATTTTAAGTCGGGAAGAACGTATTGACTCGCATTTTTCAGCTATACTATATTTAATTTATTTAATTGTTTACATAGTAAATTAGAGAATATAAGGTTGTTTAATTAAATTATATGGAATATTTAATTAATATTATAATTAAATAATATATTTAATTCTGGAATAATCAGAAATTTCTGAATTGACAATATAATGTGAACTGGGCAATTTAAAATACATAATTCGGTTTGGAATTGAATTAGAATAACGAATATATTTAATTAACGACAGTTGAACGTATAGATTATAATATAATTATAATCGGGCTTGAAATGGCGCAGCAGTTCGCTATTTGGCGATTTGAACTTCAACTGGATTTACAGAGTTCATTTTAAATCGGATTTCTATGAAACAAGAAACGTACGGAGCTGGTGGAGTATATCTTTCTGATGGAAGAGAAAAATCGGGATTTCGTTGCGTAGATTTTGATTTATGTCCAAATAAAATTTCAGAAAAGTCGCTATGGAATTCCTTTGAAATTCGCAATGCTTTATTTACGTTATAAAAGGATTTTCGATATAAATTGAATATCGAGGTATTCTGGAATTCGAGAATATCGGGTATAAATTCTGATATGATATTCTGGAGCTGTACGGTATCGTATGTGAATATATACGATAATATGTAATTATAAATGTTTAATGTAATTTTATTTAAATATATTTAAATATGTTTAAATAGGTTATTTAGAGCTTTAAAATAGCCACTTTTGCAAACGAAGTCGGAATTCGACGAAACTAATTTTGTTGGATCCGCAATGTCAAATAGTTGTTAGATTTTCAGTTTCATGATTTTTAGAGTCACTGTGTGGTCGTATGGATCTTTAGAGTGAAAAACAATCAGTATTTTGACAGATAAAAATACGCTGTATGAGCAAACGAAGTCAGAATTCGATGAAACAAGTTTCATTGGGACCGTAATATCGAACTGTAACTGCATGTCCAGTTTTGTGATTTTTGGGTATCGTATGAGATTATAGGGATTTTTAAACAGCGTATATATTTAGCGATGGCTTAAATTCGAAAATAAAACAATATATTTTTCCTATAAATATAGGACTTTACTTTCTAAAGCTAATTTTTACATCCTCTGGTCATGCACAAAATCGTGCCACCACATTTTTCCATTTTATGTAAACATCCATTCTTTCTAAAATTAAAACAAAAATCAACCAAAGTTCTAGAAATCATAATATATATGGTTGAGTTGCTGAGAGGTTGATCTACACTTTGATGTGGGTTTGAGAGGTCTCGGCACTTTTGTTTCTGGCTGGGTATTTTCCAGCGAACGAGTTCGGGTAGACTAGGGTTAAAACAATCGAAGGATTGAGGCCTTGATGTGAGGAATTAAGTGCGGATGTGGGTTTAGGATGGAGAGTAGAAGTTGCGGTATGATTTTGGTGGAGTACGGTGGCCAGTTGGTGGTCTGACGTCGTACAGGACCTGAAGGGGGTGCGAGGAAAAGGGACATCGAGTTTGGCTCAGGAGGGTTCAGGAGATGCAGCTTCTGATGGGGAACCGAATGCTGGTGGTTGCGCCGGGGTTTGGTGACCGGAGTGATGGAGGATGGCGGTCAAAAGGAGGCGTCAAGGACTTGAATTTATGGAGGAGCAAACTGGAAAAATTCGCGTGTTTTGATCGGGAAGATGGGTATGACGAGGTGCGGGTTTTAATTAAGGATAGTAGGCCGAAATTTAGAAAGGGTTAGGCCCATTTGAATTAAAAGTCCAAAGTTTTATTTAATTTAAATTGTGTATTAACTTCATTTTATCGTATCTTGTTCATGCGTGATCGAAACTCAGCGAAACTGGATCCGTTGGGATCGTATGGACGACGACAACACAATGGAATTGACGGGGAGTGGATTGAAGCTCGTTTGAATTTGTGGCAAAATAAATTGTTTGATTCAAATCAAATAACAGTTTATCGTTCTTTAACGATGAACCGCAAATGTGAGTAAATCTCAATAACTCTGAACAATTTATAATTTCATGTTGTATTTTTAGAACTGTTAAATATTGGCTGATTGACTGTATGTTGACTGTTTGATTGAACTGTAGTTAGTTAGTTGAATTTCTATATTGATTCTGTTTAACAGAATATATCATATGGAACTGAAAGTGATGTTGATTTTATTGTGTAACATCTGTGGATGCAGGGAAACAGGTTGGAGGAATCCGACTGGATTCCTCAACATTTATTTTACTGTTTTTCATATATTTTGATATATGATGTGATACATAATCTGTTATGGATTTTGTGTGTTAGAATGATGTTGATCATTGTTATTCGATATTTTTAATATCATAAGAAACCCTGGGATGTAAAAAGAATTATTTCAATGTATATTGAAATAAAGGGATTTTATAAAATCAACAGATTTTATAAAAGGAAATATTTCGAAAGTAAATAAAAGGGAAAATGTTGATAAAACGAATAGAATAGAATAAAGGAATATTTATTTAGTAAATAAATAGAATTTATAAAAGGAATATTTAGTTGGAAACTAAATAGGATTATAAAAGGAAATTGAACGTAGTTTATCAAATAGAGTTAGTCGGACATAATTATTCGAATAAGAGTTAAACAAATAGAGTTATTCAATTAGAGTTAATCGAATAGAGGTAAAGAAATAGAGTTAAACAAGATTAGAAACTAACTAGAGATTAGTTAAGTTGAATAGTTTTCTGAGTATCGATCTGATGTTGGTTTCGGCCTTTGGGGTTTATACTTAGAGAATTTTTCTCTTACTAGTTTACAGTCAGGGACTGATAGTTGTGGAATGATAGTGATATATAAATAAATAATGGAAATGTTTTCCAGTGTTAATAACATATATTTTCTAAACATAGAAAATAAGGAAATGTGAATATATATATATATATATATGTTAAATGATGATTGATCGATATAATTTTTATCTGGAAATAATATCGTTGTTTGCACACGTGTTTTTTTGATAGTCAACTCACCAACTATCGAAGTTTTGACCATTTTAACGTTGTTAACATGGAGAGACCGGTTGGATTATAATCCGAAGAACCAATCGGCATAAGCGTTGCGAATCATATATGCCAAAGATTTTTGAAGACGGAGTAAAGTGCAAGGGCTGTTGTATAAATCTTAGATAACAGTGCCTAAGATGGATATAATGAATAGTGCCTTCAGTTTGTCCAGTCCCAGGACAACTTGTATGGATGAAGGTCTGACAGAGTATATCTGATAGATTGCGTAAGTTGATCTCTTCAAACGTATTCACGTTTGGTGGCGGAGAAATTTGTTTCTCTTAGCTGTATACCCATGTTATTTTTGGGGAAATCAATTTGTGATTTGGTGGGTATGACGATGTGACCTTCTAAGTGAATGAAGATGTGGCATGTAAAAGATAAGCGTAGCTTCTAGCCTCACATCCGGTAAATGACAGAAATCGGGCAGGCAACATGGCTATGTAGGTCGCACCTATTAGGGTGTATAATCACCTGATCTAGAGTTTCATTTACTTCTAAAAATCTATTGTTGATGCTGTCCCATTCGGGAAACGGTTGCTGATCCCAACCGTTGGTGATATACATTTGATACACTCAAGCGAAATGAGTGGTCGGTCATGTGTGGTCGGGTTGCAAGATGTTCTTGTTGAACCCAGTGTATTCCTCTCTAGAGGTACACTAGCGAAAGGTGGTTCCATAACTTGTCATAGTTGGAAATCCATTACCCAATACGTGCTTGCGGTTTTGAGTGTATACTATATATGTAGAACGTGAGATGAAAGCGTTTCTGCTAGATGATTATTATATTGTGGTTGATAGGCATTATTCTAATGTCAAAATGTTTTTGATATAAAGATAATTTGGATTCTCATAAGGGAAAAACCCGTTATGTTATACGGCGTGGTCTTATGAGATATCGTTTACTTGTTCAAACTGTTTTACTCATACCAGTCCCATGACTGACCCGGAGTTTATTTTATTTTCCCTAAACTCTTGGGTGCCCAATTTTGTACGGGCAGTCAAGTAGTCGGGATTTACAGATATACTGGAAGAGCTTGGAGTAAAAGGCTTCAGGATTATATAGCTATTATTATTCCGCTGTGCTGTAAGTGATGTACTTGATAATGATATGTACATTCAAGTAAAATCTTTTATTTCAACGTTATGTTATATTTTATTCGTTCCGTTGTGAGGTTCGTGTTACTCTGATGTTGTGTTGTTCTTCTTCTTCTATTCTAAGTTTCTATCTTATCTATCCTCACCCTCTGTCTTCTTTCTATTAGTTTCTTGAATTTCCCATGCAATTTGGGGTTGGACTTTTCACTACAAGAAATTGACCATATTACAACGGTGGAAAAAAGTTGTAAAAGACTTTTTACAACGGTGGGGCAACCGTCGTCTATTAAGAAGTTGCAATAGACTAAAATCTTTTGCAACTTTTTTGCACCGTTGTGACTTCGTATATTTTACAACTATTTTTCACTGTTGTAATAAACTTTATTACAACTTTTTTGCACCGTTGTAAAAATCCCTAATACAACTGTTATGCACCATTGTGAATCATAATTTTTACTACTATTTCTATTAATTGTAACACTTTATTATAACCATAATTGAATACAATTTATAAGTGCAAAAAAAGCTAGATAAACAGAAAACAAATTGACATAAATTCAAAGTATCGGATCCATTCATACAAATAACGTTACAACTTTATATTCAAAATACAAAACTAATTAATCATACATCATTACAGTGATAGTTATCAATTCTTCATTACAAATGATGGTTACAAAAACTAACATCTACTTGAAAGACATCTACTTGTCCAGATTTACGGCAACAAATATTCTGAAATAAATTAGTGAACATATAAGATGATTGTAAAAGATCATACCCAGCAAAACCAAGTCATAGAATGTAGGATTATGTCTTAACATACCTGCTCATATATAAGTCATAAAATACAGGATTGTAAATCCAATGGTGCCTATGTTTCTTCTTTCTGGAATGCTACTGCAACACTGTTTTTTCGGTGCCTTGCTTAATTCCAATTTATCGATCTCAGCTGCAATCCTCTTTTCTTGTCCTTGCAAATGTTGAATGTATTCGATTGCATCCTTTACTATGGGTGCCTTGTCCATATGAACCCAAATCATAAAATTCAACCACTACTTTGAGTTCACTCATTGCCAATACACAATTTGTACTGATTTATGTGTTATTTGTGTATATATAAATTACCTTGGTAATATTTGGAACTAGGCTGCGAAGGTCGTATAGCTTATCATTGAGCTTTCTTCTCCTGATTCTTTCCAGCATTAACATTAGATGTAGAAGGAGAGTTGTTTGCTGGTTCCAAATACACTTTCAATACCTGTAATGACAAAATATATGTAATGACAAAACAGCTCACCAAAACTAAAAACGACGACATTAATAAGCATGATGTATGTTTTTTTAAATTGATCCATTTAATAAACATTAAAAGATCCGCAACCTAAAAGTGACGACATTAATAAGCATGATGTATGTTTGTTTAAATTGATCCATTCAATAAACTTAGATTTTACTAATTTCAAATACACTTTCAATACCTGTAATGACAAAATACCTATAATAACAAAACATAGATTTTACTGGTTCCAAATACACTTTCAATACCTGCAGGACCGGTTCTGGGTTGTGGGTTGCCCTAGGCAACAACCAGTTATCATACAAAAAATTAGAGAAAGTTACCCTTGCTGAAATAAGACAAGCAGGAAAGCCAATGTCTTCATGCTGCAGTTATCATACAAAATAGTTGCCCTTGCAATGTTCACACAAATGAAAATGTTAGGTTGAGATGGCCATCATTCCTGTGACTGGAAAAGAAATTGGAGTTAAATCTTGTTACTTCAGATCATAAGACAAAGGGAAATTTTGCAGTTTTTAATAGGTTTCAAATTCTTTGTGATAAAATGGGAAAGGATGAAATAAAAAGGAGAATAATGACGAAATAGAAAGCTTATGAAACAATGTGTTAAATCATGAAAACACAATAGGTTGTGAAGCTGATAAGGAAATGCAAAATGATGATGCTCCTACTGATATTAGTTTAAAACAGTATACTGATCAGTTCCAACCTAACACTACTTCCATTAAGCCAAATCTTACCCTCTCATGCAATACAGCTCACTCAAATTCCAACGTATCTACCTTGCCGGCAACAACTTCCAATTCATCTCTGCAATTCATAACTGACCAATTCTTTCACCCATCCACACCTTGATAAATAATAAACCTCCCCACCAAGCCATAAATCCACCAGACTAGCTTGATCCACCCACTCTCTCTATTCACAATAATATCATCAATGAAATGCAGAGAGCATCAAATGCAGAATTGACAACTGATCAGTTTTACAACTCAAATGATGATCTTAATGTTAATTCCCCAAGATCCACAATTTACCCTAAAGTTCAAGAACTCAAGACTCCCATGAGCATGTCATTAAATTTAAACCAGGCTAAGCAGCTCAATCAATCATGAACAACATTGGTGCATAAAACATAAGAGGATCACAATGTGATTCTAAACTGAATCAGTGTGAAGATTTATCTTCCAGAAGGTGTAAAAAAATTTGCACTTACTAAGACACAACCATAATTTCACCTTTCAACAATTTTCTGTTATAATAAATATTCAGACTTTGCAAGCAACAACTCAATGAAATTCCAACCTATCTACCTTGCAAGCAACAACTTCTAATTTATCTCTGCAAAACATAAGAGGATTACGCAGGAATTATGCCACTGAAGGATAATACCAGTAGAACAATTTATCAGCTCATTGATGCATAGAACCTACGGTAATCACACAAAAAATGTTCACTTGGGATCGAACCTAGCACCTTCAGGTTACCAACAATATTGTTGTCAACCGCATTATTTTGATCATCACAGTTAGACAATATCATCATTCCGGTGAAACACCGTTTCAAACATTTTATGAATAAAAAACCAATTTCAACTTCCCCTTTTATTAAAATGGAACCGAATATAAAAGCAGTTATTATATGTGTAGTACAACAATTATGGATTACCAAGAATGAATACAGGCTTCGCCAGATTAAACAGTGTTTTGAATTTGGTAAAATCGCCACTTGCGCCCACTCTCTCCAATGGATTGGAAAGCATCTTCTTCGAATTTTCTGGCAGGCCCTTGTTTTTCTCTCCCTTTGTACTTAGAAATTGCGGCATCACTAGATCTGGTTCATTCTTTCGGCGCTGGTATCGCCTCCTGGATCATCTCGCGATGTTTGGGATGAGAAGCGACGACTTTTTCCATAGCCACTTAAAATTTTTAAATTAGGGTTAAAGGGAGGAGATTTCAGTTGCCCAGAGAGGATGAGATAGGAATAAATTGTGAAGTTGGTTCATCAACGAAAATATCGTTTCTGACAGCAAAAATTTCGCTAGTTGGAGCCAAATATTTGGGCTTTGGAGCCAAAACTTGGTACTTTGGAGCCAAAACGGTCTATGAAGTAATACTGAAGTGAATTAATAAATGCATTTGAGGATAGTGGTCTATATACTATATAGGTTTCAATGCATTTATCGTAGTTACTAGAAAAATATTTCAAATTTAATTATTGATTTTTTCTAAAGTATTAAATATTATATAAAACTTTAACTTTAGTTAATTCTAGGGGAAGTAAAAAATGTATTTCTAAATTTTATGAATATTTTAAATTAATTTAAAAAAAAAAATCAGAATTTTACATTCTTCAAAATTAAACATCGAACGTACTATTAAATAATAAATATAGCTTAGAAGTTGATTTAGAATATTTAATAAAAAATAGCATTTTATTAAACATTGAATATTTTACAAAAATTGAAATTATAATTTTTTTCGTTTTTGAATTTTGTGATTTTAAATTTTATGCATGTTTTTGAATTTTAAGAAAGTTTTTAGATATGTTCTAAAAAAATCATAAATTAACATTTAATTTAAATAAAATTATCAATTTTAGTTATTAAAAATTAAAACCATAAACATCTATTACAAGTAAAATAATAATAAAAGTTGTTGAATGTAATCATCTATTACAACTGTCAGAAAAGAAATGTTGTAATAGACGTTTACTACAACTGGTAAAGTTAAAAAGTTGTTGTAAATGAGTTTATTACAACTTTCTTAAAAAAAAGTTGTAAAAAACGTTTATTACAACTGTCAATTTGTGACTGTTGTAAAAATACAGTTGTAATATGGTCAATTTGTTGTAGTGTATGTTATTGGGTCAGCTCAAATTGGACCGGATTTTCGGGTCATTACAAGAAGGGACGTTGTTAAATTGGGCCCACACTAGGATAGAGAGGACCTGATCTCTATCTCTATCCACAGATGCATTCCAAGGAGTGACTATAAACTGTTTTCCTTTAATAATTGCTTGTACTGCCTCCTAGACCCTATGCTTTTCTACATTAGATAAGAATTTCAGATAATACATACTATTGACATGAGTAATCCGAAGCTGCCCACGAAGCCGTGAAGCTCCACGGCATGCAGCTTGCATATAAAAATTCAGGAGTTTGGAATCTAAGAAGAACCCAACAACATGATCTTTCCAAAAGGTTTTGCTTCATTTAGTATTTCAATTGGAGGTGCTGGACCAGTATTAGGATCAGGGATGGAGAAATGAACTTGTTCATAAACTCCTGCAATGTTTGGTAATGTTTCAAAAACGGATTACCTGAGAGTCAAAGCGGGCCTGTCATTTTGTCGAACATCATGGGTGCACTCCGGTATCACATTACCACTAGTCTCAGGCACTATTGGTGAAGAATGTACAAACACAAGTGGCACAGCAGTGCACTCATCATTTTCATCAGAGTTAACATTCACAGCGGTCTCATTTTCAACCGTAGTTTCACCAACATCGGATTGTTCCCCCAAAACCATTTGACGAAGAGACTTACTGTAACACCCCTTAATTTTAACAACACTAAAAGAGTATAAATTAAATAATAATTAATTTATTAATGGAAATGGACTGTGCCATTGCGTCCTTCTCGAAATTCTGGTCAAAATAGACATTTGGTTTGCATAAAACGGACACTGTATGAAGAAGTTATGAAGGTTTGAAGTTTGTATACGCGCAGAAGAATTATATATATAAGGTCCAGGAATTCAAAATTTCAGTTCAAAATTCGAAATCACCGAAAATCGGGGGAAGCGGGAAAAATCCCGCCTAGGGGAGTCGACCTCGTAGGAGGGGTGTCGACCCTGGGGTCGACCCCTCAATGGGGGTGTCAACCCATGAGTCGACCACCTAGGGCTGAGGTGGCAGTCGGTTTCTGGAGGGTAACAGCTACATATAGAGGTCCATTTCTCTTGTTTTCTTCACTGGAAATCAATGGAGGCCAAAACGCTGTCGGTGTCTGAACTTAACTGAATTCTTTATCTTCTACAACAATCAAATAAGGCTAATCAGTTAGAGATTCATGATCCATTCTTCTTCTTGTTCTATTTTCTAAACCAAACACTGTGAGTTCTTAGTTACTTTTAGATTTGAATATTTAAAAATAAACACGATATGACTATAGTTGGATCTGTTCTTATGACTGAATTATACTGGATCCATTGTAAATTATGAACATATGACATCCTGAATTGGTTATAACTTGGATCTAAATCATTTATCTTATCAGATCTATTGCAATGATATTCTATGATGTGGATCTTAAATCCTATTTGTGTCAAATCTACTTTTAACTGTTGGATCTGAATTATGTGGACTTCTAAATTGTTAATTAGATCTATCTTATTATTTAGATCCCCTAGTGTTTATTATATTAGATCTGAACCTGTTGGACATCTAAATTCATATCTAGATCTTGTCATGTTTATCTTAACATCTTTGTTATGTTAGAACTAGTAACTGCCACAAGTTCATCAAGATTATGCGTATATGTTTACCTTATCACGATGCTAGTTTATGTTTATGCCAGTCATGTTAGAACAAACAACTTTGTCATATTCCCATCACCTTTCCCTTTAACGTTTATGACTAGGCTGTTATCAAGCCTAGGCATGCCGCGAATTATGTTAATGCGCTAATTAGGAACGGGGGAAAAACATTAGAATTGGCATAATTTAAATAATGTTTATATGAATTGGACATATAATCCAATATGGAAAAAGGGGCATAATCACCTATAAAGACATAGGTAAAAAATTGGATGATAATGAATGGCTAGAATTACAGTAATTAGCAACTGTAACTACACTTATGACACGAGGTTAGGTTGCACTTGCGGTGGAAGTCTGCCCGGACTCGACCGACATATCCAGCGACCACAAGTGTTGAACCTATTGTGAGAGGTCTAAGTGTACAAATACGAGACGGACTAAGACACGAGGTTAGGCCCAACTTGTGGAAGAAGTCTACCCGGACCCGACCGGCATATCCAACATCCATAAGTTGTAGGCCTAATGTGGGAGGTCTAGCCCATTATAACCATAAATGGATATGGTAACAAACTGAATACTTAACCTAGTTGAATCCATAGGGATTGTGTGAACTTAAACTTAAGTTAGGGTTAAGTAAACTTGGTTGAACAGAGGGGGTGGGTTAAGTAAATCTGAAGGGGTAGGTAATATTTACATATAGGCCCACAAACTTAACCCGATAAGGTTATGTAATTAAAGATACCTAATGGTATACATAACCGGTGAAAATAATAAAGTTGTGTCATTAAAAGATACCTAGAGTTGGCGGCGCAAACCGACCGGGCCATGTGCGTGCATGAGCCGGGTCGAAGGGGATAAGACGATCGTGACACTTGTAGATATGGGGATGTGCATATCAGCGAACGGTTGCCACTTTCGGACGTGATACATCCTACGGTGGGGTCGACACAAAGTGTATACGTGGATTAGGGAGCAGATCGATTGGGGTAGAAGTTAGGATACATATGGACGTATGCTTAAGCCTACCGTTTGATAAGTTGTTAGGATTATCTCATTTTGGTTATACTAGTATCAGTGCAAAGTAGTCATTAGTGAAGCATATATACTCCATCATGGTTACCTTGTCAAGCTTACCTTTATTGATGTTATCCACCTTATATGTCTATCATGCTACTTTTACTTATTTACTTACTAAAAGTAACTGGACTCTCCAGACTTTATGTCTGACCCTTTTTGTTTCCTCTTCTTTCTTCCGTTTCCCCCTCCAGGTTCGTATGGAGGGAATTCTCAGGTTTAGTCAAGACTCAGCTATCATCTTGTTGGAGCTGCATTTGAAGTACAACTCAAGTCCTTTTCTTTACTATGGCTTAGCTCTTTATGGGAATTATGAATTTTATATATTTTTTCACTCTGATGGTACAAGACAACAGTTATCTTATTGTAATAGTTTTTGTGACTTATGGTATTTTGAACCACGATGTGATTTATTTATGTTTTAAATAAAAATTTGAAATTCCGCTGTTATCTTATTTACATCTGTCTTTTAATATTTTGTGTCTGTTTACCTATAATGCTTCACAAAACTTAATACATTCCCTTAGTGAGTGACATTAACGGACGTGGGGTGTCACACTTACCTTGACTTGTCGGCCATGTAGTATTAGCAGAAGAGATTATAGAAGAGATTGTTGTTGAACCAATCACCACTGGAGGCTCCACTGGCATATGGGGAGCTATTGGAATGTCATGCAATAGCGATTCCAAAGCTTCAACAGAAGCTAGTTTAGACAGAGGTAAAGTTGTTTCCGACATGTCAGAATCAATCAAATCCAAGTCGACTTCAAGCTCAAAGGCGATTTGCTTGTACTGGCGCCTAGATGTAGTGTTGGATTTAGGTGAACGGGACCCTGAGTTGAGTCGCGCCTTATTCTTCTTGCTCTTAACCATCGACGAGGCGGTGTTGGGTGGAAAAGAATGGCGGAGAGAAGGGGAATGGGTTAGACGAGGTGAAAGAGGAGTCAGTTTTGGTTTAGAACTGTCGCCATTTTTATCGTGATGTCTGTGATTATCTGATTGCCTAATTAATTATGAATATTTAATTAAGTATTATACATATTATTACCCTTATTACATAATTACAGTGTATTAAATTATGGGGTATTACCTTTTATTCCCAAAGTTTCCTAAATTTATTACCTTTTGGGCTTATGTCTTTTCCACAGACCAAAATATCAATACATTGTCATTTAATTGGGTTTCGTTTCACCGTACTTAGAATTTTCTCATAAGCACACTTTTACAGTTCAAGGTTTAATTTGGGATAACTTTCAAAAACAATTTCTAAATCAATTTATTCAAATTAAGCAGTTAACAAAATCAAACAACATTATATATCATTGGCATAAAGATATATAATTCTAATCCACTCGCTTGGAAATAAGCACTCTAAGTTCCATATCTGGTTTGAATCCAGATTTATTATCCATTGTCTTTCCTTCTTGTAAACCCATTTGAATCTACAAATTGGAATATACACGGATTTGTAGATTTAGATCTAAAAGAAAACAGAAGAGACTAATTGAAACTAGATCTAAAGAACTTACCTCGTAGAAACAGAGAATTTAGATATCTATTTTCTAAATCTATTGTTTTTTGCTCCAAATCTTGAATCAGGAAACCTAAGTCTAATCTTTTGTATTTTTTGAAGAACTGAAGGACAAAAGAAATTGATAAAGCTTCTATGCCAACTCAAAAAAATATGATTTTTTAGGATAGCCCGGCACGTTTATTTTTAGATGTCCAAATGAGCCTTGTCTGTCTATCCGATTTAAAATGTAATAAACATCATCATTGATAAAGTTTCGTAAAACACCCATAGATGGGTCGACCCGCCCCCTGTGCGACTCGACCCAAACATAGGTCGATCCAGATGCGTTCAAATGCGTTTTTCTGGGTGGCCTTCCATTTTTGAATCGAGCGTATTAAATTGGTTAACTTAAATTTGAATGTTAAATAAATTTTTAATCTTATTTGATTTAATTTCGTTTTCGACGCGTGTTTATTTTCAATTCAAAAGAATATTATTTCTGGAATTTATGTGCATATTTATTATCGAAATAAATATATTTACGAACATTTATATGTATAATTATTTTTTGACAATGGACATCGACGTTAGTAAATTTTTCGTATGAGCTTCATTCAAAACATATTATATATTAACTTAACTAGGAAATTTGCAATCATATACGTTTTGAGGCAAAATTCTGACAATCCTAAAAATGTTTATTTTTCACTGTTTATAATTTTTGTAATTATTTCAATTATTTTATTAATTAAAAATGCGGGGCATTACAGAGGTGCTTCCGGTGTAATTTATTTTATGTCTAGTGGATCTTACTCTCTGTAAAATTTTCTTTAGTTATACCCAGACACTTCACATTCCTTGGTATGACTCGTTATATGCTATGGATTGTGAAGTGTCGCACTGACTATTAGTTGCATTGCAAATTTCAACCTACAGAACATCGACCCTTTACGAATGATGGGTAGTCTCCTCTTATTCCTCATATATAAATAAAAAGCAGTTTTTTAATAATAAACAACTAACAAGTTCATATTTTTATTGTTATTATAGAAAGAACTATACAAAGATAACTATGTAAACTAGGTCCGTATTTTCTGAAAATGAAGAATGAAAGACTTTTCTGTTAGAAAACACTAGTTGACCTGCACTTTTCTAGAAAGAAATTAAAAAGTTTATTAATGGAAGCAAAAGCACTTATTTAATAAAATTAAACATAAAAACAACTGTTATTACTTATGAATTATTTTTCTAAATTTTAGTAACTTTTTACGCTTAAATTTTTCAACAAAAAATGCGCAAAACAGTTTGTACTTTCTACTTTTGAAGAACAAGAATTTGTTTAGCATAATTGTCGGTACATAGAAATTTTTTATTACTATATATGTATATACATAGAGAGAGTGTGTGTGTATATATCAGAAATATAGACTTGATATGCAAATCTTTTCTTTAGGTGCATTCAGTAATTATTTCTGGTTACTTGGTCGATATCTTTTTGTACCAATTTTCTACCCTGATTTGATCAAGCGGTTCTAGAGCTAGGCAAGCTAGGTAATGGCTTGAGGCCTAACTTTACAAGAGACCAAATTATAATATTGCAACAATGTTCGTATAAAGGAACCATGAGATTCATAGTAACGAAGGAAGTGGACAATGAATTGGCATAGCAAGGGTTTGATGAACTAACATGTATAATTTTTGATATTTTCTAACTTAACTATATTAAGGCGAAGAAATAAAGTTATGCGTTAAGCCCATGCTGTAAAAACCCTCATAAGCTCTTGTTTAGGCGCTAGGCTAGCCTCACCATCTCGATTTTCGACCGATTCGTGTAGAGGATAATTACTATATTATATAAGCATATAAACAAGTATGAAGGCACTATTTATGCACTAATTTAGGGTTGATGACCCTTATATGCAGCAAATTGTTTTCTTTTAGTTGATTTATCTGAATGGTTACTCCAAATTTGATTAAATCCATGATATACTACTGTGGATAAGTCGATACTAAATAAAATGCTATTTTTTAATCCAAAATGCATGAGTTTTACAAAAATGTCTATCTCCAATTAATACTTGCATTAGCGATTATTCTCCAATCCTTGCTTACCTACTATCATCCACTTATCTTTGTACAACTTGGAGTTAACCAAATTTTTTTTCGAGCAGAAATATAAAGGAGTTAGAACATCAAGACTAAGCTATAATGACTTGAATTTGACCTTTTGAACAACAAGGGGAAAGACTCAAAGTAGTATGAGCCAAAAATGTGCAAAGTCTATGACTCAACATTAAGTCATGCCCATGACTCGGTACTAAGACTCGGTACCAAGTCATACCAATGACTCGATACCAAGTCATAAGGATTTGTCATGGATCATTCGAACCATTTCCAGAGTGTTCCACTATCTTTTCTATGCCTACTCACCAAGTTCCCTATCATTCCAAGCACTCTGGTTCAAAAGTGAAGTCTCATTGGTCGAAACTGTAATCCAAGTCATGTATGAAGTATCATTGAAACTAGTCATCAAGCTATGAAATTTCATGAGAGCATCAAAATGGAAGAATTCAACGCCGGAAGGAATAAAATTCTAAGGCTATAACTCAGTACCTAGTCATTGGCATGACTTGGCACATAGTAATGGGAATAACATAGATGTGCATAAGTTTTTGGACATGATCTTAAGTGGCATGAAATCGAGTTGAGTGCAGGAATTCTCTGATGATAGAAGTATGGTCCAGTTAGTTATCATACTCCTATAAATATAACATTACATGCAAGATAAACAATATCCATTGGATCGATTACCAACAAGATGCTAAAATAACTTTTTTATCTTCTTCTCCCGTACAATATCCATCAAGGAAGTTATTATGATTCTCTAGTCGACCATATACTTGTGACTCATTCTCAAAATCAAACTGTAATCAGATCCAACTTGTAAAGGTAGTTATTCAGTAAAAGAAACTTTTGAATTAGACATAGGCTTCATCAATAACCAAACAACTATAAAATTGTTGACCCGCCTTTTGGCGAAGTCGTCCCCTACGAACTATCGCTGACATAGCAAATCAAAGCTCGAGAATGGGCCTGGACAAACTTGGACATCGCTTGCTTAACCCCCGGTTCGATCACATTTGGGCTCGTCTAAGCCCAACAACATCAAGAGTATACCAGGGTCGAAGAAAAGGGTACACGAAGTCTCGGATCAAAGGAGATCTTTCCTACTTACCTCAACTTGAATGAAGAAACCATCCGGGTCCAACATTTTCAACCCGACATCCAACCATATGGGTTCATCCATTCGGGTCCAACATTTTTGAGTTGACATCCAACCATCGGGGTTCAGCCATCCGGGTCCTACATTTTCAACTCGACTGTAACACCCCACATTTTTAACTTAAGATAATAAAATAATAATAACTTAATTAAATATTCAGAATTAAGTAAAATGGATTTTACCGTTGCGTTCATCTCGGAATTCTAGTTCAGATAGAGTCCGAGTTTGCGTAAAACGGACATCATATGAAGAAGTTATGGGCGGTAGAAGTTTGTCCGAGAAAGTAGGAAGCGGGCCAGGACGACTGGCGCACTTGGTAAGTGCGCCAGGCCATTTTTGCACTGGTGCACCTTCCAGGTGCGCCCAGAGCAATTTCTGGCCCGTGGACCCATGAGGGTCGGCCCCTTCAAGGGGGGTCGACCCATGGGTCGTCCCACCTGAAGGGGGGTCGACCCTGGGGTTGACCCACACGAAGGGGGGTCGGCCTCCGACGGCCGATTTTTGCAGATTAGGGTTTTCTTTGATCTGGATGATTCTGATGGTTTTTGGTCGAATCTGAGGGTCTTGGTTGCTCCAACACATCTATAAATAAGACCTTAGGCCTAACCCTGAACCTCATTATTTAGCGGCTAAGCTGGAGCTCTGTCATGGCTCTCTCTCCCCCCCCTCTTCTAAAATTTATTCTGAAAATTAAAATATTAGCCTAGGAAAATTGTGAATCCAGATCTGGAAGAGAGAATCGACGTTAATAAAAATATTATTCAGAATCATGAAAGCGGAGGTAAAATTCTAAGATCCAATCCATTCTAATTCTTTCCTTTCCATTTCTTTTAATGAAAATAATAAATCCATGGTCGTTAGGTTGTGAATCAAATTAAAAGGGAAAAACCATGGATGATGAAACTGGATCAGATCCAGAATTGGGGAAAGCATTAAAGGTGAGTGGGTTTAAGCTATAGTCTTTGGATAATATTATGATTATCATTTAGCATTCTCTTTGTTATAAATTGTGAAATTGCCAGATTAATTATAAATTGTTGTTATACAAGTTGAGATGTGATAAGTTGAATGTTAATATGAACAATTCATATGTGGTATCAGTTCGCGTATTGGAATGATTATACATTGAGAAACAAACTTGTTAGAACATGAATAATGAGTACAGTTGTTATAAATTACTTGATTCACTTATGGCATAATAACATGATAAATTTGAACGATTACCCGATTGAATGTTTACATGTCAAAATAGAATTAAACATATGTTGAAAAGGACATGCGACAAAATATAGGAAAAATTAGACGACATGAAAATTAGATTACTGTAAACTAGATTATAGTAAAAAGGATAATATGACCAAAATTTTCAAGAAATCAGAATAGTTGTTAATGAATGAACATGCCTAGATTCACAGTAATTTGACAATGTAATGCTCTATGACACGAGGTTAGGTTGCACTTGTGAAAGAAGTCTGCCGGAACTGCCCGACATATCCAGCATTCACAAGTGGTAAATCTAATGTGAGGAGTCTATGTGCAAAAATTAAAAACATGTAATGGTGATAAGACAGAGGTTAAGTCAACTTATGGTAGAAGTCTGCCCGGACCCGCCCGGCAAATCCAGCGTCCACAAGTGTAGGCTTAATGTGAGAGGTCTAGTACTTATATATATATATATATATATATATATATAACAAGATATGAATAAAAGGCAATGGTTAATTAAATGTCTAACTCGGAAAATAAGAAAGGAAGGGATGTAATGAACTGAGTTAGCGTGATACAAAGGAGAAGCAATGTATTTCCCTAAAAGACCTATTTCTGAGAACGTGGTTGCAAGTAAGCCACCGTAACTAAAGTAAGAAAAGTAAAGAAATTACTTGCTACCACAAATTTAGATGGGAATACATTATGAAAATAAATTACTGATTCCTTCTATCAAACTGATAAGGTGCATGAAGTGTTTTCATTAATTAAAGTAAGGAACGTATGTTACAGTGAATGAAGAATACTGGAATACAACAGTAAAATAAAATGGTTTTAAAGGGGAATGATAATCACCTATTATAAATAAATAACATTAATGGAAATGTTGTATAATAGGTAGACTTGTCCTAGGGACAAGTGAATAATATAACTTAGGTTATAATAAACTGGTAAGGAAAGGGATAACTGGTGAAATAGGATAAGGGACACTTAATTGTAAATTAAGTATTAAGTAAATGAGAAAAGCTAGAAACCAGTTGAGAAACGGGGGAAAATTTATGAAACGAAAGAGGTTGTACTTAATTATAAATTAATTAATCTGTAAGTTTGGAAGTCTGAAACCCTTTGATAAGAATGTTTAGGCTTGTCCTAGGGACAAGGGGAAATTATAACACAGGTTATAATAAAAGGGTAGAGAAACTCATTAATGGGCCTTAGTTAATAGAACTAAGTTAATGAGTAAACAACGATAAGTTGTAGTAGTGGTGTAAAATGGAATGATTAAATGAGGAAGAATGAGGAAAACTTATGAAATAAGTTATATTTAATCATAAATAATGACGGACATGTTAAATAGAAAACATCAGAATTGAAATATACCTAATTACATATTAAGTAAAACATGTTATTGTGAAGACGAAATCAAACAAGAATACAAAAGAGATTGTGGATTACAGACCTTGGGCCACAATCTAGAGAATAACATGCTATGGGCTTATTAATAAACTTAAATGGGTTAAGTTATATAACCAAAGTTAATAAGCAAGAGGAACTTGGTAACTTGATTAAGAATTCAATATGAATGGGAATAACCAAGTTAAAGAGAATCCCGGTGAGGTAAGGCAAGAGCGTAAAGAATGTTTAGACATATGGTCTAACAACATATTAAAGTGAGGCACTTGGACCAGTCCGCACGTTTGAGGGTGAAAAACCCAACGGGGTAGATCATCGTGGTGTTATAAGGCACGAGAGGGAGCGCACATTCATCTGATTGTTCTGACGGCTCCAAAGGACTGGAAGGGGAAGCACGCGGCTTCCTGAGGGACGTAAGGTGCTCCTAGTAGTCCTCTGTGCGGTGGCAGATGTTTTAGGTTGTGCTGGCAGAGATTGGGTCTGCTCGTAACTACTAGGTGGATGAGCCTTGACTGCAGAAGTAGCTATGCAGTAAGAATGTTGTGACGCGGTGACACCAGGGTGATTCTGTTGTTGCCTCAACGAGGAGGTGGGGAGTCACGACCAACAAGGATAGTACATCATCGGATACCCGTGATCGGCAGCCAGTGGGATGCAGAAAGACTAGAGCTAAAACTAATAGACCATTCACCTTTCACTGTCGGGGTATTTTGGTTGAGGGAAGACGCCAAATGGATGTTTAGATTGTTTTTTTAAGGGTAGTCGTTTAGCTCATGTAGTCTTTACTAGTTGAGGGAGAGGCCAAGGTGGGGCCATAGCCACCATGAAAACAGACCCTAGGAATATTTGTAGAGGCTCTTAAAGATAGCTAGGCCTGTACATATATGGGAAAGCTCCCGACCGAGTTCCGTGTTTCTTGTATCGCCCTGCCATGGAACTCGGTGCACATTAGAGGATGTGCGATTGAGGCATCGAGCTACAATTGAAGATACGTATGGTGGACAGTCTAGATACATGCATGTTGGCTCTAGGTGGTGTATTGTAGACTTGAGGGCATTCCTCCGGTATGAATTCTGATTCGAACAAAGGTGGCAGTCCGTACGTTTGCATAGCATAATAATGACAGATATATGTGGAACGTAATATAGTTATACGTACGTCACTACGGCGTAGGATGAGGGACTGTGTATATTTCGATGGTGTTACGGTGGAGACCGTGCGAGTGGGGTACCATGGGGTGTACCTCAATATTGGGGGTAGCTACATATATATTGTATTAGGTTAATTCACCGGGAAGTAAATGGGTGCGACATGTGTGTAAGCCTTGAGTGCTGTTAACCCAAGTAACCTAATAAATAAGCAAATAAGTTTGAACGGTATATGTAGTGTTATCCAAAGTGTATAATTTAAATCCACTCACCAGAACTTGTGTTCTGAGCCCCTCCTCATAACATTCTCGCATGTTAGATGTGTGGCAGAGGCATGGTAGCCTTGGATACTAGTTAGGTAGTATTATTAATACGGTAAGTGTAACATCCCGCATTTTTATTGGTTTGTATTTGAATATTTAAATCTGTTTAAATATTGAAAACATAATATAAGTGGATTTATATATTAATTAAAACGAGGATGAACGTATAAAAATATATATTAAATATAATCGAGCTCATAACGACGCTGCAGTTCGTAATTTAACGTTTTGAACTTCAACTGAGCGATCCGTTACAAGTCGAATTTCCTCGAAACAAGAAACGTTCGAATCTGTTGAACTTTATCTTTCTAATGGAAGTGGAAAATGGAGATTTTGTCGTATAAATTGCAAGATATGTCCAAATCAAATTTTTAAATAATCGTTATAGAATCGTTTATCGACCATAACGGTTATTTAAATATATTTAAATATCGGTCTTGAATTTAGACAAGATTCTTCTGAGACATAGTGATAATTTAATTTTTAGAATTTCACTGTAATTTTTAATTAATTATATACACAACTTTTTATTTGAAGTATTTTGCACCCTGTATCAGTATTTCGGGGTTTCATAATATGAGTTAAGCTACCGATATTATTATATTTTTGGAATCGTGGGACGTTGGTCGATATGACGATATTTTTATTTTTGTCGACGGTGGTCCCTAAATGATATATTTTTATATAACGAGATACCCTAAAAATCTATCACTAAAAAACAAATTTCATTAAATACCGCACATTCTTTGTTTTAACCCTATCGTATACCCTTCCTCCTACCGTTCTTTTCAAGCATGTTCTAACAATTATTAGAGGTAAGGCAAGACATCACCTACTTTGAAAATTAAACCACTCTATTGCGTACATGTTAAGCTTTTCTCCTATATAAAAATCGCGACACTCCTGCTCTTCCCCAATCCATTCTGAAATCTCGAGCCCCCTCTCCTCATGTATTTTCGTCCGTCCTTGTAATTAAAAATCAAAGTCCGATCTCAGAACTGAGTAGTACACGGTGGGATTTAAGAAGTAAGAGAAGTGAGTGCATGAGGTAATACCGTAATAGTATGGCTCGTTGAAGGAGTACCAAAAAGCATGGAGGGGTTATCATCACTGGAGCATGCAGGTTCTTCATTTTTGGCAGGAGGGTTTGTGACCAATTTCAAGCAACTGTGGGTGTTCAACTTTCAGCATGGTGGCTGGACTGGAAGAGGGGCTCGGGTTCAACTTTGAGGTGGCGTAGGAGAAGTTCATCCATGTGTTGTAGATTTGGTTCATGGGTTTACTGTTCATAGAAGGAAAAGGGTCAAAGGTGCGATGCATGAAAGTGGACTGGTAAAGTGAAGTTGTGTTAAGCGAAGGGGAGTGCTATATGGTGGAAGTGCTGATTATTGTGACAGAAGGAAGGGAGATGAGATTTGCTGCATATGCTAGAAGCAGAAATGATGTAAGGCTGGTGGAAGGACATGTGTGCGTTGTATCATGAAGTAATGGGGCAGTTTTAAGTTTAAATGCGTGGATGCCTGGTGAAATCCTGGAGCGTGTGTGTGCCTGCATGGAACAACACGGAGTAAATGAGGCGAGAAGGAGGAATTGAGGTGCAGGAATGTGTAGAAGAGGGAAGTTTCGCTTATAACTATGAAAAAGCAGTGCATGTGAGAAGTTATGAACAAGAGGAGCTGCGAGGTGGAAATGGTTAAATGGGAAAGTTTCAGATGGGTTTAAGTTAGTTGTCACACTTTATGTCTTGTACTTACCAGCAGTAACCATGAATGAACGATGCGGAGTTCAACAGTGTTTGAAGTGTAGAGAGGGACACTATGTTGAAAAATTTGTGTTGCTCCGATACCACTTTGTTGTTTCTTGGAGCTCTACATTCAGAAGCATAGTGTCCAAATTTTCTTTTTTCGTTTCTTCCTCTTTCCCAATATGAAAATCTTCGATGTAATTTCTTCAATGGTGCTCCTTTCTTTTTGTCCTCCTCCATTAGCACAAGACTTTCCAAAAAGTGTGGTATCAGAGCCAGGTTTCCTTAAAAACCAAGTTTATTTCCAACATCCCCCCGTAAACTTGGTTTTGCAAATTGATGCAAGATTTTGATTCACAAGGCTACGAAGCCTATGGAAGAAGAGATGATGGATGAGACAGAGAAGGAGAGGAAAAATGAGGCGCAGAAGCAAAAAAAAAAAAAAAAAAAAAAAAAAATCAAGCAAGTATGAAGCAAATTATGTAATGAAGTTGAATCAATAAAGCAATAAAAGTTTTTCTCTCTCTTCAAAAAAGAAATTATTCTACTTTCTTACAATTCATCTTCCTCCTCTAAAATTCTAACAAAGTGATATTAGAGCTATAAAATTTTCCAAAAAAGTGGTGTTGAAAAGTAAACTTGGTTTTAAATGGAAACAAATAAATTGGGTTCTATAAGTAAATGCCAATTATGTAATAAATTCTATCCTTGTTTTAGGAAAGGCCAAAATCAAATAAATGATAATAAATTTTGGTCTATCAAAATATGCAATATAATTATCTAGAGAGAGAAGAGTGTAGAACACTGTCATGTTATATATAGATACTCTCTCATATGTTGTACCATCAATAATCAAGCAAGAAAAAAGAATCAAGCAATAAAAGTTTTTTCCTCCCTTAAAAAATATTCTATTTTCTTCTAATTTGTTTCTCTTCCTCCACATAAATTTTTAACAAAGTAGTATTAGAGCTACATAAATTTTCTAACAGGCGGAGTATATGGAGCGTGTGCCTGCAAAGAGGAAATAAGGTGGTGTGTTAATGGATGGGCTTGCGGAAAGGGGCATGCAACGTGAATCATGAAGAAAGGAGGCGGTGAGAACATGAAAAGGGAAGTTTATATCATGCGTGTTATACATGTATGTTGGGTGTGCATGTTTGTACAGATGGAAGTACAGTGGCGGGAGTTCTATTCTTAGTAAAGGAAATGACGTAAGGATATATGGTGTATTAAGTGGAGGTGATGCAAAATATGCAGATGGTAGTGGCACGGACTGCTGTTACCGGTGTTGGACGCTTAGGATTTTGGTGTATAAGTAGTGATGTAAGGAGGAGTTCTTTTGCTGATCAAAGCCACTGCCTTTTGGATACTGTGCATATGTTGGAATGCAGAAGTAAACCAGCGGCATCATAAAGGAGTGTTTAAATGAGATGCCGAACTGAGTATTTCTGAGGTGGAGGTAATGTTAGGTTTTGTTTATGGCGTGACATGTACGGGAGGAGTTAGATGCACAGGAAATGCTTTCAAATGGCTCTGTAAAGCTGGAGTTCGCAGTCTTCATTGATACAATGGCAAGTGATGAACGACGTGTGAGCGTGAGAACGGAATGCAACCGGATCCGCTGGAAACGTAACGACCTGATCTACATTGTGGGACGTATTTCGCGGAGAATAGAGCCACTGGAATTTCAGGATAAAATCAAATGACGCAAATTGTTATTTAACGGTTAACACGCCAAGGTGAGTAAATTCACTCACTCTGATATATTTAAAATATTATAATTATATTTTAATAATTAGTTGGATGTCGTGTGATGGTCGTTTAGGTAGATTACAATTAATTTGGTTGAAATATATACATATCATTGCATATGTACACATCATGAATTGGATATTGATTCCATCGGTCATAAGATCCCCTAGTATGAAATTTGTGTAAATTGTATGGACTAACATCGGTGAATGCAGGAAACCGGTTGGAGGAATCCAACTGGATTCCTCAATATTTATATATACTGTTTGTTTATATATGCAGTGTTTGAACTATAACGATAAAATAACGTTGTTAACTAGTCTTAAGCGTGACTGTGATTAGTTATAAAGGGGAATATTACAACGTATTGCAAGTTTTTACTATAATGATAAACTAACGTTGTTGACCAAGTTGAAGTGTGATTTTTATATATATAATACTATTAGGAATTGGGACTATAATTCGACGACATCGAAAGTAAATTATCTTTAGGAATTATAATCTGATAGGATAATTAATATTTAGTTTTAAACCAACAAAATAGAATAGATTATTTAATCAAGATTAAAGTTATAAACATGATATGCACTTAACAAGAAGTGACTTAGAAACAGATTTTATGAAGTGGAATGGAAAGATAAAATTATAGGATAACTCGGCAAATAAGATTGAGCCCGTAAGGGTATTTATTTCTTAAATGAAGATTTATTTAATAAAGGTGTTCAAACTTCTATAAATAGATTACATTCACATTTTAAAGCGAATAGAGAGTAAAAAGGCGAATGTTGCAAATTAAATAGTTATAATGAAAACTGGAAATGTTTTCCAAGAAATGTAAAGCTTAAACGGGTGTGGGGAATTATCTAGGAAGATATAGGAAACTGGAAAATTAATGTTAAAATAAAAAGGGCCAGTAATTGTGTGATGTTTAGTTATACATTAAAATGGATGTTTGTTTTTACTTCGATAGTTAAATAACCGACTATCGAAGTGTTTTGACCATCGTTGTCAATACGGAGAGACCGGTTGGATATATTATCTGAAAACCACTCTGTATAGGCATAAGCGTCGTGAATTAGATTATGCTGAAGATAAATTGAAGACGGAGTGAAATGCAAAGGTCGTTCTGTTCCAGAATGGTGTTTCTATTTGTCTAGTCCTAGGACAACTTGTATGGACGAGTGTCTGACAGAGTATACCTAACAAATCAAGTACAGTTGATCTCTTAAAGGTATTACATCTGGTGGCGGAGGAATTCGTTCCTCTTAGCTTTTTATACCCGTGATATTTTTGGAAATCGATTAGTGAATTGACGAGTTTGATGATGTGGCATTCAAAGTGAATGGTGATCAGATGTTCTGAAGATAGACATAGCCTCTAGCCTCACAACCAGGAAATGACAGAAGTTGGGCAGGGCAGCATGACTAGTTGGGTCATACCCAAGCAGGGTGTATTGTCACCGATATAGAGAAAATTCATATTTATACTTCTTTCGATTCTGTATCTTCGGATTACGGTTGGATGGCAAACAACCGTGGGTAACAATATATTCGCTACACTCAAGCTAAATGAGTGGGCGGTCATGTGTGGCCGGGTTGCAAGACGTTCTTGTTGAACCCCAGCGTATATCCTCTAGAGTACACTGATCAGAAGGTGCTCCCATACCTTGTATGTTGGAATCCATTCTCCAATAAGCGCCCTGCGGTTTATGATTTTATACTATATATGTGTGGAGCGTGAGATGAAAGCGTTCTGCTATTTGATATTTATTTGATTAGACATTATCCTAATGTCACTGGATTTTGATATCAAAATGTTTTGGGTTATATTAAGGTAAAAACTGTCTATGTTTATGTGTGGGCTGGTCTTACTATTATCTTTTTGATTCAAAAGGATTTTCAAAGTTAAACAGTATGGTTGGAGTTTACTCACACCAGTCCCATGACTGACCCAGAGTTTATTTTGTTTGTTTTCCCTAAACTCTTGGGTGCCCAAATTTGTACGGGCAGTCAAGTGTTTTAGGCTTTTACAGATTCACTTTTAGGAGCTCAAAGCAGGAAGCTTCACCGTTAGTTATTAGAGATTATTTCCGCTATGATGTATATGAGTTATACTCTGATATGGTATGTATATATACAAATCAAGTTTTGTATTTCAAAGTTTATGCTATATAATACATTTTATTCGTTCGGCTGTGAGTTCGTGTTTATTCTGATTCAGTTCAGTTCTATTTTTCTTCTTCTTCTATTCTATTAGTTCTATCTTATCTATCTCACCCTCTAATTTCTTCTATTAATGTCCTGGTATTTTCGATGCTCGAGTAATTGACAGCGTATTTATGTTGATTTTCTGGGTCGAAAATCTCGCGGCCATTACAGTAAGGCTATAGTTTGATTATACAATATTTTACCCATTCCGCTGTGAGATTATATCTGAACTCTAACATGTTTTATGTCTCTGTCTTTTCTGCAGGATACCGGAGCAAACCAATCCGAGTTTCGATAGATTGGAATTTTAAAAAAAAAATGGTCTGTCAAAATTCGGGTTTTCACATCTGGTATCAGAGCTTAGGTTTAGGTTTCCTATATAAATAGTGAGTGAACGTATTTGTATTTAAAAAAATATATGAATATATTATTTACATATCTAGATCCATCGAGGAACCCACTAAATAAAAAGAGTATAATCTGGTAAGAAATGGGATGTTTGTTTTGTACACTAAAGGAATGAATATGGAAATCAGAGACCCTTAGGAAGTTTGGGTGGGAAGTGTACAATATACTTTGTATGGAAGAAAGAAAAATCCCATAGGTTGGTATTTCGGATTAGTGGGTTTGGCGATAAAACCTTACAAATTGAAAAAGGTTGAATATAGTTGAGGGAATTGACCTTGGGGAGTGTCTAGGAAAACCAAGAAAATTGGAAACCCGCTTTGAGTCTAACCCCATTGTTAACTTTTACAACCTTGAAATTGTAAAAGTTTTTGGAAAAGGGTTTTTGGTGTTTTCAAGTTTTAAACTTAAATTATAATTTTAAAATATGTAAAGAAGTACATACTGGGTTTCGAAGTAAAATGGGGTATATTTTGCAAATAGAGATTTCTACCCAAAATTTTGTCTAAGGTAAAATTCTCTCAATAAAAGGTGCATATTATAGAGCATGTATAGCTTGCTAGTATTCTTGTTATATTTCACACAAGAATTTTTAATAAAGAAAGTTTTGAAGTCTTTATTCTTCTGACAACCCTTTTTGATAAATTATTTTGATAAGATAATTTTGTTAGGTGGACTAAATAAGTTGTATAAAATAAGAATAGAGTGGATGTTGGTACCTAGTAGTAAGAGACTGAACCAACCTTATAGGTAAGAACAAGTCATAAACCCGATTGAGAAAATAGTTGTCTGCATCTACTCCAGTTTTGTGATTTGAAAAAAAATGATGATTTACATTTTTTAAGATGACATATTTTTATGGTTTGGAAAATGAAAGTTTTCATGAGGAAAATAAAGTTTTGACACTTTTAATTTTTGGAAGGAAATTGAAATGAAAAAAAGGGCCAAACCATGTTTTAAAGTATGGAGTAAGTAAGGAGTAGTGCCTAGGGAAGACGGGAAAAGTTTTGAGCCTACGAAGCAGATAACGAGAATTTTCTTGGAATAATAATGAGTTCACGTAGAATGCGTAAGCATTGAAAAGCCTAGGGTGTTACTTGAAATAATTATTGGTACACAGATAGAGTTAGTAGTGACTACTAGATAGTAAAGGGAAAGTAAGTTTTTAGATCTTGTTCATAGTTTTCATGTTAGGGGTAAAACCCGTTACTGCATTTCTACTGGGATTGTTCCTGTTATTTTGTTCTTGTTGGGTAGTTAGGGTAGCACCTAAACCTGTCGTGGATCCCATAGTTTGGACTTTTCTGTCTGAGGGGGGACATAGTCCCGAGATTCTTGGCCCTTAGTAGTAGCTGTGTAGGGTGTCTGTTCTCCTGTTTTAGTTGAAAGACTAGAGGCTTATTTAAATTTAAACTAAGAACAGATGATTAAATAAGCTTAGGAAAGAGAAATGGTACAACTAAAAAGGAAACAACAAATTCAGTAAAGCAACAAAAATGGGAAATTATGAGAAAAGAAGGATAAGAATGAAAATTTTCCAAGGTAAGATGTAAAGAAAATCAGTAACAAAGAAAATTTTCTTATATGGGCCGTGCTTGGATAGGAAAATAGGAGAATCTTTATAAATAGTTACATAAAATCCAGGTACGGATGGAAAAAGGTACATAAAAGAAAAGCGGAAGATGTGAAATTTTTCGTTTTCCACCTTTTTGTAACATAAGAAATCGAATTTAGAAAATTAGATTTTTCTAAAATTCGAAAAATAAAGTTGGTTGGTAGGGTTATGGATGTAACAATTGGATGGACCACGCTCTTACTCAGTAAGAGTGTGGGAAAATTTGGATGAAAAATTATTTTGATTTTCAAAATATTGCATTCATGTAGAACTCCCGGTATATTTAGGATGTGAAAATCGTATTTGAAAAGGATTTTTGGAAATTTTGCATACACCTAGGAGGTACCGCATAGGCATACATGCATTATTATGATGTATTTCACTTTGCACAAGTGCATGATGTTTGCAAAAATTAGATGCACACATGATGGATGTATAATATGCGAGGGATTAATTGATTTTACCCTTATCAAATTTCGGGGACGAAATTTCCTAAGGGTAGGAGAATGTAACACCCCACATTTTTAACTTAAGACAATAAAATAAGAATAACTTAATAAATATTCAGAATTAATTAAAACGGATTTTACCGTTGCGTTCGTCTCGGAATTCTGTTTAGATAGAGTCTGAGTTTACGTAAAACTTACATCGTATGAAGAAGTTATGGGCGGTAGAAGTTTGTCAGAGAAAGCAGGAAGCGGGCCAGGACAATTGGTGCACTTGGCAAGTGCGCCAGGCCATTTTTGCACTGGCGCACCATCTAGGTGCGCCCAGAGCAATTTTCGGCCCCCGGACCATGAGGGTCGGCCCCTTCAAGGGGGGTCGACCCATGGGTCGACCCATCTGAAGGGGGGGGGGGTCAATCTTGGGGTCGACCCCCGGCGGTAGATTTTTGCAGATTAGGGTTTTCTTTGATCTGGCCGATTTTTATGGTTTTTGGTCGAATCTGAGGGTCCTGGTTGCTCCAATACACCTATAAATAAGATCTTAGGCCTAATCCTAAATTTCATTATTTAGCGGCTACACTGGAGCTCTGCCATGGCTTTCTCTCTCCCCTCCCCCCCCCCCCCCACTTCTCAAATCTATTCTGAAAATTAAAATATTAGCCTAGGAAAATTGTGAATCCAGATCTAGAAGAGAGAATCGACGTTAATAAAAAAGATTATTCAGAATCATGAAAGCAGAGGTAAAATTCTAAGATCCAATCTATTCTAATTCTTTCTTTCCCATTTCTTTTAATGAAAATAATAAATCCATGGTTGTTAGGTTGTGAATCAAATTAAAAGGCAAAAACCATGGATGATGAAACTGGATCAGATCCAGAACTGGGGAAAGCATAAAAGGTGAGTGGGTTTAAGCTATTGTCTTTAGATAATATTGTGATTATCATTTAGCATTCCCATTGTTATAAATTTTGAAACTGCCAGATTAATTATAAATTGTTGTTATACAAGTTGAGATGTGATAAGTTGAATGTTAATATGAACAATTCATATGTGGTATCAGTTCAAGTATTAGAATGATTATACATTGAGAAACAAACTTGTTAGAACATGAATAATGACTACAGTTGTTATAAATTACTTGATTCACTTATGGCATATTAACATGATAAATTTGAATGATTACCCGATTGAATGTATACATGTCAAAATAGAATTAAACATATATTGAAAAGGACGTGCGACAAAATATAGGCAAAATTGGATGACAGGTTAATTAGATTACTGTAAACTAGATTACAGTAAAAAGGATAATATGCCTAAAATTTTCATGAAATGGGAATAGTTGTTAAAGAACGAACATGCATAGATTCACGGTAATTTGACAGTGTAATGCTCTTAGACATGAGGTTAGGTTGCACTTGTGAAAGATGTCTGCCCGGAACTGCTCGGCATATCCAGCATTCACAAGTGTTAAATCTAAGATGAGGGGTCTAAGTGCAAAAATTAAAAACATGTAATGGTGATAAGACACGAGGTTAAGTCAACTTGTGGTAGAAGTCTGCCCGGATCCGCCCGGCAAATCCAGCGTCCACCAATGTAGGCTTAATGTGAGAGGTCTAGTACTTATATATATATATATGTATATGTATATAACAAGATATGAAAAAAAGGCAATGATGGTAATTAAATGTCTAACTCGGAAAATAAGAAAGGAAGGGATGTAATGAACTGAGTTAGCGTGATACGAAGGAGAAGTGATGTATTTCCCTAAAAGACCTATTTCTGAGAACGTAGATGCAAGTAAGCCACCGTAACAAAAGTAAGAAAAGTAAAGAAATTACTTGCTACCACGAATTTAGATGGGAATACATTATGAAAATAAATCACTGATTCCTTCTATCAAATAATAAGGTGCATGAAGTGTTTTCCTTAACTAAAATAAGGTACATATATTACAGTGAATTAAGATGTATAACCCGGGTTTTTGACGATCTTGGTTATCTGATATACAACACATATCGAACATCCAAGGAACGAAAATACTGGTCATAAATGAAAGAAATTAGAGGGTGAGGAAAGATAATATAGAAACTTAGAATAGAAGAAGAAGAAGAAGAACACAATATCAGAGTAACACGAATCTCACAGCGGAACGAATAAATATATTTCATAACATAACTTTGAAATACAAATCTGTACTTGAATATACATATCATTATCAAAGTACAGCACCTACAACACAGCGGAAATAACTATAGCTATATAATCCTGAAGCCTCATGCTCTAGCTCTTCAAGTATCTGTAAATTCCTGACTACTTGACTACCCGTACAAAATTGGGCACCCAAGAGTTTAGGGAAAACAAAACAAAATAAACTCCGTGTCAGTCATGGGACTGGTGTGAGTAAAACAGTTTAGAAACAGTTCAAGCAGGTAATCGATATCTCATAAGACCACGCCGTATAACGGAACGGGTTTTTCCCTTATGAGAATCCAAGTATCTTTATATCAAAACCTTTTGATATTATAATAATGTCTATCAACACAATATAATAATCATCTAGCAGAAACACTTTCATCTCACGTTCTACATATATAGTATACAATCAAAACCGCAAGCACGTATTGGGTAATGGATTTCCAACTATGACAAGGTATGGAACCACCTTTCGCTAGTGTACCTCTAGAGAGGAATACACTGGATTCAACAAGAACATCTTGCAACCCGACCACACATGACCGACCACTCATTTCGCTTGAGTGTATCGAATGTATATCACCAACGGTTGGGATCAGCAACCGTTTCCCGAATGTGACAGCATCAACAATAGATTTTTAGAAGTAAATGAAACTCTAGATCAGGTGATTATACACCCTACTTCGGTGCGACCGTCTTAGCCATGCTGCCTGCCCGATTTCTGTCATTTACCGGATGTGAGGCTAGAAGCTACGCTTTATCATCACATCAGATTCACTTTTAATGCCACATCGTCAAATCCATCAAATCACCGATTGACGTCCTCAACCATACATTATGTGTTAGCTAAAAGAAGTTTCCTTCTATGCTTCCACTCTTGGTACGGTTGGAGAAATCAATATACGTGATCGTCTGGAAATACTCTGTCAGACATCCGTCCATACAAGTCATCCAGGAACAGGATGAACCGAAGGCACTATTCTGTAAACATGATAACCCTAGCATAACTCCGTCTTCAATTTCCTTTGTCATATATGATTCGCAACGCTTATGCCAATACAGAGTGGTTCTTTGGATAATAATCCAACCGGTCTATCCATATTAACAACGTTAAAATGGTCAAAACTTCGTTAGTCTGTGATTTAACTATCGAAGAAAAACTGGTGTGCAAACAACGATATTATTTCCAAATAGAAATTTATATTGACCAAACATAATTCAACATTTATCTCTTTATTCCATTAATTTACTTATCTCCTCTTTCCCTATATTTAATATTTCTTATTTTCTAAATTTTGGAAAATATACGTTATTAACAATGGAAAACATTTCCATTTCTTGTTTTCTTTATTAGAAAACATTTTTGGTTTCTTATTTGGAAAACATTTCCAAAGCTTCTTCATTGGACTTAGACAGATGTTTAAACAAACCATCGCGATGCCAACTCAAACCATTTCCTTTAATTACTAAATTCACTTAACCATCCTTTACTATCGAACCATAACCATTCCTTAGTTAACTACAAAGCCAATCAAGTTGGGGTAATACTACCTCTCAGACCTTAACTGAACAACATTTCTAACTTTGAAATAGGCAAAGTTCACTTTATATTTCTTTAACTAATTTCCTTACTTAACCCTCCTTCGAATCATCTCTTATTCAATAATTCTTTCCATCGGATAAGGTATATTCGATAACTCTAATCAATTTACTCTATTCGATTAACCCTTATCAATTAACTCTATTGGACTAACGCTATTGGATTAACTCTATTGGACTAACGCGATTGGATTAACTCTATTGGACTAACGCTATTGATTTACTCATTTCACTTAACTCCTTTCGAAAAACTATATTTGATAACTCCTTTAACTCTATTCGAATAAACTATATTCGATTAACTCCTTTGATTCTATTCACTTAACTCTTTTGATTTAACTTTAACTCTATTCATTTAACTCCTATCGAAAAAACTATATTCGATAACTCTTTTAATTCTATTTGAATAAACTATATATTCGATTGACTCCTTTATTCTATTTGAATAAACTATATTCGGTTAACTCCTTTTACTATTCGAATAAAGTATATTCGATTAACTCATTTTACTATTCGAATAAACTATATTTGATTAACTCCTTTGTTTTAACTCTAATCAATTAAACTAACATCGTTTAACTCCTTTTACTATTCGAATAAAATATATTCGATTAACTCCTTTTACTATTCGAATAAACTATATTCGATTAACTCCTTTTAACTCGATTAAACTATTCATTTATAAAGATTTACTTTTTGTAATGGTTCTTCACTTTACAAATGATTTCCCTTTCTGATTGATTTGTAAATGGTTTACAAACCTTTCTCGTTCTAATCTATTTGCAAATGGTTTGCAAATAATTTCTTTAAGGTTTAATTTCTAAGTATTTTCTATTTATAAATAATCCATTTATAAATAAATTTCTATTTATAAATATTCCATTTATAAATAATTCCTTTTATAAAATCTTCTTGATTGTTATAAATATTATCCCTTTTATAAAATCCTTTGGTTTTATAAATAATCTATTTTCAATATTCATTTTGAAAATTCCCTTTTCACCATTCCGGTATGTTATGATATTCAACATATCAAATCACGATGATCAATATCGTTCAAACACATATAATCGACAACATATTATATATCACATCATATATCACAATATATGAAAAACAATAAAATAACTGTTGAGGAATCCAGTTGGATTCCTCCAACCTGTTTCCCTGCATCACAGATGTTTAACAATATAGATAACATCACTTCAATTCCATATGATATATTCTGTTTAACAGAATCAAATATAGAAATTCCACTAACTGACTAGTAGTTCAATCAAACAATCAACACACAGTCAATCAACCAATATTTAACAGTTCTAAAAATACAACATGAAATTATAAACTGTTCAGAGTTAGTGAGATTTACTCACTTTGGCAATTCATCGTTAAAGAACGATACACTGTTTGTTTGATTTGAATCAAACAGTTTATTTCTCCATAATTTCATACGAGCTCTACTCTACTCCCAGTCAATTCCATTGGATAGTCACCGTCCATACAATCCTGTCGGATTTTGTTTCGCTGAATTCCGTTAAGATATGAGCAAGTTATTGTTATTACAATTTTTTACAAAAATTTGAATGGATTTTTAAATAAACTATGCTAATTAATTTTTGAACGGGCCTCACCCTTTTTCCCTTTGGCCCAACCCCGATTTCAGCCCAAACCCGCATGGATCTTTTTCCCCGAATCAGTGAAAATCCCGTCCCTTTCTTGCTTGTATCCACGCAACAAATCCAATGAGTAACGACATGCCTTTTCCATGATTCAACACACGACATACACCATTTCACTCCCCTTCAATATCTCTTCGATCTCATCCCAGAAATGTACAGTTCGAACTCCCCCTAACCACATCGCGCTCCAGTAAAACTCCATCCATTTCCACGACTTCAGATCCCAACTGCACCTTCTCCTCTTCAGAGAATCACAAACCGAACACTCCATCGTTATCTCCTTCAAAATCTCGATCACCTCATCTCCACCATATTCAACCCGACCCTGCTTCATAGATCTCGTCTACAGAAAGACCATCGATACCAGAAATGCAACCCTCAGATTTAACATCGAATTGAAGCCATCAGTCCAAGATTTAAATGAATCGGTGTTTGTGAATTTTAGGAATTTCATACTAATTGCTTTTGATTTTTGAAAGGGCGATTTTCTTTTTTAGAAGTGGCGGCTCATTTCTTTTTGACCAGAGAACAACCGAATTAGGTTAAAGGGGGTAAGTAGGGTATACATAGGGAAATTTAGATATTTTTATATTCACTTATTTTATTATTTTATAGCTTAACACTATTTGTAATTGTCCTTTAAAATTTCTGTGACCACATACAATACCTAAAAATCACCAAACTGGACATGCACCTTCAGTTCGACATTACGGTCCCAACGAAACTGGTTTCGTCGAATTCTGACTCTGTTTGCTCACACAACGTATTTTTAACCATCGAAATACTGACTGTTTTTCACTCTAAAAATCCGTACGACCACACAGTGACTCTAAAAATCACGAAACTGGAAATCTAACAACTATTTGACATTGCGGATCCAACAAAATTAGTTTCATCGAATTCCGACTTCGTTCGCAAAAGTGGCTATTTTTAAAGCTCTGGATGACCCTTTTGTTGGATCTTGATTAACCCTAGAGGGAGGGGGGGTGAATAGGGTTTATCACAGTTTTTAACTGAATTGAAAAACTAATAGGATATTAAAATAATAAACAGATCACAGAATGCAGCAGAAATAAAAGTGCAGAAAATTAATCACACACAGATATACCCAGCTTCGGCAAAACCCTGCCTACTGCTGCATTCCTAAGGTTTCTACTAGGTGTTAAAAACAAATCCCACATACAAGACCATGTACACTCGCAGCGCCTGCTCCTGTCCTAACCCTACGCTCAAAACCATAGACTAACGATATCCACTCGATCAGATTTCCCCTGATTACGACCCTGTAACCAGTAACCTAGATTTCATAGACTCTGTCAACTGTCAGTCAACACCCTGACTGATTCCTCTAGTATTTTACAGACACTAGAAAAAACTGGTCAACAATCGGTTTTACAACTCAAATTTAAATACAAAAATAAACTAAACATAAAACCCTAGTTTAGAAAATTAAACTCCCTTAAGCCCAAAAAGAAGTTGGCCCACTTGTGACTTTGTTTCCCCGATTCCTTTGTCTCAACAAAAATGGCGATGGGGAATGGAAAATTTCTAGGGTTACAAAAAGAAAACCCCAAATCGATTCAATGCCTATGAAAAGGATGATCTCTGAAGCTCGATCCACTGCGGATTGCTTTCTGATGCTTCGATTTGGGAATTCTCGATCGCAAAACTTTGTAAGTTGAGCCTGATTTGAAATTCTTTGTTCTCGAGTTGATTGTGGTTTTTCGATGGTTTTTGATGCTTGGGTTTCAATCAATCTCTCTAAGCCGATGATGAATTGGTTGTGTTAAATAGGGATTTAGGAAACCCTAAATCAACTCTGATTTTGCACTTTGATTTGATCTGAATTTATCTCGTGTTTTTCAATCAACTGGCTTTGAAACGAATTTGGATCTGTTGCCTTTTAAAACATATTTTCCCTTTTTGAAATTAAGCAGCTTCGGCCCTGATTGAATGTGGCAATTCTGGAAAGATATAACTGCCTTAAATGGTTTGATGATTTCTGGAAAAAGAATGTGATATCTTGCCATTCTTTGATCACCGTATTTCTGAAATAACTTGCCAAATTAGAAATGTGTATATATCTGCTCCATGCTATAAGTAATTTGCCATATATGTATTCTGAAAACACTTTGCTGTAAATAAAGTTATGCTCTCGTCCAAAAGTGATGAACCTGGTCGAAATCCTTTTCTTCTATGAATGTGGTGGTTTCTGCGACTTGATTGCTTGCCAAAAAAATATTTTCTGATTTCTGAAAACAGTTTAAAAACTTGCCAAATACTGACTTTGCTTTCTCCTGCCTGGAATCTTGCATTAAAAATTCTTGCCACATATAAGCATCAGCATGGTTCTTGGATTTGTTTCCTCTTTTACTGCATTGGTTCCTTTCCTAAAATATAGGAATGAATTCTAGAAAACATTGATTCTTGCATTTCAATTAGCTGTTTAATACATTCCTGAAAAGTATTTGAATTTCCACACTCTAATACTTGCCAAAAAAAAAAGATACTCTCTCTCTGATTTTTTTGTACTGAATTTGGGCCATCCTCTTGTCACTTGTATCACATGAACTGCTTGTAACTTTGATGCAGCAACACTATATTTTCCCTTGACCTGTGCACTTCATATGAGATTTGCTCGACACTTGATCACTTTACTGTTTATGTTGGTTTGTCTGACTTGTCACTTGAGTTTTCTTTAAAACTGAAATGCCCAAAAAAACTGCATTTAAAGTTGCTACCCAACTATTTTGTGATGCACCTGTTTTACTTGGCTTGGCTGATCTTGACTGTGTTGACCACTTGGTCAATGCTTCTTGTTGTGTACCACACTGCCTTGTCCATGTAAACTTGATCACCATTGTGTTCTTGTCTTTGGTCCATGCTAACTTGAGCATTCCTTGTGAATCTATGTTGCATTGTAAATGAGCAGTTTGTATATTTGCTATTTAAAACATGATATGCCACTTTATTGAATAGCTACTCCATGCTTTTCATGTACACCATACTATTCCACTGTGCCAATCTGGCTTGACCCAATTTCTTGCTGGTTTGTCTTCATGTTGCATTGATTTTGGCTTGATCCATGCTGCTCCCGTTTCACTTTACTTTCTGAGCATTGTATGCCGTGTTGTAGTTGAACTGTACCATACTGTTTCACCATGATTGTTGAGCATCATCACATTGGACCCATGGCCTTGTGCTGCGCCATGTTGACTTGTACTCGACCACATTTCAGAACATTGCATTGTGCACACTAACTTGTGCCTTGATTTAATTGTTGTATGTTGCTATCCCTTGTATTCCATCTTGAAAATGACAGTTGACAGATGAAAGTTGCCACTTGTGCTCGACCATGAGTTTTAGCTGCTCAAACTTCATCATGTATTCTTGTGGACTTTACATTGGGTTGTTTGTACTTGATATTTGCACTGTGTCGAGCTTGGTCCATGTGACTGCTCCACAGCTGTATACTGATCGGCGAGGCAGTGCACACATGTATATGCATGCACGTGTGTACATGCTGCCATCAGACTATTTTTCTATCCCTGTACTATATATAAACTGTCTAGACACAGTCGGATTAACAAATCAGATCAAGTCAGAAAAAATGATGAGAAACACACCAGAAAACTGAGGCAAATAAAATTTCAAAAATAAAATTCAAATCTGCATGTATTCAGTTTTTATTTCTATTTTAGTGTGTTGTGTGTGTGTTTCTGTATATGGCAGGTATGAAGACTGGACTGAATGCAGAAAGCTGTGAAGACAAAAGATAAAAGACAGTGAAAATAAGAAGAGTGTCAGTGTGTCTGTGTAAATGTATACGAATCTGTGTAAATGAAATTGTATATATGAAATGCAAACTGAGTGAATGTATGAGTGTTATAGTGAGGAGCTAATATATATGAAAAAGTGATTGTACTGATTATTTGTAATAAATAAAATCTGTTTGAAATAAAAATATTATTTTATTGTTGTCAAACAGACTTGTCTATTCTATTCTGTTTATTTATAAGTACAAATATGTGAAGTGATTAAATAGTGGAGTTAAAATAGATGTACTATTTGAATGTTAGAAATATAATATTTATATTTTAAATAAAATACAGTAAATATTTGATTTTCTGTACAGATGTATTTTATTTGAATATAAATATTACATTCCTGTCTGTGATGTAAATATAGAACAGTACAGTAACGATGTAAATATAGAACAGTACAGTAACAAACACATTTATAAAATATATTTGGTTGTTATCATCAAACAAAAATCATATAATTGTGTATACAACGCCGTTATATACAACAATCTCCCCCGTTTGATGATGACAAACAAATAAAAGATTTTGAATCCAACAAATGTGTTTTACAGTGAAAAATGAACTCCCCCTATTTATTAGCTCCCCCTACAATAGAAAAACTCCCCCTATAACTGTGCATGAGTGAATTGAACTGAATGATAATGAATTTTCAAAAGTAAAAATATTTATAAAATATTCACTCATAAATCAAAATCTAATCCATTCTCCCCCTTTTGTTATCATCAAAAGGATACAGATTTTAAAATACAAATGAAAATTGACTAAAAATATAATTTCAGCTTAAGAGGAAGAACGATCATCATAAATTGAAATTAGTCAAACAAAAAAATCATAATATTCTAAGAGCAGGTGGCATATTTCATATTGTAGAGAATGACGGATATACGATGAATTTTATATAAAATGGAGAGAATTTTAAAAACAATTCATTTTCAATTATTTTCAAAGGATTTTTTATAAAAATAAAGCACAAAAACAGTGATGGATTTGGACTATAATTAATAATTCAATTTAAGTGACAAGATCGAGTAATCTCAAATCCCAATATCTATCAATCAACAAATCATAATACGTCATAATATTTCAACACATTTCACAAATTAGAAAGATGGATTGATAGGCTGGTTTTTATACATTGAGTAGAATTTCAGATTAATTTCTATTTTTAGCACTTTATTTCCTTTTTTTTATTTTTTTATTTAAGAGCACACTGACCACGCATAACCAGAGCTTGGATTTTTAAATGGGATTAGTCGCAGCTTAAATTGTAGGACGTCTCATAACCATGCATAACCAGAGCTTGGATTTTTAAATGAGGTTAGAGACACTCTTTTATATTAATTATATTTATTATTTTCAGCATTATAAAGGAAAAACTCCTCGGTATATGAAACCAATATGGATGATAGAAATGTGGTAGGTACAAAATTGGACTGTGAAATAAATTTCTAAATTATATTATGAGATAAGCTCGACTGTACTAGGATTATTGATAATTTTCAATTATCACTAATTCTGAATACTAATATAGTCCCATTTCTATCACAAATAATTTGCACTATTTTAAAACAAGATGATTTAAAAGAAAATAAACTCTCCGCATTAATATAAAATCATAATGAATGGCAGACGGGTGATAGATAAAGGAGATGGTCGTGAAATAATTGCCAGTTCAAAGATATTATAATAAATATTCAACTATCATGAAAATCCAAATAAAATCTCCTCTTGTTGTGAAATATATTGCAGTCACAATTCTTCACAATTTCAGAAACTGATAATAATTTTGATGGATTATAAATACAGTTCAATTTGGATATTGATTTCAATTTCTGAATGAATAATCAATAAATAATTTTAAAATTGAAAATCAATTACAAGAGGAATTTATACAGATTTATACCAGGGAAAAAAAAGGGGTATGGTGTCTATACAAGGTGAAAATTCAAAACAGATGGATGAAAAAGCTGATACCAATTGTAGTCTCCCTTATCGAGAAATTTATTCACACCCTAGATATCTCAGATTATAGAAATTTCAAACACAAAGCCCAAACAGACAAGATTACACATTTGGCAGAATTATCAGAGCAGCAGTCAGATTAAAGCAGGTAGTTATTTGAAAACAGTATCAGAGCAGCATAACAGAAACAGTTTCAAATCAGACTTGACAAGATTTTGGTCACAAGATGATTCATGAACCAATGATTAAAAAATACCGTTTCTTTGAAATCATCTGAGGAATATGCAGATTTCAGGATTCAATGAATCGATCACACCAGATTATTAATTTCAGCTTCAAGATATGTGTGAGATTCAATAAATCAATAATTTCAAACGATTTTAAACAAACAGATATTCAAATCAAATTATCATGAAATAACAGTGATTTTTAAGACTTGATTTTCAAATCAAATTTTCACAAAAATTCAGACAAGCCAAAAAGAAATTTCAGATCATCTATATCAATTTTGAAAGGTATTCATGATCCAGAAAAATAGAATAATTTATTTGAAATCACTTGAATCAATTGTCAAGTTTTAGAATATAATGAATCACTCACACTCGATTAATAAATTCAAATTTTAGTGGTGTGTGAGATTCAAAATATCAGGAATTTTAGTTGATTTCAAACAAAAAAATTCCAAATAAACTGATCATGAATATAAGATGAATTCCAGGATGTAAACAATGTGATTCAAGACAATTCAAAATATCCAAGCCAATTAGAAAATCAATGAAATTTTCACAACTGAAAAATAGCAGTGTGCTGTAATGAGTATAACATTTTAAGCGTTTCCAAAATTAATTGGTAGAAAACTCAAAACAGCATAAGAGTGTGAAATTTCATTAATTATTCAGATCTTCAAACATTTAGAATTCAAATTAACAGTGTTCATGATATGGCACGAATACATCACCACTGTTATGAATTCAAAGAATCAGAAAACAAACTTCAAATCAATTGCAGATATTTACAAAAATAAATTCAAGATCTGGACATGATTAAACACATCAAAGTTTTATAGAAATGAAGCAAATTTCCAGAAAGAATATGAATTCTGCAATATGAAGTTAATGAAGCCTAAGAAGTTACAAAAATATGACAGTGACAAATCAAAACAAAAGAAAACAAAAAAATAAACAAAAAAAATAAACAGAAGGGATAGAAGGAGAAATAAACAAAGAAAATAAAAACAAAGAATATTTACAAAGGTGAGTTCAGAGATCATACCAGAATCCAATGAAAATCAAAATCTCTAACTCAACAGACCGTGACTGGAGGAACTTTGAATGATACAGATGTATAAACCAGCTTGATTTCAAATTTCTTTTTGCACAGCAGTTCCTCAGCCTCCTTCGGTAACTAATTGTTAAAAGGATCGAGTGGTCTGACAAAATTAGTAAAACCACTCACAATTGTATTCATTTGTTTTGGTATCCAGACCTGTTTATATAACAAACCATTCGAATCTACCTTTGTACCCTTCAGGACCCAAACCTGTTTGAATTTAGTCGAAGTCGTTTTATTTTTATTTGGGATCCAAGATTGTTTAAAAGATTTGTTATCAATCAAATTCACATCAAATTTTTGATTTAAAAAACCTTTGAGAATGTTAGAGTTTAAATTTTCAAAACAAACATTTTCAAAGCGATTTGAAGGATTTTTAAAATCAATTGAGTTCCGTTTTTCAAACTCATTTGTTTTTCCAAAACCGAGAACTCTTTTATTTCCATGAGAGAACAAAAGCATATTCAAAGATTTTTCTCCGAATGAAAAACGTTTCAGACTCAACTCAAGATCATTGATTTTGGATTTCAGAAGATCATTCTCGTTTAAAAGCTTCTCAATTTTGACTTTATATTCAGAAATCTCAAAATCTAAGAGCTTTCGTTTTTCAATTTCATAAATCTTGAAATATTCAATTTCTTTTTCAAGTTCCATCAAAGCAGATTCTGATTTCAACAAATTTTCCTTTTCAAAAATTTCATGTCCGAAATTAACCTTATCCAACTCCTTCTGCAAAGCATTATTTTTATGAATTAGCTCATCTTCGTGATTTTTCAAAATCAAAAATTCTTTTTCAATCTTTCTAGAGTTTTCATTAAGTTGAGCTAAATCGGTTTTCAAGTTAAAACAATTATTACACTTAGAGTTTTCAAATTTTAATTTCAACATATTGTTATTGTGGGTCAACTCAGAATTTTCATATTTCAAAGACTTGTTCTTCCGTTTGAGACGATCAACAGTTCTTTTTAAATTATTACAAAGAGATATCAAATTTTCATATGATAAGTCCACATCGTCTGAGTCGACATGAATAGCTCCAGTTAAGCACAGATCTGAATCGAAGTTGGCAGTTGAGGGTTTTGAGCAGCTGTCAGATTTTCCACACAACGCGTTGAGAGTTTTCTAGATATCTTGTGCGGTTAAACAATGAGAGAGAAATTTTAATTGACCATTATCAAGATAGGAATAAATAATATGCATGACGCGAGCATTTAAGACCTTATTCCTCTTGTCTAACAAGTCTCCCATATTTTCAATAATATTCCAATATTCAGAATTAACAGATTTTAAATATAATTCAAAATTGGATTTCCAAATTTCAAAATCTGTCCCATTGAAAATAAATGGAATATCACTAGACTGACTCTTAGAAGACTGACAGCAAGGGGAAAACAAGATTCTAGATTTAATCAAAAAACCAAGCTCTGATACCAATTGTTGGAACTAGATTAACCCTAGAGGGGGGGTGAATAGGGTTTATCACAGTTTTTAACTGAATTGAAAAACTAACAGGATATTAAAATAATAAACAGATCACAGAATGCAGTAGAAATAAAAGTGCAGAAAATTAATCACACACAGATATACCCAGCTTCGGCAAAACCCTGCCTACTGCTGCATTCCTAAGGTTTCTACTAGGTGTTAAAAACAAATCCCGCATACAAGACCATGTACACTCGCAGCGCCTGCTCCTGTCCTAACCCTACGCTCAAAACCCTAGACTGACGATATCCACTCGATCAGATTTCTCCTGATTACGACCCTGTAACCAGTAACCCAGATTTTACAGACTCTGTCAACTGTCAGTCAACACCCTGACTGATTCCTCTAGTATTTTACAGACACCACAAAAAACTATTCAACAATCGATTTTACAACTCAAATTTAAATACAAAAATAAACTAAACATAAAACCCTAGTTTAGAAAATTAAACTCCCTTAAGCCCAAAAAGAAGTGGGCCCATTTGTGACTTTGTTTCCCCGATTCCTTTGTCTCGACAAAAATGGCGATGGGGAATAGAAAATTTCTAGGGTTACAAAAAGAAAACCCCAAATTGATTCAATGCTTATGAAAATGATGATCTCTGAAGCTCGATACACTGCGGCTTGCTTTCTGATGCTTCGATTTGGGAATTCTCGATCGCAAAACTTTGTAAGTTGAGCCTGATTTGAAATTCTTTGTTCTCGAGTTGATTGTGGTTTTTCGATGGTTTTTTATGCTTGGGTTTCAATCAATCTCTCTAAGCCGATGATGAATTGGTTGTGTTAAATAGGGATTTAGGAAACCCTAAATCAACTATGATTTCGCATTTTGATTTGATCTGAATTTGTCTCGTGTTTTTCAATCAACCGGCTTTGAAACGAATTTGGATCTGTTGCCTTTTAAAACATATTTTCCCTTTTTGAAATTAAGCAGCTTCGGCCCTGATTGAATGTGGCAATTCTGGAAAGATATAACTGCCTTAACTTGTTTGATGATTTCTGGAAAAAGAATGTGATATCTTGCCATTCTTTGATCACTGTATTTCTGAAATAACTTGCCAAATTAGAAATGTGTATATATCTGCTCCATGCTATAAGTAATTTGCCATATATGTATTCTGAAAACACTTTGCTGTAAATAAAGTTATGCTCTCGTCCAAAAGTGATGAACCTGGTCGAAATCCTTTTCTTCTATGAATGTGGTGGTTTCTGCGACTTGATTGCTTGCCAAAAAAATATTTTCTGATTTCTGAAAACAGTTTAAAAACTTGCCAAATACTGACTTTGCTTTCTCCTGCCTGGAATCTTGCATTAAAAATTCTTGCCACATATAAGCATCAGCATGGTTCTTGGATTTGTTTCCTCTTTTACTGCATTGGTTCCTTTCCTAAAATATAGGAATGAATTCTAGAAAACATTGATTCTTGCATTTCAATTAGCTGTTTAATACATTCCTGAAAAGTATTTGAATTTCCACACTCTAATACTTGCCAAAAAAAAAAGATACTCTCTCTCTGATTTTTTTGTACTGAATTTGGGCCATCCTCTTGTCACTTGTATCACATGAACTGCTTGTAACTTTGATGTAGCAACACTATATTTTCCCTTGACCTGTGCACTTCATATGAGATTTGCTCGACACTTGATCACTTTACTGTTTATGTTGGTTTGTCTGACTTGTCACTTGAGTTTTCTTTAAAACTGAAATGCCCAAAAAAAACTGCATTTAAAGTTGCTACCCAACTGTTTTGTGATGCACCTGTTTTACTTGGCTTGGCTGATCTTGACTGTGTTGACCACTTGGTCAATGCTGCTTGTTGTGTACCACACTGCCTTGTCCACGTAAACTTGATCACCATTGTGTTCTTGTCTCTAGTCCATGCTATCTTGAGCATTCCTTGTGAATCTGTGTTGCATTGTAAATGAGCAGTTTGTATATTTGCTGTTTAAAACATGATCTGCCACTTTATTGAATAGCTACTCCATGCTTGTACATGCTTGTCATGTACACCATACTATTCCACTGTGCCAATCTGGCTTGACCCAATTTCTTGCTGGTTTGTCTTCATGTTGCATTGATTTTGGCTTGATCCATGCTGCTCCTGTTTTACTTTAATTTCTGAGCATTGTATGCCATGTTGTAGTTGAACTGTACCATACTGTTTCACCATGATTGTTGAGCATCATCACATTGGACCCATGGCCTTGTGCTGCGCCATGTTGACTTGTACTCGACCACATTTCAGAACATTGCATTGTGCACACTGACTTGTGCCTTGACTTAATTGTTGTATGTTGCTATCCCTTGTATTCTATCTTGACAATGACAGTTGATAGATGAAAGTTGCCACTTGTGCTCGACCATGAGTTTTAGCTGCTCAAACTTCATCATGTATTCTTATGGACTTTACATTGGGTTGTTTGTACTTGATATTTGCACTGTGTCGAGCTTGGTCCATGTGACTGCTCCACAGCTGTATACTGATCGGCGAGGCAGTGCACACGTGTATATGCATGCACGTGTGTACATGCAGCCATCAGACTATTTTTCTATCCCTGTACTATATATAAACTGTCTAGACATAGTCGGATTAACAAATCAGATCAAGTCAGAAAAAATGATGAGAAACACACCAGAAAACTGAGGCAAATAAAATTTCAAAAATAAAATTCAAATCTGCATGTATTCAGTTTTTATTTCTATTTTAGTGTGCTGTGTGTGTGTTTCTGTATATGGCAGGTATGAAGACTGGACTGAATGTAGAAAGCTGTGAAGACAAAAGATAAAAGACAGAAGACAGTGAAAATAAGAAGAGTGTCAGTGTGTCTGTGTAAATATATACGAATCTTTGTAAATGAAATTGTATATATGAAATGCAAACTGAGTGAATGTATGAGTGTTATAGTGAGGAGCTAATATATATGAAAAAGTGATTGAACTGATTATTTGTAATAAATAAAATCTGTTTGAAATAAAAATATTATTTCATTGTTGTCAAACAGACTTGTCTATTCTATTCTGTTTATTTATAAGTACAAATATGTGAAGTGATTAAATAGTTGTGACGATCCCAAAATCCGAGGGGCGATATTAAGGATAATCATTGGAATATAACACATTAATCATCATAGCAGAGTACAGATAATAGCAAAAACAATAAATAGAATAATTTTACATGAGTATGACAGCGGAATCACAACATGTAATAACATCAGAATAGCATAGCGTAGGATATAACTTAGTAAATAAAAGGGAAGTGATCAGTCATCATCGCCAGAGGCGGAATGCGTACATGTAGTGAGACATAATAAGGGTATCAGTCTACATCGCCGAAGGCAGTACATATACATACAAGAAGAAGTACTGAAACTAAATCAGTCTGCATCGCCCGTGGCGGAATCATAATATAAGTACAATAATGGCGGAAAATGTCAAAGTCGTCTCTGTGAAGTCAGCCTCGCCATGAGCCAAAATGCACTCTATGCAACAGTGTAGAGCCAAAAACAACCTGTCACCTGTGAACTAGGCTGCCCGTGTGAAAATAAGGGCACCCGCATTTGCAAAGTGAAACAAACAACGAGTCAGTCATGGGGACTGGTATGAGGAATCTATTTAACAGTTAAACAACAGTAATAAGCAAATCATAGGACCACGTCACTTTCGCGGAACGGGTTTATTCCAGTGATTGCTAGTGCATTTTAAAACAAAGTAAATTCTTTTAAAACAACGCAATGCTTTTAGAAAGAATGAAGCCATTATAAGACTCAGATCCCATCATACAATGCAACGCAAGCCGGAGGATAGAGTTTTACCTTATAATGGCCAAATATGCTTGATACGTATAAAGCAAAATCATTTGATATTATTACTAGTGCATATATGTTCAAAAGCGAATAACATCATTAATATCATTCATAGGCGACATGAGCGTCCCATGCACTATGTCGCCATATATAAGTTACAATCGAATCCGTTATCTCGTATTGGAAATTGGATTTCCGTCATGAGTCGAGGCAAGGGGCAAGCTCCTCTCCGCTTCGAGACATTCTAGCAAATACCTCAGGACTACACACTCTGGGTAACCCCTGGATCGGCTGGGCCGGTCCTCTCTTACGTTTGAGGATTAGTTATTCCTGAACACACGTTTCCCGGTCCTTACAGACCTATAATTGAGGCGCCTCGCATTCCAACAACCACATAGGTGAAAATAGATATGTATGTCAGGGCTGGTAAGTCACTGACACCACCATAGCTAGAAAGAAACGTCGTGCTCTCCCAGCGGCCCGTATTCCGTTTTTAACTCATACCGAGGTGTGAGGCTCGCGAATCTACGAAATACACAAAGCTAGGCCACGTAGACCGTGCTTTGATCATCTTCCACAAGACTTTGCTTTGCAACAGAAGCCTTGATCATAGCATCTTGGCATGCCACATAGGCAGTCCACTCCATACGATTGATTTCCATCGATATATAACCTCTAAGCTCATACGTCTCAGAGAAGGGCGTTAAGCAAAAGAATAAATTCTCCGCCGCCAAACAGATATATATTTAACAGAGATCAATCAGTATAGAACAAAATCCAATGTCAGACACACATTCCATTTACAAGTCCGTTCTGGGTCTGAACGAAACCGGAGGCATCAATTCCTCGTATATCCGTACAATCAACACATACGTTCAGACGTCTACTACTTCCGTCCCCTTCCGGTAGCTACTCCGGTCAGGAACCTCAGTAGCGCCCATCCAACCAATACGAAGATCGTCGGTCTTGAATCGTCTTTGCATTTTCCAATTCGAATCGCTCGATAAATTATTTGAAATGAGGGTTAGCTCGGCCTTTTCAAATAATTCACGTCATTATAATTTAAATCGATTCTTTCTATGGTTATATTATTCGACATCCATCTTTCAGTTCTTTAGTGTTATTTTCGTGTCAAACACATACAACCATCAAATATCAAACAATTCAAGCCCAATTGGTTTATTTGCAATCTATGTTGCTTATAATATTTTATAACGATTTTTCGCCATTTTTATTTATTTAAAGATGGCCATATTTAATTAAACGACGTTTCAGGTCGTGCCGTGGCACTGGCGCCGTTTTCCCCCTAATTTGTTTTACACATATCGGAAAATCTAACCGTTGGATTTCTACAAAGTCTATATCAGTGGGAAGATATTCCCAAAGTGAACCCAACGGTTCCAGTTTCGTGAAAATCCGACGGTCGGATCTTCCGCACTAGTCGTTTGAAGTTATGGTTTCAAAATTCGAACTGCAGCGTCGTTATTCGATTTAATTTAATTATTTTTATATTTATATATAAATATAAACGGTTCTGGCGCTGTTTTTCTTCCGATTTAAATTAAACATTCCGGACAATCCAACCGTTAGATTTTTACAAGGTTGGTGCAATTGGGAAGATATTTCCAAGGCGAACCCAGCGGTTGCGGTTTCGGGAAAATCCGATGGTCGGATTTCTCGTACTAATCGTTTCAAACTACGATTCCGAAACACGAACTGCACGGCTTCGATTCCTTTTAATTATATTTATATATATATATAAAAATATAGTTCATTCTATAATTTCAACTATAGTTCATCCCATATTTTCAACTTCGTTTTCACTTCAAATATTTCACTAACGCCTTAATATTTCGAAAAATTTCGCCATAACCTCCTTTGTACGGGGAGGGGTTTGGAAATTTATTGGGCCGTATTAGGTACCCAATAAATCCTAAAAAGCATTCACATATTTATAGTGATATATTCTGGTGTTTACGGGGGTGCATGTACATATAATCACTCCAGAGAATAAATTCTCGTCACCCCGTTTCCGTGTGGAAAATAAATAGTCCATGTGCCGTATCTAATAACTAGAGCGACGTGATTATTGTCAACTCCAGACTCGTGTGGGGTTTTTTATTAATCTGGCGATTTATCGTTATATTTTATATAGTCCATATCAGTCATCAGTTCAACCTGTAGTACATAGTCATCGCCATACAAGCCTCTCGCTCGTATGGTAAATCTTCCACCTCGTCACACAAGCTCCAATTGCTTATGTGGAATATGATGAAGTATGCCTATCATCAAGAAGTATGCCATGTAATGTAGTTCAAAATTAATTGTTACTATCCTATGGCGATGTTTATTATTTCACACAGAATAACCAGCACTCCGCATCTAATGGCATTCACAGGAGTTGATATATAAATAAAATTGCGCAGCCAACTCATCAAGGTTTACCTATTTGTCGGGCACGCAAATAATTTCTTTGCTCTACAGCTAATCCATTTTTCCTGTTCAACACATGTATATATATGCAGAACAAAGCTAATAATAATTTTTCTAGCAAACTATTATTTATTTCAACACATGTGTATTTTTATCAAAGCATATACATGGTAAAAGAAATATTTTTATCGTCAAAAATATTTATTCAACACGTGAATGTTTTTAACACTTCTTATTCACAATAAAGGTGTAGTTTTTATTGTCTATTCATTTTATTTTAAAATACGATAACATTCAACACGTGAATTTCAAATCGACGAACGATTTGCAACTCAACACATGAATATTCTACATAGTTTGTATATATATATATAAATGTGATTTTTATCGCTAAAGCTATTTGTTTAAATTCAAATAATATTCAACACATGAATTTCAACTCAACGAATGAATTGCAACTCAACACATGAATATTCGATATAGTTTGTATATATATAAAAATGTGATTTTTATCGCTAAAGCTATTTGTTTAAATTCAAATAATATTCAACACATGAATTTCAACTCAACGAATGAATTGCAACTCAACACATGAATATTTGATATAGTTTGTATATATATAAAAATGTGATTTTTTATCAATGAATGAAAATTATTCTAACACATGAATATTTCAGAAAATTTCGGCAGCATAACGGCAGGGTAGTTAAAACCGGGACCGTCCCTAGTACGGCTCCTCGCTCTACCTTAAAACCTCGCGGTTTTTGACAATGGGGATCATGCATCTAGTTCGCATGCAGGCGGCATGTTTTATTTTCAATTCCACAATCCTATTCTAATTTGTTTCAACCACAAGATGGTATTTTTCAACCACAAAGGTATTTTTCAACCACAATATCAACCACAAACAATTATTTCCAACCATTCGTCATACCATATAATATCACGTCAATCACAAGCAATAAATATCGTCCATGGTCTGTGGACGAGGGGAGTGTATATATATATATATATATATATATATATATATATATAATATTATAATTCACTTGCATTTTATCACAATTCAAAGCATATATGTTTCATTCAACGCTTGTATAATTTATACATCGCTAATATAACTTATACAACACATGTACATGAGGTATACAATGCGTATATAATTCACACTTCGCTTATATAATTTATAAAACGCGATTTCATTCACACAATCAGTTTAGATTCCTCACATTGGTTTGTGCAGTGCTAAAAATCGTCGGAAGATCAGAAAAATCCGCGGCTTCTTCTAGAATGTAGAGAGCCTCCTTGCGGTCACGGTGTCTCCTGTTTCATCGAATTTCGATCACATAGCAAAAAGATACGATTTTTACAAGTTTGCAACACTTTATAGTGTAAAAATCAATTGAAAATAGAGTAAGCCGTATACCTCCTTTGCGCGTTCGAAACTAGGTTTCAATTTTTCGGCTAAACCGTGAAGCGATAGGACGAACGACCAGTACTGCGTCGAATAGGAAGGGAAGAGCTTCCCGGCGCTACCCACGGTGGTCAGATCGACGGCCCCTAGCGATCCCGGCGGCGGCGCGAAATCCGGGTCTTCTCGGCTCTGTATCTCACTCAATACTCGACGATAAATTTTGAAGTTGGTATGGATTTGAAGATCACTGGACGCTCTTCAAAATGGATCCTAGTTTGCTTGATTTCGTTGTGTGGTTGTGGAGAAATTGAAGAGAGAAGATGGGAGCACTTTTCCGTCTCGCGCCAGGAGCTCGATGGAGAAGAAAAGATCTGATTGGTCGGCTCCTTTTTATTTTAATTTTTAATTTATTTAATTCCAAAAATACCCCCTTCCACACACGAACTCGAAATCAAACCCAACGACTGTCGCCCCTAGCTAAATACCCCTATTCCGGACACAATGGGATATGTTTTGTTGTCTAGTTCGACTGTTACAGTCAGTTATTTTTCAAATTAAAATATAAAACATTCAATATTTAATTTGAACGTACATTTCAATTTGCCAGGGCCATAAACTGAATCGAAAAATTCCAGAAAAATAAATCTAGCTTTGTTTTGATGATACGGTCCTAACAAAACCAGTTTCGTCGAATTCTGAGCTCGTTTGAAAAACGGCCATTTTTAGGTCGACCCATTTTAACAGAAATTGACCAATCACATTTTCTTTTGCCCCGCTCACATACTAGCTTCAAAAATTATGAAATTTGAAACTTAGCAATAATTTGACATCCCGGACCCAACAAAAGTGGTTTCGTCAAATTCCGAGGTCGTATGCAAAATATCAATTTTCAAGGGTTATATATGCTATATAGCGACCTTTCTGAAAATTCATTTGGCCATAACTTTTGATTCCCGCTATGAAACTTCGATTTTTCAGATTCGTTAGAAAGGTATTCATAAACAGATTTAAATATTTTTAGTTTCGCTAAAATCCGTTATATTTTCCACCCGGTACAGTCAGACAAAGTTTGTATTCAAACTTTCAAGCTGCAATACTATACCCAATTTCCTATTTTATTGAAATATGCTATCTCAATTATTCAAAATCTTTGGTAATAACCAAATTTAAAAATTTTAAATTGGTTCCCATTTTCCGGGTTATTACACTAGTGAAGTTAAGATAGATGTACTATTTGAATGTTAGAAATATAATATTTATATTTTAAATAAAATACAGTAAATATTTGATTTTCTGTACAGATGTATTTTATTTAAATATAAATATTACATTCCTGTCTGTGATGTAAATACAGAACAGTACAGTAACAAACACATTTATAAAATATATTTGGTTGTTATCATCAAATAAAAATCATATAATTGTGTATACAACACCGTTATATACAACACCTTTTAAATATATAAATATATTTAAATATAATTAAATAAAATATTTAAAAATAACTATTATCGTATACATTCACAGTGGAACACCATACAGTTCTACTGGGATTAATAACTTGATATTTCAATCTGGGTCAACCCGTTATTCGATTTATATTGAAATTCCTTTTTTAAAAATATAAATAATTCCATTATAAATTAAAAAGGAATTCCACCGCGACTTTTCTAAAATTTGATTTAGACATAAATCAAAATCTATACGAAGAAATCTCGATTTTTCTCTTCCACTAGAAAGATATACCCCACCAGCTCCACACGTTTCTTCTTTCATAGAAATCCGGCTTAAAACGAGTCCTGTACATTCATTTGAAGTTCAAATCGCCAATTTACGAACTGCAGTGCCATTTCGAGCTCGATTATATTTATAATATAATTATACGTTCAAACTGTCGTCTATATAATATATTCGTTATTCTAATTCAATTCTAAACTGAATTAAATATCACAGATGATCCAGTTCACACCATATCGCCATTTCAGCCAATTCTGATTATTTCAGAATTAAATATATTATTTAATTTATTATTTCAATTAAATATTCACCATTATTTAATTAAACCACCATTTAATTCACTATATCACTATTTATATAATTAAATTAATTAATTATAATACCTCTGCCAATGCGGGTCATTACATTCTTCCCTACTTAAAATAATTTCATCCTCGTAATTGCTAAGTTAGAGAACGACCCTATCGACTGGTTTGAACATATTTGTTCACTTTTTAACTCCAGTTTTCAACTAGACCAATTTAATTTCAATTAAATTATTAATTAATTCTTATCAACGAAAATTTTCAAAAATCTTGAAAATTTTCTAACACCTTAACTTTTTTTGAAAAAATTCGCCAGCAACTCCTTTGTACTGGTCAATATGTCAAACTCCAACTTGCCTCTCTGGGCCATCTCCAACCCAAAAGAAAATCAAACAGCCAAGCAGCTTGCCCATTCGGCTCATAAATCTTATATCCAATAGAAATATAAACTTGTACCTTTTGTCGGCATATCATTATATCCTTTCGACCTGTTATCAATTCAGCGGATACAAGGGTCATCCCAATCAAATTCCAATCTGCTTTTATCCACAACACAACCATTCGCCTTTAACCAAGCCAAATATCATTTCAACTCGAGTTTCTTCTCGATTCCCAACTCTTAACTTGATTATCACATTACACTTCAAATTTGATTCTCATAATCCAATTTGTCTTGATATCATTCTAATTCAATCTCAGTTACCACTTTACTGGCTTTACATTAATTCAAATTTGCTTTCACAAATTTCTGTTAAATTTGTTCTTAATTCAAACAGTCTTTCCCTGGGAGTTTTTTTAACAGTTTACTCTTTTCAAAAATCAAAATTTCCTTTTGAACATGTCGCAGAGCCCTTAATTAATATTCCATTAGTTAAATCACTTCTCTATTTCTTTATCAATATTTGTTAACCAAATATTTTCAATAACCATATTGGCCTTTTATGTTATTTGGAAAACATTTCCGAATATCGCCTTCCTTTATTTTCTAAACTTTAGAAAATATATGCTATTTCTAATTGGAAAATATTCCAATTACTTATCTCTTTTCCGATCTCGTTTATTTCTATACTTTAGGTAATATTCTTTATTATATTTCCATGCTTACACTTATTTGGGTTAAAACGGATGTTGTGTAAAACATCGTTACGACAACCCAAATACTATATTCAACTAACTCTTATTCAACATTGATCTTCGAGCCTGAAATCTTACTATTTATTTGTTAATAATGAAATCAATCAAGTTGGGGTATAACTACCTCTCAGACCTTGACTGAATAACATTTATAATGTCAAAACAGATATGACTACTTACTCGAATAATCAATGCCATACAACTACTTATTCACTTTTAAACACGTATACGCTTCCTCTTTCTATTCTTACTAGATTTTATTCTTAGTCTTCCTTTTTGATTTTACTATTTTATTTCTAAGTTCGTTTCCTTATCGACTTCCATATATATATATATATATATATATATATATATATATATATATATATCGATACGTTGATTTCTAACTATCAAATTATCTTAAAAAATTCTAACTCCTTCAATTCCCGAAAAAATTCGCCATAACCTCGTTTGTACTGGGAGCATCGGGATATTTCAAATAGCCTCCCATGGCCCTCACCAATCCAAAAGAAAAAGAAAAAGCCAAGCGGCTAGCCGATACGGCGCATAAAATCTCATATATGAATTAAATACATACCTTTTCGTCGAGCATTCTATTTATATACCTTCATACCTTATCCATACCTATCTCATGTATATTTATACCTGCCCAATCTATTTTAACTATGCCTGATCGTTTTAACTCAATTTGTTAATTAATTTGTTAATTAATTATTTAGTCTATTTCACTTTTATACTTGAACATGACATGTTCAAATATATTTTAACTTGCTTATTAACTAATTTGAATCCAAATTTCAAATTTAAGTTCTATATTCGATTTCGAATATCCATTTACAAATCCAATTCACCTTTCAAAGTTCAACTTCAATTTCAAAACTCGATTAACTAATTCCTCTTCGACTTAGTTAATTCTATTCAATTTCTATTCAAATTTTATATCACTTCTATTATTCAAATCTATATATCAAATTCTGTATATCAAATTCCATTCAAATTCTATATTATATATCCCATTTTGAAACTCAACACAACTTGTCTTTCCCAAAACAAATTCAAAACAGTATCTCTGTTAGTAATTCGTCACTTACAACTCGAAAATGAATACTGATGATGCAGCTATCATCATCAGAATCTATTTTCCATCGATCGAAGTGAGTTTAATACTATAAATCCATTTCTAAACATTTCCACTTTGAAGTTCATTTCAAAATATAATTCACACTGCTTGTAAAACAATTTAAAATCTCCCAGGATCTTAAATTTTCCTTATTTTTAATCCAAATTCATTTACAAACACTTATCCAATTCTCTAGAGTTTTATCTCAATTTTTGGTTTAAAATTTCAGATTCAACTCATCTGATTTCACGTATTTCACTTATATGAATTCTGATTGTTTATTTACATAACCATTTCATTTATAATCTTACTCGATTATAATATCAACCAATATATCCAATATGTATCAAAATATACTTTGGGTAAAATTATTTTAATTTACCCTTTTTCAAAACATATCGTGACGACCCGTCATATTTGAGTGTTTAGTAACTCCTACCGATACAGTGGATCAAACTGATCGACCAGAATTCACAAACAACTCAACAAATAAATCTTCACAATATAAAATTATTTTTATAACATATACAAATACGTTCACTCGTATTTATACACTCAACTCAATCTAGGGTATTACTAACCCTATCTCTACTGAGTCACGCCATAGAGCCAAGGTAATTCACTTAACCTTAAGCTCTGATACCAACTGTAATGACCCGGGTTTTTGACGATCTTGGTTATCCTATATACAACACATATCGAACATCCAAGGATCGAAAATACCGGTCATAAATGAAAGAAATTAGAGGGTGAGGAAAGATAAGATAGAAACTTAGAATAGAAGAAGAAGAAGAAGAACACAATATCAGAGTAACACGAATCTCACAGCGGAACGAATAAATATATTTCATAACATAACTTTGAAATACAAATCTGTACTTGAATATACATATCATTATCAAAGTACAGCACTTACAACCAGCGGAAATAACTATAGCTATATAATCCTGAAGCCTCCTGCTCCAGCTCTTCAAGTATCTGTAAATTCCTGACTACTTGACTACCCGTCCAAAATTGGGCACCCAAGAGTTTAGGGAAAACAAAACAAAATAAACTCCGGGTCAGTCATGGGACTGGTGTGAGTAAAATAGTTTAAAAATAGTTCAAGCAGGTAATCGATATCTCGTAAGACCACACCGTATAACGGAACGGGTTTTTCCCTTATGAGAATCCAAGTATCTTTATATCAAAACCTTTTGATATTATAATAATGTCTATCAACACAATATAATAATCATCTAGCAGAAACGCTTTCATCTCACGTTCTCCATATATAGTATACAATCAAAATCGCAAGCACGTATTGGGTAATGGATTTCCAACTATGACAAGGTATGGAACCACCTTTCGCTAGTGTACCTCTAGAGAGGAATACACCGGATTCAACAAGAACATCTTGCAACCCGGCCACACATGACCGACCACTCATTTCGCTTGAGTGTATCGAATGTATATCACCAACGGTTGGGATCAGCAAGCGTTTCCCGAATGGGACAACATCAACAATAGATTTTTAGAAGTAAATGAAACTCTAGATCAAGTGATTATACACCCTACTTCGATGCGACAGACTTAGCCATGCTGCCTGCCTGATTTCTTTCATTTACCGGATGTGAGGCTCGAAGCTACACTTTATCATCACACCGGATTCACTTTGAATGCCACATCATCAAATCCATCAAATCACCGATTGACGTCCTCAACCATACATTATGTGTTAGCTAAAAGAAGTTTCCTTCTCCGCTTCCACTCTTGGTACGGTTGGAGAAATCAATATACGTGATCGTCTGGAAATACTCTGTCAGACATCCGTGCATACAAGTCATCCAGGAACAGGATGAACCGAAGGCACTATTCTGTAAACAGGATAGCCCTTGCATAACTCCATCTTCAATTTCCTTTGGCATATATGATTCGCAACGCTTATGCCAATACAGAGTGGTACTTTGGATAATAATCCAACCAGTCTCTCCATATTAACAACGTTAAAATGGTCAAAACTTCGATAGTCTGTGATTTAACTATTGAAGAAAAACAGGTGTGCAAACAACGATATTATTTCCAAATGGAAATTTATATCGATCAAACATCATTCAACATTTATCTCTTTATTCCATTAATTTACTTATCTCCTGTTTCCCTATATTCAATATTTCTTATTTTATAAATTTTGGAAAATATACGTTATTAACAATGGAAAACATTTCCATTTCTTGTTTTCTTTATTAGAAAACATTTCCGGTTTCTTATTTGGAAAACATTTCCAAAGCTTCCTCATAGGACTTAGACAGATGTTTAAACAAACCATCGCGATGCCAACTCAAACCATTTCCTTTAATTACTAAATTCACTTTACCATCCTTTACTATCGAACCTTAACCATTCCTTAGTTAAATACGAAGCCAATCAAGTTGGGGTAATACTACCTCTCAGACCTTAACTGAACAACATTTATAACTTTGAAATAGGCAAAGTTCACTTTATATTTCTTTAACTAACTTCCGTACTTAACCCTCCTTCGAATCATCTCTTATTCGATAATTCTTTCCTTCGGATAAGGTATATTCGATAACTTTATTCAATTTACTCTATTCGATTAACCCTTATCAATTAACTCTATTGGACTAACGCTATTGGATTAACTCTATTGGACTAACGCTATTGGATTAACTCTATTGGACTAACGCTATTGATTTACTCATTTCACTTAACTCCTTTCGAATAACTATATTTGATAACTCCTTTAACTCTATTTGAATAAACTATATTCAATTAACTCCTTTGATTCTATTCACTTAACTCTTTTGATTTAACTTTAACTCTATTCACTTAACTCCTATCGAATAAACTATATTTGATAACTCTTTTAATTCTATTTGAATAAACTATATATTCGATTAACTCCTTTATTCTATTTGAATAGACTATATTCGATTAACTCCTTTTACTATTCGAATAAACTATTTTCGATTAACTCCTTTTACTATTCGAATAAACTATATTCGATGAACTCCTTTGTTTTAACTCTAATCGATTAAACTAACATCGTTTAACTCCTTTACTATTCGAATAAACTATATTCGATTAACTCCTTTTAATATTCGAATAAACTATATTCGATTAACTCCTTTTAACTCGATTAAACTATTCATTTATAAAGATTTACTTTTAGTAACGATTCTTCACTTTACAAATGATTTCCCTTTCTGATTGATTTGTAAATGGTTTACAAACCTTTCTCGTTCTAATATATTTGCAAATGGTTTGCAAATAATTTCTTTAGGGTTTCATTTCTAAGTATTTTCTATTTATAAATAATCCATTTATAAATAAATTTCTATTTATAAATATTCCATTTATAAATAATTCCTTTTATAAAATCTTCTTGATTGTTATAAATATTATCCCTTTTATAAAATCCTTTGATTTTATAAATAATCTATTTTCAATATTCATTTCGAAAATTCCCTTTTCACCATTCCGGTATGTTATATTCAACATATCAAATCACGATGATCAATATCGTTCAAACACATATAATCGACAACATATTATATATCACATCATATATCACAATATATGAAAAACAATAAAATAACTGTTGAGGAATTCAGTTGGATTCCTCCAACCTGTTTCCCTGCATCACAGATGTTAAACAATATAGATAACATCACTTTCAATTCCATATGATATATTCTGTTAAACAGAATCAAATATAGAAATTCCACTAACTGACTAGCAGTTCAATCAAACAATCAACACACAGTCAATCAACCTATATTTAACAGTTCTAAAAATACAACATGAAATTACAAACTATTCAGAGTTAGTGAGATTTACTCACTTTGGCAGTTCATCGTTAAAGAATGATAAACTTTTTGTTTGATTTGAATCAAACAGTTTATTTCGCCGTAATTTCATACGAGCTCCACTCCACTCCCAGTCAGTTCCATTGGATAGTAACCGTCCATACGATCCTGTCGGATCTTGTTTCGCTGAATTCCATTAAGATATGAGCAAGTTATTGTTATTACAATTTTATACGAAAATTTGAATTGATATTTAAATAAACCAGGCTAATTAAGTTTTGAACGGGCCTCACCCTTTTTCCCTTTGGCCCAACCCCGATTTCAGCCCAAACCCGCATGGATCTTTCTTCCCCGAATCAGTGAAAATCCCATCCCTTTCTTACTTGTATCCACGCAACAAATCCAGTGATGAACGACATGCCTTTTCCATGATTCAACACACGACATACACCATTTCACTCCCCTTCAATCTCTCTTCGATCTCATACCAGAAATGTACAGTTCGAACTCCCCCTAACCACATCGCGCTCCAGTAAAACTCCATCCATTTCCACGATTTCTGATCCCAACCGCACCTTCTCCTCTTCACAGATTCACAAACCAAACACTCCATCATTATCTCCTTCAAAATCTCTATCACCTCATCTCCACCATATTCAACCCGACCCTGCTTCATAGAACTCGGCTACAGAAAGACCATCGATACCAGAACCGCAACCCTCAGATTTAACATCGAATTGAAGCCATCAGTCCAAGATTTAAATGAATCGGTGTTTGTGAATTTTAGGAATTTTATACGAATTGCTTTTGAGTATTGAAAGGGCGATTTTCTTTTTTAGAAGTGGCGGCTCATTTCTTTTTGACCAGAGAACAACCGAATTAGGTTAAAGGGGAGTAAGTAGGGTATATATAGGGAAATTTAGATATTTTTATATTCACTTATTTTATTCTTTTATAGCTTAACGCTATTTGTAATTGTCCTTTAAAATTTCTGTGACCATATAAAATACCTAAAAATCACCAAACTGGACATGCACCTTCAGTTCGACATTACGGTCCCAACGAAACTGGTTTCGTCGAATTACGACTCTGTTTGCTCACACAACATATTTTTAACCATCGAAATACTGACTGTTTCTCACTCTAAAAATCCGTAAGACCACACATTGACTCTAAAAATCACGAAACTGGAAATCTAACAATTATTACACATTGCGGATCCAACAAAATTAGTTTCGTCGAATTCCGACTTCGTTCGCAAAAGTGGCTATTTTTAAAGCTCTGGATGACCCTTTTAAATATATAAATATATTTAAATATAAATAAATTAAATATTTATAAATAAATATTATCGTATATATTCACAGTGGAACACCAATACAGTTCTAATGGGAATTATAACTTGATATTTCAATCTGGGTCAACCCGATATTCGATTTATAATGACATTCCTTTTTTTTAAATATAAATAATTCCTTTATAAATTATAAAGGAATTCCACAGCGACTTTTCTAAAATTTTATTTGGACATAAATCAAAATCTATACGACGAAATCTCGAATTTTCTCTTCAACTAGAAAGATATAACCCCCAGCTCCACATGTTTCTTGTTTCACAGAAATCCGGCTTAAAACGAGTCCTGTACATTCAGTTGAAGTTCAAATTGCCAATTTACGAACTACAGCGCCATTTCTAGCTCGATTATATTTATAATATAATTATACGTTCAAACTATCGTCTATATAATATATTCGTTATTCTAATTCAATTCTAAACTGAATTAAATATCACAGATGATCCAATTCACACCATATCGCCATTTCAGCCTATTCTGATTATTTCAGAATTAAATATATTATTTAAATTATTATTTTAATTAAATATTCACCATTATTTAATTAAACCACCATTTAATTCACTATATCACTATTTATATAATTAAATAAATTAATTATAATACCTCTGCCAATGCGGGTCATTACAGAAGAATACTGGAATACAAAAGTAAAATAAAATGGTTTAAAAGGGGAATGATAATCAACTATTATAAATAAATAACATTAATGGAAATGTTGTATAATAGGTAGACTTGTCCTAGGGACAAGTGAATATTATAGCTTAGGTTATAATAAACTGGTAAGGAAAGGGATAACTAGTGAAATGGGATAAGGGACACTTAATTGTTAATTAAGTAATAAGTAAATGGGAAAAGCCAGAAACCAGTTGAGAAATGGGAGAAAATTTATGAAATGTAAGAGGTTGTACTTAATTATAAATTAAGTAATCTGTAAGTTTGGAAGGCTGAAACCCTTTGATAAGAATGTTTAGGCTTGTCCTAGGGACAAGAGGAAATTATAACACAGGTTATAATAAAAGGGTAGAGAAACTTATTAATGGGCCTTAGTTAACAGAACTAAGTTAATGAGTAAACAACGATAAGTTGTAGTAGTGGTGTAAAATGGAATTATGATTAAATGAGGAAGAATGAGGAAAACTTATGAAATAAGTTATATTTAATCATAAATAATGATGGACATGTTAAATAGAAAACATGAGAATTGAAATATACCTAATTACATATTAAGTAAAACATGTTATTGTAAAGATGAAATCAAACAAGAATATAAAAGAGATTGTGGATTACAGACCTTGGGCCACAATCTAGAGAATAACATGTTGTGGGCTTATTAATAAACTTAAATGGGTTAAGTTATATAACCAAAGTTAATAAGCAAGAGGAACTTGGCAAATTGATTAAGAATTTAATACGTATGGGAATAACCAAGTTAAATAGAATCTCGGTGAGGTAAGGCAAGCGCGTAAAAGAATGTTTAGACATAGGGTCTAACAACATATTAAAGTGAGGCGCTTGGACCAGTCCGCACGTTTGAGGGTGAAAAACCCAACGGGGTAGATCATCGTGGTGTTATAAGGCATGAGAGGGAGCGCACATTCTTCTGATTGTTCTGACGGCTCCAAAGGACTGGAAAGGGAAGCACGCGGCTTCCTGAGGGGCATAAGGTGCTCCTAGTAGTCCTTTGTGCGGTGGTAGATGTTTTAGGCTGTGCTCGCAGAGATTGGGTCTTCTCGTAACTACTAGGTGGATGGTCCTTGACTGCAGAAGTAGCTATATATGCAGTCAGAACGCGGTGACGCGGTGACACCAGGGTGATTCTGTTGTTGCCTCAACGAGGAGGTTGGGGTCATGACCAACCAGGATTGTACATCATCGGATACCCGTGATCGGCAGCCAGTGGGATGCGGAAAGACTAGAACTAAAACAAATAGACCATTCACCTTTCACTATCGAGGTACGGTGGTTGAGTGAAGACGCCAAATGGATGTTTAGATTGTTTTTTTAAGGGCGGTCGTTTAGCTCTTGTAGTCTTTACTAGTTGAGGGAGGGGCCGAGGTGGGGCCATAGCCACCATGAAAATAGACCCTAGGAATATCTGTAGAGGCTCTTAAAGATAGGCCTGTACATATGTGGGAAAGCTCCCGACCGAGTTCCTTGTTTCTTGTATCGCCCTGCCATGGAACTCGGTGCACATTAGAGGATGTGTGATTGAGGCATCGAGCTACAATTGAAGATACGTATGGTGGACAGTCTATATACATGCATGTCGGCTCTGGGTGGTGTATCGTAGACTTGAGGGCATTCCTCCGGTATGAATTCTGATTCGAACAAAGGTTGGAGTCTGTACGTTTGCGTAGCATAGTAATGACAGATATATGTGGAACGTAATATTGTTATACGTACGTCACTACGGCGTAGGATGAGGGACTGCGTATATTTAGATGGTGTTACGGTGGAGACCGTGCGAGTGGGGTACCATGGGGTGTACCTCAATATTGGGGGTAGCTATATATATACTGTATTAGGTTAATCCACGGGGAAGTAAATGGGTGCGACGTGTGTGTAAGCCTTGAGTGCTGTTAACCCAAGTAACCTAATAAATAAGCAAATAAGTTTGAAAGGTATATGTAGTGTTATCCAAAGTGTATAATTTAAATCCAGCCACCAGAACTTGTGTTTTGTCCCCCTTCTCATAACATACTCGCAGGTTAGATTTGTGGCAGAGACATGAGAGCCTTGGATATTGGTTAGGCAGTATTATTAATACGGTAAGGCTATATTTTGATTATACTATATTTTACCCATTCCGCTGTGAGAATATATTTGAGCTCTGACATGTTTTATGTCTCTGTCTTTTCTGCAAGATACCAAAGCAAACCAATCCGAGTTTCGATAAATTGGAATTTTAAAATAAAAAAATTGGTCTGTCGAAATTTGGGTTGTCAAACTGACCCCACCTGGATAGTTACCTAAACGTGGATAGTGGACCTATTCTCATGGCATCTCCCATATAAACCTAGATCAGTTTCCATGTGGCACACACGAACTGGTCCATGTTCTCCACCATGCTTCGAGATTCCTTGTGCAACTTCCACATGTCAATTCGACCTGGCTCTGAGTACAGCCTATAAATACATCATTTCAAGGATATTTTAAGGACTTTTGTCCATAATAAGTTCTGCACTACTTAGCATGGCTGTCAACTTTTTCTATTTCGAAATATGAGTTATATTCATGTTTGCAATTTGAGATAAATGGAAGAAATGGTGTTGCATGAGATATTATGATAATCTCATTTATTGTAACTTCACTTTTCTAATGTTATGAAGTGGATGTAGGCTTGTTAACGTTGAACCACCATAAAATGCCTTTGTCTTGCTTTTTTAGTCATTTTTTCGTATTTCATGCTCTAAACGCGGCCTTTTGGGTGTTAGTGCCATTTTTTGGTCTAAAAAATCCCTTGTGTTCTTTTTTTTTTCTTTTTTTATTTATTGATTTACTACCATATGCGTGCTCTGTAGTCTTACCTTGGTGTTATCCATTTTGGAGTTAACATTTTGTGCTTTAATTATATAATCGAATAAAAGAGAAAATCAAGATATTCATTTTGAATCTACTAGATTTAGATATTAGATTAACACTTGAGCTTTGAAAAGTCTCCTGTTATTTGCAACTTAGTGAGAGTAATCTGTTTGATTAGGAACCATGCCATTAAATAGACATTCAACAATGTCAAGGGGTAGATCCTATGCAATTTTAGATGGAAGAGGTAATACAATCTTTCTTTATGTTGAAATAGACAATCATCTTGGAAAATCTTCTCAATACGATGTAATCACGAGAAGAGAGCTAAGTAGAGTTGTTGACAACATAAATGCGGATTGGTAATGTCTTAAAAGGCTGTGACAACGAGAAGAATGCTTTGTTTAACCCGTAATCAAGAAATAATGTTAGAGCTAAAGTGGTAATACGGCCTTAGAAGAACATGAGAACTCCTTCAATTCTTGTAGAATGTTGACTTGCCTTTTGGCAAGGAAGTCGCACTTTGGATTTCTGGCTATTGGAGTCCTCATCACTTGTGTACGAACTTAGGAAAACGCATAAATTCTTGATTGGAATCGCGAAGTTCATGAACAACTTGGATTTTGGCTTAGCATACCCTAGCCGATGCATTAGGTTCAACATGGCTTCATTGAACTCTATTTTTTCATGAATACTAATCCGTGGATCAGTATAAATTCTCAATGTTTGGTTCGACACAATTCCCTTACCTCGGTTCGGCACGGGCCCACCAAGAAACCTCGGTTTCGTATTACTCCCAATTTTAGGATTGGGTTTCTCTTCTCAAGGCCTCGGTTCTGCATGAATCCCACATGGAAAGATGGCTTGGACTTGAGGAAATTGGCTACGAGGGAGTTCCTTCACCGGATCTGCATGCCCAATTCAACATCGATCCAAATTCGAATAGTACCGATATGGAATGGCTTGGCCGATCTGAAATCCTCTATTTCCTCCACTGCTGAACGTGGCCTAGCCTACTACCTCCACTACTCCAGATTTCCAGCAGCCACTCCTTGTTGAAACGGATTACTGTAGCACCTATATATGGATAAGGACCTAACCATTTCGAAGGATCTTCTTCTGTTTCATCGGTACTCTTACTCCAAGATTTTGCTGCTACCATATAACACTCTTTTTCTCTACTTCTCTTACAATCTAATGGACTATATTTATAATCGCATAGTATAATTAACAAAGATTACCTCAAAGTGGACGTAGGTAGGATTTTCCTAACCACTATAAATGCTATGTCATTTAACTTTCTGTATTCTATGATTGGTTTTATTTGGTTACTTTCTTGATTCAGCCTGGATTTGGGTGTTGGTGTTTAATTGACCAAATCAAATGTCAACATTTTGGGAAGCCAAGAAGAGGCATGACAACCATATTTCTAGCTTATAGGATTAGGATTTCTCGAGGAATCAACAATGGTGAAATGAAAGAAAACAGATGCTAGCGCGCATGCTAAATGCGTAGAAATTAAAGGAAGTCAGGAGGATTCCTCTACTGGAGACCCTTTCATCTATCTATTTTAGGAAGAGATGGACATAGTCATTAAGGAACTGGAATTCCATATAGCGTTGTAGGATGATCTCCTTAGACGGTAGGAAGAGATGATGACTACATTTTTCTAGAGGACGGAAGAGTTAAGACGACCAGGAGTCCAAGGAACAGTCGTTGCAGCAACCTTTAGAGCGGGTCCTAGTGGTGCAACAACATGCATTGGCTCAGTGACAATACCCTCATACTGGCCGTGAATCGGTACCAATCCGGTTCGGATCGGTATTGAATCGATCCTGCCAGGGGTTAACTCCTCGATGATGTTGGCTTAGCTCACGACTCATTGTCTCACCGTACTATGAACATTAACTCTGATGGCTTGGCTAATGCACGGGCATGCTTGGGCCAGGATGGAAATGGAGCTAATATAGAGCAGGGACCTCGATTCAATGCTAAACCCACTCTTAAGGAAGAGGCCGATCTGAACACTGACATGGTGGATAGGCGTACTTCTTATGGATTGGATGTTGAGGGAAATAATGTTGGTTTGGATGATTGGAGATGGCTCTTGGACGATATGAATCAAATTGCGGATGTGGTTTGACAATTTACTCAAGGCGGGGCGTCCTAGTCGGGTTTGACTATGTTAATCGCAGTCCCTTCATGCAAGTCATTAGGAATTCTCTAATCCTACCTGATTTCAAAGTACCAATTCGGGAAGCTTACTATGATAGGGAGGATCCTACTGTCCATCTTATGCGCTATATGCGTCACACAGAAGAGCAATCGACGTTTGATAACATCATGGATAAATGATTCCCACTCTTTATCACGGGTATCGCTGTCATGTGGTTTAGGCAGTTAGAGTCGAAATCAATTAACAACTGGGACACTTTAGTCGCAAGGTTTATTCAACGGTTTGGGGTCCACATCTCTTGACCCAAAAATGTCATAACTCTCTCCATATTTTAGAAAAGGACTAGAGAAACTCTACACTCTTTTCTGGAGAGGTTTAATGTGGCGGTAGCGACGGTGGGTCGACTGGAACCATCTATGGTGCTCATGGCTGCTATCTGTAGAAGTTTGGATAGGACGCACATTAAAATCTGCGAGTTCTGTTTTGAAGTTGACAAATTTCTGTGGGAGGAGGATGCGAGAGTGGATAAATGAACTCTTGAGGTTAATGTTTTTAAGGAAGAAGGACCGTCCTAATTCGAAAATGATAATGATAAGGGAAATGGAAAAGCTCCCAATGGAAATGGACGGAGTGTTCAAGTTACTACCAGATTTCGATAGTGAAACCAGATAGTAGTGAAGGGTATCAGAATGGAACTAGTACCAGAATAAAAGCTTAAGAAGAACATGAACAACACCAAAGAGCTAAAGGGTATCGACATCAGAAGCAAGAAGGGAAAAGATTTGATCCGCGTGATATTGGTACCAACGTGGGAGGCAGAAGCTTGGTACCAATACAGAGAAGATAGTGACAAATCAGTACCGAAACTAACATACAAAAGCAATTATGAGTGATACAACACCAATACTAAAAGAACTCAACCTGATAGTTCGATACCGAAACATAAAGCAATAAAAGGAAAAGCACGAGACCAATTTGGGTTTGAGCATAGAGCTATCGATACCAACATACTTGGTATCGATACCGCTACCAAAATGTAGCTTCGAAACCACAAGGAAATATGAACTAATACTCAGAAACTACTAAAGCAGGGGAGAGTTTAGGGCTCGCTACCGGAATAGAGGCTTATCATCGGAGGAAAAAATGAGAAAGGAAGCAATCCATACTAATTTACTTGGAATTGATACACTGCATGAAGAAGAAACAAAATTCACAAGGAATGCAGAGTCGATATCAACACCCAAAATAGAAAGGCAGGTCGATACCAACACCAAATAGCATTAGCGAAGCCGAAAGCACTCAAAACCGGGTTCCTACTAACCGCAACCAAAAAGGGGCCCATTTTTTCAATAAATAAGACCCCGTGTGTCTCATTTTGAGGGACTTTTCCTCATTCCACAATCTTGTATCCATTTCTTAGAGAGAAAACCCTAATTTTTAAATCAATTTGTGGATTTTTCTTGTAATCACTTATGTTCTTTTGCAAATAATAGATAAAGCGAGAATCAACAATTGTCACCTATTTCATATGTTCTCTTATAATCAGTCTTCAACAAAGCTCCATACTTGTGCATAAATTACCAAAATACCCCTTTCTTAGGCTATTTAGCTTCCTTACTTACATCGAGTTTACAAAACCCTTATCCCAAGGTAAGTGTTTGTTCTTGAGTCTCGTAAGCGTGATACTCACCTCTTTGAAGGAAGAGTAGCTAATCTTCGGGCTTAAGACCTTGATATTTAGGAAACGGTGAACTAACTCAAACTTGTAGAAACTAAATAATCCCTAGGTTCCCCTAGGTCCATATCCTTACCCTTATTTCCAGTGTTGACAAAAAGTAATGTTAACATTTTTGTGCTAGAAGGAGGGCCTGAACCTTCGATCTTTTGGAAAACCTACCACGTCCCTAGCTGTTCCGTCTCGGTTGGACTAAGCTTTGAATAAGCAAGACTACGGATAAAGGGTATCGAAAAAGGTATACTAAGTCTCAAATGGCAATGTCAAGCATCAATGATCCAAGAGTTATTGAAGAGCAAAGGCTTAGACTGGAAGCCCTATGAAACAAGAACAGGGACAAGGAAGTATAACCTTATGACCCCGACCGTTAGAGCGTCAACCCTTTCCATATAGGACCAACCCATTCTTTGCTCTAAGAAAATATACACTAAAAGAATACAACATATCACTCTCATAAAAGAAGCCATTCATGCACAGGCTAGGGGAACTATATTTAAGCAAAGAATAATGGAGGATTTCAATCATTTTCCCTCAATGTGGTCTAATATAATCGTGCCTTAGTCAAAAGACATAGTGAAAAGAAAGCTTGAAGATGAAGAGGAACTAACAAAATTGAGTAACAAAGGGGATAAGTTCCGAAGTCAAAAGGGAGTTTTTGAGTCAATATTACCCCAAGAATGAAAACTTATCACATCTATTGAGAATTTCTACTTCCTAATCAAGCATGAGCTCAACTTATGGCCGTCAATAAAAAAACCAAAGAATGAAGTTAAATTGGGAGGGCCATACTACTACTATCATATGATGAATGGACATGAAACTTGTCACTATAGAGTCCTCGAAGGAATGATCATTAAGTTCTTTAATCAAGGCTAGCTATATAGAGATGTAAAGAAGACTTAATCAACTACAACAAAGGATTCCTTGAGGAGAGAATGTCTACATGGTTGGGAGTACAAAACTCCTTAAAAGTTGGAAGCACCTGAAACGGGTGAAGCTACCTACGTTGGTAGAAAACCCTTGTCCGTGCTAAGATGGCTAGGGCAAGGCACCACTCGGAGGGGGGGGGTATGTGTAAGCCTTTATCTGTGCCCAAACCAGAAAGGGCTAGGTTAAAGCATCAAAAGTATAAGTCTCCATCACCGGGGTGGAGAATCTAAAACCCTTACTTCTGCCTACGATGGCTTAGGTAAGGCACTCCCTGGAGGGGTGAGTGTAAGTCTTTATCCGCATACAAATCCGACAGGGCCATCGTAAAGCATTGAAAACCCTTATCCACGCCTACGATGGCCAGGTTAAGGTACCCCTTAGAGGGGATGATGTGTAAGCCTCAATCACCGCCTACGATGGCCAGGGTAGAGCATCAAAAGAGTAAGCCTTTATCTGTGTCTACGATGGTCAAGTTAAAGCATCTAAGCCCTTATCACCACCTACGATGGCCAGAGTAATGCGCCTCCTGGAGGGAGGTCGCGTAAGTCCTTAGGCCGTGCTTAAGATTAAGCTAGCTAAGTGCACCGGACACACAAGCCCAAAGAGTGGCTAACAAAGCATGTACATCTTCAGCTTTGAAAATCATAAACACAGAGAGTGGCTCGGTAAGCATGTACAAGCTCTGCTTACACCTAATCCTGCAAAATGGGAACAAAACTTTGGAGGAGCGCTCTAAGCATGCAGTCGCCTCTGCTTACATCAATATCCTGTGGAAAAGGAACAAAAGCTCGAAAGAAGAGCACTTGAAGAACATACAACCTATGCTTTAAAGAATAAGCCTGGAATTGGCACAAATGACAATAAATACCGGAATCTGGATTATGGTTCGGGACTTCTGCTAATACTAGATGTGGATATCTGGTCTCCTATTAAATACCCGATTCTGGGTTTAGTTCGGGACTTCTATTAAACGCTCGAATCTGGGTTTGGTTCGGAACTTCTATTAAATACCAGAAGTTGATTTTTGGCCTTCTGCTAAATGCCAAAATTGGAGTTTGGTTTAGGACTTCTATTTATTACCAAAAGAGATTTTTGGTCTTCTATTAACTACCTAAATTTGGGTTCTAGAATTTCTATAATTTGCCGAAAGAAAATTTCTGGCCTTTCGTTATAAATGCTTGAATATGAGCCATAGAAATCCTATCTAAGACCTCCATAAGAGGGTTTCTAGATCCCAATTCTAATACCCTAATTTGGGTCCCAAGACTATAAATCTTATTTCCGAAAAAGGATTTGCAAAACAATACTCAATTTGGTATCTCAATTCTCTTACACTAAAACCTTCTGATAAAAGGTCATGGTTTCTCATTTCTCACACAAGGAGATTTTTTTAAGCACAAAATCAAAATATAATGATGAACTTCTATTTCTATATGAGAATTTTGGATTTACCCCCAGATCGGTACAATTTAAACACCTAAATTTAGTTGACAATTCCCCTATTCTTGTTTCAAGGAAAAAGGTGTTTCCGAATTCCTGTTATTATGCCCATTAAAAGGGTTCTAACCTATCATCTTATTTCTCAAAAGAGGATTTCTTAATAGGTACCCTAGCAGGTACCTCGAGTCTTCCGTTTGAAACCTTATTTCAAAGGCTATGTTTTCTCAACACCTCATGCAGGGAGGTTCTCTAAACTTCTACTATACAGAAATTGCTATTCAACACTCTAACAAGATATAATATATAAATAGTTGTCTCACCCTTGGTTGCAATTCAAAAGATATCTTGCACCGTTCGAGCAAATTATTCCACTAGATTAACACCAAACGTTGTGTGTTAAGTTTTCTGCAGAATGGTGTAATAAAACTCCTGGAGAAGGGTGTACTAAACAAAAGAAAAGACTATGCATCAGGTGATATCTGCACAATTTACGAATTTATTTACAAAATCATTCCATGAGTTATCAAGTGCAAAATATAGTAACATCAAGTGTTTTACATTTCCATACTTATATCATCATGACACTTTACCATGTAATAATTCATAACTTTAGCCTTAACTCTCCTGCACCACCTAATAGCAATTGACTCATCAAATCCTTGAGTATAATTTACCAAATGAAAGAATTGCTTGGCAATTAAGCTTTTTGATCAGGGTTAGGATTTGTCAAGGTGTACTCCCAAGATTTACGACATGCCTTAGTCTCTTCCAACTCATATTCTAAGTTGGTAATTCGTTCAAGCAGTTTACTTATCTCTTCATCAGAGTCAGTGGAAGAAGTGATCCTTGTCTGCCTATGTAACTCAAAAATAGTTTTATCTTTCTCTTTCAACTGGCCTTCTAAAATAGATATTTGTTCATTCATATTCTTAATGATCACTTTTTTGAGATAAAACGCTCTTTCCTGACTCGTAAAGGGATCTTCTTTGAAAACACCCCTTTGATCCGCGATTACCAATGATTCTTCCTTGGGTTGGGAAAAGGGAATTTCGGATTGATACCCCTATTTACAGGGAAGACAAGGCACAATTATTCACAAATTTTACTTGAAGAGAAATTATAATTTTCACTATAAAAGGAGTTCACTACAAGAACTCTTAAGCCTATCCAAGAAAAGCTTTGAATTATCTTAAGAATACACATACATTAAAGGTACAAAGGGTGACCCTATCTGTCAAAAGCAAATACTACTAATGATTAACGAGTAGGTTAGGTTCTAAATCTCTTTTATAATTACTTCTCGATCATCACCTAGAAAGTCTAGGGGAAGTCGATACTTCATACAAATGCATTGAAGTCACATAATAAAGGGTCCCCTCCGAGTTTGGATGTTGTTTGGAAACAATTTACGATGAGTATTCCCTCATGAGTCTAGAAAATGAGTATAAAGCATCTTTCGAAAATACATCTTCAAGTAGAGTGAAATTCTGCCATAACATTAAATGAAATCAGAAATCATTAATACAAGAGGTTACTGTCAGAAGCATTATAATATTTTCTAAAATGAAGATAATTTATTTCCTGTTGTTTATTATCTAACCCTGTCATATGTTATTGAACAATATTTTCTCCCGTCCATGTGTTACTGTAGGGAATCAATTACCCTAATCTAAAAAGGAGGAAAACACTTCTAAAGTAAAGGTCATACCTGAAAAATAGAGGCTTCAGGTTGAGTAGGATTCCCTTTTCATTTCTGTCCTCGACTGGATGGACCGCTATCCTTGGAAAAAGTTTCAGTTGAATCCTGATTACAAGAAGCATTCAGAGGACCAAAGCTTATCTCTTTGGAAACACGAGTATCACCAACGAAAGTGGAAAGATGACATTTCCTCCACTTAAGTCATAATGATGTTGTTGGTCGTCAAAGCTATGATTGTTACCATCATCATCCCATTCATCGTTAGCGTCAATAGTTTTGTCTTTCCCCTCATATGGGTCGAAATCATCCAGAAGTGTTGGATCTAGATTCACCAACAGAAGTGGAAAGATAACATTTCCTCCACTTAAGTCATAATGATGCTGTTGGTCGTCAAAGCTATGATTGTTACCATCATCATTCCACTCATCATTAGCGTCAACAGTTTTGTCTTTCCCCTTATATAGGTTGAAATCATCCAAAAGTGTTGGATCTAGATTAACCCTAGAGGGAGGGTAAATAGGGTTTATTGGAGTTTACGGGATATTAAAAATATCACAACATAGATTGCAGTAGAGAAAATAAATATAAAAAGTAAATGACACATATTTTACCCAGCTTCGGCAAACCCTGCCTACTGCTGCATTTCCAAAATTTCTACTAGGTGTTAAAAAAGAATTTCGCTTACAAAACACTATAAACTCACAAAACTTAATACTGCTCTAATCCTACACTCAAAACCTTGGGCTGATCATTATCCCCAAGATCAAATTTTCCCGAAATTACAAACCCGTAACTCGTAAACCCTAGTTTGAAGTAAACTAGAGAACCTATGGATTGGTTACAAAAGAAAGAAAAATAAAATAATAAAAAACAAACAACAAAACCCCTTTTGTAAGTTAAACATGTTGGCCACCCATTTCCTAATCAAATCGGGTTCCCTCTTTTAATGGTCGACCGAAAATCAAATTTAGGGTTTTATCCCTTTGCTCCAAAACACGACATCAATTTATTACTTCTGAAATTTGTTCTCTGATGCTTTATTACTCCTTGCACGTGCATCGTTCGACTTGGGGTTTTGCTTGCGATCGAAACCTATGAGTACTCTGATTTGATTTTTCTTTTTTCTCTTGAATTTGTGTTTCTTGATTTTGATGCAATTAGCCGATGATGAATTATTGTAAATTTATTGGGTATAGAAACCCTAACCAATCCTATGATTTCATGAATTGGTTTGGCTCTAATTTATTCATGATTGTTGCTTGATTATAATTGTCGTGAATATCCAGAATTGATTTTTGCCCAAAATATTAAAGCGTAATTTTCTTGAATGCTCCCATGATTTCAATGATAATACACGTGATATTCTATGCTTGATCTTTCAGAAGAATTCTCAAATATGTGAATTTTCTAAAACTTAATCTACTTGCCGATTTTAATTCATGTAAATTCAGCAAACTTGAATAGCTCTTTTTATGCATAATTAAAATCTAATTTCTAGAAACATTGATGTATTTCTTGGCTAAAATGTTTGCGAATTTTAACACCATTCAAATCTGGAAACTTTGAAATTGCTTGCCAATTTTGCCCATTCCAAATATTTGGTATCTGCGTGATTGTTTATTTCTGGACATTTATCTTGCATGCCGATTTTTAATAAATACCAAATTTTCTAGAATTTATTCCTGTTTCAACATCTTCTATTGATATTGCTGATTGGAAAATATACTTGCATGAGAAAAAATCCTTTCCCAAGTTTCTGCATGCTATTTGAAATTTAAAGGCAATAACATATTTCTAAATTTATTTGCTGTAGATTAATTCTGGAATTTGTACTAGCATTTGTTTGCTTGATTCCTAGCTTCAGATGCCACGTATCGCTGATAAGAACTGATACTATCACTTGATAAATTATTTGCTCTTGTATCTATGATCTCTTTTTTTTCCTTGCTTCTTGAATTGATAACCATGCCTTGTTGTCTAGCTGATCATTTGTGGTGTACTCGTGCATGTTGCATGTATTTTGCATACCACTGTCTTCCTTGCTTTTGACTTATGGACCTGGGCTTGTTCATGTAGTATTTGCACCAATTGTGGCTTGCTACTGTGTAGTCTTGAAATTTCTAACCTGTCTTAGCTATGTGCATACATGTATACTACACCCTTCCATGCATATTGTTGTGCATTTATATTTGATTGTACACTTGTGTACATTTAGCTGCTTGTACACTGGCTCTTGTTCTTAATGCCATGTCGAGTTCCTTGAATATATATATATATATATATATATATATATATATATATATATATATATATACACACACATAACATGTGTGTGTATATGTCTTGTTCCATTTTGTATTTTCCTCGAGTTGTTGCCATTGCATCACATCTGTTTGCACAGTTGCAAGCTACTTTGTGTATGTTGTTGTTGTTGTTGTGTGCATTTGTAATTTGTGACATTGATCATGCAGCTCCTCTTTTTCATGAGCTATTCACTGGTCATTCTTGTATTTGTTGGGTTCCTAGTCTTGCCACGTGCATGCACCCATATACATACATATGTATATATACACAGATGTGTGTGTATATTAATATGTGTGTGTGTGTTTGTACTTTGTATGCTGCCATTCTTTGTATTTGCTAATTATGTCACATGCTATTGAACTGATCTGTGCTTGTGCACTACCCATTTTGCTATCCATGCTGTTCTTGACTACATGCATCATCCTTGTCATGTTGGATTTGTTATGAATGCTTGTATGTCTGTGCCCAATTTTGCATGTCTTCCTTTTGTTGTAGCTGTTTTGATGTTGCTGCCCCATTATTTATGCACCATATATTTTGTACATTTCTTTATGCACTGTCTCTTATTCATGCTGCACCGTTGCATGAATTGCTCGGCCATGCTCCAGTTTTGTGTGCATGCATATTTGAACCATTTGTGCATGCATGATGTACTGCCATGTATACAAACCTATATATATACACATATGTGTGTGTGTGTGTGTGTTTGTATATATGTGTTCCTTCACATGTACTTTGCCACTTGCATTGAATTTTTTGGACTATATTGCCCTTGCATAAAATATATGTGTATATATATACACATGTATGTATATACATGTATCATGCATGTGTAGTTTATATATGCAAGCTATTTGAATGACAGACAGTCTGTGAGCACTAGAGATACAGTCTGCCTTGTGGTACTAACAGTGAATCACTGTGAATATCACAAGCAGTCAGACACAGATAGATACATATACATATCAGATCAAGTCAAGATATATGATGAGAAACACACTAAAATTCTAAGGAAAATAAGTTCTAAAATAAAATTATATAGCTAGAGTTTAAAAAACTATTTTTGTTCCAGTTTATTGTGTGTGTTTCTGTGATAGGTATGTAATGGCCTAGACTGACTCTGAAGCAAACTGAAGACAATGTGAGTGACAGTATATTAGTGAATGAATATATGTAACTGAGAGACTAAGAGAAATGTAGTAAGGTGACAATGTAATAAATTAAATTAGATAAATTCTATTACAGAGATGTACAATAGTGGAGTTGTGAAATATGTACTATTGAAATGTTCAAATAAAATATTATATTTAAATAAATACCATTTGAATATTTAAATTCTAGTGCAGTGGTGTACTATTTAAATATTAATATTTATTTATGTATGTAATGTAGTAGAATAGTGCAATTGCAAACACATTTATAACAATATATATAAATCTTTGTTATCATCAAATAAAAAACATATTGTTATATACAACATTCTTGCCCTTTTGATGATGACAAACATACAATAAAATTTTGAATAATAAATGTGTTTGATAGTGAATTGTAGAACTCCCCCTATATGTATGCTCCCCTTACCACATAACTCCCCCTATAGTGAATTTACAACATTAAAATATTCATGAAATTTTCACTCATTAATCGAAATCTTAACCATTCTCCCCTTTTAGTCATCATCAAAAGGATATAGAAATCAAAATAGTGATGAAATATAGACTAGAAATATAAAATCAGATCAAGAGAGAGAATGTACATCATAAGTATCATTCAATCAAACAAAAATCATAATATTCTAAGAACTAGAAGCAAAGTTCACATTGTAGAATGATGGATTTACGATGAATTTTATTAAATGGAGAGAGTTTTAAATAATATACGAATTCCAGTTATTTTCATACAAATTTTAAAAATGAGCACAAAATAGTGATGGATTTGGACTATGATTATAAATTTAAATTAAGTGACAAAATCAAATACTCTCAAATGCCAATGACTATCAATCAAAAAATCAAAAAATCATAAAATATTAACAGATTACACAAATTAGAAAATGGATTGATAAACTATGGACTGACAAAATCAAATACTCTCAAATGCCAATGACTATCAATCAAAAAATCATAAAGACGGAGTAAGTCCTAGTGACTTTGAACATAGAAACAAGTAAAGATAACATGACATGTATAAACTGAAAGTAAACATAAGGATGATGACAAGATAGGCAAGTTAAACTAAGATGACAAGATAAACTGTACTAACCAGATAAACTATGGTAACAGGATAAACTATGCAAACCAGATAAACTACGTATAGCATCGCATGTTTAACATTCTCTGCATCAACTGTACTAGTACCCCAACCCATATCATCCTTTCTGTGTATATGTACAGTCCTTTGCCGTATATCGTACGGGTTTCATCACGTATTTCTATACTATTTCAACGTAGTGCCACCATTCTTGAAATCGTTTGGACTGCCACCCTTGTTCTGGCTAGGTTTCCTTATCATGAACTATCGCGTGTTCAACTAGGATTTATGCCACCTAGGACCACTAGGGATTATGCTACCTATTGAACGTTTTCTAGATTCGATTAGGGTTTATGCCACCTAGGACCACTAGGGATTATGCTACCTAACGAACAACACCCTTTTTCCACGTAACGATCTATTAATCGATCGGCTCCCTACAAGTCCTAGCTCATTCATGTGTCTGTGTCATACGACCCAATCACTGAAATGTAGTCACCTGTGCTAGGTCCACCATAGAGTGTATCAAGCCCTAGGGTGCCAACCACTGACACGAATCAAGCACGCACAGTGTAAACCTATTGGTGCCCAATGTCTGCTTTTTCAACTCCGGACTACGTGCATGACCATAGTCCGCCTGAACCTACAATGGCGCACCAACTCAGCCGTCGTTCTGGATGCTTACAATCAGCCCAGTAACCATGCCCCACCCTGCCAAGTTCCAGGGTACCGTGATACATCTAGTGGGTTACTGCTGAAAAGGACCGCGTAACTAGAGTTTCTGTCCAGTAGGTTAAGTGTTGTCATTTAAATTCGAGACTTAACCCCATCAGTCTAGCATGTCAAGTTGGTTAAGTGTTGTCATTCAAGTTCGTGACTTAACCCGCCTACGTGTCATGTCAAATTGGTTAAGTATATTCAAGTGGTTCATTACTTAACCCTATCAAATCATCGTGTCAAATTGGTTAAGTATATTCAAGCGGTTCATGACTTAACCCTATCAAATCATCGTGTCAAATTGGTTAAGTATATTCAAGTGGTTCATGACTTAACCCTATCAAATAATCGTGTCAAATTGGTTAAGTATATTCAAGCGGTTCATGACTTAACCCTATCAAATCATCGTGTCAAGTTGGTTAAGTATATTCAAGCGGTGCATGACTTAACCCTATCAAATCATCGTGTCAGATTGGTTAAGTATATTCAAGCGGTTCATGACTTAACCCTATCAAATCATCGTGTCAAATTGGTTAAGTATATTCAAGCGGTACATGACTTAACCCTATCATGTGGCATTAATTCATAACTGCACCCCAACCTCTCACATTAGACTAGTTGTTGTGGTCACTCGATTTGCCGGGCGGTTTCGGGCAGATTTACACCACAACCTAGTCTAACCTCAGGTCTTAAGCGCGATATGACCAACTACCCACATTGGATCCTATTGTTTGCAGTCACTGGATTCGCCGGGCGGTTCCGGCCAGATTTACACTGCAATCTCAACCCAACCTCGAGTTGGCCATTTTCAAGTTCATTCTAATGTCATGTCCATGTTCAAGTTTCATGTCAAGTTCGTGTCAAGTTCCTAAGCGAGTTTCATGTCAAGTTTTCATGTTAAGTTTTCAAGTTTCAACTTATGCCTATTATCAATTTCATGATTCATATTCATAACCCATTCACGTTTCAAGTTCATAAGCATGTTTACGTGCCTTCTAGATGTCCAATATCGACTATCAAGTCATAGTCAATTTTGTATTCAAGTTATTCCCATCGTATCAATTTCATCCTATTTGTCGCGTTCCACAATTACCTAAAAAACATGGTTTGACTACCAGATTCTATTTTCTCTAATTATGTTCCGAGTTCACAATTCACATTCATGTCAATTATCAAGTTTACAATCGCTTTCGTGTTCAAGTTATGCCAATTCATGTCCAAGCTAATTCATGTCAATTACCAATTCATGTCTAAGTGAATCTTCATGTTTTGTCCAATATCACCAAATCGTATTCCTACCATGCGCGTATCGAGATTAATTCAAAAAGGGATAAACAAGGAAATCATGACAAAGATGGGCATGTGAATAGGCATGAGATTATAATCCAAATCATATGTTCAATAGAATTGGTGTATAATAGTTTAACACATCATAGGCATGTGAATAGGACCTAGAACAACAATATGAAAACCAAGGTTTAGGAACATAGGTAGACTTGCATTAATCCAAATTCAAGATTCAAGAGAGAATAGGGTGAAAAAGTCTTATCATCAAGTCAAGGTCCAAGAATTCATATTACAATATAGCGTTTAAATAATAAACTAGGTCCAACAACATGAATGGGCATGATTCAATCGATAAGGAATAACCCAAAATCCTAGATTCAAGAAGAAACAAGAACATATCTGAATAGATAATCAAGCTTAGGTCCAATTTCATTTTATTCCATGTCCATATTAAATTTAACCAGTTCAATCTCAAAGTAACTAGAACTTACAGAGCGTGAATCGAGAATTAAAGTGTAGATATTTGATTCTGGAAATGGGTATTGTAGTTGTTGAATCTCTATTCGTTTAGTCTTGTTTTAGTTGAAAACCCCCAATTTGCAATTCCTAGATGTTGTCTTGACGAAGAGGAAGTAGTCACTTTTAATTTTAATATTATCGTTTTGATTTTCACAAAGGTAGCATAAGGACAAAATGAAATGGTGTAGAGAGAATGAGGCTAGGGGCTGTTTATATACGGTTAGGCAGACGAATCTGGTCATGAAACAAGTCTAAATACATCAGAATGCATCTGGTTCAGGAAATAGGTTCGGGAGGCAGGTTGACCCCCAGGTCGACTCCCCAGTCGTCCTAGTCATGGGGAGGTCGACACCCCGGTCGACTACCCGGTCGACCTGGTTGGGGGGAGGTCGACTCCCAAGTAGACTTGGGTATATAGGCGGGAATTTTCCCGCCAGCCTTCTCTGGGTTTGAATTTCGAATTTTCTGGGTTTATATTCGAGCTGTTTTATTTTATTCAAATTCTTGAAACTTCTGAGGGTCATAACTTGGTCATACGAACTCGGATTTTCGAAAACTCGGACTCGATTTCATGCAGAATTTTGAGACGAACGCAATGGCGCAACCCTTTCCCTTGGTTCTTATTTTAAAATTTAATTCTGCCTTGATTTATGGTTATAACATGTTATTAAAATGCGAGTTGTTGACTAAATCAAAATTTACATGATGAAATCCCGATTTTCCTCTTCCACTAGAAAGATATACTCCACCAGCTCCACACGTTTCTTGTTTCATAGAAATCTAGCTTAAAACGAACTATGTACATTCAGTTGAAGTTCGAATCGCCAATTAACGAACTACCGCGCCATTTTGAGCTCGATTTTAATTATATTATAACTAAACGTTCAAACTGTCGTTTATATAATATATTCGTTATTCAAATTAAATTCCAAGCTGAATTAAATATCACAGATGATCCAGTTCAAACGATATCGCCATTTCAGCCAATTCTGATTATTTCAAAATTAAATATATTATTTAATTTATTATTTTAAATTAAATATTCACCATTATTTAATTAAACCACCATTTAATTCACTATATCACTATTTATATAATTAAATAAATTAATTATAATACCTCTGCAGATGCGGTCGTTACAATCTTCCCCACTTGAAATAATTTTGTCCTCGAAATTGCTAAGGTCGAGAACGACCCTATCGATTGGTTAGAACATATTTGTTCACTTCTTAACTTTAGTTTCAACTGAATTAATTTAATTCCAATTTAATATTAATTAATTCTTATCAACGAAAATTTTCAAAAATCCTAAAAATTTTCTAACACCTTGACTTTTTTTTTGAAAAATTTCGCCAGCACCTCCTTTGTACTGGTCAATCGGTCAAACTCCCACTCGCCTCTCTGGGCCATCTTCAACCCAAAAGAAAATCAAACAGCCAAGCGGCTTGCCAATTCGGCTCATAAATCACCAAACTCATATATAAACTGGTACCTTTTTGTCGACATATCATTTTATCCTTTCCACCAGTTATGAATTCAGCGGATACAAGGGTCAACCCAATCAAATTCCAATCTGCTTTTATCCACAACACAACCATTCGCTTATATCCAAGCCAAATATCATTTCAGACTCGAGTTTCATTCTCGATTTCAAATTCTTAACTTGATTATCAAATTACACTTCAAATTTGAGTCTCACAAATCCAATTTGTCTCGATATTATTCCAAATCAATTTCAGTTTTCACTTAACTGGCTTTATTATAATTCAAAATTGTTTTCGCAAATTTCAATTAAAATTGTTTTTAATTCAGACAATCCTTTCCTGGGAGTTTTTAAATAGTTTACTCTTTTCAAAAATCAAATTTCCTTTTTGAAATTCAACACAACTTGTCTTTCCCAAAACACATTCAAAACAGTATCTCTGGTAGTAATTCATCACTTACAACTCGAAAATGAATACTGATGATGCAGCTGTCATCATCAATATCTATTTTCCAGCAATCGAAGTGAGTTCAATACTATAAACCATTTCTAAACATTTCCACTTTGAAATCCATTTCAAAATATAATTCACACGACTTGTAAAACAATTTAAAATCTCCTAGAATCTTAAATTTTCCTTATTTTTAATACAAATCCATTTACTAACACTTATCCAATTTTCCAGAATTTTATTTCAATTTCTGGTTCAAATTTTGGATTTAACTCATCTGATTTCATGTATTTCACTTATATGAATTCTGATTGGTTATTTATATAACTATTTAATTTATAATCTTACTCGATTATAATAACAACCAATATATCCAATATATTATAATTTTGATATATATATCTTCTCTATATCAAGATATACCTCGGATAAACTTATTTTAATTTACCCTCTTTTCAAAACAAATCTGGTCGACCCATCGTATTCGAGTGTTTATAAACTCCTACCGATACAGTGGATCAAACTGATCGACCAGAACTCATAAACGACTCAACCAACAAATCTCCACAATATAAAACAATTTTTATATCATCTACAAATACGTTCACTCATATATATACACTCAAACTCAAACTAGGGTATTACTAACCCCATCTCTACTGAGTCACGCCACAGATCCAAGGTAATTCACTTAACTTAAGCTCTGATACCAACTGTAATGACCCGAGTTTTTGTCGACCTTGGTTATCGCCATAAACTCAATGATGACTAACCAAACATCGAAAAATACCGGATGATTAATAAAAGAAATTAGAGGGTGAGGAAAGATAAGATAGAAACTTAGAATAGAAGAAGAAGAAGGACAACATCAGATTAACACGAACCTCACAGCGGAACGAATAACATATAATATATAACATAACTTTGAAATATAAATTTGTACTTGCATATACATATCATTTCAAAGTACAACACTTACAACACAGTGGAAGTAAACAATAGCTATATGATCTTGAAGCCTCCTGCTCCAAGCTCTCCAAGTATATCTGTAAAATCCTGACTACTTGACTGCCCATACAAAATTGGGTACCCAAGAGTTTAGGGAAAACAAAACAAAATAAACTCCGGGTCAGTCATGGGACTGGTATGAGTAAAACAGTTTAAAACAGTTTGAGCCATTAAGTGATATCTCATAAGACCACGTCGTATAACGGAACGGGTTTTTCCCTTATGAGAATCCAAAATATCTTTATATCAAAAATCTTTTGATTTTATAATAATGTCTATCAGTCACAATATAATAATCATCTAGCAGAAACGCTTTCATCTCACGTTCTACATGTATAGTATACAATCAAAACCGCAAGCACGTATTGGGTAATGGATTTCCAACTATGACAAGGTATGGAACCACCTTTCACTAGTGTACCTCTAGAAAGGAATACACTAGGTTCAACAAGAACATCTTGCAACCCGGCCACACATGACCGACCACTCATTACGTTTGAGTGTATCGAATGTATATCACCAACGGTTGGGATCAGCAACCATTTCCCGAATGGGACAGCATCAACGATAGATTTTTAGAAATAAATGAAACTCTAGATTAGGTGATTATACACCCTACTTCGGGGCGACCAACTTAGCCATGTTGCCTGCCCGATTTCTGTCATTTACCCTTTGATGAGGCTTGAGGTTATGCCTTATCATCACATCAGATTCACTTCGAAGGCCACATTGTCAGATCCATCGAAAATCACTAATTGACGTCTACAACAGTACATTACGTGTTAGCTAAAGAAGTTTCCTTCCCCGCTTCCACACTTGGTACGGTTGAAGAAATCAATGTACGTGACCTTTTTGGAAATACTCTGTCAGACATTCAACCATACAAGTCATCCAGAAGTAGGATGAACCGAAGGTACTATTCAGTATATCCATCGTAGGCACTGTTATCTAAGACTTATACAATAGCCCTTGCACTTTACTCCGTCTTCAATTATCTTTGGCATATATGATTCGCGACGCTTCTGCCAATATAGAGTGGTTCTTTGGATAATAATCCAACCGGTCTCTCCATATTAACAATGTTAAAATGGTCAAAACTTCGATAGTCTGTGATTTAACCATCAAAGAAAAACAGGTGTGCAAACAACGATATTATTTCCAGATGGAAATTCTATCAATCAATCATCAATCATATATATATATATATATTCATATTTCCTTATTTTCTATGTTTAGAAAATATACGTTATTAACACTGGAAAACATTTCCATTGTTATTTACATATCACTATCATTTCACAACTATCAGTCCCTGACTATAAACTAGTAGGAGAACAATTCTCTAAGTATAAACCCCGAAGGCCGAAACCAACATCAGATCGGTACTAAGAAAACTATTCGACTTAACTAATCTCTAGTCAGTTTCTAATCTTGTTTAACTTTATTTCTTTTAACTATGTTCGATTAACTTCTTTTGAATAACTATGTTCAATTGACTCCTTCTTGATGACTCTATTTGATAACTCTAATCGACAAACTCTTTTCTATCTTGTAAATTTCCTTTTATAATCCTATTTATTTTTCCAATAAATATTCCTTTATTCTATTTATTTACTTTCTACGTAAATATCTTTCTTTATACTTCTATTTACTTCTTAAATAAATATCGTTTTACACTTCTATTTACTTGCTAAGTAAAAAATCGTTTTATAAAATTCTTTGATTTTATAATTATTCCCTTTCTAAATATCTCCTATTTATAAATATTCCAATTTATAAATATTTTATTTTCAATATCACTTTGAAAATTCCCTTATCAACATTCCGGTATGTTATGGTATTCAACATATCAAATCACGATGGTCAATACCGTCCAAAACACATATAGTGGACAACAGATTATATATCACATCATAAATCACAATATATGAAAAAAAGTAAAATAAATGTTGAGGAATCCAGGTGGATTCCTCCTACCTGTTTCCCTGCATCCACAGATGTTACACAAAAAATCAACTTCACTTTCAGTTCCATATGATATATTCTGTTAAACAGAATCAATATAGAAATTCAACTAACTGACTAGCAGTTCAATCAAACAGTCAACACACAGTCAATCAGCCTATATTTAACAGTTCTAAAAATACAACATGAAATTATAAGTTGTTCAGAGTTAGTGAGATTTACTCACAGTTGCGTGTTAATCATTAAATAACGGTTTGCGTTATTTGATTCAGTCGGACAATTTATTTCTCCATAAATTGTAACTGTCTCCGATCCACTCCCGGTCAGTCTCATTGTGTTGATCCCATCTATACGATCCTATCGGATCTTGTTTCGTTGAAAACCAATACCGTATGAACAAGTTGTACAACTTCGAAGTTTACACAAATTTAAATAAACATATAACTTGGATTTAAATTTCAAATGGGCCTTACTATTTTGGATTCTGCCCATCACCGTTAAAACCCAAGGACCAAACGCACGTAGGAAAACACGAAGTCCCCTTCTTCTTCCCCGACAACTCCTGCTCCTCGTTCACTTCAATTCTGACATTTCTCTCTTCGATTACTTCACCTCCTCTTCACGAAAATTCAAACTAAAACAACTGAACTCCTCCTCCTTTCAAACTCCATCTGACCATCGTCACCCTTCAACACTCGAAGGACCACTCCCCGTCGCGACTAGTAGCTCGAGCAACTACAGTGAAATGTCGCTCCTCTCTACACATAACCGGGCCTCCCCAAATCGATGCCATACGAGCGCCTCTCCCTCTTGGTCAACCTGCTAACCTCCGCTCCCCTCCTCGTTGCCTATATTCACCGTACGATTCAGCCCTAGCCTTACTGCTTCAAACTGTCGATCCCCAAAAGTGGATCGCACCCAACGTTTTACCCACCAGTGAGAAGCACTCGAGCTCAGCAATCCAATGGATCCAACCTCACTAATTTCTGTTTAGTATTTGATTTTACTATGATTTTTTTTGGAGATCGAAATGTTGCTGTGTTGTTCTTTTGGTGGAGGCGCAAATGCTCTGAACAAAGAAGACGTTCAATTAGGTTTATAGGAGTAGTGAGGGTATTTATAGGGAGGATAAATATCTAGATATTTTGTAGAAGGAATATTCCCGGTATATTCTTTTTTTTAATTCGTGTTTAAAAATCCCTGAGATCACCCACGATACCAAAAATTCACAAAAATGGACACGTAGCTACATTTCGACATTACAGTCCCAACGAAACTGGTTTATTCGAATTCCGACTCCGTTTGCTCACATAGCATATTTTTAACCGTCAAAATACTGACTGTTTTTCACTCTAAAAATCCGTACGACCACACAGTGACTCTAAAAATCACGGAAACTGACATCTAGCAACTATTTGACATTGCGGATCCAACAAAATTAGTTTCGTAGAATTCCGACTTCATTTGCAAAAGTGGCTATTTTTAAAGCTCTGGATTACCCATTTAAATATATAAATATAATTAAATTAAATATTTATAAATAAATATTATCGTATATATTCACAGTGGAATACCATACAGCTCTAGAATATTCCTATATGAATTTCTAACTTGATATTTCAAATCTGGGTCAACCTGATATTCGATTTATATTGAAATTCCTTTTTAAAATATAAATAATTCCTTTATATTTTATAAAGGAATTCCACAACGACTTTTCTAAAATTTGATTTGGACATAAATAAAATCTACACGATGAAATCCCGATTTTCCTCTTCCACTAGAAAGATATACTCCACCAGCTCCACACGTTTCTTGTTTCACAGAAATCCGGCTTAAAACGAACCCTGTACATTCAGTTGAAGTTCGAATCACCAATTAACGAACTTCCGCGCCATTTCGAGCTTGATTTTAATTATATTATAACTCTACATTCAAACTGTCGTTTATATAATGTATTCGTTATTCAAATTAAATTCAAGCTGAATTAAATATCATAGATGATCCAGTTCACACGATATCACCATTTAGCCAATTCTAATTATTTCAAAATTAAATATATTATTTAATTTATTATTTTAAATTAAATATTCACCATTATTTAATTAAACCACCATTCAATTCACTATATCACTATTTATATAATTAAATAAATTAATTATAATACCTCTGCAAATGCGGGTCATTACAGATGGATTCTTGATGGTACCTTTTTCAGAGGCAGGATGGTGTCAATTCCAGTCATGCCAAAACTCTCAAGAATAACTTTCACCTCATCCCGAGTTCGAATGAGAGAATGTTGCATGATGCCTTCCTTCTATGGCTTAGAAGTGGAAAAACTGCCTGGGTTCAATCCTCCAACATTTTATTTTTCAGATATGATGCTACCAAGTGATATTAGTTACCCAATAATCCTATATAAGTGGGAACAACTTACCGGTTTAAGATTATCATGAAAACTCATTGACATTAGTTACCCAATACTCCTATAGAAGTGGGAACACATCATAAGTCATTCAAATCAAATTCTTAACAAAATTCATATAAGTCATGCATATGCCTGAAAATGGTTCAGCATATGGTGTCGTTCATATTAGTTGTTACGACACCAAAACCAGAAATAACGAAAGGCTCTGGTATCAGTTAAGTCAAGATTGAAATAGCCCGAATTCTTGGTATCGGCCAAGCCAAAATCGTATCGACACCAAAAACTTAGCTAATATTAAGAAAACTTTAAAGTCTGATACTGATGAGGTCAAAATCAAAGAGTACTTCGATATTGGAAATGGCCTTTTTGATTCCAAAATTTCAAAATTTACCGATACTAAAACAGAAGAAGATATGACTTTCGGTGTCACTTATACACTTTTTGATACTAATTAAGTCAAAGCTAAAAACAAACTTAAATCTCGGTATTGGTAAACCCGAAACTAAAGGGAACTAGTAACAGGTTGATATTGAGTTCATCAGTACCGAAAGGGGAACTTCATTTTCATAATAAAAAAATAAAATTCTTCATATGTGGGTTTAGCATTTTAGACCCTGAAGAAAAATAACATCGAGGGGGGGTAAATGGTTAATTTATATTATCTGCCATTAATGTTTATTTAAGATGCTCCTATTATTCGAATTCATTCTAATAGCAAATTAAAAGCTATTGAATCTCAATTAGTTTATGAAGAAGCAGTTTTTTTAAAGAAACTTTAATCTAAATCGATTAAACACTTACAAAGAAAGGATCAAACTTGAAATTCTAGAAAGCTTGTAAAATTTCAAAGAACAGTAATCTTGCTTAAAATGGTTTCCTCTAGGTTAAGAAATAAAAAGGAGGAAGAAGAATTTTTGTACTAAAAGCTCTTCTCATCCCGACCATACAAACAGTTATGGGTGAACGGTCAAGATACATTCCAGAAGACCAAAAGGCAGAAATGTTGTGCCTCCAAGAGAGTATAGTACGAAGGTCAATGTTTAGACTTGAAAAGTCGAAAACACCCCTTTACAAGGGGCAAAAATAATACTAGATTTTGATACCGAAACCAGACAATAGTGAAGGGGTATCAAAATGGAACTAGCACCAGAATAGAAGCCTGAGAAGCACATGGACGACACCAAAGCAGTAAAGGGTATCGACACTGGAAGCATAAAGGGAAAAGATTTGATCCACATGCTACGGTACCAATGTGGTAGGTAAAAGCTTGGTACTGATACAGGGAAGATAACGATAAATCGGTATCGAAACTAACATAAAATAAGAAATCTGGAGTGGTTATGACATCAGCACCGAAAGCACTTTACCTGATGGTTCGATACCAAAAGATAAGCCATAAAAGGAAAGCATGAGACCAATTTGGGTTTAAGAAAAGAGCTATCGATACCAACATACTTGGTATCGATACCGCTACCAAAAAGCAGCTTCGAAATCATAGGGAAAGATTAAAAAATACTAGAAACTACTAAAGTAGGGCAGAGTTTAGGGTTTGCTACCAGAACAGAGGCTTATCATTGGAACCTAAAAAGAAGAAGGAAGTTATCTATACCAATTTACTTGGTATTGATACACTGCATGAAGACAACACCAAATTCAAGAGCGATGCAGAGCCAACATCAACACCCAAAATAGAAAGGCGGGTCGATACGGACACCAAATAGCATTGCCGAAGTCGGAACCACACGAAACTAGGTTCCTACTAACCGCAACCAAATGGGGGCCCATTTTGTCTACAAATAAGACCCCATGGGTCTCATTTTTGGGGACTTTTCCTCATTCCACAATCTTATATCCATTTCTTAGAGAGAAAACCCTAATTTGTAAATCAATTTGCGGATTTCACATGTAATCAATTATGTACTTACGCAAATAACCAATAAAGTGAGAATCAACACTTGTCACCTATTTCATATGTTCTCTTATTACCAATCAAGCTCCATACATAGGAAAAAATTACCGAAATTCCCCTTTCCTAGGCAATTTAGCTTCCCCACTTGTATCGAGTTTACAAAATCCTTATCCCCAGGTAACTCTTTGTTTTTGAGTCTCGTAAGTGTGATACTCACCTCTTTAAAAGAAGAGTAACTAATCTTCAGGCTTAATACCTCGATATCTAGGAAACGATGAACTGACTCAAACTTGTAGGAAATAAATAATCCCTAGGTCCCCCTAGGTCCATATATTTACCCTTATTTACGGTGTTGATGAAAATAACTTTAACAGTTCAAGCACGAAGAGAGCCCAAATTTTCTTCATATACAGAACACAATTCTTCTTTACAGAATATTTACTTGAATATTCATGAGGTTTCTTCTTTCAAAAAGCCTCATGGGAGGGAGCCAACATAGAAGGAGAGAGAGCCCGGTAAACACTGTTTGTTTCATGAGCTGGATGGCCATAATACAAACAAATGTAGGCATCTATGGGATATGGTTGAGGACTGTGTTGGATGCAGAGAGCTAGCATATTTGTTAGGGATCAGACCACAGTGGCGGAGCTGGTGCAAACACCTACTATCCTCTAGGACAAGAGCAAGCCATGAACTAGCTTGCATGAATTGGTCATTAATTGATCACTATTTCTCTTTGGGCATTGGATTTTGTGAATACTTTTCTTTCAGGATTTTGGAGTCTTTGAGCATTGGCTTTTGTATTAGGGTTTTTGGATTTTTTTTGGATGGCTACGTCGATCTACCCAAGTATGTGATTTGAACTTAATCCCTAAGCATGCTCTATACCCGACAATAAACCATCCATCCTCCTAAATAATAAACTTGTCACTAAAAAGGCTAATTTTTCCCACCTATGTATGGGGTCAAGATTTAACTCCTAGACATGCTCTGTGCCCAACAATAAACCATTAGGTTTTGCTTTGTTTTCTAATAGCATAGAACTTTTGGAACTTTAGTAAAATTACTTTACTCATATGGATTATATTTGTGAATTATAGAATCAAAAATTATAATTTCAAACTTTAATAATATGGTATTCGAGTACTGGTTATGCTTGGGAAGAACTGGGTTGTCTTAATTGGACTTGGCAAGATCACTCATTCAAGGCTCAATTTTGGACTATACTCAATGGAATTTAGATGTCTTATCATGATTTAACAAGATCTTTAAGTTAGGCTCATGTATGGACTATACTCGATTGGGTTTTAATTATTTTATTAGTACTTGGCGATGCAGTTTACTTGGTTTTTTATGGGTATGGATTATACCCTCCCTGGCTAGGCCCGGAGAGCCCCGGATTTCGGATTTCTAGGATTCATCCCAAAGTTTTTTGGATATTTGGATTTCAAATATTTGGACTTGGTTTTCTCTTATAATACGATCTCGAGAGATTGTGGGACTCTATTGGCATTCAAACTTGGATTTCACGGGATTTCAATTTTGGTTTTTTATTAATACGACCCCGCATAGTTGTGGCTTTTTAGATTTTTGATCTTCAATCATTGGATTCCTGTCTGAACTTCTTTCAGGTTAGGGCTTCGAGAATCATGGATTTAGATTACTCAAAACATGTCTCTCATGGAAAGACATGTTCTGGAGTGCAAGTTGTTGACCCTCCTTTTGCAAAGGAAGTCACACTTTGGATTTCTACCTGTTGTAGTGCTTCCACTGCAATAAAAAAGGTATTTTATAGAGGCCTATAGCCGCTATTAATCAGTACTATAGTGGTTCGATAAGCGTTGTATATCAACATGTTATAAAAAACTACTGAACATTTATAACGCACAATTCACTGCTATAAAAGGCATAGTTGTATAGAAAAAGTTCACTGCCATGTTATTTAATTACGGCAGCTCATCCTGATTGTTATAATACATCTAAATCTCATTGAGAGCGAGAATCTTTATGGCACAGTTTTGCAGCTATATCATAATTATTCGATAGTAGTAATATGACGTTATTAAGTAAACACGTTATAGTTTTGCTAAACCCTTTAACAACTCATTTTTGTTGCTATGTTACTTGAATACAATAGATCATCTTTACCGCTATAATACATCTAAATCTTATGGAAATTGAAAATCTTTATAACAACCCGAATTTTTAGCTGTTTAATTTTGAACATTTAAATTGTGTTAAATGTTGTATTGGAAATATAAAATGATTTTTATAAGGAATTTATTTATTAAAAATGACGGTTGAACGTATACTTTATAATTAAATTTAAATCGAGCTTGTAACATCGTGGTAGTTTGTAATATTACATTTTGAACTTCAACTGGATATATACATGATCCAAAATATGTCGGATTTCTTTGAAACAAGAAACATTGAATCTATTTGACTATATTTTTCTAATGAAAGTGAAAAATTGAGATTTCATTTTGTAGATTGTAAGTTATGTCCAAATCAAAATTTCAAATAGTCATTATGGAATCGTTTATAAATTATAACGATTTATTATATATATAAATTGATTTTAAATAATTGGAACGTCGTTTTAATATAAAATATCGAGTTATAAATCCAGATATGTTTATTTTGGAGCTGTATGATATTCTATTCAGATATATATTATTATTATTATTATTTAATAGAATTGTTTTTGAATTAATTAATATTTTAATCGATTTATTTAAGCCTTAAAAATAGCCTTTTTGCAAACGACCTCTTTTTTGATGAAATCAGTTTAATTAGATCTATAATATTAAATTATTATGTGAAAATAAATTTCATGACGATTCGATAACATATGTGACCACGGTAACTATAAATACATAGATTTTTATTTAATCGATTTATCAATTGAATATGGAACTTATAAGTAGTTAGTTTTCAAACGGCCGCCAATTTCAGTGAAACCAATTTTATTAAATCTAAAATGATTAATTATTGTAAGATTTCCTGTTTGGAGTCGATTGGAGTTATTTTGATTGTCATGTGCGATATAAACACATATTGTTTTACGTTGTGAATTAAAAAGGAAGTTGTAATGAACGATCCTGGAATTCGACGAAAGTTGTTCCATCGTGTACGGGATATTTTATTATGCTAGGATTCCAATTTTCGTTGCGATTGGAAATCGTTTGTAGTAGTTTTAATGTGTAGCTTCAGTAGTAAGTTTCGCAAATAAATATAATATCATTAACTCAATCTATATATACACCTGCATACCCTAAGTCAAACGAATTCTATGGTCAACCTAATATTATGCCGTCACCAAGTAATGAACGATAGAAAACCTTCGTTATCCCTCTTCAATTTTTTTTGCTAAATTCCAAAATCATGGTTTCCCTTCTAAAATGCAGCCAACCCCTTTACTTCAATCGTTTGATTTTCCCAAACCATGTACTTTCAATCGAAGTGACCAACCGGGAATTTCGAGAAGGGGGCTGGGGCTACTGATTTGGGGTGGTCGAAGCAGCGATGATGACCTAGGGTGGGAGAAAATCATAGTCAAATACATAGTCTGGTGTTTTGGTTTTTGCCAATTCCTGGCCTCGTCGTTGATCTTTAGGAAAGGTAGTGCGAAGGGAAGTCAAAGAGGATGGTCGGGCGTAGGTATCGGCGCCGGTATGGTCATTATCGATGCAGTGGTGGCAGAGCAGTTGAAGATCAAAGGCTTTTCAAGTTTTAGACAAATTTGAGTGAACGAGGGTCGAGACGGGCCCGGGATCGCCGACGACTGGGCCTGGGGTTGAGGCGAAGGCGGTGGTGACCCGTGGCGGTGGTCCGGTCGAACATTGGTGGTGCGGTGATCATCTAAAGGAAACGATGGAGATGGTTTTGCTTTTGGAGAAAAAAAAGTCGGGTATTCAAAGCCTGAATGGAGAAACCGCGTGGATCATTAAAAGATAATCTCGTGATTAGGGTATAATCAAGATTAATTAGTTTTAAATTAAAAATTAATGATGTTAAATTAATTAAAACTTGTAACGGCGTTATATATGTCATATATGAACATAATTCAGCGAAACAAAAGCCATTGGAATCTTAGCAACGAGATGTCTATTATGGAATTGATGTGGTTGAGAACAGAGCTTCTGGAAATTTGAGATAAAATCAAATGCTTGTTTGATTGTAAATGAAATAAAAACAGAACTGTCCACTGCGAAACAATGTGAGTAAACTCACTGACTCTGGTTTGTTTATATTTTTATACAAACGAGTTTTAAATTTATATATAGCAATTTTATACTGTGTGATGGTTGTTTGGATGAATGGTTGATTAATTAGTTGAAATGATTGATTAGTTATAAACATTTAGTCATTGATTGAATATTGATTCTATTTACCATGATATTTCATATTAAAATGAAATTGATGATATTTGTGTTGATTAACGTCTGTGGATGCAGGGAAACAGGTTGGAGGAATACAGCTGGATTCCTCAACATTTATATTACCGTTTTCATATGATGTGATATATAATATGTGATTGATTATACCGTGTGTGACTTACACTAGCCCTAGAATTTTGGTATTTAAATACCATTAAATATTTTTGAATGTAGAAAAAAATTGAGATTTAAAAAGGAAATTTATTTCCAAAGTAGAAGTTAAATTTTGAATGGAGTTAAAAATAGTAACTTGTTTTAGTGAATAAAACAAGAAGGTTGTTTATAAATGATGTTTATAAATTTACTATAATATTTATCATTTGATATATTGGAATATAAGTTCAAGTTGGAATTTATATAGAAAGTGGGAATCGGTTTTGAAACCGATATTCATAATTGGGTTTGAACATAGTGATTTTAAAGGAAATCATAAACGAGATTATAAATGTTGTAACACCCCGCCTCCGCTAGGGTCACTCGCAAAGGAATGCACTAGCTTTAGAGGGGCATTATTGGTAATCATGCACAGAAATATCACAAGACAGAACATACAAAATAGCGGAAGTAAAATTAAACTTTCATAACACGAATAGATAAGGTCTAAAGCCTTTTACATCAGAGTACATCAAAACCTGTCTTGCAATAGTAAAGAAGCATAAAGACTTTTTTCATAAATTATTCCCCAAGTAAAAACAGTAAAGTAGCCATAGCCAAGAAAAGTCCAAGCCATCCATGATGACCTTCAAGCAGAAGAAGTCCGAACTAACCAACAGTATTTCCTCCCTGTAACCTGGGGGGGAAAACGGAAGAAAAGAGGCGAAACAAAACGGGTCAGTCAAAAAGACTGAGTAAGCCCTATCTACTATCAGCATAAAAACTAGTAAAGTTAACTGACATGAGAAACTGAGATGAACATAAGCATGATGACAAGATAGATAAGCTAAATCAAAATAACAGGATGAACTACTGAACTCAGATAAACTAAGGTGTCATGATAAATTACGATGTCAAGATAAAACAAGGTATCACATCGTCAGGTTTCTATCAAGTATAATATCCCAAGATATCTATCATGTCTAACGTCCCATGGTATCTATCCTGTACATCTGCTCTGCACCTACCGTACTAGTATCCCAACTGTATCATGTGTTATCCGTGAATGACCCTTACTCAAAAGTCATATAATGGTCCATGTCAACCTAATATGCCACATATATAGGTTACTCAACTCGTATGTTCCTTTCCGTGTATAAGTTTAGTCCCCTTGCCGTAGACCATACGGGCTTTCCCATGAGATTCTATACTACTTTAACATAGTTCCATGATCCTTAAGATCGTTTTGGATTGTCACCCTATATCTAACTAGGGTCTTTCAACATGAATCATCGTTTGTACAACTAGGACTTATGCTACCTAGGACTACTAGGGATTATGCTTACCTATTGCACGTTTCCGTATCTCGGTTTTGGTTCAACCACCCAGGGCCACTAGGATTTACGCTAACCGTCAACCGCGCCCTTTTTCCCAAGCATTCATCGTGAATCGTTTTTCCATGACTGTATGCACATGTATCACATCGTGCCATCCGAGTCCTGTCACAGGGCAGGTCAGGAAATACAGGACTCGGTCGGGAGCTTTCGATTTATCTGCCGATGCAGATGCTAAGGTCTGTTTTTCTATACGTGGCTATGGTCCCACGAGACCACTCCCTCAACTAGTGAAAGACAAGACAGGATAAATCCTGTATGAGAACACACTACTGGCCAACCCACAATCCTAGCCTTACCGCAACCATAATTAGATAGCAATTATGGTCTTTTGGGTGTTCTCTGCCTTTCCGTACGTACACGCTTGACCAAAGATGGTAGGTAGCCTGACGAAAATGCTATCTAGGGTACGACCGTGTATCGTCGACTATCCCCTATCCATCCCCGTCTTTAGGTCGCTCGTATAGCAACCAAGGCATACTCTTGGTTCTTCTAACGCAGACCTTAACCTCTCATGAGCCTAGTATGATCACCTGGCAGCTCACAGAGGGATACCAAGAATATCCTCACGTTCCCCGAAGCCGCTGCTTCGCTACCCAGTTCGCTGGAGCCTTTATCTAAATCAGATACTTGTCCTACTCGTATACTTAAACGATGACCTACCGTATCAGGTTACTCATCTATCTATGAACTGGTCCAAATTTCCTTGACTAAGAATCATTACTTAGTTATTCTTCAACTAAGGTTTACCACTTAGCCTCATTCCCGTTATCCTTGTTAATTAGGGTTATCCACCTAACCCTCAGAACTAGGGTTTACATAATGGATTAAGTGTCACTTAAGTTCATGACTTAACCCGTCTACAAATCATGTCAAAATTGGCTAAGTATCCAAGTCCAAGACTTAACCCGTCTACAAATCATGTCAATATTGGCTAAGTATCCAAGTCCAAGACTTAACCCTACAAACCATGCTCAAGTTGGTTAAGTATGTATTAACTTGACCCTATCAATTTACTTAGTCAAATCGGTCAAGTGTATTCAAGCGATTCGTGACTTAGCCTTATCATGTTTTCACGTTAGATTGGTTAAGTATAGGTTAACTTAACCTCAATAATTTAACGAGTTAGATTGGTTAAGTATAGGTCACTTAACCACATCAAATCATCATGTTAGATTAGTTAAGTGTTTAACTTAACCCCATTAAACTACCAAGTGGGATTAATTAAGTCTAGGCTAACTTAACCCCATCCGATTTCCATGTTTAGGCTAGTTGAGTCTAATCTTAACCCCATCCGATTTCCATGTTTAGACTAGTTGAGTCTAATCTTAACCCCATCCATTAACTGTATTTTTCGGTTAAGTGTCATTAAGAAAACTTACTTAACCTTCCCAAATTATCGTGTTGGATTGATTAAGTGTTGGTTAACTTAACCCCGTCCACTAGTTGTATAAAAATGGTTAAGTGTCATTAGGCAAATCAAGTTACTTAACCTACCCAACCTTGTCATGTTTTGTTAAGTATCATTAGCCTAATCAAATTACTTAACCCATTTGTCCATGTCATATTTGGTTAAGAGTCATTAATCAAATTAACTTAACCCTATCATGTGGCATTAATTACTTAATGCACCTCAACCTCTCACATTAGACTTTGTTGTGGTTACTAGTTAAGCCGGTCGGTTCCGGGTAGCTTTACACCACAACTTGGTCTAACCTCGGGTTCAAGCACAACATGACCAACTTCTCACATTGGGTCCTATTGTTTGCAACTACTAGTTAGGCCGGTCGGTTCCAGGTAGTTTTACGTTGCAAACTCAACCCAACCTCGAGTTGGCCATACTTATATTTTCTAAGTGTCATGTCCATCGTGTTTCCAAAACACATTACAAGTTTTCAAGTAATTGGGTAGACCTAACTTAATAGGTAAATTCCCAATGGGTAGACCTAACTTAATAGGTAAATTCCCAAGCTTATGTTTTTACGTCATTAGAAATTTCCCATAACATAACCCAACGCTTTTAAACTCGCATATACGTTCGCAACAACGTAATGGATTAAAAGAATAGACTTGGCCAAGGCATGGCAATAATGGATATTAAGCCACAAGTTAATCATGGTGGCAAATGAGGCACAAATGTGTTCATTAACTTGCATGTTACATTCTTAAGCCCCAAAAACATGCATAAACCCAAACTTGGCACATAAGCGAATCATGGTGACAAAAGACATGGAATGATGACTAGTAACTCGCATATATCATCATATAAGGGTTATGACTTCATATGCAAGTTGACATAAAGGTTATGAGAGTTCTCATGTTGCATAATGCAACATCTCAACATAAAGGTTGTAGCTTTTAGCCCACAAGATCAAGATAATGACTTCATAAACTTGCATGACATGATAGCATGTATCATACTCAATGATCAAACCCAAACTTGCAACATGAACATTTAACTTCATAGTTAATATCTAAGAGTAGGGAAAGGGCTTACATTGCTATGAAGGCACAAAAGATATGACAAAGCCCTTATGCAATCAACTAGACCAAAATGCAAGCTCTAACATAAAAACCCTTGAGCCAAAATGATCAAAACCCTTGCTTTATGATGCAAATATAGAAACTTGACTTGAATGCAAGCTAATGACACTCATACAAGTTTGAAAACACTTGTATGCATGGAAAATCTCTCATAGAAACAATTTAGAAATTTTATGAAGAGAGTGGAGGCCATGAGAGGAAAAATTTTACCATAGTTTAGTTGTATGAATGAATAATGATGATTTAGGGTTAGGTTAGGGTCTTATTTATAGATTAGGCAAGTGTTTTAGGCCATAGGATTAAACCCTAGTTGCAATCTTAGCCCTTAAAACCGAATCTGGCCCCCAAGCTCAACACAATCTCAAAATGGTGCACCAGGCTAAACAGCCCGGCTGGACCAAGTCGACAGCCAAGTCGACATGGCTGTCGACTTGGGTCCAACCAAGTCGACTCCCAAGTCGACAGGGCTGTCGACTTGGGTGCTCTGGCGGGAATTTTCCCGCCTGGCCCAAACTGGCCCAAATTTCCAATTTCAAACTTGAATTTGAAATCTGTTTTTACTTAGAAATTTTCTGAAAACTTCGTTGGGCCTTAATCGGGTCATACGGACTCCGATTCTCGAAAACTCAGACTCTATTTCGCGTATTTTTCCGAGACGAACGCAATGGCATAGCCCGTTTCACTTGATTCAGAATTTATAATTAAATTCTGCCTTGATTCTCGTCTTAACACGTTATCGAAAAATACGGGTTGTTACATTCTCCCCACCTTTTAGGATTTCGTCCCCGAAATCTCCAAGTTAGGAAGAACATATCCTACCATCCATCATTCATCTACTCAAAACATCATCCACAAGCAACCATTGTCCTTAGATGATTTCTAATGCTGTATGAATATATGCAAAACGTGTGTGTACATGTTCTTTAGCTAATGCTAATGATCAGGCCTGAATAATCTTTCTAATGCAAAATATGTATAGTGCCATGAATCCAACATGTATGCAAATAATCCTAGTTATATAGATACTATATGCATGCACAATCATTCATTCATATGCAACAACCGCATGATAATACATTCGATTTCATCCATAAACAAGTATAAATACTGGTGCATATGCAATATGAAATGTGACCGAGTCGAGCTGATATCTAATGTGTATTCGCGCATCCACGAGCAACCACTTGCAACCATATCAATCATAACATGTTTCAAATACATGTTTACATCCATAGGGTTCTACCTAGGATTCCCTGAAACAAGGCCGAGAAGATAAACAAGACAAACTCCTTACGGGGTTTGTAACAGAAAATAGGACCGGGAGGATGTCCACGAAAGATAGCCTACAAGTAAGCTCTACAGAAAACAGGGATCAAGGATATACTCCCAAGAGAGATAGCATGCGCGTATCAAAGTCGCATTTCCTTGAGCTTAATTCCATTGTGCCTTGACCGTCTTTTAACTTCGCGATTTCGTAGCTTCCTATTTCCTGTTTCCATAACATGAGTTGGAACTCATTTCTTCGTCGCCTCTCGTTCCACTTGCACTTATCCCTTTTCCTAGAATACTTGACGCAAACATGACTGCGTACTCATGATCTCATGCAAGCTTTCCAAAATTCACTAGTGAATCTCGGACCTCATACCACAAGGTATTTCACGTAGAAGAACTTCCTCTTGAAAGTAAACAGATGTCAACCAGGTTATCATGCGCACTTACTAGGATGATCTCTATAACCCATGCATAAATGAAGTAAACCATCCATCTTATTGGCGAACATCACTCGATCGGGCTTCAAATTTCCAATAAAGGCATCAAGGGATTCTAAGTAACTAGTCATGACAGAACCTCAAAAGGTTACACGATACTTCAAGGGTATTACCAAGGCTAGCCAAAGTCTAACTACCCTCCTATCAAAACCGAGAGTGGCACCCCTTACTGGATAACCACTTTATCCCTAGAATCCATCCATAGCTTATAAACATAAGCATTATTTCCCAACTCAATATTTGGGCATAGACATTCTCAAATCCAAACAGGTCATGTATAAATGGACTGATTCTCCAATAGGACTTTGAGAAAAAATGGGATTCTCTATTACGCTAGTACTTAAGGTGCAGAGACTCAACTACCGAAGCGGACTTAAATGATGCGGGGATCAAAACAAAGTCTTGGCGGGATGATAGAAAAGAATAACTAGATCTTCAACAAGGATGTTATCCCCCTACTCAGGTACTCTAGTGAGGGTATACAATTGTCTTCACGATGATCTTGTCCTTGTCCCACAATACTTAACTATCCGTCTTGTTTCACCATACCAAAGATACTTTCTCGTTATGGGTTGAGCCATACCAACAAGTTGCTCATCCTTAAGCTCGTATCCTTTATCCTCTTTCCCACGATCCTTTCTTATAACGCGGCCACTGGTCTCTCGAGAACCACCTCCATCGTATGGAAAGCACTTTCGTAGATAGAAAAAGACTAGTCGCAGTTAAAACCACTGTGACTACAGATGGAGGAAAGAAAGGAAAAGAGATTCAATCAAGGAAACAAGGATAGTGCTAATGGCCTTTGGGGAATAGCCTTTTTCTTTTTAAAAGAAAATTTTCTTGAAAAATGCTTCTTTGTAAACGGTTTTTCAAATAGTTTTCAGAAGGTCTTTAAAAACTTTTTCCCAGTCTGGTAACCTTCTGCTCTGATACCAAATGTAACACCCCGCCTCCGCTAGGGTCACTCGCAAAGGAATGCACTAGCTTTAGAGGGGCATTATTGGTAATCATGCACAGAAATATCACAAGACAGAACATATAAAATAGCGGAAGTAAAATTAAACTTTCATAACATGAATAGATAAGGTCTAAAGCCTTTTACATCAGAGTACATCAAAACCTGTAACACCCCATGTCCATTAATGTCACTCACAAAGGGAATGCATTAACTTCCATGGAGGTTTTAAGTGAATATAGAAGAGTAAAATTACAACAAGACAGATATAAAATAGTACTTGGAAATTCAAAAACTTTATTTCATTGTAGCAGAAGTCAAAACATGTTTGATTACATCATAACACCATATTCAATGTCAAGTACAATATCTATCTTGATAAAACAAGTACATAATCCCATTACATGAATAGCCATTAAAAAGAAAGATAACAAGCTGGACTTTACTTCAGCAGTCCAAGCTTTCCAGAAGATAAGCGATCCAACTAGACTCCACTAGAACTTGGCCCAACCTGCGGACCTGAAGGGAGAAAAAGGATGGAAAAGAGGGGGTCAGACATAAAGTCTGGTGAATATGATAATTCTACAATACTATTACCAAAATAACTGGACTAAGGCATAAGCTGGAAAACAAGAAAATGTCTATGAAGAGCAGATTAAGGACATAGACAATCGCTAAAGGCAACGTTGTAGGCGCTCCTAAATACTAAAGGATAAACACTATACTGCACCACACCAGTCACCCTAAAGATTCATCCCACTTAGCTTCACTTAGAAACTTTCCCAATGGCTTTACGTACCCCTAGCTGACTACATAGGTGCCGCCTGCCCCTATCTCCACTAGGTGTACCCTACTTCCCATTATTCGATCGGCTCCCTAACTCGTAGATACCCGTGCTGGCCCCACAGTGGGGTGTATCACTCCCCTAAAGTGGCAACCTGATACAACGGACATGCACGGCTTATACCTACACGATGCAACAACGTCTTACCTACCAGCCCGGGTCCACACACGCATATGAAACCCGTTGGACTTGCGTTGCCACCGCTCCCTGTTTTGGCCTCTTATAGTCAAACCCAGTATGCGTGTCCCGTCCTCGACTTGGGTCGAGCCCACAAAGATACGTTTTGGGATACTGGTTGAAATGGGCCCCCACTATTTACCACAAGCATTCCACCTAAGCTTGTCCCCATTAGTCCATCCCACTTAACCCACTTAGTCATGTTCATTTACATGTGTGTTTGGTTAAGTCTAATCGTATTTCAAATGCCTCTAAAGGCAACCACCAGATTCCTCATGCCACCCAAGGCACCTACTTAACCCCCATGTCCCACCTTACATGATTATCTGGTTAAGTATTTCTTAGTTCATTAAGGCCATAACCTCATAAAGACCTCTCACATTAGACTGGCATTTATGGCAGCTGGATTTGCCGGGCGGGTCTGGGCAGTCTTACACCATAAAAGAGTCTAACCTCGTGTCTTTACAACTGTTATGCTTTAGTTTGGGCCTAGGACCTCTCACATTGGGCCGACATTTGTGACTACTGGATTTGCCGGGCGGGTCCGGGCAGGTTTACATCACAAACGGGTCCAACCTCGTGTCCTAAGCATTGATTATTAATAATAATCCACTTTCCCCCAATTTTAATAATTCCCTACTTGAATTATTAATTACTTCCAATTTTTAACAATGTCCATAATTGACTCAATTATGGACATCCATTCATGGTATGCAAAATCTTACAAAATTGCACCCAATTTATTAATTCCTAATATTACCCCTACCCCACGTTTGAACGTTTATTCGCAAAATATATGTTAGACTCGAATAGCCTAACTCATAGCATAAATGAGATTATCATAATAACAACATGTATATGTGACCAAATGAATCATAATAAGGGGTGAAACTTGCATATGTCCAACTTGCATAGATTATACATGTCATGGACCTAAAGGTGTCAACTTGTTCAAAATTCACCTAATATAATCTCAATCAATTTTCATAAACTTACATATGAACATGTGTGAATCAACATCATCTAATTTTTTAACAACATGGTTTTATATGGGTACACCTAACTCAATAGGCAAATTCCCATATTCAAGTTTTATTTAATTATAGTTTCAAGTTTATGGGTACACCTAACCTAATAGGCAAATTCCCATAAACAAGATCCATTTAAATTAAGAAAAAAAAACATAACTTTAAGCATGATCCAACAACATGATTTTTCAACATAATATAGCATGATTTATAACATGGCATAGTATGATAGTATAACATAGCTTGACATGATTCTCAACATAGCACGACATAGCATAAGAGAATTTACAACATAGCATGACATAGCATATATAATTTACATCATACGACAACATAATAACATAATAAGAGATCCACAATATATAGAATTTACAATTACAAATCACATCACTTTCTTGTGATCCATTCATAACTGAGTCAAATTAGTTTGTAATAGTCTTGTGAGAATCATCATACTCACCAACAAAAAGAAGAGAATTAGAGAGAGAGTTCTTTGGTTTGATTTGTTTTGTTGAGTAGAATTTAGTTGTAGTAGATTAGGCTTCCTCTTCTTAGTTTGTGACGGCTACGCTGAACTCCATGGCAGCAGCATGACGGTAGCTTCTCTAATTTTACAAGTGATTTAGGTCTAGGGTCTACCAACTTATTTATAGATTTTAGAATGCATTTAGGCCATTAGATTTAACCTAGAAATAACCGCAGCCATTCAGACAAGATGGGGTTTATCTTGTTGACTCAGCAATGAGTCAGAAGTGACTCAGCAAACACTCAGCAATATATATATATATATATATATATATATATATATATATTCTACAATGTACACATTAGATACATCCCCCCCCCTTTTACACACTTATTATTGTTTTTATATACATATTAGATACATCCCCTCTCTTACACACTTGTTAATATTTTTATATTCATATTAGATACATCCCCTCTCTTACACACTTATTAATATTTTTATATTCATATTAGATACATCCCCTCTCTTACATACTTATTAATATTTTTATATTCATATTAGATGCATCCCCTCTTCTACACACTTATTATTATTTTAGCAACTTTAGTGTTAATAGAAAATTCGGGGTGTTACATTCTCCCCTCCTTTTAGGATTTCGTCCCCGAAATCTTCAAGTCTGGAAGAATGTATATCCTACCATCCAAACGTCCATCTACTCATCCATCATACACAGGCATCCATTGTCCTTACAGACTTCTAATGCTTTCATGTTTAAATGCACAGTGTGTGTATATGTCCGTATCTAATGCAAAATCAGGCGGTCCACTGATTCAGTTGACCTCCTTAATGCAACTATGATCGTGCCATGCATCCATTATGTATGCAAAAGATTCTTAATGCCACATAATACTTCTATATGCGTGCACAACCATCATCTGAATGCAGCATCCACATGATAATACAACCATCGTTCATCCATTTTACTAAATACATCCATATATATGCAATATGCAATATGTAGTGACTGAGCCGATCTAGTGCCTAAAGTGTGTGTATATATGCATCCACGAGCAACCACTAGCAAACACTTGCATCCATTTTGCATCCATCATACATAACATGTCTCAAACACATGTTTCAACCATAGGATTATCCTAACTAAAGGTCAAAGATACTAATGAGAGGACATACTAAAGATAAGATAAGATAAGCTAAGCGATAAAGGAGAAATTAAAAGACATACCCTCAAAAAGAAAAGGGTACAACGAACGCATCTTCTCTTTTGTCTCCCAAGTTGCGTTGCTCTCATCATCTCCCCATTGCACTTTAACCAGTTTGACCTCTCGATTCCTCAACTTTTTGATCTCCGACCCAAGAATGCATGTAGGAGCTCGTCTAATTGTTGCATCACGCTCTATTTCCACCTCTTTAAGCAAGCTCGGCTCTACCACCTCCGCGGTCTTGTGCAAACACTTCCTCAAATGTGATACATGGAATACGTCGTGTACTCCACTAAGTTTCTCAGGCAACTCCACCCTATATGCCATCTTCCCAATCCTGTCTTTTACAGGAAATGGCCCTACAAACCTTGGTGCTAATTTCCCCACGGACCCAAAGCGAACAACATTCTGTAATGGAGATACTTTGATAAAAACCATGTCCCCAATGTCAAACTCAAGATCTGTCCTCCTCTTATCAGCATACGATTTTTGCCTATCTTGTGCTGCTTTCATCCTCCTTCGAATCAACTCAATCTTCTCCGAGGTTTCCCTAACCATATCGGGCCCAAGTAGGATTTTATCGGTAGATTCCCACCAACATGTAGGCGAACGGCAAGGCCTTCCATAAAAAGCTTCGAAAGGTGCCATGCCAATACTAGACTGAAAGCTATTGTTATATGCGAATTCTACTAACGGAAGGTGCTCTTCCCATGTACCCCCAAAGTCTAGGATACAAAGCCTTAAAAGATCCTCTAGAATGCGATTCACCCTCTCGGTCTGGCCGTCTGTCTGAGGATGATATGCGGTGCTCAAACATAGCTGAGTCCCTACCACCTCTTGTAAACTCTTCCAAAATTCGCTAGTAAAGATGGGGTCACGGTCGCTTACTATACTAGAAGGAATACCGTGCAAACGAACTATCTCCTTAATGTATACAGAAGCCAACCACGGAGCAGTCCTCTTACTTTTCACGGGAATAAAATAGGCGCTTTTAGTAAGTCTATCTACTATAACCCAAATCCCCGTGTTACCCTTCCTTGATCTTGGTAATCCATCCACAAAATCCATTGAGATGCTTTCCCATTTCCATAGTGGAACTTCTAATGGGTGAAGCAACCCACCGGGTTTCTTTTGTTCTGCTTTAACTCGTTGGCACACCAAGCATCTAGCGACGTACTCGGCCACATCCTTTTTCATACCGGCCCAAAAGAAAACCCGCTTCATATCTTTGTACATCTTATCCCCGCCGGGATGAATGGTCATTTTTGAGCGATGAGCATCATCAAGAATGGCCTTCCTTAAGTCTTCGTCTTGTGGTACACAAAGTCTATTATCCCTTCGTAACCAACCCTTATCGTCTAGGGTATACCTACGAAGATGGCTTGACGACTCCCCCCTTTGAGCTTTTCTACTATCTCAACCAACCGTGGGTCGTCTCGCTGTGCCTCACCAACCCGTCCTAGAAGTGTAGGTCTAACCTCCAAGGATGCTAACAGACCGGGTACTAAGTCAACGGAGGGTCTAAAGTCAAACATAGAGATGAATTCTAAGCTTTGTCGTTCGACAAACAACGGACTCAAGGACAACCTTTTCCTACTTAAGGCGTCTGCCACCACGTTACCCTTGCCCGGGGTATATGCTATTTCAAAATCGTAGGAGGCTAAGAATTCCATCCACCGTTGCTGCCTTAAATTCAAATCCTTCTGAGAGAATAAGTATTTTAATGATTTGTGGTCAGTGAACAGTTCGAATTTCTCACCAAGAAGATAGTGACGCCAAGACTTAAGCGCGAAAACAATTGCGGCTAGCTCTAAGTCATGCGTGGGGTAATTCTTTTCATGAACCCTCAACTGCCTTCCACCATAGGCTATTACTCTTCCCTCTTGCATGAGGACCGCGCCAAGTCCCGTCCCACAAGCATCAGTATAGATGGTAAACGGTTTATTCCCGTCTGGCCGCACTAAGACTGGGGCTGAAGTTAAGGCTCTCTTTAAACGTTGGAACGCATCATCGCAATCTTTGTCCCACGTAAAAACCAGGTTCTTCTTCGTTAACCGTGTTAATGGAGCTGATATTTTTGCGAAGTCTTTGATAAACTTCCTATAATAGCCAGCCAACCCCAAGAAACTTCTTACTTCGGTTGCATTTTTAGGGACCTTCCAATCTTGGATGGCCACCACCTTTGCGGGATCCACTGCTATCCCTTCTTTGGAAACCACGTGCCCTAAGAACCGTACTTCCTTCCTCCAGAAGTGACACTTAGAAAATTTTGCCTTAAGGTTATGCGCTCGAAGGGTTTCCAACACTTCCCTAAGATGTAGGGAGTGCTCTTCTTTATTCTTAGAAAAGACTAAGATGTCATCCACAAAGACTACCATGAATTTGTTAAGGTATTCCCTAAACACCCTACTCATCAAATCAACAAAATATGCAGGGGCGTTTGTCAAACCAAAGGGCATCACTAGCCATTCATAGAATCCGTCAGGAGTCCTAAAAGCAGTCTTATCTATACTATCCTCAGCCACTCTCAGTTGATGAAAGCCAGTGGCTAAGTCCAACTGCGAAAACACTGAGGCGCCAACTAACTGATCAAGGAGATCGTCAATCCTCGGCAGTGGGTGTCGGTTCTTTTTAGTAAGCTTGTTTAGTTCTCTATAGTCCATACAAAGTCTAAGAGACCCATCCGCCTTTGTGGCAAAAACTACTGGAGCACCCCACTCCGATATACTACGTCTTATGAACCCCTTCTCAAGCAACTCCTTTACTTGCTTATTGAGTTCCCTCCTTTCACGAGGAGCCATGTGGCGCACTGGCAAAGATACGGGTTTAGCATTATCCACAAGATAAATTCGAAAGTCTATCTCCCGCTTTGGAGGTAAGCCCTTCACCTCCTCAAACACATCCGGATATTCCCGGACCACTTCTACCGATCGCAGGTTCTCTACAGACGCGTCAAGCGATTCAAGATAACTTAGCATAACGGAATTTATGGGATTACAAAAGATGTCGAGAGCATTACCAAGGCGAGTCACAAGCCTAACTACTCTCCTTTCACAATCAAGAATGGCCCTATTTCAAGACAACCAATCCATTCCTAAAATTAGCCCATAGCCCGTGAAGCCCAATACATAAGCATCACATCTAAATTCAACGCTAAGTATAGAGATTTTCAAATCCAAACATATCATGGTCAAATGAGCCGAACCCCCAATTGGATTTGAAACGACCAAGGGATCCTCTACTAAACTGGTGTTCAAGTGCAGTGATTCAACTAATGATGCAGAGATAAACGAATGAGATGCGCCAGAATCGAATAAGGTACGGACAGGATGATCAAACAGAAAAACTAAGCTTTCAACAGAAATTGTTCTACCTCTTTCTTGCAGTGGTGGGGCTGCAATAGCCTGAACTTGCCCCCTTGCCTGCCCTGGTGCCATAAGAGCCTGCACCTGTCCTCCCGAGGTAGACCCTGCCCTCTGCCCCTTCTTTGGACAGTCCTTCACTAAATGTCCCGCATCTCCACAATGAAAACAACCAGTCTTCTTTTTCTTTCTACAATCTTTGCTGAGATGGCCAGGCGTCCCACAATTGAAGCATTTCTTCTTCCCTTTGCCATTATTGTTTTTACCACCCTTCTTATTTTGCTGTTGGGGTTTCTTCTGATCCCCTTTCTTTTCAACTGCCTTATCCTCATGCATAAGTGCCATTTCTACTAGCTTTTCAAAGGTGGCTCCCATAGGGATGTGGGTCATAGCCAACCCTTGCAACGGTTCATTCAAGCCTCTAACGAACCTCAAAGCTTTCTTCTCTGGCGTGTTCACCAACTCCAAGCCAAACCTTGCTAACTGATTAAATTTATTGACATATTCCTTTACTGATGAGCTCCCTTGCTTTAGTGCCAGGAATTTTTCCATATTTAAGTTCTCCTCTGCCCTTGAAAGAAACTTTGCCTCAAACCTTCGTCTGAAATCCGCCCATGAATCAACTGGACGTTCCCCGTTAGTGACCTCCCACCAAAATGAGGCCTCTCCCTTCATTAACCAAGCAGCTAAACGGACTTTCCTCCCATCTTCCACTTCAAAGATATCCAACAATTCCTCGGTCTCCTTAAGCCAATCTCTGGCCTCCACAAACGTCTCAGTCCCTTGAAAAGTTTTTCCTCCCATAGCCTTGAATTCCTTGCACGTCTTTGCAAAAGTGTCAACACGAGGAGGAGGAGGAGGAATGGGTGCAACTAGGGGTGGAGGAGTATCCGCTGGGCCTGCAGTGGTGGCCCTAGCCTCCAAGTATCTCCTAAACCACCCTGGAATCGTCACACCTTCTGGGAGATTAAGATCTTCAGCCATGCTGAAACGAAAAAGGAAAGATTCAAAATGGAGAATTCGAAAGATAAAGATAAGGATGTGGCTATTTGGGATTATGTTTTTCATAAAAACTCTCTTTAAATAACATGTTTTTTTTTTTTTTTGAAAGCACTTCTTCCAAAAATACTTTAGAAAAAAAATATTTTTCTAAAATTTTTTTTTTTATCTGTTCTGGTAACCTTATGCTCTGATACCACGTGTAACACCCCACGTCCATTAATGTCACTCACAAAGGGAATGCATTAACTTCCATGGAGGTTTTAAGTGAATATAGAACAGTAAAATTACAACAAGATAGATATAAAATAGTACTTGGAAATTCAAAAACTATATTTCATTGTAGCAGAAGTCAAAACATGTTTGATTACATCATAACACCATATTCAATGTCAAGTACAATATCTATCTTGATAAAACAAGTACATAATCCCATTACATGAATAGCCATTAAAAAGAAAGATAACAAGCTGGACTTTACTTCAGCAGTCCAAGCTTTCCAGAAGATAAGCGATCCAACTAGACTCCACTGGAACTTGGCCCAACCTGCGGACCTGAAGGGAGAAAAAGGATGGAAAAGAGGGGGTCAGACATAAAGTCTGGTGAATATGATAATTCTACAATACTATTACCAAAATAACTGGACTAAGGCATAAGCTGGAAAACAAGAAAATGTCTATGAAGAGCAGATTAAGGACATAGACAATCGCTAAAGGCAACGTTGTAGGCGCTCCTAAATACTAAAGGATAAACACTATACTGCACCACACCAGTCACCCTAAAGATTCATCCCACTTAGCTTCACTTAGAAACTTTCCCAATGGCTTTACGTACCCCTAGCTGACTACATAGGTGCCGCCTGCCCCTATCTCCACTAGGTGTACCCTACTTCCCATTATTCGATCGGCTCCCTAACTCGTAGATACCCGTGCTGGCCCCACAGTGGGGTGTATCACTCCCCTAAAGTGGCAACCTGATACAACGGACATGCACGGCTTATACCTACATGATGCAACAACGTCTTACCTACCAGCCCGGGTCCACACACGCATATGAAACCCGTTGGACTTGCGTTGCCACCGCTCCCTGTTTTGGCCTCTTATAGTCAAACCCAGTATGCGTGTCCCGTCCTCGACTTGGGTCGAGCCCACAAAGATACGTTTTGGGATACTGGTTGAAATGGGCCCCCACTATTTACCACAAGCATTCCACCTAAGCTTGTCCCCATTAGTCCATCCCACTTAACCCACTTAGTCATGTTCATTTACAAGTGTGTTTGGTTAAGTCTAATCGTATTTCAAATGCCTCTAAAGGCAACCACCAGATTCCTCATGCCACCCAAGGCACCTACTTAACCCCCATGTCCCACCTTACATGATTATCTGGTTAAGTATTTCTTAGTTCATTAAGGCCATAACCTCATAAAGACCTCTCACATTAGACTGGCATTTATGGCAGCTGGATTTGCCGGGCGGGTCCGGGCAGTCTTACACCATAAAAGAGTCTAACCTCGTGTCTTTACAACTGTTATGCTTTAGTTTGGGCCTAGGACCTCTCACATTGGGCCGACATTTGTGACTACTGGATTTGCCGGGCGGGTCCGGGCAGGTTTACATCACAAACGGGTCCAACCTCGTGTCCTAAGCATTGATTATTAATAATAATCCACTTTCCCCCAATTTTAATAATTCCCTACTTGAATTATTAATTACTTCCAATTTTTAACAATGTCCATAATTGACTCAATTATGGACATCCATTCATGGTATGCAAAATCTTACAAAATTGCACCCAATTTATTAATTCCTAATATTACCCCTACCCCACGTTTGAACGTTTATTCGCAAAATATATGTTAGACTCGAATAGCCTAACTCATAGCATAAAAGAGATTATCATAATAACAACATGTATATGTGACCAAATGAATCATAATAAGGGGTGAAACTTGCATATGTCCAACTTGCATAGATTATACATGTCATGGACCTAAAGGTGTCAACTTGTTCAAAATTCACCTAATATAATCTCAATCAATTTTCATAAACTTACATATGAACATGTGTGAATCAACATCATCTAATTTTTTAACAACATGGTTTTATATGGGTACACCTAACTCAATAGGCAAATTCCCATATTCAAGTTTTATTTAATTATAGTTTCAAGTTTATGGGTACACCTAACCTAATAGGCAAATTCCCATAAACAAGATCCATTTAAATTAAGAAAAAAAACATAACTTTAAGCATGATCCAACAACATGATTTTTCAACATAATATAGCATGATTAATAACATGGCATAGTATGATAGTATAACATAGCTTGACATGATTCTCAACATAGCACGACATAGCATAAGAGAATTTACAACATAGCATGACATAGCATATATAATTTACATCATACGACAACATAATAACATAATAAGAGATCCACAATATATAGAATTTACAATTACAAATCACATCACTTTCTTGTGATCCATTCATAACTGAGTCAAATTAGTTTGTAATAATCTTGTGAGAATCATCATACTCACCAACAAAAAGAAGAGAATTAGAGAGAGAGTTCTTTGGTTTGATTTGTTTTGTTGAGTAGAATTTAGTTGTAGTAGATTAGGCTTCCTCTTCTTAGTTTGTGACGGCTACGCTGAACTCCATGGCAGCAGCATGACGGTAGCTTCTCTAATTTTACAAGTGATTTAGGTCTAGGGTCTACCCACTTATTTATAGATTTTAGAATGCATTTAGGCCATTAGATTTAACCTAGAAAAAACCGCAGTCGTTCAGACAAGATGGGGTTTATCTTGTTGACTCAGCAATGAGTCAGAAGTGACTCAGCAAACACTCAGCAATATATATATATATATATATATATATATATATATATATATTCTACAATGTACACATTAGATACATCCCCCCCCTTTTACACACTTATCATTGTTTTTATATACATATTAGATACATCCCCTCTCTTACACACTTGTTAATATTTTTATATTCATATTAGATACATACCCTCTCTTACACACTTATTAATATTTTTATATTCATATTAGATACATCCCCTCTCTTACATACTTATTAATATTTTTATATTCATATTAGATGCATCCCCCTCTTCTACACACTTATTATTATTTTAGCAACTTTAGTGTTAATAGAAAATTCGGGGTGTTACAAAACCTGTCTTGCAATAGTAAAGAAGCATAAAGACTTTTTTTCATAAATTATTCCCCAAGTAAAAACAGTAAAGTAGCCATAACCAAGAAAAGTCCAAGCCATCCATGATGACCTTCAACCAGAAGAAGTCCGAACTAACCAACAGTATTTCCTCCCTGTAACCTGGGGGGGAAACGGAAGAAAAGAGGCGAAACAAAACGGGTCAGTCAAAAAGACTGAGTAAGCCCTATCTACTATCAGCATAAAAACTAGTAAAGTTAACTGACATGAGAAACTGAGATGAACATAAGCATGATGACAAGATAGATAAGCTAAATCAAAATAACAGGATGAACTACTGAACTCAGATAAACTAAGGTGTCATGATAAATTACGATGTCAAGATAAAACAAGGTATCACATCGTCAGGTTTCTATCAAGTATAATATCCCAAGATATCTATCAAGTCTAACGTCCCATGGTATCTATCCTGTACATCTGCTCTGCACCTACCGTACTAGTATCCCAACTGTATCATGTGTTATCCGTGAATGACCCTTACTCAAAAGTCATATAATGGTCCATGTCAACCTAATATGCCGCATATATAGGTTACTCAACTCGTATGTCCCTTTCCGTGTATAAGTTTAGTCCCCTTGCCGTAGACCATACAGGCTTTCCCATGAGATTCTATACTACTTTAACATAGTTCCATGATCCTTAAGATCGTTTTGGATTGTCACCCTATATCTAACTAGGGTCTTTCAACATGAATCATCGTTTGTACAACTAGGACTTATGCTACCTAGGACTACTAGGGATTATGCTTACCTATTGCACGTTTCCGTATCTCGGTTTTGGTTCAACCACCCAGGGCCACTAGGATTTACGCTAACCGTCAACCGCGCCCTTTTTCCCACGCATTCATCGTGAATCATTTTTCCATGACTGTATGCACATGTATCACATCGTGCCATCCGAGTCCTGTCACAGGGCAGGTCAGGAAATACAGGACTCGGTCGGGAGCTTTCGATTTATCTGCCGATGCAGATGCTAAGGTCTGTTTTTCTATACGTGGCTATGGTCCCACGAGACCACTCCCTCAACTAGTGAAAGACAAGACAGGATAAATCCGGTATGAGAACACACTACTGGCCAACCCACAATCCTAGCCTTACCGCAAACATAATTAGATAGCAATTATGGTCTTTTGGTTGTTCTCTGCCTTTCCGTACGTACACGCTTGACCAAAGATGGTAGGTAGCCTGACGAAAATGCTATCTAGGGTACGACCGTGTATCGTCGACTATCCCCTATCCATCCCCGTCTTTAGGTCGCTCGTATAGCAACCAAGGCATACTCTTGGTTCTTCTAACGCAGACCTTAACCTCTCATGAGCCTAGTATGATCACCTGGCAGCTCACAGAGGGATACCAAGAATATCCTCACGTTCCCCGAAGCCGCTGCTTCGCTACCCAGTTCGCTGGAGCCTTTATCTAAATCAGATACTTGCTCCTACTCGTATACTTAAACGATGACCTACCGTATCAGGTTACTCATCTATCTATGAACTGGTCCAAATTTCCTTGACTAAGAATCATTACTTAGTTATTCTTCAACTAAGGTTTACCACTTAGCCTCATTCCCGTTATCCTTGTTAATTACGGTTATCCACCTAACCCTCAGAACTAGGGTTTACATAATGGATTAAGTGTCACTTAAGTTCATGACTTAACCCGTCTACAAATCATGTCAAAATTGGCTAAGTATCCAAGTCCAAGACTTAACCCGTCTACAAATCATGTCAATATTGGCTAAGTATCCAAGTCCAAGACTTAACCCTACAAACCATGCTCAAGTTGGTTAAGTATGTATTAACTTGACCCTATCAATTTACTTAGTCAAATCGGTCAAGTGTATTCAAGCGATTCGTGACTTAGCCTTATCATGTTTTCACGTTAGATTGGTTAAGTATAGGTTAACTTAACCTCAATAATTTAACGAGTTAGATTGGTTAAGTATAGGTCACTTAACCACATCAAATCATCATGTTAGATTAGTTAAGTGTTTAACTTAACCCCATTAAACTACCAAGTGGGATTAATTAAGTCTAGGCTAACTTAACCCCATCCGATTTCCATGTTTAGGCTAGTTGAGTCTAATCTTAACCCCATCCGATTTCCATGTTTAGACTAGTTGAGTCTAATCTTAACCCCATCCATTAACTGTATTTTTCGGTTAAGTGTCATTAAGAAAACTTACTTAACCTTCCCAAATTATCGTGTTGGATTGATTAAGTGTTGGTTAACTTAACCCCGTCCACTAGTCGTATAAAAATGGTTAAGTGTCATTAGGCAAATCAAGTTACTTAACCTACCCAACCTTGTCATGTTTTGTTAAGTATCATTAGCCTAATCAAATTACTTAACCCATTTGTCCATGTCATATTTGGTCAAGAGTCATTAATCAAATTAACTTAACCCTATCATGTGGCATTAATTACTTAATGCACCTCAACCTCTCACATTAGACTTTGTTGTGGTTACTAGTTAAGCCGGTCGGTTCCGGGTAGCTTTACACCACAACTTGGTCTAACCTCGGGTTCAAGCACAACATGACCAACTTCTCACATTGGGTCCTATTGTTTGCAACTACTAGTTAGGCCGGTCGGTTCCGGGTAGTTTTACGTTGCAAACTCAACCCAACCTCGAGTTGGCCACACTTATATTTTCTAAGTGTCATGTCCATCGTGTTTCCAAAACACATTACAAGTTTTCAAGCAATTGGGTAGACCTAACTTAATAGGTAAATTCCCAATGGGTAGACCTAACTTAATAGGTAAATTCCCAAGCTTATGTTTTTACGTCATTAGAAATTTCCCATAACATAACCCAACACTTTTAAACTCGCATATACGTTCGCAACAACGTAATGGATTAAAAGAATAGACTTGGCCAAGGCATGGCAATAATGGATATTAAGCCACAAGTTAATCATGGTGGCAAATGAGGCACAAATGTGTTCATTAACTTGCATGTTACATTCTTAAGCCCCAAAAACATGCATAAACCCAAACTTGGCACATAAGCGAATCATGGTGACAAAAGACATGGAATGATGACTAGTAACTCGCATATATCATCATATAAGGGTTATGACTTCATATGCAAGTTGACATAAAGGTTATGAGAGTTCTCATGTTGCATAATGCAACATCTCAACATAAAGGTTGTAGCTTTTAGCCCACAAGATCAAGATAATGACTTCATAAACTTGCATGACATGATAGCATGTATCATACTCAATGATCAAACCCAAACTTGCAACATGAACATTTAACTTCATAGTTAATATCTAAGAGTAGGGAAAGGGCTTACATTGCTATGAAGGCACAAAAGATATGACAAAGCCCTTATGCAATCAACTAGACCAAAATGCAAGCTCTAACATAAAAACCCTTGAGCCAAAATGATCAAAACCCTTGCTTTATGATGCAAATATAGAAACTTGACTTGAATGCAAGCTAATGACACTCATACAAGTTTGAAAACACTTGTATGCATGGAAAATCTCTCATAGAAACAATTTAGAAATTTTATGAAGAGAGTGGAGGCCATGAGAGGTAAAATTTTACCATAGTTTAGTTGTATGAATGAATAATGATGATTTAGGGTTAGGTTAGGGTCTTATTTATAGATTAGGCAAGTGTTTTAGGCCATAGGATTAAACCCTAGTTGCAATCTTAGCCCTTAAAACCGAATCTGGCCCCCAAGCTCAACACAATCTCAAAATGGTGCACCAGGCTAAACAGCCCGGCTGGACCAAGTCGACAGCCAAGTCGACATGGCTGTCGACTTGGGTCCAACCAAGTCGACTCCCAAGTCGACAGGGCTGTCGACTTGGGTGCTCTGGCGGGAATTTTCCCGCCTGGCCCAAACTGGCCCAAATTTCCAATTTCAAACTTGAATTTGAAATCTGTTTTTACTTAGAAATTTTCTAAAAACTTCGTTGGGCCTTAATCGGGTCATACGGACTCCGATTCTCGAAAACTCAGACTCTATTTTGCGTATTTTTCCGAGACGAACGCAATGGCATAGCCCGTTTCACTTGATTCAGAATTTATAATTAAATTCTGCCTTGATTCTCGTCTTAACACGTTATCGAAAAATACGGGTTGTTACAAATGTTTCATATAAAAAATGAGATTTTCTATAAATAACTATAAATAATAATTATAAATGGAATTTGGATTTGATAAAATCAAATGGATTTGATTATGTAAAAATAAATATTATTCACGATTAAAGTGAATAATGGTTTAGAACAGATATTGTGCAAATGAAAGCATCCATAAAAGAAATCTGGGTTGGAAATGCGAATTCAAATGGAAATCTGAATGATAAGGGAAATGAAAAATCATTTTCAAAAGAAAACAATGGGTTTTATTCTAAAGATTTGAATATAAAATAAATTAAGATAAATCTAAGGGGTTTATATTTAGAATTCGACAATGTCGAACCTTATTAAAATGATTTAAGAAACGATATTTAAACTCTGTTTAGTGTGAATCTATAATTTAAATGAAATATGATAAGAAACTAATATTTCAATGTTTATTTATATTTAAATAAAATTATATGTTTTGAGATAATTTAATATTATTTTAAATTAGAATCATTAAATGAAAATGAAATTGTTGAAATCAAATAAGGTTGATTTCAGAAGTTATGAAATGTATAGCATATAAATGCGTTTAAAAAGGAAATTCGAATATAAACAGAAAAGTATTAGTAGCAGTTTTATTAGCAGAATTTATAAGTATGATGTTTATAAAGTGACTTGTTTTGAATCTGTAATGAAATTTAGAAATAAAATCGAGTTGATTTGATAAATGAGTCTAGATTCCTATTAAGGAATGATATTCATATTTGGAAATGAATAACGGTTTGAAAGCAAATGTTTTGCGAATGGAAATAATTATAAAGTAGAATTTGAGATGAGCTGAAATAGCAGATTTATTCTAAAGTTCAGAATATTAATCATATATAGAATATTTGAAAGAGAGTTATTTATTGAAATTCGATTCCATCGAATTTAGGGAAGTACTTTTTACTTTCAATTTTAATCAAGATTTAATTATTTAAATTATTTTCTTATTTATTTATTCAATTTAATGGATTAAAGTTATATTTTAATTTAAAATATTTCGGAAGCAGGGATTATAACGCTATTATTTTAATCAATGTTTTCCGTATGAGAAGTGGATTGTTAAACTGAATCCGAGAATCACGTAACAGATGGTTTATTTGAAGTTGTGAGCTTTGACTATTTCGAAGTTGAGAGTGGTGTTCAATTAAGGTCGAGAGGTAATTATACCCCGACTTGATTGACTTCATGATTGACTGAGGAATAGTTAAGGTTCATCTCCAGCGCTCTGGCCTTTCCGTCTCTTCATCTTCGGGGGAAGTCAAGGAGACCATAATCTCCCACTTCCAAACCTTTGTTGGTTGTCCTTCTGTTCAGGACTCTGATCCTGATCTCCTTGCCTTCATACCCAGGTTAATCCTGCTTAAGAAAGTAATGGCATTGCCGCTCCCCCTTATACGGAAGAGATCCGCACTAGTGTATTTGCTCTTAGTAAGGATAGTGCTAGTGGGCCTGATGGTTTCAACGGGGATTTCTTTTGATCGGTCTGGCCGATCATCCAATCGGACTTCTGTCTAGCAGTTCGTTACTTCTATTCGGGTGGAGATCTGCCTCAGGGCTGAACGTCCACTAACCTGGTCCTTATTCCAAAGTACGAAAATCCCCTCACATGTGCGGACTTTCGCCCTATCAGTTTGTGAAACTTTTCTAATAAGGTCATTTCGAAGGTTCTGGCCTCTAGGCTGGCTCAGTTTGTCCAGCGTATTATATCAGCTTCACAAGCTGGGTTTGTAAAAGGACGTTTGATTACGGATAACGTCCTCTTAGCCCAGGAACTTGTGTCGCAGATAGATCGAAAAGTCAGGGGTTCTAATGTGTTAGTCAAAATAGACATGTCTATGGCTTACGATAGAATGTCCTGGTTTTTCATCGATAAGGTTCTTAGAGCTTTTTGGTTTCCAGAAAACCTCATAGACCTTATCTGGAGACTCATCTCCAACTGCTGGTTCTCCGTTCTCATAAATAGTTCAGCCAACGGGTACTTCAGAGCTGGTAGAGGACTAAGGCAGGGGGATCCTCTATCCCCTACCATGTTCGTTATCGTGGTTGGGGCTTTCTTTCGTGGTTTGCACTCTCTCACGATTGCAAATCAGGTTCATCGATTTGGCACCCCTTTAGGCTGTCCGATCATATCCTACTTATCCTTCGCTGACGACATTATCATCTTCACGAACGGTAGCCGTCGCTTAGTCCAACGTCTTGTATGGCTCATTCGTCAGTACGAGAGGTGCTCTGGCCAACTTGATAACACTGCTAAGAGATGCTTTGTCCCAGCTAGAGATATGTCTGAGGTTAGATTTTCCTGGATCAAAACCTACACTGGTTATATGGCAGCTTCCCTTCCTTTACCTTGGTAATGTTCTTTTCAGAGGTCATAAATTTAACGCCATTTTCGACCCCTTTACCGATAAGGTTAGGGAAAGATCCTTTGGTGGAATGCAACTCTTCTATCCCAAGCTGGAAGACTGGTTCTTCTAAAATTGGTGCTCGGTTCTTTAGGATCGCATGTCTTTGCGGCTATGACTCCCACTTCTTCCTTTTTCAGATCTTACTGTTCCTTGGCGTAGTCTTTTTTCTGGGGGAAAAAGACAATGCTAATTGTGATAGCTCGCCCCGTACTAGCCGACAGATCCCCGAAATGCGCTATGCCAATGCTCGACTAGCACGGAATAGTCATCAAAGGAAAAGGTTTTGGAACTATGAATCACCAAAGAACCTGTAGTATATCTCACAGCGCATGGAATAAAATAAAATAAAATAATAACATAAGTTTGATATAAAACAGGAGAGATAGTCCATAAGCTAAAAACTAAACCATAACCATCAGAGTAGCGGAATCCAAAATATAACTTATGATCCAAACCATTATTACAACTTCAAAATACTGTCTCTAAAAAGAAAGAAGGTGCATTACTAATGCCCAAAGCAGTGACCAGCAACAACATAGGGAGAACATATATATATATATATATATAGTACGTGGAAGCCTCTTGCTTGTCTCCGGACAGCTACTCGTGCATACCACCTAACCTGCCTCTAGTTTGCTCGTTTAGGAGCACCTAGAGTAATAAGAAGAGACATTCTCTGGGTCAGACAAAAGTCTGGTATGAGCGATAGCAGCAAAGCAAAACAATAACAGGTATAAATAATCATACCTGAACCTGGACCTGCAACCAAAGAGTTAGCACAACAAGATATACAGTACTCTAAGGTAACACTAACATAAAGTGTAAAGTGGAAGTGTGCATGTCATGGTGATAGCGAACAACCAAACATGGCAATCATCCTCACATCTCTCACTCAGTGCGTAAAGCATACGATATCCACCACTTTGATCACCAAATCTTTTTCCATTACTACGACCACTTTTCCCTTTGGGGCCTTGACGACCCCACTGCGCTGGTCCATAGTCGATAACACTTTCCTATGACCACTTTGCCCCTTTGGAATCATGACGACTCTACTGCACTGGTCCATAGCCATGCTACGATCACTTTGCCCCTTTGGAGTCATGACGACTCCATTGCACTGATACATAGCCTATAATCCGTCTCTTAGTGGTGAACCAAAGTTATGGATATCGATAACCCCTTTGCAAATGTCCCGTAGCAAAGCCCAATTCATGAGGTTAACTCGTTGGTTTCCATCTGGATCCTGAGTTCTAACTTCTTATTTGGACTTCCTTTGCATCTCGGGTTTTTGGTCATCATTTCAGTCTGGTCTCCATTCGGTTCGATTTGTGTGAAGCATCTGATCGCGTTCATACTTCGATTTGGAGTAGCCGGTTCGTGCGTCTCTAGTCCTGGTCGTGGTCCTCTCTTCTGGGACCGACTCGTGGTCCTGCTCCGGTTCGTGGGAAGGTGATTCGTGGTCCAAGTTTCATGACTCTGGTTCGGTTCGTGCGTTCTGTTCTTACTTGGTTCGTGAGTCCTAGCCTTGGTCCTAGGGTGCACTCATGGGTGAGTGTTTCGGCTCGTGAAGATGCTTCCCTGGCAGCTCGTGAAGATGCTTCCCTGGCGGCTTATGGTGATGCTTCCCTGGCAGCTTGTGGAGCTTGGTCCACTCGTGAAGCGGGGTGTCATGATCGAGTCGGGTCGTGAGGGTGGTGTCATGATGGGGGGGGGGGGAGGGAGGGGGGAGGTCTGACCAATTTCCTGCAACTTTTCCAGCGAGTTATTTACGCCATATGGTGGCGTTTTCAACCATTCTAACTTTTCTATGCAGTCACAAATCATACCAAACAGTAATAGCAACATATAGAATAAACCATAAACATCAAAACAACAATTTAACATGTTAATATGGATCAAACATACCCAAAACCATGATTTTCCCTTTAAACCCCTTAACCATGTTTTAACTATAAAATTAGCAAACTTAGTCCAGATTAACCCAAATTCACATCAGTGACATAATATATTATTCTGGAATTTATACATATTTTTTCATTTTTTTTAAGTCATAATTTCACTAATTGTCACTAATTACCCCTAATTAGTCGTAATTAGTGAATAAACATGCTAATCACTCACCTTAGCCACAAATAAATTTTAGATCTGAAACTCTAACTGATTTGGCATAGATCCCAATGTATTTCAGTAGCTCTATCTCGATTTCTATGCTAATCCGCCTTAATTTGATGTAGATTTGGCTAATATGTGATTAGGAAGTGATTAAAGATGAATTTAGAAGGTGGAGGTCATTGCTAGGGTTGAAGAGATGAGAAGTGGCGACTGAAAAATGAATAAAACTGATTTCCCAAACCCTATCAGCCTTCCCATAACCCTAATCTCGAAATGGGTTATGGGCCTAGCTGCTAATCACCCTATTAAGCCCAAATATGCTGTTTTTCATCTTCCAAACCTTATTTCAGCCATATCTCCCAAATGGGAAGTCCGTTTGATTAATGTGACCACTCTACGGAAAGGTAAACCATAATCCGAATCCAATGGAAGTGGTTTCAGGTAAAAAATCCTTACTAATCAAAAGTTATAGGCAAAACAAGTTTCGTTAAGGACAAAACGGTCATTTAAAATTTGGTAAAAATCGTGAACATGGGAAATAAGCCCAATAGTCATTTCCCAAAGTCACACGACCATACGACTTAGTATGAAAAATAAAATAAATATTCTACGATCCTCTGATACGTAGAATGTGAGTCATAACGCTCTCCCCTCCATAAGAAATTTCACCCCCGAAATTCCTTTACTAAGAAACATACAAAGTTTCCCGCATGCCTACGAGCCATTTTCAATCAATTAAGCATACATAATAAACACAACAAACCTATCCTAGCATGCAGAGTAACTATATCGTGATTAAAATCTTACCAGACAAAGAGTTCTGGATATGACTTTCTTATGCTTTCCTCGGTTTCCCAAGTACAGTCATTCTCATTATCGCTCCATTGGACCTTGACTAGTTCCACCGTCTTCCTTCGAAGTTGTTTCGTATCGTGTCCAACAATACGAATCGGTCTGCGGATTTCAACTGCCTCTGGTTCTACCTCGATATCATCCAACTGATCCGGTGAAATGGTCATATCAGAATCGTGCACGAACTTCCCTAACTGAGAGACATGAAATACGTTGTGCACTCCTGCCATCTTTTCTGGTAATCCAACTTTATATGCTAAATTCCCAATTTGTTCGAGAACTAGTAATGAACCAACAAACCTTGGTGCTAATTTACCTCTCCTACCAAACCGAATTACACTCTTCAATGCAGAGATCTTGACGAATACCAAGTCGCCAACGGAGAATTTCAAATCTCTTCGCCTTTTACCGGCATAACTCTTATTTCTATCTTGAGCAACCTTCATTCGCTGTTGAATAACATTTATCTTTTATGACGTTTCTCTTATTACATATGACCCAAGCACAAACTTCTCACCGGTTTCCAACCAACATGATGGTGACTTTCACGGTTTTCCATACAAAGCTTCAAATGGAGCCATACCAATACAGACTGATGACTATTATTATATGCAAACTTAACCAGATGCAAATGATCATCCCATGATCCACCAAAATCCAATATACAAGCTCCCAAGAGATCCTCTAATACACGATTCACCCTCTCTGCTTGACCATCGGTTTGAGGGTGGTATGCGGTACTGTGATGTAATTCTGACCACAAAGCCTCTTGTAAGCTCTTCCAAAACCCACTAGTGAATAATGGATCTCGGTCACTCATAATACCTTTAGGTACTCCATGAAATTTCACTACCCACTTCATATATAGTTCTGCTTACTTAACCGCAGTTCTATTCGACTTGACTGGTATAAACCTTGCACTTATAGCCAATCGATCCACAATCACCCAAATACTATCATGACCCTATCTAGTCCTTGGTAAACCATCGATGAAATCCATTGAGACTTGTTCCCATTTCCATTTGGGAATTTCCAGTAACAAACCACTAGGCTTCTTTTGCTCGGCTTTAACTAACTGGAAATTCATGCACTTAGATATAAACTTCCTAGCATCTCTCTTCATCCCTTCCTAGTAGTAGGTATGCTTCATGTCTTGATACATCTTGTTACCACCGGGATGTATAGTCAGTTTTGAGTGATGACATTCTCTAAGCACTTCATCCCTCAATCCATTAACATTGGGTACAACTAGTCTCCCATTCTTTCGAAGCCATCCTCCTCTATCAAGTCCGTACTTGTTCATTTCCTCACCGTCGATACCCATTTCTACTTTGGAGATGATTTCCAATAGATTAGGATTGTCCCTCTGACTGGAGCCGATCCGGTCAATCAAAGTCGGTTTGATCGTCAAACTTGCTAACATCTCTGGATTTAATTCGCACTTAGGTCTAAAATCATATCCCGCAATATACTCCAATTGCTTCCATTCCAGAAACATAGCCCCCAAACTAGCATGTCTCCTACTCAATGCATCAGCTACCGCATTGCCCTTCCCGGGTGTGTATGCGATACTGAAATCATATGAAGTCAAGAACTCTAACCATCTCTGCTGACGAAGATTTAAATCCTTTTGAGAGAAAAGATACTTTAACAACTTATGATCGGTAAACAACTCGAATCTTTCTCCCAGGAGATAGTGTCTCCACATTTTCTGTGAGAACACGATCGCTGCCAATTCCAAATCATGGGTAGGATATCTTTTCTCATGTGTTTCAGTTGCTGACTAGCATAAGCTACAACCCTACCTCCTTGCATTAGTACATCACCTAGGCTGGTACCACAAGCATCCGTGTATACCGTCATCTCTTTGTCCCCTTTGGGAATAACTAACACTGGCGCGCATGTCAACTTTTCCTTAAGACCTTAAATGCATTTTCACACCTTTTTTTAGATGAAAGCTTGATTCTTCTTGGTCAACTGAGTTAACGGTGCTGCTATCTTGGAGAAGTCTTGGATAAACTTTCGTTAATATCCCGCTAATCCCAAGAAACTTCTTACGTCTGTTGCATTCTTGGGCATAGACTAATCTTGTACTGTGGATACCTTCGCTGGATCCATGGCAATACCATTCTCTGAAACAACATGGCCCAAGAATCTCACTTCCCTCCTCCAAAAGTGACACTTATAAAATTTCGCTTTCAGTTGGTGTTTCCTCAACACCTCCATCACTTTCCTCAAACATTCCTTGTGTTCTTCCTCCGTCCTCGAATAAACTAAGATATCATCCACGAACACAAGAACAAACTTATTCAATTGATCTCTGAATACCCTATTCATAAGATCCAAAAAATATGTTGGTGCATTGGTCAACCCGAATGGCATGACCAACCACTCATAGAATCCAGATGGCATCCGAAATGTCGCTTTAGGTATACTCTCAGCTGTTACTCGGAGCTGATGAAAACTTGTTGCGATATCTAACTGAGAGAACACTCTCGCTCCATTCAACTGATCAAACAAATCGTCTATTCATGGAAGAAGATACTTATTCTTCCTCGTCACCTTGCTCAACTCGCGGTAGTCTACATATAAGTGAAGGGAACCATCGTCCTTAGTGGCAAATACAACTGGTGCTCCCCACTCGGAAACACTCCTTCGGATAAATCCCTTCTTCAAAAGATCGCCAACTTGTACTTCGAGCTCTCGCTGCTCCCTTGGCGCCATACGACGAAGTGGCATCACTATAGGTCTAGCATCATTCACTAAATCAATCTGAAACTCGATCTCTCGGTGTGGTGGAAGTCCGGTCACTTCTCCGAAGATGTCCGGATACTCGCCAGCAATAGGAACATCTGACAACTCATTGTGCGGGATGTCGAGGGAATCTAGAAAACTAGCCATCACCCTATCACTAGGTAGGCAACCAAACAATACCCTCTGCCCATCATCCTCTCTAATGGTCACCGAAGACTCTTCACAGTCTACCACCACCCCGTACCTTTAGAGCCAGTCGACTCCCAAAATAATGCCAAACCCAGTAAAGCCCAAAACAAAACAATCGCAAGCAAACATGCATCCATGAATCAATAAGACCAAATTTCGACAAATCATACTAAGGCTAGTCGAACCACCGATCGGATTCGTCGCAACTAAAGGTCTATCGACTATCTCGAGTCCCAATTCCAACCTGTCTACCAGGTCACTAGATATGAAGGAATGGGAAGCCCCGGTATGAAACAATACTCGAACAGGAACATCATAAATAGAAAGCATACCTTGAATAACGACACCTTTTCCCTTCTGCACCACAGTTGGGACATTCGACGAAGAAGGAACAACGTTGATAGCATATGCTTTCCCGATCTGCTTCTCTTTAGGAGGTTGTGGACATTTATCCTTGAAATGTCCCACTTGGCCACAGTTGAAACACTTCCTGTCTGCTGGCTTGGCTCTACAATCTTTAGCATAGTGGCCCTTCTTTCCACAGCTATAGCATTCTACATCTTTCTTATTCTTCTTTTTCCGACCATCCTTGGTTTGGTTCTGTTTCCTCTTATTGTAAGATCTTTTATTACCTTCACTGCTTGCTTGTGGTTTTGGCTTCTCTGTAGATGTAACAGCAACTTCGGTCTTCGACTTAGGGTAAAGACTCTTAGTTCTCAACGCCTTTCCCATAATAGACTCGAATGTCTCTTCTATATGATTTATGAGTCTCTCCCCCAAGTACTCATCTAAGCCAGTTATGAACTTCTTGTTCTTCTTCTTCTTCTCGGCAGTATCGATAAGAGATAATCCATATTTCGATAAAGTATTGAATTCAGCAATATACTCTGAGACTGCCCTACAATTCTGCTTAAGCTCCAAAAATTTCCTAAACAACTCTGATTTCTGAGCAGCTGGAATAAACTTATTACTGAAATGAGTCTTAAACTGATTCCAAGTAACTTGATCCTTAGGAGTAGCTGCTTTGATAGCATTCCACCAATTCATAGCCCGTCCTTGAAGTTGACATGATGTTAATTTTCTCTTCATTGCATAATCGATTCCCAAATCCTCGAAGATGCGCTCACAACTATCAAGCCAATCTTGAACTTCTGTAGCCGACTCCGTTTCGTGGAAAGAATTTCCACCAAGACTAGTATAATCCTCGTAGAGCTTTGCGAAATCGGCCCTAGGCACCTAAACTACTACACTACCACCGTTAGCGGCATTAGGGACTGCTCCTTGAGCATCCCTAAGCATCTCTCGCATGAAGGTAGTAAACATCGTCATTATATCAGGGACATTCCTACTGTTGTCCCCTGATCCCGTACTCCTCATATTTCGGCTCACCGTTCAATCTGTAAATAGAAAACGATTAATCATCTCCTTAGTGGTGCCAGTGCAGTGCAACTTCATCCTTAGATGTACTAATAGTATATATATATATAGTTTTTGAAAACCAAAATATCACAAATACGCGCTCTCATATACGTATATTATCTCTCCCTGATGTCTTCCCCTAAGTTAACTACGCAACCTAGGCTCTGATACTAAGTGTGACGGCCCGCCCCGAACCAGCCGACATTCCCGCGAAATGCATTATGCCAATGCCCAACTAGCACTGGATGGTCGCTAAAGGAAAAGGGTTTGAAACTATGAATCACAAAAGAACCTGTAGTATATCTCACAGCGCATGGAATAGAATATAATAATAACATATTTTTGACATAAAACAGGCGAGACAGTGCATAAGCTGAAAACTAAACCATAACCATCAGAGTAGCGGAATCCAAAATACATCTTATGATCTAAACCATTATTACAACTTCAAAGTACTGTCTCTAAAAAGAAATAAAAAAGGTGCACTACTAATGCCCAAAGTAGTGACCAACAACAACACAGGGAGAACATATATATAGTACGTGGAAGCCTTCTGCTCATCCACGGACAGCTACTCGTGCATACCACTTAACCTGTCTCTAGTCTACTCATTTAGGAGCACTCAGGGTAATAAGAAGAGACATAAAACTCTGGGTCAAACAAAGGTCTGGTATGAGCGATAGCAGCAAAGCAAAGCAAAACAATAACAAGTATAAATAATCATACCTGAACCTGGACCTGCAACCAAAGAGTTAGCAGAACAAGATGTACAGTACTCTAAGTAACATAATATAAAGTGTAAAGTGGAAGTGTGCATGTCATGGTGATAGCAAACAACCAAACATAGCAATCATCCTCACATCTCTCACTCAGTGCGTAAAGCATATGATATCCACCACTTTGATCACCAAATAATTTTCCAATACTACGATAACTTTTCCCTTTGGGGCCTTGACAACCCCACTGCGCTGGTCATAGTTAATAACACTTTGCTACGACCACTTTACCCCCTTGGAATCATGACGACTCCACTGCACTGGTCCATAGACATGCTATGATCACTTTGCCCCTTTGGAGTCATGACGACTCCACTACACTGATACATAGCCTATAATCTGTCTCTCAGTGGTGAACCAAATTTATATATATCGATAACCCCATTGCACAGTCCCGCAGCAAAGCCCAACTCACGAGGTTAACTCATTGGTTCCCATCTGGATCCTCAGTTCTAACTTCTCATTTGGACTTCCTTTGCATCTCGGGTTTTTGGTCATCATTACGGTCTAGTCTCCATTCGGTTCGATTTGTGTGAAGCATCTGTTCGCGCTCATACTTCGGTTCGGAGTAGCCGGTTTGTGGGTCTCCAGTCTGGGTCGTGGTCCTTCCTTCTGGGACCGGCTCGTGGTCCTTCTCCGGTTCGTGGGAAGGCGGTTCGTGGTCCAAGCTTCGTGACTCCGGTTCAGTTCGTGCGTTCTGCACTTACATGTTTTGTGAGTCCTAACCTTGGGTCTAGGGTGCACTCGTGGGTGAGTGGCTCGGCTCGTGAAGATGCTTCCCCGGTGGCTCGTGGAGCTTGGTCCACTCGTGAAGCGGGGTGTCACGATCGGGTCGGGTCGTGAGGGTGGTGTCACGATCGAGGGGGGGGTCTGACCAATTTCCTGCAACTTTTCCATCGTGCTATATACGCCATACGATGACATTTTCAACCATTCTAACTTTTCTATGCAATCACAAATCATACCAAATAGTAATAGCAACATTTAGAATCAACCATTAACATCAAAAAAACAATCTAACATGTTAATATGGATCAAACATACCCAAAACCATGATTTTCCCCTTAATCCCCTTAACCATGTTTTAACTACAGGATTAGCAAACTTAGTCCACAAATAAATTTTCCCCTTTAATCACCCTGATTAGTCGTAATTAGTGAATAAAAATTCTAATCACCCACCTTAGCCACAAATAAATTTCAGATCAGAAACTCTAACTGATTTATCATAGATCCCAATGTATTCTAATAGCTCTATCTCAATTTCTATGCTAATCCGCCTTAAGTTGAAGTAGATTTGGCTAATATGTGATTAGAAAGTGATTAAAGATGAATTTAGAAGGTGGAGGCCATTGCTAGGGTTGAAGAGATGATAAGTGCCCGCTGAAAAATGAATAAAACTAATTTCCCAAACCCTATCAGCCTTCCCATAACCCTAATCCCGAAATGGGTTATGGGCCTAGCTGCTAATCACCCTATTAAGCCCAAATATGTTGTTTTTCATCTTCCAAACCTTATTTCAGCCCTAACTCCCAAACGGTAAGTCCGTTTGGTTAACGTGACCACTCTACAGAAAGGTAAACCATAATCTGAATCCAATGGAAGTGGTTTCAGGTAAAAACTCCTTACTAATCAAAAGTTATAGGCAAAACAAGATTCGTTAAGAACAAAACGGCCTTTTAAAATTTGGTGAAAATCGTGAACATGGGAAATGACACCAATAGTCGTTTCCCAAAGTTACACAACCATATGACTTCGTATGAAAAATAAAATAAATATTCTACGATCCTCCGGTACGTAGAATGCGGGTCGTTACACTAATTATCACAATTAGATCTCTTGGGACATCATCTGTCATCCCAAAAGTGAAGGTGGCTTAGGACTTCGAAATCCAAAGGATACCTGTACTGCCTTTGCTTATAAGCTGTGGGCTAGGTTTGACGTGAACGATTCCTTATGGTCGTCGTTTCTTCATGCCAAGTACCGCTGGCTTCAGGCCGTGAGATACACTGGTGTCCCATCTTATGCCAGTGAGACGTGAAAACGCATGCAATCCGTGAAAGTGTTCTCAGATTCCCACGGTGGCAGATCCAAATGGGACTGCAGTCCCTTCTCGGTTAGAGCATCCTAGAGCTCCGCGAGAATGCCTTCTCCAACCCTCCTTATCTTCTCCTTCATCTGGGATACTCGTATTCCTCCGAAGGTTTCTCTTTTTATGTGGCGGACCCTCTACGAAGGGCTCCCAATAGACGAAAATGTCTAGAGAATTGGCATCCCTTTGGCTTCTCGTTGCAAGTGCTGTGGATCAGGGGCAGCGAAATCCATATCTCAGTTGTTTTTCTTTGGCTTCTCCGCCAGAACTGTTTGGAACTACTAGGGAATCTGGTAGGTGTTCGAGGTAATGCATCCTCTCTTGGTGATCTTTTGCGGAATTGGTGGTACTGTATCCCAGGAAAATCTTTGAGATCTATCCTTTTCCACCTAATTCCTTGTCTCATATGCTGGATATCCAATGCTCGAGGAATAAAGTGATTTTCGATGAGGTACCTATGGACCCCTCGTCTATCATCCGAAAGGTAAAGAATGACGTTTTCCTTACCTTTCGTGGGAGGTTTTCCTTACCTTTCGTGGGAGATAGTTTAGAGGTTTATTCGGCTCCCGCTCTCAGTGGCTTGCAGGAACTTTTGAGGTTTCATTGGTTCCTTCAGCCTCTCGCCAAGGCATTGGTTAAACCTGTTGCTTGTAGGTTAGCAGGACCCGTCCCTCTCTCCTCTCCACACCTCCCTACCCCCTTTTATGTTGACTTTGTTTTCTAGTTCTATAGGGTCGGGATATACAGGTTTGTTGGACCGCTTGCTATTGGGTGATCAGGAGATGGACTTGTTGCTGGTTTTGGAGCCTTCTCTGATTCAGATTGCTTGTTCTTCTGCCTACTGAGATGATAGGCATTATCAGTGGATCTAGAGCTTACAGTTGCATGGTTTTCTGTCATTACTTTTGGGAGCTGCATTGGCTCCTTTTCCGAGTTCCTTGGACTTGTGGTGACTAGTTCGGCTCAGCGTTTCTTTAGGCGATCCGAGTAGCATATTCTCTTTTTCGGTTTGGCCTTGATGTGCCTTTTGTGTATCTTTGATTTTTTTTTTGTCTTTCCTATTATACTGTTATACTAAAAAAAGACAATATATAAACCTAATAAGAAAGTTATTAGGTCAAAAAATAAGTTAAGGTTCGGTAGCAAAGGTTGGTTAGTGGTACAGTTAGTTAATGAAAGAATAATGGATTGAGTTGTAATAACGATGTTTTATATTGTAACGTCCCACATTTTTATCGGTTTGAATTTGAATATTTAAACAGTTTAAATATTGAATTTGTAATATAAGCAGATTTATATATTAATTGAAACGAAGTTGAACGTATAAAAACATATATTAAATATAATCGAGCCCGTAATATCGCGGCAGTTCGTAATTTAATGTTCTGAACCTCAACTGAGTGTACATGACCCGTTATTAGTCGAATTTCTGCGAAACAAAAAATGTTGGAATCTGTTAAACTGTTTCTTTCTAACAGAAGTAAAAAATCAGGATTTCGTATTACATATTGTGAGTTGTGTCCAAATCAAATTTCCCAAAAGTCGCTATGAAATCGTCTATCGACCGTAACGGTTTATTTGAAATAACTAAATATCGGATTCGAATTTGAACAAGGTTCTGTTGGGACGTAGTGATAATTTAATTTTTAGATTTTTACTATAATTTTTAATTAATTAAATAAGCAACTTTTTATTTGGAGTATTTTGCACCCTATATCGATATTTTGGAGTTTCACAATATGAGTTAACCTACCGATATTATTTTATTTTTGGGATCATGACACCTCGCTGGACACGACCGTAATCTTATTTCTGTCCCTAGTGGCTCGAACAAGAATATAATATTGTGTAGCACTGTACACAAAATGTTTGAAATATAAAAAAATAACCAAAACATACATATGCCACAACGGACATAAACATATATATTAAACATTCTGTACGTCTCCTTTTACTTAGCAAATAAGGAACTAAGTTAATATAAATATACATACGGCATGGACGTTCATACGGAGACATTGAGGTGAAAACTCATTTGCAAGCTACCCTAAAGACATCAAGGCTTGCAGACCTAACATGTACAAATCATGTACAGACCGCTTTGGAAAAACCTAAAGCTTCATTGCCAAGCTACAGACCTGTCATTTCCGCATAGGTATACTTTGAAAATTTAGCTAAAAACATAAACTTCACGTGCTATGTACCTATATACGTTGTGAAGAGCACACCCTTTTTTTCTTGATGTCTTCATCAAAATTTAATGAACCGTATCTTAAGCCATTTCCCTAGACTACATCTATGTTTGAAATATATCCCTATGACTTCATCACAAAGTAAAAAGACATGAAAACCCATGTTGCTAAAGGAAGTAGGTGCTATTGTCTACACCGTGGTCTTCACGTAACCATGAAGCTATAAATATGCCAGCGCAGGATTTTGTTTCAAGAAAAAATGAAAACAAAGAAAAATATAAGATCTAGTCGTATACTCCTCTGAAAAATCTCAAACTAAAAATATAAATAAAACGAAAGCCACCTTCTTCAAACAGGGTGTGGCCTCCTCAATATGAACGGGAAGATGTACTGGTGTGTAGGCGAGCTTCAGTGTGGAAGGGACTAAATGCACTAGTGAGGGCTGAAGGGGATGATACTGGAGTCTCGGTCGAAGTGAAAATGGTAGAAGTTGGGTGTTAGAATGTGGATGTCGGATGTATTTTTGCATGGAGGTACTCAGTAGCGTTCGAGTTTGTGATGGTGGGATAAGGTGTAAGAACCTGATGATCAGAAAGGGAGGAGGGTATGAAATAAGATGGGGCTGAAGGATCGAATATCAGGAAGGTGGACATGCGAACTGGTGAAGCATGATTGGGAGCATGCATAGGCACTGGGGTACGTGCGTTTAGAGATATGAGAAAGGGTACATACGGTTGATGCATAGGGGAGCTGGAGTATTTTACTGGAAATTTTATGGACCGGTTGTGGGTGCTTTGGAGTTGACGTCTTTGGTGGAGCGATAGGTAAGCTGCGCCAGAAGCTGGGGACTAGATATCTTGCTAGTGTGGTGGACGTGTAACTGATGGAAGAAGTGTAGTGGGTTTGTGTTGCAGCAGCTTTCAGTGGTGAAGAAAAGGAAGTATCTGCGGATGGTAAAAGGAAGTATCTGCTGATGGTAACAAGACTTAATGGTCAAAACAGGAGTATACGTTTAGTAACGGGCAATGTATTGATGAAAGACAGTGCTACCAAGGTGGAGCTGATATGGCGTTGAGGAGATGCGAGAATATAGTGGAGTGCAAAATCTAGAACTTGCGTGTAAAATTGTAGGAGAAGAGCATCATGGAACCGTGAATACAAGGACCGGTATACTACGTTCAGATGGTGTAGGATGGTTTGCATTTGAACATGAATGAATATAAGTTGGGTTCAAGCATATGCAGGCAAGTAGAAGAATCGCATGGGGAGGAGTAACAATGTCGGAACCTGATGAACAGAGAACAAAGTAAAGGGGGCCGCATGTTTTAAAATAGAGAGTTTTGGGTGATCTCAGTTTGAACTACATGCGTTTGTAGCCTTTATACGAATGGTAATGCCTCGTTGGGCTGAGGAAATGCATGGCGGAGGGGGTTATATGAAGTCTGGTATTTGTAGGTGCGTGTTTTAAAAGAAGAACGCAAATACTGTAAGCGTTTACTGGGGTATGCCTATTCAATGATACAGTAAAGGATAAGGAGAGATTAGATGATGTTATTGGTGCATGGAATGGTGGTGATTCCATTCAATCTCATGAAGAAGTGGTGAACCGTTGAATAAAAATGTGAGGCTGGAAAATCATTTTCTGGCATATTTAAAGGACCAAGTAGGCAACGATGTCATGCATGGTGGCGGACTGAAAGGTGTTTCAGTTGACGGTGGTGACACACGGTCGACGTCAGGCGGGTCCAGCAATACGGCAAGGTGATGATCGGAAGCGCAGTGGATGGTATGTTGAGGATGCAGTGTTTTTCTTTCTCTGTTCGAAGAAAAGAGAAGCGTCCAAGCAGAATAAATTACTGGAACCGGTTTGGAGCAACTTGGAGTTCGTGACGGATTATGGCAAAATTAAATCGTTTGATCAGATCTATCGACCAACGTAAATCGTTATTTAACGGTTATCACGCAAAGGTGAGTAAATTCACTAACTCTGATCTATTTTAAAATATTATAATTATATTTTAATATTGGTTGGATGATGTGTGATGGTCGTATAATTAGATTTCAATTAAATTGGTTGAAATATATACATCGTTGCATATGTACACATGATCGGTTGGACACTGATTCCATCGATTATAATATTCCCTAGTATAGAGTTAGTGTAAATTGTGATGACTAACATCTGTGGATGCAGGAAACCGGTTAGAGGAATCCAACCGGATTCAACGATATTTATCTGTACTGTTGGATTTATATTATATAAGCGTAACTGTTATGTCAAAATTATTTATAAAGGTGAATATTACAGCGTATGACAAGTTTTTAAACTATAGCGATAAATTAGCATTGTTGACCAAACTTAAGCGTGATTTTTATATATAGCACTACTCCCTAGGAAATGTATTAAAGTAATTTATTTTAGAAATTATAATCTGATAGGATAGTTAATATTTGGTTTTAAACCAATAAATTATAGTAGGGTATGAAATCGATATTTAGTTATAAACTCGATAATGATTAATAAGAACCTGACTTAGAAATAGAGTTTATCAAATAAAATGGGAATATAAATTATAAAAGGTAGTCGGTAAATAGGATATGAACCTGTAAGGGTATTTATTTCTAGAATGAAGAGTTAAGCAAATAATTTGCAGATTGATGATTAAATGAGAACTTGAAATGTTTTCCAAAGATTTATAAGGTATATTTTCTAAAATATAGAAAATAAGAAATGGGGAAAATGATAGGAATGTTTCCGAAGATTAATAACGTATATTTTCTGGGATATGAGAAGTTGGAAAATTAATATAAATAAAAAGGGGCTAGTGATTGTGTGATAATTCATTGTACATTTGAATGCATGTTGTTTTTACTTCGATAGTTAAATAACCGACTATCGAAGTGTTTTGACCATCGTTGTCAATACAGAGAGACCGGTTGGATTTATTATCTGAAAACCACTCCATATAGGCATAAGCGCTGCGAATTAGATTATGCTGAAGACAATTGAAGACGAAGTGAAATGCAAGGGTCGTCTTGTTCCAGAATGGTGCTTTCTGTTTGTCCAGTCACAGGACAACTTGTATGGAAGTGTGTCTGACAGAGTATACCTAACAAATCACATAAGGTTGATCTCTAAAAGGTATTACGTCTGGTGGTGGAGGAATTCGTTCCTCTTAGCTTTTATACCTGTGATATGTTTGGGAATTGATTAGTGAATTGACGGGTTTGACGATGTGGCATTCAAAGTGAATGGTGATCAGATGTTCTGAAGATAGACGTAGCTTCTAGCCTCACAGCCGGGAAATGACAGAAGTTGGGCTAGGCAGCATGGCTAGTTGGGTCATACCCAAGTAGGGTGTATTGTCACCGATCTAGAGAAAATTCATATTTGTTCTTCTTTTTCGATTCTGTATCTTCGGATTACGGTTGGATGGCCAACAACCGTGGGTGGCAATATATTCGATACACTCAAGCTAAATGAGTGGTCGGTCATATGTGGCCGGGTTGCAAGACGTTCTTGTTGAACCTTGGGTGTATCCCCTCTAGAGTACACTGATCAGAAGGTGCTCCCAGACCTTGCCTGTTGGAATCCAATCCCCAATAAGCGCCCTGTGGTTTATGATTTTATACTATATATATATGTGGAGCGTGAGATGCAAGCGTTCTGCTACTTTAATAATTATTTGTTTAGACATTATCATAATATCACTCGATTTGATATCAAAGTATTTTGGGTTATAGTAAGGTAAAAACCGTCCACGTTTATGTGTGGACTGGTCTTACTATTATCCTTTTTGTTTCAAAAGGATTTTCAAAGTTAAATAGTATGGTTGGAGTTTACTCACACTAGTCCCACGACTGACCCAGAGTTTATTTGTTTGTGTTTTCCCTAAACTCTTGGGTGCCCAAATTTGTACGGGCAGTCAAGTGTTTCAGGATTTTGCAGATTCACTTGGAGGAGCTCGAAGCAGAAGGCTCCACCGTTAGTATTTAGAGATTATTTCCGCTGTGATATGATGTATTGTACTCTGATAATGGTATGTATGTACAATACAGTTTTGTATTTAAAGTTATGTTATATAATATATTTTATTAGTTCCGCTATGAGTTTCGTGTTTACTCTGATTCTGATGTTCTTCTTCTTCTTCTTCTTCTTCTATTCTATTAGTTCTATCTTATCTTTCTCATCCTCTTAATTCTTTCCATTAATGATCTGAATTTTTGTGCACTTTGAGTTGAATGTGTAGGATATTAGTCCACTCAAATTGGTATGGATTTTTGGGCCGTTATAGTTGGTATCAGAGTTATTGGTTAAGCAATTACCTTGGCTCTGTGGCGTGACTCAATAGAGATGGGGTTAGTAGTACCCTAGATTGAGTTTGAGTGTATATATATGAGCGCGTATTTGTACATCAAAATAATAACTGTTTTATATTATGTTAATGGATCTGTTGGGTGGTATATAAATTTCAGATTGATGCGTTTAGCTGACGAGGTCGATCGGGATTTATAAATGCTTGGATAGAGAAATTTGACATAGTATTGTTTTAAAAATTGGGTGAATGAAATATTTATACCCAAAATATATTTTGATATAAAAGAAATATATATCTTGATATTATTATAATATATTGGATCTGTGACCATTATTATGATCGAATAAGATTTATAATTAAGTGGTTATGTAAATAACCAATCGAAATTCATATAAATATATAACAATCAGATGGATTAACTCTGAAATTTAAACCAGAATTGGAATTAAAATTCTAAAACATGAAAAATGTTGTAAATGAAATTTGAATAAAATACATGGAATTTTAAGATCCTGGGAATTTTTGAAATATTATCCAAATGTCGAAAAGATATTTTGAAGTAATTTTCGAAAATAAAGTGTTTAAAATGGTTTTGAAAGTGATATAGTATTGAACTCACTTCGGCCACTGGAAAATAATTCTGATAATGACTGCAGCATTATCAGTGTTCATTTTCAAGTTTCTGAATGACAAATTACTACCACAGATTTTGAATTGTTTTAAGAAATACAAGTGTTGTGAATTGTTTTGAAATATTTTGAATTCGTACTATTATATGTAAATAAAAATGAATTCAAAATTATTTGAAATAAAACCCAGGACTTTGAATTCTGAAATTTAAAATTTAACTCATGAAGTTAAATAGCTTGAAATGGTGATAGTGAATAAATTTGTGAAATGAGATATTGGAGTGGAACCGAGTTTGGTTATGGAATTGGATTGTTGACCAAGAATTTGGAAGTGAGAAGGAACTAGAAGTTGAAATGAAATAAGGCTTGATTATAAGAGAATTATTGATATAAGGATAAAGGATTCGACGCAAGGATTGAGTTATGGGGATGTGAAGTATGAAATTTCAACCAAGCAGGTTGTGAGGAGTTAGAATTAGAGCATCTCCACTTCTTAGCAATTTCGAGGACGAAATTATTTTAAAGGGGAAGGAATGTAACGTCCCACATTTTTATCGGTTTGAATTTGAATATTTAAATCAGTTTAATTATTGAATTCGTAATATAAGCAGATTTATATATTAATTGAAACGAAGTTGAACATATAAAAATATATATTAAATATAATTAAGCCCGTAATATCGCGACAGTTCGTAATTTAACGTTCTGAAGTTCAACTGAGTGTACAGGACCCGTTATTACTCGGATTTCTGCGAAACAAGAAACGTTGTAATTTGTTAAACTGTATCTTTCTAACAGAAGTAAAAAATCGGGATTTCGTATTATAGATTGTGAGTTGTGTCCAAATCAAATTTCCAAAAAGTCGCTATGAAATCGTATATCGACCGTAATGGTTTATTTGAAATAACTAGATATCGGATTCAAATTTGAATAAGGTTCTCTTGGGACGTAGTGATAATTTAATTTTTAGAATTTTACTGTAATTTTTAATTAATTAAATAAGCAACTTTTTATTTGGAGTATTTTGCACCCTATATCGATATTTTAGAGTTTCACAATATCAGTTAAACTACCGATATTATTTTATTTTTGGGATCGTGACACCTCGCTGGACACGACCGTAATCTTATTTCTGTCCCTGGTGGCTCGAACATGAATATAATATTGTGTAGCGTTGTACACAAAATGTTTGAAATATAAAAAAATAACCAAAACATATCTGTGCCTCAACAGACATAAACATATATATTAAACATTCTGTACGTCTCCTTTTACTTAGCAAATAAGGAACTAAGTTAATATAAGTATACATACGGCATGGACGTTCATACGGAGACACTAATGTGAAAACTCATTTGCAAGCTACCCTAAAGACATCAAGGCTTGCAGACCTAACATGTAAAATCATGTACAGACCGCCTAGGAAAAACCTAAAGCTTCATGGCCAAGCTACAGACCTGTCATTTCCGCATAGGTATACTTTGAAAATTTAAGGTAAAAACATCAACTACACATGCTATGTACCTATATACGTTGTGAAGAGCGCACCCTATTTTTCTTGATGTCTTCATCAAAATTTAATGAACCATACCTTAAGCCATTTCCCTAGACTACATCTATGTTTGAAATATATCCCTATGACTTCATCACAAAGTAAAAAGATCTGAAAACCCAAGTTGCTAAAGGAAGTAGGTGCTATTGTCTACACCGTGGTCTTCACGCAACTATGAAGCTATAAATATGCTAGCGCAGGATTTTGATTCAAGAAAAAATGAAAACAAAGAAAAAATATAAGATCTAGTCGTATACTCCTCCGAAAAATCTCAAACTAAAAATATAAATAAAACGAAAGCCACCTTCTTCAAACAGGGTGCGGCCTCCTCAATATGAACGGGAAGATGTACTGGTGTGTGGGCGAGCTTCAGTGTGGAAGGGACTGAATGCACCAGTGAGGGCTGAAGGGGATGATGCTGGAGTCTCGGTCGAAGTGAAATGGTAGAAGTTGGGTGTTAGAATGTGGACGTTGGATGTATTTTTGCCTGGAGGTATAAGTAGCATTCGAGTTTGTGATGGTGGGTTAAGGTGGAAGAACTTGATGATCAGAAAGGGAGGAGGGTATGAAATAAGATGGGGCTGAAGGATCGAATGTCAAGAAGGTGGACATGCGAACTAGTGAAGCATGAATGGGAGCAAGCGTAGGCACTGGGGTACGTGCGTTTCGAGATATGAGAAAGGGTACATACGGTTGATGCATAGGGGAGCTAGAGTATTCTACTGGAAATTTTGTAGACGGTTGTGGGTGGTTTGGAGTTGACGTCTTTGGTGGAGCGGCAGGTAAGCTGCGCTAGAGGCTAGGGACTAGATATCTTGCTAGTGTGGTGGACGTGTAACCGATGGAAGAAGTGTAGTGGGTTTGTGTTGCAACATCTTTCTGTGGTAAAGAAAAGGAAGTATCTGCGGATGGTAAAAGGAAGTATCTGCTGATGGTAACAAGACTTCGTGATCAAAACAGGAGTATACGGTTAGTAAGGGGCAGTGTATTGATGAAAGACAGTGCGACCAAGGTGGAGCTGATATAGCGTTGAGGAGATGCGAGAATATAGTGGAGTGCAAAATCTGGAACTTGCTTGTAAAATTGTAGGAGAAGAGCATCATGGAACCGTGAATTCAAGGACCGGGTATACTGCGTTCAAATGGTGTGGGAAGGTTTGCATTTGAACATGAATGAACGTAAGTTGGGTTCAAGCATATGCAGGCAAGTAGAAGAATCACAAGGGGAGGAGTAACAATGTCGAAACGTGATGAACAGAGAACGAAGTGAAGGGGGCCGCATGTTTTAAAATGGAGAGTTTTGGGTGATCTCAGTTTGAACTACATGCGTTAGCAGCCTTTATACGAATGGTAATGCCACGTTGGGCAGAGGAAACGCATGGCGGAGTGGGTTCCATGAAGTCTGGTATTTGTAGACGCGTGTTTTAAAAGAAGAAGGCAAATGCTGTAAGCGTTTACTGGGGTATGCCGGTTCAATGATACAGTAAAGGAGAAGGAGAGATTAGAAAATGTTACTGGTGCATGGAATGGTGGTGATTCCATTCAATCTCCTGAAGAATGGTGAACTGATGAATAAAAATGTGAGGTTGGAAAATCATTTTCTGGCATATTTAAAGGACCAAGTAGGCCATGGTGTCATGCATGGCGGCGGACTGAAAGGTGTTTCGGTTGACGGTGGTGACACACGGTCGACGTCAGGTGGGTCCAGCAGTGAGGCAAGGTGATGTTCGGAAGCGCAGTGGATGGTATGTTAAGGATGAAGTGTTTTTCTTTCTCTGTTCGAAGAAAAGAGAAGCGTCCAAGCATAATAAATTATTGGAACCGGTTTGGAGCAACTTGGAGTTCGTTACGGATTATGGCAAAATTAAATCGTTTGACCAGATCTATCGACCAACATAAATCATTATTTAAAGGTTAACACGTAAAGGTGAGTAAATTCACTAACTCTGATCTATTTTAAAATATTATGATTATATTTAAATATTGGTTGGATGATGTGTGATGGACGTATAAGTAGATTTCAATTAAATTGGTTGAAATATATACATCGTTGCATATGTACACATTATCGGTTGGACACTGATTCCAACGATTATAATATTCCCTAGTATAGAGTTAGTGTAAATTGTGATGACTAACATCTGTGGAGGTAGGAAACCGGCTGGAGGAATCCAACCGGATTCCCTGATATTTGTTTGTATTATTGGATTTATATTATATAAGCGTAACTTTTATGTCGAAATTAGTTCTAAAGGTGAATATTACAGCGTATGACAAGTTTTTAAACTATAGCGATAAATTAGCATTATTGACCAAACTTAAGCGTGATTTTTATATATAGCACTACTCCCTAGGAAATGTATTAAAGTAATTTAATTTATAAATTATAATCTGATAGGATAGTTAATATTTGGTTTTAAACAAATAAATTATACTAGGGTATGAAATCGATATTTAGTTATAAACTTGATATTGATTAATAAAAACTTGACTTAGAAATAGAGTTTATCAAATAGAATGGGAATATAAATTATAAAAGGTAGTCGGTAAATAGGATATGAACCTGTAAGGGTATTTATTTCTAGAATGAAGAGTTAAGCAAATAATTTGCAGATTGAAATGATTAAATGAGAACTGGAAATGTTTTCCAAAGATTTATAAGGTACATTTTATAAAATATAGAAAATAAGAAATGGGGAAAATGATAGGAATGTTTCCGAAGATTAATAACGTATATTTTCTAGGATATGAGAAGTTGGAAAATTAATATAAATAAAAAGGGGCCAGTGATTGTGTGATGATTCATTGTACATTTGAATGCATGTTGTTTTTACTTTAATAGTTAAATAACCGACTATCGAAGTGTTTTGACCATCGTTGTCAATACAGAGAGACCAGTTGGGTTTATTATCTGAAAACCACTCCGTATAGGCATAAGAGCTGCGAATTAGATTATGCTGAAGACAATTGAAGACGGAGTGAAATGCAAGGGTTGTCCTGTTCCAGAATGGTGATTTCTATTTGTCCAGTCCCAGGACAACTTGTATGGACGAGTGTCTGACAGAGTATACCTGACAAATCACATAAGGTTGATCTCTAAAAGGTATTACGTCTGGTGGAGGAGGAATTCATTCCTCTTAGCTTTTATACCCGTGATATGTTTGGGAATCTATTAGTGAATTGACGAGTTTGACTATGTGGCATTCAAAGTGAATGGTGATCAGATGTTCTGAAGATAGACATAGCCTCTAGCCTCACAGCCGGGAAATGACAGAAGTTGGGATAGGCAGCATGGCTAGTTGGGTCATACCCAAGCAGGGTGTGTTGTCACCGATCAAGAGAAAATTCATATTTGTTCTTCTTTTTTGATTCTGTATCTTCGGATTACGGTTGGATGGCCAACAACCGTGGGTGGCAATATATTCGATACACTCAAGCTAAATGAGTGGTCGATCATGTGTGGCCGGGTTGCAAGACGTTCTTGTTGTACCCTGGGTGTATCCCCTCTAGAGTACACTGATCAAAAGGTGCTCCCATACCTTGTCTGTTGGAATCCAATCCCCAATAAGCGCCCTACGGTTTATGATTTTATACTATATAAATGTGGAGCGTGAGATGCAAGCGTTCTGCTACTTTGATAATTATTTGTTTAGACATTATCATAATATCACTCGATTTGATATCAAAGTATTTTGGGTTATAGTAAGGTAAAAACCGTCCATGTTTATGTGTGGACTGGTCTTACTACTATCCTTTTTGTTTCAAAAGGATTTTCAAAGTTAAACAGTATGGTTGGAGTTTACTCACACCAGTCCCACGACTGACCCAGAGTTTTTTTGTTTGTTTTTTCCCTAAACTCTTGGGTGCCCAAATTTGTACCGGCAGTCAAGTGTTTCAGGATTTTGCAGATTCACTTGGAGGAGCTCGAAGCAGAAGGCTCCACCATTAGTATTTAGAGATTATTTCTGATGTGATATGGTGTATTGTACTCTGATAATGGTATGTATATACAATACAGTTTTGTATTTAAAGTTATGTTATATAATACATTTTATTAGTTCCGCTGTGAGTTTCGTGTTTACTCTGATTCTGATGTTCTTCTTCTTCTTCTATTCTATTAGTTCTATCTTATCTTTCTCATCCTCTTAATTCTTTCCATTAATGATCTGAATTTTCGTGCACTTTGAGTTGAATGTGTAGGATATTGGTCAGCTCAAATTGGTACGGATTTTTGGGCCATTACAGTTGATATCAGAGCTATTGGTTAAGTAATTACCTTGGCTCTGTGGCGTGACTCAATAGAGACGGGGTTAGTAGTACCCTAGATTGAGTTTGAGTGTATATATATGAGTGCGTATTTGTACATCAATATAAAAACTGTTTTATATTATGCTGATGGATCTGTTGGGTGGTATATAAATTTCAGATCAATGCGTTTAGCTGACGAGGTCGATCGGGATTTATAAATGCTTGGATAGAGAAATTTGACATAGTATTGTTTTAAAAGCTGGGTGAATGAAATATTTTTACCCAAAATATATTTTGATATAAAAGAAATATATATCTTGATATTATTATAATATATTGGATGTATGGACATTATTATGATCGAATAAGATTTATAATTAAGTGGTTATGTAAATAACCAATCGAAATTCGTATAAATATATAACAATCAGATGGATTAACTCTGAAATTTAAACCAGAATTGGAATTAAAATTCTGAAACATGAAAAATGTTGTAAATGAAATTTGAATTAAATATATGGAATTTTAAGATCCTGGGAAAATTTTGAAATATTATCCAAATGTCGAAAAGATATTTTGAAGTAATTTTCGAAAATAAAGTGTTTAAAATGGTTTTGAAAGTGATATAGTATTGATCTCACTTTGGCCAATGGAAAATAATTCTGATAATGACTACAGCATTATTAGTGTTCATTTTCAAGTTTCTGAGTGACAGGTTACTACCACAGATTTTGAATTGTTTTAAGAAATACAAGTGTTGTGAATTGTTTTGAAATATTTTGAATTCCTACTATTATATGTAAATAAAAGTGAATTCAAACAGATTTGAAATAAAACCCAGGACTTTGAATTCTGAAATTTAAAATTTAACTCATGAAGTTAAATAGCTTGAAATGGTGAAAGTGAATAAATTTGTGAAATGAGATATTGGAGTGGAACCGAGTTTGGTTATGGAATTGGATTGTTGACCAAGAATTTGGAAGTGAGATGGAACTGGAAGTTGAAATGAAATAAGGCTTGAGTATAAGAGAATTATTGATATAAGGATAAAGGATTCGACGCAAGGATTGAGTTATGGGGATGTGAAGTATGAAATTTCAACCAAGCAGGTTTTGAGGAGTTAGAATTAAAGCACCTCCACTTCTTAGCAATTTCGAAAACGAAATTATTTTAAGGGGGAAGGAATGCAACTTCCCACATTTTTATCGGTTTGAATTTGAATATTTAAATCAGTTTAAATATTGAATTCATAGTATAAGCAGATTTATATATTAATTGAAACGAAGTTGAACGTATAAAATATATATTAAATATAATCGTGCCCGTAATATCGCGGTAGTTCGTAATTTAACGTTCTGAAGTTCAACTGAGTGTACAGGACCCGTTATTAGTCGAATTTCTACGAAACAAGAAACGTTGGAATCTGTTAAACTGTATCTTTCTAACAGAAGTAAAAAATCGGGATTTTGTGTTACAGATTGTGAGTTGTGTCCAAATTAAATTTCCAAAAAATTGCTATGAAATCGTATATCGACCGTAATGGTTTATTTGAAATAACTAGATATCGGATTCAAATTTGAACAAGGTTCTTTTGGGACGTAGTGATAACTTAATTTTTAGAATTTTACTGTAATTTTTAATTAATTAAATAAGCAACCTTTTATTTGGAGTATTTTGCACCCTATATCGATATTTTGGAGTTTCACAATATCAGTTAACCTACCGATATTATTTTATTTTGGGATCGTGACACCTCGCCGAACACAACCGTAATCTTAATTCTGTCCCTAGTGGCTCGAACATGAATATAATATTGTGTAGCTTTGTACACAAAATGTTTGAAATATAAAAAAATAACCAAAACATATCTATGCCACAACAGACATAAACATATATATTAAACATTCTGTACGTCTCCTTTTACTTAGCAAATAAGGAAGTAAGTTAATATAAATATACATACGGCATGGATGTTCATACGGAGACATTGATGTGAAAACTCATTTGCAAGCTACCCTAAAGACATCAAGGCTTGCAGGCCTAACATGTACAAATCATGTACAGACCGCCTAGGAAAAACCTAAAGCTTCATGGCCAAGCTACAAACCTGTAATTTCCGCATAGGTATACATTGAAAATTTAAGCTAAAAACATCAACTGCACATGCTATGTACCTATCTACGTTGTGAAGAGCACACCCTATTTTTCTTGATGTCTTCATCAAAATTTAATGAACCATACCTTAAGCCATTTCCCTAGACTACATCTATGTTTGAAATATATCCCTATGACTTCATCACAAAGTAAAAACATCTGAAAACCCACGTTGCTAAAGGAAGTAGGTGCTATTGTCTACACCGTGGTCTTCACGCAACTATGAAGCTATAAATATGCCAGCACAGGATTTTGTTTCAAGAAAAAATGAAAACAAAGAAAAATATAAGATCTAGTCGTATACTCCTCCGAAAAATCTCAAACTAAAAATATAAATAAAACGAATGCCACCTTCTTCAAACAGGGTGCGACCTCCTCAATATGAATGGGAAGATGTACTGGTGTGTGGGCGAGCTTCAGTGTGGAAGGCACTGAATGCACCAGTGAGGGCTGAAGGGGATGATGCTGGAGTCTCGGTCGAAGTGAAATTGGTAGAAGTTGGGTATTAGAATGTGGACGTCGGATGTATTTTTGCATGGAGGTACTCAGTAGCATTCGAGTTTGTGATGGTGGGTTAAGGTGGAAGAACTTGATGATCAAAAAGGGAGGAGGGTACGAAATAAGATGGGGCTGAAGGATCGAATGTCAGGAAGGTGGACATGCGAACTGGTGAAGCATGAATGGGAGTATGCGTAGGCACTAGGGTACGAGCGTTTAGATATATGAGAAATGGTACAAATGGTTGATGCATAGGGGAGTTGGAGTATTCTACTGGAAATTTTGCGGACCGGTTGTGGTTGCTTTGTAGTTGACGTGCGGTAGGTAAGATGCGCTGGAAGCTGGGGACTAGATATCTTGCTAGTGTGGTGGACGTGTAACCGATGGAAGAAGTGTAGTGGGTTTGTGTATTGTCACTAATCTAGAAAAAATTCATATTTGTTCTTCTTTTTTGATTCCGTATCTTCGAATTACGGTTGGATGACCAACAACCGTGGGTGGAAATATATTCGATACACTCAAGCTAAATGAGTGGTCGGTCATGTGTGGCTGGGTTGCAAGATGTTCTTGTTGAACCCTGGGTATATCCCCTCTAGAGTACACGGATCAAAAGGTGCTCCCATACCTTGTCTGTTGGAATCCAATCCCCAAAAAGCGCCCTGCGGTTTATGATTTTATACTATATATATGTGGAGCGTGAGATGCAAGCGTTCTGCTACTTTGATAATTATTTGTTTAGACATTATCATAATATCACTCGATTTGATATCAAAGTATTTTGGGTTATAGTAAGGTAAAAACCGTCCATATTTATATGTGGACTGGTCTTACTATTATCCTTTTTGTTTCAAAAGGATTTTCAAAGTTAAACAGTATGGTTGGAGTTTACTCACACTAGTCCCACGACTGACCCGGAGTTTATTTGTTTGTGTTTTCCCTAAACTCTTGGGTGCCCAAATTTGTACGGGCAGTCAAGTGTTTCAGGATTTTGCAGATTCACTTGGAGGAGCTCAAAGCAGAAGACGCCACTGTTAGTATTTAGAGATTATTTCCGATGTAATATGATGTATTTTACTCTGATAATGGTATGTATATACAATACAGTTTTGTATTTAAAGTTATGTTATATAATACATTTTATTAGTTCCGCTGTGAGTTTCGTGTTTACTCTGATTCTGATGTTCGTCTTCTTTTTCTATTTTATTAGTTCTATCTTATCTTTCTCATCCTCTTAATTCTTTCCATTAATGATATGAATTTTTGTGCACTTTGAGTTGAATGTGTAGGATATTAGTCAGCTTAAATTGGTACGGATTTTTGGGTCGTTACATATATGACATCGGTTTAATCAATAAAAAGGATATGGGAAAAACAAGTTTCCAAATAACATCATAGATGTGTTTCTAAGTATATATAATGAAATGAAATGGGTTAATGAGAAGTTAAGAAATGAAATATGGGAATCTTTTCCAAATGGTAATAACATATATTTCTAAATATAGAAAATGAGAATTCATGAATATATGGAAGTGTTTTCCAGCTACGACAAAAGATATTATCCCGGAATATATGAAATAAATAGTTTATCGTGTATGGAAATATTTCCCCAAGAATCGTGAAAGAAAACGGGTTTTGAGAAATATCTAGAAAGATATGGGAAGTTAGGAATATAATAATTTAATATGAAATTGATTTAAGGGGGCAGTGTTGCTTAATGCTTAATCGGTAGAATTTCCATTTGGAAATAGGATCGTGGATTGTATGGATGTTCCTTTGATTGTTAAATCACCGAATATAAAAGTTTTGATTTGTTTTATACTTTCTTTGTCAATATGGAGAGAGCGGGATCAGGTTTATTATCTGAAAACCACTTCGTATGGGCATAAGCGTTACGAATCAACTTATGCTGAAGATGATTAAAGACGAAGTAAAGTGCAAGGGTTGTTCTATTAATCTTAGGTAGAAATTGTCCAAGATGGATTAATAGAATGGTGCCTTCGGTTTGTCCAGTCCCAGGACAACGTATATGGAGGAATGTATGACAGAGTGTTTATAGATGGTCACGTAAATTGATTTCTTCAAATATACCAAGTATGGTGGCGAGGAATTTATTTTCTTAGCTTAACACCCAATGTATATTTGTAGACATCAATTAGTGATTTGACGGATTTAACGTTGCGGCATTCAAAGTTAATGATGATGTGTTGTTTTAGAAGGAAATCGTGACCTCAAGCCTTATCAACCGGGAAATGATAGGAATCGGTAGGCAGCATGACCATGTGGTTCATTCCCATTAGGGGTATTATCACATAATCTAGAGAAATTCCATTTGGTTCTTATTCTGTTCGCTGCTGTATGCTTTCGGTAGGGATTGCTGATCACAACCATTGGTGATAATTTGCTCGATACACTCAAGTTAAATGGGTGACCAGTCATGTGTGTCCGGGTTGTAAGATGTTCTTGTTGAACCCAGTGTATTCCTCTCTTGAAATACAATATCGGAAGGTGGTCCCATACTTTTTCATAGTTGGAAATCCAATCTCCAATAAGTGCCCTGCAGTTTTTTTGATTTTATACTATTCATGTGGATCATGAGATGCAAGCGTTCTGCTAGATTGCTATTTATTTTATTAGACACTATTATAATATCACTAAATTTTGATATCAAAATATTTTGGGTTATCGTAAGATAAAAACCATTCGTGTTTATCTATGGATCGATCTTACGATTATCTTTCTTTTCAAAAGAATTTTTGAAAGTTAAATCAAATGGTTTTAGTTTACTCACACCGGTCCCATGACTGACCCATAGTTTATTTTGTTTTGTTTTACCCTAAACTCCTGGGTGTCCAAATTTGTATGGGCAGTAAAGTATTCGGCAGTTTTCAAATATACTTGGAAAAGCTTGGAGTAGAAGGCTTTAGATAGATACTATTTATTTCCGATGTGATGTGTTTTGTTGTACTCTGCTGATGATATGTATATATAAAACAAGTTTGTATTTCAAGAGTTATGTTATCTAATATATTTTATTTGTTCCTTTGTGAGATTTGTGTCCTTCATTTTCTTTTATTCCAACTTTTATTTCTTTCTAGTTATCATCCTCTAACTTTTTTCTATTAATGATTCGTATTTCTGTGCAATTTGGGTTCGACGTATGGTGTAATTAGTCAACTCAAAAGGTAAGGAAAATTGGGACATTACAATCTTTATAACACAGTATTACCGCTATAACATATTTCTTCGGTAGCTTCTATATGATGCTATTAGATTAACATGTTATAGTATTGCTAAATGCATTTGCAGCTCACATACGCACCTTATGCATTTTAATAATAGCAATCAAAATGAAACTTCATAACAAGTTAAAGAGCAATGTATGAACAAAAAAATATAATAATCAGCAAATATAACGCTATTCATGATAACAAAATAAAGTATCAACTAACAAAAAAAATTCAATCCATGATTTAACAAATACAATACATATGTTTTCAATTCCCATTGATGTCAACTTGAGTACACAAAAGATAAAGCATAGTTCATATTTTTTTCAGTTAACACACAAAAGACAACACAAAACATAGAACATAAAAGACAAAACACCCCAAACCTGCTAGTCAAACTTCATTCTTTATTCCCTTTAACGACTTAGCACCTCCATCTTAATTCAGAATAACAAAGTTCAAGTTATTTTCATTTGCCTCATCATCAGATTTTGATCCACGTTGGTTGGCTTGCAAAGATGAGTAAAAACAAAGAGCTCAACTCAGAAAGAAAGAAAAAAGCGCTGCACAAATATAATGTTAAGTAAACATTACAAAATATACAACAGAAACGAATCATTGATGAGGAGTTTTTGAACATACAAGCATATTGCAACAAATAAACTATGTGAATCACATGACGATGCATATATCAAAATGAGTATAACCAAGGTATGCTTTCTTCCTGGCCAAGTTATGCTTTCATCCTGGCCAACAACTTAATAATATATTTATACTATTTCACCTAGTACCATACATGACAAACTAAAAACTAACGCAAACATTGTTATTTGCTCCATTTCGGTTAAAATTGTTTTCATTACACTTTAATATCTAAATAATACAACCTACATACACATATAGCTGGTGTTGTTATATGTAAAACACAAATTCCTAACAAAATACTATTTCTAAATGAATCCAAAAAAGGAAATAACTTCCAAAAGTTTCAATTGCAGCACTGAAAACAACAATAATAAAATAAGATCATTAATAAAACATATTAGTTTAGAAACATTCATACTTCCCAATAAGCTCAAAATAGTGGCGAGCAGCTTATCATATAGCAGAAAAAACAACTAGATCTATAAATAGAAAAGCAAAAGTGCAGGAGCAAAGGCAAATTAATATAAGCCAAAGCCTACTTGCATGTATTAGAATTCAAGCAATGATATCCGTTAATAACACAACATTATATTGGTATGTTGCAAACGATCACTGCAATACAAGTTTTACACACTCATATTGGTAGCTGCAACAATATGAAAGAGGCATTTGAGTTTTGAATTACATTTTTATGACAAAAATTTCATATTTTAATTCCTGCTTATCATGCCACCCTTTACCTATACCGTACCTGCTAACAAACTTTAGTTCACTAACCCGCTAACAATTAAGTCAGTTGAATAAATGATTAAATATTCCCTACATGATGACATCGTTCAGACCCATGTTATTGCTGGATAGAGCGGTATAGCCCATATAGTGGAACATATTTTCAAAAAAATTATTTCTATGATGAAGTTCAAGAATGCGGATAGCTGTATTTTGCTCAAATAAGACATTTTATCCTTTTCATACAATTTTTCTTCATAAAATACCAACAAACAAACAAGCACGATGTGTTTATATAATTACACATACACAAAAAATTATTTATGCAATACTTTTGTAAATTTATATCGTCACCATCATCTTCCCAATGCAAAAGGCCTACGCTTATGCATGAACTATGTCCCAAACTTGATCAATAAATTGAATTCCCATAAAACTAAATTCATTGATGTTTGAATAAATTTCATCAATTTATATCAATTATAAGATATATATCTACAATGACACTAACAAACATGTATATCAGTTTGTATAATTTTGAAAACAATACATAAATTGTCTAGGACCGATAGTTCAAATGCCATGCGGCGTGGTGCTTTTGATTGTTGCTCTAAAGTTCATGGATTTGAAACTCCCAAGACATCAAATAAAAAATCATTGATTTTGACTCTACCTTGATCTCAAATCTATCTTTGGCCAAAAAAAAATAAGATATACAACATTTACTGCAAAGGTGAAACATGATTTATTGTATCAGACGGCCAAAAGAGTTACACAGCTTATAAAATTATTAAACAACATGATACGAAGACATACAAAATTATTATAAAGTGTTTTATCAGTTAAGTCAAGAATGACATTCCTTTTCTAGAAAAAGGCAGTGGTATAAAAGGAGAATTTATTACCAACCAGAGTTTAAACTCGTGACTAAATGTAACAACTAACATAAAAATTAAATGGTAAAGGCTTACACAAAATTTATTCCATTAAGACGTGCGTAGCAGACCAAGTTGTGATAGAAGAGAGGGAATCTTCCTTGTATTGTAATTCAGATGTTTTCCTCCATAGATCTACTGCTGGATCTTTTACGATCTCTATCCAAACTTTAACTGCGTTGTTTCCTAGTGTTCTGAAATGTAACCTTTCATTTGGATCAGTTGACTCCAAGAAGCTACTTTCACATTTCCCGATAAATTCAGTAACTTGCATTTATTGTTTGTTCTTGAATTTGCAGTTTGTAAGTTGAAAAAAGTGAAAAATGAAGTTGCTAATCCTTATAGAATTGAAAGGCAGCAAAAAATTCAATTATCACAAATGTTTCCACCACATCCTCAGTCGTAATAGGAACTGTAGTATCAACCATCTCTATAACTACTTGCGATTCAGGCTATGCAACCTTCTTACTAGCAATATCTGTAATTCGGATCAAACCAAAGGCTGGCCTCCACAAAAAAGCTTCTGGATTTAGTGGTTCAACTATCTAAACAATCATAGTTGATGGTCCAAGAGGAACATCATTAACAATTTACTTGGAGATGCTCGAATGTAATCGTCCTAAAGCCACTAATTGCTTGCCCCCACCCCAATCAAAAATATTGCATTTGCATTCTAAGCCGCTACTTTTAATAGAGGTAGAACTATTTATTTAGTAAAAAAATTGCATACAATAATACTGCATGTTTATTGTGAAGAATTTTTTTTTTACCTTATCCTCTCCTCCTTCATTGTGATCGGTTGATTGTAAAAAAAACTCTATTCTTCGGCTATGCCACAATATTATCCTTTGCTTCGCCAATAAGTGTGAAAGAAGCTCTAAATTCTCTAAGCGTTGGGAGATGTAGAAAGGGGGCAGGAAGGAGGTGGATATTTATAGGGTAGAGGACAGACTATCTTCCAACTGAAGAAACAATTAAGTGTTAAGCGAACGGTACCGATCCTCAGTCACTTGGTTTGGAAAAAAAAGGAAAAAGAGAAGAAAAGGGAAAGGTGGAAACTTTAGAATCGACGTTGGTGGAATATAAGATATAGCTATGTTTGTGTATGCTAGTTTTTTAGAGCTTTAGTTGCACAAGCAAACACAAATCGAGTATTAATCTTGTGCTCACCAATTTTAACAATTCATGAGTACGTGTTTGACACTGCAATTCAATCTAGTTTTGAAAATTAAATTATATAGTCATATCAGTACTATATTATGCTTCTCATTACAACTCTGATCATATTGCGCAAAAACCCATATGAGCGTGTGAGAGCATACATGACTCCGTATCGAAAACAACTTGCTTACACCCCGGTGCAAGCAGGAGCTGGCGACTAACATATAATTTCTTGAATCGACAAAGATTAGATGTCTACCTGATAATTCAGACAAGTTCCAATTTTAGCAGGGGAGTTCAAGTTAATCAGAACCATCGACGATGTTGGAACTGTCTACCTAGTGAACTTCAACAAAGCTTCATAACCAATGGGAAACAACACACTCCTTGGTATATACATCTCAAAGGAAATTTCATGACCATTCACTATACACGGTTTGGAGATCTTTCCAGACCTTAAAAGCTTGTTTCAATTTAAAACACTTTATGGTTCACACAAGATGCACTTTGGGGAGCAAGTGTTACATGGCCTTCTGATTCGAATATCAGAAGCAATCCGGATTGGCATGACTCGACCATCGTGGGGCTAAACGACTCTGAATTGTCACTCGAACACTTAGAGATCAAGTCCAGACGGAGTTATGCAAGTAAGATCACCTCAGCTCGCTAAAATGAGTCGCAGATTCTTATATTTATGGGGGTCGATAGGAATCCCAAGAGGGATCGGTATAACTCCCCCACACTCTAAACATCTCAACATACATGGAACATATTCCCGACATCAGTACAACCCCGCAGCATTACAACATGCAACATAACACTTCGCGGACTAGTACAAATTCCTAAACTTCACAACCTCAACAAGCTTCAACTTCAAAGGCTCGCACTCCCGGATTCTTCAAACAAAATTCGACCGAACTTCACCAGAAGCCCAAGCAAGCCAAGGAAAAACACTCCAATAAGACTGGACCCCAAACCACAACTAAGTGTTGCGGGATCGGTACAGACACTCAAGCATAGTGGCTTGGGCCATAGGTTGTAATGACCCAACTTGCCGACTCTTGATAATGAATACTTACATCCTCTGCATTCATGTATCTCAAATCAAGTGCTAGAAAAACTAATAGTTAAGGGAAAAGAAAGGACATAGAAGAATAGAAGAAAGAAGATACAGAAAAAAATTTCACAATGGAACAAATAATCTATAATATAGCAATGCCATTTACAAAAAGAGGGAAAACTGTAATATTCATACATCAATCAGAGTATGCAATGAATCAACCTGAACAATTATAATAACATATTCTTTAAATTTCTGATACATACAACAACATAAACAGCGAAATAAATAAAAGAATACAAGCATGCGTATCTTCACCAACTCCTCTTATATATCTCCAAAGCAATCCAAATTCTATCTAGAAACTTGATCTGACTCGAGCATTATAATAAAATAACACCCGGATCAAGCTAAGAAACCGCGTTATATAACTCAACATATACATGACATATATCAATAAAATTTGAGGTCGTATGCATGTCCGTAATGGTTATCCTCTCAATAACATCCAACCATTTATTAAGAGAAGTATAGTTGTATAATAACTAATGTCTAAGGTGTTGAACATAAATAAATCAAATATTTGGAATGTTTACATTGGTTACATTTGACAACTATCAAGTGTACAAACAAAAAACGCTAAGGTACATTTGCATATTAGATTTTCCAAGGAGATCTCTTTAGATCAAGATGGATCTGAACTCCGTGCATAAGGATTAGAAGTTACCTACCGAGCATCGTATATCTCTAGATAAAATATACTGCACGGAAAGTATTACAAGCCCACGCACGAAAGACCCAGTGTGCACCACATGGAACCAAACTCCTGTGTCCAACATCTATAAGTATACTCTAAACATGGAGTCAATATATCCTATCATGGGTTTGCTAAACCCCAGATCAAGCAAACTACTTTGACTTTAGCCATATTTGATGTCGAGGTTTAGCATATTTCACACAAGTATCCATCACTCGAAGAGAATAAGAATTTCCGGTTGGGATCATATAACACAGTAGATCTCAGAATCACATATAGATTCCTCCACATATCTTAGAATCACACATGGATTCCAATACATTAATGGATCTTGGAATCACACATAGTGTTAGCCTACTTTGTGGCTAGGCTACCCAAAGCCAAAGAATCAAGTGACAAGTTGTATTCAAAAGAAAAGAGAAGTAGTGGATATCTATTCGGATCAGATCGGATCCTCCTGACCGAACCGCCTCACGTTTGCAAACAGATCAACTAGTCAACCCAGGATCACTCACCCCGGTTCGGTTCGGAGCCATACACACTGATCCGATTGAAGATTCATCCGCCGATCTAAACCGAGGCCTAGAAGCTGCAGTAGTTACAACCCACATTTCCATCAAATGCGGAGTGGTTATATATCCACTACCTCACGTTCACCCATTAACTAAATGCGTTGTCATCATCTTAAAGCCTCTGAATCCAGGACTAAAGACATGGACTCCATGTGTATTCGATCCGGAGGCCTTCAAGGGGTATTTGCTGCCTATAAATACCCTACAAAGAACCACTTTAAATGATCTTTTGGCACAATCTTTACTTGAACCCTGTCAACCACCGAATTCCATTACTTAATTCGAATCATCCTCAACCGTTGGAGCACATTCCATCAAATATTGAGTGAAATTATCAATTATATTAGAGTGATTGAAGGAAATTCAACATTGTATTTGTATTCATATCACTAATCAACAAAGTATAAAGTGGACGTAGGCTCTTTAACACCGAACCATTATAAATCATGTGTTCTCGTTGTCTTTCTTTCTATTGTGTTTGAAATTATTGCTCATTTGGGTGTTAGAACCAATTTTGGGTCTAATATTTTGGTGCTTCTACTGAGAACTTTGAATTCTCAGCGTTTTGGATTATCGTTCTACTATTTGGACCCTCGAGTTCAAAGAAGTTAATCCACTTTCTTCGGCGTTCTTGGAAATTTTCTGACTAATTTCCAAAGAATTGGACATCATGACCAAAGGAAAAGGAAAAGAAGTGCAAAATGCTCGGGAAAATGAGGCGAATGAAGATCAGCAAGCAATGGTTGTAACCAGATCGCGGGGGCAAAGTTCAGGAGCTAACCGGTCCGGTAGAGCATTTCTGAACCGATCCGACCACGAAGCTCTGGATCGAACCAGTGACACTGATCCGAACTGGTCCAGATTCCTGAACATTGCTGGTGGCTCCCCCCCCCCACGATCCAAACCGCAGAGGTAGTCATGGCCCAATCCGAACCGAATGCAGTTGAAGCTGGAAATTCTACTCGAGCCCCTACAAATGATCTGATACCGGCCGCGACAACTAGTGATCAGCCTATCCCCTCTACGCTGGTCACACATAGGGATTTCTCGCGCTTTCTTGATATGCTTGATAGCACTCGGGAGGCTTTAGAGACCCATTAACAAGACTATGTTCTTATGTGGGAAAACATGAAAACCATGAGCAGGGAAATAAATGAGCTTCATAGACAAAGAATTTCCTCCCCAACTTGTCGTCTCCCTGCGGATCACTCATCCTCTTCAAACGAAGAGCGTCCACGTCAGAGAAGGCCATATGAAAGGCCTAAGAAACTCGACCAGTTGAGATTTGGATCACTGGGATCTCATGAAGACGCAACTTGTGTCCTTGGATCCGATGATCCCAGCCTTAGAGAACCAATACCGTTACCGATGCAAGGATCCCGCGTCCTTCCCAGAGATCCAAACATCGCTAATCCTACTCAAGACCAACTTCTCCAGCCTACTCGTTCTATGAATGACTGGGATCGCAGAGGGCGAAGGAGTTCAGCCGCAACCCAAAACCAAAGAATGTCGCCTGATGTAGGAGCTAGAAATGTCAGAAGAAATAGAAGTGTGGATCCTTCACCTACCCTGACGAACGCTGATGTAGAAGCGATGGTATGCCAGATCATGGCCGACAGTTGACGTTACACCAACGAATACCGGGGTATTGAGCATAGTCACACCCCGTTCACCGATGACATCGTGGATTTCCAATTTCCCCGATGATTCAATCTGCCACAGATGGACCGATATGCTAGGAAAACATATCCGGGACAAGATTTGGTGAGGTATGGGTGTTATATGAATGCCGTAGCAGCACATGACGTTGTGAAATGCAAGGCCTTCTCGATATATCTAGAAGATGTTGCACTAATGTGGTTCACTTGACTTCCCCTGCGATCGGTATCGAGCTTTAAAGAGTTAAGTGAATGTTTTATGTATCAGTTTCGACTTCATTCCCGGAAAGCTAAAAGCATCATTGAGCTGTCCAGAATCAAGCAAGCCCCTGGCGAATTTATGAAGTCATACCTAGACCGCTTCAACTTAGCAGTTACCGAAATAAGTGACCCTCATGAACCAATGATTTTGATGGCGTTAATAGATGGGGTCGATCTAGACACGGAATTCAGAGGATATCTAGCTGGAAAACCGCTATTGACAAGGAAGGTATTCTATGAAAAGCAAATATTCGCTTACGGCGGGAGGAAATATACGCCAGTCGAAAAAGAAAATCTAAGGGGGCTTCTAAAGAAGAGATTCAAAGTTATATTGTTGTGAAACAATCTGGCGACAGTTTGGGGGAGGTCGAGGTAAACGTTGGCAATAAAAATGGAGGAAATGGCAGAAGGAATGAAAGCGGCGGTAAAAGGAATAGGAATCGGGGAAACAATTCCGGAAAAGGCCTCGATTTCAAACTTTCGAGAACTACACACATTAGGTGACATGCTAGAAAATATCTATTCAGGTACTTATAATATCCTGCAGTACAAGAAGCCGCCACCCAGGGAATCCATTGAGAAAGAGATCGCAACTGGGAAATTCTGTTTGTTTCATGGAACTCATGAGCATACTACCAACGAGTGTCGTCATTTAAGGGACATTGTTGAAAAAAATACTTCGGGAAGGAAAGCTAGATGAGTACAAGTTTGCTCCAAGAGACAGGAGGCAAGGGGGACAAGTCCCAAATCAAAACCAACCTGCTTCTAAGCCCACAACCCAATAGAAGGGGAAAGGTATTGTCAAAATTACCACAGTTGGGGGACCGCATCCAGTCGGATCCTGTAACAGGGCGATGGAACAGTATGTTAATGCAGTCAAGCACCCTGAAGTAGGAGAATGTAGTAATCTAGAAGAAATCACACCAGTAAAACAACAGAAGACGGCTACTGACGATATCGTCTTCCGAGATAGAGAAAGCGTTGGGTTGAAGCACCCAACACTGATCCATTGGTAATAACTACCGGTATTGGACCTGCAATTGTCAAGAAAGTTTTTGTGGATAATGGGAGTTCCGTTAATATCCTGTTAAAAAGGATTTCGAATAGATGAAACTGGAAATGAAGGATTTAAAGCCATTTGAAGGTTGGATTTGTGGCTTTAATGGGATCTCAACTGCCCCGATTGGAGTGATAGACCTACTTGCAGAATTAGGTGAGGGAGAGCGTAGAAGAGTGAGGATTCTCCATTTCATCATCATGGACATCGAATCACCTTACAATGCTTTCTTAGGACGAACGAAACTTTCAGAATTCAGGGCCTGCATTGCTCCATGGTGCTTGCTAATGAAGTTCCCAACTGACGCCGGAGTGGGAATGGTCGGAGGTGATCAAGTTACCGGAAGGGCCTGCTATATGGCAGAGTTAAAAAAGTTGCGTAATGGAAAGAGTTCAGAGCCTAAGAACACATCCCCTCCTACTGGGGGAAACTCAGCATAGCAGCTAAAGACAATACCGCCTAGGGGATCGCCTGACGAAATTCCTGAAGATATCGATCGCAGAGAGGACGAGGAACTAGGAACTAGAAAGGCGACACCCAATGAGGCGACTGTTGGTGTTCCAATCGATAGCGATGACCGGACAAAGGTCTTGAATATTGGATCTTATTTAGATTCTTTTCGGAGGAAAGAAATGATGGATTTTCTAAAAGCAAACCTTGATGTGTTCGCTTGGACCCATATGGATATGCATGGAATTTCTCTCGCAATTATGAGTCATTCATTAAGCCTAAACACAAAGCATCCTCAGTGAAGCAAAAAAGGCGTATGCTAGGCCCAAAAAGGTCAGCATCCTTAAAGGAAGAAGTAGAGAAGCTAAGGAACAATGGGTTCATCTGAGACTTGACATATCCCGACTAGATATCGAATCCCGTCCTGGTCAAGAAATCAAAAGGGAAGTGGCGAACGTGCATTGACTTTTATGATTTGAATAAAGCCTGCCCAAAAGACAGATTTCCTCTCCCCAGGATTAATCGGCTGGTAGACTCGACGGTGGGACACGAACTTCTCTCCATCATGGATACATATTCAAGGTACAATCAGATCCCCATGCATGTGCCGGATCAGGAACACACTAGCTTTATTACAAACTTGGGATTGTACTGTTATGTGGTGTTTCCATTTGGACTAAAGAATACTGGAGCCACGTATCAGCATTTGGTAAACAGAATGTTCTATAATTAGATCGGGAGAACAATGGAAGTCTATGTAGATGACATGCTTGTGAAGTCCAAGCAGTCCTCCGATCATACAAAAGACTTGGCAGAAATGTTCGACATTTTACGGAAGTACGGGATGAAGTTGAACCCCTTGAAATGCTTATTCGGGGTTGCGTCAGGAAAATTCCTTGGTTTTATAGTCATCTCCCAAGGAATAGAGATTAATCCTGACTAGATTGCGGCCATTAGAAAAATAGAAGAGCCACAAAAGATCAAAGATGTACAAAGCCTGGCAGGGAAAGTTGAAGCGTTAAGCAGGTTCATACCCAGAGCCACAGACAAGTGCGTTCCATTCTTTGATTTAATCAAGCGAGGGAAAGGTAATTTCGAGTGGACCCCCGACTATGTGGAGGCCTTTCAAATTTTGTTGAACATGCTAGAGAAAGCCCCGAAATTATCAAAACCAGTGGATCATGAGGATCTCTTGGTATATTTTGCAGTATCATCTCATGCTGTCAGCTCAGCTCTAGATCGAGAGGAAGATAAATCCAGAGGCCGGTGCATTACGTAAGCAAGAAATTAGTAGCGGTAGATTGCAGTTACCTCAGAATAGAAAAACTTGCTTATAACTTCTTGATTGCATTTAGAAAGCTTCGCCATTACTTCCAAGCTCATCCGATCATCATATACACCGATCAACCACTTTGAGAGGTGCTACAACGACCTAAAGCATCCAGACGACTACTGAAGTGGAACATTGAACTAAGTCAGTTCGATTTAAAATCCAACCTAAAAGGTCGATAAGGGGGCAAGTTTTGGCCGACTTCATAGCAGAATTCACAATCCCCGAGGAAGATGCATTGGATGATAAGGCTAACCCTTTGGATGAAAAAATAAAACTTAGTCCCTGGAAATTGTATACACACGGGGCTAAGAATGATTGAAGGCTCGGCACCGGAGTCGTTTTAACCACTCCTGAAGGACGATCTATTTATTATGCCTTGCGGCTGGAATTTTCTGCCATTAACAATGATTCCGAATACGAGGCCTCATTGCCGGGCTAAAACTCTCTAAGGAATTGGGGGTGATAAAACTAGACATATTCTGTGACTCCAAGATAGTTGTCTGCCAAGTTCGAAAAGATTTTGAGACCAGGGGACCTCAACTCATTACTTACCTTAAAAAAGTAGAAGAGTTACTAGGAAACCTGGAGCATTATAGCATAACTCATGTACCGAGAATAGAAAACTAGAAGGAAGACAAACTGCAAAGCTAGCAAGCTTTGACAATCCAGAAGAGACAGAGATGGTTCCAATAGAGGTGTTGAAGTTACCAAGCTTTGACCAAGTGGAAGTCGACGCAGTGCAAGAAGCTGAGCCGGAAAGTGTGACACTCCACATTCGTTAATGTCACTCACTAAGGGAATGCATTAAGTTTCATGAAGCGTTATAGGTAAACAGAAATAGAAATATCACAAGACATATATAAAAGCAACAACGGAATTTGAATTTTTATTTCAAAACATAAACCATAACATCGTGGTCTAAAATACAATGTCTGAAATTACATAAAACCCGTTACAATAATATCAAACTTCTATCTTGCATCATCAGAGTACAGAAAATACATAAAAACATAATTCCCCAAAAAGAGACAAAGCCATAGTAGTGAAGATGAGAACTTGACCGATACTTCAACAACATCTCCTAGCAAGATGATAACAGAGTCCTGACTAAGCCTGAGTATTCCCTCCCTGAGGACCTGGGGGAAACGGAAGAGAGTAGAGGAAATAAAAGGGTCAGACATAAGGTCTGGCGAGTCCAGTTACTTTTAGCAAGTAATTAAGTAAAAGTAGCATGACAGGTATATAAGATGGATAAGAAAAGACAACATCTTAAAAGGTAAGGATGACAAGGTAAACATAATGGAGTGTATATGCTTCCCTAATGATTACTCTACACTGATACTAGTATAACCAAAACGGAGTGATCCCAATTACTATCAAATGGTAGACTTAGGCATACATCCAGATGTATCCTTACTACTACCCCAATCGATCGGCTCCCTAATCCACGTAGATACCTTGTGTCGGCCCCACAGTAGAAGGTATCATTTCTAAAGTGGCAACCCCTTGTCTTAATAATGTGCACAACCATATCTACAGGTGTCACGGTCGTCTTATCCCCCTCTTCCCGGCCCATGCACGCACATGACCCGGTCGGTTTGCGCCGCCCACACTATCCTCCTCATTTGGATCTCCTACAATCAGTCTAGTAAGTGTGCCCCTACTCCGTCCTAGTTCGGAGTTCTTGTTTGATACCTACTCCGGGTTACTGGCTGAAACGGGTCCCACACAATATGATACAAGCTCTCCCCTTTGTCTTGTATCCCCCACTAGGTTTCATTGGCTATGTATAGCACTAGGTGTCTTTAATTACATAACCCTATCACTTCTACAAGTTATGCTTGTCCTAAAAGGTGTCTTTAATTACACAACTTTATTATTTCCACTAGTTATGTATACCACTAGGTGTATTTAATTACATAACCTTATCGGGTTAAGTTTGTGGGCCTATATGTAAATATTACCCACCCCCTCAGATTTACTTAACCCACCCACTGTTCAACCAAATTTACTTAACCCTAACTTTGTTTTATATTCGTACAATCCCCGTGGATTCAACTAGGACTACTACAAAACAGACCATTTGCGACGGTTGTTTATGTCCATTTGCGACGGTTCAAAAACCGTAGCAATTGCGAACGTCGCAAAGAGATAAAACATTTTGCGACAGTTAAAAAACAGTCGCACAAAATGAGTTTCTGCGACAGTTTTTACAAAGAGCGGTCGCATAATTTATAGAATTTGCGACGGGATTTAATACCAGCAGTCGCAGAAAAAAGTTGTTTAGTTTCAAAACTGTGCATTTTTGCGATGTTTTTTATAAAAACCGTAGCAAAAAAGGTATCTTTTGCGACTGCGTTTTATATAGCCATCGCAGTAGACTTGCTAGAGCTTTTAAATGTTCGTTATTTTGCTACGGTTTTTAACATTAACTGTCGCAAATGACAATTTCTTAACTGATCCACACCACCCTATATTTCAAAGCAATAAAAAACTACTAGTATCATAGCATTAATATGCATATGAGCTTAGATAACAATCCACATAACTCAGCATAGACTATACAGATGAATATACATCAAATGCACTTCCAATAATCAACATTTAACACAAAAAAGGCTATATGTATAAATCAAAATAACAACAATGGTCAAATTTACGATATTTAACACAAATTCATATGTTACATAATTTACCAATAGCTTCATAATACTTTAAAATATATATGGATCTAGACATAAAATATTTCATACTGAAAATATATTACTGAACATCGATTACACGAAGATAATTGCACAACTAAAATTATAGAAGAAAAGGAATGCATAACCTCTACATAATCCAGCCACCCTTACATAAGTCAATGTTACAATTGTATCGACTTGGGCCCGCTCTAACAATTCATCAAATCTGAAAGAAAAAAATTAAACACGCGACATAAGTCAAATAAACACATTTTCAAATAACTGTACACCATTTAAAATATCATGGAAAATTAAACACATGACATATATAATGCATATTAAAAAAAGGGAATTCTTACCACGGCTACTTAACTGGTCTATATGATTCGTTATTAAAATGACAAGGACGTCGCTTTAATGCACAATGAATTAAAATAGTAATTTATAACAAGCAGATAAATTTTAAATTTACAGGCTATGAGGGTCGACATCTAACAAGATGTGCATACCTTTTTAGTTTTTCACTACAACATTGATTGCGTACCATTCCACGCGAGTCTTTGCCCTGCCATCTGCTTTTTGGACAAACTGCAAAGTTCAAAAGGAAAAACAGACTATATGCATCAATTTTTTTGGATGGGTGTTCTTGGGCAAACTGGAAGGGTCACAGTTATTTTTGTTCATATTCACCATCAGTTAGTGAACTAGTAACATTAATTTTATTTTTTCCATTCACATAAAATTCTTTCACTACTGTATTGTGTAGCAATCCAGTTTAATCTAGTTCTCTGTTATTCTTTTTCCAATCAAGTCAATGATTTTCCTAACACTAGTACATAGTATTCATTATCCAAATAATTTCCTTTTCAGTCATGTTGGTGCCAAATTTGTAAATAAAGCGATGAACTTTCACTTCCTTTTTGTATGAAAGAAACATCAATAATGTCAAAATATGTGCATACGACGTTTCTCCTTACGTGAACCAATAAGCCTAATCTAGCTTATATTTATGCATTCAGAACGCTACAATATTCATTTCACATTCCAAGTATCAATCTATCTTTTGAGTGTCAATATCTACATATTAAGTAATAATTTACATGTATATAAAAGTTTCATCACTTTTTTTTGCTATAAGCCAGAAGAAGATATAACATGAATGAACACAAGTCACTACGGTCACATGGAGAAAAAACTCTTCCCTTGTTCAGTTTTCCTCAAACTTAAGTGCTTCTCAAAACAATAGTTTTTTATGTTTGGTAGTTTTAGCATAGTTTAAATATCCAAATGTGTCCAAAATATGGAGTTATCAGTTTTTATTCCACTACTATTAGCCCAGCCCTAGTTAAGTCTCATATAAAGAATAAACATAATGAATAAATTTATAACCGAACCATTTAAACACTAGGTAGAAGCCTTTAAAAACTGTTGCACTAAAAATCACGTAACCATTTAAACAGTAGTACAAGAAATTTTTTAATTTTGTTGTAAGAAAATCGAAGAGGACGAACATGAAGAACCAGAAAATAGAGAAATTAAACTTGATTTAATCGGTTAGCTTCTATTAAATAACTGAAAGACATGCCAGCTATTGAGAAATTCTTTCTTTGGTTATAGGATAAATTCTTTCTTCGGTGATATAGCACAAAGTAGCATAACAGTAGAAATTATAATACTATAAATGATAAAGTAAACTAACCATTGGGGTTTTGTATTTAATAGGCGTAACATGTATATCGACGTGAGCGTAACGGCACGCGCTCCACGCGTAGATTGTTATTCCTCAACTATCATGTATTTTACGTATGCAAGGGAAAATGATTTATAGAAATATTACATAATTATAAATTGTCAATCCAAGAAAATGAAGCAGACAATATAAACAAAGTCAGAAGTACTATGGTAAAATATTGTTCAACTAATTTGTCTTTTTAGCAAATAAAAGTACATCTCTATAAACAACATTTTCAGCATCTCCATTGACATTGTCGTCTATTAAATGGTTACATAATATTGCATATACACTGGTTTCATCCAGAATTTGAATAAGTCATCAAATGTGTTGTTACATGATCTACTATTTTATAGCTTTCATAAAGGATCAGTGCAGACTAAAAAATGCATGGATGGATGAACTCATGGTTTCCTTAAGTATTATTTCAAACTACAACTAAATATAATACAGGCTTCCCTATATTTTCCTCGTATGGTTAACTGATCGACTTAAGTAAACACTTCCTGACAGGAAAAAAAATCAGAAAAGTAAACTTCTACTCAACAGCTAATAAATATATAAATATCATATGGATACCCCTAGCATGGCAAATGGTTTAATATGCAACCAAAAGAACATATAACTAAATATATGTATATTTAATGCACACTCATTGGGTTGCATATCAATCTGCATGTAATGCCATCTTTATTGTTATGTGTACATGTGACAGACTGACAGTGTAGTAGCTTTGTGGTTTGTATCCATTTTATGATTATTAGAGGACTGATCTGTATGACAGCAATTGATGATCTATTCCTAATTTTGTTCGCAACATGCAACACAAATGTCTAAACAATTCTGCAGCAATAGATGCTTCAGGTGTTTTGCTCGTTCTAAGATCCCTTAATCCAGATTTCTAGAATAAAAGATGAAGAGTCAAGGAAGAATATGGAGAAAATTAAGTCACTGTATTACGTGTTGTTGTGTTTGTTTTTTTACCATTAACCAGCACTCAAAGTACCCAAAAATTATATTGCTCTGTGGAATCTATCTTGGCTTAGTAATTATAGTTTTCACAATCACAAAGAAAACTAGTTATATCCTAATGTTGGCTGCAAGGTTAAAAGCTTGAAATAATCGATAATCAAGAGGACTTATGACAAATGATGATCAGAAAATATAGCCAATGGCACCTGAATTTTGCCAGCAATTTCTAAAATTGTTAGTCCTCTGCTTCCTTCAAGAGAGAGAACATGAAATGCCGCAAATTTGACAGTCCCAGGAGTCAACCGATGGCGTGATCATCGTCGATTTAAGTAGCCCCTCTCGTTCATCAAAGCAACTATATTTTCAGCTGCCATACCATTTCGTAATGTTGTGATTACATCTTCACCATTGTATACCTGAATATTAACCTTGTTAGCAAGTCAAAGCTGGTAAGGAACAGTCTGAATCTACAAAACTAAAATATTTATTTTTGAAGTGAAAAACTTCAACAAGTCAATATTTGTTTCAATTTGAAACTTGGTATTTAGATGGAAGTGCATACTAGTCCAAGTCTTATATAGTATACAATATGTTGTATGTCAATATATGTTCAAATCACACTACATAAGTATCGAACCGGTGACATTTCATACCAAAGTCGATGCACCTAACCAAGGACAGTGCTGCTGGTCCCAATAATTGTTTTTAAGAACAACATATTTAATATCATTTAGTCACTAAATAGACAGAACAAATAGTGAAAATTCATTGAATAAAATCTATTCACTTGTCAGGATGGGAAAAAAACTACAAAAGTAATGCCACCTCATTGTCATCAGGTGGAAAGAAGCGTTCAGCTGTCCTTTTTTCAACTGAATACCAAACCCTGCTGAGAGAGCAAATTGCCGTAATATCTCCGGCCATGTTAAAATATTCAAGTGCCTCTGCCAACTGTGGATATCAAAGCCACAAGTATATCCCTGGATGTTTAAGATTATAGAGTTAATATGGAGAAGGGCTCTTTGTGAAGTATAATGTATGCATGTATATTAATAAAAGTGTACCCCTTCAACAATTTGTCCGTTTACCAACAAATTTATACAGACAATTCATTCAGTTGAAAATTGTCAATGAAGAAATATAAATCAAAAACAAAAAAATAAAAAAAAATCTAACATTTACAAACCTCTTGCGGCCTTATATCTTAACAAATGCCAGGATCTAAATCATCGAGGTCGTCTTGTTAAAAGGAATTTTCCCAGATTGCATCCATCAACCTTTTGATGGGATGAAAACTAAATTATTCAATAGCAGTTGGGTACCAATTAAAGTTAAGATGGTAGACTCGCTGCAAAATGCTAACTGAGCAAGAATCTGAATGCATTGCTTACAGAAATGACACCTTCTACTCTTCTTCTCCTAGCTTCAATAATGAATATCCACTACACCCTTTGTATATGCATACAAAATAAATATATCGAGGATAATATATGTTTAATATTCAATAAACAGAAGATGATTTAATTTTTTTAAATTAAGTGGATATTGAATTCATATGGATAAAAAGCATCACTAAGATGAAGTAATTACATTATATAATAGAATAAATAAGCAGACAAAATTTATGTTTGAGCTTTTTATACTATGACAAAACAACTTTTTGTCAAATGCCAGGATAGTTATTTGATGGTAGTGGGAGAAACCCAAGAGGGATAACATGGTAATTTGATGTGTGCTTGAATTTGACAAAAACAACTCTTTTGGTTTTTTTTTTGGGGGGGAAGGGGGGGTAATCGCTCAAGAACTTTCCACAAGGGATCAGTTCTAAGACACATCTGACATCTCTGATTGTCAAAAAAACCATGTGGAACATTTGCCTCTTGTCTCAATTACAAGGCCTGCATTTACAACACCTAAGTTAAACAAATGTGATTCCAATTTATTGTTGTTTGTTATTCTTAACCTGCACAGTATACTCTTGAAAGGATGCAAAAGCAAAGCATTGTTAACACAACAAGTATTAGTAAGGAAGAGTGGCATACCTGATGGATGGTCATTTCGTCAAGACGTATCTGAGTGTAAACTTTATTCTTCGCCAAAGCAGTAATATCACTGGAGATAACAATCATAGCGTTCAAGTACCAAATCATAAAAAAGAAATGATGCGACAAAGAATAAGCATTACGGAAAAAAATAGTGTACCTTCTTGAATATGTATCCAACAAAGATCATTATCATCAATAATTGGTATTGAACCGACCCGCGCTAAAGAAGTTTGAGATGGCATTAGCACTTAAAATCAATTGCAGAAGAGCGAATAAGAGAAGGCAAGACAATAACAATAAAGCTGCAAATTTATGCCAAAGGCGAATCATATCCTGACCCTACCTTATCACCAAATGTAAAAACAGGTGAAAAAGGAAAAGAACTGCACAAAATATCTTTGTGTGTGTGTGTGTGTGTTGGGGGTGGGAGGTGTTCCATTCCAAATAACACACCAATTCTTCAATAACTACAGCTGACAAAAAATGTATCAACTATCTAATGGAACTCAAACAATTTTTGAATGCTCGTAGAATAGAAATAGTAAATTCTACATTTAATTATGATTAAATGACCAAGTATAAAGTAAAGATGCATGAGGAAACTTAGATAAGGATTATAGAGTTTCTTTGTTACAAAAAACATATTCAGACTTTCCTCTCCACAGAAAATGCATAATGAATTTCGAATATGAAACTTAAACAATGAAATTGGATCACTGTTATCAAAAATCGCCAGAATACTAGTTTAGCTACCTTTGGGAAAATAACTTTTAAGTTTCCAAGGGCTCGTTGTCATAATATTAAAAATGTCATCTTGTAATTGCCTTTGCCAGCATCCACATGGAAAATAGGACATGAAAATCATTTATGTTATTCTTGGTGGCATCTACAAGAATAACACGAACATTATTTATTATCTATTAGGGCAGTGCTCACAGTTGACATGACAGTTTTACAGGAATTTTATCCACAAAAGAAAACATAGAAGATTTATATTCACTATTAAGGCAGGTCATGACAGATTTTAAAAAGGGCATAAAGTGAAGGAAATACCACTAGCAGAAAGCTAAAAGACAGAAGCAAGTATATAATAGTGTATAATTAACACTGAACGTGGCAGATTGAGGAAGCTGCTTGAATGAAGAAAATACTAGTTAGTTGCACATCAATCCTTTATAGCATCCATACCCAAAAAAATAAAGTAGAAAATAAAACATCAAAGAACCTATACCTTGAACCAGCAAATTTAACGCATCCCCTAATGATGCACTTTGTCTCAGAACGGCAAGAAGTCTGCCATTTGTTTCCCCAATTTTAGGAACCCATGTTCGTAAAGGAATCATACATATTGGTTGTTGTAGAATAGGAAAAGAACTTTAACTATATCGCCATCTTTGAGCTTGATGTGTGGTAAAACAAGCTGTCCATTTACCAACACAAGCTTTCTATCAAGGCCCAGTCTGCGAGAAGCATCAGTGGCAGTGCTACCAGCTGCCATCCTCACTATGTGCCCATATGACCAGCGCACTATTACTACTTCTCCATTGCTACAGAGACCGACTTGCGACAATGCTGGGTTTGTCGTACGTGTTGTTCCCACTATAGCATTGTCCTCAGAAGGTGGACCTGCTATTTCAAAGCATACTGCATTCAAAGAGTGATACAAATGCAGTTTTCATCTAACATTGATGTTTTAAGGTCGTTCATTTATCTGACCTTGTTGTTAATCCCATTTGATGTAGGCAATGGAGCATAAGACCTACCAGTGATTTTTAAAGGCAAAGAATAGACTCGGACGATTTTTCTTCAAATACTTAAGTCACTACTCTCCTGTACTCAGATTCTTCCTGCTCTGTCACATCTATAATCTATATGAAGGTCGGCAACATCCACTGAAATTGGTCTTGCTGCACAATAAAAAAAGGGATACACCAACCAACATAGAGATAAAACTGAATCTTATTCTGATTTTGCTTTATTTCTTTTGTTGTTAAAGTAACCGGTTTTATGGAAGACAAACGAATAGAAATGAAGTTAAAGGATAATGCAGTTAGCACCTTGTGAAATATTTTATCCCGGCATAGCGTGTATTTTTCAAGACATGTACACCAATCACCATGCCCTGCGGCAAACCACCACTGGTCGGAGACCTAAAGAAAAAAATAACATGATCTGAGCAAGACACGAATAAGTCAAAGTAAGTCTTGAGCCATACCATTGTCCATATCCCGTTTCTTCATTATGTGACAACAAAAGGCTTGAGAAATCTATTTTCAAACAATCATCATTGATACAATTAAAGAAACACCTTAGTGCAACTAGATAACATATTAAATATGATATAACTAGCATACTATATCTGATACACAATAATCAATCTTAAATCATGAGGACCTAGGGATGTGGAAGTAAATATATAACGTGACATGTTACTTCTGTAAGACTAATTGAAGAAATTGGACATTTTTAATTGAACATCTGACACTCAGGCATTTATATTTCATGCCCAGGTTATATCACTGCTACATCCATATTCCAAGCAGAAATATTTTGCAAACATTAAGGTTATCAAATAACAAGCTGCTGGATTTCCCTATGGTGCTATATGGTAGAAATATTCAGAAAAGGCCTGAGTTGGCCAAATGTCATATTTTGACAGCTACCGACTTTGAATGATATTAGTACGTTTAATGACAACTGACTTACACATTGCATACTGATTATGCAATAATATTGTCATGTCAAATTATAATTGTATAACAATTAATAATGACAATTTTAACTTGTAACTGAAAGATTATTTTATTCTTAAATTATGTTTTCACAAAAGAGGCTTCATTGCTTGAATGATGTACAATAATGTCAGATATGTAATTTTTCAATCCATCTCTTTGTTCAACTGGCAATGCATTCCATCTATATTTGATGACACCTTCTAAAACCTGAAGGGTAAAGTACTTGGTATTCAAATTTTGAGAGTTTCGTGGTATATGAACCGCATCAAACCATGTGCCAGGGTTACTCTGCAATTCTTTCAATATTTGATCTGCAGTTGCTCTCTCCTCTTTCGATCCAGTACCATAACAAGCAGCAATAGTCGCATCAAGCAAGGCGACGTTAATTGGCTTGCTCAGATCTCTAAGGCTCTCCGCCGTTCTCCCTATTTTTTAATTAGAACCTTTGCAAAACCCTAATTTCTTCGAAAATTAAATTTCAAAGCAATTTCCCTCTACCTTTCTCCCTTTTTTATCCCAAATGTAATTAAAAAAAATGTGAAGTGTTCTTCCTACAACTTAGATTCTTACAAAATTCAAATAATCTAGTCGCCAAACATCAATCAAAGCTACTTCGTACACGACAATTCATTATAAAATGCATACAAATTGCGAGAAACAAACTCGATACATAATAACAGTAGAATTAACTAAGAAGACGGGTGCAACAGTTGATATAATTGATAGAAATATATACTTACAGCGATAATTAGGAATTAGAAAGCAGTCCTGCTCCTCAACGTTCTTTATGGATTCAATCAACCGATCTTTAATTGCAAAGCTAAGCCATGAATATCTAATTGAAACAATATCAGCGATCATCGCGTTTCTGGAATCAAAATGGAGGAGATTTTGTTTGATCGAATCAGGTGGAGATTTAATTTGTTTGATTGAAAAAATAATTAGGTCAATGAAAGGTGAAGGCTGATGTAATGGAATGGGCCCAAGTAAAAAGGTACAAGTTACGAGAGGTATGTGCGACTAGTTTATAGTTTACCATCGCAAAACGAGGCCCCACCGATTTAACCCCATTTTATTTGCTATGGATTTAAATATAACCATCGCAAATTATAAATATTTGCTACTGTTTTTAAATAAAACCGTCGCAAATATGTTTACTACAATATTTTCCTAACAACGTGCTACGGTTTGTAAATAAAACAGTCGCATATAACCATATGTGCTACTGTTTTTAGCTGAACCGTCGCAAATAAGCGACGCAAATAAGCAGGTTTGTACTAGTGTAGGTTAAGTATTCAAGGTTTATTACCATATTTTCATTTATGGTTACACTATGCTAGACCTCCTACATTAAGCCTACCATTTGTGAATGCTGGATATGCCGGGCAGGTACGGGAAGACTTATTCCACAAATTGGGCTTAACCTCGTGTCTTAGCACATCTGGTATTTGTACACTTAGACCTCTCACATTAGATTCAACACTTGTGGTTCCTGGATATGTCGGTCGGTTCCGGGCAGACTTCCACCGCGAGTGCAATTTAACCTCGTGTCATAAGTTACAGTTTCTAATTACTGTAATCCTAAGCATTTCATTATTATTCAATTTTACCTATGTCTTTATAGGTGTTCATTCCTTAATTCCCCATATTGAATTATATGTCCAATTTATGTTTATAAACATTATTCAAATTATGCCAATTTTAATGTTTTCCCCCGTTCCCTAACTAACGCATTCGGATATAATTAGTGGCATGCCTAGGCTAGAAAATAGCCTGGCCATAAACAATAAAAAGGGAAAGGTGATGGGAACATGACAAAAGTAATTATTCTAACATAACTGGCATAAACATATACTAACAAGGTGATAAGGTGGACATATAAGCATAGATTTGGTGAACTTGTGATGGTTAAACTAGTTCCAACATAGCAAAGATGTTATAATAAGCATGACAAGATCTAAAAATTAATTTACATGTCCAACTAGTTCAGATCTATTATGATAGGCACAAGGGGATCTAAATAATAAGCTAGATCTGAATAATAATTTAGATGTCCACATAGTCCAGATTCAATAATCCAAAGTAGATCTAACACAAATAAGGTTGAGATCGATATCATTAGTGTCATAGAAGTTACAATAGATCTGATATGGTACAGATTGAGATCTAAGTCATAACTGATTCAGAATGTCATAGATTCACAACTTATAACTGATCGGGTACAATTCAATCACAAGAATAAATCCAAAACTATAGACATATCATGTTTACTTTTAATCATTTAAATCTAAAAGCAACTTAGAACTCACAGTGTTTGGATTAGAAAATAGAACTAGAAGAAGAACAGATCTACACTTAAATCTTAAATCCTTTTAATTGCAGAAGAAGAAGAAAAGAATTCTATTCAGTCCAGGCACTGACAGCATTTGGCCTCCATTGAAATCCAGTGAAAAAAACAAGAGAAATAGAACTGTTTATATAGTTGCCAGTCCCCAGAATTCAACTGCCACCTCAGCCCTAGGAGTGTCGGCACCCTCTTAGGGGGGTTGACCCCGGTGTCGACACCACCCTAGGGGGGTCGACGCCCTAGAGCGGGAATTTTGCCGCCTACGAAATTTTGATTTTTAAACTGTTTTCTGGATAAGGATGGACTGATATATATATATAATTCTTCTACGCATATACAAACTTTAAACCCCCATAACTTCTTCATACAGTGTCCGCTTTACGCAAACCAAATGTCTATCTTGACCAGAATTTCGAGATAGACGCAGTGGTGTGGTCCATTTCCCTTAATTCTGAATATTAAATTTAATTATTATTTAATTTATCCTCTTTTAGGGTTGTTAAAATATGGGGCGTTACAGAATGGGAGTCGTGGATGGCACCAATTAAAAACTTCTTTAAAGACGGAACACTCTCAATGAAAAAGAGTCAAAGATAAGCTGTAATTCGTAAAGCCGCAAGGTATGTCCTACAAGACGAATTTTTTTACTGCCAGGAATTCCCTATGCCTTTGCTCTGGTGTATAACACATGACGACATCAAACGTGTACTGGAGGAATTACATGAAGGAGAATGTGGAGATCACACCAGGGGCCAAACATTTTTTTTTTTTGAAAATTGGTTCACTTTATTATCTACTAAAGAAACGTACAAAAGGAAGGTTAGCATACTAACCATTACAAAAGCATAAAAGAAAAAAGAAGGTACAAGAAACTATGAAACTAGCTAATATAAAAAGCCCATGATGAGGCAATCATCTCACTTTCGTGCAAACTCCCTGCACCTCTCACAAACCGAAATCTTCTCTTACGCATAATGAATCTTCAGTCCATAACTAATATTCAGCAGATGAATGTAGGTAGAGTAGACAAGTTAATCCACTTCCGCACCAAATCATAGTAGATACTTGGTAAATCATACAGTCGCACCACATGTAAATACTGGTAAAACCTAGCTGCTCATGACCTCAACCAAAACCATCTATCATATTAACCAATATCCAAACATTAACGGGTTCACATGAATTGAATACTGATTAAATTGATAACTGACTAGGCAGAGGACGTCCATGATCAGATCCGAGCATGTATTCTCATGTACCAGTATAATTTTAACCATAACAGCCCAAATACACAACTATACATCAGCCCTTAAAACGAAAAGGAACTGCACCTAAATCCCATAAAACCAACTCAAGAACTAAATTTGGTTGATGATTCAAAATCGACTATGAATCTATCTTAGTACTGGAGTAGACAATAAGAGAATTCGAGTGCCAGATACACACAGATAAGGGCTGAACCAAGATAAAGTCTAAATGAAACAAAACATGATTCTGGACCGTAAATACATTGACGCTTGAGTACAAGATAAACCAACTGCCAACGGATTTGACTATTGTTAAATAGATCTGGAAATTTGATTTGAAATTTGGCCATCCTTAGATGATGAAAAATGGATTTGAACTAAATTGTTGAAGTAAGTTGAAGGAAAACAAAAGGCTTATCAACGATATATAATCATTGAAAGTTGCAGATAGAAAACAAGGTTAAAAAATGAATTGAAATCTCAAACTAGATCTGATTTAAAAAGGAAACCGAAATCACCAGTCGATTCCAACCATAAACCAGCTTGTGTGTTGGAACTTCAAATCTCGTCCGATGCAGCAGTCAGATCTATAAATTTGGCCATCTGGAAAAACCAGATCTGAAGCGAAAATAGGATCCGCTTATGTTGAAGTCAGATCCGAACTTAAAATTGTAGGAGGAAAGTGGAAAAACTTCTGATGGCTTATCAAACGAGAAACACTAGTTGAAGATTGAAGAATGAAAAAGATTGTAAACAGATGAAAAACGATAGGAATCGAGAGTCGCTCACGCATGGCGAAAGCAGGAGAAACTTTTCTCTTGTCGCCATTAACGAGCGACCTCAACATAAGGTAAAAAACATTTGAATTATACCAGGGGCCAAACATTGGCAAAGAAAATATTGCGGTATGGCTATTTCTGGCCTACCATAAACAGAGATGCAGATGACTGTTCACGACGCTGCGAGAGGAGCCCGAAATTTGCCAAAATTACCGGAGCACCTCTGACTCAACTTAAGTCAATGGTAAGCCCATGGCTGTTTGTCGTATGGGAAATCGACATTATCAGAGTTTTACCAATCGCTAAAGGAGGAATGAAGTATGCAATCGTGGCTGTGGATTACTTCACAAAATGGGCGGAAGCCGAACCCCTAACTACGATCACAACAAAGCGGGTGATAAACTTTGTGATCAAGAATATCATCTGTCGATTTGGGATACCATAAATCATCATAACTGACAATGGAACCCAATTTGACAGCAAAGAATTCAGAAATTTCTTCCAGAAGTACAAGATTTATAATAGATATACCGCAGTAAATCACCCGCAATCTAATGGACAAGTTAAAGCAATAAACAAAGTCATTAAGTCCATCCTTAAGAAGTGATTGGAACAGGTGAAAGCCATGTGGGTCGATGAATTACCATTAGCATTATGGGATTATCGAACGACCTACAAGACGACAATGGGTCATACCCATTTTTCACTCTCTTTTGGATCAAAAGCGGTAATTCCGGTGGAGCTTAAGTTCCTTCTCACAGGGCGACATATTACGATCCGATGAAAAATAAAGCGCTTCTCCTTGAATCCTTGTACATGGTCGAAGAGAAGAGAGATGAAGCAGAATTGCGTGCCTCGAGGCACATGCGCTAAGTGGCATGCTACTATGACGGATAGGTTCATCCTCGGACATTTGAATCTGGAGACTTAGTACTGAAATGAGTCTTCCCGCCTTTAGTCCATCTAGGTTCAAAGTGGGAAGGAGTATATACCATCTAACGGAAACTTGATGCAGGAGCTTTCAAGTTAACGACCGTGGATAGTGAAGAGATTCGCAGAGCTTGGAATGTCCGACACTTGCGGCAGTACTTGACTTAAGTTTGCATTGTTTTCTTTTGTTTTATGAACCATGTAAAAAGGCATGACTTGCCTAGAAAAATCTGGTTAATATAAGCAAAAGGTTATAAAGTGGATGTAGACCACGACTTGGCCGAACCACTAGAAAAATATTGTGTGTGATTTACTTTTCCTGCATGAATCTTTTTATATTTTGTGATTTCTATGATCTAAGCGTGAGACACTAGAAATTTGAATCGATACTAGAGAGAACAAGATAACCATTTGCATACCAACATAAAACGGCCAGGAAGACGACGTCCCGAACTTTAACTCTCATGATTCGAGAGAGTATATAAAGGACGGGAAGACGACGTACCTAAGGTGTGAAGGTGCACCATGACAAAAGACCGCCTCAAATCCACTCTAACCTGACCATACGATAGAAGAGTATAAATGTACTAGGAATAAGTACCAATGAAAAAAATCTTAATCCCATAAAAGGGCTGGGGGTAGTTTAATGTCGAACCTAATCAATCTCGAATGAGCCCTAGCCAGGAACTTTATTCAAGATTGATTGGGGGCATGCACATCGCACCCTCTGTTATCGATCATTTAATTAAGCAGCGATTTCTGCACATTATATTTTTTGTCTATGCACTTGCAGGGAAATTCAATCGTGATGTAGATTGTCATTTACCGCTTATGCTTATTAACATTTTGACCATTGCTGAACTCAACAGAAACAAATGACAAACTTGCAAGTATTTGACATAGGGAGAAACAAACTATTTTATTTACGTGACTGCAGGTTTATACAAAAAGAATAAACAAAGAGATGCAAGGGACGCACTCGCTACAATAACAATGGGCCAGGGGATAGACAAAACGAAGGATAAAGCTGCCTTTCATTTGGACTTTGGAGTGGACTTCTCTTTCTTGGCAGCGTTAAGTTTTTCCTTCTCCACTTTTTCAGCCTTGGTCAAGATACGCTTTGGCTTCTTTTTCCTTAGACCTGGAACGCTATGATCAATAGAAGATTTTTTAGCAAGCTCTTCAGTGATTGACCTGGTTGAAAGTTTGACAACTAACCTTGAACCATAAGGGACTACTGTGAGAGGTTTAAGATTCTCTGGTTCTTCCTCCTCAACTTTGGCTTTTAAAAGCTTGTATTTCTTTGCCTTCATATCAGCCAAAGTCATGTCGTCGGCATCCCCTGAAACTCCAGTTACAACAACATCATCATCTTCCTCATGCTCATCATTGCCGCCATCATCTTTCAAGGCATCTATCATATCCCCATCTTTGGGAGTTTCAGTGCTAGATGGCATGGGAGCTTTCTCAGCAGCTTCCTCCTTATCCTCGACCCTCCCTGCAGATTCCGGGCCAGTGGCCTCATCATGTTTCTCCTGGGTATCCTCAGCAGACTTCGCATCAGTGATCTCCTCTCGTCGCTCATCGGCCTTTTCAGCTGGTTGTGCACCTATAGAGTGAGAAGTAATTGATATTAGCTCAGGAGAAAAAATAGGTTCTTCGATTGTTTGTCCAACAATGTGACAAAAGGTTGAAATAACTCTAACGAACTGAGGTGAGAAGATGGAGATACCTTCAGATGATTTCTCGACGTGAGTAGCAAAATTCTCTGAAGTCGTTTCAGCAATAGGAGACAAGAAGGATGCCTTAGGAATTCCCCGATTCTCTGGATCATATCCCTCCGTTTCGGTAGCTCCGGGGGCAGCAGAAGAAGAAACGGTTTCAATGACGTTTTTTCCTTTAGCTTGGCGTTTCTCATCCTCCATAGCAACATCAATGAGTTTGCGTCCATCGGCCAAGCATGCCGGGTCTTCACCCCTTAGAATTTTTCCATGAGTTGATCCTCGTCAATGGAGTCCACTTTGATCTCTTATTTTTCCCATTCGACCACTTGATCCTGTACATATGCTAGAGTGAGGGGATGGTCTTTGATCCATGCAATATCCTTATGTTGGATCACCTAAGAAAAAAATCCCATATTGGTCTCAACACTCTCATTCTTTAAGTTGTGCATTAGTACTCTCGACAGACTGTAGAGCAATATTTGCATTTCCTTCGGCCAGAGCTGCTCACGTCTCAGCCTCCAACAGTTTAGCCTCTAGCTCCGCATTTTTCCTCGCCAACTCTGTTATCTCCTGTTCAAGACGAGTACAAACCAACCTCGTAGCGGTGCTTTCAGACTTAGCATCCTCGTCTTGTTTTTTAAGGTTCATACGTTCTTGACTATGAGAATCAAGCTCGGTGTGGTGACGCTTTTGCAACTCTTCAAATTGCTTCCTGTAAGTATCTGCATCGCGTTGCACAAGGGAAAGTCGGGCTTGAGCATCCTCGAGGTCCTTCGTCATAGTCTGGGCAGTTAAAGCGCTCAGCGGTTCCATAGCGGTGGAGGTGCAAAAAGGTGTAGCGGGGATAAAGCAGGGAAATAGCGGGGATAAAGCGGAGGAGAAAAAAGGTTCATAAAATGTGAAACCAAATATTTAAAATTAATTAGTTATCATTTTCGCATTATATGTGTAGAAGAAACTAACATTAATTAATCATATACAGTAGAATCAAAGAATATCATGGTTACATACATTAGATTTGATGATTATAATTGATTTCCGGAATATATTGGACACTAATGCCTTAAAATTAGCTCTTTACAATAACTTTATTGATATTTTTAAAAAAGAGAATTAGTCAAATCAACTTTACATATTAATATTGCTAAAGCGGATGGTAAAAAGCGTTGATTTAGCGGATGCAGCGGGAAATAGCGGGGCTACAAGCGGATCTACTGTTCATCGGCGCTAAATTGAAATAGTGTAGCGGTTGAAGGGCGCTACGAGCTATAGCGGGGATATTGCGGGACTTTAGCGGGGCTTTAACTGCATAGGTCGGAGTTTTCAATAGCTTTTGCATCATATTCGGCAACGTCCTTCATTGTTTTTATATCGGCTATCAAGTCCTGGATAATCTTGGATAAAGTCTGCAAGTACCTTTTCATCTCTTTGTATTGGGTATCCGCCTCATCAACCTTGGCCTTAATTACTGTTGCCCAGTCAGAGTCTAATGGCTTAAGAGATGGAACAAAACGCATGTTCCTAAAGTGGTGATCAGGAAACTGTTTCTTCAGAAGCTCTAATTTGGCCTTATTTTCATCTTCAAGTATGACCAGCCTTTTGCTAGTAATGTCAATGTTGCAGAGCCTAGATGGTACGATAGATGTCCTATCTTAATCAGATCCCTTGCTTGGCTCTTTTTGTTTCTCTTTCGGATCAGAGCTTTTCTTCGATGGTTTTTCTTGATGAGTTTTGTCTTTGGAGGAGGTTGTAGTTTTAGAAGTTTGTTTGCCTCCTTTGTGATGAGTAGAGTGGCTTGTATGTTTTCCAAGTCTGTGCGACGAGGAGATCGAGAGCGAGAAGATCGATAATGCTGAGGAGGTCGATTCCTTTTATCATCTTTACCCCGACTTTCATATTGATTAAGTCCTGCACCAGAATCCATTGGGGGCATGCTCGAGTGAACATCTCTCATGTCGTAACAGTGAAGTACCATTTGTCCTATAAAATGAAACAAGAAAGTGTTGGAATCAATACTAATATAAAGCACAAGTGATGTGACATGCAGTGCTAGAGTGTAGTGTATATCCTAAGTGACATCCTCCCTAACAGACCGGAGCCTAAAGTTAGACCAGTGTGCACAGTATCCCCGACCTTCACAGGGGTAACCTCTTCTTCAGAGGTGAGAGCAAGAGAATCTATTCTGAAGTCTTCAGAGGTATAAATGGTATTGGGCAGGGGAATTCTTCCTAAACCCCGGTATATGGAATCATCCATAACGAAATCATTGCCGCAAGGAGTGGTTGATTGTACTTCTTTTGGGGAAATCGGTTGTTCAGGAGTTGCTGCACCCTCAGGAGTGATGTATTTATCCCTATCTTTAGCGTTTATGTTTTCTAATATATCATCTTGAGTTGAAGAGGGAGAAGGAATCTTTGAGGCATTGCTGGATCCTTCGAACTTTCTCCATGCTCGGGTAAAATTTCAATTGGCCCCTCGACTGGGGGTATATATACATAGGGACCTTCTTCGTGGCCTATGCTACGAGTAATAGCAACCAAGCGATGGCGTTGAAGATACTCATCTATTAGACAGTCTCGGATGGTCAAGAATTTTTTATCACCATTAAGCAGTTGGCTCAAACTATCAAAGTATACCTGATGTGTTTCCCGTTTTGGGTTAGGGACTGCAAGTGAAAATTAATGACAGTCAATACATTTACAGTAGTGAATAAAATTAGTAATCGAAGTTCGAGATCTTTACCTGGTTTAAGCCATCTTCTGGCACATCTTGGCTACTGTTTGATGTAAAACCATTCGAGTCATGGATCATCAACTTTGCTGCTAAACGGTAAAGTAATGATTTTCCTTTTTGGCATTGATTCAAAATATACAAAGGAAGGGGTATCCTGGGTTCTATGCTCGAAATTTTAGAAGTGAATATCCTCGAAAGTGATTTCCATACCCAAAATCTCTTTATAAGCAATATATAAGGTATACAGGTAAGCATAGGAGTTGGGTTGGAGCTGCATGGGAGCAATCTGCATTTGTCTCAAAAAATCGACGACGAAAGGTGAGAATGGAGGTATCGCCCCAACGAGGCACAATAGTCTACTGATCGCCATGTAACCTTTGGGAGGACTATGGGGACGATCCGTTCCAGTGGGTAGTCTGGTGTCCTTTGGAGAATTCCATGCTTCAAACATATACGCGCAAGTTTGTTGTTGTCAACTGTTGATGCGACAGAATCACCGGGTTTTTCCAAAACAATGACAATCTCAAATTCGTCGGGAGCATGATTATCTCCAATTCCACCTTCCTCTTCCTCATCCATAGAGACGTCACCTCCGTATGATACTTCACTCTCATGGACTTCCATTTCGTAGTCCGGAACCTCGCTATCCCATTTCGGATTTGAGTTGGAGATCATGTCTTCGGTAATAGGATTTTCATATGTTCCTAGGGCCTCTCTTTTCTCTGCTAACCTAAGTGAGCGTCTCTCAGTCATAACTACTGAACTATCGAAGAAACAATAGCAGAACTTAGAGTATAATTGCCCGTGCCCCCTGTGTATGTGTGTGCGAACATGTGTGAAATGATGGAATCAAAGAATTCAAGGTGGGTATAAAAGAATGCAATGTGAAGATTGGAGAAGCAATTACGTGTTCATAGCAGTCCAGAAAGTTCAGGTCAGAGGGCTCTATCCTAATTGTTCAAGAAGTCACAAGCCATAGTTAATTTTGGTTAAGTTGGTTGAAACATTCTTGCATTTCATATGGGATGACAACGGATCAATGCGAGTATTTATGTTACAAGCGGATCGATTCGGGTGTCCTTGTCAGAGACGGATCGGTTTGAGTATTTGTTTTGCCATCGGACTGGATCGGATGTTTACCTCAAGTGGGTCGGATCAGAGTTTATGGACAGAAGTGACTTCGTTCGGATCAGCCATCACCGAACCAAACAACATCAATATCAGGAAACTTCATTCCACCCAAGTCCCTCCGATCCGACCCGAGATGAAACACTTTATCCTCATCGCCTCGAATCCATCCAATCAGCTCCAAGCTGATCCTACTAAACCAACTGTGTATTCTCCTTCCACTTCCCCATTCTCCAAATCATTGAAACTCATCAAGCACCCAAGGCTGATACTCGCGATGCCAAGCTTAAATCACCAGCATCACCATTTTAAGATGGTCAAAACCCCAACAACAATGGCGATGGTGAACTGGATGTCCCCAAAATCTACGTCGACATCAATGGGAAGTGATGACATGAATTAATGCTAATTTTGAGTACAATTTACGCGAGCTTAACTATAAAAGTTGAGGAAAATAGGATTTGAACCCACCTTTGAATTTGTTTTGGAACTTGGAAGGATTTGTGAAAATTGGGGAATTAGGGTTTGTATTGAATTCAGGAAATGAGAGAAAAGAGAGAAGGTTTCATGAATTTCTATGAGAGTTATGGGCTATTCGCATTCCAGTGGGCCTCACTTCCAAAACCGACTCAAGTGGAAAAAAGGATATGTAAATCCAAGGCCACTCCTTGGCCCAGTAATGTAGTCACGGGTCAGGCGCAATTCGGATCGAACTAAATCGATCCGAACCCAAGTGTAAAAGGAAAATTCAAAAAGAATACCACTTACCATGTAGAAAAGAAATTTAAGATGTGATTTTGGAATCTCAATATGAATATCTAAAGTTACATGGAAAAACTGCCCAGACTTTAGAGTGAAGCCTTGAAGTTATTGACGATAACAGGAGTAACTCATGCATTCCACGGTGTATTTATAAACTCCGCAAATGTCAAGAGATACTACTTCATGAAGTTATGTGATCCTACGAACATATGGGCAGAACCGTTAAACGACATTGATTTAGAGGTAGATAGGTTGACTATTTCAAAGCATACTTTATTTTCAATAAATATATGCCTCGAGGGGGAAAAATGTTAGCCTACTTTGTGGCTAGGCCACCCAAAGCCGAAGAATCAAGTGACAAGTTGTATTCAAAAGAAAAGAGAAGCAGTGGATATCTATTCGGATCGGATCGGGTCCTTTTAATCGAACCGCCTAACGTTTGCAAATAGATCAACTAGTCAACCCAGGATCACTCACCCTGGTTCGGTTCAGAGCCATCCATACCGATCCGATTGAAGATTCATCTGCCGAACCGAACCGAGGCCTAGAAGCTGCAGCAGTTACAACCCACGATCCCATCAAATGCGGAGCGGTTATATCTCCACTACCTCACGTTCACCAATGAACTAAATGCACTGTCATCATCTTAAAGCCTCTGAATCCGAGATTAAAGACATGGACTCCACGTGTATTCGATCCGGAGGCCTTCTAGGAGGATTTTCTGCCTATAAATACCCTACAAAGCATCACTTAATTCATATCATCCTCAACTGTTGGAGCACATTCCATCAAACATTAAGTGAAATTATCAGTCATATTAGAGTGATTGAAGGAAATTCAGCATCGTATTTGTATTCATATCACCAATCAACAAAGTATAAAGTGGACATAGGCTCTTTAACACCAAACTACTATAAATGGTGTGTTCTCGTTGTCTTTCTTTCTACTGCGTTTGAAATTATTGCTCGTTTGGGTGTTAGAACCAATTTTTGTTCTAACACATAGATTCCTTAATAGATCTTAGAATCATCGCATAGACTTTGCTTCGCAACCGCTACCAAAACATAGAACTCGTATACTAGTTTTGAAGTGGTTTTCGATAAGTGGAACACTTACCAATCCCGATCTCCTCAAAACCATTCTCTATATTTAAAGTCAAATTCTATAGTCGATTAATCGACTATCAATTCACACAATAGATGACTGTATATGGAAAACAACATCGTTTAATTTCCATAATAGACGAATAAACATCTGAAACATTATCAAGTCACAAAGCATGATAAATAGTCAAAGCACGATTAACTCATATAAACAGCTTCCAATCCCCCTCCCATTTATTTAGTATTTCATTAATTAAAACTTCTTTTGTTACTAAAATTCCTTTTATCTAATAAAACTTATTTTATTAATCAACAAGTCCTACTTGATTAATATTCCTTTATATACGTGTATATATATTCAGTTTCTATGTATAAAAGATGTATATATGTATTCTATGATTTCCCTATTCCTTTATAATCTTTAATACTTGAAAAGGTATTATACAAACTTATCCCTCCGATACAAGTATATCTACATTTCATTTCCAAGATTTTCTTTCTTTAAAATATAATCAAAGTGGTTAAAATCATTATGTATTAAGAACCTCTTCTCTTTTATAAGTCAAAGCATCTTCTTTAAAATCTTAATCCTGAGACATCATACACTTGTTTCTATCTTTAAAATCAGTTATTAAAGATCTAAGTATATTTAAAAAATTTAAATAATATATTTCCAGTTTAACTATATTCCCAAGGTTTAAAGCCAAGTGTTGCTAAAACACTGTTTACAACAAACCCAGAACAATTCCATTATATAATTATCTTTGAACGTTCGTTTAAAGATTCAACTGTATTAACTTCGATGATATAATCCGAGTTTGTTAAAGACAAATGTAAATAACACATTATCACGCCAAAACAACAACCATTTCTATACTTATTCTCATCTTTAAAATATTCCTTCAAAAATCTATTTACCGATAAATATTCAACAAGGTGAAATACTAGTCATTTCTATATCATTGATTATAACAAATGTGTTATAATCCAAAATCATTTCTAAATCTTATAAAATAGGTTTAGTTTATTTCAATATATATATATATATATATATATATATAGTAAAATAACTTGAAACAGGTCTTAAGTAAAAAGGGTAAAATGTATATATAATAAAAAATAGTTTATTATAGGTTTTAAGGTAAAAGAATATAAATGATGTTTTATATTTAATACCATTCACTTCCAATTTTCTCGATTCCTGTTCCAATTCGTATTATTTTCCAATTTAGTCCAGTTATGCCAAACACACCAAAATGTGTGAAATAGACAAACTCAATATATTATATAAAATAATATATTCACCTCCTCATAGTTCCATGTATAAAGATGTTATATATCCAGTAGGGTCCAAAATCAGGTTTAACGTCCAATTAATTCATATAACATTATATAAACACAAATACTGTAACAATCATATTAAGGAATCCTATTGGATCTCCTCAACCTGTCCCCTTGCATCACAACTCATATATAGGGATATGTACACGTAATACAGTTCAAATAAGCTAATTCATATAAGATGAATCTTATGCTACAGCGCACGTAATGTCAAAGGTCATACGCCCAAAGAGCAGGCATATACAAGCACAAACAAACTGATTAAGTAGTATACCATCCAAACAACCAATTGTACATATAAATATGTAAATAACAGTCAATACTACTATATGGTGCAATAGTATATCAAAAACATGAGTTAAACTCACCATCCATTCCAAACGATGATTTCACATTGTTTTTATCTAATTTAAAACAAGCGTTTGAAATTAGGAAAAAATACGAACTATCCAAAATGCTACCAATCCATAGTTTGCATGTAATATCCTCGAATACGAACCCAACACAACTAACGATGTGTCAATCGGATTCCGTATGAACTAGATATTTGAGTTACAAGTTAACACAAATTTAAAATATAATTAACTAAATTAGTTTATTAATATATCTCCTCACTCATACATCATGTGACCTTCTCTTTTATCTTCTTCTCTAATTCGAAAGGGAAACTCGACTCTTTCCTATAACAAAACCCAACACTTGAGTCGCCTTTGACTGACAACCTCCACCTCTCCGAGCAACTAACACTACCATGACCACCACCAAATGACTCAGCTCCACAGCATCCACCCAATGGTCACTCTCTGACCACATTCGATCCCATCTTCCCAACCTCAACCTGTTGCCCTTAAAACTACCATGCCCTCTGTCATATTTCACTACAAGCCACTAGAGTTCCTCCGACCAACACCGTTCTGACCCCCGTGCCACCTAAAACGCCATGCCTACCCTTGTTTTACCTAGCTTTCTCCAAGTCGACAAGATTCACCAACCCTAGCCTCGCTGTGCAAATATGGAGCGACATAAAAAATGATCGAACCTAAATTTGAGTACATAAATTTAATGCCTTTCATCACACGAGTCCAACAAATCCAAAATTGCTTAATTTCGTTTATTATTCGACTTGATTTAAATTCATGAAGAATTAAAGAAGTGGCATCCTCTTTTTGAGTAACAGATAGAAGAAGGAAATGAACTAGGTTTTAAGGGTTGAAGATGCATATTTATAGGTAAAAGTTTTTTATATTTACAATATTATATTCATTTATGTTGTCACTGAGCGTTTTAAGCTCGCACGACTTGATTGAAGCTCTAGTCACCATGAAACTTGACACTCTACTATATTTCAATATTTCAGACTCGATGAATCTTGTTTTGTCAAATTCCGAGATTATTTGCAAAAACATTATTTTCTTGTGTTATTAGATCGAGTTAATATTTAATCAATTTCCAAACACTTCAATTCTTCGGTAATAAATTATTACTATCGTTTATATTAAAACAGAATTTTACATAAGCTACAAAATTAATTTAATTTTATATTAAATTCCAGATTCACTTATTTGAGTAATTTCTATATCTAAAATACTATTTTCAACATTCAATTATATTAAATAACTCGTATATTTAAGTTCAAGTTATTAAACTTCTAAAATAGCCACTTTCGTATTTAAATATTTAATTCTATTACTGAAAATCTAGGTTATTACACTCTTTCCCCTTGAAAGTATTTCGTCCTGAAATCACAAGTCAAGACGAATGTTGTGACGACCCAAATTTCGGACCCTCGAAAACCGACACTAACACCGACTAAAACACATTCAAGCATTCACATGTCACATATTCGATTGTAGGAAAGTTGGACAATCTGGGTAAAGAAATAAAAGACAGAAAACATAAACATAGAATCTCAGCAACGTCATGATAATATATAATTGAACATACAGAAAGTACAAACCATCGCTCTAAGTAATTGTACATCGGAGTCACAATCAGTACTAACCCAGCAAGGAATAGTTATAACTGCCTATTCTCACACTTGCTGGTACAAAATACATACATAGGTAGATGACACATAAACTGCAGCGGAAATACAGATAAATAAATAATATCTTCATAGGTGAACCAACTTCAAGATCCAGGAAGCTCCAGCTACGGAGTGCTCCATCCATATCCTGACTACTGGACTTCTCGTAGAAAAATAGGGGCACCTAGAGTTTATAAAATTAAACAACTCCGGGTCATTCGTGGGAATGGTGTGATAATAATTTAAAACTCATTTGCTTTTGGAAATAAAAGGTATCCCATAAGATCGCGCCCGTAAATAAATTGATAGATGGGTTTTTACCTTATGGTGACCAAAACCTTTGATACGACAAATAACTTAATATTATTTTTAATGTCTATACTTTGAAAACACTTTTCAATTAAACCTATTCAAATACAGCCGAAAGTACGCCCATTAACAAACTTCAGCTTATACAATAGAAATTCGCAGGAACTTATCTGGAAATGGATTTCCAACAATGACTAGGTTAAGGGACTACCCTACAGTACAGTGCAGCTCTAGTAGAATGCACCCAAGCTACCCGGTCAATGCGATTATAAGGCCGGCCTTGATCAGACTTCGAAAACAGGCTGAATATGACATTTGCTTCAGTCATTACCGACCTATACTGGGATCCTACATCACCTACTCAACTTTTAATGTTCAATATAGAAATATGATGACCATATTCCTGGGTTGCATACAAACCCATAACCTTGCCGCATGCCATCTTTTAGCCATTTCGAGGTGTGAGGTCGTGATAAGGTAACGTCTTTACCTTTTTTACTTTAGCACACTTCATATCCTCAAATGCAGTAACGGCCCAAGGATTTTCTGCCCCGAAAATCGACATAAATACCTCTATTGTATCTTATGCCGATCTTCCAAACACCGAAAACACTGGAACGTTATTAGAAAGAAATTAGAGGGTGAGATAAGAAAGAAAGAAATATTAGAATAGAAGAAGAAGAAGAAGAAGAAACAACACAACACAGAGTCTCACATCGCAGCGGAACAAAATATAATACAGAAATAAATCTTTATTGAGAGCTTTTTAAAAATACTTACAATATCAGAGTACATCAACATCTCTGGACAGTTATAATAATCTATCCTCATATACAACCACACAGCGGAATAAATACTAGATACAATACGTCTGAACAACTCCAGCTCATCTCTGCCTTCGAAGCATCTGATAATCTAGACCTGTGCACCCCGGGCTAACCCGAGCATTTACAAAACACCGGGTCAGTCTAGTGAACCAGAGTGAGATAAATTCACTAAGTTTAAGGGTATCACACAACTTGATTTTAAAGTTCAAAATCCTTTCAAAAGAAAAGGATAATCGTAAGACCAAATCCACACATAATTACGGACGGTTTTTACCTTACGATAACCCAAAACGTTTTTGAAACCAATATCTTTTCTGATATTATAATAATGTCTAAATACAAGTAAATAGCAATCTAGTGGAACGCTTGCATCTCACGCTCCACATATATAGTATACAAAAAAAACTGCGGGCGCTTATTGGAGATTGGGTTCCGACTATGACAAGGTACGGGACCACCTACCGATAGTGTATCTCTAGAGGCGAATACACTGGGTTCAACAAGAACATCTTGCAACCCGGCCCTCACATGACCGACCACTCATTTCGCCTGACTGTATCGAATGTATATCACCAACGGTTGGGCTCAAATCACCGTTTCCCGAAAAGGGACAGCACCGAAATAAATTAAAGAAGCAAAAGGAATTTCTCTAGATAGATGAATATACACCCTAATGGGAGCGACCCACATAGCCATGATGCCTGCCCGATTTTTGTCATTTCCCGGTGGTGAGGCTTGAGGTTTAAATTATCTTTGAACACCTGGTCATCATTCACTTTGAATGCCACTTCGTCAGATCCATCAAATCACTAATTGACGTCCCCAAATATACTCCGGGTTTTAAAGAAGGGCCATTCTTCGCCACCAACTTGGTATATTTGTAAAAATCACCGTACGTGGTTTTAAGGAAATACTCCGTCAGACATTCATCCATACAAGTCATCCAGGAACAGGATGACCGGAGGTACCCTCCTACTGCATCCAATATAGGAGTCACCCCATGGATCAGTAGCGAGAAGTCCTTGCAATCCCAAAGATTTTTAGCGGTTCTTCCGTTTAATGAAGATCCACGGTCTTCAATACTCCATCTCGATCATCTTCTAATATCTTCACGTATTTGTCGATCGGAATGGTTTTCGAATATAAATTCGATCCCGGTCTTTCCAGACCAATAATCGTATTGGACAGATTTGATAGTTGGTGATTTAACTATCAAAATAATCAGTGATTCAGTCATGACAATCCAATGAGTTCACTGGTTCAGTATTCAACATCACTTGGCCTTTTAATTAAACAAATTTAAATTTAAAACTTTTAAACACTTCGATATTATGAATATAGTTTCGCTTCATAAGATTATTCTTTAAACAGGTACATTTATAATACTTAGTAAAATCCTTTATCATATCCACTTCTCTATTTTCACTTTTAAAACATTGGTCACGTTATTATCTAATATTGGAAAATCAATTTAACTTATTATTCATAAACAATGTTATGAAATATCCTTTTCCATTTCTCGACAACATTCAGGGCTTATTCTTATTGAATAAGACTCTCTTTACATTTTCTTTCTAGCTCGGAAATATCGTCATAATTCCACGCCACCCAATTCCCTTTTATTTCCCTTTTCTTTGGACTCTCATTATATATCCAAATATATATCCCAAATTTCCATCAAAATTGTTACGTTATTTTTCTCTAATGAAATAATAATTTTACAAACCTCTTTTACCATTACAACTAATATCATTCTCAGATAATCCTGAAGTCGTTCAAGTTGGGGTATTTTAATTACCCCTCAGACCTTGATCAACAACGTTCATATCTTAGGATAAATACGAGTTGTAATCCCAAACCCAATATTTCATCCTAATATCAATACAAATTTCATTTAACTATTTTATTCAAATTACGGTTTCATAAATCTGCCTATCTTTTTGAAAATCTCTTTCTTTAATATACCATTATTTCTTGATTCAATTAAGTAACTTCTTATGACACACCACTTTTTATCCGTTCGATTTATTTCTTATTCTCGTACTTATAAATCTGATTAACATCAGAATTTCCTTTATAAAATCAATTAATAATAAATCAAAATCTTTAATAAATAAAATATTTATTTATTTCCCTTTTATAAACTTTTATTCAAAGTAATATATTTCAAAATCTATATTTAGTTATAAAAATAAATTTTATAACTTCATCTCTGTCGATTTGCCTGACGGTAAATCAACATTTATAAAACAATTGGTTTTATAGACCATATGTCACCAAATACTCAACCAATACCGCCCATTGGTTTAGACTAAATAGATGTTGAAATTTCATCAAAAATAAACAATCAAACCAATCACCCCAAACAGGACAGTTCATATGTTGATAATATGAAATAAATAATATATTGAGGAATCCCGTTGGATCCCTCCAACCTGTTCTTCCTTGTATTCAAATGGTTATCTTCAAACAGATCATTCAGTTTCATTTAACTGATAACAAAAAATAATGACCATTAACACCAACCAATGCACAAGCAATTCAAATCATTCAAACAATTCAAACATGTTTGTTTTATAAACGTGGCCAATCAAGGTGAGTCACCTTTATTGGAACCAATCGTTAAAATAATGATTTGGTATTTCACTGGAATTAAACGACGGTTTAATTTCATCAGTTAAATCAACAATTAAATATATAACTAGCAAACAACCAACCATTAGCAACCAGAGCACACAAATAAAAACCCAATTTATATAAAATATAAATGGGAAGAACTAAGTGAGTTTAACTCACCTCGATTGGATTCCATTATTAAATCAGCTCATTTCAGTTAAATTAAACATGCTTTTAATTCAACTGAAAAATCCAGCTGCTTCCAGTCCTGTTCGGTTCTTTTCCATCTCGTAGTATTCGTCGTCGCGGTTCCGATGCTTTCTGTTTCATCGAATTCTGATCATGTGTGTATCCGAAATTAATATTCTAAGTTTATACCAATATTTGAATCAAATAAGCTTTAATTTAATTAAACTTTGGGCTTACTTTATTTTCGTTCAGCCCATTTAGAATTTAACAGGCCCATTCCATCCATTCCCTCACCGACTTAAAACCATGGGCCCCTCATCCCCTTCACAAAAATCATTCACCGCCTCTAACATTTCTTCCATGATGAAACCAGATCGTCTTACCTCCCTCCTTTCTTCAATGAAATCGAACGCATCTCCTCCTACGCCACCACACTTTGGTCGTCCCTTTGCCATCTTGCCTCTGCAGTTTTCGCCAAACCCTAAAACTCCTCGATCCCCTTCCGCTACCCTGTATCTTCTAGCAATTAAAGGGATCTCCCCCCATACCCGCTACGACTTCAGAAGAATCTAGACCGAGCTTCAATCATGGAGGTTTCCGAACCCTAGATCTTCGGTTTCAAGCAACGTCTCACGGAATCCATCAAAGAAAATTCACGAATCAGATAAGTATTTCATGATGTTTACTTTCTGTATTATTTGTTTTCGTCATCTTTATGTGGTTCAAATTTGGTTTCCCTATTCTGGTTTTCATATTGGAAACCCCATGTGTATATACGTGTATATATTGAGGTTAAATTTAGATAAGATCAAGGTCTATATCTACTGAAATATCCTCTAACATCATAGGGTAGGTTTTTGATGCGCTTAGATTCTTAGGTGCTATTTTCCTTTCCATTTACAGCTGTATGATCGAACTGTGGTGATGGAACATTGATTGTTGTGATGTTTAACAGGGAATGGTGCAGATTTGTGTTGGGTTTTCCTGTACTATCTTGCTCAGCTATGTATAAAAGGTTCGAACTGTTCCTATGTAGCTATGTATTGTCTGTTCATATTTTATTTTATATGTTTTCAATTCGAATTGTCTTGTTCATACTGTCTGGGTATACGAAGCTATTGAATTGTTTATTCCCTTTTCATATTTGAAACTGTGACTTGCATGTGTATGGCAGAACATGGTTGTACCTGAGATTTACTGTTTCAATTGATGTACATCTAAGGGTATAAATACATATAATTTTAGCTGTTTTACAATTGTCTGTACTTTATGGTATAAATTTATATATATTTTTAGCTGTCTCACTTATCTGTATTGATGATATAAATATATGTACATGTATTGTTTCCTTTAGATATTCGGCTTTGTGGATTTGATGTATAATATATACATATACTAGTTCCTTTAGTTGTGCATTTCACTGTATCTATTGCTGTTGACTTACTGTTCTTATTTTATGGGAAATTTCAGTTTTACTGTTTCTTATTGAAAGGACAAGACATGGTTGTTGTATACGAAATGAGCTGTTTTACTGCTTTCTGGTGAAATATTTCGTACTGTTCCTATGGAGAAATTTGTGCTACAGTTTCTACTGAAGGGAGCAAGACGTGTTTATTGCACTAGAATTTGGATTGAATTGTTCTATCCATTTGATTTTGTATATACAAGACAAGGATATATGAATTTATGTTATTTTCTTAATATTAAAAATATAAACTGCTTGTTGCACAAGCTTTAGGTTGGGTATATTTTTTCCTTTAGAATCTTATACAATATGGGTTAGATTCCAAAACAGTTGAATTAAATAAAAATAGACCGATATTACATATTGAAACGAAATATCATATAACTTCACATAAGACTAAAGTGGATTCAAAACTTGACATTCAGAAATTCGGGTTAACCAATATCCATATATATATATATATATATAAACTGTTAATATTTTATTTAATAAACCTTATCGTTTATTAACGATTTTCATGGCGATTATTTGAAATTTTGAATTGGACATAATAGACAATCCATAACATGAAATTTCTATTTTTCTCTTTCATTAGAAAATTATCATTAATTAGATTTAACAGTTTCTTATTCCACAGAAATCTGACTTATATCGGATCCTGTATATTCAATTGAAGTTCAAAACTCCATATTACGAACTGTCGCGGCATTTCGAGCTCGATTTATAATTATATAAATATATAACGTTCAAACTTCATTTAAGTAACGAATTAAATATTAAAATCCATTAATATTCCAATTAAAATATTTAAAATAATAAATTAAATATTAGACTGCCAAAAATACGGGTCGTTACATTCTTCCTCCCTTAAAATAATTTCATCCCCGAAATTGCTAACGTAAGAAAGAATGTTACAACCTCATTAATTTTCCAAATCCAACTTATTTTAAATTAAAAATCAATTCAATATCATAAATAAATATTTTCAAAAATATCAAAAAATTTCTAACACTTTAAATTCCCTAAAAAATTCGGTAGAGTCTCCTCTGTACGGAGGGACATCTGCGACATCGCAGGAACAAATAATATATATACATCGACCAACACGGTCGGAAAACAAAAATCAAAACCCCAAAATTTTATATTTTCGCGTAAGCGTACCTTTACGAGCGCTATTGAGCATATTTACTCACATATATGCTATTTACTCAACCAATAACGATTTGTCTAGCCATCTGTTACCTGTACTTAACTCAATTCACATATTAGTAATAAATATATGAAATTATAAGATAATATTTCACTAGTCAACGAGTATAACTGCACTAAATTCCAAAATCAAACAAATAGCATCGATTCATTATCAATTACAGGGTTAAACCATAAATTCCAATTCATACGCAGTTTCATTCCAGTTTTAATTATACTGGAAATTATTCTTTAGTTTAAAATTCATTTAGTCCCATTAAATTGTTGATTATTTCCATTTCAAACAAACCATCATCCAATAACAAACAATTAACAATCAGCAACCAATACACAACCAAATTAATTGAATTTACATTCAATATTAATATTTTACTTTGGTTTCACATATTTGAACATCAATCGATTAATATCCGATTGGTTTCAATTTGATTATTATTTATACATTAAAATCTCCCATTTATTTAATTTAATTTCAATATCATTCTCAGTTTAATTACACTTAGCTAGGTTAAGCTTCAAATTCAAATTTTCAATCCGATTTGAATTCCATTCAAATAGATCAAACACACTAATATCTCAATAATTTATAAAATTACACTACAAGAAAAATAACCTATTGCAACTAGTCATTTGCAACAGGCGATAAATATCAGTTGCAGTAAATGATATTTAGCAACGGACCTATTATAGCAGTTGCAATATATGAGATTTAGCAACAGACATTTTTTTCCTGTTGCGAAAACATATTTTTAGCAACTACGCTTCCCTTCCTGTTGCAAAAACATACTTTTAGCAACCGTGCTTCCATAACAGTTGCAACAAACATATTATTTGCAACTACACTTCCAAGCCAGTTGCGAATAAATATCTTTAGCAACTGTTTTCGCCACTTGCAATAACTGTATTTTTTACAACTGATAAAGCCTGTTGCGAAAAACATATTATTGAAAATCAGCATTAGCTTTTAATGATTAACTTTTACTAATTAATTTTAAATAGTTACTATTAGATGGTTAACTGCTAGTAATTATATAATAATTAAGATTAATATTTAATAATTATAAATTAATATTAAATTTTAAGTATTATAAAGTGATATTTATAACTGATAATTAAATACTATGTGAATTAATACTTTAATAATAAATAAATAAATAAACGAAGTAATTATTTAATAATTAATATAACGTCTAATGATTAATATTAAATATGTAATAACTAATAATTATTAATAATAGTTAAGCAACATATATATATGATTAACATTTAATTATATTCATGAAATAATAAGTAATCGGTAATAATTAGCCGAAAAAGAGTTATATTTTAATAATTAATACGTACTAAATGTGTAATAATTAATATTAATAAGTAGTAACATATGGGTATAATTAACATTTAATAACGAATATTCAGTTATAGTCATGCAGTAATATTAAATAACAAACAATAATTAAAAAATAAGAAGTTAAAATTTTAATGATTAATAATTACTATTTATTAATGAATATTTAATAAGTAATATTGAAACCAGTAATAATTAATATATTTAATAATTATTAGTATAGCAGTACATTATGATAATAGCGTATGCCTGCTATAATGTTCAATGATTTATTATACTTGATAATAATTGTAATATTATAATTTATATCTATAATGTTCAACGATTTATTACACTTGATAATAATTATAATATTATAATTTATATATGTAACAACTTCCTTGGTCATCAAACAGTGCGAGCACGACTACTTCAATATCCAACCCGTTTCGATTTCTAGAACCTTCATATTAGAAAATCGTATTCCTACCTCCTCGTCCCATACGAGCCGCCAAATCAAAAATTCCCTAATCTAAGCCTAAATCGCCTTTTCCTCCATCAAAGACGTCGCAACACCCTCCGTCCTCCACCGCATCCTCGTCGCTGTCTGCCCCTTCTCCGTTTGCTTGGCATCACTAAAGTCAGCACCTTTACCTCCAGTATGGCGCCAACCGGGTCACTAGATCGAGCACCAGGAGCTATCTGCCGTGTCGAGCAACTGTGTCGCAGCAGCTCTCTATCGAAGCCCGAGCCGCCTCGTTTCCGTATTGCCGAGCCCCGCTTCTCGCTCGTCACCTGCTGCAGGTGAGTTTTTAAACTCACGATTTATCTCGCCCCTAGTGTTTTAACTTTGAAATGAAGTAGAATATATTAGTCAATCCTTATTAAATATTGGCTGCATTTTTTGCTGCAAAGTTCTTGCTTTGGATTTGATTGTCGCTAGAGTTATTTGGGGGGATCAAATTAATACATAAACCTGACTGGGTTCGGGTATATCCTGATTGGCTTTAAGCTTGTAATTGTTTGGACAGTGAATTGTTACATATATTCACTTGTAGATACATGGTGAATACTTGAGTTATCTCTGCTTCTAAGTTTAACTGCACATCTTCATGATGAACTGGACCAATAGGTATAGTATTATATTCACTTGTAGATTGTGCACTCAAAGAAGTGATGAGTATTTGTAAATCTAATAGAAAACTAAAGAAAAAAATCAAGAGGGAACATATAGACCACCCATGTTATCTTTTCATTAGTTGGCTCCTGTATATAGAAATCAAATGGTCAGTAAGTATATCAAGACCAAAGGTAAGAGAAACTGGGAAAAGAAGAAAAAAAAAGTGGTACAATATATTTTACCAGTTTGTTGTTTCGTCCATGCATAAACGCCTCTTCCAAATGCTCTATAAGATGTAACTATGAAACATGACAAATGAAATTTAAGTTTTACTTTCAACCCCTGGAAATATATGTCTATAAACCAAGACAATTTGCTCCTGTCTGTTTCCATTTTTAGCATTTCATTTTAAATTTTCCAAGTCCATTTTCAATTAATAAATGCATAAACTACAGTCCGTTCTTGCACATGCAGTGAAATCCAATTACTCAACCATGGTTAGTGTGAAAATCCATCAAAACTAAAACTAAGCATCTTTATTTTATTACACAATAAACATGTTGTTTAACTTATAAAACTGCAACTGCTTTTGAAATAGCCTGTCCAATTACCATTTATAGTGAATAAATACTATTAGCATAACATCATTGAGTGGATTTTAATAGGACCCAACCTGTTCAAACATTAAACTCATGGGAAGAAGTCATCTGTCTTGAGAGGCCAAGACTCATTGGCAGCATGTTTTGCTTCTGTGTAAATAAAAGAGTTGAGTAAAGTGCGTGGACCTGTCCATCCTTGTAGTAAAGAAAAAAAAAACCTATGTTATATTTATTTGAGTGCAAACCTTATTTGTGTACATGCATTAGTGTGTTTATACTTGCAAATTCTAACATCCATGAGAATAAATATATAAGTGTTGTTCTTTCAATGTTAACCTGTTACATGCATTTTATTTTTATTTTTGGTCTTTTTCCCTGGGTTGCATGTGCAAGCGTCTTACGTGAATGTAATGCTTGTTAAATGCATGCTTTTCTTATATAGATGTGTGTGTTCACATACTGTTCAATTAGCCAATGAGTTCATTTTGCCTTTTTGTGTGTTATTTTGGATTGCTACACTTTGTGCTCCTCGGATTTCTTTTGTGCATGTACTACATATCAACGCATAAGAGCAGATAATGAACGTGTATAGTTTATATAAATGGGTGTTTACTTTTATAATGGATGTATATTTTAATTTTCATTTTGATAAGCCAAAGCGATTGCACTTGTACTTCCTTTATACATATTTTCACGTAAATGTATGAATGTAAGTTTGATAAATTTTAATGTTGTGATTTTATGTAGACAAGTTCTGTTTTCATTCATTTTTTCCAGAACATCTGCATCCAACCTGCCAATGTACTAGAGTTGGTTCAGTATTGTATATAGGTGTAACATTTCCAGTATTGAGCATTGCAGAATTTCTTTTGCCTTCTCTCTTTTCTCGACATTATATACCAGTTTCGTCTTATGCTTTCGAGAAAGATCAGGATGAACGGTTCTCAAGATTCATGCAGGTTTTATCAGTTTCAGGTAAGAATTATACATGTTTCTAGACATTATATATGTTCCAGGTATGAAACATCATAGACATTTTAAGATATTATATATCAATTTTGGTCCATCACGCAGGGTTTCAGGTAAGAATTATAAATGTAATAGTGACTTGTTTTAAATGAACATGGTGACCATACCTGGAAACACCAGTAAGGGAACAAAGCTGAAAGCAGCAGCAGATCAAGCGCCACTGCAAGAGGAAACGCCACAAACTGGACAGGAGCTCAGGGCGAAGGGAGCAGTGGTGGAGGAGGACACAACCGATTAGGGGCAGCGCTGAACAGGCTGCCGAAGCCAAGAGGCTTGACGCTGGACAGATTTGTGAGCTAAGGCACGGGCAGTGGAGCTTGTGTGTTTGGCAAGTACGGTAATACCTTCCATCTTTGTAAATACAAAATTTTAATTTTATTATTATTTTAGTTTAGTGTAGATACATTTGTTGATGTTTCAGTTACTTAATTAGATGAGTTCAATGCCGCCTCTGAGCATCATATCAGCCTCATCATCATCTTTTAGTGAGCCTGTCAAGGTAGTATTTTATGGAATTTATTCTGACAATCAAAACCAAAAGTGTATTTTCTTTTGATATCATAAAAGTCTTCTTATTTTATAAAGTTATAAGCTAAAAATTAATTGGCAAAATTCGTAATGTTAGAATGTTTTGTTTCCATCAAAGTCAAAAAGTAATACTAAAAAGCATTTTATTTGTTCATGTTTAACTTGGCTTCTTTATTTTTTGCTTTTAAAAGTAAAATAAGTTTATTGAAAGCCATTTTGTCTGCATTTGCAAAAAATCAGTTGCACGTTAACCATGTTTGCCTGATACATGGCATGTTTGTTTATTGGTGTTTTGCAGGTTTTGCATACACCAAAGATTGTACCTACTTCAGGTTTTAAGGTAAATTTCTCCTTTTTCTTCACCTTTTCTCCTCAAGCACGCTATATTATAAAGATCATTTAAATCTGTTATGCTTTCAATAAGTAAATTTGTAAGCATGAGTAGCTTTTGTTGCAAAACTGTTCAACCTTTTATACGATCCTTGTAAAAATGCAATATCCAGTAGCGGTAGTTGGTTGCCAGCTTAATCATGTGTGTGCATATATGTTTAGGTTTCTAATGCGTGAGGTTACATTTCATGAATAATCAGCATGCTCTAAAACTTTTTGTTAAGTGCTATTATTTTATTATTATAAACAATAAGGCTGATTTATCAAACCGTACAAAGATAACCTATGTGATACCTTTTCTGTTTCAAAGTTTGTTGATTTATAGTTTATTAATATTGTGTATTTCCGGGTAGGTTCCTTTGTGACAGGTGAAGGAATCTAATTCCACTTTCTGTAGACGTATGTTTCATTTATAGAACATATTCATATGACAGTTGCCAATGCTAAATGGGAGGCAAAAGGTCTTGGTCTGGAGCTTAATGGGTACGAAGACTTGAACCGAAACACTGTTCGCATACGTAAGTACAAATAATTTTACCCTGCTGTAATTGCATTTTATATTTTTTAGCAAATGATGTTGTGCATGTCCGGTTAGTAAAGACTGCAAGAACGATGACTTTCCTTATGACGGAGCAGTGTGCTAAGGTTAAGAATGAAAAGCTTTTAAAGAAGGGGGCAAGCTCATTAAAGTGTTTGAACTATCGTATTAGTGTATAAGAGTAGATATAGTGGTATTTGGAAAATGTAATAAAATATTATATTTGAAAAATATGTGCTGCATGAGAGTAGAAATTGTTGTACATGTATGATGTATGAAAATTATAGAAATATTTGTTGTAATTGTTTGTAGTACTAAAACTTTGTTAAAATAAAATTTTTATTTGTTTATTTCATTTTGTGATATACTATTACTAAAACGAATACATTTAATATGTAATATCTATAAGCTGTAATATTTTTTTTAACGATTTATGAATCTATTGCAACGGGCATATACTGTTGCAAAAGCATCTGTTGCAACAACAAAAGCCCGTTGCAAAAAAGTATAATGCAACATCTTATTGCAACGGGCAAAAACTGTTGCGAAAATGGACCGATCTTTTGCAACTTCGGCTATATAGACGGGCGCTGGCCTGTTGCAATAGGTCTACTGCAACTGATATGGCCTGTTGCGAAAAGTGTTTTTTGTTGTAGTGTTATTCCTTTTCATACAAAAATATAATTTTGGGTAAAATTATTTCATTTACTCTGTTTACAAAACAACATTGTATCCATTGCCAGTTCTATGCTTCTCAACACTTGAACCGATCAATTAACACAATACAAAACACTTGTATATAAAATTCACAAATACGCTCTCATAAGTGTACACTCATTCTCGATTTAGGGTATTACTAACCCTATCTCTATCGAGTTACTCCACAGAGCCAAGGTTATTACTAAACCAATAGCTCTAATACCACTGTAGCGACCCAAGGATTTTTGGCCCCGAAAATCGACATAAATACATCTACCGTACCTTATGCCGACCTTCCAAACACCGAAAACACTGGAACGTTATTAGAAAGAAATTAGAGGGTGAGATAAGAAAGAAAGAAATATTATAATGGAAGAAGAAGAATAAGAAACAACACAACACAGAGTCTCACATCGCAGCGGAACAAAATATAGTACAGAAATAAATCTTTATTGAGAGCTTTTTAAAAATACTTACAATATCAGAGTACATCAACATCTCTGGACAGTTATAATAATCTATCCTCATATACAATCACACAGCGGAATAAATACTAGATACAATACGTCTGAACAACTCCAGCTCATCTCTGGCCTTCGAAGCATCTGATAATCTGGACCTGTGCACCTCGGGCTAACCCGAGCATTTACAAAACACCGGGTCAGTCTGGTGAACCAGAGTGAGATAAATTCACTAAGTTTAAGGGTATCACACAACTTGATTTTAAAGTTCAAAATCCTTTCAAAAGAAAAGGATAATCGTAAGACCAAATCCACACATAAATACGGATGGTTTTTACCTTACGATAACCCAAAACGTTTTTGAAACCAATATCTTTTCTGATATTATAATAATGTCTAAATACAAATAAATAGCAATCTAGTGGAATGCTTGCATCTCACGCTCCACATATATAGTATACAAACAAAACCACGGGCGCTTATTGGAGATTGGGTTTCGACTATGACAAGGTGTGGGACCACCTACCGATAGTGTATCTCTAGAGGAGAATACACTGGATTCAACAAGAATGTCTTGCAACCCGGCTTTCGCTTGAGTGTATCGAATGTATATCACCAACGGTTTGGCTCAAACCACCGTTTCTCGAAAAGGGACAGCATCTAAATAGATTAAAGAAGCAAAAGGAATTTCTCTAGATAAGTGATTATACACCCTAATGGGAGAGACCCACATAGCCATGCTGCTTGCCCGATTTTTGTCATTTACCGGTGGTGAGGCTTAAGGTTTAAATTATCTTTGAACACTTGGTCATAGTCACTTTGAATGTCACATCGTTAGATCCGTCAAATCACTAATTGACATCCACAAATATACTCCGGGTTTTAAAGAAGGGCCATTCTTCACCACCAACTTGGTATATTTGTAAAAATCAACATACGTGGTTTTAAGGAAATACTCCGTCAGACATTCGTCCATACAAGTCATCCTAGAACAGGATGAACCGAAGGTACCCTCCTACTGCATCCAATATAGGAATCACCCCATGGATCAGTAGCGAGAAGTCCTTGCAACCCGTAGATTTCAACCACGAAGGAACCACAGTTTATCTCTGGTTGCAATCCCAGAGATTTTTAGCGGTTCTTCAGTTTAATGAAGATCCACGGTCTTCAATGCTCCATCCCGATCATCTTCTAATATCTTCACGTATTTGTCTGTCGGAATGGTTTTCGAATATAAATTTGATCCCGGTCTTTCCATACCAACAATCGTATTGGACAAATTTGATAGTCGGTGATTTAACTATCAAAATAATCAGTGATTCAATCATGACAATCCAATGAGTTCACCGGTTCATTATTCAGCATCACTTGGCCTTTTAATTAAACAAATGTAAATTTAAAACTTTTAAACACTTCGATATTATGAATATAGTTTCGCTTCATAAGATTATTCTTTAAACAGGTACATTTATAATACTTAGTAAAATCCTTTATCATATCTAGTTCTCTATTTTCACTTTTAAAACATTGGTCACGTTATTATCTAATATTGGAAAATCAATCTAACCTATTACTCGTAAACAATATTATGAAATATCTTTTTCCATTTCTCGACAACACCCAGGGCTTATTCTTATTGAATAAGACTCTCTTTACGTTTTCTCTCTAGCTCGAAAATATCGTTATAATTCCACGCCACCCAATCCCCTTTTATTTCCCTTTTCTTTGGAGTCTCATTATATATCTGTATATATATCCCAAATTTCCATCAAAATTGCTACTTTATTTTTCTCTAATAAAATAATAATTTTACAAACCTCTTTTACCATTACAACTAATATCATTCTTAGATAATCCTAAAGCCATTCAAGTTGGGGTATTTTAGTTACCTCTCAGACCTTGATCAACAACGTTAATATCTTAGGATAGATACGAGTTGTAATCCCAAACCCAATATTTCATCCTAATATCAATACAAATTTCATTTAACTATTTTATTCAAATTATGGTTCCATAAATCTGCCTATCTTTTTGAAAATCTCTTTCTCTAATATACCATTATTTCTTGATTTAATTAAGTAACTTCTTATGACACGCCACTTTTAACCGTTCGATTTGTTTCTTATTCTCGTACTTATAAATCTGATTAACATCAGAATTGCCTTTATAAAATCAATTAATAATAAATCAAAATATTTAATAAATAAAATATTTATTTATTTCCCTTTTATAAACTTTTGTTTAAAGTAATATATTTCAAAATCTATATCCGGTTAAAAAATAAATTTTATAACTTCATCTCTGTCGATTTTCCTGACAGTAAATCAACATTTACAAAACGATTGGTTTTGTAGGCCATATGTCGCAAAATACTCAACCAATACCGCCCATTGGTTTAGACTAAATAGATGTTGAAATTTCATCAAAAATCAACAATCAAACCAATCACCCCAAACAGGACAGTTCATATGTTGATAATATGAAATAAATAATATATTGAGGAATCCCGTTCGATCCCTCCAACCTGTTCTTCCCTGTATACAAATGGTTATCTTCAAACAGATCATTCAGTTTCATTTAACTGATAACAATAAATAATGACCATTAACACCAACCAATGCACAATCAATTCAAATCATTCGAACAATTCAAACACGTTAATTTTATAAACGTGGACAATCAAGGTGAGTCGCCTTTATTGGAACCAATCGATAAAATAACGATTTGGTATTTCACTGAAATTAAATGACGGTTTAATTTCATCAGTTAAATCAACAATTAAATATATAACTAGCAAACAGCCAACCATTAGCAACCAGAGCACACAAATAAAAACCCAATTTATATAAAATATAAATGGGAAGAACTAAGTGAGTTTAACCCACCTCGATTGGATTCCATTGTTAAATAAGCTCATTTCAGTTAAATTAAACATGCGTTTAATTCAACTGATAAATCCAGCTGCTTCCAGTCCTGTTCGGTTCTTTTCCATCTCGTAGTATTCGTTGCCGCAGTTCCGATGCTTTTTGTTTCATCGAATTCTAATCATGTGTGTATTCAGAATTAATATTCTATGTTTATGCCAATATTTGAATTAAATATGCTTTAATTTATTTAAACTTTGGGCTTACTTTATTTCCATTCAGCCCATTTAGAATTTAACAGCCCGTTCCATCCATTCCCTCACCCACTTAAAACCATCGGCCCCTCATCCCCTTCACAAAAATCATCCGCTACCTCTAACATTTCTTCCATGATGAAATCAAATCGTCTTATCTCCCTCCTTTCTTCAATGAAATCGAACGCATCTCCTCCTACACCACCACACTTCGGTCGTCCCTTTGCCATCTAGCCTCTGCAGTTTTTGCCAAACCCTAAAACTCCTCGATCCCCTTCCGCTACCCTGTATCTTCCAGCAATTAATGGGCTCTCCCCCCATACCCACTACGATTTCAGAAGGAACTAGATCGAGCTTCAATCGTGGAGGTTTCCGAACCCTAGATCTTCGGTTTCGAGCAACGTCTCATGGAATCCATCAAAGAAAATTGACGAATCAGATAAGTATTTCGTGGTGTTTACTTTATGTATTATTTGTTTTCATCATCTTTATGTGGTTCGAATTTAGTTTCCCTAGTCCGGTTTTCATACTGGAAACCCCATGTGTATATACGTATATATATTGAGGTTAAATTTAGATAAGATCAAGGTCTATATCGACTGAAATATCCTGTAACATCATAGGTTAGGTTTTTGTTGTGCTTAGATTCTTAGGTGCTACTTTCCTTTCCATTTACAGCTGTATGATCGAGCTGTGGGGATGGAACATTGATTGTTGCGATGTTTAACAGGGAATGGTGCAGATTTGTGTTGGTTTTTCATGTACTATCTTGCTCAGCTATGTATAAAAGGTTCGAACTGTTCCTATGCAGCTATGTATTGTCTGTTCATATTTTATTTTATATGTTTTCAGTTCGAATTGTCTTGTTCATACTGTCTGGGTATATGAAGCTATTGAATTTTTTATTCCCTTTTCATATTTGAAACTGTGACTTGCATGTGTATGGCAGAACATGGTTGTACCTGAGATTTACTATTTCAATTGATGTACATCTAATGGTATAAATACATATAATTTTAGCTGTTTTACAATTGTCTGTACTTTATAGTATAAATTTATATATATTTTTAGCTGTCTCACTTATCTGTATTGATGATATAAATATATGTACATGTATTGTTTCCTTTAGATATTCGGCTTTGTGGATTTGATGTATAATATATACATATACTAGTTCCTTTAGTTGTGCATTTCACTGTATCTATAGCTGTTGAGTTACTGTTCTTATTTTATGGGAAATTTCATTTTTACTGTTTCATATTGAAAGGACAAGACATGGTTGTTGTATACGAAATGAGCTGTTTTACTGCTTTCTGGTGAAATATTTCATACTGTTCCTATGGAGAAATTTGTGCTACAGTTTCAACTGAAGGGAGCAAGACGTGTTTATTGCACTAGAATTTGGATTGAATTGTTCTATCCATTTGATTTTGTATATACAGGCAAGGATATATGAATTTATGTTATTTTCTTAATATTAAAAATATAAACTGCTTGTTGCACAAGCATTAGGTTGGGTATATTTTTTTCCTTTAGAATCTTATACAATATGGGTTAAATTCCAAAACAGTTGAATAAAATAAAAATAGACCGATATTACATATTCAAACGAAATATCATATGACTTCACATAAAACTAAAGTGGATTCCAAACTTGATATTCAGAAATTCGGGTTAACCAATATCCATATATATATATATATAAACTGTGATGACAAGGAATTTCGCTCGGTCCGAACCAGTCGCTAAACCGACCCAGACCGTTCGAAACGCCCTATCGTTTGAGAACAAGACAAAGCAGAACGCATATAAAAGAACATCTCATCGTATATTACAACAATGCATCAGATTACAAGAATATACAGAGTATAAACAAATATTACACAGAAATATCAGAGATTTAAATTACATTTAAATACATAGCAGCGGAAAATAATAGAATACACAACTAGAAGAGATATACGGATACAAAGCTTTCCGGATATCGTTCCAGCTGTAAACCAGGATCCTGTGAATATAAATCTGCAAAACCAAAACTACTAGCTGCCCGTGTCGAAAATAGGGGCACCCAGAGTTTAGGTTAAAACAATAAACTCCAGGTCAGTCATGTGACTGGTGTGAGAACTAAAACAGTTATCATTCTTTTTAAAAGTTAGGTAAATCAAGGGACCACGCCGTATAACACGGAACGGGTTTCCTCCCAAGAATACCAGTGCATAAAACAAACAGCGCAATGCTAAATAAAGAAAAATGAAGCTGTTATAAGACCCAGGTCCCATCACACAATGCAACGCAGTCGAGGGTAGGGTTTTCCCTTATAACAGCCAAAGTATGCTTGATACGTTTAAAACAAATCATTTGATACTATTATAAGTGCATAGTGTATAAAACAACTTCAAATCATAAGTATCAATCATAGGCGGCATGGGTACCATATATCATGTCGCCATACTAGGTTCTACAAATAAAACCGCAAATGTCACGTATTTGGAAATTGGGTTTCCCTCTATGAACCGAGGCAAAAGATAGTCCTCAACCGATTCGAGACAATCTAGCCCATGTCTCAGGTCCCAGACTCAGGTGGGCCTTGGATCGTCAGGGCCGGTCCACCGATGTGGATTATTATGCCTGAACACTACGTCTCTCCGCCCTATGGGGCGTAAACGAGCCAACAAATGACTCCATCGGACCCGGATCGTCCGATCAAACCGAGGCGCCTCGCAACAGCAACAACCACATAAGTCAAACTCGTCAGGGCATGTAAAACCACTGACGCCACTTCTAGCTAGAAAGAAACGCAAGTCCTCCCTGATGTCCTCTCCCGTTTTTGGTTCATACCGGGTGTGAAACTCGCAAAGTAAACGTTACACAAAGCTATGCCACACAGGCGGTGCTTTGATCATCACCACAAGACTTTGCTTTTCATCAGAAGCCTCGATCAATTGCCACTTAGGCATGCCACACAGGCAATTCACTCCATGCGTTTCATATCCACCAATATATAACCCCTGAGCTCGTACGTCTCAGAGAAGGGCGTTAAGCAAGAGAATAAATTCTCCGCCGCCAAACAGATATATATTTAATAGAAATCAATCACACGGACTAAAATCCAATGTCAGACACACAGTCCATTTACAAGTCCGTTCTGGGTCTGAACGAAACCGGAGGCACCTAGTACCCCGCATATCCATCGATCTCCAAGTACGTCTGGACGATCACCAACTGTTTCCATCTTCTTGGGTGTACAGCCCAATCAAGATCATCAGTAATTACCCAAACGACGTGAAGACTTCCGGTCTTCGACCACCGTCTTCATCTTCGACTTATCGTCGTATCAGTTATTCAGAATGGGATAAACCCGGTCTTTCCGAATAACTCGCGTATATTTTATAAAAGTGCTACACAAACACAACATATGCCTCATTCCAATTCATCAGTCACTAACCGCAAATTAATCAAGAGAATAATTCCCCAAATATTAACCCCGAAGGCCGAAACCAACATCAGATCAATATCCAGAAAACCATTCTGCTTGGCTAACCGACAGTTAGTTTCTAAATTTCACATTCATAGGGAAAGATTCCCATTCATTTTATCAAAGATAAATTCCTTGAATTTATTCTTTAATCTACTTTTGAATTTCGATTCAACTAGTCGGGATTTACGAAACTTACTGAAGTAATCATTTGTTTTAGTTTCCCAATCCCAACCTATTCATCCCATGAAGTAAAACTGGTAATACTTCATATCTAACACCACGGTGTTATCGGTAAATTCAATTACCATTTCACGTTCAAATCTAATTAAAGATTTAACTATTGCCTGGAGCAAAACTGGTGATACTCCATTTCGATTATTTCAATCTAATTAAAGATTCATTAAAACCCCACTTAGTTTTAATCTTCGACTGGGTTAAAGAATCAGTGTCATTTAAAACACGGTTCACGATAAACCCAAAATCACATTCATTAATTATCGGGTTAAAGAACGAGTGTTATTTAAAACACCGTTCACGATAAACCCAAAAATCAATATCGATTCAATTCCAATTAAATATTATTTAATTGGTACATTTCGTTAAATCTAAACAAAAAGATTTAATCTTTTCTCAACTGGGTTCAAGAACAGTGTTAGTGAAGACACCATTCACGACAAACCCAAATCACATTCGATATTCAATACAAGGCTCTGAATAGAAAATATATCGTCTTATATTCAATATCGAATTCTACGACTAACAAATGCCGTATTGGAAATAACGATATAAATATATACCTTTCAAATTTCCATAACAACACCTGTATAATCACGAATTCCAACATCGAAATATTCCGAAGACAATTTCGATTCAAATCCCCTCCAATGCAATCATTGGATATTCTGGTTATTTTCAAAACCCTTTTCAAATTCAGTTTATTTATTTAAAAATAAATAGAATTATAATTCTAGTTCAAAACTAGTTCATTTCGATAAAAATCTATTTTTATCCTTTCAAATATGGAGTTTTTCATCCCAATCCTTTCTAAATCATTTATTATGATTTTACACAAATTATTACTATTTTTAATAATTTTATCAAGGCCCGTACAGTCGGTTTCCATCAATGGCCATCGAACTGCACGTATAGCGACCTTTTTCCAATTTGATTTGGACATAATTCCAAATCCAACCGTTAGATTTCTAATTTATCACATTCGTTAGAAAGCTCTTTTCGATACGAACCCAACGGTTCCGGTTTTAGGAGAATCCGACGGTCGGATCTCCCGTAATGTCCGTTTGAAATAAATGGTCGAAATTCACGAACTGCCGCGGCGCGGCGCGTTCTATTCAGGCCATTATATTATATATATAATATATATAATATATATACTTCGACGATTTCTATTTAAAACGAATTATATAAATAGTTTTGAATTCGTTTCAAAAACATTTTCAACTTCCTTTTCAATTCAAATCACAATTGAATTCTTCTTTATAGATTCGTTTTAAAATTCATTTCTATTCAATTCAAATTTCAATTAATTTGAATTCGTTTTCAATTCAATTCATTTCGAAATCGTTTTCAATTCAATTCATTTCGAAATCGTTTTCAATTCAATTCATTTCGAAATCGTTTTCAATTCAATTCATTTCGAAATAGTTTTCAATTCAATTCATTTCGAAATCGTTTTCAATTCACTTCATTTCGAAATCGTTTTCAATTCAATTCATTTCGAAATCGTTTTCAATTCACTTTGAATTCGTTTTCAATTCAATTCCTTTCGAAATCGTTTTCAATTCAATTCATTTCGAAATCGTTTTCAATTCACTTCATTTCGAAATCGTTTTCAATTCACTTCATTTCGAAATCGTTTTCAATTCACTTCATTTCGAAATCGTTTTCAATTCAATTCATTTCGAAATCGTTTTCAATTCACTTTGAATTCGTTTTCAATTCAATTCCTTTCGAAATCGTTTTCAATTCAATTCATTTCGAAATCGTTTTCAATTCAATTCAAAATATTCGATTTCGAAATCACTTTTCAATATTCATTTTAAGATGAATAAAATCGATATAAATATCGTTCACGTCAAAATGGCGTCAATCTAATCAACACGGCTTCATAAATTTCTATTTTCAAATATTCTATTTCAAATATTTCTTTTTCAAAATAGTTGTTATTATCAAAATATTTCGTTCAACACATGACCAATATCAATGAATGAGTACTGTCAACACATGAACTTTTATTTTATATCGATAAAGATGTAAATTTTATTACTAAAATATTTCGTTCAACACATGACCAATCTCAATGAATGAGTACTGTCAACACATGAACTTTTATTTATAATATTCTTTATTTTTCAAATTGGAATGAGGCCCAATCAATTACCATATAAAGTTAATTATATGGATTTTCATACAACACATGTATATAATTACATTGAAAAATAATCAACCATCAACCAAAGTGCACTACACTGTATAAGCATCAAATATAAATATTCAACGCTTATAACAGCCTGTCAATCAATCGATCGACATATTTAATCAATCAGGATGAGTGAACTTCAAGTTTCATCCCAACACCCGTGTGGGGTTTCAAACAATCAAACAAATATTTTATTCGTGCAGTTGGACGATGTGTAAAATTTATCGTCCCAATCAATGTCCTTCAAATAGGTGTACATAAACAAACCATCTGGTTTGTAAATGAATATTTATTTATTCACATTCACGTTAAAAATTATATTTTTAACGATAAAACATTTTATTTCAACCTATGAATTTCTATTCAATTCATTTACACAATAAAATGATATTTTTATTTTCTAACATATTTTAGAAAATTTTGGCGGCATAACGGCACGATACTAGAAACGGGACAAGGCCTAGCCTTATCCCCGGTCTAGTGAAGGCCCACGCCATTCACACATCAATCAAATTCACCAAACAATTCAATTTCAAATCAAATCATCATACTAATCTATGCAACCAAACAAACAAGTCCATGGTCTGTGGATGATTGTGTCGGGTGCTACTAAGCACCGTCTGCATCCTAGTATATATATATAACTAGAAAATGAAATTGAAAGGTGAGAAATTCTCACCGAAAGCTATCCAACCCTCTTGACTCTTCTTGATATAAATCTTCTTCGTTCTCGCCTTTTTGTCACCTTCGTTGTCCGCTTTCACTACATATGTAAAAATCGAATTTTACTTCGCTATTCAATATATAAAAATCCTATTTTTATTTCGAAGTTCACTATATAAAAATCGAATTTTTATTTCAAAGTTCAATGTATAAAAATCGAATTTTTATTTCAAAGTTCAATATATAAAAATCGAATTTTTACTTCAAAGTTCAATATATAAAAATCGGATTTTTACTTCAAAGTTCAATATATAAAAATCGAATTTTTACTTCAAAGTTCAATATATAAAAATCGAATTTTTATTTCAAAGTTCAATATATAAAAATCAAATTTTTAGTTCGAAGTTCAATATATAAAAATCATATTTTTATTTCAAAGTTCAATATATAAAAATCGAATTTTTAGTTCGAAGTTCAATATATAAAAATCATATTTTTATTTCAAAGTTCAATACATAAAAATCACATTTTTAGTTTGTTATTCAATATATAAAAATCGAATTTTTAGTTCGAAGTTCAATATATAAAAATCACATTTTTATCTCGAAGTTCAATATATAAAAATCACATTTTTAGTTTGCTATTCAATATATAAAAATCGAATTTTTAGTTCGAAGTTCAATATATAAAAATCATATTTTTATCTCGAAGTTCAATATATAAAAATCATATTTTTATTTCAAAGTTCAATACATAAAAATCACATTTTTAGTTTGCTATTCAATATATAAAAATCGAATTTTTAGTTCGAAGTTCAATATATAAAAATCACATTTTTATCTCGAAGTTCAATATATAAAAATCACATTTTTAGTTTGCTATTCAATATATAAAAATCGAATTTTTAGTTCGAAGTTCAATATATAAAAATCATATTTTTATCTCGAAGTTCAATATATAAAAATCACATTTTTAGTTTGCTATTCAATATATAAAAATCGAATTTTTAGTTCGAAGTTCAATATATAAAAATCATATTTTTATTTCACTAACTTCGTAATCAAAATCGAATCTTTACAGTTTATACTTCATAATCAATATTGAAACTTTATTTTTTTTTTCTTCGCTATATTATATATGAGAATCATATATTTTCTTCTAACTAAAAATTATATATTTTTTTTTTTTTAACAACGCTCTTTATAAATGAAAATCACATTTTTATTTATGCTATTCCATTTTTCTATTTTCAAGAAACAACGCTTTTTCCATTTTTTTCTATAAACGATGTTATTTCTATTTTTTTCTCTATTTTCAATAAACAATGTTATTTTGCTAAAGTATAAAAATTATATTTTTATCTAGTTAAAGATCGTATCTTTTCCAATATAAGAATCAGTTTTATTTTCCTTTAAAAAAAATCAGTTTTTATTAATCTTTAAAAATTCAGTTTTACCTCCTCATTAAAATCAGAAATTTTCAGAATTAAAAATAAAAATAAAAATACAATAAAAGGCTTACAATGGTCTACGAGGGGGGAAAAGAAGGCGTTGAGGCTTCAGGGTCGCGCCTGCTGCTGACGAGGCTAGGGAGGCGGTGGGGCTGCCTTCAGGTGGCGACGCGTTCGGTAGAAGGGGGCTTCGGAGGTGTGGTTTTCGAGAGGAGGGAGGCTAGGGGGCGCCTGAGCAGTCGAAGGTGGTGTGCCAGAGGAGGGGGGGAAGGTCTCGGCGATCGGTGGTGGCGCCTGGCTAGGGTTCGTCGCCCGATTTCTTTTTGTTTTTTTTTTCTGAATGAGGAACGGGGGGGGGGGGGGGGGCAGAAGATAAAAGGGGGAAAGGTTTTTTTTTATTTTTTTATTTAATTATTTGTAAAAAAGTGGACTTTTACATACGACCTCAAAACGAGGCCCACCGCCTGTCGCCCATAGCGTTTTACCCCCATTCCGAACACAATGGGATATGTATCGCAAGCTGATTCGACTGTTTGAATCAGTTTTCGTTGAATTTACATTTAAATCACTATATTGAATTTTAAACGTACATTTCAAATTACTGGGGTCACATACTAACTAGAAAAAATCCCAAAAAATATTTTTTAGCTTCGTATTGATGATACGGTTCTAACAAAACTAGTTTCGTCGAATTCTGAGATCGTTTGAAAAATGGCCATTTTCCAGTCGATTAAAATCAACTGAAACTGGTCAAACGCGTTTTCCTTCGCCACGCTCACATATTGATTCGAAAAATTATGAAATTTGGAATTTAGCAATAACTTAACATCACGGACCCAACAAAACTGGTTTCGTCGAAATCCGAGGTCGTTTACAAAATTGCTATTTTTAAGGGCCTTATATATATAAAAATATATATAAATTCCACAGCGACTATTTCTAATTTTAAACTGGACATATCTTATCATTTCTAAGATGAAATCTCAGTTTGTTAACTTCGTTACAAAGATATAGTTATACAGATTCAAATATTTCTTGTTTCGTTCAATTCTGACTTATATTGAATTCTGTATATTCATTTGAAATTAGAAATCGAATTTTCGAACTACCGCGCCATTTTCAATTCCTTTTATAATTATATATAATTATTATATATTCTAACGACGACGTATATAATATATACGTTCGAATTATATTCAAAATAAATTTCACGTCGATATTATTTAAAATAATTCATTTTAAATAATCAAAATTCGCTAAAATTGCCAAAATAAAAATTTTAAACTGGCCCAGAATTTGCGGGTTGTTACATAAACTATTAATATTTTATTTAATAAACGTTATCGTTTATTAACGATTTTCATGGCAATTATTTGAAAATTTTGAATTGGACATAATAGACAATCCATAACATGAAATTTCTATTTTTCTCTTTCATTAGAAAATTATCATCAATTAGATTTAACAGTTTCTTGTTCCATAGAAATCTGACTTATATCAGATCCTGTATATTCAATTGAAGTTCAAAACTCCATACTACGAACTAGTCGCCGCATTTCGAGCTCAATTTATAATTATATAAATATATAACATTCAAACTTCGTTTAAATAACGAATTAAATATTAAAATCCATTAATATTCCAATTAAATAATTGAAAATAATAAATTAAATTAAATATAAGACTACCAAAAATACGGGTCGTTACAAATGCCACATTGTCAGATCCCTCAACCACAAATTAACTTCCACGGAAATACTCCGGGTGTTAAGTTAAGGTTAATATCCCCACCACCAAACAAATGTACGTTCGTCAAAGTCAACGTTCGTGATCGTTGGAAATACTAGGTCAGACATTCGTCCATTACAAGTAATCTAGGAACAGGATGAACCGAAGGCAACATCCCACTGCTTCCCTAGTTTGCAGTGGCCACGATCCTTGCATCATCGAAGATCCCACAATAAAGATCACTGCTAGTTTTGCCTCGGTGGCCAAACCGAGGTTATCAACGAGCAATCCACTTATAATGTAAAAATCCAGGCTTCAATTCAATGGAGAGTTCCTCTATCTTCAACAGCTTCCGCGTTCGAACCCGTAAGTTGATTCAAAATGGTTTTCGGGTAGGAATCACCCAAATTTGATCCTAATTTTTTTCGAAACCAACCATCGGTAAAAGGTTTTCTTTCAGTGTTTATCATTTGATTTGATCTCCTCTTTTTTAAATATTTTGACTTTATGTCAAATCAAATCTTTCTTATGACAGTCAAATCTTATTATTGTAATAGGTCAAATTAAATTTTTATTATGACAACTAGTCAAATCAATATCTTTATTATGACGACTAGTCAAATCGATATCATTATTATGATAAATAGTCAAATAAATATCTTTATTATAACAATTAGTCAAATAAATATCTTTATTATGAGACCTAGTCAAATCAATATCTTTATTATAAAGCTAGTCAAATAAATATCTTTATTATGACAAATAGTCAAATTAATATCTTTATTATGACACCTGGTCAAATCAATATTTTATTACGACAACTACTCAAATCGATGTCTTTATTATGGCATCTACTCAAATCAATATCTTTATTATGATACATAGTAAAATCAATATCTTTAATTTGATATCTCGAAAACTTTATTTGATCTTAGCCAAATATCTGACTTTTCCTTTCGGTTTTTCCACCCCTCGCCTAACAGGAAAAAATTCTAGTTAAATTTCATAGGTGGTACTCGACTATACTCTTAGGAATCACCACATACTCCTTTTTGTTATTTACTTTAGTTGCTGCTAAATGAATTTTAGCTTGATATCAAACATTTCCAAAAACATTTCGAGGAGATTAATCACATGATTACACTGTTCTCTTTTTTTTTTTGTAAATAAAGTGTTCTATTCTCTGGTGCTTGTCGACGTGTCTATACGTGACTTTGCAAACATCATGTAAAAAAGCATGGCATCCAACACATTCATATGCGAACATATACCAAATAAATAACCTGTTTTACTTTATGTATCATAAATGAGCACAACCAACTATATGTGACTATATATTTCTAACTACACTTTTTCTAAATTATTTACTACCAAACCATGTTATAACTTCGTTAAACATATCATACTTCACCGATTAACAATAATAACTTATTATGAAATATTTCAAACATCAACCAAACATACTTGCATTAGTTAGCAAATCAAATCTACTTTTAGCTAATTAAACTAAGAGTATTCTCACCCAAAAGCTCATAGATCTCTACCGGAATTTCCTAAGGTCAACGCTACGTCATCGGGTAAGCTACCAACTTCACACCTCCTCCTCGTTCTCTTTATAGTTCGACCTCTACTAGAAATAGGTGGAGATGGACTTCAAACTTCACGAAACTTGAATGGTTGTTGATGTCTTATTGAGAGAAGTATGGATCTTTGATTTTGCTTGAGTTCGAAGGTGATTTAAGTGGATTCTCTCTTATTTTTCCTAAGCTAAGAAGCCATTAAAATGAAGCTTGGAAGGAGAGAAAAAACGGAGAAGCAAGTTAAATAGAAAATTGGGAAAAAGAAGAGTATAAGCATGTATTTATAGGCAACACATGTTAGGGTTTTATGGCTTTGGGAAGTACCAAACTGCCCCTCTCCAAACCTAGATATTATGGCTGAATTGATGGTTGGAATGGCCATCCATGTGGTGTGACATGTGCAAGCATGTGGTGTCCTTCTCCTATTCATTTAGTGGTAGGAAAGTCTTCCCCCATATGCTTGCATGTGGTTGGCCTTTCCCGGCTTTTAGTGTGTACTTTTCTGTGGTAAATATCTTCTACCACATGCTAGCATGTGTTTGTATACATGTGTGTATATTTCTTTGTCCTTTTCGGTATTATCACTCATGTACTAGCATGTGTAAGTACCGGTATTCGTTTATACTTTTGAAATCGTATTAAAAAAACGAGTGTATGTATACAAAACCGTGCGCGGTTATTCTAAATTCTTAAAACTCATATTTTCAAAATATCAGAATTTCCGGGTCGTTACAAATGTCATCAAACCCACTAACTTTATTTCAAAAATTTATTTTCCAAAATCATGATAAAGTTTTCTAATGTCTGAAATTATGGAAAATTTCCGCAACACCTCTTTTGTACGGCTCGATCCGGAAAACCCACAACTGCCACATAGGGCCCCAACCCCTCAAAAAGAAAACAAAAGCCAAGCGGCTACCTATGTCTAGGACATAAAATCCAGCTAATCCAATTAATAACATAAATGTGTACCTATTTGTTGGGAAAACAAATCTTTGTTAATGAAACTAAAAGCCATAAGAAAACTAGCAATGTTTTTTTCCATATTTATATATTTACATAACCCCAAAAAGAGTTAAGCAGATAGACAAGTAACATAATAACTACAACATGTGCTAAACAATGAAACAATCGCCAAGTATGATGCAACATGTAATAATGTTGTAAGTCCACACGCAACAATCAAATAACAGTATCGTATAACTAACAATCATACTCGTGATTCATTCAAGTTCTGAAATCCCATTATCGCACAAGGATAAGAAATAATCCATTAAGCATCACCATACGCTCAACAGCCTCAAGTAATCGCTTAGCCAATCATTCATGCTATCTCAACAATTCAAAGATTCAATTCCCAAATCCTCCACAAATCAACAACATAGCATGAATCATTTTTAAATCCCATAAGATATACATAAGCCATTCGTGCACTATATTGAATTCAATCACTCAATCACATGATTTCATCTCCAGACTACTATCACTCACTCGATCACTCAAGTGTAGACTCAGAACTGGTTTCTTCATTAGAAACTGTCGTTCTCCTTACATAGCCATATACTATGATAGAAAATCATATAATCATATCAAAAATCCTTGAGTGAAAAATGCCAACCCTGATTGGTATAAAATACCATAAAATCATGCACTCGAATCTGGATCAAATCGCAAAACAAATAAAATAACCTACATAAATCTTACGTTCCTATTTCAATTGGTTTATTAATATTCCAATTCTTTTGTTCATCTTCATTCTTAGAAATATTATTCTTATACTAATATCATTCATGGATTATCCCATAAACTTTACTTCAAATTTTCAAACATTATATAACTTAAGTTATAACATGTATAACATTCCAATACGACTTATGGATGTATACAAACAACCAATTAATTCTACTTAGATAAGTGGATTCAACAAATTTATGACTTTTCTTACTTTCCAATTTAAGTCAAGTGCTAAATAAACTATACTTTTCATTTTCATAACACTCACTCATGAACTACTTTCTATGATCTATACGATTATATTTTCGTAGTACCTTCATACTTTAATTATTTTTTATAAATGTAATTGATTTCATATATGTTTATAATTCATTCAACACTTATTCTAAATATCAAGATACTCTAACATTATCTAAGTGTACAAACAATAATAACACGTTCGTTTTTCTTAACTCAACTAGTTCACCAATTTCAAAACAGTTTTAAATTTATTACTTCTCAAATTCTATATGTTCTAAACCATATATTTCTTTAATGTTAGTTTTAGGTTTGCGAACTACCAAACCACAATTTTTTTGAAAATTTGATTTAGCCATATCTCATAATCTAGAAGATGAAATTTAAATCTTTCTCTATTATCAGAAAAGTATAATCCAATAGATCCGAATGATTCTTGCTTCGAAGAACTCTGACTTATACTGGATCTCATACATTCATTTAAACTCCAATTCAGGAAATCACGAACCATCACTACGTGAAAAGCTCGTTTTAATTTAATTTAATTACTTCATTTAACCTTCGTTAAGCTTATATATTATAAACTATTCTCTTGTGTTTTTACACTAGTTAAACATTCAAATTCAACTTGGAAATATTGACTATCGAAAATCATCGAATGTTCCATTATATTAATAAATGAAATCTACCGAACATCATATCAACTAAGATGCAAAATTATATAACTCTAATATATAGACTACATGCATCCATATTATAACTTAGTTGAAACCTTCAAAATTAAGTTCTCGAATTTTATACATCAAATAACTTCGATTCAAAATAGAAATCTATTTTAATCCAAACCATTATCCATGGTAGCAAGTTATTATTTAGAAACCCAAAAATGAATCTCGTTGATGCTGCAGTTTTCATCGTTAATTTCCAGTGACCAAAGCAAGATCAATGCTTTGAAAATATTTCAAAATCCTTTTATTCTAATAAAAACTTTCAAATAACCTCAATATTTCGCTTAAGCTTCAAAAATTATTTCAAACTTTCTCGGATTCCGGATCCTTCAATTCTCAACTCATATTCATTTAACATTTATAAATCTCATTTATAAATTATACTTGCATAATTCTTATTTAAATTCATTGCTAAACTGTTTCCAATTAGGTTGAATTCTTACCTAGCATCATCACCGAACGTCTTACAAACACATCGTGAAACTGAATTCACAAGGTGTTCATTTCCAATATCCCCAGATTATCAATCTACCCATCCCATGCAAGCAAATGGATAAGATGACTCTTACCCAAACACATTAGTCAATACCCATAAACTGGATGGGCATAACTACAAATCAACCAATAATACTCAATACCCATAAATAGGTGAGCATGACCAATCAATCAATAAATGATAATAATTTAATATCATCATTTCCTAAAAAGCAACTCATCCATATAACTAATTTAGTTATGAAAACATTCTTTTTATATATAATATATATAAACCTTGGTAACTTATTTCATTAACTAAATTCGAAAACAATATCGAATCAAATGACTTGTTTGAGCATTTCAGAATCTTCATCAAATTGATGACTAGTCGATTGATTTGGATCCAGAATGCAGACTTAACAGATCAAACAACCCAATACAGAATATTTTTTATTCACTAACAAGTACGCGCTCATCTATATAATATATATACCTTCAAAACTCATTTTAGGGTGTTACTAACCATATCTCTAGTGAGTTACGCCCCATATAAGCCTAGGTGTTCTCTAAACTTAAGCTCTAATACCAAATGTAACAGCCCGACTTTTCGGCTCCTGGAAATCAACATTAATACATCCTCTATATTCATGTATCTAAAATCAAGTGCTAGAAAGGCTGATAGTACGAGGAAAAGAAAGGAGATAGAACAAAATAGGAAAGAAGATACAGAATAGAATCTCATAATGGAACAAATTATCCATAATATAACAGTGCTCTTTACAAAAATAGGAAAACTATAATATACATACATCAATCAGAGTACACAATGAATCTTCTTGAATAGTTATAATAACCTATTCATAAAAATTTTGATGCATACAATAACATACATAGCAGAATAAATAAAGGAATATGAGCATACGTCTCTTTACCGACTAATCTTCTAATTCTCCAAAGCAATTCAAATCCGAATTGGAAAGTATACCCACTCTGACCCAGGCAATATAATAAAATAACACTCGGACCAGGCTAGGCAACCACGTAAGATAACTCAACATATATGCCACATATATTGATATAATTTGAGGCTGTTTACATATCCGTAATGGTTATCCCCTCAATAACATCAACTATTTATTAAGAGAAGTATAGCTGTATAATAGATACTGTCTAGGATGTAGAAAATAAATAAATCAAATAACTAGAATGGTTACATTGGTTACATTTGGCAAATATTAAGTGTACGAACAAAACCACTAAGGTACGTTCACATATTGGATTTTCCACAGAGATCTCTCCAGATCAAGCCGAATCCGAACTCCATGCACAAGGAATAGAAGTTACCTACTGAGCATCATATATCTCTAGATAAAATATACCATAAAGAAAGCATGACTATCCCACGCACCAAAACACCGGCGTGAACCATTTGGAACCAAATATATATCAAACTCCCGTGTGCAACATCTATAAGCATACTCTAGATATGGAGTCGATATATTCTGTCGTGGGTTAGCTAAAACCCAGATCATGCAGCTTACTCTGTCTTTAGCCATATCCAACGTCGAGGTTTCATTCAGCATCTTTCACACGAGTCTGCATCAGAACAAGAATTCTTATTTAGGATCACATAATATAATAGATCTCAGAATCACACATAGATTCCTCCGTAGATGTTAGAATCCCACATGGATTCTAATACATCAATAGATCTTGGAATCACAGATTCATTCCTCGACAGATCTTAGAATCACCACATATACCACTTCACAACAGCTTCCAAAACATAGAACTCGTATACTAGTCTTGAAGTTGTTTTCGATAAGGAGAAAAATTACCAATCCTGGTCTCAAAACTAGTCGTTGGATTTAAGGTCAAGTTCTATAGTCGATTAATCGTCTATCAGTTCACATAATAGACGATTATATATGGAAAACATCCATGTTTAATTTCCATAACAACTGAATAAACATCCAAGACATTATCAAGTTACAAAGCATGATAAATAGTCAAAGCACGATTAATTCATATAAACGACTTCTAATCTCTTTCGATTTAATTAATCTTTCATTAATTAAAACTTCTTTTATTAGTAAAACTCATTTTATCTAATAAAAGTTCTTTTATTAATGAACTACTCCTACTTGATTAATATTCCTTTATATACTAGTGTACATATTCAATTTCTACATAAAAAGGTGTATATATGTATTCTATGATTTCCCTATCCCTTTATAGTTTTTAATACTTCAAAAGGCATTATCCCTCTTGTATAAGTTTATTTATAATTCATTTCTAAGATTTTCTTTCGTTAGAATGTAATCAAAGAGGTAAAAACAATGTTTATTAAGAAACATCTTCTTCAAAATCTTATTCTTGACAGCTATACTTGTTTCTACCTTTAAAATAAATTACCAAAGAACTAAGTATATTTATAATCATTAAACAATATATTTCCAGTTTAACTATATTCCCAAGGTTTAAATACAAGTGTTGCTAAAACACTGCTTACAACAAACCCAAAACAATTCCATTGTATAATTATTTTTAAACATTCGTTTAAAGATTCAATTATATTGACTATGATGATATAATCTGAGTTTGTTAAAGACAAATGTAAATAACACATTGTCACGGCAAACCCACAACCATTTTCGTACTTATTCTCATCTTTAAATTTTTCCTTTAAAAATCTAGTTACCGACAAATATTCAACAAGGTGAAATACTAGTGATTTCTAAATCACTGATTATAACAGGTGTGTTACAATCCAAAATCATTTCTAGATCTTATAAAATAAGCTTAATTCATTTCAGTATATACATATGTATATAGTAAAATAACTTGAAAATAGGTCTTAAGTAAAAAAGGTAAAATTTACGTATAATAAAAATAGTTTAAAACTAGGTTTTAAAGAAAAAGAATAAAAAGATTGTTTTATATTTAAAACTATTCACTTCCAATTTTCCCCATTCCCGTTCCAATTCGTATTATTTTCAAATTCAGTCTAGTTATGCCAAAACACCAAAATGTGTGAAATAGACAAACTCAATATATTATACAAAATAGTATATTCATCTCATCATAGTTCCACATATAACAACATTATATGTCTAAGGGGATCCACAATTAGGTTTGACGTCCAATCAATTCATATAACATCATACGATTACTAATACTGTAACAATCATGTTGGATCCCTCCAACCTATCCCCCTGCATCACAACTCATATATTAGAACATATACATGTAATGCATTTCAAATAAGCTAATACATATAAGATGAATCTTATGCTAAAACGCAAGTAGTTTCAAAGGTCATCCACTCTAAGGGCAGGTATATACAACCAAAAACCAATTGATTAAGTAGTAAATCATCCAAACAACCAACGTCACATATAAATAATAAATAACAGTCAATACTATTATATGGTACAATAGTATATAAAAAAGCATGAGCTAAACTCGTCGTCCATTTCAAATGACAATTTCACATTGTTTTTATCTAATTTCAAACATGCATTTGAAGTTAAACAAAATCCAAACTACCTAGAATGCTACCAATCCACAACATATGTGTAGTATTCTCGAATACGAACCCAACGCAACTGACGGTGTGTCAATCAAATTTCGTATGAACTATATATTTGAATTATTAGTTAACATAAGTTTAAAATACAATTAACTAAATTGTTTTATTAATAAATCTCCTCACCCATACATCACCTGACCTTCTCCCTTATCTTATCTCTAACTCAAAAAGAAAACCCGCCTCCATCCTTAACAAAACCTAATCCTTGACTCGCCTTTGACCGATAACCTCCACCTCTCCGAACACCAAACGATGCCTTTCCCACCACCAAACGACCCAGCTCCGCAGTTTCCACCCGATGGTCACCCCCCTACTACAATCGATCCAATCTTCTCAACCTCGACCTGCTCCTCTCAAAACTACCATGCCCTTTGTTGTATTTCACCACAAGCCACCAGAGTTCCTCCGACCAACGTCGTTCTGATCCCCATGCCATCAACAACGCCATGCCCACCCTCATTTAACCCATCTTCCTCCAATTCGACAAGATTCACCAACCCTAGCCTCGTTATGCAAGTATGGAGCAACACAAAAAATGTTTTAACTTAAAACCAAGTACAAAAATTTAAATCCCTTCATCACACAAGTCCAACAAATCCAAAATCTCTTAGTTTCATTTAGTATTCGATTTTATTTAATTTCATGAAGAATTAAAGAAGTGTCGGCCTCGTTTTGAATTAAACATAGAAGAAGGAAATGAATTAGGTTTTAAGGGGTGAAGACGCATATTTATAGGCAAAATTTTTAGATATTTACAATATTATATTTACTTATATTGTCTCCGACCGTTTTAAGCTCGTACGACCACATCGAAGCTCCAAGCACCATAAAACTTGACACTCTGCTATATTTCTATTCAAACATAATTCTACATATCTACAAAATCAATTTAATTTTATATTAAATTCCAGATTCACTTATTCGAGTAATTTCTATATTTTAATTACTATTTTCAACATTCATTTATATTAAATATCTCGTATATTCTGAATTCGAGTTATTCAACTACTAAAATAATGACTTTCATTTTAACTAAATTAAATATTTTGGTACTAAAAATCAGGGTATTACATAGGCCCTCATGGATTCCACTTCCTACGCCTTTCTAAGCTTCCCTCCAAAACCATGTCTATAAATAGCCCTTTCCTGAGCAAGAAAGGGACTTTTGGCACTTGGTTTACACTCTTGTACTTGTTATTCAAAGAAGAATTCCAGTCCACCAATGTACTCTGTGAAGTTGATCGATAAAGTGACAAATCTTCAATGTGGATGTAGGCTTACATAGGTTGAACCATTATAAATCATCTTATGTTCATTTTTTTTCTTGTATTTCTCTACAAAAACCTCATTTTCATTTGTTTAGTTTAACATGGGTTGAACTCTTTGTGTGTTGTACCATTTTGGACATCAACAATAGTATTTGTGGTAATGAATGTCATTGTAACTGTAATAGATAAAACACTTCTATTATGAATTTTCTACTTATATATGTTTAATGTAAATAAATCGTTATTTATATTACTATATAACAATATGTATATCATAAAATAAAACCAAAGCTTAGTTTATTAAGAACAAGATTGCCTATAGAGTAAAGTTTATAAAACAAGATAACTAGATACCTTAGAGGCATGCCATTAACTTATCAACTTTCAACCAAATCTATCTACTTTAACTTCGCATCTCGACTTCATAGCAACCTCGGGATGATCAAGCCTTTTGAAATCGATTGGTCTTGATTGAAAGGATAGGGTGGCAGCTCTTAAATGGACACCAACGACCGTGCAATGGACTTGAAGGAGCATGGTTGAGGAAGTTAAGGAAAGTGGGGTTGAAGTTCACCTTGGATCGGAAGTAAAATATCAACAAATGTTGGATTAAAGGTTTGTGTAACATACCGACTTTTTTGTATCCTTTGAGTTGACAATTATAACTCACGTCCAACCCAAATTGCACGAAAAAGAAGATAGTTAGTAAAAAGAAGTTAGAGGGTGAAAGAAAAAAGAAAGATTAGAAAAGAAGAAGAACCAACACCTAATCAGAATCTCACATCGCAGCGGAACAAAATATAATATTGAAATAAATTTTACTGAGAGCTTTGAAATAAAACTTACAGTCATCGGATTACATCAATACATCTGGACAGTTATAATAACATGTCCTCATATACAACACATAGCAGAATATATATATATATATATATATATATATCATATGCTTGAACACCTCCAGCTCGTCTTCTGATGTCCATATCATCTTATCTTGAACCTGTAAAACTCAATCTAACCCGAGCATTGCAAACGCCACAGATCAGTCTAGTGAACCAGCGTGAGAAAACTCACTAAATTTATAGGTAACATCCAAATTGCTTAACTTTAGAAAATCCCTTTGAAAGAAAAGGATAATGGTAAGATCAGCCCACACATTAACATGGACGGGTTTTTACCGTACTATAATTATAATGTCCTGTATTTTGGTAGTCAGATATTTTATTTATTTTATTATTTTAAATATTATATTTGGGATATTAATGGATTTTTAATATTAATTCGTTTGTTTAAAATGAAGTTTGAATGCAAAATTTCTATTTAATTTAAAAAGAGCTCGAAATGGCGTGGTAGTCCGTAATATTGAATTTTGAACTTCAGTTGAATATACAGGATCCGATATAAGTCGGATTTTTGTGAAACATGAAATGTTTGAATCTTGTTGACTATAATTTTCTAATGAAAGAGAAAAATCCAAATTTCGTGTTATAAATTGTTAGTTATGTCCAAATCAAATTTTAAAATAGTCACTATGGAAATCCTTAATAAACGATAACGTTTATTTAATATATTAATAAGGGTTTTAATATAATTTGGATAACGTTCAACCCGAAATTGATGATATTGAGTTGTATAATTTATATTTGAAGCTATAGATATATATTATATAGATAAATACGTTAATAATAATTTATTATTATTTAATTAGGAATTTTGGAATTTATATAATATTTTATTAATATTATATAAGCCTTAAAAATAACGATTTTTGCAAACAGTCTCTGTTTTCGATGAAATTAGTTTCATTGAAATTGTAACGTTAAATTATTGTACGATATTAAATTTCATGGAAAACCGATGTCGTATGTGACAACGACATCCGTAAACGCCTCTGTTTTTATTTAATCTTTATATTATTTTGGCTAATTTAGACATGGGTAACTTTAAAGGATTAAATGACTGGCCCAATGAACTCTGATTTTAACGTAACAATTTCATTGGATATGTAAGGAAAATGAATAGTAGAATTTCAAAGTTTCAAGTTGATCAGATTTATCTTATGATCTAGGAAATTTAAACACGTGATTTTTCACCGGTGAATTATAAAGGGATGTTTACAAACGACTGCGGGATTCCACAAAAACTGTCCCACCGTGTCCGAAATATGCGAGAATTAGGAATTTCATCTCGATTGGAGGTCGTTTATATTTTTTTTTACGCATTATTATAGCAATAAGTTTTGAATAATATTTAAATATTCAACCCAACTTTCTATATATAACCATTCTTTTTAATCAAACCCTAAAAATTTATGTGGCGTGGTCAAAGAACACTGGCCGCCTCCTTTCCCGAAATCAACGATAAAAATGATCCAAAATTCTTCCTCTAACAATTCAAAATACTCTCACTAATTCAAGAAACACTAAACTGAAATGTTGTTCATCTCCTTGAGCTCTCATTTCTGACCGATAATGACTGGATTTAAATGGGTGTGCTGGCCAAGATACTGTCTTAAAGGGGCGACGGTGTTATGGTTTTCGTAGGCAAAGGACGGAGCCGACTGCGGCCAGATTCCTGGAGGTAGGCGAAGTCAGTGGGCGGCGCGTACTGGTGGTAACATTCAGGTGACAACGTGAGGCGCAACAATCGTATGAGGTTGGCAACATGAAGTATGGGTTCGAATACGGGATGGGGATTATTGTGCAACCTGTTTTGAATGGGAACAAGTACACGAGGCAGGAGGCTGAAGGAAACCAATTGGAATGAAGTTTGTAAGCGCCCGACCCTTATATGTATAATAAAGTAATTAAACTCTTCACCAATAATCCAGCTAATGATAGTGTAATTTAAATATCAGGCTTATAAACGAATAACTGAGAGAGAAAAAGGGAGACAGAATCCTGGAATGAAGAAGTGTATTCACGAAGAGGCTGCGTGGAAATAATTAAAGTTGGGTAGAAACGCTGGAATGTTGTACAAAGCAGAAGTGGGAAAGTTTTAATCGTTCTGGGGTATTTTGGAAACGTTAACCGTGAATTTGTAAGAAGCAGCAGATCGCGTTCTGGGAGAAGAAATACATCGGACTATTCATTTCTAAATCAAAGAAGAAAGCAGCAGCAAACATATCAGTCATATATGTAACAACCCGGAAAATCAGAACAAATTAAAAAAATTTATTTTGGCGATTTTAATGAATTTTGATAATTTAAAATGAATTATTTTAAGTAATAATGACAAAAAATTTATTTTCGATGAAGTTTGAATGTATAATTTTATTTTAAATTTAAAACGAGCCTGAAATGGCGCGGTAGTTCGAAAATTCGATTTCTAATTTCAAATGAAGATACAGAATTCAATATATGTCAAAATTGGACAAAACAAGAAATATTTGAATCTAATTAACAATATCTTCCTAACGAATGTAAGAAACAGAGATTTCACTTTATAAATAATAAGTTACGTCCAGTTTAAAATTCAGAGTAATCGCTGTGGAATTTATATATATTTTTATATATATAAAGCCCTTAAAAATAGCCATATTGCAAACGACCTCCATTTTCGATGAAATCACTTTTGTTGGATCTGGTATGTCAAGTTATTACTAGATTCCAATTTTCATAATTTTTGGAGTCAATATGCAAGCTTGGTAAATTTAAACGTGTTTGGCACTTTCAATTTGAATTTCATCGACTGGAAAATGACCATTTTTCAAACGGTCTCCAAATTCGCTGAAATTAGTTTTGTTAGTACCATATCGTCAAAACATAGCTAGATTTATTTTTCTGGAATTTTTGGAATCCGTATGTGGCCCTGGTATCGTCAAAACCTCCTCCTTCCCCCTCCGACCATCTCCAGCTCCAATTAGAAAAACCAGGTGCCCTAGCCCCAAAATCCGCCCATCGCCACGACTGGAGGGCCCACCTCGACCTTTAGAGACCGACGTCGCCCCCTGCTACCTCCAGCGACCCTCCTCCACCTTCCTCAACCTCGATTCGGACCGTGAACCCCTCCTCCATCAAAAATTGGATTTTTAAATAAAAAGGTGAGTTTTTATATATATATATATATTTCTTTGATGTAATGCATTTTATATATACATATAAAATCAGTTTATATATATATATATGTTGTAGAACATGAAAAGAGTAGATTTTTAGAACATGAAAGGATTAGATTTTTCATGAAGTAAAGATTAGATTTTTCATGAAGTAAAGACTAGATCTTTTATGAATTAAAGTTTAGAACTTTTTTTTTTCTTGAAAAGTTATGATTTTTTGTGATGTAAAAACATAATTTTTAGCGACGTAAAAATATAATTTCTAGTTGTATAAAATTATGATTTTTATGTGAATAGTGTTAGAATAAAAATGTGATCTTTTATATGTAAACATCGATATAAAAATTTCATTTTTATATGAAATCTCTTGGAATAAAAATGTGATTTTTAATTATATATATAGCGATGTCAAAAACATGATTTTTAATATATACCGCGTGAAATAGATCTCACTAGAAACACGGCGAAGATTTTCTACATATGAAGAGTCGCAGTGTTTGGTTTAGCTTCTAGGTGAGAACTCCTCATTAAAATTTCTTGTTTAGTTATTTATTTTATAACTGCATATATGAACTGCTCCCCATCGTCCACTGACCATGGACGACTTGTTTGGTTGGTTGTGTTGTGAAAATTGTTTGTTATGTGAAATAGAAAATAAAATATTCATGTGTTGAAATAAATATTTTATCGTAAAAAAAATATTTTTTAACATGTAATGAATAAAATAAATATTCATTTACAAATCGGACGATTTGTTTATGTACACCCATTTAACTGATATGGAATGGTACGATAAATTTTACACATCGCCCAACTGCACAAATAATATGCATTGTTTGTTGTTTGAAAACCCCACACGGCTATTGGGATGATATTGGACATACACTAATCCCAATGTTTAGTTGTATGTCAATCGATGAGTTGACAGGCTGTGATGAGCGTTAATTATTTATTTTTAATGCTTATGTAGTTGTGTAATGCACTTTGGATGATGGTTGATTATATATCATTATTATTATGTACATGTGTTGTATGAAATCCATATAATTTTCATTATATGGTAATTGATTGGGTCTCATTCCAATTTAGAAAATGTAGAATATTTTAAAATAATGTTCAAAACCGAATTATTAAATATTCATTTATTGACTAAATTAAATATTCATTTGTTGAATAAATTAAATGTTCATTTGTTGAATAAAATATTCATTTGTTGAATAAATTAAATATTCATTTGTTGAATAAGATAAATATTCATGTGTTGAACAAAATAAATATTCATGTGTTAAATAAAATAAATGTTCATTTGTTGAATAAAATAAATATTCATGTGTTGAAGAAAACATTCATTTGTTGAATAAAATAACGAATGTTTTAAAATATTATTCATTAAAAGATCAAAATCTGATTTTGATGTCCGATTTGGGATGGACACGAAAATATTGAAAAATATAAAGCTGTGTTGATTAGATATGCGTATTTTGACGCGAATATATCGATTTTATTCATTTTTATAATGAATATAGAAAAGGAAGTGATTTCAATATCTGATATTTTGAAAATATTATCATTTATATATTAATGATAAGGAATATTCAATTTTGATTAAAAAATGAAAATGAAGTTGGAATCGTTTTTAAAACGATTTATAAAGTACGTTTTACATGGAAATCGACGTTATATAATATATATATAATACATATTATATATATGTAATATATATTTAATGGCCTGAATAGAACGCGCGTCGCCGCCACCGTTCACGAATTTCGACCATCGACTTCGCACAAACAATACGGGAGATGTGACCGTCGGATTCTCCTAAAACCAGAACCTTCGGTTCGTATCGAAAAGAGCTTTCCAACGAATATAAGAGATTTGAAATCTAACGGTTGGATTTGGAGATACGTCCAAATCAAATTTGGGAAAGGTTGTTGTAAGTGCAGTTTGGTGGCCGTTATTTGGAAACCGACTGTACGGGCTTTGATAAAATTATTAAAATATCAATAATTTGTGTAAAATCATAATAAATGATTTGGAAAGAATTGGGATGAAAAATTCCATGTTTGTAATGATAAAAATATATTTTTATCGAAATGAACTAGTTTTTAACTAGAAATAATAATCCAATATTTTTAAATAAATATATTGGATTGAGAATGGGTTTTAATATAACCAAAATTTTCCAATTTAATATATTGGAATTGTTTGTAATGGAAATAATATTTGGAATATTTCGGTATTGGATTCCGTGATTATAGGATATGGTTATGGGAATTTGGAAGATACAAATATCGTTATTTCCAATATGATATCTGTTGGTTTTAGAATTTGGTATTGAATATAAGCCGATATAATTTCTATTCAGAGCCTTGTATTTAATATCAAATTGGTTTTTGGGTTTATCGTGAACGGTGTTTTAAATAACACTTGTTCTTTAACCTGATTAATAATGGAATGTGATTTTGGGTTTGTCGTGAATGGTGTCTGCATTAACGTCGTTCTTAAACCCCGATGAGAAAGAATAAGAATTTTAATTAAGATTTAAAGAAGAATTACCAATTAATTAACATTTAGTTGGAATTGAAATGCAATGTAAATTGGGTTTATCGTGAACTATGTTTTAAATGACATTCGTTCTTTGACCCGATTAACAGTGAAATGGCATTTGAAATATATAAATCTTTTATTAAGATTTAATGGAATTTTCCAAAGTGAAGTTTTTCCAATTTAATATATTGGAATTGAATGGAATTCGATTTGATAATAACTGAAGTGAGCTTCTATGGAGGAAGACCTTACTATATATGGAATTTTAAAGGCTTTGCCGTTATTCCATTTATATTATTGGTTGGATATGGAAGTTTATATCGATTATATATATTGATCTGTTTTCCGTGAAGACTCCATAATTAATGGAATGTAATTTTGGGTTTATCGTGAACTGTGTTTTAAATGACATTCGTTCTTTAACCCAGTTAAAGATAGGATTTATTTCCTAGATTTGAAAATCATTAATATTGATTTTTGAGAAGATTAAAACTGAATTAGAGTTTTAATGAATCTTTAATTAGATTGGAAAGTGAATGTGATAACTAAAATTATCAAATCAAGAAAATGATTGAGGATGGAGTATCACCAGTTTTGCTCCAAGCTATAGTTAAATCTTTAATTAGATTCGAACGTGAAATGGTAATTAATATTTACCTATAATACTGTGGTGTTAGATATGGAGTATTAAAAGTTTTCCTCCATGGGATAAATTGGTTGGGATTGAGAAATATAACAAATGATTACTTCGGTAAGGTTTGCTAATCCCAACTAGTTTGGAAAACCTTAATATGGTTTAAATTGTGAAAAGAATATTTGAATAAAGAATATTCTGGATTGGAATGAGGCGCATGTTGTGTTTGTGTAACACTTGTTTATAAAATATGTGAGTTATTCATAAAGACCAGGTTCGAGCCCATTCTGAATAACTGATACGACGATATGTCGACGTTGAAGACGGTGGTTGAAGACCGGAGGTTTTCACATCGTTTGGATGATTATTGATGTCTTGATTGGGCTGTACACCCAAGACGAGGTAATAAGTGGTGATCGTCCAGACGTACTTGGAGATCGATGGATATGCGAGGGCCTCTCTCTTGTATTGGACATATGAGACGAGGAATAAGGTGCCTCCGGTTTCGTTCAAACCCAGAACGAACTTGTAAATGGACTATGTGTCTGACATTGGATTTTATTCTGTGCTAATTGATCTCTATTAAATGTACATCTGTTTGATGGCGGAGAATTTATTCTCTTGCTTAACACCCTTCTCTGAGACGTACGAGCTCAGAGGTTGTATATCGATAGACATCAGTCGCATGGAGTGGATTGCCTGTGTGGCATGCCTGAGTGGCAAAGGATCAAGGCTTCTGTTGAAAAGCAGGGTCTTCTGGTTGATGATCAAAGCATAGCTTTAATATAACGCCGCTTGTGTATAGTGTTAATTCGCGAGCCTCACACCTCGGTGTGAACCAGAAACGGGAGAGGACCTCAGGGAAACGGACATTTGATGGTTTCTTGCTAGAGGTGGTGTCATGGTTTAGCAAGGCCTGACATTTTTATATTTTTACCTATGTGGTTGTTGGAATGCGAGGCGCCTCGGATATATCGGTTACTACGGAACCGATGGATGTTGAGTCATCTGGCTCGTTTATGCACCATAGGGCAGGCTAGCATATAGTATATGGTATTGTTAATCCGCTTAGTGTGGACCGGCTGTAACAACCCGCGTTCCGACGGACCGATTTTTTTTTCAAAAAACCCAATCTATCGAAACCCAAGTTGGTTTGCTCTTGTATCCTGCAGAAAATACAGAGACATAAAACATTTCAGAGTTCGGAAAACATCTCACAGGGGAAGGAATAAAATATAATGTAGTTGATAGCTTTACCTTAATAATAATACTGCTAAAGCAGTATCCCAAGCTATATAGTCTCTGTCATGAACCTAACCTGCGAATGTTATGAGGAGGGGGTCAGAATATATGTTCTATGTGAATGAATTTAAACTACACTTCTTGAATAATCCTACATATACCGTTCAATTACATTTTCTCATTCATTAGGTTATCTTTGTTATTAGCACTCAAGGATTTCACACACACGTCGCACCCATCTACTCCCTAATAGATTAACCTAATATAATGTATATATAGCTACCCCTAAACTGAGGTACATCCCGTGGTACCCCACTCGCACGGTCTCCTCCGTAACACCACAGTAATATGCGCAGTGCCTCATCCTGTGCCATAGTAACGTACATATCTATGTATATATATAACAACGCTACATCCGCATAGAACCACTATCGATGTACTACGTAAACGTACTGACTGCTATCCTCGAACTATTCGATCGAATTTGGTTCCATCATCGAATAATGCCTTCTAGTCTACGATACACCACCCAAAGAAGACATGGTTGTACCTAGACTTTCCCACGTACGTATCATCAATCGTACTCGATGTTTCTACTGCACATAACCTCTACTTGTGCACCCGAGTTCCATGGCAGGGCTAAACCAGAAACACGGAACTCGGTCGAGAGCTTTTCTATATCTGTACGGGGCCCGCCTCTAAGAGTGTCCAATGTACAGATATCCCTCGGGTCTGGTTTTTCTATGGTGGCTATGGCCCCACCTCAGCCCCTCCCTCAACTAGTAAAGACCACACGAGCTAAGCAACCACCCCTAACAAGCAAACAATCTAAACATCCATATGGAGTCTCCCTGAACCCGTTCCTTGATAGCAAAGGTTAACGATCTCTAGGGGTTAGCTCATGTCTTTTCGCATTCCTTAGGCTGCTGGTGACAAGCGTCCAACAATCTTGCTATCGTTTGGTCTTGACCCTCCGCCTGAGGCAACCGCCAAACCACCCTTAATGCCACCGCATACAGCATTCTGACTGCCCCCTACTTGTGCAGTCAAGGCCCACCCACTTGGTACTTCCGCGCAGACCCAACCTCTGTAATCCTAGCCTGAAGCTAAACCACCACAGAGGACTACCAGGAGCACCTTTAATGTCTCAGGAAGCTGCCTGCCTCCCCTTCCAGTCCGTTGGAGCTGCCAGAATAACGAACGTGCACTCCGCTCGTGCCTTATGACACCGTGATGATCCACCTCGTAGGGCTATTCACCCTATAACGTACGGACTGCTTCAAGCGCCTTAGTTTTATATGTTATTAGACCCTACGTCTAATCATTAATTACGCGCTTGCGCCACCTCATCAATTTTCTCATTTAATATGGTTATTCTCATTCACACTGACTTTCTTTTTCAAGTTTACCAAGTTACCCTAGCTTATTAATTCAATGTATAACTTAATCCACTTAAGTTCATTAATAAGCCTACAACATGTTATATTCATAATCTAATAATTATTCCTCTTATGGTTATATAACATGTTCTACTTAATTTATAATTTAGTACGCCTTAATTCGCATATACATTGGTTAAGCGAATAACTCCCTAAATATTAACCTCGAAGACCGAAATCAACATCAAATTAACACTCAGAGAATTACTCAGCTCAACCAATCTTATGTTATATCTTTCATATAACTTATGTTATCTTCATTTGTAGATTTATTCTTGCCTTTACAGATTACTTGATCTTCAATTAAGTACAACTTTCTTTGTTATATAAGTTATTTCATCTTCCCTTATCGTTCTTTATAACTTACCTTATTCCATAAGTTATTCTATTTTCTCCATTGTTCATTATAACTTACCTTATTTCATAAGTTATAATTCCCACCCATCCCTAGGACAAGACTACCTATTATCATTTCCTTTTCTTAAGTTCATTCATAATAGGTTATTATTATCATTCCCCATTTTTTCATTAATTAAGATTAACTTAACCCTCCCCACTTCTTTAACACGTTCACTTAACCCCTACCCAATTCAAATGGTTCATAACACCACTGCAGATTTAATTGGGTTAAGTATTCTAATTCATTACCATGTCATGGTTATAATGGGCTAGACCTCCCACATTAGGCCTACAATGTGTGGATGCTGGATATGCTGGTCGGGCCCGGGCAGTCTTATTCCACAGTTGGGTCTAACCTCCTGTCTTAGCCCGATTCGTATTTACGTACTCAGACCTCCCACATTAGGTTCAACATTAGTGGCTGCTGAATATGCTGGTCGGGTCCGGGCAGACTTCCACCACTAATGTAACCTACACTCGTGTCATAAGTACAATTACAATTCCTAATTGTAATTACTAAACATTCCAATATTAATTAATTAATCAATTAATTAATCAATTAAACCTTTCCCCATTTGAATTATGTCTAATTCACTATTCAAATTATAGACTTTTATGCCTCTTTTTAATTCACCTTTTAATTATGCCCCATATCATAAATTAAAGCATATATATATATATATATATATATATATATTGCACCAACCCAAATCCACATATTTTCCATTTTATGCCTAAAATTCATGTTCACATACATTCTAATTTATGTCCCAAATCACTATTTAGACATGTCCCTTTTCATACCGAAATTATTTTTATACTTATAATCAAATTTCAGAACTTTAAACATAATTTGGTCAATATAGTCATACACTTACTCAAGCCATTCCTTGTACATAAATATGATAGTTTTCCATGTGAACTTTATAATACTTCGACTAATCCGATGTATGAATTTTTCTTACATGCGCTCAATGTTATTCTATAAATCATGTAAACGTTCAACTGGTTCAATAAACAAATTATTGATGTCATGTCATGGTGACCATTCCCATAATTTACTAGATTCAAGACATGAATTCGCAGATCTATTCAATTTTACGTTTCAACTTGTTATAATCGCAATTTATAGTTAAACTTGCAATTTCACAATTTACACACACACACACACATACACACACACACACACACACACACACACACACACACATATATATACACACACACATATATATATATATATATATATATATATATATATATATATGGGAATGCTAAACGATAGCTATAACATTTTCAAAAAGTCATAGTTTAATCCCACTCACGTTGATTGGATCAGACGAAGAGAATTAGGCTTTGTTGTTGTAGATCTATACTTTTCTCAATCACTTGCTTTGATTATATCTAAAAGGCGGTTGTATTTCTTGAATCACTGATCTTTGATTTCAATTAATCTTTTGTTTTAAGAAAAGGTTAGGAAGGAGAAGAATAGGCTAAGAGCCATTGTTTATTTTAAGAAGATATTTGAGTAGAGAGAGAGATAGAAAGGAAACCATGACAGAGCTCTAGCGTAGCCACCAAATTGAGAGGTTTAGTGTTAGGTCTAGGGGTTTATTTATATGTGTGGTAGCAAGCTATGGGCCTTAAGATCTAATTTAAAACTCCATCAGACCTAGCCACGTCATCCGACCAATAGGAATTGGCCACGTTGAAGTGTCCACCAACCAAAACAGTCCACGTGTACATTATGACTCATCCGACCAATAGGAATTGGCCACGCCGCAGCGTCCACCAACCAAAACAGTCCACGTGTACAGTACGACTCATCCAACCAATAGGAATTGGCCACGTCGCAGCGTCCACCAAGCAAAACAGTCCACGTATACAGTATGACGCGCAGGGGTGTCATCCCCTATATATATTATTTATTTATTCATTTACTTATTTATTTATTTGAAATTTGATTTATTTATTCGCGTATAAATCAAATTTCAAACATCCTTTCTTTGCTTGCCTCTTTGTTCATGCAACCTCTATTTTGAATTATGTTCATATGTATTCAACTCTTGCGAGTATGCTAATCTTTTATATGCGAACAATTTCAAATTTTAACCCAATTGATATATATTTTCCTCTTTTGAAACATTATCTCAATTAAACCCATTTTTAACCCTTTTCATACTAAGCCACTTTTTAACCGTTTTCACACTAAGCCACTTTTTAGCCATTCCCCCTAAAACAAAAATATGGCGCTAGTGGGGATTGAACTCGGGACCTCTTGTGTACAAGTCACATGTATTAACCAAATGAGCTACTAAGACTTTTGCTAACAAGACTTAGGACAATGCTACACATTATTATTTTCTGATTCCTCTTTTTCATGTTTTGCTGCAATATTTAATTTAAATATATCTTTTTCATCTTAAATCAGATTTCTACAAACTATAGGTCTAAATTGATCCGAAAATCGCCAAAAATGCAATGATGCTAATTTCGTGACCAAATTCTGGAGGCTCTTCAAATTCTCCTTTTTATTTCTTTTTAAATGTTCGCATGCATTTCTTCGCATTTCATGTATTGCATGTAATTTATTTTATTAATCTTTTTCTTCATTTCACTGCATTAACTTATTACATGCAATTTTATTGTCATAATTTAATTTTTCTTTTAAATATATTTATGCATACAATATATATACATATTTCCACACTTTTAATTTCATTTAAAATGCGGGGTGTTACATTCTCCCACCCTTAAGAAATTTCGTCCCCGAAATTTGATAGGGATTAAATAGATAATCCCTCGCATAATAAACATCCATCAAGTGTGCATCCAATTTTTTGCAAACATTGTGCACATGTGCAAAGTGAAATACATCATAGTAATGTATGTATGCCTAATTGGTACCACCTATATGTATGCAAACTTTCAAAGATTCTTTTAAAACATGATGCTCACATCCTAAATATACTTGCAGTTCTATATCAATGCAATATTTTTGAAAATCAAAACATTTTTCACCCAAATTTTCCCACACTCTTACAGAATAAGAGCATAATTCATCAAATTGTTGCATCCAAAATCCTACCAACTATCATTGAATTCAAAATTTAGACAAATCTAATTTTCTAGTTTCGATTTCTTATGTTACAAAAAGGTATAAAACGGAAAAATTCACTTCTTTCAACACTTACTTGCCCTTACATTTTTTTTTTCAAGCAACAACTCTAGGCCTCACAATGCTTATGCATTCTACGGGAATTTTCCACTATTTCAAGATGGTCCTTGCTATTTACTTCATAGCCTCAAACTTCTTCTCGTTCTTTCTAGGCACTAATCCTTACCTACTCCAATCTTTTCAAAACATGGTTTGGCCCCTCTCTTTTTTTTATAACATTTCCTTCCAAAAATTGAAAGTGTTAAAACTTTATTCTCTTCTCCAAAACTTGCTTTTGCCAAACAATTAAAACATGTCACAAAATAAAATTGCAAAACATTTTTTTTCAAATAGCAAAACCAGAGTAGACAAGGACAACTATAGGGTTACATTGTTTCTACCTACAATGTTAATTTTGGCTGCTTTCTACAAGGTGTAAAAATCTACTCTATTCTTACTCTCTACAACTAATTTTGTCCACCCAACAAAATTTATTTTTAAAACAATATTTTTTTTATTGTTAACAGAATAGAGATTCCAAAATTTCTTTTTTTACAAAGTGCAACATTTTATATGCTTTACTTTTTAATTCTTTCATATAATAAAATATGAAAACTAGTGAGCTATACATGCTTTATAACGTCCAATTTTTTTTTCATGAGTGAATTATTTTAAAACAAAAAATCATTATTTTACAAAGTTTACCCCACTTTACTTTAAAACCCAATATACATTTTCAAATTTTTTTCTACATATTTTCTTCAAACATCAAAAATACTTTTAAGATTAAAACTTGAAAACACCCCAAACTATTTTGCCAAAACTTTTACAATTTCAAGTTCTTAAAAGTTAACAAATGGGTTAGACTCAAAGTGGTCACCAACACAACTAGGTTTTCCTAGACACTCCCATGAAATTAATTCTCTCAACTATATATATTCCTAATCCATTTTTCCACTTTTTAACCTTTCTCTAATTTATAAGGTTTCACTACCAAACCCACTAATCTGAAATACAAACATTTCAGTAACTAACATAAGGGATACATCCTCCTCTTATACCAAACATTTTGTACACTTTCCACCCAACTTACCTAAGGGTCTCAAATTTCCATATTCATTCTTTTAGTGTACAGAACTAATATCCCAACTCTTTCCCTATTCCTCTTTCTATTTAGTGGGCTCCTTTATGGATCTAGGTTTATATATAATACATTTATATTTTAGAAAATACAAATACGTTCACTCACTATCTATATACGAATCCTAAACCGAAGCTCTGATACCAGATGTAACAACCCGCGTTCCGACAGACCGATTTTTTTTCAAAAAACCCTATCCATCGAAACCCGAGTTGGTTTGCTCTGGTATCTTGTAGAAAAGACAGAGACATAAAACATGTCAGAGTTCAGAAAACATCTCATAGCAGAAGGAATAAAATATAATGTAGTTGAAACATAGCTTTACATTAATAATAACACTGCTAAACTAGTATACAAAGCTATATAGTCTCTGTCATGAATCTAACCTGCGAATGCTATGAGTAGGGGGTCAGAACATAAGTTCTGTGTGAATGAATTTAAACTACACTTCTTGAATAATCCTATATATACCGTTCAATTACATTTTCTCATTTATTAGGTTATCTTTGTTATTAGCACTCAAGGATTTCACACACACGTCGCACCCATCTACTCCCTAGTAGATTAACCTAATACAATGTATATGTAGCTACCCCTAAACTAAGGTACACCCCGTGGTACCCCACTCGCATGGTCTCCTCCGTAACACCATAGTAATATGCGCAGTCCCTCATCATATGCCATAGTAACGTACATATCTATGTATATATAACAACGCTATATCCGCATAGAACCACTATCGCTGTACTACGTAAGCATACTGACTGCTACCCTCGAACTATTCGATTGAATTTGGTTCCATCATAGAATAATGCCCTCTAGTCTACGATACACCACCCAAAAGCAGACATGGTTGTACCTAACTTTCCCACGTATGTATCATCAATCGTACTTGATGTTTCTACTACACATAACCTCTACTTGTGCACCCGAGTTCCGCGGCAGGGCTACACCAGAAACACGGAACTCGGTCGGGAGCTTTTCTATATCTGTATGGGGCCCTCCTCTAAGAGTGTCCAATGTACAGATATCCCTCGGGTCTGGTTTTTCTATGGTGGATATGGCCCCACCTCAGCCCCTCCCTCAACTAGTAAAAACCACACGAGCTAAGCGACCACCCCTAACAAGCAAACAATCTAAACATCCATATGGGGTCTCCCCGCACCCGTCCCTTGATAGCAAAGGTTAACGATCTCTAGGGGTTAGATCTTGCAATCGTTTGGTCTTGACCCTCCACCTCTGCCTGAGGCAACCGCCGAACCACCCTTAATGCCACCGCGTACAGCATTCTGACTGCCCCCTACTTGTGCAGTCAAGGCCCACCCACCTGGTAGTTCCGCGCAGACCCAACCTTTGTAATCCTAGCCCGAAGCTAAACCACCACAGAGGACTACCAGGAGCACCTTTAACGTCTCAGGAAGAAGCCTGCCTCCCCTTCCAGTCCGTTGGAGCTGCCAGAATAATGAACGTGCGCTCCCCTCGTGCCTTATTACACCGTGATGATCCACCTCGTTGGGCTATTCATCCTATAACGTACGGACTGCTTTAAGCTCCTTAGTTTTATATGTTATTAGACCCTGCGTATAATCATTAATTACGCGCTTGCGCCACCTCATCAATTTTCTCATTTAATTTGGTTATTCTTATTCACATTGACTTTCTTTTTCATGTTTACCAAGTTACCCTCACTTATTAATTCAATGTATAACTTAATCCATTTAAGTTCATTAATAAGCCTACAACATGTTATATTCATAATCTAATAATTATCCCTCATATGGTTATATAACGTGTTCTACTTATTTTATAATTAAGTATGCCTTAATTCACATATACATTGGTTAAGAGAATAACTCCCTAAATATCAACCCCGAAGACTGAAACACCCCACCTCCGTTAGGGTCACTCTCAAAGGGAATGCCCTAATTTTGGTGGAGGTTTATAAGTACAAGTCACAGATATACACGACAGATATAAGAACACATATTTGTAAACAGCGGAAGAACAACAAACTTTTATTTCATAAAGTCAAATACGTGTTACAACAAAATCCTTTCCAAAAACATAACATAACACTTTCATAATCTGTCTTGAGTACATTATTTAAAGAAGCATAAATAAAACGTAGATAAACTGCAAAAGCCCCATAGTGGATTGTCCAAAGCCATAGTTCAAAACAGGAAAGTCCAAGCAATACATTTCTCTTCTTCAAGCTGGATGTTGAGGTAGGTCAAGCTGCTGTGTTCCCTCCCTGAGGACCTGGGGGGGGGGGGGAAACGGAAGAAAGAAGACGAAAGAAAAATAGAGTCAGACATAAAGCCTGAGTAAGTCTAGTACTATTTTGTCTATGAATAAAGAACTGGGTATGATAAGTATAAACAAGAAATGGGAATGCACTATAAACTTGGTTAAGTTGTCTAGGGTCGAATATACTATCGTACCCCATGTTAATCTCTGAACCCATATAAACTAGTTTCCCACTGGCACCCCATAATCAGGGTGATGTGATCCATTCTATGATGATCGGCTCCTACTCGCATAGTTACATGTGTCTTACGGCCCCCGATGTCGTAGTTACCTATGCTGGTCCCACCATGGGGTGTATCAAGTCCCATAGTGGCAACCCGACACAACCTTAGAGTGCACAGGTATGCTACTGGTGTCTAGTGCCTTATTTTTCTGCGCCGGAGTGTGTGCACGCCCGCACTCCGTTAGAACCTACACTGCTACACCACCGCCGTCGATTTTTGACCTCTTACAATCAGCCCAGTAATCGTGCCCCACCCTGCCTAGTTTCAGGGTATCATGATACACCGTGTAGGGTTACTGCTGAAAAGGGTCCCCCGTTACTAGGTTTTCCATCTCTGGCCAACATGCTAAGTTGGTTAAGTGTTTTCTAACCTAACCCCACCAGTCCGTTTAGTTTAGCATGTTCCATTTTGATTAAGTCTTAGTCCACTTAATCCTAACAATCCTGATTCAGCCTTAATTGTCTTATTAAGGCCCTAACCTCTCACATTAGACAGGTATTGCTGTGGCTGCCTGTTGCCGGTTGGTTCCGGGCAGTCTTACGCCACAACTCAGTCTAACCTCGGGTCCTTATTGGGCTCCATGTTTAACCTCCCACATTGGATAGGTATTGTTGTGACTACTGGACAGCCGGGCGGTTCCGGGCAGGTTTACATCACAACTCAATCCAACCTCGGGTTAAACATATCGTATTTTCTACATTTATATATCTTGTCATTCTTCTTTATTTCTTATATGTAAATATTTGCGGCCCATTATTAAGTTAATGGTGTAAAGGTTACACCAATCATGGGCCCAACCCATACTTGAATTTGGGCCCTTCTACTTTAGTTTTCATTCATTAGTAATTTTAACCCAACATTATTTTCCCCCGTTTTACACGTCCGTTTATATATATTGGGCTTAGCCTTTTAAAGCCCAATTTAGCCATGCGAAAAGGGGAGGCTTAAAGCGTGATTACATACACAAAGAGGGGAAGGTGAGCGCATGAACTTGCATATGACGTTGGAAATACATAATAGAAACTGGTGTACTTGCATAGTGGTAACATAGGTGACATGAATCAAAGCATGTGAACTTGTAATTGAGATATCATTATTGACCCATGAACCTATATTTTTACTTAGGCATAATGTCAAACATAAGCATGGCATAAATACTTCTAGCATAAACATGGCATAATGTCAAACGTAAACATGGCATAAATACTTCTAGCATAAACATGGCATAATGTCAAACGTAAGCATGGCATAAATACTTCTAGCATAAACATGGCATAATGTCAAACATAAGCATGGCATAAATACTTCTAGCATAAACATGGCATAATGTCAAACATAAGCATGGCATAAATACTTCTAGCATAAACATGGCATAGGTATAGTTAAATTTGTTCATGGCATAAATATAAACAAGTCATGTTCATAAGGTTTCTACATGTTTACAAAGAGGATACTTTGTTACTAACACAAAAGCATAGTTCAACTTAATTAAATTTAATCACATAACGATGGTATACTTATGCATAAATATTCCTAATCATGGTGTTTGCTTTTAACTTGCAAAAAAGGGATTTTTGTGTCTAACTTAGCCATGTCTCACATATGTCATCATATAATTCTTTTAAACAAGATAGACTTAATCATGAATTTCAATTATGCCCAATATCATTCATAGCCTAGCCATATTCATAAGTTTTGCAAAAGCATGACTTAATACATGGATTATGGTGTCAAAATTCCAACATAGTTTCATATGAACTATAACAACCAAACTTGTCTCAATTACTTGCAAAATGATTTATGCACAAAATAGACATCATGATGGCATAATAACAAAGCCCCAAACTTGCATGAATTTCAATCAACTACATACATGTAGCTTCAACATAGACTACATAATTTGCGCAATATTCCAAACGTATATTTGCATAGAACTACCGCATGTAGTTCTTTATAATTGAATGACATAATTCAGAATATCCAAAAGTATATAAATCGCACAAATACGAATTTCATTGCCACAATTCAAGCATACATATCTACACAATCATTTGTTCATACCAAAGTAATACTCTACTTACAATGGTTGCGGCGAATTCTCTAATTAAGAGATATGATTCCTTTGTTGAATTGATTAGCTTTAGGTTGCTTGAATTGCTTTAGGCTTTAGAACTTTCTCCCTAATCCTCTCTCTCTAGATGGCGGCTACTCTTAGTCGTTCCTCAGCAACATGGCGGCTATGCTCTTAATTTGAATGAATAGATTAGGGTTTAGTCTAGGGTTGTTTATATAGAGGTTAGGAATTGATTAGAACCATTGATGTTGCTAGGTTAGATCGTAGCCATTCATTAGATAGAGAGACCAATTAAAACTTGCCACCTAGCCCTAATGACAAAGCAACCCACAGAAATTCGACCAAACACAGACCAGGCCAGCCAGGAGGGACTGGGTTCGATTTTCAAAAATTAAACTTTAAATTGAGCTGTTTTAGTCTATTTGAATTTTATCTATTGTATACATATATTTTTGCATATATATATATATTCTCATATATATACATATATTTTCTTTATTTCCTTATATGTACGTTCTTATCCTTTCAAAATTTGAATTTGTATACGTACATGTATTTGCATGCTCAGTTGGCCCTCTCTAAAACAGAGATAAAAATTATGTCGCCGCCGGGGTTCGAACCCCCGACCTCCATGCTACAAATCCAATGCCTTAACCAACTGAGCTACAGAGGCTTTTGTTAATAAGTCTTAGAATAATAATAATTATTGTCCTCTCCTTACTTCTCTTTTTTCATGTTTTGCTGTAATATTTAAATTAAAGATATCTTCTTCATACGTTATCCGTTTTGCGCAAACTCGGACTCTATCTCAAGCAGAATTCCGAGACGAACGCAATGGTGATGTCCGTTTCCCTTAATTTTTCTGTTACAATTTAATTATACTTTAATTTGTTAATTTACTGTTAACGGAAAAATCCGGGGTGTTACATTCTCCCCCACTTAAAAGGATTTCGTCCCCGAAATCTTCAAGTTTAGGAAGAATGTAAATCCTAACATTCAATCATCCATCTACTCATCCATCAAACACGAGCATCCATTGTCCTTAAAAGACTTCTAATGCTTCATGATCATATGCGAAGTGTGTGTGTTCATGAACTTATCTAATGCAAAACCAGGCGGTCTACTGATTCAGTTGACCTCCTTAATGCGAATCATGTAAGTGCCATGTATCCATTATGTATGCAGATTTTTCCTATTCATGATTCTACATGGGTGCACAATCTTTCATACAAATGCAACATCCATATGACAACACATTACAATTCAACCATATACGAGTGCAAACATATATGCATATGCAATATGAAGTGACTGAGCCGATCTAAAACCTAGATTGTGTGTGTATATGCAGCCACGAGCAACTACTAGCAATCACTTGCAACCATCATACATAACATGTTTCAATTACATGTTTTCATCCAAAAGGTTTCTATCTAAAAGATAAGGTCGAGGAGATATTCCTAAAAAGATAGATAAAAGCGCAACTTAAGGAAAAAGAAAGATCAAGGACGTACCCTCGAAAAGAAAAGGGTAAGCAGTGCGTATTCTAGCTTCAGTTTCCCAAGTCGCGTCTCCCTCGGCGTCGCTCCACTGAACTTTGACGAGTTTGACTTCGCGGTTGCGTAGCTTCTTCACTTCCGTTCCTAGTATGCGGGTTGGAACTTTTCTTATGGTTGCTTCGCGTTCCACTTCGGCCTCTTCGAGGATATTTGGCTCTACCACTTCAGCAGACTCATGTAGACATTTTCGGAGATGTGAAACGTGAAAAACATTGTGGACTCCGTCCAATTTCTCGGGTAGCTCTAATCTATAGGTCATTTTCCAAATTTTCTCAATGATAGGAAATGGTCCTACCTAAAGGTATAGTCGAATGATAGAAGCAAGTAAAAATTTTGTGCCCATTAGGCAATGTCAAAACTGGAAATCTATGCCACATATATATTGATTAGGAGAAGAACTCTCTAAGCATCAGCCCCGAAGACCGAAATCAACATCAGACTGACACCCAAAGAATTAATCAACCCAACCACCACATATGATTCTAGGAAACTAAGCATGATGGACTCCTTTTAGGTCACAAGGGAGTCCCTTCCTAAGTCCAACTATGTTGCCAAATGTACTTACTAAGGTGATTCTTTACAACTCATGCATAAGTGAAATGAACCTTCAGCCTTAGTGGCGAACACTCCTGGAGTGCCCTATTCTGAAATGCTCCACCTAATGAACCCCTTCTCTAGAAGCTCTTTAATCTGTTTACTGAGCTCTTTTCTTTCTCGTGGAGCCATGTGTCTAACGGGCAACGCAACGGGCTTTGCATTATCTACAAGATATATGCGGAAGTCTATTTCCCGCTTCGGAGGCAAGCCCTTCACCTCTTCGAAGACATCCGGATATTCCCGGACCACTCTAACTGATTGCAAATTTTCAACAGAGGCATCTAGCGACTCAAGATAACTAAGCATAACCGCATACGAGGGATTACAAGAAATTTCCAAAGTATTACTGAGCTGGGTTAGGAGCCTAACAACCCTTTTCTCACAATCAAGGATGGCCCCATTACTGGATAGCCAATCCATACCCAAAATCAAACCATACCCCGCAAAGCCCAAAACAAAGGCACTACATTCAAATTCTACACTTAGAATAGAAATTTTCAAATCCAAACAGATCATAGACAAATGAGCTGGGCCCCCAATTGGGTTTGAAACAATTAAGGGGTCCTCTACCATACTAGTTTTTAGGTGCAGAGATTCTACTAAAGCAGACGAGATAAAGGAGTGTGATGCGCCAGAATCAAATAAAGTGCGAACGGGGTGATCATAAAGATAAACTACACTTTCTACAGAAGTGTTTGTACCTCGCTGTTGCAAAGGTGGCGCTTCCAGCACATGAACCTGTGCCCCTGGAGTGGATCCAGACCCCTGCCCCTGCCCTCGTTTCTTTGGGCAGTCCTTAGCTCTGTGGCCTGTCTGACCGCAAGAAAAGCACCCACCATTCTCCTTGGCCTTCTTTTTCCGGCAGTCCTTTACTAAGTGCCCCACTTTGCCACAGAAATTACACGTCCTCTTCTCTTTGTTGCCTTCCCCGCCTTTCTTAAAGTCTGTCTTCTTAGGCTGCAAACCCTCTTTCTTCCCTTGAGAGCTTTCTGCCTTTGCCTCCTTCTTGCCCTTATCCTCCTCATTCAGCAATGCCATTTGCACCAATCTTTCATACGTGGCCCCCATGGGTATATGTGTCATGGCCAAACTGTGTAATGGCTCATTTAACCCTTTGACGAAACGGAGAGCCTTCTTGTGCGGGGTGTTGACTAGGTCAAGCCCAAACCTAGCCAGCTCATCAAACTGATTCACATACTCTCTAACAGTCTTGTCTCCTTGCTTAAGAAATAAGAATTTCTCCAACTGCAAACTTCTTTCCGCATCTGAGAGAAATTTGGTCTCAAACCTTGCCCTAAAGTCCCCCCATGTTTCTACTGGTCTTTCAGCATTAGTGACTTCCCACCAGTAGGAAGCCTCGCCCTTCAATAGCCACACCGCCAATTGTACTTTTTGTCTGTCCTCTACCTCAAAGATGATGAATAGATCCTCAGTTTCCTTCAGCCAATTTCTAGCTGCTACGAAGGACTCAGTTCCATGGAAATCCCTTCCTCCCATAGCTTTAAAATCCTTACATATCTTAGCAAACGCGTTTCCTCGTGGAGGAGGTGGAGGAAGAGGTGCTGCTGCAGCTGGATGATTCCCTGCAGCTGGGGGAGGAGGAACGGTAGGACCTGGTTGAGTGGCCCTAGCTTCTAAGAATCGTCTAAACCAACCAGGTATTGGTACTCCTTCCGGCAAGTTAAGATCTTCGGACATGCTGAAACAAAAGGGATAGATTCAAAACGAAGGATAAGAGATAGTACCTATGGCTTTGGGGAGTGGACTTTGCCTTTTTTAAAATAAAATAATATTTTTATCTTTTAAAAATGCTTCTTTAAATTTCCTTTTTGAAAATAAATTTCCAAAACTTTTTATCTTATCTGGTAAACCTATGCTCTGATACCAAGTGAAACACCCCACCTCCGTTAGGGTCACTCTCAAAGGGAATGCCCTAATTTTGGTGGAGGTTTATAAGTACAAGTCACAGATATACACGACAGATATAAGAACACATATTTGTAAACAGCGGAAGAACAACAAACTTTTATTTCATAAAGTCAAATACGTGTTACAACAACATCCTTTCCAAAAACATAACATAACACTTTCATAATCTGTCTTGAGTACATTATTTAAAGAAGCATAAATAAAACGTAGATAAACTGCAAAAGCCCCATAGTGGATTGTCCAAAGCCATAGTTCAAAACAGGAAAGTCCAAGCAATACATTTCTCTTCTTCAAGCTGGATGTTGAGGTAGGTCAAGCTGCTGTGTTCCCTCCCTGAGGACCTGGGGGGGGGGGGGGGGGGAAACGGAAGAAAGAAGACGAAAGAAAAATAGAGTCAGACATAAAGCCTGAGTAAGTCTAGTACTATTTTGTCTATGAATAAAGAACTGGGTATGATAAGTATAAACAAGAAATGGGCATGCACTATAAACTTGGTTAAGTTGTCTAGGGTCGAATATACTATCGTACCCCATGTTAATCTCTGAACCCATATAAACTAGTTTCCCACTGGCACCCCATAATCAGGGTGATGTGATCCATTCTATGATGATCGGCTCCTACTCGCATAGTTACATGTGTCTTACGGCCCCCGATGTCGTAGTTACCTATGCTGGTCCCACCATGGGGTGTATCAAGTCCCATAGTGGCAACCCGACACAACCTTAGAGTGCACAGGTATGCTACTGGTGTCCAGTGCCTTATTTTTCTGCGCCGGAGTGTGTGTACGCCCGCACTCCGTTAGAACCTACACTGCTACACCACCGCCGTCGATTTTTGACCTCTTACAATCAGCCCAGTAATCGTGCCCCACCCTGCCTAGTTTCAGGGTATCATGATACACCGTGTAGGGTTACTGCTGAAAAGGGTCCCCCGTTACTAGGTTTTCCATCTCTAGCCAACATGCTAAGTTGGTTAAGTGTTTTCTAACCTAACCCCACCAGTCCGTTTAGTTTAGCATGTTCCATTTTGATTAAGTCTTAGTCCACTTAATCCTAACAATCCTGATTCAGCCTTAATTGTCTTATTAAGGCCCTAACCTCTCACATTAGACAGGTATTGCTGTGGCTGCCTGTTGCCGGTTGGTTCCGGGCAGTCTTACGCCACAACTCAGTCTAACCTCGGGTCCTTATTGGGCTCCATGTTTAACCTCCCACATTGGATAGGTATTGTTGTGACTACTGGACAGCCGGGCGGTTCCGGGCAGGTTTACATCACAACTCAATCCAACCTCGGGTTAAACATATCGTATTTTCTACATTTATATATCTTGTCATTCTTCTTTATTTCTTATATGTAAATATTTGCGGCCCATTATTAAGTTAATGGTGTAAAGGTTACACCAATCATGGGCCCAACCCATACTTGAATTTGGGCCCTTCTACTTTAGTTTTCATTCATTAGTAATTTTAACCCAACATTATTTTCCCCCGTTTTACACGTCCGTTTATATATATTGGGCTTAGCCTTTTAAAGCCCAATTTAGCCATGCGAAAAGGGGAGGCTTAAAGCGTGATTACATACACAAAGAGGGGAAGGTGAGCGCATGAACTTGCATATGACGTTGGAAATACATAATAGAAACTGGTGTACTTGCATAGTGGTAACATAGGTGACATGAATCAAAGCATGTGAACTTGTAATTGAGATATCATTATTGACCCATGAACCTATATTTTTACTTAGGCATAATGTCAAACATAAGCATGGCATAAATACTTCTAGCATAAACATGGCATAATGTCAAACGTAAACATGGCATAAATACTTCTAGCATAAACATGGCATAATGTCAAACGTAAGCATGGCATAAATACTTCTAGCATAAACATGGCATAATGTCAAACATAAGCATGGCATAAATACTTCTAGCATAAACATGGCATAATGTCAAACATAAGCATGGCATAAATACTTCTAGCATAAACATGGCATAATGTCAAACATAAGCATGGCATAAATACTTCTAGCATAAACATGGCATAATGTCAAACATAAGCATGGCATAAATACTTCTAGCATAAACATGGCATAGGTATAGTTAAATTTGTTCATGGCATAAATATAAACAAGTCATGTTCATAAGGTTTCTACATGTTTACAAAGAGGATACTTTGTTACTAACACAAAAGCATAGTTCAACTTAATTAAATTTAATCACATAACGATGGTATACTTATGCATAAATATTCCTAATCATGGTGTTTGCTTTTAACTTGCAAAAAAGGGATTTTTGTGTCTAACTTAGCCATGTCTCACATATGTCATCATATAATTCTTTTAAACAAGATAGACTTAATCATGAATTTCAATTATGCCCAATATCATTCATAGCCTAGCCATATTCATAAGTTTTGCAAAAGCATGACTTAATACATGGATTATGGTGTCAAAATTCCAACATAGTTTCATATGAACTATAACAACCAAACTTGTCTCAATTACTTGCAAAATGATTTATGCACAAAATAGACATCATGATGGCATAATAACAAAGCCCCAAACTTGCATGAATTTCAATCAACTACATACATGTAGCTTCAACATAGACTACATAATTTGCGCAATATTCCAAACGTATATTTGCATAGAACTACCGCATGTAGTTCTTTATAATTGAATGACATAATTCAGAATATCCAAAAGTATATAAATCGCACAAATACGAATTTCATTGCCACAATTCAAGCATACATATCTACACAATCATTTGTTCATACCAAAGTAATACTCTACTTACAATGGTTGCGGCGAATTCTCTAATTAAGAGATATGATTCCTTTGTTGAATTGATTAGCTTTAGGTTGCTTGAATTGCTTTAGGCTTTAGAACTTTCTCCCTAATCCTCTCTCTCTAGATGGCGGCTACTCTTAGTCGTTCCTCAGCAACATGGCGGCTATGCTCTTAATTTGAATGAATAGATTAGGGTTTAGTCTAGGGTTGTTTATATAGAGGTTAGGAATTGATTAGAACCATTGATGTTGCTAGGTTAGATCGTAGCCATTCATTAGATAGAGAGACCAATTAAAACTTGCCACCTAGCCCTAATGACAAAGCAACCCACAGAAATTCGACCAAACACAGACCAGGCCAGCCAGGAGGGACTGGGTTCGATTTTCAAAAATTAAACTTTAAATTGAGCTGTTTTAGTCTATTTGAATTTTATCTATTGTATACATATATTTTTGCATATATATATATATTCTCATATATATACATATATTTTCTTTATTTCCTTATATGTACGTTCTTATCCTTTCAAAATTTGAATTTGTATACGTACATGTATTTGCATGCTCAGTTGGCCCTCTCTAAAACAGAGATAAAAATTATGTCGCCGCCGGGGTTCGAACCCCCGACCTCCATGCTACAAATCCAATGCCTTAACCAACTGAGCTACAGAGGCTTTTGTTAATAAGTCTTAGAATAATAATAATTATTGTCCTCTCCTTACTTCTCTTTTTTCATGTTTTGCTGTAATATTTAAATTAAAGATATCTTCTTCATACGTTATCCGTTTTGCGCAAACTCGGACTCTATCTCAAGCAGAATTCCGAGACGAACGCAATGGTGATGTCCGTTTCCCTTAATTTTTCTGTTACAATTTAATTATACTTTAATTTGTTAATTTACTGTTAACGGAAAAATCCGGGGTGTTACAAAGACCGAAATCAACATCTGATTGACACTCAGAGAATTACTCAACTCAACCAATCTTATGTTATATCATTCATATAACTTATGTTATCTTCGTTTGTAGATTTGTTCTTGCCTTTACAGATTACTTAATCTTCAATTAAGTACAACTTTCTTTGTTACATAAGTTATTTCATCTTCCCTTATCGTTCTTTATAACTTACCTTATTCCATAAGTTATTCTATTTTCTCCATTGTTCATTATAACTTACCTTACTCCATAAGTTATAATTCCCACTTGTCCCTAGGACAAGCCTACCTATTATCGTTTCCTTTTCTTAAGTTCATTCATTATAGTTTATTATTGTCATTCCCCATTTTGGCATTAATTATGATTAACTTAACCCTCCCTACTTCTTTAACACGTTTACTTAACCCCTACCCAATTCAACTGGTTCGTAACAACACTACAGATTTAATTGGGTTAAGCATTCTAATTCATTACCATGTCCAATTATGGTTATAATGGGCTAGATCTCCGACATTAGGCCTACAATGTGTGGATGCTGGATATGTCGGTAAAGTCCGGGAAGTCTTATTCCACAGTTGGATCTAACCTCCTGTCTTAGCCCGATTCGTATTTACGTACTCAGACCTCCCATATTAGGTTCAACATTAGTGGCTGCTGGATATGCCGGCCGGGTTCGGGCAGACTTCCACCACTAATGTAACCTAACCTCGTGTCATAAATACAATTCCTAATTGTAATTACTAAACATTCCAATGTTAATTAATTAATCAATTAAACCTTTCCCCATTAGAATTATGTCTAATTCACTATTCAAATTATAGACTTTTATGCCTCTTTTTAATTCACCTTTTAATTATGCCCCATATCATAAATTAAGGCATATATATATGTATAAATATATATATATATATATATATATATATATATATATATATATATTGCACCAACCCAAACCCACATATTTTCCAATTTATGCCTAAAATTCATGTTCACATACATTCTAATTTATGTCCAAATCACTACTTAGACATGTCCCATTTCTTAGCCAAATTATTTTTATACTTATAATCAAATTTCAGATCTTTAAACATAATTTGGTCAATATAGTCATACACTTACTCAAGCCATTCCCTGTAAAATAAATATGGCGGTTTTTCATGTGAACTTTATAATACTTTGACTAATCCGATGTACGAATTTTTCTTACATGCTCAATGTTATTCTATAAATCATGTAAATGTTCAACTGGTTCAATAAACAAATTATTGATGTCATGTCATGCTAACCATTCCCATAATTTACTAAATTCAAGACATGTATTCGCAGATCCATTCATTTTTACGTTTCAACTTGTTATAATCGCAATTTATAGTTAAACTTGTAATTTCACAATTTACACACACACACACACACACACACACACACACACACACACACATATATATATATATATATGGGAATGCTAAACGATAGCTATAACATTATCGAAAAGTCATAGTCTAATCCAACTCACAATTTATCAGACGAAGAGAATTAGGCTTTGTTGTTGTAGATCTATACTTTTCTCAATCCCTTGCTTTGATTAGATCTGAATGGAGGTTGTATTTCTTGAATCACTGATCTTTGATTCAATTAATCTTTTGTTTTAAGAAAAGGTTAGGAAGGAGAAGAATAGGCTAAGAGCCATTGTTTATTTTAAGAAGATATTTGAGAAGAGAGAGAGAGAGAAAGAGAGAGAGGAATCTATGGTAGAGCTCCAGCGTAACCGCCAAATTGTAAGGTTTAGTGTTAGGTCTAGGTTTATTTATAGGTGTGGTAGCAAGCTATGGGCCTTTAGATCTAATATAAAACTCCATCGGAGCTAGCCACGTCATCCGACCAATAGGAATTGGCCACGTTGCAGTGTCCACCAACCAAAACAGTCCACGTGTACATTATGACTCATCCGACCAATAGGAATTGGCCACGTCGCAGCGTCCACCAACCAAAACAGTCCACGTGTACAGTATGACTCATCCGACCAATAGGAATTGGCCACGTCGCAGCGTCCACCAACCAAAATAGTCCACGTGTACAGTATGACGCGTAGGGGTGTTATCCCCTATATATATATATATTATTTATTTATTCATTTAATTATTTATTTATTTCAAATTTGATTTATTCATTCGTGTATAAATCAAATTTCAAGCATCCTTTCTTTGCTTGCTTCTCTGTTCGCGCAACCTCTATTTTGAATTATGTTCATATGTATTCAACTCTTGCGAGTATGCTAATCATTTATATGCTAACAATTTCAAATTTCAAACCAACTGATATATATTTTCCTCTTTTGAAACATTCTCTCAATTAAACCCATTTTTAACCCTTTTCATACAAAGCCACTTTTTAACCGTTTTCACACTAAGCCACTTTTTAGCTATTCCCCCTAAAACAAAAATATGGCACTGGCGGGGTTTGAATCGGGACCTCTTGTGTACAAGTCACATGTACTAACCAAATGAGCTACTAAGGCTTTTGCTAACAAGACTTAGGACAATGCTACACATTATTATTTTATCATTCCTCTTTTTCATGTTTTGCTACAATATTTAATTTAAAGATATCTTTTTCATCATAAATCAGATTTCTACAAACTATAGGTCTAAATTGATCAGAAAATCGCCATGAACGCAATGACCCTAATTTCGTGACCAAATTCTGGAGGCTCTTCAAATTCTCCTTTTTATTTCTTTTTAAATGTTCGCATCATTTCTTCGCATTTCATGTATTGCATGTAATTTATTTTATTAATCTTTTTCTTCATTTCACTGCATTAACTTATTACATGCAATTTTATTGTCATAATTTAATTTTTCTCTTAAATATATCTATGCATACAATATATATACATATTTCCACACTTTTAATTTCATTAAAAATGTGGGGTGTTACACCGGCCGTGGGGCTTCTATGGATCAGTTGCGGCTGTATCCTGAGGTTGGGGCTAGACAGTCTCGAATTCGGTAAGGACGATCCCTTGCCTTGGTTTACATGGAATCCAATTTCCAATACGACATTTCGGATTTAGTTGTAATCCTATATATGGCGACATAGTGGGATGAGGCTCTTATGCCATCTATGATTGATACATTTATATTTGAAGTTGCTTTCTTCAATTATATAGTAATAATAAAAGATAAAATTTCACGTAACAAGCATATTTGGCTATTATAAGGTAAAAATCTATCCTCCGGCTTGCGTTGCATTGTGTGATGGGACCTGAGTCTTATAATAGCTTAATTGTTCTTTATTTAGCATTGCGCTATTTGTTTTTTTGCAGTGGTATTCTTGGGGTTAAACCCGTTCCGTGTTATACAGCGTGGTCCCTTGATTTACTTAACTATAAAATCAATTTAATAACTGTTTTAGTTCAAGCACTAGTCACATGATTGACCTGGAGTATATTGTTTTAACCTAAATTCTGGGTGCCCCTATTTTCTACATGGGCAGCTAGTAGTTTTGGTTTTGCAGATTTATCCTTACAGGATCCTGGTTTACAGCTGGAGTTATATTCGGAGAGCTCTGTATCCGTGTATTTATTTCAGTTGTGTTTTGTATTATTTTTCCGCTGCTATGTATTTTAATCTCTGATATTTACTAAATGTGTAATATTTATTCATACTCTTTTATATTCTTGTACTCTGATGAAAATTATTGTAATAAGAAATGAAATATTTTTCTGTTTGTGTTCCGATTTTTCTTGTCCTCATAGCAATCCGTTCTTTCTCTTCTCTTCGGAGACCGGGGAAGTTCGGGTCATTTCATTTTGGTATCAGAGATTTGGTTTATAGAGCTCGAGAACAAGACATATTAGAACTGAATGAAAGAATTCATCAGAGATTGGATTAGTAATATCTAATAAGGATGACTCGTTAGAGGTGGGATCAGTATTATCCTAGAATGAGTCCGAAGAGTGTTATTTTTAAAATAAATTGAAAACAAATTTTGTTTTGAAAATTTAAACCTTGTAATACGTATTTGAATATTTTATTTTAAATTGATTTGGACAATTGAGTATATAAAGATTTTGCATATACGCATCATGAACATATATTCGAAGTCTCAAATATACTGGATAGATATAGAATCACAATCTAGTCGCCTGAAGATAATTCTGGTAATGCGGCCACATTATCAGTGTTTATGTTCGAGTTTCAAAAGTGGGATATCTATATATTTCCAATTGGCTGGTGTGAGAACCAAAACTAGATAGGGCTTATTGTTGTGAATTTGCATCAAAAACATGAATTTTTGACTATGTATAAAAATTATGAATTTGAAAAGCTAATCAACTAATTGATTGCTGGTTGTGTTGTATGATTATTCCTTTAAACCAATAAGAGAATGAAAGGTTAACATTAGCCAAATTTTATCAAATATTGTACTGAATTGAAAATTGATTGAAATTGCATGCGTATACATGTATATACATTGAACAGGTCATAGCAGGGAAGCTAATCAGAGGAATAAAATTGTATGCCCGACAAATAGGTACATGTTTACTAATTTATTGGGTTTGGTGATTTTATGAGCTGATTGGCTAGCCGCTTGGCTTTTTTTTTCTTTTGAGATTAGAGGGCCTATATGGCGGTTTGGGGATTTTCCCGATGCTCCCGGTACAAAGGAGGTTATGGCGAATTTTTTTGAAAATTTAGGGTGTTAGCTAGATTTTTGAAAAGTTTGAAAAGTTCTTAGAAACTAAAAAGTTGAAGAACTTAAGCCGTAATGAAAATAATGAAAGTTGAGTTGATTAGTTAAACAACTTTCAGCTCCGTTCCTTTTCGAGGATGAAAAGATTTTAAATGGGGGAGATTGTAACAACCCGGAAAATCAGAACCAATTTAAATTTTTTATTTTGGCGATTTTAATCAATTATTTTAAATAATAACGACAAAAAATTTATTTTTGATGAAGTTAGAACGTATAAATTTATTTTAAATATAAAACGAGCCTGAAATAGCGCGGTAGTTCGAAAATTCGATTTCTAATTTCAAATGAAGATACAGAATTCAATATAAGTCAGAATTGGACGAAACAAGAAATATTTGAATTTGATTAATAATATCTTTCTAACGAATGTAAGAAATTGAGATTTCACTTTATAAATAATAAGTTATGTCCAGTTTAAAATTCAGAATAGTCGCTGTGGAATTTATATATATATATATATATATATATATATATATATATATATATATATATATATATATATAGCCCTTAAAAATAGCCATCTTGCAAGCCACCTCCGTTTTCGACGAAACCACTTTTGTTGGATCTGGTATGTCAAGTTATTGCCAAGATTCCAGTTTTCATAATTTTTGGAATCAATATGTGAGCGTTGAGAATTTAAACATGTTTGGCACTTTCAGTTTGAATTTAATCGACTGGAAAATGACCATTTTTCAAACGGTCTCCAAATTCGATGAAATTAGTTTTGTTAGGACCGTATCGTCAAAATATAGTCAGATTTATTTTTCTGGAATTTCTGGAGTCCGTATGTGGCCCCGGTAAATTAAAATGTACGTTTAAATTAAATATAAATTGATTTATATTTTAATTTAAAGGAAAAATGATCGTAATAGCCGAATTGGGTTACGAAACATATCCTATTGTGTTCGGAATGGGGGTAGTGTGCTAGGGGTGACAGTTGGTGGGTTCGGTTTAGAGTTCGTATATGAAATTGCTATTTTTAGAAAGGTTATAAATATAAAATTATAAACCCTAGAATTTCATTAAGGAAAAAAAAACCAAACTCTTGGACCCCATCGTTCCCCAAATCCCCAGCCGCCTACCCTCGTAATCCACCACCGCGCCCATCAGAGGACCGCCGCTCGCCCCCAATCGATCGCCGCCGGCCCCCTCTTGCCGCCACACCTCCTCCTCCTTCCCCCTCCGACCATCTCCAGCCCCAATTAGAAAAACCAGATGCCCTAGCCCCAAAATCCGCCCATCGCCACGACTGGAGGGCCCACCCCGACCTTCAGGGACCGGCGCCGCCCTGCTACCACCAGCGACCCTCCTCCACCTTCCTCAGCCCCGATTCGGACCGTGAACCCCTTCTCCATCAAAAATTGGATTTTTACATAAAAAGGTGAGTTTTTATATATATTTCTTTAATGTAATTCATTTTATATATACATATAAAATCAGTTTATATATATATATATGTTATAGAACATGAAAAGTAGATTTTTAGAACATGAAAGGATTAGATTCTTCATGAAGTAAAGATTAGATATTTCATGAAGTAAAGACTAGATTTTTCATGAAGTAAAGACTAGATCTTTTATGAAGTAAAGTTTAGATTTTTATTTCTTGAAAAATTATGATTTTTAGTCATGTAAAAATATAATTTTTAGCGATGTAAAAATACATTTTTTAGCAATGTAAAAATATAATTTCTAGTTGTATAAAATTATGATTTTTATGTGAATAGTTTTAGAATAAAAATGTGATCTTTGTTTATAAATTAACAAAATAAAAATGTGATCTTTTTTATGCAAACATCGATATAAAAATGTCATTTTTATATGAAATCTCTTGGAATAAAAATGTGATTTTTAATTATATATATAGCGATGTTAGAAACATGATTTTTAACATATACCGCGTGAAACAGATCTCGTTAGAAACATGGCGAAGATTTTCTACATATGAAGAGTCGCGGCATTTTGTTTAGCTTCTAGGTGAGAACTCCTCACTAAAATTTCGTGTTCAGTTATTTATTTTATAACTACATATATGAACTGCTCCCCGTCGTCCATAGACCATGGACTACTTGTTTGTTTGGTTGTGTTGTGAAAATTGTTTGTGATGTGAAATAGAAAATAAAATATTCATGTGTTGAAATAAATAATTTATCGTTAAAAATATAATTTTTAACGTGTAATGAATAAAATAAATATTCATTTACAAATCAGACGATTTATTTATGTACACCCATTTAACTGATACGGATTGGGACGATAAATTTTACACATCATCCAACTGCACAGATAATATGTTGTGTTTGTTGTTTGAAAATCCCACACGGCTATTGGGATGATATTGGACATACACTAATCCCCATGTTTAGTTGTATGTCAATCGATGAGTTGACAGGCTGTGATGAGCGCTAATTATTTATTTTTAATGCTTATGAAGTTGTGTAATGCACTTTGGATGATGGTTGATTATATATCATTATTATTATATACATGTGTTGTATGGAATCCATATAATTAACATTATATGGTAATTGATTGGGTCTCATTCCAATTTAGAAAATGAAGAATATTTTAAAATAATGTTTAGAATCGGATTATTAAATATTCATTTGTTGAATAAATTAAGTATTCATTTATTGAATAGAATATTCATTTGTTGAATAAATTAAATATTCATTTGTTGAATAATTAAATATTCATTTATTGAATAAAATATTCATTTGTTGAATAAAATAAATATTCATTTGTTGAATAAAATAAATATTCATGTGTTGAATAAAATAAATATTCATGTGTTGAAGAAAATATTCATATGTTGAATAAAATAAGTATTCATGTGTTGAATAAAATATTCATTTGTTGAATAAAATAACGAATATTATAAAATAATATTCATTAAAAGATCAAAATCTAATTTTGATGTTCGATTTGGGATGGACACGAAAATATAGAAAAATATAAAGCCGTGTTGATTAGATATGCGCCATTTTGATGCGAACGATATTTATATCGATTTTATTCATTTTTATAATGAATATCGAAAAGGAAGTGATTTAAAAATCTGATATTTTGAAAATATTATCATTTATATACTAATGATAAGGAATATTCAATTTTGATTTAAAATTGAAAATGAAGTTGGAATCATTTTTAAAACGAATTTAAAACGATATATAAAGTACGTTTTAAATGGAAATCGACGTTATATTATATATATATATATATATATATTATATTTTTAATGGCCTGAATAGAACGCGCCGCGCCGCGACCGTTCACAAATTTCGATCATTGACTTCACATGGACATTACGGGAGATGTGACCATCGGATTCTCCTAAAACTAGAACCGTTGGGTTCGTATCGAAAAGAGCTTTCCAATGAATATAAGATTTTTGAAACCTAACGGCTGGATTTGGAGATACGTCCAAATCAAATTTGGGAAAGGTCGTTGTAAGTGCAGTTAGGTGGCCGTTATTGAAAACTGACTGTACGGGCCTTGATAAAATTATTAAAAATATCAATAATTTGTGTAAAAATATAATAAATGATTTGAAAAGAATTGGGATGAAAAATTCCACATTTGTAAAGATAAAAATATATTTTTATCGAAATGAACTAGTTTATAACTAGAAATAATAATCCAATATTTTTAAGTAAATATATTGGATTGAGAATGGGTTTTAATATAACTAGAATTTTCCAATTTAATATATTGGAATGGTTTGAAATAGAAATAATCTTCAGAATATTTCGGTATTGGATTCCGTGATTATACGGATGCGGTAATGGGATTTGGAAGATATAGATATCGTTATTTCCAATACGATGTCCGTTGGTTTCAGAATTTGGTATTGAATATAAGCCAATATAATTTCTATTCAGAGCCTTGTATTTAATATAAAATTGATTTTTGGGTTTATCGTGAACGGTGTTTTAAATAACACTTGTTCTTTAACCCGATTAACAATGAAATGTGATTTTGGGTTTGTCGTGAATGGTGTCTTCATTAACGCCGTTCTTAAACTCCTATGAGAAAGAATAAATCTTTTAATTAAGATTTAAAGAAGAATTACTAATTAATTAACATTTAATTGGAATTGAAATGGAATGTAAATTGGGTTTATCGTGAACTGTGTTTTAAACGACATTCGTTCTTTGACCCGATTAACAGTGAAATGGGATTTGGAATATATAAATCTTTTATTAAGATTTAATGGAATTTTCCAAAGTGAAGTTTTCCAATTTAATATATTGGAATGGAATGGAATTCGATTTGATAACAATCGAAGTGAGCTTCTATGGAGGAAGACCGTTACTATATATGGAATTTAAAAGGCTTTGCCATTATTCCATGTATATTATTGGTTGGATACGGAAGCTTATATCGATTATATATATTGATCTATTTTCCGTGAAGACTCAATAGTTAATGGAATGTAATTTTGTGTTTATCGTGAACTGTGTTTTAAATGACATTCGTTCTTTAACACAGTTAAAGACAGGATTTATTTCCTAGATTTGAAAATCATTAATATTGATTTTTGTGAAGATTAAAACTGAATTAGAGTTTTAATCAATCTTTAAATAGATTGGAAAGTGAATGTGATAACAAAAATTATCAACTCAAGAAAATGATCGAGGATGGAGTATCACCAGTTTTGCTCCAAGCGATAGTTAAATCTTTAATTAGATTTGAACGTGAAATGGTAATTAATATTTACCGATAACAGTGTGGTTTTAGATATGGAGTATTACCAGTTTTGCTCCATGGGATAAATAGGTTGGGAATGGGAAATATAACAAATGATTACTTCGGTAAGGTTCACTAATCCCGACTAGTTTGGAAAACCTTAATATGGTTTAAATTGTGAAAAGAATATTCTAGATTGGAATGAGGCATATGTTGTGTTTGTGTAACACTTGTTTATAAAATACATGAGTTATTCGGAAAGACCGGGTTCAAGCCCATTCTGAATAACTGATACGACGATATGTCGACGTTGAAGACGGTGGTTGAAGACCGGAGGTTTTCACATCATTTGGATGATTACTGATATCTTGATTGGGCTGTACACCTAAGACGATGTAATAAGCGGTGATCGTCCAGATGTACTTGGAGATCGACGGATATGCGAGGGCCTCTCTCCTGTATTGGACATATGGGACGAGGAATAAGGTGCCTCCGGTTTCGTTCAAACCCAGAATGGACTGTGTGTTTGACATTGGATTTTATTCTGTGTTGATTGATCTCTATTAAATATACATCTGTTTGATGGCGGAGAATTTATTATCTTGCTTAACACCCTTCTCAGAGACATACGAGCTCAGAGGTTGTATATCGATAGACATCAGTCGCATGGAGTGGATTGCCTGTGTGGCATGCCTGAGTGGCAAAGGATCAAGGCTTCTGTTGAAAAGCAGAGTCTTGTGGTTGATGATCAAAGCATAGCTTTAATATAGCGCTGCCTTGTGTATAGCGTTAATTCGCGAGCCTCACACCTCGATGTGAACCAGAAACGGGAGAGGACCTCAGGGAAATGGACATATGCTGGTTTCTGGCTTGAGATGGTGTCATGGTTTAGCAAGGCCTGACATTTTTATATTTTTACCTATATGGTTTTTGGAATGCGAGACGCCACGGATATATCGGTTACTACGGAACCGATGGTTGTTGAGTCATCTGGCTCATTTATGCCCCATAGGGCAGGGTAGCGTATAGTTTACGGTAATGTTAATCCGCTTAGTGTGGATTGGCCCTGGGGATCCTATGGATCGGTTGCGACTGTATCCTGAGGCTGGGGCTAGACAGTCTCGAATTCGGTAAGGACGATCCCTTTCCTTGGTTCACAGATGGAATCGAATTTCCAATACGACATTTCGGTTTTAGTTGTAATCCTATATATGGCGACATAGTGGGATGGGGCGCATGTGCCGTCTATGATTGATACATTTATATTTGAAGTTGCTTTCTTCACTTATATAGTAATAATAAAAGATAAAATTTCATGTACCAAGCATATTTGGCTATTATAAGGTAAAACTCTATCCTCCGGCTTGCACTGCATTGTGTGATGGGACCTGAGTCTTATAATAGCTTCATTGTTCATTATTTAGCATTGCGCTATTTGTTTTACGCACTGGTATTCTTGGGGTTAAACCCGTTCCGTGTTATACGGCGTCGTCCCTTGATTTACTTAACTGTAAAATTAATTCAATAACTGTTTTAGTTCTCACACCAGTCACATGACTGACCTGAAGTTTATTGTTTTAAGCCCCTATTTTCCACAAGGGCAGCTAGTAGTTTTGGTTTTGCAGATTTATCCTTACAGGATCCTGGTTTACATCTAGAGTTATATTCGGAGAGCTCTGTATCCATGTATTTCTTTCAGTTGTGTTTTGTATTATTTTTCCGCTGCTATGTATTTTAATCTCTGATATTTATCAAATGTGTAATATTTATTTATACTCTGTTATATTCCTGTACTCTGATGAAAGTTGTTGTAATAAGCAATGAAATGTTCTTCTGTGTGTTCCGATTTGTCCTGTCCTCATAGCAATCCGTTCTTTCTCTTCTCTTCGGAGACTGGGGAAGTTCGGGTCGTTTCAGTATACCTTTATTTGAAAAGTAATGAACTTATATAATTTAATTAAGGAATTTAGATTTTTTTATCTAACGTAGACTAATATTAACTATAACTCGTTCAAATTGTATTAGAATCCAACAAAAATCAATCGCAATGGGATCATGGTGAAGAGCAACGGAAATTTATAATTAAATTAAACGACTGTTTAATTTAACCATAACCGAACCATTTCAATCAAATCAAAGTGAGTTAAACTCACTCAGTTCTTCCCACTTATATTTTATATAAGTCGGGTTTTTAATTTGTATGCTTTGGTTGCTAATGGTTAACTGTTTGTTAATATATATATTCATATATTGATTTAACCAATGAAATTAAACGTTGCTTAATTTCAGTGAAAAAACCAAATCATTATTTTAACGATTGGAACCAATTAAGGAAACTTACCTTATTGGTCACGTTTATAATATTATTTATTAAATAAATTTGTTGATATTAAATAGTTGTTATTTACCATTATAGAAATTATTAGATTTTATTTGAGGTAACCATATTTGGATGCATGGAAAAACAGGTTGGAGGGATCCAACTGGATTCCTCAAATATATTAGATTTTCTTTAATTTCATATTATCATTATATGAACCGTTCTGATTGGATGACTGATTTGATTATTGAACGTTGAGTGGAAATTCAACAATTGTTTTGTTTTTAACCAATGGGCAGTATTGGTTCCATTGGTCGAGTAACTGGCAGTAGATGGCCTAAAAATGAATCGTTTTATTTATATTGATTTACAGTCTGGTAAATCGACAAAATGAAGTTATAAAATATATTTTATAACTAAAGATAGCTTTTGGGATTTATTATTTTGAATAAAAGTTTTTAAATGAAAATAAATATTTATTATTTATTATTTAAGTTTACAAGTAATCATTAAACGATTTTATAAAGCAAATTCTGATGTTAATCAGATTTATAAGCAAGAGATAGAAAATTAACCTAACGGTTAATAGTTGGATAATTGTTTTCAAGAAAACGATTAAAGGAATTTATATAAGTTAATTATATTATTAATTAATTTAAAGGAAGGACTAATTGGAATCAGTTAACGAAATAACTGTGTTTTGGTTTGACTAAGTCAACCGGTTTAAGCGAGAATCATGATTAGTTAGTTTGTTTTGAATAAATCTAATGAAAAAGTTTAACAAATATTTGTTTCAATCTTTAATAAGATTTTTTTAAAAGAAATTTGTTATTTAATAAATAAATTAACTACTTTTATAGTGGTTAATGATGAAGTAAATGATTATTTTATTTAATAATAATTTAAGTGGTTACTTTTCTTAAATGGAATTCATTTAAGTAAGTAATCATAGTTGAAATAAAATTTAGTTAAACTGTGAAAGGAGCTACCAACGGTTTTTATATTAAAAACCCGCATTTTTAAAACGAAGTTATAAAAAGGGATTTCAAGTGAATATGATAGCTTAAATTAATTATTACTAATATTTGAAGTTAGAAAAAGGGAATTGAGATAAAAAGGGTTTATATTAAACATGAGTTTTATAAATAGAATATATAGAAGGGATTTAGAGTTAAATCGTTATTTTAAATTAACGTTACTTAATAATGGAATTAAGTAAATGGATGAAATTGAGATAAAATTATCAAAAAGGGAAATGGTTAAATGGATTGTAAATAGGGGTTCTTGAAATTGTATGGGATAAAAGATTTTGTAGTAAAAATCCATGTCATAAAATAAATTGATTAAAGAAATTTAAAGTAAAAGGGAACGTTTAATAAGCATTTACTTAATCAACAAATTAAGTAATAATAGTTGTATTTGAAAAGGGGATTTTCAAAAATAAGAAATGGATTATAAGATCATAGTTTAAATATAATGGTTAAATGGATTTTGTTTGATATTAGAATAAATATCGGGTTTGATTATAAATCATATCTATCTTAAGATAAGAACGTTGTTGATATATGCGTTGTTAATATATGTCTGAGAGGTAAATAAATACCCCAACTTGAACGACTTTATGATTATCTGAGGATGATATGAGTTTGTAATGGAAAAGAAGTTAAGAATAATTGATTATTTCTATATGAGATATAATAACGCAATGTAATTGCAAGATTTGAGATTATATAATGAGATTTCCAAAGTAACGGAAATAAAAGGATTTGAGAATATATGTGATGAAATTCCCAAAGTAACGGAAAGGAGAATATTCGAGAATATATGAGTATAATGATATTTCCGAAGTAAGAGGGAATAAAAGGAGATTGTGGGGAATTATAACGGTATTCTCGAGGAAAAGGAAATGAAAAGTGGAGTTTTGGAATGGATTTATTCTAAAAGAATAATCAGGTATTAAGAAACAAAAGAGATTTACTAATGTTGTTTTACGAATGATAAGTTGAATTGATTTTCCGAAAATTATAGATAATGAGAAATATGTAATAATTGTTTTGGATATGATAGTAAATTAGGTAATTAGATATGATTATAGAATATTTTCCTAAGTATTAAAATAAATTGGTTTTGTAAATAATCTTATGATACATAAGAAGTGGAAAGCTATATTCATAATATTGAAAGATTTAAGAGTTTAAATTAACCATCGTTAATTGTTTTAATTAAAGAGGCCAAGTAATGCGGAGTACTGAATCAGTGAGCTCATTTTATTCTCATGATTGTTTATTTGATAGTTAAATAAATGACTATCAAATCTGACCCATACGATTGTTGGTACGGAAAGACCGGGTCGAATTTATATTTGAAACCCATTCCGAATCAGCAAATACGTGAATATGTTGATTGAAGATGAAGCAGTTGAAGACTGTGGATCTTCATAAAATGGAAGAGTTAGTTAAAATCTCTGGATTCGCGCCCGGAGATATACTGTGGTTCTATCATGGTTGAAATCTATGGATTGCAAGGACTACTCGCTACTAATCTATAGGGTGATACTTAGGACGTGGTAGGAAGGTGCCTTCGGATCATCCTGTTCCTAGATGACTTGTATGGATGAGTGTCTGAAAGAGTATTTCAAAAGGGGTCACGTACGTTGATTTTCTCAAACGTACCATAGTTGGCAGCGGAGAATGGTCATTCTCTTAGCTAAACAACTTGAGTATTTTTGGGGACGTCAATTAGTGATTTACTGGCGGATTTGACAATGTGGCATTCAAAGTGAATGGTGTCCAGATGTTCTAAAGGTATTTATGACCTTAAGCCTCATCATCCGGGAAATGGTTAAAATAGGGTAGGTCGCATGGCTATGTTAGTCGCCCCCATTAGGGTGTATTGTCACCATCTAGAGAATATTCATATTTGTTATTATTTTCACTTCTGTATCTCCCGGGAACGGTTATGTTGCTTGCAACTGTAGGTAATAATATATTCGGTACTCTCAAGCGAAATGAGGGGCTGTTCATGTTTAGCCTGGGTTCAAGATGTTCTTGTTGAACCCGGTGTATTCCTCTCTAGAGATACACTGTCATAAAGGTGGTTGCCCATACCTTGCCATGGAAATCCATTCTCCAATAAACGCCCATGATTTTGATTGTGAACTATGTATGTAGAGCGTGCGATGCAAGCATTCTGCTAATTGATATTTATTAATATTTAGACATTATTATAATACCAGAAAAGATATGGTTTCCAAAAATGTTTTGGGTTATCGTAAGGTAAAAACCATTCGTGTTTACATGTGGATTTGGTCTTACGATTATCCTTTCTTTCGAAAAGATGTTGACTTAAAAATTAAGTTGTGTGATACCTTAAACTTAGTGTGTTTTTCTCTCTCTGGTCACCAGGCTGATCCAACGTTTGTAATTCTCGGGTTAGACAGGGATTTACAGGTTCAGGTTATCATATGCTATGAAGAGACGAGCTGGAAGTGTTCAGACATATGATATTATAATTATTATTCCGATGTGTGATTGTATATGAGGACAAATTATTATAACGGTCCAGATGTGTTATGTACTCTTATGATTGTAAGTTTTATTTCAAGCTCTTAGTAAAGATTTATTCCTATATTATATTTTATTCCCCTGCGATGTAAGACTCTATGTTGTGTTGGTTCTTCTTCTTCTTCTATTCTAATGTTTCTTCCTTCCTTATCTCACCCTATAATTTCTTTCTAACAAACATCTGGTGTTTTGATACTCGAGTTCTGACATGCAATACGGGTTTTTATGTATTGTTATTGGAATTCGGGCCTCGAATTCTGCTGGGTCGTTACAATAACCCAAAACATTTTTGATATAAAATCCAACGATATTATAATAGTGTCTATATCAAATAAATAACCAAATAGCAGAACGCTTGCATCTCACGCCCCACATATAAAGTATAATATAAAAATCATGGGCCCTTATTAGAGAATGGATTCCAACTATGACAAGGTATGGGACCACCTTCCGATCTGTGTACTCTAGAGAGGATACACTTGGGTTCATCATGAACATCTTGTTACTCGTCCACACATGACCGGTCACTAGTTCAACTTGAGTGGACCGAATGTATTATCCCCCTATGGTTTTAAGGGCCCACCTTACTTCCGCGGAGATACAGAAACAAAAGAAGAACAAAACAAGAATTTTCTCTGGATGGTGATAATACACCCTGCTTGGGTGCGACCCAACTAGCCATGCTACCTGCCCGATTTTTGTCATTTCCCTGTTGTGAGGCTTAAGGTCACGATTTCATTTTTAGAACATCTGGCCATCATTCACTTTGAATGCCACATCGTCAAACTCGCCATATCATAAATTGATTTCCCTAAAATATAACATAGGTATAAAGCTAAGAGAAACAGATTTCGCCACTAAACGTAAATACATTTGAGGTAGTCAACCCGTAAACTATTGCGTATACTCTGTTAGACATTCGTCCATACAACTCATCTAGGAACAAGATGAACCGAAGGCACACTCATACTGCATCCAAAGGATCACTAGTGAGTAGTCCTTACAAGTGTGTAGTGGCCCGTAAATCCGTACTATCTGAGTTGACTAAATACCATACGTCCAACTCAATTAACACACAATTACGAGTCATAATGGGTTAAAGAAGAAAAGGTAGAAGAGGAACAGAACTAACAAAAACAGAATCTCACAGCGGAAGGAATAAATTATATTATATAACATAACCTTTGAAATACAAAAAAATGTATTCATATATACATACCATTATCAGAGCACAATACAATATTTTATACAATGGAAATAACTCTAAAATAACTAACGATAAAGCCTCCTGCTTCAAGCTCCTCCAAGTGTATCTGTAAAAGCCTGAAACACTTGACTTCTCATACAAATTTGGGCACCCAAGAGTTTAGGAAAAATAAACAAAATAAACTCTGGGTCAGTCATGGGACTAGTGTGAGTAAACTCCAACCATATTGTTTAACTTTGAAAAATCCTTTGAAAGAACGGGTAATAGTAAGACCAGCCTACACATAAACATGGACGGTTTTTTACCTTACTATAACCAAGACATTTTTGATATCGAAATCCAGTGATACTATAATAATGTCTAATCAGGTAAATAACCATCTAGTAGAACGATTGCAGCTCACGCTCTACATATATAGCATAAATCGAAAATCGCAGGGTGCTTATTAGAGATTGGATTCCAACTATGACAAGATATGGGACTACCTCCCGACCAGTGTACTCTAGAGGGGATACACCGGGGTTCAGCAAGAACATCTTGCAACCTAGCCAGACATGACCTCCCACTCATTTAGCTTGAGTGTAGCGAATATATTGTCACCCACGGTTGTCGGCCGTCCAATCGTAATCCGTAAGATACAAAATCGAAGGAAGAACAAATAATTGAATTTTCTCTATATCGGTGACAAATATACCCTACCTGGGTATGACCCAACTAGTCATGATGCCTGCCCGATTTTTGTCACTTCCTGGTTGTGAGGCTTCAGGCTATGTTGATCTTTCAGAACATATGACCACCATTCACTTTGAATGTCACATCGTCAAACCCGTCAAATCACTAGTTGATCTGTCCAAAATATTACGGATATAAAAGCTAAGAGAAACGAATTCCTCCGCCACCAGACGTAAAAACTCGAAAAGATAGTCTTATGTGATCTGTTAGGAATACTCTATCAGACATTCATCCACACAAGTTGTCATGGGTCTGGACAAACAGAACATCTCTTGCATTTTACTCCGTCTTCAACTTACCTTCAGCATAATCAAATTCGCAACGCCTATGCCTATATGGAGTGGTTTTCGGATATTAAATCCAACCGGTCTCTGCGTATTGACAACGATGGTAAAAAAATCTTTGATAGTTGGTGATTTAACTATCAAAGGAAAATAAACATCCATCAAACAATCACTGGCCCTTTCTAATATTTTATTTTAAGTTCATTTCCGTATTGAATTCTATATATCGATTTCTGATTATCAAAACTTCTTAAAAATATTCTAACTCCTTAAATTTCCAAAAAATTTCGCCAGCACCTCCTTTGAACGGGTCAATAGTTCAAACCCCTACTCACCTCTCTAGGCCCTTTCCATTCAAAAAGAAAATCAAAAAGCCAAGTGGCTTACCCAGTATGCTCATAAAATCTCGTATGGAAATTGAAACAGGTACCTTTTGTCGGGCATTATAATCTTCATACTCTCTTCATTCCATGCCCAATCCGAATATCATTTCAACCAATCCAATCATTTCTACTTTTAATTGCTTTCCATTCGCCAACTAGTTTTCGAATTAGCTTCTTTTCTTAATCTACTTTTAATTTGAATATATCATGTTCAAATATACTTGTATTCACTTACACATAATTCAAACTCAATTTGCTCGCTTCCAAATTCAAATCCAAGTTTTATATTCGAATTCACAATTTCAATTCACAAATTTCGTTTCACTTAAACACAGTTAAGTTCGACTCAAAATTCTATAAACTAATATCTTGGAAATTAGTTAACCTTTTTCGATAATTAAAATTCTGATTTTTGTTCCAAAAATCAATCGATTTACTCCACTTGAGTTCATAATTATTTTATAGCTCAAGCCCGGATTTTATTAATGGAAATTCAGATTTTTATTCACTAAAAATCCTTTTATTTAATTAAATAAACCATTACGGTTTTAAAACAATATGGCGGTTTTTTTTTTTTTGAAAATTTGATTTTGACATAACTCAAAATTTATAAGATGAAATTTAGATTTATCTCTTCCATTAGAAAAAAATTATTCAATAGACCCGGACGTTTCTTGTTTCATCGAATTTCGACTTATATTGAGTTCAATAAACTCAATTGATGTTCGAAATGCCAAATTACAAACTACCACGCCGCGGCGGGTTCCTTTAAATTATAATTCAAAAACATAATGTTAAACATCGTTTAGTAAATAAATTCCAACTCTATTCTCTCATATTTAAATAAAAATTGAAGCTATTCTTCCAAATTTAACTTAAAACCATAATTATTTAGAGTCGTTGATTATTTTATTTAAATTCACAAATCAGTTGTAATTTATATTTACAACTCAATCTCTTTATTAAATTCCAATTTCCATGGACATAAATTATTTTAAAAAAATTCGATATAATTGAATTACAAATTATAAATTCCTTTTTAAATAATTTGACATCCTTCACCATTACTAACTAATATCATCCCTTGATAATGTGAAGTTGTTCAAGTTGGGGTATTTTATTTACCACTCAGACCTTGACCGACAACGTTCTTATCTTGAGACGGATAAGAGTTTGTAATACACAACTGCCATTACTTACCCAAAAAAAACCTCTCTTCCATCACATTTAAAAATATGATTTTTAAATGTCTTTTCTTCAGAAAAATCTATTTCCAATTTATCCAATGAAAATTACTTCATTTCATTTATAAATATTTTCTCCATCGACCTCCTTATTTTATATAATACTCGATTCCGATTTGAAATGTTTTATTATTATAATTTATATATAAGCATATAATCTATTTTCATATTAAAATTATAATTTCTATTCAAAACAGTTCCAATATCTTTTGGAAATAAATTTATTTATATAAATTCGACCTACTCGAGTTCTAGCCATAAATCCAAATGGATTTATTTCAATTCGATTACATTTCGAACATCCGAAATAAATTCCATTGTTTTCTTTTCAAAACGATTCTATTTACCCCTTTTAAACTCATACTTGAATTTAAATTTAATGATAATTTCTCTCCATTATCGTTTATAAATCCACTTTTTGTTTTTAAATATTTGAAACCTTTAAATTTTATTTGAAATCCAATTCCCAGTCTGGAAAGTAAATTTTCCTTTTTAAATTCAAGCTTGAATTTAAATCTAATATTATAAAACGATAATATTTCTTTCCATTTATAACACGGTTTATAAAGTCAGCTCCTTGTTTTTATTATTAAAAACAAATTAATACTTCTCAATCTACTCGAAATTCCACTTCCATTTCGAAAAGTAAAATTTCCTTTTTAAATCCAAAAATCCCCTTTTGATATTTTTAGATATAAATATCTAGGGCCAATGATATTCTAATATCCAAACAAACAAAACATCCATTAAATTCACACTTCACACACATATGTAAATATGTAAACAACGGTAAATAAATTTGAGGAATCCAGTTGGATCCCTCTAACCTGTTTCCCTGCATCCACAAATGTTAGACAACATAAATAATACCAATCCTGCTTCAAGGCAGGATATCGCGTGTATAGAAGGTCATCCACTCATATATTGTGGGGCGATAGGGTCATCCGCTAATGATACTGCGGGCATCCACTAATGGTACTACGGAAATATCCAATATATATAATAATAGCCACAACCAACAAGCCTAATATAACTACTATATATAATAACCAAGACTAATAAACAATTTATAAATGCAACCAAGCAGCCAACGATTTATTTTAATGATAAAAAAAAAATTTAACTGAGATTTACTCACCTGATTTGCCGAATATTTTGTTAGTTTCCATATCATCGGCAAAGGATCTATTTGAATGAATTCACACCTATGATAAATTTTATTTTTATTTATTGATCAAACAATTATTTAAATTAATTTGAATTAACTAAGTAAATTAATCTATGTATTTTAAATTACGTAAAAACGTATACCTTATGCCTTGTAACCTATTCGACCAAATCGACTAAGCGACTCAGCAACAATGATCAATTCCTAACGCAAACTGCCCTAAAACACTGTAGTCATCCCTTACAACTACCATAATCTATTTTGGAATTTCCACAAACAACTCACCGTCAATCCACCATCCTTAGTGCCAACATCAGACACCTTCAGCCCAATATCTCGAGCCTCATCCAATCTGCAGTTTAACAATACTGTCGTTAACATATGTGAAGCGTTTCCACTATTATCACAAACCGGATCAATGCACTTCTCAACATCAAGCCAAGCAATGTATGCAAAAATAAGACTCGTGAAAATCGAGGACCTACCATTAGGGATCGAGTTAGGCAGTTAGCAAATAACATCAAAACAATCACTCATTGACTTCAGACTATCCTCCTCCCCTTCTTATCACTCATGGAAAAATAACTAAGCACTACCAATAAATGTTCGAATTCAGTTCCAGTTCATCATAAGTAAAACAACTCCATCCAACTTCGAAACCCCCAACACAACTTCTCTTCTTCTTGTCGTTTACAATTATTTGAACCTCCGGTTCTTCCTTCAACCACTCCTAGTACACGTTCGCTCCCCTATAGCCCCTTTTTTGAACCAGAAACCAATAACAATATCGACCTCCAAAAATGACGCAGTGACCTTCTTCCACTCGCACACCTTATCAGCGGTCAAAATCCCTCCTCTGCAACTCACTCAAACCCTAAGCTTTAACGTCCTGCACCCTTCACCAATTTGACATCCCCTTCTTCAACGCGAATGAAGACAGTGGCAACCCATTCCCACTTCTGAATCGTGCGCGCCTCCGGCTTGGACTCGAGCTTTCAGTGTCCATCGCGATTTTGATTTCGATTCGCGATTGGGTTTCTGTTCTTTTTTTTTTTGCCCTAAAGAGCAAACCTAAAAATGGCATATATACCCGAATCTGGGTTGGTTCGTGACTTCTACTTAATAGCAGAAGAGGATTTCTAGTCTTCTATCTTTAATACCCGAATCTAGGTGTGGTTCGGAACTTCTAATCAAATACCACAAGGGGATTTCTGGTCTTCTATAATAAATACCAATCTGGGTTTGGTTTGGAACTTCTACTTAATACCAGAAGAGGATTTCTTGTCTTCTATCTTTAGTACCCGAATCTGGGTTGGTTCATGGTTCTAATTAAAACTAGAAGAGGATTTCTGGTCTTCCATCAAATACCCGAATTTGGTTTGGTTTAAGACTTCTCTTATTTCCAGAAATGGAATTCTAGTCTTCTATTATAGACACCCGAATATGGGTTTTCGTGTGTTCATTCTATATCCAAAAAAGAGTTTCGTAACTCACCATCAGGTTAGTATCTTGAATACTTCATTACAGAGTTCGGTAATAAGGATAGAGTCTACTCACATTTTGGCAACCAGGAAGTTCTCTAATCCTTATTCATTATTTCTTCCAATAAGGTATAAAGTATTAGTTATGAAGCCTTAGTTGCAGGCTTAGTGTATTATTGGGCTCGGGCCTGAACAATTCCTAATATGATATGGGCAAAATAGCTATAGATATTTTTACTAAGATTAAAAGACTAATGCAAAATATTAGTTGTTGGAATTTATGCAGGAGAAATACAGGTAAGTTTTTTAGCAAAGATGTCACAGGTTGAGAAGGAAGGTCTGACTTAAAAAGTCAGAGATACCCCTTCACTAGGAGGGGAAAATGTTACTACCAGATTTCCATCCATCATCTCTCGACTTTTTTTATTTTTTGTAATCAATGTTGAAAACACAAAGCATAAAATAAGCTAAATGACACCTTAATTTTTTTTTAATTTGCTATCTTGTTTACTTAGTCAGAGCATCTCAAATGGTCATGTTTACTTCATTCTTCATTTTGGAAAAAAAAGTGTAAAGTGCAACTTTTCTCTAATGCTCACCATCCCATTATATTGAAGAGCTAACAGTCCACCCTCCATATTCGACAATATGAAGACTGATTGTTTCTACCTAGTTGAAAGGGCAAATAAGCCTGGATGTTATAGCATCGTTCCTATGGAGTGATGTGAATAAAACGATTGAAGATGCTATTATAATGACTAGTTCTCCCAGACAACTGACTGTGCCATATGATATATTAGGGTTTTCCATTCATGCAAAATATTGAGAAATGAAAACAGCTATAACTTGCAACTTGTTCAAGCCACATCCACGCATGTGAGTGCAAACTAGTAAGTCTGCAAGTTAGATGAGGGTTCATTGTGTTCTGTAATGTGTATGCATTACAATGCAGCACCTCTATAGCTTCCTGATTTCCACCACACATTCTCATTTCTCTCTGTTTCCACTAACTCTATCTCCCCACTAACTTAATTATAAATGACCAACCTAAAATAAGATGCAAAAGGGGTGCTACCAAATAGATATGCTGTGGAGCGTCTGCGTGTCTGTGTGTGTGTAGTCTATTTAGAACCAAAAAATTTGACAAAAACTGAGAAACATTCTCAACCACTGGATTCCCCCCTTGAATTCTACCCTTCATTTGAGGACAAATTGATCTAGTGGTTGAAATTTTTTGCTTTTCAATTTATATCAAATATTTTGTGTTCAAAATTGTGAACCATTAGATTTGTTTGTCTTTGTGTGGAAGATAAAATTTAGGGGGAAATCTAATGGCTGAGATTCCCTATGTCTAATTTTGAACCATTATTTGGTGTCTAGAAAGACTTTGTCATATATATATATATATATATATATATATATAAGTTTTTATATATAAGGGAATATTTCACATATATCTCTTTTCGATAGCAATGAAATATTTCATGTATTTTATGAATGTACTGTGTTGCAAAACAAAATTGTTCTAGTGCACAAATTCGAACCTGTAGTTTCGCATCTCTTGTATGCGGACGATCTCACGATATTTGGCAAATGTCTTCCTGTTTGTGCTCTGTCTATAAGGGATATTTTCAATAGATTGAAGAAGTATAGTGGTTTGGAAGTGAGCGTTTATAAAACTAAGATTTATTACAGTACTCATGCAAGGAATACTGGAGAGTTCTCATCTATTCTCGGATTTCAACAGGATCATCTTCCTGTACGATATTTGGGGGTTCCTATTTCATCGAATTATATACATTATAATGATTGTCAGTCGTTGTTGCATAAAATTCAGATGAAAATACAGTCGTAGGATGTTAATTTTCTTAGTTTCGTGGGGAGAGCTGAATTGATACATTCAGTAGTGACTCCAACAGTGCTATATTGGCTTCTTGTGTATCAAATAGCAGAGCATGTGATTGACAAGCTACATATCATGTGTTCGGATTTTTTTGGGGGTAGTACTTCTCATAAGATTAAATGGGAAAAGCTACGCTCACCGAAGGCAGAGGGTGGAATTGGATTGAAATCTTTTGTGGATCTTAAAAAGGCTTCGAGTATAAAGCTATTGTGTAAATATTTGCAAGGTACATCATTGTGGAGTGTTTGGATGAAAATGAAGTATTGCAAGGACAAGAATTTCTGGAACTTGCGAATTGATAACAATGCTTCGTGTACGTGGAAGGCAATGCTAAGATTGAGATCGCCAGGCAAGCAATTGTTCAGGAAGGTTATAACTATAGGTACTTCTACATCACTTTGGTTTGAGCCGTGGTTGAACAATAAATATCCTGTAGACTTGGTAGGCATATCTAGATTCTACCATTTGGAAATAATGAGGAACATGTTTCATATACTATAGTAAATGGTAGTATTAATAGTTTGCTTCACGCTTCTACTAGAGAAGTGATCAATGAAGTGATTGCTGTTGAACTGAAAACTAGTTTGTGTGATGATTTTTATGAGTGGGGAGATTGATGGGAATTTACGTTTAACAAAGCATGGAATAAGGTAAGGACTAAACATGAGGAGAAACAATGTTTTAAAGTGGTTTGGCACAGTAAGAATGCTAAAATGATGTCTATTATTGCATTTTTAGCATTGAATGATAGACTTGCGACGAGAGAAAGGTTGCACAGGTTTGGTGTGCTTGAGGATAATAGTTGTATTCTTTGTGAGGGCTATGTATGTATATATATATGTATGTATATGTGTGTGTGTGTATATATATATATATATAGAGAGAGAGACGGGATCAAGAGCACCTCAAATATTGTGGCACCCCTTTAGCCCCTCTGATTTCCACCATACATTCATGTTTCTCTCTTTTTCCACTAATTATCTTTCCCTTCACTAACGTATTTTAATATAAATGGGTGGTTATGATTCGGGTGCACTTGGATGTTCCCAAATAGATGTGCCATGGAACGTGCCTTTTATATATACATACATACATATATATATATATATGTATGTATATATATATATATATGAGGAGTGTTCCGAGGCACTCCTGTTTTGTAGCACCCCTGTTCTACCATGAGTTATACTAATCTAAATCCAACAAGATTTTGTAGATGTTCAATCCACGTATATATTATTATCTATCCAAAATTTGAACACATTCCGATATTCATATAATAACATATTTGATGTTTAAATTTAACGGTTCGAATAAATGTCTGAACGGTGAATAATTGAGCTAAGATTTTAAAAGAGTTACAAATATTGGAACGAGCTCAAACTTTGGATAGATGATAATATATATGTGCATTGAACATCTACAAAATCATGTTAGATTTGAACTAATGTAGCTTACGGTAGGCTGGAGATGCTAAAGGAATGCTGCAAAACAGGGGTGCCCCGAAACACCTCTCTCTCTTTGTGTGTGTGTGTATGTATGTGTGTGTGTGTGTGTGTGTGTATATATATACAAGGAGCATTCAACAGCACCTAAAAAATGAAATACCTCTTTAACCCCTTATTATCATCATGCATTTATAGTAAAATAAGTTTGTGATTGTAGGGAGTTATGGGAGGAGAGAGGAACCGAGATATGTGGTGGAAATCAGAAAGGTAAAGGGGTGCTGCACTATTTGAGGTGCTCTTGATCCTATCGCCCCCAAATAGTGTAGCACCCCTTTAGCCCCTCTAATTTCCACCACATGACTTCGTTTCTATCTCATTCAATTAACTCACTCTCTTTCCATCAACTTATTTTAACATAAATGAGTGGCTACAACTGAGGTATTTAGGATGCTCCCAAATAAGGGTGTCATTGAGCATGCCTATATATATATATATATATATATATATATATATATATATATATATATATATATATAAAGGAGGGTTCTAGAACACCTCTATTTTATAGCATCCCTTCTGCACCTTAATGTAGACCACTCGTTTATATTTGAATATGAAGCGACCCGAACTTCCCCGGTCTCCGAAGAGAAGAGAAAGAATGAATTACTTTCGGGGCAAGACGAATCAGAACGCAAACAGAAGAACATTTCATTGTTAACTATAACAATTCCATCATAATACAAGAATATACAGAGTATGAATCAATATTACACATCATAAAATATCAGAGACTACAATACATTACATAGCAGCGGAAAATAATACAATACACAACTGAAGGAGATATACAGATACAGAGCTTTCCAGATATCATTCCAGCTGTAAATCAGGATCCTGTGAATATAAACCTGCAAAACCAAAACTATTAGCTACCCGTGTCAAAATAAGGGCACCCAGAGTTTAGGTTAAAACAATAAACTCCAGGTCAGTCATGTGACTGGTGAGAGAACTAAAACAGTTATTAATCTTTATTTTAAACTTGGATAAATCAAGGGACCACGCCGTATAACACGGAACGGGTTTCCTCCCAAGAATACCAGTGCATAAAACAACATCGCAATGCTAAATAAAGAAAAATGAAGCTATTATAAGACCCAGGTCCCATCACACAATGCAACACAAGCCGGAGGATAGGGTTTTTACCTTATAATAGCCAAAGCATGCCTGATACGTTAAAAAAATCATTTGATACTATTATAAGTGTATAGTGTCAAAACAATTTCAATCATAAATATCAATCATAGACGGCATGGTACCATATATCATGTCGCCATACTAGGCTCTACAATCAAAACCGCAAATGTCACGTATTTGGAAATTGTATTTCAATCTGCGAACCGAGGCAAGGGATCGTCCTCTACCGAATTCGAGATTTCTAGCCCGAGCCTCAGGAACAGCCGCAATTGCCCCTTGGATCGTCAGGGCCAGTCCACCGATGTGGATTATTATGCCTGAACATTACGTTTCCCCGCCCTTTGGGGCGTAAACGAGCCAACGAATGACTCCATCGGACCTGGATCGTCCGATCAAACCGAGGCGCCTCGCAACAGCAACAACCACACAGGTGAAAATAATATAAATGTCAGCCAGTTTAAGCACTGACACAACCCTAGCTAGAAGGAAACGGATGCCCTCCTTAATGTCCTCTCCCGTTTTTGGTTCACAACCGGGGTGTGAGGCTCACGAATTCACGTTACACAAAGCTATGCCACACAGGCGGTGCTTTGGTCATCAACCACAAGACTTTGCTTTTCAACAGAAGCCTCGATCATTTGCCACTTAGGCATGCAACACAGGCAATTCACTACATGCGATTGATATCCATCAGTATATAACCCCTAAGCTCGTACGTCTCGGAGAAGGGCGTTAAGCAAGAGAATAAATTCTCCATCGCCAAACAGATATATATTTAATAGAAATCAATCACACAGAATAAAATCCAATGGTAGACACACAGTCCATTACAAGTTCGTTCTGGTTCTGAACGAAACCGGAGGCACCTTGTACCTCACATATTCATCGATCTACAAGTACGTCTGGACGATCACCAACTAATTCCCTCCTCCTGGGTGTATATCCCAATCAAGTTCATCAGTAATCACCCAAACGATGTGAAGACCTCCGGTCTTCAACCACCGTCTTCATCCTTGACACCACGTCGAATCAGTTATTCAGAATGGGATAAACCCGGTTTTTCTGAATAAATCGCGTATATAATAAACAAGTGTCACACAAACACAACATATGCCTCAACCAATTCATAATATTCTTTTATTCAAATATTCTTATACTTTGGTAAAGGTTCTCATTAATTGTATCAAAGATAAATTCTTCAAATTTATTCTTTAATCTTCTTTGAATATCAATTCAAACTAGTCGGGTTTAGCGAACCACACCGAAGTAATCATTTATTTTATTTCCTAATCCCAACCTGTTCATCCCATGAAGTAAAACTGGTCATACTTCATATCTAACACCACGATGTTATCGGAAAATTCAATTACCATTTCACGTTCAAATCTAATTAAAGATTTAACTATCGCCTGGAGCAAAACTGGTGATACTCCATTCTCGATCACTTCAAACTAATTAAAGATTCATTAAAACTCCACTTGGTTTTAATCTTCCCAAAAATCAATATCATGTCTTTAACTGGGTTAAAGAACCAATGTCATCTAAAACACGATTCACGATAAACCGAAAATCACATTCCATCACTTATCGGGTTAAAGAACAAGTGTTATTTAAAACACCGTTCACGGTAAACCCAAAAATCAATTCCAATTCAATTCCAATTAAATATCATTTAATTGGTATACTTCATTAAATCTAAATAAAAAGATTTAATCTTTTTCTCAATTGGGCTTAAAGACAGTGTTAATGAAGACACCATTCTCGACAAACCCAAATCACATTTGATATTAAATACAAGGCTCTGAATAGAAAATATATCGGCTTGTATTCAATATCAAATTCTATGACCAACTGTGAAGACCCGCAACTTCCCCGTAAAGGAAAGCGTCGGATAATTCGAGAACAAACCACAGCAGGACGCATACAGAAGAACATTTCATTGTATATTACAATAATGCATCAGATTACAAGAATATACAGAGTATAAATGAATATTACACAGAAATATCAGAGATTTAAATTACATTTAAATACATAGCAGCGGAAAATAATACAATACACAACTAGAAGAGATATACGGATACAAAGCTTTCCGGATATCATTCCAGCTGTAAACCAGGATCCTGTGAATATAAATCTGCAAAACCAAAACTACTAGCTGCCCGTGTCAAAATAAGGGCACCCAGAGTTTGGGTTAAAACAATAAACTCCAGGTCAGTCATGGGACTGGTGTGAGAACTAAAACAGTTATTAATCTTTATTTTAAAAGTTAGGTAAATCAAGGGACCACGCCGTATAACACGGAACGGGTTTCCTCCCAAGAATACCAGTGCATAAAACAAACAGCGCAATGCTAAATAAAGAAAAATGAAGCTGTTATAAGACCCAGGTCCTATCACACAATGCAACGCAAGCCGGAGGATAGGGTTTTCCCTTATAACAGCCAAAGAATGCTTAATACGTTTAAAACAAATCATTTGATACTATTATAAGTGCATAGTGTATAAAACAACTTCAAATCATAAGTATCAATCATAGGCGGCATGAGCGTCCCATGCCACTATGTCGCCATATATAGGTTTACAAATAAAACCGCAAAGTCACGTATTTGGAAATTGGATTTCCGTCTATGAACCGAGGCAAAAGATAGTCCTCAACCGATTCGAGACAATCTAGCCTACCATGTCTCAGGAACAGCCGCAACTGCCCCCTGGATCGTCAGGGCCGGTCCACCGATGTGGATTATTATGCCTGAACAATACGTCTCCCCGCCCTTTGGGGCGCAAACGAGCCAACGAATGACTCCATCGGTTCGAGAACGACCGATCAATCCGAGGCGCCTCGCAACAGCAACAACCACATAAGTCAAACTCGTCAGGGCGTGTAAAACCACTGACGCCACTTTTAGCTAGAAAGAAACGCAAGTCCTCCCTGATGTCCGTCTCCCGTTTTTGGTTCATACCGGGTGTGAAACACGCGAGGTAAACGTTACACAAAGCTACGCCACAAAGGCCGTGCTTTGATCATCAACCACAAGACTTTGCTTTTCAACAGAAGCCTTGATCATTTGCATCTTAGCATGCCACACAGGCAAACCATCCTATGCAACCGATATCAGTCACACAGAATGAAATCCGATGTCAGACACACAGTCCATTTACAAGTCCGTTCTGGGTCTGAACGAAACCGGAGGCACCTAGTACCCCGCATATCCATCGATCTCCAAGTACGTCTGGACGATCACCAACTGTTTCCATCTTCTTGGGTGTACAGCCCAATCAAGATCATCAGCTATCACCCAAACGACGTGAAGACCTCCGGTCTTCGACCATCGTCTTCATCTTCGTCTTATCGTCGTATCAGTTATTCAGAATGGGATAAACCCGGTCTTTCCGAATAACTCGCGTATATTTTAAATAAGTGTTACACAAACACAACATACGCCTCATTCCAATCCATTAGTCACTAACCGTAAATTAATCAAGAGAATAATTTCCCAAATATTAACCCCGAAGGCCGAAACCAACATCAGATCATTATCCAGAAAATCATTCTACTTAGCTAACCGACAGTTAGTTTCTAATTTCACATTCATAGGGAAAGGTTCCCATTAATTTTATCAAAGATAAATTCTTGAATTTATTCTTTAATCAACTTTTGAATATCAATTCAAACTAGTCGGGATTAGCGAACCTTACCGAAGTAATCATTTGTTATAATTTCCCAATCCCAACCTATTCATCTCATGAAGTAAAACTGTGAATACTTCATATCTAACACCACAGTGTTATCGGTAAATTCAATTACCATTTCACGTTCAAATCTAATTAAAGATTTAACTATCGCCTGGAGCAAAACTGGTGATACTCCATTTTCGATCATTTCAATCTAATTAAAGATTCATTAAAACTCCACTTAGTTTTAATCTTTGACTGGGTTAAAGAATCAGTGTCATTTAAAAACACGGTTCACGATAAACCCAAAATCACATTCATTAATCATCGGGTTAAAGAACGAGTGTTATTTAAAAACACTGTCCACGATAAACCCAAAAATCATTCCATTAATTATCAGGTTAAAGAACAAGTGTTATTTAAAACACTGTTCACGATAAACCCAAAAATCAATATCAATTCAATTCCAATTAAATATCATTTAATTAGTACACTTCATTAAATCTAAATAAAAAGATTTAATCTTTTCTCAACTGGGTTCAAGAACAGTGTTAGTGAAGACACCATTCATGACAAACCCAAATCACATTCGATATTCAATACAAGGCTCTGAATAGAAAATATATCGGCTTATATTCAATATCGAATTCTACGACTAACAAATGTCGTATTGGAAATAACGATATACATATATATCTTTCAAATTTCCATAACAACACCTGTATAATCACGAATTCCAACATCGAAATATTCCGAAGATAATTTCGATTCAAATCCACTCCAATGCAATCATTGGAATTTTGGTTACTTTTAAAACCCTTTTCGAATTCAATTTATTTATTTAAAAATAAATAGAATTATAATTCTAGTTCAAAACTAGTTCACTTCGATAAAAATCTATTTTTATCTTTTCAAATATGGAGTTTTTCATCCCAATTCTTTCTAAATCATTTCTTATGATTTTACACAAATTATTACTATTTTTAATAATTTTATCAAGGCCCGTACAGTCGATTTCCATCAACGGCCATCGAACTGCACTTACAGCGACCTTTTTCGAATTTGATTTGGACGTATCTCCAAATACAACCGTTAGATTTCAAATTTCTAACATTCATTAGAAAGCTCTTTTCGATACGAACCCAACGGTTCCGGTTTTAGGAGAATCCGACGGTCGGATCTCCCGCAATGTCCGTTTGAAATAAATGGTCGAAATTCACGAACTGCCGCGGCGCGGCGCGTTCTATTCAGGCCATTATATTATATATATAATATATATAATATATACTTCATCGATTTCTATTTAAAACGAATTATATAAATAGTTTTAAATTCGTTTCAAAAGCAATTTCAACTTCTATTTCAATTCAAAGCAAAATTGAATTCATCTTTATAAATTCGTTTTAAAATTCATTTCTATTCAATTCAAATTTCAATTCAATTTGAATTCATTTCAATTCGCTTTCAATTCAATTTGAATTCGTTTTCAATTCATTTCGAAATCGTTTTCAATTAAATTCATTTCGAAATCGTTTTCAATTCAATTCATTTCGAAATCGTTTTCAATTCAATTCATTTCGAAATCGTTTTCAATTCAATTCATTTCGAAATCGTTAAAATCAATATAAATATCGTTCACGTCAAAATGGCGTCAATCTAATCAACACGGCTTCATAAATTTCTATTTTCAAAATAGTTGTTATTATCAAAATATTTCGTTCAACACATGACCAATCTCAATGAATGAGTACTGTCAACACATGAACTTTTATTTTATAATATTATTTATTTTTCAAATTGGAATGAGGCCCAATCAATTACCATATAAAGTTAATTATATGGATTTTCATACAACACATGTATAACATAGCATTGAAAAATAATCAACCATCAACCAAAGTGCACTACACTGTATAAGCATCAAATATAGATATTCAACGCTTATAACAGCCTGTCAATCAATCGATCGACATATTTAATCAATCAGGATGAGTGAAATTCATATTTCATCCCAACACCCGTGTGGGGTTTTCAAACAATCAAACACAGATTTTATTTGTGCAGTTGGGCGATGTGTAAAATTTATCGTCCCAATCAATGTCATTCAAATAGGTGTACATAAACAAACCGTTCGGTTTATAAATGAATATTTTATTTTATTCACTTCACGTTAAAAATTATATTTTTAACGATAAAACATTTTATTTCAACCTATGAATTTCTATTCAATTTATTTATTAAATAAAATGATATTTTTATTTTTCTAACTTATTTTAGAAAATTTCGGCGGCATAACGGCACGATACTAGAAACGGGACAAGGCCTAGCCTTATCCCCGGTCTAGTGAAGGCCCACGCCATTCACTCATCAATCAAATCAATTTCATTATGCAAACCACAAGATTTGGAGTAAGGGTCTAACCTAGCCTTACTCCTTCGCCTTATAACGGCGCACGTCTAATCCTAACCAATTTATCGATTCGATTTTTCACACCACAAACCACATTCAAACCAATATCGCAATCAATCACCAAACAGTCAAACAAACAAGTCCATGGTCTGTGGACGATTGTGTCGGGTGCTACTAAGCACCGTCTGCATCCTAGTATATATATATAATTAGAAAAGAAATTGAAAGGTGAGAAATTCTCACATATAGCTATCCTAGCTCCACGGCACTTCCTTTTTCAGAAGTCTTCGTCGTTTCGCCTTTTTGTCACCTTCGTTGCTGCTTTCACTACATATGTAGAAATCGAATTTTTACGATGCTATTCAATATATAAAAATATGATTTTTATCTCGACTTTCTATATATAAAAATATGATTTTCCTCTCGACTTTCTATATATAAAAATATGATTTTCCTCTCGACTTTCTATATATAAAAATATGATTTTCCTCTCGACTTTCTATATATAAAAATATGATTTTCCTTTCTACAAATCTGATCTTCTTAAAGTTTAAACCTTTTTCTTTAATCTTAAAATTAAAATAACATAAGTTTTAATTCTTTTTCAAAAATCAGCTTTTATATTCTTTTTCAAAAATCAGTTTTTATATTCTTTTTCAAAAATCAGTTTTTATATTCTAATTCAGTTTAAAAATCATAATTAAAATCAGTTTTAAAATCTTTTATAAATCTGTTTTAAAACTTTTTAAAAAAACAAATCAGTTTACTATTTCAGTTTTAAATAAAATAAAAATAAAAATAAAATAAATAAATTATAAAATCTTACAGGGGGCGTTTCTCTGTTGGCAGCAGGCTTAGGGGGGGGGGTCTTTCTGAGTTCGCCGGAGGTGGCTAAAGGGGGGGGAAAGGTCGGCGCAGAGGGAGGCGGTGTAGGGTTTTGCAGTGGAGGTGGGCTTGGGTAGCGAATCGGAGGGGAAAGAGAAGGGAGGAGGCGTCGATTGTGGGGCGGCTCGGGTGTGTGGTGATGGGTGCTGACGCGAGGTGGAGATCGCCTGGTCGGCGTCGAGCTGGAGCGGAGGCCCCCCGCTTCTTCGATCGAGCTTCTCATTTTTTTTTATTTCTTTTATTTATCTTCTGCAAAATGAAATCGGGGGGGGGGGGGGGCCAGAAAGATAAAGGGGAGGGAAACATTAATTTTTTTTTTTTTTTTATTAATTTAATTGCATAAAGTTGACTTTTACCAACGACCTCTAAACAAGGCCCACCGCCTGTCGCCCATAGCTAATTACCCCCATTCCGAACACAATGGGATATGTATCGCAAGCTGATTCGATCATTTGAATCAGTTTCCTTTTGAATTTTCATTTAAATCATTATATTGAATTTTAAACGCATATTTCAAATTACCGGGGTCACATACTAACTAGAAAAATTTCAGAAAAATATTTTCTAGCTTCGTATTGACGATACGGTCCTAACAAAACTAGTTTCGTCGAATTCTGAGACCGTTAGAAAAATGGCCAATTTCCAGTCGATTAAAATCAACTGAAATGGTCAAAACACGTTTTCCTTTGCCACGCTCACATATTGATTCGAAAAATTATGAAATTTGAAACCTAGCAATAACTTTACACTGCGGATCCAACAAAAGTGGTTTCGTCGAAATCCGATGTCGTTTGCAAAATTCCTATTTTTAAGGGCCTTATATATATAGAAATATATATAAATTCCACAGCGACTATTTCTAATTTTAAACTGGACATATCTTATCCTTTCTAAGATGAAATCTCAGTTTGTTAACTTCGTTACAAAGATATAGTTATACAGATTCAAATATTTCTTGTTTCGTTCAATTCTGACTTATATTGAATTCTGTATATTCATATGAAATTAGAAATCGAATTTTCGAACTACCGCGCCATTTTCAATTCCTTTTATAATTATATATAATTATCATATATTCTAACGACGACGTATAATATATACGTTCGAATTCTATTCAAAATAAATTTTCTCGTCGATTCTATTTAAAATAATTCATTTTAAATAATCAAAACTCGCTAAAATTGCCAAAATAAAAATTTTAAACTGGCCCAGATTTTACGGGTTGTTACAATCTCCCCCACTTAAAACTTTTCGTCCCCGAAAAGGAACAAAGTCGAAAGTGGTTTGATTAATCAACTCTACGCTCGACCTGGCTTCCATTCTCCAACTTTTCAGTTTCTGAGAATTTCTAAAATTTCAAAAATTTGGCTAACACCCTAAATTTTTGAAAAATTTCGCCATAACCTCCCCTGCACCGGGAGCATCGGGGAATTTCAAATAGCTTCCCCGGTCCTTCAGATCTCAAAAAGAAAAAGAAAAAGCCAAGCGGCTAGCCAATAGGCTCACAAAATCATCATCACCCAAACGAAACAGGAAATTATGTAGTAAACATGTACCTATTTGTCGGGCAAACAAATTTTATTCTTCGGCTCTAGCCTCCTTGCTATGACCTGTTCAATGTAAGTATATGTATATGCAAGCATACGCGACCAATTTTCAATATAATTCAATATTTGATTCAATTAGGCTAACGGTTCAAAATTAGCCAACAAATAGGCAAACAACACAAACATCAATCAATTAGTGAATTAGAGTTTTCAAATTGATAACTTTGATACATATACAAAATCATGTTTTTGATGCCAAATCACAACAATAAGTCCTATCAAATTTTGGTTCTCACACCAGCCAATAGGAAATATATAGAAATCTCACCTTCGTCACTCGAAAATAAATACTGGCGACAGTGCCCCATCACCAGAATTATCCCCGGGCAACTAGAGTATGATTCTATAACCATCCAGTATATTAAAACTTCGAATACACGTTTGCAAGACGCATATGCAAAATCTTTATATATCGGATTGTCCAAATCAATATAAATAAATAATCAAATACGAATTATTGATTTAAATTTTCAAAACAAAATTTGTTTTCATTTGAAAAATATACTCTTCACACTCGTTCTAGGATACTACTGATCCTATCTCTAACGAGTCATTCTAATTGGATATTACTAACCCAATATCTGATGAATTCTTTCGTACGGTTCTAATGTGTCTTGTTCTCTGAGCTTTGTAAACCAAAGCTCTGATACCACGTGTGAAGACCCGCAACTTCCCCGTAAAGGAAAGCGTCGGATAATTCGAGAACAAACCACAGCAGGACGCATACAGAAGAACATTTCATTGTATATTACAATAATGCATCAGATTACAAGAATATACAGAGTATAAATGAATATTACACAGAAATATCAGAGATTTAAATTACATTTAAATACATAGCAGCGGAAAATAATACAATACACAACTAGAAGAGATATACGGATACAAAGCTTTCCGGATATCATTCCAGCTGTAAACCAGGATCCTGTGAATATAAATCTGCAAAACCAAAACTACTAGCTGCCCGTGTCAAAATAAGGGCACCCAGAGTTTAGGTTAAAACAATAAACTTCAGGTCAGTCATGGGACTGGTGTGAGAACTAAAACAGTTATTAATCTTTATTTTAAAAGTTAGGTAAATCAAGGGACCACGCCGTATAACACGGAACGGGTTTCCTCCCAAGAATACCAGTGCATAAAACAAACAGCGCAATGCTAAATAAAGAAAAATGAAGCTGTTATAAGACCCAGGTCCTATCACACAATGCAACGCAAGCCGGGGGATAGGGTTTTCCCTTATAACAGCCAAAGAATGCTTAATACGTTTAAAACAAATCATTTGATACTATTATAAGTGCATAGTGTATAAAACAACTTCAAATCATAAGTATCAATCATAGGCGGCATGAGCGTCCCATGCCACTATGTCGCCATATATAGGTTTACAAATAAAACCGCAAAGTCACGTATTTGGAAATTGGATTTCCGTCTATGAACCGAGGCAAAAGATAGTCCTCAACCGATTCGAGACAATCTAGCCTACCATGTCTCAGGAACAGCCGCAACTGCCCCCTGGATCGTCAGGGCCGGTCCACCGATGTGGATTATTATGCCTGAACAATACGTCTCCCCGCCCTTTGGGGCGCAAACGAGCCAACGAATGACTCCATCGGTTCGAGAACGACCGATCAATCCGAGGCGCCTCGCAACAGCAACAACCACATAAGTCAAACTCGTCAGGGCGTGTAAAACCACTGACGCCACTTTTAGCTAGAAAGAAACGCAAGTCCTCCCTGATGTCCGTCTCCCGTTTTTGGTTCATACCGGGTGTGAAACACGCGAGGTAAACGTTACACAAAGCTACGCCACAAAGGCCGTGCTTTGATCATCAACCACAAGACTTTGCTTTTCAACAGAAGCCTTGATCATTTGCATCTTAGCATGCCACACAGGCAAACCATCCTATGCAACCGATATCAGTCACACAGAATGAAATCCGATGTCAGACACACAGTCCATTTACAAGTCCGTTCTGGGTCTGAACGAAACCGGAGGCACCTAGTACCCCGCATATCCATCGATCTCCAAGTACGTCTGGACGATCACCAACTGTTTCCATCTTCTTGGGTGTACAGCCCAATCAAGATCATCAGCTATCACCCAAACGACGTGAAGACCTCCGGTCTTCGACCATCGTCTTCATCTTCGACTTATCGTCGTATCAGTTATTCAGAATGGAATAAACCCGGTCTTTCCGAATAACTCGCGTATATTTTAAATAAGTGTTACACAAACACAACATACGCCTCATTCCAATCCATTAGTCACTAACCGTAAATTAATTAAGAGAATAATTTCCCAAATATTAACCCCGAAGGCCGAAACCAACATCAGATCAATATCCAGAAAATCATTCTACTTAGCTAACCGACAGTTAGTTTCTAATTTCACATTCATAGGGAAAGGTTCCCATTAATTTTATCAAAGATAAATTCTTGAATTTATTCTTTAATCAACTTTTGAATATCAATTCAAACTAGTCGGGATTAGCGAACCTTACCAAAGTAATCATTTGTTATAATTTCCCAATCCCAACCTATTCATCTCATGAAGTAAAACTGTGAATACTTCATATCTAACACCACAGTGTTATCGGTAAATTCAATTACCATTTCACGTTCAAATCTAATTAAAGATTTAACTATCGCCTGGAGCAAAACTGGTGATACTCCATTTTCGATCATTTCAATCTAATTAAAGATTCATTAAAACTCCACTTAGTTTTAATCTTTGACTGGGTTAAAGAATCAGTGTCATTTAAAAACACGGTTCACGATAAACCCAAAATCACATTCATTAATCATCGGGTTAAAGAACGAGTGTTATTTAAAAACACTGTCCACGATAAACCCAAAAATCATTCCATTAATTATCAGGTTAAAGAACAAGTGTTATTTAAAACACTGTTCACGATAAACCCAAAAATCAATATCAATTCAATTCCAATTAAATATCATTTAATTAGTACACTTCATTAAATCTAAATAAAAAGATTTAATCTTTTCTCAACTGGGTTCAAGAACAGTGTTAGTGAAGACACCATTCACGACAAACCCAAATCACATTCGATATTCAATACAAGGCTCTGAATAGAAAATATATCGGCTTATATTCAATATCGAATTCTACGACTAACAAATGTCGTATTGGAAATAACGATATACATATATATCTTTCAAATTTCCATAACAACACCTGTATAATCACGAATTCCAACATCGAAATATTCCGAAGATAATTTCGATTCAAATCCACTCCAATGCAATCATTGGAATTTTGGTTACTTTTAAAACCCTTTTCGAATTCAATTTATTTATTTAAAAATAAATAGAATTATAATTCTAGTTCAAAACTAGTTCACTTCGATAAAAATCTATTTTTATCTTTTCAAATATGGAGTTTTTCATCCCAATTCTTTCTAAATCATTTCTTATGATTTTACACAAATTATTACTATTTTTAATAATTTTATCAAGGCCCGTACAGTCGATTTCCATCAACGGCCATCGAACTGCACTTACAGCGACCTTTTTCGAATTTGATTTGGACGTATCTCCAAATCCAACCGTTAGATTTCAAATTTCTAACATTCATTAGAAAGCTCTTTTCGATACGAACCCAACGGTTCCGGTTTTAGGAGAATCCGACGGTCGGATCTCCCGCAATGTCCGTTTGAAATAAATGGTCGAAATTCACGAACTGCCGCGGCGCGGCGCGTTCTATTCAGGCCATTATATTATATATATAATATATATAATATATACTTCGTCGATTTCTATTTAAAACGAATTATATAAATAGTTTTAAATTCGTTTCAAAAGCAATTTCAACTTCTATTTCAATTCAAAGCAAAATTGAATTCATCTTTATAAATTCGTTTTAAAATTCATTTCTATTCAATTCAAATTTCAATTCAATTTGAATTCATTTCAATTCGCTTTCAATTCAATTTGAATTCGTTTTCAATTCATTTCGAAATCGTTTTCAATTAAATTCATTTCGAAATCGTTTTCAATTCAATTCATTTCGAAATCGTTTTCAATTCAATTCATTTCGAAATCGTTTTCAATTCAATTCATTTCGAAATCGTTAAAATCGATATAAATATCGTTCACGTCAAAATGGCGTCAATCTAATCAACACGGCTTCATAAATTTCTATTTTCAAAATAGTTGTTATTATCAAAATATTTCGTTCAACACATGACCAATCTCAATGAATGAGTACTGTCAACACATGAACTTTTATTTTATAATATTATTTATTTTTCAAATTGGAATGAGGCCCAATCAATTACCATATAAAGTTAATTATATGGATTTTCATACAACACATGTATATCATAGCATTGAAAAATAATCAACCATCAACCAAAGTGCACTACACTGTATAAGCATCAAATATAGATATTCAACGCTTATAACAGCCTGTCAATCAATCGATCGACATATTTAATCAATCAGGATGAGTGAAATTCATATTTCATCCCAACACCCGTGTGGGGTTTTCAAACAATCAAACACAGATTTTATTTGTGCAGTTGGGCGATGTGTAAAATTTATCGTCCCAATCAATGTCATTCAAATAGGTGTACATAAACAAACCGTTCGGTTTATAAATGAATATTTTATTTTATTCACTTCACGTTAAAAATTATATTTTTAACGATAAAACATTTTATTTCAACCTATGAATTTCTATTCAATTTATTTATTAAATAAAATGATATTTTTATTTTTCTAACTTATTTTAGAAAATTTCGGCGGCATAACGGCACGATACTAGAAACGGGACAAAGCCTTATCCCCGGTCTAGTGAAGGCCCACGCCATTCACTCATCAATCAAATCAATTTCATTATGCAAACCACAAGATTTGGAGTAAGGGTCTAACCTAGCCTTACTCCTTCGCCTTATAACGGCGCACGTCTAATCCTAACCAATTTATCGATTCGATTTTTCACACCACAAACCACATTCAAACCAATATCGCAATCAATCACCAAACAGTCAAACAAACAAGTCCATGGTCTGTGGACGATTGTGTCGGGTGCTACTAAGCACCGTCTGCATCCTAGTATATATATATAATTAGAAAAGAAATTGAAAGGTGAGAAATTCTCACATATAGCTATCCTAGCTCCACGGCACTTCCTTTTTCAGAAGTCTTCGTCGTTTCGCCTTTTTGTCACCTTCGTTGCTGCTTTCACTACATATGTAGAAATCGAATTTTTACGATGCTATTCAATATATAAAAATATGATTTTTATCTCAACTTTCTATATATAAAAATATGATTTTCCTCTCGACTTTCTATATATAAAAATATGATTTTCCTCTCGACTTTCTATATATATAAATATGATTTTCCTCTCGACTTTCTATATATAAAAATATGATTTTCCTTTCTACAAATCTGATCTTCTTAAAGTTTAAACCTTTTTCTTTAATCTTAAAATTAAAATAACATAAGTTTTAATTCTTTTTCAAAAATCAGCTTTTATATTCTTTTTCAAAAATCAGTTTTTATATTCTTTTTCAAAAATCAGTTTTTATATTCTAATTCAGTTTAAAAATCATAATTAAAATCAGTTTTAAAATCTTTTATAAATCTGTTTTAAAACTTTTAAAAAAACAAATCAGTTTACTATTTCAGTTTTAAATAAAATAAAAATAAAAATAAAATAAATAAATTATAAAATCTTACAGGGGGCGTTTCTCTGTTGGCAGCAGGCTTAGGGGGGGGGGGTCTTTCTGAGTTCGCCGGAGGTGGCTAAAGGGGGGGGGAAAGGTCGGCGCAGAGGGAGGCGGTGTAGGGTTTTGCAGTGGAGGTGGGCTTGGGTAGCGAATCGGAGGGGAAAGAGAAGGGAGGAGGCGTCGATTGTGGGGCGGCTCGGGTGTGTGGTGATGGGTGCTGACGCGAGGTGGAGATCGCCTGGTCGGCGTCGAGCTGGAGCGGAGGCCCCCCGCTTCTTCGATCGAGCTTCTCAAATTTTTTTTTTATTTCTTTTATTTATCTTCTGCAAAATGAAATCGGGGGGGGGGGGGGGGCAGAAAGATAAAGGGGAGGGAAACATTAATTTTTTTTTTTTTTATTAATTTAATTGCATAAAGTTGACTTTTACCAACGACCTCTAAACAAGGCCCACCGCCTGTCGCCCATAGCTAATTACCCTCATTCCGAACACAATGGGATATGTATCGCAAGCTGATTCGATCATTTGAATCAGTTTCCTTTTGAATTTTCATTTAAATCATTATATTGAATTTTAAACGCACATTTCAAATTACCGGGGTCACATACTAACTAGAAAAATTTCAGAAAAATATTTTCTAGCTTCGTATTGACGATACGGTCCTAACAAAACTAGTTTCGTCGAATTCTGAGACCGTTAGAAAAATGGCCAATTTCCAGTCGATTAAAATCAACTGAAATGGTCAAAACACGTTTTCCTTTGCCACGCTCACATATTGATTCGAAAAATTATGAAATTTGAAACCTAGCAATAACTTTACACTGCGGATCCAACAAAAGTGGTTTCGTCGAAATCCGATGTCGTTTGCAAAATTCCTATTTTTAAGGGCCTTATATATATAGAAATATATATAAATTCCACAGCGACTATTTCTAATTTTAAACTGGACATATCTTATCCTTTCTAAGATGAAATCTCAGTTTGTTAACTTCGTTACAAAGATATAGTTATACAGATTCAAATATTTCTTGTTTCGTTCAATTCTGACTTATATTGAATTCTGTATATTCATATGAAATTAGAAATCGAATTTTCGAACTACCGCGCCATTTTCAATTCCTTTTATAATTATATATAATTATCATATATTCTAACGACGACGTATAATATATACGTTCGAATTCTATTCAAAATAAATTTTCTCGTCGATTCTATTTAAAATAATTCATTTTAAATAATCAAAACTCGCTAAAATTGCCAAAATAAAAATTTTAAACTGGCCCAGATTTTACGGATTGTTACAATCTCCCCCACTTAAAACTTTTCGTCCCCGAAAAGGAACAAAGTCGAAAGTGGTTTGATTAATCAACTCTACGCTCGACCTGGCTTCCATTCTCCAACTTTTCAGTTTCTGAGAATTTCTAAAATTTCAAAAATTTGGCTAACACCCTAAATTTTTGAAAAATTTCGCCATAACCTCCCCTGCACCGGGAGCATCGGGGAATTTCAAATAGCTTCCCCGGTCCTTCAGATCTCAAAAAGAAAAAGAAAAAGCCAAGCGGCTAGCCAATAGGCTCACAAAATCATCATCACCCAAACGAAACAGGAAATTATGTAGTAAACATGTACCTATTTGTCGGGCAAACAAATTTTATTCTTCGGCTCTAGCCTCCTTGCTATGACCTGTTCAATGTAAGTATATGTATATGCAAGCATACGCGACCAATTTTCAATATAATTCAATATTTGATTCAATTAGGCTAACGGTTCAAAATTAGCCAACAAATAGGCAAACAACACAAACATCAATCAATTAGTGAATTAGAGTTTTCAAATTGATAACTTTGATACATATACAAAATCATGTTTTTGATGCCAAATCACAACAATAAGTCCTATCAAATTTTGGTTCTCACACCAGCCAATAGGAAATATATAGAAATCTCACCTTCGTCACTCGAAAATAAATACTGGCGACAGTGCCCCATCACCAGAATTATCCCCGGGCAACTAGAGTATGATTCTATAACCATCCAGTATATTAAAACTTCGAATACACGTTTGCAAGACGCATATGCAAAATCTTTATATATCGGATTGTCCAAATCAATATAAATAAATAATCAAATACGAATTATTGATTTAAATTTTCAAAACAAAATTTGTTTTCATTTGAAAAATATACTCTTCACACTCGTTCTAGGATACTACTGATCCTATCTCTAACGAGTCATTCTAATTGGATATTACTAACCCAATATCTGATGAATTCTTTCGTACGGTTCTAATGTGTCTTGTTCTCTGAGCTTTGTAAACCAAAGCTCTGATACCACGTGTGAAGACCCGCAACTTCCCCGTAAAGGAAAGCGTCGGATAATTCGAGAACAAACCACAGCAGGACGCATACAGAAGAACATTTCATTGTATATTACAATAATGCATCAGATTACAAGAATATACAGAGTATAAATGAATATTACACAGAAATATCAGAGATTTAAATTACATTTAAATACATAGCAGCGGAAAATAATACAATACACAACTAGAAGAGATATACGGATACAAAGCTTTCCGGATATCATTCCAGCTGTAAACCAGGATCCTGTGAATATAAATATGCAAAACCAAAACTACTAGCTGCCCGTGTCAAAATAAGGGCACCCAGAGTTTAGGTTAAAACAATAAACTCCAGGTCAGTCATGGGACTGGTGTGAGAACTAAAACAGTTATTAATCTTTATTTTAAAAGTTAGGTAAATCAAGGGACCACGCCGTATAACACGGAACGGGTTTCCTCCCAAGAATACCAGTGCATAAAACAAACAGCGCAATGCTAAATAAAGAAAAATGAAGCTGTTATAAGACCCAGGTCCTATCACACAATGCAACGCAAGCCGGGGGATAGGGTTTTCCCTTATAACAGCCAAAGAATGCTTAATACGTTTAAAACAAATCATTTGATACTATTATAAGTGCATAGTGTATAAAACAACTTCAAATCATAAGTATCAATCATAGGCGGCATGAGCGTCCCATGCCACTATGTCGCCATATATAGGTTTACAAATAAAACCGCAAAGTCACGTATTTGGAAATTGGATTTCCGTCTATGAACCGAGGCAAAAGATAGTCCTCAACCGATTCGAGACAATCTAGCCTACCATGTCTCAGGAACAGCCGCAACTGCCCCCTGGATCGTCAGGGCCGGTCCACCGATGTGGATTATTATGCCTGAACAATACGTCTCCCCGCCCTTTGGGGCGCAAACGAGCCAACGAATGACTCCATCGGTTCGAGAACGACCGATCAATCCGAGGCGCCTCGCAACAGCAACAACCACATAAGTCAAACTCGTCAGGGCGTGTAAAACCACTGACGCCACTTTTAGCTAGAAAGAAACGCAAGTCCTCCCTGATGTCCGTCTCCCGTTTTTGGTTCATACCGGGTGTGAAACACGCGAGGTAAACGTTACACAAAGCTACGCCACAAAGGTCGTGCTTTGATCATCAACCACAAGACTTTGCTTTTCAACAGAAGCCTTGATCATTTGCATCTTAGCATGCCACACAGGCAAACCATCCTATGCAACCGATATCAGTCATACAGAATGAAATCCGATGTCAGACACACAGTCCATTTACAAGTCCGTTCTGGGTCTGAACGAAACCGGAGGCACCTAGTACCCCGCATATCCATCGATCTCCAAGTACGTCTGGACGATCACCAACTGTTTCCATCTTCTTGGGTGTACAGCCCAATCAAGATCATCAGCTATCACCCAAACGACGTGAAGACCTCCGGTCTTCGACCATCGTCTTCATCTTCGACTTATCGTCGTATCAGTTATTCAGAATGGGATAAACCCGGTCTTTCCGAATAACTCGCGTATATTTTAAATAAGTGTTACACAAACACAACATACGCCTCATTCCAATCCATTAGTCACTAACCGTAAATTAATCAAGAGAATAATTTCCCAAATATTAACCCCGAAGGCCGAAACCAACATCAGATCAATATCCAGAAAATCATTCTACTTAGCTAACCGACAGTTAGTTTCTAATTTCACATTCATAGGGAAAGGTTCCCATTAATTTTATCAAAGATAAATTCTTGAATTTATTCTTTAATCAACTTTTGAATATCAATTCAAACTAGTCGGGATTAGCGAACCTTACCGAAGTAATCATTTGTTATAATTTCCCAATCCCAACCTATTCATCTCATGAAGTAAAACTGTGAATACTTCATATCTAACACCACAGTGTTATCGGTAAATTCAATTACCATTTCACGTTCAAATCTAATTAAAGATTTAACTATCGCCTGGAGCAAAACTGGTGATACTCCATTTTCGATCATTTCAATCTAATTAAAGATTCATTAAAACTCCACTTAGTTTTAATCTTTGACTGGGTTAAAGAATCAGTGTCATTTAAAAACACGGTTCACGATAAACCCAAAATCGCATTCATTAATCATCGGGTTAAAGAACGAGTGTTATTTAAAAACACTGTCCACGATAAACCCAAAAATCATTCCATTAATTATCAGGTTAAAGAACAAGTGTTATTTAAAACACTGTTCACGATAAACCCAAAAATCAATATCAATTCAATTCCAATTAAATATCATTTAATTAGTACACTTCATTAAATCTAAATAAAAAGATTTAATCTTTTCTCAACTGGGTTCAAGAACAGTGTTAGTGAAGACACCATTCACGACAAACCCAAATCACATTCGATATTCAATACAAGGCTCTGAATAGAAAATATATCGGCTTATATTCAATATCGAATTCTACGACTAACAAATGTCGTATTGGAAATAACGATATACATATATATCTTTCAAATTTCCATAACAACACCTGTATAATCACGAATTCCAACATCGAAATATTCCGAAGATAATTTCGATTCAAATCCACTCCAATGCAATCATTGGAATTTTGGTTACTTTTAAAACCCTTTTCGAATTCAATTTATTTATTTAAAAATAAATAGAATTATAATTCTAGTTCAAAACTAGTTCACTTCGATAAAAATCTATTTTTATCTTTTCAAATATGGAGTTTTTCATCCCAATTCTTTCTAAATCATTTCTTATGATTTTACACAAATTATTACTATTTTTAATAATTTTATCAAGGCCCGTACAGTCGATTTCCATCAACGGCCATCGAACTGCACTTACAGCGACCTTTTTCGAATTTGATTTGGACGTATCTCCAAATCCAACCGTTAGATTTCAAATTTCTAACATTCATTAGAAAGCTCTTTTCGATACGAACCCAACGGTTCCGGTTTTAGGAGAATCCGACGGTCGGATCTCCCGCAATGTCCGTTTGAAATAAATGGTCGAAATTCACGAACTGCCGCGGCGCGGCGCGTTCTATTCAGGCCATTATATTATATATATAATATATATAATATATACTTCGTCGATTTCTATTTAAAACGAATTATATAAATAGTTTTAAATTCGTTTCAAAAGCAATTTCAACTTCTATTTCAATTCAAAGCAAAATTGAATTCATCTTTATAAATTCGTTTTAAAATTCATTTCTATTCAATTCAAATTTCAACTCAATTTGAATTCATTTCAATTCGCTTTCAATTCAATTTGAATTCGTTTTCAATTCATTTCGAAATCGTTTTCAATTAAATTCATTTCGAAATCGTTTTCAATTCAATTCATTTCGAAATCGTTTTCAATTCAATTCATTTCGAAATCGTTTTCAATTCAATTCATTTCGAAATCGTTAAAATCGATATAAATATCGTTCACGTCAAAATGGCGTCAATCTAATCAACACGGCTTCATAAATTTCTATTTTCAAAATAGTTGTTATTATCAAAATATTTCGTTCAACACATGACCAATCTCAATGAATGAGTACTGTCAACACATGAACTTTTATTTTATAATATTATTTATTTTTCAAATTGGAATGAGGCCCAATCAATTACCATATAAAGTTAATTATATGGATTTTCATACAACACATGTATATCATAGCATTGAAAAATAATCAACCATCAACCAAAGTGCACTACACTGTATAAGCATCAAATATAGATATTCAACGCTTATAACAGCCTGTCAATCAATCGATCGACATATTTAATCAATCAGGATGAGTGAAATTCATATTTCATCCCAACACCCGTGTGGGGTTTTCAAACAATCAAACACAGATTTTATTTGTGCAGTTGGGCGATGTGTAAAATTTATCGTCCCAATCAATGTCATTCAAATAGGTGTACATAAACAAACCGTTCGGTTTATAAATGAATATTTTATTTTATTCACTTCACGTTAAAAATTATATTTTTAACGATAAAACATTTTATTTCAACCTATGAATTTCTATTCAATTTATTTATTAAATAAAATGATATTTTTATTTTTCTAACTTATTTTAGAAAATTTCGGCGGCATAACGGCACGATACTAGAAACGGGACAAGGCCTAGCCTTATCCCCGGTCTAGTGAAGGCCCACGCCATTCACTCATCAATCAAATCAATTTCATTATGCAAACCACAAGATTTGGAGTAAGGTTCTAACCTAGCCTTACTCCTTCGCCTTATAACGGCGCACGTCTAATCCTAACCAATTTATCGATTCGATTTTTCACACCACAAACCACATTCAAACCAATATCGCAATCAATCACCAAACAGTCAAACAAACAAGTCCATGGTCTGTGGACGATTGTGTCGGGTGCTACTAAGCACCGTCTGCATCCTAGTATATATATATAATTAGAAAAGAAATTGAAAGGTGAGAAATTCTCACATATAGCTATCCTAGCTCCACGGCACTTCCTTTTTCAGAAGTCTTCGTCGTTTCGCCTTTTTGTCACCTTCGTTGCTGCTTTCACTACATATGTAGAAATCGAATTTTTACGATGCTATTCAATATATAAAAATATGATTTTTATCTCGACTTTCTATATATAAAAATATGATTTTCCTCTCGACTTTCTATATATAAAAATATGATTTTCCTCTCGACTTTCTATATATAAAAATATGATTTTCCTCTCGACTTTCTATATATAAAAATATGATTTTCCTTTCTACAAATCTGATCTTCTTAAAGTTTAAACCTTTTTCTTTAATCTTAAAATTAAAATAACATAAGTTTTAATTCTTTTTCAAAAATCAGCTTTTATATTCTTTTTCAAAAATCAGTTTTTATATTCTTTTTCAAAAATCAGTTTTTATATTCTAATTCAGTTTAAAAATCATAATTAAAATCAGTTTTAAAATCTTTTATAAATCTGTTTTAAAACTTTTAAAAAAAACAAATCAGTTTACTATTTCAGTTTTAAATAAAATAAAAATAAAAATAAAATAAATAAATTATAAAATCTTACAGGGGGCGTTTCTCTGTTGGCAGCAGGCTTAGGGGGGGGGGGTCTTTCTGAGTTCGCCGGAGGTGGCTAAAGGGGGGGGGGAAAGGTCGGCGCAGAGGGAGGCGGTGTAGGGTTTTGCAGTGGAGGTGGGCTTGGGTAGCGAATCGGAGGGGAAAGAGAAGGGAGGAGGCGTCGATTGTGGGGCGGCTCGGGTGTGTGGTGATGGGTGCTGACGCGAGGTGGAGATCGCCTGGTCGGCGTCGAGCTGGAGCGGAGGCCCCCCGCTTCTTCGATCGAGCTTCTCATTTTTTTTTTATTTCTTTTATTTATCTTCTGCAAAATGAAATCGGGGGGGGGGGGGGGGGGGCAGAAAGATAAAGGGGAGGGAAACATTAAATTTTTTTTTTTTTTTATTAATTTAATTGCATAAAGTTGACTTTTACCAACGACCTCTAAACAAGGCCCACCGCCTGTTGCCCATAGCTAATTACCCCCATTCCGAACACAATGGGATATGTATCGCAAGCTGATTCGATCATTTGAATCAGTTTCCTTTTGAATTTTCATTTAAATCATTATATTGAATTTTAAACGCACATTTCAAATTACCGGGGTCACATACTAACTAGAAAAATTTCAGAAAAATATTTTCTAGCTTCGTATTGACGATACGGTCCTAACAAAACTAGTTTCGTCGAATTCTGAGACCATTAGAAAAATGGCCAATTTCCAGTCGATTAAAATCAACTGAAATGGTCAAAACACGTTTTCCTTTGCCACGCTCACATATTGATTCGAAAAATTATGAAATTTGAAACCTAGCAATAACTTTACACTGCGGATCCAACAAAAGTGGTTTCGTCGAAATCCGATGTCGTTTGCAAAATTCCTATTTTTAAGGGCCTTATATATATAGAAATATATATAAATTCCACAGCGACTATTTCTAATTTTAAACTGGACATATCTTATCCTTTCTAAGATGAAATCTCAGTTTGTTAACTTCGTTACAAAGATATAGTTATACAGATTCAAATATTTCTTGTTTCGTTCAATTCTGACTTATATTGAATTCTGTATATTCATATGAAATTAGAAATCGAATTTTCGAACTACCGCGCCATTTTCAATTCCTTTTATAATTATATATAATTATCATATATTCTAACGACGACGTATAATATATACGTTCGAATTCTATTCAAAATAAATTTTCTCGTCGATTCTATTTAAAATAATTCATTTTAAATAATCAAAACTCGCTAAAATTGCCAAAATAAAAATTTTAAACTGGCCCAGATTTTACGGGTTGTTACACCAACAAATATCGTATTGGAAATAACGATATGAATATATCTTTCAAATTCCCATAACAATATCTGTATCATCATGAAATCCAACATCGAAATATTCCAAAGACAATTTCGATTCAAATCCATTCCAATTCAATTATTGGAAATTCTGGTTATTTTCAAAACCATTTCAAATTCAATTTATTTATTTCAAAAATAAATTGATTTTAATTCTAGTTCAAAACTAGTTCATTTCAATAAAAATCTATTTTTATCTTTTTAAATATGGAAATTTTCATCCCAATTCTTTACAAATCATTTCTTACGATTTTACACAAATTATTGATATTTTAAATAATTTTATCAAGGCCTGTACAATCGATTTCTATCAAAGGCCATCAAATTGCACTTACATCGACCTTTTCCAAATTTGATTTGGACATAATTCCAAATCCAACTATTAGATTTCAAATCTCTAATATTCATTAGAAAGCTCTTTTGATACGAACCCAACAGTTCCGGTTTTAAAGAATCTGACGGTCGGATCTCCCGCAATATCCATTATAAGTCAATGGTCGAAATTCGCGAACTGCCACGGTGCGGCGTGTTCTATTCAGGCCATTATATATATATATATATATATATTATATTTCATCGATTTCCTTTCAAAACGTATTTGATAAATCATTTTAAATTCGTTTTCAAAACGATTTCAACTACATATTCAATTTCTAATCAAAATTTAATATTCCACATCATTAATCTATAAATGATAATATTTTCACAACGTTATATTTTGAAATCACTTCCTTTTCTATATTCATTATAAAAATGAATAAAATCGATATAAATATCGTTCACATCAAAATGGCGTCAATCTAATCAACACGGCTTCAATTCAACACATGAATTTATTTTCAATTCAACACATGAATTTATTTTCAATTCAACACATGAATTTATTTTCTATTCAACACACGAATTTATTTTCTATTCAACACATGAATTTATTTTCAGTTCAACACATGAATTTATTTTCTATATTGGAATGAGGCCCAATCAATTACCATATAATGTTAATTATATGGATTTTCTACAACACATGTACATAACAAAAACGATAAATAATCAATCATCATCAAAAGTGCACCACACAACTGCATAAGCATTAAATATAAATAATTAACGCTTATACAATCTGTCAACCCATCGATTGACATACAACTAAACAATCGGGATTAGTGTACGTCAAATATCATCCCAATACCCTTGTGGGGTTTCAAATCAACAAACACACATTTTATCTATGCATTTGGGCGATGTGTGAAATTTATCGTCCCAATCAATATCAGTCAAATCAGTGTATATAAACAAATCGTTCGATTTGTTTATAAATATTTATTCTATATACATGTTAAAAATTATATTTTTAACTATAAAATATTTTCCACTATAAAATATTTTATTTCATTTCACATCACACAATCAAATTTCACAACACAGCAATCAAACAAACAAGTCATCCATGGTCTGTGGACGGCGGGCGTTGGGTGCTACTAAGCACCGTCTGCATCCTAGTATATATTTCAACTAGAAATTAAAATAAAAGTGAGGAGTTCTCACCGAATTGCTAAACCAAACACCATGACTCTTCTTGTGTAGAAATCTTCGTCGTGCTCGCCTTTTGTCACTTTCATCGCCCGTAGCCACTACATATATAAAAATCACATTTTATGTTGTTGCTATGCATATAAAAAATCTATTTTTATAATCACTCTATATGGATAAAAATCACATTTTATATTGTTGCTATGCATATAAAAATTCTATTTTTATACCGCTACTATATAGATAAAAATTCTATTTTTATACCGCTACTATATAAAAATCACATCTTTGCTCCTTCTACATAATAAAGATCGAATTTTTAATACTTCTATAATATATAAATCATATTTTTAATCTCTACGTTATATAAAAATTATATTTTTAATGTCTCTATAATATAAAAATTATATTTTTAATTTGCTACAAGTATAAAAATCATATTTTTCTTCATGAACTAAAGATTATATTTTCAACAACATAAAAATCATATCTCTATTCACATGTTATATAAAAATCACATCTTTGCTCCTTCTACATAATAAAGATCGAATTTTTAATAATTCTATAATATATAAATCATATTTTTAATCTCTACGTTATATAAAAATTATATTTTTAATGTCTCTATAATATAAAAATTATATTTTTAATTTGCTACAAGTATAAAAATCATTTTTTTCTTCATGAACTAAAGATTATATTTTCAACAACATAAAAATCATATCTCTGTTCACATGTTATATAAAAATCATATTTTTATTATTTCTACTATATAAAAATCACATCTTTATTATTTCTATTATATAAAAATCCGACCTTTTCTATTTTTAAAATCACTATGCTATTTTTAAAGCAAAACTGAATTTTTAATCATTTTAAAAACTTATATGCTTTAAGTAAATAAAAATAAAACAATAAAATATATGTAAAAAGGACTTACTGGCGGAAATGAAGGGGTGGGGTCGACGTCGGGTGCCTGGCGGTCGGGAAGTGGTGGCGGCGGCAAAACAGGTTGGCGTAGGGGGGGGGGGTTGCGGTATCGGCTAGGGTTTAGGGGGAAATAGGGGGCGCGGTTTCTTTTCGGAGGAGGAGGAGACTCGTGAAAGAGGAGGGCGCGAGGGGGAGAGAAGAGAGAGGAGGAACGGGGGGGAGGTGCGGCGGTGCTCTGCCAGGGGGTGGCGGCTTCCTCCCCACGTTGATCCCCATTTTTTTATCTTTCGAATGATTGAAACGGGGGAGGGGGCCTGAGAGAATAGAGAGGTTTTTTTTTCATTTAATTATTTACTTTCAAAAAGCAACTTTTACTTTCTACCTCGAAATCGAACTGTAACACCCCACATCTGTTAGTGTAACTCACAAAGGGAATGCACTAAGTTCTGTGTAGTATTATAGGTAAAAGATACAGATAAATTACAAGACAGATAAATAAAGCAGCGATAAAATGAATAAAACTTTATTTCATTTATAAACATCTTGTACAAAGATTGTTTCCCAATAACAAAGTATCTATCTTGTTTAACAAAATAAAGAAGCATAAATATACAATAATATTCCCCAATAGAACATTAGCCAGCCATAGCGGTGGAAAAAAGAGTCCAAAGCAGCACATCAAAGAGTCTTCAAGCTTGGAAAGAGTAACAGGACCATACAAATCTGAGCTATTCCCTCCCTGACTACCTGGGGGGAAACAGAAGAAAAGAAGACGAAAGAAAACATAGAGTCAGACATAAAGCCTGGTAAGTCTAGTGGTGTTTCGGTATATGAACAAGGAAAAGGACATGACAGGCATAAACTGAAAATAGGAAAATACCATAAACTAAGGCAAAGCAGTTTAGAATCGAAATTACTATCGCACCCCTTACTAATCTCTGCACCACCTAACTAGTATCCCAACTAGTAATCTGTATAAAATGATAACGGGATCCCAGTCCCTGTAACTGTGGTTGCCATCAGGCGCACATTTATTTATTACCTAGATTTAATCTAGGGTTTTCTATCGAGTGTTCCCTAGATTCAACTAGGGTTTATGCGACTTGTCTACTACTTCTCGGATTCAGGATTTATGCCACCTAGGTTCACTAGGGATTATGCTACCTGTCGAACGATGCCCCTAGTCTAGGACACACTACCTAGAGTGGTATATGTTCCTAGACTTTCCCCACGTAAGTGTCGCGAATCGTTTATCGCTTTCTAGATGCACATGTCCTGAAATGTGCGACCCGAGTCCCGTGGCAGGGCTATTCTAGAAACACGGAACTCGGTCGGGAGCTTTCAGATATCTGCCGATGCAGATGCTAAGGTCTGTTTTTCTACCAGTGGTTATGGTCCCACGTGACCCCTCCCTCAACTAATGAAAGGCAATCCAAGAAAATCAAGCACGAGAACTATACTCTTGCCACCCTATGCCCAAATTTCCTATTGGCCAGCCTCACCCATAACTAGATAGCAAGTATATGGTCTGTTGGGAGTTCTCTGCCTTTCCGCATGCATACTGCGAATGACTCTAGATGGTAGGTAGACGACGAGTCGCTGTCACAGGGCTACTGGTCTCGTTGAATCACGCTGGTCCATCCCAGTCTTTAGGTTGCCTTAAATGGCAACCAAGGCATACCCTTGGTTCTTCTGATGCAGACCTTAACCTCTTTGAGCCCAGGCGGATCATCTGCAACCTCACAGAGGGATACCAAGAGTACCCTCACGTTCCCCGAAGCTACGTGCTTCTAAACCCAGTCCGCTGGAGCTTTTTTCGAAATCGGATAAACATTTGCTCCTTCTCATGTACTTGTTAAGCGATGATCTACCATATCGGGTTATTCATCTATTATGGACCGGCTCAGTTTTCTTGACTAAGAATTATTACTTAGTTGTTCTCAACTAAGGTTTACCACTTAGTTTCTTTTCTCATAAATCTTGTTAACTAAGGTTTATCACTTAGTTTCTTTAACTGGGGATTTCAACTTAGCTCCCGTTCTCGATTGTTTCTTAACTAGGGTTTACTACTTAGCCTTCTTTCTCGCCAAGTTGGATTGGTTACGTGTCATTAGTCAATTCAGGTTAGCTTAACCCATTCCTTTGTCATATTAAACTGGCTAAGTGTTATCAGTAGTTCATGTTGACTTAACCCTATCACAAACCAAGTTATATTGGTTAAGTATTTCTTATTACTTAACCTTACCCATTCATCTTGTATTGGTTAAGTGTCCCTTTTAACCTAACCTTGCCCATCTGTTTTAGCTAACATGTTATAACGGTTAAGTGTTCCCTTAGTTAACTCAACCCTAACATCTGTTTAATTAACATGTTCTAATGGTTAGGTATTGTCCCTTCATGTTTCAACTTAACCCTGTTCAATTTATCACACTATGATGGTTAAGTGTTCCTAGTTTACTTAACCCTACCCTTTATTCCAGCTAACGTATTAAATTGGCAAAGTGTATTTACTTAACCTTACCCACTTATCTAGCTAACGTGTTATAATGGTTAAGTATTCTAAATTTACTTAAACTCACCCACTAATTATCAGATTATAACGGTTAAGTATCCTGAATTTACTTAACCTCACCCTCTAGTCTAGTTAATATGTTAAATTGGTTAAGTGTATTAACTTTACTTAACCTCACCTTCTAGTCTAGTTAACATGTTAAATTGGCTAAGTGTTTTCTTAGTTACTTAACCCCTACAAGTCTTGTCTTGTTAACATGTTAAGTTGGTTAAGTGTTTTAGTTAACTTAACCCTACCATTTGTCCTTAGCCTCTTAGAGCACATGACCACTCACATTAGACAGATATTGCTATGGTTACTGGATGTGCCGGTCGGTTCTGGCCAGGTTTACACCGTAGCTCAGTCTAACCTCGGGTCATTATTGGGCTCAATGCTTAACCACCCACATTGGATAGGTATTGTTGTGACTACTGGACACCCGGCCGGGTCGGGGCAGGTTTACATCACAACTCAATCCAACCTCAGGTTAAGCATACTCATATTTTCTAGATTTACACTTTTTACTTATGTAAATATTTCATTCACATGTTTTATTCCAAACTAATGGTACATAATTTATATCATTTATGGCCTTAACCCATTTCATGGTTTTTAGGCCCGGCGACGTATTAACATACTTTAATTTAATAGTTAGTCCCAACGTTACCCTCGCTCGATTATTCATATTAATCGTATGAAGATATTGGGCCCGCTAATAGCTCAATCCATAAACAAAAGTAGGGAAGGGAGCATACATTCAATGAACCTATACTATGAAATTTGGCCTAAACATTGTTATCGATTAGCGTGTGACATAAAGGTGTAACTAGATAAATAAGGTGAACTTGCAAACATTGCATAACATGTCATAAACTTGCACATGAATATTGGATCTAGTTAGATAGGTGTCATGTAAATCATAAATTCTGGATTATTATAAAGATATAACATGGTATAACATGGTATAGCATAATAGGTGTCACATGAACTGGCGTACTTTTAGACTTGTTTAAACATGGTTTTATACACATATAACTAGGCATAATATCAAATAGCAAACTAGCATAAGAATGTCCACTTTTTGACATAACCCAAAGGTGTAAACTAATTTTACATCAAGTAGCCTATTTCAACATGAAACTAGTATGATTCGTGTAACCAAAAGGTACTTGCGTAAACCCAATTATCACTTGCAAATAAACATAATAATGTATACAAAGGTTTTGAGTCGTGTAGGCATAAAAAGGCTTCAACTTGGAACATGTTTACATGAGTCTCAACTTAGGCCTAAAAAGAATGTATGCTAACCATGTTAACGACATAACATAAAGATGTCGATTCTAGTTTTTACTACAAACTTGCAAGTGATATTTATTTTCATATATAAATGTCAATAGGCTCGCATCAACCAATTTATGTCACAAACACCCAATACAAAATATGGCATAATCAACGCAATACACAGAATTCAAATCAATATTTTTTTTTCAATAGTAAAACACATATTTCATTTACATCGAATCACATCGCAATTTCTATTCATATTCAGAAAACCACTATACTTACAACGAATGCAGAATCTTGAATTATGGATTCTGAATTCTGAAAATGAGATGCGCTCCTTTGGGTAGACTAACGTTGCGTTGATTAATTTTGATTAAACTTTTATCTTCTTCTTAATTTGATTCGTCTCTAAGCTTTAGTGTTGGCTTGTCTCTAGATTTTCTAATTGACGGCCATTCCTAGTTCCTTTCCAGCAGCATGACGGCTTTAGTATTCTATTATTTGTGTGAGTTTAGGGTTAGACTTGAGTTGTATTTATAGAATTTCAATCTAATTAGAGCCATTGATGAAGCTAGAGTGAATCCAGACCATCCGTCTCAAGAGAAGCCAATCAGAAAGTGACATGTAAGCCCTAGTGACTCAGCCAAGCCTCAGAATTCGACCAGACCCTGACCAGGCCAGCCAGGACCTGACCAGTAGGTCATTCTGACCTGGGCACACTTGGCAGGTACGCCAGGCTAAAAATGTACTGGCGCACTTCCCAAGTGCGCCAGTTCAACTTTGTTCTGGCGCACTTCACAAGTGCGCCAGTGCATTCTGACCCGTTTTCTGGTTTTTCTGCCCAACTTCGTTCGTCCATATCTTCTTCATACGATATCCGTTTTACGCAAACTTGGAATCTATCTCAAGCAGAATTTCGAGACGAACGTAATGGCGTAACCCATTTCCCTTGATTTCATCATTTATAATTAATTATACTTTAATTTGTGAAGCTCAATGTTATAGATTTCATAGGGTGTTGCATTCCCCCCCCCCCCTTAAAAGGATTTCGTCCTCGAAATCTTCAAGTTAGGAAGAATGTATATCCTACCATCCAACAGTCCATCTACTCAACCAACAAACACATGCATCCACTGTCCTTAAAAATATTTCTAATGCTTTCATATCCATATGCATAGTGTGTGTATATGTCTTTATCTAATTAAAAATCAGGCGGTCTACTGATTCAGTTGACCTCCTTAATGCAAATTATGTTAGTGCCATGCGTCCAATCATGTATGCAAGCATCCCTAGTTATGTAAATACTACATGTGTGCATAGCCATTCATCCATATGCAATATCTATATGATAACATATCAAGTTAAATCTGTTAAGCAAATACATGTATACAAATGCAATACGAAAGTGACTAAGTCGTTCTAGCGCATATGGTGTGTATTTGCATCCATGAGCAACAACTTGCAACCATCAATCATAACATGTTTCAAATACACGTTTACATCCATTGGCTTCTACCTAAGCATCGATGATACGTCCAAGAGGATATACCTTAAAGGCTAGAAACAAGTAGGCATAAAACTCCTAGAGAAAGGATATACCCTTAAGAAAAAGGGTATGATGCACGTATCTAATCTTTAGTCTTCTAAGTCACATCTTCTTGGGCTTCACTATTCTGTACGTTATCTAATTAATCTTCACGATTGCGAAATTTCTTGACCTCCATTTCCAAAACTGTCGTTGATCGGATAGCTGGCTTTTCATTATCAACTGGATATATGCGGAAGTCTATCCCGCGTTTTAGAGGTAAACATCTAACCTAATCAAAACATCTGCGTACTCATGGACTATTCTGACGGATTGCAAATCGTCGAGAAATGTATTAAGCGATTCTAGATAGCTAATCCTAACTGATCCTTTTTGGATCACATAATCTCGAGGGTATTTCAAAGGCAAGTCAAAAAGTCTAACTTTCAGAATTACTAGCCAACCAACCCATGCCTAGGATCAACTCATAGCTGTAACACCCCGTATGTTAAATAACTTGTTATAACATAAATCAGAGCAGAATTAAATTTAATATTCTGAATCAGGGGAAACGGGCTGTGCCATTGCGTTCGTCTCGGAAAAATACGCGAAATAGAGTCCGAGTTTTCGTAAATCGGAGTCCGTATGACCAAGTTATGGCCCGTCAAAGTTTCACGAAAAATCAAAAACGAAAACTGCTCATGTTTTGAGGCCCGGGATGAGTTTTGGGCTGTTTTTTTTGGGCCCTAAATGGTTCCTACACTTGACTTCTTCCCCAAGACATGCTTTAAAGGCTAGGATTGGTTCTAGGGTATATCCTATGGTCCTAAAACATCTAACTAATCTATATATACACCCTAATACCCCCCTTATCTTTACCAAAAATAGATCTAAGGCCATTATGCCACCACTTAGAAAATTGGAGAGCCTCCACTAAAAATCCTAAGAGGGTTTGCAAGCTAATCTACATCTTCTTCTACTTAATCATTGGGATTTGCTTCATTTAACTTGCTAATCTTGTTTTGGTGAGCTTCTATCCCCTTAATAATCAATTATTGAATTGATTATGATAAGATGTGATAAAGTATGGCTATGTTTGTGGATCCATATATTTATGCAAGCTTGATGTAGTGAATATTATGTGTTTTGCAAGTTATATGCCTTATGTCATGCAAGTTTCATAATATGTAATCATGATATTTTTATGCAAGTTGTTTCATGATGTTTATGATGCAAAACACTAAGTGAATATGGATCCATTATGCAAACATGTTATGCAAGTATGTGAGTACTTATGCAAGTCATGTATATGCTTATATGCATGTTTAACATCTTATGCAAGTATATGAATGTTTATGCAAGTTATGTATATGTTGAAATGCAAGTTTAACATAATATGCAAGCCTATGCAAGTATGTGAATGTTTATGCAAGTTATGTATATGTTGAAATGCAAGTTTAACATAATATGCAAGCTTATGCAAGTATATGAATGTTTATGCAAGTTATGTATATGTTGAAATGCAAGTTTAACATAATATGCAAGCTTATGCAAGTATATGAATGTTTATGCAAGTTATGTATATGTTGAAATGCAAGTTTAACATAATATGCAAGCCTATGCAAGTATGTGAATGTTTATGCAAGTTATGTATATGTTGAAATGCAAGTTTAACATAATATGCAAGCTTATGCAAGTATATGAATGTTTATGCAAGTTATGTATATGTTGAAATGCAAGTTTAACATAATATGCAAGCTTATGCAAGTATGTGAATGTTTATGCAAGTTATGTATATGTTGAAATGCAAGTTTAACATAATATGCAAGCCTATGCAAGTATGTGAATGTTTATGCAAGTTATGTATATGTTGAAATGCAAGTTTAACATAATATGCAAGCCTATGCAAGTATGTGAATGTTTATGCAAGTTATGTATATGTTGAAATGCAAGTTTAACATGATATGCAAGCTTATGCAAGTATATGAATGCTTATGCAAGTATGTGAGTGCTTATGCAAGTTAAGTATATGCTAAAATGCAAGTTCTACATGTTATGCAAATCACATGTATGATGATATGTAAGTTCATATGCAACATGTTATGCAAATCACATGTTTGATGATATGTAAGTTCATATGCAACATGTTATGTAAGACACATGTTTGATAATATGCAAGTTTGGGTTGAATATAGTTGGGTTAATACATGCTCATATATGCAAGTTGACATCCTCTTAACCCATGATAAAGTTATATGCTAAACCCATGTTATGTGTGGTAAATCTTCCCTTTATTATGTTATGTCATAATGACGATTTACGTGGGGAACGATGGGGTTAATTAATATGTTAATTAAAAGTATGTTGAAATGGGTATGATTAAGCATACCATAAAAAATTAATTAACATAAGTGGGAATTTACCTATTGAGTTAGGTCTACCCCATGGGAATTTACCTATTGAGTTAGGTCTACCCATGTTATGAATAACTTGATATTAATTAGGGATAATTAATATGGGGGTGATTAATTAGGTGTAATTAATCGACTAAGACACGAGGTTAGGCTCTGTTATGACGTAAGACTGCCCGGACCCTACCGGCTTAACCAGGCGGTCATAACAGCCAGTCTAATGTGAGAGGTCTTAGGCACAAATTAAATACGTGATTAAAGTAAAGACACGAGGTTAGACTCTGTTATGACGTAAGACTGCCCGGACCCTACCGGCTTAACCAGGCGGTCATAACAGCCTGTCTAATGTGGGAGGTCTTTATGGGAGATCACGGTCTTAATTAATTAAGAAACACTTAACCATATTAGCATGTAGTGGGACATGAGGGGTTAAGTGGGTGCCTTCGGTGACATGTAGTAACTAGTGGGGGTGCCTTGGGTGGCATGAGAAAACTAGTGGGTTGCCTTGGGTGGCAATAGAAAATACGATTAGAATACTTAACCAGAGTGGAACATGTAACTAAACATGATTAAAGGGTTAAGTAAGTGCCTTGGGTGGCATGGGGGAATCAAGTAAGTGCCTTGGGTGGCATGCGGAAATCTAGTGGGTGCCTTAAGTGGCAATTGTAATATAATTGGATGACTTAACCAAACCTTAACATGTAAGGGGGCATGATTATAAAAAGGGGTTAAGTGGAATGCACTAGATAAAATGACAAGCTTAAGTAGTAGCTTGTGGGGGCCCGTTTCAACCAATATCCCAAACGTATCTTTGTGGGCTCGACCCATGTCGAGTGACGGGACACGCATATTGGGCTTGATTATAAGAGGCCAAAACGGGGTAGCGGTGGCAACGCAAGTCCAACGGGTTTCATATGCGTGTGTGGGCCCGGGCTGGTAGATAAGCCGTTGTTGCATCGTGTAGATATAAAGCCGTGCACCGTTGATAGTATTGGGTAGCCACTTTAGGGGAGTGATACACCCCACTGTGGGACCAGCACGGGTATCTACGTTAGGGAGCCGATCGCTTGGGGTAGTGGGGTACACCTAGTAGAGATAGGGGCAGACGGCACCTATGTAGTCAACTAGGGTACAGGAAACTACTGGTTATATCTATCTTTGATATCCTTGGGTGGGATCAACCTTTGAGTAGGAGTGACTGGTGTGGTGCAGTTAGTAATTATCCTTGGGTGGGTAGATGCGTCTTTACGGTTATCTTAGTTCGTCCTGTGTTCGTGGGCAACTTAGTGTAGTCATTATCCCCAAAGATACCATACCGAGTTCATATCATACCCTAATTACTTTAATAATTGTATTATTAAGGAGATAGGGTTCACTCAGGCTTATGTCTGACCCCCGTTGTTTTTATCTTTTTCCTTCAGGTCCTCAGGTTGGGCCTAGTGCTAGTGGGCTTTGATCAGTTTGCTTTATCTATCTCTTGGAGCTTGGACCGTAGATGTAGAGCTCAGCTTATCTTATCTTTTCTGTTATGGCTATTTGTTATGAGTAGTGGGATTATGTACTTATTTTATTCAGGATGGATATTTTGTACTTGACTCTTGTTATGGTTTTATGATGTAACCAAACATGTTTTACTTTCCGCTGCTATGAGATGATGTTTTAAATTTTCAAGTATTACATTATATCTGTCTTGTTGTAATTTTACTGTTCTATACTCACTAAAAATACTCCACCGATGCTATGGCATTCCCTTAGTGAGTGACTATAGCGGGTGTGGGGTGTTACACGTGGTATCAGAGCTTAAGGTTACCGGAACAGATAAAATTTTTAGAAAAACTATTTTCTAAGAATACTTTTGGAAAGGAGTATTTTCAAAAACATGTCTTTTAAGAGAAAAGTTTTTGAAAGGAAAGCATAATCCCCAATAGCCATATCTATATCTTTCGAATTCTCCATTTTGAATCTCTTCCTTTCTCTCGTTTTGAGTTTCCCCTCCGCGTATAGATGATCTTTCTAAGATAGATAAGGATGGAAAACCACTTCAAGGGACTTAGACGTTAGTCGGATTAGAAGTTGGTTCAAGAAGGAGGAGGACTGGTAGGTATCTATTGGATAAACGATGGGAGGAAGGCTCAAATAGTTGTTTGGTTAATGAAAGATGAAACCTCATTGGTGGGAGGTTACGAGTGGAGAATAGGGAAGAAGAAGGCAAGTGGTTATCCTTTTAAGAGGAATAGGACACCTTATTAGGATTGTTCAAAGAAGCAAGGGCAAGGTATGGAATCTTCTGGAGGGTAGTTGTATTCCCTCACGACTAGGGTACCAGATGGGGATATGACCATCTAGGTTGGAATTTGGATTTCTTTATCATCCGATTCAAGCTTTATTTGATTCTGATATATTGAGTTCGTTTATCCCACCATTGTTAGTTGAGTCACTGCACTTAGACACCAGTTTGGTAGATGATCCCTTAGTTGTTTCAAACCCAGTTGGGGCTCCATGATATGTTTGGGTTTGAAAGTTTCTATACTTAGCGTTGAGTTTAGATGTGATGCTTGTTGGGCTTCACGGGTTATGGGTTAATTTTGGGCATGGACTGGTTATCCAGTAGGAGTGCTGTTCTTCATTTTGAAGGGAGAGTTGTTAGGCTTATGGGCCGCCTAAGTAACACTCTCGAGATCTCTTGTAATCCCATAGAATCTGTTATGCTAAGGTATCTAGAATCGCCTGACACGTTGGTCTAGAGTCTGCGATCTGTTAGAGCGGTCCGGGAATACCCGGATGTGTTTGAGGAGGTGAAGGGCTTACCTCCGAAGCGGGAGATTGACTTCCGAATATATCTGGTGGATAATGCCAAACCAGTATCTTGGCCAGTGTGCCACATGGCTCCTAGTGAGAGGAGGGAACTCCATAAGTAAGTAGGCGATTTGCTTGAGAAGGGGTTCATAAGACGAAGTATATCGGAGTGGGGCGCTCCAGTAGTTTTTGTTATGAAGGCGGATGGGTCCCTCAGACTTTGTGTAGGCTAAAGGGAACTAAAGAAACTCACAAAGAAGAATAGATACCCATTGCCGAGGATTAATGATCTCCTTGATCAGTTGGCTGGCGCCTCAGTATTTTTGTAGTAGGACTTAGCCACGGGATTTCATCAGTTGAGAGTGGCTGAGAATAGTATAGAGGAGACTGCCTTTGGGACTCCGGATGATTTCTTTTATGAGTGGCTGGTGATGCCATTGGGTTTGACGAACGCCCCCGCATACTTTGTTGAGAAGGGTGTTCAGGGAGTACCTAAATAAGTTCGTGATGGTCTTTGTAGATGACATCTGGGTCTTTTCTAGGAGCGAAATAAGTTTTCGTATGTGCTCAATAGGCTGAGCAGGGCCAGTATAGGATAAACGACGGTTTTGGAGCGAGACTGGCGAGAACATCCAGAATTGGTCAAGGGCTTAATTATTTAGCCATTTTTACTAGTATCGTCTCACGTAGGACGTCTGAATTCGAAGGAGGTATCCCTTGGGTGTTTGTCTGATATTGGTTTAGGCCTTTGGGGCTTGCATTTGGGGGATGCCGAATTCGACTAGGGTGGTCTGCGTGGGAGACAGTTGTGATGATTTTGGATGATATTCTGGTGGAGAAGAGCATGCCCTACATCTTAGGGAAGTGTTGGAGACTCTTCGAGCGCATAGTCTTAGGACAGCAAAAGTGGATGGGATCCTTAGCATCCTATGAGTAAGGGTAACATGGTAACGGACACCTTAAGTAGAAAAAGGTTGTCCTTGAGTTCATTGTTCGTTGAACGACGGAGCTTAGAGTTTATTTCTAAGTTTGACTTTAGACCTTCCGTTGACTTTGTACCCGGTTTGCTAGCTTCTTTGGAAGTTAGACCTACTCTTTTGGGGCGGATTGGAGAAGCACAGAGGGGCGACCCACAGTTGGTTGAGTTAGTAGAGAAGCTCATAAGGGGGGAGTCATCCAGCCATTTGAGTAGGTACACCCTAGATGATAGAGGGTGCTTGCGTAGAGACAGTAGACTTTGTGTACCGCAGGACGAGGGTTTGAGGAAGGCTATTCTTGATGACGCACACCGTTTTAGGATGACCATTCATCCCGGTGGGGGTAAGATGTACCAAGACATGAAGAGGGCTTTCTTCTGGGCCGGTATGAAGAAAGATGTGGCCGAGCATGTCGCTCGATGCTTGGTGTGCCAACGAGTGAAGACGGAGCGAAAGAAACCAGGTGGGTTGCTTCACCCATTGGAGGTTCCGCAATGAAAGTGGGACAGCGTCTCGTTGGATTTTATTGACAGGTTACCCAGATCGAGAAAGAGTAATACAGGAATTTGGGTGGTGGTAGACAGACTTACTAAGAACACCCATTTCATACCTGTGAAGAGTAAGTGGACTGCTCCATGGCTAGCTTTTGTATATCTTCGAGAGATAGTTCGATTGCATCGGGTACCCTCCAGTATAGTGAGTGATCGAGATCCTATCTTCACTAGAGAGTTTTGGAAGAGTTTGCAAAAGGCGGTAGGGACTCAGTTGCGTTTGAGTACCGCATATCATCCTCAGACGGACGGCCAGACCGAGAGGGTGAATCATATTTTAGAAGACCTTTTGAGGCTATGTATCTTGGATTTTGGAGGTACATGGGAGGAGCATCTTCCATTGGTGGAGTTGCCCGACAGACTTAGTGGTGTACATGATGTATTCCATGGGAGGAAGTGCCTACATACGACCGCAGAGGTGGTAGAGCCAAGTTTGCTTAGAGAAGTGGAAGCAGAGCGTGATGCGACTATTCGACGAGCTCCTACTCGCATCCTTGGGTCAGAGACTAGGAAATTGAGGAATCGAGAGGTTCAGCTAGTCAAAGTGCAATGGGGAGAAGAGGAGAGCAACGCAACTTGGGAGACGGAAGCGAAGATGCGTTCTTTGTATCCATTTCTTTTTGAGAGTATGTCTTTTAACTTCTCCTTTATCGTTTGACTGGTACTTATCTTATCCTTAGTATGTCCTCTCGTTAGTACCTTTGACCTTCAGATAGGATAGTCCTATGGTTGAAACATGTGTTTGAGACATGTTATGTATGATGGATGCAAGTGGATGCAAGTGTTTGCTAGTGGTTGCTCGTGGATGCATATACACACACTCTAGGCACTAGATCGGCTCAATCACTTCATATTGCATATTGCATAAAATTGTGTGTAGGAAGCTATATTTATGGATGTATAATGATTGTGTTATCATATGGATGATGCATTTTGGTGAATGATTGTGCACTCATGTAGATATTGTATGTGTCGATAGGGTTCCCTCGCATACATAATGGATGCATGGCACTATCATGGTTTGCATATGTTCATACATTAGATAGGGAACATATACACACACTTTTTGCATATGCTCATACATCATTAGAAATTGTTTTAAGGACAATGGATGCCAGTGTTTGATGGTTGAGTAGATGGTTGTTTGGTTGGTAGGATACGTTCTTCTTGACTTAGAGATTTCGGGGACGAAATCCTTTAAGTAGGGGAGAATGTAACACCCCGTATGTTAAATAACTTGTTATAACATAAATCAGAGCAGAATTAAATTTAATATTCTGAATCAGGGGAAACGGGCTGTGCCATTGCGTTCGTCTCGGAAAAATACGCGAAATAGAGTCCGAGTTTTCGTAAATCGGAGTCCGTATGACCAAGTTATGGCCCGTCAAAGTTTCACGAAAAATCAAAAACGAAAACTGCTCATGTTTTGAGGCCCGGGATGAGTTTTGGGCTGTTTTTTTTGGGCCCTAAATGGTTCCTACACTTGACTTCTTCCCCAAGACATGCTTTAAAGGCTAGGATTGGTTCTAGGGTATATCCTATGGTCCTAAAACATCTAACTAATCTATATATACACCCTAATACCCCCCTTATCCTTACCAAAAATAGATCTAAGGCCATTATGCCACCACTTAGAAAATTGGAGAGCCTCCACTAAAAATCCTAAGAGGGTTTGCAAGCTAATCTACATCTTCTTCTACTTAATCATTGGGATTTGCTTCATTTAACTTGCTAATCTTGTTTTGGTGAGCTTCTATCCCCTTAATAATCAATTATTGAATTGATTATGATAAGATGTGATAAAGTATGGCTATGTTTGTGGATCCATATATTTATGCAAGCTTGATGTAGTGAATATTATGTGTTTTGCAAGTTATATGCCTTATGTCATGCAAGTTTCATAATATGTAATCATGATATTTTTATGCAAGTTGTTTCATGATGTTTATGATGCAAAACACTAAGTGAATATGGATCCATTATGCAAACATGTTATGCAAGTATGTGAGTACTTATGCAAGTCATGTATATGCTTATATGCATGTTTAACATCTTATGCAAGTATATGAATGTTTATGCAAGTTATGTATATGTTGAAATGCAAGTTTAACATAATATGCAAGCCTATGCAAGTATGTGAATGTTTATGCAAGTTATGTATATGTTGAAATGCAAGTTTAACATAATATGCAAGCTTATGCAAGTATATGAATGTTTATGCAAGTTATGTATATGTTGAAATGCAAGTTTAACATAATATGCAAGCTTATGCAAGTATATGAATGTTTATGCAAGTTATGTATATGTTGAAATGCAAGTTTAACATAATATGCAAGCCTATGCAAGTATGTGAATGTTTATGCAAGTTATGTATATGTTGAAATGCAAGTTTAACATAATATGCAAGCTTATGCAAGTATATGAATGTTTATGCAAGTTATGTATATGTTGAAATGCAAGTTTAACATAATATGCAAGCTTATGCAAGTATGTGAATGTTTATGCAAGTTATGTATATGTTGAAATGCAAGTTTAACATAATATGCAAGCCTATGCAAGTATGTGAATGTTTATGCAAGTTATGTATATGTTGAAATGCAAGTTTAACATAATATGCAAGCCTATGCAAGTATGTGAATGTTTATGCAAGTTATGTATATGTTGAAATGCAAGTTTAACATGATATGCAAGCTTATGCAAGTATATGAATGCTTATGCAAGTATGTGAGTGCTTATGCAAGTTAAGTATATGCTAAAATGCAAGTTCTACATGTTATGCAAATCACATGTATGATGATATGTAAGTTCATATGCAACATGTTATGCAAATCACATGTTTGATGATATGTAAGTTCATATGCAACATGTTATGTAAGACACATGTTTGATAATATGCAAGTTTGGGTTGAATATAGTTGGGTTAATACATGCTCATATATGCAAGTTGACATCCTCTTAACCCATGATAAAGTTATATGCTAAACCCATGTTATGTGTGGTAAATCTTCCCTTTATTATGTTATGTCATAATGACGATTTACGTGGGGAACGATGGGGTTAATTAATATGTTAATTAAAAGTATGTTGAAATGGGTATGATTAAGCATACCATAAAAAATTAATTAACATAAGTGGGAATTTACCTATTGAGTTAGGTCTACCCCATGGGAATTTACCTATTGAGTTAGGTCTACCCATGTTATGAATAAATTGATATTAATTAGGGATAATTAATATGGGGGTGATTAATTAGGTGTAATTAATCGACTAAGACACGAGGTTAGGCTCTGTTATGACGTAAGACTGCCCGGACCCTACCGGCTTAACCAGGCGGTCATAACAGCCAGTCTAATGTGAGAGGTCTTAGGCACAAATTAAATACGTGATTAAAGTAAAGACACGAGGTTAGACTCTGTTATGACGTAAGACTGCCCGGACCCTACCGGCTTAACCAGACGGTCATAACAGCCAGTCTAATGTGGGAGGTCTTTATGGGAGATCACGGTCTTAATTAATTAAGAAACACTTAACCATATTAGCATGTAGTGGGACATGAGGGGTTAAGTGGGTGCCTTGGGTGGCATGTAGTAACTAGTGGGGGTGCCTTGGGTGGCATGAGAAAACTAGTGGGTTGCCTTGGGTGGCAATAGAAAATACGATTAGAATACTTAACCAGAGTGGAACATGTAACTAAACATGATTAAAGGGTTAAGTAAGTGCCTTGGGTGGCATGGGGGAATCAAGTAAGTGCCTTGGGTGGCATGCGGAAATCTAGTGGGTGCCTTAAGTGGCAATTGTAATATAATTGGATGACTTAACCAAACCTTAACATGTAAGGGGGCATGATTATAAAAAGGGGTTAAGTGGAATGCACTAGATAAAATGACAAGCTTAAGTAGTAGCTTGTGGGGGCCCGTTTCAACCAATATCCCAAACGTATCTTTGTGGGCTCGACCCATGTCGAGTGACGGGACACGCATATTGGGCTTGATTATAAGAGGCCAAAACGGGGTAGCGGTGGCAACGCAAGTCCAACGGGTTTCATATGCGTGTGTGGGCCCGGGCTGGTAGATAAGCCGTTGTTGCATCGTGTAGATATAAAGCCGTGCACCGTTGATAGTATTGGGTAGCCACTTTAGGGGAGTGATACACCCCACTGTGGGACCAGCACGGGTATCTACGTTAGGGAGCCGATCGCTTGGGGTAGTGGGGTACACCTAGTAGAGATAGGGGCAGACGGCACCTATGTAGTCAACTAGGGTACAGGAAACTACTGGTTATATCTATCTTTGATATCCTTGGGTGGGATCAACCTTTGAGTAGGAGTGACTGGTGTGGTGCAGTTAGTAATTATCCTTGGGTGGGTAGATGCGTCTTTACGGTTATCTTAGTTCGTCCTGTGTTCGTGGGCAACTTAGTGTAGTCATTATCCCCAAAGATACCATACCGAGTTCATATCATACCCTAATTACTTTAATAATTGTATTATTAAGGAGATAGGGTTCACTCAGGCTTATGTCTGACCCCCATTGTTTTTATCTTTTTCCTTCAGGTCCTCAGGTTGGGCCTAGTGCTAGTGGGCTTTGATCAGTTTGCTTTATCTATCTCTTGGAGCTTGGACCGTAGATGTAGAGCTCAGCTTATCTTATCTTTTCTGTTATGGCTATTTGTTATGAGTAGTGGGATTATGTACTTATTTTATTCAGGATGGATATTTTGTACTTGACTCTTGTTATGGTTTTATGATGTAACCAAACATGTTTTACTTTCCGCTGCTATGAGATGATGTTTTAAATTTTCAAGTATTACATTATATCTGTCTTGTTGTAATTTTACTGTTCTATACTCACTAAAAATACTCCACCGATGCTATGGCATTCCCTTAGTGAGTGACTATAGCGGGTGTGGGGTGTTACAATAGCCCATGGACCCAAAACATTACGCTTAAACTCAACACTTAATGTGGTCGTTCTCAAATCCCTACAAACCAAAGGTAAACGGGCCGAACCACCAATTTGGATCTGAGACTAACTGGGATATTCTACTATACAAGTACCTAGGTGTAGAGACTCAACTATGAAAGCAGGTATAAACTAATGCGAAGCGCTAAGATCAAAAGAGTACTAACAGGTTGATAAAATGAAAAGTTAAACTTTTCCAATGGAGACTCTTACTATCTCTCTTCCAGGTATTCTGGTGGTGAAAGCACGCACTCGTCCTCCTAAAAGTCCTTGCCCCTGCCCTTAATTATATGCCCTATTATACCATAGAAAAGCTACTTCCTCTTGTCTTAGGTTTTATAATTCCTTCCTCCTTCGTGAGCCAAGTCCATATCCATGAATTCCCCATCCTTGGGTTGTGCCCCTTAGCCAAACTCCTCATCCTCTTCCTTGTGTAACTATGTTGATAAATCTCTCTCGAAAGCTGCCTCCATCATACAGAAAACCCTACAAAGCTTGAAAGAAAACTAGCCGCAGGTGAAACTATTATGGATATAGATGGAAGTTGGGCACTACTTCGCATTTCGATGAGGTTACCTCCCAGAAAGCCAGGAGCCCTAGAGACTCAAGAAAGAAGGAAACAAGGACTCAAAAGATAGTGCATATGGCTTTGGGGAATATGCCGTTAAAACAAAACTTTTCTATTGAAAATGCTTCTTTTAAACCCGTTTTGAAAATAATTTTTCAAATCTTTTATCTGATCCGGTAACCTTCAGCTCTGATACCACGTGTAACACCCCACATCCGTTAGTGTCACTCACAAAGGGAATGCACTAAGTTATGTGAAGTATTATAGGTAAAAGATACAGATAAATTACAAGACAGATAAATAAAGCAGCGGAAAAATGAATAAAACTTTATTTCATTTATAAACAGCTTGTACAAAGATTGTTTTCCAACAACAAAGTATCTATCTTGTTTAACAAAATAAAGAAGCATAAATATACAATGATATTCCCCAATAGAACATTAGCCAGCCATAGCGGTGGAAAAAAGAGTCCAAAGCAGCACATCAAAGAGTCTTTAAGCTTGGAAAGAGTAACAGGTCCATAAAAATCTGAGCTATTCCCTCCCTGACTACCTGGGGGGAAACGGAAGAAAAGAAGACGAAAGAAAACATAGAGTCAGACATAAAGCCTGATAAGTCTAGTGGTGTTTCGGTATATGAACAAGGAAAAGGACATGACAGGCATAAACTGAAAATGGGAAAATACCATAAACTCAGGCAAAGCAGTTTAGAATCGAAATTACTATCGCACCCCATACTAATCTCTGCACCACCTAACTAGTATCCCAACTAGTAATCTGTATAAAATGAAAACGGGATCCCAGTCCCTGTAACTATGGTTGCCATCAGGCGCACATTTATTTATTACCTAGATTTAATCTAGGGTTTTCTATCGAGAGTTCCCTAGATTCAACTAGGGTTTATGCAACTTGTCTACTACTTCTCGGATTCAGGATTTATGCCACCTAGGTCCACTAGGGATTATGCTACCTGTCGAACGATGCCCCTAGTCTAGGACACACTACCTAGAGTGGTATATGTTCCTAAACTTTCCCCACGTAAGTGTCGCGAATCGTTTATCACTGTCTAGATGCACATGTCCTGAAATGTGCGACCCGAGTCCCGTGGCAGGGCTATTCTAGAAACACGGAACTCGGTCGGGAGCTTTCAGATATCTGCCGATGCAGATGCTAAGGTCTTTTTTTCTACCAGTGGTTATGGTCCCAAGTGACCCCTCCCTCAACTAATGAAAGGAAATCCAAGAAAATCAAGCATGAGAACTATACTCTTGCCACCCTATGCCCCACTTTCATATTGGCCAGCCTCACCCATAACTAGATAGCAAGTATATGGTCTGTTGGGAGTTCTCTGCCATTTCGCATGCGTACTACGATTGACTCAAGATGGTAGGTAGACGACGAGACGCTATCACAGGGATATTGGTCTCGTCGAATCATGCTGGTTTATCCCAGTCTTTAGGGTGCCTTAAATGGCAACCAAGGCATACCCTTGGTTCTTCTGACGCAGAACATAACCTCTGTGAGCCCAGGCGGATCATCTGCAACCTCACAGAGGGATACCAAGAGTACCCTCACGTCCCCCGAAGCTATGTGCTTCTAAACCCAGTCCGCTGGAGCTTTTTTCGAAATTGGATAAACGTTTGCTCCTTCTCATGTACTTGTTAAGCGATGATCTACCATATCGGGTTATTCATCTATTATGGACCCGGCTCAGTTTTCTTGACTAAGAATTATTACTTAGTTGTTCTCAACTAAGGTTTACCACTTAGTTTCTTTTCTCGTAAATCTTGTTAACTAAGGTTTATCACTTAGTTTCTTTAACTGGGGATTTCAACTTAGCTCCCGTTCTCGATTGTTTCTTAACTAGGGTTTATTACTTAGCCTTCTTTCTCGCCCAGTTGGATTGGTTACGTGTCATTAGTCAATTCAGGTTAGCTTAACCCATTCCTTTGTCATATTAAACTGGCTAAGTGTTATCAGTAGTTCACATTGACTTAACCCTATCACAAACCAAGTTATATTGGTTAAGTATTTCTTATTACTTAACCCTACCCATTCATCTTGTATTGGTTAAGTGTCCCTTTTAACCTAACCTTGCCCATCTGTTTTAGCTAACATGTTATAACGGTTAAGTGTTCCCTTAGTTAACTCAACCCTAACATCTGTTTAATTAACATGTTCTAATGGTTAGGTGTTGTCCCTTCATGTTTCAACTTAACCCTGTTCAATTTATCACACAATGATGGTTAAGTGTTCTAAATTTACCTAACCCTACCCTCTAGTCCAGCTAACGTATTAAATTGGCTAAGTGTATTTACTCAACCTTACCCACTTATCTAGCTAACGTGTTATAATTGTTAAGTATTCTAAATTTACTTAACCTCACCCACTAATTATCAGATTATAACGGTAAGTATCCTGAATTTACTTAACCTCACCCTCTAGTCTAGTTAATATGTTAAATTGGTTAAGTGTATTAACTTTACTTAACATCACCTTCTAGTCTAGTTAACATGTTAAATTGGCTAAGTGTTTTCTTAGTTAATTAACCCCTACAAGTCTTGTCTTGTTAACATGTTAAGTTAGTTAAGTGTTTTAGTTAACTTAACCCTACCATCTGTCCTTAGCCTCTTAGAGCACCTGACCACTCACATTAGACAAATATTGCTAAGGTTACTGGATGTGCCGGTCGGTTCCGGGCAGGTTTACATCGTAGCTCAGTCTAACCTTGGGTCATTATTGGGCTCAATGCTTAACCACCCACATTGGATAGGTATTTTTGAGACTACTGGACAGCCGGGCGGGTCCGGGCAGGGTTACATCACAACTCAATCCAACCTCGGGTTAAGCATACTCGTATTTTCTAGATTTACACTTTTTACTTATGTAAATATTTCATGTCACGTGTTTTATTCAAAACTAATGGTACATAATTTATATCATTTATGGCCTTAACCCATTTCATGGTTTTTAGGCCCGCCGACATATTAACATACTTTAATTTAATAGTTAGTCCCAACGTTACCCTCGCTCGATTATTCATATTAATTGTATGAAGATATTGGGCCCGCTAATAGGCCCAATCCATAAACAAAGTAGGGAAGGGAGCATACATTCAATGAACCTACACTATGAAATTTGGCCTAAACATAGTTATCGATTAGCGTGTGACATAAAGGTGTAACTAGATAAATAAGGTGAACTCGCATAACATTGCATAACATGTCACAAACTTGCACATGAATATTGGATCTAGTTAGATATGTGTCATGTAAATCATAAATTCTGGATTATTATAAAGATATAGCATGGTATAACATGGTATAGCATAATAGGTGTCACATGAAGTGGCGTACTTTTAGACTTGTTTAAACATGGTTTTATACACATATAGCTAGGCATAAGGTCAAATACCAAACTAGCATAAGAATGTCCACTTTTTGACATAACCCAAAGGTGTAAACTAATTTTACATCAAGTAGACTATTTCAACATGAAACTAGTATAATTCGTGTAACCAAAAGGTACTTGCGTAAACCCAATTATCACTTGCAAATAAACATAATAATGTATACAAAGGTTTTGAGTCGTGTAGGCATAAAAAGGCTTCAACTTGGAACATGTTTACATGAGTCTCAACTTAGGCCTAAAAAGAATGTATGCTAACCATGTTAACGACATAACATAAAGATGTCGATTCTAGTTTTTACTACAAACTTGCAAGTGTTATTTATTTTCATATATAAATGTCAATAGGCTCGCATCAACCAATTTATGTCACAAACACCCAATACAAAATATGACATAATCAACGCAATACAAAGAATTTACACCAATATATTTTTTTCAATAGTAAAACCCCTATTTCATTTACATCGAATCACATCGCAATTTCTATTCATATTCAGAAAACCACTATACTTACAACGAATGCAGAATCTTGAATTATGGATTCTGAATTCTGAAAATGAGATGCGCTCCTTTGGGTAGACTAACGTTGCGTTGATTAATTTTGATTAAACTTTTATCTTCTTCTTAATTTGATTCGTCTCTAAGCTTTAGTGTTGGCTTGTCTCTAGGCTTTCTAATTGACGGCCATTCCTTTCCAGTAGCATGACGGCTTTAGTATTCTATTATTTGTGTGAGTTTAGGGTTAGACTTGAGTTGTATTTATAGAATTTCAATCTAATTAGAGCCGTCGATGAAGCTAGAGTGAATCCAGACCATCCATCTCAAGAGAAGCCAATCAGAAAGTGACATGTAAGCCCTAGTGACTCAGCCAAGCCTCAGAATTCGACCAGACCCTGATCAGGCCAGCCAAGACCTGACCAGCAGGTCATTCTGACTTGGGCGCACTTGGCAGGTGCGCCAGGATAAAAATGTACTGGGGCACTTCCCAAGTGCGCCAGTTCAACTTTGTTCTGGCGCACTTCCCAAGTGTGCCAGTGCATTCTGACCCGTTTTCTGGTTTTTCTGCCCAACTTCGTTCGTCCATATCTTCTTCATACGATATCCGTTTTACGCAAACTTGGACTCTATCTCAAGCAGATTTTCGAGACGAACGCAATGGCGTAACCCATTTCCCTTGATTTCATCATTTATAATTAATTATACTTTAATTTGTGAAGCTCAACGTTATAGAATTCACGGGTGGTTACACGAACCCACTGACTGTCGTCCATAGCTAATTAACCCCATTCCGAACACAATGGGGTATATATCGTAAGATGATTCGATCGGTTTTCGTCAAAATCAAAATATAAATCTATATATTGAATTTGAACGCACATTTCAATTTACCGGGGCCATATGCGGACTCTAAAAATTCCCAAAAAATATTTTCTAGCTTCGTATTGACCATACGGTCCTAACAAAACTAAATTCGTCAAACTTTGAGACCATATGAAAAATGGTCATTTTCCAGTCGATTAAAATTGATTGAAACTGCCAAAACACGTTTACTTTTGCCATGCTCACATATTGCTTCAGAAAATTACGAATTTTGGAATCTAGCAATAACTTGACACTCTGGTTCCAACAAAAGTGGGTTCGTCGAAAACAGAGGTCGTTTGCAAAATTTCCATTTTTAAGGGCCAGAATTCCATAGCGACTATTCTGAAATTTCAACTGGGCATAACTTTTTATCCCCGCTATGAATTTCAATTCGATTCGTTGGAAAGATATTTCCAAATAGATTCTATTATTTTTGGTTTTGCGTACATTCATTTGAAATTTGAAATCGAATTGTCGAACTACCACGCCATTTTCAATTCCTTTTATATATATAAATAAATATTTATATTCTAACAACGACGTATATAAATATATATGTTCTAATTCTATTCAAAATAAATTTCTCATCGATATTATTTAAAATATTTCATTTTAAATATTCAAAATTCAATAAAATTGCCAAAATAAAAAATTTAAATTGGTTCAGATTCCCAGGTTATTATAATCTCCCACACTTAAAACTTTTCGTCCCCGCAAAGGAACGAAGCTGAAAGTTGTTTCACAAATCAACTCAACTTTCATTATTTTCCTTACGGCTTAAGTTCTTCAACTTTTCATTTTCTAAGAACTTTACAAATTTTTCAAAAATTTGGCTAACACCCTAAATTTTCGAAAAATTTCGCCATAACCTCCCCTGCACCAGGGACTTCGTGATATTTCATATAGCCTCCCATGGCTTTCTTCAATCCAAAAGAAAAAGAAAAAGCCAAGCGGCTAGCCAGCCGGCTTATAAAATCATTCAAAACCCAAGAAATACAATAAACATGTACCTATTTGTCGGGCAAACAATTTTATTCCTCTTCTCTAGCCTCCTTGCTATGACCTGTTCAATGTAAGTACATATATGTGCATGCAAATGCGACTAATTTTCAATACAATTCATTTTTTGATCAATTTGGCAAAATGGTCAACATTTTAATTATTCAACCAATAATCAAACAACGCAATCAGCAATCAATTAGTTGATTAGCTTTTCAAATTCATAACTTTGATACATAGTCCAAAAATCAGATTTTTGATGTCAAATCACAACAATCAGCCCTATCTAATTTTGTTTCTCACACCAGTCAATTGGAAATATATAGAAATCCCACCCCCGAAACTCGAAAATAAATTCTGATGATGACGCGTCAATCAACAGAATCATTTCTGAGCGACTAGAGTGTGATTCTATATCTATCCGGTATATTAAAATTTCAAATACACGTCTGCAAGGCGTATATGCAAAACCTTTATATATTAGATTGCCCAAATCAATATAAATAAATATTCAAATACGAATAATTGAATTAAATCTTCAAAACAAAAATTGTTTTCATTTTTATAATATACTCTTCACACTCGTTCTAGGATACTACTGATCCCATCTCTAACGAGTCATTCTCATTGAATATTACTAATCCAATTTCAGATGAATTCTTTCATTTGGTTCTAACGTGTCTTGTTCTCGAGCTTTGTAAACCAAAGCTCTGATACCAAATGAAGCTACCCGTACTTCCCCGGTCTCCGAAAAGAAGAGAAAAAACGAATTAGTGGGGACACGACGAATCAGAATGCAAACAGAAGAACATTTCATTGTTAATTACAACAATTCCATCAGAATACAAGAATATACAAAGTATGAAGCAACATTACACATCATAAAATATCAGAGATTACAATACATTACATAGCAGCGGAAAATAATACAATACACAACTGAAGGAGATATACGGATACAGAGCTTTCCAGATATCATTCCAGCTGTAAATCAGGATCCTGTGAATATAAATCTGCAAAACCAAAACTACTAGCTGCCCGTGTCAAAATAAGGGCACCCAGAGTTTAGGTTAAAACAATAAACTCTAGGTTATTCATGTGACTGGTGTGAGAACTAAGCAGTTATTAATCTTTATTTTAAAGTTGTATAAATCAAGGGACCACGCCGTATAACACGGAATTGGTTTCCTCCCAAGAATACCAGTGCATAAAACAATAGCGCAATGCTAAATAAAGAAAAATGAAGCTATTATAAGACCCAGGTCCCAGTACACAATGCAACACAAGCCGGAGGATAGGGTTTTTACCTTATAATAGCCAAAGCATGCTTGATACGTTAAAAACAAATCATTTGATACTATTATAAGTGTAGTGTCAAAACAATCATAAATATCAATCATAGACGGCATGGGTACCATATATCATGTCGCCATACTAGGCTCTATTATCAAAACCAAAAATCTAACGTATTTGGAAATTGGATTTCCATCTGTGAACCGAGGCAAGGGATCTTCCTCTACCGAATTCGAGACTGTCTAGCCCGAGCCTCAGGAACAGCCGCAAGTGCCCCTTGGATCGTCATGGCTGGTCCACCGATGTGGATTATCGTGCCTGAACACTACGTTTCCCCTCCCTTTGGGGCGTAAACGAGCCAACGAATGACTCCATCGGACCCGGATCGTCCGATCAAACCGAGGCGCCTCGCAACAGCAACAACCACGCTGGTGAAAATAATATAAATTTCAGCCAGTTTAAGCACTGACATCACCCTAGCTAGAAGGAAACGCATGCCCTCACTGATGTCCTCTCCCGTTTCTAGTTCACAACCGGGGTGTGAGGCTCGCGAATTCACGTTACACAAAGCTATGCCACACATGCGGTGCTTTGATCTTCAACCACAAGACTTTTCTTTTCAACAGAAGCCTCGATCATTTGCTACTTAGGCATGCCACACAGGCAATTCACTCCATGCGATTGATATCCATTAGTATATAACTCCTGAGCTCTTACGTCTCAGAGAAGGGCGTTAAGCATGAGAATAAATTCTCCGCCGCCAAACAGATATATATTTAATAGAAATCAATCACACAGAATGAAATCCAATGTCAGAGACACAGTCCATTTACAAGTTCGTTCTAGGTCTGAAAGAAACCGGAGGCACCTTGTACCTCGCATATCCATCGATCTCCAAGTACGTATGGACGATCACCAACTAATTCCCTCCTCTTGGGTGTACAGCCCAATCAAGATCATCAGTAATCACCCAAACGATGTGAAGACCTCCGATCTTCAACCACCGTCTTCATCCTTGACACCACGTCGAATCAGTTATTCAGAATGGGATAAACCCGGTCTTTCTGAATAACCCGCGTATATAATAAACAAGTGTTACATAAACACAGCATACGCCTCATTCCAATTCAGAATATTCTTTTATTCAAATATTCTTATACTTTGGGAAAGGTTCCCATTAATTTTATCAAAGAAAAATTCTTTAAATTTATTCTTTAATCTTCTTTGAATATCAATTCAAACTAGTCGGGATTAGCGAACCACACCGAAGTAATCATTTATTTTATTTTCCAATCCCAACCTATTCATCCCATGAAGTAAAATTGGTCATACTTCATATCTAACACCACGGTGTTATCGGTAAATTCAATTACTATTTCACGTTCAAATCTAATTAAAGATTTAACTATCACCAGGAAAAAAACTGGTGATACTCCATTCTCGATTACTTCAATCTAATTAAAGATTCATTAAAACTCCACATAGTTTTAATCTTCCCAAAAATCAATATCATGTCTTTAACTGGGTTAAAGAACCACTGTCATCTAAAACACGATTCACGATAAACCCAAAATCACATTCCATCAATTATCGGGTTAAAGAACAAGTGTTATTTAAAACACCGTTCACGATAAACCCAAAAATCAATTCCAATTAAATATCATTTAATTGGTATACTTCATTAAATCTAAATAAAAAGAATTAATCTTTTTCTCAATTGGGCTTAAGGACAGTGTTAATGAAGACACCATTCTCGACAAACCCAAATCACATTTGATATTAAATACAACTCTGAATAGAAGATATATCGGCTTATATTCAATATCAAATTCTACGATAAACAAATATCGTATTGGAAATAACGATATGAATATATCTTTCAAATTCCCATAACAATATCTGTATCATCATGAAATCCAATATCCAAATATTCCAAAGACAATTTCGATTCAAATCCATTCCAATTCAATTATTGGAAATTCTGGTTATTTTCAAAACCATTTCAAATCCAATTTATTTATTTCAAAAATAAATTGATTTTAATTCTAGTTCAAAACTAGTTTATTTCGATAAAAATATATTTTTATCTTTTCAAATATGGAAATTTTCATCCCAATTCTTCATAAATCATTTCTTATGATTTTACACAAATTATTGATATTTTTAATAATTTTGTCAAGGCCCGTACAGTCTATTTCCATCAACGGCCATCGAACTGCACTTACAACGACCTTTTCCAAATTTGATTTGGACATAATTCCAAATCCAACCATTAGATTTCAAATCTCTAATATTCGTTAGAAAGCTCTTTTCGATACGAACCCAACGGTTCCGGTTTTAGGAGAATCCGATGGTCGGATCTCTCACAATATCCATTCGAAGTCAATGGTCGAAATTCGAGAACTGCCGCGGTGCGGCGCTTTCTATTAAGGCCATTATATGTATATAATATATATATTTCGTCGATTTCCTTTCAAAACATATTTTATAAATCGTTTTTAATTCGTTTTCATAACGATTTCAACTTCATATTCAATTTCTAATCAAAATTGAATATTCCACATCATTAATCTATAAATGATAATATTTTCAAAACGTTATATTTTGAAATCACTTCCTTTTCTATATTCATTATAAAAATGAGTAAAACCGATATAAATATCGTTCACGTCAAAATGGCGTCAATCTAATCAACACGGCTTCAATTCAACACATGAATTTATTTTCAATTCAACACATGAATTTATTTTCAATTCTACACATGAATTTATTTTCTATTCAAAACACGAATTTATTTTCTATTCAACACATGAATTTATTTTCAATTCAACACATGAATTTATTTTCTATATTGGAATGAGGCCCAATCAATTACCATATAATGTTAATTATATGGATTTTCTACAACACATGTACATAACAGCAACGATAAATAATCAACCATCATCCAAAGTGCACCACACAACTGCAAAGCATTAAATATAAATAATTAACGCTTATACAATCTGTCAACCCATCGATTGACATACAACTAAACAATCGGGATTAGTGTACGTCAAATATCATCCCAATACCCGTGTGGGGTTTCAAATCGACAAACACACATTTTATCTGTGCAGTTGGGCGATGTGTGAAATTTATCGTCCCGATCAATATCAGTCAAATCGGTGTATATAAACAAATCGTCCGATTTGTTTATAAATATTTATTTTATATACACGTTAAAAATTATATTTTTAACTATAAAATATTTTCCACTATAAAATATTTTATTTCATTTCACATCACACAATCAAATTTCACAACACAGCAGTCAAACAAACAAGTCATCCATGGTCTGTGGACGACGGGTGTCGGGTGCTACTAAGCACCGTCTGCATCCTAGTATATATTTCAACAAGAAACTAAAATAAAAGTGAGGAGTTCTCACCGAATTGCTAAACCAAACACCATGACTCTTCTTGTGTAGAAATCTTCGTCGTGCTCGCCTTTTGTCACTTTCATCGCCCGTAGCCACTACATATATAAAAATCACATTTTATATTGTTGCTATGCATATAAAAGTTCTATTTTTATAATCACTCTATATGGATAAAAATCACATTTTATATTGTTGCTATGCATATAAAAATTCTATTTTTATACCGCTACTATATAGATAAAAATTCTATTTTTTTACCGCTACTATATATATAAAAATTCTATTTTTATACAGCTACTATATAAAAATCACATCTTTGCTCCTTCTGCATAATAAAGATCAAATTTTTAATACTTCTATAATATAAAAATCATATTTTTAATCTCTACGTTGTATAAAAATTATATTTTTAATGTCTCTATAATATAAAAATTATATTTTTAATTTGCTACAAGTATAAAAATCATATTTTTCTTCATGAACTAAAGATTATATTTTTAACAACATAAAAATCATATCTCTATTCACATGTTATATAAAAATCGCTTTTTTATTATTTCTACTATATAAAAATCACATCTTTATTATTTCTATTATATAAAAATCCGACCTTTTCTATTTTTAAAATCAATATGCTATTTTTAAAGCAAAACTGAATTTTTGATCATTTTAAAAACCTATATGCTTTAAGTAAATAAAAATAAAACAATAAAATATACGTAAAAAGTACTTATTGGCGGAAATGAATGGGTGGGGCTGCCCCGGGTGCCTTCAGGTCGGGGAAGTGGCAACGATGACGAAACAGGGTGACGCGGGGGGGGGGGGGGGGGTTGCGGGGTCGGCTAGGGTTTAGGGGGAAATAGGGGGGCGCGGTTTCTTTCTGGAGGAGGAGGAGGCTCATGGAAAAGGAGGGCGCGAGGGGGAGAGAAGAGAGGGGAGGAACGGGGGGGAGGGGGCGGTGCTCCGCAGGGGGGCGGCGGCTTCCTCCCCGCGCCGATCCCCATTTTTTTTCTCTTTAGAATGAATGAAACGAGGGGGGTGCCTGAGAGTATAGAGAGGGTTTTTTTTCATTTAATTATTTACTTTCAAAAAGCAACTTTTACTTTCGACCTCGAAATCGAACCCACCGACTGTTGTCCATAGATAATTACCCCATTTCGAACATAATGGGATATGTATCATAAGCTGATTCGATCGTTTCGATCGGTTTTCGTCAAAATCAAAATATAAATCTATATATTGAATTTGAACGCACATTTCAATTTATCGGGGCCACATACGGACTCTAAAAATTCCCAAAAAATATTTTCTAGCTTCGTATTGACGATATGGTCCTAGAAAAACTAATTTTGTCAAACTCCGAGACCATTTTAAAAATAGCCATTTACCAACCGATTAAAATTGGCTAAAACTGCCAAAACACGTTTACTTTTGCCATTCTCACTTATTGCTTCAGAAAATTACGAATTTTGGAATCTAGCAATAACTTGACACTCTAGTTCCAACAAAAGTGGTTTCGTCGAAAACAGAGGTCGTTTGCAAAATTTCCATTTTAAGGGCCAGAATTCCATAGCGGCTATTCTGAAATTTCAACTGGGCATAACTTTTTATCCCCGCTATGAAATTTCAATTTTTCGGATTCATTGGAAAGATATTCCCAAATAGGTTCTACTATTTTTGGTTTCACTAAAATCCGGTTTATTTTGCACCCGGTACATTCATTTGAAATTTGAAAACGAATTATCGAACTACCGCGCCATTTTCAATTCCTTTTTTATATATAAATAAATATTTATATTCTAACGACGACGTATATAAATATATACGTTATAATTCTATTCAAAATAAATTTCTCGTCGATATTATTTAAAATATTTCATTTTAAATATTCAAAATTCAATAAAATTGGCAAAATAAAATTTTTAAATTGGCTCAGATTTCCAGATTATTATAGAATAAGTTAGCGGAAAGAGAGAGAGTTAGTGGGAGGAGCGAGAAACGAGAATGTGTGATGAAAACCATGGAGACTATAGGAGTGCAGCACTGTTTGGGGTGCTCTTGATTCAATCTCATATATATATATATATATATATATATATATATATATATATATATATATATATATATATTTGAGGAGGGTTCCATGGCACCCCAATTTTGTAGCACCCCTAAAGCCCCTCAATGTGAGCCACTCATTTATTATTAAATAAATCATTGGGGGAGAGAGAGTTAGAGGGAGGAGAGAGAAAGGGGACTGTGTGGTGGAAATTAGGGAGGCTAAAGGGGTTCTGCATTATTTGGGGTGCTCTTGATCCGATATATATATCAGGGAATTCAAAAATCGTAAAATCATACGATTTGAAACGTGTTTCAAATCGAAACGTATGCTTGCCTATTCAAAATTTAGTTTGAATCTCAAGTGGTGAAAATCATACGCGTCAAACTTAAATTGAAAATATTGAACCCTAAATCGAAATCGCGATTCGTGTATTCACGTTGGTCAGGAAGCAAAATTTTGAAATCTAAAAAGATTTCTTTTTCTGAAATCTGAGAGTAGAAATTGAAAGTAGATATGCCCAAAAAAAGGAGGAAGAGGAACCTGTAGCCAAGTGAGAGCGGAAGAAGAGTAAGCAAAAAAAAAAAAAAGGAAGAATAAGGCTGTCGATGGAGAATAATTTTATCCTATCTTCTTTACGCATTGTTGTCTTCTAGTCTGTGTCTGCCATCCGGTCCATTGGATTAAAATCTTCTAGGGCTCTCCTGTCACTAAGATCTGGACTTTTCGCTGTCTCTGGCTCAGAATCTAATTGATTATAGACCTAGATATCACTGTTTGGATCAAATATTTGCTCTGCCGTAGGTAGAGGAAGAAGACTTTTTAAATTCATTTCTCCCCAAATCTGGTACCTTGTCATTTCTGCCTGTAGGAACAGCTGGTCCTTCCAATTAGTTGGAGGGATTAACGTTGATCGATTCTGATGGTATTTCCATGGTTTGTCTGCTTCAAACCAAATCAGCGTTCCTTCATAAGTCTGAATGTAGCTTTTTAGACATCTGGATGCGTTTTGCCTTGTATATCCAACATGCTTGAAAATAGCCATACGATGGCTTGCTGGCTTAATCGTATACTGTTTATTAAAACTAAATACTGGTGTGGTAGAACTTATACGTACCATAATAGCAGGAAAAATACGTAGATATTGAGCTGCTACCATGGAAAATCGTTTTCCAAAGCGTTCTAATATTGACTCTTCTATGGGATTAACAAACGTAATTCTAGATAACATACTATGATCGAATAGGTCAATGATTTTACCTATTTCACATGGTAACTAGGTACTGTCAACTCTTGCTCCTAGCATATTTAAGCGTCTATCCTGCACCACTTTGAACTGTACTGTCTCTATCATCTATTTGTAATAAACTACTAAAAGCTGCTGTAAATTTGCTTGGTATTCGTTCCATCGGTCGTGGGCTTTGAGGATTAATTCTTTTCCTCCTTGTCTGCATAGTTCATCAAGAACTGGCACTGGTTTTAATTTTAGATGGCTCGATAACTGTTTATAGCTTAGTGTTTTGGGATGCTTAGGAAGCTGCTCACAAAATTCTTCCTTTTCTTGTATTAACTACCGAATACTTTTTTCTAAGAGCTAGTTGGATTTGCAAACATAGATGTTTTTCTGATTTTCTTCTTCTAAAAACTGATTTCTCTGGATAAGATGATGAAGTTGAACTTGACTTCTTTGATATAGGTTTTGTAAATCGTTGAGTTGTGAAGTTTGGAAAATTATAATGTCGTTTGGAGGCCGAGGAGTTGATGAGGCGGTTTGAGAATACGTTTGCTGACAATCTGGATCAATATAATAATTTGGGCCGAAGAAATTTCTTGCTTCGTCCAAAGCTTGTTGTTGATTGTAAAAGCCTCTGAAAACTGGATTTTGAAAATTTTGTATAGCCATTTGTACTTGGCTGTAGTGTTTGAAAACTCCTGTAAAATAGCCTCTAAGAACAATATAACTAAAAAAGTTCTTTGAAAGAGTTTTTTTTTGAATTTTTGAAAAATAATAAAAAAAACAATTTCCAAGCCTATGTTTATTTCTCCTTTCGGCTTCGACCATTTTTAAATTCCAAAGATGGTCCAACAGACATTGTTGTGATGCATTGTTTATTCGAATTAGGGGTTTGAACCTCCTAGGATCGTCATTTTTGAACTGGATAAGAGACATTTGTCCAAAAGACATGCATGAGGTGTTAGCCGCCATCATTTGATTAGTAGGTAATCAAACTGGAGAACTGGCTGTAGAAACTGGAAGATTAACTCTAGATGAAGGCCTGCTTCTGTAGATGTCGTTTTAGATGAATGCACCTCTATTTTTATTGTTGGGGTTTTTACCTCCACAATCTTTTTACTACTTGTTTCAGCTACTTCTTTGTTCATGATATGCTTATCCTGTAAATCACAAATATTGTTAGTATTAAAGACTGAGAATAACTTTCTGGATAAGATATCAGCAAGATGATTATTTTTTATTTATGTGTTCAAACTGAATGGAGTAACCGTTACCTTGTATTAGGTTTTGAAGATTTAACCATCTTGTTTTATTTATCTTTTTAGAATTCGTGTTGGATATAAATTTTACAATAGCTTCACAGTCAGTTCTAAACGTAAAATCTTTACTTAAATGGATTCTATACTTATTTAAAGCGTTAATCAAAGCTTGTATTTCAAAATCTAAACTTGTCCAACTTGGGACTGCATTGAAATTTCCACTGGCATATGTTGCCATTTTTCTGTTGATTTATCACTATATTTCGATGGTTTGGATTTAAGTGTTGCTCCCCATCCTTTCTTACATCCATCACATTCAATAATGACGTAATCTGTAGTTAATGGCAATTCTAAGGGTTGTAGCTTCTTGACTTCTTGCTTAATTTTCTGTACTAATCTAAAATCTTCCAAATTAAATCTTCCTTCTCCGTTTTTTAAAATTTCCCGTAATGGTCCAACTAATTTTGCTAAGTTTGGAATAAATTTCCTTACATAATTAACTAAACCTAAATATGCTTGTATCTTCTTTTGGTTATCTAGTTTATCGGTAAATTCTATTATTTTTTGTGAAATATGAGGTTGTAGCTCTATTCTACCATTACCTATTTCTAGTCCTAAAAAGGAAATTTTTTGTTTAAATAACTCTATTTTTCGTTTTGACATTACTAGACCATTGTTCTCTATTTCTTGAAAGAATATTTTTAAATGTTCTTCATGTTCTTTAACATTATTACTGGCGACTAGGATATCATCAATATATACTAGAAAAAATTCATATTTCTTTAAAATACTATCCATAAATCATTGAAAAACTGCTGGTGCTGTTTTTAAGCCAAAACTTAAAACATTCCATTCGAAGTGCCCTTCTGAGCACATGAATGTTGTCCAGGGTTTAAAATTTTCTTCTAGCTTTAGTTGATTATACCCTGATTTTAGATCAAACCTACTGAATATTCGCTTTTCCTGTATTAAGTTTATCAATGTATCTTTATTAGGGATGTTATACACATCATATTTTGTATTATCATTCAAACGTTTGTAATTGTAAACTATTCGTGGTTTACCCCTCTTTTGCTCTGAATGATTTCAAACTAAAAAGGCCGCTAATCTTTGTTTACTTTTTGATCGCCTGATTAAATTTTGTTGTAACATCTCATTTATTTGTACTTTGAATTCTTTGATATCGGCTAGTGAATAATCTATATTTGTTGTTTTCATAGTAATATCCGGGTTTATTACTTTTATTTTACAGACGTAGGAAACCTTGTTTTTTGTTACATCGTCTCCTAAGAATCCTAATTTTTCTAATCGCGAAATTATCTATTAGGGTATATATTTTGTTTCCTTACCTTTCTCTAATTCCCTTATTATTTCAAAAGCTAATGTTGCTAAAGCGTTTTTGTGTTCTTTATCAGCCATTTTTTTTGTTGGTTTGAAATAATCTTCTTCTTATTATTATTATTATTATTATTATTTTATATTTTAAAATTTATTTTATCTTTATTTGTGCTTTCACCTTTAAATCTCTTATTATTATTATTATTATTGCCTTTATATTGACCTTGTCTTTTAGTTTTGGGTTACATCTCTAGCAAATCCCAACTTGTTTGGGATTCATGGCTAATTGATTGTTGTTGTGTTGTATAATCTATATAAAATTGGAAGTAGTTTAAATTTGTAAAGATTTTCATAGTAGGTCTTTTTATTTTTTATTTACTTACCTTGAGTTTCTTCATGTTAGGCTTTAGCTATTTATTTTTTGCTTAATTGGATTCAGTATGTTTCTAAACGGAATGATTTTTTGGAGGATCAATTCTTGTTGTGCTATAAGTTCATTTCATCTTTTACACCTACATAACTTATGAAGGGCGAAATTCACTAGAATACTTCTGAAGAATTTAAACTACTATTATTTGCATCATTTACTTAGCACGTATGACCGAACATAATTTTGTATCAAATTCTTCATTGATAGGTTCCATCAGGAGAGATTGTGACCTTCGGCGATGACAACTTCATTATGTTAGAAAAAGAAGGGACCAAAGAAGCGTGTAATGCTGCATCTGTTCTTGGTGCAGGTGGACTTGGAGAATGCCTTGGCTACGAGGGCATCAAGGTAATTTGTGTAATTTAATAGTCAGTTAATTATTGATCTGGATATTTATTCAATATGTATGCTTTATTACATTAATTGATTTATTTTACGTTAATCTCATAAAATTATGAATTGTAAGATGTTACTGTCCACATTCAGTGAATTAGGGTATGAATCAAGTTCGTTATTTTTAACTTTGTATGCAATTGGCACTTCCTTTGGAAACCACAACGGGCACATGTTTTTTACAGCATTGCATAGAGTCAATTCTTGCTTTACAGGCGGCTAGCATTAGACTGTCCGAAGGTTAGCTTGAAATATTCACTTAACTTCATTCCAACTTGCACTCACCTAATGATTTTTATTTTTGTGCTTGTGTTATTGTTGTTAAATATAATATAGGTCTGTGAGATGTTAAGATTAATATGAGTTCCGTGAGACACGTTAAGTCCAAACATGGGTTCTGTGAGACATTTCAAATCTAGTAATGTAAATCATGGAATTGAATATCAACAATCGTTTTAGCACTTATAATCGTTATTCTCTTGCTCTGTTAGAGTGCTTTATGTAGCTTTGAGCCAACAACTTGAGTTCAGATTTTTGATTAAAGTTACGAATCGTGAGACAACTTTCATGTTTCATCTTATTACATCTAGGGCTATGGTTGTTGTAATCCTACAGATCTTCAGCAATTTTCCAGTGTAACTGATAATAAGATGTCTTTGTAGGACCATCTGATATAAAAATTCCGCTAGTGATAATGATATCCGACGACACTCATACACCCACTTTAAAGCTTTTGGAGTCAAACTCTTATTTTGGAATGAAGGAGGGACAAATGACACTTCTTAAGCAAGTAATTTATGCATGTGAAATATTCAGGACTTTGGTTATAAATTCCTAAACAGTATTCACCTTTTGGTGGATACTTATGGCTAATTGTTTTTTTTACCAGGAGAAAGTAGCATGCCTTGATGATAACGATGCACGGATTGCTCTGGACTCTAATGACAAATATAAAATTCAGGTATTGATCCAATTTGTAGCAGGACCTGAACTTTCAATATCTTATTTATTATTGTGGTATCCTCACATATGCACTGTAATTGGACAGACAAAACCTCATGGGCATGGAGATGTGCATGCACTACTTCACTCTAGTGGCATTGTCAACCACGGGTCTGTAAATTATTCACTGCAATAATTTTATGCTCACAGTCTACATGATTATCCACTGATTCCACACCCTCTTCCCCCTTTCTCAACCCCACCCCCTCCTTTCTTTTTATCTTTAAAGTTAAACCTAACCAAATATGAGTAATATATACCAGGAAAGATGCAGGTGTAAAGTGGGTTGTATTTTTCCAAGATACAAATGGATTACTCTTTAAGGTGTATTCTATCACCTTTTTGTTATGCCTTTGCTGGTGAATATAATTTTTTGTGTTAAATGCTTACTACGTGTTTAAGCACAAACTAGTGGATTGCAATTTCATTTATAACTACAACCCATGATCAAATATTTCAATTCCAATTCTATCTATTTGTTATCTGAGACTAATATTACATATAGCTTCATATTTTTTTTCTTCCTATAGTTTACGAAATTTTCAATTATTTGTACAGGCAATACCAGCATCATTAGGTGTAAGCTCAACCAAAGGTTATCATGTTAATTCCCTTGCGGTTCCTCGCAAAGCAAAAGAAGCTATCGGTGGAATAGCTAAGCTCACACATGCAGATGGTAATGCATTTTGGCACTGTTAAAACCATACACATTATTATTTCTTTTATATTATTGTAGCTTCGTAGTTTTGACACTCATTACATATTCTTGTGTGTGTGTCTGCATGCACGTGCAATGCGTTATGCACATGTAATAAATTTTGTTGAGGTGCAAACTTCATTAATGTTATAAAACCAGATTTATTTTTCTGGTAGCAATGTTCTTCAAGCCTAAAACTCACATTTTAAAGTACTGACCTTAGGAAGGACAATGGTTATAAATGTTGAGTATAATCAACTTGATCCCTTGCTTAGAGCAACTGGACATGCTGATGGAGATGTTAATTGTGAAAACGGCTATTCTCCCTTCCCTGGGAACATAAATCAGGTAATATAGTTGTACATTCACACCCAGCATATTGTTCCTTCGATTTTTCGCAGCCCCCTAACAAACATGATTTATTTATTTTTCCCCGCTACATCTGGCAACTGTGCCGAAACCCCCCCAAATTCAGCACCAACCCCTCTGACGAACAACTCATAACTTTTGATGTTTCTTTAACAATGCCCATTCTTTGTTCCATTGATGAATTTTACTGGTACTGTGTACAAGTTGGTTTTTTTTGTGGGGGGTTTGGGGGAGGGGGGGGGAGGGGGGTAACTTACGTTAATTTGCTTGATTGATTACAGTTCTTTATGATTTTTCCTAGCATAGAGAATTGATGATTGTTTTTTGATAATAAGAGCGATATTTTATTCAAGCAGAGACCTCATTATGATGTCTCATGGGCTCGCTTATGACCTATAAATACCCTGTCAAAAGCGTTCTACTTTTAACCACCCGAGCTATAGGTTCTTGACGACACATTTTGATCGTGTACCATGCATTATTTTTTATCCACTACGACTACACATTTTGATTTTTTTTCCCGCTACTATTGAATTGGTAAGTGACATTTATAGTACTTGAAATTAAATGTTTTGCTTGAACATGTTGGGCAGTTAATTCTTCAACTTAGGCCATACATTGATGAGCTAAATAAAACAAAAGGAGCTATTGCAGAATTTGTGAATCCTAAGTAATTCCCTTTGCTTATACTTTCTTGCCATATAAATATATATATATATGTTGGAAATTTTTATGAATTATTTAAAATATGAAATAAGTTTATGATGGCTCCTATTTGTGAATAGTCCCGTATCATGGGATTATAAGAAAGATGCAAGTATTTATACTTATTCCTAAGAAGTCATGTTGGGGCCTTGGGCTCCCAATGTGTGCTTTGTTGTGAGGTGGGAGACCATGCATCATGACCACCACACACACGCGCGCGACCGACCGACTGATTTGTTGTTTTATCCTAGAGGCTGTTTTATTTTAGAGTGGCTGTTTTATCCTAGAGGCGGCGGCGGAAGTACGAACTGGTTTTGCACCACCGACCAGATCGTCGAATCGTCTTCAAGAGAGCGACCTAGTCCGTGACTCAGCCATTGTTTCCCAACAATTTGAAGACGAAAAATGAAACAATGGCTTTGTCTTCTGCCCCATTCAGTCTCGGCGACCTAATCTCAAATCGCACTGCTTAAGAACAAATTCAGTCAACTTGATCAGCATCTGGATCCTCGAGCCAACGGTAGGGGTCGGAGATCTGGACCCCATGGTAGCTGTCAATGATGATTCATCGCGACAAACGATTGGATGGTGAAGAGCTGGAATTGGTGAGCATAACAAATTGGACCTGCTAGACAGACTGCTCATCAAATTGCAACCGGACAGTTGCATTATTTTCCAACAAAGTTCCGCCGCAAGTGGTAGAAGAAGCTGGATAATAAAAAGGAGTAATCACTTGGAGAATCAGACTTCATGAAGGTACATTCTATTAACGGGATTTATTCTCTATGCTGATTATGTGCAATAAAACAAATATGGAACCATGAATGATAGACAATTTTTAAACAGGATGCTGCTCATAATTGTTAGATCTAGGAATTTTCAAGTTACACCTAAGATAGTTCAAATTTGCTTGGAATATGAGCAGTTAAGATAAAGAAGTTTTATGTTTTCATGAAGGTATTGACCACAAATTACACTTAAAATCGGTAGATACATTCCCAAGTGATAATTTTATCTTTGGTAGTGAACTTATTATTTGAAACCAGCAATGCGTTTAAGGACATTCTGGGAGCACATGTACAATCCCAAATCAAAGAATTTGACCGAACATGGTTCCATACTAAATTAAAATCAAAGTTTTTATTACCAATAGGCAACTAATGCTAGATATCACTGTCTTTTGTGAGATTTCCTCTGTGAGATACATGGCGTAAAGAATGCTTATGCAGATTTTTATTTTCTGACTTAGATCAAGATTGAGTTAAGACTGATAAGTAAAAATGCAGAAATTAATTTTTTCTGTGATTCAATTATGTTAGTCTCTGAGTTTATGAATATTTTCCTATGAGAAAATATAAATTCTCAAACATATGAACATTTAAGGTAGTAAGCATCCACAACCAGTCAGTAAATAACAGAATGGAATCCGCAAGGAAACCATAAATGACAGCAACAACCAACCCAAATGAATGATTCTGGACAGTTATTTTATAATACAAATGTAGAAAACCAGGTCATATGGCAAAAGTGTCGGAACAGGCCAGACCCTGCACCGCAGGCAAACCTGACTGAGGAGCCTCTAACGGCTATGATTACTGAGATTCACCTTATTGGTGAATCAGAGGGTTGGTGGGTAGACATTGGTGTTTCTCGCCATGTTTGCTATGATCGTGATATATTCACAATATACACGGTTGCTGACGATCAGAAAGTATGTTGTGAGATCCTCACACCACTTAAGCTGTAGAGACTGGTAATAATGAAAATAAAGCATATGATTGGAAAGACATTGATTCTTAAAGATGTGATGCATCTGATATGTTTGAAACATTCAAAATTGAAATCAAGCAAATAGGAAAATTAAGAGACTACATAGTGATAGAGGAACAGAATATGAATCAAATTCTATTCTGGATTTTTTTATGTGATATATTGTACATAAGAGAACTGCACCCTATTCACCTGAAATGAACGGTAAAGCTAGAAAAAAATAGGACCTTTACCGAATTAGTAATTGTCATTTTATTAAATTTCGGTGCAGCAAAACATTAGTGGGGGGATATTTTATTGACTGCATGCTATGTTATGTTTAGATTCCCTTAATCTAAGAATAAAATTTCACCTTATGAAATTTTAAAAAGAATTATAAATCCAATGTGTCATATTTTATAACTTGGGTTTGTTTAACATATGTTTGCGCTCCAAACCCTAAGATAATAAAATTGGCTAGTAGAGCATATGAATGTATATTTATAGGCTATGCTATTAATAGCAAAGCGTACACATTTTTTATAACCTAAATACACATAATATAATTGAAACAAACGGTGCCGATTGTTATGAAACAATTTTTTTTAAAATTAAGGAATAGTGGAGGCACTTTTAGTATGCCTATTAGAACAGAATTTAATGAAAATTCTGAAGTTGAACCTAGAAGAAGTAAAAGAACGAGAACCGTAAAAGACCTTGGTCCGTATTTTTGTGTTTTTACTATAGAGGAGGATCCCTTAAACCTCTAAGAGGCCTTACCTTCTTTAGATGCCAATTTTTTGGCAAGAGGCTATAAATGATGAGATGGATTCTCTGAAATCCAATAAGACTTGGCATTTGGTAGATTTACCCCTGTTGTAAATCTATAGGCTGTAAATGGGTTCTTAAGAATTAAAACCTGATGACACTATTGATAAATATAAAACACGATTAGTAGCTAAAGGTTTTAAGCAAAAAGAAAATATAGGTTTCTTTGATACTTTTTCACCAATAACTAGAATTACATTCATTTGGGTATTAATCTCACTTGTCTCTATTCATAATTTACGAATACACCAAATGGATGTTAAAACCACATTTTTGAACGGTGAATTAGAAGAAGAAATTTATATGGACCAGTCTGAAAGATTTGTAGTACATGGTCAAGAACATAAAGTATGCAAATTAGATAAATCATTATATAGTTTAAAACAAGTATCTAAACAATGGCATGAAAAATTTGATAATTAATCACATCATATGGTTTTGAAGTTAATGAAAGTGACAAATGCATTTATTACAAATCTGAGTGACATTTACACTATTATATTCCTTTATGTAGATGACCTACTCATCTTTGGGTCAAACATTCATGCCACAAATTCAGTCAAATCCTTATTAAGTGCCAATTTTAATATGAAATATCTAGGTGAAGCGAGTGTAATCTCTGATATTAAGATTACTATGTCAAAAAGGGGTTTTTCTTTGGATCAATCCCATTAAACTGAGAAGACTCTAAAGAAATACAATTATATTGACTGTAAACTTGCATGTACACCATATGATCCTAGTGTAAAGTTATATAAGAACACTGGTGAGGGTGTAAAACAGTCTGATTATGAGAGCATCATTAGCAATCTTCGGGATGCCACTGATTGTACTAGACCTGACATTGCCTATGTCATGGGATTATTGTGCAAGTTTACCAGTAGATCTAGTATAGAGCATTAACATGCTATTGAGAGGGTCATAAGATACCTAAAATAAACTATGAATCTTGGATTACATTATGAAAAGTTTTCAGTTGTACTTGAAGGATATTCTGATACATACTGAAATACTTTATCTGATGATTCTATTGCGAACAGTGGCTATATATTTAGCATTGCTGAAAGAACTGTTTTTTGGGAAATCTAAGAAACATAATATCTTGACTCAGTATACTACAGAGATTGAGATAATAGCACTAGCAACAGCTAGTGAAGAAGCAGAGAACTAAAGAAATCTGCTAGTTGAGATCCCTATATGGGAAAAATAGACACTAGTGGTGTAATCGATTGTGATAGTTCCGCGGCTATTGCAAAAAGTATAGAACCGTTATAACAACGGTAGAAAACGACGTCGTAAGCACAATACTGTAAAAGAACATCACATATATAGTGATGAAAAATTTGACGACTATTGAAAGAAAAACAGAATCGATTTTTCAACGGTAATAAATGACAGTCATATGCACAATATTGTTCGAGAACATCACATATAAGGTGATGATAATTTGGCAGAACCTTTGACGAAAGGGCTGTCCAGAAAGAAAGTCCTTAATAATTCTAAAAGAATGGGACTATTGCCCTGTGATTGTGGAATCACGCACAATTGTAACCCGACCTAAATGACTCGAGATCCCAAGAACTAGGTTCAATGGGTAAAAACAAGTTGTGTAGTGATAGTAGATGAACATGCTAAATTTTAGATTAAGAAGCATGTATTCCTGAAATGATTAGAGGATGAGTTAATAAAAACTATTAATGAGATCTATACTCTATTTGGAGTGAAGTACCTACCTTCAGGAGTGCTCTTGATAGACTCACTTTTGTGAATGTGGAAATCTGGTCGTTTCCAATGAAGTTTTGGGCAAAACTTCTAGAGCGTTCACTAAACTGGGATAGACGTGCATGGCCATAAACGCACGGGTTTATTTGATCGCACTATAGAAAAGATTGTGTGTGTTTTGATGTCAGGAATAGAGTTCATACTACGTGTCACTCTAGTAAAAACTGAATCTTATTCACTACGCAAAGGTTCAAGTCAGATGGCACATTTGTTTATGCACAGTCTTATGTTTTTTGAAACTGCTCAATAATATTTTAAAAAATTCAAGTGGGGGATTGTTGGAAATTTTTATGAATTATTTAAAATATGAGATAAGTTTATGATGGCTTCTATTTGTGAATAGTCCAACATCATGGGATTATAAGAAAGATGCAAGTATTTATACTTGTTTCTAAGAAGTCATGTTGGAGCCTTGGGCTCCCAATGCATGCTTTGTTGTGAGGAGGAAGACCATGCATCATGACCACCACACACGCGCGCGCGACCCACTCGACTCGACCCTGCCCGGCTCGGTTCGGGCTTGGGCCTTGGCTATGTGCTGCAGACACTTATATTTTTTATCCAGAAAACACTGCGTTTTTCGAACTATTTTTAAATACAGAAAATATTTTTGAGCCGACTTTTATTTATGAAGCGGTAAACTCTTAACCCAGTATTTTCAGCAGATCCTATTTTTCGTCTACATATTATCTTCAGTTGTAGACGAGATTACTACAGAAAAAATCTGTTTTCTCTTCCTCCGCCATTAAAAAATATATATATATATATTCTTTCGGAAATTTTCGAGCAGTTAAATTAGAAAGTGCAAATCTGCACTGATTTGTTGTGCAAAGCAAATCAGCTATTCATTTTAGAGAGGTTGTTTTATCTTAGAGGCGGCGGCGGAAGTACAAACTGGTTTTGCACCACCGACCAGATCGCCGAATCGTCTTCAAGAGAGCGACCTAGTCTGCGGCTCAGCCATTGTTTCCCAACAATATATATGGCTAGTCTGGTATTCATCTCTAGTTTCTCCAAGTTGCATCTCAAAATCGATTTAGTCTGCATTGTATGAATGATCATTAACGGTGTTGCAAATGTACACATGCAGAGTTGCCTACATGCAATATCTAATATGATTGTGCTAAAATAAAATAAAACTCCACACATGTATCGAAGGATGTGCTTTCTTGTTCGTGCATTAGCAGCTGATTTTGTTTATCATTTTTTTTAATGATTTATGTTCACTGTAAACGTAATACAATGCTTAAAGTGATTGAGCATAGACTACGGGATGTTTAAATATCACTTACTCTGTGGAAAGGTATTTATGTTTCAGATTAAATGCCTTTTAGCCAGCGAGAAATTTATCCTATTTTATTCAATTCAGTAGAGTGGCAGAGAGAGTTACTATCTCGTAGTTCTCAAATTGATGTTTTTTCCCTATGAAACAAATAGAATCCTATTTTTAGTCACCTAAAATAAGAATATATGCATACTATGGTGTTCAACACCCTGTTATGTGATGATTTATTAATTGCTAGTCATTACTGTATTATTAAGGGAATTTCACGTTTGTTCCCTTCGCTTCACAGATACAAGGATGCTAGCAAGACATCATTCAAGTCATCAACTCGATTAGAATGTATGATGCAGGATTATCCAAAAATGCTACCACCATCTTCAAAAGTTGGTTTTACGGTAAGAAAAGGTTGTCAAACATTCATTTACTTGTAAGGTTCGTGGTAGCTAGTGTCCTAATGATACACCCTATGCTTCTTTGTTGCTTAAATTTTTAAGGCTCTGTTTTGGATTATTATTTTTGCGCCTTTTTTGAGGGGCTTTGGGTGTAATAGTTTGACCATTTACGAAGGATTTGGTTTTGAGAGGATTTAATGGCTGTTTGAGTTTTAATTTCATGGGTTATGAAAACCATTCTGAAGTCGAGAAATTATGTATGTGTGTGTATTTAGATAAAAGATATATATTACACTAAAATGATTATTAAAAGCATCTTTCAAAATCTAAAATTTCGATTTGAAGACCGTGTCCTAATGACACACTGTATGCTTCTTTGTCGCTTAAATTTTTAAGGCTCTGTTTCAAAGTATTTTTTGCCATTTATGAGGGGTTTTGGGTGTACCTGTTTGACCATTAACGAAGGGTTTGGTTTTGAGAGGATTTAATGACTGCTTGTGTTTTATTTTCATGGGTTATGAAAACCATTCTGAGGTTGAGACGTGTGTGTGTATCTAGATAAAAGATACATATTACAAAAGATTATTAAAAGTAAGCTTTCAAAATCTAAAATTTCAATTTAAAGACCGTACAATCATAATAAACTGTCTAAGAAAAATAAATCAAATTCGACAATGTCAAATTCAAATTGAAGATAAGATATAGAAATTTACAAGTTGTAACAAGTAATGTTTAAATTCTACTGAATTAACAGTTTTCTAGTTATCAATATAATAATACATCTTCAAAATATTAAACAATAACTAAAATTATATTGTTGAATTTGAAGTGTTTAAAACAATTGTTTTAGAGAGGGGTAAAACTAGAATAAACAATAGAAACAGCCATAAATCATCGATTTGGTGGGCTGGAAGAAGCGACCGGAATTAACATATTGGTTTTGATTGATTTATAAAACAATAAAAATGGTGTTTTATAAACCTGCAAGTAGTTCTTGGGAAGCTGGAACTCCTCACAAAGAAAACCATCCACAAATGATTAAAACCAGTGGAAAAAAACTTTCAAGCAGAGCCTAAGTGTTGGGATTTTCCTCGATTTTCTTTTTCAGTTGATTTTTGCATGCAAGGATTTATTATTTATTATATATTAGTTGTATTGTTTTGCTAGTTCTGATTTGTATGTTTGCCTACTTCTGGGTTGTGGGTTGGCCGTTTCAACCTCAAAAATAATAATTGTTTGAGCAATGGACAATCAAATTTGTTTGGACTTCACGTTCTCCTGACGTGGCATATTGACACACATAAAAAACAATGGTTGTCAATTTGATTGAGCTGTTAGTATGACTCAATTCGGTTGATGTCAGAGAGATCTGCACCTGCATCCGTTGCACAACTTCAAGATGCCTTACCATTATGCTACAATAGCATATTCACATTTGCTCCTTAAGTCTGATTTCATATACATAATAATGTAATTTCGGTGGCTTAAGGAGGTGAGGCTTAGATGAATTTTAATATTGTGGGAAAAAGAAAAAAGAAAAAAAAAATACAAACAGTATTTCCCATTCTGCGATAAATAGAAAGCACACCAATGTTTCAAATGAGAAAAATAAAATGTTGTACTAACCAAGTGATAAAACATAAAGATAAAGGGAAGTATGAACTGCGGTAGTGGTAACAATTTACTTGATTTATTAAGATGAATGAACATTGGAAGCAGTTATCGGTCTTCTCCTAGATTTGAGCGAGACTCAATTTCCTTGAACTGCGTTGTATAAAATCTATAGTAATAGTAACTTAGTTGCGGATGACTAGGGCACCAACCTCTTATGACACAGATAAATCACACATCATTTCCCTTTTTCCTACTTTTGTTTTTGGTGTTTAACTTTTAGCCTGCTGTTGATGCATTCTTATAATTATTGATAGGTCATGGATACCTGGCTTGCATATGCACCTGTGAAGAATAACCCAGAAGATGCTGCTAAGGTATATTATAAACCGCTACTGCTGATAATAAATGCAAGTCAGATAGCAATAGAGATGGCAATGGCGATCTCTTCATGCACGAATTGGAAAGCGAATATAGGATGATTTGCTTCTTCTTGTGTAAGTTAAACTGTTGAATAACAAAGCGAATTCTTAGTTTACTTCTGAACTGCAATGGTGCATGTCTGCTGGTTGAAGTTTGGTGCAGTCTCATGCATCAGAAAGGGCCAGTATCACTGTTATCTTATGATAAAACATAAAACTACCTTAAATTTAAGTGGTCACATAAGCTTTGGTTTCATGTACTATTCAATCAAGGATTTTATTGTTGATGGCTATTCATGTACGTAATGCTCAGGTTCAAGTCCAGAGCTCTGTAAATTATGTCAAGGGCCACCACAGGCGTATATTCAACCTAATTAGCTGGGTGGACATTGTGTGACTATCCATTCTGGATTCGGATTCTAACAGGAACTTTTTGGTTTTTTCAGCCCGATATTCCACCATTTTATGTTTGTATCATATGATTTTCGGCGATGAATTTACCCCAAAAGCACATACCTGAAATTGTGGGAGTCAAAATTTTAAAAACTCGCAGACAACATTGGATATCTTTTTTATATACAGCGAATATAGTGGAAAAGGGAAAGGGTATGTAAGAAAGGTAGCATTCTAAATTCAAAAGATATGAAAGACACTTCAGTCAACATTACATGTTAATGGATGGTTAGTCGTGCATTTCACAATTTCCTGTGATGTGTATCAAAGAACCTGCTACCGCATTGCATTCAAGTGCAATATTTTTTGCTCTAAATGAATCAAAGCTGTTAATCATGTGTGAAGCTTTACTCCTATTTTGACTGCGGTTGCATCTGCATCTGCAAAATGGCATGTGTATTCTATGTCATCTGCATGAGCTTCTCCATGTTCCAAGGCTATGTATACGCAGTCATTTTTATAAGCTATGGTTTATTTCATTTAATATTAATAGGTCACAAGTTCTTCTCCTCATGTTGTTCAACAGCAGCAAATAATTACCTAACTTTCATTGTCAATGTTTATATCATTGTGATTAGAACCTTACTTCTGTTGGTGATTCAATACCTCGAAATGTTGGTGCCAAAAGGAAATCCTTATCACAGCGCAACGAGTGGAGAAATGGCAACTAGTGGAGAAATGGCTATCAACAGGGCAAATAGCCTCTTCCTAAAAAAGGTGCAAACTGTATGCTTTGTTGCATACTTATAATGTGTTGGGAAACAATGGCTGAGTCGCGGACCAGGTCGCTCTCTTGAAGACGATTCGACGATCTAGTCGGTGTTGCAAAACCAGTTCGTACTTCCGCCGCCGCCTCTAGGATAAAACAGCCTCTCTAAAGTGAATAACCGATTTGCTTTGCACGAACAAATAAGTGCAGATTTGCACTTTCGAATTTAACTGCTCGAAGATTTCTGAAAGAATAATTTTTTTAATTGCGGAGGAAGAGAAAAAACAGTTTTTTTCTGTATATATATCAATCTCGTCTACAACTGATGATAATATATAGACGGGATCAGGGCTGAACGAAAATACTGGTCAGTGTAGGAAAATAGGATCTGCTAAATACTTGGTCAACAGTTTACCGCTTCATGGGAAAGTCGGCTCAGAAAAAATCTCCCGTTTTAAAATTCAGTTCGAAAAAAAAAACAATTTTTTTCTGGTTCAAAAATATAAGTGTCTACACCACATAGCCAAGGCCCAAGGCCAATCCCGAACCGAACCGAGCCGGGCCGGATCGAGTCGGTCGGTCGCGCGCGCGTGTGTGGTAGTCATGATGCATGGTTTTCCTCCTCACAACAAAGCATGCATTGGGAGCCCAAGGCCCCAACAAGATTTCTTAGAAACAAGTATAAATACTTGCATCTTTCTTATAATCCCATGATGTGGGACTATTCACATATAAGAGCCATCATACACTTATTTCTATATTTTAAATAATTCACATAAATTTCCAACAATCCCCCACTTGAATTTTTTAAAATATTATCGAGCAGTTTCTAAAAACATAAGACTGTGCATAAATAAAGGTGTCATCCGACTTGAACCTTTGCATAGTGAGTAAGATTCAGTTTTTACTAGAGTGATACGTAGTCTTGAACTCTATTCCTGACATCAAACCACACCCAACCTTTTCTATAGTGCAATCAAATAAGCCTGTGCGTTTATGGCCATGCACGTCTATCCCAGTTTAGTGAACGCTTTAGAAGTTCTGCCCAAAACTCCATAGGAAACAGCCACATTTCCACATTCACACAGGTGAGTCTATCAAGAGTACTCCTGAAGGTAGGTACTCCACTCCAAATAGAGTATAAATCTCATTAAGAGTTTCTATTAACTCATCCTCTAATCACTTCAGGAATACATGCTTCTTAGTTTATTAAATAGCATGTTCTACTTCTATCACTACACAACTTGTTTTTACCCATTGAACCTATTTCTTGGGATCTCCAGTCATTTAGGTCGGGTTACCATTGTGAGTGATTCCACAATCTCAGGGCAATAGTCTCATTCTTTTAGAATTATTAAGGACTTTCTTTCTGGTCAGTCCTTTCGTCAAAGGATCTGCCAAATTATCATCACTTCATATGTGATGTCCTCTAACAATACTGTGCATATGACCGTCATTTCTTACCGTTGTATTATCGGTTCTTTTTTTCTTAATAGTCGTCAAATCTTTCATCACTATATATGTGATGTTCTTTTACAGTATTGTGCTTACGACGTCGTTTTCTACCGTTGTTATAACAGTTCTATACTTTTTGTAATAGTCGCGGAACTATCACAATCGATTACACCACTGGTGTCTATGTTTCCTTTATAGGGATCTCAAATAGCAGATTTCTTTAGTTCTCTGCTTCTTAACTAGCTGTAGCTAGTGCTATTATCTCAGTCACTATAGTATACTGAGTCAAGATATTCTGTTTCTTAGATTTCCAAGAAACAGTTCTTCCAGCAATGCTAAATATATAGCCACTGGTCGCAATAGAATCATCAGATAAAATATTCCAGTCAGCATCGGAATATCCTTCAAGTACAGCTTGAAACTTTTCATAATGTAATTCAAGGTTCATGGTTCGTTTAAGGTATCTCATGACCCTTTCAATATCATGTCAATGCTTTATACTAGGTCTACTGGTAAACCTGCATAATAATCCCACGACATAGGCAATGTCGGGTCTAGTACATTCAGTGGCATACCGTAGGCTGCCAATGATGCTCGCAAAATCAGACTGTCTTACACCTTCATCAGTGTTCTTAAATAACTTTACACTGAGACCATATGGTGTACATGCAGGTTTACAGTCAAAATAATTGTATTTCTTTAGAGTATTCTCAATTTAATGAGATTGATCCAAAGAAAATCCCCTTTTTGACCCAGTAATCTTAATACCAAGGATTACACTCGCCTTACCTAGATCTTTCATATCAAAATTGGCACTTAATAAAGATTTGACTAAATTTATGGCATGAATGTTTGACCCAAAGATGAGTAGGTCATCTACATAAGGCATATAATAGTGCAAATGTCATTCTCAGATTTGTAATAAATGCATTTGTCACTTTCATTAACTTTAAAACCATGTGAAATGATTAAAGTTCTCAAATTTTTCATGCCATTGTTAAAGTTCTTATTTTAAACCATATAATGATTTATCTAATTTGCATACTTTATGTTCTTGACCATGTACTGCAAATCCTTCAGGCTGGTCCATATAAATTTCTTCGTCTAATTCACTGTTTAAAAAGACGGTTTTAACATCCATTTGCTGTATTCATAAATTATGAATGGAAGCAAGTGAGATTAATACCCGAATGGATGTTATTCTAGTTACATGTGAGAAATTGTCGAAGAAGTCTATATTTTCTTTTTGTTTAAAAACCTTTAGCTACTGATCGTGCCTTATATTTATTAACAGTGCCATCAAGTTTTAATTTTCCTTTAAGTACTCATTTATAGCCTATAGATTTACAACCAGAAGGTAAATCTGTCAAATGCCAAGTTTTATTGGATTTCAAAGAATCCATCTCATTATTTATAGCCTCTCGCCAAAAAATCGGCATCTAAAGAAGATAAGGCCTCTTGGAGGTTTAAGGAATCCTCCTCTATAGTAAAAGCACAAAAATCTGAACCAAATCTTTTACGGTTCTCGCTCTTTTACTTCTTCTAGGTTCAACTTCGGAACTTTTATTAAGTTCTGTTCTAATAGGCATACTTGTTGTGCCCCCACTATTCCTTAAATTAAAAGGAAATTTCGTTTCATAAAAATTGGCATCATTTGATTCAAATTATATTATGTGTATTTAGGTCATAAATTCGGTATGCTTTGCTATTAACAACATAGCTTATAAATACACATTCGTATGATTTTCTTTGCCACTTTTATTCTCTTAGGGTCTGGAATGCGAATATATGCTAAACATCCCCAAGTTCTAAAGTATGATGTATTGTATTTATATTTCTTTAAAATTTCATAATGCGAAATTTCATTCTTGGATTTGGGGATTCTATTCAGAACATAACATACAGTCTATAAAATATCCCCCCACTAATGCTTTGCTGCACCAAAATTTAATAAAAATGACAATTATTAATTCGGTAAAGATCCTGATTTTCTTTCAACTTTACCGTTCATTTCAAGTGTATAAGGTGCAGTTCTATCATGTACAAAATCATGTCATTTAAAAAAAATCAAAATAATCTGGATTCATATTCTGTTTCTCTATCACTATAAATCCTCTTAATTTTCCTATTTGCTTGATTTCAATTTTTAATGTTTCAAACATATCAAATGCATCACATCTTTAAGAATCAATGTCTTTCCAATCATATGCTTTATTTTCATATTACCAGTCTCTACAGCTTAAGTGGTGCGAAGATCTCACAACACACTTTCTGATCGTCAGCAACCGTGTATATTGTGAATATATCACGATCATAGCAAACATGGCGAGAAACACCAATGTCTACCCACCAACCCTCTGATCCACCAACAAGGTGAATCTCAGTAATTATAACCATTAGAGGCTCCTCAGTCAGGTTTGCCTGCGGTGCATGGCTTAGCCTGTTCAAATACATTCGTGTCATATGATCTGGTTTTCTACAGTTGTAACATAGAAACAACTATCCAGAATCATTCTTTTGGGTTGGTTGTTGCTGTAATTTATGGTTTCCTTGCGGATTCCATTCTGTTATTTACTGGCCGGTTGTGGATGCTTACTATTTTGAATGTCAATATGTTTGAAAAAAATTTATTTTTCTTATAGAAAAATATATCCAATCTCATAGACTAACATAGGTTATTCACATGTATGCAACAAAAATGTTTTATATTCTATCTTTTCACTTGTATGCATATAAACTATGTCAATTTATTTGATGCAAAAAACCTATTCATCCAATAAATGTCTATTCTTAATGACATTATCAAATAACATACACATTCTATTAATGTCAAATTTTTAGTGACGTTTCCCAATATTATATGTGTTCTATTAATTTCAATTTTAATGACATTTCCATATAATCATATGCATTTCACTAATGCCAAAATTTTAATGACATTTTCCAAATAAGTATGCACTTAATTATTGTCAATTTGTAATAAAGACATTTTCAAAAGTTTGCATTCAAATTGTGCCTACACATCACAGACCTACTAAGTTCTTAAAATGCATAAAACTGGATTCACCAGTTTGACTTACATTAAGCTTAGATCGCTTGCTCTTCAAGGCTTTGAGGTATAACATTTTTAGGTCATTCAAAGTTCCAAATTTTACACATATAAGCTATCAGTGATTATTTCAAAAAATTCTACTGCTAACAAATTCAGTAAAAGCGACCTCAACCTCATCAATATATATACTATAGCCACTATTCGGCATGCCTGGGTTGGAAGAAATAAGCAAGCATTCAAAAAATACGCATGTTACTGTGAGGTCTGAGGTTCTATGCACAAAAATTGATATCCTATTTCTGCGAGATTAGAATCAATAATCAAAAGAAAAATACTTATCTTCGCGTTTGTTATAGAGCCGTCCTTTGCCTCATTTTTTCAATCGACTCATTGCCTTTGGATCTACCAGCGTGCAATCAAGGCTGCGCAAGATCTGATTTGATCTGCCATTATTCCATCGATTTATGGCAAGTTTGGAATTGTCCTTTGCAATCAATTGATTGTGAAAGAGGGGACAGTTCACCTAGGGTTGCATAAGCCATTGCTTCGAAATCGTCTTCAAATTGTTGGGAAACAATGGCTGAGTCGCGGACCAGGTCGCTCTCTTGAAGATGATTCGACGATCTGGTTGGTGGTGCAAAACCAGTTCGTACTTCCGCCGCCGCCTCTAGGATAAAGCAGTCTCTCTAAAATGAATAATTGATTTGCTTTGCACGAATAAATCAGTGCAGATTTGCACTTTCGAATTTAACTGCACGAAGATTTCTAAAAGAATAATTTTTTTAATTGCGGAAGAAGAGAAAAAACAGTTTTTTTTCTGTATATATTTCAATCTCGTCTACAACTGATGATAATATATAGACGGGATCAGGGCTGAACGAAAATACTGGTCAGTGGAGGATAATAGGATCTGCGAAATACTTGGTCAACAGTTTACCGCTTCATTTGAAAATCGGCTCAGAAAAAATTTTCCGTTTTAAAATTCAGTTCGAAAAAAAAACAATTTTTTTCTGGTTCAAAAATATAAGTGTCTACACCACATAGCCAAGGCCCAAGCCCAATCCCGAACCGAACCGAACCGAGCCGAGCCGGGCCAGGTCAGGTCGAGTCGAGTCGGTCGGTCGCGCGCGTGTGTGGTGGTCATGATGCATGGTCTCCCTCCTCACAACAAAGCATGCATTGGGAGCCCAATGCCCCAACAAGATTTCTTAGAAACAAGTATAAATACTTGCATCTTTCTTATAATCCCATGATGTGGGACTATTCACATATAGGAGCCATCATACACTTATTTCTATATTTTAAATAATTCACATAAATTTCCAACATAATGTTTAATCAACGTTGCAATCCTAGTCCAGTCTGAATTAGATGGAAAATCAATTAATGAAGTAACTTTTAGCAAGCACAGCGCGCGCACACACATAGGATCAAGAGCACCCAAACAGTGCAGCACCCACTACTAAACAAGGCCAATTTTGCGAGGAGGCATGGCGACGGCTAAAAAAGCGGCCATCGCTAGCCGTTGCATGGTCTGAAGATAATAACGGCCGAGACCTTTCTTCTCCAATTCATTTCAACCAAAAAAAAAAAAACCCATTATACTCCTGTCGCCCCCCGCTGTGATTCTGAATTCACCCACCCAAAACCCATTCCAATCATCTCAATTTGTTTCGATATGTCTTTTAATCCCTATTTTATGTTTAATTAGGGTTAATTTGCATGATTATATGGATTTTTTAATTGAATGCTTATGGATATGAAATTGGTTGTCTTATGAGTTGCATATGATGTTGCTTTTGTTGTAGATTGATTTGGAAATAAGTGTAATTGGTTAGGAGGTTGAAAATGATGATTATCACGTATGTAATTGATTTAGAAGCATGAAAACAATGATTATCATGTATGTAATTGGGCTTACGATGATTGTGTTGTAGATTGATTGTGTTGTAGGATGATTTGAGAAAAAAAAGAAACAAACGTGATTGTTTTGTAGAAATATTTAAACTAGCTAACTAAAATTAACTTCATAATTATACTTTAAACTAAAACTAACTAAAACTAATTTATACTTCATAATTTTCATTGTCATGTTAGTTTACAAATTGAAAATATTGAAAAATATTTTGTTGACGCTATCTAGTCAAGGCGCGCGCGTAGACGGAAAAAGGCGCAAGGCGCAACTAAGTGTTTTTTTTTTTTTTTTTTGTTTAAACTTAGGTTGAATCTTTATATGGGTTTGTTAATTGAATGCTTTGTAGAAATAAAATATTTAAACTAGTTAACTAAAATTAATTTCATAATTTATACTTTAAACTAAAAGTAACTAAAACTAATTTATACTTCATAATTTTCATTGTCATGTTAGTTTACAAATTAAAAGTATTGAAAAATATTATGTTGACGCTATCTAATCAAGGAACGTAGGTGGAAAAAGGCGCAAAGCGCGACTAAGACGGAAAAAGGCGCAAGGCGCAACTAAGTGTTTTTTTTTTGTTTAAACTTAGGGCCTGTTCTTTGGTCCAAAACGGACCAGTTATATAACGGACGCGTCCGTTAGTAATCAGGTCCATTTTGGATCGTTTCCCCAATGGCTCAAATCTGAGCTGTTGGGGCACGACGCGTCGGACGTGTCGTCCCCTAAAGCTCAAATTTGAGCTATTAACCGTAATTTATTAATTTTAATTAATTAATTTAGATTTCTATAAATTTTAATAATTAATAATTTGGGCTAATGAGATCCGTTTTAGATGCGATTTTTTGTGTTGCAATCGTATCGAAGTGCTCTACGTAATAGATGGTGAATAAGGGACTGTGGGGCCCTAGAACCCCACCAGCGCTGCGTCCAGACCCGCTTACAGCTCGCCTTCGGCTCTGAGCACAGCTCGCCTTCGGCTCGGCACTCAAATTACAACATAAAAAATAAATTAATTAACCATAAATTAATTAAATTACAACATAAAAATAAAATGATCTGCTCAAATACTCCGCTTAAACCGCCAAACACATTGTCCGCTAACTACCATTCCCCGCTATAGTACTCCGCTCAAATTCTCCGCTTCCGTTTGCGTCAAACACACCCTTAGGTTGAATGTTTTTTGACTACTTATGTGAACCCCTTAGATAAATTTGGCCTCGTCCTACAAGTGTTGTATATGATCGTTATATGGATATTCGTTTTTGCATGAAACAGAAATCTATATTAATTTGTTACAATATTCGTTGGATTTGTCCTAGTATTGGACAAGTTACAAATATAATAATGTAAGCATATTTTATAAATCATTTCAGGTTAAACGGTTAACAAAATTTTGATGGCACTTCCTTTTTGTTTCCTATGTACATGCATTTGTGTACGATACAGGAACCAAAGGGAAGTGCTGCCGAAATTTTGTTGTACTGTTTAACCTGAAATGATTTATAAAATATGTTTACATTATTATGTTTGTAATGGGAAGTAGGTAGACCGGCCATCAAAGTAAAAAAGAAATAAATGAAAACATGCAGTAGTTATAAATGAAATTTTACAAGATTTCAAGTAATATAGTGTTGGATCGAATTTTCTAACATATTTGTTGCAAATTAGGAAAATGTTCGTTTATTTTCGTGATCGTAGTTGAATGTATCAATCCCGAACCAGTAGGAAAGGGTCGATAAAGGAACATTTTTGTAATGGAGTCCAAGAATTTATTAGATACGCTAAATCTAATAATCGGAATAACGTAGACGTTCGTTGTCCGTGTAGTAAGTGCAGACATCTGAAGCATTAGAAGCCAGATGTAGTAGAAATACATCTGTATAAATTTGGTTTTGTGTCGAATTATTATTTATGGGATCATCATTGAGAATTTGTTCAACCTACGTCTGACCCTATAGTGGTAGAGGACGATAGTACAATGATAAACGATAATACAATGACAAATTGGGTAGAAAATATGGTGCCAGATGCAACATGATCAATGTTTCCTAACATTGATCAGCAAGGCGACGATGAAAATGAAAAAGAACCAACGACAAAAACGAATTTTTTTTATGATTTATTGAATTTTGCTAAGAGGTCGTTGTGGGAAGGGTGTACAAGCGGAACCGAATTGTCTGTAACGGCTGAATTCATCACTATGAAATCAAAATTTAATTTTACAAAAGCTGCATTTACAGCAGTTGTACAAAATACAAAACGACATATGCCCCCCAATAATTTGATGTGCGATATCATTATAAAGTGAAAAAACTTATGTTTGCTTTTGGACTACCGTATCATAAGATAGATACATGTGTTAAAGGTTGCATGTTGTATTGGAAAGAAGACGCTCACCGTAGAAAATGCAAATTTTGCAACGAAAATAGATATAAACCAAGGAAAAAGAAAGAAAACGAAGTTCCATATAAAAGAATGCATTATCTACCCATAACTACTAGACTTCAACAGCTATATGCATCTTCTGCTACAGTGTGTCATATGCGATGGCATAGCGTGAGAACAATAGAAGAAGAAACTATGATACATTTGTCTGATGGTGAAGCATGGAAACACTTTGATAAGACTTATCCTGAATTTGCTGCAGATATCCGTAATGTTAGACTCGGTTTATGCACGGATGGATTTTCGCCATTTCCTCAGTTTGGTAGTAAATATTCATCATGCCTATCATTGTTGCTCCTTATAACTTACCTCCATGGATGTGTATGAAAAATCCATATATGTTTCTAACGGTTGTCGTCCCCGGTCCTAATGATCTGACACAAGGAATTGATGTTTATCTACAACCGTTGATTAAAGAGTCGAAAACACCGTGGCATGAAGGAGTCGAAACATACGACGTTTCAAAAAAAAGAAATTTTCGTATATTTGCTTCTATATTATGGACTATTAGTGATTTTCCCGCATATGACATGTTTTCAGGTTGGAGCACAGCTGGACGCCTTGCTTGTCCTCATTGTATGGAGGAGACATGAGCATTTTCGTTAAAGTATGGAAAAAAGATTTATTGGTTTGACTTTCATCGGTGCTTTCTACATCCTAATCGTAAATTTAGAATGGATAAAAGGAAATTTAAAGCTAATAGAATAGATACTATGCTACCGCCTAAAGTTTGGACAAGTGAAGAGATATATGAAATTGTAAGTGACAATCCAAAGATACATGAAACTGGAGAGCAGGTTGAAATTCCAGGTAAATCAGACATTCATAATTTATGCAAACAAAGTATAAACTGGAAGTTACCTTACTGGAAAAATCTAAAACGTCGGCATAATATTGATGTGATGCACAATGAAAAGAAACGTTTTTGATAATGTTTTTAATACAGTTTTGAGTGTAAAGGGGAAAACCAAGGACGATGTGAATTCGAGACGTGATATATTACACTTTTGTAAACGGCCGGAACTGTGCTTGTATGACGAGAATAAAAAACCTAAAGCATGTTATGAGCTAGATAACATGCAAGTAAAGCTCGTGCTAAAGTGGGTGGAGGGATTACGATGCCCTGATGGAATTTCTTATAACCTCCGTAGATGTGTGGATTTTAAAAACAGTAAATTGGGTTGAATGAAAAGTCATGATTGCCATATCATGATGAAATATTTTTTACCTGTGATTTTCAAGGAACTGTTGCTTATACAAATCTGGAGTGTTATAACAGAATTAAGTTCGTTTTATAAACAACTTTGTTCGATGACGTTAAAGGTAGATCGTCTACGTAAGCTTGAATTTGAAATCCCTGTATTGATCTGCAAACTCGAGAAAATATTTCCATCAGGTTTTTTCAATGTAATGGAGCATTTACCTATTCATCTTCCGTATGAAGCACTCCTTCGAGGTCCAGTCCAATATGGATGGATGTATCCATTTGAGAGGTAATTTTTTATATAATTTCAATAATCGTGATAGATTACAACTTAGATTATTGTACCAACATATAAATTAAATTATTCTTATTATAGGTACTTGAATCATTTGAAGAAGAAAATTAGGCAAAAAGCTCGAGTAGAAGGTTCGATTTGCAAATCGTACCTTGAAGAAGAAGCTTCGTTATTTTTTCTCTCATTACTTTAGTGAAGATGTAAACTTGTCTTTTGTAACTATTTCCCGTAATGAAGTAGCCATTGAACAGGAGTCTTTTCAAACAATGTTATCTATTTTTAGACAACATGGAAGACCTGCACGAAAATGTGTGGAAATATGGTTAAGCAATAAAGACTACAATGTGGCACACACATATATTCTGTTAAATTATGCGGAAGTTGCACCATTTGTCAGGTGATACTAAATTCATGTACAGTTCAATTATATATACATAAATATATTTATTTTTCTCTATTAATAAAAAAGGAACATAACACATATTTGTAGTATCCACGAATCACAACATCCATCTGGTGATCTCAGTAAAGAATTTGCTGGATGGTTTTCAGACTTTGTTCATGATCACAAAAACTGTGTTGTTAACGAAGGATTATGACATCTTGCTATCGGACCAAAAAGAAATATCAAAACGTATCCAATATATTTTGTCAACGTATTTAAATTCAAAACCAATGATTACGGAGCTGAAAAATTAACGTATAGAAGCGGTGTATTTGTCAAATGTAGTGATGATCTAGAGGAGCATATAAAAGATTTTTATGGCGTCTTAAAGCAAGTTGTAGAGTTGACATATTATGTTTATTTCCCAAATTTGGTAATTTAAATTATCACATTCACATTTCAATCTAATAAAAGATTCATTAAAACTCCACTTGGTTTTAATATCATAAATCATTACTTAATGATTATTTAATTTTGGGAAATCAAACATGCCACATCGACAATCCACACCGTACCACTGATTTCTACCAATATATAACCTCTAAGCTCATACGTCTCAGAGAAGGGTGTTAAGCAAGAGAATAAATTCTCCGCCACCAAACAGATATATATTTAGCAGAGATCAACAATACAATTTGAAATACAATGTTAGACATGTAATCCTGTCTTTAACTAGGTTAAAGAACCAATGTCATTTAAAACACAGTTCACGGTAAACCCAAAATCACATTCCATTAACTATGGAACCTTTACGGAAAACAGATCAATATATAATCGATATCAATTTCTGTATCCGACTAATAATATAAATGGAATAACGACAAAACCTTTTAAATTCCATATATATTAACAGTCTTCCTCTACAGAAGCTCACTTCGATTATTACCAAATCGAATTCCATCCCATTCCAATTTATTTTATTAAATTGGAAAACTTTACTTTGGAAAATTTCCATTAAATCTTACTAAATATTTATATATATTCCATATCACATTTCACTGTCAATTGGGTTAAAGAACAAATGTCATTAAAAACACAGTTCACAATAAACCCAATTCACATTCCCTTTTATTCCAGTTATTAAATATAACTGGAAACTCTAATAATCTTAATTAAAAGATTTATTCTTTTCACACGGGGTTTAAGAACAGTGTTATTTAAGACACCGTTCATGACAAACCCAAAATCCAATTTGGTATTAAATATAAGGCTCTAAACAGAAATTATATCAGCCTATATTCAATATCAAATTCTTAAACCAACACATATCGTATTGGGAATAACGATATATAGCTATCTTCCAAATTCCTCTACAATATCCATATAGTCACGGAATCTAGTATCAAAATATCCCGAAGATGATTTCTATTCAAATCCATTCCAATTCATACATTGGAAAATTCTGGTTAGATTAAAACCATTCTCAAATCCAATTTATTTATTTAAAAATGCTGGATTATCTTTCTAGTTAAAAACTAGTTCATTTTGATAAAATTATATTTTTATCTTTACAAACGTGGAATTTTTCATTCAAATTCTTTCCAAATCATTTATTATGATTTTACACAAATTATCATTATTTTTAATAATTTTATCAAAGCTCTACAGTCGGTTTCCAATAACGGCCACCGAACTGCATCCATAGCGACCTTTTTTAAATTTGATTTGGACATAGTTCCAAATCCAACCGTTAGATTTCAAATCTATTATATTCATTGGAAGGATCTTTTCGATATGAACCCAACGGTTACAGTTTTAGGAGAATCTAACGATCAGATCTCTCGTAATGTCAATTCGAAGTCAATGGTCGAAATTCGCGAACGGTCGCGGTGCGGTGCGTTCTATTCAGGCTATTATAATATATATAATGTAAGACCCCACATCCGCTAGGGTCACTCACAAAGGGAATGCACTAGCTTTGATGGAGCATTATCTAGGTAAACATACATAGAAATATTACAAGACAGAACATATAAAACAGCAGAAGAAGAACCAAATTTCATTGCTTTAAAATCTAGAAAGGTCTAAAGCCTTTTACATCAAAACGCTATTAAATCCATTACATCGAAATCTGTCTTGCAATGGTAAAGAGGCATAAAACCATAGTCATAAATCATTCCCCAAGTAAAACAGCAGAGCAAGCCATAGCCAAGAGAGATCCAAGCAGTACATGAAAGAGCCTTGGAGCTTGGTAAGATCCGAACTAAGTTGTATTCCCACCCTGCGAACCTAGTGGGGGGGACGAAAGAAAAAGAGGCGAAACAAACTGGGTCAGTCATAAAGACTGAGTAAATCCTAGTGGATTTCAGCATAAAAACAGGTAAAGATAACATGGCATGAATAAACTGAAAGTAAACAAAAGCATGATGACAAGGTAAGCTACAGGCACGATGAATCAAGTATAACATCCCATGCTTCCTATCAAGAGTATTATCACAAGGTTCCTATCAAGTATCACATTGCAAGGTTTCTATTAAGTATAACATCGCAAGATTTCTAAGCTTCACCATTCCACTATTTTCTTTGATTTCCTATATTCTCTGCACCAACTGTACTAGTATATCATCCTTTCCATGTATATGTACAGTCCCTTGCTGTATATCGTACGGGTTTCATCACGTATTTCTAGTGCCACCATTCTTGAAATCGTTTGGACCGCCATCCTTGTTCTGGCTAGGTTTCCTTATCATGAACTATCGCGTGTTCAACTAGGATTTATGCCACCTAGGACCACTAGGGATTATGCTACCTATTGAACGTTTTCTAAATTCGATTAGGGTTTATGCCACCTAGGACCACTAAGGATTATGCTACCTAACGAATTCCACGTAACGATCTATTAGTCGATCGACTCCCTACAAGTCCTAGCTCGTTTCATATGGCCCAATCACGAAATGTAGTCACCTATGCTAGGTCCACCATTGAGTGTATCAAGCCCTATGGTGCCAACCACCGACACGAATCGAGAATGCACAAATAAACCTACTGATGCCCAATGCCTGCTTTTTCTGCTCCGGAGCGTGAGCACGCCCGCACTCCATTAGAACCTACACTGGCGCACCCACACAGCCGTCGTTCTGGTCACTTACAATCAGCCCAGTAATCGTGCCCCACCCTGCCTAGTTCCCGGGTACCATGATACATCTAGTGGGTTACTGCTGAAACGGACCGCGTAACTAGGGTTTCCGTCTAGTAGGTTAAGTGTTGTCATTTAAATTCGAGACTTAAACCCATCAGTCTAGCATACCAAGTTGGCTAAGTGTTGTCATTTAAGTTCGTGACTTAGCCCTACAATTCACGTGTCAATTTAGTTAGGTGTTGTCGCTCAAGTTCATGACCTAACCCTACCAATCATGTTTCAAGTTGGTTAAGTATATTCAAGCGGTTCATGACTTAACCCTATCAAATCGTCGTGTCAAATTGGTTAAGTATATTCAAGCGGTTCATGACTTAACCCTATCAAATCATCGTATCAAATTGGTTAAGTATTTCAAGTAATTCATGGCTTAACCCGCCCACGTATCATGCAAAGTTGGTTAAGTATTATCTATATGTTCCAGTTGACTTAACCCTGCCACGTGTCATTAGTCTAGTCATATTACTTAACCCACCCATTGGTCTGATTAACTGTTACGTTGGTTAATCCTACACTTGTAAGTTTTAAATGTTCTTAACTCATACCGGTTAGGTCCACATTTACATGTCAAATTTCCATGTTATCCCACCTAACCCTCTAACCATACCCACGTCTTATTATGGTTAGTATTCCTTAATTCATTCATTATGACGAATGAATCATGACCTCTCACATTCGACCGTGCATTTTGTGGCCACTGGATTTATCGGGCGGTTCCGGGCAGATTTACACCACAAACTGGGTCTAACCTCGTGTCATAAATCGTTACGCCAACAATTCGACCTTCGACCTCTCACATTAAACTGATACTTTGTGGCTACTTGATTTGCCGGGCGGTTCCGGGCAGATTTACACAACAAACTGAGTTTAACCTCGTGTCAAAGGTTCATTAATGGTCGTATTACCCCCAAAATCCCAATGTCAGTTCACCTGTTTAACATATAGAAATGTTCATGTTCGTGTTCAAGTCAATTATCCAATACATAGTCATTTTCATGTTTCAAATTCCCAACTTTACATATTAATAAACATATGCCCAAGTTCCAAAATTTCATGCCAATTTATATATATATATATATATATATATATATATATATATGGATATATGTACCCAATTCTAGTCAGTTTACATATGTCCAATTCTTGCCTATTTACATGTATGCCAAGTTTATGCTATTTCACCCATATCGAGTTCTAGCCAAAATTGCATGTATCATGCCCAAATAAACCCAAATCATGATTCATGATGTAGTTATCCCAAACTGTAATCTTTTTATTACAACACACGCCAACTACCCAAGTTCCTAATACATATTTATGCCAATTATCAAATTTACAATCGCTTTTATATTCAAATCCCAAATTCTAAATATGCCCAATCGTAAGCCTAATCTTTTGATTTAATTTACATAGGCCCGAACTCGTGGTTTAATTTACATGCCAAATTACATACATGTTATATATACCAAATCTCATGTTACATTACATAGATCCTATTTGTGTCAAATTCCATGTATATAATATTTATGCGAATTTGTTCATAACAAGATTATACCAAAATTTACAGATCAAGCCCAAACTTGCAAATACAATGATAATATCCAATTTCATGTTGCCAACTATTACATCATGTTCATAAAGGCAATAATCCCATAATTCCCCCGTATACATATCGTACGCAAATCGCGATTTTAGGCCAAGGTCCGAAATTGACCAAGGTTCATGAAAAGAAAATAAATTGGGGGAGATAGAAATTGAATAAAAATGAGATCAGAACAAAACATCATCATATGCATAAATATTACAACTTGATGATAACGTGATCACAAATCAAGAAAACAGCTGAATAGATCATAAACTTGTCATGAACATAAAGATAGACAAGTTCCAAAACAGAAGATTCAAGGAGCAATAGAAATAGATCAGAATCGATAAACATACTTAGATCCAATTCCACTTTATTTCATGTCCATATTATAATTAAATGTTTAAATCTAAAAAAAACTAGAACTTACAGAGCATGGCTAGTGAATTAGGAACTGAAATTGTCATAGAACATTGTAGTAGTGTTGATTTATTGTTTGAACCATTGTTGAAGCTTTGTTCGAATTGATTTGGGTTTGAATGCTTAAGCTTTAATTTGGGGCGGCGACAATGGTTCAAGAGGGAGTTAAGCATCATAATAGTGTAAGAATGATTTGATATGAATTAGGTTAGGTCTAAGGGTGTTTTTATAGGTATAGCAACTAGTTTAGGCCCTTAGATTAACCCTAGAATCAATCCGGACCGTCAAAACACGTCTCAGGCTTCAAAAATGAGTTCTGGGTAAAATCAGGCCGACCAGGTCGACCTGTAAGGGGGGGAGGTCGACACTATGGTCGACCTGGGAGGTAGGTCGATCCTATGGTCGACCTGGGGGGGAGGTGGGGGGGAGGTCGACCCTATGGTCGACCCCCTGGTCCAGTGCTGCCTGAAAACTGCTGAAACTTGTACAGGCCATAACTTCTTCATCCGGACTCCGATTTTCGAAAACTCGGACTTTATTTCATGTAAAATTTAGAGAAAAACGCAATGGCGTAACCCGTTTCCCCTGATTCTGATTTTAAAATTTAATTCTTCCTTGATTTCTTGTTTTAATATGTTATAAAAATAGGGGTTGTTACATATAATATATATTACGTCGTTTTCCTTTCAAAACGTATGTTATAGATTCGTTTTAAAATGATTCCCACTTCCATTTCAATTTTAAATCAAAATCGAATATACCATATCATTAATATATAAATGACAATATTTTCAAAATATCAGATTTTGAAATCATTTCCTTTACGATACTCATTATAAAAACGAATAAAACCGACATAAAAATCGTTCGAGTTAAAATGGCGCATAACTAATAAGCACGACTTCACACATTTCAATATTTTTTGGTCCATCCTAAATCGGACATCAAAATTCCATTCTGATTATTCACTAAAATTTATTTTAAAATATTCGTTATTATTCTGAATTGGAAGCAGACTCAATCAATTACCATATAATTTTATTTATATGTATTCCATACATCTGTATTCCAAAAATAGTGGTAAACAACTATTAAACAGTCCATTCACATCCAGAGTGCAATTTTCAACTGTATAAGCATTAAATAAATAAATAACGCTCATAATAGTCTGTCAATCCATCGATTGACATACAACTAATTATTGGGATTAGTGTATGTCAAATATCATCCCAATACCCATATGGGGTTTTCAAACAACAACAGTCTATTTAATAAATTATTGGTTAATAAATTTAACCAATTTTAATTCAGTTTGAATTATTTTTCTAATTTACCAATTTTCCCCATTCGATCTATAAATGAATATTTATGTCCATTTTTATTCACCACAATAATATTAACATATTTTTAATATGTTAATCATCATAACATCGCGATCAAAACACAATACAGTCAATCAAATCGTCCATGGTCTATGAACGAGGGAGGTGAGCTAACAGGCACCATATACAATTTATAATTATTAAAACTGATAAAAATCTACACTGACAATTCTATATATATTTGTGCACATGAATACAATAACATGACAAAATATTTTCAGTGAGAAGGAGTTCTCACATTCGTTTTTCACTCCGCCATTCTTTATTTCTAAATTTCAGTTATGTTTGGATTTGAATTGCCTGAAATTCTGACGTTCTCTGCTTCGGATCTGGTCAGTTCCATGTTGTAGCGCTCTTCAAGATGGTTCCAACGCAACTGATTTTGTCAAATTCGGTTCTCGTATGAAAATGATATGCAATTTTAAATATTTAATTACATAATCAAACTAATTTAAACTAGTTTAATTAATAATTAAATTATTAATCCACCTTCCTCACTTTATCGTTCACTTCAGGCTCGAAAACAACCCAACTTCGGTTTTAATTTGCTCCCACCTCCATCACCATAGTGGACCGGATCCCCATCAAGCCTTGCCACCTTGACCGTCGCTCCTCCCTCTCCCTCCGCCTCCACTGGCACCCAGATCGATGCAGCCGATGGCCCCCAAAAACCCTCCGAAGTTGCCCCTTTCTAGTGAAAAATTCGAATGATATTCTTAATCATGAATGATCATCTTGGTATCAATGGAGAGCACTCACATTGTTCTTTAATGTTTGCGCTGAAATCTCTGAATGAAATCGCGAGGATTGGGAGAATTCCCCGCTTGTATTTCGGAGCTCTCAGACCGTCTAATTAGAAGAGGCGGCTGTTGAATTGGCTAGGGTTTCTAAGTTGAAAGGGTTATATATGTATATTATTTTAATATTATTAAATTCTGGGTTTTTTACTTGTTTAACCATCAAACTCCAAACAAATCCCAACGACTGTCGCCCCTAACTAAATACCCCCATTTCGGACATAATGGGATATGTTTCGTAAGCCAATTCAACTGTTTCGATCAGTTTTCTTTAAAATTAAAATATAAATTAATATAATAGTCAATATTTATTTTAGCGTACATTTTAATTTACCGGGGCTACATACTGACTCCAAAAATTCCAACGATACGGTCCTAACAAAACTAATTTCGTTGAATTTGGAGACCGTTTGAAAAATGGCCATTTTCTGGTCGATCCAATTCAACTGAAATTGACAAAACACATTTTCTTTTTCCATGCTCACATGTTGATTCCAAAAATTATGAAAATTGGAATCTAGCAATAATTTGACATTCCGGATCCAGCACAAGTGGTTTCATCGAAAACGGAGGTCGTTTGCAAAATGGCTATTTTTAAGGGCTATATATTATATTAAAATATATATAAATTCCATAGCAACTATTTTAAATTTTAAATTGGACATAACTTTTAATTTATAAAGTGAAATCTCGATTTTATACATTCATTAGAAAGATATAGTTAAACAGATTCTAACATTTCTTGTTTCGTCTAGTTCTGATTTAAAATGAATTCTGTATACTCAATTGAAATTAGAAATCGAATTTTCAAACTACCGCTCCATTTCAGGCTCGTTTTATAATTAAAATAAATTTATGCGTTCTAACTTCGATTCAAATATATTTTTAGTCATTATTTTTTAAAATAAATCATTTTAAATATTCCAACTTATTAAAACAGCTAAAATAAAAATTTTAAATTGGTTCAGAAATTCCGGGTTGTTACACCATCAACACATCTGGAAAGTTATAACATCCTATCCTCTGATACAAACACACCGCGGAATAATATCTATATAATATCATACGTCTGAACTCATCCCTCTCATCTCTTCATAGTACCCAATAACCTGAACCTGTACAACCCGGTCTAACCCGAGCATTACAAAACACCGGGTCAGTCTGGTGAACCAGAGTGAGAAAAACACACTAAGTTTACAAGCATCATCCAACTTGATTTTTAAAGTCAAAATCTTTTCGAAAGAAAAGGAAAATCATAAGACCAAATCCACACATAAATACAAACGACTTTTACCTTATGATAATCTAAAACATTTTTGAAATCGATATCTTTTCTGATATTATAATAGTGTCTAAATACAAATAAATATCAATCTAGCAGAACGCTTTCATGTCACGCTCTACATACATAATATACATTGAAAATCGCTGGTTCTTATTGGAGAATGGATTTCCTAGCAAGGTATGGGACCACCTTCCCGATAATGTACCTCTAGAGATGAATACATTGGGGTTCAACAAGAATATCTTGCAACCCAGGCTAAACATGACTGGCCCCTCACTATACTTTGAGAGTACCAAATATATCATTACCATGGTTGGGGGCCAGCCAACTGAACCGATATCATACATATAAAAGTAAAAAGGGACAACCGAAGGCATTTAATTTCATCAGATCAGGTAATGATATACCCTTTTGATAAGTGCGACCCATATAGCCATGCGACCTACCCGATTTTATGTCATTTTCCGGTTGATGAGGCTAGAGGTCATAATTTATTTATTTATTTATTCATTTACCTTTATTATTATTTTTAGAACATCTAGCCACCATTCACTTTGAATGCTAATGTCCACAAAATACTCTGGGTGCTACCTATCACCAATAGAGATACGTTTGAGGAAATCAACATACGTGACCCTTTTGGAGATACTTTGTCAAACACTCGTCCATATAAGTCATCCAGGAACAGGATGAACCAAAGGTACCCTCCTACCACATCCTTATATAGGAATCACTCCAAGGATCAATAATGAATGGTCCTTGCAATCCGAAGATTTCACTCAAGACAGAATCACTGCCGAAATATCTTTGGCCGCTAAACCCGAGAAAATCAACAATAGTTCTTCCGCTTATGAAGATCCATGGTCTTCAATGCTCCATCTTCAATCAATATCTTACACGAATTTGCTAGCTGGAATGGTTTTCGAATATAAATTCAATCCCAGACTTTCCATACAATCAATCGTATTGTTCAGATTTAATAGTCGGTTATTTTACTATCAAATACATAATCATGTGAATTAAATGAGTTTACCGATTCAGTACTCAACATTATTTGGCCTCTTTAATTAAACATATGTTAATTTTATTCTTAAAATCTTCCAATATTTGAAGTTTATCTTTTACTTCTTATTATAACTTAGAATACTCTTAAATTCATTTCATTTACTTATAAACTTTTTGAATACAGTTTTTCATATCATTTACGGAAATCATAACTTATTTCCCTCAATTCCCTCGTTTATAAACTATTACCATTCTTGGATAATCGTGAAGTCGTTCAAGTTGGAGTATTTTATTTACCTCTCAGACCTTGACAACAACACTCATATCTTCAGAATAGATTGAAGTTTATTAACCACATGTTTTCCTTTGAAAACAATATTTAAATGTCAATAAAAATTACTTATTTAATTATTAAGCAAACTATTATTGAGACGACCCAAACTCGCCTATAAGGGAAACCCCGGATTGCTTTGAGTACAAGACGCATCAGAACGCTAACAAAAGAACATTTCATTGCTATTACAACAGTTTACATCAGAGTACCAGAATATAACAGAGCATGAATAAATTATATACAGTAGAAAATGTCAGAGATTTAAAATACATAGCAGCGGAAAAATAATACATAACATAATTGAAAGCAATACATGGATACAAAGCTTTCTGAAACTAGCTTCAGCTGTAATCCAGGATCCTGAAAAGAAATATCTGTAAAAACCAAAACTACTAGCTTCCTGTGTGGAAAATAAGGGCACCCAGAGTTTAGGTAGAAACAATAAACTCCGAGTCAGTCATGGGACTGGTGTGAGAACTAAAACAGTTATTAAGTTGATTTTTAAAGTTGGATAAATCAAGAGACTACGCCATATAACACGGAACAAGTTTTAACCCCAAGAATACCAGTGCATAAAACAAACAACGCAATGCTAAAGATGAAAAATGAAGCTATTATAAGACTCAGGTCCCATCACACAATGCAACGCAAGCCGGAGGATAGAGTTTTACCTTATAATAGCCAAATAATGCTTGATACGTGAAATTTCATATTTTATTATTACTATAAATGAAGAAATCAACTTCAAATATAAATGTATCAATCATAGACGGCATAATATCCCATGCTACTATGTCACCATACTAGTTCTGCAATTAAAACCAAAATGTCACGTATTTGAAATTGGATTCCATCTATGAACCAAGGCAAGGGATCGTCCTTACCGAATTCGAGACACTCTAGCCCGTGCCTCTAGCTCAGCCACAACTGCACCTTGGATCTTCAGGGTCGGTCCACACTTAGTGGAATAGATCATAGTTCCTGAACAATACGTTTCCCCGACCTATGGGGTGTAAGTCTGGTCAGTATGTCGACCATGTCATCCATCGGCCCTGCAGTGACTGATATATCCGAGGTACCTCGCTTTCCATCATCCACGTAAGTAAAAATATTTAGGCTCCATACCATGACAGCACTCCTAAGAAACGCATGTTCTCCCTGCAGTCCTCTCCCGTTTATGGTTCATACTGGGGGTGTGAGGCTCGCGAATTAACGCTATACACAAAGCTGTGCTATTTAAAGCCGTGCTTTGATCATCAACCACAAGACTTTGTTTTTCAACAAAAGCCTTGATCATTTGCATCTCAGCATGCCACACAGGCAATTCACGCCATGCGACTGATGTATATCGACACATAACCTCTGAGCTCGTACGTATCAGAGAAGGGTGTTAAGCAAGAGAATAAATTCTCCGCCACCAAACAAATATATATTTAATAGAGATCATTCAACATAGAATAAAATCCAATATCAGACACACATCCATTTACAAGTCCGTTCTGGGATTGAACGAAACTGGAGGCACCTTATTCCTCGTCCAATATGTCCAATGCAGGAGAGAGTTCCTCGCATATCCGGTCGATCTCCAAGTACATCTGGACGATCACCACTTATTACCTCGTCTTGGATGTACAGCCCAATCAAGACATCAGTAATCATCCAAACGATGTGAAGACCTCCGTCTTCATCGTCGACTTATCATCGAATCAATTATTCAGAATGGGTATAAACCCGGTCTTTCTGAATAACTCGCGCATATTATAATCAAGTGCTATAAAAACACAACATACGCCTCATTCCAATTCAGAATATTCTTTTATTCAAATATTATTTTCACAATTTAAACCAAAATAAGGTTTTCCAAACTAGTCGGGATTAGCGAACTTTATCGAAGAAATCACTTGTTTTATTTCCCAATCCTAACCTATTTATCCCATGGAGCAAAACTAGTAGTACTCCATACCTAACACCACTATGTTATCGGTAAAAATTAATTACCATTTCTCATTCAAATCTAATTAAAGATTTAGCTATCGCTTGGAGCAAAACTGGTGATACTCCCTTCTCAATCATTTCACGAATTTGGTAAATTTTATTATTTATTCCCATTTCAATCTAATTAAAGATTCATTAAAACTCTAGTTCAGTTTTAATCTCAAAAATCATTTCTTACTGATTATTCAACTTTAGGAAAATAATTCTTGTCTTTTACTGGGTTAAAGAACTAATGTCATTTAAAACATAGTTCACAATAAACCCAAAATCACATTCCATTAATTATGGAATCTTCACGGAAAACAGATCAACATATGTAATCGATATAAACTTCCATATCCAACCAATAATATAAATGGAATAACGGCAAAGCCTTTTAAATTCCATATATAGTAAGGGTCTTCCTCCACAGAAGCTCACTTCGATTATTACCTAATCGAATTCCATTCCATTCCAATTTAATATATTTAATTGGAAAACTTTACTTTGGAAACGTTCCATTATAACTTAATAAAAGATTTATATATTCCAAATCACATTTCACTGTTAATCGGGTTGAAGAACGAACGTTGTTAAAAACGCTGTTCACAAAAAACCCAATTCACATTCCATTTTATTCCAATTACTAAATATATCTGGAAACTCTAATAATCTTAATTAAAAGATTTATTCTTTTCACACGGGGTTTAAGAACAGTGTTATTTAAGACACCATTCACGACAAACCCAAAATCCAATTTGATATTAAATATAAGGCTCTAAATAGAAATTATATCGGCTTATATTCAATACCAAATTCTTAAACCAACACATATCGTATGGGGAATAACGATATATATCTATCTTCCAAATTCCTCCACAATATCCGTATAGTCACGGAATCCAGTATTGAAATACCCCGAGGATAATTTCTACTCAAATCCATTTCAATTCATATATTGGAAAATTCTAGTTATTTTAAAACCATTCACAAATCCAATTTGTTTATTTAAAAATGTTGGATTATCTTTCTAGTTAATTTCTAGTCCATTTCGATAAAAAAAATATTTTTATCTTTATAAACGTGGAATTTTTCATCCACATTCCTTACAAATCATTTATTATGAATTTACGCAAATTATTAATATTTTTAATAACTTTATCAAGGCCCATATAGTCGGTTTCCAATAATGGCCACCAAACTGCATCCATAACGACCTTTTCCAAATTTGATTTGGACATAACTCCAAATCCAACTGTTAGATTTCAAATCTCTTATATTCTTTGGATAGCTCTGAGAACCCAACGGTTCCAGTTTTAGGAGAATCCGACGGTCGGATCTCCCGTAATGTCAATTCGAAGTCAATGGTCGAAATTCTCGAACAGTCGCTGCGCGGCGGGTTCTATTCAGGCCACTAAATATAATATATATATATATATATATATATATATATATATATTTCATCGGTTTCCATTTAAAATGTATTTTATAAATTGTTTATAAATTCGTTTTAAAAACGATTCCAACTTCCATTTCAATTTTAAATCAAAATTTAATACTTCTTATCATTATTATATATAAATGATAATATTTTCAAAATATCAGATTTTGATATCATATCCTTTTTTATATTCATTATAAAAATGAATAAAATCGATATAAATATCGTCTGCGCCAAAATGGTGCGTTTCTAATCAATACAGCTTCACACATTTCAATATTTTCGTGTACATCCAAAATCGAATATCAAAATCATATTTTGATCCTTTACTGAATATTATTTTAGAATATTCGTTATTTTATTTTATTCAACACATGAATATTTTTAATGGTTTATATATCCAATAAAAATGATATTTTTATTGTTTAAATATTTTATTCAACACATGAATATTTTATTAAATACGTGAATATTTTTAATCCTTTATATATTCAATAAAAATGATAGTTTTATTGTTTAATTATTTTATTCAACACATGAATATTTTTAATCCTTTTCTGAATATTATTTTAAAATATTCTTTATTTTCCAAATTGTAATGACACTCAATCAATTACCATATAGTGTTATTTATATGGATTCCATAAAACATATGTATATAATAACAATGATAAACAATCATCCATCATCCAAAGTGCATTACACAACTGCATAAGCATTAAATATAAATAATTAACACTTACAACAGTATGTCAACTAATCGATCGACATACAACTAAACAATTGGGATTAGTGTACGTCAAATATCATCCCAATACCCGTGTGGGGTTTCAATCTACAAACACATATTTTATTTGTGTAGTTGGGCGACGTGTAAAATTTATCGTCCCAATCAATATCAGTTAAATGGGTGTACATAAACAAATCGTCCGATTTGTAAATGAATATTCATTTTCCTTTCAGATAATTTTATGCCATTCATATATATGTTAAAAATTATATTTTTAACGATATAATATTATATTAAACACATGAATATTCTTACTAGTTCATACATTCAATAAAAATATTATTTTATTATTATTTAAACATATTATTCAAGACATGAATAAAATACAGTCAATTCAATCCAAACAAACATCAATGGTTTGTACAATCAATGGTGTCGGGTGCTACTAAGCACCATCTGCATCCTAGTATGTATTTAACTATAATATAAATTGAGAGAGAAAGAGTTATCACATTGGGATCCACTTCGCCATTCTTTATTGAAGATTGGATTTTTAAACTAAATTAAACGCGCGTTTAATTTAGCTAAAAATCGAACTTGCTCCATTTCCGTTTGGGTCAGTCCCATGTTGTGGAATTCGTCGAGAAGATTCTAACGCAATTTGAATCGTTGAATTCCAACCTCATATGAAGAAGATATGGTAATATTTGCGTTAATTACACAATTAAATTAATTAATTTTATAATTAAATGATTTATTTCTTTAAACCTTTGTTCCTGTATACCGCTTCGTTCACCCTTTCAAAACCCTCGACTCCAACAATCCATCGTCGCCGCCATGTCCCCTAGCCGAACAACCATCAGATTGTTCCACCAACGACGGCTCAACGTTGGCGAACTCTAGCCCATACCCTAACGAATTCGATCAAGCCTCCAACCCCAGAACCCGTTCCACAGCTTCCACCTTCGAGGCAAAAATTCTGGCAACTTAGGCGATTAAAACAAATCATGACCGTTGACATCCTAGAGCGAGTCGAGCTCAATGATTTTCCTATTGAAATTATTGAATTTTGTTTGATGGATTTAGATAAATCGAAGATTCAAATTCGAGAAAAAATCTGGCCATTCGAATACTGGTGGCGGCGGGTCTGAGGGATAGAGCTAGGGTTTTCTAATGTAGGGTATATATAATAAATATTTTATTATATTTAATTCTTTTAACTTGAAAAATACTTGTTCGTTGATACTAACTCCAACTCGAACTCAACGGCTATCGCACCAATCTAAATACCCCAATTCTGGACACAATGGGATATGTCCCGTGAGCCAATTCAACTGTTTTGATCATTTTTTTCTTAAATTAAAATATAAATCAACATATATTGAATTTAAACGTACATTTTAAATTCCCAGGCCCACATACTGACTCCAAAAATTAGAGAAAAATAAATCTGGCTATGTTTTGATGATACGGTCCTAACAAAAATAATTTCGTCGAATTTGGAGATTGTTTGAAAAATGGTCATTTTCCAGTCGATTAAATTCAAACTGAAATTACCAAACACGTTTAAATTCACTGTGCTCACATATTAATTCCAAAAATTATGAAAATTGAAACTTAACAATAATTTGACAATCCGGATTCAACAAAAGTGGTTTTGTCGAAAACGGAGGTCGTTTGCAAAATGGCCAATTTTAAGGGCTATCTATTATATTAAAAATATATATAGATTCCATAGCGACTATTTTAAATTTTAAACTGGACATAACTTTTAATTTATAAAGTGAAATCCCAATTTCTTACATTCATCAGAAAGATACGGTTAAATTGATTTGAACGTTTTTTGTTTCGTCCAATTCTTATTTAAAATGAATTCTGTATATCCAATTGAAATTAGAAATCGAATTTTCAAACTACCACGCCATTTCAGGCTCGTTTTGTAATCAAAATAAATTTATACGTTCTAACTTCGATTAAAATAAATTTTTAGTCGTTATTATTTAAAATAAATCATTTTAAATATTCAAAATCCATTAAAATAGCTAAAATAAAAATTTTAAATTGGTTCTGAAAACCCGGGTTGTTACAATCTCCCCCACTTAAAATCTTTTCTTCCTTGAAAAGGAACAGAGTTTTCATTCGAGTTTTCATTCTTTAACTTTTCAGTTTCTAAGAATTTTCTAATTTCTCAAAAATTTGGCTAACACCCTAAATTTACGAAAAATTTCGCCATAACCTCCTTTGTACGGAGAGACCTTTAAAACTGCAACTTGCCTCACAAGGCCCTCATCAATCCAAAAGAAAACGAAAAAGCCAATCGGTTCATAAAATCATCAAACCCAAGAAATATAGTAAACATGTACCTATTTGTAGGGCATACAATTTTATTCCTCTTCTTAGCTTCTATGCTATGACCTGTTCACACATATAAATGTACATGTATGCAATTCCAATTAATTTTCAATATTTTATTAGTTGAACTAATAATCAAACAACACAATCAATAATCAATTGGGTAATTAGCTTTTCAAACATATAACTTCTATATATATAGTCAAAAATCATATTTTTAGTGCAAATCACAACAATAGACCCTATCTAAGTTTTGGTTCTCACACCAGTCAATTGGAAATATATAGATATCCGACTTTTGAAGCTCGAACATAAATGGTGATGATGCCATGGTGATCATCAAAATCATCTCTGGGCGACTAGAGTGTGATTCTATATCTATCCAGTATATTTGAGACTTTGAATATACGTTCATGATGCGTATATGCAAAATCTTTATATACACGATTGTCCAAATTTAATCTAAAATAAAATACTCAAATGTGTATAATTTAATTTTCAAAATTTAAAATCGTTTTCATTTTTATTTTGAAAATAACACTCTTTCAACTCATTCTAGGATACTACTGATCCCATCTCTAACGAGTCATTCTCATTGGATATTACTAATCCAATCTCTAATGAATTATTTCGTTCGGTTTTAATGTGTCTTGTTCTCGAGCTCTATAAACCAAAAGCTCTGATAACAACTGAGATGACCCAAACTTGCCCATAAGGGAAAGCCCGGATTTCATTGAGTACAAGACGCATCAGAATGCAAACAGAAGAACATTTCATTACTATTACAAAAATTTACATCAGAGTACCAGAATATAACAGAGCACAAATAAATAATATACAGTAGAAAGTATCAGAGATTTAAAATACATAGCAGCGGAAAAATAATACATAACACAACTGAAAGGCATACACGGGTACAAAGCTTTCTGAACATAGCTTCAGCTGTAATCCAGGATCTCGGAAAGAAATATCTGCAAAAACCAAAACTACTAGCTACCCGTGTGGAAAATAAAGGCTCCCAGAGTTTAGGTAGAAACAATATACTCTGAGTCAGTCATGGGACTGGTGTGAAAACTAAAACAGTTATTAACTTGATTTTTAAAGTTAGGTAAATCAAGGGACCACGCCATATAACACGGAACGGATTATAACCCCAAGAATACTAGTGCATAAAACAAACAGCGTAATGCTAAAGAAGAAAAATGAAGTTATTATAAGACTCAGGTCCCATCACATAATGCAACGCAAGCCGGAGGATAGAGTTTTACCTTATAATAGCCAAATAATGCTTGATACGCGAAATTTCATATTTTATTATTCTATAAATGAAGAAATAAACTTCAAATATAAATGTATCAATCATGGACGACATAGTATCCCATGCTACTATGCCGCCATACTAGTTCTGCAATTAAAATCGAAATGTTACGTATTGGAAATTGGATTCCATCTATGAACCAAAGGAAGGGATCGTCTGAAACACCCCACCTCCGTTAGGGTCACTCTCAAAGGGAATGCCCTAATTTTGGTGGAGGTTTATAAGGATAAGTCACAGATATACAAGACAGATATAAGAACACATATTTGTAAACAGCGGAAAATCAACAAACTTTTATTTCATAAAAGCAAATACGTGTTACAAAACATCACCATGATTGTCTTACATCCTTTCCAAAAACATAACATAACATTTTCATAATCTGTCTTGAGTACATTATTTAAAGAAGCATAAATAAAACATAGATAAACTGCAAAAGCCCCATAGTGGATTGTCCAAAGCCATAGTTCAAAACAGGAAAGTCCAAGCAATACATTTCTCTTCTTCAAGCTGGATGTTAAGGTTGGTCAAGCTGCTGTGTTCCCTCCCTGTGGACCTGGGGGGGGAAACGGAAGAAAAGAAGACGAAAGAAAAGTAGAGTCAGACATAAAGCCTGAGTAAGTCTAGTACTATTTTGTCTATGAATAAAGAACTGGGTATGATAAGCATAAACAAGAAGTGGGCAAGCACTATAAACTTGGTTAAGTTGTCTAGGGTCGAATATACTATCGTACCCCATATTAATCTCTGAACCCATTTAACTAGTTTCCAATTGGCACCCCATAATCAGGGTGATGTGATCCATTCAATGATGATCGGCTCCTACTCGCATAGTTACATGTGTCTTACGGCCCCCGATGTCGTAGTTACCTATGCTGGTCCCACCATGGGGTGTATCAAGTCCCATGGTGGCGGCCCGACACAACCTTAGAGTGCACAGGTATGCTACTGGTGTCCAGTGCCTTATTTTTCTGCGCCGGAGTGTGTGCACGCCCGCACTCCGTTAGAACCTACACTGCTACACCACCGCCGTCGATTTGACCTCTTACAATCAGCCCAGTAATCGTGCCCCACCCTGCCTAGTTTCAGGGTATCCTGATACACCTTCTAGGGTTACTGCTGAAAAGGGTCCCCCATTACTAGGTTTTCTATCTCTAGCCAACATGCTAAGTTGGTTAAGTGTTTCCTAACCTAACCCCCACCAGTCCGTTTAGTTTAGCATGTTCCATTTTGATTAAGTCTTTAGTTCACTTAATCCTAACAATCCTGACTCAGCCTTAATTGTCTTATTAAGGCCCTGACCTCTCACATTAGACAGGTATTGTTGTGGCTGCCTGTTGCCGGTTGGTTCCGGGCAGTCTTACGCCACAACTCAGTCTAACCTCGGGTCCTTATTGGGCTCCATGTTTAACCTCCCACATTGGATAGGTATTGTTGTGACTACTGGACAGCCGGGCGGTTCCGGGCAGGTTTACATCACAACTCAATCCAACCTCGGGTTAAACACATCGAATTTTCTACATTTACATATTTTGTCATTCTTCTTTATTTCTTATATGTAAATATTTGCGGCCCATTATTAAGTTAATGGTGTAAAGGTTACACCAATCATTGGCCCAACCCATACTTGAACTTGGGCCCTTCTATTTTATATTTTCATTCATTAGTAATTTTAACCCAACGTTATTTTCCCCCGGTTTACACGTCCGTTTATTATATATATTGGGCCCAGCCTTTTAAAGCCCAATTTAGCCATGCGAAAAGGGGAGGCTTATGGCGTGATTACATACACAAAAAGGGGAAGGTGAGCGTATGAACTTGCGATATGACGTTGGGAATACAAAATAGAAACTGGTGTACTTGCATAGTAGTGACATATACTTTGGTCATAAAGCATAGGTGACATGAATCAAAGCATGTGAACTTGTAGTTGAGATAAGAGTCTAAATTGGGTATCATTATTGACACATAGTCATAACTACAACATGAACCTATACTTTTATTTATGCATAATGTCAAACATAAGCATGGCATAAATTTTTCTAACATAAGCATGGCATAATGTCAAACATAAGCATGGCATAAATATTTCTAACATAAGCATGGCATAATGTCAAACATAAGCATGGCATAAATATCTCTAACATGAAATCATGATTCTTACTTTAGTCATGTAAACTTGCAAAAAGGGATTTTGAATCTAATCCTAACTATATACCACATATGTCAACATATAATTCTTGTAAACAAGATAGACTTAATCATGGATTTCAATTATGCCAAATATCATTCATAGCCTAGCCATATTCATAAGTTTGCAAATAGGTTTTCTAGTACAAAAGCATGGCTTAATACATGATGCCAAATTCTCAACATAATTTCATATGGATAATAACCAAACTTGTTCCAATTACTTACAAAATGATTTATGCACAAAAATATACATCATGGTGGCATAGAAGCAAACCCCAAACTTGCATGAATTTAAATCAACTACATACATGTAGCTTCAACATGGATTACATAATTTGCGAAATATTCCAAACGTATACTTGCATAGAACTACCGCATGTAGTTCTTTATAATTGAATAACATAATCCAAACGTATATAAATTGATAAGAACGCACAAATATGAATAACTCTATTGCCACAATTCCAGCATACAAACCAACACAATTGTTTATTCATACCAAAGTAATACTCTACTTACAATGGTGTGACGAATTCTCTAATTTAGGGATTGAAGACGCAAATTCCTTTGTTGAATTGATTTGTTTAGGTTGCTTTAAGCTTTAGAATCTTCCTCCTAATCCTCTCTCCAATTTGGTGGCTACTCCTAGTCGTTCCTCAGCAACATGGCGGCTATGTTCTTATTTTTGAATGAATAGATTAGGGTTTAGTCTAGGGTTGTTTATATAGAGGTTAGGAACTGATTAGAGCCATTGATGTTGCCTGGATTGATCATAGCCATTCATCCTAAGGAGAGACGAATTAGAGCTTGCCACCTAGCCCTAATGACAAAGCAGACCACAGAAAATCGACCAACATAGAATAGGCCAGCCAGGTTAGACTGGGCTCGACCTGGTCTGGACCAGGTCGACACCCCTGTCGACAGGCCTGTCGACAGGCCTGTCGACCTGGTTAGACCAGGTCGACAGCCCAGTCGACCTGGGTGCGTCAGGCGGGATTTTTCCGCCCTGGCCCATTGGGCCCCATTTTCGAATTCAAATTTGATTTTCTGAGCTTATTTTATTCTGTTTGAATTTTAAACTTAATTCTCAAACTTCCGAAGGCCATATCTTCTTCATACGGACTCCGTTTTTCGAAAACTCGGACTCTATTTCGCGTATTTTTCCGAGACGAACGCAATGGCGTATCCCGTTTCCCTTAGTTCTTTGATTTCAGATTAATTATACTTTAATTTGTTAATTTCACAGTTATAGAGTTTGCGGGGTGTTACATTCTCCCCCACTTAAAAGGATTTCGTCCCCGAAATCTTCAAGTTTAGGAAAATGTATATCCTAACATCCAATCATCCATCTACTCATCCATCAAACACGAGCATCCATTGTCCTTAAAATACTTCTAATGCTTCATGATCATATGCGAAGTGTGTGTGTATATGAACTTATCTAATGCAAAATCAGGCGGTCTACTGATTCAGTTGACCTCCTTAATGCGAATTATGTAAGTGCCATGAATCCATCATGTATGCAAATTTTCCTATTCTTGATTCTACATGAGTGCACAATCATTCAATACAAATGCAACATCCATATGACAACACATTAATGTTCAACCATATACGAATGCAAACATATATGCATATGCAATATGAAGTGACTGAGCCGATCTAAAACCTAGATTGTGTGTGTATATGCAACCACGAGCAACCACTAGCAATCACTTGCAACCACTTGCAACCATCATCCATAACATGTTTCAACTACATGTTTTCATCCAAAAAGGTTTCTACCTAAAAGATACGGTCGAGGAAATATACCTAAAAAGATAGATAAAAGCGCAACTTAAGGAAAAAGGAAAGATCAAGGATGTACCCTCGAACAGAAAAGGGTAGGCCGTACGGATTCTAGCTTCAGTTTCCCAAGTCGCGTCTCCCTCAGCGTCGCTCCACTGAACTTTGACGAGCTTGACTTCACGGTTGCGTAGCTTCTTCACTTCCGTTCCTAAGATGCGGGTTGGAACTTTTCTTATGGTTGCTTCGCGTTCCACTTCGGCCTCTTCGAGGATATTTGGCTCTACCACTTCAGCAGACTCATGTAGACATTTTCGGAGATGTGAAACGTGAAAAACGTTGTGGACTCCAGCCAACTTCTCGGGTAGCTCTAATCTATAGGCCATTTTCCCAATTTTCTCGATAATAGGGAATGGCCCTACGAACCTTGGTGCTAGTTTTCCTGTGGTTCCAAAACGAACAACGTTCCTTAGCGGTGATACCTTGAGAAAAACTCTGTCTCCAACCTCAAATTCAAGGTCGGTCCTCCTCTTATCGGCATAGGACTTTTGTCTGTCTTGGGCCGTCTTCATCCTTCTTCGTATTAAGTCTACTTTCTCTGAGGTCTCTCGGATCATGTCTGGTCCAAGTATGAGCTTATCCGTGGACTCCCACCAACAAGTGGGCGATCGGCACGGTCTTCCATATAAGGCTTCGAAGGGCGCCATTCCGATGGTTGCTTGATAGCTGTTGTTGTAGGCAAATTCCACCAAAGGAAGGTGGTCTTCCCATGTCCCTCCGAAGTCGAGGACGCATAGCCTTAAAAGGTCTTCCAAAACTCTGTTCACTCTCTCTGTTTGGCCGTCGGTTTGGGGATGATAGGCTGTGCTCAAGCATAACTGCGTTCCTACTGCTTCTTGCAGACTTCGCCAAAACTCACTGGTGAAGATGGGGTCTCGGTCACTAACAATGCTAGATGGTATTCCATGGAGTCGAACTATTTCCTTGAGGTAAAGTGATGCTAGGGATGAGGCAGTTCTTTTACTTTTGACAGGTAAAAAGTGGGCGCTTTTAGTAAGCCTATCCACTATTACCCAAATGCTAGTGTTGCCTTTCCTAGACCTAGGCAGCCCATCGATGAAGTCCATTGAGATGCTATCCCACTTCCACTGCGGGACCTCTAGTGGATGTAGTAGTCCGCCAGGCTTTTTCTGTTCCGCCTTAACCTGTTGGCACACCATACACTTAGAAACGAATTCTGCCACGTCCTTTTTCATGCCGTTCCAGAAGAAAGTCCTTTTTATATCTTTGTACATTTTATCTCCGCCTGGATGTATCGTCATCTTGGAGTGATGTGCTTCCTCGAGAACCTTCTTTATTAAATCTTTTGTCTGTGGGACGCATAGTCTTCCATCTCGCCTTAGCAAACCCTTATCGTCAATGGAGTATCTGTTGAGGTGACTTGAAGTCTCACCCCTAATTAGCCTATCAATCATTTCCACAAGCTGCGGGTCTTCGCGTTGTGCTGCCCCTACCGAATCTACTAGAGTTGGGCGCACTTCGAGAGATGCTAGCAAGCCTGGTACGAAATCGGAGGAGGGCCTAAAGTCGAAGCTGGCTATAAACTCTAGGCTTTGTCTTTCAACAAACAACGGGCATAGGGTCAATTTCTTTCGGCTCAACGCATCTGCCACTACGTTGCCTTTGCCCGGAGTGTAGGAGATTTCGAAATCGTACGAGGCAAGAAACTCCATCCATCTTTGTTGCCTCAAGTTAAGATCCTTCTGCGAGAAAAGTTATTTCAACGATTTATGGTCAGTGTAAAGTTCGAACTTCTCACCTAGGAGATAGTGTCGCCAAGACTTGAGTGCAAAGACGATTGCGGCTAACTCAAGATCGTGGGTTGGGTAGTTCTTTTCATGCGCTTTCAACTGCCTCCCGCCATAAGCTACTACCCTTCCTTCTTGCATTAAGACGGCGCCTAGCCCTGTCCCACATGCATCCGTATAAACAGTGAACATCTTGCTCCCATCTGGCAGCGTCAAAACTGGGGCTGTTGTGAGAGCCCTTTTCAGTCGTTGGAAAGCAAACTCGCAATCCAAATCCCAATTGAACACTAGATTCTTCTTAGTCAATTTCGTGAGCGGAGCTGAGATTTTCGCAAAATCCCTTATGAACTTTCGATAGAAACCCGCTAGTCCTAGAAAGCTTCGGACCTCAGTCGCATTCCTTGGTGTCTTCCAATCCTGTACCGCCACTACCTTAGCAGGGTCCACTGCTAACCCTTGTTTGGATACTATGTGCCCAAGGAACCTCACCTCTTCCCTCCAAAAGTGGCATTTGGAGAACTTGGCTTTTAGTTGATGGACTCGCAAAGTTTCCATGATTGCCCTTAAGTGTTGAGCATGTTCCTCTTCACTCTTTGAGAAGATAAGGATATCATCTACGAAGACCACTACGAATTTGTTGAGGAAATCTCTAAATACCCTACTCATCAGGTCTACGAAGTAAGCAGGTGCATTTGTCAAGCCGAAAGGCATGACAAGCCATTCAAAGAAGCCGTCTGGGGTTCTGAACGCCGTTTTATCGATGCTATCTTCAGCCACCCTTAGCTGATGAAAACCGGTTGCTAAATCGAGTTGGGAGAAAACAGACGCTCCTACAAGCTGGTCAAATAAATCGTCAATTCTAGGGAGAGGGTGCCTATTCTTTTTCGTTAGCTTGTTGAGCTCCCTATAGTCAACACATAGACGGAGTGAACCATCCGCTTTTGTAGCGAACACCACTGGAGCGCCCCATTCTGAAATGCTCCTCCTAATGAACCCCTTTTCTAGAAGCTCTTTAATCTGTTTACTGAGCTCTTTCCTTTTTCGTGGAGCCATGTGTCTAACGGGCAACGCAACGGGCTTTGCATTATCTACAAGATATATGCGGAAGTCTATTTCCCGCTTCGGAGGCAAGCCCTTCACCTCTCCAAAGACATCCGGATATTCCCGGACCACTCTAACTGATTGCAAATTTTCAACAGAGGCATCTAGCGATTCAAGATAACTAAGCATAACCGCATACGAGGGACTACAAGAAATTTCCAAAGTATTACCGAGCTGGGTTAGGAGCCTAACAACCCTTTTCTCACAATCAGGGATGGCCCCATTACTGGATAGCCAATCCATGCCCAAAATCAAACCATACCCCGAAAAGCCCAAAACAAAGGCACTACATTGAAATTCTACACTTAGAATGGAAATTTTCAATCCCAAACAGATCATAGACAAATGAGCTGGGCCCCCAATTGGGTTTGAAACAATTAAGGGGTCCTCTACCATACTAGTTTTTAGGTGCAGAGATTCTACTAAAGCAGACGAGATAAAGGAGTGTGATGCGCCAGAATCAAATAAAGTGCGAACGGGGTGATCATAAAGATAAACTACACTTTCTACAGAAGTATTTATACCTCGCTGTTGCAGAGGTGGCGCTTCTAGCACATGAACCTGTGCCCCTGGGGTGGATCCAGCCCTCTGCCCCTGTCCGCGTTTCTTTGGGCAGTCCTTAGCCCTGTGGCCTGTCTCACCTCAAGAAAAGCACCCACCATTCTCCTTGGCCTTCTTTTTCCGGCAGTCCTTTACTAAGTGCCCCACTTTGCCACAGAAATTGCACTTCCTCTTCTCTTTGTTGCCTTTTCCGCCTTTCTTAAAGTCTGTCTTCTTAGGCTGCAAACCCTCTTTCTTCTTGCCCTTATCCTCTTCATTCAGCAATGCCATTTGCACCAATCTTTCATACGTGGCTCCCATGGGTATATGGGTCATGGCCAAACTGTGTAATGGCTCATTCAACCCTTTGACGAAACGGAGAGCCTTCTTGTGTGGGGTGTTGACTAGGTCAAGCCCAAACCTAGCCAGCTCATCGAATTGATTCACATACTCTCTGACTGTCTTGTCCCCTTGCTTAAGAAATAAGAATTTATCTAACTGCAAACTTCTTTCTGCATCTGAGAGAAATTTAGTCTCAAACCTTGCCCTAAAGTCCTCCCATGTCTCCACTGGTCTTTCAGCATTAGTGACTTCCCACCAGTAGGAAGCCTCGCCCTTCAATAGCCACACTGCCAATTGTACTTTTTGTCTATCTTCTACCTCAAAGATGATGAATAGGTCCTCCGTTTCTTTCAGCCAATTTCTAGCTGCTACGAAGGACTCAGTTCCATAGAAATCCCTTCCTCCCATAGCTTTAAAATCCTTACATATCTTAGCAAAAGTGTTTCCCCGAGGAGGAGGTGGAGGAAAAGGTGCCGCTGCAGCTGGATGATTCCCTGCAGCTGGGGGAGGAGGAACGGTAGGACCTGGCTGAGTGGCCCTTGCTTCTAAGAAGCGTCTAAACCAACCAGGTATTGGCACCCCTTCTGGCAAGTTAAGATTTTCAGACATGCTGAAACAAAAAGGATAGATTCAAAACGAAGGATAAGAGATAGTACCTATGGCTTTGGGGAGTGGACTTTGCCTTTTTAAAATAAAATCATATTTCCTTTTAAAAATGCTTCTTTAAATTTCCTTTTTGAAAATAATTTTTCAAAACTTTTTATCTTATCTGGTAAACCTATGCTCTGATACCAAGTGAAACACCCCACCTCCGTTAGGGTCACTCTCAAAGTGAATGCCCTAATTTTGGTGGAGGTTTATAAGTATAAGTCACAGATATACAAGACAGATATAAGAACACATATTTGTAAACAGCGGAAAATCAACAAACTTTTATTTCATAAAAGCAAATACGTGTTACAAAACATCACCATGATTGTCTTACATCCTTTCCAAAAACATAACATAACATTTTCATAATCTGTCTTGAGTACATTATTTAAAGAAGCATAAATAAAACATAGATAAACTGCAAAAGCCCCATAGTGGATTGTCCAAAGCCATAGTTCAAAACAGGAAAGTCCAAGCAATACATTTCTCTTCTTCAAGCTGGATGTTAAGGTTGGTCAAGCTGCTGTGTTCCCTCCCTGTGGACCTGGGGGGGGGGGGAAACGGAAGAAAAGAAGACGAAAGAAAAGTAGAGTCAGACATAAAGCCTGAGTAAGTCTAGTACTATTTTGTCTATGAATAAAGAACTGGGTATGATAAGCATAAACAAGAAGTGGGCAAGCACTATAAACTTGGTTAAGTTGTCTAGGGTCGAATATACTATCGTACCCCATATTAATCTCTGAACCCATTTAACTAGTTTCCAATTGGCACCCCATAATCAGGGTGATGTGATCCATTCAATGATGATCGGCTCCTACTCGCATAGTTACATGTGTCTTACGGCCCCCGATGTCGTAGTTACCTATGCTGGTCCCACCATGGGGTGTATCAAGTCCCATGGTGGCGGCCCGACACAACCTTAGAGTGCACAGGTATGCTACTGGTGTCCAGTGCCTTATTTTTCTGCGCTGGAGTGTGTGCACGCCCGCACTCCGTTAGAACCTACACTGCTACACCACCGCCGTCGATTTGACCTCTTACAATCAGCCCAGTAATCGTGCCCCACCCTGCCTAGTTTCAGGGTATCCTGATACACCTTCCAGGGTTACTGCTGAAAAGGGTCCCCCGTTACTAGGTTTTCTATCTCTAGCCAACATGCTAAGTTGGTTAAGTGTTTCCTAACCTAACCCCCACCAGTCCGTTTAGTTTAGCATGTTCCATTTTGATTAAGTCTTTAGTTCACTTAATCCTAACAATCCTGACTCAGCCTTAATTGTCTTATTAAGGCCCTGACCTCTCACATTAGACAGGTATTGTTGTGGCTGCCTGTTGCCGGTTGGTTCCGGGCAGTCTTACGCCACAACTCAGTCTAACCTCGGGTCCTTATTGGGCTCCATGTTTAACCTCCCACATTGGATAGGTATTGTTGTGACTACTGGACAGCCGGGCGGTTCCGGGCAGGTTTACATCACAACTCAATCCAACCTCAGGTTAAACACATCGTATTTTCTACATTTACATATTTTGTCATTCTTCTTTATTTCTTATATGTAAATATTTGCGGCTCATTATTAAGTTAATGGTGTAAAGGTTACACCAATCATTGGCCCAACCCATACTTGAACTTGGGCCCTTCTATTTTATATTTTCATTCATTAGTAATTTTAACCCAACGTTATTTTCCCCCGGTTTACACGTCCGTTTATTATATATATTGGGCCCAGCCTTTTAAAGCCCAATTTAGCCATGCGAAAAGGGGAGGCTTATGGCGTGATTACATACACAAAAAGGGGAAGGTGAGCGTATGAACTTGCGATATGACGTTGGGAATACAAAATAGAAACTGGTGTACTTGCATAGTAGTGACATATACTTTGGTCATAAAGCATAGGTGACATGAATCAAAGCATGTGAACTTGTAGTTGAGATAAGAGTCTAAATTGGGTATCATTATTGACACATAGTCATAACTACAACATGAACCTATACTTTTATTTATGCATAATGTCAAACATAAGCATGGCATAAATTTTTCTAACATAAGCATGGCATAATGTCAAACATAAGCATGGCATAAATATTTCTAACATAAGCATGGCATAATGTCAAACATAAGCATGGCATAAATATCTCTAACATGAAATCATGATTCTTACTTTAGTCATGTAAACTTGCAAAAAGGGATTTTGAATCTAATCCTAACTATATACCACATATGTCAACATATAATTCTTGTAAACAAGATAGACTTAATCATGGATTTCAATTATGCCAAATATCATTCATAGCCTAGCCATATTCATAAGTTTGCAAATAGGTTTTCTAGTACAAAAGCATGGCTTAATACATGATGCCAAATTCTCAACATAATTTCATATGGATAATAACCAAACTTGTTCCAATTACTTACAAAATGATTTATGCACAAAAATATACATCATGGTGGCATAGAAGCAAACCCCAAACTTGCATGAATTTAAATCAACTACATACATGTAGCTTCAACATGGATTACATAATTTGCGAAATATTCCAAACGTATACTTGCATAGAACTACCGCATGTAGTTCTTTATAATTGAATAACATAATCCAAACGTATATAAATTGATAAGAACGCACAAATATGAATAACTCTATTGCCACAATTCCAGCATACAAACCAACACAATTGTTTATTCATACCAAAGTAATACTCTACTTACAATGGTGTGACGAATTCTCTAATTTAGGGATTGAAGACGCAAATTCCTTTGTTGAATTGATTTGTTTAGGTTGCTTTAAGCTTTAGAATCTTCCTCCTAATCCTCTCTCCAATTTGGTGGCTACTCCTAGTCGTTCCTCAGCAACATGGCGGCTATGTTCGTATTTTTGAATGAATAGATTAGGGTTTAGTCTAGGGTTGTTTATATAGAGGTTAGGAACTGATTAGAGCCATTGATGTTGCCTGGATTGATCATAGCCATTCATCCTAAGGAGAGACGAATTAGAGCTTGCCACCTAGCCCTAATGACAAAGCAGACCACAGAAAATCGACCAACATAGAATAGGCCAGCCAGGTTAGACTGGGCTCGACCTGGTCTGGACCAGGTCGACACCCCTGTCGACAGCCCTGTCGACAGGCCTGTCGACCTGGTTAGACCAGGTCGACAGCCCAGTCGACCTGGGTGCGTCAGGCGGGATTTTTCCGCCCTGGCCCATTGGGCCCCATTTTCGAATTCAAATTTGATTTTCTGAGCTTATTTTATTCTGTTTGAATTTTAAACTTAATTCTCAAACTTCCGAAGGCCATATCTTCTTCATACGGACTCCGTTTTTCGAAAACTCGGACTCTATTTCGCGTATTTTTCCGAGACGAACGCAATGGCGTATCCCGTTTCCCTTAGTTCTTTGATTTCAGATTAATTATACTTTAATTTGTTAATTTCACAGTTATAGAGTTTGCGGGGTGTTACATCGTCCTTACCGAATTCGAGACACTCGAGCCCGTGCCTTCGGCTCAGCCGCAGCTGCAACTTGGATCTTAAGGGGAGGTCCAAACTTAGTGGATTAGATCATAGTTCCTGAAAAATATGTTTCCCCTCCCTATAGGGGCGTAAGTCTAGTCAGTATGTCGATCATGTCATCCATCAGCCCCGTAGTGACCGATATACCCGAGGTACCTCGCTTTCCATCATCCACATAAGTAAAAATATATGGGATCCATACCATGACACCACTCCTAGCTAGAAAGAAATGCATGTTTTCCCTGCAGTCCTCTCCTGTTTCTGGCTTATACCGGGGTGTGAGGCTCGCGAATTAACGCTAAACACAAAGCTATGTTATTTAAAACCGTGCTTTGATCATCAACCACAAGACTTTGATTTTCAAGAAAAGCCATGATCATTTGCATCTCAGCATGACAAACAGGCAATTCACGCCATGCGACTGATGTCTATCGATACATAACCTCTGAGCTCGTACGTCTCAGAGAAGGTTGTTAAGCAAGAGAATAAATTCTCCACCACCAAACAGATATATATTTAATAGAGATCGATAAACACAGATTAAAATCCATTGTCAGACACACATCCATTTACAAGTCCGTTCTGGGTATGAACGAAACCGGAGGCACCGTATTCCTCGTCCCATATGTCCAATACAGGAGCGAGGTCCTCGCATATCCGGTCGATCTCCAAGTACGTCTGGACGATCACCACTTACTACCTCGTATTGGGTGTACAGCCAAATCAAGACATCAATAATCATCCAAACGATGTGAAGACCTCCGGTCTTCGACCACCGTCTTCATCGTCGACTTATCGTCGAATAAGTTATTCAGAATGGGTATAAACCCAGACTTTCCGAATAACTCGCGCATATTTTAATCAAGTGCTATAAAAACTAAACATACACCTCATTCCAATTCAGAATATTCTTTTATTCAAATATTCTTTTCACAATTTAAACCAAAATAAGGTTTTCCATACTAGTCAGGATTAGCGAACCTTATCGAAGAAATCACTTGTTTTATTTCTCAGTCCCAACCTATTTATCCCATGGAGCAAAACAGGTAGTACTGCATATCTAACACCACTGTGTTATTGGCAAAAGTTACCATTTCCCGTTCAAATCAAATTAAAGATTTAACTATCGCTTGGAGCAAAACTGGTGATACTCCATTGTCGATCATTTCACGAATTTGATAAATTTAATTACCTTATTCCCATTTCAATCTAATTAAATATTCATTAAAACTCTAGTTTAGTTTGAATCCCAAAAATTATTTCTTAATGATTATTAAACTTTAGGAAAATAAATCTTGTCTTTAACTGGGTTAAAGAACTAATGTCATTTAAAACACAGTTCACACTAAACCCAAAATCACATTTCATTAATTATGGAATCTTCATGGAAAAAAGATCAACATATGTAATCAATATAAACTTCTATATCCAACCAATGATATAAATGGAATAATGGCAAAGCCTTTTAAATTCCATATATAGTAACGAGCTTCCTCCATAGAAGCTCACTTCGAATATTATGAAATCGAATTCCATTCCAATTTAATATATTAAATAAAAAACTTTACTTTGGGAAATTTCCATCAAATCTTAATAAAAGATTTATATATTCCAAATCACATTTCATTATTAATCGGGTTAAGGAACGAATGTTGTTAAAAACACAGTTCACAATAAACCCAATTCACATTCCATTTTATTCCAATTACTAAATATAATTGGAAACTCTAATAATTTTAATTAAAAGATTTATTCTTTTCACACAGGGTTTAAAAACAGTGTTATTTAAGACACCATTCACGATAAACCCAAAATCCAATTTGATATTAAATATAAGGCTCTAAATAGAAATTATATCGGCTTATATTCAATATCATATTCTGAAACCAACACATATCGTATAGGGAGTAACGATATATATCTATCTTCCAAATTCCTCCACAGTATTCGTATAACCACGGAATCCAATATTGAAATATCCCGAAGATAATTTCTACTCAAATCCATTCCAATTCATACATTGGAAAATTCTGGTTATTTTAAAACCATTCACAAATCCAATTTGTTTATTTAAAAACATTGGATTATCATTCTAGTTAATAACTACCATTTCGATAAAAATATTTTTTTATCTTTACAAACGGGGAATTTTTCATCCAAATTCTTTCCAAATTATTTATTATGATTTTACACAAATTATTAGTATTTTTAATAATTTTATCAAGGCCTGTACAATCGGTTTCCAATAACGGCCATCGAACTGCATCCATATCGACCTTTTCCAAATTTGATTTGGACATAATTCCAATTCCAACCGTTAGATTTCAAATCTCTTATATTCTTTGGAAAGCTCTTTCCGATACGAACCCAACTGTTCTGGTTTTAGGAGAATCCGATGGTTGGATCTCCTGCAATATGAATTCGAAGTCAATGGTCGAAATTCGCGAACGGTCGCTTCGCGACGCGTTCTATTCAGGCCATTAAATGTATATAATATATGTATTATATATATTTCGTCGATTTCCATTTAAAACGTATTTTATAAATCGTTTATAAATTCGTTTTAAAAATGATTCCAACTTCCATTTCAAATTTAAATCAAAATTGAATACTTCTTATCATTATAATATATAAATGATAATATTTTCAAAATATCAGATTTTGAAATCATTTCCTTTTCGATATTCACTATAAAAATGAATAAAACCGATATAATATCATCCGCGTCAAAATGGCGCATATCTAATCAATACGGCTTCACACATTTCAATATTTTCATGTCCATCCAAAATCGAACATCAAAATCATATTTTGATCTTTTACTGAATATTATTTTAGAATATTGGTTATTTTATTTTAGTCAACACATGAATATTTTATTCAACACATGAATATTTTTAATAGTTTATATATTCAATAAAAATGATATTTTTATTGTTTAAATATTTTATTCGACACATGAATATTTTATTCAACACATGAATATTTTTAATCCTTTATATATTCAATAAAAATGATATTTTTATTTTCTAAATATTTTATTCAACACATGAATATTTTATTCAATACATGAATATTTTTAACCCTTTTCTGAATATTATTTTAAAATATTCTTTATTTTCCAAATTTGAAGGAGACCCAATCAATTACCACATAATGTTATTTATATGGATTCCATACAGCACATGTATATAATAACAATGATAAACAATCACCCATCACCCAGAGTGCGTTACACAACTGCATAAGCATTAAATATAAATAATTAACGCTTACAACAGTCTGTCAACCAATCGATCGACATGCAACTAAACAATTGGGATTAGTGTACGTCAAATATCATCCTAATACCCGTGTGGGGTTTCAATCAACAAACACAGATTTTATTTGTGCAGTTGGGCGATGTGTAAGATTTATCATCCCAATCAATATCAGTTAAATGGGTGTACATAAACAAATCGTCCGATTTGTAAATGAATATTCGTTTTCCTTTCAGGAGAATTTTATGTCGTTCATATATACGTTAAAAATTATAATTTTAACGATAAAATATTTTATTCAACACATGAATATTCTTACTAGTTCATACATTCAATAAAAATAATATTTTTTTATTGTTAAACATTTTATTTAACACATGAATACAATACAGTCAATTCAATCCGAACAAACATAAATGGTTTGTACAATCAATGGTGCCGGGTGCTACTAAGCACCGTCTGCATCCTAGTATATATTTAACTATAATATAAATTGAGTGAGAAAGAGTTCTCACATTGGGATCCACTCCGCCATTATTTATTGAAGATTGAATTTTTAAACTAAATTAAACGCACGTTTAATTTAGCTAAAAATCCAACTTGCTCCATTTCCGTTCTGGTCAGTCCCATGTTGTAGAGTTCGTCGAGAGGATTCCAACACAATTTGAATCGTCGAATTCCAACCTCGTGTGAAGAAGATATGGTAATATTTGCATTAATTACACAATTAAATTAATTAATTTTATAATTAAATAATTTATTTCTTTAAACCTTTCTTCCTGTAAACTGCTTCGTTCACCCTTTCAAAACCCTCGACTCCAACAATCCATCGTCGCCGCCATGTCCCCTAGCCGGAACACCATCAGATTGTTCCACCAGAGGCGGCTTAACGCCGGTGAACTCCAGCCCAAACCCCAGCGAAATCGATCAAACCGCCAACCCTAAAACACGTTCGACAGCTTCCACCTTCGAGGCAAAAATTCTAGAGACTTAGGCGATTAAAACAAATCATGGTCGTTGACATCCTAGAGCCAGTCGAGCTCAACGATTTTCCTATTGAAATTATTGAATTTTGTTTGATGGATTTAGAGAAATCGAAGATTCAAATTCGAAAAAAATCTGGCCATTTGAATACCGGTGGCGGCGGGTCTGAGGGATAGAGCTAGGGTTTTCTAATGTAGGGGTATATATAATAAAAAATTTATTATATTTAATTCCTTTAACTCGAAAAATACTTGTTCATTGATACTAACTCCAAATCGAATCCAACGGCTGTTGCCCGTAGCTAAATACCCCCATTCCAGACACAATGGGATATGTCATGTGAGCCAATTCAACTGTTTCGATCAGTTTTTGTTTAAATTAAAATATAAATCAATATATATTGAATTTAAATGTACATTTTAATTTACCGGACCTACATACTGACTCCAAAAATTACAGGAAAATAAATTTGGCTATGTTTTGACGATACGACCCTAACAAAACTAATTTCATCGAATTTGGAGACTGTTTGAAAAATGGCCATTTTCCAGTCGATTAAATTCAAACTGAAATTACCAAACACGTTTAAATTCACTGTGCTCACATATTAATTCGAAAATTTATGAAAATTGAAACTTAACAAAAATTTGACATTCCAAATTCAAAAAAAGTGGTTTCGTCGAAAACGGAGGTCTTTGCAAAATGGCCATTATAAGGGCTATATATTATATTAAAAATATATATTAATTCCATAGCGACTATTTTAAATTTTAAACTGGACATAACTTTTAATTTATAAAATGAAATCTCAATTTCTTACGTTCATTAAAAAGAAATAGTTAAATCAATTCTAAATTACTTGTTTTTTCCAATTCTGATTTAAAATGAATTATGTATATTCAGTTGAAATTAGAAATCGAATTTTCAAACTACCCAGCCATTTCAGGCTCGTTTTATAATTAAAAGAAATTTATACGTTCTAACTTCGATTAAAATAAATTTTTAGTCGTTATTATTTAAACTAAATCACTTTAAATATTCAAAATCCATTAAAATAGCTAAAATAAAATTTTTAAATTGGTTCTGAAAATCCGGGTTGTTACAATTATTATATTTCGCTATTAATCCTTTATAATATTATACTTGAGCTTCGATTCTGTTATAAATAGAATCCTTTGTAAAAAAAATCCACCTGTTTATAACAACAATACTGCATTTGTTTTTAAAACATATATATAAATCTCGTTAACAAATTTAATATAAAAATCTTTACAAACCTTATATAAATACCTTTTTTAAATCTTACAATAATACCTTTTAATTTTTTTGATAATTAACATCTCGTACGAAACCTTATTTTTATTTTTATCAAAACAGTTCAACCTATCATGTGTAACAAACGTTACAGACTCCATTTCAGAACCTTTTTATATTCTTTATTTATACTCTTTTCAAATCATTACGAAAACTTATTCGTTGTTGAAAATCCCATAACGATCTTTTTAAGGATCCGTAGTTATAAATCAAATAGTTCAATTTATTTGTAATGATTGTTACAAATTCATTTTTCAACATTCTGACTTCATTTACAAATTCGATTTGTAAATTATTATTGCTAACTAATATTTCAATTACATTCCCAAACTCTTAACTCCCATTTACAAAATCGTTTGTAAATCATTTACGACACTTATATTCGTTGCCATTTCCGAAATCTTTTATGTTGCATATACTCTCGCCTCGATTAACATTCCGAACTTCGGAATATAACATTCCGAACTTCGGAATAAATCTCACTCGGCTTAACATTCCGAACTTCGGAATATCACATTCTGAACCTCGGAATAAATCTTACATCGTTATCTCATGCCATTTCCCAATTTCTCGATTTCCTTTTTCTAACTTCAAATGTTCATTGAATATTAAATTTAAGCCATCGTATTCGCTTGAAAATCCTTTTTATAACTTTGTTATAAATACTCGGGTTTTTAATATAAAACCTGTTCGTCAACTCCTTTCACCATTCAATTCGATTTCATTTCAACTTCGATTACTTTTTAAATGAATTTCAATTGATAAGTAATCTCCTAAATTATTATCAATTAAAATAATAATTTACTTCAATCATTAACTACAGAAATTGTAGTTAACTTTTTTTATTAACTAAAATAAATAGTAAGTTTCTTTTTAAAATATTATTAAAATTAAAACAATTATTCATTAAACTATTTTATTGAATTAATTCAAGAAAATTAATTTAATAATTATCCTTAGTCAAAAACAATTGATTTAGTCAACTCAATACATGATTAATTTGTTAACCAATTTCAATTGGTCCTTCCCTTAAATTAATTAATAATATAATTAATTTAAATAATTCCAATTAATTGTTTTTTAAAAACTATTATTCACCATCTTAACCATTAGGTTAATGTCTGCTGTAACACCCCACATCCGTTAAGGTCACTCACAAAGGGAATGCCTTAACTTCAGTGGAGCATTATGGGTACTGGAACAGAAATATTAGAAGACAGACATATATAAAAACAACGGAAAGTAAAGTGGAAGTACTTTAAATCAATTATTAAATATAATTGTTTACAATAAAAGCCCATCAACTTCCAATACCCAATTACATAGCTAAAATATATGTCTTGCTCAAAAACAAAGAAGCACGAAAATAAATTGTAGTATTCCCCAATAAAGCAAAGCAAGCAATAGCCAAGAGAAATCCAAGCAGTACAAAAAAGAGCCTTGGAGCTTGGTAAGATCCGAACTAAGCTGTATTCCCACCCTGCGAACCAGGGGGGACGAAAGAAAAAGAGGCGAAACAAACTGGGTCAGTCATAAAGACCGAGTAAGTCTAGTGGCTTTCAGCATAAAAATAGGTGAAGATAATATGGCATAAATAAACTGAAAGTAAACATAAGCATGATGACAAGGTAAGCTACAGGCACGATGAATCAAGTATAACATTCCAGATGAATCAAGTATAACATTCCATGCTTCCTATCAAGAGTATCATCACAAGGTTCCTACCAAGTATAACATTGCAAGGTTTCTATTAAGTATAACATCGCAAGATTTCTAAGCTTCACCATTCCACTATTTTCTTTGATTTCCTAAATTCTCTGCACCAACTGTACTTGTACCCCAACCCGTATCATCCTTTTCCATGTATATGTACAGTCCCTTACTGTATATCATACGGGTTTCATCACGTATTTCTATACTACTTCAACGTAGTGCCACCATTCTTGAAATTGTTTGGACTGCCACCCTTGTTCTGGCTAGGTTTCCTGATCATGAACTATTGCGTGTTCAACTAGGATTTATGCCACCTAGGACCACTAGGGATTATGCTACGTATTGAACATTTCCTAGATTCGATTAGGGTTTGTGCCACCTAGGACCACTAGGGATTATGCTACCTAATGAACAACACCCTTTTTCCACGTAACGATCTATTAATCGATCGGCTCCCTACAAGTCCTAGCTCGTTCATGTGTCTGTATCATACGGCCCAATCATGAATTGTAGTCACCTGTGCTAGGTCCACCATAGGGTGTATCAAGCCCTAGGGTGCCAACCACCGACACGAATCAAGCACGCACAGTGTAAACCTACCGGTGTCCAATGCCTGCTTTTTCAACTCCGGACTACGTGCACGACCATAGTCCGCCTGAACCTACAATGGCACACCAACTCAGCCGTCATTCTGGTCGCTTACAATCAGCCCAGTAATCGTGCCCTACCCTGCCTAGTTCCAGGGTACCGTGATACATCTAGTGGGTTACTGCTGAAAAGGACTACGCAACTAGGGTTTCCGTTTAGTAGGTTAAGTGTTGTCATTCAAGTTCGTGACTTAACCCGCCTACGTGTCATGTCAAATTGGCTAAGTGTTGTCGTTCAAGTTCATGACTTAGCCCTACGAATCATCTGTCAAGTTGGTTAAGCATATTCAAGCGGTTCATGACTTAACCCTATCAAATCATCGTGTTAAATTGGTTAAGTATATTCAAGCGGTTCATCAATTAACCCTATCAAATCATCATGTCCAATTGGTTAAGTATATTCAAGTGGTTCATGACTTAAACCTATCAAATCATCATGTCTAATTGGTTAAGTATATTCAAATAATTCATGGCTTAACCCGTCCACGTATCATGCTAAGTTGGTTAAGTATTATCTATATGTTCAAGTTGACTTAACCCTGCCACGTGTCATGTTATATTGGTTAAGTGTCATTAATCTAGTAATATTACCTAACCCACCCATTGGTCTGATTAACTATTATGTTGGTTAAGCCTACATTTGTAATTTTTACATGTTCTCTACTCATAATGGTTAGGTCCACATTTACATGTCAAATTTCCATGTCATCCCACCTAACCCTCTAACCATACCCACGTCTTATTATGGTTAGTATTCCTTAATTCATTCATTATGACGAACGAATCATGACCTCTCACATTAGACCGTGCATTTTGTGGCCACTATATTTGTCGGGCGATTCCGGGCAGATTTACACCACAAACTGGGTCTAACCTCGCGTCATAAACCATTACGCCTACAATTTGGCCTTCGACCTCTCACATTAGACTGACACTTTGTGGCTACCAGATTTGTCGGGCGGTTCCGGGCAGATTTACACCACAAACTGAGTCTAACCTCGTGTCAAAGGTTCATTAGTGGTCGTATTCCACCCAAAACCCCAATATCAGTTCATGTGTTTAACATATAGAAATGTTCATGTTCCAACCACGTTCATATTTCCAGTTATATATCAATTATCAAGTTCATAATTCACGTTTTTTCCCAAAACGTATTCCCAAATTATTATCATAATTCATTATAAGGTTATGCCAAGTTATAGCCTTTTATTTACAATACATGCCAACTACCCAAAACCCAACTTAGGCACATTCATATTAAACCTCTACCAAGTCATAAATTTTCACATATGTTCCAACTCCAAAATTTTACATAATTAACATATGCCTAAGTTCTAGATTACATGTTAGTTTTTACATATGCCCAATTCATACCAAATTTACATATGTTTAATTCACGCCATTTCACATGTATGCAAATTTTATACCAATTTACACAAGTACCAAGTTTCATGCCGTTTACATATATCAATATTCTTGCCATTTTACATAGGTCGAGTTTCATACCAAACTACATGTATTCCATGTTTAAACCATTTTATCCAAATTTACAATCTTTAATTATAGCGATAATACTCATATCCCCATTTCATGTTATGCCGTCAATTCCACCAAACATATATATATATCCAATATAGACAACATTCCCATATTTCCCCGTATTCAATCGTATGCAAATCACGGTTTAGGCCTAGGTCCGAAATTGACCTAGGTTCATTGAAAGAAAATAAATTGGGGAAGGTAGAATTTGTATAACAATCAGTATAGAGAGGAAAAACTGGCATAAAAACATCATCTCTGGCATAAAAGATAGATCTTGACAATAATATCAATATGAATCAAGAAAAACTGATTTACAACAGGCTGAATAGATCATAAGCTTGACATGAGAACGAACATAGAAAAGTCCCAGAACTCAAGATTCAAGAAGCAACAAAAATAGATCTGAATCAATAAACATACTTAAATCCAATTCCACTTTATTCCATGGCCATATTATAATTAAATGTTTAAATCTAAAAACAACTAGAACTTACAGAGCATGACTAATGAATTAAGAACTGAATTTGTTGTAAAAATGTCGCGGCGTTGTTAATTTATTGTCTTGAATCATTGTAGAAGCCTTGTTCTTTGGATTGATTTGAGTTTGAATGTTTGTACTTTGATTTGGAGACGACGGCCAAGGTTCAAGAGGTATTTTAGCAGCATAATGGTCTAAGAATGATTTGATATGAATTAGGTTTGGTCTAAGGGTGTTTTTATAAGTGTAGCAACTAGTTTAGGCCCTTAGATTAACCCTAGAATCAATCCGAACCATCAAAACACATCTCAGGCTTCAAAAATGAGTTCAGGGTCAAAACAGGCCGACCAGGTCGACCTGTAAGGGGGGAGGTCGACCACATGGTCGACCTGGAGGGTAGGTCGACCCTAGGGTCGACAACATGGTCGACATGGTCCCCAGGTCGACCCCTAGGTCGACCTGCCTAGTCTTGTGCTGCCTAAAATCTGCTGAATCTTCTACAGGCCATAACTTCTTCATTCGGACTCCGATTTTCGAAAATTCGGACTTTATTTCATGTAAAATTTTGAGACGAACGCAATGGCATAACCTGTTTCCCTTGATTCTTATTTTAAAATTTAATTCTGCCTTGATTTATAGTTTTAACATGTTATAAAAGTTCGGGTTGTTACATTCTTCCCTCCTTAAAGGATTTCGTCCCCGAAATTTTCAAGTTAAGAGGAATGCATCCTATCATCCAATCAACCTTCTACTCAACCATCATTCACAAGCAACCATTGTCCTTAAAAGATTTCTAATCCTGTATGAACATATGCATGCAGTGTGTGTATATGTTCCTTGTCTAATGCAAATGATCAGGCCTGATTGATCTTTTTAAATGCAAAATATGTGCCATGAATCCAACATGTATGGAAATAGTCCTAGTCATATAAACACTATATGTGTGCACAAACATCCATCCATATGCAACATCCACATGATAACACATTCAATTCCATCCATAAACAAGTATAAACATTCATGCATATGCAATATGAGATGTGACTGAGCCGATCTAGTGCCTAACGTGTGTTCATGCATCCACGAGTAACAACTAGCAACCACTTGCAACCATCAACCATAACAAGTCTCAAACACATGTTTACATCCAATTGTTCCTACCCAAAGATATAGTCGAACGATAGAAGCAAGTAAAAACTTTGTGCCCATTAGGCAATGTCAAAACTGGAAATCTATGTCACATATATATTGATTAGGAGAACAACTCCCTAAGCACCAGCCTGAAGACCGAAATCAACATCAGGCTGACACCCAAAGAATTACTTAACCCATCGGACACCCTCAAGCCCCAACATGTATTACTAACATATAAGTCATACTACCTATGGGGTTTGCAACAGAAATAAGATTGAGAATAGGACCTAGAGGATATACATAAAAGATAGCATGCAAATAATCTCTACAGGAAAAGAGGGATCAAGGATATACTCTTAAAAAGAGATATGATGCGCGTATCTAGTCTTCAATCTTCTAAGTCACATTTCCTTGAGCTTAACTCCATTGTGCTTTGTCTGTCTTTAACTTCATAATTTCTTAATTCTTGTTTCCAAAATATGAGTTGGAACTCATTTCACTGTTGTCTCTCGTCCCATTTTCCATTATCCTCCTTCTAGTATACTCGGCTCAAACATAACTGCGTACTCATGGTTACATGCAAGCTCTCCAAAATTCACTAGTGAATCTTGGATCTCGTTTATGGGGTATTCCACGCAGAAGGATTATCTCTTGCAAATAAATAGATGTCAACCATGTTGCCAAATGTACTTAATAAGGTGATTTCCTATAACTCATGCATAAGCGAAATGAACCATCCACCTTAGTGGCGAACACTACTCGGGATCAATAGATGTATCAAGAGATTCTAGGTAACTAAGCATGGAAGAACCCTAAGGGTTACACTAGAATTCGTGGGAATTACCAAGGCAAGCCAAGAATCTAACTACCCTCTTTTCATACTCAAGAATGGCACCATTACTGGATAACCACTCCATCCCTAAAATCAACCCATAGCCCAAAAAAAAACATAAGCATTACTTCTAAACTCAACACTTAGCATAGACATTCCCAAATCCAAACGAGTCATGAATAAATGAGCCAATTCCCTAACAGGATTTGAGAATAAAATGGGATCCTCTACAACGCTAGTACTAAGGTGCAGAGACTCAACTATCGAAGCAGAAATAAAAAGGATGCGATGTACCATAATCAAAAAGGGTACGAACAGGATAGAAAGATAAACTAGACTTTCCTACAGAAACATTTCTACCTTCTTGTTTTGAGCCTCATTCGCCTTAACCACTCTTATCCCCACTTATATAACGTGTTAACATGTCTCTCGAGAACTACCTCCATCGCACGACAACCCTACAAAGCTTGAAATAAGATTAGTTGCAGATGGAACTAATGTGACTACAGATGGAGGAAAGAAAGGAAAAGGGATTCAAACAAGGAAACAAAGGATAATGCTAATGGCCTTTGGGGAATAGCCTTTAAAAATAAAACTTTTCTTGAAAAATGCTTCTTTGTAAATGGTTTTGAAAATAATTTCAAAAGGTTTTAAAAACTTTTGCCCAGTCTGGTAACCTTTTGCTCTGATACCAAATGTAACACCCCACATCCGTTAAGATCACTCACAAAGGGAATGCCTTAACTTCAGTGGAGCATTGTGGGTACTGGAACAGAAATATTACAAGACAGACATATACAAAAACAACGGAAAGTAAAGTGGAAGTACTTCAAATCAATTATTAAATATAATTGTTTACGATAAAAGCTGATCAACTTCCAATACCCAATTACACATCTAAAATATCTGTCTTGCTCAAAAACAAAGAAGCATGAAAATAAATTGTAGTATTCCCCAATAAAGCAAAGCAAGCCATAGCCAAGAGAAATCCAAGCAGTACATGAAAGAGCCTTGGAGCTTGGTAAGATCTGAACTAAGCTGTATTCCCACCCTGCGAACCTGGAGGTGGGGGGGACGAAAGAAAAAAAGGCGAAACAAACTGGGTCAGTCATAAAGACTGAGTAAGTTCTAGTGGCTTTCAACATAAAAACAGGTGAAGATAATATGGCATAAATAAACTGAAAGTAAACATAAGCATGATGACAAGGTAAGCTATAGGCACGATGAATCAAGTATAACATTCCATGCTTTCTATCAAGAGTATCATCATAAGGTTCCTACCAAGTATCACATTGCAAGGTTTCTATTAAGTATAACATCGCAAGATTTCTAAGCTTCACCATTCCACTATTTTCTTTGATTTCCTAAATTCTCTGCATCAACTGTACTAGTACCCCAACCCATATCATCCTTTCCATGTATTTGTACAGTCCCTTGTCATATATCGTACGGGTTTCATCACGTATTTCTATACTACTTCAACGTAGTGCCACCATTCTTGAAATCGTTTGGACTGCCACCCTTGTTCTGGCTAGGTTTCCTTATCATGAAATATTGCGTGTTCAACTAGGATTTATGCCACCTAGGACCACTAGGGATTATGCTACCTACTGAACGTTTCCTAGATTCGATTAGGGTTTATGCCACCTAGGACCACTAGGGATTATGCTATCTAACGAACAACACTCTTTTTCCACGTAACGATCTATTAATCGATCGGCTCCCTACAAGTCCTAGCTCGTTCATGTGTCTGTGTCATACGGCCCAATCACGAAATATAGTCACCTGTGCTAGGTCCACCATAGGGTGTATCAAGCCCTAGGGTGCCAACCACCGACACAAATCAAGCGCGCACAGTGTAAACCTGCCGGTGCCCAATGCCTTCTTTTTCAACTCTGGACTACGTGTACGACCATAGTCCGCCTAAACCTACAATGGCGCACCAACTCAGCCGTCGTTCTGGTCGCCTACAATCAGCCCAGTAATAGTGCCCCACCCTGCCTAGTTCCAGGGTACCGTGATACATCTAGTGGGTTACTGCTGAAAAGGACCGCGCAACTAGGGTTTCCGTTTAGTAGGTTAAGTGTTGTCATTCAAGTTCGTAACTTAACCCGCCTACGTGTCATGTCAAAGTGTTATCGTTCAAGTTCATGACTTAGTCCTACGAATCATCTGTCAAGTTGGTTAAGCATATTCAAGCGGTTCATGACTTAACCCTATCAAATCATCGTGTTAAATTGGTTAAGTATATTCAAGCGGTTCATGACTTAACCCTATAAAATCATCATGTCCAATTGGTTAAGTATATTCAAGCGGTTCATGACTTAACCCTATCAAATCATCGTGTTGGTTAAGTATATTCAAGCGGTTCATGACTTAACCCTATCAAATCATCGTGTCCAATTGGTTAAGTATATTCAAATAATTCATGGCTTAACCCGCCCACGTATCATGCTAAGTTGGTTAAGTATTATCTATATGTTCAAGTTGACTTAACCCTGCCACGTGTCATGTTATATTGGTTAAGTGTCATTAATCTAGTCATATTACTTAACCCACCCATTGGTCTGATTAACTATTATGTTGGTTAAGCCTACATTTGTAAGTTTTACATGTTCTCAACTCATACCGGTTAGGTCCACATTTACATGTCAAATTTCCATGTCATCCCACCTAACCCTCTGACCATACCCACGTCTTATTATGGTTAGTATTCGTTAATTCATTCATTACGACGAACGAATCATGACCTCCCACATTAGACTGTGCATTTTGTGGCCACTGGATTTGCCGGGCGGTTCCGGGCAGATTTACACCACAAACTGGGTCTAACCTCGTGTCATAAACCGTTACGCCTACAATTTGGCCTTCGACCTCTCACATTAGACTGACACTTTGTGGCTACTGGATTTGTCGGGCGGTTCCGGGCAGATTTACACCACAAGCTGAGTCTAACCTCGTGTCAAAGGTTCATTAATGGTCGTATTCCACCCAAAACCCCAATATCAGTTCATGTGTTTAACATATAGAAATGTTCATGTTCCAACCACATTCATATTTCCAGTTATATATCAATTATCAAGTTCATAATTCACGTTTTTGCCCAAAACGTATTCCCAAATTATTATCATAATTCACTATAAGGTTATGCCAAGTTATAGCCTTTTATTTACAATACATGCCAATTACCAAAAACCCAACTTAGGCGCGTTCATATTAAACCTCTACCAAGTCATAAATTTTCACGCCATTTCATACCAAGTTATAGCCTTTTATTTACAATACATGTTAGTTTTTACATATGCCCAATTCATACCAAATTTACATATGTTTAATTCACGCCATTTCACATGTATGCAAATTTTATACCAATTTACACAAGTACCAAGTTTCATGCCGTTTACATATATCAATATTCTTGCCATTTTACATAGGTCGAGTTTCATACCAAACTACATGTATTCCATGTTTACACCATTTTATCCAAACTTACAATCTTTAATTATAGCGATAATACTCATATCCCCATTTCATGTTATGCCGTCAATTCCACCAAACATATATATATATATATATATCCAATATAGACAACATTCCCATATTTCGCCGTATTCAATCGTACTCAAATCACGGTTCAGGCCTAGGTCCGAAATTGACCTAGGTTCATTGAAAGAAAATAAATAGAGGAATGTAGAATTTGTATAACAATCAGTATAGAGAGGAAAAACTAGCATAAAAACATCATCTCTGGCATAAAAGATAGATCTTGACAATAATATCAATATGAATCAAGAAAAATTGATTTACAACAGGCTGAATAGATCATAAGCTTGACATGAGAACGAACATAGAAAAGTCCCAAAACTCAAGATTCAAGAAGCAACAGAAATAGATCTGAATCAATAAACATACTTAAATCCAATTCCACTTTATTCCATAGCCATATTATAATTAAATGTTTAAACCTAAAAACAACTAGAGCTTACAGAGCATGGATAATGAATTAAAAACTGAATTTGTTGTAAAAATGTCGCGGCGTTTTTAATTTATTGTCTTGAATCATTGTAGAAGCCTTGTTCTTTGGATTGATTTGAGTTTGAATGTTTGTACTTTGATTTGGAGACGGCGGCCATGGTTCAAGAGGTATTTTAGCAGCATAATGGTGTAAGAATGGTTTGATATGAATTAGGTTAGGTCTAAGGGTGTTTTTATAAGTGTAGCAACTAGTTTATTACCTTAGATTAACCCTAGAATCAATCCGGACCATCAAAACACGTCTCATGCTTCAAAAATGAGTTCTGGGTCAAAACAGGCCGACCAGGTCGACCTGTAAGGGAGGGAGGTCGACCACATGGTCGACCTGGGGGGTAGGTCGACCCTAGGGTCGACCACATGGTCGACATGGTCCCCAGGTCGACCTACCTGGTCCTGTGCTGCCCAAATTCTGCTGAATCTTCTACAGGCCATAACTTCTACATTCGGACTCCGATTTTCAAAAACTCGGACTCTATTTCATGTAAAATTTCGAGACGAATGCAATGGATTAACCCGTTTCCCTTGATTCTTACTTTAAAATTTTATTCTGCCTTGATTTATGGTTTTAACATGTTATAAAAATTCGGGTTGTTACACCATTGCTTATAAATAAGATTAAAATCAGAATTTACTTTATAATATCATTTAATAATTATCCATAAACTTAATTAGTAAATACTAAATATTTATTTTCCTTTACAAAATAATAGATTTCAAAATCTATTTCCTGTTATAAAATAAATTTTAAAACTTCACTTTTCTCGATTCACCTGACGGTAAATCCATATTTGGAAAAACGATTGATTTATAGGCCATATACTGCCAATTACTCAACCAATATTACCCATTGGTTTAAATAGAACAAATGTTGAATTTCAGATCAATGGTCAACAAATTAAATCAATCAGAACACTTTATATAATGGTAATATGAAAATAAACAACATTAAATATATTTGAGGAATCCCGTTGGATCCCTCCAACCTATACTTCCCTGCATTCACATAGATTATTTCCAATAATATTATTCAATTCAATTTAACTGATAATTTTAATGACAGTAAATAACGACTATTTAACATCACCAAATTAACCAAACAATTCAAACAATTAAACACGTTTATTTCATAAACGTGACCAATAAGGTAAATTACCTTAATTGGGACCAATCATTAAAATAATGATTTGGTTTTTCATTGAAATTAAACAAACGCTTAATTTCATCGGTTCGGTCAATTTATAAATATATCATTAACAAACAACAAATAGTCAACAAATAGCAATCATAACACACAAAATAAAAACCCGACTTATATAAAATATAAGTGGGGAATACTGAGTGAGTTTAACTCACCTTGATTTCATTAGCTGAATGATTCTGTTGCAGTTAAATTAAACAGTCATTTAATTTAACTGTAAATTCCATTTGCTTCCAATCCTATCCAAACTGGTTCCATAATGTAGTGTTCTTCACCACGATCCTGGTGCTTTTTGTTCCGTTTAATTCCAATAAACTAGTAAAAAGTTATTACATTTAATTTCACGTTTTAAATATAATAATTAACTAACTATTTAATTAATTATAATCAGCTAGTTATCATATATATTATATTACGTGGTCTTGGTTTAGAAGAAGGCGACCACCCAAAAATTTCCCAACTTCCATCAACGTTCTGCGTAATTTCCCAATTCTTAATCTTTGTTTCCAAAGTGGTTGTGCCCAACTTAAATACCAATCCCTTTCTAGTTTGTAAATACGACCCACGTTAGTACGTTGTTGTGAATCCATACCGCCCAATAAGTTATTATATATTATATTATTTTTTAACATTCGATTATCCAACTTTTAACACAGGCTGATCCCATTTTGCTCATCCTGTTTTCTTCATCCCTGTACATTTCCAGGCTTCACGTAGGCATGTATACATCTTTCGTTCAGTACATTGGAAAATTAATTAAACACAATGGCCCATTGATTAAGAACTAATACTGTAATAAATAAGTAAACTAATTACTTTTTAAGTTTCACGTTATGATTCCTGGCCGATACTCTTTTCCTTTCCATTCTTCTTCGTATTGCTGTGACCCAACACATCCAAACGAACATCCCAAACCGCGTCGCCTAGATGAATGTCGACCGATCATTAGAGACCGCCTATGGTTGTGCCTCCACCTCCTTCGTGTTCTACATGAGTGCCATGCTCCATGATGATGTCGTTCACTGATAAACGCCTCTCGACCACCAGAGCTTCCCGGTGCTGCTCCGATCACCTCAGCTAACCAAACGCTATCGCCATTGTAACACCCCAATCCATTAATGTCACTCATAAAGGGAATGCATTAACTTCTATGGAGGTTTTAGGTGAATATAGAACAGTAAAATTACAACAAGACAGATATAAAATAGTACTTGGAAATTTAAAAACTTTATTTCAATTGCAGCAGAAGTCAAAATATGTTTGATTACATCATAACACCATAATCAAAGTCAAGTACAATATCTATCTTGATAAAACAAGTACATAATCCCATTACATAAATAGCCATTAAAAAGAAAGATAACAAGCTGGACTTTACTTCAGCAGTCCAAGCTTTCCAAGAGATAAGCAATCCAATCAGACTCCACTGGAACTTGGCCCAACCTGAGGACCAGAAGGGAGAAGAAAAAAAGATGGAAAAGAGGGGGTCAGACATAAAGTCTGGCGAGTATGATAATTCTACAATACTATTATCAAAATAACTGGACTAAGGCATAAGCTGGGAAACAAGGAAAGGTCTATGAAAGAGCAGATTAAGGACATAGACAATCACTAAAGGAAACGTTATAGGCGCTCCTAAATACTAAAGGATAAACACTATACTGCACCACACCAGTCACCCTAAAGATTGATCCCACTTAGCTTCACTTAGAAACTTTCTTAATGGCTTTACGTACTCCTAGCTGACTACATAGGTGCCGCCTGCCCCTATCTCCACTAGGTGTACCCCACTTTCCATTTTTCGATCGGCTCCCTACTCGTAGATACCCGTGCTGGCCCCACAGTGGAGTGTATCATTCCCCTAAAGTGGCAACCCGATATAACGGAGATGCACGGCTTATACCTACACAATGCAACAACGTCTTACCTACCAGCCCGGGTCCACACACGCATATGAAACCCGTTGGACTTGCGTTGCCACCGCTCCCTGTTTTGGCCTCTTATAGTCAAACCCAGTATGCGTGTCCCGTCCTCGACTTGGGTCGAGCCCACAAAGATACGTTTTGGGATACTGGTTGAAATGGGCCCCCATTATTTCCCACAAGCATTCCACCTAAGCTTGTCCCATTAGTCCATCCACTTAACCCACTTAGTCATGTTCATTTACATGCGTATTTGGTTAAGTCTAATCGTATTTCAAATGCCTCTAAAGGCAACCACTAGATTCCTCATGCCACCCAAGGCACCTACTTAACCCCCATGTCCCACCTTACATGATTATCTGGTTAAGTATTTCTTAATTCATTAAGGCCATAACCTCATAAAGACCTCTCACATTAGACTGGCATTTATGGCAGCTGGATTTGCCGGGCGGGTCCGGGCAGTCTTATACCATAAAAGAGCCTAACCTCGTGTCTTTACAATTGTTATGCTTTAGTTTGGGCCTAGGACCTCTCACATTGGGCCGACATTTGTGACTACTGGATTTGCCGGGCGGGCCCGGGCAGGTTTACGTCACAAACGGGTCCAACCTCGTGTCCTAAGCATTGATTATTATTAATAATCCACTTTCCCCAATTTTAATAATTCCCTATTTGAATTATTAATTAATTCCAAATTTAGCAATGTCCATAATTGACTCAATTATGGACATCCATTTAAGGCATGCAAAATCATATCAATTGCACCCCAATTTATTAATTCCTAATATCACCCCTACCCCACGTTTGAACGTTTATTCGCAAAATGTATGCTAGACCCGATTAGTCTAACTCATAGCATAAAAGAAAATATTCACAACAACAACATATATATGTGACTAAATAAATCATAACAAGGGGTGAAACTTGCATACATCCAAAATTACAACTTGCATAAGGTTATACATGTCATGGATCTAAGGGTGTCAACTTATTCATAATTCACATAATATGATTTTGATCAAATTTCATAAACATGTATAGGACATGTGTGAATCAACATCATTAACAATATGGTTTTATATGGGTACACCTAACTCAATAGGCAAATTCCCAAAAATCAAAATTCATTTAATCATAGATTCATGTATATGGGTACACCTAACTTAATAGGCAAATTCCCATATTCAAGATCCAATTAATTTGTAGATTCATGTATATGGGTACACCTAACTCAATAGGCAAATTCCCATAATCAAGATCTATTATATAAAAAAAAACATAAACTTTAAACATGATCCAATTCGCATAAATAATAACATCATGATTTTACAACTTGTATAATTCAACACAACTTAACATGACATCATTATCATATAACATAAGTATTTCAACATATGTGATAATATGAGATCTACAACATATATAAGATTTACAACATAGCATATCATAATTTGCAACATAGCATGATATGATTTACAACATAGCATAGCAAGATTTACAACATGGCATAACATGATTTATAACATAGCATAGCATGATTAATCACATATGACATAGCATAGGATTATTTACAACATAATCACTACAACATAACAACAAATATATGATAACATAATAGCATAACAAGAGATCCACAACATAATTTACAAATACATAACAATTCATATCACTTTCTTGTGATCCATTCATAACTTAATCAAATTATTTTATAATAATATTGTGAGATTCATCATACTCACAATTTTTAAAGAAGAGAAATAGAAAGAGAGAGAGCTTTTGATTTGATTTGAGTAGATTTAGTTTGTAGATTAGGCCTTCTTCTTCTTTAGTTTGTGACGGCTATGCTGAACTCCACGGCAACGGCATGTCGGTAGCTCTCCAATTTTTCAAGTGATTTAGGGTTAGAGTCTACCCACTTATTTATAGATGTTAGGATGCATTTAGGCCATTAGATTTACCCTAGAATAGATTAGAGCCATTAGATTTCGTCCAGCCTTCAAAACACAGCCCGAAAACCCAACCAGATGCACCCAGGTCACCTGGGCTCGACCAGGGAGGTCGACATCCAGGTCGACTCCCAAGTCGACCTGCCCCCCCCCCCCCCCCAGGTCGACTCCCAAGTCGACCCAGAGGTCGACCTGGTCTGGGCGGGAGTTTTCCCGCCTGCCTCCATTTCTGTGTTTTTGAAATCTGTTTTAAAATTTGAATTTTTCGTGAAACTTCTCGAGGCCATATCTCGGTCATACGAACTCCGATTCACAAAATTTCGGACTCTATTTCGCGTATTTTTCCGAGACGAACACAATGGCGCACCCCGTTTCCCAATATTCTTATATTTGAAATTAATTATTCTTTCATTTGAGAATATTAGTATTAACTGATTTACGGGGTGTTACATTCTCCCCTCCTTAAAGGATTTCGACCCCGAAATCTTCAGGTCAAGAAGAATGTTTAACCTAACATCCAATCAACCATCTACTCAATCATCAAACACTGGCATCCACTGTCCTTATAGACTTCTAATGCTTTTATGTTTAAATGCATAGTGTGTGTATATGTCCGTATCTAATGCAAAATCAGGCGGTCCACTGATTCAGTTGACCTCCTTGATACAATTCATGATAGTGCCATGCATCCATTATGTATGCAAAAGATCCTAATTGCTTATATACTACTTCTATATGCGTGCACATCCATTCAACCGAATGCAGCATCTATATGATGGTACAACCATTATACACCCATTATACTAAATGCATTCATTTATGCAATATGCAATATGTAGTGACTGAGCCGATCTAGTGCCTAAAGTGTGTGTATATATGCATCCACGAGCAACCAGTAGCAAACACTTGCATCCATTTTGCCTCCATCATACATAACATGTCTCAAACACATGTTTCAACCATAGGATTACCCTAACTAAAGGTCAAAGGTACTAATGAGAGGACATACTAAAGATAAGATAAGATAAGATAAGCGATAAAGGAGAAATTAAAAGACATACCCTCAAAAAGAAAAGGGTACAATGAACGCATCTTCTCTTCTGTCTCCCAAGTAGCGTTGCTCTCATCATCTCCCCATTGCACTTTAACTAGTCTGACCTCTCGATTCCTCAACTTTTTGATCTCCGACCCAAGAATGCATGTAGGAGCTCGTCTAATTGTTGCATCACGCTCTATTTCCACCTCTTTAAGCAAGCTCGGCTCTACCACCTCCGCGGTCTTGTGCAAACACTTCCTTAAATGTGATACATGGAATACGTCGTGTACTCCACTAAGTTTCTCAGGCAACTCCACCCTATACGCCATCTTCCCAATCCTGTCTTTTATAGGAAACGGCCCTACAAACCTTGGCGCTAATTTCCCAATGGACCCAAAGCGAACAACATTCCGTAACGGAGATACTTTGATAAAAACCATGTCCCCAATGTCAAACTCAAGATTTGTCCTCCTCTTATCAGCATACGATTTCTGCCTATCTTGTGCTGCTTTCATCCTCCTTCGAATCAAATCAATCTTCTCCGAGGTTTCCCTAACCATATCGGGCCCAAGTAGGATTTTATCGGTAGATTCCCACCAACATGTAGGCGAATGGCAAGGCCTTCCATAAAGAGCTTCGAAAGGTGCCATGCCAATACTAGACTGAAAGCTATTATTATATGCGAATTCTACCAACGAAAGGTGCTCTTCCCATGTACCCCCAAAGTCTAGGATACAAAGCCTTAAAAGATCCTCTAGAATACGATTCACGCTCTCAGTCTGGCCGTCCGTATGAGGATGATATGCGGTGCTCAAACATAGCTGAGTCCCTACCGCCTCTTGTAAACTCTTCCAAAATTCGCTAGTGAAGATGGGATCACGGTCTCTTACTATACTAGAAGGAATACCGTGCAAACGAACTATCTGTTTAATGTATACAGAAGCCAACCACGGAGCAGTCCTCTTACTTTTCACGGGAATAAAATGGGCGCTCTTAGTAAGTCTATCTACTATAAACCAAATCCCCGTATTACCCTTCCTTGATCTTGGTAATCCATCCACAAAATCCATTGAGACGCTTTCCCATTTCCATAGTGGAACTTCCAATGGGTGAAGCAACCCACCGGGTTTCTTTTGTTCCGCTTTTACTCGTTGGCACACCAAGCATCTAGCGACGTACTCGGCCACATCCTTTTTCATACCGGCCCAAAAGAAAACCCGCTTCATATCTTTGTACATCTTGTCTCCGCCGGGATGAATGGTCATCTTTGAGCGATGAGCATCATCAAGAATGGCCTTCCTTAAGTCTTCGTCTTGTGGTACACAAAGTCTATTATCCCTTCGTAACCAACCCTTATCGTCTAGGGTATACCTACGAAGATGGCTAGACGACTCCCCTCCTTTGAGCTTTTCTACTATCTCAACCAACTGTGGGTCATCTTGCTGTGCCTCACCAACTCATCCTAGAAGTGTAGGTCTAACCTCCAAGGATTCTAACAAACCAGGTACTAGGTCAACGGAGGGTCTAAAGTCAAACATGGAGATGAATTCTAAGCTTCGTCGTTAAACAAACAACGGACTCAAGGACAACCTTTTCCTACTTAAGGCGTCTGCTACCACGTTACCCTTGCCCGGGGTATATGCTATTTCAAAATCGTAGGAGGCTAAGAATTCCATCCACCGTTGCTGCCTTAAATTCAAATCCTTCTGAGAGAATAAGTATTTTAATGATTTGTGGTCAGTGAACAGTTCGAATTTCTCACCAAGAAGATAGTGACGCCAAGACTTAAGCGCGAAAACAATTGCGGCTAACTCAAGGTCATGCGTAGGGTAATTCTTTTCATGAACCCTTAACTGCCTTCCACCATAGGCTATTACTCTTCCCTCTTGCATGAGGACCGCGCCAAGTCCCGTCCCACAAGCATCAGTATAGACGGTAAACAGCTTATTCCCGTCTGGCAGCACTAAGACTGGGGCTGAAATTAAGGCTCTCTTTAAACGTTGGAACGCATCATCACAATCTTCGTCCCACATAAAAACCAGGTTCTTCTTCGTTAACCATGTTAATGGAGCTGATATTTTTGCGAAGTCTTTGATAAACTTCCTATAATAGCCAGCCAACCCCAAGAAACTTCTTACTTCGGTTACATTTTTAGGGACCTTCCAATCTTGGATGGCCACCACCTTTGCAGGATCCACTGCTATCCCTTCCTTGGAAACCACATGCCCTAAGAACCGTACTTCTGTCCTCCAGAAGTGACACTTAAAATTTTTTGCCTTAAGGTTATGCGCTCGAAGGGTTTCCAACACTTCCCTAAGATGAAGGGCATGCTCTCCTTCATTCTTAGAAAAGACTAAAATGTCATCCACAAAGACTACCACGAATTTGTTAAGGTACTCCCTAAACACCCTACTCATCAAATCAACAAAATATGCGGGGGCGTTTGTCAAACCAAAGGGCATCACTAGCCATTCATAGAATCCATCAGGAGTCCTAAAAGCAGTCTTATCTATACTATCCTCAGCCACTCTCAGTTGATGAAAGTCAGTGGCTAAGTCCAACTGCGAAAACATTGAGGCGCCAACTAACTGATCAAAGAGATCGTCAATCCTCGGCAGTGGATGTCGGTTCTTTTTAGTAAGCTTGTTTAGTTCTCTATAGTCCACACAAAGTCTAAGGGACCCATCCGCCTTTGTAGCAAATACTACTGGAGCACCCCACTCCGATATACTACGTCTTATGAACCCCTTCTCAAGCAACTCCTTCACTTGCTTATTGAGTTCCCTCCTTTCACGAGGAGCCATGTGACGCACTGGCAAAGATACGGGTTTAGCATTATCCACAAGATAAATTCGAAAGTCTATCTCCCGCTTTGGAGGTAAGCCCTTCACCTCCTCAAACACATCCGGATATTCCCGGACCACCTCTACCGATCGCAGATTCTCTACAGACGCGTCAAGCGATTCAAGATAACTTAGCATAACGGAATCTATGGGATTAAAAAAGATGTCGAGAGTGTTACCAAGGCGAGTCACAAGCCTAACTACTCTCCTTTCACAATCAAGAATGGCCCCATTTCTAGATAACCAATCCATTCCTAAAATTAGCCCATAGCCCGTGAAGCCCAATACATAAGCATCACATCTAAATTCAACGCTAAGTATAGAGATTTTCAAATCCAAACATATCGTGGTCAAATGAGCCGAACCCCCAATTGGATTTGAAACAACCAAGGGATCCTCTACTAAACTGGTGTTCAAGTGCAATAATTCAACTAATGATGCAGAGATAAACGAATGAGATGCGCCAGAATCGAATAAGGTACGGACAGGATGATCAAACAGAAAAACTAAGCTTTCAACAGAAATTGTTCTACCTCTTTCTTGCAGCGGTGGGGCCGTAATAGCCTGAAATTGCCCCCTTGCCTGCCCTGGTGCCATAAGAGCCTGCACCTGTCCTCCCGAGTTAGACCCTGCCCTCTGCCCCTTCTTTGGGCAGTCCTTCACCAAATGTCCCGCATCTCTACAATGAAAACAACCAGTCTTCTTTTTCTTTCTACAATCATTGCTGAGATGGCCAGGCGTCCCACAATTGAAGCATCTCTTCTTCCCTTTGCCATTATTGTTTTTACCACCCTTCTTATTTTGCTGTTGGGGTTTCTTCTGATCCCCTTTCTTTTCAACTGCCTTATCCTCATGCATAAGTGCCATTTCTACTAGCCTTTCAAAGGTAGCTACCATAGGGATGTGGGTCATAGCCAACCCTTGCAACGGTTCATTCAAGCCTCTAACGAACCTCAAAGCTTTCTTCTCTGGCGTGTTCACCAACTCCAAGCCAAACCTTGCTAACTGATTAAATTTATTGACATATTCCTTCACTGATAAGCTCCCTTGCTTTAATGTCAGGAATTTTTCCATATTTAAATTCTCCTCTGCCCTTGAAAGAAACTTTGCCTCAAACCATCGTCTGAAATCCGCCCATGAATCAATTGGACGTTCCCCGTTAGTGACCTCCCACCAAAACGAGGCCTCTCCCTTCATTAACCAAGAAGCTAAACGGATATTTCCTCCCATCTTCCACTTCAAAGATATCCAACAATTCCTCAGTCTCCTTAAGCCAGTCTCTGGCCTCCACAAACATCTCAGTCCCTTGAAAAGTTTTTCCTCCCATAGCCTTAAATTCCTTGCACGTCTTTGCAAAAGTGTCAACACGAGGAGGAGGAGGAGGAGGAATGGGTGCAACTGGGGGTGGAGGAACATCTGTTGGGCCTGCAGTGGTGGCCCTAGCCTCCAAACATCTCCTAAACCACCCTGGAACCGTCACACCTTCTAGGAGATTAAGATCTTCAGCCATGCTGAAACGAAAAAGGAAAGATTCAAAATGGAGAATTCGAAAGACAAAGATAAGGATATGGCTATTTGGGATTATGTTTTTCATAAAAACTCTCTCTAAATAACATGTTTTTGAAAGCACTTCTTCCAAAAATACTTTAGAAAAATATTTTTCTAAAAATTTTATCTGTTCTGGTAACCTTATGCTCTGATACCACGTGTAACACCCCAATCCATTAATGTCACTCACAAAGGGAATGCATTAACTTCTATGGAGGTTTTAGGTGAATGTAGAACAGTAAAATTACAACAAGACAGATATAAAATAGTACTTGGAAATTTAAAAACTTTATTTCAATTGCAGCAGAAGTCAAAACATGTTTGATTACATCATAACCCCATAATCAAAGTCAAGTACAATATCTATCTTGATAAAACAAGTACATAATCCCATTACATAAATAGCCATTAAAAAGAAAGATAACAAGCTGGACTTTACTTCAGCAGTCCAAGCTTTCCAAGAGATAAGCAATCCAATCAGACTCCACTGGAACTTGGCCCAACCTGAGGACCTGAAGGGAGAAGAAAAAAGATGGAAAAGAGGGGGTCAGACATAAAGTCTGGCGAGTATGATAATTCTACAATACTATTATCAAAATAACTGGACTAAGGCATAAGCTGGGAAACAATGAAATGTCTATGAAAGAGCATATTAAGGACATAGACAATCGCTAAAGGAAACGTTATAGGCGCTCCTAAATACTAAAGGATAAACACTATACTGCACCACACCAGTCACCCTAAAGATTGATCCCACTTAGCTTCACTTAGAAACTTTCTTAATGGCTTTACGTACTCCTAGCTGACTACATAGGTGCCGCCTGCCCCTATCTCCACTAGGTGTACCCCACTTTCCATTTTTCGATCGGCTCCCTACTCGTAGATACCCGTGCTGGCCCCACAGTGGAGTGTATCATTCCCCTAAAGTGGCAATCCGATATAACGGAGATGCACGGCTTATACCTACACAATGCAACAACGTCTTACCTACCAGCCCGGGTCCACACACGCATATGAAACCCGTTGGACTTGCGTTGCCACCGCTCCCTGTTTTGGCCTCTTATAGTCAAACCCAGTATGCGTGTCCCGTCCTCGACTTGGGTCGAGCCCACAAAGATACGTTTTGGGATACCGGTTGAAATGGGCCCCCATTATTTCCCACAAGCATTCCACCTAAGCTTGTCCCATTAGTCCATCCACTTAACCCACTTAGTCATGTTCATTTACATGCGTATTTGGTTAAGTCTAATCGTATTTCAAATGCCTCTAAAGGCAACCACTAGATTCCTCATGCCACCCAAGGCACCTACTTAACCCCCATGTCCCACCTTACATGATTATCTGGTTAAGTATTTCTTAATTCATTAAGGCCATAACCTCATAAAGACCTCTCACATTAGACTGGCATTTATGGCAGCTGGATTTGCCGGGCGGGTCCGGGCAGTCTTATACCATAAAAGAGCCTAACCTCGTGTCTTTACAATTGTTATGCTTTAGTTTGGGCCTAGGACCTCTCACATTGGGCCGACATTTGTGACTACTGGATTTGTCGGGCGGGCCCGGGCAGGTTTACGTCACAAACGGGTCCAACCTCGTGTCCTAAGCATTGATTATTATTAATAATCCACTTTCCCCAATTTTAATAATTCCCTATTTGAATTATTAATTAATTCCAAATTTAGCAATGTCCATAATTGACTCAATTATGGACATCCATTTAAGGCATGCAAAATCATATCAATTGCACCCCAATTTATTAATTCCTAATATCACCCCTACCCCACGTTTGAACGTTTATTCGCAAAATGTATGCTAGACCCGATTAGTCTAACTCATAGCATAAAAGAAAATATTCACAACAACAACATATATATGTGACTAAATAAATCATAACAAGGGGTGAAACTTGCATACATCCAAAATTACAACTTGCATAAGGTTATACATGTCATGGATCTAAGGGTGTCAACTTATTCATAATTCACATAATATGATTTTGGTCAAATTTCATAAACTTTTATAGGACATGTGTGAATAAACATCATTAACAATATGGTTTTATATGGGTACACCTAACTCAATAGGCAAATTCCCAAAAATCAAAATTCATTTAATCATAGATTCATGTATATGGATACACCTAACTTAATAGGCAAATTCCCATATTCAAGATCCAATTAATTTGTAGATTCATGTATATGGGTACACCTAACTCAATAGGCAAATTCCCATAATCAAGATCTATTATATAAAAAAAAACATAAACTTTAAACATGATCCAATTCGCATAAATAATAACATCATGATTTTACAACTTGTATAATTCAACACAACTTAACATGACATCATTATCATATAACATAAGTATTTCAACATATGTGATAATATGAGATCTACAACATATATAAGATTTACAACATAGCATATCATAATTTGCAACATAGCATGATATGATTTACAACATAGCATAGCAAGATTTACAACATGGCATAACATGATTTATAACATAGCATAGCATGATTAATCACATATGACATAGCATAGGATTATTTACAACATAATCACTACAACATAACAACATATATATGATAACATAATAGCATAACAAGAGATCCACAACATAATTTACAAATACATAACAATTCATATCACTTTCTTGTGATCCATTCATAACTTAATCAAATTATTTTATAATAATATTGTGAGATTCATCATACTCACAATTTTTAAAGAAGAGAAATAGAAAGAGAGAGAGCTTTTGATTTGATTTGAGTAGATTTAGTTTGTAGATTAGGCCTTCTTCTTCTTTAGTTTGTGACGGCTATGCTGAACTCCATGGCAACGACATGTCGGTAGCTCTCCAATTTTTCAAGTGATTTAGGGTTAGAGTCTACCCACTTATTTATAGATGTTAGGATGCATTTAGGCCATTAGATTTACCCTAGAATAGATTAGAGCCATTAGATTTCGTCCAGCCTTCAAAACACAGCCCGAAAACCCAACCAGATGCACCCAGATCACCTGGGCTCGACCAGGGAGGTCGACACCCAGGTCGACTCCCAAGTCGACCTGCCCCCCCCCCCCCAGGTCGACTCCCAAGTCGACCCCCAGGTCGACCTGGTCTGGGCGGGAGTTTTCCCGCCTGCCTCCATTTCTGTGTTTTTGAAATCTGTTTTAAAATTTGAATTTTTCGTGAAACTTCTCGAGGCCATATCTCGGTCATACGAACTCCTATTCACAAAATTTCGGACTCTATTTCGCGTATTTTTCTGAGATGAACACAATGGCGCAGCCCGTTTCCCAATATTCTTATATTTGAAATTAATTATTCTTTCATTTTTGAATATTAGTATTAACTGATTTACGGGGTGTTACAGCCACCGTACAAACTCTAGATCTAGCTACCCTGAAGATATTTGTAGTACAAAGTTTTTGAAATAGATTAGAGGATGATGAGATAAATGAGGGAGAAAGTTGGGATGTTACTGATTGTCCATTCAAAAGGGGGCAGCTCTAAAAGGCTTTGACTTTGCATTAGGTTTTTGACTAATGTTTCTCCAAATTAGGTTGCAGAAGGAATATATATATATATATATATATATATATATATATATATACATAGGATGGGTAGATTATATTATATTATATTATAAGTGTAACTTGCCTATGAAGTATCTTATTAAAACAAACACATAAGATCTCCGTTTTTGACAAAAAAATGTAATCCTAACATAAAAGAATATTCAGGACCTGATGGGACAAGTTTCGTCGAATTCCAAGGTCGTTTGTGAAAAGTCCTTTATAAATCACAGGCTAAAAATCATGCGTTTAAATTTCTTATGAATTCTAGATAAATCCAAACAACTTGGGACCTTTACATTCTTCTAGACCACTTACTTACAGACCCAGTGAAATTTGTTTCATTAAAAATGGAGTTCGTTTGGCCAGTCATTTATTCGTTTAAAGTTACCCCTGTCAAATAATACAAAGGGTTAAATAAAAATAGAGGCATTTATCGTTGCCACGATCAAACGATAAGTCCAATTGACACGAAAATCAAAATCATACAATAATTAACTGATACGATTCCAACGGCACACATTTCGTCGCATTCTGAGACTGTTTCCCGGCGCACAATTTTATATATACACCCTAATGCTGTTTTGGACCCCAAATTATCCGGCCTCCAAAAATAACAAACTATATTCCTATTCTGACTCTAATCGACGATACGAATTTAACGGAACTGGTTTTGTGGCTTAATTCGATCGTATGCTCAAGTTACACTCAAATATCTCTCTATTAATTTAAATTAATTCAATTGCGCTCTATACACAATGAATGAACGTTTACGGCTGCCGTTGTCACATACGACATTGGAATGCCACAAAATTTAATTTCATACAATAATTTAATGTTACGGTTCTGATGAAACTATTTTCATCGAAAACCGAGGCCATTTGCGCAATCGCTATTTAATTTATTAAATAAACGTTATCGTTTATAAATGATTTTCCATAGCGACTATTTTAAAATTTGAATTAGCCATATCTAACAATTTATAAAATGAAATTCGGATTTTTCTCTTCCATTAGAAAAATATAATCAACAAGATTCAAACGTTTCTTGTTTCACAAAAAACCCGACTTATATCGGATCCTGTATATTCTGTTGAAGTTTAAATTTTAATATTACGAACTACCGTGACATTACGGGCTCGTTTTATATTATATATGAATTATAATCTTGAAACTTCGTTTTTAATTACGAATTTAATATTAAAATCCATTAATATTCGAAATAAAATATTTTAAAATATTCCTAAAAATGATTTACTTTAATACATTTGACATCGTCGATTTAAAATTCCAAATCCTAATGGTTTAATTCTAATCACATTTCGAATATCGAAATTATATCATTTCTTTCTGAACCAATTTTCCAATATCTCTTTCTAACTCGTTCCTTTATTTCCTTGGACAGACATTTTTACTTATTACTTTTCGAATAAGTGGATTTCATACCAAAATGTTTCCATTCCCTAGGAAGTACTGCTATATATAAAAATCACGCTTAAGTTTGGTTAATAGTGTTAATTTATCGTTACAGTTCAAAACTTGTCATACGCTGTAATATTCTTCTTTATAACTAATCTTGACATAACAGTCACGCTTAAGCCTAGTCAACAGCGTTATTTTATCGCTATAGTTCTAAGACTTGCAATACGCTGCCATTTCCCTTTATAGTAATCTTGACATCTCTTTCCGTTATAAACTGATATCGTTCCTCGATAATAGTGAAGCCGTTCAAGTTGGGGTATTTTATTTACCTCTCAGATCTTGATCGATAATGTTCTTATCTTAGAATGAATATAAGTTCATAATTCTAAACTCCTTGTTACTAATAATATTAATTAAACCGTATTTCTTGCTTTATTTTAAATATGGGTTTATGACGCCATATCCTTATTTGAAAACTCGGTTGTTTATAATTATTTACATTGGCCATTAACTCTTCACTACATCTTCCTTAAACATTTCTCTTTTAAACTTCTCTTATCAAAAATCGATCACGTTCTTTGTCTTTTTGGCGAATTTACTTCTTATTCGAATTATTATCCCAATTCAGATAAACATCTCAATTCAAACTTAATACTATCTTAAATGGAATCCATTTAATAACCAATTACTTTAATCAAATAGTGATTAACTTGATCATTTGCTGGAGTAAAATAGTTTAATTTATTATAAATGAACAATACTAATTACATTAGTTCAATATTGTTAAACCCCACTAATTAAAAAGGTAATCAAATCTTATTAATTTTCGATTAATTTATTTTCATTAGATTAACTGAAGACTAATTCATCTAATAATCATTTTCTAAATAAACATTTGATTTAATCAACTTCATTACATCAGTTTATTCATTAACTGATTTTAATTACTTCTAATCATTAGATTAATATAATTAATCTAATAATATTTCTTAACTGTTCGCTTAAATTAATTATCCAAATTATTTACTTGTCGGATAATTACAGCTTCATACTTCTTTAACTAAATAACCGTTTGTCTTTACTTTATAAAACGAACTGTAAAATACCTGTTTATAATAGAACTTTTATTATAATTTAAACTTCGCTTTAATTATAAAAATATAATTTTTATAACTAACTTCATTGATTTTCCTGACGGCCAATCAACTCCTTAACAAAACGATGGTTTTATGGTCGACTGTTACCACTTTCTTAGTCGATATCGTTTACTGATTTATCGAAAACAAATGTTGAATTTTCGTACAACATCAACATTCACATGGGGTTTTACTGTCATTTGGGTTCAAACAGTGCATATATAAAACAAATCAGTTCATATAAATATCAAGGAATCCGGTTGGATTCCTCCAATCGGTTCCCCGCATTCACAGATGTTAGTCAACACAATTAACAATAACTCTATACCAGGGAATATTATAATCGGTGGAATCAACGTTCAGCTGATGATGTGTACATATGCAACGATATATATTATTCAACCAAATTAATTATGATCTACCTAACGACCATCACACAACATTCAAGCAATATAATTTAAAATATAATCATAATATTTTAAAATAGATCAGAGTTAGTGAATTTACTCACCTCTGCGCGTTAACCGTTAAATACGATTTGCATCGGCTGATTTGGTTGAGCAGTTTATTTTGCCTAAATTCAGACGAGCTTCAAATGGTTCTGAATCAGTTCCAGAACGTAGCCTCCGACTATATGGTCCCAATGGCACTAAATTCATCGGATTCGCTTAATTTCAGTCTGCCAGCCCATTTTCCAAGCCCACTCGACAATGTTTCTTCTTCCATGCATATGGCTATTCAAAATTTCACTGCCTCGTGCTCACATTATCCCATTCTTAGGAACAAATCATCCCACTATTCCGAATTTTCCATTTCCAATACCATACAACAGCACACCTTTTTCTCTTTTCTCTTTTTCCTTTTTTTTTATATTGGGTCTTTTCTTTTTGTTAGCCCAGTAACTTCAGATCGACACCTTAAATGAACAGCAGTCCTTAAATTTTTGAACGTGCTGTTGTCCCATATTCGAACGCCATGGTTCCCTTCTGCTCTTTCCGCTCTTCATAATATTTTAAACAACATTACCAAAATTCTTCTCGCTCCATTCTCCATTACTTTATACACATCTTATATAACCCATGGCCTCCCTTACAGTGCGTGCTCGGCTGCTTCAGCACCCCCATGACCTTAATGATTTGTATGATTAGAAGAATTCATCTTCCATCCAAGCATAAATGCCGCAAATCATGGCATTAGCACATGCATTGTCTCTCTTCACCCAAACCTTTCAGCATGAGTCCATGCACAATTTAAGCCGTGAACTGCATCTCTTACAAACACCATTTCCGTCTTCATGCCTTCCTTCCATCTCACGCACAAACACAAACGAAATACACCAGTTTCTCAATCTCCTGCAAGACAGCGTGCCAACTTAAAAGCATCCGCTGGAAAGATTCCACCATACACCATACTCATGTATATACAACACCCATACGCCATGCAGTGTTATACCAAATGAATTCACGCCCGAACCTCTCAATATTCCCTGCGCTTGCTCCCCTTTTGGCCCCTTACTTCATGAGATTCACCACGTTCTGTCCCTTGCCATGTATAAAATCAATACCACATGCTCCACCTCACCACCCAAAATTGCTGCGCCGCACCTTGTTCAACCCAGTTACCCTCCTGCTGGCCACTGGTCTTCACTCCTACACAAGCTCCAACTCCTCGACTATTATTCCCTACGTACGTGACCTCCCTTCAAACAAATCCACTCCTTTCATACCTTTGTTCAAGAACCATAAAACCACGCACTTCATCATATACATATCGCATGCAGTACTCCCCTCATGCCTTACACACTCACGTCCGCCTAATACAAAACACATCAGCAGCTTGCTCCTTGTAGTCTACACCAGTTCACATGTCAAAGGAAAACCCGGACTCAGCTTCTTATTTGTTTACAAAGTATATCCCAACGCTGCTCAGTAATTGTCCACGCAACTACTAGAACACCCCTTTCCCTTATGTCCATGCCACTTCAGATGTAAGATGTACACCGCCTTCGTGCTTCAACCCGCACTGCAAGTTACGACCTCTCTTTTCATCGTCGGGGTCACACTGATGGCCGGATCTCCGACCCCAACGCTACCGAACTCACCACTCTCCCTCCAGACTTTCAGGTAGCTCCGAGTTCTCCTCGATATTGTCATGCACTAGACCTTCTCACCACTCCTGACACTTCCATTTATCAATCGGCTTGATTGTTGAAGAGATAGGAAGAAGGAAGAAGTAATATTTTATTTTTTCGTGATTATCGGGTTTTCTGAGGTGAGGAATGAAGGTATTATCCGTGTTTTATAGACATAGAAGACTTAAGGGTTAATTTTATAGGTTATGTAGAGGCAATGGTAGGAGTTGAAAACAACATTTGCTTAAAATGTAAGCTTTAGGGTGATAGGCTACTGTTTCTTGAATGAAAGAAGAGTAGGGTAGGACGTGCTATTTCTTTGGTCTTAAGGAAAGAATTGTGTGGCTACCAAGTTTACTTCATGGTCAAGTAAACTTTGAGGTAAAGGAAATGTGCACCGCGTTTTGTTCTTTTCTGGGATAGGGCTATTAGAAAACAGTTGTATACATCTTTCTTAATTGTTTAAATATTGGTTTAACTCAGTTCCTAAAATTTTGCTTATGTGCGGATAGAAGAAAGAGTACAGTCGTGCTCAACGAGGTGTCACGGTCCCAAAGATATAAAAATATCGGTAGGTTGACTTATTCTGTGAAACCCCGAAATACCGATACAGGGTGCAATATACTCCAAACAAAAAGTTGCACATTTATTTAATTAAAAATTACAGTAAGATCCAAAAAATTAAATTATCAGTACGCCTCAAAAGAACCTTGTCTAGATTTGCAACCGGTATCTAGTTATATTAAATAAACTGTTACGATCGATAAACGATTCTATAGCGACTATTTGAAATTTTGGTTTGGACATAACTCACAATCTATAACACGAAATCTTGGTTTTTCACTTCTGTTAGAAAGATACAATTCAACAGATTCCAATGCTTCTTGTGTCGAAGAAATCCGACTAATAACGAGTCCTATATACTCAGTTGAAGTTCAGGCGTTAAATTACGAACTGTCGCGATATTTCAGGCTCGATTATATGTATATATAATTTTATACGTTCAACTTCGTTTTTAATTAATATATAAATCCACTTATACTACGAATTCAATATTTAAACTGATTTAAATATTCAAATACAAACTGCTAAAAGTGCGGGACGTTACAAAGTTTCTCTTGCTTATTAATTTCAATCATATAACTTAATCCATTTAAGTTTATTAATAAGCCCACATCGCGTTTTACTTAATATGTAATTAAGTATATCCAATTTACATGTTTTCTAATTAACATGACGCTCACCATTTATGGTTAAATATAACTTATTTCATTCTACAAGTTTTCTTCTCATTTAATCATAATTCCATTTTGTATTATCAATATAACTTATCGTTGTTTACTTGTTAACTTAGTTCTATTAACTAAGGCCCATTAACAAGTTTCCCAACCCATTAATTATAACCTATGTTATAATTTCCTCTTGTCCTTAGGACAAGTCTAAAAATTCTAATCTTATCAGCGGGTTTGAAATTTCTAGGTTACTTAATTTATAATTAAGTACCTCTTATCTTATTACACAAGTTGTCTCATCTCCTTACAAGTTATGCTTACTCTAAACGGTGTCTTTACTCACATAACTTTATCGGATTAAGTTTATGGGCCTACATGTAAATATTACCCACCCCTCAAATTTACTTAACCCACCCATTGTCCAATCAATTTTACTTAACCCTAACTCTAGTTCATATTCATACAATCCCTTATGGATTAGATTAGGTTAAGTAGTCCAATTCATTACCATGTCCATTTATGGTTTATAATGGGCTAGACCTCCCACATTACGCCTACAACATGTGGATGCATGATATGCTGGTCGGATCTGGGCATACTTATTCCATAGTTGGGCCTAACCTCGTGTCATAGCCCGATTCGTATTTACGTACTTAGACCTCCTACATTAGGTTCAACATTAGTGGCTGCTGGATATGTCGGTCGGTCCGGGCAGACTTCCACCCCTAATGCAACCTAACCACGTGTCATAAGTACAATTACAATTTCTAATTGTAATTACTAAACATTCCATTATTAAGTAATTAACCCATTAATTAATTAAACCTTTCCCTTTATGGGTGCTAATGCCCACTCTACCCAATAATTTGAATTACATGTCCAAAGATCTTAATATTCAAATTACAGACTTTTATGCCCCTTTTTAATTCATCTTTTAATTATTCACCATATGCTCTTTTTCTTTTCCTTTCATAAATCAAGGTATATTTATATTATACATATTTTCCAATTTGTGCCCCAAGACCATATTCACCTATTCCAATACAAGTTGTACCCAAACCCATATTCGCATACTTTCTAATGTATGCCTAAAATTCATATTCACAATGTATTAGTTTATATGCCAAATTAATATTTACACGTTTTAATACAAATTAACCCAAATTCATGTTTTTTTCCCAATTTATGCCTAAGATTCACATTCATATTATCCAATATGAAATATGTCCCAAATCCATATTCGTATATTTTCCCCATTTTATGCCTAATTTATATTCATATTTTTCCAATACGTATTATGCCTCGAATCATATTTTCATATATGTTTAGAATTGCGCCCAAATCATATTCTTTCCCAATGATTCCCATTTTCGCACGTTCGCATGTTTCAGCGTTAGGCCTAGGCTCGAAGGTAGCCTGGCTATATAAAAATAAAAAGGGAAAGAAGGGAGAGAAAAGAATCAGAACATGCATAATGATGAATCAACAATGAACTGACAGAAATAGGCATAAAACTGAATGAACATATTATGATAAGTTTAGATTTGGTGACAGTATAAACATATAAGAACAGATCAGGGGAATATGTCATAATAGAACTGATTAGGCACCGATCCAATTTTTGTATACATATCACAATTACTAATTAGATATTCAGATCTACAAATAACATGAACTCACAATGAACAGATCTGAGGAACTGGATCCAAACTACTGCGAAGAACATGTTGCATATGTTGTTGTAGCCATCTCTTAATTTGTTGTAGCAATTGTTGAATTTGCATAAGCTTCTTTGAATTGATTTCGAAGAAGAAGAAGAACCATTTTAATTTACGATGCAGTAGAGCTCCACCGTCGCCACCAATTTCATATGAATAAAATTTAGGTTTAGGGTCCTTTTTATAGGAGTAACGGAGCAACCAAGACGTTCAGATTGGACCAGAAGCCATCAGGATCGTCCGCATCAGAGAAGTTTCCAAATCCTAGGGTAGGTCGACTGCCCTTCAGGTGGGTCACCCCAAGGTCGAGCCCCTTCAGGGGTGTCGACACCAACGGTCTATTTTCCCTCCAAACACTTCCGCTCGCGATTTTTGATTTTTGAACTGATTTTCGAATTTTCTGGATATATTTATTTAATATATATATATATACATATAAGCTCCTTATATGTATACAAACTTTAAACCTTAATAACTTCTTCATATGGTGTCCAAATTTACGCAAATCAGGTGCCTATCTTGACCAGAATTTCGAGATGGACGCAATGGCGCAGTCCGTTTTACTTACTTATGAATATTTAATTAAGTTTTCCTTAACTCATCTTTAATAGTTTATTTCATATTGATTATTCTTTAATTCATCATCTTTAGTATCGTTAAAATTTTGAGGTGTTACATTGATGGTAATTCAGTCGTGGTTGGAATCTCGAATTGCAAAAACTACTCGTTACCGGTCCATAGGGCAATTCAAGGATGCAGTAGGAGGGTGCCTTCGGCTTGTCTAGTTCTAGTACAACTTGTATGGATGAGTGTCTGACAGAGTATTTCCAAAAGAGTAACGTACCTTGATTTCTTCAAACGTACCAAGTTCGAAATGGAGAAAGGCCCTTCTCTTAACAACTAGAGTATTTTTGTGAACACCAATTAGTGACATCTGGCAGATCTGACAATGTGGCATTCAAAGTGAATGGTGGCCAGATGTTCAGAAGAATATATTAAACAAAATTAAATTAATTAATTAATTTTGACCTCAAGCCTCTTCAACCGGGAAATAGTATAAAATCGGGTTGGTCGCATGGCTATGTGGGTCGCACCCATCAAAAGGGTGTATTCATTACCTGATATGGAGAAATAAAATGCCTTCGGTTGTCCCTTTATTTTTGTATGCTATCGGTTCGGTTGGCTAGCCCCCGACCATGGTAATGATATATTCGGAACTCTCAAACGAAGTGAGGAACCGATCATGTTTAGCCGGGGTTGCAAGATGTTCTTGTTGAATCCCCAATGTATTCAACTCTAGAGGTACATTGTCGGAAGGTGATCTCATACTTTGTCATAGTTGGAAATCCATTCTCTAGTAAGCGCCCGCTGTTTTGGTTGTATACTGTATATGGAGCGTGAGATGCAAGCGTTCTGCTAGATTTCTATTTACTTGATTTACATTACTATTATAATATCATAATAGTATTGATTTCAAAAACGATTTGGGTTATCGTAAGGTAAAAACCGTCCGTATTTATGTGTGGATTTGGTCATACGATTATCCTTTCTTTCGAAAAGATTTTAACTTTAAAATCAAGTTGGATGTTACCTATAAATTTAGTGTATTTTCTCACTTTGGTTCACATGACTAATCAGTACATTTGTAATGCTCGGGTTGGACCGGGCGGCACAGGTTTAGGTGATCGGATACAGAGAAGAGATGAGCTGGAAGAGTCCAGATGTATGATATCCATAGTTGTTATTCTGTTGTGTGTTGTATATGAGGACAAGACATTATAACTGTCCAAATGTGTTGATGTACTATGATGATTGTAAGTATATTTCCAAGCTCTCAATAAATATTTAATTCTATATTATATTTTGTTCCGCTGCGATGTGAGACTCTATGTTGTGTTGTATCTTCTTCTTCTTCTATTCTAATATTTCTTTCTTTCTTATCTCACCTTCTATTATTCTTTCTTTTAGTTTTCTGGGTATTCGGTACTCGGATCTTGGCATGAGATGCATTATTGTCGAAATTTGAGCACCGAAAATCCAGGCAAACCAAAACTTATGTGATTCTTGCTGTTTTGCTTTTTCCAGGTTCCATTTCGGAAAGCTTAATGATTCTGTTCTAATAGGCAAAGTTTACTAGATGTGCCCCGACTATTCCTTAATTTAAAAGGAATTTAGGCTCATAAAAAGCAGCATAAATAGGTTCAATTATTACATGTCCTTCCATATCATAAAATACATATACTTTGCTATTTTGTAACATAACCAATAAAAACACATTCATAAGTTCTACTTGTCTATTTATTTGTTAGGATCAAGAATTTAAATATATGTCAAACATCTCCAAGCTCTAAAATAAGACAGTTTAGGATTGTAGTTTTCCAAATCTCAAAAGGAGAAATTTGCCTTTTTGACATGGGAAATATATTTAATACATGAAAAATAGTTAATATAATTTCAATCCACTAGTGTTTTGTTGCACCAAAGTTTAATAAGATTGCAACTAACTTGATAATTTTTCTATTCTTCCTTTTGGCTTTATCATTCGTTTCACTCAGTAGGTTGTAGTTCTTTTATGAATTACCCCATATAAGCTATATAAAAAAGTGATGCAGTTTAGTATATTCCGTCCCTCTATCAGTACAAAGTCTTTTAGTTTTCTTATTGAACTAGTTTTGCTATTTTAGTTGAAAAACGATTTAAACATATCAAGCGCATCACTTATATTTTTCATTAGGTAAACATGGATGAACTCAAAACAGTCATCAATGAATGTGATAACATATCCTAGTTAGAATCCCGTAAAGTTCCCATATATTATAATGAATCACTTTTAATTGTTTAGAAACTCCAACAACTAACATATGAGGTTTCTTAATAATTTTTGCTTGGCTACATGGTTCACATTTATCAAAATCAATGTGTGACATTTTAGGAAATGGCCCTAAGGCGCTCATGTAACATATTATACATTTATCTACATAACAAGGTCTATTATACCATATGTTAATATCACACAACATGCGAACGAAACTAGTTACATTATTAGATTCATTTGCACAACCCTTCCTTATAAAATTTCCCTTATAAGTCAAAGTATATAAATCGACCCTAGTTACTTGAGCAAACCTAGCCTTATTAAAAAGAATGCTCAACAAGTATAGGTGTTACAAATAATTTCAGTAACACTTTTAAGTGTCACCAACGGCCTGTGAGGATTTTCCTGTAACACTTATAAGTGTTACAAACAGAGTAACTTCTAACACTTATAAGTGCTACAAACGTATTCATTGTTAACACTTATAAGTGTTACAAACATATTCATTGCTAACACTTATAAACGTTGGAACCATAAGATATGGTAACACTTGTAAATGTTACAAACATATTCATTTCTAACACTTATAAATGTTGAAACCATAAGATATGGTAACACTTATAAGAGTTACAAACATATTCATTGCTAACACTTATAAATGTTGGGACCTTAAGATATAGTAACATTTATAAGTGTCACTATCATAATCCTACCAACACTTATAAATGTTGGCATCACAATACAGAATTAAGTTCTTTTCTATTTTTTACACAATTAATATTAAAATTCTCAAAACAAATGAATATAACTTATCTTTATGATTTTCATATCACATATATAATTCAACATATCATTTCAATGTAAAAATTAGTACACTTCCATATCTCAAATTCAACAATATCACATTTCCATAATACTCAAATATAAGCTACATGCTTCCGATTTCAAAATAACATAACATCATGTCCAAACTGTAAAATATAATGCACTCATTGCATTCCAAAAACTTTAGAGATAGAACGATTGTCAAGGTCACACTTGTTTGCTTTCTCGTTGTCATTACATTCCAAATTATATTTTTATTCCTCCTCCACGAGTGCCTACAAAATATAAATGCACTCATTTATACAAAAAAATAACAAGTTGCAATGGAACACTTTTCACTTAGGTGATGCATACATACATCAATAATCATACCTTTTCACTTAGTGAAAAAAAAAATCATGTGAAAATGCCTTTGATTGCACTGCCCAAAGTCAAAGAAAATAAGTATTGAGCACTCTCAAGCCACAATAGCCAACATGCATGCCTACAAAGTTCCGCTACTTTCAGAAAATAAAAGTTAACAGAATATTCAAAAAAAATGAAATGGTCTAAATAGTAAGTAATCTTTACATCAATAATCATACCTTCCTATGGTGCTATAATCTGTTTCTATCCCAAATAACCATTATAAAATCTTCTGTTTACCTGAAAAAATAGTGTGATTTCATTTGAATATCAGCAATTACCTAAAATAACAATCAAGCTGCAGACTCAGTTTTCCAAACTGAGTTTGCACAAAGGACTCAGCATTTTCTATAAATCTATATTTTAGCAAATATAGTCTCATATATTCTATGGTTGGAATGTCACTAATGATACATTTTTTTTTCAAGTTCTATTTGTTTATTTTCTTCTAAAATAAAATAACTCATATAAATTTGGATAAATGAATGATGCAAGTAGATAATGCAATTATACTTTCTAGGGTATACATGTTACAAATAGGCGGCATTTAATGTCAAAACCATTATCATACATGTAACATCAGACTTGGATTGAAACATGCCACCAGCACTCATTTATGTTTTTTCTAAATGTTATTTAAATGCAATCTTCTTCTATCCGCGAATGACATGTGGGGTACTTATCAAATTAATGTACATAGTGCTGCCTTTCGCACGATCTTGCAAATAATCTACCAATAATAAACAAATTAATGTACAACTCAGTTGCAAAACTGAGTTGTGCATCTCAGTTTAGCCACTGAGTTGTGCACTCAATTTGGCCAAACTGTGCAGCACAACACAGTGGCCAAACTGAGCTGTGCAACTTAGTTGCAACACTGAGTTTGCAACTCAGTTTAGCAACTGATTTGCGCCACTCAGTTTGGCAACTGAGTTGCAAAACACAGTTTGGCACTGAGTTGCGCAAATCAGTTGCCAACTCAGTTGCAAAACATAGTTAAACTAAACTCTGCAACACAATTGCAAAACTGAGTTGGCAACTAAGTTGTGCAACTCAGAGAGTTATTCGGCTTTGGTACAACCATAATCTGCTCTATGAAATATAATTAACCCAAGGTTTATAATGAAAAATGTTTCCACCAAATAACACATGTTAGACATTTCACCCAAGGTTTATAATAAAATGCTTTGATATAACAATGATGTATCATGCATGTAAAATTATCGAGGCAGATAAGGCTAATACAACAATGACGGAAAACGAAGACAGTGAAAAATATGCTTTAATAATAATAATAAATTACCTTAGCTAGCCCAACATGTAAAATCTAGCTGCTAATGCTCTTACATAGCCCATATAATGCCACAATTTCAACCGTGACTGCAAGTTACATAATAATTCATATTAGTTGTGCTGAAAATGTAGGGAAAGAAGAGAAAAATTAATAAAAGTGCAACCTCCTTTTTATGTACTAAATTAGTTGTGCTAAGACTTACATGTTATGCGTGAACAATGAATGGCAATCCCTTTCTGATACAATCCTAACCTTTATCCTGTTCACAAGATCCCAGTTCAAGAATTGATCATTCATAAACACCTGAAGAGAGTTGTCATATTTCATATATGGTATGCTTTCAATGATTTAGTTTATCAAACAATCCACAAATTTAATCCATAAAAAATTTGGACATACACTGGGTGAATCAAAAGGGTATGTCAATCTGGGAGAAGTGGGTTTTTGAGTTCAAAATTATGACGATGCAAATCGTTGCCATAGAAAAGCACTTGACATTGCATCTTGTTTAGAAGATGAAGATAAGCTGATTGATTTCCATTGGTCCTAACCAATACTACTTATTCTGGTACATATGGCTTGTTTTTAAATTTACAGCATCATACCATTCCTTGGTTCTATAGTTTATGATTAGAATGAAACAAAATATAATATAAGAACAAAATATAATATAAGATATGCAGCTAATTATAGTACTTGTGTCACAATATCGGAAGTAACCGATATTAATTAAGTATAAAGGAAAGTTTAGCCAAGTTCAGTACTCCATTAAAAAAATAATCTGGTTGGTGTCCACTAAATTATGTCATGTTAGCAGATGCCTAAAGATACAATTATCTAAAAAAAATAAGTCTGGTTGGTGGTTTAGTTACAACCAAGATTCGTTATAGGTCCGAGCCTATCAAAAAATTAATTATGTATATCTCATCAAAGATTCAAACCTCAGAGTTTTGTTGATGTTTAAGGACTTTGAAAAAATTAACAGTCCTTGACCCTTGTCTCTGTCTTGTATGAAAAGCAATTTGCTCAAGGTTATATTTGTAATGGTACAGTTCAGTATAATTTAACTATTTCTGAAAACCAAAGGAAACAAGCTTGTTTTTTAAGACTGAATGGATGTGTGTTTACTCCAAATAAGCATCCAGATATAAGGAAGAATTTATTTCGGGAAATCATGGTTTAAACCTTACAACTCATTCTCCACTAGGTGCAATCACTTCTGCTCACCTTTGGTAGCCTAACTAAGTTTTTACCTTAATAATGTTCATTTCAGAACAAGAATTAGCAGAAATTTTCTTTCTTAGATGTTTTGTTGAGGGTGAATGGCTACGAAATGTATTTTGGTGGTGGGAGTCCATTGGACCATGGGAGGAGAGGCCTGGACATGTAATGGACCGATGATGGACTTCGATATTACGAGTTTCATTTGGTAACAAAGTTAAACTTATTATCAAACTAAACACAATATTGTAGGTTTCAGCTAGTATTGGCTTTATAGTGAGTCATTATCTTAAATGGATTGATTTGGAGCATATTTTAAGATAGGAATCATACAATTATTATGTTGAGGGTACAAGTCCTGAATAAGATTCAATGGGGTCTGAAAGACCCGAGACGTACCTAGTACCCGACTCGTTGACCCAATTAATGCGCGTAGTACTCTACAAAGAACAAAGAAATTAAAAGCATCAGTTAGTGCCATTATCCAATCCTAGCAGTCCCCACCTAAACTGTAAACCACCTATATTTGGTATGATTTACTACTAAAAGCGGTTTTCATGTCCAGTATTTGTTCTTGTGAATATAAATTTTGTTCTTACTAGACAGTTTCTTATTTTTATTTTATAAATTGTCCTAGGTTTGCAAATGGCAAGTAGAGTTAGCAAACAGTGTCTCAAACTACTAGATTTCATTGAAAAAGCAAAATACATGAAATTAAATATCGCTTCTCATTTTTTTCCCTTTCTTTCATCGACTACCTTAGGAAATTACATGAAATTCTACTATGCAAGTCAAAACGCATACCCGGATATAAAGATGATATGAAATCGTGATGGATCCTCTCGTGCATTAGATCATCCAGTTGACCTGTATGATTTTCACGTAAGCACAAACTCATATCAGAATAACATCAGAATTTTTTGGTTTGTGATGTTACTAACAATAATTCGAATTTGCTTATTTAAAAGATCTACAGCAGTGCTAATAAATTGTTCCGAATGGCTAATCAATTTGACACTACATCACGTAAGGGTCCAAAGGTATGAGTAATTCACATTTATATCTACAACAAACATGGAAGTTGAATTATTTAAAGTCGGCAATCTTACGTTTTGTTTGTTCTTAAAACAGGCTTTCGTAAGTGAATATGTTGTTACAGGAAAAGATGCAGGCACCGGTTGCCTCTTAGCTGCTTTAGGTGAAGCTGCATTTCTTATTGGATTGGAAAAGAACAAGTATTTTCTTTGTAGTTATACCAATGCATGCTGTTTCACCTATATCCCTTGATTTTTCCACTTAAAATTTTGCCAGTAGCAAGTAGCATGTACTAAAAAGTATAACTATTAGGCATGCGTAGGTAGTTACTGCTTTTCACCATCTCAAACAAATTTTGTTTTCCAGCTCATAACATATTGAATTTTTCAATTAGCTCCAACATAACATTGTGCAATAGTGAATGCATTTTTGCATCAAGTAGTGCCATCATGTCTTTATTTTATTAATCTTTGACATAGATGACAGCAAAACTTGTGTATACTTTACCTCTTCAAACTAACTGAATGACTAATGCAGCGATGCTCAGTAAAACGAGCCGGCTCAATTTTAAACAAATCCTACATGGTTCAGGTAAACTGAGCCTAATGGCTCACAAAAACTGAGCCTTGCAGTACTTGATTCCTATGTTTGTACCAAATGTTAAACATAAGGAAATGTTTATACAATCTCGCCATATTAAAAAATCAATGGTAATGCTTATACGATGATAAGGATATTATCTGAATAAAAACAGTATACGAACAGGTAAACGAACATATCGGGACATCGAACATATGTATGCGTATGCGTGTGCGTAACGACAACAAGACAAATAGACAGAAAAAAATGAATAACAAAAAAATTACACTTATTTGATAGTAGATAATATCTATATTCACTATATTTTTATTACCAATTTCACCAAATTTGTTGATTACTAAAATATCCTCAAATACAACAAAATGTTGAGTGATTTCGGCAAGGTTTCAACAATGCAGAATCAATCTGGTATCCACTGAAGTTTGTTTGGTATTTGTAAGCATATCATGGATGCTTAGGCAATGAATTTCAACTAGAAAATCCAAACAAATTTTATCAATATACAAGCTTTTAATCAAAAGCGGCCTGCTCTAAGAATCTAGTTTTTGTAATTCAAACTTCCTAAAGATTACTATGCTAAGCCTGGCTGATTCATCAGATTGTCTAAAGCAACATGTTCGTTGTTAGAAATAAAATTGCCATACATAAATTGTTGTGTTTTTTTTCAATAATGAAAATATAGAAGTGCTAATTCATCGTGGCTTTATCATTTTTATCATGTTCAATTCTACTTCAGTTTTACATGTTCATAAGTATTTCCAGTTTCATCTATGCATTTAATAAATACAATTCTGTTAGTTATATAGATGTGTCCGAATTAATGAGCTACTATTTTGTTGTATGGAAATTGACGATTCCACGTCAGCATCTCGTACTTCATACTTTACATAAACAGAAAAAATCTCCAACATTTTAAATATTACAAGAAGAATAGGCGACAACAAAACTGACCATAGTTTCATCAAAGAAAACAATCTTTTACAATTTGATTAATATAGGCCTAGGCTCGTTCCAAACCAAAGTTTGCAAACTCAGAAAAATCTAGCAACAACTTTCACATGCATAATTAAATCAAGAAATATACAATAATAATAAAAAGTCAATGTAAATTTAGATGCACCTTTTCCTAGATAATCAGATCCACTGTCTCTCAGCTCCAAAGTCTCGTACACACCTTCAATAACAAAAATAAAAATTAAACAAAATCAACACTAAAAGTAGATACAGAGCATCAAATCGTTATGAAATTCAAATTATATCATAGATCCAACAAACCAAAAGATGCGCCATTAAGCATAGCATCCTTAGCTATAGTTCCATCACTCAAATCGACGTTAGATTAATTTCACATCCAACAACAACGAAGTATAAACATAGATCCTATCAGCGCCCAGTACACCCTTCTGTCCTCGGTCCATCGTTGATGTTAATATTGAGCCGCTAATCCAAAGCTTGCTGACCTTTTGCAGAACTATACATATACGAGTACATAATGACTGTGGGCTCTGCAACTCCTGGTATAAGCATAGGCTGACCACCAAATATGGAGTGTAGAATACCACAAATTGCAGTAGATGTTAACGTGTCTACTGTACTTAATAGTCCATCTATAAATAAAATAAAAAATAAAACTATCATAATTAGCTTGAAAAATGTGAGTTTGTAGATAAATAGTATAGCGATGGCTTTAATCTCATTTGATGAGCCAACCATGCGCCAAATTCTTTCATTATAAAGTGCTTTATAGATTGAAATACCCTTCTTAGGCATGTTATTTTTCTGCTTATGCCCTCCACGGCTATAGAAATTGGAACATTTTTTTCAATTTAGCACTTAATGTTCCATATTTTACACTGTACATGCTTGGAAAAACATTTATATTTCATATTTACCTAACAGCAGATGAGAAAAACATTTTCCTACCACCCATCACCATTGTTCCATGTTGCAAAATATTTATATTTTATTTAAATCATGTATCAGGCTATTAGTTGATTGACTGAAACTCTTTTAGTGAAATCATGTATAATTTCTTGTTAAATATATAGCACCCTACTCGAAAGTAATAGATATCAAGCCGTATATACATTTATTTGGGAATAGCTATCTATAGACAGTTTCATAATATCTTACAGGTTGACATCAGATCTAGTATATAGAGTTTCACAATATCTATACTGTACATTCAATAAGGCTGCATCTATTTTAGAAATCTAAAGCAAATTTTCTAATCTATAGTCCAAACACAATGAAAGTGAAATCAATTTTTTACCTATTATCGTGAGTCCTAGAAGCCGTGATTCTAGAAGCCCCAATTCAAAGTTGATGATTCAGAAGCAGGTGAAGAGAGGATTTGGGAGACTAATACGGATTTGAGAAATCCAAATCCTTAGTATCGCAGTTTTGATATCGATTAGAGAAAGGGATCGACATATATCAATCCTTCGAAATCCGTTTTTATTTTTATTTTCCCATGGAAGCGGCCTCCAAACGAATAAGCGTATGGAGAAAGGATTGAGGCAAGTTTTAGGTTAGTGGGTGAGAATTTACCATTTTGCCCTTAGAATATAAGGGTTGACCAAGCACATCAACACAAATAAGTGTTGCACATTTTTGGTGACACATTTTTACTATAACAATACATATTAGTGTCACTAGTCTACAACACATATAAGTGTTCGCGGTTGAAAAAAATAAGAGTTGCCAAATTGCCATTATGGTGTAGTGCCCCCGACCATGGTAATGATATATTCGGAACTCTCAAACGAAGTGAGGAACCGATCATGTTTAGCCGGGGTTGCAAGATGTTCTTGTTGAATCCCCAATGTATTCAACTCTAGAGGTACATTGTCGGAAGGTGATCTCATACTTTGTCATAGTTGGAAATCCATTCTCCAGTAAGCGCCCGCTGTTTTGGTTATATACTGTATATGGAGCATGAGATGCAAGCGTTCTGCTAGATTGCTATTTACTTGATTTACATTACTATTATAATATCATAATAGTATTGATTTCAAAAACGATTTGGGTTATCGTAAGGTAAAAACCGTCTGTATTTATGTGTGAATTTGGTCATACGATTATCCTTTCTTTCGAAAAGATTTTAACTTTAAAATCAAGTTGGATGTTACCTATAAATTTAGTGTATTTTCTCACATTGGTTCACCAGACTAATCAGTACATTTGTAATGCTCGGGTTGGACCGGGCTGCACAGGTTTAGGTGATCGGATGCAGAGAAGAGATGAGCTGGAAGAGTCCAGATGTATGATATCCATAGTTGTTATTCTGTTGTGTGTTGTATATGAGGACAAGACATTATAACTGTCCAAATGTGTTGATGTACTATGATGATTGTAAGTATATTTCCAAGCTCTCAATAAATATTTAATTCTATATTATATTTTGTTCCGCTGCGATGTGAGACTCTATGTTGTGTTGTATCTTCTTCTTCTTCTATTCTAATATTTCTTTCTTTCTTATCTCACCTTCTATTATTCTTTCTTTTAGTTTTCTGGGTATTCGGTACTCGGATCTTGGCATGAGATGCATTATTGTCGAAATTTGAGCACCGAAAATCCAGGCAAACCAAAACTTATGTGATTCTTGCTGTTTTGCTTTTTCCAGGTTCCATTTCGGAAAGCTTAATGATTCTGTTCTAATAGGGAAAGTTTACTAGATGTGCCCCGACTATTCCTTAATTTAAAAGGAATTTAGGCTCACAAAAAGCAGCATAAATAGGTTCAATTATTACATGTCCTTCCATATCATAAAATACATATACTTTGCTATTTTGTAACATAACCAATAAAAACACATTCATAAGTTCTACTTGTCTATTTATTTGTTAGGATCAAGAATTTAAATATATGTCAAACATCACCAAGCTCTAAAATAAGACAGTTTAGGATTGTAGTTTTTGAAAATCTCAAAAGGAGAAATTTGCCTTTTTGACATGGGAAATATATTTAATACATGAAAAATAGTTAATATAATTTCATTCCACTAGTGTTTTGTTGCACCAAAGTTTAATAAGATTGCAACAACTAACTTGATAATTTTTCTATTCTTCCTTTTGGCTTTATCATTCGTTTCACTGAGTAGGTTGTAGTTCTTTTATGAATTACCCCATATAGGATATATAAAAAAGTGATGCAGTTTAGTATATTCCGTCCCTCTATCAGTACAAAGTCTTTTAGTTTTCTTATTGAACTAGTTTTGCTATTTTAGTTGAAAAACGATTTAAACATATCAAGCGCATCACTTATATTTTTCATTAGGTAAACATGGATGAACTCAAAACAGTCATCAATGAATGTGATAACATATCCTAGTTAGAATCCCGTCAAGTTCCCATATATTATAATGAATCACTTTTAATTGTTTAGAAACTCCAACAACTGACATATGAGGTTTCTTAATAATTTTTGCCTGGCTACATTGTTCACATTTATCAAAATCAATGTGTGACATTTTAGGAAATGGCCCTAAGGTGCTTATGTAACATATTATACATTTATCTACATAACAAGGTCTATTATACCATATGTTAATATCACACAACATGCGAACGAAACTAGTTACATTATTAGATTCATATGCACAACCCTTCCTTATAAAATTTCCCTTATAAGTCAAAGTATATAAATCAACGCTAGTTACTTGAGCAAACCTAGCCTTATTAAAAAGAATGCTCAAAGCCAGATTCTTTCTTATCTCTGGAGCATGCATAACATTTTTTAAAAGTAACAATATTTCTAATGGTAAACTTAATTTCCACATTTCCAATGCCATCAAATATATTAATGTGAAAATCTCCCATTAAAACTTTCTGATCATCAGCAGCAGTGTATGTACTAAATATGGCATGATCATAATGGATATAGTAGGAAGCACCAAAATCTACCCACCAAACTTTTGATCCTTTGACAAGGTGGATCTCAAATATCATAGTTGTAAGAGGCTCCTCAGTCAACTCAGCCTATAGTGCAGGGTCTGGACTTTTCTAAAACTTGCATGCCATGTGGTTTTCTAAAGTTGTAACATAGGAATGAATATTAAGAGTCATTCTTTTAGGATGGTTTTAGCTATCCCTTTTTGTTTCCTTATGAATTATCATTCTGTTTTTTGCGATTGCTGTTCTGATTCTTAAAGTCTTTCATATTTGGTTTTAGAGCCATTGGGTTGATCTTTTTAGCGTTGTCATTTGTGGCAACAAGCAATTCCCCCTTCTGGTCATGCTTACAAGTTTCGTCCTCAATATACAGGCAAGTGTTACGGCTTTCTAAGGAAAAATCTTTAGGCTTGTGCTTAAACACACACTTAAAATCATTCAAACCTAGAGGTAGTTTTCCCATAATAATAACGATTAGAAACAGTTCATTAAAAATCATACTTCTGGAGAAGATTTCATGAGCAATTTCATAAAGCTCATGAGTTTGCATCTCCGCTAACTTGGCACATGTCATCTGATACTTAAGGTAGCAACCGAATGCATATTTTTATGCACTTGCCACCTCTATGTCATACTGTTTCTGTAGCGCTTCTGTAATTTCTTTTGACATCTTGTTCAAATTATAATAATAATAAAAGTAATCACCGAGTCAATTGAGGATTCACTTCTTGCACAGGTAATCATGTTTCATCCACGACTGCAGCTTCTTTGATCTCTCCATTCATGCTGGCATATGGTCCATATAAGCTTCGTTGGGTATTTCTGGATTTGCATACTAGATACCATCAAAATCTAAAAAAGTAATGCTGGGGCAGCTTCATCCACTAATGCAACTAAAGTCATTGAGGGCGATCGTCTTTAAATTGTTGGAAATAACAATTATTGGCAGAGTCATATACATCATCACTCTTTTGATGTCGTTTTGGCATCTGGCTCAAAGCTGCAAAGCAGTCTTCAGATAGCGTTGTAACCTCTGGAATCAAATAGCCTTGCATAAAATTTTCTTATGTTTTACTCATCTGCACAAACAAATCAAACCCTGATGCATTGTCAAATATTTCTCCTGACTGATTTAGAACTTTGAGTAAGGAGATGCATTTTGGTTCAAGAAAACTGGATATTTTATGTTTTGAATGAAAATTCTTTAAATATTCAGTTTTGAAGAGAAGAATGGTTATATGGGAGAATTGGCCAGAATATTCAGATATGATGAAAAGAATGAGGCCAAGTTGAACGTTATAAATTTCCACTAATGCAGGATGGTTTAATCTGACTGTTCCGACCAGTTCATTACTTTTAGAAAATGATTAATATTTTGCTTCAAAAATATAAGTGCTATTCCATAACTAGCCCGGTACAGTCCGATCTAGGTATAGCCCAGCTAGTCGATCGGCACACAAGCGCGTGTGTGGTGGTCAAATATGGTCTCCTTCTCACAAAAAAGTATACTTTGGTGCCTAAAGGGCCATGATAAAAATTTAAGAATCATGTATAAATTTTAATTCTTCTTTATATATAATGTGGTTATTCAATAAGAGCCACAAGCAGTTATCTTATTTTTAAAATTTACTTGGAAAGTGCAAAAACAATTCCAACATGCTATGTAATTTCTTTCGTTCCCATGGTTGTATGTAGTTTGCTTAGTGTACTTAAACATCATATTTGGATAAAATTCTACCATTATTTCATCATAATTACATAAATCAGCGAATGCATATGTACTTTCCAAAGTGCAAAGCAGTGATTTTTTTCCAATACTTTTATGGTCATAACTTAATTTTTTACCTTTGGTGAATAATATGTGACATAATTTAGCAAATAATAAGAGCCGAATGACATACAACTATTCAATCTATTAAACACTTACTACCCATTCCTTAATTTGTAAATTATTACGATGTTTTTTCGCATCAGGTAATCAATATCCATCTCAATTATAAAAAATTTAACTTGCATTTTGGATATTTCTTTGGAATAATAAGAAGTAACGACAATACTACAAAAAAGAAATCATTTGATATGCACTTAAAGACACACAGTTCCACTTAAAAATTATTCTCTGCACCCCAAATGAAAATACATGAATAGGTATATCTTTAACATTTTATGATTGTTCTCTAGCAAATTTGCTTGGTTGAAATAAAATATATTACCCATCAAATTTTTCAATGATTTGCTCAACGGCCAAGGGGAAATGGAGAAGGGGAAGCTAATTATAGAACTGACTTGGATTTATGTGTTGATTTACGCTACACAAAGGTCAATCCCAGATTAGAAGTAAATACAATGCTATAATCTTCTATCATGTGCTACTATATACAAAATTAATATGTTCGTAATTGGTCAAAGCGAGCATAAATAAGTATTTAAAACATAATGTTGTAAATATAACAATAAATATTTCAAAATGAATTTTTTTGGAATATAATATTTAATTCTACTCCAAAATCTCAAACGTTAAAAGCTTAAGTTATGACATCCAACTTTTCTCTTTCTTTTAATCATTATCTAATGTCAACTGGTGTAACTTATTTAAAGTCGTACCTGTCTTTTTTTGAATTCAGTCATAAAATTATTGTTACCCTTTGCTTTTAGTGTGACTGCTAACCAACGACATGAATATATCATGTTAGTATTTAAAGAAAAAACAATTTGTACTAACAGTATGATTAGCGTACATTATCAGAAGTTGGTTTTTATACAAACTAATATGAATTGACGTTATGCATATAAAGCAATAAATTTTCAAAATTGATAATTTAGATGTCATTATGATAGTGCTAATGAGATCCAATTAAAAATTCCGAGAATTCTAAAATTCAAAGTGAATGTTATTTAGCTGAATCAAGAATATGGCATGAAAAGAACACTGAATATTAGCACTTTGAGATTTGAAATATGACATTATTTTGTTTTATAGACTAAAATCATGAAATTAAATCCCACATTATTCCTCATTTTAGAAAAGTGATGTAAACATTATAGGATAAAATATGCATTGTAAGTCAATACCTCATATAATTTATTAAATGCTAACTGAAAATAATAAATCAATAACACGAAGCACAAACAACAACATTTGTATATTGAAATTATCTTAAAATCATAGTCTTCACCCCAAAAATATGGACTTTAACAGTTATAATAATTTTTAATATTTATATCCCATAAACATTCATTAAAGATCTATGTGAATAAATTTTGAATCTGATAAATCCATTATTGTTTATGCGTCCCTTCCATGATATTTTATCTAACTTCAGATTTGTAACAAAAGATAATGAAAAATACATTATAGAAGATATTTGATCTATGTTATCGTCTAATAACCGAGTTTAAGATTTGATCCTTTTTCTGAGTAGGGAAAACTATTCAATTAATATGAAATTATGAAAATTGAGAGCTTACTTCAACAACCTGTAAAAGAAACCAACAGTAAGTTTGGCTTGAAAGTGATATTCAAATGTAATATATAAAACGATATAGCATAATATTTATTATATTAAAAACATCATATATAACCAAGAACCAATAATTAAAAGGGCAAGTCGTAAGATGTTACAGGCAGACATGCTTGAGATCTTGGGGTTCAAATCCCAAGATATCAAAACGAGAGTTTTAATGGAATAATGTAGCATTTTTATTTCAATTTTTTTTCTAAACAGCTTCTGATTATGATAACCCGATAAAACTTCATGAAAATTTTAAATATTACACTTTGAAGCATATATCCATCTAAAATATTTTTGGGTTAATCATTGAAATCTCCTGAAAATTCCATACTAGGAAACTTGTTTGTAACAATTTAATCTGTTTATAATTAAAACTGAAATAACTTATTGTAGAAAAGATATAAGTAAGAACTATAGAATTCTATCTTTCTAAATTCATCTTTGATAACTTGATAAGTTTATAATTAAGTGAAAACTGTTATGCAAAGTTACCAACATAAAAGAAGTTCCAAGACTAAACAACAAATATGTGCTAATTCAAGCTAATTTTCAACATGCTTTATTGGAAGAAAACCACTCATCATAATTGCATACCTAGAGAACGTAGAAGTAAAATAAATTCCAAACAAAAACATAAATAATAATACTTTGATGAATTTTTTTTCTATCTAAATGAATCTACAGCTCTAACAAAATAAATATAATGGTTTACTAATCATTAAATGTTAATGATAATATTTTCATTTCTGATGTAACTGGTTTATGAGTTTATTATTTACAGTTAACTATCTTACCACATGTGCTTTAGGATGTTCAATATTCATGAACAAACTATTATTTTGGAAAAATAATACCAAAATATAGAGGAAAAAATAAGGAAAGTAGGATTCTGGATTGTGTTTTATAAGCAGAAGAAATCAATGACATTTGAATGGTTTAAAAAATATTGGAGAAATTGTGGTTAGTAGGATTCAAAATTAGGTAGATTGTTCATCCAATGAACTATGCTTAAGAACTAAGTGAGTTATGTAGGGTGTAGTATTTTGTATTGAAACTATCATAAAAATCATAAAATTGTTGGAAGAAATCCATGAATAATATGTGTAGTACAATATTGATACAAATTGTAATGTAAGAGGAGGCCTAAAGGGGAAAAAGGAAAATCGATATTATTGAACTTCATTATTTTGAAAAACATTAGAAAAAATAAGGATAAATAAAGGGAATTTATTAAAGATGGATGGCTTGAAATATATTAGAGAAACTATAGCTTATGGAGTCCAAAATTAAGTGGGGTGCAATGAAATTTTACAAGGGTGTACAATACTATGGCTAATTTATAAATGTTAATATACAATATCAAGCTATATAATCAAGAAAATAGTAAAGAAAGATTGATCACATTACAGTTTTATACTGGACCTATTGGAAAAATGATTATTTTATAAGATGAATTATTAAAAATTGAATAAGTGTTAGGTGACTCCTATATGTGAATAGTCTCACATTATGAGACTATATGAAATAAGCAAAGTATTTATATTTGTTTCTTAGAAGCTATTTTGGATCCTTAGGACTCCCAATACATGCTTTGTCGTGAGGAGGGAGACCATGCATGATCATAACCAACACACACACACAACCGACCGACTCAGACTCAGGCTTTGGTCCTTGGTGGTGTAGACACTTAATTTTTTAGACGAAAATACCTTGCATTTTTCGAACCAAATTTATTTGACTTGGTAAAATTGAGATCCGTTTTTTAAGATCCGAACCGACTTCCTCCACAACCATGTTGACACGTTTAATTTTGTTTTTCGGTTGCTCAAAAATAAAAATACGACGTTTTTTATCTCTATCTCTTCTTCTTCCTCTGACATTTTTCTCAAAAACAAAAATTAGAACGAGCAGTTATTTTTTGTTGGAAAGTGCAAATCGGAATTGATTTGTTGTGCAAGCAAATCGATTATTTTTTCGAGGCTGTTTTATCCTAGAGGCATCGGTGATTGAGAACGACTGGTTTGCACCTCTGACCAGGTCGCCAAAATGTCTTCAAGAGAGTAACGTTGTCCACAACTCATCCATTGTTTCCCAACAATTTGAAGACGTGTTATCAAACAATGGTTGTTCTTCAATACTGGCCGAGGAAGTTACGGGATTGTGGCGGCAACATATGTTTGCCCTTTGGATGTAATCAAGACTAGGCTGCAACATATAATTAGAAATGAAGGAATTCGGGGTTTGTATTATGGTCTCTCTCCTACAATCTTGGCATTGCTTCGTAATTAGGGTGAAGAAGAAATCTTGAAAGGCAATTTCAGATCAGCGAACAACCAGTCAAGGAGAAGAAGATAGCTAATCCCAGATGGAACTTCAGTCCAAGCTTTGGCAAATAATCATAATCAGGATAAGTGATGTCAGATCTGAAATTATTTATAAAATTATCGTTGCTTAGCTTTAGTAAAATATGGAGAATTGTTAAAGAATCTATTGCACCTTTCACACCATATATGCCACACTACTGCACTTAAGAAAACATTGGAAATATTCTATTGATACAAGTCTCTGCGCTGATTAGCAGAGAGAAGTACCGTACATCCGTTAGAGAGTCATGATGGATATAATTCAAGTTGAAAATTTGTTCAATTTTCAACCAAATGTTGTTTGAATTATGAGCATTTAAAAAAAAATCGCTAGTTTCATCATGCATTTTGCACATAAAATATTTTGTCAACACATTGTCACGCCATCGTTTGATCTTGTCCAAATTGTTAACTTTGTTTAAAACTACAAAATATAAGTAAGTAAAGATCCTAGGCACAGAAATTCGATTCCATATATGTTCGAGATTGTTTGATTCAAATTTGTGACTCCTTGAACGAGACCAAAGAACATGCTGAATTTTCAAAAATGCAGGAAAAAATATTTTTTGTGATTAACTTATGTTAGTCTCTGAGTTTATGTATATTTTTTCTATAAGAATAAAATAATTTTTCAAACATATTAACATCGTAAACAATAGTGAGCCTCCACTGCTGGTCAATAGAGAACATAAAGAGAATCCTCAAGGAAACTATAAAGGATAGCAGCGACCAACCCAAAAGAATGATTATGGATAGTTGTTTCAATGTTACAACATTTAAAAACCAGGCTATATGGCACTAAAGTGTTCGGAACAGGCCAGGCCCAGCACCTCATGCTAATCTGACTGAGGAGCCTCTTACGGCTATGATTACCAAGACTCACCTTGTTGGTGGATCAGAGAGTTGGTGTGTAGACACTGTTGCTTCTTGCCATGTCTACTATGATCGTGATACATTCATTACATATATAGCTGCTGATGATCAGAAAGTGTTGTTGGAAGAATCTCACACCATTAAAGTTGCAGGGATAACTGTTCTGATTTCACCTATGTATACCTTATGAAAAATAAAAGTGATGCATTTGACATGTTTAAGACGTCAAAAACTGAAAATGAGAATTAAGTAAATTAAGAGACTTCATAGTGACAAAGGAACAGAATATGAATTTACTTCAATTATGGATTTTTATAAATTACATGGTATATAGTACATGAGAGAACTACACCCTATTCGCCTGAAATGAACGGTAAAGCCCAAAAAAATAGGACCTTTACTAAATTAGTAGTTTCCATTTAATAAATTTTGGTGCAACAAAACATTGATGGGGGGATATGTTATTAACCGTATGCTATGTTTTGAATAGAATCCCTAAATCTAAGAATAAAATTTCACCTTAAGAAATTTTAAAGAATTATAAACACAATGTATCATGCTTTAGAATTTGGGGTTGTTTAGCATATGTTCGCATACCAGGCCCTAAGAGAATAAAATTGGGCAAGTAGAGCATATGAATGTGTATTTATAGGTTATTCTAAAAATAGAAAAGCATACATATTTTATGACCTAAATGCACATAAAATAGTGGGGGCACTTCAAGTATGCCTATTAGAACAGAACGTAATGAAAATTCTGAAATTAAACCTAGAAGAAGTAAAAGAGCAAGAACCTTAAAAGTTTTTAATTCAGTTTTTTGTGCTTTTACTATAGAGGATCCCTCAAACCTCCAAGAAGCTTTATCTTCTTTAGATGCCGACTTTTGGCAAGAGGCTATAAATGACAAGATGGATTTTTGGAATCCAATTAGACTTGGCACTTAGTTGATTTACCACCTGATTGTAAATCTAAAGGCTGTAAATGGGTGCTTAAAAAGAAATTAAAACCTAATGGCACTGTCGATAAATATAAAGCACGATTAGTAGCTAAAGGTTTTAAACAAAGAGAAAATGTAGATCTTTTCGACAATTTTTCATCTGTAACTAGAATTACATCCATTCGGGTATTTTTTTTTCACTTGCATTTATTCATAATTTATTAATTCACCAAATGGATGTTAAAACTGCTTTTTAAATGGTGAATTAGACGAAGAAATTTATATGGGCTAGCCTGAAGGATTTGTAGTTCATGGTCAAGAACATAAAGTTTGCAAACCAGATAAATCATTATATGGTTTAAAACAAGCCCCTAAGCAATGGCATGAAATTTTTTGATAACTTTATAATCTCAAGTGGTTTTAAAGTTAATGAAAGTGACAAATGCATTTATTATAAATCTGAAAATGACATTTGCACTATTATATATTCGTATGTGGATGATTTAATTTTTTATGTGTCAAACATCCATGCCATAAACACACTCAAATCTTTATTAAGTGATAACTTTGATATGAAAGATCTAGGTGAGGCGAATGTAATCCTTGTTATTAAAATTATTAGGTTCGAAAAGGAACTTTCTTTGGATAAGTCTCATTATACTGAGAAGATTCTAAAGAAATATAATTACTTTGACTGTAAACCTGCATGTACAACATATAGTTCAAGCGTGAAGCTATTTAAAAACACCGGTGAAGGTGTAAGACAGTCTGACTATGCGAGCATTAATGGCCGCTTTCGGTATGCCACTGATTGTACTAGACCCGAAATTGTCTATGTCGTGCGATTATTGTGCAGGTTACCAGTAGACCTAGTATAGACCATTAGCATGCTATTGAAAGGGTCATGAGATACCTTAAACGAACTATGAATCTTGGATTACATTATGAAAAGTTTCCAGCTGTACATGAAGGATATTTCGATGTCGATTGGAATGCTTTATCTGATGATTCTAAAGCAACCAGTGGTTATACATTTATTATCACTGGAGGAGCTGTTTCTGGGAAATCTATCAAACATATTATTTTGTCTCAGTCTACTATAGAGATTGAGATAATAGCACTAGCCACAGCTAGTGAAGAAGCAAAGAACTAAAGAAACCTGCTAGTTGAGATCCCCATTTGGGAAAAACCAACACTAGTAGTGTAATCTATTGTGATAGTTCCGCGGCAATTGCAAAAAGAATAGAACCGTTATTACAATGGTAAAAGATGATAGTTGTAAGCACAATACTATAAGAGAACATCACATATGTAGTGATGACAATTTGACGGCAATTGAAAAAGGGACAAAACCGATATTACAATGGTAAGAAATGACAGTCGCATGCACAGTATTGTTAGAGAACATCACATATGAAGTGATGACAATTTGGCAAATTCTTTGATGAAAGGACTGACCAAAAAGAAAGTCCTTAATGATTCTAAAAGAATGGGACTATTACCTTGAGATTGTGGAATCATGTATAATAGTAGCCTGACCTAAATGATTGGGGATCCCAAGAACTAGGTTCAACGGGTAAAAATAGGTTGTGTAGCGACAGTAGTTGAACATGCTATTTTTTGTATATTAAGAAGCATGTATTCCTGAAGTGATTATAAGATGAGTTAATAGAAACTCTTAATACGATCTATACTCTATTTGGAGTGGAGTACCTGCCTTCAGGAGTGCTCTTGATAGACTCACCTATGTGAATGTGGAAATGTGGCCGTTTCCTATGAAGTTTAGGGCAAAACTTCTAGAGCATCCACTAAACTAGGATAAACGTGCGTGACCATAAACGCACAGGCTTATTTGATTGTACTCTAAAAAGGTTCTGTGTGGTTTGATGTTAGGAATAGAGTTCAAGACTACATGTCACTCTAGTAAAAAACTGAATCTTATCCACTATGCTAAGGTTCAAGTCGGATGACACCTTTGTTTATGCACAATCTTATGTTTTTTTTGAAACTGCTCGAAAGGTATTTTTAAAGAATTCAAGTGGGGGATTGTTGGAAAGATGGTTATTTTATAAGATGAATTATTAGAAATTGAATAAGTATTAGATGGCCCTTATATGTGAATAGTCCCACATCATGAGACTATATAAAAGAAGCTAAGTATTATATTTGTTTCTTAGAAGATGCGTTGGGGCCTTGGGGTTCCCAATACATGCTTTGTCGTGAGGAGGGAGATCATGGATGATCATGACCAACACACACATGCGACCGACCGACTCGACTCGACTCGGCTCGGCTCAGCTCGGGCTTTGGGCCTTGGGCTTGGTGGTGCAGACACTTGTATTTTTAGACGAAAATACATTGCATTTTTCGAACCAGATTTATTTGACTTGGTAAAATTGAGATCCTTTTTTTAAGATCTGAACCGACTTCCTCCACAACAATATTAACACATTTAATTTTGTTTTTCGACCACTAAAAAAAATACGATGTTTTTTATCTCTATCTCTTCTTCTTCCTCCGCCGTTTTTCTTAAAAACAAAAAATAGAACGAGCAGTTGTTTTTATTAGAAAGTGCAAATCTAAATTAATTTGTTGTGCAAGCCAATCACTTATTTTTTCAAGGCTGTTTTATCCAAGAGGCATCGATGATTCAGAACGATTGGTTTGCACCTCTGACCCGATCGCTGAAACGTCTTCAAGAGAGCGACGTTGTTCGCGACTCAGCCATTGTTTCCCAATAGGACCTCAATCATACGTCTGGTCCTAAGCTCCTCTTCAGAATCTCAACTAAATGAAAACACCCTCATTTAGCTTTGAAGCATAGTTAGTGTAGAAGTTTTCGACTTGGTAGTGTTCTGTTTTAATGGCTAGATTTTGTCTTGTGGTTTCAAACTTCCCATAATCACCTCTTTGCACTGAATAATGTGCACGCGGGAGATTTAAGGAAGTAATTCATCCAATACTATATAATAAATGCTGGTGATATTGAACCAACTATGCAAATTTGAATGTAACATAGTATATAGGATGTAAGAGATAATAAAGTTGAAAGCAAGAATAGAATGTTAAACTCTAGGAATTACGATATATTCATAGTTGATAAAAGGTCTCCTTTAAGAGTTGTAAATTTTGTATTAGTCCATTGAGAAGGAGTTACATCTGATGAAGAAGAACAAAAAGAGATGCATCTTTCCAAAATATTGCAAATAGGGGAAAAAAGATCAAATTTTTGATTAATTTGGTTAAAGGTCAGGTTTTGAATGATTCTACCAAAGTATAAAAAGTTCAAAAATGTTAGTTTTTAGATGTTTGAATTCTGATATCAGACGGCCATCTTCAGACGTTTGCATCAAACTTTTGATAAAAACAAATCAAAGAATATTTAGTTTAAAAAAGCATGACTTAGGCATTTGATACTTTCCCTCAAATGGATGAGTTCTTAAGAACATCAACACTTAATTTAAAATTTTACTTGAGTGAATAATAACTTCTAATGTAAATATATTTTCTTATATTACTCAAGTGATATTGTACTTGTTTAAGACATTAACACAAGTAGATGTTCCATAAAATGTTTTTTGTAACACCCCGAGATTTTGAATAATAAGATTAATTAAGAATTTAGTCAAATAAGGAAATAAACTTATATGGATATCCGAATTGGACTAGGAAATTTCTTGATTCCGCGGTGAATTTCTAGATAACTGACATATATACTAGTTCAAATCCAAATTAAAACGAACGAATTATGAAAAGATTCAGAAAATATAATATTTAAATCTTAATTATAAGTTAAAAAATTTAGGAAAATAGATCGACACGGGTCAATCATCCAGCCATATCCCATCAATCGTTGCGATCAACTGCCCATGGTTGTGGGTCGACTACACATATGTACCTAGCCAGATTTTTTGGCTAGGTACAAAGAGAGATATAGATGCAAGATTTTTTTTTTTGAAAATTGGTACTCTTTATTGCTAATACCAATAAAAACCTCCTTTATATGCCTCGCTAAAACCCTGTAACCCCTTAACCTAGATGGGTACCTTACAGGGAAAAAGAGCACATATAAATTTGGTGAACATCAAACAAACAGAAATACAAACCATACGAGTCTCAACACAATCTGAAAACCCAAACAACAAATAAAAGAAACCCGCTTCATGGCCCAATAACTAGGCCCATCATTCCAAACCTTTATCTACAAGCATCTGCATAGTCTCCTCGATTACCCAGTATCACATAACTCGATCCCCCAACGTTCAAGAAAAGTAGAATTCCTCAAATTACGAACAGTTTTACTTCCATTGTTTCTGACCAAGTACTTAACATCTCTCTCAATTTGAACCAACTTAGTAGTAGCCATAATTCTCTTGTTTTGAAAAATCCTCAAGTTTCTTTCCATCCATATAGAACAAGTTGTAGTTGTAAACGCTCCACATGCAACATCACCAATCTGGTCATGAGTTTTGAAATTAAGATGAATGGATCTCGCTTCCTCTATAATGCTGTCCTGAATAGGAAAAGATACTGATAGTTTCTGATTTATAGACATCCATATAAAAGATGAATACACGCATTCAAAAAACAGATGCTTTATAGATTCATGGAAAGCTTCAGATAACGGACATAAAATGTTTGACACATTGCCAAAGTGAGCAATTCTGTCTTTAGTGTTTAATCTCCCCATAATAGCAAGATATGAAATAAATGTCATTCTCCTGCTATTTCTTATGCCAAATCACATCAAAAGCTATGTCTTTTTCACCTTGAATTCGAACTTCTTCCCATGCCTTATGAAAAGTGAAACATCCACCATTTCCCCATTCATATGAATCATGAGCTTTATTAGGATGTATTTGAACACTGCTTATTTCATTTAGTAGTTCTCTTGTTGTAGGGTGAATATAAGGATCCAGAGCATCATTAACAAATAAAGAATTAACTCGAATATCAGTATTGCCCGTGATATGTAATCTGTCAAAACCAAGCAGGTCCACTAAGCATTGGCAGTTGATCCAAGGATCATGCCATAAGTAAGATTCCTCTCCCCTTGCTATGCTTTTATTAAAAAGTTGCTTTGATCTTGTGCGAATTCTTAACAGAGATTTCAAAACAGAGCAAGCAGTATTATCTAAAGATACAGTCTAGAAATGTTTATTTTTTAAATATTTACTTGATGTCCATTTGCTCCATAGAGAATCTGCAGCTAGAAATTTCCGTAGCAATTTTATGCAAGCAGCCTTTTTCAAATCAGTAAAGCTTTTCAGACCAATACCACCTTCACTTCTAGGCTTACAAAGAGTTTTCCAAGCTACCTTATGTGCAGCACCTCCCCAAAAAAAATCTGCACATAAAAATTGAATTTTGTCCAGTGTGTGTTCAGGAATTTGATAAATGAATAACCAATATAGGACAATAGGAGTTAAGATGCCATTTATTAGTTCAGCCCTTCCAGCAAAAGATAAAAACTTTATTTCCCACCCTTGAATTTTACTTTGCACTTTTTGAATGAGAGAGTTACACTCTGCATAGTGTAAATAATTGGAGGAAAGAGGAACACCCAAATACTTAATTGGCAACTGTCCTTGCTCAAACCCAAGTATATTCAACATTTCTACTGTATTGCTAAAAAAATCTTAGTTTTGCCTACATTAACATTCGAACCTGCATAGTCTTCAAGTTTACGAAATTTATCTTTGAGAGTATATGCATTATGATGAGTAGCCCTTCCAAGAATTAGCAAATCATCAGCATACAATAGATGAGATATAATAGGTTGCACTGCACAACTAGGATGAAATTCTTTTTTAGCTATGGCATCATCCATAAAAAGAAAAGAATTGCATAGCAATGGCAAATAGATAAGGAGAAATAGGATCTCCTTGTTGAATCCCTCTAGAAGAGATAAATCCCTTTGGTTTGCCTTCAATTAATATAGAAAATGTAACAGTAGGCATACATTCACATATTAAGTTTATAAAATGCACAGGAAACTTCATAAGAGACATAATTCGACATATGAATTCTCTATTAACTCGATCATATGCCTTTTGAAGATCCACTTTCACACAAAATTTAGGAAATCCTTTTCTTTTGAAATCTCTTAGGAGTTCATGAGCCAATAATATGTTATCTCCAATATTTCTATTTTTGATAAAGGCAGTTTGATTCTCAGAAGTCAAATACGGCAGGAAATGCTTCATTCTATTGCACAAGATTTTAGCAAATATTTTGTAGTACACATTGCAACATGATATTGGTCTGAAATGTGGAATTGCAGTAGGTCTCTCATTCTTTGGAATTAGAGTAATGAATGTATGATTAATAGAATTTGGCAGTTTACCTGAATGAAAAATGTCTGACATAGCAGCTAATAAATCATTTTTCAATGTATCCCAACGCAGTTTCATAAATTTCAAATTTAACCCATCAGGGCCAGGGCTAGTATCATCTTTAATAGAAAACAAGGCTTCATGAACTTCAATAATAGATATTTCATTAAGAAGAAAATCATGTCCTTGCTCATTAATATAAGAAATTGGATGAAAATTGGGAAACACTTGAGAACAGCGACATGTCAGACATTTTCATCTATGACATGTCAGTCCTAGATTATATTTGGTAGATCCGATATCCCAATATCCTCTAATAAACCTATAAATAGAGCCTAGCCTAACCCTCTCATTCCACACATTCTTCTTTCTCTATGCGTAGATTTCCCTCTCAATTCTTAGAGGTTGAGACCTAAATTAGATATTTTCTTTGATAAAGAAGACTATAAGTAAAATATTATAGGATCGAGGAAGGTCAAGGACTCTAGCTTGAGATCTCGGTGAGATGGAAAGAACAACAAATTTTATAACAAGAAAAGATAAAGACCTAGGCTTAAAAATAGTTCTAGTTTACATTTTTAGTTTATAGTTTGGCACAATTTATTTTACTTACATTTTGTTATGGTTTATTTTATTTATTACAGTTAAATATAATAAATTTGCAATTTATTTACAGTTAATTTACATTTCTTTTACTCATGTTAAATAAGGCAGTTTTAAATCCATTTAACGTAACTGAAAATAGGTTTAAAAAAAAGAGAAACTTCACATAAAATTGAATTACATAGATAAAGCTAGATTTACTGGAAAGACCAAGTACACATGTAATTTATGTAAATTTGCAAATAGAAAAATGAACCATTCCAAAAAGTTAATGGAATCAAGAAACAAGTTTTAAAACTCGTAGCTAAATTATAACATCTGTTATAATAGAAGAAAATGGGAAAAAATAGAACTGTTATGATATTAGCTCCATGGTAGGTTGATAAATCTTTTTAGATAGTGATTATTATGAAACAGTAAAGAGTAAAAAGACTAGAACTTCATAATAGTAGAAAACAACATATATGGGACTTGCCTCAACAACGAACTTAATGTTTGTAGGACTGGAAAATAAGTGACCTATAGTTTTATCTAACACAATTTAGGATCCTTCCCTATGAAGTACAGGCATGCATGTCGGCATGGGAAATAATTGTCGAATTGTTTGAGACTGAGTCATAGGTGGTTGAGGAGGGAGCACAAATAGATTATTATTTGGGCGCTCATCCTAATAGCGAATAGTCAGACACGTTGACATGGGAAATAAGTGACCGAATTAGGGGTAATTCGCTATAGGAAGTGCATCCCAATGATAGCCAATCATGGAGGCATCGATATTGGAAATAAGGCACGATAGGTCCTTAGCGTAGTAAATAGAAGTCCATCTGTATGTATACGTGAGCGAATTCAATGTGGAAGATAAGGAAACACAACAGCTAGTGTGGCCTAACCCAAGGATCCATGTTTGGGTAGACTCTGATTTAGTGTAAGGGAACAAATACCATGTTAATTTCATGGTAGAGAGTAGCACGCCGATCATGGTAGAATTACAGATTCATTCCTTAATAATTACTTTTCTTTGGTGGTAAAATTTTAGTGCAAAAAATCATCCTAAGTAATCCCCTTAAGTTAAGCGCTGAGATTAAAACCCTGTAACACTTGAAAGTACTCTCATGACTATGATCTCTTGATTTTTCTCTTTTTAGTAGTCACTTTCCATTCACTAATCTTTCATGTTTGATCCGTTCTCTTTTCCCATTTCCCTCTTTAGTCGCATAGGCTAGTGTTTGATACGAGATAGCTAATAGCATATCTTGGAAGCTCCACTTTTCTTTCATGTATTTGTTTCATCTTTATCCTTTAGTCAGTTCCGTGGTATTGGATTGTATGGGGGTACTTTACATATGTATTCTGATGTGGTTTATGAGACTTAGATGTGTAGACATTTGAGGGTTTTTATCGGCTATTAAAATAATAATACTTTAAAGTTATGATTTTATAAAACCCTTTAATTTTAAAATGTTTCTATTGTAAACTATTTTTATTTCTTGTTATCTTGGTCTCTTTACATTTTTAGTTATACGTAGATGCTCAAAAATCCATGGCATGACTCGCTAGGGGAATCTTTAAGGGTGTGGGATGCCATATTTGGTATGAGAGCTTAAAGTTTTAGGATTACTAAAACTCGTTTTAAAAGTAAAATATTTTTCAAAGAAAAGAGTTTTCATAAGAAAAGTATTTTTGACAAAAAAAATAATATAAAAATCCTCCAAGTGCAATAGACCTTCCTTCAGCCTTTCCTTCTGTACGTAAATCTCTTTCTTTTTTCTTAAATAGAATGGCAGATGCCCTAAACGTACATGATCTGGGCATCACAACTCCCATCTACTTCCGTAGATACTTGCATGTTAGGTGCTAGCTAGACCTCAAGCAAATGTGCAATCTAAGGAAAAGGAAGTGATACCCAATTATCTAACTATAATGGTCGATTTCTCCAAGTTGTTTAAAGATTTCACCAACCTAGGAGGAAAGCCTTTCAACAGAACTTAGTCTTATGTTGATGCATGGGGATGGATAAAGAGTTATGAAAAGATATTTGGGTTTATGAGGCTAGGGTTAGGGAAAGAATTTATCTTGCTGCTTAGTAGTTGAAGGGACTGACTTTATGCTTATAGGTGGCACTTAAGGAAAAGGTAAGAGAGTTGGCTAGGATAATTCCCGAACAATGTTTGGGAGGAAGGTGTAACACCCGGTATTTTATACGAATGTTAAACTTAACAGATTTAAGAACACCTAATTTTTAAAAGAAGAATTAAGGGAAACGGGTTACGCCATTGCATTCATCTCGAAATTCTGCTTGAGATAGAGTCCGAGTTTGCGTGAATCAGACTCCGTATGAAGAAATTATGGAAGTTTAAAGATTTCAGTTTAATTCAGAATTAAATATAAATAATAAATTAAAAAACCAATTCAAATTCAAAAACACCAAAGCAGGCTGGGCGGGATTTTTCCCGCCCAAGGCTAGGTTGACCAGGGGATCGACCAAGGTGTCGACCTCCCCTATACAGGTCGATCTGGAGGTCGACCTAGGGGTCGACCTCCCTTGTTTTGCCCAGATCCGAGGCAGATTTGGATTTCTGCACCTAGACTTGTTTTTTGGATAGATTCGTTGGCTCCTAACCTATTTAAACACCCCCAAACCTCACTTTCTCTCCACACAAAGCATTGCAACGCTATGTTGCCTCAATCCTAATTCAAATAAATTAAAGACGTCCTTATGCTGCTCCAGTTCTTCTAGAAATCAAGTTAGAAAACCAAATCAAAATGAGATCATTCGTCTACATCAAAGGATAGCTTTTCAGTTTCAGAATTCAGATCCCAGAATTCAAGATCTGCTTCTTTTTGTAAGTTTAGTTATTGCTTAGATTTAAACACCTTTTTAAAAATCATGACTTGCAATATGTTGAATCTAGAACGGTGCTTAAGCATAAGATGATTAAACCTGAGTCACATTCATCTTAAATTACCTATTGTGATTGATCATGCCTATAAGATTGTGGTGATTGGCATAATATAACCTATTGTGCCTATGAGACTAATTTGGCTAACATAGTGGGATCTTTCATGTTTAGGAAACTGTTGTATAATCTGATGATTGAACCTGTCATGCCTATGAGACCGATTTGACTAACACAATGGAACCCATCATGCTTATGAGACTGTTGTATATTAATTTGGTGATAAACCTATCATGTTGTAAGATAGATTTGTGGATCTCTTATGTTTTGACATACATAAGTTAATATACTAAGTCATGATTCAAATATGTTTATATGTTAAACCTCCATGTTTGTATGTTAGATCTATACCAAGTTCACATGATGATTAGATCTAATTTGGTCACAAGTTCACCTTTATATGTTTAATTAAGTTGATGATGTTCTATGCCAAACTACCCATGATTAGTTAGATACATATATTATTGTATGCTTATAGAATATTACATGTCCCTTTTCGTTTCCCTTTGTTTATGAGTTGGGCTAATTTACGATCCCAACATTCTATATAAATTATGTGAACGTATAACGGCGTAATGTAGGGAAAATATGAAATTACATGGCATAGATTGGCTTATAATCATGTAAATGATTAATAGCCTGAAATGGTATAATTTTTATACCATTAATTATGAACATAACTTAAATAGCAAATGTGACATGAAAACACTTATGGATAATTTACACATATAGGCTTGTTATAAAATAACAAATATGTAAATTGTAGAAAAGAAGAATATGCATAACCCGAGGTTAGATTGAGTTGTGTGTAAAACTGCCCGGAACCGCTCGGCACATCCAGTAACCACAACACCACCTATCTAATGTGGGAGGTTAGTGCATCATGCCCAAGAAAAACCCGAGATTAGATTGAGTTGTGGTGTAAAACTTCCTGGAACCGCCCGGCACATCCAGTAACCACAACAACACCTATCTAATGTGAATGGTTGGTGCATTAATCAATTAATGCTAAACGAACGAGACATGCTAAGAATGGTAGGGTTAAGTCGATCAAAGCAACACTTAACCAATACAACATATTATTTAAACAAATGAATGGGGTTAGGTTAAATTGGGAACACTTAACCGTTATAACATGTTGTTTAGGAAACCCTAGTAATGGGACCCATTTCAGCAGTAACCCGCATAGATGTATCATAGTACCCTGAACTAGGAAGGGTGGGCCATGATTACTGGGCTGACTATAAGCGGTCAAAATAGCGGCGGGTGGTGCGTCAGTGTAGGTTCCGACGGAGTACGAGCGTGCACGTACTCTGGAGTGGAAAAAAACAGGCACTGGGCATCAGTAGTTATACACTGTGCATCCTGATTAGTGTCGGGTTGCCACCAGAGGGACTGATACACCCCATGGTGGGACCAGCACAGGTATCTACATTCGAGCGGGGCCGAATGACACAAGAAATGAATGCATGCGAGTAGAAGCCGATCAATAAGGGGATTGTTCGTTATGAACACATAAGGCTAGTTGAATCAATGGTTAGTAGGTGCAGAGAATATACTAATGGGTGTGATAACATGATCAACTTATCTTGTCTTATGTTAGGGTATTATCCTATGTTCAGTTTATTCATGTCATGATCCCTTTCCTGTTTAAATGCTAGTAATCACTGAACTTACCAGACTTATTGTCTGACCACTTTTTCTTTCATCTTCTTTTCTTCCGTTCCCCCCCCCAAAGGTCCGCAGGGAGGGAATACTTCCTCTTAGCTTAGTCTTCTTTCCAAACTTGAAGACAGTCAATGTATTGCTTTGGACTCTCTCTTTTTCACTGCTATGGCTGGCTCATGCTTTATGGGGGAATATCATTGTTATTTTATGCTTCTTTATTTTGTTATGCAAGACAAAAGTATTTTGCTATAATGGTTTTATGAATTATGCTATTATGAACCACTGGATTATGATTTATGTATGAAATAAAGTTTATGAAATTTTCCACTGTTATCTTTACTTATATCTGTATTGTAATTATTCTATGTCTGTTTACCTACAATGCTCCATAGAACTTAGTGTATTCCCTTTGTGAGTGACACTAACGGATGTGGGGTGTTTCACTTGGTATCAGAGCTGAAGGTTACCAGAACAGATAAGAGTTTTTGAAATTATTTTTCAAAAAGAAGTTTTAAAGAAGCATTTTCAAGAAAAATATAGTTTTATTTAAAGACATATTCCCCAAAGCCATATTATCCTTCTACCCTTTGTTATGAATCTTTTTCCTTTTCGTTTCAGCATGTCTGGGGAACAGAACATCCCTAATATCCCGGAGGGAATCACCATACCCGGATGGTTCCGTAGGTATTTGGAAGCCACGGCACCCACCGAAAGCCAAGGAAACGTTCCTCCAGTTGCACCCATTGCTCCTCCTCCTCCTCCGCGAGTGAATGCTTTCTCGAAGACATGTTGAGACTTTCGAGCTATGGGCGGAAAGAACTTCAATGGGACTGAATCATTCGTGGAAGCGAGAAACTGGCTCAAAGAGACATAAGATTTGTTTGTCATCTTCAAAGTGGACGATAGGCAGAAGATACAGTTGGCTGTATGGTTACTTAAGGACGAAGCCTCTTTCTGGTGGGAGGTTACTAATGCTGAGGGACCAATTGAGACTTGAGAGGATTTCAGGATGAGATTTGAAATGAAATTCCTCTCGTAAGCTGAACGAAGCCTACAGGTGGAGAAGTTCTTAGTTCTCAAACAGGAAAGCCTATCGGTCAAGGAATACGTCAATCAATTCAACCAGCTGGCTAGATTCGGACTGGAGTTGGTAAACACTCCACATAAGAAGGCTCTCCGTTTCGTTAAAGGGTTGAATGAGCCACTGCACAGCCTAGCTATGACCCATATACATATGGGTGCGACTTATGAGATATTAGTGGAGATGGCACTACTACAGGAGGAAGACAAGGATAGCAAGAAAGTGGCAAAGAAGGAAGAACCTCTAGGCAAGAAAGTGGAGGGATCGCAGAATAAGAAGACAGGTTCAAAGAAAGGCTGGAAGAATAACAAACCCAATGATAAGAGGAAGTGTAATTTCTATGGCATACCTGGACATTTGATTAAGGACTGCAGGAAGAAGAAAAGGAAGATGGGTGGTTGTTTTCAGTGCGGCGAGATAGGACACATGGCTAAGGACTGCCTAAGAAAGCAAGGGCAAGGGCAGAGGACTGGATCCACTTCTAGAGGGCAGGTTCACGCGCTCATGGCACCTCCGCAAGAACGAGGTAGAAATATTTCTGTAGGGAGTTTAGTTTATCTTTATGATCATCACGTTCGCATCTTTTTGATTCTGGTGCATCGCACTCTTTTATATCTACTGCTTTAGTTAAATCTCTGCACCTAGATACCAGTATAGTAGAGGATCTCTTGGTTGTTGTTTCAAATCCAATTGGGGGTTCGGCTTTTTTATCAATGATTTGTTTGGATTTGGAAATTTCTATTCTATGTGTTGGGTTTAGATGTAATGCCTATGTTTTGGGATTCACGGGCTATGGAATGATTCTAGGCATGGATTAGCTATCCAGTAATGGTGCCGTCCTTGATTGTGAAAAGAGAGTGGTTAGACTTATGACTCGCCTCGGTAACACTCTCGAAATTTCTTATAATCCTTTGAATTCTGTTATGCTTAGCTACCTAGAATCTCTTGATGAGTCTGTTGAAACCTTGCAATCTGTTAGAGTAGTCCGTGAATGCTCAGATGTCTTTGAAGAGGTGAAGGGTTTACCCCCGAAGCAAGAGATAGATTTTCGCATATACCTCCTTGATAATGCAAAACCCGTTGCTTTACCCGTTAGACACATGGCTCCAAAGGAGAGGAAGGAGTTCAGTAAGCAAGTTAAAGAGCTTCTCGAAAAGGGGTTAATAAGACGGAGCATTTCAAAATGGGGTGCTCCAGTGGTGTTCGCAACCAAAGCAGATGGTTCACTTCAACTTTGCATGGACTATAGGGAGCTAAACAAGCTGACCAACAAGAATATGCACCCACTTCCCAGAATAGACGACTTGTTCAACTAGCTTGTAGGTGCATCGGTTTTCTCCCAACTAGATCTGGCTACCGGATTTCATCAGCTAAGAGTGGCCGAGGACAGCATTGATAAGACCGCGTGCAGGACCCCGGACGGTTTCTTCAAATGGCTTATCATGCCTTTCGGCTTGATAAAAGCACCTGCTTATTTCGTAGACTTGATGAGCATGGTGTTTAGGGAGTTCCTTAATAAGTTTGTGGTGGTCTTCGTGGACGACATCTTGATTTTCTCAAAAGTGAGGAAGAGCATGCTTTGCATTTGAAGGAAGTCATGGAGACTCTTCGAGCACATCAGCTGAAAGCCAAATTCTCCAAAAGCTATTTTCGGAGAGAGGAAGTGAGATTTCTTGGACATGTAGTGTCCAAGGAAGGGATAGCTGTGGATCCCGCAAAGTGGTTGCAGTGCAAGATTGGAAGGTTCCACGGAATGCAACTGAAGTATGAAGCTTTCTTGGACTAGCGGGCTATTACCGAAAGTTTATTAAACACTTTGCGAAGATCTCAGCCCCACTTACAAGATTGACGAAGAAGAACTTAACTTTCACTTGGGATTTGGATTGTGATGTCGCTTTCCAATGGTTGAAAAGGTCTCTTACAAAAGCCCCAGTTCTAACATTGCTTGATGGGAGTAAGATGTTTACAGTATACACGGATGCATGCGGCACTGGGTTGGGCGCTGTCCTGATGCAAGAAGGCAAGGTGGTGTGCTATGGAGGAAGGCAGTTGAAGGTACATGAGAAGAACTACCCAACTCATAATTTAGAACTAGCTGCCATTAGTTTCGCTCTTAAGTAATGGCGTCATTACCTTCTAGGAGAAAGGTTTGAGTTGTTTACTGACCATAAATTATTAAAATACCTTTTCTCACAAAAAGATCTTAACTTAAGTCAACAGAGGTGGATGGAGTTTCTTGCCTCATATGATTTCGAAACTGCTTACACACCTGGCAAGGGCAATGCAGTAGCAGACGCCTTAAGTAGGAAAAAGCTGACCTTAAGTCCTCTCTTTGTGGAAAGGCAAAGCTTGGAGTACACAGCAGCATTTGACTTTAGACACTCTTTTGAGTTTGTGCCTGGCTTGTTAGCAACACTAGAGGTGCGACCTACGCTTTTGGACTCGATAGGAGCCGCGCAACGTGAAGATCCTCAGATAGTTGATATGATGGAGAAGTTAATTAGAGGTGAGACTTCTATTCACCTCAATAGATACTCCATAGATGACAAGGGTTGGTTGAGACAGGATGGGAGACAATGCGTCCCCCAAGCAAGGGATTTGGTGAAGACAGTTCTTGAAGAAGCTCACCATTCTAAGCTGACCATACACCCAGGTGGGGAAAAGATGTATAAGGACATAAAGAGAGTCTTCTTTCGGAATGGCATGAAGAATGATGCAGCCGAATTCGTCTCTAAGTGCTTGATATGCCAACAAGTCAAAGCGGAGCAGAAGATGCCTGGTGGTCTGCTTCATCCTCTGGAGGTCCCACAGTGGAAAGGTGATGTTATTTTGATGGACTTTATAGATGGGTTTCCTAGGTCAAGAAGGGGCAATACCAGTATTTGGATGATAGTTGACAGGCTCACTAAAAGCGCACACTTTATACCTGTAAAGAGTAGAAGGACTGCCTCGTTATTAGCATCCCTTTATCTCAAAGAAATAGTTTGACTGCACGTGATACCCTCTAGCATAGTAAGCGATCGAGATCCTGTCTTTACGAGCGAGTTTTGCAAGAGTCTGCAAGAGGTTGTAGGCTCACAGCTATGCTTAAGCACTGCCTATCATCCTCAAACTGATGGTTAGATGGAAAGGGTAAACAAAGTATTAGAAGACCTCCTGAGATTGTGCATTCTTGACTTTGGAGGGACGTGGGAGGATCATCTTCCTTTGGTGGAGTTCGCCTACAATAATAGCTACCAAGCCACCATAGGCATGGTACCCTTCGAGGCTTTATATGGAAGACCATGTCGATCACCAACTTGATGGTGGGAGTCTATAGACAAGCTTGTACTTGGGCCCGACATGATTAGAGAAACTTCAGAGAAGGTGGACTTGATACGAAGACGGATGAAGACTGCACAAGACAGACAGAAGTCCTATGCGGATAAAAGAAGGACCGACCTTGAGTTTGAGGTTGGAGACAGGGTTTTCCTTAAGGTATCTCCTTTGAGGAATTTCGTTCGCTTTGGGTCCGTAGGAAATTTGGCACCAAAATTTGTATGGCTGTTTCCTATCATTAAGAGGATTGGGACGATGGCCTATAGAGTGGAGCTGCCCGAAAGATTGGCTGGAGTCCATAATGTCTTTCATGTTTCTCATCTATGAAAGTGCTTACATGAGTCTGCGGAAGTGGTGGAACCAAGCATACTAGAGGAAGTAGAAGTGGAACGAGAAGCAACGGTGAGGAGAGTTCCAACTCGTATCTTGGGAACATAAGTCAAAAAGCTACGCAACCGTGAAGTCAAGCTTGTTAAAGTCCAATGGAGTGATGCCGAGGAAGACGCAACTTGGGAGACTGAGGACAAGATATGCGCAACCTACCCTTCTCTTTTTGAGGGTACATCCTTGATCTCTTTTCCATAAGTTTGTAAATGCTTGTATCTATTTTTTAATATATCTCTTCGGTCCTGTTCTTTATCCTTAGATAGAAAACAATGGATGCAAACATGTATTTGAAACATGTTATAATTGATGGTTGCTAATGGTTGCAAGTGGTTGCTAGTGGTTGCTCGTGGATGCATATACACACACATTAGGTACTAGATCGGCTCAGTCAATTTCATATTACATATGCATATATGTATTTGTATATGGATTGAACTTGATGTGTTATCATATGGATGTCGCATTTATATGAATGATTGTGCACTCATATAGAAGTCAAAAAGTATGATTAGGAATAAGTGCATACATTATGGACTCATGACACTATCATGATTTGCATTAAGGAGGTCAACTGAATCAGTAGACCGCCTGATTTTGCATTAGATAAGAAACATATACACACACTCTGCATATGTTCATACGACATTAGAAATCTTTTAAGGACAATGGATGCCTGTGTTTGATGGTTGAGTAGATGTACGATTGGATGTTAGGATTCATTCTTCTTAACTTAGAGATTTCAGGGACGAAATCCTTTAAGGAGGGGAGAATGTAACACCCCGTATTTTATACAAATGTTAAACTTAACAGATTTAAGAAAACTTAATTTTTAAAAGAAGAATTAAGGGAAACGGGTTACGCCATTGCGTTCATATCGAAATTCTGCTTGATATAGAGTCCGAGTTTGCGTGAATTGGACTCCGTATGAAGAAGTTATGGATGTTTAAAGATTTCAGTTTAATTCAGAATCAAATATAAATAATAAATTAAAAAACCAATTCGAATTCAAAAACACCGAAGCAGGCTGGGCGGGATTTTTCCCGCCCAAAGCCAGGTCGACCAGGGGGTCGACCAAGGTGTCGACCTCCCCTATACGGTCAACCTGGAGGTCGACCTGGGGGTCGACCTCCCTTGTTTTTGCCCAGATCCGAGGCAGATTCGTTGACTCTTAACCTATTTAAACACCCCCAAACCTCACTTTCTCTCCACATCAAACCATTGCAACGCTATGCTGCCTCAATCCTAATTAAAATAAATTAAAGACGTCCTTATGCTGCTCCAGTTCTTCTAGAAATCAAGTTAGAAAACCAAATCAAAATTAGATCATTCGTGTACATCAACGGATAGCTTTTCGGTATCAGAATCAGATCCTAGAATTCAAGATCTGCTTCTTTTTGTAAGTTTAGTTATTGCTTAGATTTAAACACCTTTTTAAAAAATCATGACTTGCAATATGTTGAATCTAGAACGGTGCTTAAGCATAAGATGATTAAACCTGAGTCACATTCATTTTAAATTACCTATTGTGATTGATCGTGCTTATAAGACTGTGGTGATTGACATAATATAACCTATTGTGCCTATGAGACTGATTTGATTAACATAATGGGATCTATCATGTTTAGGAAACTGTTGTATAATAATCTGATTATTGAACCTATCATACCTATGAGACCGATTTGACTAACACAATGGAACCCATCATGCTTATGAGACTGTTGTATATTAATTTGTGATGAACCTATCATGTTGCAAGATAGATTCGTGGCTCTCTTATGTTTTGACATACATAAGTTAATATACTAAGTCATGATTCAAATATGTTTATATGTTAAACCTCCATGTTTGTATGTTAGATCTATACCAAGTTCGCATGATGATTAGATCTAATTTAGTCACAAGTTCACCTTTATATGTTTAATTAAGTTGATGATGTTCTATGCCAAACTACCCATGATTAGTTAGATACATATATTATTGTATGCTTGTGGAATATTACATGTCCCTTTTTCGTTTCCCTTTGTTTACGAGTTAGGCTAATTTACAAGCCCAACATTTTATATAAATTATGCGAACGTATAACGGGGGTAACGTGGGGAAAATATGAAATTACATGGCATGGATTGGCTTATAATCATGTAAATGATTAATAGCCTGAAATGGTATAATTTTTATACCATTAATTATGAACATAGCTTAAATAGAAAATGTGACATGAAAACACTTATGGATAATTTACACATATAAGCTTGTTATAAAATAACAAATATGTAAATTGTATAAAAGATGAATATGCCTAACCCGAGGTAAGATTGAGTTGTGGTGTAAAACTGCCCGGAACCACCCGGCACATCCAGTAACCAGAACAACACCTATCTAATGTGGGAGGTTAGTGCATCATGCTCAAGAAAAACCCGAGGTTAGATTGAGTTGTAGTGTAAAACTGCCTGGAACCGCCTGGCACATCCAGTAACCATAACAACACCTATCTAATGTGAGAGGTTGATGCATTAATCAATTAATGCTAAATGAACGAGACATGCTAAGAATGGTAGGGTTAAGTCAATTAAAGAAACACTTAACCAATACAACATGTTAATTAAACAAATGAATGGGGTTAGGTTAAATTGGGAACACTTAACCGTTATAACATGTTGTTTAGGAAACCCTAGTAACGGGACCCATTTCAGCAGTAACCCACATAGATGTATCACGGTACCCTGAACTAGGCAGGGTGGGGCACGATTACTGGGCTGACTATAAGCGGTCAAAGTAGTGGCGGGTGGTGCGTCAGTGTAGGTTCCGACGGAGTACGGGCATGCACGTACTCCAGAGTGAAAAAAACAGGCACTGGGCATCAGTAGTTATACACTGTGCATCCTGATTAGTGTCGGGTTGCCACCAGAGGGACTGATACACCCCATGGTGGGACTAGCATATGTATCTACAATCGGGCGGGGCCGAACGACACAAGAAATGAATGCATGGGAGTAGAAGCCGATCAATAAGGGGATCGTTCATTATGAACATGTGAGGCTGGTTGAATCAATGGTTAGTAGGTGCAGAGAATATAGTAATGGGTGCGATAACATGTTCAACTTATCTTGTCTTATGTTAGGGCATTGTCCTATGTTCAGTTTATTCATGTCATGATCCCTTTCCTGTTTAAATGCTAGTAACCACTGAACTTACCAGGCTTATTGTCTGACCCGTTTTCTTTCATCTTCTTTTCTTCCGGTCCCCCCCCCCCCCAAGGTCTACAGGGGGAATACTTCCGCTTAGCTTAGTCTTCTTTCCAAGCTTGAAGATAGTAAACGTATTGCTTTAGACTCTCTATTTTTCACTGCTATGGATAGCTCATGCTTTATTGGGGAATATCATTGTTATTTTATGCTTCTTTATTTTGTTATGCAAGACAAAAGTATTTTGCTGTAATGGTTTAATGACTTATGCTATTATGAACCACTGGATTATGATTATGTATGAAATAAAGTTTATGAAATTTTCCGCTGTTATCTTTACTTATATTTGTCTTGTAATTATTCTATGTCTGTTTACCTACAATGCTCCACAGAACTTAGAGTATTCCCTTTGTGAGTGACACTAACGGATGTGGGGTGTTTTAGAAGGTCTTATCACAAGTAGAGGAAGGACCCCAGTTAGAGAACGACATCAATCTTAGGTGGGGGATATGAAAATCAAGGAGAACATTAATCATTCAATGAGTAATCTAGGTTTAGTTCGAAGATGGGTGGACACCTATCATAAGAAGACTTTGAAGTTTGCAAAGGTGCTGAACCAACCTCAACAAGGGTTGATGCTCAACCATGTACATATGGGAGCTACTTTTGATACTTTATTAGAGATGGCACTTATGGTAGAAATGGGAAAGAAGGAAGCTCCAGAGACAATTATGACCAAGAAGAGCTTTGGGGGAAGACAAAAAGAATAATAAGAAGAAGGTTGAATGACTTTAAGATGATCATATTTAAAAGGATCTAAAGTGCAACGCATGTGGAAGAAATGTACATTATGTTAGAGATCACAAGATGGAGCGTTTGAAGAGAAAATGCTTTTTATGTTAATAGTCAAGGAACATCAATAATTTCTACCCTTAGAGGACGGAAGCTACATAAAGAGATGGCACTTGGTCAACATAAGTTTAGGTTTTAAGAGCATCCCATCCTCTAGCGGTAGACAAGATAGAAGAAGAAAAGTCATTATTGAAGGTTTGACCTCTATTTTAGACTTTTCCATCCGTACTCTATTTTATTCTAGAGCTTCACATTCCTTTATTTTTAATTCTTTAGTAGATTTCTTGCACTTTGATATGTCTATAGTCATAGATCCAATAATAGTTTCATGACGCATAGGAGAATCAGCGCACTTATATTGTAAAGGCCCGTAAATCCATACCCATTTGAGATGACTAATATCCTACACAATCAACCCAAAGTGCATGAAAATACAGATCTTTAATAGAAAGAAATAAGAGGGTGAGAAAGATAAGATATAAATATTAGAATAGAAGAATAAAAAGAAGAACTAACACCACATAGAATCTCACATCGCAGCGGAACAAAATATAATATAGAAATAATCTTTATAAAGAACTTGAATAAATATACTTACATACATCAGAGAACAACAGACAATCTGGATAGTTATGATATCATATCCTCATATAACACACAGCAGAATAAATATCAATACATCTGGACACCTCCAGCTTGTCTCTGAACTTCATCACGTTGATAACCTAACCTGTAACTCGGGCTGACCCGAGACATTACAAACGCCACAGATCAGTCTGGAGAACCAGCGTGGGAAAAACTCACTAAGTTTAAAACACATTCATATCGATTTAAAGTTCAAAATCCTTTTTGAAAGAAAATGATAATAGTAAGACTAGCCCACACATAAACAGGGACAGTTTTTACCTTACTATAACCCAAAATAGTTTGATATCAAAATCCAGTGATAATATAATAGTGTATATCAAATAAATAACCAAATAGTAGAACACTTGCATCTCACTCTCTACATATATAGTCTATAATCAAAAACCGCAGAGCACTTATTGGAGATTGGATTCCAACCATGACAAGGTATGGGACCACCTTCCGATCAGTGTATTCTAGAGGGGATACACTGGGGTTCAACAAGAACGTCTTGCAACCCGGCCACACATGACCGACCACTCATTTAGCTTGAGTGTATCGGATGTATTACCACCCATGGTTGGGATCAGCAACCGTTGCCGAAAGCTGAAACAACAAAATATAGATTAAGAAGATAAAAAGGAATTTCTCTAGATGGTGCTAATACACCCTTCTTGGGTATGACCTACCTAGCCATGCTGCCTGCCCGATTTCTGTCATTTCCCAATTGATGAGGCTTGAAGCTACGTTTATTTCTTATAACATCTGGTTACCATTCACTTTGAATGTCACATCGTCAAATCCGTCAAATCACTAATTGACATCCACAAAAATACATAGGGCATGTTTGAAGAAATCAATGTACGTGACCATCTGGAAATACTCTGTCAGACACTCGTCCATACAAGTCATTCAGGAACAGGATGAACTAAAGGCACCCTCCTACCGCATCCTTGAATTACCTTATGGATCGTAGCGAGAAGTCCTTGCAATCCGCAAAATCTCAGTCCACGACCGAATCACTTCAGAATACCCCTGGTTGCAATCCCATAGAATATTCGACAAGTAATCCTTCCACTTACGAAGATCCACGGTCTTCGATTTCTCCATCGCGATCAGCTTCTGAACATCTTCAACGTTACATATTTGCTGGTCGGAATGGTTTTCGAATATAATTTCGATCCCAGTCTTTCCGTACCAACAATCGACTTGGCCTGATTTTGATAGTCGGTGATTTAACTATCAAAATAAACAACCATTATCCATAGAAAATAAAATGAATTCACTGGTTCAGTATACCACATCACTTGGCCTTTTTTATTAAACAGTTGTTAATTAAATCTCTAAATCTTTCCACGTTTGGAATACCACTCTTTCACTTCTTATTTCCAAATCACTTTATTCAACTTATGATTCTTTGAATTATAGTTTATATATATCCTTTACAGAAATACTAATTTTAAATTCCTCAACTACCCTCGTTTCTAAACTCATATCATCCTTGGATAATCATGAAGTCGTTCAAGTTGAGGTATTTTATTTACCTCTCAGACCTTGAGGCGACAACATTCTTAACTTTAGAATAGATAGAAGTTTATAAACGAAATCCCAAATTCCAGTCACTAATCCAAGGTTCCATTAACTATAGAATTTCCTTTCATAACCGCTTATCTTCGTTTGGTTTTAAATAACTACATTTCATAGCTACAACATTCATCGCTAGATCTTATCGTTATACCTTCACTTTTATAATCAAAATCAATTCCTTGATGTGGTTAAATAATTAACCTCGGTCTCTTTACATTAAAAAGTTTACCTTATCATTAACTATTTATAAATAGTTAACTTTCCCTTAAAGGTTATTTTAAAATAATAATTAACTTTAATAGTAATTAAAAATCCAATAATTGTTTTTAATAATCAATTCTTGTTCAAGCGGTTGATTTAGTCATCTCAAAACTAGGTTAGTACGTTAACCAATCCCATTAGTCCTTTCTTTTAATCAATTTAAATAATTTAATTTAATTAACAATCTAATTAAATTAAATAATTGCATTTAGTTTTTTATTTGAAGACAATTAATTCAATCATTAACCATTTGGTTAATTTCTGCTTATTGGTTTTTATAACTCATCAACATGGGAATTTTCTTTATATACCTGGTTCATAGTTACTAGATAAAATATTTCTTTTAATAAACCATTTATCGAATAATCTATAATAAATGGATTTCAAAATCCGTCTGTGGTTATAAAATTAATCCTTATAACCTTATTTCTATCGATTTACTTTACTGTAAATCAACGTTCATAACATGATACATTTTCGGGCCAACCGTTGCCATTACTGAACCAATATCATCCACTGGTTATTAACAACAAATATTGAATTTTAATTCAACGATCAACGATAAATCAAATACTCAATCATGCTGGTTAACAGTTCATATAATATAATAATATAAATAACCATATTTGAGGAATCTGGTTGGATCCCTCCAACCTGTCCTTCCCTGCATCAAAATGAGTTACGACAATTTATTTATCCCGGTAAACAGAAAAAAACAATTTATTAGAAGTAAATGTTGTAAACCCCAATTAGGGAATTTTAATTATAACCGCATTTAGACACGAGGTTAAGTTCAACTTGTGGCAGAACTCTACTCAGGACCGATCGACAAATCCAGCATCCACGGGTGGTCAGCTTAATGTGAAGGGTCTAATGCGTAAATATAAGTGCATTAAGGCATGAGGTTAAGTTCAATTTGTGGTAGAAGTCTTCCCGGAACCGACCGGCAAATCCAGCATCCACAAGTTGTCAACTTAATGTGAGAGGTATATATATATATATATATATATATATATATATATATATTTGAAAATTGGTAAAATTTATTGCATATACCAATCATATACTTTGTTTATATGCCCCATCAGAATCTTAAACCCCCAACCTAAATGGGTGCGATATAAGGAAAAAGAGCACGTATAAACTCCATATATTAACATACATCTCAACTATCACCACATAAATAAAATCAAAACAAAATATAACCAACCCCTTTATGAAAATGATAAAAGAAAATACAACACTGATCGCCCTGTATCCACACATTCGACTCCCCATCTCTTCAACATATCTACCTTCCATTGACTCTGCTTAGTTTTACTTCCATAATTATTCACCAAATACCAAACTTCTCTTTCAATCATACTCAATCGAATCCCTTCGTAATGCACTTATTATTAAACACCCGAGCATTCCTCTCCATCCATATCTAATACACTGCCACAGTAAACGCTGCACAAGCTGCATCCAAAGTCTGATCCTTCTCCTTAAAACCAGTCATGATCTTTACTGCTTCATTCTCTAACAAACTAGAATTCTCAACAGCAAGACCAAGCTTCAATGCAATGGAACTCCATTTATACCTAGAGTACACACATTCAAAAAATAAATGATGCACTGATTCCTCAAACTCTCCACATAAGCAACAACAGTTTTCTTCCATCATCCCAAATCTGATCATTCTGTCTTTAGTATATAACCTGTTATTAGCTGCCAAATATGTGATAAAAGACATTTTCCTTGCATTTTTAGCATGCCAAATAACTATATGATATGATACACTAGAATTTCTCCTTCTAATCTTCTCCAGGCTTTACGATAAGTAAAATACCCTCCTTCACACCATCTGAAATCATCCTGTGCTGAAACATTTATATGAACATCATTGATATACCGTTGAACCTCTCTAGTTGTAGGATGAATCAAACTATTAATGCTTCCATCCACTATAATAGAAAAGACAAGTTCATCAACATTTCCCAAAGCATTGAATCTAGAAAAACCAATCATATCAACCAAACATTTGCAGTTGATCCAAGGCTCGAACCATAGTGATGTGGTAGCACCTATTGCTATTACTTTATTAAAGAATTGCTTTCCAGAAGTCCTCAACCTCAACATTGCCTTCCATGGACTAGAGGCCTTATTGTCAATATTCATACACCAAAATTGCTTTCCACTACAATATTTCGAGTACATCCACTTGCTCCATAATGATGATGAAGTTAGAAACCTCGACATGAGCTTAATACAAGCAACCTTCTTAAGATCAGAAAACAATTTCGAGCCAATACCATCTTCATCTTTAGGCAAACAAAATTCTTCCAACCGATCTTATGAGCAAAAACTCCCCAAAAAAAATCAGCACACATTGAATATAGAATATCAAGAACATGACCAGGCAACTGATACAAACAACCAATATAGAGTAGTAGGAGTAATGACAGATTGAATGAGTTCGGGTCTACTAGCAAAACTGATAATTAGCATCCCATTTTTGTAATTTACTCTGTATTTTATGAAGCAAGCTTTGGAAATCATGATAGTGAATATATATGAAGAGATTGGAACCCCAAGATACTTAACAGGTAACTGATCTGATTGAAAACCAAGTATATCTAATATAACACCAGTATTTCTAGCAAAATAACTGAAATATACTTTTGTTTTCTTCTCACTCACAGTTAATCCACTATACTGTTTTAACTTGCCAAAAGTATCCTTCAAAGAATTTGCACAAACAATACAATTCTTCCCAAAACCATAAAATCGTCCGCATACAAAAGATGTGTCACTATAGGCTCATTTTTATGCACAGGGACAAATCTATTTTGCAAAGTCTCCTCATTTATACAATAAGTAAAATATTCCATGGCCAAAGAAAATAAATAAGGGGATAAAGGATCACCTTGTCGTATACCCCTATTTGGTGAAATAAAACCTCTCGGCACCCCTTGAATTATAATGAAGAATGAGGGTGTAGAAATACATTCATGTATAACATTTATGAAATGTATAGGGAAACCCATTTTCAATGTTATATGGCAAATAAACTCTCTAGAAATCTTATCATATGCCTTATAAAGGTCCACTTTGACACACAATTTATTAACCCTTGGTATCTTGAAGTCTCTTAATAATTTATGTTCCATGAGAAAATTATAACCAATATAACGAGATGTAATAAATGCACATCGTTTTGGGGATACTAAATGTGGATTATAAATTGTCTTCTTTTAAAAGACTGAAAGCGAAGGAATTGAGCAAAAGAACAACTATGAAACAAGGATTGTTATACAATAAAATAAATTTGAATCAATGTTTCAGGAAATGATAATTTCATAAAATCTGAGAAAATATTAATTCGATTGTAAGAAAACTTGAAGACATGCTTGATTAACAAATTCCAAAAATTATTAAAATAATTTAACACTCAAAAAATATAGGTCAACTGAGAGTTAACAATTTTTTAATAAAAACTGAAGAGAGAATAAAGAACTATATTACTTAAAAGGAAAATTTTGAACTTCAAAGATAATAATTTTAAACATTTATATTTTAAATATATGTACAAAATTAATTTTATAAAGTTTGATGTTCAAAATTTGTTAGTAAGCTCGAATAATTAAGCAAACTACATGATTCTTAGATAATAGATCATTTACCAAAACATTTCACATTTTCAAATGATTGAATTTTAGCACTTGATTATGCATTGTTTACGCACTTTTGTGTGCTATGACAAATAAATAGCTACCTTTAATTTTTTTTTCTTTCTTTCAATACAACAAAAATAGTTCCTGCTCCAACTAATCAAAAGTCCACATTGCACAATAATTAATGCGATAAAACCGCGTGCTAGCTCATGTTCATGCTATTATTAATAATTTAAAAATACGATCTACCAATTGTGCTTTCTATATAAATTCAAAATCGTAATATGAAATTGTTACCAATAGTTATCACTTGGAAAGTGAATATAATCAATAAACTTTCTTCGTGGATTCAAAATTTACTATAAATAAATAAAGGTAAACAAATAAAAGTTATAAATTATGACATAGAAATAAAAAATTCAAGCTAACTAAACATAATTTCTACTGCAAATCATTTTCTCTTAAATGGAAAACATATGTAATCTATTAAAAACAATACATGCACGAAAAGCATGCCATGGTAACCAGCAAGGCATTTGCCATTACGCTTGTATTAAAAATCAAAACTGATCAAAGCAATATAAAAATGAAAACCAACTAATTAGCCAACAAAACCATACCAAATTGATGAAATTTACTTCTTCCATTAACTTATTTGTTTATAATAAATAAACGCTCATCCCGGTTTGGTTGGTTTGGTTTATGCGAAGATGGAAATTGTGGAATTAAACTAAAACGAATAAAAATGAAAATCAAACCAAATAATCAAATTAAGTTTGGTTGATTTGGTTAATTATTCGTTTTAACCGAACTAAAACTTTTTACGTTTATGTTTGAAATGTTATTTTTAATTTGAAATATAGCATAAATATATGATTAGAGTATTTTTATTTATCATTTTTGTACTTTTTTTTTACGTACATATGATTTTTTTTTTTTTTGAATTCCTAAGCTAATCTAGAAAATTCATTATAATGCTAATAACTTCAAAAATTAATAGAAGTTCGGTTTAACTAGTTAAACAGTGTTCGAACTAATTTTTTTTACCATCGTTTATGAATCAATTAGTCCGAAGAAGCATCCAAGCTGTCCAAAATTAATTAATTTAAATGATTTACCTAAACAATGCTTGTTCATGATCCCTACTACTAGTATGTTTAGATTCAGTCACAAAGTGATATCTTTATCTTTTTTCCAGAATTCGAGTCTGAGTTTTTTGCTTTTCTCCAGTTCTAATTTCTTTTGTTCGACTTTCGGGGAATTTTTTTCACTCTAAAATGGTATCGAACTTCTCAGATCTTAGCATCAGCAATGATGGTTGGGCGAACTCCGCTCCAAACCTTAAGATCATTCTCTGAATTCTTTCAAACAGTTAGGCGCTTATCTCGAAATTTTATTTGTTTGGGTACGAGGATCGCTTTAACGTGTGAACTTTCTACGCTTGTTTTTTTTCTTTACCAGATTTAACTTGCGAAAATGCTAGTAAGTGAAGGATAAGAGCATCTGTTTGCACAGTGGCCTGAGCCAGGTGTTGATGACGATAGAAAGAAAGATTTTTTTGATTAGGTTTGCTTATGGTTTACTAGAACCAGTGGATTTTAAAATTTAATTTTGTACGATAAGCAATTTTTCTGTCAAACTCTTAATTGGTTACTGAATTTCTATCTAGTTACAATTGATCAACCACAAACTTAACTATGATGTCATTCAATTTCTCTATTTAATGTTTATTATCTTTTGATGGAAACAAAACATTCCTTCTGTTTATTTTATGAATTTATCATGTCTGTAGTAATTTGCTAGTGAAAATAAATGCATTATGGATTTATTCAATAAAAATATGTACAGTTTTGACTTGTATATATATGAAAATTGTATCATAATTATCAAATACTAATCAGGAGTAATTATTTTATTGTACTTGGAATTCCAAAAGTAGGAATGATTACTATGCTTAAAATGTCAAATTCAACTTCTCTAACTGAAATTTGTAGGCCAGAGTAATTTGGAGATTAGTGTCACTGCTGAAATGAACATGTGTTAGTAGAATTATAGTGTGTAGTTATCTCTATCACAAATATTAATCATACAAAAGCTAATATAATTTTACAGCAAAGAAATGGATCTATGTTTCATTATGTTATATATATACACATACGTATAATATACATACATACATAATATATATGTATATATATATGTGTGTGTGTGTGTGTATATATAATGTACATACATACATTATATATATAAGTATATATATGTATATATGTGTGTGTATATATATATATATATTTATATATACACATACGTATAATATACACACATACATTATATATATATATATATGTATATGTATATGTATATGTATATGTATATATGTGTGTGTATATATTTATATACATAAATGTGTGTGTATATAACATAAAGAAACATAGATGCATTTCTTTGTTGTAAAATTATATTAGCTTTTGTATGATTAACATTTGTGATAGAGATAATTACACACTGTATAATTCTACTAACACATGTTCATTTCAGCAGTGACGCTAATCTCCAAATTACTCTGGCCTACAAATTTCAGTTAGGGAAGTTGAATCTGACATTTTAAGCATAGTACTCATTCCTACTTTTGGAATTCCAAGTACAATAAAATAATTACTCCTGATTAGTATTTGATAATTATGATAAATTTCCATATATATACAAGTCAAAACTGTACATATTTTTATTGAATAAGTACAAATTGCATTTATTTTCACAAGCAAATTACTACAGACATGGTAAATTCATAAAATAAACAGAAGGAATGTTTTGTTTCCATCAAAAGATGGTAAACATTAAATAGAGAAATTGAATGACATCACAGTTAAGTTTGTGTTTGATAAATTGTAACTGGACAGAAATTCAGTAAACAATTACGAGTTTGACAGATAAATTGCTTATCATACAAAATTAAATTTTAAAATCCATTAGTTCTTGTAAACCATAAGCAAAACTGCGCAAAAAAATCTTTCTTTTTATCATCATCAACACCTGGCTCATGCCATTGCCCAAACAGATGCTCTTATCCATCCCTTACTAGCATTTTCGCAAGTTCAATCTGGCAAAGAAAAAACAAGCATAGAAAGTTCACATGTTAAAGTGATCCTCGTACCTAAACAAATAAAAATTCGAGATAAGCACCTGACTGTTTGAAAGAATTCTTAGATTGATCCTAAGGTTTGGAGCAGAGTTCGCCCAACTATCATCGCTGATGCTAAGATCTGAGTGTCGAGACTAATGGCGCAGCGGAGGCCAAACTCAACACACACAAGTCCAATATAATGCACAGAATAACATAGACAACAAAACAAGAGAACACACAAGGATTTAACGTGGTTCGGCAATAGCCTACATCCACGGGCAAAGAGAGTAATTTATTACCTCACAATGGAGAATACACAAAGATTCATACACAGGCTTTCATAACAAAGCTCAGCTCACTCACTCATGAAAGGTTGCTGCTCTCTGTTTCTTATGCAGGGTTTTATGTGGCGGCTCACTCTCACTCAGCAAACCCTTTTTCTGTGTAATGTAACCCTTACCAACTTGATACCATATATATATAGTATGGCTGGAAAGTCTTACACGCAAGACAAAAGAAGGAGGCCCACAAGCCATAACACAATATGGCACGTCACTTCAAAGCACCATACTTCACAATTCTCCACCTCGGATCATGCACAAAAGCATGAGACGATCACACACAAACCACTCTGATTGCCACATATCCAGCTGCACCACCAAAGTAGTTGCCTACGTACCCAAAGGATCAAGCTGTCGTAGTTCATCAAAATGTCTCGCAAACGAGACTTCACAATGTTCCGAAGAACCTCCAACCCATCGGGGTATCATACATCAAACATACAAAACATTAATCAAGTCAAGACAATGCTTGAACTTGACATTAGGAACCACTTTAGTCAACATGTCTGCGGGATTCTCTTTTGTATCAATCTTCACCAAGAGAATATGACCCTCAGCTAATACTTCTCTGATGAAATGATAACGCACATCAATATGCTTTGTTCGGGCATGATGAACTTGATTCTTTGCTAGGTGGATGACACTCATACTATCACAATACACAGGAAGTTGATCTTGCACCACTCCCAAATCATCCAACAAACCTTGCAACCATATAGCTTCTTTGAAAGCTTCAGTCACTGCCATATACTCTGCCTCTGTAGTAGATAGAGCCACTGTCGACTGCAGAATAGACCTCCAACATATAGGACCTCCTGCCAAGGTAAACACATACCCTGTAGTAGAGTGTCTCTTATCCAAATCACCGGCATAATCTGAGTCTACATAACCAACACATAAATGACTGTTGTTCATATCCCTCACAAATTCTAAACCCGCATCAATAGTTCCCAAAAGATATCTAAAAATCCATTTGATAGCATTCCAATGCTCTTTTCCAGGAGCATGCATGTAACGACTGACCATACTCACGGCATGTGAAATATCAGGTCGTGTACACACCATCGCATACATAAGACTCCCAACAGCATTAGCATAAGGCACATGTGCCATAAACTGAATCTCATCATCAGAGGAAGGACACATAGTTGCATTCAGTTTAAAATGAGCAGCAAGAGGAGTACTTACAGATTTGGTTTCTTTAGAAATGCCAAATTTCCTTAATACCTTCTTCAAATATGTCTTTTGAGATAAACACACCTTGCCCTTCATTCTATCTCTCTGAATCTCCATGCCAAGAATTTTCTTCGCATCTCCAAGATCTTTCATTTCAAATTCAGCTGACAACGTACATTTCAGCTTCTCAATCTCAGACTTGCAAGTAGATGCAATCAGCATATCATCTACATACAACAGCAAATAAATGAAAGAACCATCACTCAGCTTCTTCAGATATACACAGTGATCATGGTGGCTTCTTGTGTACGCTTGGCCTAACGTAAAACGATCAAATCGTTTATACCACTGTCTCGGAGACTGTTTCAGTCCATACAACGATCTTTTCAACTTACACACCAGATCGTCTTCACCGGGAGATTTGAATCCACTTGGCTGAGTCATATAAATCTCCTCATCTAGATCTCCATGTAAGAACGCTGTTTTTACATCCATCTGAACCAGATTCAAGTCATATTGCGCTACCAAGGCTAACAAAATACGAATAGAGGAGTGCTTCACAACTGGAGAGAATACTTCATTGTAGTCAATTCCCTCCTTCTGGGCATAGCCTTTTGCAACCAGCCTTGCCTTGTAGCGAATCTCATTTTTCTTCACTCCTTCTTTCTTAGCATATACCCACTTACATCCAATCGCTTTCTTGCCCTTAGGGAGCTTGGCAAGAACCCAGGTGTCATTCTTGTGAAGAGATGTCATTTCTTCACCCATAGCATCTTTCCATTCTTCACACTCAACGCTATGAATAGCTTGTGTGTATGTCTCGGGAATGCCTTCATCAGTAACTGGTAAAGCATAAGTTACACAATCTCGAAACCAACCTGGTTTCCTGATATCCCTTTTCGGTCTGCTAGAAGCAATTGACTCTGGAACACTTCTCTCAGCCTCTGTTTCTATTTCTAACCCATCGTCGGAATCATCAGCACTGCCCCGGTCAACCGTAACTTCATCTGTTTCAACAACTGAATCTGTCACCTCTTCAGAAGCTGGTCCCACTGGTACAGTTTCATCTGGGACTTGTGTAACAATATCAAACTTCACACGCTGCAAATTCTCATGATTACTGCTCTCATTCTCCACCTGATGAGAACCCTTAGGCTTTAGCATAACAGCTTCATTAAACGTAACATCCCTGCTTATAATCATTTTCTTGGTAACTGGATTCCAAAGTTTGAACCCTTTGACTCCAGTCTTCATGCCAACAAATATTGCCTCAACAGCACGAACTCCAAGCTTATTGTCCTTCACATGAAACCAAGCAGGACAACCAAATACATGAATCAACTCATAGTCATAAGCAGGCTTACCATACCAGAATTCCATTGGTGTTTTGCCTCCTAATGCAGATGAAGGCAACCGATTGATGAGAAAACATGCATAAGTAACAGCTTCAGCCCAGAATGCTTTGCCTAATCCAGAATTAGACAACATACATCGTACTCTCTCTAGCAGTGTACGATTCATCCTTTCTGCGACTCCATTCTGCTGTGGTGTTTCTCTAACCGTGAAATGTCTCTTGATTCCCTCATCTTGACATACTTTGTGAAATGGATCACTTATGTACTCTCCACCGTTGTCTGAACGAAGTACTTTGAGTTTTCTACCCGTTTGAGTTTCAACTGCTTTCTTCCATCTCACAAATATTTCCAGAACATCACTTTTCTGTCTCATGACATACACCCATACACGTCTAGAATAATCATCAATAAAAGAGACAAACCAATGCTTACCTCCCAAAGATGCATTTTTGGAAGGACCCCATACATCTGAATGAACATAATCTAGAACTCCACTAGATTTATGAATTCCCTTACCAAAGCGAGATCTTGTCTTCTTGCCTTTTACACAATGTTCACAGAAATCTAACTTACAGACAACAAGCTCTTTCAACAGATTTTGCTTAATTAAAGCATTCAAAGATTTCTCACCTGGATGTGCAAGTCTCATATGCCATAGCATTGCAGATTCCTTAGCAGCAATTTCACTCTGCTCAGCTGTAGCTACATCCCCAGTCACTGTTCTCCCATTTAAGTAGTACAAGTTGTGATGACGTGTACCTTTCATAACAACCATAGCTCCAGAAATCACCTTCATAACTCCATTTTGGCCATCAAGTCTTAATCCCTTGGATTCAAGCATTCCTAAAGAAATCAGATTCTTTTTCATACTTGGCACGCACCTCACATTTTTCAGTTCTCCAACCTTACCATCATGCAGTTTCAGGCGAATACTACCAATGCCCACAATGCTACAAGAATTGTGATTTCCCATCAATACTTCGCCCTCAAACTTCGTAAAATTTGAAAACCATTCTCTATTTGGAGTCACATGAAAGGTAGCACCAGAATCAAGTATCCACTCATCATCTTTTGCCTTAGAGTTAGAAGGTAACGTGGTTAAAGAGTAATCTGACTCATTACCTGTGTCTTTGCTGGACTGGACGACATTTGCTGCACTTTTGCCTTTCCTGTCCCGCTCCTTGACCTTCGGACAATCCTTAGCCCAATGGCATTTTTCATGACACCACGCACATTCATCCTTAGCCAAACGCCCTTTTGCTTTCGAGTATCCTTTACCCTTACCAGGATGTTGGCCAACATTTTTCTTATGGTTTGATTTTCCGCCTCTCACTACAAGAGCATCGCCGCCATCTTCTCTGGAGATATCATCTCTATCCATCTTTCCGAATTCTTCGCTACGCAATGATGTAGCGACTTCATCATAAATCAGCTTGTCTTTGCCATGAATTAGCGACTTAATCACGGGTTCATATTTCTCCGGAAGAGAATTCACTAAACATAAAGCTTTCTCCTCATCTGGAATGATCTCATCATAATTAACCAACTCGGTAAGGAGTTTGTTAAAGGAATCCAGATGCTCCGTCAGAGTTGCACCCTTCTTCATATTGAACCGATACAAATTTCTTTTTAGATGAATTCGGTTCGCCACATTCTTCACAAGATACTTCGCTTCAAGTTTTTCTCATAATTCTTTCGGCGAGGTCTCATGTTGATAGCTCACTCTGATATCTGCTTCCAAGCAACCCCTGATCGTAGCCAAACAAAGCCTTTGATTCTTCTCCCACTGTTTGTCTGACCATTCTTCTGGTTTCTCAATTCTCAAACACGGTTCCAAATCCAAATGTTCAAGAGCATCAGACACATCTGTTCTCCACAAACCAAAGTTATTGTTTCCATTAAATTTCTCTACATCTAGTCTAGCTCTGTGATACACTATTTTTTCAGATTGACTAGATTCACCCATTGTCGCAACACAAGCAAATTACACAAGAGAAACAACCACAAATGCAAACAACTGACTTCACAGGAATTTCGTCGAACACCTTCCGTGCACTAAACTGAACACACAAATCCAAAGATTGCAACCGCAAGCTCTGATGCCAATTGTCGAGACTAATGACGCAGCGGAGGCCAAACTCAACACACACAAGTCCAATATAATGCACAGAATAACATAGACAACAAAACAAGAGAACACACAAGGATTTAACGTGGTTCGGCAATAGCCTACATCCACGGGCAAAGAGAGTAATTTATTACCTCACAATGGAGAATACACAAAGATTCATACACAGGCTTTCATAACAAAGCTCAGCTCACTCACTCATGAAAGGTGCTCTCTGTTTCTTATGCAGGGTTTTATGTGGCGGCTCACTCTCACTCAGCAAACCCTTTTTCTGTGTAATGTAACCCTTACCAACTTGATACCATATATATATAGTATGGCTGGAAAGTCTTACACGCAAGACAAAAGAAGGAGGCCCACAAGCCATAACACAATATGGCACGTCACTTCAAAGCACCATACTTCACACTGAGAAGTTCGATACCATTTTAGAGTGAATAAAATTCCCCGAAAGTTGAACAAAAGAAATTAGAACCGGAGAAAAGCAATAAAACTCAGACTCGAATTCTGGAAAAAAGACAAAGATATCCCTTTGTGACTGAATCTAAACATACTAGTAGTTGGGATCATGAACACGCATTGTTTAGGCAAATCATTTAAATTAATTACTTTGGACAGCTTGGATGCTTCTTCGAATTAATTGGTTCAAAAACGATGGTAAAAAAATTTAGTTCGAATACCGTTTAACTAATTAAACCGAACTTCTATTAATTTTTGAAGTTATTCGCATTATAATGAATTTTCTAAATTAGCTTAGCAATTCAAAATAAATAAATTATCATATGTATGTAAAAAAAAGTATAAAAATGATAAATAAAAATACTCTAATCATATATTTATGTTTTATTTCAAATTACGAAAATATTTCAAACATAAACGAAAAAAGTTTTAGTTTGGTTAAAACGAATAATTAACCGAATCAATATAGCAAAAAGGAAAAATAAAAATAAAATGAAAGACACAAAACCATATAGCAAAAGAGACACCAAACAATATTTTATTTCCACGCTCTTCAATAACAATATTGTAATTATAGACAAAATTATGTGTATGTTTGATTCAAGGAATAAATCACACATATCGTTTGCTGGTAAAGAATAGAATACAGATTATTCCATGATACAAATAAGAAGAAGATGAAACATAAAAGTTAAGCAGTAGAAAACGTCCTTGCTTTAGTATAGTTCAACTCCAACTGCTCGGTCTTATCAATCACAAAACCTCTTATTCGCAATATAAGAGATGTAGCGGAACTATATATATATATATATATATATATATATATATATATATATATATATATATATATATATATATATATATATATATATATATGTGTGTGTATCAATAATTTTCCAGTATAACTCAAACAGTTACAAGTATGATATGCATAATGAAAGTTTATCCAGAAAAACATTTTTGCCGTTAATAACCATGGTTGATTTTTGGGACACGGAGCACCCATAAAGTACTTTATTCTTTACTTCTTCAAATGTACAAGCCCGTTTAGGCTTCCATGTAATTCGAGGCCATACTTCTACCTCTTATCCATTGAATACATCAACTACAGGATCACCAATCTGAACCCCAGCCTAGAACAAGAATTATGAAATATAAGTAACTTAATGAAATTAATGTGCGTCTCCATATCCTATTAAGTATAATGAGATGATTACAATAAGCTCAAATTGTGTTTCAGTAGTACATAAATTTACATCTACAAGATATTGTTCATCAGATCCCTTATAAAGCACGAATTCACAATGTAAATGTATTAGTACTGAATAGTAACACCACACACCCCTCTTGTAGCCCAAAAAGATTTCCAATACATAATCCAATTTAAATAATGTTATGACGTGGAAGAGAGAAAGTGCTATTATTTAAATTGGATAGTGCGGTGCAAAGCAAGAGATTATAGGGGTGCTGCAAAATAGAGGCGTCACTGAGTGCTCCTCACTACACGTGTATATGTGTGAGTGCATGCACGTAGATCCTTAAAATAAAGTGACATCTGAGATCGGTACGGTACGTGTCTATATATATATATATATATATATATATATATATATATATATATATATATATATATATATATATATATATATATATATATATTAGCCGTGACTTAAACATTGCAGCTCGGAGAAGTTCTTCAAACTTACAATTGCATCTTGTACTTTCACTGTACTATTATTGTCAAGAATGTAACATTAAAGCCATCGGCCCATCAGTGCTTTTAATATCCATTGCTTAAGGCCAGACTACGTTATTCATAGTAAGCATTTAACATGACAAAGCTCCAACCTTTAAGCCGCGCTCGGTTTACCCTTTTTAGTTTCCGTTTTCTCCATATAAAAGTGTGAACAACGCATTTATATCGTGGAAAACAACAGTTTTAGAAAACACGGATAATATACAAAATAGAAAAATATTTTTTTTTTGTTTTTCATGTTTTAGGAAATAACAGAAGAACGACAGAATTTATTCTTCCGTCATCCTTCCTATCCGTCCATCATCTTTCCACTTTTTTTATTTTTTGTAATCTATGTTGAAAACACAAAGCATAAAATAAGCCAAATGGCACCTTATTTTTTTTTAATTTGTTATCTTGTTTACTTGGTCAGAGCATCTCCAACGGTCATGTTTACTTCATTCTTCATTTTGGCAAAAAAAAGTGTAAAGTGCAACTTTTCTCTAATGCTCACCATCCCATTATATTGAAGAGCTAACAGTCCATCCTCCATATTCAACAATATGAAGAGTGATTGTTTCTACCTAATTGAAAGGGAAAACAACCCTGGATGTCATAGCATCGTTCCTATGGAGTGATGTGAATAAATTATTGAAGATGCTATTATAGCGACCAGTTCTCCCAGACAACTGACTGTGCCATATGATATACTAGGGTTTTCCATTCATGCAAAATACTGAGAAATGAAAACATCTCTAACATGCAACTCATTCAAGCCACATCCACGCATGTGAGTGCAAACTAGTAAGTCTGCAAGTTAGATGGGGGTTCATTGTGTGCGGTAATATGTATGTGTTACAATGCAGCACCTCTATAGCCTCCTGATTTCCACCACACATTCTCATTTCTCTCTCTTTCCACTAACTCTGTCTCCCCACTAACTTAATTATAAATGAGCAACCTAAAATAAGATGCAAAAGGGGTGCTACCAAATAGATATGCTGTGAAGCGTCTGCGTGTCTGTGTGTGTAGTCTATTTAGAACCCAAAAAATTGACAAAAACCGAGAAACGTTCTCAACCATTATATTGCCCCCATCGCCCCCCGAATTCTACCCTTCATATGAGGACAAATTGATCTAGTGGCTGAAATTTTGTGCTTTTCAATTTATATCAAATTTTTTGTGTTCAAAATTGCGAACCATTGGATTTGTTTGTCTTTATGTGGAAGATAAAATTTAGGGGGAAATATATATATATATATATATATATATATATATATATATATATATATATACATAGGAGCGTTCAATGGCGTCCCAAATAGTGAGCACCCCAAAACCTCCTCTACAGAAACCAAACATTTATATTAGTTTAAGTTAGTGGGACGGAGAGGGCAACGAGATATGCAGTGGAAATCAGAGGACTTTTTTGGGTGCTGCACTATTTTGGGCGTCATTGAACGCTCGTCATATATATGTATGTATGTATGTGTGTGTGTGTATATATATATATATATATATATATATATATATATATATATATATATATATATAGAGAGAGAGAGAGAGAGAGAGAGAGAGATGGGATCAAGAGCACCTCAAATAGTGTAGCACCCCTTGCCCCCCTGATTTTTACCATACATTCATGTTTCTCTCTTTTTCCACTAATTATCTTTCCCTCCACTAACGTATTTTAATATAAATGGGTGGCCACGATTCGGGTGCATTTGGGGTGTTCCCAAAAAATATATATATATATATATATATATATATATATATATATATATATATATATATATATATATATGAGGAGTGTTCTGAGGCACTCCTGTTTTGTAGCACCCCCATTCTACCATGAGTTATACTAATCTAAATCCAAAAAGATTTTGTTGATGTTCAATCCACGTGTATATTATTATCTATCCAAAATTTGAACACATTCCGTATTCACATAATAACATATTTGATGTTTAAATTTAACGGTTCAAATAAATATCTGAACGGTGAATAATTGAGCTAAGATTTTAAAAGCGTTAAAAATATTGGAAGGAGCTCAAATTTTGGATAGATGATAATATATATGTGCATTGAACATCTACAAAATCATGTTAGATTTGAACTAATGTAGATTACGGTAGGCATAAAGGAATGCTGCAAAACATGGGTGCCCCGAAACACCTCTCTGTGTGTGTGTATGTATGTGTGTATGTGTGTGTGTATATATATAAGGAGCATTCAACAGCACCTCAAAAATGAAGCACCTCTTTAACCCTTTATTTCCATCACTCATTTATAGTAAAATAAGTTTGTGATAGGAGGGAGTTATGGGAGGAGAGAGAAACCGAGATATGTGGTGGAAATCAGAAAGGTAAAGGGGTGCTGCACTATTTGGGGTGTTCTTGATCCTATCGCCCCCAAATAGTGTAGCACCCCTTTAGCCCCTTCGTTTCTCTCTTATTCAATCAACTCACTCTCTTTTCATCAACTTATTTTAATATAAATGAGTGGCTACAAATGAGGTATTTAAGATGCTCACAAATAAGGGTATCATTGAGCATGCCTATACCATTTTGCATCTCAATGTAGACCACTCGTTTATATTTGAATAAGTTAGAGGAAAGAGAGAGAGAGAGTTAGTGGGAGGAGCGAGAAACGAGAATGTGTGATGAAAACCAGGGAGACTATAGGAGTGCAGCACTGTTTGGGGTACTCTTGATCTTATCTCCTATATATATATATATATATATATATATATATATATATATATATATAGCACCCCAATTTTGTAGCACCCCTAAAGCCCCTCAATGTGAGTCACTCATTTATTATTAAATAAGTCAGTGGGGGAAGAGAGAGTTAGTAGGAGGAGAGAGAAAGGGGATTGTATAGTGGAAATTAGGGGGGCTAAAGGGGTGCTGCACTATTTGGGGTGCTCTTGATCCTATATATATGTATATCAGTGAATTCAAAATCGTAAAATCATAGGATTTGAAACGCGTTTCAAATCGAAACGTATGCTTGCCGATTCAAAATTTAGTTTGAATCACAAGTGGTGAAAATCGTACGCGTCAAACTAAAATTAAAAATATCGAACCCTAAATCGAAATCGCGATTCGTGTATTCATGTCGGTCAGGAAGCAAAATTTGGAAATCTAAAAATATTTCTTTTTCTGAAATCTGAGAATAGAAGTTGAAAGTAGATAAGCCCAAAAAAGAGGAGGAGGAAGAACTTGTAGCCAAGTGAGAGCGGAAGAAGAGTAAGCAAAAAAAAAAAAAAAAAAAAAAAGGAAGAAGAACCTGTAGCCAAGTGAGAGCGGAAGAAGAGTAAGCCAAAAAACAGGAAGAATAAGGCTGTTGTACTGGAGAATAAGGCTGTCGGTGGAGAATAATTTTATCATATCTTCGTTACGCATTGCTGTCTTCTAGTCTGTGTTTGCCATCTGGTCCATTAGATTAAAATCTTCTAGGGCTCTCCTGTCACTAAGATCTGGACTCTGCTCTGCTCTATCTCTGTCTCAGAATCTAATTGATCGTAGACCTGGACATCTCTGTTTGGATCAAATATTTGCTCTGCCGTGTGTAGAGGAAGAAGAATTTTTAAATCCATTTCTCCCCAAATCTGGTACCTTGTCGTTTCTGCCTGTAGGAACAGCTGCTCCTTCCAATTAGGTGGAGGGCTTAACGTTGATTGATTCTGATGGTATTGCCATGGTTTGTCTGCTTTAAACCAAATCAGTGTTCCTTCATAGGTCTGAATGTAGCATTTTAGACATCTGGATGCGTTTTGCCTTGTATATCCCACATGCTTGAAAATAGCCATACGATGGCTTAATCGTATACTGTTTATTAAAACTAAATACTGGTGTGGTAGAACTTATACGTACCATAATAGCAAGAAAAATACGTAGATATTAGGCTGTTACCATGGAAAATCGTTTTCCAAAGTGTTCTAATATTGACTCTTCTATGGGATTAACAAATGTAATTCTAGATAACATACCATGATCGAATAGGTCAATGACTTTACCTATTTCACATGGTAACTGGGTACTGTCAACTCTTGCTCTCAGCATATTTGTGCGTCTGTCCTGCACCACTTTAAACTGTACTGTCTCTATCATATGTTTGTAATAAGCTGCTAAAAGCTGCTGTAAATTTGCCTGGTATTCGTTCCATCGGTTGTGGGCTTTGAGGATTAATTCTTTTCCTCCTTGCCTGCATAGTTCATCTAAAACTGGCACTGGTTTTAATTTTAGGTGGTTCGATAACTGTTCATAGCTTAGGGTTTTGGGATGTTTAGGAATCTGCTCACAAACTTCTTCCTTTTCTTGTACTAACTGCTGAATTCTTTTTTCTAAGAGCTGGTTGGTTTTGCAAACATGGATGTTTTTCTGATCTTCTTCTTCTAAAAACTGATTTCTCTGGATAAGATGATGAAGTTGAACTTGACTTCGTTGATATAGGTTTTGTAAATCGTTGAGTTGTGAAGTTTGGGAATTTATAATGTCGTTTGGAGACTGAGGAGTTGATGAGGCTGTTTGAGAATACGTTTGCTGACAATCTGGATCAATATAATAATTTGAGCCAAAGAAATTTCTTGCTTCGTCCAAAGCTTGTTGTAGATTGTAAAAGCCTCTGAAAACTGGATTTTGAAAATTTTATATAGCCATCTGTACTTGGCTGTAGTGTTTGAAAACTCCTGTAAAATAGCCTCTAAAAACAATATAACAGAAAAGTTCTTAGAAAGAGGTTTTTGTTGAATTTTTGAAAAATAATAAACAATACAATTTCCAAGCCTCTGTTTATTTCTCCTTTCTGCTTCGACCATTTTTAAATTCCAAAGATGGTCCAACAGTCACTGTTGTGATGCATCATTTATTCGAATTAGGGGTTTGAACCTCCTAGGATCGTCGTTTCTGAACTGGATAAGAGACATTTGTCCAAAGGACATGCATGAGGTGTTAGCCGCCATCGTTTGATTAGTAGGTAATATAACTGGAGAACTGGCTGTAGGAACTGGAGGATTAACTCTAGATGAAGGCCTGCTTCTGTAGATGTCGTTTTAGATGAATGCACCTCTGTTTTTATTGTTGGGGTTTTTACCTCCACAATCTTTTTACTACTTGTTTCAACTACTTCTTTGTTCATGATATGCTTATCCTATAAATCACAAATGTTGTTAGTATTAAAAACTGAGAATAACTTTCTGGATAAGATATCAGCAGGATGATTATTTTTTCTTTGTGTTCAAACTGAATGGAGTAACCGTTACCTTGTATTAGGTTTTGAAGATTTAACCATCTTGTTTTATTTATCTTTTTAGAATTCTTGTTGGATGTAAATTTTACAATAGCTTCACAGTCGGTTCTAAATGTAAAATCTTTACTTAAATGGATTCTATACTTATCTAAAGCATTAATCAAAGCTTTTATTTCAAAATCTAAACTTGTCCAACTTGGGACTACATTGAAATTTCCACTGGCATATGCTGCAATTTTTTATGTTGATTTATCACTATATTTCGATGGTTTGGATTTAAGTGCTACTCTCCATCCTTTCTTACATCCATCACATTCAATAACAATGTAATCTGTAGTTAATGGCAATTCTAAGGGTTGTAGTTTCTTGACTTCTTGCTTAATTTTCTGTACTAATCTAAAATCTTCCGAATTAAATCTTCCTTCTCCCTTTTTTGAAATTTCCCATATAATGGTCCAACTAATTTTGCTAAGTTTGGAATAAATTTCCTTGCATAATTAACTAAACCTAAAAATGCTTGTATATTCTTTTTGTTATCTAGTTTATCTGGAAATTCTATTATTTTTTGTGAAATGTGAGGTTGCAGCTCTATTTTACCATTACCTATTTCTAGTCCTGAAAAGGAAACTTTTTGTTTAAATAACTCCATTTTTCATTTTGACATCACTAGACCATTGTTCTCTATTTCTTGAAAAACTATTTTTAAATGTTCTTCATGTTCTTTAACATTACTACAGGCGACTAGGATATCATCAATGTATACTAGACAAATTCATATTTCTTTAAAATACTATCCATAAATCGTTGAAAAATTGATGGTGCTGTTTTTAAGCCAAAACTTAAAATATTCCATTCGAAGGTGCCTTTCTGGGCATATGAATGTTGTCCATGTTTAAAATTTTCTTCTAGCTTTAGTTGATTATACCCTAATTTTAGATCAAACTTACTGAATATTCGCTTTTCCTATATTAATTTTATCAATGTATCTTTATTAGGGATGTTATACCCATCATCTTTTGTATTATCATTCAAACGTTTGTAATTGTAAACTATTCGTGGTTTACCCCTCTTTTGCTCTGAATGATTTCGAACTAAAAAGGCCGCTAATCTGTGTTTACTTTCTGATCGCCTGATTAAATTTTGTTGTAACATCTCATTTATTTGTACTTTGAATTCTTTGATATCGGCTGGTGAATCATCTATATTTGTTGTTTTTATAGTAATATCCGGGTTTATTACTTTTATCTTAGGGACGTAGGAAACCTTATTTTTTGTTACATCGTCTCCTAAGAATCCTATTTTTTCTAATCGCGAAATTATTTGGTAGGGTATATATTTTGTTTCCTTACCTTTCTCTAATTCCCTTATTGTTTCAAAAGCTAATGTTGCTAAAGTGTTTTTGTGTTCTTTATCAGCCAGTTTTTTTGTTCTGTTAGTTTGAAAAAAATCTTCTTCTTCTTCTTTTATTATTATTATATTTTATATATTTTAAAATTTATTTTATCTTTATTTGTGCTTTCACCTTTAAATCTCTTATTATTATTATTGCCTTTATATTGACCTTGTCTTTTAGTTTTGGGTTCCATCTCTAGCAAATCCCAACTTGTTTGGGATTCATGGCTAATTTATTGTTGTCGTGTTGTATAATCTACATAAAATTGGAAGTAGTTTAAATTTGTAAAGATTTTCATAGTAGGTCTTTTTATTTTTTATTTGCTTACCTTGAGTTTCTTCATGTTAGGCTTTAGCTAATTATTTTTTGCTTAACTGGATTCAGTATGTTTCTAAAGGGGGTGATTTTTTGGAGGATCAATTCTTGTTGTGCTATAAGTTCATTTCATCTTTCACACCTACATAACTTATGAAGGGCGAAATTCACTGGAATACTTCTGAAGAATTTAAACTACTATTATTTGCATCATGTACTTAGAGCATCTCCAGTGGCTCAAATTCAGCTCGTAATATTAAGGTAATTGCACCCAGTGGTGCAATTAAGGTTGAATATGAAGGCCCCGATTCAGGATCCAATTCAGGATCCTGAATCAGATCCTGGCGCCTGTAGTGCAGGCGCCAGGATCCTGGTGCCTTCATTGCAGGCGCTAGCTTCTGGCGCCTACAATGTAGGCGCCAGGATCCTGGCGCCTGCACTACAGGCGCCAGGATCCGACTCCCCTTCCAGCACTTGTCGTAACCGTATTACCCCTCCAACGGTCATATTTCGGAATACAACAACTATAAACGGTAATAATACCTGCATCTGTCAGATGAGCCAAATGTGAGGCCCAAGGAGTGCGTATCAAATTTCCCCGGCTACGCATGTCCAGCTGTATCCTAGCCTCCATCAACTCATGACGTACACCCACTAGGGCACGAGGTACGTAATGAGTAGCCTCCCACCTTCTCATCCGCGGAAAGAACTGCTCACCAACTTGACTCGCCATCTCTACCATGCGTCGATGCATGTTGGCCGTATACTCATAGTACCAAAAGGGCAAAATAAACCACAAAGCCTGCATCTCTCTAACGTCTCCCAACACATACGAATCTAATGCAGAGTACAAATTACCTAATATAGTTGTGTCCCAATCTATCGTATCAAGCTGATCCAACATAGTAAGTGAAGCTAGATACCCTAAACGAATGGTACTTCTGTGGTTCGAAAAAAATGTCGAACCAAACAAGTACAATAGAAATGCCTTAGTCACCCCATCCACAAGCTCCGGTCGACAGGAATTAGCAGTGATGTACTGCTGGAGGTAAGTCAAAGTAACCGCACCACTACTAACGTGAGACTCATCCAAAAGGGGTAAGAAGACGGAATACAACCGAACCGACTCGTACAAGTCATCAAAAGAAACCGGTCTCCGATCAATTTGACCAATCTCAATACCAGTCAACATATAGAAATCGAGAGATGTGATACCAAGCTCAAAGTCAGAAAAAAGAAATGTATGTGTGGTCGGCCACCACCTCTCGCATAGTGCTTGTAATAGAGTTCTTTCCAACGACTGAATCGGCCTAATCGATAAAAACTGTCCAAAAGGACTTCGATGTAACCTATCTTTAATAGAAGGGGGGAGTTTGTCATAAAAATTAAGAATGCACTTCGCCCAACTACCTCGACAATGAATGTGATGATCCTATATATAATGAAATAAGGAATGTTTTCCAATTCAGTAACAGTTTTTAGGCTCGTACGAACATATTAAATGCGCAATACTATAAATAATTAACGTTAAAGTTATACCGGTATCGAGTCAAATGCAGTATCAGCTCTATGTTGATAACCCTCTGGAAGACCGTGAAGGACACGAAGCTCATCTGCTGATACTCCAGGAGCCGGAGGTGTGTGTACTGGACCTGCTTGCTTATCAGCGGGCTTACGTCGAACTCTTCTTCCAACTTTATTAAATCGCGGCGGCATCTCACTTCAATTTTCTATTAAAAAAAAATTAAAAAGAGAAGCTTGAGGTGAAAAAATGAGAAAAAAATGGCGGAGGGGGGTTTATAGGCGCCAGAATCCTAGTGCCTGTGTTGCAGGCACCAGGATTCTGGCGCCAGAATTCTGGCGCCTGCATTACAGGAGCCAGAATTCTGGCGCCTGCTTTACAGGAGCCAGAATCTGGCGCCTGTAATGTAGGCGCCAGACCACTGGCGCCTACAGCCCAATTCAGAGCTGAATATTAAGTGGGCTGAATATTCAGCCTGAATCCACTGGAGATGCCCTTAGCACGTATGACCGAGCATAATTTTGTATCAAATTCTTCATTGATAGGTTCCATCAGGAGAGACTGTGACCTTCGGCGATGACAACTTCATTATGTTAGAAAAAGAAGGGACCAAAGAAGCGTGTAATGCTGCATTTGTTCTTTATTATCGTAATCTCTTGCTCTGTTAGAGCGCTTTCCGTAGCTTTGAACCAACAACTTGAGTTCAGATTTTTTGATTAAAGTTACGAATCGTGAGACAACTTTCATGTTTCATCTCATTACATCTACGGCTATGGTTGTTGTAACACAACAGATCTTCAGCAATTTTCTAATGTAACTGATGATAAGATGTCTTTGCAGGACCGTCTGATATTAAACTTCCGCTGGTGATAATGACATCCGATGACACTCATACACCCACTTTAAAGCTTTTGGAGTCAAACTCTTATTTTGGAATGAAGGAGGGACAAGTGACACTTCTTAAGCAAGTAATTTATGCATGCGAAATATTCAGGACTTTGGTTATAGGTTCCCAAACAGTATTCACTTCATGGTGGATTCTTATGGCTAATGTTTTCTTACTCGATCTGCAGGAGAAAGTAGCATGCCTTGATGATAACGATGCACGAGTTGCTCTGGACCCTAATGACAAATATAAAATTCCGGTATTGATCCAATTTGTAGCAGGACTTGAACTTTCAATATCTTATTTATTATTGTGGTATCCTCACATATGCATTGTAATTGGACAGACAAAACCTCATGGGCATGGAGATGTGCATGCACTACTTCACTCTAGTGGCATTGTCAACCAGTGGTCTGTAAATTATTCACTGCAATAATTTTATGCTCACAGTCTACACGATTATCCACTGGTTCCACACCCCGTTCCCCCTTTCTCAACCCCCCCTTCCTTTCTTTTTATCTTTGAAATTAAACCTAACCAAACATGAGTAATATATATACCAGTAAAGATGCAGGAGTAAAGTGGGTTGTATTTTTCCAAGATACAAATGGATTACTCTTTAAGGTTTATCCTCACCTTTTTGTTTTGCCTTTGCTGGTGAATATAATTTTTTATGTTAAATGCTAACTATGTGTTTAAGCACAAACTAGTGGATTACAATTTCATTTATAACTACAACCCATGATCAGATATTTCAATTCCAATTCTATCTATTTGTATCTGAGACTAACATTACATATAGCTTCATATTTTTTTTCTTCCTATAGTTTACGAAATTTTCAATTATTTGTACATGCAATACCAGCATCATTAGGTGTAAGCTCAACCAAAGGTTATCATGTTAATTCCCTTGCAATTCCTCGCAAAGCAAAAGAAGCTATCGGTGGAATAGCTAAGCTCACACATGCAGATGGTAATGCATTTTGGCACTGTTAAAACCATACACATCATTATTTCTTTTGTATTATTGTAGCTTCGTAGTTTTGACACTCAGTACATATTCTCGTGTGTGTGTGTGTGTGTGAGAGAGAGAGAGAGAGAGAGAGAGGGAGGGAGGGAGGGAGGGAGAGAGAGGGAGGGGGGGGGGGGGGGGGGGAGAGAGAGAGAGTGTGTCTGCATGCACATGTAATACATTTCAGTGAGGTGCAACCTTCATTAATGTTATAAAATCAGATTTATTTTTCTGGTAGCAATGTGCGTCATGTCTAAAACTCACATTTTAAAGTACTGACCTTAGGAAGGACAATGGTTATAAATGTTGAGTATAATCAACTTGATCCCTGCTTAGAGCAACTGGACATGCTGATGAAGATGTTAATTGTGAAACTGGTTATTCTCCCTTCCCTGGAAACATAAATCAGGTAATATGATTGCACATTCATTCTCAGCATATTGTTCCTTCGATTTTTCGCAGCCTCCTAACAAACTTGATTTATTTATTTTTTCCTGCTACATTTGGCGACCCTGCAGAAACCCCCCAAATTTAGCAACAACCCCTCTGACGAACAACTCATAACTTTTGATGCTCCTTAACAATGCCCATTCTTTGTTTCAGTGATGAATTTTACTGGAACTATGTATAAGTGCTTTTTTTGGTTAATGTACATCAATTTTCTTAATTGATTATAGTTCTTTGTGACTTTCCCTAGCATAGAGAATTGATGATTGTTTTTTGATAATAAAAGCGATATTTTATTCAAGCAGAGCACTCATTATGATGTCTTATGGGCTCGCTTATGACCTATAAATACCCTGTCAAAAGCTTTCTACCTTTAACCGCCCGAACTATAGGTCCTTGACGACACATTTTGATTGTGTACCATGCATTATTTTTTTATCCACTAGGACCAGGCGTTTTGATCTCTTTTTTCCCGCTACTATTGAATTGGTAAGTGACATTTATAGTACCTGAAATTAAATGTTTTGCTTGAACATTTTGGACGGTTAATTATTCAACTTGGGCCATACATTGAAGAGCTAAATAAAACAAAAGGAGCTATTGCAGAATTTTTGAATCCTAAGTAATTCCCTTTGCTTATATATTATATATATATATATGTATATATGTATATATATGTATATATGTATATATATATGTATATATGTATATATATATGTACGTGCGGGCGGGCGCATGCGTGTGTGTTCTCCAAGTTGCATTTAGTCTGCATTGAATGGATGATCATTAATGGCGTTGCAATTGTACACATGCAGAGTTGCCTACATGCAATATCTAATATAATTGTGCTAAAATAAAATAAAACCCCACATATGTATCGAAGGATGTATTTTCTCGTTCGTGCACTGGCAGCTGATTTTGTTTATCAATTTTTTTTAATGATTTACGTACACTGTAAATGTAGTACAATGCTTAAAGTGATTAAGCATAGATAATAGGATGTTTAAATATCACTTACTCTGTGGAAAGGTATTCCATGTTTCAGATTAAATGCCTTTTAGCCAGCGAGAAATTTATCCTATTTTATTCAATTCAAGTAGAGTGGCAGAGAGAGTTACTATCGCAGTCCTCAATTTGATGTTTTTTCCTTATGAAACAAATAGAATCCTATTTTTATTCATCTAGAATCAGAATATATGCATACTATGGTTATCACAACCTGATATTCCACCATTTTATATTTATATTATATGATTTTCAATGACGAATTTAGCCCAAAAGCACATACCTGAAAATGTGGGAGTCAAATTTTTAAAAAACTCCAGACAACATTGGATATCTTTCTACATACACAGTGAATATAGTGGAAAAGGAAAAGGGTATGTAAGAAATGGTAGCATTCTAAATTCAAAAGATATGAAAGACACTTCAGTCGATAGTACATGTTAATGGATGGTTAGTCATGCATTTCATAATTTCCTTTATCACGTGTATCAAGGAGCCTGATACCTCATTGCATTCAAGTGCAATATTTTTTGCTCTCGATGAGTCAAAGCTGCTAATCATGTGCAAAACTTTATGCTATTTTGACTGCAGTTAAATCTGCAAAATGGCATGTGTATTCTATGTCAACTGCGTGAGCTTCTCCATGTTCCAAGGCTATGTATACTCGGTCATTTTACAATCTATGGTTTACTTGTTCCATTTAATATTAATAGGTCACAAGTTCCCCTCCTCATTTTATTCAACTGCAGCAAATAATTACCTAACTTTTCGTTGTCCATGTTTAAATCATTTGTGATCAGAACCTAACTTCTGTTGGTGATTCAATACGGCTAAATGTAGGTGCCAAAAGGAAATCCTTATCATAGCGCAACTAGTGGGGAAATGGCTATCTACAGGGCAAATAGTCTCCTTCTAAGAAATGTACAGACTATATGCTTTGTTGCGTAATAATAATGTTTAATCAACATTGCAGTCCTAGTCCAGTCTGAATTAGATGGAAAATCGATTAATGCAAGCAATTTTTAGCAATACTAATGTTTAATCAACGTTGCAATCCTAGTCCAGCCTGAATTAGACGGAAAATCCGTTAATGCAAGCAACTTTTAGCTATATATATATATATATATATATATATATATATATATATATATATATATATATATATATATGAAAATCTATTTAGACACAAAATATAGACACAATTGGTGATACAATAGATATCCACCATATGGTTACCCCATAAATTTCACTTTTTCATATAAAGACAAAATGATCCAACGGTCTAAATCATTTGTGTCACTAGTTGTGTCTAAATTTGTATCCAAATAGCCTTCCATATATATATATATATATATATATATATATATATATATATATATATATATATATATATATATATATATACATAGGAGCGTTCCGGGGCACCCCTCTGTTATAGCACCTTCACCATATCATGAGCTGCACTAATTCAAGTTTAACAAAAAGTTGTAGATGTTCAATTTATATATATATATATATATATATATTATATATATATATATATATATATATAAAATCATCTATCCAAAATTCGAATTCGTTGCTACATTCGTAGAATAATTTATTTGATGTTTAAATTTAACGGTTCGAATAAATGTCTAAACGGTGAATAATTGAGCTAAGATTTTGAAAATGTTACGAATTTACATTGAATAATTGTAGATGTTCATTATTTAAATTGGATTGTGTATTGGAAATCTATGTGGGCTACGTGGGCTACAAGAGGGGTGTGTGGTGTTACTATTATATACTAGTACATTTACATTGTGAATTCAGGCTTATAAGGGATCTGATACACAATATCTTGTAGATGTAAATTTATGTACCAACTGAAACATAATTTGTGCTTATTGTAATCATCTTATTTTACCTAATATGATATGGAGATGCACGTTAGTTTCATTAAGTTACTTATCTTTCATAGTTCTTGTTCTAGGCTTGGGTTCATATTGGTGATCCTATAGTCGATATATTCAATGGACAAGAGGTAGAAGTATGGCCTCGAATGACATGGAAGCCTAAATGGGCTTGTACATTTGAAGAAGCAAAGAAAAAAAGTACGTGATGGGTGCTCCGTGTCTCAGAAATCTACCATGGTTATTAATGGCCAAAATATTTTTCTGGATAAACTTTCGTTAGATGGCACAATTGTTATCAATGCAGTTAGTGGTGTCGAGGTATGCATATCGTACTCGTAAATATTATCCTGTCCGCTTACACACTGTTCGGGTTATACTGGAAAACTATTGGTTGCTTGACAGCTTTAGGAAAATGACTCAAAATCAATATCAGCAGAAGTGCAATTTCCTTTAGGGACTAAAATTTATTTTATGCTGCACAACCTTTTCTCCTTTATTGCCTGGTCGTTAAAACCCTGCAAAATGTTTAAAACAGGATTATCCTCGCTTAACTTTTTAGGAGAAAACTCTTGACGTTCTTAAGCCTATGATTTCATGATATTTAATATTTGCTGTAAAACCGCCTTAAAGATTTTATAAACCACAGGATATTTAGTTGGGTTGAGTTTTATATGCTTCAATGATCACATAGTTACTCGTTATATCATATGTGGTAACTCTTGCTCTCATCTGGCAAACTTAAAAAAAAAAAAAAAATATACTGACATGCAAATTCAAATGCATTAGATGAACTAATTTTATTCTATTTCTGCAGGTGAAGGTGACTGGTTCCGTGCAAAACAAAGGTTGGAACCTGAAACACATAGATTATAAATACAGCTCTTTCCCAGAAGAACTGCGAATAAGAGGTTTTGTAATCGATAAGATTGAGCAGTTGGAGTTGAACTATACTGAAGCAGGGACATTTTCTAGTGCTTAATGTTTATGTTTTTCTTCTTCTTCTTTGTATCATGGAATAATCACGATGTACTCTATTCTTTATCAGCAAACGATAGGGGTAACTTACTCCTTGAATCAAACATACAATTAAATTTGTCTATAATAACAATATGGTTATTGAAGAGCGTGGAAATAAAATATCGTTGGGTGCCCTCATTTTGAAAGAGCTTGGGCTAAAAAGAAATTCACTGATTTCACAGCTATATGAAATGCACTTTTTCACTTTGCATCTCCGTCGACCTATATAACCTTGGGGAAATTCCAATCACAGATTTTTCATCTATATGCGCATGACTTTAGATCTATCTATCTGGGGCTTATGAAGGGAAATTTATGTTTAATGAAAAATGCCAGGTTTATAGAATCTGGCAGAACCTGTCTGAAAACTTTTGGTTGAGATATCTTCCAAACTTTTTCTTCTTATCTGCAAATGTAAATAACATGCATAGTTTACCGTCCTGTAAAATAGTTTCAAAGAAATTGATGACTCAATATTTGTTCATTCCTCACTCTTCAACGAGTGGCCTGCTGTACATCAAGCCCGCTACTATGGAAGACCAACTCTTAGCGAGTCAGTAAACTCAGTTCGCTTGGCGGGCCGAGAATTTGCCTTTCATCATTATTTTACCCCAATCCGGGTGGGGTTGCGCCATTCCCTTTAGCAGTGCCTCCAGCGAACTGAAACTAGATTTTTATGTCAAGTACTAGGTTGAATCTATCTCCTAGTTAGGTTGGTTTTTCGGGAAATCCCGCAGAAGCAAAAAACACGGAGTTATTGCAATTTCATTGCAATTGATTCCGCCCCACTACGGACTTTCCTGAGCTACAAGCAAGGCTTTCTTTCTCATCAATCTGGATAAGTAAACAGTTAAAACTGGCTTAGGGAGGGGGACCAACGGGACGACTCGGGATGAGCTTCTTAGCGCTTACTCCTTAGGCACCTGGCTGACTCTGACTGAAGGGAGAGGAATGGAAACAAGAAAAGCGAGAGGAGCCCGTTTGAGACCTTCAGTTCCAGTTTATCATTAGTTCATTTAATATTTCATTTAGGGGCAAGGAAAAAAGAAATTTTCCTTTTTTTTGTTGGACTCGTTAAAATAGATCTTTCACGGAATTCTTTATATCAATTTGGCACTCGAGTTGTACTAGCAGTGCATCAAAGATGCAATCATCGACTCTCCCGATAGACCACAATTAACGCGACCAAACATATTAACGACGAGGAACGCATTTTTGCTATGCTACTAATACTTGTACTTGCTCTGTTATTCTGCCCAAGCCTGGCTGAGGAAGAGTTACGGGGAGTTAAAAAATATATATAGTGTCATAATAACCTAATTTTTTTTCTAAAAGAAAATAAAAATATAGACTATTTAGTAAAAATTAGGTTAGAAATAATCTTCTATTATGCTTAGATCTGAGTTGCAAAATACAATTATGATAATGATTTATTACTCTATTCCAGTACAATTTTGATTTTTTTTTTAAGGCAAGGTCCTCTTACGAAACTTTCGTTATTGGGTTAAGTCTTGGTTTTTTCCAGTAAGATCATACTTTTCTTAGTGTCGTCCAGGTTCCAGTAAGATATATAGGAGACTTTTCTCTCATATTCATACCAAGAGAATATAATTTGGACCCGAGCGACACCCAATAATTTATTGGGTACTGTGCGGAGTATTTGAAATAGATGGAAAGAAATATCAACCATCTTTCCAATTCTCTCTTTATAGAACATTATATGTATTCAATGATCAAAGGTAATGTTTCTTTTATGATTTGAGTTCTCTTATCAAACTCTTTGTATCAGTAAATCAATATGAGGATGAATAGTTTTTATCAAGCTCCGGCTCTGACGAGTCTTCTAGTTCTGAAAATGGCAAATTCCATCAATCGAATCACTTTTTCAAGAAATATGAGACATCTATTCTAGTCTTAATAGTAACCTATGTTGGATTTTCTCTTTGCGAATCGTTCCTTATTTGAAGAAAGAGATTTGCTTATGGATAGACGAATAGCCCATGTGAAAATGAGCGATGCATATCCCATCTTACGTCATTTATACTATAACAATCGAGCAGCAAGGAAGAAATATCACAATATCAATGGTCCCGGTGCAACTTCAGATTGATCGCATAAAGCGTAGCAGATTCAACCGATTCCCCGATTAGGCATTCAACCAATGCAGGAATGCCCCAATAACTTGAATGGATTGATAGACTGGATCCTTGCCTAAAAAGAGAGATCGGAGAGGTTTTTGAGTGGAATTTTTAAAATACCAAGAAAAAAAAATGTAAAATTAGGATTGAATAGAGGAACTCCCAAGCATTTCTTGATCTCAGATGTGCCCATATCAATGGAACGGGTGCCTCATTATTTCGATGAATCATTTCTTCGGACAGAAGAAGATTCTGTAAATACTTACTCGAAATCTCGCTTATCAGAGTCCATTATGGAAGAATCCTCTTAGCAGTCTTGTTTCCACTTTTCCAATTATTCTAGATACAATTGTGAAATATTGGATCTTCCATTTTTTAAATCGCGTATCTCCTTCGCCTGGCCCAATCTGGTTACCTCCAACCAAGAGAATAGGAATAACCAGAACAAGTGGAATACCTTCCGAGCGGCAGTCAAACGGGGGCGTGAATGCGAGATGCCAATGGAATGATCGACCGGACAGAGGCTAGGGCTGCTTCCTTCCCACCACGTCCTTCCTTGTGTGTCGGAGATACAAAGCGAGTGCACCGGAGCCCTGAGGTCTTATCATTTCCCGGAGTAATGAAAGAAGGCCTAGTGAGTCTTCACCCTCTTCCCCATGTAAGATCAAGGTGCGTAGCTCTCTAGTCTATATATGACTTGAACAAGAATATAATTCCCCGGACTCCGGGAAGATATTTTCAAAATGCATTTTTGAAATGAAAAAAAAAATTAAGATAAGTAGTGGCGAACATCTTTCAAAAGATTTCGCTATGCACTAGAATTATGCTTTATCGAAAGCTGGGGATTCGAGTTCTTCTTCCTAACATCCAAGAAGAGATGGTTTTGGAACAGAGAGAGGACCAAATATAAGTCAAATCCATCCTTTAGTACAAATTACTTATAGTAAGTGAATTATGACCCGACTTTCTTAGCTTGCCTAATAAATCAACCAATCGGAGTCTAAGCCATTAAGAAGAGAACATCATCACTCTATGTTCTATGGCTCCTTTCGTTTTTTTATTATAATTATTTCCGATTCATCAATTTTTATTGTTTTCTTCAAAAACAAAAAAAAGTCATTACACACTACGAGAGGAGGGAGCCCGCTTCCAAAAATCTCTAATTGTCAGCAAATTTGTTTCTTTATTTAATTATTTTTTACTTGAATTAGAGTCATAGAGCTCTATCCATTTATTCACTAGACCAAACTCTAACTGTGAATTTCTTAAAAAAAATAAGAAAGAATACAATAAGAAATTCAAAAATGAAAATTCAATTCCATTTTTTCTTATTATTTTATTACGACATGCAGTTTTTTCCATCTATGATCCTATATCAATAGGAACTTGATGAGTCGACCCCGATTCATAAGAAAAAGGAACTAGAAGATACCAGTTCCTTAGCATAAGCGCTAAGCAATAATAATTCCTTTTATTTTTTGGTTATTTCATAATATGATAGAAAAGGTAGTGTTATTCGCTTAGCGGATCAAAGCCGGACCTGAGACTTCAGTTCAGATGTATGATACCTATCCAGAAGTTTTCGCAAATAAGTAAAAAAGGCAGTCCCTTCTCGGGACTTCTCGCTACTACAATGCTACAAATAACTATTACTTTCAGTCAGGACCTGCCTGCAGCATGGAATAATAATAGCGGTGAGGAAAACTAGAATGGGAGGGTGAAAAATGGATAATCAAACTGCTAAGGCTCTCCCTTTAGAAGATGGAAGTTTACTTACAAAGAAAAAGGCGTTGGTATAATATTTTTCAGTCTCAGTTCTTTCTTTAGTCAGGGAATTAGCTTGTTATTTTGGCCGATTGATCTTCCAATATGCTATGCAAATACGTTGATAAAACACTTACCTAAGTTTCCATTTTTTCAGATATGAAAGTAAGAAAAAATCAATTGAAAAAAAAAATAGTTCTAATTGAAAGTTCTTTCCTGCAAACATAAGTTCTTATCTCTCTCGTACTATACTCGGGGCTCTATGAAAAAAACGTTCCTAAGAAAATCCGATTCGTGCTGATTCTTCCCCCAACTAACGAAGATATCTTGGCGGAATTGCCAACTATCTTACTTAAGCCCCTATCTGAGAAGGATGGAACAGAAAGATTCGATGATCTGCCTGCGCTCCTTACCCGCTCGCTACTGAGAAACTGGCTCCCCAACACCTCCTGAAGATGAAAAGATTGCATTTTGGATACCGGGAAAAGATTTGGACATGATCATAAAAAAAAATTCTCTTAATACGTATTCTCAAATGGATTATTACCGATGAAAAGATGGTTAGTCAAATCTCTTACAGGAGATTTTGTCCTGTTAATACAGCTTCAAACAGTAAGAGACGACTGTTTGTCCTCCGTTGATGCATTTCAGAGATATGGCGCTCTTCTTGCTTAGGAATTACTTGAAATATTTCCATTATCAGTGTTAAATACTAATCAACCAGTGCAAGTCCAAACCATGGCAAGTCAAATACTTCAGCTGCCCCCAATAGTCGTTCAATCCGGTGCGTTAGCGAACAACAACGCGAAGAGGAAGCTTCCAGTCAAAGCAGGGACTTAATGAACCTTTGAATTAGTCCATCGAGAAGCTACACATCCGTAATTTATACTAGAAGAGGACGACAAAGTATTAAACTCTTGCTGAGGAGATTCTCAGAAAGTCAGCAACAAATACCAAAGTCCTGAAGACGGATGCGACGGGAAGAAGTGGCATCTAGAAGTGTTGTTGACTTTACATTTAGGTTTCGGCATAACAAAGCTTGCACGGTCTTTTCGCACTTAGGCGACCCCGAATCAATGGGGGAGGGTAGATTAATAGTTGTCACGAAGCATAATTAAAAAAAATGGATCAAATCTTCCAATTAATATTAATAAATATAAGTAAAGGACTTCAAACTTGGAACGAGCATGAAGAAATTAACGATACTTAGCATCCAGTCTTCGCTTCGCACCTCTTCCTATAGAGGTGACCTGAGGGAATTATGATGAAACCAAACTGAGGAGCATCGTCAAGCCAGGTTCGCAAGAATGTCCATGTGTGAACATTGCTTTATTCATATCACCTAGAAAACTCGAATGTTCCAACAACGTTCGATTCATTTGCAGGCCATGGCTCTCGTTCTGATTGGTAGACTAGTTTCTATTAGATAGTGTTAGCCTGCTTTGTGACCTGGCTACCCAAAGCAAAGGGCTTGAATATGAACATGAATTGATCAGCAATCGCTTGGTTGAAATGGCGGGATAACATCACTCTCCGGCATTGAAAGCATCATCAGAAGACACTGGGCAGTTTGGTCAAAATCGCAACATTAGTATAAGCTGGCCCAAAACCCCTATCAAACTACCTTATTTGGATCTAAACACATCAAATACTTGTAGCCCTCTGAATTAGCTTCAAGTAGAGCTTTCGTTTGATCCAATCGGCCTTACGGTTTGAAAAATACGTCCGTTTCCGTGAACGCATGCAGAAATACGGAAAAACCTGCATTTTTGGCATTTTTGAAGATTGGATCGCGACCACCCTCTGGGGTCGGATCGTGACCACCTCATGGGGTCGGATTGTGAACACCCCTTGGGGTCGGATCGTGACCATGACTCGGCTTGACCATCACCATCACGACCATCACCAGCTCACCACTCCGGCTCACGAACCGTGACCACGAACCGATCCGATCCCCAAGGACGTGGCGAAGCTCCTGACTAAGTCCATCACGATCCGAGATGCATGGATCTCGCGACACCTGTCCACAACTGTCATATTGACCAATTCTTCATCAAGCCTCGATCCGATCCGATATTCTCGGGATTTGCGCCACGTGTGACCGCGCTCCGCCTGACAGAATCAGCTATAAATAGCCCAGAGATTGGCATTTTCAAGGGACTTTTGGCATCTCAACATCCATGGCTGCCATAGCCAACACTTCTCCATGAATAACCACCATCTTCCTCAATAAATTCAATGGATTCGGAGAGAATTATTCATTGAATTCAAGTGATTGAAAGACAATATTCATTGTAATTGTAATCCATGGGTGAAATGAGAAAATATGAAGTGGACGTAGGCTCATTAACGCCGAACCACTATAAAAATCCTGTTGTCTTGCTTTTCTCTTATTTTTTCAGTTATTTCTTCATATCCTACGCTCTAAATACGATAATTTGGGTGTTAGGACCATTTTTTGGTCTAACAGATAGAATAAAGCTAATGGACCGAAGCATTGTTTTCTATTGTAGTTCGGCACCAGAAGAGAACCAGACACCCATTCATTCTTTTAAACGAGTTACACGGGGGGACTTGACCACCAACAGGCACTGGCTCACCTCCATTTTGCAAGTTCGTTATTACAGGTAGTTCCTACAAAGGATCGGACTAAGTACCATTCGGGCAATATTTCCAAAGGAGTCGCAAATAGATCTGCCAGTTGCAGAATTGTTATTCCTCCTGAAGATCCGCTTCCTATATCGTTGCTCTCCCCTTCTAAGTTCATAGCTTTCGGGGTAGCTTCGTCGATGTTACCTCCCAAACAAAAGGCCTGCGATGTTACCTCTCCCATAGGGAATGCAAGTTCATTTGGTGCACCTCCCAGAAGTGAGTCAAACCATTTATTTCAGCGGGGCAGGCAGGAACGGATGAAGAAGGAAATGGTAATAGGCGCTTGCGATCTTCACTTCCCACCCCATCCCATAAAGATTGGGAAAAAGGGGAAAACTATCTAAATCGGGTAGGGGCCGGGAGATAGCGAGCAATTCGGTGACTCGATCACGCACAACCAACGAGAAAAGGTCTATTTAGTTGTCTATCTAGGGAAATCGATCTACTTCATTCCAGTTTTTTTTTTCTTTTTTCAATGTTTTTTCCTTTAAACTTTTGATATTGACTGGTCTTTTAATAAAATTGGAAAAAGAAAAAAGAAATTAGCACAAATTGTGGACTAAATTAATTGATTATGCATATGGTATTACATCTCTCATCATGATTTTTAGTATGGGAAACAATTTTGCTGGTGCTGGTATCTTGTGAATTGATTAGTATGAAGTACTTGCTCGTTTACATCTTATGCTGGTTGATTCCTAGCTTGAAGTCACAAAGAAATAAGGCTATATATAATTTAGAAATATTTGCTTATTCTCAAGAATTTTCTTCTGAAATATCCTATCTAGCTCTCGTTCTCAGAAAGAACCCCTTACTTTGAGTCCCATTTTTGCTTTAAAAAATAAAATAAAAAATAAACAAACCAAGTCCAACGTCCACTAAAAAAAACTCTCGTTCAATAAAGCTGTAAGCAATTCACTGGCTCACCATTCATCGTAGATCGTCGCCATAAAACCCCCGACAAGTCGGGCTCTTCGCTCGCTGTAATCTCCTACACAGCCGCAGGTCGTGCTTTCAATAGTCGCTTGGTCCTTCAAAACAAGCTTCAAAATGGGCGTTCTTAACAACAAGTCTATTTGAATCTTGATTGCTTTGAGTCGTTAGCATGAAGCCTATTTGATTGTCGTAGACTAATAAATAGACTAATCGTAGAACTTGTCGTAAATAGGCTAAATCATAGAACAAAGATAGGAAAATCAACTATTTTAGAGTTGCAGTATAGTTTTTTCAGAAAATAATCATTTTCGATTGATTCATTAAATTTGCTTTAAGTTGATGTCATTGTAGATCTTGGAGAGATGCGTCTGGTAATGAAAAAAGAAAACCATAAATTATTATAAGTATTTTAATCTTATGATTTTGTATTTATTTTACATTTGATGAAAAATGTTCTTGCAATTACTAATATTTTTGCAAAGAATTATAACGAAAAGGTGAAGATATTGTAAATATTTTGATGTCGATAAAATTATCTAAAGAACAGTTAAATATAATGCGAGCTATTTGATGTGGCACTCTTCTAAATGAGATTGGCTCTTTACACGTCGAACAACAAATTTTTATTTCAAGTAGGGTGGTAACTACCTTCTTTTTGATAGATCAAGAAGATAATCAACGATTACAAATTCACATCATTATCCAGTTTATTTATTATACCTTTGTCTAAATAAGCATATAGTTGATTTTAATAACCGCTTCAATAAGATAAATTTAGAATTACTTTTTATATGTCCTCTATTAGTTCAGTTGATTCATTTGTTTACTTCGATAAAGTAAAGTTAGTTCTAAAGAATTTTTCTGAAACAAAGCATATGGATCTTTATAATCAATTGAAAATATTATGAGATTGATATAAAGTCTTATTATATGTGTTAAGATGGTTTTTACTTGAACACGAAACTAAAGGAGTTAGAGCATCCAAACGAAATCAGCTGAAACTTGGTTAGTGCACTCAGAAGAAGGGCAGAATGGACCTTACGAAAAAAGAGCAAAAAATACGCTAAGTATTCGGGTTGGCATCGACCCATGCCAATGGGTCGACACCACCGACCTGAGTCTACAATGTGTGACCATCTTAGGTACCTCTATCATTCTCCACATGGTCCTAATAGCTTACTCCCAAACTTTGGTAGCAATCTGATGTGTCTAGCTCAAGTTATAAATGGTTCATTCAATCTAGAATACAATTTGAATCAATTCGAGTACGAAGTATTATCAAGCAAAGTCCAAAACTATAGAACTTTACAGGTAGCATCACAAGGAGATAAAAAGGCCAACAAAAGACGAATACCCTAAGAAAGTCAAGATATTGGGTTAGTACGGACCCATATCCTATAGATGGGCACCGACCGAAATCAGTGACTTGTAAGGATTCCAAATTTCTAGCATGGTACATGGTATTCAGTAGAAGCTTTATGGTGTCGTCCTGACTCAATTCATCTTAGAACTCCTATAAATTCCAGACTACTTGCAATGTAAAGAGGATCAAGGTTCTACTTACCTATGCACTGCATAAATCATTCTTCATCTTCTCTACACACAATAGTCTTTAACGAGGATGATGTGATTCTTTAGTAGCCTTGAGAAATTGAAACTCTTCTTACATCAGTCAGTTATACTCTAAACACCAGTAAGAGGTTGATATTAGATAAGAAATCTTCATAGTGGACGCATACTTCTTTAACAGTCAAACCATTTAAAAACCTTATTTCTCGCTTTTGTACTCTTTTTTTGTTTCATTTTTATTATTTATCCGATGTCCAAATTAGAACCATGATGAGTTTAACTTAATTACCTACATAGATCCATGCTTTCGTCGTCATTGGGTGTTTATGTTATTTTTCTGTAAACATTTACTGCTTTCGGTAAGGACTCGGAAATTCCAATGATTTAAAATAACGTAGTAATGGAAATTTAATGTAAAATTTAAAATCAAATTAAATGATGAAATTTGGATATTGATATACGTCTAACTAAATTAAGTGGAAAGGAAACTTTTCGTAATAAAATGCAAAAGTTTCATCAGTTCTTAAAATTTTAGTTAAAATTAGTAAATTCGTTGGAAATAAAATGTTTTCAAATTTCAAATATTTCTTTTTTTAATTTTAGAAATTTGTCTGATGAATATGACATAATTCATTCCATAAAATTTAGGTGTTTCTACCCTTGTTTATTTGATTTCATTTATAAAATCGCACATTTAAACATTGTTTCCTTTGCCTTCCGATTCGGAATAACTATGTATTCTTTTCCCTGTTTGTTTAACCTTCATCTCTTTTAATTTTGAGAGGAAATCAACTTTAATGTCTTGGAATTGTGAATCAACACACGTACTTCCAAAAGTCATTTATTTGGTTTCGTCTATGAATTCCGTTCCCTCCCTCTGCTTCATTTTCCTACTTCGCTTCTATATTAGTTCATTCACTTTTCAAAAAGAAAAAACTCTCGTGACGTTCTTTCTTCCCTAAATCATCTGCACCCTTCTCCCTCGGCCAAACTCTTCCACTGCCCTACTACCCTCCTCATCCCGCATGCCTTCTTGTCCACCGCCACACCCTGCCTCCACGCTACTCATGCGCTCTGCCTCATCCACGCTAACCTTGCCTTCTACACAATAAAATTCACACCCAAACCAGTTTTCCCCTCCCTTGATCCACAAGCTAGTTATCCTATTACAACTGACAGTATCTATTGTAGAAGACGCTTTTTACAACTGTCAAAAATAGTTGTGAAATAGACCTGCTTTATTACAACTATGGATATTAAGATTGCTAGACCCAAGTTGTAATAGACGAATTACAACCGTTTTTGGCAGTTGCAAAGGGTATTTGTGTTGTAGTTAAGGGTTTTACAGGAAAGATGGTTGGGGTGGGACAGGAGCCCATTTAAAGAGTGCCTGCTAACTAGGAAACACAGCTCGTTAAGTGCTGACAACTCTTAACAGATTGGAGATGCCCAAATTAAAAGTGATAATTTTCTCTTTGCATTAATCTGATCAAAAGAAATTAAAATCAAAATGGTTAGTACTTCCATAATCTTATATGTGAGTCAAAATTGTTGTTACTGTCATAGGCTACGGTTAAATACATAGCCTTTAATAATGGGTTAGCATATTTCATTCGTTTGAAGATTTTTGTTCCAAATATTGTATTTACTGTAGTTGAGCGAAAAATGTATTATTCTTACAACCAAACACAGACTAAATGAATATATTATATTTGGCAAAGTCAATCTTTGTAATGGCGCGATTTTCGATGCCTTCGAAAGTCGTGTCATTATGAAAGAAATTAGAGGATGAGATAGAAAAGATAGAACTAATAGAATAGAAGAATAAGAAAAACATCAGAATCTCACAACGGAATTCCATAAAATACATAATATATTACATAACAGGGTCTGATACATCATAGTACATCATAATACATTACCATAGTACAACAGCATAATTATACATCATTACTAGGATAATACAGTTATCTAAACTGGATACATAGAAATAGATATGCTACTAGACTGGTCTTGAACCTGAACTTCATAAGGTTCCACTTGCCTACCTGAATTACTTGCCTACTCATAACAAGTGTTATGAGTACCCAAGAGTTAAGGAAAAACACAGAAAATAAACTCTGGGTCAGTCAGGGGACTGGTGTGAGTAAACACAGTTAAAAAAAAGATTGTAAATAGAGAAATAAGGAATAACGGTTTTCTCTTATTCGATAGATTCATTTTACTTTAGAATCTTCAGACCAATCCATAAGTATATGGATAATGACCCAATTATCTTGATATCAAAACATTTGATATTACGATAGTTTTTATCAAATAAATAATCATTTAATGAAACGCTTGCATCTCACGTTCACGTATATAGTATAAAATCCAAAACCGCAGAGCGCTTATTGGAGATTGGATTCCAACAGACAAGGTATGGGATCACCTACTGATCAGTGTACTCTAGAGAGGATACACTGGGGTTCAACAAGAACGTCTTGTAACCCGGCCACACATGACCGTCCACTCATTTAGCTTGAGTGTAACGAATATATTATCACTCCTACGGTTAGGAATGACCCATCATTTCTGAAAGTTGCAGCAGCGAAAAGAGATGAAGAAGTTAAATATGGAATTTCTCTAGATGGTGATAATATGCCCTGCTTGGGTATGACCCACCTAGCCATGCCGCCTTGCCCGATTTTTGTCATTTCTTTGTTGTGAGGTTTGAGGTTATGTTTATCACTTGACAAATCATTTTAATCACTTTGGATGCCACAATGTCATATCTGTCAGAACACGCATTAGTTTCCCCAAATACATTACGGGAATAAAGAAAAGAGAAATGAATTCCTCCGCCACCAACATAATATACTTTAGAAAAATCGATGTGTAAGATCTACTAGATATACGTTGTCAGACAGCCGTCCATATAGGTTTGTCCTGGGACTGAACAGACCGAAGGTACTATTTAAATAGTCCTTGCATATCTTCGTCTTTAATATTTCTGACACGCATCGTATAATTCGAGTCGAAGTGGAATATTTATTCCGGTCTCTTCGAAATGATGTACGTAATGCCTTTTATAGTTGATAAATAATTATTAGCCTAACGTGATTATAATTCGGTTTACACATTCTTTATAGTCAAACGAAACAATATAGGTTTGCATCGTTCACATCTGGATATTATAATTATCTTTTAAAAATGAACAATTAAAGTGTATGCGTCGCATACGGTATTTTATTCAGTTTTGATCATCATTTAGAAATGGACAAATAAAGCGTGTGCATCGCACACGGTATTTTCCTTCGTTTGTCATTGATGTTTAGACGATATTTAATACTCTAGTTATCTTTGTAAATTATTTTATTACTTTCAATTAATCATAAATAATTTAAACTTATAATTTATATTAATTATTTCCTTTATATTTCTATTTTTAAACTCGTCGAACTTCTACAGTCGAGTTTCTGCACTTCGATTTTCTACTACTGTCTTCCTTCCACTTGCCTACGATATTTAAATAAAAATTCTCTTTTTATTTATTAATTTATTTCTTCCGTATTTTTATTTATTTTCTATTTTTATTTGAACTTGGTTTAATTTAAAACTTCCTCCAAAATTTCATTCGTTAGCATATTTGCCAAAGTGCCAGTTTCGCAAGTACCACTTTTCAGAACAGCGCGTTGCGCATGCTGATCCCCTCCAAAATAGCACGCGCCAGCTAAAGTACCAAGTGCCGGTTCTCAAAGTGCCAAAGTACCAGGTGTTTGCAAAGTGCCAAGTACCAGGTTGCAAAGTGCCAAGTACCAATGTCCAAATCACCATGTTCTCGCGTCAAAAACCAAGGCCGCACTCACGATTTTCTCCTCTGCCAAAGTACCACCTGGCACTACCAAAGTACCAAGTGCCAACTCGCCTGCACCTATGTTTTCTCTTCAAAATCTGATGCCGCACCCACGTTTCTTGCCTTTGCCAAAGTACCACTTGGTACTACCAAAGTACCAAGTACCACATCTCTGGATCTCGTGCCACAACCGCTCGTTCACCATGAAATCACACGCTCCACCCAGTACCACTTCTCCAACACCAAATGCCAAAGTTCTAAGGACCAACCCCCAGGATCACATCCGTTCACTGCCAAAACCCCATGCTCACCTTGATGCCAATTTCCCAGTACCACCTGATGTGCACACCTGTGCATGTGCACGTGCACACACCAACGAGCCACTACTGACCACCAGCGACCATTCTGGCACGCCGCCCTTCACCTCCTGGTCACGCCGCCACCTTCAGATCCGACCACCTCAACCTCTATAGTGCTTTCACTGTATGGCTCCTCCACCATCGAAATGGGTTTCATCGGAGAAACTACTAACCGCCACGTCTTCCGACCATCTGTGTTCCTCCAACTCCAGCCATGTCACCGTGACCTCCCCACGCTTTGATCCCCCCTGGACCGCACCCTTCCAACGCCACCGTCGTCGTGTAGTTCCGTCGAAAACAATGATCACCAAAACCGAACCCATTTATCCTAAATTTGATTCATTTACAAAATTCTTGCATTTGAAAAATCTTTTTTTATTTTTCCTATAATCTAGGATCTCTTACGCTCCCTTACGCTTCGTGCCATGTCATTCCATTCAACGGATCGTCAAAAATTGATCAAACACCATTTTCTGATCATCTCAACATTTCTTGATCATCACAGCATTATAAATTATGAAACTACCACTAAAAATCATCATTTGGTGTCATGTTTCCATTTATATATTCAAATCATGTTTTTGCATTATTTGAATTTTTCATGTTAATAGTGGGTTTTACAGAGAACATCATGTTTTCTGTTTTCTTGAATATGTATGATTTGCAATGTTTCTCCTTTTGTTTATATTTGCTAATGTATGAGATGTATACATTATATCCTACATTTACATCAACCTAGGGTGAGCAATTGGGTAGGATTCACTTCTAAAAACAAGTGTTCAAAATGTTTAAAGAACACAGTAGTAGGTTTATGAGCTAAGGTTTAAATTATCACAAGCTTGTGCAAACATACTAGTGCTATTATATATGAATATAACAGTCTACAATAGATGTAATTCAAGGGTTTCTAGCATCAATTATTTGTTGTTTGTTGGCAGAATGATGGTGTTAACATAACAGGAACTTGCAGCATACAGGCATATTTTACAACCGTAGTTTAAAGAATTAAAACAATGAAATTAGAAGGGTTTACTCACTTGAATGCTTTCCAATTCCTGATAGTCCAACTTCAGTATTTAGTTTTTAACTTAGTGTTTGTTTGTGAGGGAAAAATGCAGGTTTTTGTGTGGTATTTATAGCCAAGCCTCATGTGCTTAAATCCATTTTCTTTCCCATTCACTACAGTGTTTTGCATAATAGCCTCACCCCTTTGTTTTAGTTTCTACGGCATGCTTCAAGGGAAAAATCTCATGCAAGAAATATTATTCTTCTAGATATTTTAGCCAATGAGTTTGTCCTATGTTTGTGCTTCTAGAAACACACACTCTCCTTCCATACTTTCGTTAAATGCCTATCATACTCCTTTCTTTTCATGAATTATAAAAATGGTTTTCTTAGTCACTAAATATTTAGATATTTTGTTTAAAAAGAATTATTTACTTTGCAACCTATAGTGTTGTGTCTTAGGTAATGGTTTTACCTATCCCTAGTCATACTATTTTTAGTAACATCAAATTAAGATATTGACTTCATATGACTTGTTTTTTTGTCCTGTCTTCATATAAATTTACATGGATATTTTCTATTGGTAAATGAGTCAAACATATTATGTGCAATACTATTTTATATATGTTCATGTATACATGGCCGAATTGTTTTTCACTTGCACATGTTTATTTATTCATGTTTTGTTGCAAGGTCCTTTACATTTTCAAAGTGACAACATGCCCCTTTTTCCTTGCATGTATTAAGTTATCATTTTTGTATTATTGTTTAACTGTTATATATGCATACATTATAGTACACATATATATATGTAAACTTTTTGTTACACTTCCCATATGTTTCAAATTATGGTTTTAAATGTTGCATATTTATATTATGTTAAATCAAGTTTAAACATAACTTAAATATGTACATTATTTGTATATTCATCCATGCATATGCTTACACATATGTTTAAAATCAATTTAGTTTGTTAAGTAGCATATTTCATTTTAATTCCTTCATTAAAATCAAACATCAAGAGCTAGAAAAATCGGGACATTACAGTCCACCCCCCTTAAAAGAATTTCGTCCCCGAAATTAGAGTAAGATAGATAGAAAGATTCCCAAAAGATAATACTTCATACCAGAGCTGCTTAGTACATCATAATCATAACAACTAGTTCTATACTAGTACTAGTTTAGATAACATACTACGATACTTAGTGCTACACTTGACTAATTCAAGTTGTAGGCTACCATATAATATACATATATATAGTCCAACATATCTCTCCACCGTACTCCTCAGAGTCGCTGCTGTCTATCTCAATCACCTCGTCGTCCGAGATGTTAACTACCTCCACTACTTCATCCTCAACATCATATATATAAAAGACCTTGACCACATCCTCAATATCTGCCACATCATCATCGTCTGGAATGTCAATGACTACCACCGGTGGTAGTAGAAAAAGTCTTATTGCAGGATATCTGTAATCCCCATAAACTTCTACAAACCCTCCAGCTGTGTGAAACTCGACGAGATCCTGCTCGAGTCTTGCCCATATCACTAACATCGGGTCAACTAACTCCTCTGGCTGATTTCCCATGGCCATAATTGGTGTTTCTGGAACAATATCTTCTTCTTCCTCATATTCTTCTTTTTAATCAATGTCCATATCATCAGCATCTTCTCCGTCTTTGTTACCCTCGTCTCCTCCGTCATTACTGCCAAAATCTGCCTCTTCTTCCATTTCTTTGTCTTCGTCTCTAAATTCCAGACTGTCTCCATCCTGATCCATAGGATCACCTCTGCCAAAATCTGACTCCTCTGATGCTATATAGGTACCTTCGTCATCACTAGGTAATCTCTCTCGAATGTCCTCTGAATCTCCTACCCTTGATCTACTTGCTTTTTCCTGAAGTTAAGGATCAGTGGTGGTGTTAACCTCTTCCTAGCTGTGGTCTTGAACAAAGGTGCCATCTGGTAAGTAAACAAGGAAATAGAACTCATCAATGATAAAATCATAATAAGAGAGTTCATAAGTCCTAATAAACTGAATCTATAAAATGCACATACCAATGCTCACAGAAATGAAGAAATCCAAGGTTTCATTTCATCCAATCAAACAAATAGTAAATCATACCTAATCTGTAGAAAAATCTGGGTATAATTTCATGATATGCTTTTCGGTTTCCCATGTACAATCTTTCGGATTTTCGCTCCATTGAATCTTTAGTAGACTTACCACTTTGTTGCGAAGGTGCTTTTCCTCTCTATCGACAATGCGGAATGGATGTCGAATCACAGTCAAATCTAGTTCGATCTCTATCTCTTGCTGAACAGATGGTTCCAGAATTAAGGATGGATCGTGCATACACTTCCTTAAATGAGATATGTGGAACACATTATGGACTCCTGCCATATGCTCTGGCAATTCAACTCTATAAGCTAGAAAACCAATTCTCTTCAGAATACGGAAAGGTCCAACATATCGCAGAGTTAATTTTCCGGATTTTCCAAATCTCACTACTCATCTCATCGGTGAAATCTTCACAAATACCAGATCTACTATATAAAATACTAGGTCTCTTCGCCTTTGATCAGCATAACACTTCTGGCGATCTTGAGCTTCTTTCATTCTTAACTTCATTAACTCCACCTTCTCTGTTGCTTCCCGGATCATATCCGGTCCAAATCCTAATTTGGTTCCAGATTCTATCCAACATGCGGGTACTTTACAAGGTCTTCCATACATTGCTTCATACGGTGCCATCTTTATACTCGCCTGGTAACTATTATTATAAGCAAATTCCACCAGGTGTAAATGATCCTCCAACTTTTTGAATACAAGCACTTAGCAGATCCTCCAATATCTGATTTACTCTTTCAGTTTGACCGTCCGTTTGTGGATGGTAAGCTGTACTAAAATTTAAGCTCGTTCTCAAAGTCTTCTACAATGCTTCCCAAAATTTACTTGCAAAAATGGGATCTCTGTCACTTACGATGCTTGCTGGAACTCCATGCAGTCATACAATTTCCCTTATGAAAACTTCAGGTAATGATGTGGCAGTGCATGTTGGTTTTACTGGAATAAAATGCGCGCTTTTCGTTAGCCGATCTACAATTACTCAAATTCCTTCAAATCCCCTCCTTGTCTTGGGTAATCCATCGATGAAATCCATCGATATCATTTCCTATTTCCAGTTGGGAATCTCCAATGGTCGTAATAGTCCAACAGTCTTTTGATGATCTCCTTTGACTTGCTGACAACACAAACATTCATTCCCAAAGGTTGTAATATCCTTCTTCATTCCTGGCCACCAGAATACTCGCTTCATATCATGATTCATCTTATGAATTCCTGGATGGATGCTCAACTTTGATGCGTGGCATTCTTTTAAAACTTCTTTCCTTAAACCCATCAACGTCTGGAACGCATAATCTGCTGTTTATCCTCAGCACTCCTTGGTTATCCAACTCAAAATCAGACTCTTTTCCATTCGTGACTCCTTGAATTATTTTCTCTAATTTAGCATCTCTTCTTTTATTACTCATAATCCTTTCTTAGAGAGTCGGCGTGACTTCCAATAGAGATAAAATCGCATTTCTACACAAGGCGTCAACTACTACATTCGCTTTTCCGAGGGTATAAATAATATCCAAGTCATATGATGCAAGAAATTCCAATCATCGTTATTGTCTCAAATTTAAATCTTTTTGAGAAAATAAATACCTCAATGGTTTATGGTCCGTAAAAAGCTCGAATTTTCCACCCAGAAGATAATGTCTCCACATCTTCAATGCAAATACAACTGCTAATAACTCCATATCGTGTGTTGCATAATTCTTCTCATGCAGCTTTAATTGCCTACTCGCATATGCTATCACACGACTGTTTTTCCCTAATCCAACTCCACAAGCGTCAATGTAAACTGCAAATCCACTCGTTCCATCGGGAACACCTAATACATGTGCTTCGGTTAATCTCTTCTTTAATTCGTGAAAAGATTCTTCACACTTTGGGGTCCAAATAAACTTTTGGCCTTTCTTCGTTAACTTCGTCAGATGAGATGATATCTTGGAATAATCTTGGATAAATCTTCGGTAGTATCCTGCTAATCCTAGGAAACTTCAAACATTGGTTGGTGTACGGGGTTGTTTCCATTGTTGTACTGCTTCAACTTTAACTGGTCTACTGATATTCCATCTCCATTCACAATGTGTCCCAAAAATCTCACTTCAAATTTCCAAAACTGACAATTGGAAAACTTGGCCTTCAACACATTTTTCCTTAGAGTTTCTAGTACTACTCTAAGATGATAACAGTGCTCCTCTTCAGTTTTTGAATAAACCAGAATATCGTTGATGAAAATAAGAACGAACTTTTCAGAATTTTCCTAAAAACTCTATTCATCAGATCTACGAAAAATGCTGGTGCGTTGGTTAGTCCAAAAGGCATAACTAACCACTCATAAAAGAAATCTGGGCCTCTAAATGCTGTTAAAGGAATACTATCTTCAACAATTCTTAATTGGTGAAATCCCGTTGCTAAATCCCGTGGGGATAACACCGTTGCTCCGTGCAATTGGTCAAAAAGATCGTCGATTTGTGGTAACAGATATTTATTTCTTATGGTCACTTTATTTAACTCTCTATAGTCTACACACAATCTTAATGACCCATCAGACTTTACTTCAAAAACTACTGCCGAGCCCCAACTAGAAAAACTAGGTCGGATTAAGCCTTTATCCAGCAAATCCCGAGTTTGTTTCTCTAGTTCCAAAACTTCTTTTGGATCCATTCATCTCTTTGGTTGAACTATCGGTCTTGCTCCTGAAATTAAATCAATTCGGAATTCTATCTCCTGATGTAAAGGTAAACTTCCGACTTCCTCAAATATATCCTTGAATTCTCCAACTACATCCAATGTTTCAAGGTTCTCTTGTGGTGCTTCTAAAGCGTACAAGAAACCACAGGTATGAATACCTGGTTTTACACAAGGTATCCTAGCTTTACGTCCTAAGCTAGTTACTAAGGTTATGCTTTCTTTATCACATTTTATCTTAGCTTGGAACTCGCTTAACCAGTCCAAACCAAGAATAAAATTGAAACTCTTGAAATCTAGAACATAGAAATCAAAACTGAAGGAATGTGAGAGATATAAAAGCGTTATATCCACACAACACATTTTCAACTCGGTTTTCCCACCAATGGGATAAGATACGCAAATTGGGTCTGGGGAAATAATTGGTTTACAGTTTTAGAGGAAATAAAACTGTATGAAGCGCTGGTATCAAATAAAACATGAAGATAAATTCCATTAAATTGTAAAGTACCTTCCAGCACTCCCTTCCCCTTCACCTTCTATGAAGTAGACGGTTCATTCTTGATCGCATAAACCTTTGGCTGTGGTGCCCTCTACATCAGTGAGCAGTCCTTGACCATGTGTCCTGGCTGATGACAGTTGAAACAGAGATTCTTCACCACCATCTCATTCCTTTGATTCTAATGTTGTTGTTGCTGAGGTTTCTGTTGTTGTTGCGGTTGCTGAGGTTTCTTGTTCCCCTTCTACTTACAGAATAGTGCAATGTTTCCCTTCTACTTGCAGTTGTGACACAGAACATTCTTAAAACGACCTTCGGTTTTCTGCTGCCCTGCCTTTCCTTGGCTCTTGTTGTCCTTCCAGTCTGGGTTAAATTTCCTCTACAAAGTATTCCCTCTACTTGTCTCTCCACTATGAGTCTTTGCTACTGGTTTCGTAGCATCCAAGGCTTCATACCTGAGTGTGTTAAGTCCACTAATTCAACAAATGGGTCTTTCAGATGTCCCATCATTTTTCCTTAAAGACTATCTGTAGTGACCCGAAAATCCGATCCAATTTGAGCTGACTAAATAACAGAAGTCCAACCCTAAATTGCATTGGAAACCAGGAAAGTAATAGAAAGAAGACAGAGGGTGAAAATAGATAAGGTAGAAACTTAGAATAGAAGAAGAAGAACACAACATCAGAGTAACACGAATCTCCCAGTGGAACGAACAACATATAATAGATAATATATCCTTGAAATAAAATCAGTATATGTATACAACAACATTTTCAGAGTACAACACATCGGAAATAACTATAGCTATAAAATCCTGAAGCCTCCTGCTCCAAGCTCTTCCAGTATATCTGTAAATCCCGACTACTTGACTACCCGTACTAAATTGGGCACCCAAGAGTTTAGGGAAAACAAAACAAAAAAAACTCCGGGTCAGTCATGGGACTGGTATGAGTAAAACAGTTTGAGCCATTAAATGATATCTCATAAGACCACGCCGTATAACGGAATGGGTTTTTCCCTTATGAGAATCCAAAATATCTTTATATCAAAAACCTTTTGATATTATAATAATGTCTACCAACCACAATATAATAATCATCTAGCAGAAACGCTTTCATCTCACGTTCTACATATATAGTATACAATCAAAACCGCAAGCACGTATTGGGTAATGGATTTCCAACTATGACAAGGTATGGAACCACCTTTCGCTAGTGTACCTCTAGAGAGGAATACACTGGATTCAATAAGAACATCTTGCAACCCGGCCACACATGACCGACCACTCATTTCGCTTGAGTGTATCGAATGTATATCACCAACGGTTGGGATCAACAACCGTTTCCCGAATGGGGCAGCATCAACAATAGATTTTTAGAAGTAAATGAAACTCTAGATCAGGTGATTATACACCCTAATAGGTGCGACCTACATAGCCATATTGCCTGCCCGATTTCTGTCATTTACCGATTGATGAGGCTTGAGGTTATGCTTTATCATCACATCAGATTCACTTCGAATGCCACATTGTCAGATCCATCGAAAATCACTAATTGACGTCTACAACAGTACATTATGTGTTAGCTAAAGAAGTTTCCTTCTTCGCTTCCACTCTTGGTACGGTTGAAGAAATCAATGTATGTGACCTTTCTAGAAATACTCTGTCAGACATTCATCCATACAAGTCATCCAGGAACAGGATGAACCGAAGGCACTATTCAGTACATCCATCTTAGGCACTGTTATCTAAGACTTATACAATAGCCCTTGCACTTTACTTTGTCTTCAATTATCTTTGGCATATATGATTCCCAACGCTTATGCCAATACAGAGTGGTTCTTTGGATAATAATCCAACCGGTCTCTCCATATTAACAACGTTAAAATGGTTAAAACTTTGATAGTCTGTGATTTAACTATCAAAGAAAAACACGTGTGCAAACAACGATATTATTTACAAATGGAAATTCTATCAATCAATCATCAATCATATATCTATCTATCTATATATATATATATATATATCCTGATTTTCTGTGTTTAGAAAATATATGTTAACGCTGGAAAACATTTCCATAGCTTAATTTCGTTTCACTATCCTTTCACAACTATCAGCCCCTGACTGTAAACTAGTAGGAGAATAATTCTCTAAGTATTAATCCCGAAGGCCGAAACCAACATCAGATAGATACTTAGAGAACCATTCGATTTACTAATCTCTAGTCAGTTTCTAATTTTGCTTAACTTTATTTGATTTACACTATTTCGAATAACTAATAGTCGATAAACTCTATTTCGATTAATTCTAATTTCGATATAACTCCATTACGTTTCTAACACTTAAGTCTTATTTAAAATTCCCTTTTATAACTCTATTTATTTCGTAAATAAATAATTCTTTTTATAACCTTTATTTGTAAATGTTTTACAAATATTTCTCTTCCTATATTTGTCTATTTATTTTCTAAATAAATAATCCTCTTATACTTCTATTTATTTTCTAAATAAATATTCCATTTTAAATTCTATTTATTTAACAAATAAATAGTTCTCTTATCTTTTCTATTTATTCTATTTGCAAATGATTTGCAAATATTTCCTTTATAATCTAGTTGCAAATGGTTTGCAAATAATTCCTTTAGGGTTTTATTTCTAAGTATTTCCTATTTATAAACAATCCATTTATTAATAAATTTCTATTTATAAATATTCCATTCTATAAATAATTCCTTTTATAAAATTGTAACACCCCGTAATTTGAACATAAAAATTCACAAATTAAAGTATACTTAATTAAGTGAAATGGGTTGCGCAGAGAAATATATATATATATATATATATATTGATATATATATATATATATAATTGAAAATTAAATAAATAAATATGCAAAAATGTTCAAAACAACGAATTGGGAGAGGGGAATAACCGAACCGGCCGATTTTTGAGGTCGACCCAAGCTCGCTGGGTCGACTAGGGGTTAATCCTGGGTGTTTGGCTGTCAACCCGTGGGCCGATTCGCTCAAATGCAGATTTTGCATTTGAATGGTTCTCATGGTTCAGATTTAATCTAAAGGCCCTAGATGGTTCCTACACTTGACTTCTTCCCCAAGACATGCTTTGATGGCTAGGATCTAAACTAAGGTTTATCCTATAGCTAAAACTATCCTAGTCTTCTATAAAAAGACCCCTAACCTAAACCTAAATGCTCATTATTCAATCCTATAGCTAAACTATGTCAAATTTGTTCCTCTCATGGCCTCCACTCTCATGTTAAAATTCCTAAGTTTATTTCTATGAGAGATTTTGAGTGCATACAAGTATTTTCAAGCTTGTATGAGTGTTCTTAGTTTGCATTCAAGTCAAGTTGCAACATTTCTATTTCAAAGCAAGGGTTTTTATTGATTTGGCTCAAGGGTTTTCATTGGAGCATTCATATATGGGTCTTTTTGGTGATTGCATAAGGGCTTCGTCTCAATCTTTATAATAAATATTCATTTGTGTCTTCATAGCATTGTAAGCCCTTTTCTACTTTCTTTCTTTGAACTCTAAAGTTAAATGAATGATGCAAGTTTGGGGTTGATCATTATATGCAAGTTTGGTTGATCATTATATGCAAGTTTGGATGATCATTATGCAAGTTGGTTTAATCATTATGTATGACACATGTTGCTATGTTATGCAAGTTTGGGTTGATCATGTTCTCATGTTATGCAAGTTAAACTTGATGTTGTGAGCATAAAGCTCCAAGCTTTATATTAAAGGTTGCATTTGGCAACATGAAAGTTATCATATCCCTTATGATAACTTGCATGTGAGGCTAAATGCGAACTTCTAGCAACTTCTACATGTCATTTATCACCATGTATCACTCATATGCTAAGTTTGGTTTTATGCATGCTTTTGAAGCCTAATGATGCAATATGCAAGTATATGAACATATGTACATTTCATATGCCACCATGTTAAACTTGTGGCTTCAACACCTTTTTGTCATGATTATGCCAAGTTCCCTATTTTATCCTTTATGCGTTGATGCGATTATATAAACGATGGGGTTACGTTGGGGTTGGGTAACATTATGACATAAACATGGTTTTTATAACATAGTGTGATATGTTAACTTGTAATTATGTTTTGGAAACATAATGGACATGATACTTAGAAAATATGAGTGTGGCCAACTCGAGGTTGGGTTGAGTTTGTAGCATAAATCTACCCGGACCCGCCCGGCTTAACTAGTGGCTACAAACAATAGGACCCAATGTGAGAAGTTGGTCATGTTGTGCTCGAACCCGAGGTTAGACCAAGTTGTGGTGTAAAGCTACCCGGACCCGCCCGGCTTAACTAGTAACCAAGTTGTGGTGTAATGCCTCCTGATTAGGGTTAAGTCATGGTCCACTTAATACTTAATCAATTTGGGCTGGATGGGTTAATTGGGGTTAAGTCATGAACCTTGGATACACTTAACCAATTTAATCCACGTTTGAATCGAGTTAACCACATTTAACCCGTTAAGGAAACCCTAGTTGCGTGGTCCTTTGCAGCAGTAACCCTCTTGATAGTATCATAAGACCCTAGGACTAGGCTAGGGTGGGGCACGATTACTGGGCTGACATGTAAGCGACCAAAACGACGGCTGTGTATGTATGCCGGTGTAGGTCCAGGCGGACTATGATCGTGCCCATAGTCCGGCGTTGGAGAATCAGGCACGGGTACCAGTAGATCTAGGCTATGCATACTTGATTGGTGTCCGAGGTCTACACCCTAGGACTTGATACACCCTGGGGTGGACCTAGCACAGTTAGCTACATTTCATGTTTGGGCCGTATGACACCGACACTTGACGAGTTAGGCTTATAGGGAGCCGATCAACTAGACCGTGTAGTTGGACCTTGATTTAGGTCACCTCATGATATTGAGCCAAGCTTGGGCCAAGGGATCAATTCTTGTTTTTACTTGACATGTTAGAATGCTAGTACACCCGTGGTGCAAAACTTAACCTTGATTATGCGATGTCACCTTTATCTATCTTGTTAGTTAATCATCATGCCAGTATGTTGTTATCCTTATGTTCATCTCAGCTTCTCATGCCAGTTAACTTTACTAGTTCATAGACAGATAGTAGTAGGGCTTACCAGTCTTTTTGACTGACCTGTTTTCTTTCGCCTCTTTTCTTCCGTTTCCCCCCCACCTCAGGTCCTCAGGGTGGGAACATTGGAGCTTAGCTTGGATCTTTACAGCTTGCTTACTGGATTTGCTCATGTACGGTTTTGGACATTGAGCTAGCTATGGTTTATCACTTCATTTTGGGGATAGTACTTTATGTATTTCAGTTTTTCAGTTTATGCTTTTATCTAGACTTTGTGTGTTGGAAAATAATGACCAAGTACTTTGTTGTAACTTAACTATGGTTTTGAAATGATAGTTTTTTTTTATCCGCTGCTTTACTACTCTGTTTTACTTATATGTTCTGTCTTGTGATATCTGCATGCATGTTTACCTTGTTTAACGCCCCTCCAAAGCTAATGTCCTTGCAAGAGTGGCATTGGCGGAGGTGGGGTTTTACAAAAATCTTCTTTGATTTTATAAATATTATCTCTTTTATAAAATCCTTTCATTTTATAAATAATCTATTTTCAATATTCATTTTGAAAATTCCCTTTTTCCACATTCTGGTATGTTATGGTATTTAACATATCAAATTACGATGTCTAATATCGTCCATACACATATAATCAACAACAGATTATAAACCACGTCATATATCGCAATATATGAAAATAATGAAATAGCTGTTGAGGAATCCAGTCGGATTCCTCCAACCTGTTTCCCTGCATCCACAGATGTTACACAATACAATCAACATCACTTTCAGTTCCATATGATATACTCTGTTAAACAGAATCAGTATAGAAATTCAACTAACTGACTAGCAGTTCAATCAAACAGTCAAAACACAGTCAATCAGCTAATATTTAACAGTTCTAAAAATACAACATGAAATTATAAATTGTTCAGAGTTAGTGAGATTTACTCACATTGGACGATCATCGTTAATAACAATAACCATCGCTTGATTCAGACGGACAATTTATTTCGCTATAAATTGTAACGAGCTTCGATTCACTCCTTGTCAGTTCTGTTTTGTAGCTGTCATGCATACGATCCTAACGGATCAAACTGTTTGCCATTCATTTTAAAAGGGCCATCTCCATTTCAATTCAGCCTACGTGTACAGTTTCCTCCCCAGCGTGTTACATCCCATTTCAGAAAAGTTAAACTGACCACCAGCTTTCCCCTTCCGGTCAATTCACATTCAAACCTTTTTGGACTTATCTATTTTATTTTATTTTTTTCTATTTTCGATTTGGGCTTTCAAATATCAAGCCGGCCCAAGACCATATATAAAACCCAGTTCAGGAGTAACAAGACCTTTCCTCACCCTTGTTCAAAATGACCAACATGCTGAAGCATTTCCTGTTTCCTCACACTATTGGTCTCAACACAGTAACCCTTTCATCACTTTGCCATTGCAAATCTGAAATACTGTTGACTCCCTTTAGTTACCCCATTATAATTGCTTAATAACTTAAATTAAAATTTGCTCACGTTTAAACTTCAAAACTACCTGCTAATCCTTTTCTTCCCCGAAAGTATCTCGCTCTCCTCGAACACCATTTCCGTGTTGTCCAATCCACCTTTCTCCCTCACTGCTTCCTTAAACTTCAAATCGAGATGACCGTCATTCCCCTTTTCCGATCCTCCTTAAGCTCCTACTCCATTCACGAAACTCGATCACCATCTTTGTGCCGCGACTTCATGGACTTACGCACGCTGAACAACATGGACATCGACACCTTTTTGTTCGGATTCATCCCAAATTTTAATGCAAGGTGCTGATCGATCTCACCATTCCAGAAACCAAACTTTACTTTGTAATTAGAAGCTCAAATACCATGGATCCTTGAACCCTAAGTTTTGCTGTTTCCGGTTCGAATCGGAAGGACCAGATCTTAAGTTTCGAAACTAGTATAGAACGGAAGAGTTTGGCTTGAGGATTTTAGATAGCCAAGTTTCCCAATTTACAGAGTTTTATTCGAATTGTAATTTATTTTAGAAGTCGCCATTTTGGGTTTGTGAAGAAAAACAATGCGGCGGATTTTATTTGACTAAGGAAACTGATGAATTTAGGTTAGAAGGAGATTGAGATATTTTATAGGAGTGGCAAAATGTTTGGTTTAAGGTGCGCCCACATCTTCCCAATTTAATGAGCTACGTGGATAGATTTTAGCCATTAAGTTTTTGGTCTGCAAACCCCTTCTCCTACGTGTGCAAAGGGGAAACTGCAAATAGGGTTATGCAATTTCATTTGGATATTTTTTTAGTGCTACCCTTTTATATGAAATTCTTTTCTCATTCGAACGTCCCCGACAAAAATAAAAATACCGTTGTGTCGAGCTCAGTGCCCCGATCCCAAAAAAAAAAATACCGGTAAATTAACTCATATTGTGAAACCCCAAAAATATTGATATAGGGTGCAAATTACTCCAAATAAAAAGTCGCATATTTAATTAATTAAAAATTTCAGTAAAATTCTAGAAATTAAATTATCACTATGTCTCAAAAGAACCTTGTCTAAATTCAAACCCGATATTCAAATATTTTTGTATAACCGTTATGGCCACGAACGAATATACCGCTATTTTTCTGGATATTTAATTTGGAAATAACTAAAAATCTACACGATGAAATCGCGATTTTTCTCTTGCATTAGACAAATATACTTCACTAGCTCTGAACGTTTCTTGCTTCACATAAATCCAACTTAGAACGAATCCTGTACCTTCAGTTGAAGTTCAAATCGCCAAATAACGAACTGTCGCGCCATTTCAAGCTCGATTATAATTATAATATAAATTATACGTTCAAATGCTGTAAATGAAATATATTCGTTATTAAATTTCAAATCTAAATGCAACCAAAGCTCTTACACTATCCCATTCAAACAATATTGACAATTCAACTATTTCTGACTATTTCGACATTACAATATATTATTATATTATAATTATTAATTAAATATTCAATATTCTTTAATTCAAGTTATCGATATTTCCTAAATCAATATTTTTAATAATTAAATTACTTAATTATTCTATCTCTAAAATACGGGTCATTACATTCTTCCCTACTTAAAATAATTTCGTCCTCGAAATTGCTAAGGTAGAAATCAAACCCTATTAACTGGTTAGAACTTATTGGTTCACTTCTTAACTTCAGTTTCAACTGAATCAATTTAATTTCGATTAAATTATTAATTCATTCTGACTAACGAAAATTTTCAAAAATCCTGAAAATTTTCTAACACCGTAACGTTTCGAATTTTTTTGCCAGCACCTCCTTTGTATTGGTCAATAGGTCAAACTCCAACTCGCCACTCTGGGCCATCTCCAACCCAAAAGAAAATCAAACAGCCAAGCGGCTTGCCAATTCGGCTCATCAAAATCTCAAACCCAAATATAATATAAACTGGTACCTTTTATCGGGCATATCAACTATATCACTTCCATCTGTTACCACTCCAGCTTATACAAATGCATTACCAATCGATCTCCAACAAATTCATCCTCAACACCAAATCATTCGCTTATACCTAAGTCGAATTCCATTCAAACTCCAATTTCAAATTCAAACTGTTTACTCCTCAACTCAATTCCATTCTAGATTATCCTATAATCAAATCCGGTTTTATTTAACTTAGTTCAAGTTAAATTTTAATTTATATCTTCATTCTTACCATTTCAATCTCTTTAACCTCATGAGTTATATTTAAATTTCGAAATTTAAATTCCTGGGTTTATTTCAAATCAATTTGAAATCATAACACCAATTCAAAACCTTTGAATTTCTAAACAACTTGTTTCCTCAAAACAATTTGAAAGCAAAACCTTTGGTAGTAATCCGCCACTTAGACACTCGAAAATCACACCGACGCTGTATCAATCCATCCTTGGAATTATTTTCCAGTCATCAAAGTGAGTTCAATACTATATCTATTTCAAATTGAAAAACATTTTCAAAATCTCCCAGAAACTTAAATTTTCCTTATTTTAATTCCAAATTCTGATTTAAATTCAGATTTAATTCAATTTGATTTCATATATCTGACTTATATGGATTCTGATTGGTTATTTACATAACCATTTCACTTTTTTATAGTCTCATTCGATTATACTAACAACCAATCAACCAATTATACTATGTTAATTTCAAAACATATCATGTTGGTTCATCGTATTCGAGTGTTTAGAAACCCCTATCGATACTGTGGTGCCCCACTATCGACCAAAATTCATAAGCCACTCAACCAATAAAGCTCCACAATATAAAACAAATTTTTATATTAAATAACACATACGTTCACTTGTATACATACACTCAAACTCAATCTAGGGTATTACTAACCCCATCTCTACTCAGTCACGCCACAGAGCCAAGGTAAAACTTAACCTTAAGCTCTGATACCAACTGTAGTGACCCGAAAATCCGGTCCAATTTGAGCTGACTAAATAACACAAGTCCAACCCCAAATTGCACTGGAAACCAGGAAACTAATGGAAAGAAGACAGAGGGTGAGAATAGATAAGGTAGAAACTTAGAATAGAAGAAGAAGAACACAACATCAGAGTAAAACGAATCTCACAGAGGAACGAACAACATATAATAGATAATATATCCTTGAAATAAAATCAGTATATGTATACAATAAAATTTTCAGAGTACAACACTTACAACACAGGGGAAATAACTGTAGCTATAAAATCCTGAAGCCTCCTGCTCCAAGCTCTTCCAGTATATCTGTAAATCCCGACTACTTGACTACCCGTACAAAATTGGGCACCCAAGAGTTTAGGGAAAACAAAACAAAATAAACTCCGGGTCAGTCATGGGACTGGTATGAGTAAAACAGTTTAAAACAGTTTGAGCCATTAAACGATATCTCATAAGACCACGCTGTATAACGGAACGGGTTTTTCCCTTATGAGAATCCAAAATATCTTTATATCAAAAACCTTTTGATATTATAATAATGTCTATCAACCACAATATAATAATCATCTAGCAGAAACGCTTTCATCTCACATTCTACATATATATTATACAATCAAAACCGCAAGCACGCATTGGGTAATGGATTTCCAACTATGACAAGGTATGGAACCACCTTTCGCTAGTGTGCCTCTAGAGAGGAATACACTGGATTCAACAAGACATCTTGCAACCCAGCCACACATGACCGACCACTCATTTCGCTTGAGTGTATCGAATGTATATCACCAACGGTTGGGATCAGCAACCGTTTCCCGAATGGGACAGCATCAACAATAGATTTTTAGAAGTAAATGAAACTCTAGATCAGGTGATTATACACCCTAATAGGTGCGACCTACATAACCATGTTGCCTGCCCGATTTCTGTCATTTATCGGTTGATGAGTCATGAGGTTACGCTTTATCATCACATCAGATTCACTTCGAATGCCACATTGTCAGATCCATCGAAAATCACTAATTGACATCTACAACAGTACATTATGTGTTAGCTAAAGAAGTTTCCTTCTCCGCTTCCACTCTTGGTACGGCTGAAGAAATCGATGTACGTGACCTTTCTGGAAATACTCTGTCAGACATTCATCCATACAAGTCATCCAGGAACAGGATGAACCGAAGGCACTATTCAGTACATCCATCTTAGGCACTGTTATCTAAGACTTATACAATAGCCGTTGCACTTTACTCTGTCTTCAATTATCTTTGGCATATATGATACGCAACGCTTATGCCAATACATAGTGGTTCTTTGGATAATAATCCAACCGGTCTCTCCATATTAACAACATTAAAATGTTCAAAACTTTGATAGTCTGTGTTTTAACTATCAAAGAAAAACACGTGTGCAAACAACGATATTATTTCCAAATAGAAATTCTATCAATCAATCATCAATCATATATATATATATATATATATCTATATATACATATATATATTTCCTTATTTTCTATGTTTAGAAAATATATGTTAACGTTGGAAAACATTTCCATAGCTTAATTTCGTTTCACTATCCTTTCACAACTATCAGTCCCTGACTGTAAACTAGTAGGAGAACAATTCTCTAAGTATTAATCCCGAAGGCCGAAACCAACATCAGATAGATACTTAGAGAACCATTCGATTTACTAATCTCTAGTCGGTTTCTAATTTTGCTTAACTTTATTTGATTTACTCTATTTCGAATAACTAATATTCGATAAACTCTATTTCGATTAATTCTAATTTCGATATAACTCCATTACGTTTCTAACATTTAAGTCTTATTTAAAAGTCCCTTTTATAACTCTATTTATTTCGTAAATAAATAATTCTTTTTATAACCTTTATTTGTAAATGTTTTACAAACATTTCTCTTCCTATATTTGTCTATTTATTTTCTAAATAAATAATCCTCTTATACTTCTATTTATTTTCTAAATAAATATTCCATTTTTAATTCTATTTATTTAACAAATAAATAATTCTCTTATCTTTTCTATTTATTCTATTTGCAAATGATTTGAAAATATTTCCTTTATAATCTAGTTGCAAATGGTTTGCAAATAATTCCTTTAGGGTTTTATTTCTAAGTATTTCCTATTTATAAATAATCAATTTATAAATAAATTTCTATTTATAAATATTCCATTCTATAAATAATTCCTTTTATAAAATCTTCTTTGATTTTATAAATATTATCTCTTTTATAAAATCCTTTCATTTTATAAATAATCTATTTTCAATATTCATTTTGAAAATTCCCTTTTTTCAACATTTCGGTATGTAATGGTATTTAACATATCAAATTACAATGTCCAATATCGTCCATACACATATAATCAACAACAGATTATAAACCACGTCATATATCACAATATATGAAAATAATGAAATAGCTGTTGAGGAATCCAGTCTGATTCCTCCAACCTGTTTCCCTGCATCCACAGATGTTACACAATACAATCAACATCACTTTCAGTTCCATATGATATATTCTGTTAAACAGAATCTTATAGAAATTCAATTAACTGACTAGCAGTTCAATCAAACAGTCAACACACAGTCAATTAGCCAATATTTAACAATTCTAAAAATACAACATGAAATTATAAATTGTTCATAGTTAGTGAGATTTACTCACATTGGACGATCATCGTTAATAACGATAACCATCGCTTGATTCAGACGGACAATTTATTTCGCTATAAATTGTAACGAGCTTCGATTCACTCCTCGTCAGTTCCATTTTGTAGCTGTCGTCTATACGATCCTAACGGATCAAACCGTTTGCCATTCATTTTAAACGGGCCATCTCCATTTCAATTCAGCCTGCGTGTACAGTTTCCTCCCCAGCGTGTTACATCCCATTTCAGAAAAGATAGACTAACCACCAGCTTTCCCCTTCCGGTCAATTCACGTTCAAACCTTTTTGGGCTTATCTATTTTATTTTATTTTATTCTATTTTCGGTTTGGGCTTTCACATATCAAGCCGGCCCAAGACCATATATAAAACCCAGTTCAGGAGTAACAAGACCTTTCCTCACCCTTGTTCAAAATGACCAACATGCTGAAGCATTTCCTGTTTCCTCACACTATTGGTCTCAACACAGTAACCCTTTCATCACTTTGCCATTGCAAATCTGAAATACAGTTGACTCCCTTTAATTACCCCATTATAATTGCCTAATAACTTAAATTAAAATTTGCTCACGTTTAAACTTCAAAACTACCTGTTAATCCTTTTCTTCCCCGACAGTATCTCGCTCTCCTCGAACACCATTTCTGCATTTTCCAATCCACCTTTCTCCCTCACTGCTTCCTTAAACTTCAAATCGAGATGACCGTCATTCCCCTTTTCCGATCCTCCTTAAGCTCCTACTCCATTCACGAAACTCGATCACCATCTTTGTGCCGTGACTTCATGGACTTACGCACGCTGAACACCATGGACATCGACGCCTTTTTGTTCGGATTTATCCCAAATTTTAACGCAAGGTGCTGATCGATCTCACCATTCCAGAAACCAAACTTTGCTTTGTAATTAGAAGCTCAAATACCATGGATCCTTGAACCCTAAGTTTTGTTGTTTCCGGTTAGGACCAGATCGCAAGTTTCGAAACTAGTATAGAACGGAAGAGAAAGGCTTGATGATTTTAGATAGCCAAGTTTCCCAATTTACAGAGTTTTATTCGAATTGTAACTTATTTTAGAATTCGCCATTTTGGGTTTGTGAAGAAAAACGATGCGGCGGATTTTATTTCACTAAGGAAACTAATGAATTTAGGTTAGAAGGAGATTGAGAAATTTTATAGGAGTGGAAAAATGTTTGGTTTAAGGTGCGCCCACATCATCCCAATTTAATGAGCTACATAGATAGCTTTTAGCCATTAAGTTTTTGGTCTGCAAACCCCTTCTCCTACGTGTGCAAAGGGGAAACCACAAATAGGGGTCTGCAATTTTATTTGGATATTTTTTTAGTGCTACCCTTTTATACGAAATTCTGTTCTCATCAGAGTGGCCCCGACAGAAATAAAAATACCGTTGTGTCGAGCTCAGTGTCCCGATCCCAAAAATATAATAATACCGGTAGATTAACTCATATTGTGAAACCCCAAAAATATTGATATAGGGTGCAAACTACTCCAAATAAAAAGTCGCATAGTTAATTAAGTAAAAATTTCAGTAAAATTCTAAAAATTAATTTATCACTATGTCTCAAAAGAACCTTGTCTAAATTCAAACCCAATATTCAAATATTTTTGAATAACCGTTATGGCCACGAACGAATATACCGCTGTTTTTCTAAATATTTAATTTGGACATAACTAAAAATTTACACGACGAAATCCCGATTTTTCTCTTCCATTAGACAAATATACTTCACTAGCTCTGAACGTTTCTTGTTTCACAGAAATCCGACTTAGAACGAATCCTGTACCTTTAGTTGAAGTTCAAATCGCCAAATAACGAACTGTCGTGCCATTTCAAGCTCGATTATAATTATAATATAAATTATACGTTCAAACGTTGTAAATGAAATATATTCGTTATTATATTTCAAATCTAAACGCAACCAAATCTCTTACACTATCCAATTCAGACAATATTGACAATTCAACTATTTCTGACTATTTCGACATTATAATATATCATTATATTATAATTATTAAATAAATATTCAATATTATTTAATTCAAGTTATCGATATTTCCTAAATCGATATTTTTAATAATTAAATAACTTAATTATTCTATCTCTAAAATACGGGTCATTACACTATCCTTCAGTTCAGCTACAAACATCTCCTTCTTCTTTAATGAAGTGTTGACCAACTCCGGTCCAAAACTTGACAGTGCATTGAACTTGTTATCATACTCAGTGACAGTCATGCTTTCCTGCTTCAAGTCAATGAAGTCTCGGTACATCCTTGTTTTTCCAGTGGCTGGCAGATATTGGGCTTCAAAATCTTCTTTGAACATCGCCCAAGTAAATTCCTCCTCCGGAGTATTTGTAGTCTAGGCGTCCCACCAGATTGCTGCAGCTCCTTCCAGATTCCATGAAGCTAACAGACGTTTATACTCATCATCCAACTTCAGTCCCTTAAAAATCTTCTCACATGATCTTATCCATGCTTGGACTTCAACCAGTGATTCAGTTCCTTTGAAAACCTTTCCTCCCAGAGTAGTGTAATTCTTGCAGATCATAGCAAAGTTTTGATGAGTTAGAGCTGGGACCACTTCACTAGTATCCATTTGGGTTTGAGTAACAGTGTGCCCATTGGTCATAGTTGTCCTGCTTGCTCCTCGGCATCGTCTTCCGTGAGAACTCATTTTCAACTTTCTGAGTATACGGTTTGATAGTTAATACTCAATCGGAAGATATGTCTAGGGATAACTTAAGTCAATAACTAGGGTCGATAACTAAGGTCGACTTATACTAAAATAGTTTTTAATAAGAATACGCTCTCTCAACACTAACCAAAAGCCTAGGTGTTCGGAAAATCTAAGCCCTGATACCAACTATAACGACGCGATTTTCGATTCCCTCGAAAGTCGTGTCATTATGAAAGAAATTAGAGGATGAGATAGAAAAGATAGAACTAATAGAATAGAAGAATAAGAAAAACATCAGAATCTCACAACGGAATTTCACAAAATACATAATATATTACATAACAGGGCATGATACATCATAATACATTACCATAGTACAACAACATAATTATATATCATTACTAGGATAATACAGATATCTAACCTGGATACATAGAAATAGATATGCTACTAGACTGGTCTTTAACTTGGACTTCATAGGTACCACTTGCCTACCTGAATTACTTGCCTACTCATAACAAGTGTTATGAGTACCCAAGACACAGAAAATAAACTCTGGGTCAATCAGGGGCTGGTGTGAGTAAACACAGTTAAAAAAAGATTATAAACAGGGAAATAAGGAATAATGGTTTTCTCTTATTGGATAGATTCATTTTACTTTAGAATCTTCAGACCAATCCATAAGTATATGGATAATTACCCAATTATCTTGATATCAAAACATTTGATATTACGATAGTTTTTATCAAATAAATAATCATCTAGTGAAACGCTTGCATCTCACGTTCACGTATATAGTATAAAATCTAAATCCGCAGAGTGCTTATTGGATATTGGACTCCAACAGACAAGGTATGGAATCACCTACCGATCAGTGTACTCTAGAGAGGATACACTGGGGTTCAACAAGAACGTCTTGTAACCCGACCACACATGACCGTTCACTTATTTAGCTTGAGTGTAACGAATATATTATCACTCCCACGATTGGGAATGACCCACCGTTTCCAAAAGTTGCAGCAGCGAAAAGAGATTAAGAAGTTAAATATGGAATTTCTCTAGATGGTGATAATATACCCTGCTTGGGTATGACCCACCTAGCCATGCTGCCTTGCCCGATTTTTGGCATTTCTTAGTTGTGAGGTTTGAGGTCACGTTTATCACTTGACAGATCATTTTAATCACTTTGGATGCCACAATGCCATATCTGTCAGAACACGCATTGGTTTTCCCAAATACATTATGGGCATAAAGCAAAGTGAAACGAATTCCTCCGCCACAAACATAATATACTTTAGAAAAATCGATGTGTAAGATCTACTAGATATACGTTGTCAGACAGCCGTCCATATAGGTTTGTCCTGGGACTGAACAGACCGAAGGTACTATTTAAATAGTCCTTGCATATCTACGTCTTCGATATTTCTAACACATGTCGTACAATTTGAGTCGAAGTGGAATATTTATTCCGGTCTCTTCGAAACGATGTACGTAATGCCTTTTACAGTTGATAAATAATTATCAGCATAACATGATTATAATTCGGTTTACACATCCTTTATATTCAAACGAAACAGTACAGGTTTGCATCTTTCACATATGGATATTATAAGTATCTTTTAAAAATGAACAATTAAAGTGTATGCGTCGCATATGGTATTTTATTCAGTTTTGATCATCATTTAGAAATGGACAAATAAAGCGTGTGCGTCGCACACGGTATTTTCCTTCGTTTGTCATTGATGTTTATACGATGTTTAATACTCCAGTTATCTTTGTAAATTATTTTCTTACTTTCAATTAATAATAAATAATTTAAACATATAATTTATATTAATTATTTCCTTTATATTTCTATTTTTAAACTCGTCGAACTTCTACAGTCGAGTTTCTACACTTCGATCTTCTATTACTGTCTTCCTTCCTATTGCCTACGATATTTAAATAAAAATACTCTTTTTATTTATTTATTTCTTCCTTATTTTTATTTATTTTCTATTTTTATTTTGAACTTGGTTTAATTTAAAACTTCGTCGAAAATCTCATTCGTTAGCGTATTTGCCAAAGTGCCAGTTTCGCAAGTACCACTTTTCAAAACAGCGCGTTGCACATGCTGATCCCCCCCTTAAGATACCACGCGCCAGCTAAAGTACCAAGTGCCGGTTCTCCAAGTGCCAAATTACCAGGTGTTTGCAAAGTGCCAAGTACCAGGTTGCAAAGTGCCAAGTGCCAATGTCCAAATCGCCATGTTCTCGCGTCAAAAACCAAGGCCGCACTTACGATTTTATCCTCTGCCAAAGTACCACCTGGTACTACCAAAGTACCAAGTGCTAACTCGCCTGCACCCGTGTTTTCTCTTCAAAATATGATGCCGCACCCACGTTTCCTGCCTTTGCCAAAGTACCACTTGGTACTACCAAAGTACCAAGTACCACATCCCCAGATCTCGTGCCACAACCGCTCGTTCACCATGAAATCACACGCTCTACCCAGTACCACTTCTCCAACACCAAATGCCAAAGTGCCAAGTACCAACCCCAGGATCACATCCGTTCACTGCCAAAACCCCATGCTCACCTTGATGCCAATTTCCCAGTACCACTTGATGTGCACACCTGTGCACATGCACACACCAACGAGCCACCACTGACCACCGGCGACCATTCTGACACGTCACCCTTCACCTCCTGGTCATGCCGCCACCTTCAGATCCGACCACTTCAACCTCTACAGTGTTTTCACTGTATGGCTCCTCCACCATCAAAATGGGTTTCATCGGAGAAACCACTGACCGCAACGTCCTACGACCATCTGAGTTCATCCAACTCTGGCCATGTCACCGTGACCACCCCACGCTTTGATCCCCCGTGGACCGGACACTTCCAACGCCACATCGTCGTGCAGTTCCGTCGAGAACAATGATCACCAAAACCGAACCCATTTTCCCTAAATTTGATTCGTTTACAAAATTCTTGCATTAGAAAAATCTTTTTATATTTTTCCTATAATCTAGTATCTCTTACGCTCCCCTACGCTTCGTGCCATGTCATTCCATTCAACGGATCGCTGGAAATTGATCAAACACTATTTCTGATAATCTCAACATTTCTTCATCATCACAGTGTTATAAATTATGAAACTACCACTAAAAATCATCATTCGGTGTCATGTTTCCATTTATATATTCAAATCATGTTTTTGCACTATTTGAATTTTTCATGTTAATAGGGGTTTATAGAGAACATCCTTTTTTCTGTTTTCTTGAATATGTATGATTTGCAATGTTTCTCCTTTTGTTTTTATTTGATAATGTATGAGATGTATACATTATATCCTACATTTACATCAGCCTAGGGTGAGAAATTGTGTAGGATTCACTTCTAAAAACAAGTGTTCAAAATGTTCTGTGTTTACTGAACACAGTAGCAGGTTTATGAGCTAAGGTTTAAATTATCACAAGCTTGTGCAAACATACTAGTTCTCTTATATATGAATATAACAGTCTACAATAGATGTAATTCAAGGGTTTCTAGCATCAATTATTTGTTGTTTGTTGGCAGAATGATGGTGTTAACATAACAGGAACTTGCAGCATACAGGCATATTTTACAACAGGAGTTTAAAGAATTAAAACAATGAAATAAGAAAGGGTTACTCACTTGAATGCTTCCCACTTCCTGATAGTCCAACTTTAGTATTTAGTTTTTAACTTAGTGTTTTTCATAATAGCCTCACCCCCTTTTTTTAGTTTCTACGACATGTTTCAAGGGAAAAATCTCATGCAAGAAATATTATTCTACTAGATATTTTAGCCAACGAGTTTGTCCTATGTTTGTGCTTCTAGAAGCACACACTCTCCTTCCATACTTTCATTAAATGCCTATCATACTCCTTTCTTTTCATGAATTATAAAGATGGTTTTCTTAGTCACTAAGTATTTATATATTTTGTTTAAAAAGAATTATTTACTTTGCTACCTATAGTGTTGTGTCTTAGGTAATGGTTTTACCTATCCTTAGTCATACTATTTTTAGTAACATCAAATTAAGATATTGACTTCATATGACTTGTTTTATTGTCTTGTCTTCACATAAATTTACATGGATATTTTCTATTGGTCAATGAGTCAAACATATTATGTGCAATACTATTTTATATATGTTCATGTATACATGGACGAATTGTTTTTCACCTGCACAAGTTTATTTATTCATGTTTTGTTGCAAGGTCCTTTACATTTTCAAAGTGACAACATGCCCAATTTTCCTTCCATGTATTAATTTATCATTTTTGTGTTATGGTTTAACTATTATATATATGCATGCTTATAGTACACGTATATATATACATATATACTTTTTATTATACTTCCCATGTGTTTCAAATTATGGTTTTAAATGTTGCATATTTATATTATGTTAAATCACTTTTAAACATAACTTAAATATGTACATTATTTGTATATTCATCCATGCATATGCTTACACATATGTTTAAAATCAAACATCAAGAGCTAGAAAAAGTCGGGCATTACAATCTTCAAAAGCACGACTTCTATAACACCTGAAAGTAGTGACAACCATGTCACATCCTTATTTATCAATTTCACTTTGATGATATTTGTTAACATAAAAAATTAAACAAGTCCTTTTTGGATAATTAATTTAAGATTAAGTGTAAATAACTGAAATAAATTAATTATGAAAGAAATAAGGAAAAGAAAAAAGATGATACAAAGTTAGAGTGCTTCAAATATTAACTGAGTCTACATCTAATTTTAAAGATTCACTTTATTCTCTATAGCTTACTAAACGGATCTTCAATTGCTAAATTAGTTTAAATAGATATCCTAGAATTGATTGATTTGAAATCACATATATAATGACTGATCGAAATGATCATAATAGCCTTCATGGTAGCTAATCTTGACTGTCATTAAAGAATAATTGTCTTGGAGAAGCACTTTGGAAGTATGTAGATAGAAAAACTCAGTTAGCATAAGTGAATAAGTAAGGTATAACGTTGTGTGTTATACTCCTTTATTTCTGCTACACAATACTTACTTGGGTCGTGGCAGTTTTAGTTGACTCTGGGTATTATATAAACCCAACTTTTGTATCACTTGAGATAGTTTTACTTTGTGCAATCATTCAGTAAAAATACAATCACTCTTTCTCTCTTAAATACAAATTTCTACATTCTTACAAAATCAAACATGGTGTCAAAACCTTGTTCGGTGTGTATAGATTAAAAGCTTACCTATTAACATTATCTCATCATCTAGGTATATTATGATCCACAGTTCTATTAGCGGAAGTGAGTGTTCTTGATCTAAATCCAGAACACCATCATTTGGCGGTGCCATCCATTGGTTCTAGGTCTGATCAAGTGATCATCCCCTTCAGCTAGTTGCAATTTTCCATCAGCGACTCATCTTCCCTGTCTATTCCTTTCCCTCAATTCTGGTGCCATCAAGAACTACCTATCAGTGTATCACTGGCATAGTTCTTGTTGCCTACCAGTCATCCTTATCACTGATCATCAGATTTTTAGATCTTCGATGTTGATATTTATCAGTCATTATCATGGGTGATGAATCTCAACAATCAACCCAAAGTTTCAGAGTTCCTCAAAACCAGAAAGATTAGACCCAATATTTGTTCAAGGTCATCATCAAACCTCAAACTAACTCGATCTATGTACTACTAGATGAATCAAATTATCTATTGTGGAAGCTATAAATTGAAATAGCTGCTAGAGGTTATGGGTTAAAGGACAATGTCCTAGGAACAAAAATCATACCAGCGAAATTTGTGAGAAATAATAAAGAAACCTAGCTTGGTAATAAATCAAGAATATATTGTTCAGCAAAGGCAAGATAGCCTTGTTTATTCATGACTAATATAATCTATCAATGCAAGTTCGTTTGTTCAACTTATTGGATGCAAGACTGCGCATGAAGTGTGGACAACAGTGAAAAGAAGTTTCACATCACAGTCACCGGCAAGGATCTCACATTCAAAAAGCAATTACAAAGCATTAGAAAAGACAGCATAATAATAAATGAGTACCTGGCCAAGGTAAAGGACATCCATGACCAACTTTCCTCTACTTGTCATAAAGAAAGTGAGACTGAACAAGTTCTATCAATTACTAGTAGCCTTAGTGACGAGTGGATGTTCTTGCCATAATAGCCTATATGGAGTCTACCCTAAATTTAAAATATGTGTACTCAACTCTTATAGTCCATGAAGAAAGAATAGATAAAAGAGAGTCACAAGTTCTGAACCCACCATCAACTATACTACCAACTACAAAGGCAAGCAACATGAAAAATTTTATGCACTCAAAAACAAGACTATAACAGTCAAAGAGGGGATCAGTCAAATAGGCAAGTGGCAGAGGTGATAGGTTCAATAACAATGGCAGAATCAGGTGTCAGGTTTGTGAGAAGTTTGGTATAGTGCGAACAATACTATTTTAGATTCAATGCCAACTACACTCCTAATCAGACTAACAACAATAAAAATCTAAAATGTATCAGCAATCAAAAGGCAGAAATTAAAGGTTAAGGGGAGATCTTAAACACAGACAATATAAAGACATAAGACATAGGAGGTAAGTGCTGATATCCTGATTCGGGGGCAACAAATCATGTGACAAACAATTTAAGCAACTTGGATATTGGAAACAATGAATGCAAAGGTATATAAAACTTACTCATTGGGAATGGAACAAATGTTCACATTACACACGCTGGAAATGCAAGGATTAATGGACCCAAACAATTATATCTCAAAAACTTACAAAGCGTTCCATCGATAAAAAGAAACTTAATGAATGTTTCCCAATTTGTCAAAGATAATAATGTGTTTTTTGAAATCTTACCAAATGTGTGCTTAGTTAAAGACATTCTAACACAAGAAATTATCTTGCATGGTAAAGAAAGTAATGAACAGTACAAATTTGATACTGCAAGTTCTGAATTTTCTGATGTTAATAAATAAATTATACCATGAATGTTGAAAACAATTCTGAGCATTGTAAAACATTTAATTTGTGGCATGATAGGTTGGGTCACCCTACTGCTAAGATTGTTAATGATGTATGTGGTAGACAAATATTCATGTTGTCAATTTTCCTAATGCTTATGTATGTGAATCTTGTCAAATGGGAAAAAGTCATAAACTTGCATTTCCGGATTCTCAAACTACTTAATCTCACCTTTAGAACTTGTTGTTACTGACTTATGGAGTCTTGCCCCAATCCACTCTGATTATGGATACAAATTTTACATATCATTCATTGATGACTATTGTATATTTATCTAGATATATTTCTTAAATTCTAAAGAAAATACATGTAGTACTATGCTACAGTTTATCACTACTGTTGAAAAACAAACTGGCCATCAAGTTAATAAATTTCAAACTGATGGTAGGACATAGTTTCTACCACTAAAATACTACTTTCAGAAAAAGGTATTCACATCAGAACAGAATGGTTTTACTGAAAGAAAACACAAACATATAATAGAAATTGGTCTATCCTTACTTGCTAAAGCCTCTATGCCATTAAAATTTTTGCCAGAGGCTTTCAACACTACTGTTTATTTGATTAATCTAATGCCAACCAAAATTCTTAATTTCAAACGTCCACAAGAAATTCTAAGTAATATTAAACTAAACTATAATCATTTAAGAATTTTTGGATGTTTGTATTTTCCTTGGTTAAGACCCTATAACACATAAAAACTTGAATATAGATCTTCATCATCATGTACTTTTCTAGGGTACCCTGACAATAAAAATGGGTACTAGTGTTTAGAAAGTAAAGGGAGAATTTATATTTTTAGGCATGTTGCATTCAATTAAGAAGTGTTTCCATTTATAACGTTTAACCAATTTGTCGTATCAGAATAGTATTTTATAACTTGTCATAATTTGATTTGGCTTAATCGTTTGGAATTCTAATTTGAGTTTTATAAGTCTGAATTTAATTTGAATAAGTAAAAGTTGTTTAAACTATAGAATGTAACTATAAATCTTATCGACAAAAATATATCAGCTTTTGTCAAAATTAGTTGTTCAAATATGTATTAACAAAACTATTTTAAATATGATCATTTTAAATATTAATTATAAATATAAATTATAAAATAAAATAATTATCTTTAATTATTAAATTTAATAATAAATATCACTGGAATTTTACAACATTAACCGTCGGTTGTTAAAATGATCAAACGATGAACTAGGTTTTGAAACTAGTAACACGTATTAGTGTAGCAATTTTGTGACACATGAAAATGTTACAAATAAAACCATGGACTAAGGCATATGGTTTTAAAGGGCATCCCATGGTTTTATGAGCTTTTTTTTACCAAAACACCCTTATTTTCAACTATAAAAGATGACCTCCCCCTCCACTTTCTTCATTCCATCTTCTCCTTCCTTCCCTAAGCTTCTTCCTCCCTCCTTCCATGACTTCCTAGCCATTCTTCCTCTTCTCCCTTCTCTTCTTTTTCCTTCCTTCCCCTCTCTTCACGTTCCTTCTTTCCCTCTCCCTCTTCCCTTCGTCTTCTTCTTCCTCCTCCTCCACCTATTTTTGACCCTCATCCTTTCAGAAAAATTCGACCATACTCCTTCCTCCCTCCTTGCGCCACCTATCTCCACCCCTCATCCCCTCCACTTGGGCTGCAAGACCACCACCACCCACGGCCACCTCCATCCGCACCTACCACTTGCACCACTTCTCCTCCTATATATATAAATAATAATAATATTGCTAAAGAAGTCAGCGAGGAAATTCTGTCGGTTCGAAGAAATATCGGTTAGCCAGGAAGTCCAACCATGAAGATTGGTGAAGTGGAACCCTCGGTGAGAAACTCTGCACTTATGTTTGTTTATTATGGATTTTATGTTAATTACTGTGAATTGATAGTTTATTAGTTGTTAAACATAGTGTAAACATTAATTACCAAAGGCTTATATGTGTACACTGTGACATATATGCTATTGATGAATGAATGGATGCTATGAATGTTGTAATAGTTGTTAATCGTGATACTAGTTCATGCCGCACATGTTACACCCACATATATAGAGATATCTGGGTATTGGTTAAGTCTCATGCTTATCGGGTAATATAAGTGAATATTTTATTAATTAAAATATAGAGGAAAAAAAATAAAAATTGGAATTTTCTACTCGAAACTGGGCAGAAATGAACTTGAAATGATTAGGAAAATCTTTTGTAAAGATTAAATTTTTATTGAATAAGGTTTTGATATAAAAAATGTGTTCAAGTTTAAATCGGTTAAGTCGATTTCATTTTTAAAATTGAAGTTTGTTTAACTATATAAAATATATTTTAACTCAAACTGGATATTCCAGATAGCTTACATAGTATTTAATTTGAGTTCTGAAAAGTTTGAAATTCAAAAAGTCAATTTTTGAAAATTATTAATATTTTATTAATTAAATAATAATATAATATTCATTAAAAACTAAAATTTGAATTTTGAGTTGAAATTTTGAAAATAGTTTTGAAATAGTCTTATGTATGTTTTAAATCGATTTCTAAATTATTTTGAAGAGAATTGGAATAGTTTTGATATTAAATTAAATTATGCTTAGAATAGAGCCTGTCGCGCTGCGGAATTTCGCGAATTTCGACCGTAAACTTTAAACTAATATAACAGATTCATTTTAATCAAATTTTCCTGAAACAAAGAAAATTTTCTTTCTAATGATAATAGTTTTTAAATGGAAAAAGAATTTTCAAATTTCAATGTATAGTTTAAGTTATATTCAAAACAAATTTGAATAAAAATCGCGGTAGTGCAATTCATTGACCATAATAGTCGATGGCTATTTTTTAATAGTTAAAATATGGAAAATTTCTGATAAATCATAATAAATTATTTAAAAGTGATTTGAGTTAAAAATATAAATTTTGGATGGTACGAAGGTTATTTTGATCAAACTAGTTAAAATAAGTTATTCAGTTATGCTTTTGTAACGCTTTTGCGACGCTTTTTTACCAATATTGAAATTTAATGGTTTTAACTTAGGGAGTTCTATCCAAATCTTATGTAAACATTTTCAAATGAATAATGAAGTGTTTTAATAATAATTTATGTAATGTTATTTTGAAATATAACCATAATAAGGTTAAGATTTTCCATTTATAAATTAATTGGATTCAAATGGAAATAATCTTCGGATATTCGGTATTGGAATCTATAATTGAACTTATACTATTTGAGGAATTTAAAAGTTATTTATAAGGTTATTACACTTATAGTAATTGTTGACTATGAGGATTGATATTGGATATAAGCTGATATAATTTATGTTTAAATCTTGTATCTAATATCAACATGTTTTGGGTCTGTTGTGAATGGTATCTTAAATACCTAATTATTTAACCTAGTTAGAGATTAAGTTATGCTTTTGAAATTTAGAGTGTATAACCTTGGTTAGATTAATTGAGTCCTTGTTTTTAAAGTTTGGAAATTTAAGAAGGATAAAAATCTTTTGTATAAAGGTTAATGAAAATGATCTTTGAATAAGAAATCTTTTTCAAAGGGAAGCTGAGATCTTTGTAATGAATGGTTTTGGGTGTAATTCCTAAAGAAAGATTAAGGAATCAATTTAAATACCAAGTGTTAGATATGTCGTTTAACGATGGAAAATGATTTTGAAATGTATTTTTGGGAAATAATATGTTAATTTTATTTGAGTAATCTTTTAAGAGAAATAATTTGAATGGGAAGGTTAAATGTTAAAATCTTTGATTTAGAAATCGTTAAGTTAAGAATAGACCATTGTTAAGATTAAATAAGTCCTTGTTAAAAGGTTAATGAAATGATTTTGATGACAATTTAAGGTTTATCTAGTTAATGGAAGTTATAATCGATATTGAATGAGACTTAGCCATCCTATATTTCCCTATGGTTTTAAAACGACGCTTATAATTTGGAAAGATCGAGATCAGATTTCTATCTGAAACCATTTCGAATAATGATATGACGAAATAGAGAAAATAAAGATATCGAAGACGAAAGTTGAAGAACGAGAACCTTCACATCAGAAGGACTGCTTGCTGATGGTCTCAAGTGGGTAGCTTCCATTTTGAGATTTATTATCTATATTATAGCAGTGGTCCAAACGTACTTGGAGAATTTACGGAATTGCAAGGGCTTCTTTCCTTAATTGGATGAGCAATAAAGCGCATTCGGTTTCGTTTAGACTCGGATTTGAATAAATGTATGTTTGACATTATATTGTGTAATGTGTGATTGATCTTTACTAAACATATTTCTGTTGGTGGCGGAGAATATGTTCTCTTCACTTAACACCCTTCTATGAGATGTATGAGCTCAAAGATGATATAATTAGTTATTATCAATTATATTTTATGAAATAACAATGTAGCATACCAAGTGATTGGGCTACAGATGATCAGAGCATGGCTATAGGACAAAGCGTAGCTTTGCGTAACGAGACTTCGTCAAGCCTCACAACTTGGTAATGGACTAAAATAAGATTATGGTAGCAAGACAATGTGGGTCATTCCCACTAGGGTGTGGTCCGTCCCTTCTTGATAAAAAGTGTACCATTATATAGAGCCAAGGTATCAATTATGTGGCAGCTTCTACTTGTGTGGATGTTGATGACGCGGGCCCTTGGTTAATGGTCGGTTACGACCGGGAATGTCATATTCATGTTGCCATCTAGCAAAGTCAGCATATATATATTAGTCCGGCCTTGTGCAGCCAAGAAAGCATGAGATGATTTCTCATGGGTACAGCCCTCCACAGGTATTCCCATCGGATAAGGAAGATTCTTTGCCTTGGACACTGTTGGCATCCAATTTACCACTACAAGCTTGTACAGTTTTAGTTGTATACTATATATCAACATAATAGGATGAGGTATTATGTTGGCTAAGATTGATGCATTTACTTGGAAATGATTTTCCACACTATGCACTAATAATAATATCAAATGGTTTTCGTGTACCAAGCCTTTTTGGTTATCATAATGACAAAACTCGCCTATAAGTTTGTGCTTGCATTGTGTGATGTGTGACGAGCCTTATAATAGATTCATTTTCTAAAAAGCATTGCAAATTTTATGCACTGGTATTCATAAGGGAAAAACCTGTTCCATGTTTATACGGCGTGGTCTTATGAGCTACCTTATTTTTAAAGAACATAACTATTTTAGTTTCTCACACGTTTCCAATAATTGACCTAGAGTTTAGTGTTCTTCCACTTAAACTCAAGGTGCCCATAATTTTTCACATGGGCAGCCTTGTAGTTACGGTTTGCATATTAGTCTTGGAGTCAATTTAGAGCAGGTGCTAAATTAGGACTGGAGCTATACTTTTTGGGGCATTATATTCTTCCGTTGGGCTCTAGTGATTCCCGTTGTGCAATCATTGCACTATGATATCTTATTGTAAATCTAATGTAAGAAATTGTTATAGTAATAAAATTTCTTTTTTTCTTGTTTTAATATGTTACTACCCCAATAACAATCCGTCTTTGTGAACGGTTTAGGTTGGTTTAATTACCCACTCGAAGCTGGCAGAAAGGCAGGTTGTTACATTTAGTGGTATTAGAGATTTGGTTTATACGAAACTTATGGGTGTGACTCATTAGAACTGATGGTAATAACTCATCAGAGATGGGATTAAGTGAAGTAACTAATTAAATATAGGATTAGTAATGCCCTAGAATGAGTTTGACAGTATTATATATGAGAGAACGCATTTTCATATAAAAATGGTTTCGTTTTAAAAAATTATAAATCTAATCTAAAAGAACATGATCTGGAAATTTATTTTTGTTTCGAAAGAATATGTATTAGAAAACATATATGGATAACTTGAATAGTTTAGATGCTGAAATTTGAAAATGGTTGCGATTATAATTTCACAATTTGACTAAGGATATTCACTTAAGAGTTGTAATTAGAATAAGTAGTCCAAGCATAAAAAGATTTGTAAATCAAAGAACTTGATTAAAAGAATGCTTTGGAAAATGATTAAGGTAAATTAAACTTGAAAAGGTTAGGTTGAAACATAAATTTATAATTCAACAACTTTTGGACAGTCGATAAATTCTAGTAAATAAGTGAATTTAAAGTTAAGAAGCCTGAATAGAAAAGCAACAATAGGCCATGGGTGTTGATACTAGACTTATTGTCATTCAAAGTTCAGAGATAATCTTGACTTTTTCGATTTCTTTTCATTAGTAAGTAATCTAAGAAGGTAAAATGATCCGAATAGAATAAGGTAAATTAAGAATAACCAGACATTCAAGAACTTAAACTTTTGGATTTGAAATTGAAAGTCTCGACAATTTCTAACAGTAACGAATTCTGGGATACATTTAGTACAAAATAAAATACTTAAATATAAATACCTTATGAATTCAATTTCATAATTTGACTATAAGGTATTTGACGATACAAAGATAGACGAGATCTTGAAATTTTGGTAAAATTGTAAGAACTATATCGAGTAAACCAATTATTAAGAATAAGTAGGGGGTAACCTTGATTTTTCAAACAAAAATTCCTTTTATTTAGAAAAAAGTCTGAAAGATGGAATGGTTAGAACAAAAAAATTGTATAACTCAAGGAGTAGCCAAAAAGGTTAAGAACTAAATTTAGGGAATATTTGTAAGGCCATGATGATAATGGGAGGTCTTTTAGACTTAAATCCTCCTTAAGTATTTCATTAAAGATCAGATTTCTCGATGATTTTGGATAGTCGATAAATTCTGAAACATGTTTAGGTAAGAAAATTAAATGTTTAAATAAGTACAAATACCTTGTAAATCGAGTTTCATGATTTTGACTAAAGGGTATCTGATGACTAAAAGCAATCAAAAGTGAAGAGGTTATCCAAACATAGAAAAGTTAATCTAATATTTCCATAAACGATAAGTAAAGGTCAGGAGTTTGTACAAGTTAAAAATAGCGAAATTCTTCCATATTGGTAAAAGAAAAAAATACATAAGTGTTAAATCCTAGTGATTTTTTGAAAGCTTTGGAAGAAATAGGTTTCGTTACTTTGAGTAATTATAAAAGTTAACCTGATGAGATTAAACACTAAAAATATGAAATTTTCCAACCCTAAATCTTTGGTAAATTTTAGTAGGGCAAACCATTAAGAGTTTAAAAGTTACGAGTTATCTTATAAATAGGATTGCTTGTATTATCGAACAACCTCTCCTTTGCGATGATGAAAAGTTTTAAGGGAGAAAAATGTAACAACCTGGATTTTTGAACTCCAATTAATTTAGATAATTCATATAATTTTGAATATGTAAAATAATTTTTTTATTTGGTTTTAGTATAAATATGATTTGAGCGATAAATTTGGATATTTAAATTTGTCAAATACAATCATAGATACTTCTAAGGATTTATTAACTTTTGTCATAACAAATTTTCTAAGCACATATCTAGAAAATTGTTCTAAATATGATAATAAGTTGAATGTGACGTTTATATTAAGTTGAAACAGGTTTTATCGAACCAGTATAATATTTTATAACTTGTCAAAATTTGATATGGCTTAATCATTAGGAATTCTAATTTGAGTTTCATACGTTTAAATTTAATTTTAAATAAGTAAGATAAGTTGTTTAAACTATAGAATGTACTATAAATCTTATTGGCAAAAGTATATCAGTTTTATCAAAATTAGTTGTACAAATACGTATTAATAGAACTATTTTAAATATGATAATTTTAAATATTGATTATAAATTTATAAAATAAACTAATTGTTTTGGATTATTAAATTTGTTAACAAATATCCCTAGAATATGATACGATTAACTGTCGGTTGTTAAAATGATCAAATGATGAACTAGGTTTTGAAATTGGTAACACATATTAATGTAGCCAGTTTGTAACACATGAAAATGTTACAAAAGTGTTACAAATTAAACAACGGATTATGGCACATGTTTTTAAAGAGGAACCCATGGTTTTGTGAGCTTGATTTTACCAAAACCCCCTTATTTTCACCTATAAAAGACGGTCTCCCCTCCACTTTTTTCGTACCATCTTCTGCTTCCTTTACTAAGTTTCTTCCTCCCTCCTTCCATGGCTTCCTAGACATTCTTCCTCTCTTCCCTTTCCTTCTTTCGCCTTCTTCTTCTTCTCTTCTCCCTCTTCCCTTCTTCTTCCTCCTGCTCCTCCTCCTATTTTGGGTCATCCTTCCTCCACCAAAATCCAGCAATACTTCATCCTCCGCCCTCCTTGCACCACCTATCCCCACCCCTACATCCCTTAAACCCGACCTCCAAGACTACCACAACCCACCACCACCTCCATCCCTACCTACCCATTGCACCACCCTTCCTCCTCCTATATATATTTATACATTATTATAATAATAATATTTTTAAAGATGTCGACGAGGAAATTCTGTCAGTTTGGAGCAATATCGATTAGTTAGGATGTCCTACCGTAAAGATTAGTGGAGTGGAAACCCCGGTGAGAAACTCCGCACTTATGTTTTTTTATTATGGATGTTATGTTAATCACTATGAAATGATATTTTATTAGTTGGTAAACATAGTGTACGCGTTAATTACCAAACAGTTATACGTATATACTATGACGTATGTGTAATGTGGTGGATGAATGGATGTTATGAATGTTGTAATGATTACTAGTATTGATACTAGTTTATACTGCATATGCTACACCCACTTATATGGAGATATCTAGGTATTGAGTAAGTCTCATGCTTATCTGGTAATATAAGTGAATATTTTATTCATTAAAACATAGTGAAAAATAAAAATTGGAATTTTCGAACCAAAACTGGAAAGAAGTGAAATTGAAGTGACTAGAAAAACATGTATAATGGTTGAAATTTTACTAAATAAGGTATCCATATAAAACAGCGTATTCAATTTTAAATCGGATAAATCGATTTCATATTTAAAATTGAAGTTGGTTTAACTATATAGAAGATGTTTTAACTCAAACTGTAAGTTCATATAGCTTATATAATATTTAATTTGAGCTCTAAAAAGTTTAGATTTATAAAATGTTAATTTTTAAAAATATTAATATTTTATTAATTAAATAATATAATATTCATTAAAAATAAATATTTGAATTTTAAGTTGAAATTTTGAAATATTGTTTTGAAGTTGTCTTATATATGTTTTAAATGGATTTCTAAATTATTTTGAAGAAAATCGGATCAGTTTTGATATTAAATTAGATTTCGGTTAGAATAGAGCATGTCGCGCTGTGGCATTTAGCGAATTTCGACAATAAATTTTAAATTGATATAACATATTCAATTTAAATATGATTTTCCTGAAAGGAAAACATTCGCTTTCCAATGCTAACAGTTTTTAAATGGAGAATAATTTTTCAAATTTTAATATATAATTTTCAAGTTATATTCAAAATAAGTTTTAATAAAAATCATGGCAACGTAGTTCGTTGACCATAACGGTCAATCGCTATTTTTTAATAGTTAAAAATATGGAAAAAAATTGATAAATCGTAATAAATTATTTAAAAGTGAGTTGAGTTGAAAATATAAAGTTTTGGGTAGTAGGAAGGTTATTTTAATCAAACTAGTTAAAATAAGCCATTCAGTAACGGTTTTGTAATGGTTTTTTAAAGGTTTTGTAGCGCTTTTACGACGCTTTTTACCGATATTGAAATTTATTGGTTTTAACTTAATAATTTCTATCCAAATATTTTGTAAACATTTTCAAATGAATAATGAAGTGTTTTAATAATAATTTGAGTAATGTTATTTTGAAATATAACCTTAATAAGGTTAATATTCTTCAATTATAAATTAGATTTGAAATGGAAATAATCTTCGGATATTCGGTATCGGAATCTATAATTAAACTTATACTATTTGAGGTTAAAAGCTATTTATACCGTTATTCCACTTATAATATTTGTTGACTATGGGGATTGATATTGGATATAAGCTGATATAATTTTTGTTTAAATCATGTATTTAATATCAATGAGTTTTGGGTTTGTCGTTAATGGTTTCTTAAATAACATCATTCTTTAAACCTGTTAAAGAATAAGTTATGTTTTGGAAATTTAGAATGTATAATCTTCGTTAAGATTAACTGAATCTTTGTTTTGAAAGTTTGGAAATTTAAGAAGGATTGAAATCTTATATAAAGGTTAATGAAAATGATCTTTGATTAAAAAATGTTTTTCAAAGAGAAAATAAGATCTTTGTTAACGAATGGTTTTGGGATAATTCCTAAAGGAAGATTAAGGAATCAATTTAAGTACGAGGGGTTAGATACGTCGGCTAACAATGGAAAATGATTCTGAAATGTATTTTTGGGAATTAATCTCTTAATTTTATTTGAGTAATCTTTTAAAAGAAATAATTTGAATGGGAAAGTTAAAAGTTTAAATCTTTGATTAAGATTCAATAGGTTAATAATAAACATTTGTTAAGATTTAATAAGTCCCTGTTAAAAGTTTAATGGAATGATTTTGATGACGATTTAAGTTTTATCAATTCATTGGAAGTTATAATCGATATGGAATGGGACTTGGCTATCCTATATTTCCATATAATTTAAAATGAAACTTATTATTTGGAAAGACCAGGATCAAATTTCTGTTCGAAAACCAATACAAATTAAGATATGACGAAATGGAGAAAATAAAGATATCGAAGACGGTGGTTGACCCCAGGAATCATCACATCGGAAGGACTACTCGCTGATGGTCTCAAGTGGGTTACTTCCATCTTGAGATTTATTATCTATATTATAGTGGTAATTCAAACATACTTGGAGAATTTCCTGAATTGCAAGGGCTTCTCTCCTTAATTGGACGAGGAATAAAGCGCCTTCGGTTTCATTCAGACCCAGAACTAAATTATATGGATGCGTGTCTTCCATTGTATTGTATAATGCATGATTGGTCTTTACTAAACATATTTCTGTTGGTGGTGAAGTATTTGTTCTCTTAGCTTAACACCCTTCTTTGAGACGTATGAGCTCAAAGGTGATATGGTTAGTGATTATCAATTATATGTTATGAAATGACAATGTTGCAAACCAAGTGATTGAGCTTCAAATGATCAAAGCGAGGTTATAGGATAAAGCATAGCTTTATGCAACGACACTTCATCAAGCCTCACAACCCAGTAATGACCTAAAACAGGGTTATGGTAGCAAGGCTATGTGGGTCATTCCCATTAGGGTAAGGTCATTCCCTTCTAGGTAAAAAGCATACCATGGTATGGAGCCATAATATTACTTATGTGACAACTTCAACTTATGTAGATGTTGATGACGTGGGCGCCCCCTTAAAGGCCAGTTACATCCGGGAAATGTCATATTCATTTTTCCATCTAGCAAAATCAGCATATAGAGATGGTCCGGCCATGTGTACCCAAGAAAGCATCATCTAGTTTCTTACGGGTACATCCCTTTAGAAGTGTTCCCATCAGACAAGGAAGATTGTAATAACCCGGAAATCCAAGCCAATTTAAAAATTTTATTTTGGCAATTTTAGTGAATTTTGATTATTTAAAATGACTATTTTAAATAATAACGACGAGAAACTTACTTCGAATAGAAATAGAACGTATATATTTATATAGATCGTCGTTAGAATAAAAATAATTATTTATAATTATAAAAGGAATTGAAAATGGCGCGGTAGTTCGATAATTCGATTTCAAAGTTCAAATGAATATACAAGATTCAAAATAAACCGGATTTTAGCAAAACCAAAAATATTAGAATCTATTTTGGGAATATCTTTCCAACGAATCCGAAAAATCGAAATTTCATAGCGGAAATCAAAAGATAGGCCCAGCTGAAAATTCAAAATAGTCGCTATGGAATTCTGGGCCTTAAAAATGGATTTTTTGCAAACGACCTCGGTTTTCGACGAAACCACCTTTGTTGGATCCATGATGTCAAGTAATTGCTAGGTTTCAATTTTCATAATTTTTGAATTCAATATGTGAGCGTGGTAAAGGAAAACGTGTTTGGTCAGTTTCAATTGATTTTGATCGACTGGAAAATAGCCATTTTTCAAACGGTCTCAGAATTTGATGAAATTAGTTGTGTTAGGACCGTATCGTCAATGCGAAGCTAGAAATAATTTTCTGGAATTTTTAGAGTTAGTGTGTGGCCCCGGTAAATTGAAATGTGTGTTCAAATTCAATATATAGAGTTATATTTGGATTTTGAGGAAAAATGATTGAATTGGTCGAATTGGCCTACGATACATGTCCCATTGTGTTCAGAATGGGGGTAATTAGCTAGGAGCGACAGTCGTTGGGTCTCGTTTCTGGTTCGAAATAAAAAGTTGTTTTTAAGGGTAATTAAATATAATAAAAAAAATAAAAAAAAAGGTCAACCCTCTTTTCACTTTAACCCCCCCCCCCCCCCCCCCCCGGTTATTTTCTTCGATCAAACCCGATGCCACCCTCAAATCAAAAATGGCGACGCCCTCCTCGACCGCTCCACCGCCCAACCTCCGGCTGGCGACCCTAACCGCCGCCGCTCTCTTCCGCGCAACCCCCCTCCTTCTCAGACGATCCCGCTTCTCCCTCTCCTATACCGCGAAACCCCAAATCAGTAACTCCGGCGTGCCTCCCACCTCAAGCCCTTGCTCCGCCGCCACATCCTAGACCCGACGCTGACCGCCTGAAGCCCGACGCTCCACCTCCGACGCAGTGAGCACAGCCTCTCTCCTCCCACTTCGATTCACAGTGAGTTTTATATTTTTTAGGTCATAAAAACTGATTTTTATGAGTGATAAAAATTGTTTTTTTTTATATGTTATAAAAACTGATTTGTTTTATTTAATATATGTAAAGCGAGACGAGAAGGTTAGATTTTATTCATAAAAAGATTAGATTTTTACTAATCTAAAGTTTGAATTTTTATTTATACGAAGTTTAGACTTTTAAAAATATAAAGATGAGAATTTTAGCAATATAAAAATATGATTTTTATATTTTTAGCATAATAAAAATATGGTTTTTATTTATGTAGAGCATTAAAAATATGATTTTTATAGTAGAGAGATAATAAAAATATGACTTTTATTATGTATGGAGAATCAAAATATGATCTTTATTATATGTGTAGAATAATAATATGATTTTTATATAGGGGGAAAGCGATATAAAAATATAATTTTTATTTGAATAACGAGATAAAAATATAAAATTTATCATATGAAGTGATATAGGGAAAAAATTAGATTTTTATATATAAGAAAGCGAGATAAAAATACGATATATATATATATATTTGAAATAAAAATATAATCTTTTCTATACATGAAGCGTTATAAAAATGTGATTTTTAATGTAAAACCGCGTGTAACAGATCTCGTTGGAATCACGGCGAAGAAGTTCTACATAAGAAGTATGGAAATCCATAGAAATAAAATCTATGGTAATTGGTTGGGCTTCATTCCAGTTTTGAAATAGAAATATTTGAAAAATAGAAATATTTGAAATAGAAATATTTGAAAAATAGAAATATTTGAAATAGAAATATTTGAAATATAAATATTTGAAAAATAGAAATATTTGAAATAGAAATATTTGGGAAAAAAAGAAATATTTGAAATAGAATATTCGAAAATAGAAATATATGAAGCCGTGTTGATTAGATTGACGCCATTTTGACGTGAACGATATTTATATCGATTTTATTCATTTTACAATGAATATCGAAAGTGATTTCAAAATCTGAAATTTTGAAAAGAATTAGAATTCGAATTGAAATTGAAAAGAATTAGAATTCGAATTGAAATTGAATAGAAATGAATTCGAATTGAAATTGAATAGAATTGAATTCGAATTGAAATTGAATGGAATTGAAAACGAACTGAAACTGAATTAAAAATCGATTTGAATTGAAATGAATTTAAATCGAATTTATAAGGAAAAATTCAATTTTGATTTGAATTTGAAAAGAAGTTGAAATCGTTTTGAAAACGAATTTAAAACGATTTATAAAATACGTTTTAAAAGGAAATCGACAAAATATATATAATATATTATATATATATATATATATATATATATATATAATGGCCTGAATCAAACGCGCCGCGCCGCGGCAATTCGCGAATTTCGACCATTGACTTCGAATGGATATTACGGGGGATCCGACCGTCGGATTCTCCTAAAACCGGAACCGTTGGGTTCATATCGAAAAGAGCTTTCTAACGAATATTAGAGATTTGAAATCTAACGGTTGGATTTGGAATTATGTCCAAATCAAATTTGGAAAAGGTCGTTGTAAGTGCAGTTCGATGGCCATTGATGGAAATCGACTGTATGGGCCTTGATAAAATTATTAAAAATAGTAATAATTTGTGTAAAATCATAAGAAATGATTTGGGAAGGATTGGGATGAAAAACTCCATATTTGAAAAGATAAAGTAGATTTTTATCGAAATGAACTAGTTTTGAACTAGAATTATAATTCTATTTGTTTTTGAAATAAATAAATTGAAATGGTTTTGAGAATAACCAGGATTTCCAACAATTGGAATGGATTTGAATCGAAATCATCTTCGGAATAGTTCAATGTTGGATTTCGTGATTATACAGATGTTGTTATGGAAATTTGAAAGATATATATATATATATATATATATATATATATATATATATCGTTATTTCCAATACGATATTTGTTGGTCATAGAATTCGATATTGAATATAAGCCGATATATTTTCTATTCAGAGCCTTGTATTTAATATCAAATGTGATTTGGGTTTGTCGTGAATGGTGTCTTCATTAACACTGTTCTTAAGCCCAGTTGAGAAAAAGATTAAATCTTTTTATTTAGATTTAAATGAAGTGTACCAATTAAATAATATTTAATTGGAATTGAATTGGTATTGATTTTTCGGTTTATCGTGAACAGTCTTTTAAATAACACTTGTTCTTTAATCCGATAATTAATGGAATGTGATTTTGGGTTTTCGTGAATGGTATCTTCAATAATATTGTTCTTAGACCCAAAGGAGTTAAGAAAATCAGAAACTAACCGGAGATTAGTTAAGTTGAATGGTTTCTGGGGTATTGATCTGATGTTGGTTTCGGCCTTCGGGGTTAATACTTAGGGAATTGCTCACTTGCTAATTTAGGTTAGGGACTGATTGAAATGTGATGTGATTTTGGGGTTAATCGTGAACCGTGTTTTAAATGACACTGATTCTTTAACCCAGTCACAGATTAAAACTAAGTGGAGTTTTAATGAATCTTTAATTAGATTGAAAAGATCGAGAATGGAGTATCACCAGTTTTGCTCCAGGCGATAGTTAAATCTTTAATTATATTTGAACGTGAAATGGTAATTGAATTTACCGATAACACCGTGGTGTTAGATATGAAGTATGACCAGTTTTACTTCATGGGATGAATAGGTTGGGATTGGGAAATTAAAATAAATGATTACTCCGGTGTGGTTCGCTAATCCCGACTAGTTTGAATTGATATTCAAAAGAAGATTAAAGAATAAATTTAAAAGAATTTATCTTTGATAAAATTAATGGGAACCTTTCCCTGAGAATGTGAAATTTAGAAACTAACTGTAGGTTAGCTAGGAAGAATGGTTTCCTGGGTATTGATCTGATGTTGGTTTCGGCCTTCGGGGGTTAATATTTGGGGAATTATTCTCTTGCTAATTTACGGTTAGTGACTGATGAATTGGAATCAGGCGTATGTTGTGTTTGTGTAACACTTGTTTATTATATACGCGAGTTATTCAGAAAGACCGGGTTTATCCCATTCTGAATAACTGATTCGACGTGGTGTCGAAAAGGAAGACGGTGGTTAAAGATCGGAGGTCTACACGTCGTTTAGGTGATTACTGGTGATCTTGATTGGGCTGTACACCCAAGAGGAGGGAATCAGTTGGTGATCGTCCAGGCGTACTTGGAGATCGATGGATATGCGAGGTACAAGGTGCCTCCGGTTTCGTTCAGACCTAGAACGAACTTGTAAATGGACTGTGTTTCTGACATTGGATTTTAGTCTGTGTGATTGATTTCTATTAAATATATATCTGTTTGGCGGCGGAGAATTTATTCTCTTGCTTAACGCCCTTCTCTGAGACATACGAGCTCAAGGGTTATATATTGATGGATATCAATCACATGGAGTGAATTGCCTGTATGGCATGCCTAAGTGGCAAATGATCAAGGCTTCTATTGAAAAGCAAAGTCTTGTGGTTGATGATCAAAGCACGGCCTGTGTGGCATAACTTTGTGTAAAGTTGATTCGTGAGCCTCACACCCCGGTGGTGAACCAAAAACGGGAGAAGACCTCAGGGGGGACTTGCGTTTCTTTCTAGCTGGAAGTGGCGTCAGTGGTTTTACATGCCCTGACGAGTTTGACTTATGTGGTTGTTGCTGTTGCGAGGCGCCTCGGATATATCGGTGACTATGTGAAGCCGATGGAGTCATTTGTTGGCTCATTTACGCCCCAAAGGGCGGGGAAATGTAGTGTTCAGGAATTATAATCCACATCGGTGGACCGACCCTGACGATCCAAGGGGCAGTTGCGGCTGTTCCTGAGACTCGGGCTAGACAGTCTCGAATCGGTAGAGGACTATCTTTTGCCTCGGTTCACAGACGGAAATCCAATTTCCAAATACGTGACATTTGCGGTTTTGATTGTAGAGCTTAGTATGGAGACATGATATATGGTACCCATGCCGTCTATGATTAATATTTATGATTTGAAGTTGTTTTATACACTATGCACTTATAATAGTATCAAATGATTTGTTTTAAACGTACTAAGCATGTTTGGCTATTATAAGGGAAAACCCTATCCCCTGGCTTGCATTGCATTGTGTGATAGGACCTGGGTCTTATAATAGCTTCATTTTTCCAAAAAGCATTGCGCTGTTTTGTTAGATGCACTGGTATTCTTGGAAGGAAACCCGTTCCGTGTTATACGGTGTGGTCCCTTGATATATCTGATTTGAAGTAAAGTTTTAAATAACTGTTTTAGTTCTCACACCAGTCACATGACTGACCTGGAGTTTATTGTTTTAACCTAAACTCTGGGTGCTTTTATTTTGACACGGGCAGCTAGTAGTTTTGGTTTTGCAGATTTATATTCACAGGATCTTGGTTTACAGCTGGAATGATATCCGGAAAGCTTTGTATCTGTATATCTCCTTCAGTTGTGTATTGTATTATTTTCCGCTGCTATGTAATGTATTGTAATCTCTGATATCTTATCGAATGTATATTATTTGTTTTTACTCTGTATATTCTTGTATTCTGATGAAACTGTTGTGATTAACAATGAAATATTCTTCTGTCTGCGTTCTTTTGTGGCTTGTTCTCGAAGTATCCACGCTTTCCTTCACCGGGGAAGTTACGGGTTCTTACAAAGATCCTTTGCCTGGGACATTATTGGCATCTAATTTGTCGCTGCTAGCATGTACGGTTTTAGTTGTATGATATATCTCAACATAATAAGATGAGGTATTATGTTGGCAAAGATTGGTACATTTACTTGCAAAATGATTTTCCACATTATGCACTAATAATAATATCAAAGTGTTTTTGCATATCAAGCACTTCTGGTTATCATAAGGTCAAAACTCGACCATAAGTGTGCTCTTGTATTGTTTGTTGTGTGACAAGCCTTATGATAGCTTCAATTTCTAAAAAGCATTGCGAATTTTATGCAATGGTATTCATAAGGGATAAACTCGTTCCTGTTTTATACGATGTGATCTTACGAGTTACCTTACATTTAAAGAACATAACTATTTCAGTTTCTCACACCAGTCCTATGACTAACCTGGAACTACCTGAACTCCGGGTGCCCATAAATTTTCAAACGGGCTGCTTTGTAGTTATGGTTTGCAGATTAGTCTTGGGGCTAGTTTAGAGCAGGTGCTGGATTAGGGCTGGAGCTATAATTTTTAAAGCATTATATTCTTCCGTTGAGCTATAGTGATTTCCGCTATGTAATCATTGTACTTTGATATGTCAATGTAACTCTGATGTAAGAAATTGTTATAGCAATAAATTTTCTTTTGTTTCTGTTCTACTGTGTTACTATCCCAATAACAATCCGTCCTTGTGAACGATTTAGGTTTGTTTAATTACCGACTCGAAGCGGGCAAAAAGGCAGGTCGTTACAAGAACATTCAAACCAAAAGTGATAAACATATCTATTTATATTGATGAACCACCATCCTGCTATGAAGCTGCTAAATTAGAACAATGAAGAACGACAATGCATGAAGAATACAATGCTTTAATTAGGAACAAAACTTGTACCTAAGGCGAGATGCCAATTAACGAAAACATAGTTTAGAGAAAATGGACTTATAAACTCAAAAAAGTGTTGATGGGTTCAATATCCAAATGTAAAGAAAGATTGATGGAAAAATGTTGATGGTTCACAAAAGCATGGGTTTAATTTTACAAAAACCTTCTCAACTGTTGTGAAGCCAACCTCAGTTAGAATAAGTTTTACTATTGCCTTATATTGTAATTGGAGCATCAAGTGATTAGATGTGAATAATGCTTTTTTGAATGATGTGTTACAGGAAGAAGTATTTATGGAGCATCCACGGGGTTTCATTCAGGAAGGAAAAGAAGCACTTGTATGCAAGCGTAATGAAGGAATATGTGGACTAAAGTTGGTACTAAGAGTCTTGTTTGATAAGTAGAAAATTGCGCATGCATATCAGTCAACAATATTTGACAACACCATATTTACAAAATTTTCTAATAAAACTGTTACTGATTTATGTTGATGATTTCATTATAAAAGGAAACAGTGATACTGAAATTAGGAATGTTACTCTGTTAATGGACATTGAATTTTCTTAAAAAGATCTTGGAGAGCTAAATTATTTTCTAGGCATTGAAGTAAAAAAAGTAACAAGTTCAGAAATGCACCTCTATCAGAAGAAGTATATTTATGGGATTTTGTCAAGGGTAAAGATGGACAAAGCGAACCCACTACCTACTCCAATGATATCAAAATTTCAAGCTCTGCAATATGCTACTATAACAAGGCCTTATATTGCATACAGCATCAATAAAGTCAGTATGTATATATAGAGTCCTATAGTGAGCATTGGAGGGATGTTAAGAGAAAACTTTGGTATCTAAAAGGGAAAATTAATCAAGGGATAATAATAAAAACATGTCAGGCTCTAAACATCAATGATTATGCAAAGGACGACTGGGGGCAGATCATGATGAAAGAAAATCAACTTCAGGATACCGCATCTTTTAGGGGAAAAAAAATGTGTCTGGTGTGCTAAAAAATAAAATATTGTTTCTAGACTGGGTACAAAAGAAGAATCCATGAGTGTTGCTAGCACAGTTGCAGAAATTATGTGGATATGATCACTGCTAATTAACTGAGCGTAGGATCAAAAGTTGAAAAAAGCAACGGTGTGGTATGACAATGTCAGTGCTATTTCTTTAACTACAACCCCTATATTATACTCCAAAACGAAACACATAGAGCTGGATTTATACTTCATTAGAGAACAAGTCATATATGACAATATAATATTCGGCTACATCGCAAGCCTTAGTTTTTCTTTCGAGATAATATTAATATTTACTAACGAACTCATTAGATTGCCACCAAACATCAAATTATACCCACGCATACTAAATTTACTACATTATTCAACTTTGAATAATAGTTGGCAAAATGCACCTCAAATCATACAAGCTGCTTAAGTTATATAAGCATAAGCTATTATATTATAATCAAAAATGAACATTTCTGGGATAACTCTCGTTTGACGTACATAAATCACGACACTTCCATGGCACACAATATCTCCAGTAGATTTTGGAAGAATCTAATAATGAAAATACTTGTAAACACGCATTTCTGGTGTACACCAAATATCAAACAATGGACACACTATATAATTAACTAATGTGAATGTCATTATGCTTAACATGTGATATACAATTTTGACATTAAAATTCCATTTAATTTCAAATTGAAGGTTGTTCTCATAGCATAATTAAAGAATCAAATAGGCTACGTTAACCGTCAATCAAAAGATGAGTAACTAACTGCAAGTGAGTAAATTATAATAATAGAATACAAAAGTGAATATTGGGCTTTGATTCTTAAAATCAAAATTAATAGACTAAAAATATATTTTATATTAGGTCCTTTAAATTTAATCACAAAATAATTGCTTAAATTATGCAATTATTCAGTGAATAATTATGGATGTTTCCGCAATTTTTATGATCAATAATTGCTGAAATTTCAGCAAATTTAGGATGAAAAATTATTGAAATTAATGCAAATTTTCATTTAATAATTGCATACATATTAACAACTTTTGGATATAATTGCAAGAACATATGTAATTATTCACCAAATACATGCATAAAATTTATCCACTTATTTGGTAAATTAATATTATGAACCTAATTTGCATTGTTTTTTTGGAGAGGATGTTTGGTTTATTTTGAAACTAAATATACACTTTAGCCAAACTGTGTGTGCTATATAAGAGAAAAACGAGCGAATGAAAAAACAAAAATAAATGAATCTAAATATTTCAAAGGGAAATCTGATTAAACACTCAAAAATTTAATGGAGAACATTTAAATGGAAAGAAAGAATTTTTATTTGCTTAATTCAGAGGCAACAATCGTAGATAGTATGAAAACGTAAAGGGTGTTATTAGCATTTCCTTAAATTAATTGAGTGTAACAACCCACATTTTATGTATTGGAGGATCGTAAAATATTTTTATTTACTTTATCAAAGGTCGAATCATTCTCATATTTTGATATGTTGTTCATGAGGGTATAAGACATGTCCATGATTTTTATCAATTTTGTTTGTGACCATTTTGGCTCGGTTGTTTTTGTCTAGTGCATAACTTTTAACTGGAATGGAATCAGGCGTTGGGGTCGATTTCATTGGTATGGGAATGGTGTTTCCAATTCCGTAGAATGGTCAAACTAAAGATTTGGTTCAGCGGTTTATGAGGAATTGGTGTTTTAGTGCAACACGTTTTCTAGACAGAATAATTAGTAATCAGTGGGCTGATTAGTGAGGCCCATTAAGGCTAGGGGGTGTTGGCTATAAATAGAAGGGTAAAGGCAAGAAGAATTATTTATTTTATGTATTTCTCTATTTGGTTGGAGTTTGTGATCCTCTCTACTCCATCAAATATCTCTCCACTTCATTTTATTCATAGATCCACTTAGAAGATTGAAGATCAACATCGAATAAAGGTAGCATCATCAAAGTAATTGATTTGGAAGTCGTTCTTCGCTTTTTTTTACAGTCCGGACTTGTAGATCATTGTTTTTGAGCTATCTTGTGGATTCAGTGAGTGATAAGCATCTCTCACATGGATTAAATCAAATATATGGGTTGTTTGATATTATTTTCACCATTTACAAGTTGTTTTCACCTAAATCTAATGAAGGGAAGTATTATTTAACTAGAGTCACCATAGGATCTAATCTAGCAAGATTATAACATTAATTCATATGCTAACTCTATGTTTATGCAAGTTAGATCTATTTATTTGATTTGTTTATTGTTTAATCATGGTTTGGTGAATTCTATATGATTGTATGATGATTGATGTGCTAATGTTCGTTTGATCATAGCTTGAGTGCCTTGTTGATCGTTGGATTGAAATTGGACGATTTTGATGAGTTCCTTACATTGACGTTGTTGTTTGTTGATGGATCGGTTGAGTTTGGTGATGGATCGGTTAGGGTTGGAGATGGATAGCACAGCTTCTTGCGTAAGGAATGATGGATCAGTGATGATGTGTCAATCATGGGTCGAATCATAAGAAAAACCGGTCAATCGGTGCAGAATTGTGGATTGTGCGCAAGACTTTGGCAATGGATTACGTGCATGGCCTTGGTGGATCGGTTGCACATGCATTGATGGATCGCGCTCAAATATGATGGATCAGGAATATAGCGAGAGTGGGATGGATCGGGGATCTAATCGCATGGATTGGGTGGATCGTGGATTGGTTTTCGGATGGCTCGTTTGAGGCAAAAATGGGCGGGTCGACTTGAATGGTACCCGATGAATCGGGTATAATCTGGATCGACTGGCGAATGATTGTTCGGGCCAAACTTGGTGGATCGCTCAAAAGTTATGGATCAGGTTGCGATCCATTAAGTGGGTCGATTTGGCTTTTTGGTTCGGCTCATGTACCTGATGGGTCGGCATGAATGTATTGGCGATCTATATGGATTGAAGTGGCGAACCATAGGGTTTCGAAGAAGAACCATCAATTTTTTGACCAAAAGTGATGTTTATTTTGGCTCGTGAATGGACGCGGCCTCGAGTTATATTCAAGGTGGAATGTTCGAAGTGAAGTGAATGGACGTTGATCGATGAAATGCAATGAATGTGGAGACGACACAAGGATATTTGAGTCCCTGGATAATGGTTGCTCGAAAAGTCGCTTGAGCTTGTAGATAGTCATCAAGTTGGATGACTATAGATATTGAAGGCTAAGGAATTATCGTTAGTCGGAGGTTCTAGCGGACTTAAAGCAAGGGTACAATGGGGATGCCTAAAAGACAAAGTTTTCTGGTTGAGTACCCCAGGTATCGTTGAAAGGCCTAGGTACGTATCGTTGAAAGGCGTATGGAGTTTTGCTGGAACTGAGGTTACCTATAACGACCCGAACTTCCCCGGTAAGGGAAGCCCGGATTGAGATGAGAACAAGCCACATCGGAACGCAAACAGAAGAACATTTCATTGTTTATTACAACAATTCCATCAGAATACAAGAATATACAGAGTATGAATAAATATTACACATTCGATAAATATCAGAGATTACAATAAATTACATAGCAGCAGAAAAACAATATAAAACACAACTGAAAGTGATACACGGATACAGAGCTTTCCGAGCATCGTTCCAGCTATAAATCAGGATCCTGTGAATATAAATCTGCAAAACCAAAACTACTAGCTACCCGTGTGGAAAATAGGGGCACCCAGAGTTTAGGTTAAAACAATAAACTCCAGGTCAGTCATGTGACTGGTGTGAGAACTAAAACAGTTATTAATCTTTATTTTTAAAGGAGAGTAATTCAAGGGACCACGCCGTATTACACGGAACGGGTTTCCTCCCAAGAACACGAGTGCATATAACAAAAACAGCGCAATGCTAAATAAAGAAAAATGAAGCTATTATAAGACCCAGGTCCCATCACACAATGCAACCAAGCCGGAGGATAGGGTTTTACCTTATATTAGCCAAATATGCTTGATATGTTTAAAACAAATCATTTGATACTATTATAAGTGTATAGTGTCAAAACAATTTTCAATCATAAATATCAATCCTAGGCGGCATGGGTACCATCTATCATGTCGCCATACTAGGCTCTACAAATAAAACCGAAATACACGTATTGGAAATTGGATTTCCATCATGAGTCGAGGCAAGGGGCAAGCTCCTATCCGTTCGAGACACTCTAGCAAATGTCCCAGGACCGCACACAGCAATCCCTGGATCCTCCAAGGCCGGTCCTCTCTTACTTTTGAGGATTGGCAATTCCTGAACACACGTTTCCCGGTACTATAGGATCTATATCCGAGGTGCCTCGCATTCCAACAACCACACAGGTGAAAAGTATATAAATGTCAGCCAGTTTAAGCACTGACACCACCCCTAGCTAGAAAGAAACGTCGTGCACTCCTTGGGTCCTTATCCCGTTTTTTACTCATACCGAGGTGTGAGGCTCGCGTATTCACGTTATACACAAAGCTACGCCACACAGGCCGTGCTTTGATCATCAACCACAAGACTTTGCTTTTCAACAGAAGCCTTGATCAATTGCCACTTACGCGTGCCATACTGGCAATTCACTCTAAGCGACTGAAGTCCATTGATATACAACCTCTGAGCTCGTACGTCTCAGTGAAGGGCGTTAAGCAAGAGAATAAATTCTCTGCCGTCGAACAGATGTATATTTAATAGAGATCAATCAACACAGAATAAAATCCAATGTCAGACACACAGTCCATTTACAAGTTCGTTCTGGGTCTGAACGAAACCGGAGGCACTTTCCTCGCATATCCCTCGATCTCCAAGTACATCTGGACGATCACCAACTGATTCCCTCATCTTGGGTGTACAGCCCAATCAAGATCATCAGTAATCACCCAAACGATGTGAAGACTTCCGGTCTTCAAGCACCGTCTTCATCTTCGACTTATCGCCGAATCAGTTATTCAGAATGGGTATAAACCCGGCCTTTCTGAATTACCCACGTATATAATAAACAAATGTTACACAAACACAACAAACGCCTCGTTCCAATTCAGAATATTCTTTTATTTAGAAAAACACATTCTTAGGGAAAGGTTCCCATTAATTTTATCAAAGATAAATTCTTCTAAATTTATTCTTTAATCTCCCTTTGGATATCATTTCAAACCATATTATGGTTTTCCAAACTAGTCGGGATTAGCGAACCACACCGAAGTAATTATTTATTTTATTTCCCAATCCCAACCTATTTATCCCATGGAGCCAAACTTGTAATACTCCATATCTAACACCACGGTGTTATCGGTAAATATTAATTACCATTTCACGTTCAAATCTAATTAAAGATTTAACTATCGCTTTGGAGCAAAACTGGTGATACTCTAATCTCGATCACTTTTCAGATTTTATAATTTAAACTAACAATTCACATTTCAATCTAATTAAAGATCCATTAAAACTCCACTTAGTTTTAATCTTCTCAAAAATCAATATCCTGTCTTTAACTGGGTTAAAGAACCAATTTCATCTAAAACACGATTCACGATAAACCCAAAATCACACCCTATTGTTAATCGGGTTAAAGAACACTTGTTGATCAAAACACCGCTCATGATAAACCCAAAAACCAATTCAAATTCAATTCCAATTAAATATCATTTAATTGATACACTTCATTAAATCTAAATAGAAAGATTCAATATTTTCCTCTACTGGGCTTAAGAATCGGTGTTAATGAAGACACCATTCACGACAAACCCAAATCATGTTTGATATTAAATACAAGGCTCTGAATAGAAAATATATCGACTTATATTCAATATCAAATTCTACGACCAACAAATATCGTATTGGAAATAACGATATAAATATATCTTTCAAATTCCCATAACAATATCTGTATAATCACGAAATCCAACATCGAAATATCCCGAAGATAATTTCGATTCAAATCCATTCCAATTCGATTATTGGAAATTCTGATTATTTTTAAAACCACTTTCAAATTCATTTTATTTACTTCAAAAATAAATTAATTTTTAATTCTAGTTCAAAACTAGTTCATTTCGATACAAATCTATTTTTATATTTTTAAATGTGGAAATTTTCATCCCAGTTCTTCACAAACTATGTCTTATGATTTTACACAAATTATAGATATTTTTAATAATTTTATCAAGGCCCGTACAGTCAATTTCCATCAACGGCCATCGAACTGCACTTACGGCGACCTTTTCCAAATTTGATTTGGACATAATTCCAAATCCAACCATTAGATTTCTAATTTCAAATATTCGTTAGAAAGCTCTTTTCGATACGAACCCAACGGTTCTGGTTTCAGGAGAATCCGACAGTCGGATCTCCCGCAACATCAATTCGAAGTCAATGGTCGAAATTCACGAACTGCCGCGGCGCGGCGCGTTCTATTCAGGCCATTATATATATATATATATATATATATATATATATATATATATATATTTCGTCGATTTCCTTTTAAAACGTATTTTATAAATCATTTAAATTCGTTTTCGAAACGATTTCAACTTCATATTCAATTTCGAATTGAAATTGAATATTCCACATCATCGATATACAAATGATAATATTTTCAAAATGTTATATTTTGAAACCACTTCTTTTTATATATTCATTTTAAAAACGAAGATAATCGATATAAATATCGCTCACGTCAAAATGGTGCATCTCTAATCAACACGCCTTTATATTTTTCAAAGACTTCTTTATTCTAATCAACAAATGAATATTTATTCTATTCAACACATGAATCTATATTTATTTCAACACTTGACTAATCTCAACAAATGAGTACTGTCAACACATGACTATTTTCTATTTTCCCGATTGGAATGAGGCCCAGTCAATTACCATATAATGTTAATTATATGGATTCCATACAACACATGTATATAATAACAACGGTAAATAATCAATCATCATCCAAAGTGCACCACACAACTGCATAAGCATCAAATGTAAATAATTAACGCTCACACAGTCTGTCGACCAATCGATCGACATACAATGAAATAATTGGGATTAGTGTATGCCAAATATCATCCCAACACCCGTGTGGGGTTTCACATCAACAAACACACATTTTTATTCACACACACACGTTAAAAATAATATTTTTAACGATAAAATATTTTTAACTATATAAATATTTTATTTCACGTCACACAATCAATTTTCAAAACACATCAAACAATCAAACATATAAGCCATCCATGGTCTGTGGATGACGGGTGTCGGGTGCTGCTAAGCACCGTCTGCATCCTAGTATATAATTTAACTAGAAAAACAAGGTTTAAAGTGAGAAGTTCTCACAGAGGGTTCCACTCCGTCGTGCTTCGCTGTTGAACTGCTGAACATCTGGATTCCTTTGAAATTCCAATACAGTTCCATCTCATTTCTTTTCACACTGTTCAAATAAAAATATTATTTTTATTACTTCATTTTAATAAAACCTTCTTTCATATATTTTTATTTCATATATTTTTACAACGCTTCTTTCTATATAAAAATTATATTTTTATATTTCTACTTCTTATATAAAGATTGAATTTTTATTTCATCGCTATAAAAACTTCATTTTTACTTCACTATATTTATAATAAAAATCAGATTTTTATTTCGCTACATATATAAAGATAATATTTTTATATTCTCTATTATATAGAAATTCTATTTTCCATACACTACTTATATAAAAATAGTCTTTTTACATCTTTTATTATATAAAGATCATATTTTTAATACTCTACACAAGTAAAAACCATATTTTTAACTTTTCTATATTATAAAAATTATATTTTTAACCTTTCTATTTTAAAATTTTCGCCTTTTTCAAATATAAAGATTGAATTTTTATTTTCACTATATATAAAATGATTTTTTTTATAACGCTAAAAACCGAATCTTTACATAGTTAAAAATTGAATTTTTATTCGCTACTCCAATAAATGAAAATCGAATTTTTATGTAGCTACATACATAATAAAAATCTAATTTTTCTTCGCCACATGAACATATAAAAATCGTATTTTTATAACGACGCCTATACTATAAAAATCATATTTTTATGCGAATTAAAATCTTAATTTTATACGAATAAAAATTGTAACTTCATATGAATAAAAATCGTAACTTTCCTATCGTAAAAATCACAACTTTACTAAGCTAAAAATCCTAACTTTATCAAACTAAAAATCATATCTTTTACCGTGTTAAAAGTCAAATCTTTGCTTATATAGAAAATATAATCTTCAACCATTATTTAATTTATATTAACTCAGAAAATAGACGATGTATATAATTAGGTTAAAAGAAGATCAAATGATAAAGTAAAGAAACTAAACTTACAGCGTTCTATGGAAAAGGGGGGTTGTTCACGTCGGTTCAGGAGGAGGTGGCGGCGCCGTTCGTCGGAGCTTGGGCACGAGGTGGTGGTCGCGGTGGGCTTATGGTTCGGTTTGGGGGCGTCGCGGGTTTTCGAGAGGAGGGGCTATAGCGGAGAAAGAAGGGAGAAGGGGGAGAAGGGAGGGGGCCGCCGGTGGGATGGACGGATGTGGGGCGTCTCCGGTGGCGCGATGGAGGCGAAGAGGAAAAGGGGCGCGATTAGGTTTTTTCAAAAAGAGGGCTCGGCTGAAAAATGAAAGGGGGGGTCTTAAGTGAAAAGAAAGGGTTATTTAATTATTTATTTAATCTAATTTTCTATATAAAGTTGACTTTTTATTCGAAATCGAAACGAGACCCACCGCCTGTCGTCCATAGCGTTTCACCCCCATTCCGAACACAATGGGATATGTATCGTAGGTTGATTCGATCGTTACGATCAGTTTTCGTCAAAATCAACATAAAACTCTATATATTGAATTTGAACGCGCATTTCAATTTACCGAGGTCACATACTAACTCGAAAAATTCCAAAAAAAATATTTTCTAGCTTAGTATTGACAATACGGTCCTAACAAAACTAGTTTCGTCAAATTCTGAGACCGTTTGAAAAATGGTCATTTTCCAGTCGATTAAAATCAACTAAAACTGGTCAAACGCGTTTTCCTTCGCCACGCTCACAAATTGATTCGAAAAATTATGAAATTTGGAATCTAGCAATAACTTGACATCACGGATCCAAAAAAGTGGTTTCGTCGAAATTCGAGGTCGTTTGCCAAATTTCCATTTTCAAGGGCCGAAATTCCATAGCGACTATTCTGAAATTTCAACTGGACATATCTTTTTATCCCCGCTATGAAATTTCGATTTTTCGGATTCATTGAAAGGTTATTCACAATTATATTCAGATATTTTTGGTCTCACTAAAATCCGGTTTATTTTGCACCCGGTATGTTCAATTGAAGTTTGAAATCGACTTATCGAACTACCGCGCCATTTTCAATTCCTTTTGTAATTATAAATAATTATTTATATTCTAACGACGACGTATATAAATATACGTTCGAATTCTATTAAAAATAAATTTTTCGTCGATATTATTTAAAATAATCATTTTAAATATTCAAAATTCACTGAAATTGCCAAAATAAAAATTTTAAATTGGCTCGCATTTTCCGGTTGTTACATTCTCCCTCACTTAAAACTTTTCGTCCCCGAAAAGGAACGAAGCCGAATGTTGTTTAACTAGTCAACTCAACTTTCACTATTTTCGCTACGGCTTAAGTTCTTCAACTTTTTAGTTTCTAAGAACTTTTCAAAATTTTCAAAAATTTGGCTAACACCCTAAATTTCCGAAAAATTTCGCCATAACCTCCCCTGCACCGGTGTAACGACCCGGATTTTGAGCGACTTTGGTTATCGACATAAGCTCGATGTCGATAACCAAAACATCAAAAAATCCCGGTAATTAATGAAAGAAATTAGAGGGTGAGAATAGATAAGATAGAAACTTAAAATAGAAGAAGAAGAAGAAGAAGAACACAACATCAGAGTAACACGAACCTCACAGCGGAACGAATAACATATAATAGATAACATAACTTTGAAATATAACAGTTATGTATACAATAGCACTTATCAGAGTACAGCACTTACAACACAGCGGAAATAACTATAGTTATATGGTCTTGAAGCCTCCTGCTCCAAGCTCTCCAAGTATATCTGTAAAACCCGACTACTTGACTGCCCGTACAAATTGGACACCCAAGAGTTTAGGGAAAACAACAAAGTAAACTCCGGGTCAGTCATGGGACTGGTGTGAGTAAAACAGTTTAAACAGGTATATGAACAAGTAAACGATATCTCATAAGACCACGCCGCAGAGCGGAACGGGTTTTTCCCTTATGAGAATCCAAATTATCTTTATATCAAAAACCTTTTGATATTATAATAATCTCTATCAACCACAATAATAATAATCATCTAGCAGAACGCTTTCATCTCACGTTCTACATATATAGTATACAATCAAAATCGCAAGCACGTATTGGGTAATGGATTTCCAACTATGACAAGGTATGGAACCACCTTCCGATCAGTGTACTCTAGGAACGATACACTGGAGTTCAACAAGAACATCTTGCAACTCAGCCACACATGACCGACCACTCATTTCGCTTGAGAGTATCGAATGTATATCACCAACGGTTGGGATCAGCAACCGTTCCCGTATATATATGGGACAGCATTGATAGATTTAAGAAACAAATGAATATTCTCTAGATAGGTGATTATACACCCTACTTCGGTGCGACCGACTTAGCCATGCTGCCTGCCCGATTTCTGTCATTTACCGGTTGATGAGGCTAGAAGCTACGCTTTATCATTACGTCAGATTCACTTCGAATGCCACATTGTCAGATCCATCGAAAATCACTAATTGGCGTCTACAACAGTACGTTACGTGTTAGCTAAAGAAGTTTCCTTCTCCGCTTCCACTCTTGGTATAGTTGAAGAAATCAATGTACGTGACCTTTCTGGAAATACTCTGTCAGACATTCATCAACACAAGTCATCCTCATTCACTTAGAATGTCACATCGTCATACCCGCCAAATCACAAATTGATTTATCCAAAAGTAACACGGGTATACAGCTTAGAGAAACGAATTCCTCCGCCACCAATAGTGAATACGTTTGAACAGATCAACTTACGCGATCCATTTGATATACTCTGTCAGACCTTCGTCCATACAAGTTGTTCTGGGACTGGACAAACCGAAGGCACTATTCAGTATATCCATCTTAGGCACTGTTATCTAAGACTTATACAATAGCCCTTGCAAATTTAACTCCGTCTTCAATTATCTTTGGCATATATGATTCGCAACGCATATGCCAATACAGAGTGGTTCTTTGGATAACAATCCAACCGGTATCTCCATATTAACAACGTTAAAATGGTCAAAAACTTCGATAGTCTGTGAGTTGACTATCGAAGAAAAACAAGTGTGCAAACAACGATATAATTTCCAGATGGAAATTATATCGAACAAACATCATTTAACATTAATCTCTTTAATTCATTTATTTACTTATCTCCTGTTTCCCTATATTCTAAATTCTTATTTTCTTTTATCAGAAAGTATTTCTGATTCTCGTTTGGAAAACATTTCCAAAACTCCTTTACGATCAAACCTTACCATTTCGTAGTCAAGAAGGAAGTCACTCAAGTTAGGGTATAATTACCTCTCAGAACTTAACTGAACAACGTTATAACTTCGAAATGGTCAAAGTTTATCTTTTAATCTTTTACAACTTCTTTACGCCTTTCTCGGATTCAATTTTACTAATCCACTTCTATATTTAAAACATTGGTTATAACGATAACGTTATAATCCCTACTTTCGAATTATCTAACTTTAATTATAACTTCTATTTTTATTAGTGAATAATTAACCTAACACTTATTTATTTATAAATAAATAAATCTCTATTTAAACACTGGAAAGTATAAATACTTTCCTGAATTCGATATAATCGAATTCGCCGATTTACTCTCTTCGAGAAGTTTCTATTTGATTAACTCTTCTTCGAATAACCCATATTCAATTAACCCCTTCCTTTCGAATATACTATATTTGATTACTACTTCTCGAATAAACGATATTCGATAATCTCTCTTCGAATAACTAATATTCGATAACTCTTTCTTTTCAAATATCTCATATCTGAAAATCTCACTTTCGAATAAACTATATTCGATAATCTCTTTTCGAATAACTCTTATTCGATAAATCTCACTTCGATCAAACTATAATCGATAACTCCCTTCGATGACACTAACATCGATAACTCCTTTCGATGAAACTAACATCGATTAATTTAACTCGACGAACTTAACTCGACTAACTTAACTTGACTCGACTTACTTGGTTCGACCAATTCGATTCGATTTACTAGGCTCGACTAACTTGGTTTATTTAACTCAACTTGATTAACTCCTATCGAATACTAATATTCGATTTAACTCCATTCATTTGACTCTAGATTACAGCGATCACAAATGGTTACACCTGATTCCCTCAGGAAACATCCGACCGCCTTAGGCTATCTGTAGCCATGCGAATTTCGCTAGTAGTCGTACGAGATGACAACTTACCCTGAATACTATGTTTGACTAACTATGTCTCAAATAACTATATTTGATTAACTCTAGTTCATTTTAACTCTAATCGATTTACTCTAACTGATTTACCTACCTGATTAACTCTAACTGGTTAACTATAACTGGTTAACTCTAAGTGGTTAACTCTTACTGGTTAACTTGACTAACTTAACCCAACTAATTAACTTGACTTACTTAACACAATTGGTTAACTCTACTGAACTGGTTAACTCTACTGAACTGGTTAACTCTACTGAACTGGTTAACTCTACTGAACTGGTTAACTCAACTGGATTGGTTAACTCTACTGGACTGGTTAACTCTACTAAACTGGTTAACTCTACTGGATTGGTTAACTTTACTGGACTGGTTAACTCTACTGGACTGGTTAACTCTACTGGACTGGTTAACTCTAACTTGTTATTCATTACGTTCCTTTTAACAATGTTTATTCATTTTTAAAGATTTACTTTTGGTAACGGATCTTCACTTTAAAAATGATTTTTCCTTTTCAATTTACCTATATTTATTTCATATAAATATTTCCTTTATAACTTTATTTATTTCCTACACAAATATTTCCTTTTATCTCTTTATTTATTTTCACAAGTATTTCCTTAATATTTGGTTTCCACAAATATTTCCCTTATATTTGGTTTTCACAAATATTCCTTTTATATATTCTAACTTCTTAAATTTCCGGGAAAATCCGCCATAACCTCCTTTGTATCGGGAGCATCGGGAAAATCCCCAAACCCGCCACACAGGCCTTTCCATTCAAAAAGAAAATGGTTTGTAATTATTTCCTTTATGAATATCTCCTATTAATAAATATTCCAATTTATAAACATTTCTTATTTTTAAATATACCACTTTATAAATACCTCTTATTTATAAATATCCCTTTTTATAAATATTCTATTTTCAATATCACTTCGAAAATCCCCTTATCAACATTTCGGTATGTTATGGTATTCAATCATATCAAATCACGATGTTCAATATCGTCCAAGCACATATAATCGCCCACAGACTTTATATCACATCATATAACAATATATGAAAAACAATAAAATAACTGTTGAGGAATCCAGTTGGATTCCTCCAACCCGTCTCCCTGCATCCACAGATGTTACACAATATAATTATCATCACTTTTAGTTCAATATAAATTATTCTGATAGAAGAATCAATATATAAATATTTAACGGTTCATATATACATATATATATAATTACATATATATATATATATATATATATATAATTTTCACTAACTGACTAGTAGTTCAATCAATCAACCAACACACAACAATCAACAGATGATTAACAGTTCTAAAAATACATTATAAAAATATAACTGTTCAGAATTGGTGAATTTTACTCACATTTGCGCGTTAGCCGTTAAATAACGGTTTGCGTTATTTGATTCAGTTGGACAATTTATTTCGCCATAAATTGTAACGTGCTCCGATGGACTCCCAGTTAGTGTCATCGTGTAGTGTCCGTCCATACGATCCCAACGCAACTTACGGTTCGTTAATCGGGCTTCGTACGAGCTAGATACAGTGTTCACAAGTTAATACACTATTTTGGAATTTAAAACTTAAATTAAATAAGGTAATGGGCCTCACCCTTCCCTCTACACCGGCCCATTGACCCGTTTCCCCTTTCCCTTTCTTCCCGAACTAGAAAACCGTGAGCTGCTCCCTTATTTCCAAAGTCATGGACACAACTTCAATCACCATCCTCTCCTGCCTTACTTCATTAAATCGACAAATAAATTTACCAGCACTCTCCTCTTTCGAGACTCTATCCCATCATACCCATAAGGGTCAACTCGAACTCCTCCCACAAAATCCGTCATCGACCTCATCCTCGAACATTAATGAAAAGTTGCGACACCTCTTTCAACTGAATACCCCCAAATCCTTCGAACAAGTTTTGCTTTGCTTCCTGAATCCCAATCTCAACTCAAAACCATGAATTTTGGCTTCTATAGCTCGCCATCGTCAACCCTAGGACCACGGTTTTTATTTCGAACTCCAGGGTGATCGTCGCATCTCGTAAAACGTACTAGGAATTGAAGACAATCCTTCAGAGATCGCAACGATATTCGAGTTGTGATTTATAGAAATTTCTGTGAATTCTTTTGATTTTTAAAACTTACGAATGAGTTTTTCTGTGGAGAAAGAAATGTGACGGCGGTTTTTCATTGACCTAAGAAATTTCTGATTAGGTTTAGGATGGTGGCCTATTTATAGAGAAAGTAGATATTTATTTTTCGAATATTATATTAAATTATAACCAACTGCTGTTTATATCCGTCTTCAAAAATCCCCATAGTCACATACAATACCCAAAAATCACGAAACTAGACATGCAGCTACAGTCTGACATTACGGTCCCAACGAAACTAGTTTCGTCAAATTCCGACTTTGTATGCTCACACAGCGTATTTTTAAAGGTCAAAATACTAACTGTTTTTCACTCTAAAAATCCGTACGGTCACACACTAATTCTAAAAATCACGAAACTTGACATCTAGCAACTATTTGATATTACGGATCCAACAAAACTGGTTTCGTCGAATTCCGACTTCGTTTGCAAAAGTGGCTATTTTTAAAGCTCTAGATGACCCATTTTATATAAATATATTTAAATATAATTAAATTAAATATTAATAAAATAATATTATCATATATCTTCACATATGATATCGTACAACTCCAGAATATCATATCAGAATTTATAGTTTGATATTTCAGATTTTAGATTTATCGATATTCGGTTTATATCGAAAACCCTTTTATAACGTAAATAAAGCGTTGCGAATTATAAAGGAATTCTACAGCGACTTTTCTGGAATTTGTTTTGAACGTACATCAAAATCTACCCAACGAAGTCCAGATTTCTCTCTTCCACTAGAAAGATATACTCCACCAGCTCCACACGTTTCTTGTTTCACAGAATTCCGGCTTAAAACGAATCCTGTACATTCAGTTGAAGTTCGAATCGCCAATTTACGAACTGCAGCGCCATTTCAAGCTCGATTTTAATTATATTATAATTATACATTCAAACTGATGTCGATTAAATATATTCGTCAATATAATTCAACTCTAAGCTGAATTAAATCTAAGGGACGACCCCGTTCACAGAATATTGTGATTTCCAATATTTTTGATTATTTCTGAATTAAATATATTATTTAATTATTTAATTTAATTAAATATTCACTATAATTTAATTAACGATGATTTAATTCCCTAAATCACTATTTATATAATTAAATAAATTAATTATAATACCTCTGACAAATGCGGGTCATTACATTCTTCCCCACTTAAAATAATTTCGTCCTCGAAATTGCTAAGTTAGAGGACGACCCTACCTATTGGAATTCCTAAGATTTGTTTACCCCTTATTTCTGATTTTAACTGAACCAATTAATATTGACTAAAATATTTATTCATTCCGACTAACTAAAATGTTCAAAAATTCTGAAAACTTTCTAACACTTTAAATTTTCGAAAAATTTCGCCAACGTCTCCTTTGTACCGGCATATACGTCAAATCACAACTCGCCTCTCTAGGCCTCCTTCAACCAAAAAGAAAATCAAACAGCCAAGCGGCTTGCCAATTCGGCTCATAAATCCCAAACTCATATAAAAAATAAACTTGTACCTTTTTGTCGGGCATATCATTATATCCCTTACATCTGCTGCTAATTCAGCATATACAAATGTCTTTTCAATCAAACTTCAATCAATTTCATCTCCAACACAACCATTCGCATATATCCAAGTCGAATTCACTTTCAGATTATCCTTTAATCAAATCCAATTTCATTTAACTTAGTCAAAGTTAAATTCTAATTTATTATTCCCTTTCACTATTTTAATCCATTTAACTTCATATGTTAAATTTAAATTTCAAATTTCAAATTCCTAGGTTTATTTCAAATCAATTTGAAATCATAATACCTATTCAAAACCTTTGAATTTCTAAACACTTGTTTTCTCAAAACAATTCAAATCAAAATCTTTGGTAGTAATCCACCGCTTAGAAACTCGAAAATCACACCGATGATACTGCGCAGTCATCATCGGAATTATTTTCCAGCGACCCAAGTGATTTCAATACTATATCATTTCAAAACCCTTACTAAATACGTCCATTTTGAAAACATCTCAAAATCTCCCAGGAACTTAAAATTTCCTTATTTTAATTCCAAATCTGATTTAAATTCATATTTAATTCATCTTATTTCATATACTTTACTTATATGATTCTGATTGGTTATATATAACCATTTCACTTTATAATCTCATTCGATTATAATTACAACCAATATATCTAATATATGATAATATATTACATATCCATACTGTGTCGGTCCATCGTATTCAAGTATTTATTTACTCCTACCGATACAGTGGATCAAACTGACCGACCAGAATTCATAAACAACTCAGCCAATGAATCTCCACAATATAAAACAAATTTTTATATCAAATACAAATACGCACTCGTATATATACACTCAAACTCAATCTAGGGTATTACTAACCCTATCTCTACCGAGTCACGCCACAGAACCAAGGTAATTCTTAACTTAAGCTCTGATACCAACTGTAACGACCCGGATTTTGAGCGACTTTGGTTATCGACATAAGCTCGATGTCGATAACCAAAACATCGAAAAATCCCGGTAATTAATGAAAGAAATTAGAGGGTGAGAATATATAAGATAGAAACTTAGAATAGAAGAAGAAGAAGAACACAACATCAGAGTAACACGAACCTCACAGCTGAACGAATAACATATAATAGATAACATAACTTTGAAATATAACAGTTATGTATACAATAGCACTTATCAAAGTACAACACTTACAACACAGCGGAAATAACTATAGTTATATGGTCTTGAAGCCTCTTACTCCAAGTTCTCCAAGTATATCTGTAAAACCCGACCACTTGACTTCCCGTACAAATTGGACAACAAAGAGTTTAGGGAAAACAACAAAGTAAACTCCGGGTCAGTCATGGGACTGGTGTGAGTAAAACAGTTTAAACAGGTATATGAACAAGTAAACGATATCTCATAAGACCACGCCGCAGAACGAAACGGGTTTTTCCCTTATGAGAATCTAAAATATCTTTATATAAAAAACCTTTTGATATTATAATATTGTCTATGTACAAATAGATATCAACTAGCAGAAACGCTTTCATCTCACGTTCTACATATATAGTATACAATCAAAATCGCAAGCACGTATTGGGTAATGGATTTCCAACTATGACAAGGTATGGAACCACCTTCCGATCAGTGTACTCTAGGAACGATACACTGGAGTTCAACAAGAACATCTTGCAACTGAGCCACATATGACCGACCACTCATTTCGCTTGAGTGTATCGAATGTATATCACCAACGGTTGGGATCAGCAACCGTTCCCGTATATATATGGGACAACATTGATAGATTTAAGAAACAAATGAATATTCTCTAGATAGGTGATTATACACCCTACTTCGGTGCGACCGACTTAGCCATGCTGCCTGCCCGATTTCTGTCATTTACCGGTTGATGAGGCTAGAAGCTACGCTTTATCATTACATCAGATTCACTTCGAATGCCAAATTGTCAGATCCATCGAAAATCACTAATTAGCATCTACAATAGTACGTTACGTGTTAGCTAAAGAAGTTTCCTTCTCCGCTTCCACTCTTGGTATAGTTGAAGAAATCAATGTACGTGACCTTTCTGGAAATACTCTGTCAGACATTCATCAACACAAGTCATCCTCATTCACTTAGAATGTCACATCGTCATACCCGCCAAATCACAAATTGATTTATCCAAAAGTAACACAGGTATACAGCTTAGAGAAACGAATTCCTCCGCCACCAATCGTGAATACGTTTGAACAGATCAACTTACGCGATCCATTTGATATATTCTGTCAGACCTTCGTCCATACAAGTTGTCCTGGAACTGGACAAGCCGAAGGCACTATTTAGTATATCCATCTTAGGCACTGTTATCTAAGACTTATACAATAGCCCTTGCAAATTTAACTCCGTCTTCAATTATCTTTGGCATATATGATTCGCAACGCTTATGCCAATACAGAGTGGTTCTTTGGATAATAATCCAATCGGTCTCTCCATATTAACAACGTTAAAATGGTCAAAAACTTTGATAGTCTGTGAGTTGACTATCGAAGAAAAACAAGTGTGCAAACAACGATATAATTTCCAGATGGAAATTATATCGAACAAATATCATTTAACATTAATCTCTTTAGTTCATTTATTTACTTATCTCCTGTTTCCCTATATTCTAAATTCTTATTTTCTTTTATCAGAAAGCATTTCTGATTCTCGTTTGGAAAACATTTCCAAAACTCCTTTACGATCAAACCTTACCATTTCTTAGTCAAGAAGGAAGTCACTCAAGTTGGGGTATAATTACCTCTCAGACCTTAACTGAACAACGTTATAACTTCGAAATGGTCAAAATTTATCTTTTAATCTTTAACAACTTCTTTACGCCTTTCTCGGATTCAATTTTACTAATCCACTTCTACATTTAAAACATTAGTTATAACGATAACGTTATAATCCCTGCTTTCGAATTATCTAACTTTAATTATAACTTCTATTCTTATTAGTGAATAATTAACCTAACACTTATTTATTTATAAATAAATAAATCTCTATTTAAACACAAGAAAGTATAAATACTTTCCCGAATTCGATATAATCGAATTCGACGATTTACTCTCTTCGAGGAGTCTCTATTTGATTAACTCTTCTTTGAATAACCTATATTCGATTAACCCCTTTCGAATATACTATATTTGATTACTCCTTCTCGAATAAACGATATTCTATAATCTCTCTTCGAATAACTAATATTCGATAACTCTTTCTTTTCAAATATCTCATATCTGAAAATCTCACTTTCGAATAAACTATATTCGATAATCTCTTTTCGAATAACTCTTATTCGATAAATCTCACTTCGATCAAACTATAATCGATAACTCCCTTCAATGAAACTAACATCCATAACTCCTTTAGATGAAACTAACATCGATTAATTTAACTCGACGAACTTAACTCGACTAGCTCGACTAACTTAACTTGACTCGACTAACTCGACTTACTTGGTTCGACCAATTCGATTCGATTTACTAGGCTCGACTAACTTGGTTTATTTAACTCAACTTGATTAACTCCTATCGAATACTAATATTCGATTTAACTCCATTCGTTTGACTTTAGATCGCAGCGATCACAAATGGTTACACCTGATTCCCTCAGGAAACATCCGACCGCCTTAGGCTATCTGTAGCCCTGCGAATTTCGCTAGCAGTCGTACGAGATGACAACTTACCCTGAATACTATGTTTGACTAACTCTGTCTCAAATAACTATATTGGATTAACTCTAGTTTATTTTAACTCTAATCGATTTACTCTAACTGATTTACGTACCTGATTAACTCTAACTGGTTAACTCTAACTGGTTAACTCTAACTGGTTAACTCTTACTGATTAACTTGACTAACTTAACCCAACTAGTTAACTTGACTTACTTAACCCAATTGGTTAACTCTACTGAACTGGTTAACTCTACTGAACTGGTTAACTCTACTGAACTGGTTAACTCTACTGGATTGGTTAACTCTACTGGACTGGTTAACTCTACAGAACTGGTTAACTCTACTAGATTGGTTAACTCTACTGGACTGGTTAACTCTACTGGACTGGTTAACTCTAACTGGTTTTTCCTACGTTCCTTTTAACAACGTTTATTCATTTTTAAAGATTTACTTTTGGTAACGGTTCTTCACTTTAAAAATGATTTTTCCTTTTCAATTTACCTATATTTATTTCATATAAATATTTTCTTTATAACTTTATTTATTTCCTACACAAATATTTCCTTTTACCTCTTTATTTATTTTCACAAGTATTTCCTTTATATTTGGTTTCCACAAATATTTCCCTTATATTTGGTTTTCACAAATATTCCTTTTATATATTCTAACTTCTTAAATTTCTGGGAAAATCCGCCATAACCTCCTTTGTATCGGGAATTTCGGGAAAATCCCCAAACCCGCCACACAGGCCTTTCCATTCAAAAAGAAAATGGTTTGTAATTATTTCCTTTTTGAATATCTCCTATTTATAAATACTCCAATTTATAAACATTTCTTATTTATAAATATTTCACTTTATAAATATCTCTTATTTATAAATATCCCATTTTATAAATATTCTATTTTCAATGTCACTTTGAAAATCCCCTTATCAACATTTCGGTATGTTATGGTATTCAATCAAATCAAATCACAATGTTCAATATCGTCCAAGCACATATAATCGCCCACAGATTTTATATCACATCATATAACAATATATGAAAAACAATAAAATAACTGTTGAGGAATCCAGTCGGATTCCTCCAACTTATCTCCCTGTATCCACAGATGTTACACAATATGATTATCATCACTTTTAGTTCAATATAAATTATTCTGATAGCAGAATCAATATATAAATATTTAACGGTTTATATATATATAATTACATATATATATATATAATTCACTAACTGACTAGCAGTTCAATCAATCAACCAACACACAGCAATCAACAGATGATTAACAGTTCTAAAAATACATTATAAAAATATAACTGTTCAGAGTTGATGAGTTTTACTCACATTTGCGTGTTAGCCGTTAAATAACAGTTTGCGTTATTTGATTCAGTCGGACAATTTATTTCGCCATAAATTGTAACGTGCTCCGATGGACTCCCAGTTAGTGTCATCGTGTAGTGTCCGTCCATACGATCCCAACGCAACTTACGGTTCGTTAATCGGGCTTGGTACGAGCTAGATACAGTGTTCACAAGTTAATACACTATTTTGGAATTTAAAACTTAAATTAAATATGGTAATGGGCCTCACCCTTCCCTCTACACCGGCCCATTGACCCGTTTCCCCTTTCCCTTTCTTCCCGAACTAGAAAACCGTGAGCTGCTCCCTTATTTCCAAAGTCATGGACACAACTTAAATCACCATCCTCTCCTGCCTTACTTCATTAAATCGACATATAAATTTACCAGCACTCTCCTCTTTCGAGACGCTATCCCATCATACCCATAAGGGTCAACTCGAACTCCTACCACAAAATCCGTCGTCGACCTCATCCTCGAACAGTAATGAAAAGTTGCGACACCTCTTTCAACTGAATACCCCCAAATCCTTTGAACAAGTTCTGCTTTGCTTCCTGAATCCCAATCTCAACTCAAAACCGTGAATTTTGGCTTCTATAGCTCGCCATCGTCAACCCTAGGACCACGGTTTTATTTCAAACTCCAGGGTGATCGTCGCATCTCATAAAACGTACTAGGAATTGAAGACAAACCTTCAGAGATCGCAATGATATTCGAGTTGTGATTTATAGATATTTCTGTGAATTCTTTTGATTATTAAAACTTACGAATGAGTTTTTCTGTGGAGAAAGAAATGCGACGGCGGTTTTTCATTGACCTAAGAAGTTTCTGATTAGGTTTAGGATGGTGGCCTATTTATAGAGAAAGTAGATATTTATTTTTCGAATATTATATTAAATTATAACCAACTGCTGTTTATATCCGTCTTCAAAAATCCCCATTGTCACATACAATACCCAAAAATCACGAAACTAGACATGCAGCTACAGTCCGACATTATGGTCCCAACGAAATTGGTTTCGTCAAATTCCGACTTTGTATGCTCACACAGCGTATTTTTAAAGGTCAAAATACTAACTGTTTTTCACTCTAAAAATCCGCACGGTCACACACTGACTCTAAAAATCACGAAACTTGACATCTAGCAACTATTTGATATTGCGGATCCAACAAAACTGGTTTCGTCGAATTCCGACTTCGTTTGCAAAAGTGGCTATTTTTAAAGCTCTGGATCACCCATTTAAATATATAAATATATTTAAATATAATTAAATTAAATATTAGTAAATTAATATTATCGTATATCTTCACATATGATATCGTACAGCTCCAGAATATCATATCAGAATTTACAGTTTGATATTTCAAAATTTTAGATTTATCGATATTCAGTTTATATCAAAAACCCTTTTATAACGTAAATAAAGAGTTGCGAATTATAAAGGAATTCTACAGCGACTTTTCTGGAATTTGATTTGAACGTACATCAAAATCTACCCGACGAAATCCAGATTTCTCTCTTCCACTAGAAAGATATACTCCACCAGCTCCACACATTTCTTGTTTCACAAAATTCCGGCTTAAAACGAATCCTGTACATTCAATTGAAGTTCGAATCGCCAATTTACGAACTGCAGCGCCATTTCAAGCTCGATTTTAATTATATTATAATTGTACATTCAAACTGACGTCGATTGAATATATTCGTCAATATAATTCAACTCTAAGCTGAATTAAATCTAAGGGACGACCCCGTTCACAGAATATTGTGATTTCCAATATTTTTGATTATTTCTGAATTAAATATATTATTTAATTTAATTAAATATTCACTATAATTTAATTAACGACGATTTAATTCCCTAAATCACTATTTATATAATTAAATAAATTAATTATAATACCTCTGACAAATGCGGGTCGTTACAACCGGGGACTTCGGGATATTTCATATAGCCTCCCATGGCCTTCTTCAATCCAAAAAGAAATAGAAAAAGCCAAGCGGCTAGCCAATCGGCTCATAAAATCATCATCAGCCAAACAAAACAGTAAGTTATGGTAAACATGTACCTATTTGTCGGGCAAACAATTTTATTCTCTATTCTAGTCTACTTGCTATGACCTGTTCAATGTAAGTACATGTATATGCATGCATTTGTAATCATTTTTCAATATAGTTCACTTTTTGGTTCAATTAGGCAAAATGGTTCAAAATTATCAAACATATAAACAAACAACACAACCATCAATCAATTAGTGAATTAACGTTTCAAATTCATAATTTTGATACATATACAGAAAATCATGTTTTTGATGCCAAATCACAACAAATAATCCTATCTAATTTTGGTTCTCACACCAGCCTAATGGAAATATATAGAAATCACACCTTCGTAACACGAAAATAAACCATTGATGCTGTACGCCATCAGTGGAATCATCCCCGGGCTACTAGAGTGCAATTCTATATCTATCCAGTATATTAAAACTTCGAATATACGTTCATGACGCGTATATACAAAACCTTTATATACTAGATTGTCCAAATTCAAAATAAATAAATATTCAAATACGAATAAAACGATTTAAATTTCAAAAAAAAATTGTTTTCGTTTGAAAAATATACTCTTCACACTCGTTCTAGGATACTACTGATCCTATCTCTAACGAGTCATTCTAATTGGATATTACTATTCCAATATCTGATGAATTCTTTCATATGGTTCTAATGTGTCTTATTCTCGAGCTCTGTAAACCAAAGCTCTGATACCACTCTATAACGACCGAACTTCCCCGGTAAGGAAAGCCCGGATTGAGATGAGAACAAGCCACATCGGAACGCAAACAGAAAAACATTTCATTGTTTATTACAACAATTCCATCAGAATACAAGAATATGCAGAGTATGAATAAATATTACACATTCGATAAATGTCAGAGATTACAATAAATTACATAGCAGCGGAAAAACAATATAAAACACAACTGAAAGTGATACACGGATACAGAGCTTTCCGAGCATCGTTCTAGCTGTAACTCGGGATCCTGTGAATATAAATCTACAAAACCAAAACTACTAGCTGCCCGTGTGGAAAATAGGGGCACCCAGAGTTTAGGTTAAAACAATAAACTCCAGGTCAGTCATGTGACTGGTGTGAGAACTAAAACAGTTATTAATCTTTATTTTTAAAGGAGAGTAATTCAAGGGACCACGCCGTATAACACGGAACGGGTTTCCTCCCAAGAACACTAGTGCATATAACAAAAACAACACAATGCTAAATAAAGAAAAATGAAGCTATTATAAGACCCAGGTCCCATCACACAATGCAACGCAAGCCGGAGGAAAGGGTTTTACCTTATATTAGCCAAATATGCTTGATACGTTTAAAACAAATCATTTGATACTATTATAAGTGTATAGTGTCAAAACAATTTTCAATCATAAATATCAATCCTGGGCGGCATGGGTACTATCTATCATGTCGCCATACTAGGCTCTACAAATAAAACCGAAATACACGTATTGGAAATTGGATTTCCGTCATGAGTCGAGGCAAGGGGCAAGCTCCTATCCGTTCGAGACACTCTAGCAAATGTCCCCACACAGCAATCCCTGGATCCTCCAAGGCCGGTCCTCTCTTACTTTTGAGGATTGGCAATTCCTGAACACACGTTTCCCGGTCCTATAGGACCTATATCCGAGGCACCTCGCATTCCAACAACCACACAGGTAAAAAGTATATAAATGTCAGCCAGTTTAAGCACTGACACCACCCCTACCTAGAAAGAAACGTTGTGCACTCCTTGGGTCCTTATCCCGTTTTTGACTCATACCGAGTTGTGAGGCTCGCGAATTCACGTTATACACAAAGCTACGCCACACAGGCCGTGCTTTGATCATCAACCACAAGACTTTGCTTTTCAACAGAAGCCTTGATCAATTTCCACTTACGCGTGCCACACTGGCAATTCACTCCATGCGACTGATGTCCATCGATATACAACCTCGGAGCTCGTACATCTCAGAGAAGGGCGTTAAGCAAGAGAATAAATTCTCTGCCGCCAAACAGATGTATATTTAATAGAGATCAATCAACACAGAATAAAATCCATTGTCAGACACACAGTCCATTTACAAGTTCGTTCTGGGTCTGAACGAAACCAGAGGCACTTTCCTCGCATATCCATCGATCTCCAAGTACGTCTAGACAATCACCAACTGATTCCCTCATCTTGGGTGTACAGCCCAATCAAGATCATCAGTAATCACCCAAACGATGTGAATACTTCCGGTCTTCAACCACCGTCTTCATCTTCGACTTATCGCCGAATCGGTTATTCAGAATCGGTATAAACCCGGCCTTTCTGAATAACCCACGTATATAATAAACAAATGTTACACAAACTCAACAAACGCCTCGTTCCAATTCAGAATATTCTTTTATTCAGAAAAACACATTCTTAGGGAAAGGTTCCCATTAATTTTATCAAAGATAAATTCTTCTAAATTTATTCTTTAATCTTCCTTTGGATATCATTTCAAACCATATTATGGTTTTCCAAACTAGTCGGGATTAGCGAACCACACCGAAGTAATTATTTATTTTATTTCCCAATCCCAACCTATTTATCCAACTGGTAATACTCCATATCTAACACCACGGTGTTATCGGTAAATATTAATTACCATTTCACGTTCAAATCTAATTAAAGATTTAACTATCGCTTTGGAGCAAAACTGGTGATACTCCAATCTCGATCACTTTTCAGATTTTATAATTTAAACTAACAATTCACATTTCAATCTAATTAAAGATTCATTAAAACTCCACTTAGTTTTAATCTTTTCAAAAATCAATATCTTGTCTTTAACTGGGTTAAAGAACCAATGTCATCTAAAACACGATTCACGATAAACCCAAAATCACACCCTATTGTTAATCGGGTTAAAGAACAGGTGTTGATCAAAACATCTCTCATGATAAACCCAAAAACCAATTCAAATTCAATTCCAATTAAATATCATTTAGTTGATACACTTCATTAAATCTAAATAGAAAGATTCAATCTTTTTCCTCTACTGGGCTTAAGAATATGAAGACACCATTCACGACAAACCCAAATCACGTTTGATATTAAATACAAGGCTCTGAATAGAAAATATATCGGCTTATATTCAATATCAAATTCTACGACCAACAAATATCGTATTGGAAATAACGATATAAATATATCTTTCAAATTCCCATAAAAATATCTGTATAATCACGAAATCCAACATCGAAATATCCACGAAGACAATTTCGATTCAAATCCATTCCAATTCGATAATTGGAAATTCTGATTATTTTTAAAACCACTTTCAAATTCAATTTATTTACTTCAAAAATAAATTGATTTTTAATTCTAGTTCAAAACTAGTTCATTTCGATACAAATCTATTTTTATCTTTTTAAATGTGGAATTTTTCATCCCAGTGCTTCACAAACTATTTCTTATGATTTTACACAAATTATAGATATTTTTAATAATTTTATCAAGGCCCGTACAATCGATTTCCATCAACGGCCATCGAACTGCACTTACGACGAACTTTTCCAAATTTGATTTGGACATAATTCCAAATCCAACCGTTAGATTTGTAATTTCAAATATTCGTTAGAAAGCCCTTTTCAATACGAACCCAACGGCTCCGGTTTCAGGAGAATCCGACGGTCGGATCTCCCGCAACATCAATTCGAAGTCAATGGTCGAAATTCACGAACTGCCGCGGCGCGGCGTGCTCTATTCAGGCCATTATATATAATATATATATATATATATTTCGTCGATTTCCTTTTAAAACGTATTTTATAAATCGTTTAAATTCGTTTTCGAAACGATTTCAACTTCATATTCAATTTCGAATTGAAATTGAATATTCCACATCATCGATATACAAATGATAATATTTTCAAAACGCTATATTTTGAAACCACTTCTTTTTCTATATTCATTTTAAAAACGAAGATAATCGATATAAATATCGCTCACGTCAAAATGGCGCATCTCTAATCAACACGCCTTTATATTTTTCAAAGACTTCTTTATTCTATTCAACAAATGAATATTTATTCTATTCAACACATGAATCTATATTTCTTTCAACACTTGACTAATCTCAACAAATGAGTACTGTCAACACATGATTATTTTTCTATTTTCCCGATTGGAATGAGGCCCAATCAATTACCATATAACGTTAATTATATGGATTCCATACAACACATGTATATGATCACAACGGTAAATAATCAATCATCATCCAAAGTGCACCACACAACTGCATAAGCATCAAATGTAAATAATTAACGCTCACACAGTCTGTCGACCAATCAATCGACATACAATGAAATAATTGGGATTAGTGTATGCCAAATATCATCCCAACACCCGTGTGGGGTTTCACATCAACAAACACACATTTTTATTCACACACACGTTAAAAATAATATTTTTAACGATAAAATATTTTTAACTATATAAATATTTTATTTCACGTCACACAATCAATTTTCAAAACACATCAAACAATCAAACATACAAGCCGTCCATGGTCTGTGGATGACGGGTGTCGGGTGCTGCTAAGCACCGTCTGCATCCTAGTATATAATTTAACTAGAAAAACAAGGTTTAAAGTGAGAAGTTCTCACAGAGGGTTCCACTCCGTCGTGCTTTGCTATTGAACTGCTGAACATCTGGATTCCTTTGAAATTCCAATACAGTTCCATCTCATTTCTTTTCACACTGTTCAAATAAAAATATTATTTTTATTACTTCATTTTAATAAATAAAAATTCTATTTTTATTTCATATATTTTTACAACGTTTCTTTCTATATAAAAATTATATTTTATATTTCTACTTCTTATATAAAGATTGAATTTTTATTTCATCGCTATAAAAACCTCATTTTTACTTCACTACATTTATAATAAAATCATATTTTTATTTCGCTACATATATAAAGATAATATTTTTATATTCTCTATTATATAGAAATTCTATTTTCCATACCCTACTTATATAAAAATAGTCTTTCTACATCTTCTATTATATAAAGATCATATTTTTAATACTCTACACAAGTAAAAATCATATTTTTAACTTTTCTATATTACAAAAATTATATTTTTAACCTTTCTATTATAAAAATTTCGCCTTTTTCAAATATAAAGATTGAATTTTTATTTTCACTATACACAAAAAGATTTTATTTTTATAATGCTAAAAACTGAATCTTTACATAGTTAAAAATCGAATTTTTATTCGCTATTCCAATAAATGAAAATCGATTTTTTATGTAGCTACATACATAATAAAAATATAATTTTTCTTCGCCACATGAACATATAAAAATCATATTTTTATAACGATGCCTATACTATAAAAATCATATTTTTATGCGGATTAAAATCCCATTTTTATACGAATAAAAATTGTAACTTCATATGAATAAAAATCGTAACTTTCCTATCGTAAAAATCACAACTTTACTAAGCTAAAAATCCTAACTTTATCAAAGTAAAAATCATATCTTTTACCGTGTTAAAAGTCAAATCTTTGCTTATATAGAAAATCTAATCTTCAACCATTATTTAATTTATATTAACTCAGAAAATAAACGATGTATATAATTAGGTTAAAAGAAGATAAAATGATAAAGTAAAGAAACTAAACTTACAGCGTTATATGGAAAGGGGGTTTTTTCACGTCGGTTCAGGAGGAGGTGGCGGCACCGTTCGTCAGAGCTTGGGCATGAGGTAGTGGTCGCGGTGGGCTTAGGGTTCGGTTTGGGGGCGTCGCGGGTTTTCGAGTGGAGGGGCTATAGCGGAGAAAGAAGGGAGAAGGGGGAGAAGGGAGGGGGTCGCCGGTGGGATGGACGGATGTGGGGTCGTCTCCAGTGGCGCGATGGAGGCGAAGAGGAAAAGGGCGCGCGATTAGGTTTTTTCAAAAAGGGGGCTCGACTGAAAAATAAAAGGGGGGGATCTTAAGTGAAAAAAAAGTGTTATTTAATTATTTATTTAATTTAATTTTTTATATAAAGTTGACTTTTTATTCGAAATCGAAACGAGACCCACCGCCTGTCGTCCATAGCGTTTCACCCCCATTCCGAACACAACGGGATATGTATCGCAGGCTGATTCGATCGTTATGATCAGTTTTCATCAAAATCAACATATAACTCTATATATTGAATTTGAACGTGCATTTCAATTTACCGAGGTCACATTCTATCTCGAAAAATTCCAGAAAAAATATTTTCTAGCTTCGTATTGACGATACGGTCCTAACAAAACTAGTTTCGTCAAATTCCGAGACCGTTTGAAAAATGGTCATTTTCCAGTCGATTAAAATCTACTGAAACTGGTCAAACGCGTTTTCCTTCGGCACGCTCACATATTGATTCGAAAAATTATGAAATTCGGAATATAGCAATAACTTGACATCACGGATCCAACAAAAGTGGTTTCGTCGAAATCCGAGGTCGTTTGCCAAATTTCCATTTTCAAGGGCCGAAATTCCATAGCGACTATTCTGAAATTTCAACTGGACATATCTTTTTATCCCCGCTATGAAATTTCAATTTTTCGGATTTGTTGAAAAGATATTCACAATTAGATTCAAATATTTTTGGTCTCACAAAAATCCAGTTTATTTTGCACCCGGTATGTTCAATTGAAGTTTGAAATCGAATTATCGAACTACCGCGCCATTTTCAATTCCTTTTATAATTATAAATAATTATTTATATTCTAACAACGACGTATATAAATATACGTTCGAATTCTATTAAAAATAAATTTTTCGTCGATATTATTTAAAATAATCATTTTAAATATTCAAAATTCACTGAAATTGCCAAAATAAAATTTTTAAAGTGGCTCGCATTTTCCGGGTTGTTACATTACCATAAGCCTGACGGATGGCAAGTTAGTACAATCATATAATTATCGATGATTTCAAGGCAGGATAGGCGGTGATATACAGTCATGGATATTAATTGCTTTGCTTGTATCGTCTTGTATTGATCATTTGACATCAAAGGAGGCATCTCTTGGGTGCTTATCTGATGTTGGTTTAGCCCTTCGGGGCTTGTGCTTGAGGGATGTTGATCATGATTAGGATGGTCTACGCTGGATAACTAGCTGCTATGTCTGTTTTTTTCATTTGATTGTTTGTAAAGGCTATCACTATCAGATGTGGAGGTGACATGGTTGGTTTCTTCTCTATTGATGTTGGTAGATTAGATGATTGATCTACCTGCTTCTCATATACTTTATTGATGATGTTATACAACTATTTATCGCTCATTCATACTATTGTTTGATTCAAGGTTTTATGTCTTCTCTTACTACCTTGGGTTGTTCATCCAGTTGTGGATAGGCAAACTAGGTAGCAGGTGACAGGTTGTTGATATTGATAAGGACGATGATGTTGAGGATGACAAGCTGGAGACTTACGTATTATTTCCTACTACACATATCTTGTTGTTTTCACTTTTATGTTTGATGTATGCTGCTCTGAGTGATCTTATAGTGAGGCATCTTGTACAGAATTTGATGTTGTAATCCAATAATGCATAGATATTCTTTCTTAATGATATGAAAGTTTTTAAATTCTGTTAAATGATGCTTCACTATTACTGCCTGTTGTATATGTTCTATTATATTTTATCCTTACGCTGTGAGTTATACAACAGGTTCCGCTTGTGTTATCCTACCTTGATGATCGTCCATAGCTGCCTGACACGTCTTTTAGCGCACTATTCCTTTTGTTATGTGCAGAAGTTACTGACGGTCGTCGCATTTGGTATTGGAGCTCTGGTTAATCGATTTTAGCCAAAGTTCAAAGACGTAATGACGTATGAGAGACGTATTTGAATTTTCTGATTGATGTTACTATATGTTAGTATATGGTACAGTAGAGCTTGAATTCCACTGCAGTTTTCTTATGTGTGGACTAATCATTTTATCTTTCATATTTAGAATTAGTCGTCGATCTTCGAGACATACTGCTAGGAAAGAGACTGTTCCAGGAGGATGAGACGGCGGTATACCTGATTACCCAGCTATGTTCGAGGCTATTATGGCAGCGATCATAAGGAGGGTGCCTGCTCCAAGAGCAGTCACGGTAGATGTTGGGGTTCAGGTGCAGGTACTAAGGGTGGTTGACTTCGCAAAGCTATGTAAGGATTTCACTGCTTTTGATGTGAAGCCATTCAAAGGGACTTAACCGACAGTCGAGATTCAAGGGTGGCTTGATACTTGCATTCGGATTTTTGGAGATTTGGGTATTGAGGATGCGACTAATAGGAAGCTTGCATCAAGGCAGCAGCACGACAGAGCCGTGGATTGGTGGAACTCTGTCACTTTAGAGACTCTAGAAGATGAGATTACTTGGGATCATTTCAGAGTTAAGTTTGAAACGAAATTCATTTCTACCGCCCGGAAGTCATTTCTGTTCAAGAAATTTGTGGAGCCAATACAGAATGGTAGACCAGTGTTGGATTATGTTCTGACTTTGAAGCCTTATCCAAGTATGCTCGTTCGTATATTGATACTGCTTACCAGAAGAATGAGAAGTTCGTCATGGGCTTGGATAAATATCTAAGGAATTAGTTAGTTGATCATCTTGATGACTCCTATAAGAAGATCGTGGAGAAAGCTTTGAGGCACGAGAGTTTGTCCAACGAAGAAGATGTTGTTGCAACCAAAGAGGAACTGAAACCACAACAGGATGGTAATAATAAGAAAAGGAAACAACAACAGCAGAAAGGAAAGAGTGGCCAAAAGAAACCAAAAAGCGAGGTGATTTGCTTTAACTACCAGCAGAAGGGCCATTTCTCCAAGGATTGCAAGAATCCAAAAGCTGAAATTAACTGTGGAAAGCTTAGGCATGATAAGAAGGATTGTCGAGAACCAGCTAAGGGTATGAAAATAGTGAAGGAGTATGCTTTGGAAGCCATGCCATCTTCATCAAGAGCTCCTACGGAAGAGGAGAAAGGTAAGAGTGTTATTGTTCAAGGTACGCTTTCTGTTGGAGGTGTTTCAGTTCGAGTGTTGTTTAATATTAGAGCATTGCATTCTTTCATTTTCAATGAGCTTTTGTGCTGCTTGGGTTTGGAACCCAAGATTTGTGATAGACCTTTGGTTGTGACTAAACTATTTAGGAGTTCATGTAGTCTTTGTATGTTTTGTCGTGGTCTGGTGTTATCAAGTCATGGTTTCTCTTTTGTATGTGATTGCCTTGCTTTGAACATAGCTGGGTTTCAGATCATTTTGGGTATGGACTGGCTCAACAGGTATGCAGCTAAAGTAGATTGCGAGAAGCTCGAGATGACAGTTGGAAATGTGGAAGGACAAATGGTTGTGATTTGATGTAAGCCAGAAGATGGGGTCTTCGTAAGATTTTTGTATTCACATGTGATTTCACGAGAAGACTTGTCTTCTGTGTCGATCGCTAGTGAGTTTAATGATGTCTTTGAAGAGGTCAAAGGTTTGCCGCCACATCGCGATATGGAGTTCATGATCGTTTTGGTCGAAGGTGCTAGACCTATCGTTATGGCCCTTAGGCGTAGGGGTGAGCAATATTCGGTTCCAACCGAATTAACCGACCAAACCGGTTCATTTCGGTAGGTTCGGTTTGGTTTCAAAACTTAATCGGTTTGGAAAATATATATTTTTGGTTATCGGTTTAACCGAATTAACCGAACTTGTAATTTATTATCCAATTTTATGATATTGTTGTACTTTAAATAATTAGTTTAGCTATATAATAAAAAGACATTTGTGGCAAATAGATCATATCTTATCATAAACACAAAATTTACTATATAAACTTTCTCCAAATATGAATTTATGGTTTCCTTTGAGTGAATGCATCATTTGAATTGTAATATATCCTTCAAGTTCGGTTAAATCGGTTACCGACCGAATTAACCGAAATTAATTTGGTTCGGTTCGGTTCGGTTTGGAAAATTCTCGGTTTCAATTCGGTTTTTGTTTTTTTACGTCCAAACCAACCGAACCGACCGAACGCTCACCCCTACTTAGGCGGATGACGCCTAGAGAACAGCGAGAGTTAGAGGTGCAAGTTCATGACCTTTTAAGTAAATGATTCATTCAGAGACACATGTCCGAATGAGGTGCACCAATTGTGTTTTCAACCAAGGATGGTGGATCTTTGAGATTGTGTGCGGATTATCGTGAGCTGAACAAGGTGACCAAGAAGAACAAGTATCCTTTACCGAGGATAGATGACTTGTTTGATCAGCTCCACGAGGCTAGGGTGTTTTCCCAAATGGATTTGGCAACGATATTTAAACAGTTGAGAGTGGAAAAGGATAGTGTGTCGAAGACAGCTTTTGACGCCGTCAGGTTTCTTTGAGTGGCTGGTGATGCCATTTGTATTGACTAACGCACCAACATATTTCATGGATCTTATCAATAGGGTTTCAGAGATTAGTTGAACAAGTTCGTGTTTGTGTTCGTGGATGATATCCTGGTTTACTCCTAGAATGAGGAAGAGCATAAGACACATTTGTGAGTTGTTTTGGAAATCTTGCGAAAGCATCAGTTAAGAGATAAATTTTCGAAGTGTCAATTCTGGAAGGGAAAAGTGTGGTTCTTAGGCCATGTTGTTTCTGGAAAAGGAATAGCGGTAGATCCTTCTATGGTGGCAGCAATCCAGGATTGGGACAGACCTAAGAATGTGACAGATGTTAGGAGTTTCCTTGGGTTGGAGGGATATTATCATCGGTTTATCAAGAATTTCTCCAAGATAGTTGCACCATCAACAGGATTGACGAAGAAGAATTAAGTGTTTACATGGGATGCAAAGTGTGACCAAGCTTTCGGAATCCTGAAGGAGAGGATGATGAGTGCTCCTGTTTTGACAATTCCGAGCGGGGATAAAGAAATGGTGGTGTACACTGATACATGTGGTACTGGACTTGGAGCAGTGCTGATGCAGAAGGATAGAGTTGTGGCCTATACGAGTCGACAACCGAAGCCGCATGAAAGGAATTATCTGACTCATGATTTGGAATTAGCAGAAACTTTGTTTGCTCTAAAGATGGAGACGTTACCTGTTGGAGTTCGATTCTAGCTGTTTATAGATCACAAGTCCTTGAAGTATCTTTTCTCCCAAAAGGATTTGAATCTTCGACAGGAGCGCTAGCTAGAGTATTTGGCATCTTATGATTTTGGTATAGCCTATACTCCTGGTAAAGGTAACGCAGTTGCGGATGCATTAAGTCGAGACATGCATGTTTCGGAGCTATGTTTTCGGAATGGAAGCACCTCCAGTGCTTGGCAGGATTTGATTTCAGGCCAAGGTGTGAGTAAGAGCCTGAAATGTTGGCAAGCTTATCGATAAGACTTATCTCATTGAACGGATTGGAAAAAGCCAAAAGCGTGATGAAAAGCTTGTCGAGTTCATCCAGAAGTTGGAACCAGAGGATAAGGAATTCAAAGTTGATCGAGAGGGTTGGCTTCGAAAGAAAGGACGCCTGATTATTCCTCATATTGATGGATTGAGAGATGAGGTTATGAGGGAATGTCGTTACTCGAAGTTGACGAATCATCTTGGTGGTAATAAGATGTATCAGGACATGAAGCGTGTTTACTACTGAGAAGGAATGAAGAGGGAGGTTGGAAAGTTTATTTCCAAATGCATGAACTTTCAGTTGATGAAAGCTAAACAGAAGAAGCCGAGTGGATTGCCTTAGCCATTGGAACCTTCCTACGTGTAACGACCAGGCATTTTCGATCCCGAAAATCGACATATAAACACCATGTCGAACACTAAAGCATCGAAAACACCGGAACATTAATAGAAAGAAATTAGAGGATGAGATAAGAAAAGAAAGAAATATTAGAATAGAAGAAGAAGAAGAAGAACCAACACAACACAGAGTCTCACATCTTAGCGGAACAAATATAATACATAAATAACTTTATTGAAAACTTGAAGTAATATACTTACACACATCAGAGTACAATAGAAAAATCTGAACAGTTATAACAACATGTCCTCAAATACAACACACAACGGCATATACTAGATAAAATCATACGTCTGAACTTTTCCAGCACGTCTTCTGAACTTCGTATTATCCAATAACCTGATCCTGTACAAACAGGTCTAACCCGAGCATTTCAAATACCGGATCAGTCTGGTGAACCAGAGTGAGAAAAACTCGCACAATTTAAGGGGGTCATCCAACTTGATTTTAAAGTTCAAAATCTTTTCGAAAGAAAGGGATAATCGTAAGACCAAATCCACACATAAATACGGATGGTTTTTACCTTACGATAACCCCAAAAAGTTTTGAAAATCAATACTTTTCTGATATTATAATAGTGTCTAAATACAAATAAATAACAATCTAGCAGAATGCTTGCATCTCACGCTCCACATATATAGTATACAATCAAAACGGTGGGTACTTATTGAAGATTGGATTCCGACTATGACAAGGTATGGAACCACCTGCCGATAGTGTATCTCTAGAGAGGAATACACTGGGTTCAACAAGAATGTCTTGCAACCCGGCCCACACATGATCGACCACTCATTTCTCTTGAGTGTATCGAATATATTGCCACCTACGGTTTGTACCAACATAACCATTCCCAGGAGATACAGAAATGAAAAGAAGTAACAAAATGAATATTCTCTAGATGCTGACAATACACCCTAATGTAATAACCCGGAAATCTGGGCCAGTTTAAAATTTTTATTTTGGCAATTTTAGCGAATTTTGAACATTTAAAATAGATTATTTTAAATAATATCGACGAGAAATTTATTTTGAATATAATTCGAACGTATATATTATACGCATCGTCGTTAGAATATAAATATTTATATATATAATTATAAATAGAATTGAAAATGGCGCGGTAGTTTGATAATTCGATTTCAAACTTCAATTGGATGTACCGGGTGCAAAACAATCCGGATTTTAGTGAAACCAAAAATCATTAGGATCTAATTGATGATATCTTTCCAACGAATCCGAAAAATCAAAATTTCATAGCGGGAATCAAAAGATATGTCCAGTTGAAAATTCTGAATAGTCGCTATGGAATTCAGGCCCTTAAAAATAGACATTTGGCAAACGACCTCGGATTTCGACGAAACCACTTTTGTTGGGTCCGTGATGTCAAATTATTGCTAGGTTTCAAATTTCATAATTTTTCGAATCAATATGTGAGCGTGGAAAAGGAAAACGCGTTTGACTAGTTTCAGTTGATTTTAATCGACTGGAAATTGGCCATTTTTCAAACGGTCTCAGAATTCGACGAAACTAGTTTTGTTAGGACCGTATCGTCAATACGAAGTTAGAAAATATTTTTCGAGAATTTTTAGAGTTAGTATGTGACCCCGGTAATTTGAAATTTACGTTTAAAATTCAATATAGTGATTTAAATGTAAATTCAACGGAAACCGATTGTAACGGCCGAATTGGCTTGCGAAACATATCCCATTGTGTTCGGAATGGGGACATTATGCTAGAGGCGACAGTCATTGGGTTTGATTCGGGGTTCGGGACAAAAGTCAACTTAAGGAGAAAGTAAATTAAAATTTAATTAAATATATATAAACCTTACCCTTACCCCTTCACTCTATTTTCTCTCTCCCCAGTCAAAAGTCGTTCTTCAGAAAGGTATAAAAAATAAAAAAAAGAACCCCCGATCCCCTTTTCAGCCGTCACTCCTACCTCGTGCTTCACCGCTGATCATCCCCGTTCGCCGCCCTCCCCCTGTCCTTCTCCGATTATCCCCGAGTCCCTACAGCCCGTGCTCCTAACTCGTATGCCCCAATTCGAGACCCCAAGCAAAAAGAACCGCCGCCAGCACCGTCGAGTGCCACCTCAGACCACCGAGACTCCCTCCCTTCCTCCAGCCTCGCGCGAGCCAACCACCGTACTCCTCCAGGGCCCTAGCCGCCGCCACCAGCGCATAAACCCCCCCCCCCCCTCTTCAGGCGACAGCGATGAACCTCTCCCCCTTCAAAGCAAAGGTAAAGTTTAATTATTTTATTTTGTTTATTTCAGTTTCTTTTAATTAATTATTTTATATAAAACTGAAAAATATAATGATGATTTTTAACATCGAAAAGTGATGATTTTTTTATTTATAACGAAAAAGTTTGATTTTTAAATAACGAAAAAGTTTGACTTTTAATAAAAGTAAATATAATTCATTATAGAAAAAGTAAATATAATTCATTATAGAAAAAGTAAATATACTTTGTTATAGAAAAGGAAAATGTACTTTGTTTCGAAAATGTTGTTTTTATAATATAAACAACTTTGTTTTAAAAATATAAATGGCTTTGTTTTTAAAATAAATAGCATAGTTGTAAAAATGTAAATATATGATTTTTATATATGTATGATTATAAAAATATAATCTTCATATATGAAGTAGCGATAAAAAATATGATTTTTATTGTTTAAATAGCGATATAAAAATATGATTTTTTTTATATATATAGATTGGAAATAAAATGTGATTTTTATATACATAACAACAATATAAAAATGTGATTTTTATATATGTAGCGAATTAAAAATATGATTTTTATATATTGAATAGCGAGGTAAAAATATGATTTTTATATATTGAATAGCATAGTAAAAATTCGATTTTTATATATTGAATAGCAATATAAAAATGTGATTTTTATATATATAGTGGCTACGGGCAACAAAGATGATAAAAAGGCGAGCACGGTGAAGATGTTCTATATAAGAAGTGCCGTGAAGTTGGATAGCTATATGTGAGAACTTCTCACTCTTTAATTTCTTTTTTTAGTTATATATATACTAGGATGCAAACGGTTTTTAGTAGCACCCGACACCCGTCATCCACAGACCATGGATGGATTGTTTGTTTAATTGTTTGGTTGTGTAGTTGGTTAGATTATTTGGTTTGAATTGAATTGTTTGGTGAAATGAAATTGATTTGATTGATGTGTGAATGGCGTGGGCCTTCACTAGACCGGGGATAAGGCTAGGCCTTGTCCCGTTTCTAGTATCGTGCCGTTATGCCGTCGAAATTTTCTAAAATGAGTTAGAAAAATAAAAATATCATTTTATTGTGTAAATGAATAATAGAAATTCATGTGTTGGAATAAAATGTTTTATCATTAAAAATATAATTTTTAACATGAATATGAATAAATGAATATTTATAAACAAATCGGCCGATTTGTTTATATACACTAATTTGAATGACATTGATTGGGTCGATAAATTTTACACATCGCCCAACTGCACAAATAAAAATCTGTGTTTGATTGCTTGAAACCCCACACGGGTATTGGGATGATATTTGACGTACACTAATCCTGATTGTTTAGTTGTATGTCGATCGATTGATTGACAGGCTGTTATAAGCGTTGAATATTTATATTTGATGCTTATACAGAGTAGAATGCACTTTGGATGATGGTTGATTATTCATCGATGTTGATATATACATGTATTGTAGAAAATCCATATAATTAACATTATATGGTAATTGATTGGGCCTCATTCCAGTTTTAAAACAGAAATATTTGAAAAGGAAATATTTGAAATAGAACAGTTGAAAATAGGAATATACGAAGCCGTATTGAATAGATTGACGCCATTTTGACGTGAACGATATTTATATCGATTTTATTCATTCTTCAATGAATATTGAATAGATTTGAAATTCGAACAATATTGAAATGAATTGAAATTTGAATTATAAGAATTGAAATTCGAATTAAACTGAATTGATTTGAAATTCGAAATACACTGAAAGGATTTGAAATTGAATATAAATAAATTCGAATTGAAATTGAATATAAATGAATTCGAATAGAAATGAATTCGAATTGGAATTGAATTGAATTGAAAACGAACTGAAATTGAATTAGAAATCAATTTGAATTGAAATCAATTTGAAATGAATTTAAAATGAATTTAAATTGCAATATTCAATTTTGATTTGAAAATTGAATATGAAGTTGAAACCGTTTTGAAAATGAATTTAAAACGATTTATAAAGCACGTTTTGAATTGAAATCGACGAAGTATATATTTTATATATATAATATAATGGCCTGAATAGAACGCGCCGCGCCGCGGCAGTTCGCGAATTTCGACCATTAACTTCGAACGGATATTACGGGAGATCCGACCGTCGGATCCTCCTGAAACCGGAACCGTTGGGTTCGTATCGAAAAGAGCTTTCTAACGAATATTAGAAATTAGAAATCTAACGGTTGGATTTGGAATTATGTCCAAATCAAATTTGAAAAAAGTCGTTGTAAGTGCAGTTCGATGGCCGTTGATGGAAATCGACTGTACGGGCCTTGATAAAATTATTAAAAATAGTAATAATTTGTGTAAAATCATAAGAAACGATTTAGAAAGAATCAAGATGAAATACTCCATATTTGAAAAGATAAAAATAGATTTTTATCGAAATGAACTAGTTTTGAACGAGAATTATAATTCTATTTATTTTTAAATAAATAAATTGAATTTGAAAAAGGTTTTAAAAATAACCAGAATTTCCAATGATTGCATTGGAGTGGATTTGAATCGAAATTGTCTTCAGAATATTTCGATGTTGGAATTCGTGATTATACAGATGTTGTTATGGAAATTTGAAAGATATATATATTGATATCGTTATTTCCAATACGACATTTGTTAATCGTAGAATTTGATATTGAATATAAGCCGATATATTTTCTATTCAGAGCCTTGTATTGAATATCAAATGTGATTTGGGTTTGTCGTGAATGGTGTCTTCATTAACACTGTTCTTGAACCCAGTTGAGAAAAGATTAAATCTTTTTATTTAGATTTAATGAAGTGTACCAATTAAATAATATTTAATTGGAATTGAATCGATATTGATTTTTGGGTTTATCGTGGACGGTGTTTTAAATAACACTCGTTCTTTAACCCGATAATTAATGAATGTGATTTTGGGTTTATCGTGAACCGTGTTTTAAATGTCACTGATTCTTTAACCTAGTTAGCGATTAAAACTAAGTGGACTTTTAATGAATCTTTAATTAGATTGAAATGATCGAGAATGGAGTATCACCAGTTTTTCTCCAAGCGATAGTTAAATCTTTAATTAGATTTGAACGTGAAATGGTAATTGAATTTACCGATAACCCCGTGGTAATAGATATGAAGTATTACCAGTTTTACTCCATGGGATGAATAGGTTGGGATTGGGAAATTAAAACAAATGATTACTTGGTAAGGTTCGTTAATCCCGACTAGTTGAATCGAAATTCAAAAAGATGATTAAAGAATAAATTCAAGGAACTTATCTTGGATAAAATTAATGGGAACCTTTCCCTATGAATGTGAAATCAGAAACTAACTGTCGGTTAGCTAAGCAGAATGGTTTTCTGGATATTGATCTGATGTTGGTTTCGGCCTTCGGGGTTAATATTTGGGGAATTATTCTCTTGATTAATTTACGGTTAGTGACTGATGAATTGGAATGAGGCGTATGTTGTGTTTGTGTAACACTTATTTAAAATAAACGTGAGTTATTCAGAAATAAGTTATGAAGAAATGGGAAGGATTTTTGATGAGTACGAACGAAACTTTGTGAACGATAACGAAATTGGATTAGTTCATGATACACAAGTTGAAGAGGTGCCTGTCGCGATTCAGCATCGAGCGGTTACAGCTCCGCGTCCTTCTCCAGTAAATCAACGACCTAGCAATAGTGCTCAAACATTGAATTCTCCTACTCCAGAATTTTCGTCTAAGGATTTGCTGGCCCTCGTAAAATCCTATATTGAGGTTGAAAAGAGAGATGAGTTGCTAATGGAAAGTGGAGGGGGTTTAACATATGAAGAAAGATAGGAAATGATCACGAGGCTATACAACAACCATCGTTCCCGACCCACTACATGAACATCGGTTGAAATCCAAATAGCTAATCGTCATTTTGCAGATGCTTGTGATCGGTACACAAAGATTATCAAAACTGTTGAAGACGAGAACATATTTAAAACAAATCAAGCAACATATGATTCTCGTTACCTTTTCGAGTATGGTGAGGAGTTCATTGGTTACAAAGCGTATAAACTCCGCTACAGTTGGTTGACCTGCTATGGAACTGAGTAGGCTTATGGTATTGTGATTTTATTGTTGTTTTACTGTCTATTTAATTTGATGTTTGTGCGTAGAATATGGAGTTATCTGTAAACCTTGTTATGTTGGCGTGCTATTTAAGAATTTTGCATTTCTACACGAGAAGAGGGAAACCTTGTTCAACATCAAATTCAAACGTTATTACATTCCAAACAACACTTACAGGAACTAGAACAACAGAACATACCAGCTCTACACAAAAACATTCTCTACACAGAAATACAGTCTCTACACATAACCAAATGCAGTCTCTACACAGAAACATAATCAAAACGTACTCAAAATACATCGAAAGTACATAATAATGGTAGTCAACAAATATAGAACGCATACTCAAACAACAGGAACATACAACAGACAACTGCGAAAACGTAATACATCGAAAGTACATAATCATGGTAGTGAACAAATATAGAACATCTACTCAAACAACAGGAACATACAACTATCAACTAGGAAAACGTAATACAACAAAAGTACATAATAGTGGTAACTCCAACAGTAGGACCATACAACTGACAACTGCGAAAGTACAAAAAGTGGTAGTAACTCAGTCGTCCGAGTCATCTGAATGTGTACATGGACGTGTGTGGCGCCGAGGACGTCTCTCATCATCACCAACATCTGGAGGCTGACTGGACCCAGCACTAGACCTATGGTGGTAATACATCTGCAAGTCCTGAAGTCTCTTGCGCTCTGCCTCAAGATGGGCCTCTAAATGCGCCTGCTGCTGTCGTGCCTCCTCTGCAACACGACGTAGCTCACCATCATAGTAATCTAGGCTACGCCTATGCTCTATATAGCCCGTATGCCTAATCCCCATTTGCATATCATACAGATCATGATATGATATCTGTGTAGGATCCGGGTAATCGTGATGGGCCGGAGGATGAAACACGTCAACGTAACGATCCGGTCAAATGGTGGGCACTGCCATGGTCCATCCAAAATGACTGGCGGCCGCCACATGATCAGCTGCACGAAAACTCTGGCTGGGCTGGGTAATATCCTCGACAACAGGTGGACGTATGCCGTATCGTATAGCAGATGGCCCTACTAAATCAATCGATGCTGCATGCGTAATCGTGTCTGAGGACCCGGTGAAAAATCTACGCCAGAAGGTAAGGTAACACTCCCCGATAATAACAAAGCTCTCAGCCGTCCACCAACCTGCTGCCCTGGCTATATCTAGCTGCTCCGTCGGGTAAATCATACACCGATAAGTATGTGGGTGTGGATCATCCGGAATAGCATCGAAGTCATACAACTGTCTCCAGCACCTCTCACCAAGATACCAATAAGCACCTAGCGCCACGGGATAAGATATAAGTGGAAATCTCCGTCCGGCAAGCATCCTAGCAATCTGTATGATCTCAAGATCGAATGATGTACTCTGCTCAAATGGATGCCATATAATCAGATCCCTATACATCCTCAGCTCGATCTGGTTATGGGCAACGGGATACACATGGTGTGACTCATTATCCCTGGACCCCCGGTTGTCCGCAGTCCAAAAGCATATACGGGGAAAAAAGGTCGATGGGTCTGCAGTACGGGTGATAAAATGAAAGTTCCTAGAGTACTCAAAGTACCAATACTGTAACAACTCCCAGAATCCAAATAAAGAAACCTAAGAATCAGAGATGGTGCACTGCATGTCGAGACATCTGTATAGGTATGCAAGGATAGGTGTGCCCCAATCATATAAAATCGCCCCATCGGCATTTAACTCAGCCGCGACCTCAAGAAACCCCATTGGCAAACTACTGCTCGAGGAACTAAAGAACAGGTTACCCATAAGGTATAACACAAATAATCGAGCAAGCTCCAAGTTGTCATCAACGGAGTACTGACCGAGTATGTTGTCCATGGCCGCACGGATGGTGCTCACTCTAATAGCGCCTTCTGCCTGATACGACGCAGCAGAAACATCAAAATGAGGCAGTAGATCATGAACAAGTGCACGATCACGCCATCGACCATCGTCATAAGGCAGACGGGGATAAGCACCTACTCCAATGCTAATACCAGTAAGCATGGAGAAATCAAGCGGTGTAAGTCCTAACTCACCATAAGGAAAGTGAAATGTGTGGGTGGTTTTGTACCACCGTAGAGCAATGGCCGCACACAATTGGACATCGACATTTATAACATGGTTTATTCCTAAAATTGCAAAGCACACAATAAGATAAAATATGACTACTAAATTATCCACTTGTTTCATTAAAAGGTCTTTAATATTACCTAGAAAAAATTGAAATCCAAGAGCATGTAACAGTCCTGCGACCCCCTCCTTACCCGCCAAGTGTGCATGATAATATCTAAGTGTGGTCGCTAACGAACCACGTGAACGTATATTCCGCGACTGTCAACGGTTCAACAAAATGTTATACTATCTACCCAATATCTAATACTCAAAGAATACTATTTAAATAATACTAAAAATACTTACAGCCAAACTCGACTGCGTGCTAACATGTGCTTCGTCTTCTAGAAGAATGCGAAAGTTGGATGAAGAAATTATCATAGTTTTTACAAAAAAAAAATAGCGACTTCGTATGTAAGCGGAGTTCAAATATGAGAATATAGGCTGGTTTTTTCTAAGTACAACTGGTAGTCACCTTGCAGAACTACAGCGTTCGATCATAGGGAAATATGTCCATGTATTTCACACTGTCCGTAATTTAAGTGAGAGTCTACTGGTCGAAGTCTCATCAGGTTCTGAGGCAATATGAAGAAATAACTGCAATTTTACAAAAAGAATAGCGACTTTGTGTGTAGGCAGAGTTCAAATATGCGAATATAGCTTGTTATTTACTAAGTACAACTGTTAGTCACCTTGGAGACCAACAATGTTTGATCATAGGACGAAACATTCCAATATTCCATACTGTCCATAATTTAGGTAAGAGTCTACCGGTCGAAGTCTCGTCCGCTTCCGAGGTAGTATGAAGAAATTATTGCAGTTTTTACAAAAAAAATAGCAACTTCGTATGTAGGCGGAGTTCAAATATGAGAATATAGCATGTTATTTTACAAGTACAACTAGTAGTCTCCTTGGAGAATAACAATGTTCAATCACAGAGCAAAACATCCAAGTATTTCACACTTTCCGTAATTTAGTTGGGAATCTATCGCTCGAAGTCTCATCCGGGTCCGAGGCAGTATGAAGAAATTACTACAATTTTTACAAATAAAATAACAACTTCGTATGTAAGCAGATTTCAAATATGGGAATATGGAGACGGCGGAAACGGGATGATCTTTTGTGGAAAATGAAGACAATAGAAGGTAGATCGAAATTTTTGGACGACTGGTGAATTACTTGAAGGGTTAAGGGCATTTTGGAAAGTTCAAAAAAAAACCAAGTAATTTAGTGAAATGAGTTTTCATTATTAGTAGTAAATAAACATATATGTGTGGGGGGGGGGGGGGGGAGGGGGGGGCACGCGCAATTATTTCAATTAATTGTTGGGTAATAATGATACAAACTTCATAATCAAAATATGATGATGTAATTAAAGCACCTTCTTAGAGTGTTTCTAACATGACGTGGGTATTAAAGAGGAAGAACTAATTTGAAAACCTAAACTTGTTACGCTCTACAAACAGAGAAAACAAGCCTTTTCAATTTATTTGTTAATGTCTACAAACGGGAGTCTAAAACCTATTTATAACATAAACAGGTTTCAAATTCACGTTCATAAGGTATTTTAAGACCTTTTATTCCTGAATGGTAATTAAAAAAACCGGTTAAAGTTAAAAAAAAAACCTTTTATATTAGAGGTGGACGCGGTTCGGTCTACTGTGGTTTGGAGTCCAAACCGTTTCCGCAACACATCAAACGATTAATTAAAAATATAAACCATTATACTAATCGTTCAAACGGTTTGGTTTTTGTTTTATTGTAATACGGTCCAGTTTTGGATTGATCCGGTTTAAATCTGTATTAAATATGAAATAAGAGAATTACTTCGATCAACAATCAACTTACAATTGTATGACGCTGTTACTTAAAGGTTAAAAAAATACTTCAATTTTACGTGTAATGAACGATAAAATTGTTTTAGTAAACAAACCAAACATTAGCGTTAACTAATGCATAAACATTAAGTAAGCTAACTCAAATAAGATTGTAATTAGTATTATCCAAAAAAACGATATGGAAACTATCATACAGAAACTTTTTTTTTTTTTTTTTTGGTGATAACAATTATTATTAGTATAACAACAATGTATGCTGAAAATAGAATATACATCGCAAAAATAAAAAATTAGATAAGAATTAGTTATATTTTTGTCATAAGATTATTAATGCATTATTCGATTCGGTTCGGTTGAATACTGTTGAATCAACAACTCAATCCGCAACCAAACTCTATCATTACGGATCGGTTCGCTTTGTGGTATTTGCTTTAGAGAGAGGATTCGCTTTGGTTTCCCGCACCATGTCTACGATCCGATCTGGACGGTTTCCGTATTGCGGTGCGGTTTATTTCTACCTCTGTTTTGTACGCTCTAGGGCAAATCCTAATTAAACATTTTTACAAATACAAGCTTGTTGGTTCACTTTATGGTATTTGCTTTAAAGAGATGATTCACTTCGGTTTTCCGCACCGTTTCTACGATCCGATCTAGACGGTTTCCGTATTGCGGTGCAGTTTATTTCTACCTCTGTTTTGTATGCTCCTACTGGAGATCCTCCTAGGGCAAATCGTAATTAAACATTTTTACTCCTAGGGCAAATCGTAATTAAACATTTTTACAAATACAAGCTTGTGATCGAGGAAGTGAAGTATTTAATATTATTTAGGCTTGTGGTGAATAGGGTGAATAATGGGTAAAGCTCCAGCTAGTAGTGAAGATATTTAGTCCATAAAAAATTAAGAAAAGAAAAACATAAAATATAACAATTATACTATTAGTATAAATAAATAGCAATATTCATCGATGTACATATGAAATATAAGACCAAGAATTACATTTTTATCAAACAAAGATCACAAAATTCTACACATCTTGAAAAGGATAAGCAATGGGTTATCTTTTTCACCATAGGCAGTATAACTGAAAATATGTTTTTTGGCTGCATAGAGAGCATGCAGTATGCATACACTATCGTCACCTGAGCCTTATTTTCTCATTTGGAAATATGACATTAGGATTTCGAATATGAGGATTCAAAGCTAGTAGTTCTTTCCACTTGCCACCATCTCCAAGAATTCGAGAAGATATACTCCAAAGTGTATCCCCTGGTTTTGCAGTTGTGCTACTATTCATCTCTGAGGAAGAACCAGGTTTGGATATAGGCTTGGCTTTCATAAATGGATGCTTATTGGATTTACCCATACCCGTAGCAAGCAGCCACCTTGAACCAGACTTCTGCTGTGTAGGATTACCCCATGGCTTCTTCTTACCCGGTTCATTTTTTATGCCCGCAACATGAACCTCTGTAACCTTAAACTGAGGCACAACTTCCTCTTCTTTCCTTGGTTCTTCCGCAACGCCTTTGTTCAATAACTCAGTACTACCAACACCACGACCATCATCATCATCGTCATATGTAACACTATTTCCTTCTTCAGACAGCTTATAAATTCGGGGTTTTGGGGGAACAAATACCCGCTCCACTTGAATCAAAGAAAGCATTGGGGTACCAACGGGTTCATAATTACGTAACGGGTCACGGAGCTGAACCATAAGAGCAACTGTAAAATTATTACCAAGTAAACCCCATTTTTTACTTTTACCTTTACTGTTTTTTCCCTTAACTACCATTTCTGAAGAACGGGCATGATGGGCAGCAAGAATTTTAGATGTTCGATCACTGACTATGCCATCATCATTATCTTCATCGATGATCCCTGAATCTAACCGCATCCATTCATCTAGGGTTATCGATAAACCCATTAAACCATCAAGGTCATCGCTGTTATCTTTGACATTCAGTAGCTGAAGTCCTCCTGTGCTGTCCATTGTACCTTCTCCTTCAAACGCCGAGATGTTGTCAATGGATTTAGGGCTGATGTTTGATGGGGCTTCTGTATATGACATGCCTGATTGAATTCTGAGCCCTTCGACTGACAGTGATTCGATTTTGTCCATTGCAGATGGTGCGAGATCTTGTAATGATACATACTCTGAAACGGAATTGGTGCTTCTGTTTTTGGCTTTTTTAGTGGACGTTTGGTTATTAGCCAAGGGCTCTTTTCCTGATTTTGAATTTTGGGAGTGTTCCTGCCTGAAAACGATGGAAAAGTACTTATTGGCATGATTAATTCAGTATTATAGCCACATTTTTTTACCATTCGCATTTCAGGAAAACAAAGTAGCACTGCAGGTTTATAACTAACCAACTTCGCAACTTGATTATTAACCAAATTATTATTACCCAACATGACACCCTACTAGATGTTTATTTGGAATTTCCCAAGCTCTCATTGTTATTCTGCATTTGTTGCATTTTGGCATCTGAACACTTTTTGTTTTTGTTCCTTTTGTGTTGGAAAGCCTGTACCAACTATTTCAGTAATAAATTTCCAGAACATTTCTAGTTATTCCAAAATTTCAACACTTTTCTGATCAAATTTTAAAAAGATGAATAAGTAATATACTGTTAATGTTCTTAATTTTTTAATTTCTTACATAAAGATTCTATCTAATTTCATCCTCACATTTTGTCTATTACATATAAGACAAAATTTCATTTAAATATATAAATACATCAATCACATAGCATAATTTATACTCATAAACAGTAATCACAAGTTCAAAGTTTAATTCATTTACATCAACATACTTACCCATATTGCATTGTAATGGTAACGTCATGCGCCTACCAGTGTTACCGACGCGCTCGCCTAGGCGCGCTTAGACACCAAAAAGCCCTACGCACAGGCCTAGGGCTTTTTACTTCATCAAGGCGCCAGCGATACACGAGGCGTCAAAAAAGCGCTAAAAAAGCGAAGCCATGAAAAAGCATGCTTCAATGATGTCGAATAATTTAGTGCTTCAGGCCCAAAATGGAGCCCGACTGCGGCCAGTTCGTGAACACTAGGGCAACATCGAACAAAAAAAATTGATCGAATCTTGCTTACGAATCTCGACTTTGATTCTACAGTCGTTTTTCCTCATCTACCGTCACCGCCTTGTCAAATCCTAAGCTCGAACCCTCCTACTGATCTCGATTTTGAATTATTGTTGCTGGTCTCGATCTCGAGGTAAGCTAAACTGAATTAAATTTAATTTGGATTAAATTTTAGTTTAAAGTTTCTAATTTTAGCTTAGTTTATATATTAGTCGACTGTCTACAGTTTACGTGATGTCTACGATTTATAGTTCTTAAGCTGAAATTAAAATTGAATTTTAAGTTTTAACTTTTTAAGTTTTGACATAAATCTTCAAATTGAATTTTCAGCTTTAGCTTTTAATGTTAAATTGAATTTCAAGTCGAAATTAAAATTGCGCATAAAAATGAATTTTAACATAAAACATTAAACTGAATTTTGAGTTTTAACTTTTGATGTTAAATTGAGTTTTAAGTTGAAATTAAAATTAAACATAGAACTTTGAATTGAATTTTAACTTTTAATGTTAAACTGAATTTTAAGTCGAAAGTAAGATTGAATGCAAAATTTAAAGTTGAATTTCTAAGTTGAGATTTAAGTTTCAACTTTTAGTGTAAATTTGAATTGAAGGTTTAAACTTTTAAGTTATAATTTTAAGTTGAAATTAAAATTGAATTTTAGGTTTTAACCTTTACGTTTTAACACAAAACTTTGAACTTCAAAATTTAAATTTGTGTTTAATGGCATGATGTTTTAAAATCAATATTGCATTTATATGCAACTTTTCAAAGCCAAAATTTGAGTTTTATGCTATTTTTAGGGTGAAGTTTTTTAGCTGTAAAAAAGCAAAACTGATGCTCAAGGCGCCCAATAAATCCCTAGACACAAAAAAGCACTAGTCGAAGGCCTGGGGCTTTTTCGTCTAGACTACTATGGCGCCTGCATTTCAAAATTTATTTAATTATTACAAAACACTCCACAATATCACTCAACATTGTACATCTAAGTCAATATGTATAAATTAATTGTGCTATTTTGAATTTAATAAATAAAATTAATTTATAAATCGTTGTTAATTCATCTACTTAATGCTAAATATGATATTTAAAATGTATATCATTTTCCTACCGGTAATGGAGGTAAACTGGTTTTTCATTCAAATATAAAGCTAAATAAGTCGCACAAGATAAATAGCATATGTAAACAATAATAGCAAAATTAATATATATTATTCATTTATTTCGGTAAATTTACCATACATTGCAGAAGAAAATTTTCATTTTCAAATACCTTAATTTTAACATTTCTACAACTATTTACCAAATCCCCTCAATCTTTTCATGGCATTCTGTTTTTAAATCCATACGTTTAAACTGCTCATGAAATCTTAAATTCAAATTATCTTAGTGAATATTTAATCCATTTCTCTAATAGCTTTTAAAAGTATATGCCAATTTTACCACGTATCCATACTAAAAAGTTTTTTTTTCCCATTCAACTATAAAGATGAATAAATCACAAAATATAAATTATGCACATTAACAACGATAACAAAGTTAATTTGTAAATTAGTTATGATTTATTTGTGTTAGGAATTTATCATAAATTATATGATATAAATTTCTTTTTTAACGTCATCAACTTCGTAACAATTTTATATTTTTTTCTATAAATTTCTTTTCAATTTTTCCTGCTATAAATCTGTATAGTTAAACTAATTTCATGATTTTACATTTAACTTATTCAAACAAATTCCGCTAAATAGTATTTGCTAATTTATTCAATAAATTACTAACATACATCAGTTTCAAAAATATATAATGTATTCATATTAACATAAATGATAAAATTATTTTGTTTTTCAAATTAACACACCTATAAATTATCTGTGTAAGCTACAGAACATAAATTACACGCAAACAATACCAATAATTTTAATTTACAGTTAATATATTTCACACCAAAAAATGTATATATTGCATAACATTGTTCTCATTTAACAGTAAAATAATAAATACTATTTTTAATAATATTGTCGTGTGCAGCGTATGGGTTACATACTAGTATGTATTTTAAAATATAACCAATTTAAAGATTATTTGTATGCAATGGTAAAGAGATGTTAAGTTCCAAACCTTTCACATGACTCTAGAGCGGGAGCAGCCTCCCATGCAAGCTGTTCAATGGTTCTACCTGTGATTTCTTCAAGAGGCATCAACTTTTTCGCTTGTAGTGACAACTTTTCAATTCCAACTGATGCCAATTTCTGAAGAATATCCATTATACCAGAACCCATTTCAGCAGGCACAACTACTGGTCGAGAAATTTGCATGATCAAATTCCCATTATTCTTTGCATTAGCAAATAGAGTCGGGCTCATGGATCTTAAAAAGCCCCCATCACTTGTCTGAATGAAAGAACCCAATCCTTCTCCAAGTGGTGGCAATTCAGCTGGCTCTTCAGGCGGCAAATCTATTGGGCTACCAAATCCGCTTTTACTGCCAGGTGGAGACTGATGAAATGTGTCCTCATCTAAACCCCATTGACGCATCAAGGCTTCAGACTCTGCATCTTCAATCACTTTTGCTCTGGACTTGATTTCTTCAGCCTTTTGAAATTCCATTTCTGCTTCTTGAACAATTGTAGACAAATCAAAATCTTCTGCAAAATAATCACCCTCCACTGCTTCAGGTTCTTTTCCAATATCAAATATACTGCAGCTTGTGCTGGAGGGAATATTTTCTTCTGCAAACTGCTTCCATAGTCGCCCTCTTGGTGACTCTGGATCACTATCCAAGTTCAATCCTGCTGGGCTATGATCTATGCCAAGCATGTTTAAAAAATCCCTTGCAACAACATCATCATCATAATCATCCAAGCTTAAAGAGTTGCTCTTCAAAGTAACTCCTGATTTCAGCTCATTATGAATCATTTGATTTCTTGTCTCAGGTTCAACATGCATATCAAAACTGGCTGAACTACTAGATCTACAATTCAAATCATCATAAACATGTCCATACTCATTCATAACTCCTTGCAAGTCTAGCTCTCCGCCTAAACCATATGCATCAACTTCCACGTCCTCATGATCATTCCCAATCTTTTCTAATTCTAGTTCCAACTCCTTCAGTTGGTTTTCTAGTTCAAGCTCTATCTTCTTTGAATTTTGTTTCTCAACTTTTTCATTCTTAACTTTAACAGCTACTTCCTCTTCATCTCTGACCACGAATTTCATCTTTTCCAACAGTGGTTCCTCAATTACTTTCCCCCTTTTGAGTTCAGTCTTTTCCAAGTCTTGTTTTTTAACTTCATCGACTATCTCAAATTGTGCCTTTTTCAACCCTTTCTTCTTAAATATATTATCTAATTCAAACTCAATCCTTCGCAACTCCTGTATTCTAATTTCTTTATCCTTTGCTTTACTGTCTACTCCCTCTTTTTCATCCATCTCAACCCCTTTTTCAACCACATTAAACTCGGTCTCCCCACATTCTTTAATGTTATTTTGATCATTATCCAAATTAATATCATCCAAATCTGAAGCATCTGATTTCAAACTTGGAACCAAAACTTCATGCAAAATTTTGACATCATCAACAGACCTTGATCTATCCCTGCTCCTAGTAAAACTCCCAGTTCTCCCCACCCGTTTTTCATTTTTACTCTTCTCGTCACCACTGATAACATAAAACCCGAAACTCACATTCAAACTAGCTCCTTTCGCCTTGCCCGACAATCTAAAACTAGTACTCCATTTACCAACTCTCTTTTCTTCATCGTCCAGCTCATCCAAAGTCAACGGTAACAATCTAGTCAGATCAATCAAATTCACCCCCAAATCAAAATCTCGGTTATCTTTGACACTAATGACAAACTGCTTGGACTCGTACTTAGCAATTCCCTTATTGCTGTTGACAGTTCCAACAACAGAGCAAACGCAGCTCAGAGTCTCCTCAAAGTTCGCAGTTCTGTTAAAGACACGTGCGAACTTAGTGGAAACAGAAGACGACTGTGGGCCGGTGGTGCGCTTCCAGTGCACAGAAATATAAGAATCATTGAAATAGGAGGGAAGATTATCGATCGAACTTACATGTAACGAAAACTCACAATTGAACCGGCGATTGGATTTATTACTGAATTGGGACGAGATTGACTTGAATGTAGACCAAATGGAAGGCTTTTTACTTGTATTGTTTTTGTTGGATTCTCTAGAATTAGGATTTTTGTGATTAGGGTTAGGAATAGGGGGGATTTTGGAGTTGTCTGTGGATAGGGCTCTGCTTATGCTTTCGATATCTCGTAGAAGAAGGGAGTCGCAGGAGGTATCAACGGCGGCGTTGGGTTTTGGGAGCATTTGCGCTGGATGGGTATGTTCAAGGATCAGACAAATGTTGTTCCATGAGATGAGGTGAGGAAGACGTTGATAAATAGGATACTTGATACCGGGGTTAATTGGATGCTTGATATGGCTGGGTTTAATTGGCACCTAGTTTTTTGAAGCACATTCCCATAAAAGTCTGCTTCAATCCATTTCAGGTACACTGATATTTGCATATATCATATAATGTCCAAATATTCTTAAAGGCAATTAATAGAAATCAAAATAAATTTATTAGAGACTTAAATAAATAGAATTCACAATAAATACCATTTGAGGGAGCAAGAAGTAATTCAGAATTTATTTCTCTTGCATGAATGTGTTTTTGGTAATATATTTATTCTCATATCTTCTCTTTTACACTTTGTTACTTTCTCGTGCTTTCCATTACACTTATTCTCAATTCCATGTTTTCTATTTTAACTTAGTAAAAAATTCTTTGAATTTGAAGATGATATTTGAAAATTCATCTCGATTCTAAACTATATACTATTCTTTAAATTTTGGTTTTAGACAAAGATCATTGATTTTGGATCACTTTAATGTTCAATTTAGAGATAACATAATGAAAAAAACTAAAATTTGTAAGGGGATGAGAAGGTGGGAGTAAATTTAGCAGGAAGAGTGATGAATATGCTGGGAATTTTTGAAAAAGAAAGTAATAAAAGTATTATATGATACAGTAAAAACGACAACTCCAAAAATAGATACGACAAGTATTTATTTTGAAATGATGGTAATATCCATAAATAAAAGCCTTACTACTTACTAGCAATCGTGTTTTAGCTATGAAATTTATATTTATTATGGTTGAAGTTTATTTGTTGATTTGTATTGCGATAAACTAGTATGAACTCGTACATGAACTACGGATAATACTACTTTTTATGCTATTAACAACGAAAAACTATTTGTTTTCGTGCAAAAGGGGGCTTCGTATAAAGTCACTAAATTTGTAAGTATTGGTGTGGACAATGATATTTTGAAATCACTTGGTTAAACACAGAACACATGCATTGGTGCCTGTTAGCCCGTTAGCCAAGTGTCACTATTGCTAAAGTTTTATATTTCCTTAGCAAAATCAATCTGGACATCACTTTATAAACTTTTTTGGTTTCGGCAATATAATAAGTAGTGATGACAATGGGGCGGGTCTAGGGTCCAGACCTGCTTGACCCGCCTCTGTTTTGACCCATTTAGACCCGCCACATAGGGTCTTCGGGGCAGGTAGACACACGACCCGCTTTTGGAGATCCGATTTTAGGGTCGGGTCTGGGGCACGGCTAACCCGCCCCAACCTGACCCGAATGATGAAACATCATTAAAACACTTTATAACTATAATGATTACTTATCAATCTTCTTAGGTATACATGGTTATAACTTGAATATTATATTCTTTCAATCAACAAACTATTTTTTTATAGTATTAAGTTGCATCAATGATAATCATGCAATAACAAATGCATACATTTTGAATTATTATCTGACAACTCATTTTATTATATTCTCTTATCATTGTGAACACATTAAAATATGTATATAATTTTTCATTTAGTGATGAAAAATATAAGTATATAAATTTGTGTACATTAGAACCAATATCACCGGGTCGTGGGGGGTCAGATCAACCTTGACCCGTACGGGTTTCGGGTAGGGGGCGAAATTCCATACCGGCACCAAGTCTACGGGGCGACTCTAGGGCGGAGTTTAAAAAGTCTGGGTCGGGTCTGGGGCACGAGAAACCCGCCCCGCCCCGTCCCATTGTCATTCCTAATAATAAGGTAGGTAATAGAGGCTGTAGAGCCACTTAACAAATCATTGGATACAACTCAACCTTCTACAGAACATGAAGCAATAACAATGAAACTGAAATTCCAAAAATGTATTGAGCAACAATCATAACACTAAATATTCGATGATAGTACTCAAGAACAAAACCACATATATTGAAATAGTTGTATTAAGATTCAAAGGGCTAAAGGTTCTTACTATTCAAGAAGAGGTTTATAAACCTAATCACACGAAAGCATCCTTGATCATCTTTGATTATGCATGAACCAAAAGTGTCTTTTTTAGATACTCTTCCTTTGAGATGGCTTCATAAAAACATGTTGTAAATTTGACATTTGACCTTATTCACTTCAGATTACCTATACACAAAACTGGTCTACGGCTTTACAATTAGTAAGAAAATAAAAAGATAATATAGAGGAGTGTTCAACAACATTTCTAACAGTGCAGCACCCTAAAAGCCCTCTGATATCTACCTTTCGTTTATATTATAAAATGTTTCTCTCTCCCTCTACTACCTCTCTCTCCATTCACTAACATTTTTTAATATAAACGAAAGGTGGATATCAGGGAGCTTTTAAGGTACTGAAATTTAAGGTTGTTGTTGAATGCTTGTCACTGTATAATACTACATATAGTTATTTCCTTGCTTCTCTTTCGATCATTCTATGATAATTATAAGGAATCATGAGTTTATATTTTAAATCTATATTTTTTGCTTTATAAATCAAGCTTTTGGAATGTTGAAATATGGCTGAAATGGCATTCAACGACTACATATATAAGATTGTTATATCATATTCTTTACGAAAAAACTCAACATTAACACATTATATTATTATATAAGAAAGAGAGATTTTTTTCAAAATTATGGTAATATCCATAAATAAAGGTCTCACTACTTACTAGCAATCGTACTTGAATAGCTATGAAATTTAAATTTATTATGGTTGAACTATAAAGAGAGAAATCAAAAGTAAAAAAGAAAGAAATTTTATTTCTTAGTTTTAGTTAAATGCTGATAGTAATTGCATAGATGAGTATTATATACTCGTAGCAACGAAACTTCTACAATACAAATTGATAGAGTCGTATTTTATATTAAAACTAGAGGTGGGCGTAGTTCGGTCTGGTGCAGTTTGGAGTTCAAACTGCTTTCGCTAACCGTTCAAATTGTCCGGTTTCGGTTCGGTTTTGATGTGATACGGTCCGGTTTTGATTCGATCTGATTTGAACCGATAGTAAATATAAAAAATAGAATTACTTTCATCAACAATCAATTTACAATTATGTGATATTGTGTCACTTAAAGGTTAAAACACACAGTGTTATCCTAAATTGAAAGATTAGTTTCTAACTGTGTATGAATACTTCAATTTTACAACTAAATGAAAAGTGAAATTATCTCAATACACTAACCAGACATCGACGTTAATCAATGCATAGACATTAAGTAATCTAACTCAAATAAGATTATAATTAGCATTATCCAGAAAAATGATATAGAAACTATTATGCTGAAATTTTTTTTTTTCTATTGTGATAACGATTATTACTAATAATTTAATATAACAATAATATACGCTGAAAATAGAATATATATTGTTAGCATAAAATTAGAATTAGTTATATTTTTATCATAACATTAATAGTATAAGTATGCGGTTCAGTCTGGCTTAATATAGTTGGATCAACAGTTCAAACCGCAACCGAATTATATCATTGCGAGCGGTTCGATTTACGTATTTGCTTTAAAAAAAAGATCCGGTCCTGTTTTCTGTACCATTTTTGCGGTCTGGTCTGGGCGGTTTGCTCATCGCGTTGCAGTTTATTCCCACCCCTAATGAAAATATTGTTACCTGTATAATTGCTTACATATACATGCATAGACCTCATCTACTTGTAAGGACAGTGTTATGATTAGTGGGGTAATAATTGAATCTTAAAGAAAAAAATAAGTGAGCGCAAGGCAATAATGCATAAAAGAAAAGCAATTTACAAATAAATAAAGTAAAAATTATGCACTATGTTATAAATTATTTAGCTAGAAAAACAAGTGACAAATAATATCCTTAGTCTCTTCTAACTTGCATCATAATTGTACAAATTAAAAATATAAAGAAGTGCAAAGGTTCACTATGCATATTGGCTAAGGTTACATAAAATTTATTTTGTCTATCAACAGCTTTTTGTTAATGATCTAGTTATGAGAATATTTAACTACATATATAGATTGGAATTACATGTTTGTGATATTGTTTTCGTTTGAGTAAAAGTGGTACTTTTTTTTTTGACAAAACCAACAAGGTTGACTGGACCCTTTACAAATTAATTGATACGCCAAGAGAAACGATTATAAGGAAATAATAAGAAAGCTAAACAGAACATGCTTTGTAAAGTAGTCTTAGTAGTAGAAGTAGTGGAAAATAGTTTGAAATTATTTTTAGATAGAATGATAAAAGTGAAAATTTGTGTGGCATCCTCATTTCGAAACTTAATGTAAAGTGGCTCCTTGTCTAAAGTTTAATGTATATCGGGTCCTTGTTTCACTGTAGCAACGTGTTTAAATGTTTTTTTACGCTGTTGTATAAAAAAAGCTCAAAAAATTGCAAATATTCACAGAAGTATTCTAGAAAAAAGTTCCTGAAATATCATCAATTTTAGTGAATAATTGCTGATATTTCATCGATTATTCATCTAGATTTTAGTTGAAAGGCGGATGAATAAATGCTGATGTATCAACAATTATTCACCCAAATTTTAGTTGAATGGTGGATGAATAATTGCTGATATATAAACAACTTTTTAACATTTAGTTGAAAGGCGCATAAATAATTGCTGACATATCGACAATTATACATATATATTGCTGATATATCAGTAATTTTTTAACATTAGATGCAAATAAATTAAAAGTTTGCGGAAATATCAGCAATTTTAGTGAATTATTGTTGATATATCTACAAATATTCACATGATATATAGTTGAAAGGCGGATGATTAATTGCTGAAATATCAGCAAATATTTGCAACAATAATCTGGAGTTGAGTTATTTTTATTAAGCAAAAGTTGCAAGAAATTCAACAACTATTTGAATTAATTGATACAATGTCAGTAATTATACGAAAATTTGCGTAAAAAATCTATAGCGTGTATTTTTTTCGTTTTGAATCATTTTTTGTAATTTTAATGCACAAATAAAATGATGATTATGTGTTGAATTTAATTTTGAAGTTTGGTAAAATTTTACATTGTTTTTTGTTGATTTTCGAAAAATAGGACCTAATTTATAAAGTTTTTTGACACGGGATTTTTTTTTTTTTTTTTTTTTTTTGTATTTTGAAACTTAATTGGGACCTAAGCCAAACTTACCTATGATAAAATGTATCAAATTTTGTTTAAGAAAATAGTTGAACAACTGGAAAAAGAAATTAAGGGAGATATGGCTTGAAGGGTTTTAGTAATGCAACAACTTCATTACTTTCAAGTTGTAGTACATATTTAGAATGTGTATCTTCTCCTATTTATAGGCATCTCATAATAATTATTTATTTTTAGAATATTCTAGATTTTACATTCTAGACATATCAAGTAATTCATATTTAATAATAAATGTGGCAATTTGTTAATTTCTTTAGAACTCTAGAAATTTGTAGCACCTTCAACATTCCTCCTTAATGTAAATTTCGGGCACTCGAAGCATAGTTTGAAGTTTCTTAAATCTTGCTCTTGGCACAACCTTTGTGAAGATGTCTGTGACTTGATCTTCTATCCTATAGTACTTGAGTTGGGTTTGCTTTGTCGCTTCTGCATCTCTGATGAAGCGGTGCTTTATAGCTGTACATTTAGTTCAACTATGATGAACCAGGTTCTTTGTCATTGCTATTGCCATTACTGATTTGCTACCGCAATACATTGTAATAGGTTGCCCTTGATGTTCGCCTATTTTTTCCAGCATTATTCGTAAGCATATAGCTTAACTTGTTACTTCAGCTGCTGCCACATATTCTGCTTCTATTGTTGATTGTGCAACTATTGCTTGCTTCTTTGATCCCCACGAGAATATTCCTAATTCAAGTGAAAAGGCATAACTGGATGTGCTTCTCATGTCATCAACTGATCCTTCCCAATCGCTATTGGTGTAGCCAACCAACTTTTAGTTGGTCACGATTTTGTACCATATACCAATTCCTTTGTTCCTTGTAAATACCTTAAAATTATTTTAGTTGCTCCAAGATGAATCAAGCTTGGACTCTACATGAATCTTGATAAAAGACTTGTAGAATACATGATATCCAATTGCGCAGCAGTAAGATATAATAGGCTTGCAATCAAACTTACGTAACTTGATGCATTAACTTCTGGAGCTCCATCATCTTTTTGCACCTCCTCATTTGTTATGAGCGGAGTAATGACTGATTTGCAATCATTTATTTTGAATTCCTTCAATAGTCCTTCGACATATTTCTTTTGGGAGATAGATATCCCTTCCTTATTTTGTTTCATGTAACGACCCATCCCCTCGGCCCCCGGAGCTCAACATTAATACATCCACGATATTCGTGTAACGACGTTCCAAGTGTCGGAAGGATATGACCTTTAGGATATAACATAGTATATTCTAATTGAAGATAATCATGCAGTAAACACCAAAAAGTACATCATATTACATCAAAGGTTTCAACGGAGTTAATACATCCCATCGGATCCAAATATCATACATAGCAGCGGAAATGTACAAATAGGTACGTAGCTGAAATAACGATATGTTGACATGACGAAGTCTTATAGCGAATCCAAAAGAACATCCTACTCCTGCTCCAGCTCCAAATTCAAAATCAGCTTACCGAGATAGCTTCCGTATATATATATATATATATATATATATATATATATATATATATATATATATATATTGTTAAAACTAAAATCGACTTCAACACCAAAGGTGCAAAGGTTGCATTTCACCAATTCGGTAAGATTAGAATACGGAACCGCGTAATCACAAAATAAATAGCATAAAAGTAAGAACACAATGAAATTTTTATAGTGGTTCGATCCAAAATGAATCTACGTCCACTTTTCAATCATTTCTCATTATGATTCTTCGCTTTACAATATACATGAATTTTCTCTTTACATTCATCTCTCTTTTTCCCTCTCTCTTCACTCTCTTTATGATCTAATTTCACTTGAATTTAGCAATGAAATTAGAGAGATCTCTAGCTTTGTGATGTTGGATGTATGAATCATCAATCACTTAGGCGCTTTGATGCTCTTCCATCATTTGATAGGAATTTTGTGTTAGATCCAAATTTAGAGAGTATTGGATATTCCTTGAATTGTGTTGGAGAGATTTCTAATGAAGCTTGAATGAGATTTGATCCATATGAACTTGGAGAGAAGTTGTTAGATCCATGGAGGTCATTAATGAAGTTGGAGGAGAGCTTCAAGTTTGGCGGCACTTCGTGGTAGGAATGAAAATTGGTTCCCCCCCAGTGTAAATTATGAGGGGTATTTATAGGTGGTGTTTAGTTGGAGTGGCAGAGTTGTAAATAATGGTGTACGGGCTAAGTATGTGGAGCTGTCTGTAATTGTTCCTACAGTCCACGCGAGCTAAAATTTGCGGACTAATTATGCTGCCACGACCTAAAAATAAGTTGCGGCCTAAAAACTCCTTTACGGTCCAACTTAAAATCACGCCACCGGCCTAAAGCTCTAACACCTCAATTACTCTCACGCCAAAGCAATGTTCCACCTTATTCCTCCATATGCGATCTAATTCCCTGCTGGTGACAGCTGTTCCACATGCAGCTACAATTATCCTTGTATATTCATATGGTCTTCATTGTTATATGGTCGCAGAAAAATTAGAACGACCTAAAGTCAAGGATAAAGCCTTAAATGTTTTAAGCTGGAACGAGCTAACACGCTACCACAACCCAAACGTGATGAACTTTATACAATCGGAGGCGACCAAGAAACATGGAGGATGAGCTAAACACTTTTGTGAGCAAAAAGAATGGCCACGTTCCGAAGCATGTTTCCATGACCCTAGAGTTTCATGCTGTAACGACCCAAGAATAATATATGAAGTATGCCCATGTTTTATCGTCTTTTATTAAATGTGCCAACGACCTAAAATCTGAGAAATGGAGCAACGGCCTTAGTTATTCACATTATTACAGCTCGCCACTTGTAATTATATTAGCATAGTATCGGCCTGATATGTTTCAGTATTAATATTATTTCTGATGCAAGCCTCCTTTTTCATGTTGCCAGCTGTACATTTATGTTTCCAGTGTCTCGGTTTTCATGCATTAACACATGACACATACTATACTTCAGCAATCAAAACATGGAGAACAACTTGAATATAATGGTCTGAACGACGTAATTGCTTCCATCGAAGTGATTCCATGTGGGACGAGCTAAATACTTGTTTATATATAGTGACTTGCCTTCGAGGTCCCTACGACCTAAATAAGCTTTACGGTCTAAATGCATTTGCGGGCTAAAAGAGTGAAAGTGGCCAAAGTTGCAGTGCGAGCTAAACGAAACCGTGAGCTTATTGAAGGTCATGGGCCAAGTGAAGTCGTGAATACTTCAAAATTTTGAACCGTGTTTTCACAACGGGGTGAACATTTGCCCCTCGAAGCTTGTGTTTTTCGCTTGCGAGAAATGCGGGCTTCGAAATGAACATTGTAGTAGGTGATTCTTTCCTCAATTAATCTTGTAGAATAGACTATAATCTGGAGTTGCTCGTATCTTCATGTTATTTGATCTGGTATCTCAAATTTCAATGTACTTTTGTACTGCTGATGATTTGCCAAAATTTCGTTTTAATTTGTTGTTGCGGTGGAGCATGAAGGGCTTTACGATTTGGTGGAGATCCACGTCCTAATGTCAATGCATCACCCGGTTTTTGGGCCATTGGTCTTTTGGGTCGTTTTGACAACCTGGAAAGTTGGGTCATCGGGCGCATCACCCTTTTGGGTTGTTGTAGCGACCTAGGACTTCGGGCCGTTAGACTGTCTGAGTCTTTGGGTTGTTTGAACGACCTGAGTTGGTGAGCATTCTTGTTCGACCCATTGACCCCGGATACCCTAAGTTTTGAACTTAATAGTTGATTTCGTATGCTTCGTGCCACCTATTCTGTAATCAAAACAAGCACTTGCACAATTTTGGACTTTTGTTTTTGACTATCCACGTCGATAATAGGTTAGTTAATCATTAAAAATGAAATATAGCGAATTTTTATTTTGAATTGAATAAAGTGTTTGTATAGGACTTGTTTTATTCAACGGTTTAAAGCTTATTGAAAATTATTTGCACAAACACGATATTGTAATTCAAATTCACTTTTAACGCTTAAAATCAACTAATTGAATAAAGCCGACTGTGGATTTCAAACGCTATCGTTTTAATGACCTATATGGTAGTGTACGATATTTCACATTTGGGAAATATGCATATGAGAGATTTTTTGGCTTCCTTTCGGAGAAGACTTGGATATTTGTGCCCCTATTTTAGGACGTCATTATCATTTTTATCCACGGGAAGTATTTTGGATATCATACCCGTGTTTGGGCTAAAAATAACACTTGTCGTGTCTGAAATTTTTAGACACTATAAAAGTCAATTGGTTAATGTCCAAGCTCCTTTTACAATCCAGCTTGGTTAATCCAGTCATCGGAGACTTTTGCCACTTAACTATACTGATTAATCCAAGCGTCGGTAACTTTAAGAGGAGTGCCTCTAGAAAGGACTTTGGTTAAGACCCAATGTTTGTCGTGATCGGATCAGGTACATCCTGATTCTGAGGATCAATTGGGTGCCTTCAGAGAGGACTTTGGTTAGAACCCCAATGTCGGTCGTTATCGCATCAGGTGCTTCCTGATTCTAATGATCAATTGGGAGCCCCCGGAGAGGACTTTTGTTGAAACCGCAATATTTGTCGTTATCGCATCAGGTACTTCCTGATTTTGACGATCAATTGGGTATCCCCGAAGAGGACTTTGGTTAAAACCTTAATGTTTTTTGTTATCGCATCAGGTACTTCCTGATTTTGACGATCAATTGGGTGCCCACGGAGAGGACTTTGGTTGAAACCCCAATGTTTGTCGTTATCGCATCAGGTACTTTCTAATTCTAACGATCAATTGGGTGCCCCCAGAGAGGACTTTGGTTAGAACCCCAATGTTTGTCGTTATCGCATTAGGTGCTTCCTGATTCTGATGATCAATTGGGTGCCCCCGAAGAGGACTCTGGTTGAAACCCCAATGTTTGTCGTTATCACATCAGGTACTTCCTGATTCCGACGATCAATTGGGTGCCCCCGGAGAGGACTTTGGTTGAAACCCCAATGTTTGTCGTTATCCCATCAGGTACTTCCTGATTCTGATGATCAATTGGGTACCCATGGAGAGGACTTTGGTTGAAACCCCAATATTTGTCGTTATCGCATTAGGTACTTTCTGATTCTGACGATCAATTGGGTGCCCCCAGAGAGGACTTTGGTTGAAACCTCAATGTTTGTCGTTATTGCATCACGTACTTTCTGATTCTGACGATCAATTGGGTGCCCCCGGAGAGGACTTTGGTTGAAACCTCAATGTTTGTCATTATTGCATCAGGTACTTCCTGATTCTGACAATCAATTGGGTGCCCCCGGAGTGGACTTTGGTTGAAACCCCAATGTTTACCGTTATCGCATTAGGGACTTCCTGATTCTGACTATCAATTGGATGCCCCTAGAGAGGACTTTGGTTTGTGCTGGTCCTTCCAGCTTGTTTACCGGTCCTTCCGGCTAGATGTTGGTACTTCCAACGTCAGGTTTGTAGGCCCTTTCGACATGGTGTCGGTCCTTCCAACTTGTTTGTCGGTCCTTCTGGCCTGATGATGGTACTTCCAACATCAGGTTTATCTCAATTCCTTTGTCGGATGCTCGACTGGCGGGCTATTTCATATTAGGAACTGAAGCTTTGAAACTCTCATTTAAGGGAGTGCTCCTTTGACTAAAGTCAAAACATTCTTGTTTCTTTGTCGTGGCGCTTGTTCGTTGTTTGAATCTTTGCGACTTTTCCCATTCACTTTTCAGGGCGATGCTTTTCTATTTTTGCATTTGTGTATGTTGATATTTGCAGCATTTGAATTTGGCACTTGAACTAGCGTTGTTGGGGTCGCGATGTTACAAGGACAAGCGCTCGACAGGTGGCCTGCAATATTTAATCATCTTTTAAATAAATTTTGATTTGACACATAATTTTGTAGGCTTGGAATTCATTCAAACAGATATGCTCATAGTTACAGAGCTAATGTTCAGTGCATCATTTGCATATTATTACAGACTATTTACAAGAAGTTTTGAATATAACAGAAAGTAAAACACGAAGTAAACCATGAACTAAAGCAGGAAATAGAACATGAAGTAAAGCGGTGGCAGTGTTGAACGCTTATTCAGAGCCACTAAAATTGAAGCACAATCAACGGTTATTAGTTGACGATAAGTCTTGGCATGGTCAGAACAAGAGCTTCGTTGCTTGTTGTTTGTTGCCCCCTGACCCTAGGGAATCGGAACAACATTTGAGGATTGTGGATTTTTCACATATTGCTGCAGATGATTTTTCCTAGTCAGCTCTTCGATCAGTGACCTTAGATGTCTACACTCATTGGTATTGTGGATTGGCTAATTATGGAACCAGCAGAACTTTCCAAAGTTTGCTTGATGGCCGCTTATTTTCTGAGGTTTAGGTATTGGATAATCTTTGGTGTCTTTAGTTGCAGCAAAGATGTTTTCCGGAGTGTCATTTAAAGGTGTTAGCTCTGATGGATTGGAAAAGCGAGCCTTCTTGCCATCTCAATTTTCTTTCCCGTCGCTTCCTCTTTTCTGACCTTCGGGATTTTTCTGATTGTATTGGGTAGCAACGTTTTTGGGAGCTTCAAGAGGTTGGTTTTCATCTATGATCCGAAGAGGTGCAGGATTGTTATCCAATCTCATGTATTCCTCGGCCATTTTGTAGAATTTCTCAAGCGTGTTTGGCTCCTTCATTTTAATCCATTTACCAAATTTTCTATTCTCGTCTATGGCGCCAATTAGAGACATCAAGATCATGCGGGGCTCGGGATTCCCTACTTTGGATACATCATCATTAAACCTTTTGAGGAAAGCTCTAACAGATTCTCCTGGATTCTGCTTCACAAATGTAAGAGAAATAACGTCCTTAGCCTTCATAGCTTGCAACCTGAACCGCTCCTTGAATTTCAGAGTCAAATCACCAAATCGGTCGATGGATTTGGGTGGCAGTCTTGTGAACCATAACGATGCAACACTTTCTAAATAGAGAGGTTAAGCACAAGCATTTGATCTCATCCGTTGCCTTGGCTGCATTCATGTGCCACTCATATTTGTATAGGAAGTGATTTGGATCAGAAGTCCCGTTATACGGAGGTAGAGTAGGATGAGTGAACTTTTTGGGGAATTCTGCCTTGCGGATCCTCTTTGTGAATGGATTTTTGCCAAGGGAGAAATCCCATTCCCTTTCACTATCCTTGTGAGGCATGTTATCTTTAATGATTTGCTTTACCATATCTGCGATATATTCCTTCGAGTTGTATCGTTCCGAAGAGCGTACTTTGATCTCTTTTTCGAATGCTCGTCGTGGCGAGTGATCGCGTTTAGAGGATCTGGGTCTTTTACTTCCACTATGGGAAAGTGCCCCCGCATCGAGACTTGCAACACGTCGGGTATTCCGATCGGAACGGTTTTTAGCTTTCAGTTTTGAGTCTTCGATGTCAGCATTGCTTTGTCAACAAATCCTTCCATATTGTCATTATGATGATGATCGGAGGCCGATGAGTTTGCATTCTCTTCAAGGTTGACATGGATTTTCTGAGGAGGAGCGGGATTTGCTTGAGCGTTTAGGAGAGCGCTCACTTTATCCATCAAAGCTTGATTAGCGTCCACAAGAGTTTTATTAGCATCGATTAAGGCTTTATTGGAAGTTTCCATTCAATGGATCAAGTTAGCGACGACGACATCTAATTCTGCTTTAGTTACTCCAGCCCCGGACATCGAATTTTCTCCAACTTCGAAATGGTTAGTGAGTGGAGTAGCTTTGTTGTCATTCTCTTCAATGACTTTGCTTATGGTCCTCTTCGACTTAGCCATTATCTTAGACTTGTAGAATTTTATGATAGGAGTGGATTTAGAATCTCAAGGCAGGGCTTTTGAGCTTGAAAGAAATGCGAACGCGGCCCCATAGTAGGCGCCAAATGTTAAAACTGAAAATCGACTTCAACACCAAAGGTGCAAAGGTTTCACTTCACCAATTCGGTAAGATTAGAATACAGAACCGTGTAATCATAAAATAAAGAGCTTAAAAGTAAGAACATAAAGGAATTTTTATAATGGTTCGATCCAAAATGAATCTACGTCCACTTTTCAATCATTTCTCATTACATTATACATGAATTCTCTCTTTACATTCATGAAATCTCTCTGTACATTCATCTCTCTTTTTTCCTATCACTTCACTCTCTTTATGATCTAATTTCACTTGAATTTAGCAAAGAAATTGGAGATATCTCTAGCTTTGTGATGGTGGATGTATGAATCTTCAATCACTTAGGTGCTTTGATGCTCTTCCATGATTTGATAGGAATTTTGTGTTAGATCCGAATTTAGAGAGGATTGGAGAAGATTAGAGATTCCTTGAATTGTGTTGGAGATATTTCTAATAGAGCTTGAACGAGATTTGATCCATATGAACTTGGAGAGAAGTTGTTAGATCCATGGAGGCCATTAATGAAGTTGGAGGAGAGCTTCAAGTTTGGCGGCACTTCGTGGTAGGAATGAATATTGGATCCCCACAAGTGCGAATTATGAGGGGTATTTATAGGTGGTGTTTAGGTGGAGTGGCAGAGTTGTAAATAATGGTGTATGGGCTAAGTGTGTGGAGCTGTCTGCAATTGCTCCTATAGTCCACGCGAGCTAAAATTTGCGGACTAATTATGCTTCCACAACCTAAAAATAAGTTGCGGCCTAAAAATTCCTTCACGGTCCAACTTAAAATCACGCCACCGACCTAAAACTCTGGCACCTCAATTACTCTCACGCCATGTATAAAGCAATATTCCACCTTATTCCTCCATATGCGATCTAATTCCCTGTTGGTGACAGTTGTTCCACATGTAGCCATAATTATCCTTGTATATTCATATGGTCTTCATTGTTATATGGTCACGCACAAGTCAGAACGACCTAAAGTCAAGGATAACCCTCAAATGTTTTAAGCTGGAACAAGCTAAAGAGCTACCACAACCTAAACGTGATGAACTACAATCGGAGCGACCTAGAAACATGGCGGACGAGCTAAACACTTTTGCGAGCAAAAAGAATGGCCACGTTCCGAAGCATGTTTCCATGACCCTAGAGTTTCAGGCTGTAACAACCCAAGAATAATATATAAAGTATGTCAATGTTTTATCGTCTTTTATCAAATGTGCCAATGATCTAGAATCTGAGAAATGGAGCAATGGGCTCAGCTAATCACATTATTATAGCTCTCCACTTGTAATTATATTAGCATAGTATTAGCCTGATATATTTCAGTATTAATATTATTTCTGATGCAAGCCTCCTTTTTCATGTTGCCAGCTGTACCGTTATGTTTCCAGTGCCTCGGTTTCCATGCATTAACTCATGACACACAATATACTTCAACAATCAAAACATGGAGAATAACTTGAATATAGTGGTCTGAATGACCCTTCCAATGAACTGATTCCATGTGAGACGAGCTAAATACTTGTTTATATATAGTAACCTGCCTTGGACGTCCATACGACCTAAATAAGCTTTACCGTCTAAATGCATTTGCAGGCTAAAAGAGTGAGAGCGGTTCAAGTTGTTGTGCAAGCTAAACGAAGCCGCGAGCTTAATGAAGATCACGAGCCAAATGAAGCTGTGTGCCAACGTTCGTGAATACCTCATAATTTTTAACCGTATTTTCACAACGGGGTTAACATATATATATATATAGCTTCAAAAAAGTAGTCCTAATTAACAACCTGTTCACTGACCTGCCCTTGTGGAAATGAGGGCACCAGAGTTTGCAAGGGAAAAACAAACTACGAGTCAGTCATGGAACTGATGTGCGAAACTCAAAACAATTACTCTTAACTTTTTTTTTAAAAGTAACGCATATCAAGGGACCACGTCGTGTAATACGGAACGAGTTTTCTCCACATGAATATTAGTGCACAAAACTTCGCAATACTTTTAAAAAATGAAGCCATTATAAGACTCATGTCCCATCACATAATGCATCGCATACCAAAGGAGAGAATTTTACCTTATAATAGACAAACATGCTTAATACATAAACATTTTTGATATTATTATTATTAATATCTAAATGAGAAAATCACTTTCGAAGATAAATGTACAAATCTTAACTCACATAATGCCTCATCCCATTATGTTGGTTATTTAGTTTATATTTGAAAACGCAAAAGCTCTTATTAGAAATGGATTCCGTCAATAACCAAGGAAAAGGATCTTCCTTAACTGTTCGGAACACCTCTAGAGGAATGTTCTAGAATCAACTCAACAAATGATCCTTCGAAGCGGCAGAACCGGCTAGCATTAACAAGTTGATTAGGATCTTACCTGAACATAACGTCCCCCAGTCATGACTGATAATCATCCGAGGCGCCTCAATCTATCATCCACATAAGTAAACTAGCCAGGGCCCCATACCATAGTATCACATTTTAACTAGAAGGAAACATATGTCCTTATCTCTATGGTCCATCATCCTGTTTTTGGTTCATTCCGGGGTGTTAGGCCCTAGAGTCAACGTTCCATAAAGCCCTGCTTTTCAACAAAATCTTTGATCTATCAGCCAGCACTTAGCATGCCACATGGTCAATTCACAACATATAATCAGTGTCTATTAATATATAATCCTCTAAATACATAATCTCAGAGGAGGGTGTTAAGCTAAAAGGATAAATCCTTCGCCACCGCTTAATGTATCATCAATAGAAACCAATTTGTTATGTCGTAAAATACAATGTCATACGTCCAATACAAGTTCTGTAACAACTTGCCCGTAATGGGCCAAAATTTCGACCCAGAAAAGGCCCTAGAACCATTCTAAATGGGTCGTTGGTTCCTATAAGGAATTACATTTGCAAAGATAATATATATACATACACTTCGAATGGAAATGTCACACAACGGAAAGAGAAAATATAATACTGAAATAAGATGTGCCACTTTATTAAAAATCACAGAATCCAACACAACAATCCAGATTACAATTGTTCCATGGTACATCAACAAATTCATTCTCAAATGTTTCCAGAAGAAGTACAACAATAACAACTAATTATAGCATAATGACTTCGTCTTCGTCCTTAGCTCCCATCATGACCTCGTCCATGGAATTTACCCCATCTACTGACATATTGAATATGTTAGGGAGAGGGGTCAGAACATAAAGTTCTGTGTAACTGAAATATGGTGTTTACTTAAAGTCTATACCCTAGTTTTTAGCAGGTTACATATGTCAATGTATGTCTACGCAGCAGTACACAACATTCACACAAACACCAAGTGTCTAACCAATGAGGTGGATGTCCAAGTCAATCGTTTATTAGTGTTTTTAGGGTAAAGACCCAATGAGGTGGGTATTCTCAGTCACTTATGGCCCTATTAAAGGTGGATTATTATGATCTCTTATAACCCTAAGGCGGACCCTACCCGTTAAGTCCCCGTTCTAAGACGTTAACATTCTTAAGTCTATACTCTCAATTGTAATATGAGAAGTAGTATTGCGAACGTTACTACTTAATTGATATTATGGTAGAACGTCTATATCACTTAAAACTTCCCTTAGACAGTTGGTAAGCATGCAATGTCCACATATCCTTTTATATACCAAGCATGTCCCTAGTTGAGCCCCTATATGCTTCTAGAGGAAGTGGACATCCCACGTGAACTACCCTACTCCGTTACCGCTTATGCATGACCACTTTTAGAGATGAAGGACCTATAAACTTACTTCGAATCTAATCAGGGTGAGTTTCATGACTTTGGTTTTTCTCCAAGGAATAAAACTTCAAAGGGATCTTAGTCCTAACCACATAACACCCAAATTAGATAAGAGGAGAGTCAGCCACTTAAGATCTTCTCAAGGTGTAGTAAACCTGCCTATTTTCACACACAGTAGACTTATATATATATATATTTATATATACACACACATTAGACCTCTCACATTAAATCGTATATCTTTAGATGTTGGATATGACGGGCGGCTCCGTGCAGGCTTCTACTACAAGTAGGTTTGACCTCGTGTTATAGTGTACTAAGTTTGAATGGCCTATGGCACCCAGACCTCTCGCATTAGTTGGTCCTACTTGTGGTTGCTGGATTTGCCGGTTGGTTTCGGGCAGGCTTCTACCACAAATGACAACTAACCTCATGTCTGTATGCCACTATTTAATATATGTAAAGCCATTCTACACACACAAAAGCAACGAATATATATATATATATGTTTGTGTGTGGGGGGGGGGGGGGGGAGGGGGTACATTTCAAATTCGAATTCTATCATAATCGCATTTATTACGTTAATGTTATGTTAATTACGTTGACTATGCTAACAAGTATAATAGTTATAACACATAAATAACACTATTGTTCGTGTGAACGAGAAAACTTTCTAATGAGACAAAAATTTGTCAAGTAGTCCTAAATTAAGGTATACAAGTTAATTTTCCATATTTTGACTGCTATAATTTAGGCATGATGGCATAATAATACAATAACAGATAGTAGTGAACGGAAAATACACATATATACAAATTTCAACTTGCATCCTAGGCTTATTGGAATGATTTCAACAGTGGATCAAGAATTGAGTATAATATACACATATATTCATATTTACATGTATATTTATAAGCTCCACTTTATCTAATTAACCCCTTCTTGGTGTATTGCACATAAAGACATTTACATTTAATATATTTCAAGTACAAATACGTTTGGATTCAAAATAGAACCCAAACCTAATCAAATCATGGAACAAACCAAATTTGAACCCTTTTAGGTTACAATCAAATGTTTACATAAGGGTGAATTACACAAAGTAGAAACACAACACCCTTTTATTCTTAATTCAATATTAAGAACCAATATCCACAAGACCAAATGTTGACAATTCTTATGCAAACATAGAATAGAGGATTTGGGGGTTTTGTATTGATGTTATCGTTGCCAAATCCTCTTTGGCATAACTATCAACATGTCAATCTATTAAAAATTAGAATATGCCTAAGAAATAAGGTATTCCACTCACAAATCTAAGGAAGAACAAATAGAATTCTTGTTGTAGATTCAGATCTGGATTTAGCCTTCATGATAAACATGCTCCAATCCTTCTAATATATGTACATATAAGAATCATCTTTAGAATATTATGTATATACAAAACTAAATTCCAGAATTAATACTAAAACCTATATGAATTTAGATTAGAGAAAAGATAAGAATGGGGGTCAGATGAATAAAAGAGCAATTCCTAACCTTTCTGGAGTTCAACAATGGCAGAAGGATAATATGGAGGTAGATAAAAGAGAGTGGCTAGGGTTTTGTTGTGAGATTTGAGGGACTATATATAGTCGATTGTGTAAGCGTGAGCCGTTAGATTATTCAGATGTAATCCTGACCATATATGTGTACACACACACACACACACACACACACACATATATATATATATATCCTTATAAAACCATAACCAAACATAGATTCATTGGGCCTTTCAGCCGCCAGGCGATCGACATCCCTTCTAGGGGGCGGTTGACCTTCTGGTCCCTGAAACGCCCAATGAACGTATATGGCGCTGAGGCGTTTAATTGAAAAATATGTTATTTTATTTAATAATCTCTTCCCTTACTCAAAATATTTTATGTCCCCTCTGCCTTTTCCCCAGTTTAAAATTCAACTTTATTTATTTTAATTCAGTCTGCATATATATATATAACTCATCTAATTATATATATATATATATATATTTGCATTTTACTGTCCAAATTCATTTTATTGTAACTTCTTCAAACATTCACTGTTTTTAGCTTATTATATATGAAAATGATTCAGAATTTCCTCACGAATCCAAATAAAGATTTTCTTAGACAATTTCCTAAAGCTCCGAAAATTTCATCTTCCGACCTTATTATTAAATTGTTTATTTTTATTTATTGTTAATATTTATGTCTTTTACGGGGTGTAACATCCCCCCGTAAAAATAGATTTCATCATGAAATCTGTTTGAAGAGGCAAAAAATACGACTTGCTCGAAATATCTAAGTATACACTCATGTTATTTTTAATTGATCCATAAGCATCCATGACTCGCAGTGATTATGAACTGCAGTTCCACTAAAGTGAGCTCTACTCTAGCATGTAGGTGTAATAATTGATGCAATATGTATGCAGAACAACCTATTTATGCATATATTTCTATATGAGTGCACTTGTTCAATGGTGTTGCATCCATTTCCTAACATCCAATCTAGCGATGCATCCATAAACGTTAGTTTGAGGAAAAATTACCCAAGAAAGGCATTGGGTAAGTCTGTCTCATCCTGACCTCGGTCTCCCATGTGCTTTTCGCAGGATTATTTCCCCATTGTACTTGGACGAGGCGAACAGTTTTGTTGTGGAGTCTCTTGATTCCGTTCTTTACAATCCTTGTAGTGGCACGGGGATCCCTGGACTCCAACTCGAATTTTTCAATGCTCCCAATTTCATCAAGCTCGAGCTTGATAGCATAATCATGAAGGCATTTCTTTAGATGAGATACATGAAAAACATTATGAATTCCCGATAGATGCTCTGGGAGATCCACTTGATAGGTCAAAGATCTTAGCTTCTCGATGATGCGAAAAGGTCGAATGAATATGGGAGCTAACATCCCAGTCTTCCCAAATCGAACAGTCCTTTTGAGAGGGAATACTTTTAGAAATACCAAATCTCCAACAATAAACTGAAGTTCCCTTCTTCATTTATCGGCATATGATTCCTGACAGTCTTGGGCTGCCTTCATTCTCTTCCTATTCAAGAATATTTTTTCCGAGGAATCACGGGCAAAATACCGTCCGAGTAGAACCTTGCCGGTAGTTTCCCACCAACAAGTTTGTGATTTGCATGACCTCCCGTAAAGTGCTTCAAAAGGGGCCATACCACTCATCGTTTGAAAACTATTGTTATAAGTGAACTCTACGAGAGGTAGGTGTTGCTCCCAAACTCCTCCAAAGTCGATGATGAAAGCTCTGAGCAAGACTTCCCAGATCCGATTTACTCTTTCCATCTGGGCGTCAGTCTACGGATGATAGGATTTGTTTAGGTTGAGGGTCATTCTCAATGTTGCTTGTAGGCTTCTCCAAAATTTGCTTGTGAACATGGGGTCTCTATCACTTACAATACTCGATGGGATACCATGTAATTTGACTATCTCTTTGACATATAATTGGGCTAACAAGGCTGCAGTCCTTGTCTTCTTGGTTGGTATAAAATGGGACTTTGTTTAAAGGATCTACCACAACTCAAATGTCATCATTACCCCTTTGGTTTCTAGAAAGTCCATCTACAAAGTCCATGGAAGTATGTTCCCACTTCCACATGGGGATCTCTAAAGGTAGTAACAATCCTTCGGGCTTCCCTTGCTCCGCTTTCACTTTTTGGCATGTCAAACATTTAACCACTAACTCGGCTATATCTCTCTTCATTCCTTCCCAATAAAGATTCCTCTTCATATCTTTGTACATTTTACCCCCACCGGGGTGTATGGTCAATTTTGGCCTATGACACTCCTATAGAATGTCTTTTCCTAACCTTTCATCCTTAAGGACGTAAAGTCGTCCATCCCAAAGTAAACTTCCATCATCGCCAATCGAATATCCAATCGAATGGGGAAAGGTCTCCTTCCTTCCCAATTTCTCCTTTATGCTCCTTAATTCTTTGTCAAGATCTTTTGTGCTTCGAATCCTCTCTTTTAGAGTGGGCCTAATGATCATAGCTCCAAGAAAACCATTAGAAGTCATTGGCGAGGGTAGCAAATTAAAATCAGAGAGGAACTCTAATTGTTTCCATTATGAGATCACATTCAAAGTCATATGTTTCCTACTTCATGCATTTGCCACAACATTCCCCTTTCCTAGGGTATACTGAATCATGAAACCAAATAAGGCAATATATTCCATCCACCTTTGTTGTCTCAAGTTTAGGTCACATTGAGAAAATAAATACTCTAGGGACTTATAGTCAGTAAAAAGTTAAAATTTCTCCTCTAAAAGATAATGCCTCCACATTTTAAGGGCAAACACTATTGCGGCTAACTCAAGGTTTTGAATTGGGTATCTCTTCTCCGGATCCTTGAGTTTTCTACTAGCATAAGCAACTACTCTTCCTTCTTGCATAAGGACCACTCCTAAACCGATCCCGAATGCATTAGTGTAAACTGTAAACAATTTTGAACCATCGAGTATAATTAGGACTGGCGCGCTTGTTAACACTTCCTTTAATTTCTTAAGTGCCATGTCATATTTATTACTCCAAGAAAACACCAAATTCTTCTTTGTTAATTGGGTTAAAGGAGTAGCAATCTTTGCAAAGTCTTTAATGAATTTCCGATAATATCCGGCCGATCCAAGGAAGCTTCTTACTTCCGTAGAATTTCGAGGTATCCTCCATTCCTTGATTGCCTCGATCTTTGCGGGGTCTACGACCAAGCCTTCACTTGATACAATATGTCATAAAAATCTTACTTCTTCCCACCAAAAATGGCACTTCAGAAATTTTGCTTTCAGTTGGCTCTTTCTTAATATCCCTAGAGCTTGTATTAAGTGATTTTCGTGCTCTTTATGTTCTTTTGAAAATATAAGGATATCGTCTATGAAGACTACCACAATCTTATTTAGAATTCCCCTAAACACTCTGCTCATAAGGCCAACAAAAAAGGCGGGTCCATTCATCATTCAGTAGGGCATAACGTCCCATTGGGACAATCCATCGGGCATCCTAAATGCAGTTTTGCCCATACTGTCCTCTGCAATTCTTAACTGGGGAAATCCAGTAGCAAGGTCTAATTTGGAAAATACTCGGGCTCCTCCCAAGTGGTCAAAAAGGTCATCGATTGTAGGTAAGGGGTGCATATTCTTCACTATCAATTTATTAAGTTCCTTATAATCCACACAAAGTTTTAAAGATCCGTCCGCTTTGATGGCAAACACAATAGGTGTACCCATTCTTAGGTACTTCGTCGAATGAAATCCTTTTGTAATAATTCTGAAATTTTCTTATCCAACTCCCTTCTTTCTTTAGGCGCCATATGCCTTAAGGGTAGTGTTACAGGTCTAGCGTCCTTCTCTAGGTCAATACGAAAAGAGATTTCTTTATGGGGTGGAAGTCTCGTGACTTCCTCAAAGACATCTAAGAACTCACAAACTGTAAGGACCAAAGATGGTCCTTCTGAACTAGGAGATAAGGAATATAATAAAGCTTTATCCTGGTTTTTAACATTACAAGGAATGCTCAGACTACATCCTCCTCGACTCCTAAAACGAATGATTCTCTTGTCGTAGTCTAGGATGACTCCATATAATGATAGCTAATACATACCTAGGATAAGGTCATACCCCATAAAATCCAATGCATACACTTCGCAAAGGACCTCGACATTGTCGACCTCCGATACTAGGTCTTTGCAAAATAGTTCAAGATACTTAGATCCTCCGATAAGGTGGGCCACTTCTATCGTACTATCAGAGACATACATGGGAAGGTCCAACACAATAACCAGTCTCTCAAAGATAAAAGAATGGGTCGCTCCGGAATCTAACAAGGTGTATACAGAATTTCCTAAAACTGAAGTTATACCTTCAAGTGTGGGTTGCCCTTGGTCTATTGGGGGTCGGCATTGAATTGGTGCTGCCTTTATTGCATAACTCTGACCACTTCGTGTAACTTTGGGCTTTGGGAAGTCCTTAGACATGTGTCCTTCTTCATGGAAGTTGTAACACTTTCCTTTGAATTCCTTCTTTGCCAACGAGGTCCTATAATCCTTGGCCTCATGACCCTTGCGGTTGCACCGCGTACAAGTCTTTGCTTCCTTTTTAATTTTCCCCCTTTCTTCTTGTTTTTCCACCATTACTTTTTCTTATTCTTGTTAGAAATTCCTTCTCCTTTGTCACCATCTTTATCCTCCTTGTAGCCTTCAACCGCAGGGTAGTTGTTTCCACTAAGTTTTCAAAAGTTGCCCCAAATTTTACTTGGGCTAATATAGTTTTGTTCAATGGAGAGTTCAACCCTATAACAGATCTCAAGGCTTTGTTCATGGGGATGTCTACCAAAGATCTTCGAAACTTACTCAATTCGATAAATTTGGCTGCATACTCTTGCAAGCTCAAGCTTCCTTGCTTGAGGTGAATAAATTTCTCCAATTGGGCAGTCATTTTTGCCCTTGGCAAAAAATTTGCTTTGAAACGAGTTTTGAATTCGACCCATGTAAATATACAGCCCTCGTTCTCTCTAGATACTAAATTCCACCATTCAAGGCCTCTTCTTTCAAATGTCAGGCCATAATTCTCCTTTTTACTTCATTGGGCCAACCAGTAGCTTTGAAAATTCTTTCACAGTCCATTATCCAAGATTGGGCATTAGTAAAACCTTAATTTCCAGAGAATGATTTCCCTTCAAGATTCGCAAAGCTCTTACAGAAGCGAGAATAGTCAAAGGCTACCTTAGCGCAGGAGCTGCAGTCGCCGCTGGGGCAGGATTAGCAACAGGGTCATGTTCCACAGTACGGAGATACTGTTGGAACCATTGCGGAAAGTATCGGAGCCTTGCCTGGTTACCCTGATCAGTGGGATTATCAGCCCTTCTACTATTTGAAAAGAAAAGGAAGAATCCTTTAGTGGATGCTCCTAAGATAGTATTTAATTTGAAAAGGAAAAAAAAACGATAAAGCTGCCTAGTATAGATGTGTATGCTTATCGGGGTAAATATATATTATATATATAGTTCAAAAAACCTTTTTCAAAATACAGATACGCCTCTCATACGTATAATTCCCTTATAATCGGATAACCTAGGCTCTGATACCAAATGTAACAACCCGCCCGGAATGGGCCTAAATTTCGACCTAGAAAAGGCCCACGAAACTTAGAACCACTCTAAATGGGTTGTTTGTTCCTGTAAGGAATTACATTTGCATAGATAATATATATATATATATATATATATACATACACTTCGAATGGAAATCTCACACAACAAAAAAAGAAAATATAATACTGAAATAAGATGTACCACTTTATCAAAAATCACAGAATTCCAACACAATAGTCAAGATTACATTTGTTCCATGGGTACATCAATAAATTCATTCTCGAATATTTCCATAAGAAGTACAACAATAACAACTAATAATAGCATAATGACTTCGTCATTGTCTTCAACTCCCATCGTGACTTCGTCCATGGAATTTACCCCATATACTGACATGTTGGATATGTTAAGGAGAGGGGTTAGAGCATAAAGTTCTGTATGACTGAAATATGGTGGTTACTTAAAGTCCATACCCTAGTTTTTAGCAGGTTACATATGTCAAGGCATGTCTACGCAACACACAACATTCACTCAAATAACAAGTGTCTAACCAATGAGGTGGACATCTAAGTCAATCGCTTATTATTGTTTTTAGGGTAAAGACCCAACGAGGTTGGCATTCTCGATCACTTATGGCCCTATTAAAGCTGGATTCTTATGATCTCTTATAACCCTGAGGCGAACCCTAGCCCCTTAAGACCCTGTCCTAATACGACAACGTTCTTAAGTCTATACTCTTGATTGTAATATGAGAAGTAGTATTGTGAACGTTACTACTTAACTGACAGTACGGTAGAATACCTATGTCGCTTAAGACTTTCTTAGACAGTTGGTGAGCATACAATGGCCATATATCCTTTTATATATCAATCATGTCCCTAGTTGAGCCCCTATAAGCTTCTAGAGAAAGTGGACATCCCTCGTGAACTACCCTACTCCATTACCTCTTATGCCTGACCACTTTTAGAGAACGAGGACCCAAAGACTTACTTCGAATCTAATAAGGATGAGTCCCATGATTTTGGTTCCTTTCCAAGGAATAAACCTTCAGAGGGATCCTAGTCCTAACCACCTAAGACCCAAAATAGATAACAAGAGAGCCTTCCATTTAAGACCTTCTCAAGGTGTAGTAAACATGTCTATCTTCACACACAATAGACTTATATATATAGTTATATATGTATATACACACACACACTAGACCTCTCACATTAAACCGTATACCTGTAGATGCTGGATATGCCGGGCAGTTTTAGGCAGGCTTTCACTACAAGTAGGTTTAATCCCGTGTCATAGTGTACTAAGTCTAAATGGCCCATGGCACCCAGACCTCTCACATTAGTTGGGCCTACTTGTTGTTCTAGATTTGTCGTTCGGTTACGGGCAGGCTACTACCACAAATGGTAACTAACCTCGTTTCTGTGTGTCACTATTTAATATATTTAAAGCCATTCCATACACACACACAAGCAACCAACACATATATATATATATATATATATATATATATATGAGGACATTTTAAATTCGAATTATATCCTAATCTCATTTATTACGTTAATGTTATGTTAATTACGTTGACTATGCTAGTAAGTATAATAATTATAATGCATAAATAACGCTAATGTTCATGTGAATGAGAAAATGTTCTAACGAGACAAAATATGTCAACTCGTCCTAAATTAAGGTATACAAGTTATTTTTTCATATTTTGACCGCTATAATTTAGGCATGATGGCATAATAACTCGATAACAGATAGGAATGAATGGAAAATACACATACAAATTTCAACTTGCATCCTAGGCTTATTGGGATGATTTCAATAATGGATCATGAATAGAGTATAACACATATTTCAGACATACATGTATATTTATAGGCTCCACCGCACTTTGACTAGTTTAGATTCTTGTTTCTCAGTTCCTTTATTTCTTCGCCAGTTATCTTCAAAGGCTCTCTTGGAACTGCTAAGCTTGGCGTGATTTCCAAGTCCAGTTGTGGTGCTTTCTTAATAATCAAATTAGGATCATGTACGTATATTCGAAGATGAGAAATGTGAAAAACATTATGCATTCCAGATAACCATTCTAGTAGCTGAATCTTGTAAGCTAGGGTTCCAACTCTTTCCAATATTAGGAATGGACCAATATACTTGGCTGATAATTTTCTAGTTTTTCCGAATTGGATAACTTCTCTCTATGGAGAAACTTTTAAAAACACATGATCTCCAATTGCAAATTCCAAATCCCTTCTTCTAGAATCTGCATAGCTTCTCTGTCTGCTTTGTGCTGTCTTCAACTTCTTCTTGATAAAGTTCACTTTATCTGTTGCCTCACGAATAATTTCCAGACCTAATACAAGTCGATTTTTAGACTCAATCCAGCATGCAGTGATCTGCAAGATCAATCATACAACGCTTTGAAAGGTGACATCCCAATACTTTCCTGGAAGCTAAGGTTATAAGAAAACTCCACTAGATGCAAGTAATATTCCTATAATCCCCCGAATTCAAGGATGCAGGCCCGCAGCAAATCTTCTAAAATTTGATTCACTCTTTCAGTCTGCCCATTCATTTAGAGGTGAAAAGGTGTCCTAAGGTTCAACCTTGTCCTCAGTGTCAATTGAAATGCTTCCCAAAACTTACTGGTAAAGATCGGATCTCAATTACTAATAATATTGTTAGGTATTCCATGTAGTCAGACTACTTCCTTCACATATAATCAATTAAGATTGTTAGTTGTTCTCATTTATTTTACCAAAAGAAAACGGGTGCTCTTCGTCAGGAGATCAACAATAGCCTAGATACCTTCATTACCTTTCTTGGTTCGAGGTAAACCATTGATAAAATCCATTGATACCTGGTCCCACTTCCATTTAGGAATTTCCAGTGGTAGGAGCAATCCAATAACCTTCTACTGATCGTTTTTGACTTGTTGGCAAGTTGGGCACCTACTGACTTATATCGAGATATCCCTCTTCATTGATTTCCACCAAAATGTGGGCTTCAAGTCTCGAAATTTTTTATGAACTTTTTGGATTAATACTGAGTTTGGACTTATGACACTCATTCAGAACTTCTTTTTTAAGCCTCGGGATATCTAGAATGCAAATTCGACCTTCAATCTCAAAACTCCTTGATCACGAATCTTAAAGTTCTAGACTTCACATTCTTGAATTCTTCTGTAGACTTTATGAACAAATACATCATCGTTCTATTGGACAAAAATCTTCTCAATCAGGGTGGGTGTGACAACTTGATGGGCAGTAACAACATCCTTCCTGTTGAGCGCATCTGCTACAACTTTGGCATTTCCAGGAGTATAAAGCATATCTAGATTGTCTGCTGCTAGAAACTCTAACCAACGTTGCTGCCTCATGTTCAAGTCCTTCTAGGAAAAAATACGCTTCAATGATTAATGATTAGCAAAAATCTCGAATTTTTCTCCTAGCAAATAGTGCCTCTAAATCTGCAAGGCAAATGCAACAGCAAGCAACTCCAGGTCATGAGTGGCGCATCTCTTCTCATGCGATTTCAACTTCTTACTTGGATAAGCAATCACCTTCCCTTTATGAATTAATACCGCACCAACTCCTTCTTTATAAGCATCCGTATAGACGCTTAATTCCGGGTTACCGTCAATAATCATTAGGACCGGGGTAGTGGTTAACCTCTTCTTCAATTCATGGAAATCTTCTTCGCATTAAGCATTCCAAACAAATCTGGAATGCTTCTTGGTCAGCTTCGTCAAAGGGCAAGAAAATTTTAAAAAATCCTTTTCGAATTTCCAATAGTAACTGGCCAGCCCAAGAAAGCTTCTGACTTCTGTAGGGGTTCTTGGTTGCTTCCAACTTTGGATGATAACAATTTTACTTGGATCTACTGAGATTTATTCCTTCAACACCACATGCCTAAGAAATTTTACTTCTTTCCTCCATAAATGACACTTGGAAAATTTGGCCTTCAATACATTCATTCTTAGAATTTGTAACAACCCGGAAAATCTGGGCCAGTTTAAAATTTTTATTTTGGCAATTTTAGCGAATTTTGAATATTTAAAATAGATTATTTTAAATAATATCGACGAGAAATTTATTTTGAATATAATTCGACGTATATATTATACGCGTCGTCGTTAGAATATAAAATATTTATATATAATTATAAATAGAATTGAAAATGGCGCGGTAGTTCGATAATTCGATTTCAAACTTCAATTGAATGTACCGGGTGCAAAACAATCCGGATTTTAGTGAAACCAAAAATAATGGAATCTAATAGTGAATATCTTTCCAATGAATCCGAAAAATTAAAAGTTCGTAGCGGGAATCAAAAGATATGTCCAGTTGAAAATTCTGAATAGTCGCTATGGAATTCAGGCCCTTAAAAATGGACATTTTGCAAACGACCTCGGATTTCGACGAAATCACTTTTGTTGGATCCGCAGTGTAAAGTTATTGCTAGATTTTAAATTTCATAATTTTTCGAATCAATATGTGAGCGTGGCAAAGGAAAACGTGTTTTGATCAATTTCAGTTGATTTTAATCGACTGGAAATTGGCCATTTTTCTAACGGTCTCAGAATTCGACGGAACTAGTTTTGTTAGGACCGTAACGTCAACACGAAGCTAGAAAATATTTTTCTGCAATTTATAGAGAGAGTATGTGACCCCGGTAATTTGAAATGTACGTTTAAAATTCAATATAGTGATTTAAATGTAAATTTAACGGAAACTGATTCAAACGATCATATCAGCTTGCGATATATATCCCATTGTGTTCGGAATGGGGGTAGAACGCTATGGACGATAGGCGGTGGACCTCTTTTAGAGGTCGATTGAAAAAGTTGACTTTTTGAATTTAAAATAATTAAATAATTAAATTAATAAAAAAAAAAAAATGTAAACCTCCTCCTTAAAACCGCTCTGGCCCCTCCCCCATCATTATTTTCACAGATCGGAAAAAAAAAAGAATAAAAAAAAAAAGGGAAAAAGGGCTCGAGCCTGTCGCCCCTTTTCCACCTCGTCGTGGGTCCCCCGTAGCCGCACCGCCAGACGAGACGCCCCTCCCCCAGTCGATCGCCACCTCGCGCGCCCCCCCCGCAGAGCCGCTTCCCCCTCCTCCTCAGTTAGCAGAGCCGCCACCCTCCCCTCGAAGACCGAACTCGAGCCCCTCTCCACCCTGGCCCGCCACCGCGAAGACGCCCCTCCGCCCCTACGATCGATGGCGCCTCCTCGACATGGACAACGAACCCCCCCCCCTGTAAGTTAATTCTGATTTTTCTTATTTATTTATTTTAAAACTGATTTTTTTTATTTTCTTTTCTTTTTTAGAAAAACTGCAAAGATTTATTTTTAAAAACTGTTTTCTTTTTAAAGCATTTTAAAAACTGAATTTTAAAGCAATTTATAAAACTGATTTTGAAAAAGAAAATAAAAACTGGAATTTTTAAAGAAGTTTAAAACTGAATTTTAATAAGTAGTAAAACTGGAATTTTTAAAGAAGTTTAAAACTGAATTTTAATAAGTAGTAAAACTGGAATTTTTAAAGAAGTTTAAAACTGAATTTTAATAAGTAGTAAAACTGGATTTTTAAAGAAGTTTAAAACTGAATTTTAATAAGTAGTAAAACTGGAATTTTTAAAGAAGTAGAAAAACTGAATTTTTAATTATGTTGTAAAGTTATGAAAAATATAATCTTTTATATTGTCGAAAGAAAAATAGAATTTTTATATATTGAACTTCGATAGAAAAATAGAATTTTTATATATTGAACTTCGATAGAAAAATAGAATTTTTATATATTGAACTTTGAAATAAAAATTCGATTTTTATATATTGAATAGCGAAGTAAAAATTCGATTTTATATATAGTGGCCTTGGGCAACGAAGGTGACAAAAAGGCGAAACGACGAAGACTTCTGCAAAGGGGAGAGCCGTGGAGCGGGATAGCTATAATGTGAGAATTTCTCACCTTTCAATTTATTTTTCTAGTTATATATATATATATATATATATATATACTAGGATGCAGACGGTGCTTAGTAGCACCCGACACAATCGTCCACAGACCATGGACTTGTTTGTTTGGCTGTTTGGTAATTTATTGCGATATTGGTTTGAATGTGGTTTGTGGTGTGAAAAATCGAATCGATAAAATTGGTTAGGATTAGACGTGCGCCGTTATAAGGCGAAGGAGTAAGGCTAGGTTAGACGCTTACTCCAAACTTTGTGGTTTGCATAATGAAATTGATTTGATTGATGTGTGAATGGCGTGGGCCTTCACTAGACCGGGGATAAGGCTAGGCCTTGTCCCGTTTCTAGTATCGTGCCGTTATGCCGCCGAAATTTTCTAAAATATGTTAGAAAAATAAAAATATCATTTTATTGAATAAATGAATTGAATAGAAATTCATAGGTTGAAATAAAAGGTTTTAATCGTTAAAAATATAATTTTTAACGTGAAGTGAATAAAATAGAATATTCATTTATAAACCAGACGGTTTGTTTATGTACACCTATTTGAATGACATTGATTGGGACGATTAATTTTACACATCGCCCAACAGCACAAATAAAATATTTGTTTGATTGTTTGAAACCCTACACGGGTGTTAGGATGAAATATGCAGTTCACTCATCCTGATTGATTAAATATGTCGATCGATTGATGGACAGGCTATTATAAGCGTTGAATATCTATATTTGATGCTTATACAGTGTAGTGCACTTTGGTTGATGGTTGATTATTTTCAATGCTATTATATACATGTGTTGTATGAAAATCCATATAATTAATTTTATATGGTAATTGATTGGGCCTCATTCCAGTTTTGAAAAAAAGAAATATTTGAAAAAGAAATATTTGAAATAGAATATTTGAAAATAAAGGAATATATGAAGCCGTGTTGATTAGATTGACGCCATTTTGACATGAACGATATTTTTATCGATTTTAAAACGTTTTCAAAATGAATTGAATTGAAAACGAATTCAAAATGAATTGAATTGAAAACGATTTCGAAATGAATTGAATTGAAAACGATTTCGAAACGAATTGAATTGAAACGAATTCAAGTTGAATTGAAAGCGAATTGAAATGAATTCAAATTGAATTGAAATTTGAATTGAATAGAAATGAATTTTGAAACGAATATTATAAAGAAGAATTCAATTTTGCTTTGAATTGAAATGGAAGTTGAAATTGCTTTTGAAATGAAATTAAAACGATTTATAAAATTCGTTTTAAATAGAAATCGACGAAATATATATTATATATATTATATATATAATATAATGGCCTGAATAGAACGCGCCGCGTCGCGGTAGTTCGCGAATTTCGACCATTTGTTTCAAACGGACATTACGGGAGATCCGACCGTCGGATTCTCCTAAAACCGGAACCGTTGGGTTCGTATCGAAAAGAGCTTTCTAAAGAATATTAGAAATTAGAAATCTGACGGTTGGATTTGGAATTATGTCCAAATCAAATTCGAAAAAGGTCGCTGTAAGTGCAGTTCGATGGCCATTGTTGGAAATCGACTGAACGGGCCTTGATAAAATTATTAAAAATAGTAATAATTTGTGTAAAATCATAAGAAATGATTTAGAAGGAATTGGGATGAAAAACTCCATATTTGAAAAGATAAAAATAGATTTTTATCGAAATAAACTAGTTTTGAACTAGAATTATAATTCTATTTATTTTTAAATAAATAAATTGAATTCGAAATGGGTTTGAAAATAACCAAAATTTCCAATGAATGCATTGGAGTGGATTTGAATCGAAATTGTCTTCGGAATATTTCGATGTTGGAATTCGTGATTATACAGGTGTTGTTATGGAAATTTGAAAGATATATATTTATATCGTTATTTCCAATACGACATTTGTTAGTCGTAGAATTCGATATTGAATATAAGCCGATATATTTTCTATTCAGAGCCTTGTATTGAATATCGAATGTGATTTGGGTTTGTCGTGAATGGTGTCTTCACTAACACTGTTCTTGAACCCAGTTGAGAAAAGATTAAATCTTTTTATTTAGATTTAATGAAGTGTACCAATTAAATGATATTTAATTGGAATTGAATTGGTATTGATTTTTGGGTTTATCGTGAACAGTGTTTTAAATAACACTTGTTCTTTAACCCGATAATTAATCGAATGTGATTTGGGTTTGTCGTGAATGGTGTCTTCACTAACACTGTTCTTGAACCCAGTTGAGAAAAGATTAAATCTTTTTATTTAGATTTAATGAAGTGTACCAATTAAATGATATTTAATTGGAATTGAATTGGTATTGATTTTTGGGTTTATCGTGAACAGTGTTTTAAATAACACTTGTTCTTTAACCCGATAATTAATCGAATGTGATTTGGGTTTGTCGTGAATGGTGTCTTCACTAACACTGTTCTTGAACCCAGTTGAGAAAAGATTAAATCTTTTTATTTAGATTTAATGAAGTGTACCAATTAAATGATATTTAATTGGAATTGAATTGGTATTGATTTTCGGGTTTATCGTGAACAGTGTTTTAAATAACACTTGTTCTTTAACCCGATAATTAATCGAATGTGATTTGGGTTTGTCGTGAATGGTGTCTTCACTAACACTGTTCTTGAACCCAGTTGAGAAAAGATTAAATCTTTTTATTTAGATTTAATGAAGTGTACCAATTAAATGATATTTAATTGGAATTGAATTGGTATTGATTTTTGGGTTTATCGTGAACAGTGTTTTAAATAACACTTGTTCTTTAACCCGATAATTAATGGAATGGGATTTTGGGTTTATCGTGAATCGTGTTTTAAATGACACTGATTCTTTAACCCAGATAATGATTAAAACTAAGTGGAGTTTTAATGAATCTTTAATTAGATTGAAAAGATCGAGAATGGAGTATCACCAGTTTTGCTCCAGGCGATAGTTAAATCTTTAATTAGATTTGAACGTGAAATTTAGAAACTAACTGTCGGTTAGCCAAGCAGAATGGTTTTCTGGATATTGATCTGATGTTGGTTTCGGCCTTCGGGGTTAATATTTGGGGAATTATTCTCTTGATTAATTTACGGTTAGTGACTAATGAATTGGAATGGGGCGTATGTTGTGTTTGTGTAACACTTATTTAAAATATACGCGAGTTATTCGGAAAGACCGGGTTTATCCCATTCTGAATAACTGATACGACGATAAGTCGAAGATGAAGACGATGGTCGAAGACCGGAGGTCTTCACGTCGTTTGGGTGATAGCTGATGATCTTGATTGGGCTGTACACCCAAGAAGATGGAAACAGTTGGTGATCGTCCAGACGTACTTGGAGATCGATGGATATGCGGGGTACTAGGTGCCTCCGGTTTCGTTCAGACCCAGAACGGACTTGTAAATGGACTGTGTGTCTGACATCGGATTTCATTCTGTGTGACTGATATCGGTTGCATAGGATGGTTTGCCTGTGTGGCATGCTAAGATGCAAATGATCAAGGCTTCTGTTGAAAAGCAAAGTCTTGTGGTGATGATCAAAGCACGGCCTTTGTGGCGTAGCTTTGTGTAACGTTTACCTCGCGTGTTTCACACCAGGTATGAACCAAAAACGGGAGACGGACGTGAGGGAGGGCATGCGTTTCTTTCTAGCTAGAAGTGGCGTCAGTGGTTTTACACGCCCTGACGAGTTTGACTTATGTGGTTGTTGCTGTTGCGAGGCGCCTCGGTTATATCGGTTTCGGCCGAATGCATTCTGGTCGGCTGACGGACCAGACTTACACCCCATAGGGTGGGGAGACGCATGTTCAGGCATTTTAATCCACTCCGTGTGGACCGGCCCTGAGGATCCAAAGGCTTGACAGAGTACTTGCCTGAGGGGCGGGCTAGAGCGTCTCGAATAGGTTGAGGACTATCTTTTGCCTCGGTCCATAGATGGAAATCCAATTTCCAAATACGTGACATTTGCGGTTTTATTTGTAAACCTATATATGGCGACATGATATATGGTACCCATGCCGCCTATGATTGATATTTATGATTTGAAGTCGTTTTATACACTATGCACTTATACTAGTATCAAATGATTTGTTTTAAACGTATCAAGCATTCTTTGGCTGTTATAAGGGAAAACCCTATCCCCCGGCTTGCGTTGCATTGTGTGATAGGACCTGGGTCTTATAACAGCTTCATTTTTCTTTATTTAGCATTGCGCTGTTTGTTTTATGCACTGGTATTCTTGGGAGGAAACCCGTTCCGTGTTATACGGCGTGGTCCCTTGATTTACCTAACGATTTAAAATAAAGATTAATAACTGTTTTAGTTCTCACACCAGTCACATGACTGACCTGGAGTTTATTGTTTTAACCTAAACTCTGGGTGCCCTTATTTTGACACGGGCAGCTAGTAGTTTTGGTTTTGCAGATTTATATTCACAGAATCCTGGTTTACAGCTGGAACGATATCCGGAAAGCTTTGTATCCGTATATCTTCTTCTAGTTGTGTAATGTATTATTTTCCGCTGCTATGTTTTTAAATGTAATTTAAATCTCTGATATTTCTGTGTAATATTCATTTATACTCTGTATATTCTGGTAATCTGATGCATTGTTGTAATATACATTGAAATGTTCTTCTGTATGCGTTTTGTTGTGGCGTGTTCTCGAACTATCCGACGCTTTCCTTTACGGGGAAGTTGCGGGTCTTTACAGTTGGTATCAGAGCTTTGGTTTACAAAGCTCAGAGAACGAGGCACATTAGAACCATACGAAAGAATTCATCAGATATTGGGTTAGTAAAATCCAATGGGAATGACTCGTTAGAGATGGGATCAGTAGTATCCTAGAACGAGTGTGAAGAGTATATTTTTCAAATGAAAACATTCTTTGTTTTGAAAATTTAAATCAACTATTCGTATTTGATTATTTATTTATATTGATTTGGACAGTCCAGTATATAAAGATTTTGCGTATACGTCTGATCCGCGTGTATTTGAAGTTTTAATATACTGGATAGATATAGAGCCACACTCTAGTCGCCCGGAAACGATTCTGATGATAGTCTAGACATCATCAGAATTGGTATTCGAGTTTCGAAGGTGTGATTTTCTATATATTTCCATTAGACTGGTGTGAGAACCAAAACTTATATAGCTAGATTTATTTGTTGTGATTTGGCATCAAAAATCTGATTTTAGACTATATATCAAAGTTATGAATTTGAAACTCTAATTCACTAATTGATTGATGTTTGTGTTGTTTGTTTAATTGTTTGATAATTTTGTACCATTATGCCTAATATGATCAAATATTGAATTGTATTGAATATTGGTCGCATCTGCTTGCATATACATGTATATCATTGAACAGGTCATAGCAAGGAGGCTAGAGCCAGAGAATAAAATTTGTTTGCCCGACAAATAGGTACATGTTTACTACATAATTTCCTGTTTTGTTTGGGTGATGATGATTTTGTGAGCCTATTGGCTAGCCGCTTGGCTTTTTCTTTTTCTTTTTGAGATCTGAAGGACCGGGGAAGCTATTTGAAATTCCCCGATGCTCCCATAGCAGGGGAGGTTATGGCGAAATTTTTCGAAAATTTAGGGTGTTAACCAAATTTTTGAAGTTTTGAAAATTCTCAGAAACTGAAAAGTTGGAGAACGAAAGCCAGACCGAGCGTAGAGCTGAATAATCAAACCACTTTCGACTTTGTTCCTTTTCGGGGACGAAAAGTTTTAAGTGGGGGAGATTGTAACAACCCGGAAAATCTGGGCCAGTTTAAAATTTTTATTTTGGCAATTTTAGCGAATTTTGAATATTTAAAATAGATTATTTTAAATAATATCGACGAGAAATTTATTTTGAATATAATTCGACGTATATATTATACGCGTCGTCGTTAGAATATAAAATATTTATATATAATTATAAATAGAATTGAAAATGGCGCGGTAGTTCGATAATTCGATTTCAAACTTCAATTGAATGTACCGGGTGCAAAACAATCCGGATTTTAGTGAAACCAAAAATAATGGAATCTAATAGTGAATATCTTTCCAATGAATCCGAAAAATTAAAAGTTCGTAGCGGGAATCAAAAGATATGTCCAGTTGAAAATTCTGAATAGTCGCTATGGAATTCAGGCCCTTAAAAATGGACATTTTGCAAACGACCTCGGATTTCGACGAAATCACTTTTGTTGGATCCGCAGTGTAAAGTTATTGCTAGATTTTAAATTTCATAATTTTTCGAATCAATATGTGAGCGTGGCAAAGGAAAACGTGTTTTGACCAATTTCAGTTGATTTTAATCGACTGGAAATTGGCCATTTTTCTAACGGTCTCAGAATTCGACGGAACTAGTTTTGTTAGGACCGTAACGTCAACACGAAGCTAGAAAATATTTTTCTGCAATTTATAGAGAGAGTATGTGACCCCGGTAATTTGAAATGTACGTTTAAAATTCAATATAGTGATTTAAATGTAAATTTAACGGAAACTGATTCAAACGATCATATCAGCTTGCGATATATATCCCATTGTGTTCGGAATGGGGGTAGAACGCTATGGACGATAGGCGGTGGACCTCTTTTAGAGGTCGATTGAAAAAGTTGACTTTTTGAATTTAAAATAATTAAATTAATAAAAAAAAAAATGTAAACCTCCTCCTTAAAACCGCTCTGGCCCCTCCCCCATCATTATTTTCACAGATCGAAAAAAAAAAGAATAAAAAAAAAAAAGGGAAAAAGGGCTCGAGCCTGTCGCCCCTTTTCCACCTCGTCGTGGGTCCCCCGTAGCCGCACCGCCAGACGAGACGCCCCTCCCCCAGTCGATCGCCACCTCGCGCGCCCCCCCCGCAGAGCCGCTTCCCCCTCCTCCTCAGTTAGCAGAGCCGCCACCCTCCCCTCGAAGACCGAACTCGAGCCCCTCTCCACCCTGGCCCGCCACCGCGAAGACGCCCCTCCGCCCCTACGATCGATGGCGCCTCCTCGACATGGACAACGAACCCCCCCCCTGTAAGTTAATTCTGATTTTTCTTATTTATTTATTTTAAAACTGATTTTTTTTATTTTCTTTTCTTTTTTAGAAAAACTGCAAAGATTTATTTTTAAAAACTGTTTTCTTTTTAAAGCATTTTAAAAACTGAATTTTAAAGCAATTTATAAAACTGATTTTGAAAAAGAAAATAAAAACTGGAATTTTTAAAGAAGTTTAAAACTGAATTTTAATAAGTAGTAAAACTGGAATTTTTAAAGAAGTTTAAAACTGAATTTTAATAAGTAGTAAAACTGGAATTTTTAAAGAAGTTTAAAACTGAATTTTAATAAGTAGTAAAACTGGATTTTTAAAGAAGTTTAAAACTGAATTTTAATAAGTAGTAAAACTGGAATTTTTAAAGAAGTAGAAAAACTGAATTTTTAATTATGTTGTAAAGTTATGAAAAATATAATCTTTTATATTGTCGAAAGAAAAATAGAATTTTTATATATTGAACTTCGATAGAAAAATAGAATTTTTATATATTGAACTTCGATAGAAAAATAGAATTTTTATATATTGAACTTTGAAATAAAAATTCGATTTTTATATATTGAATAGCGAAGTAAAAATTCGATTTTATATATAGTGGCCTTGGGCAACGAAGGTGACAAAAAGGCGAAACGACGAAGACTTCTGCAAAGGGGAGAGCCGTGGAGCGGGATAGCTATAATGTGAGAATTTCTCACCTTTCAATTTATTTTTCTAGTTATATATATATATATATATATACTAGGATGCAGACGGTGCTTAGTAGCACCCGACACAATCGTCCACAGACCATGGACTTGTTTGTTTGGCTGTTTGGTAATTTATTGCGATATTGGTTTGAATGTGGTTTGTGGTGTGAAAAATCGAATCGATAAAATTGGTTAGGATTAGACGTGCGCCGTTATAAGGCGAAGGAGTAAGGCTAGGTTAGACGCTTACTCCAAACTTTGTGGTTTGCATAATGAAATTGATTTGATTGATGTGTGAATGGCGTGGGCCTTCACTAGACCGGGGATAAGGCTAGGCCTTGTCCCGTTTCTAGTATCGTGCCGTTATGCCGCCGAAATTTTCTAAAATATGTTAGAAAAATAAAAATATCATTTTATTGAATAAATGAATTGAATAGAAATTCATAGGTTGAAATAAAAGGTTTTAATCGTTAAAAATATAATTTTTAACGTGAAGTGAATAAAATAGAATATTCATTTATAAACCAGACGGTTTGTTTATGTACACCTATTTGAATGACATTGATTGGGACGATTAATTTTACACATCGCCCAACAGCACAAATAAAATATTTGTTTGATTGTTTGAAACCCTACACGGGTGTTAGGATGAAATATGCAGTTCACTCATCCTGATTGATTAAATATGTCGATCGATTGATGGACAGGCTGTTATAAGCGTTGAATATCTATATTTGATGCTTATACAGTGTAGTGCACTTTGGTTGATGGTTGATTATTTTCAATGCTATTATATACATGTGTTGTATGAAAATCCATATAATTAATTTTATATGGTAATTGATTGGGCCTCATTCCAGTTTTGAAAAAAAGAAATATTTGAAAAAGAAATATTTGAAATAGAATATTTGAAAATAAAGGAATATATGAAGCCGTGTTGATTAGATTGACGCCATTTTGACGTGAACGATATTTTTATCGATTTTAAAACGTTTTCGAAATGAATTGAATTGAAAACGAATTCAAAATGAATTGAATTGAAAACGATTTCGAAATGAATTGAATTGAAAACGATTTCGAAACGAATTGAATTGAAACGAATTCAAGTTGAATTGAAAGCGAATTGAAATGAATTCAAATTGAATTGAAATTTGAATTGAATAGAAATGAATTTTGAAACGAATATTATAAAGAAGAATTCAATTTTGCTTTGAATTGAAATGGAAGTTGAAATTGCTTTTGAAATGAAATTAAAACGATTTATAAAATTCGTTTTAAATAGAAATCGACGAAATATATATTATATATATTATATATATAATATAATGGCCTGAATAGAACGCGCCGCGTCGCGGCAGTTCGCGAATTTCGACCATTTGTTTCAAACGGACATTACGGGAGATCCGACCGTCGGATTCTCCTAAAACCGGAACCGTTGGGTTCGTATCGAAAAGAGCTTTCTAAAGAATATTAGAAATTAGAAATCTGACGGTTGGATTTGGAATTATGTCCAAATCAAATTCGAAAAAGGTCGCTGTAAGTGCAGTTCGATGGCCATTGTTGGAAATCGACTGAACGGGCCTTGATAAAATTATTAAAAATAGTAATAATTTGTGTAAAATCATAAGAAATGATTTAGAAGGAATTGGGATGAAAAACTCCATATTTGAAAAGATAAAAATAGATTTTTATCGAAATAAACTAGTTTTGAACTAGAATTATAATTCTATTTATTTTTAAATAAATAAATTGAATTCGAAATGGGTTTGAAAATAACCAAAATTTCCAATGAATGCATTGGAGTGGATTTGAATCGAAATTGTCTTCGGAATATTTCGATGTTGGAATTCGTGATTATACAGGTGTTGTTATGGAAATTTGAAAGATATATATTTATATCGTTATTTCCAATACGACATTTGTTAGTCGTAGAATTCGATATTGAATATAAGCCGATATATTTTCTATTCAGAGCCTTGTATTGAATATCGAATGTGATTTGGGTTTGTCGTGAATGGTGTCTTCACTAACACTGTTCTTGAACCCAGTTGAGAAAAGATTAAATCTTTTTATTTAGATTTAATGAAGTGTACCAATTAAATGATATTTAATTGGAATTGAATTGGTATTGATTTTTGGGTTTATCGTGAACAGTGTTTTAAATAACACTTGTTCTTTAACCCGATAATTAATCGAATGTGATTTGGGTTTGTCGTGAATGGTGTCTTCACTAACACTGTTCTTGAACCCAGTTGAGAAAAGATTAAATCTTTTTATTTAGATTTAATGAAGTGTACCAATTAAATGATATTTAATTGGAATTGAATTGGTATTGATTTTTGGGTTTATCGTGAACAGTGTTTTAAATAACACTTGTTCTTTAACCCGATAATTAATCGAATGTGATTTGGGTTTGTCGTGAATGGTGTCTTCACTAACACTGTTCTTGAACCCAGTTGAGAAAAGATTAAATCTTTTTATTTAGATTTAATGAAGTGTACCAATTAAATGATATTTAATTGGAATTGAATTGGTATTGATTTTCGGGTTTATCGTGAACAGTGTTTTAAATAACACTTGTTCTTTAACCCGATAATTAATCGAATGTGATTTGGGTTTGTCGTGAATGGTGTCTTCACTAACACTGTTCTTGAACCCAGTTGAGAAAAGATTAAATCTTTTTATTTAGATTTAATGAAGTGTACCAATTAAATGATATTTAATTGGAATTGAATTGGTATTGATTTTTGGGTTTATCGTGAACAGTGTTTTAAATAACACTTGTTCTTTAACCCGATAATTAATGGAATGGGATTTTGGGTTTATCGTGAATCGTGTTTTAAATGACACTGATTCTTTAACCCAGATAATGATTAAAACTAAGTGGAGTTTTAATGAATCTTTAATTAGATTGAAAAGATCGAGAATGGAGTATCACCAGTTTTGCTCCAGGCGATAGTTAAATCTTTAATTAGATTTGAACGTGAAATTTAGAAACTAACTGTCGGTTAGCCAAGCAGAATGGTTTTCTGGATATTGATCTGATGTTGGTTTCGGCCTTCGGGGTTAATATTTGGGGAATTATTCTCTTGATTAATTTACGGTTAGTGACTAATGAATTGGAATGGGGCGTATGTTGTGTTTGTGTAACACTTATTTAAAATATACGCGAGTTATTCGGAAAGACCGGGTTTATCCCATTCTGAATAACTGATACGACGATAAGTCGAAGATGAAGACGATGGTCGAAGACCGGAGGTCTTCACGTCGTTTGGGTGATAGCTGATGATCTTGATTGGGCTGTACACCCAAGAAGATGGAAACAGTTGGTGATCGTCCAGACGTACTTGGAGATCGATGGATATGCGGGGTACTAGGTGCCTCCGGTTTCGTTCAGACCCAGAACGGACTTGTAAATGGACTGTGTGTCTGACATCGGATTTCATTCTGTGTGACTGATATCGGTTGCATAGGATGGTTTGCCTGTGTGGCATGCTAAGATGCAAATGATCAAGGCTTCTGTTGAAAAGCAAAGTCTTGTGGTGATGATCAAAGCACGGCCTTTGTGGCGTAGCTTTGTGTAACGTTTACCTCGCGTGTTTCACACCAGGTATGAACCAAAAACGGGAGACGGACGTGAGGGAGGGCATGCGTTTCTTTCTAGCTAGAAGTGGCGTCAGTGGTTTTACACGCCCTGACGAGTTTGACTTATGTGGTTGTTGCTGTTGCGAGGCGCCTCGGTTATATCGGTTTCGGCCGAATGCATTCTGGTCGGCTGACGGACCAGACTTACACCCCATAGGGTGGGGAGACGCATGTTCAGGCATTTTAATCCACTCCGTGTGGACCGGCCCTGAGGATCCAAAGGCTTGACAGAGTACTTGCCTGAGGGGCGGGCTAGAGCGTCTCGAATAGGTTGAGGACTATCTTTTGCCTCGGTTCATAGATGGAAATCCAATTTCCAAATACGTGACATTTGCGGTTTTATTTGTAAACCTATATATGGCGACATGATATATGGTACCCATGCCGCCTATGATTGATATTTATGATTTGAAGTCGTTTTATACACTATGCACTTATACTAGTATCAAATGATTTGTTTTAAACGTATCAAGCATTCTTTGGCTGTTATAAGGGAAAACCCTATCCCCCGGCTTGCGTTGCATTGTGTGATAGGACCTGGGTCTTATAACAGCTTCATTTTTCTTTATTTAGCATTGCGCTGTTTGTTTTATGCACTGGTATTCTTGGGAGGAAACCCGTTCCGTGTTATACGGCGTGGTCCCTTGATTTACCTAACGATTTAAAATAAAGATTAATAACTGTTTTAGTTCTCACACCAGTCACATGACTGACCTGGAGTTTATTGTTTTAACCTAAACTCTGGGTGCCCTTATTTTGACACGGGCAGCTAGTAGTTTTGGTTTTGCAGATTTATATTCACAGGATCCTGGTTTACAGCTGGAACGATATCCGGAAAGCTTTGTATCCGTATATCTTCTTCTAGTTGTGTAATGTATTATTTTCCGCTGCTATGTTTTTAAATGTAATTTAAATCTCTGATATTTCTGTGTAATATTCATTTATACTCTGTATATTCTGGTAATCTGATGCATTGTTGTAATATACATTGAAATGTTCTTCTGTATGCGTTTTGTTGTGGCGTGTTCTCGAACTATCCGACGCTTTCCTTTACGGGGAAGTTGCGGGTCTTTACAGAATTTCCAAGATAGTTTCTAAATGCTTCACATGCTCTTCCTTTGCCTTAGAAAAGATAAGAATGTCATCAATATAGACTAGCATGAATTTTTTATTACCTCTCGAAATACCTTGTTCATTAAGTCTACAAAGTAAGAGGAGGCGTTGCATAGTCCGAAGGGAATCACTAACCATTCATAAAACAAGTTAGGCCGCCTGAAAGCTGTTAGAGGAATGCAATCTTCTGCAATTCTTAACTGATGAAACCCTGTAGCTAGGTCCATCTTTAAGAATACTTAAGCGGCATGCTCCACTTAAACTCTAATAAATCATCAATACGGGGAAGAGGGTACTTATTTTTGAGAGTTTCCTTGTTGAGATCTCGATAGTCCATGCATAGTCTGAGGGAACCATCAAACTTTGGAACGAATACCACTATTACTCCCTAGCTTGAGAAACTAGGTCTGATCAGACCTTTCTACAAAAGCTGTTCAGCTTGGCTGTTCAACTCTTCCTTCTCCTTCATTGCCATCCTCAAAATTGCATGCACAATTGACCTCACATTTGGAACCAAATCAAGTCTAAAATCGATCTCCCTTCGTGGAGGAAGACTCTCTACTTCAACAAATACATCCGCATATCTTTTAACAACGGGAATGTTTTCTAGGGTTGTGAGGGAAACATCTAGAGCGTACCAAAAATTATCCCTGTTTAGACTTGGGCCCTCACATGGTATCTCTGTAAAATTCCAAAATTTGGTTTCTACTGTAAAGACTCGTTCTACACAATTATCTTTAGCTTTGTATTGGGTTATCCAATCCATCTTAAGTACAATATCAATTTCTGTGAAATCCAAGATAATCAAATTGAGGGGTAATCGATAACGAAATTAAGAGATAAGAACTTTATAGTGTAAACAAAGGTTGATGGAGCCTCCAATTGGATTCCTAACGCAAATGGGCTCTTCAATATATTTGATGTCTAGATTTAGTTCCTTAGCCATCTTGTTTGATATAAAACTACATGATGCACCAGTATCAAACAATACTTTAAGTGCAATATTTTTAATGGAAAGTGCACCTTCGAGAACTTCTGTCCCTCTCCTACCAGCTGAGGTTGTTTAAACATCTTCCTAATTATAGACATGAGCCACTTCAGTCTTCTTCAATAGCGGACAATTCTTTGCAATATAGCCAGTCTTATGGCAGTTGAAGCATTACCTATTCATTTGAAACTTCTTACTGGGTTTGGATTCATTCTTCTTTTATCTCTTCGAATACTTACAGTCCATGTAACGACCCGGGGAATTCGCTATCCTGGATATCGGCATACAAGACTATGTCGACTATTCAAGCATCGAAAAACACTGGGTAGTCCATGAAAGAAATTAGAGGGTGGGAATAGATAAGATAGAAACTTAGAATAGAAGAAGAAGAAGAATATACAACATCAGAGCAACACGAATCTCACAGCGGAGTGAACAACATATAATAGATAACATATCCTTGAAATAAAATCAATATATGTATACAGTAACATTATCAGAGTACAACACTCACAACACAGCGGAAATAACAATAGCTATATAATCCTGAAGCCTCCTTCTCCAGCTCTTCAAGTATCTGTAAAATCCCGACTACTTGACTGCCCATACAAAATTGGGCACCCAAGAGTTTAGGGAAAACAAAACAAAATAAACTCCGGGTCAGTCATGTGACTGGTGTGAGTAAACTTAAATCATTTGATTTAACTTTCAAAATCCTTTTGAAACAAAGGATAATCATAAGACCGATCCACACATAAATACAGATGGCTTTTACCTTATGATAACCCAAAATATTTCTAAAACAATACTTGTCTGATATTATAAAAATGTCTAGATCAAGTAAATAGAAATCTAGCAGAAACGCTTGCATCTAACGTTCTACATATATAATATACAATCAAAACCACGGGCTCTTATTTGGGGAATGGATTCCAACTATGACAAGGTATGGATCCACCTTCCGCTCAGTGTACTCTAGAAGCGATACACTGGAGTTCAACAAGAACATCTTGCAAGTCGGTCACACATGACCGACCACTCATTTCGCTTGAGTGTATCGAATATATTATCACCTTACAGTTGGTAAACCAACATAACCATTCCGGGGAGATACAGAATTGAAAGATGTAACAAATATGAATATTCTATAGATGGTGACAATATACCCTACTTGGGTGCGGCCCACTTAGCCATGCTGCCTACCCGATTTCTGTCATTTCCCAGTTGATGAGGCTGAAGGTCATAACGTATCTTTCAACAGATTACTCATGCATTCACTTTGAATGCCATATCGTCATACCCGTCAAATCAAAGATTGATTTCCCCAAAAATACCATGGGTATAAGTTAAGAGAAACGAATTCTTCCGCCACCAACGTAAATACGTTTGAAACGATCAACTCACGTGATCCACCGGATATACTCTCTCAAACATTCTTCCATAGAGGTTGTCCTAGGACTGGACAAACCGAAGGCACTATTCTGTAAACAGGAGAGCCCTTGCATAACTCCGTCTTCAATTTGTCTTCGATCTATTTGATTCGAAATGCTAACGCCTATACGGAGTGGTTCTCGGATAATAACCCAACCGGTCTCTCCGTATTGATGACGGAAAAATGGTCAAAACTTTGATAGTCTGTGATTTAACTATCAAAAGAAAACTCGTGTGCAAACAACGATATTATTTCCAAATGGAAATTTTATCGATCATTCAACATTCAACATTTATCCTCTTAAATTAATTTATCATTAATTTATTCATTTCCTTATTTACCATTTTCATATATTCGTAAATCCTTATTTTCTAAACTTAGAAAATATACGTTATTAATCACTGGAAAACGTTTCCATATTTATTCCCATTTCTTATTTTCTATTATCAGAAAAAAAAATTGATTCTTATTTGGAAAACATTTCCAAAACTCCTTCATTTGATTTAAACTGATGTTTAAATAAACATCGTTATGCCAACACAAACCATTACGCTCATTAACTAAATTCACTTAACCTACCTTTACTATCAAACTTTAACCATTCCTTAGTAAAGAAGGAAGTCAATCAACTTGGGGTATAATTACCTCTCAAACCTTAACTGAACAACGTTTTAACTTCGGAATAGACAAAGTTTATCTTTTTAAACCTTTAACAACTTCCTTGCGAACCTCACGGATTCTATTTACGAATCCACTTCTTTTATAAAAACATTGGTTATAACGATAACGTTATAATCCCTACTTTCGAAATATCTAACTTCAAATATAACTTTTATTCTTTAATTTAAATAAATAAATAAACACCTAATTTATAAATAAATAAATCTTGATTTAAACACCAGAAAGTATAAGTACTTTCCCGAATTTGATATAATCAAATTCGACGATTAACTCACTTCGAATAACTAATATTCGATTAACTCACTTCGAATAACAAATATTCGATTAACTCACTTCGAATAGCTTATATTCGATTACTCTCTTCGAATAACTAATATTCGGTAACTCTTATCTTCGAATAACTTATATTCGGTTTAACTCCATTCGAATAACTTATATTCGATTTAACTCGTTTTGAATAAACTATATTTGATAACCCCTTCGAATAACTAATATTCGATAACCCCTTTCGAATAACTAATTCGATAACTCCTTTCGAATAACTAATACTCGATAACCCCTTTCGAATACTAATACTCGATTAACTCATTTCGAATAACTCATTTCGATAAATTCTTATCTTCGATTAATCAATACTTGACGAACTCTAACTCGATTAACTAACACTCGACTAACTCTAACTTGATTAACTCTAATTCGATTAACTTCTTTTGATTAACTCCTTCATTCTATTCGAATAAACTATATTCGATTAACTCTTTTAATTCTATTCGAATAAACTATGTCTGTTTTAACTTTATTTCGAATAGCTAATATTCAATTTAACTCAATTTGCTTGACTCAAGATCGCAGCGATCACAATGGTTACGCCTGATTGCCTCAGGGAACATCCGACCGCCGTAGGCTATCTGCGGCCCTGCGAATTACGCTAGCAGTCATATGAAATGGCAACTCATCCTGAATAACTATGTTTGACTAACTCTATCTCAAATAACTATATTCGATCAACTCTAATTGAATAACTAAATTCAATTAATCCTAATTCGATTAACTATGTTCAATTAACTCTATCTGGTTAGCTCTTACTGGTTAACTCTATATAATTAACTCTAACTGGTTAACTCTTATCGATTAACTCTAACTCTAAGCGATAAATTCTAATTGATTAACTCTAACTGGTTAACTCTAATCGACTAACTCTTATTCAAATAAATTATATTTGATAACTCTATTCGATTACAAATACTTCCTTTTCTATTTGTCTATATTTATTTCATATAAATATTTCCTTTTACAACTTTATTTGTTTCCTAAATAAATATTTCCTTTTTAAAAATTATTTTATTTACATTCTAAATAAATATTCCTTTTACACTTCTAATTATTTTCTAAATATATAATCCTTTTGTACTTCTATTTATTTTCTAAATAAATTATCCTTTTACATTTCTTTTACAAGTATTTTCCTTTATATTTGTTTTACAAATATTTTCCTTTTCAACTCTTTGATTTTATAATTATTTATTTTTATAAAATCCTTTTCGTTTTATATATAAAATCCATTGATTTTATGTAAATAATTTATTTTCAAAATATACTTTGAAAATCCCCTCTTTACACCCCAGTATTTCTTACGGTATTTAAAATACCAAACAACAGTGATCGACATCATTCAAACACACATAATCAACAACAAATTATATATCACATCATATATCACAATATATGAAACAAAATAGTATTTTATATATTGAGGAACCCAGTTAGATCCCTCCAACCTGTTTCCTTGCATCACATATGTTAAACAATATGATTAACATTGATTTCATTTCAATATGAAATATTCTGCTAAACAGAATCAATATTTGATTAACGATTTATATATATATCGTTATCTATAATTTTAACCAATACATAAGCAATTCAATCAAATATTTAACACACATCAATCAACAGATAATTATCAGTTCTAAGAATACGTTATAAAAATAGAACTGTTCAGAGTTGGTGAGTTTTACTCACTTTGGACGATCATCGTTAATAACGATAACCATCGCTTGATTCATATGGACAATTTTTTTTTTTTATAAATTGTAACGAGCTCCGTTGAACTTCCAGTCAGTTCCATCATATAGTATATGTCCATACGATCCTAACGGATCTGACCGTTCGAAATACTGATACAGTATGAATACGTTATAGCTTATACAAGTATAAAGTTATACAGGGAGGAGGTAGCATGTAGGTTACTTTGGTATAAAGTTATACAGGGAGGAGGTAGCACGTGGTGACTGGTGCAAGGCTTCAGATATGTGCGGTTTTGGGGTCACCTACGTTTACTGTTAACCAATTTGTGTTTCCTATCATTTGCTCATACTTTTATCAAAATGTGCTTGTATCCGTTATGATGGTACGTATGTATTTAAACTAATATTTTTTTCTTTTTCTTTCTTGTCGTATTACTGTAGGGATCCTTGGGCATGTTTCACTCTGGTATACAAAATTACGTGTATTTACGAACTGTTACGGACAAAATAGAAATATTATCATGACAAACAATGTGTCACGATTTCAAAAATATAATAATATAGGTCCGTTAACTTATTCTGTGAAACCCTGAAATGTTGATATAGGGTGTAAAATATTCCAAAATAAAAAGTGCTTATTTTATGAAAATTACAGTAAAATTCTAAAAATTAAATTATAACTACGTCTAAAAGGATTTCTCCAAATTCGAAGCCAACATTTAATTATAATTAAATATATCGTTATGGCTTATAACGTTCCATAGCGACTATTTTAGAATTTGATTTGATCATAAATCAAAATCTACCTGACGAAATCCGGATTTTTCCCTTCTATCAGAAAAATATACTTCACCAGCTCTGAACGTTTCTTGTTTTATAGAAATCCGACTTAAAACGGATTCCGTATATTCGTTTAAAGTTCAAATCGCCAAATAGCGAACTGCCGCGCCATTTTGAGCTCGATTATATTTATAATATAGTTTATATGTTCAACCATCGTTAATTAAATATATTCGTTATTCTAATTCAAGTTCCAAACTGAATTATATATTTCGAATTGCCCAATTCACGCCATATTGCCATTTCAGCTAATTCTGATTATTTCATAATTAAATATATTATTTAATCAGTATATTAATTAAATATTCAAAGTTATTTAATTAAACGGCCATTTAGTGATCTAAATCACTATTTATATAATTAAATTAATTAATTATTATATCGCTAAAAATACGGGTCATTACAGTCCATTGCCAAGCACCTCTTTTGATTGCAATTGAAGAAGTTGGCGTTCTTTACCCATGCCTCTTTTGATTGCAATTGCCAATTGCCTCTTCTTCTGGTTTCTTACTTCCAAAATTTATCTTCTTCCCATAATTGTCCTTTTTGTTGTCTTTGTCTTCTAGGGTATTACATTTTTCTATAGATTCGTAGTGGTACGCCATGTCCACCATTTCCACAAATGACATCTTTACGTGAGCGGTCATCTTCTTCTGCACTATTACTACAGACCATCATAAACCTTATGTTCTTCTTAATCGAAACAAGAATCAACTTTGGACCAAAGCGGGAAAATTTTTGAACTTATTCAGATGTTCTTGAATAGTCATATCCCCTTGTTTCAAGTTAGAGAATTCATAACACAAGCGAGGTGTTCCTTCAGATGGTATGAACCTGTCTTCGAAGACATTTTTAAAGTGTTCCCAAGAGATATTTCCCTCTGGATTACCCATCGTAACCGTCTCCTACCAAATCAAAGCTTTGTATTTCAGTAACCAAGAGGTCATATATCTTTTCTTTTCTCCATTTAGCCTTAGGCCTTTGAAAATTGTCTCACAAGAACGTAGACATGCTTGCACTTCTATGACTGACTCCTTCCCCAAGAATGGTTGCTCTCCCAGATTTTTGTGTTTCTAAGACTTCCAAATATGGCTTCAGTTGTGGCAGCACAATTGCCTCATTTACTACTCCTATGGGTTTTGATGTTCAACCTTAGCATTACCCTTTCCTTTTCCTCTTCCACCACTCATTTTTCACTATATCTGTATAGCAAGAAAAGAGTTAGGAAAGCAAGCAAGATATCTTAAGGAATTTGTAAAAGCATGGAGATGTATATTAATAGAAATGTGTTCATCAGGTGTGTGTTCTTCAGACTATACTCATTCTAGGGTATTGCTAATCCTATCTCTAATGAGTTACTCATCCAAGCATACTGCTGATCCTATCTTTGATGAGTCTTTTAATGTGTTATACCGCATAACTAAGGTTAATCCTCAGCTCTGATACCACGTGTGATGACCTATCCCTTCGGTCCTTGGATCTCAACACTAATACATCCACAGTATTCATGTATTCATGTTCCAAATGCTGGAAGGACATATGGCCTTTAGGGTATAGCACATTATATAACAGCGAAAGGTAATAATACATTAAACACCAAAATGTACATCATATTACATCAAAGGTTTCATCAGAGTTAATACATTCATCAGATCCAAATATCATACATAGCAGTGGAAATATACAAATAGGTACATAATTGAAATAATGAGTTGACATAACAGAGTCTTAATGAGAATCCAAAAGAACATCCTAATCCTGCTTCTGCTCCAAATCCAAAACCTGATTTCCTAGATAACTTCCGTATATATATATATATATATATATATCACCAAAAAGTAGTCCTAATTAACAACCTGTTCACTGGTCTGCCTATGCGGAAATGAGGGCACCCGAGTTTGCAAGGAAGAACAAACTACGAGTCAGTCATGGGACTGGTGTGAGAAACTCAAAACAGTTACTCGTAACTTTTATTCAAAAGTAAGGCATATCACGGGACCATGCCATGTAATACGGAACGAGCTTCCTCCACATAAATACTAGTGCACAAAACTTCGTAATGCTTTATAAAAATGAAGCCATTATAAGACTCATGCCCTATAACATAATGCGACGCTACCGGAGGAGGGAGTTTTACCTCATAATAGCCATATATGCTTGATCTGTAAACATTTTTGATATTATTAATAATGTCTAAATGTGGAAATCACTTTCTAAAATAAATGTATAAATCTTAGCTTGCATAATGCCCCATCCTATAATATTGGCTATTTAGTTTACATTTGAAAAACACAAAGGCTCTTTTTGGAAATTGGAACTTGTCAATGAACCAAGACAAAGGATCTTCCTTAATCATTCGGAACACCTCTAGTGGGATGTTCCAGAATCAACTCAACAAATGATCATTCTAAGCGGTAGAGCCGACCAAGGTTAACAAGCTAATTAGGATCTAATCTGAACATAACGTCCCCCGATCGAGACCGACCATCATCCAAGGCGCCTCGATCTATAATCCACGTTAGTAAACTTGCCAGGGCTCCATACCATAACATCACTTTTTAACTAGAAGGAAACATATTTCCTTATCTCTACAGTCCATCATCCTGTTTTCGGTTCATTTCGAGGTGTGAGGCCCTAGAGTCAACATTCCACAAAGCCCTTCATTTCGACATAAGTTTTGATCTATCTGCCAGCATTTAGCATGTCACATGGTCAATTCACAACATATAATCTATGCCTATTAATATATAATCTTATAAATACATAATCTCAGATGAGGGTGCTAAGCTAAAAGGATTAATCTTTCGCCACCAACTGATATATCATCAATAGAAACAAACTGGTTATGTCGTAAAATACAATGTCAGACGTACATCCAATATAAGTTTGTTCTGGGTTGTGAATGAAACCGAAGGCACCTTATTTCTCATCAAATAAAGGAGAGAGGTTATGGCATATCCAGACAATCAGCAAGTACATCTAGACTACTGCCACTTATAACTTATAATGGAAGCTACCCAAGGCATCAACAAACAATCCATTTGATGTGAAGATTATTAGTCTTCCACCATCTTTAATATCTTCGACTTCCAACCCATCATATAATTATTCAAAATGGGTTGAATCCGGTCTTTTCAAAATAATTAGCATCAAAACAAAATCCTGTTTGGGTTATTAACTCTCCAATTAAATCTCCTTTAATTGGAAAACATTTCATAAGATTAGATCTTATACCCAGATTTGGTTAAGCCGTTGGGCTTCCAAAATCGTCTTCAAAACTCATTTATTAATCATATAAAAGGTTCAGAATGGTTTGTATTCAATTTGGGAATTTAAAACCCTTATCCCAAAATGTTTCTTAAAAATCGTTATAAAAGGCGTTGCAAAATAGCATATTTTTAATCAATAGGTTTTTTATGATTCAAAATAATATTTACTTGGTCCAAAACTCTTTCGAATCATTTATTATAATTTATCATAATTTTTCCCAATTTTTAATCATTTAAAAAAGTCTATTTCAATCCGATCCCATTTCGGAATCTAAACTACACTAGCGCTGTTTTTATTAAATTTTGTTTTGAATTTATTTCAAAATCTAGCCGTCAGATCTTAAAACGTTCCTTTTCATTTGAAAGCTCTTTTCATTTCGGACCAAACTTTTTCGTTTTGGGAAAATCCGATGGTAGGATCTCCTGGTACATCAGTTTGAAATTAATGGTCGAAATGCACAAACTACCGCTGCGCGGCTAGTCCTATTCAGACCCAACTTCAATTTATATTAAAAATCTAGTCGAATTACTTTAGAATTAATTTATTAACATATAAAACATATATACTAATTTTCGGAAACTATATTTCCAATATTTAACTTCAAATTCAAATTTTCTATTATTTAGTTATTATAATATTATTTAAATCATAATAATAATATTATTTTTCAACTTCGTCTTTTGAAATCCAAACTTTCCTGGAGTCCATTGTAAAAGTAAATAAAATAGTTTGGGAAAGAAAATCTTGTTAAAACATTTCTTATATACCCAACCAAATTTCACTTTTCGAAGTTACTATTCACTTTTAAATTAAAACTTGAATATGCCTTAATTACTTGAAAACTATTTCAAATCAATTTATTTTCTTTGCAAATGTTTATCGTAATGACTTAAACTTTGTTTCTATCAAAAGTCGGATATCAAATTCGAATTTTTATTTTTCACCCATTATTTATATTAATAAAATATTCATTAAATCATTTTATTGAATGGATACTTAACCAACGAGCCAATAGTTACACTTTTTGGCCATATTTAATTAGGATAGCACCTACCACGTTATCAACAACCAATATAACTGTTGACGTTAAAAGTTTGTCTAATGACAATCAACCCCAACGCGTGTTAACCACACACGATAATATTCACAATAGTGCAAGAAAAAGATAAACAAACACAGAAGACACAATATTTTATAGTGGTTCGACTTAATCTAAGACTACGTCTAATTATAATCTTTGTTTATACTGTCGATTACAGGTTATAGTGGTTTTTAAGTGGAAGAAAGTATGGAAAGAAGAGATCTTTGCACAAATTTCTGGTGTTGTTCTTAGAATATATGACATCCTATTTTGGGATGTCGTATAGAAGATTTTGAGCAGCCGATTCCAGATGTCTTTCCTCTTCAGGAAATGGTTGTATTCATAGTCGAGTTAATGCACTGAGGTGGTATGTGGCGTGGCTTGGACACTTGCAGCTTGATCCAGTAAAGTAGTTTTAGGCGGAGGGACCCGGTCTACTACTGATGAACAGTTCTTCTCAAAAATTGCATCTTACATGGAGTTTGAAACTTGGCATATAAAAAGCCGTGCTTGATTAAAGCTGACCTGCTCTATAGCCTTGGGAGTAGGATTCCGTCTTGTAGCGAATAAGTTTGATATGGTATTCTCAATCCAATATTCTAGGTTTGACCTGATTCTTTACGAACAACCAGGTCGATCGATTGATGACCAGATCGATCGACTTGTCTTTTGACTTTGGAAGATTGTCGCCTTTTGAGGGAGACCCTTTACTTGCTGTAATGTTGTTTCGGGTCGACTTGTGATCGATCGACCTAAGATGAAAATCATTCCTGAAGGCCTAAAACAGGTCGATATCTAGTAGTAGGCTTTGATATTGAGTTTTAACGGCTTTTGCCAAAAAGTTGGTCAACACTTTTCCTTTCAAAACATATCTTCTTGGAGAAAGGAGATGTGATTTGGATCTTCTAGAGAATGTTGAACATCAGAAATCCAGAGGACTATGGTTGCGCCTAACCATATTATACGAAGGCCAGAAAACCAATGATCGATGATTGTATTAAGCCCAGAAAAGCGACGATCTCTGAGGATCGTATTAGGGCCGGAAAACTGACAATCATCTGAGGATCGTATTAAGACCAGGTCTTTGAGGATGCATGAAAATTAATCGACCGTGCCGAGTCGACTTCAGAGAAGAGAAGTAAAACCGGGACCCAAGTTAAATAGTGCATCTAAATAGTTTGACATGCCAAATCTTGACAGTGTCGTCTGAGGTGTTCAAGCATAAGCTATGTTTGGTTGAGTGTTAGTAGTATAAGCCATACTCAGCTTACATCTAAGTAGGATATAATCCATACCTAGTAAGTCGAGCATAAACCATACTCCGAAGTTTAAAGTGAGGTATCAACCATACCTAGAATTTTAAGAAGGACGAGCATAAACCATACTCGGTTTCTTGGGAGGACGTACAAGCTATACCCAGGAGGTCGAGCATAAACCATGCTCGGTTACTAATATTGGGGTATTAATTATACCTGAGTTTCTAAGGGAGGCGAGCATAAACCATGCTTGGTTTTAGTATAGGGGAGTATAAGCCATTCTCGTGTCTTTTATTATAAGGACAAGTATGAGCTATACTTAGTTTTGTAAAGTTGGCAAGTATTAACCAAACTTGGCTTAAAAAGGTTTGCAAGTATCAACTATACTCGGTTGAAAGAGGTTGGCAAGCATTAACCATACTCGGCTTAAAGAGGCACTTGTCGGACCCTTACAAGGTGCTTCAATCGACCAAACATAATCCATGTTTGAGAAATAAAGTTTATTGGTTCTAATGAGCTATTATAGAAATTAAAACAAATCCTAATGGGTTTACAGTTGAATTCAGAGCATGCCTTGGGATTAAATCCTAACCCCGTACGTGTATCATAAGAAATGAAGTGTATCCACCATATCAGTTGATGATGATGCCACGATTGCTGGGCTTAGGGTCCTCTCCGTTTCGAGGAGCTCGGGGACCGACCTAAGGAGCTTGGACATGAGGTTGTGGCAGCATGGCCAGTGCTGATTTCTTAACGTATTTGGATAACTCTCCACGTCTAACCCTTTCCTCGATGAGGTCGTGTAAGTGTCTTCACTCATTGGTGTTGTGACCTGCCATGTTATGATATGGGCAGTGCTTTCCTGATTCAAGCTCTCTTTGGGTCGGCTCCCTTATAGGAGGCTTTGAGAAAGGTAGAGATCCTCATATGTCGAGGTAGATGTCCAGTAGTGAGGAGTTGAGCTTATTGTATTGATCTTACTTGTTTTCTCTTTGGAATCGTACGTTACGATCATTTTTCTCTGAGGCTTTCCCTTTTCCTTTGTTCAGGCCATTGGTATTGGATGTGCCTCCGCCCTTGGTAGCAAGTACCTCGATATTTTCCATCTCGATGCCATCATCCTCTTGCCGGAGTAATCTATCTGCTTTGGCATAGAAATCTTCAATATCGTTGGGGGATATCTTGTAAGGGAGATCCTGAAATCTATCGGCTTTGAACGTCGGCTATGGCAACCATAAGTACCTTCATTGGCTCGGATCGATCGACTGATGCTATGGCTACGTTGAATCTTTCTAAGAAGGAGCGTAGGGTCTCTCCAGACTGTTGCTTGATAGATGTAAGGAACATGATGCTCTTTGATCACAAGATATGAACTCTGAACTGCTCGATGAAGTAGGTGACCAACATATTCCAACTGTTGATCGATTCAATTGTAAGTTGCCGTAACCACATGCTAGCTATGTTGGTGAGATATAGAGGGAAGCACATGGCCATGATATTGGTCAATGGTGACAGTACTTCCACGTGACGCATGTATCGCATGAGATGTATGGTCGAGTCGGTCCTGCCGTTTTAGGGCTCTAGGACCGAAAGTTTGAAATTTGGTGGATTTCAAGAGTTTCTGATCTCCCTTGTAAACAGACCGCGATGAATGTTGTCCACGTCCTGTTGAATTGAGGTGCCTCAGGTGAAGCGTTTGATGATACTTGCAATTTGACACACATCCCCAAGGAGTTATTTCCACAAATCTAATTCTGCATTGGGGACATTGGTGTGAATCCTAGTACTAGCATGGGGTGGAAGCGTGTCTCGGGGCCTAGAGGTCAGTTGGGTTCAGCCTACGAGAGTTGAGTGAAGGTGGTCCACAGCCTCAGTCCTTGATTCATGAGTAACTGGAGCCGCTTGCTTAAACTGAGGGTTGGACCGAACCATGTCCACTCCAGTTGGAAGGGACCTATTCAAGTGAGTAGTATCTATTTGGGGCTCGGTATTGCCCGCCCCCAGGGCAACATTATAGTGATTTACTGTAGCATTTCCCTTCATCACATTGGGGACCGATATGGTAGATTTGTCTTGGTGACACGGAGGGTCGTTGCCCCCAACCCTTCTTGGATCGGCAATTTGGGAAGGCTATGGGGGAGGCTGCATAAGACTGGTTTGCAGTATGACGTTGGGTCGAACCAGAGGTTGAATCGATCCATGTTCTGGTTGACCCAAAGGTTTCACTTATTCAAGATCTGTTTGTCCAAGGAGTTGAGTTGAGCCCTGGAGTGGAGGAAAAATGGTCGGCTTGTCCGGAACTTGGCTATGGCCAACCTGAGAATCTGCAGCTACCTTGGCTCCATTTGATGCCGGAAGTGGTGACCTTAACATTGGCCGATCGGGAAGTGAAGTTGAATTGGGGGGAAGAAAATGTGTAGCACTATCTAGGGCTTGGATCTCAACTAACCTAAGATCAGTTGTTGCTCCAGACTCGCCTGGCACAGGAAATGATACTGGAATGTGAGGTCCCTTTTCCATCCGAGCAATGAAGTTGTCCATCATTTGCTGCTGGTTTTTGAGGAATCCATCCTGATGTGCCATCTTACCTCCGAACTCAGCCAAGACTCTATCCATCTTGTCCCGAGTTAGGTATCAGGACGGGTCTTCACGAGAGGAATCCTCCTGACTCGCCTCCATTGATGTTGTTCCTACTGCATTAACAGGTCGATATTGAGCATGAGAAGGTGATGAGTCCTTCTTCCATTTAACCATTGCCTCTTTAAGAGTTGCCGAAGGTCGTAGGGTATATCCTGCCACCCCTTCCTGGCGCGCCAAAGTGTTAACGTCAAAAGTTGGTCTAATGGCGATCGACTCCCAACACGTGTTAACCACACACGATAATGTTCACAAAAGTCAAGAAAAAGATAAACAAACACAGAAGACACAATATTTTATAGTGGTTCGGCTTAATCCAAGCCTATATCCACTTATAATCTTTGTTTATGCTGTCAATTACAGGTTATAGTGGTTTTTCAGTGGAAGAAAGTAAAGATAGAAGAGATTTTACAAAAAAATCCTTGGGTTGTACTTAGAATATATGGTGTGCTATTTGGGATGCCTATAGAAGATTTTGAGTAGCCTATTCCAGATGTCTTTCCTCTTTAGGAAGTTGTTGTATTTATAGGCGAGATGATGCGCTGAGGTGGTATGCCGCGTGGCATATAACTTTTCAGTCTTGGACACGTGCAGCTCGATCCAGTAAAGTAGTTGTAGGTGGAGGGACCCGGTCTACTACTGATGAACAGTTCTTCTCGGAAATCGCGGCTTACGTGGAGCTTGAAACTTGGCGTATAAAAAGCTGTGCTTGATTAAAACTAACCGGCTATATAGCCTTGGGGAGTAGAATTCCATCTTGTAGTGAATAAGTTTGATCTGGTATTCTCAATCCGATATTCTAGGTTTGACCCAATTCTTTAGGAACTGCCCAACCGTTCGATTGATGACCAGATCGATCGACTTGTCTTTTGACTTTAGAAGAATGCCGCCTTTTGAGGGAGATCCTTTACTTGTTGTAACTTTATTTCGGGTCGATCCATGATCAATCGACCTAAGATGAAAATCATTCCTGAAGGCCTAGAACGGGCCGACATCTGGTAGCAAGTTTTGTTCTTTAGTTGCGACGAGTTTTTCCAAAAAGTTGGTCAACGGTAACATCCAACCATAACAATATAGAGTGCCATGAACTTAATAGGGTATTTACACAATAACCAATCACTATTTAAGCATAGTATTCATCAACTCAATGATGTGTATTACCACCATCGATATTCAACCAACTATAATTCAATCACCCAATAGGGTTCGTATCAATATCTAATAACCAATACTTAGTTAATTTTCTATTTAACGACTATTTAAGGCTCCATTCAATACCAATGTCCACACCATTATTTCTAAGTGTCATATATTTAAGTGACTACATAAATTTCACTTAAAAATCACAACTTTTCCCCACCAAACACAATTAAACCATACCATGATCCCATATTATCCACCAAATGTCATTAAACAACACGATCGAGCTCTATAGATGTCAACAGAAACTCGAAAAATCCAATATTCATCTGCATCTGTATCCGAAGTTATGGAATATATCTGTTATCCGAGATGCAGATACATATACTGCAAGAAAATATGTTATACATAGCATTGTATCATAGCCTTACATTAAAGTGATATAATAAAATAATTAAATTAAATAAAATAATGCATTAATTTTGCTATGTAAAGAAGCAAATAAAATAACAAAAAGATTATGCTATACATTAGTACATTGTGCTATGTTAACGTTGATTATAGAAAAAGCGGGAGCGAAAAATCCAAAGCGGGACCAAATGAAAAGTAAGGCCGTGAAATTAAAAATTTCCCTCCGTTCCCTTCAAATTCTATCCCTAAAATTTCCCTTTTTTTTCATTAAAGCTTGGCTTCATCAAATCCTCTGATTCAATCCAACATCAATTCCTTTCTCCGACCGATTCAAGGATAAATCGAGAGCATCGCCCCCTGAGATTCAGTTCGACTCTTCCAAATCAACGTGAGTTTTTATGAAATCGTTAATAGAATTACTTTCGATTTTTTTATAAATTCGCTCCACTCGCTGTACATATTTTGTTATTTGTTGAATCCCTAAATTGATTTCCATGGTTTGTAATACGTAGTTATTAGTTTCTTTTAACCCTAAAAAGGATTCTTTTAACAGCGGATTTAGTAAAGGAAATAAGTGGTGAATTTTCCTATTTCTATTATAGTATCCATCTAAATTTGAAACTTGTAAAATAGAAGATCATGTTCAATTGACTGACATTATGCTGTGATTGTTTTTTTATCCTATGTTCAAGTTGAGGATTCTATTCCTAAACTTTTGTTATGTTTGATTTATGTCACACCTTAATTTGTAATCCAAACTAGCAAGATTTCGAATTTCTGAACCATGATCATTCATTAAGATCTTCCACTTACATATCTCATAAGAATAAACTGTAAAAATAACATCATGTAAAACTTAGTAAGGTTTGAAGTTTTGTTATGAGTGATTAAGTCACAGTCAGCGGTTTTTAAGGAGAAATACACCCTTAATCCATTAAATTCTAGCCTAGGATAAATTTTTGCTATGGCTCTATATGACCAACCAAATTGTTGGCAGCAAGACATCCATTTGCAATCATTAACTGGTTCACATTACAATGAATAACCCCAAAATGTAGCTTTAGTATTCACAAAAACACCTTCTAATATATGGTGCCATGCCATGGAGAAGAGACGGTTATCTTATATGCCATGGGTCATTCTCTTATATTTGGCAAGATACTTACCTCTACATAGTTCACTATATGGCTGTACATAGTTCACTATATGGCTGAAAGAGCTTGAAGCCATGACATGGAAAAGAGACAGTTGCCAGACTATGTATAAGCTAAAAAAAATTTACGGATGGAAACAATATCATCCTTAAAAAAGTCATACATGTGGATAACTAATGAATTATTAAAGTTATCTACATATGGATATACTGACAAATTAGTTGTGGATAACCCTAAAGTGTGGATCAACTAATAAAAATGATGGATAGAAACAAAGTTACCCTTACTTTATGTATGTAAATAGATATGAAAATTCTTTGATGGACAAATAACAACTTGGAAGGAACTTTGGCCAGTTTTCATTGAAATCATACTAATTCGGACTGGCAAGCTGACACATTGGAATGGAGTTGGAACAAACAGACTACAGGTACAAATATGTTAGAATGGTTTAATGAGTTTTAAGCAATAGATACCAGTCTTAAGACATGAAATTCGATTACAGCTGAAATCGTCTCAAACAATAAGCTTGTAAATATAAACCAGTCTACAACGAGAAATCATCTATAACATTCCTTTATTAACCAGATAGAAATGTTTATCCGTAAACAAATCAAGAGTAAAATGGTACTCTTATTGTGCTCAAAGCTAAACATCATTGCAAACTAAACAACCACAAACTTCAACTATAGTCCTTACTCTAACTTAAAGTTAGGGCTATCTTGAAGTACTTATTGCAGAAGTTTTAATCTTTCATGGATTTACGTCGTAATTTTAGGTAGCCAAACTTCCCAGCACTTGGAGACGAACCTTCGAATATAAAAGGAAGGTGACCAGTGGCAGCATGGTATCTCCACTGTATCTGTAAATCAAAATTAACGTTTAATAATTAAGCGTCTTAAGGGCCTAAGTTATGCACTTGCTAGCTTATATACACAATAGTTTAAATATTCTCCTCCAGTATTTCTTCGCTGCTTCGAACAGAGTTTTTACCAATAACACAAACAGATCCACCTGACCCACCGCCTGTAATTTTAGCCCCAAACAAGTTCGAATCACCACCATTGCTTCTTGGCTTGTGATGCATCTCTTGCACAAGTCTGTCTGTCCCGTCCGAGCCAAGTCCACAGTCATTATAGCTATAATGACACTGCATCAACATTTATTTTGGTCAGTTACATATCAAAATTATACACATTTTATAAAGTGGAAATTATGTTTTCACCACTGTTTACAGTTTACTTCTATCAAAAATATTAGGAAACTCTTCAATCATTTCAAACTCCTTAGAGGACCTCTTAAATTATTTGATATTTAAAGTGACAACTTTAAACATTCTTTACATCGCAGCGTACCAAAAAGTTCTGAATTTTGATTTTTCATTGAATTTGTTGTTCTATATACTTAAAATAGCATATTAACTGAAGATGAATGTTATTAACTAGAAAGTGTTCATAATCATGTGTTTTTTGTACAATTTTAGTCAATGGAGGAGTCAGGCCAGTCAGCATTTAACATTAGGTATGGCAAAAAGTAGAAGACCAAAAAAACACAGCATTTTACAAAAAGAAAATATTATTTTTATATAAGCTGCCAAAAAAAAAAGAACTGTTCTACATCTTATAGCAATGGGAAAAAATTAAAAGTATTATTCAGTTGATTTAATGGGCTGAGTGGGCTAAATAATGAGTAGACAGAGGGCAACACATTGGTTTGAGGTAAGGCAAAAGATCAAAACTAACGTTTTGCTCGTTAAATTTAGATACGTCAGCTAGGGCCTCTGCACTACCTCAACTAAAGGTAAATCCGCCTCGGGTTTTAGTTGTTTTTATTGTATGTTGTGATCTTTGCAGAGCAACCAACATGTCACTGCTTGTGTTCATTGAATTTTAATGTAGTGTACATAATGATTTCAAATTTGTATAAGCTTAAAAAAACTTGGAGTATATCCAAAAAAATGATATTATTGATGCAATTAAATGATAAACAGACTAGATGTTCAAAATTTTACCAACTGTGCACTTCTGTTTTTTTTGCATTGTAAAAAATGCTTAAGAACATTGGTCATTTTGAATTTCAAGCGTTTAATCTACAGCACGAAACCAAGAGGAGTTGATTATTATTATTTTAATTATTAGGATAAATAATAAAAGTATTTTTCAAAAGGCCCTTTTTTTAACTTAATAATTGCTTTGTATGTACGTACCTGATAAATGAGCTCACCAAGAGCTGAAAGCTGCTCATCAGTTGATGCAGCAGTCAATAATGCCTTGAAAGCCTCTACACGGAACTTTTCATAAATTGGATGCTTAGTTGGTGCTTTGACTGCGTACTCTCTCTCAGGGTCGATGATGGTTACTGTATCATTGTGATCAGAATACTTGTTCAGAAACAAGCCTCTGGTTATGCTTTCAGGAATTCTCTTAGCATACACAGCTTCGTATCTGATAACAAGAAAGATAACGTTAAAGATTACTAAAATATATATAACAGATAAAGAGAGAGATAATACATACCTGTGAGGAGAAAGATTGCATAGGTAATCGAGTGATGCTTCTTCTTTGACTAGGCCGATGCCATGTTCCTCGTAGTCATCAGAATTATTAACTTGATTGTCTGAGTTAGATAATGAATGTGACATCAAATTTGCTGCTTCGGACTTGATTATCTTGCGGCCCATAAACGTGCCGATTTGTACTGATCCATAATCAGTCCCACCCACACTGAGAAAATAAAACAAAGACAAAATTTTTGCCAAAACGTGATGGTGTAGACAGTAGATACTTGTTAATAAAGATGAAACAAATGGCACAAAATGATTTACTGATGTTTGATGATGGCCATGGATGCCTCAATGAGCTTACTGGGGATCTTCATGTTTTGTAATTTTTGGTATATTCAAAATTCTGGACATATATGCTTTGACTAATGGTCCAAATGTTGTCAGTCGTTAGGTTCAAATTTCAAGAAAAATTGAAAATGGTTTGATAATCATGCTTTAGGGTTGTCCTTACAGGAAAAATATGTTGTTGAATCCTTTTCCCATAACTTTTGAAAATTGATTGGACAACACAATATATAGTTTTAATGTTCAAGTTTTTAGTTACGGTGTTCATCTTAATTGTCCGTGGAGTTGTTTATCCATCATGTCATGTGTCCAATCAATAGAAGTGAAGCTGGAAACGATCAAATTAGTATTTTGTTTGAGTTCAAGTTGTAACAAGAGAACCTAACCCCATTAGCTGAAATAAATGTGAAATACTAGAGTTTGATATTTGATCAATTAATGTGATTGCATTTATTATAAACTTAATAAGGTTCATGTATTTTGACTTTTTTTATTGGTATTTTCAGACAATCAATATCAAACAATGTGTGTGTGTGTGTGTATGTGTGTGTGTGTGCACACGCGCGTGTGTGTGTATGTGTGTGTGTTCTTTGCGTGCATAAAGAATACATTTTTTAACCTTCTTTACGTGCATAAAGAGTACATTTTTTAGATTATGGACAGAGGTCAATTTCAAAATACATGCATAGATAAGAAACTCAGACAAATGTTAAATGCTATTGTATATATACAGCCTGCAGAAGTAAAGGAGCTGGTTGTTATCCCTACCCACATACGCTTTTTGGGACTTGATTCAGGAGTTAGGCACAGGTAACTTATAATTTTTAAGATTAAAAACAGCATTACATTTACTGTTAGATGAGAAGTTTAGAAATGTCAAAATCGTGTGGCTTCTTCACTTATAATCGATCAGATGAACAGTGGTAGAATTTGGGAAATTCTTGGGCTCGTGTACCGTGGAAAACAACATCATGAGCTTATTTAATGTTTTAGGGCCTGATTATATATGTACATAAACATACATATATACTAGCTATATACTTGTTAATAGTTATATTAATGAATAGACTAATCTTCAACATACATTTCTTAATCGCGACATTTTGTTAAACACCCTTCATAAGTTTCAACATCAATTTCCCCCTCCCAAAAATGATTTTGCAAAATATCCTAGAATTATTGTATATAGTTCTACACTGCAATTATTTGCCTAACTGCAGTGTAGACTGCACGTTTTCGCTGATAATAATCACATAGGTGTTTCAAGAAATTTGTTTTTGGGAAGAGTTTATTTATTAGGCATTACATTTGAAATTAAGGGGCGGATCCTAATTTTCACTGCTTAATTTCATATTGGAGATTCTATGGTGCAAGAGGTGATATAAAATCTGAGATGATTTATCTTGGGCAATGAAGAACACTCATTCTCAGATCAAAATTAAATAGAAATCAACATATTGGATTAATAACAAAGCTGACCTGGCAAGCCATGGCAAGTAGTTTGTTAGCTTCACCGCATGCTGATGTCATCTGATCCATCACTCCACATGGTGCCCCAACTGTATGATTTTCCACCTATCATAAAAGTTATGTATGAAAAAAGATTCAGTTTGAGATCTATAGCCGAAAAAGAAAAAAAGATTTAGCTAGGGATCCATAAAGCAGAAGTTTTGCCTTTTGGCAGAGTATTGCAAGTTCCCTTGGACAAATGTCAAGCCCTGCACGACAAATACATCATCTTTTAACGCATTCTATATATTATTAAATCATATTAGTTTTCAAATCAAGATACAAAAGTGCTAAGCATAATATACCAACCTGACAACCTTGCAATGAAACAAATAGATCAAAGGGATTGAAGTTAAACAGTCGTAAGATAAACCAATATGCCGGTTCTTTTTCATGTGCACCTTAACTGGTATATAAGTATTAACACGATATGATCCAAATTTAGACAAGAATACATTATTACCATGAGCAGCAGCAATTGCAGACATTGTAGGTACTTCAACTGCTGCAGAAGAAGAGAAGCCTTTGCCTTCTGGGACAGCAGATGAAACCTAAAAATTGGATTCCATCGATGAGTATAAATTGTATGAAAGGAAAACAAATACATATAGTTCTTTTTATTAAAAGGAGAGCATTAAAGAGACTCCATAAATAATTAAGAGAAGTTATATATTTTTAAATTTAATTATTCTTAATAGGGATCATTAGATATTTAGTTTATCCTTCTAATATATAAACAATAATTCATTTTTAATCTCAATTAACAAATAGCTTAATGGATTACTTAAACAATTTTCTTTGACACTAATTATACACCTTTTGTGCATTAAAAATTAGACAATTTTGTTACAGGCAATGATCACCCCATTGCAAAAAACATATATTTTCTTATACAAAGTGAAATTGATCATTTATTAATCATATACAAGAATCAGTGATACAAAAATTCAATTTTCATACAAAAGAGGTAACAGATAATTTTTATACAAGAATGAGTGATACTTTTGTTACAAGATAAATGTAGTTGCCTTACGATGCGAGTGATTATAGGTCAGTTGAAGTAAACAACATGACCACTACTATTGTAAAAATTGTACGTTCAATGCTGGGAAAAATGGTAAAAAAAAACAATGCAATATCATATGATTTGTAAACAACAGTTCCGCTATAATTAAATTTCATTGCTTTGCATATAATGTGTACCACTTTCCTTTAATTACTAATTTTTTTTTAAAAATTTTAGAAACTTTTTTGCTGAAGTAATTTGCATCTCAAAATGGATAAAAAATTGGGTGCATTTACACAGGTAATTGCTAGTGTTTGCAAATGAAGATTTTATTTTATTTTGTTTTGCATTAAATATTTATTTATTTTATGATTATTTTGTAATTATAGAACTAATAGTGGGTACGAGCATGGGGCTAGGAAGTTTGTGGATTTTGCAAAAAGATGTTTGGGAAATGTGGAAAAAAATTTGTGTCCTTGTTTTGATTGTCGAAACCTTACCTACCAATTTGGAAACACCATTGTCGAGCATTTGATTATAAGGGGAATGGATCCTAAATATAAAAACGGTAGATGGTACAATCATGGCGAGCAAGTAGATACTGAAAAAAGATTAAGTTGGATGGTGCGTATGACTTATTTAAAGGGGTTCATTACAAAGATGAAGATTTCATTACTCATTTTTCTTTTATTAATGATAACGATGAGGATGATGTACAGAGACGAGAAGACGATTTATTGAAAAATTTAGAAGATGCGGAAACCCCTTTATATCCCGATTGTGCAGATCAAACAAAGTTATCCACCATCGTTGCCTTGTATAATCTTAAATGTGAAACAGGGCTATCTGATAGTGGTTTTGATAGGCTTTTGAGCGTGCATCAATTGTTGTTACCCAAAAATAATGTACTTCCTAAAAATTTATATGAGGTGAAAAAGTTTCTGAAGATTTTTGATATGGGATTTGAGAAAATTCATGCTTGTAAAAATGATTGTTGCCTCTTTAGAAAAGATTACAAAGATTTGATTAACTGCCCGAAATGTGGATCGTCAAGATGGAAGATTAATGAACGTACAAAAGAGATTATGCAAGGGATCCCGACAAAAGTATTGCGGTATTTTCCAATAATTCCAAGATTTAGGAGAATGTTTAGATCGCAAACAATGGCAGAAGATTTAAGATGGTATTTTAATAACAAAAGTAATGATGGAAAAATGCGTCATCCTGTAGATTCTGTTACATGGAATGTAGTGGATGAGAAATGGTAACCATTTTCAAATGACCCACGCAATCTCAGACTTGGTCTTGCTACCGATGGTTTTAATCCATTTTCTATGTTAAATTCTAAATATAGTTGTTGGCCAATAATGCTTGTAACATATAATCTTTCACCTTTGTTATGCATGAAGAAGGGAAATATTATGTTAACATTACTAATTCCAGGCCCTAAGCAACCAGGGAATGATATAGATGTTTATTTGGCGTCATTGATAGAAGATTTGTGTCATTTGTGGAATAATGGAGTTGGAGTTTATGATGCATTTACCAAAACATGTTTTAATCTGAAAGCAATTTTGTTATGGACGATAAATGATTTTCCAGCTTATGGAAATCTCGCTGGATGCTGCGTAAAGGGTAAAAAGGCATGTCCTACATGTGGTGTGAATACTCATCATCGTTGGTTGAATCATAGTCGAAAGATTGTATGTATGGGTCATAGAAGATTTTTACATCCTTCTAATCCAATGAGGAACAAAAAGACTTGATTTGACAATACTATAGAAAAGGGAACTAAACCAAGAATTTTAACTGAAAGAAATATCTTTACACTACACCAGAAAAGGCCTTTCGTAGCGTAGTAAAAACGCTACTAAAGCTTGTAGTAGCGTTTCGTTAACGCTACGACACGACATGCCTAAAAGGCTAAAAGTATTAGTTGCATTTTGGTAGACGCAACCAAAAATGAACATATTGTAACATTTTAAAAACCCTTCAAAAAGTTTTTTTAGAAGCGTCCTTTTTTTAATTTGTTAGCAAATTGGTGCTTGCATACTTCTTTTTTTTTATTTTCTGTAGCAATTTTGAAACGCTGCTAAAACCTATTGATTGATGTACAATAAATTTTAATTGTAGCTTGTTTACTATTAATGCTTTGTATTATTTCCGACAATCACTTATATATAATAAAAATATTAAAACAAATGATCAATCACATAATTATCATTTTCAAACCAACATCGATAATCGCTATATTCTAATAATTAAAAAAACACATTAATTGCATAATCAAGTATAATATCCGTAATCATTTCAATAATATTATTTTACAAAATAAGTGAATCCACATACCACAACCATTTACAAGTCAACACAACTAGTCCAAACAAAATATTATAATACATAATAGTTAGTCTTGTTCATGGTTTAATTAACGTCAGTTCTTTGATGCGGTTGTTCTTCACTTCAAAAATACCACTTACCTGTACACAAATATAACAATCAATGGTTACATACAAGTATAACATGTGGAAACATCGACAAAACAACAACAACAAAAAAACATAAGAGTTATGAAAATATAATCATTTACAAAAGGAACAAAGAAATATTTGTTAGCAGCCATTTATAAAAACTTAAAATAGAAGCCACAACTTAATAAGATATAATCACGTAAGAAATATGATAAACTAAAGCATCCACAAAATACGACAATCTATCCAGCTGTATGGAATGGATTTTGACGATCAAATGAACCAATAGCAATGTAAGGTTTGTCCAGCTGCATGGAATGGACAATATCATCCCGTACCCTACAAAAAAAAATACTGAAAGATAAAGTGAAATCTGAAAATACAATTTAAAGTTTCTAAGATTAAAAAACATCAAAAAATTAAAGCATTTTCATGCCTCACATTTTATACACAAATTTTGAAGATTAAAAGTGAGAATCAAAAGTATTAGAAGAGAAAAAATAGATTTAAAGGTTCATACATCTACATCTTATAATAAAATGATTTTGTTGTTATGAATGCGGGAATACAAAAACAAATATGAAGACGTGTACTTCTTAGTGGCAGTAGCAGTAAAGGCCACAAAAGGGAAATATTACAGAACTTCACGTAGCATATGGAGCTGTTTGTATTCCTTCCTGAAAAAAGAAAAGAAATATAATAATACTGGAAGTGTTTAGTTTGCAGAGACACTACCAGTTAGAACAGTACCTTTGTGCACAGTTTATAGATAAACTATTCCTATGCAAGGAATAAATTAAAAAAAAAATTCATTACTACATTCGTATATGTAAAGATATCATCAACTACATTAGTATACCATCATATTCATATGTCTTACTGAACTTTCGACCTTTCTGAAAGGGTACTTGTGTTGATAGCCTAGCAAAATAGATCCTAACGCTCTGACTTAATAGGCAGCCCCAAAAAAAAAAAAAAAAAAAAAATCAATCTTACGCATGATATCATTAATCATAAGCTACATTAAAATGAATAGCATGTAACAATGCTTCTCTCTATTCATGATGGCATCCGTTGTGTGATATAGGAGAATTTTATTAATAAGACAATGATTATATTACTCGGACAACTATTCATTTATGCACAAGTTATACATTCAATATGGCATGCTATAGGTCCTCGTCGGAAATGGAAGGAGAGGGGTAGAATCCAATGGTGAGATGGCACTGATCTAATATTTCAGATCACATATTGTTGATGGAATGATGTGCATACAAAAATTAAGACAAATGTCCAATAAACATACAGATGCATCAATAAATATAGGTTTGATACAGATTCATGAAGATGACAGTCTAATGAAGGCATATCTATGTCAGCAAATCAATATATGGCCTTTATTGATGGTTTATTCTTAACGTACTCTAACTCTTCGTCTCAACAGGGCATGACCTTTGGAATATTTAAAAGTGGTTTGCTTCTTGAAATGGCCTCAACCAGACCTACATGCAATGGCGATTTTTGATCATTGCATTATTTTATCAACTTTATATATAATATGATGCCTAAGAGAATTTGGTTATCTGGGAATGCTTAAAGGCTACTACCATTTGTCCTTCTTTTTGAGAGCTTTCTATATCGCAAAAACAGTGGCTAATAAATGGGCAATACAATTATAATGATCCACCAGATGTGCTATCCAGTAGGCATATAGGTGCCCCCATCAACCCACTAACAGATCATAGTTCTATAGATGTTAACCTTTCTGCATTAACCAAGTGACAGACGAATAACGAACAAGCTTTTTATTTTTATTTTCCTTTTTGGGACATAAAAAGAAGAAGAAAAAGAACCTGAAATCATGACCCATTCTGATATGCAGTGAGCTTCATCAACAGCCAATAAGGAAATGTCCAGATTTAGCAAGTTAGTCCAAAACCTTCAATATATGAAGTAATTTGTCACTTGATCAAGAATTGCAGTCGAAGACTCAGAAAACATAAATGTTTAGAAGAAATATTAAAGATTCGGCACAAAACAGTTGCCGACCATTATATATGTTAATTTATATAAGACATGAAACAACATAAGAATAAGAACACACGAATAAAAGTTTGGGTGGCGTTAGTATCCCAATCCCCATAGCCCTTTATCAAGGGTAAGCATTACAGGCTCGCCCTTCTCTTTCAATGATTCTTTGTTTTAAACGAACCCGTGGAGGTTATTATCAACAAAATAAGTGATCACAATTTCAGCCGTGCATGTACATGTTGCTGAATAGTATGAAATCTATCTAAGATAATTACAAAAATCAATATTTACATTAGATGCGTATCTGGTTCATCCACTGAGTTCAGGATTGAAGTGCAAAAAACGTTCTACTTGCAATTGCTTTCTTCATAAAGAATTGTTTTGTTGACATATATATCAATATGGCATATGCAAGTTATCCAAGGCTACGTTTGAAAGCATGGTCTCTTGAAAGAAAATAGTACTTTGTCTACTAGAATCTATTTAACCAAAACTAGCGCAGTCAAAATGTAGAACCAAGGAAGACCTTAAAGAAGCAAAAACCATGTGTAATTAATAGCCTAACGCTTGTTGTCCAGATGTAAAATGAGTTTTCCAAAGTAGCAGTAAAATGAAACAGAGTTATTTGTTGTAGAGTAGCACCACAACAAATGCATGTGTAGTTACTGCCAAAGTGAGAACATTGAACAAACACTTCCTATTGATGATGGTGCATATTTCCATGATTCAACAGGCTGATGTAGGAATCAACATTAGAATCTGATTTCAGTATTGGTTAGCCCAGATTTCCAGTGCCTCTTTTGGGGAGTGAAGCTTCCAAATCTTGTGGCTCTGGCCGGATTTTGTCAGGAGGCGGGTACGGATAGCACATAGCTCTATCCACTTTACTATCATATTCTAAACTTTGTTCTAGAATTAGTTAAATACAACACTGCAGATCACAGGGTACTGGTTTATGAATACATTCTTTGTGGATCGTTACTAGAATACATGGCAGGTAAGAACAGGAAAATTTTCGCTTAATTTTCATAACTATTAGAGCTGCCATCGGTAAATCTAACAATATCGGTAACTACTGAATTCAACTTTGGTGCTGGCACAGCTCATCTCCATAGAGCTAATTGATGGCGGTTTTATGTACTTTTGAGTGTTGGGCTTATTAATCCGAATGGTTCAAATTTGTGACCCAAAGCAGTGATGGCAAAAGCAATTTAAATGATGAACAATGTGTTAATGAATAGCAACAAGTTTTTTCACAGTGAGTTTCAAAACCAGTCTCATTCAGGGTTAAATCTCTTAGCTTGACTAATTTGAAAACTCATCAATTGTTACTTGCAATTGCTATATATTTATGGTGCTAGCTTCAAGAATGAACATAGCATATATATCAATATGAAAAACACAAATTCAAATAAATTCATATCTGAAAAACTGATGACTTTCGATGTGTCGGAAATGCCGAGAGAGTACTGTTCAGTTTGAACGGTATGTTGTAATGAAGTAATTAAACGGATACCTATTGCCAACTTTCAGCCGTGAAACCAACCATTGACTTGTCAAAGACAAAATGAGTGGCATTGCCTAACAAAATTTAGCTCAAAATTTTAAGCAATAGCAGTGAAGCAAACTAACATAAGTAATATTCCGCCAGCAAAAGAGTACCGGCAGCGTCATAGAAAGTAAACAATTAATTTGACTTAAAATTACAACAAAAAGTACCAGCATGGCCCTTCTATAAATCACAATTTCTACATGTTTGTATGGTAACTTCAGAAAAAAAATTATATAATCATTTTGTCAAATAAATAAGAGTTACTCTATACAAATATATAGATGTTTCTTGAGGTACGTGCCAGCAAGGTTTCTTAGTGTATTTGGTTATCACGTCAACACACCGAAGGTCTTCAGTTTGAACCAGGACAAAGCCACTAATTTTGACTGGAAATTTTCGTTGACGATAATATCCTAAATCATGCATTTGTTTTCAGTATCTTATACATTTAAAATTCACTTAATGATAAATTTTGCACAATTCATATTATATTTTAATTCCACTTAATAAATCAGTGGAACTCCTATGATTTCACAATTATATTAGCTACGTGTGAACTAAAACTGCTATGCAAAAACATGGAGAAGCTGATAAAATTTGACTTTATATTATGGCAAACCTGAAATTGAAGTTATTGCTGCAATGTTAACTTGACTCCCTAAAGCATCAAAAAGTGCATCTCCTTGACTTTGTGCAACCTACTCATTATCACTTCGTCTCTTCTTCCAGGATTGTGCAATGCTTTTAATTCCAGATTGTATTTGAGCCAATTTACTGAACTAGCATGTTTGCAAAGAATCAGAAGACGAAACTATAGATTTGGGGAAGCAAAGCCAGCAAATGCAGATTCTGAAGTCAATATACAGTGTGTATTAAAATATATGGTGAATTGCAGAAGTTTAACCAATATATATTTTCAATAAAAAGTGGATAAAATTTGCAGTGAAGTTAAGGAACAAGCAAATTTAAGCACCTAAACTCGCAAACAAACAAAGGAATATCACAACAACTAATTGCTTAAATGATCTGTTCAAAAATACAATACCATACGCTCATGAATCTAAGTTTATAATATATGTATGTTTGGATTTGATTATGTGATCTTAAATTGAAAACATAATCTTACATTTTTCTGTCAGAAAGGTTGAAAATTGAACCGTTGAATAAGCAACACAGAATGAATGGCAAGCTATTAGAGATGACCTAAGTAATAAAAAATCATTAAAAATGAAAGTTAAGTACTAAAAATACAAAAGCTACGAACTTAAAACTATGTTCATTCAAAATGTATTAAAGCATCTATTCACAACATACAAGATTTAAACACCTGTGACTGAAAAGAAAATTGCAACACTGGATTAAGATGCGGATCACCGGTAGTATTAAATTACTAAAGCAGGAGTACACTCGGTATCAAACAATCCAAGATAATACCATAATATTTTGTCAATTATGAGCAAAGATGAAAGAATTGGTTTACCTACTTGAGCTGTATTTAGTGAATATTCAATAAAGTTGGAGCTCCAGCAATCTTATAGCGGCTACGCAGACCTTCGATGCTCTTTTTAACCAATTGTGTAAGATTGGAAATCCTTAATTTCACCGCTTCAAAACCAAATATACAGTTAGGCATTTGAAGTACGAAAGATTGTCTCATTTATTCCATGGCAGTAAATATAAAAAATATATTAAGTCAGTACTAAATGTGGTGGCCCTATGTCACTCATTAAATTTATAACAGCAGTAATAAAATATATAACTAGGATACATGCGAGATGTTGATGCTTGAACTTTCGAGATTATCTTTGCATAAGACTCCTAGAAATAATACTGTGCATGAAAATAAAATATAAATTTGAACTTGAACAATAACAATGACTACACTTATGTAAATGTGATGATACACATAATTTCATGACGTTCGAGTTCTTATTTATTCTATCAAATATCTTTTTATAGTCTCTCTTCACTTGTTCTGTTAGTTGCATGCATACTTTTGTCAGCAGCTGAATTTCAATTGAAAGCCAACAAGTAGTTAAACATGGAAGGTAGCGGCTACCAGCCTACCGATGACATTTTAGAAAATATGAAAAACTAAGCGAGCTTTTTGATTACTTCATGCAACTATGCAAGTGCTTTATAAGCTCAGAATTAAGAGGTAAACAATATATTCCATTTTGTTGATTGTCTTGTCACTATGATATTGCAAACAAAAGTGAGTTGCACATAATACCAAATTAGCAGTAATTTATCAAATTGATGTAATTTAGCCCAAGGTAGCCAAACAGAAATACAAATCATTGCAAATTTGTACTCGAACCACTCATGTCTAGCTCAAGGGAAGTCAAACAGAAACAAAAAGTAGTAAAAAGAATGAAAGAGAATGCTGATAAATTTGACTGACCGACCATTGAGGAAAAAAAATCTATGGTACTTTGATCTCACGGAAAAAATAACTTAAAAAAAGCAAAATCCATGATAGATTTTACAAGATATTTCCTCACCATCAGCTTGAATGATAATAGTAAAAAAATAGTAATTAGGGTTCTTCTAGTGCCGGCAAAAGTAGTATAAAAAATTTAAATACCACAACCAAATTAGGGTTCTTGTGATTACCTTGATTTGTTGATTTAGGGCTTGAGAACAAATCTCAAGTAAGTGGAATCAGATGGAAGGAAGAGTGGATCCACGAAGTAAAGGAGAGTAGATAGACGCAGGGAAGTAGCCTGAGAGGAGTAAATTCGCAATATGAGCGAGAGGAATTTTTTGAATAAGGGTAGAAACGAAAGGATTAGGTTTGTGGACGGATAAACGTGACTGAGGATTCACCATTGAGCGGGAAGGGGTAAAGTTTAGCGGCACCGCATAAAATAAAATAAAACAGAGAAAAAGAGTTTATAAAAATATGATTAGATGCATTCACATTATAAATGCTACCAATAAATGCATCTAAATGTTGATTTTCTTGTAGTGTTAATATTTTAAAAGATTTTCCAAATGATTTCGGAAAGGAAAGTAAAGACCCAAAAAACACAAAAAAGAAAAAAAAAAAAAAACAATGCAAAATAAGAAGAGATCATTGAAGAAAAGAAACACTAATTTTCACATTGGAGTTGATCCTATGAAAATGGAGCTATCAAGATGGAAAAAAAAGTCAATACTTTTTGATTTGCCATACGGGGAGGTTAGTGTGAATTTTTTAACGCTTTAGTAATAATAAAAATATTATATCATTGAAATATTGCATTCTTGTTTTTTGTAGGAGCTTCCCCTACGTCATAACTTAGACGTAATGCATGTAGAGAAAAATGTATGTGAAAGCGTTTTAGGCACGATGCTACATGATGGTAATCAAAAGATGGAATTAACTCAAGAAAAGATCTAGAGGATTTCAGGATTCGACATGAACTTTATGCACAACCTCATGGGAAAAAAATGTATCTTCCACCAGCGCCATATACATTGTCAAATTGGGAGAAAAAAATATTTTGTAATAGATTGTATGATTTCAAAGGATCCGATGGTTATTGTGCAAATTTTAAAAATTGTGTTTCGCTACAAGATTGCAAAATTAGTGGGTTAAAATCTCATGATTATCATATTTTAATGCAACAATTGTTTACAGCAGCAATAAGAGGACTGTTGCCAAAGAAACCAAGGGAAACAATAATTCGTTTATGTTCATTCTTTAATAGAATATGCCAGCGCGTGCTTGATAGAGAGAATCTACAACAACTTGATGATGAAATTATTATAATATTATGTCAGCTCGAAAGATATTTTCCACCTTCTTTTTTTGACATAATGATACATTTGGCGATTCATCTTGGAAGAGAAGCACGGTTGTGTGGTCCGGTTCATTTTCGGTGGATGTACCTTTTTGAAAGATATATGAAAACACTTAAAGATTATGTAAGAAATCCTGCACGACCAGAAGGGTGTATTGCCGAATCCTATCTTGCTGAAGAATGCATGAGATATTTTGGTAAATTTTTAAAAGAAACAGGACAATCGGAAGAGAAAGAGGTTCGAAACGAAGACTATGATAATTCTACAATACTTGAAGGACGCCCGATATCCGCTTCCAAGATAGTTACATTATCTTGTAACGAGAAAAAAATGCTCATTTAGCCGTACTAATGAATATGACAATGGTTGAACCGTTTTTAGAGTAAGTATATTTAAACCTTTGTCAGTATTGTTCTTATATGAAATTGCAAGCTATAAATTTTTTTTTTTATCAGTTTGCATTTAAAGGAGTTGCAAGATTCTGACCAACGTTTGGGAAGAAACGCAACCTTACTTTGGAAAAAACATGCAGATAACTTTGCCGATTGGACTAAAAAGAAGGTTAGTTAAATTTATAATAAAATTAAAATCGGCTTTGGAATGTCATGACGTATGTATTAAATATATTTTTACAGATATCTATTGGCTCCGATGATCATGGTAAAATGTTAAAATGGATTGCTTACGGACCAAAGAATGATGTCTTGTCCTATAAAGGATATATCATCAACGGACAACGTTTTCACACAAAGGACGTTGGTAGAGAAACTCAAAATAGTGGAGTAACTTATGATGCCACTACCATGTGTAGAGCAAGTGCAAAAGATACATCTCAAGTGGCTGACGTAGTTACTTACTATGGGATACTGACCGATATATTTTTATTAGACTATCATGTCTTTTACATTCCTGTTTTTAAATGTCATTGGGCAAACGTAGGAAATGGTGTAAAGGTTGAAGATGGTTTCACTCTCGTAAATTTACATCAAAATCAAGCTTCCTTTTCAAAAGATCCATATATTCTTGCATCCCAAGCGAAACAAGTTATTTACTTGAAAGATAATGATGAGTCTAATTGGTATTTGGTACGTGGTAATGAAAACACCACCAAGAGGCTTTCACGAGTTAGAGACAAATGAGTCGGTTGATGAAGTTGGCTATATCAGGGAATACGATAGAGAAATTGATATGAATGTAGATGATTCTAGTGAGGATGTTAGCTATGTAAGAGAAGACAGCGAAGGCATAATCGAGAAGTTAAAATAATGTATTTCGATTCGTTTATAGTATTAGTATATTATTAGTTGAAAACATATTTTTAGTTGTTCACATGATTTTCTTTATTAAAATAATTATTGTAATCAACATATATATGTTCTTTTGTAGAATTTAGGGATATCCAACTGCAGGAAAGTGTGCTTTTCATGACAAAATATACTTATTTTTACCATTCCTATTTGTTACAACCAATTGCATGCTCAATTTTGACCCTACTTGCCAATTATATTTGTATGTTTACGTCGGTATACTAATTTCAATTAAATGCATGCAAGTCGCATATCCAATCGAACTTGGTTATTGCAAATGTTTATGTAGTGCTTCGTTAGCAGCTTATTCGCATAATAAAGGCAATTGTTAGTATCATTATTGCTCTTGGAGAAACTTGACCATCATACATGGGATGTGGATAAAAAGAGGCATTTTTATTACTAAAAGTGCCTCCATATATTCTTAGGGGCTTGACTTTTAGAAAGTTCTTCTTCTTTTGCCTCGCTATTATTTGTGTTATATGTTTTGTTCATTACCTTCTTTCACATTTTTTTAGTTTTTTTTTTTTTTTTGCTTGGATACCCAACATGGATGGCTGTACCTGAAAGACTTGGCACTTGATTTTTGTACTTGTGTGCAAGCCAAATAATATTTGCTTAGAATTCGTGTTTGCAGGTTTTTTTATTGCTTGCCATGAACCATTTGTCTGCTGTTTGATTTCATTGTTTGCTTGTGCATTTTTGATATAAAAATTATATTTAACATGTTCACTTTTTTTTTTTTTTTAAATATATTTGATTTAACACGTTCACTTTGTTATTAATGATATTATTTTTTAAATATTTAGCAGAATAATGGCAAAGAAGAAAAAAGCAAACGGCAAACAAAAAGAAACTGAGATATCAAAAGAAGCATTAAAAAAGTGGTTAGCCAGGGAAGAGCGTATCGAGTGTAGCAATTTGAATGCGATGGAAGACGAAATAGGAGTTAATGTATTTGAAGGCAACATGGAAGTAGATGAAGATCATGCAATGTCAATTGATGTAAATCAAGAAGTTTCAGTGGAAGCTGATGTACCGGTTGATGACACACCTGCAAATCCACATGGCAAAAAAGCTACTAGAGGTCCGAAAAAAATGAAAAGACTTCCTTCAGATGCTACGAGTAGAGTTGCAGTGGATTTTAATGCGATGGCAGAACCAATAGGCCCTGAATCAGTTGTCTTATCTTCTTATTTAGGGCCATTAGTCCAAGGGGTTGTTCCGTTTACACTCGCTGATTGGAGGCAACTTGATGACGATAGAAAAATTGTTTTGTGGGAGTCCATTCAGGTATGAACATATTTCTCTCACTCTTATTAAATGACCTATTATAAGCCCATTTTGTGTTATCTGGACTCATTACAAAGGCCAAAGTTCAAACGCACAATAAGAGGATTGCTGTCAACGATACCAGATCTTTTAAAAAAATTGAACGCATCAGTTAAAACATTGTTTATGTGGCTACGTAGAAAATATAACAGGAGGAAAATTGCTTATCTGACAATTGCACTGGTTGAAAAATAGTTAAAAAAAAAAGCCATTAATTTACGAGGATGATTTTTAAAAAAGGGTTAACTCGGTAAAATGAAAGAAATATCTTTTTTTTTTTTGGAAAATTTAGCAGTAACTCGGCAAAAATGATAATTCTAATAGAATCTGCAAAACTAAAATAAAAATTGTGTATGCACATAACAAAGTGGCCGAGTTACTCAGACAGGTATATACAAAGTAAAGCTATCATTTATATAGCATTTATTGTAAAATAATGCTATATGTATAAAGTATTTGCTGAATATTTTCAGTTTTTTTACTGCCAAAATATAGTGCCAAATTAATTTAGCATTTCCATGGATAATGCAATATGAAAATATAGCATTTTGTTAATATATATTTTTTAAACTAAACTTTTGAGATGATATCTATGGTCCAAAAAACTTCCCTAACCTTTTTCATTCATAAGAATAACTCTAATTGAAAATGCACCCTCTCTGTCTCTTTCTCTTGCTCCACACACACACACACAAAAACAAAACATAAAGGAAATTGATTGTAGATCATTCATTAGCTTTCATTGTTTCAACCACATAACCCAAAATTCTACATAAGCATGCATACATGTATGCGTTATGTGCTTTAACTAACAAACGATAATAGACATGGACATAGCATAAAGGGTATGATAATATATAAAAGGTATGCCATAATTTATATATTTCCAAAATATTTGAAAACTTATTGTTGAATATATTGGGATTATTTTTGAATATATTGGGATTATTCAAACTAGCTGTAACGTAAATGAATCTGTTGTTTTGACTAATGCACGGAATTGCTACAACGGAGAGATTGCGAGGAAATATTTTTTCCATGGAGATTGGTGTGCTTTTCAGAGTAAATGATTTTTCTTTCTGTCTTTTGCTTTAGCCATTCTAAGTTGTATAGAAGGGTGCTGTAATGATTTTTTCTGGCGTGCTTTCCATGGAGATTGGTTTGCTTTTTTGGCGTTGTATTAAAAAATTGGGTAAATGATTTTTTCTTTCTTTCTTTTGCTTGAGCCATTCTAGGTAGTATAGAAGGGTACTGTAATGCTATACTCTAGGTTATAGAAGTATGGTCTCTTATTTTTAGGGACAAGGGTTGAAATATCACAATATCCGATGTATTACACACCGCACCAAAAGCTGCAGTATTCATTCTAGCCTATTATTTTCTTGAGTAAATTTGTGGTCTTGGATTTGTTTTAAGGTCTATTCTTTATAATTTATAGATGTTGGTTAAAAGCGCACATTTTTTTTCTCACATAGAATAAATTTATTTACACACAGAATATAAGTCACTATGCATTGAACCCATTTTTTCTATAACTGTATCTAATTTTTTTTCCTATAGCTGATGTATCTTTATATTAATATCAAATTTAAATTGATCGTATCAAGAGACATTACCGTCATCTTGAATAACAGTTCTTTTCATTCTTCATATTGATATTAGGCAAGATTTAAATTGGATGAAGACTGGCAGAAAGTGTTTATATTCCAGCAAATGGGAGCTATTTGGAGGGCCTCAAAAAGTAGATTCGTTAGGCAATTGTTAAAAGCAAAAACCAAAGAGGAAATACAACAGTTAAAACCAGATAACATTGACAATATGAACGATTGGAGAGATTTTGTGAAGTTGAAAACAAGTTCAACTTTTAAGGTAAAGAAATAAATAAATTTATGCTCAAAGTTGCATTTTCTTCCTTTATTTCTTTCTTCCTTAAGCTCAACAATTGCTTATCATATCTTTTGGGTTGAATTCTTGTGGTTGAGGAGTCCAGTTCTCAATTTGGAGTATTTCTATGTTAACCACCACTGGTTTTTGGGATTTATTTCTCTGAAGATTTCTATTCATATGTTACTACTACCGATGGAAGAGGCAGTTTTGCTTCATGTCTATTTTACCGGGTTAAATTCAATTGGAGACTGTGCATTTGTCTGCGGATTATTTCAATTACAACATGTCAAATGGAATAGTTTTATAACTCATTCGAGGATGTGAGCCAATATGAAGTAATCAACTACATACGAAATGTTTGTGGTTATTTTTTTGGATTGATTGGGTCTGTTGCTTGCTGATATTTTAGTTCCGATTATCAAGTTTTGGCAATTGTTGGATTTATAAGAATTTAAGTGTTTGTTCCAATTCAATTTGAAGAGTTCATCTCATATCTGGTTTTATTTGATATGCGACTTGCATGCATTTAATTGCTGGATTATCAAGTTTTGGCAATTGCTGTATTCTGCTTTTATCATTGGCAATTGCTGGATTATCAAGTTTTGGCAATTTCTGTATTCTGCTTTTATGCATGTACTTTTATTTCACAAGTTAATAAAGCGTAGCAAATTTCAAAAAAAATAAAAAAAAAGTTTTCTATTTGTAGTTTATTTGGCATATATATTGGAAACTAGAGCCCTTGAATATAGCAATCTCATATATATTTCAAACATGCATGCGCATGTTTACCATTATGATTTAACCATTGTAATGTCATTTTTTTGGAAACGAAGTGAGAAATACAAAGCTATGAAACGGAAGCAAATGCCACATACATGCAGCCGCAAAGGAATGGCGCAACTAACTGAAGATATGGTAAGAAAGTATTTTGGATTTAAAATTGTAGACTCAGCTTGTTTCATATATTCAGTTTTAATCAATGTTAAATATATCTTAAATTTAATCTTCTTCTTAATGCAGAAAATGCAGAGCGATGATCCTTCTTCTATCTGTAGATTTAAAGTTTGGATTAAATCTCGCATTCGAAAAAATGGTGAACCAGTTAACAAGGGTGTCGCAGATGTTATTCTAAGAGTTTTTGATTAATTATTGTCATATTAAACTTTTTTTTACATTACTTTCTAAAAATTATATACATAGATTTTTATTATTTGCTGGAGGAACATTTTCCTTCTATACAGCGGTTTTTTTTGTTGTTGTTGTTGTTGTTATTTTTGTTGTTGTGGATAATGCATTCTGGATACTCCATGTTTCTCTAAATATTTGAGATTGTCTTTGATTCTTTGATTTAAATTACCTTCAAGAGAGTTGAGTTCAGTTATTACATAAGCAAAAGCAGCCATTTTCAATGCTGAGTGATAACGTGACATTTAGCACCTCCCCCCTCCCCTTTCTTCCTCCCTGATTTAGACATTAAGATAAAGGAGGGAACACTCAAAAATGGGCGCTTAGAACTCAAAATTGATTTTGAAATTCATGGAAAATCTATAATTTTTATTTATTTAACTTTTCAAAAACCACGCATTTGATTCTCACTCTATTTGTTTGAGAGTACGTAAATTGACACTCATATGTATATCCGTATATTTTTATTACAGGAGAAGATAAAATATTGTGAAAGTGAATCACAATCTAGTTTACCAACCAATGATGCTCTTTCACAAGTGCTAGGACAAGATAAGCCAGGGCGTTTAAGAGCAATGGGAAGAGGAATAACTCTCACCAAGTTCATTTTATCACAGGCTAATGAGAAGAAACTAACCGACTGTCAGAATACTATTTTAGAACTGAAGCAGACGATTCGGATGCTAGTAAACAATTTGGAAAATATCAGTAATTTGTTCATATATGATATCATGTATGATTGTTTAGAGTGATTTGTTTTGTAAAGCGCTAACTTATTTACTAATTTATTAGGGTGTAGAAAATCGGATTGATGCAAGCACATCTGAAACGGTAAACTTCAAGTTACATTACAACATTTGTTTTTTGGTTTTTAATATAATTTTTTGTTTTTTATTAATCATAGGGTATTTTGGAGAAAATGCATGAAAAATGTGATTTATTGGATTGTAATGGGAGTGATGAAATAGTTGCTGAAGGAAAAGTTTTATCAAGTGATCCGAATGAGTTTGTACATCAAGTTCCTTTAGGACCAAATGCTATGAAAATTTTGATAGAATTTCCTAAGATAACAGATGCTTATTTGTGGAGGACCGCAGCTGCAATGACACGTGTTGGAGAAGCTAAGAGTATGATAGTAGCATGGCCAGCTGATAGAGTAATTGTGCGCACGATAGAAAAGGAGAATGAAAACATTATGGTAACATTTGAATTTAGTTTTTATTGTATCTATAAACTAAAAATAATACATATTTGTCATATATTTGTTTAGCCCAAGCCATTAAAAATAACAAGAAATAGAGTATAACATATACAGTTTGGGTTAAAATCGATTAGGTTCAGTTTTCGTACTTCTATACCAGCAAACTAACATGTACAATGTATTTACTATGTTTGTCAACATTTGTATGTTAGTAAAATTAAATTTGTTCACTTCTATATAAAAATACAAATTTGCATATAAAAAGACCCTGACAAAATAAATAAGAACTTCAACTACTATTTGCCTATTCACTTTTAATCTGCATATACAATTTCCTTCAAAATAAATGAGTAATGCATAGCTATATAGCAAACGCTTAACATCGTTAGGCTTTATAAAGCCGTCATAATTTTCTCTTCAATATAATGCATTGTTTCAAAATACCAAGGATCAAAACTGTAAAAAAAATTACTTCTCATTAAGGAAGAGGCTAGCGTGCTTATTACAATTATCAATCAAAACATAAAAGTGTAAATACAAGCATGTATTATATGAACGAATTTTTACCTCATGCAAATAAACCATGTCTTACATGTTGAGTTCACTTACCTTTTTGCAACAATCAAGATCTGCGATTTATGAAATTTCACTTTTCTGAAATATACATACTGATTAAATATTGAATTAAAAAATTGATAGAAGATATAAATTTTGAACCAAGAAAAATGCCTGTCGGCTGCTGCTCACATGCATTTTGATGGCATGGGTCAATCTAGAATTAGTTCCCCTTCTTCTGTGGAACAATAATGTAATTTAAAACGAATACAGTTTCAATGAATTGGAACATATAACTTGTAGAATTTTAGCATGTCATATATTCATGTAGGTTGCACAAATGTATTTCAAATATTTTAGAAAGCCAATTAGAGAATTTCAAGGAGATTTTAAGTAAGACAAGGATACTGATTGAAATTATTCGTATGAAGGTTTGCAGTTATTCTTTTATGGCTGTAACCTGGCTTTCATAAACTAATTGACAATTATCATTGGTAACTAAATTAGTTCAGACATGATATTCAGAGTAAATGGTACCCCAAACCTTGCAATAGCATTTTTCTTCTGAAGACAGAGTTGATAATTTATTGTTACTGTCTATTATTAGCTATTACAATGTCTATTATTCACTGTCTTTAACAATGTATTTGCCTATTTTTCATGGACTTTTTTACAAGGCCCACAAAGGGGACAATGGAAGTGTGCGAATTTAATCCAACGGGTGGAATTAAAAACCTGTATTACTTTATTGTAATCTCTGTTATTGATAGACGATTTTTTTTAGAATGGAAGCGAAGATAATAAGTGCAAAATATATGATTGGATGAGATGCGAAGAAATAGTTGCGGAGGGACGAATCTACGATAGTGATCCAAAAAAAACTTGTTAATGGTATACCTCTTGGACCATCCGCAAAGCTAGTGTCAATAGACAATCCAAAAAAAGTAAAGGCTTTTTTATGGAAGCCAACAACTAATATGAGATATGTTGGAGAAGCCGTTGGTAAAAAAGTAGCTTGGCCTGAATCTAAAGTAGTTATTGAGAAAGTAAGCACTCAAGCATCTTTCAGTCCTTTGACGAACCCGGTATCAATTCCTATGGTAAATATCATTTGTAGTTCAATAGTTCTGCTTTGTTTTCAAGATAATGTGTTTCAAGTAGTTTATATCAATTATTATTGTTACTTGATAGGTTACAAATTTTACATCGAATAAATGTAAGTTGGTCGATGTGTTTGGAACGGGAAATATAGTAGCCGAGGGACGCGTGGCGTCAACTGATCCAAAAATAATGGTACATTTCATTCCATTAGGAGAAGGTGCGGCTAGAGTTTGGGTTGACATTGCAACAGTTCCAGCTGCACGTTTATGGAGGCCTACGACTGAGTTCGAATGCATTGAAGATGTCGTTGGCTCAACAATAGCGTGGCCTATGAAAAATATTATAACGGATTCATCTTCTAGTAAGCATCTCATTATTGTTGAATAAAATCGTTCAAATATAAAATTCTGAATTAATGAATCAAACATCCTACTTGTATATAGGTAATTGATCGTCTTTGGAAAATAGACGTGGACTTTGGCTATCTATATAGGTAATTTTTTTAAAAATATTTTTCATGTCACTTTTTTTTTTAAAGATTGATGGTAGAAAAACATTTACCTTTGTATTTTAGACAAAACGGTTTTCTTCTTTCTTCAAGGCAGCTGCAACATACTTTGTTTTTCTCTACATGGCAGTTTTAGCTTGTAGTACACGGAAGTACTTTAGGTATGTTTATACTTGTTTAATCTCTGTTGTTTATCCGCCACTTCACATGTTGTTTATCCTGCGTGTGCTTACTATCCACTCTACAATGGCTTTTGTTCTCCTATCCTTGAAAATTCTAGTCCAGACATCACTGTTTTGATAGAATTAAGACATTTTCTTAAGGTTCATTGTATAAAATGAAATTAAAATGGTGTTCCTTGCATTTTTCACTCAAGGATATGTCCTCTTATTAAGAACCATATTTACATTTAACAGATTCTCAGATTTTCTATTTTTTGTTGCAATTTTGTTATTGGCTCTTATACACGTAGAAATAGAATTGCAGTTAGAAAAGGTAGAAAATTATTGAATCTTAGTACACGACAGTTTTTTCAGTTTTATAACAATCAGACCGTTTCATTTTAATAATGGTGAATGACACTTTCTACAGAGGATCAGTAATGGTGAACGATAGTTTCTGCATATTTATGTTATACCAAAAGCCTATTTAACGTGATTACTACATGCAGCATATTTTCTATTTGTAATGAACTATTTGAGATGACATTTAAGACTGTTTCATTTTGCATTTTAATTGTGTCTCTTGCATTTTTTTTTTGTTATAAAACTATAATTTGTGCTTGTGAATTACAGGTTCTAGAAGTGGACGAGCTTACAAGTTGAAGACTAAGTGATTTTTCATGTAATCTTGGTTTGAAACGATGTTTAAACAATGTATGTTAATTGACTTATTTATATATTTATTAGTAGACTTCTTAACTTTGACTTTGTAATTGAAATCAAATATGCTTTTGGTATTAATTTTTGGTTATTGACAGTTTTGTTTTGTGAATTTACTGCGTAATTGTTTAAATTGTGCACAAATTAAATAAGAGATTTGCTATATAAAGATCATAGCTGATGTTGCTATATATTAAAAATATTTATAGCGGAAAATTGATATTATGAAAATATAAGGTGAATGCTATGTAAAAATTAAAATAGTATGGAAATTTTTTTCATACCATTGAACCTGTGCTATGGAAACAAAAATATACTATAAATATTCATAGCAGAAAACTCCACTTATGGAATCGAAATGTGAAATGCTATTAAATCGTGTGGATAACTTTTCATATCACTGAATATGAGCTATGTAAACAATGCTAATGCTATGGAAAATATTTTTCATATCAATGAATATGTGCTATGAAAATTTTGATAATGCTATAAAAAATTAAGTTGAGATTTTAGTAAGCAAATATAATTGCAAAATCTGAACGCTATGTAAAACTTTTCATGGTGGTGAATGTGCGCTATAAAATGTATAATACTATAGCATTTAGATTTGAGCTATAAGATAGAACAGGGCTATTATAACATGTTGTTATATAGCGTCGCCACTAATGCTATGGTAACCTATTATAGCATTTTTCACATGCTATTAAAAGGTAAATCTGTTGTAGTGAGATATCAGATATTCAAAAACCTTTCCGGACACGGATATGGTTATAGTGGCATCCGTATCCGAAAAATATCCATTCGATACTCTGATTTGTTTATGTATGTGTGTGCATATAATGTTTAATTTACTTATGCTTAAGTTAATATATAATTTTTCTTAAAATAGCTAAACTAGTCTCAACTATTGGATTACATATCCATACAGCAAAGGTGAACGTTGTATCTGTAGTCGGTATTATGCAACATTATTAGTCACGTGCTCATTTTATTTTGTGGTATGGTTACAATTAGGAGTTAATTATCTATATGCTTCTTTGATTTTTGTTTTGTTTTGTTTTAGCCTTAAGATTGATTTTTTTCATATTTTAGACACTTTATCTCTTAGAATATTTGTTGTATGAAACTTATACGATTGACGCCTCATTATAATTTTTAACTAGATCCGATCATCTTTTTAAAAAATATTTTGTGACTCAAATTTCCATGTGAATGATGTATTGGTAAATTTTTATCGTTTTATTTTCAGATATTTTTTTCGGATATTGTCAAAAAAATTCGGATATTTTCGGATAACCGCATCGAATGTGCCTTTTTAAGTTTCTAATACAAATAATTTCAGATAATTTTTCCTGATATTTTAGGATAACTGCATCAGATGTGCATATTTAAGTTTCACACACGGATATTTTCAGATATTCGTATTCACTAAGGCAGATATGGATAATTTCAGATATCCAAAAATATCCGCGGATATGGATATATATATTATTACACTAGTATCCATGGATATTAGATTCAGATATGGATTCATATTTTTATTTTCGAACACGGATACCGATTTTTATTCTGGGATACGGAAACGGATACAACACTATCTGTATTCGACCATATCCGTTTACAGCCCGATTAGCTCACAACAATATCCAATATTTTACTAGCCCTTTTATGTTTCAAAATTTCTTACCTAGTATTCCACTCCTTCTTAATTTAATCGCAGGGCGTCTTACAATGTAGGAAAATTTTGGCAGCCTCCCAGTGTCACCAGAGTTTTCTTTAAATTAATCGGACGGAGGTTCGACGCTTTGGAGTTTTATAAAACTACAGGTAAATAAGTGGATGTATATTTGGTTCAAGGAGCTAACGGGTCAGGTTTTTAGGGCAATAGGGTTCGAGCTTTAAGGATGGGGCCCACGCCCTGGTGGCTAATGGATGTAGGTGGGTCAGGTGGGGTCAGGTGCAGCAATACGGGCTAAGGTAGCTCGACCTTGGTGGTGTAAAGTGGTAGGGGTTTGGTCTTTAGGGTTTTGGAGCTTTTTGGGAGGGGGTGGCCACAACAAGTGGGAGGATGGCTGGAGGAGGCTGATGCCGGAGTGGGGGAGGGGACTGGACGACGGTGGTCGTGGGGTGGGGGTCGGATGGAGCAAGAAGAGGAAGGGGAGAAGAGAGCAAAATGAAAATGAGTAGACAGGAAAGTGATTTAGTGGGGAGGGGGCTTCCACTTATAGGCTAAGGCAAGGGGGCCAAATGAAATTTTGTATAGTGTATTGTCTACCAATGGGAAGATAGGGTGGAGTGCAAGCTAAGGTCCTTAGAATAATTATCTCATGAGGGGTTTAAGTATACTTTGTTTTATGTTCATCCATTTAATTAGTTAACTAGCTTACGTACATGTGACGTTACTATAGCTTACCGACACAATATCTAACACATTATTAAATATATTTTCGGTCACGTTTACCAGTTTTCATGCTCTTCGATAATATGTAAACAAAAATTAAAATAAACTTTGTTTATTATTTTTAATTAACTAAAATGAGCTCAAATTGACTATAAATCCTTATATAAATTATTTAAACTTGAAATTTTAAATTAGTTCCAACATTTGGGTCGTTACATTTCATATCAATACCATGAAATTAATTCATCAAGACAAGATTAGTTATTTAGTATGTTTTCATTATGTCTTCTTTGAATGCAGCTATCATCTTTGTATTATTTCCCATGTAGATAAGATCGTCTGCATACAAAGAGACAATGAGAGAATCGTACTGACCTTGTGTCTTGATGTATAATGTTGGATCACTCTTGCTCCTCCTTAATCCTTAATTAATGAAGCACTGATCAGTTTTGTTGTACCATGCCCAAGGTGCTTGCTTCAGGCCATATAAAGCTTTTTTCAGTCTTAGCACTTTGTTTTCATTACCCGTACTGAGAAATCTTTATGGTTGCTCCCTATGTAATTAAAGCCCCGCTAAAGCCCCGCAATATCCCCACTATATCTCATAGCACTCCTCAACCGCTACGCTATTTCAATTTAGCCCTGATAAACAGTAGATCCGCTCTTAGCCTCGCTTCTTTTTCGCTACATCCACTAAATCAAGGCTTTTTAGCGTCTGCTTTAGCAATATTAAGATATAGAGCATGATTTGACTAGTTCTCTACTTAAAAAATTCAGTAGAGTTAGCGTAAAGACCTAAATTTAAGGCATAAGTGCCTAATGTATAGTAACAATCAATTACACTCATCAAATTTAGCATGCATAACTATGATATTTCGCGATTTTGTTATATAAGATTAATTAATATTAGTTTCCTGTATACATATAATGCGAGAAAGATGATTAATTAATTTTCAAATATTTTGTTTTACATTCAACGAGCATTTTTGCGCCTCCACTATATCCTTGCTATTTCTCTGCTTTATCCCCGCTACACATTTTTGCACCTCCGCCGCTATAGAACCGCCTAGCGCTTTAACTGCACATGTTGCTCCATATAAATCTCTTCTTATATTACTCCATTTAGGAAGGCTGACTTGACATCTAGTTGAAAAATATTCCAACCTCTTTGAGCTGCAAGAGACACTAAAGATCTAATTGTATCAAGACGTGCAACTAGAGCAAATGTTTCATTATAGTCGACCCCATGATTTTGTGAGTAGCCCTTTACTATGAGCCTAGCCTTGTGTCTTTATATTGAGCCATCTAAATTAACCTTTGTCTTATAAACCCATTTTACTCCAACGATTTCTTTGTCTATGGGATAATCTAAATTAAGCAGTGTAAATTGCTTCTGCCCATAAAGTGTTGGGTAAACCCTTCTCCATTAACATTGATCTGGCTATCCCCATGACTGTGTGATTTTATTCTTTCTGATACTCCATTTTTTTGCGGAGTATATGTTTGGGACTGAGATGTTGATGATGATGGTTTTGATGAAAACAACCTTGTTTCAATTATTATTGTTATAAAATATATACTAACATGGTTATCGAGAATATATATATATACACACATAGGAAATCTATGTAGGTATCAACTACTAAAGGCTGTACAATTCAAAGAATCAAGATTTCAAAGTCGAAGAGTTCAAGATACAAGACTTATGAGTATCAAGAATTCAAGATTTCAAGAAATATAGAGTAATAGTGTCTAGATATCTTGTTAAACCTCTGGTTGGCATTGAATTCTGTTTTCAAACTTCTTTCACTATTTTCAAATGTTTTCAAAGATTACTTTCTTATTTGATATCTATTTTCAAATTGACTTCAAAAATAGTTTCTTATTTTATATCTCTTTATTCTTAGATCGATTTTAACTCCTGAACTTTATTTTAACTCCTTTTTTAATATTGTACTTAATATATTTTGACTCCTAATTCAAATATCATTTTACTTATAAATTTAATACTAGTTTTATTATAAGTAATTATGTTTTCAATTTCCTTATCTATATTAAGTTTCAATATATTCATAGTTTATATATATACACACTTTTATATCTAGTTTTAATTATTTTTTAATCATCCTAATATATATTTCTACTTGAAATACACTATTTTAATATAAAGGAATATAGTTTTTTTAACTCAGGAATCACTATAATTTATTTTAACATTATTTACTTTAATTTAAATTTTACTTTTAAAAATATACTAATATAAGTGGTATGTCGACATATGTACCGTTGACTTGTTTTAAAATTTTAAAATGTTGCATTAAATCTTTTTTGAATGGTTGTGGATGTTGGAAAACTATATATAGAATTCAGATTTTAAATATTTTAATAACTTCTCATTTTTTTCTTCTTCCTTTCTTCTCCTGCTATTAATCTTCTTAATTTCAGATTTTTAATATTTGAATGGTTGTGGATGTTGTAAAACTATTATTTATTGGAAAAACTTCATTTTTATGGCGTCCTCCTCTCTCTATACTTTGCCTAACCCTTCTCCCACTTTCTCAGTTCATCCTCAACCCCCGTCTTCTTCTCAGTTCTTGTTTTCCGGTGGTTCATCCTCCCAACTTGACACTGACTCCTTACCCATCCACCATTTCCCTTCTTCTTCATCGAACCTTCAAACTTAGTCAAACTTATCCTCATCAGCGAAACATCCATCGCCTACCTACGCTTAGGTGGCGGCTGCTAGATCCAAACTTCCTCCTATCCTCCCTACCCCCTCGACCAAGCAACGACGCATCATACCGGAATTCAATTCAACCAAGAAACTTTGAATTTTTTGAAGGTAGAGAGTCGTTGTCTCAAATGTGCTGATCGTGGCCACGTGGCAAGATCATGTAGGAATGCAGTGATTTGCTATAATTGCTCCTTCTTTGGACATGCAAGCTTGCAATGTTCCAATAAAAAAAAGCTCTCTCGAACCATCAACACTGGTTGGCTGCGTCACAATGCTTCGCAGACAACGAGTAGCCGTGAGCCTAAAAACCCGCTTACTCAGAACAGGGGGTCCCACCAGTCTAATCGCACTTCAAATCGTAATTATAATTCTGAAAAGATTATCTCTCACCTCAAAAACAATACCTCTCCCTCTCTAAATGTTATTCACTCCTCTTCCACTAATCACTCCCCTCCCAAACATAAGAAAGAATTTCCACTTCTTATAGAAATGGCAGACGCCTACCTTTACCTCTCAGCAACCACCATCAACGGCCTTTGGTCGATCGAGATGCTTTCAAATATACTTAAATCAACCTTCGGTCAAGAATATGAGTGGCCAACTTGGCATACCTCTGATAACTCTTTCCTCATATATTTCCCTAACTTGACCATCAAAAATTATGCTCTTTAACTTAAGATCCTAACTAATGATGATGGTGGAGTCCTTCTTCTTGAACAAGCGAGAACCTTGGAAGAAATTGCTGAACCCCCTTTTGAAGAGGAATCATGGGCAAAGATAAGCGGCTTCCCAGAGTTCTACAGGCATCTCTCGGACTCCATTAGGGAAGCTTTGAAACCAATTGGGTGTTTCATCCACACAGACACTTGTGATTGGTCTTGGGTGGACCATCGTTACTTATACGTGAAAATGCAGTTTATGAAGGTATTTTGACTCCTTGTACTTTTATTACACACATGGTTAATGCAGTTAAGCTCAAAGTGGAACTCTGGACACACTCGCACCCTCCTCAACGCCCTGAAACTCTTGTGTTGGGGGTGGATTATGAATATGACGGATACATTTTTCAACCTTTATCTCAACAAAAGGATCTCATGGAGGAAGACAGATATGATGTAATGTCTGATGAAGCCCTGAGAGAAGTCCCTATGATGCGTGATGAACAACAGCATGACTTAGCCATGGTTGAGCAGCCTAGAGTGGATATGTATGTGCCTAGATGGGACCCTTTGGCTGACCTCGACCTCTCCGTTCCTCTTCATCTGCAACTGCCAGCTCAGCAAGAACATCATGAACAAATGCACCAAGATGAACAAGGATCCTCATCCCCACACATCTCTTCGTCAGCGATCAGAAGGAGTGCTAGGATTAACAGGACTCGCTCTCTACCTCCAGGATCTTCGGGTAGTTATTTTGAACCAGTTGTTTTTTCTTCTGCTAATAAAGTTCTAAATAAAAAATTGGCTAAATGCATGGGGGTGTGTTTGCATGATAAACATTATTCTGCCATGCAAACCCTAGAGCAACATCGTTCTAACCTTTCTAAATGAAAGTAGTCACATGGAGTATCAGAGGGGTTGGGGACCCCACATAAAATCATGCTGTCAATCTCATCATTTCCCCACATCACATTGATATTTTATTTCTTCAAGAGACCAAAATTGTTAACCCACCCATCCCTCTAATTCGTAATCTTTGTGGCCCCTACCTATCTGGTTGGTCACACATGGACGCTGTAGACACTCGTGGTGGTTTAATTACAGCGTGGAACAATCATTTGTGGGCTTTTGAACAATCCCTTTCACACCCTTCTGTTCTTCATGTAACCCTTCGTCATATTCCTTCTAACTCCATTTTACACTTCACTAATATTTATGCCCCAAATGATATTCAAGGGAGAGCTGAAATTTGGCAATATTGCCACAACTTGTCTGAAAATATAAATGACCCTTGGTTAATTGGGGGAGACTTTAACACTACTCGCTCATTAGAGGATCGTAATTCTGGCAACTTATCCTCTGATTCCCCCCCAATTCAATGCATTTATTCAATCTTGTTCGCTTATCGAACCACCAATTAACAACTGTCGATATACGTGGTCAAGTAGAAGAGAAATCCCTTCACTGTCCAAGCTAGATCGTTTTTTCTTTAACCTCAACTGGGATGATCTTTTCCCTTTATCATTGGCTAATGGCCTAGCCACCACCATCTCTGACCACTACCTTATCCTTCTTGATACTAACTCAAATACTCCCTTCAAATGCCCTTTCAGATTTGAACGTCTATGGCTACTTGAACCATCTTTTGACAACTTCATTAAACTCAGTTGGGAACAATTACCATCCCATCATTCTGCAATGTCCAGAATAGTTTGCAAGCTTCGTTCTCTTCGTAAACTGATTCGCCCATGGGCTAAGAATGTATGGAATTCTTTGAAAAGTCGTATTTCATCCACACAAGATGCCATCCTAAATCTAAATATCATTGAAGAAAATAGACCTTTAAACCTGTCTGAACGCCATGATTTGAAAGAATACGAATTAGATTTGGAAAGGCTAACTAAGCAGGAAGAAATTGGTTGGAAACAGAGGTCTAAATCTAAATGGATTAAAGAAGGTGACAAAAACAATGCTTACTTTCACAGAGTTGCTAATTGCCATCATCGTTCCTCTTTCATCTCTGAAATTGTTCATAACAACACCACCTACAATGACTCGAAGGACATTTGTCATCGATTCACCATCTTCTTTAGAAACCTCCTTGGTTCATCCCCTCCCCCTTCTCCCCATATTGATTGGCATTATTTATACCCAAACCCTGAACTCATTAGCATTGATCATCCTTTTACCGAAGAGGAAATCTGGAACGCTGTTAAGGATATGGCGGATGATAAGACCCCTGGGCCTGATGGTTTTGGTCCAGCCTTCTTTAAACATTTTTGGCCCACTCTAAAATTTGACATTATTGACATGTGCTCTGAATTCTACTCTGATTCCTTCATCAATCGCCAAATTAAATTATGCCAACATTATCCTCATTCCAAAATTTCAAGGAGCTAACATTGTCTCTTCTTTCAGACCTATCAGTCTTCTCAAAACAACCTTTAAAATAGTCACCAAAATCCTATCTTCCAGACTACAAAAACATATTGACTCTCTAGTTGATATTGAACAATCTGCATTCATCAAAGGAAGAAACATTCTCGACAGTGTGGCTGCTACACAAGAAGATATCTCATTTTGCCACTTTTCTAATACCCCTGGGGTCCTGCTTAAACTGGATTTCTCAAAGGCTTTCGATTCTGTCAGTTGGGATTTTATCCTATCTGTTATGTCTCATCGGGATTTTCCAATAAAATGGTGTTCTTGGATTAAAGCAATTCTACACACTAGCCTATCCACAGTCTTTGTTAATGGAGAGTATGGTGGCAAAATTAAATCCAAAAGAGTCTTAAGGCAAGGAGACCCCCTTTCGCCCCTTATTTTTGTCTTAATTGCTGATGTATTCAATCAAATGGTGAAACGTTCCCTCTCTCATAACATTTTCTCAGGCATTCCACTCCCTAATTCTGAGATTTGCACATCAAATCTTCAATTTGCAGATGATACAGTTCTTTTCACCACCCCATGTCCCAATAATATTCGCTGCCTCAAAATTCTGCTTTACACTTTTGAAATGATCTCAGGTCTCTCTATTAACTTTAGCAAAAGCTTTATTATTATGCTTGGTAATTGTTCTCAGATAGGTCCAACCATTGCTGATTGCCTTAATTGTAAGCTAAAATGTTTCCCAATCAACTATTTGGGTATCCCTCTCCATCCCACCAAACTCCTTAATCATGACTGGCAACCTCTCATTTCTAAGATTGAAAATAGACTTTCAAGTTGGAAAGCAAACTCACTTTCTTCTGCTGGCCGCCTTATACTTGTGAAACATGTCCTCTCTACAATTACTACTTACTAAATGTCATTCCACAAACTCCCAGTCTGGGTTATTAAAAAAATTGATTCAATCCGTAGTACCTTTCTTTGGAATGGAGGTAACCGGAAAAAACTCATCAATTGGAAAACTGTTTGTCTCCCAACTAATCATGGTGGTCTTGGTATATTGAACCTCTCGACTTTCAACTTAGCACTGCTAGCCAAATGGCTATGGTGAACCCTCTCGCCTGGTCGATTCATCTGGAAAGACTGGATCTTAACTCGTCTATATAATTCTAATCCCTTCCTCATCCTCCATTTCAGACCTAATGCTAGACCCTCACCCTTTTGGAAAGGAATTTTATCCACACTAGCGGAGTCAAAAATCTTGTTCATGTTAAAATTGGTAATAGTGAATCCTGCCTTTTTTGGATGGATTTTTGGTATGAGCAAATCCCCTTCTCCACCCGTTTTCCCAACCTTGCATCAGTTAACCATCTTAGCCTGCTTATTGTGGCTTCGGCCCATGAGCTTGGTCCAATGGGCCTTTTCCCTCCTTCTTGGATGGGCCTTGAATCCTTTTTTGAACTTAATTCTATTGGTCACATTCTCAACTCAACTCACTACTCATCTGAACCAGACTCATTTTTTTATGCTTTAGGCCCATCCAACTCTTTCACAGTTGCATCTTGTTATCAGTTTTTAATTCATCCTGGCAGAAGCTTCCCTTTCTCCCGCATTTGGAAATGCAACCTTCCTCCTCGATTAATTTTCTTTCAATGGCTCCTTATACACAAACACATCAACACAAGAATCAGACTCCATCGCTTTAACAACAACATCGATCCCATTTGTGTTCTCTGTAACCTTAAAAATGAATCCCTTTTTCACCTTCTCTTTGAATGTGATTTCTCCTACGCAGTGTGGGCTGCAATCAACTTCTTCATCCTCGGCTTCATCCCCTCCATCAATTCCTTTTTCGATTATTGGCAGCATAACCCCCTGACCCTCTTATGGATTCTCTTGTGACTTTCTTCTCATGGAGTATTTGGTTAGAACGTAATGCGATCATCTTAGGCAGACCACCGAAACTTCTTTTGGGTACCTGTTATCATATCCTGCATCTCTTCGACTTATGGATAGGATTAGTGAGACACGCTCGCTTCAGGCTTGCCCTTCCTAGGCCAGATTCTCCTGGATCGCAAGAAAGCAGCACGCTCCCCCCTCGCTGAATCAGTAAAGGCTGGCTTATTCTACTTATGTTTTATTATGACTATGTTATTATCTATGATGTGTTTACTCCCTTTTGATGTACATATTTTGCTCTCTGGTTGTACTTTGCTATTGACCTGCTGGGTCTAGACTTTATTGCCACTGGTTGGGCCTATCAACCAGCTTATTTTATTATCTAGTATATCTACTCGTAATCGGTTGTGTAGCTTCACGCTACACACCCGTCTTCCTCAAAAAAAAAAAACTTCTTAATTTCTCAAAATCTATACTAATACTCTGCCGATTTTCAAAGAAATTATATCAATCTTCTTCTCTTTTAATTCTACATCAAACTCTCTCTGAAATTCAAGTGCTATTCAAGAGTTATAGATTGTTTGTAATCAAAGGTCGTAAGATCGAGTCCTATCGAGTCAAAATTCCATAAGTAATACTGAGAAAAGGTGCGATCGTATCCTGCAAATCGATTGGGTGTGATTGCAGCCCAGAAACTAATTTGGTGACCTTTTAGCCTCGGAAATCAAGAGAGCATCCTGTGCTCGGAAGCAGGTGGTGGTGGACTTCGTGGCCATTGAAATCGAGGATTGTAATTTGGAAATTACATTAAAAAAATGTGCATAACCCAACATTGTGTGAGACTGGATGTAAGGCAACTCCAAACCAGTATAAAATCCCGATATGTACTTTCTTTTACTACTTTTTATTTTTTATTTTCTGCATCTTTGTTTGAATCTAAGATTATTGATATCTGTGATCTACATAACACTCTGTTTAATTCAAAAAAAATTCAAGAAATTAATAAAAAACATAAAACATTATTCACCCCCTTTAGTGTTTAGATTTCCTTATGATTGTTAATCTGCATCCCCAACAGTATATGCAATTGTAAGTTATCGCTCAATGCCATCATCATCTCAAAATTTATCAAATTCATGGGAGTTTTAATGTTTACCACGATCACTTTGAAGCCTTATAATACGTTTTCCAATTTGATTTTCGATAAGAGCCTTAAACTTCTTAAACATTTCAAAGACCTCTAATTTTCTTTAATGAAGTAGACCCATGTCATTGTACATAAATCATCAATAAAGAGGATGAAGTACTTGCTGTTATGGAGTGATGGTGTTCTTGTTGGTCCATAATTGTCAGTGTGAATCGACTCCAACAAGTTATTTGCTCTCTAAGTGCTTCCTGATGAAAATGATGATCTGTGTTGCTTTCCAAGAAGACATCCTTCATATGCTTCATTATTTTCTTTTATGTATGAGAGATCTCTCATCATATTCTTTTGATATAACAATTTCAAGGCTTGAGTATTGAAGTGGCCAAATCTTTAATGCCATAACCATGAATCATCTACTTATATTTTCATGGCAATATTAGCAGCATATTTAAAACTTATTGGAAAACTTCTATTTCTCTTCTCCATTTTTACTTGGGTTATCTCTAGTCTTTTATTCTTGTCGTCATATATTTTACATTTGTCCCATTCGAAGTGAACATCATAGCCTTTCTCCATCATTTGTAAAATGCTCAACAAATTTTCTTTAAGATTTTGTACTAGTAAAACATCTTTTATAGATTTTGTGCCTTTCTTTGTTTTCACCATAATAGGACCTTTGCCTTTCGATTCTACTATGGTATCATTTCCCAATCACACTTTTAATTTGATAGAGTCATCAATATCCTTGAAGATGCTTCCATCTTTGTCCATGTTATTGCTACAACCACTATCCAAGTACCAGTTTCCACCAATTTCATCACTAATCTTAAATAGCATAAAAAAGTGGTTGATCACATTCATGTTGATGCTTTTCACAGTCATGATTTACAACGAAATTTGCTTGATGTTTATTTAGGTTGAAACGGTTCTTCTTCAGATGTCCATATTTTCTATAGTGTCTACATTATGGCTTTCCACGATTCCGACAGAAATTCTCCAAGTGACTTTTCATCTTACAAATTCCACATAGTGGATATTTATCTTGTTTATTCTTCAAAAAATATTCTAGAGTTCCCTTTGTTTTTAGAATCTCTCCATCATTCTTATTTCCTCCGTATCCTTTATTTTGGGATAATAATTTGAATTTAGATTGAATGACATTTTCAATCAAGTCTTGATCATGTCTACTCATTCCTTGTTCAACTGCTTAAAGGGAGCCAATTAATTCGGTTACGGGTAAGATAGATAGATCTTCAGTTTGCTTAATCATAGTTACGATTGGGTCGTACTTAAAGGGAATTGAAATTAAATTTTTATCAATAATCCTCTTTTCAATAATTTTATTCCCATAGGCTCTCATTTAATTAACTTTTTTTTATTTTGGAATAATAATCATTTACTGTTGAGGAACAAAGCCAGTATAGACCAACCGTATGCTCACGTAGTTCTCCGAGCATATAAACCACCTCCTCCTCTCACTGTTGAGGAAATTGAACTATTTAACAGCTCCCCTCTCTCTGCGCTACTTGGTATTGTTACTAGAAGTAAGAAGATAGAATTGTTGAAGGGTCATTCTTCCATTTACGAGTGATTTTGTAAAGAATGTCATTGCCTAGTCACTGCGTGACTTAAGTGATTCTCTTACAGGTTATGAAGGTCAAGGTTATTTTGGATCATATTAATGTTCATGTTGTTATAATTTGGTTGTTTAATACTTAGTATAATTGCCTTTTTTGTAGCATTCTCTCCCTGTGTGGAGTTCATTTTCTTCTTGTGCTAGATATTGTATATCTCCTGGGTTTCCTTGAATTTATTATTTTGATATAATAAAAAGCGTTACAGGGCACTACAAAAATCGGTTGGCTTTGCCTAAAAAATCCTTTATGGTCTCCAACTCCTTCATTTTTATTAATTCAAATTCACACCTTAGTGCTTGAAGTTTAATAGTGCATACATTTGCACTTCCTTGAAACTTCTATAATGTGGGTTCATGCTTCTTTGGCATTTGTAGCTCCCATTATTGTTGGAAAGATAGTGTCAGCCACCGCCTGTTGTAGAATAAATAATGCTTTTGAATCTCTTTGTTTATTTTCCTTCAGCTCTTTTTTATGAGCCTGAATAAGAGTTGAAGTATCTCCAAGAGTAGTAAACCATTCTTCTAAAATATCCCATAAACCTTGAGAGCTAAAAGTTTCTTCATTTTTATGCTCCAAAAATTATAATATTCACCTATAAAAATAGGGATGGAAATAGATGAAGATTGAACGATATTTTCCATAACTTCAAACTAATTGGAAGTGATGTAAAATAATGTAAGAATTTTTTAATAATTGGAAGATATTTTTAAACGTTCACTATGAGAATGAATGTAGCTCTGATACCGTTGTTAGTAGTAGAAGTAGTGGAAAATAATTGAATTAATTTTTGATAGAAGGATAAAATGTACCAAATATGGTTTATTAAAATATTTGAAAATAAATGAATAGTTAGAAGAAAATTTTAAGGGAGATATGGCTTGAAGGGTTTTAGTAATGCAACAACTTTATTACTTTCAAGTTGCAGTACAGCATTACAAAGTGACTCTTCTCCTATTTATAGATGTCTCATAATAATTTTTACCGTTAGAATATTCAAGATTTTACATTTTAGACATATCAAGTAATTCATATTTAACAATACATGTGGCAATTTGTTAATTTTTTTTAGAACTCTAGAAATTTGTAGTGCCTTCAACAAGCAGACAGGGGAAAAATTAAGAAAACAATGAAAAGTACGTACATGACATGTGTACATGAAATGAAAGAAGCAAAGTCATGAAAATGCATTAGGAATACATGGATTAAACTCAAATAAAGTGCTATTAAACCCATGCTTAATGTCTTGAATAGGAGTTGAAGAAGCTGCTTCTCACTCTTTTTTTATTTGAAATAGAATCAAAATTCTCTCATTCCAGATGACATGAACAAAGATCTTCGAAACTAGAAGCAAAGAAAATGAATACTTGCTTCTCCACCAGGTGGCTATATAAATTAATGTCCATTCCATTACACCATCTCTGTTCATGTCCGTCTTACCCGGTTTTGACATAGTTTGGCCCCACAGAGCTTGAATGTATTTGTAGTTGAAAAATATATGAAGGGAACCTTCATGTTCCCCATTGTAGATGACAAAAACAAAATCAATATTTAAAACTCCTTGAAACAACTCCATTTTTTAGGGCATTTCTTAAAACTTTCCACAGAAGTGAATTCTCCTTTCCATTATTATGATGAAATCAAACCCTATTATGCCAACTAATCTCAGTAGGATCATCAAACATAGAAATGGATTTTCAAATTATATTAATTTTAAACTTTATTGTTTGGCGTCCACTTAACTCTATCCTCTTCAACAAAATGTACTTTCTTCCCTTAGAAGCAGGACCACGTCCACCTAATAAAACTGTTGCGAGAATATGGCAGATCTACGTGTTCAACATTAATGAAATCAAAATCTTTGGCTATGTCAGTGATACCGTTTGATCTCTCTACTGGAAATCAATGTGGTGAATCAGTATGAAACATGAATTTAACTAAGGGTCATTCCAAAAGTTAACCTTTTCTCTAAAGGCGACCTCATAAGAAATAAAAGGTGGAATTCTATCTCTCATGTTCAATTGGCTTCTCCACGTTTAACTGTTGTTCTACGGTGTCATCATTTGCCAAATCCTTTCCCTTTAAGATTGTAAGTAACGGTCCACTTCATCTATAGGTTGTTCTTTATATTTACTGGATCATCCTAGGGGTGGCAATTAGACCCGATCGATGGACCCAGACCCGACCCGGCGGGTCTTGGTTCTAGGCGGATCGGGTTTTTTCGGGTCTAAGCTATACATTTTAAAAAGCTGGACCCGACCCGAGCTTCGGTTCGGGTTGGGTCGGGTTGATGCTCGGGTCGGTTCGGGTCCGACTGAATAATAACACTAAAAATACATATATTTCAATGTTTTTTGGTCGTTTCATTCGGGTCGGGTCTATGCGGGTCGGGTTAGATTGGGTCTTAATGGTATTTTTCATCACCTAGCCCAACCCGAGAACTATCGGGTTCGGTTTGAGTTCAGGTCTTTTCGGGTCGGTTCGGTTCGGGTTTTTAGTTCTCGATTCTAATTGCCTGCTCTAGATCATCCATGTGTTTAGCAAAGACAACACAATTTCTTGTTTTTCATGTTCTTAATTCCAAGCCCCTATTACCCATAGGCATTTTAAGTTTGGCAAAAGAGCACACACCATTGTAGTGGAATTTGTAGAACTATTCCAAAAGATATTGAATTTTGTAGAATTGAAGTGGTTGGAAGTAGCTTCGCAAATAGAGAATACAGTTCATAAATCAGTTTTCGTATGAGGAAGTTATTAGTGAAAAGGTGGAGCATGTTTCAGTAGAAAAGGAGGTCAAACGTCTGACAAAATAGTCAAACATTTGGCTATGTTGGTTGTGCAACCAAAGAGTTGCAATAGACATCTTATTTTTTAGTCAGATGTTTGAGATGGAACAAAATGGCATGTTTGACGTCTGGTAAAGGGGACCAGACGTCTGGTCTTATAGGAAAAAATTTCCCGAGCCTGGAGCTATACGTCTGGTTCTGTATGCAAGAATCTAAGGTGGCTTCTAGAGTATATTTTGGCTATGGACTCATTATGTTGATTTGCAATGGTTTAAGGGCAATTTGAGAAATTTCCAAAGAAATATCTCTTCCTGTATAAGCTCTAGATTCAAAGGATGATCAAGGGATTGAATAAAAGGATTTTTGGAAATCCTAATCTTCTTCAACTCTCATCACCATAAAATCAGAATTTTCTTGGTGAATTTTGATTATCTTATTCAATTTTTTGTACTCTTCTATTGGTATATAATACAATCTCTCTCTCAAAGTAGACATTCACTAACAAGACTTCAGCGGAACAATTATAAATCGCTATGTGATTTAATTTTCATTATTGCATTATTATATCTCTTGCATTGGTGATTGTAATTGGTTTTTGGAATGGGTTGAGATTGTTTTGAGATACTAGTCAATTGTTTTTGCACTTTTACCACAATCTCGTCTCCCGTTGTGTTTGGAGATTTGATTTGACCAGTCGATCTCGTATTCTGCTGTGTTTAGGGATTTGACTTAAACAATCTTGAGTCGAAATTCTACACAATAATTTGCATCGGAGTAATGGTGTTGGTAGATCATCGTAGAAATGCTGAAATCAAATTCAAACAGTGCTGCAACAGCTAGTCCAAGTTGTGGTTCGTACGTAGGTTTTGAATCATAATTGGTTATTGACAAGTGAAATAGCGATAATGGCCTTGAAAAAGGCAATGGATGATAAAAGAAGTTGTTAGGTGGAATTGAGTTCATCAGATGGTGTTTGATACACATTTATTGCCAAAAAGATATCTCAGATCTGGAGAAAGAGGAAATGGAAGACTGGACATTCACAGCACTTCAACTTGCTGTGGAAGAGAATGTTATCCCAGAAATTAGTAGTGGGACAACCGCTAAAGAATTTCGGGACAAGCTAGATAAATTATATATGAGAATTTCACTTACAAATCGTCTGATCTTATTGCGAACGTTCTTTACATATAAGATGAAGGAATGATCTTCGCTAAATTTGCACTTAAATGTATTTGATGATTTGCTAATGAAGATGAAGAGGTAGATTTAAAATTGAAGAAAAGCAAAAAGCGATGGTATTATTGTATTTATTATCGAAACATTATATAGGATTTTCGAACATTTTGAACCATGGACGAGAAATATTGACTATTGATGATGTCAAAACATGTCTTCTTTGTAAGGAATTACGAGAACAAATGAAGGAGCTGGTTGATGGAACTAGCGGTATAGGAAATTATCACAGTTTTTTTTGGAAAAGAAGAGTTATGAGAAGAAGGGAAACCAGGGGCGTTCTAAGTCAAGAAATCCTAGCTGTAAAGGAAAGTCAAAAGAAGAAATAGCAAGTGCTTCATTTGTAAGAAACCTGCTCATTGGAAGAATGAGTGTTCAGACAAGCAGAAGGGAAAGAAGGAAGTAACACCCTCATCAGTTGCAATGGTGAGCGAAGTTGGTGAGGGAGACATAAATGTTTATCGATGGTAGTACCAGATGTTTCGGATAGCGAATAAGTGCTCGATTCGAATGCTTTGTATCATAGAATGCCAAATAGGAATTGTTTTTCTTCTTATGCTGATAAAGAATGAAATTCAATTGTTATGGAAAACAGTGTTATTTGTATGTCAAAGGCCATTGGTTCTATGCAAATTCGAATGTTTGACGGAGTGGTTAGAACTCTCACTAATGTGTGCTACGTTCCGGGAGTTTAGAAGTTACTTATCTCATTGGAACAGCTGGATTCTTTAGGGTGTAAGATCACATTTGAGAGTGATAGCTTGAAGGTTTCGAGGGGAGAGCTTGTGGTTTTGAAGGGTGCTAGGACTCATGTTATTTTTTCTTCCACGAGTGACCGTGGAAGCTTATACCTGTGTGTGTGTGTTGATAGTTCTCATGGCTTGGATACGATACGCTATGACATTTGAGATTGGGTCATGTATCAGAAAAGAGTTTGGATATTATTCTTAGAAGGGAGATGATTGATGGAGAAAGTTTCAACAAGCATGAGTTTGCAAGGAATGTGTTATAGGGAAGTAAAGAAAGGTATCATTCGATAAAGGAAAACATGATTCTAGAGGAGTCCATGATTATATATGCACGAATGTTTGGAGATTGGAACCAGTAGCTTCTTTGAGAGGAGCAAGATATTGTATTTCTTTTATTGATGATTTTTCTCAAAAAGTTTAGGTTTATATTATGAAGGCTAAGTCGGAGACATTTGCAAAGTTCAGAAAATGGAAGGCTCTTGTTGAGAATGATAGTAGATAGTCTTTCAAGGTACTTGGGTCTGACGATGACAAAGAGTATATTTCCGGAGATTTTTTGAAATTTTGCAAGCATCATGGTAGTCGGGGGTATATTACTACATCGAGAGATCCGCAATCCAATGGAGTAGAGGAAAGAAAGAATGAACCGAACTCTACTGGAGAAAGCTCGGTGCTTGAGATTGACATCGGATTTATCTAAGGGATTCAGGACTGAATCTTTGTCAATCGCAGTGCATACTAGGGCTGTTATGGTAATGGTTACCGTTACCATTTGGCAAATACCATTACCGTACCGTTTTTACTGGTAAGCTAGAATTGCTTACCGTTACCGTTACCGATCGACTGGTATACCGTTGACTGGTATACCGATAATCTGGTAATCGTTACACTGGTAATGGGAAATTACCATTTGTCGATCCAAATTTATACCTTAACATATTTTTTGTACACCGTACATTTTTATTATACTATATGTGGTGTTAGTTTATAAAAAACGTAAATAAAAAAGAAAATAAGTGTATTTGGAATTATTTCATCTGATTATTAAACTAAATATAATCATTTATTTGGTTCTACGTGCATGTAATAAAATATATCAAATGAGTATACATATGTTTTGAATTAACTGGTAAAATTACCGTTACCGCTGGTATTGAAGAAACGTTACCGATAATTTACCGTTAAAAATGGTAAATTTACCGTTACCATACCGTTTTAACTGGTATACCGATTTCAACCAAAAATGGTTACCGATCGATTGGTAATGGTATGGTAATGGTAAATTTACCGTTACCGTAACAGCCATAGTGCATACCATTAATCGGATTCAGTGCTCGACCGTTGATAACAAAATTTCGAAGGAAGTATGGAAGGGAAATAGAATTGACTTGAGATATCTTCATGTACTTGGCAGTCCAGTTCATGTGCATGATCCAGGAAATAATAAGCTTGAGGCTAGACTTTCAAGGGGATTTTTCTTGGTTATATAGATGGCGTAAAAGGCTATCGGATTTGGAATCCAGAAATGAAGAAGATTTTGAATTTTCGTCATATCACTTTTGATGAGCTAGCTTTTTTCAAGGAGAATATAAGCTTATCGGATGTTTCAAATTTGGATCATGGAGAATCAAAGGAGATGGAAATTATTCTCACTTCCAGGCCTAAGAGTATAGTAGTAAAAGATACTTTTGAGGAGGCAATGGTTGATATTGCATTACATAATCCACGTAGTTTCTCTAGTGATGTTGGTGATGTACATGACACTAGGAAGATTCAGTTTAAGGTAGAGCTGAAGGAAGACCGAGTGAATACTTAGGTAGGTTGACATGCAATAAGACCACCCGAAAGATATAGTGATTGGCATTATCTTAGATTTTGTGATAATTTGGGTTATGCTCTTCATGTAGTCCAAAATGAGTTGATGGACTATGACGATGTCATGGATTCGAGTGATAGCTCGAAGTGGATTTGTGTCATGGAAAACAGCTGCAATCATTGATGAAAAACCAAACTTCGGAGTTAATTCCACTTCCTAAAGGAAATCGTACTATTGGGTGCAAATGGGTATACAAGGCGAAGGATGATAGAGGATACAAAGATAAGCTTGTGGCAAAGGGGTATGTACAAATGAAGGGGAAGGAGTAAATGAATTTTTTTACACTGGTGGTGAGACATATTTCTATTCGGATATTACTTGGCATGTTACTATTCATAACTTGGAGTTGGATCAATTTGATGTGAAAACTTCCTTCTTTCATGGAGAATTGGATGAAAACATCTACATAGAAAAACAAAAATGGTTTATGGTAGATGGTAAGTCAAACCTGGTTAGTAAGTTAAAGAAATCATTATACAGATGGAAGTAATCATCTAGGCAATGGTACGAGAGATTTGATCATTTTATGCTTGAAAAAGATTTTAACAGAAGAATTAACGATGCTTATGTTTATATAAAGAAGTTAAAAAGGACTATTGGGTGTATTTATTCTTGTATGTGGACGACATGCTTATAGGTTCTAAGGATAAAAATGAAATCAATAAAAACCGAGTTTAAAATCAGAATTTGAAACGAAGGATCTGGGAGAAGCAATGAAAATTTTAGGCATGGAAAGTATTAGGGATCGAAAGCATTTTGAGGATAAATTGACTCAAAAGGAATATATATTGAAAAACTGCTTTGTCGGTTAGCATGAAGAATGAAAAAGCATTAAATACACTTTTACTTTTTCATATGAAGCTTTCGAGTAAGGGATCACCTATCAAGAAAAAAGACAAGGCCTATATGGAAAAGGTGTCATATGCAAGTGCAGTTGAATTTTTGATGTATGCCATGGTATACACAAGGCCCAATATTTTAAATGTTGTTAGGATAGTTAGTCATTATATGGCTAATCTAGGGAAATTACAATCGGAAGCTGTGAAGGATATTTTGAGATATTTGAATGGTTCAACATCCCATGATCTTTTTTTTTTTTGGGTAGCAAGGAGAAGAACTACAACTTGGTTAGTTATTGTGATTTGGACTACAATAATGATAGAAATCGGAGAAAGTCCACTTCTAGTATGTCATATTTCTTGGTGGTACTGCCATAAGTTGGATATTAAGACTGCAAACCGAAGTTTCTTTATCCACTATAAAGGCAGAGTTGGTAGCCGCGGTGGAAGCGAAAAAGGAGACACTCAATTTGAAATGATTTTTGTGTGACATGGGTTTCGAACAAAATAGTGTTTATGTTCAATGTGATAGAAAAAATGCTATTCATTTAGAGGAGAATTTAGCTTTTAGTTATCACACAAAGCATACTGAAGTGAGAGAGTCATTTCTACTAGTCATAGTTGAAGACAAGCAAGTATGTCTTTAAAGGTTTACAAAAAGGATAATGCGACAGGTATGTTTACTAAAGTTTAAGCATTGCTCGAACTTCATTTGCTTGGAGAAATGTTAAGTGCCACGGGATGGCGTTGTTGAGGAAGATGCATGATTATGGATGATGGGGAGTAACAATAAGAGGTTTGAATTATGTCTTCTAGATAATTTCACTCACTTACACTCCCGAGTACAATTGTATTATGGTGAGACTAGTTTTAAAGTTGGGTGTTTCAACACTTCGTCAACGGGTGGGAGCCATGCCTGAACTCGTTGATGAAGTGCAATTGGCAGTGGCCATGCTTAAGATCATTGGGAAAACGCTCAAACTTGTTTGGTGGGAGGTAGAAGATGGTTTGGCACCAAAGGTGCTGGAGATGAATATAGTGCCGACGTGGAGTGTTGAATTTTATTACACTGTATGGTAGAATTAAAGTGGTTGTAAGTAGCTTCACAGTGGAGAAGATGGTATGCAAATCGGAGCTTGTAGGAAGACGTAATTGGTGAAAAGGAGGAGCATGTTTCAGTAGGAAGGGGATTCATACATTTGGCAGAATATTCAGATGTATGACCGTGCTAGCTATGCTAGTAGAGAATTGCAACAAACATCTGATTTTTTAGTCAGATGTCTGAGTTGAAATAAAATAGCATGCTAGATGTTTGGTAAAAGGGACCAGACATAGTGTCTTATGGGTAAAATTTTCCCAATCCTAGAGCCAAACATCTGGTCCTATATGCCAGATGTCTAAGGTGACTTCCAGAGTATATTTGGGCATTGGACTCAGAATGTTGATTTGTGAAGGTTCAAAGGGCAATTTGGGAAGTTTCCAAAGAAATATCTCTCCTTATATAAGCTCTTCTTAGATTCAAAGAATGATTAACAGATTGAGTAGGTTAATTCTACTTAGGGTTTTGGGGATACTAATCTTCTACAATTTCATCTCCACAAAATCAATTTTTTCTTGGTGAATTTTGATTATTGTATTCAATCTCTTGTACTCTTCTATTGGTATATAATAAAAGTTCTCTCTCAAAGTAGGCGTACACTAATAAAACGTTAGTGAAACTACTATAAATCGCTGTGTGATTTATTTTTCATTCTTGCAATATTATATCTCTTGCTTTAGGGATTGTGATTTGTTATTGGATTGGGTAGGGATTGTTTTGAGATACTGATTGGTTATTTTTACACTTTTACCATGATTTCATCTTCCGCTGTGTTTAAGGATTTGATTTGAGTGGTCTTGAGTGGAAATTCTATACAACAAAAGGCATGTAACATAGCAGTACGTATCATTTTAATCAGTTTGACTAGGAGGATGAAAGTTCTTGACCAATATACAATTATAGAGGTCATAACATACTTGATTAAGGTTAGCTTTCCTACTTGACTAAGCATTCTGCTCATCTAAAAGTTGAGCTTAGCTGTGATTTTTTTATAAAGAGGAGAACATTAAAGTTTAGCAATTCTACTAGTAGCAAGGGGATACCCAAATAACTAATAATCACATGACTTGGTTGTAAAGAGGTTATAAGAAGGATGTGATGATATATAACTACTTAAATGCCAACAGCTAGAGTGTTTAATTTTCTGAAGTTAAATTCTCAACCCTTTTTATTCTGTAAAATAGTTATGGGCCATTAATTATAGAATAAAAGGATGCCATATCAGGTTTAGTAAAAACAACCAAATCTTAAGCAAACACGAGAGAAGTAATTAGAGAGTTCTACATTTAGGATAGAGGTTGAATTTCCTGTGGGACACATTGAAAAATTGATTTAATACTTTCATAATAATGATGAACAAATATGTGGACATAGGGTTTCCTTGGCTGATGTTTTGTTTACTTGAAAAATAACCAACTGGATTATTGTTAAGCTAGTTGAAGAGATGCATGCATGATTCAGGTTACAAAGTGTTTAAGGAGATGCATACAAGCCACAATTATAGCTAAATATTCTTACTGGATGGATTCAAAAGCTTTCATAATGTCAAGTTTTAGCATAGCCCTAAAGGAAATATGGAAAGAATTATACCCTTTTAATAATTCACAAGTCAAGAGGACATTATCAAGATTGTTACGGGAAGGTAGGAAAGCAGTTTGGATAGGAGAGACTAAATTTGGTAGGACATGCTTAAGTACGGTTGCTATAATCTAGAGAGGCATTTGTCAATAGTACTACAGCATAAAACGGGTCTGAATTCATCATCATAGAAAGGACGACCGCTCTTCGAAATTAAAGAAATATTAGTAGAGTTGATAGACTCCAACATCCAACATTTATTAAAGATGTTACATATGGTACTTAAAAAGTCATTCTGAATGATGGACCTACATTTAATGAGGAAAACAATATTGAAACCATCAGTACCTCCACAAGAATGTTGATTCATAGAAAATAAAAGCTAATTTAATTTTCTCATTGGAAATAGAGTATAGAAATTTTAGTCAAAGTTATTCAGTCTTGGAAGAGCAATGTCATCTAATGCAGGAAGATTAAGGTAAAAAATTATTTTATACCAAGTAAATAGAAAAAAATACTCAAGAAAGATTTTTTTAGTCTTCATCTGTTTATCATATATATAACCCCATGCCTACTGATTGGAGCATTAGCTCTATCTCTTGCATACTTGGATTTTAGACAAGCATGGAAGTAAGTTGTGCTTTTTTCAGTCCTTGTACCATTCCATTTTAGCCTTTTGTTTCACCATGCTGGCTTCTCTATAGAGAGCCACTTTGTATTTGGAGTAGTAAGAAACTTCAAAAGTTGAGATAATATGGTCAACTAAGTTGTTAAGCACGTCACATTGGATGCTTTCAAGATTTAGCTTCAGTTCATTAGAAACTTTAAAGCCTTTTCCATGTTTTTGGGCAGACGCAGACCAATCTTTTAATGTTATCTTGGTAGGTTTAAATGTTTTCTACAAAAACATATGGTTACAATAAAATCTGTTAGTCCAAACATTTGACATTATTTCAAAGAATTTAGGGCCAAGAATCCAGGAATTAAATTTTTTAAAATTTGGTCTACCTCTCACAACATTTGTTGAATTTGTCGATTCAAATGTTTTAAAAGATGAATATAATCAATTAATTGATTTGATTGATTGATCAATTAATTGATTTGATTGATTAATTTTATCATAGAAGGGAAGAAATAAAAGATTATATTTTGGATATATTTTGAAGGGGTAATTTTGATATTTGCCTAGGTATTTTATTCTCCTATATATGTAGCCTTCTTGGTTAGATCAAAACATCTGAACCATGTGAGAATATCTATAGAGGTCGTGTGCCTCGAGGGCTTGCCCTTTGGAGAGGGAAATGAATGACTTAGAGCTGAGAGAAGTTATTCCTATTTATAGTTTGATAGACGTAGTTGTTGCCTCTAAGTTAATTCAAGGGTTTATCATCGTTCTTCATTGCACTTCTTCTCCAACAATATCAGTGATCATCTAGACATTCTTTCCCTTTCTCAATAAGGTTATTTATTCAATTGTAATTTTGTTTATTTTTGTTTTGATCCATTGAGTGTAAACAAAATTCATTTTTTGGTGAATCAATAAAGAGGGTGTTTCGGTGGTATATTTTTGTATTGTTGTTATTTCCGATCTATTGTATTGTTATTTTCAGTCAAATCCAACTTCAAGTGATTGGGTGAAAAGGATCATTGTTTTTTGGTATTTTATCTTTTTCACTGCGCACATAACCCCAACAGATTGATATTGGAGCTCAGATCATCGTATAGCTAGGAGTGATTTTAGACTGAAGATTGTAAATGTCAGAGATGATGTCATTTTCGATGATGGCTATCTTTTATGGAAGAAACTGGGAAATTTGGAAGCCTAAGATGGTTGATGTTCTATAGCTCAATGTTTTTCATGATCCGATTGATGGAGATGAGAAGATGCCCTTTGATATGGATGTGGGAAGATGGAAGAAGACGAGGAAGAAGGCGATTGTTTTGGCTAGCCAATTCCTTGATGTTTCATTTCATGTTTCAGATAGGGGTCTTCGTGCTGATGATGCTTGAGGGATCCAGGGTGATCGAGGAAGGAGATCACGTCAAGTGACAGACGAGTGTTGATTTGGAAAACCCACAAGATGGACATCTTTATGGTGTTATAGACGCTTTTGAGACCATTAGTTTTGCATGGTGCACCTCAGGTGGAAGATCATCTTTTGTAGGCGGTGGGTTGTGTTTGTAATTAAGGATGTATGGTAGTTGCACGTTCAAATCGACTGGATTATGTGATATTTGAATCAAGGTGAAGTATTGAATTTGTCGATTCAAATATTTTTTGAAGAGGAAGGTAATTAATTAACTGATTTGATTGACTGATCAATTAATCGATTTGATTGATTGATTTTATCATAGAAAAAAAAAAGAAAAAAAAAATTCTATTCTTGAGATATTTTGAAGAGAAAATTTGGATATTTTCTTAGGTCTTCTATTCTCCTATATATTCATCCTTCTTGGTTGTATCAAAACACCAGAAACCATGTGACAATATCTGGAGAGGTTGCGTGCCTCGAAGGGTTGCACCGTGGAGAGGAATATGAGGGAATTAGGGCTATGAGAAGTTATTCCTATTTACTGCTGATAAACGCTTTTGGTGCCTCCAGGTTGATTCAAGGGTTTGCCGTTGTTTTTCATTGCTCTTCTTCTCTAATAATATTTGTATTCATCTAAATATTCTTTCCCTTTTTCAATAAGGTTAATGATCCAATTGTAATTTTCTTTAATTTTGGTTTTGATCCATTAAGTGCAAACAAAATTCGATTTTTGGTGAATCAACAAAGTGGGTGGTTGGGTGGAATATTTATGTGTAAATATTATTTCTAATTTATTATGTTGCTATTTTAAATCAAACTCATCTTCAAGTGTTAGGTGAAAAATATTATTTTTTTGATGTTTCTCTTTTTCGCTACGCACAAAACCCCAACGACATCATCACCAGAGGATATTATTTGAGGGGAGGGGTTAGAGAAGTTAGGCATAGGAAGGAAATTATGGATACTATGCCATTTGTTAAAGGTAGATTGGTTACAGAATGCAAAGTCAATTATAGAGAAGGTTCTAGCCATATTCCTACTATAGTTGTTCCAAGAATATGTGGCATCCGAAGTTACAATTTCAATAAGAGAAGAAGATTCAACTACTGAGTTCAAGGGTATAATTTCAGATGGAGGCAAATCAATTTCACCATGTCAATCACTTAGTATTGAAGGGAAGTTAAAGTCACCAAGAACTTTCTGTAGGTGTGTGTTTTGTCATACAGAAGGAAGGGCATCGAAGAGGATTTTTCCGGATGATAAGTCATTGTCAAAATAAATTAGAGTTAGGTAAAAGGAGGTAAAAGATGGGTAGTGTATAGAATGTAAATCCTTGAAATTTCTAGTTGAAAAGAATGGAGAAAGGAAATAAATTCAAGGATCATGAGTGATAAAAAATTCTACTAATAGGGACTTCATTTAGGTTGTGAGATAGGAGCCAGTTAGATCTAATGAGATTAGCAACTCTAATAGTAAGATGCAAGTTCAAATTAGTTTCTAGAATGGAAAGAAGACAAGGTTTAGAAGAATAAATGATAATTTTTTATTGACACGACTTTGAATTACAAGGCACCCTCTGATGTTCCATGCTTCTATATTGTTCAACATTAAGAAAACTATTTGGCTTTATTTAACTTGTTCACCATATTCCAAGTCATTATAGGTTCTACTATCATGTGTTTCAGGAACTATGGATGATCTTGGTAAAGTAACATTTAGGTCAGCATCTAATCTATGGTTTAAATCATTGTTTGAGCAATTAGCATGCAACAACAATTTATTGGAAGTGGGGATTTTGATGGGAGGTCTTTCCAAGATGGAGGTTTTTGGATGTGTCCAATTTTTTTGCTTGGAGAGGAAGGATGTGATGTATCTGACTAAATAGTTGTGTTTGGAACAGGAGGTACAGTAGCATGCAAATGATTAGTTTGGTTAGGAGTGGGACAAAATGCGATTTTCTTTGGGTTAGGTAGATTGGTTTGACTTGGTAAGATGATGTTAGGTTTAGAAATTGATGGGCATGAGGTTGGAAAATTGGAACTGATAAGTTGCTAAGAGAACCAATTTGGCATATAATTGGATTTTATGGGTGAGGTGGTTTTCTGGATCAGTTAAGATTTGTCATTTGCTGCAGGATTTAGTTGGAGTGTCGTGCACATGCGCAAAATGTGCATTCTTATAGTTCTCTTTTGCTTTTTGGTTGAGAAGTGAATTTTATTGCATCGAACATCAGCTCTACCACCCTTTACTATATCGTGCTCAGTTATAAGTTTAGTTCCCACATATGCAGCTTTCCAAACTTGAGCACCACATACAACATGGTCATTAAGTTGCAAATTACCAATCCTATCAATCTGTTTTTACTCATACTATCATCAATCGCAACATTTTCACATGTCTCCTTTTCAACATTATCATCCTTAAGCAACTGTAATTTATTGAAAAAATTTAGATGCTCACTTGGATCAATATCTTCAACACAACTAGTTACATCTCCACCTGATTCACAGCAACAATAATTTCACCTTCCTCATAGTTTTTATGCACATCACCATGTCCTTTTAGCACCTCACCATTTCCTACGTCTCCAATTTGTTCCTTCGTCATAACTTCTTCCACTAATTAATCACTTTCCTTTTTAGATCTAGCCATGGTGACAATCTACCACCTATGAGTTTTCCCGACTGACAAATTCAATTTCCCTGCTTTCTTTTTCTTAAAATTTCTCATACTTGGATATATCTTAACAGTCTCTTCCTCCACCTTACTCTGATCATTGCCACGATCAGCTCCTTTATATTTCACACGCTCTATCCAAATGACTAAAAAAATTATACTTGGTACAAATTTTAGGTTCCACAAGTACTCCACTTCAATTTTATGTGTTGCACCATAAACAAGTTGAACAAAGCAGCTTTCAAACAATTCTTTATTAGGTGTGACTTCAACCATCAATTTCTCGTATTCTAGCAAGTCCGATCTCTTTGTAGACTCATCCATACATAGTAATTTCTTGAACAACTAGCTGGCCAATTCATGCCTAGGAGAGACCATGAAAAGATTGGCATGTTGTGAAACTGAATCTAAATAGAAACCAACTTTACAATACCATAGGTATTACCAATAGAAGGGTCCTAAGGATTAACAACGAAATGTTTGTTGCACACTATAATCAGGTCTCCTATTACAATTTTGGCTTGTCCTTCTCACAGGAGAAGAGGAAAAGAAAATTTCTGAGTTTTCATATCCTTTTGAGTTGTTGGAAAAATGATGTGAAAGATAGTGGTCTTTCCAAAAAAAATCCTACCAGATACTGACTCTAAATAAGGGCATCAGCTTTAACAACTTCTTTAGGAGGAACCATGTCGTTACCGAAGAAGGAGTGAAGTCAATAGGGATGAATAACCCATTTCATGGTATATTCTTGAACAAAGAAGTCCACTGCTATTGATTGACATAGCAAGTTGAATAAGAAGGTAGGATGAATGGTTGCAAGGAAGACGGGATGAAGAAGCTGCAAAGAAAGGAGGAATGAGGTATTAGGTGTATACTGAGGTAATCGATCTGGTACATCAAGTGATGGTTAGAGAAGGACAAAGGAAGGGGACACTGACTTAGAGGAGTGGTAGTTAAGGTCAGTACAAGTAGAGATGACGTATGGGGAGTTGGTTATGAAGGCAGAGGACATTAGAATTTGTTAAATAAAGCCAGTATTTTGTTTAAGTAGAAAACTCATTTTAAAATGTCAGTGGTTTATACTTAAAAGTAACCCAGAGTAATTTACCGTAGCGGTCTTGACATCTTTTATTTTGGTTCATATGTTTTTTTTATAAATCTAAATAGTGTATATGGTTTATATGGATACATATGCATAAATGCTAGTATTTTGAAAAAGCAGTAACATGAATCTAGCCATGAATTGGACTACCATTCTGTTTGAATTAATTGAGAGTAAAAGAATACATCAGTATGGTTATTGAATTGATAATCGAGATGTTACATTGTGCAGTAGTATTTATACATAATGTACTTACTTTTAGAGGCCTTGCAAAATAATAAAGGAAAATTCTATTTCAACCCATAAAAATGCTGAGTAGCCCCCCATTTTAACAAAAAAATACAAGGACGAAAATGCCTTTTTTATGTTATATTTTTTTTCCAGTTTTCTAAACACCTCGTAGTCCCCTTACGTGGTTTATCAGTGTACCTCGTAGTAGCACTACGTGGTCTTTGAAAGAACCACGAAGAGCTGCTACGAGGTACACTAAGTAACCACGTAGGGTTACTACGAGATACACTGATAAACCACGTATTCTCTCTACGTGGGAGGGTATTTTCGGATTTTTTTTTTAAATTAGCGGGGGGCTACTCAGTAAAATTGGGGGTATACCAGTTTTTTTATGTTTTGGGGGGCTACTCAACATATTGCTGGGTTGAAATAGAATTTGCCAATAATAAATTAGGTAGTTTGGCCCCAGGCCCATTTCTGTTAAACAGAATTTTATACGGGTTACACGGGGTATTCAATATTCACTTCATACCCCGCTCCCCCTGTCAAACCCTATTCTCCAAACTAGGGGTTAGAGAAATGAAAATGGTTGTTGTGGATGTCTTCAAAAAATATTCCGTCACCATCTAACCTCATGAAACCATCTCTAATCTGATGAAGCCTTCTTTGTTTATGCTTTCTTTCTTCGATCCATGGCTTTTAGTTGTGGATCTGTCATATCTGTTGGCCAATAGTAGTAGATGATTCTCCTCAGACTGAATCTCCCCAGATCTGATGAAAACATGAGTATTCGTGGCAGATCCATGGCTATTAGTGATGGATTTGTCAGTTTGCTAATAAGGATTTGATTTTCATTATCTGGATCCTTTGTAGTTGTCATAGCAGAAAGACTTGAGCTTCCTTGTTGCTGTAAACTACTGATTTCAGCTATGCAGAGCTTGTTACTTAAGGCTTCGAATCTATGCGTTGACAATGGCTTGGTTAGAATGTCTGTTGTTCGGTAAGTAGATGGCACGTGGTTCACGTATAACTTTCCCTTTTGTACCAGTTCTCTTACAAAACAGATGTTTAATTCTAAATTCTTGGTTCTGGAATGAAGCACTTGGTTGGCTATTAGTGCTATTGCACTTAGATAATCACACAACATTGTGGCTTTATTGCATGGGTTAATCTTTAATTCACTCAAAAGAAATTTAATCTAAATTATTTTAGCTATTGTGCTAGCAATGCTACTATACTCTGCTTCTATACTTGATTTGGAAATGGTGTTTTGTTTCTTTGGATACCAAAATATAGGATTTTTTTCCTAGGAATATATAGTAACCACTTCTAGATTTTCTATCATTATAATTATTAGATGAATCTGTATCTGGGTATGCGTTAATGCTGAGACTATTGCATGAGTTCATCATTAACCCTTGAGATATCTCAATATTCTCTTGACTGTCTTCCAGTGTTCACTTAATGGTTTTCGCTTAAATTAACTTACCTTGTTCACACTGTAAGAAATGTCTGGCCTGGCTATTGTAACATACTGAAGTGCTCCAGTGATACTTCTGTACTGTTCCTCATTGCATATTGGTTCACCTTTTTATTTACATAAATGCAGATTAGTTGTCATTGGAGTAGGTAGTGTGTCTGCTTTGTTCACCTTTGACCTAGCTAAGAATTCTGCAATATATTTTCTTTGACTTAAATGCAGTTCATTGTCTTTTGATCTGTGAACTTCAATCCTAAGAAAGTATTATACTTCCCCTAAGTATTTGACAGAGGACTCATTATTTAGTTGACTGGTAACGCACTTGATTTCACTCTCATTGTTGCGTGTGATTATAAAATCACTAACATAAATTTGTACATATGTAACAGTTTTTGCAGTGAATTTTGTAAACAGAGAGTTGATAGATTTTGTCGGATTGTAGCCAATGTTTGATAATGTTGCTTTTAGTTTATCAAACCACACTCTTGGCGCTTGCTTTAGCCCATATATAAATTTATTTAGCTTGCACACTAGTCCCTTGTTTTTTTGTCCTTAATCCCAGGGGCAGCACCATATAAACTTCTTCCTATAAATCACCATTTAAGAAGGCATTATTTACATCAAGTTGTTTGATGGTCCAATTCTTATGCAAGGCTATGGTTACTATAATTCTAATAGAAGTTGGTTTCACAATAGGTGACAATGTCTCATTAAAATCAATTCCACATTGTTGTGAATACCTTTAGCTACTAACCTAGCCTTGTATTTAGATATGGTACCATCAGCATGTCTTTTTATTCTGTATGTCCACTTGCACCCTATATTGTTTTTGTTTTTGGGTGGTGGAACTAAGAACCAGGTTTTCTTCCTATTTAAAGCATCCAGTTCTTCTTCCATAGCTAACCTCCACTTATCATTGAGTACTGCTTGATGATAAGTGGATGGTTCTGGTTCATTAAATTCTATGCAGTAAGTTTTTAGTTTGAATATACCACTTTTTGCTCTAGTTATAATATGATGTTGATTCTGCATCTGATTGTTGCTACTGCTTTCCACTATCCGAGTGCTTTCTGAGTTACTGCCTTCATTATTGTTAGCACTTTGGTGTTGTAAATCTGTACCACTGCTATTGGCAGTGACCCTACATTTTTGACTTGATTCATTGCTGGATACTGTGTTGAAGTGTGCTGACAGTTTGGGTTACTTGTGTGTGTCATATTATCACTAGAATGTGGCACATATACTATATCATCAACTTGTTCAGGAATGGATGGAATATAGTTTCTTGGATTATAGATTTTCTTTATGGTCTTGTATAAGAAATTGCTAAACGGAAAAACTTTTTCATTGAATACTACCTGTCTAGATATGTAAATTTTTCCACTGCTGTGAAAACATCAATAGCCTTTGTGATTTATAGTGTAAACAAGAAAAGTACATGCTGTAGATCTATAATCAAGTTTTTGTTTGTTGTATGGTCTAGTATGAGGAAAAGACATACACCCAAATACTTTTAAACTACTGTATTCTGGTTTAATCTGAGTTTAAACTTCTATAGGACCATTGAAATCTACTACTTAGTTGGTAGTATATTTTTTAGATGTAATGTTGTCGCAAAGCATAAGGCCAAAATTTTAGTGTTAGTGATGCGTGTGCAAGCAGTGTTAATGTAACACCCCGTATTTCAACTACACTAAAGAGGATAAATTAAAGAATAATTAATTTAATATTAAGAATTAAGGGAAATGGTCGTTGCGTCCATCTCGAAATTATGGTCAAGATAGACTCCTGGTTTGTGTAAAACGGATAACGTATGAAGAAGTCATGGACGGTAGAAGTTAGGCGAAAAGAGCAGGAATTCCCAACGCACTTGACAAGTGTGCCAATGTATTTTTGCACTGGCGCACCTGTAAAGTGAGCCCATGTAAGTTTTTGGGCACCCGGACCCAAGTAGGTGTCGACTCGTGGTCCGATTCACCCTAAGGCTGAGGTGGCATTCGAATTCTGGAGGCTGACAGCTATAAATATACCCTCATATCTCTTATTTTCTCATACTAAAACAATGGAGGCCAGATGCCGTCAGTGCCTGAACTGAATCTAATCCTATTTTCTACAACTATCAACTTTGCAAATCAATTAGAGATTCAAGCGTGGATCTACAACCCAACAAGCTTCTTTTCTAGTTCTATCTTCTTAGCTAAACACTATGAGTTCTAGGTTACTTTTAGATTTAAATGACTAAAAGTATAACGTGATAGTACTGTGATTTGGATCTGTCTTGAATCATAAATCTTTGTTATTCTTGGATCTCAAACTTCATTATGCTAGATCTATTTTTATAGATCTAATTCACCTGTGATTAGTTTATCATGTCACGCTTGTGGATCTGAACCTTTGTCAAGTTTGTGGTTAATTTCGGATTATCAGTATATGGACAATTGAACCTTTGTTTAGATCTAGATCACCATATTGTGATTAATTTAGATCTGTTATTATTGGACATATGAATTCTTATTTGGATCTATTCATCCTAAGTATATTGGATCTAGTTTTATCATTACCATTTTTACTAGATCAGTTTTTATGTCCACCTTAATTATCATATTGTGATTAATTGGGATCTGTTATTATTGGACATATGAATTCTTATTTGGATCTGTTCATCCTAAGTATATTGGATCTAGTTTTATCATTACCCTTTATACTAGATCTATTTTTATGTCCACCTTAATTATCATATTGTGATTAATTGAGATCTACTATTATTGGACATATGAATTCTTGTTTGGATCTGTTCATCCTAAGTATATTGGATCTAGTTTTATCATTACTCTTTTTACTAGATCTGTTTTTATGCCCACCTTAATTATCATATTGTGATTAATTGAGATCTGCTATTATTGTACATATAAATTCTTATTTGGATCTGGTCATCCTAAGTATATTTGATCCAGTTTTATCACTGCCCTTTTTACTAGATCTGTTTTTTATGTCCACCTTATTATGCCTATTACTTGTCTATGCCAGTATATTTGTTTATGTCACTGTTAGAACGACACTATTGTCAATTTTCCCTTCACCTTTTGTAACGACCCGCATTCTATGCATCATAAGATCGTAGAATATTTATTTCTTTCACATACGAAGTCGTATGGTCATGTAACTTTGGGGGACGACTTTTGGGGTCATTTCTCATGTTCATGATTTTTCCCGATTTTTAAATGACCATTTTACCCCTAGTTGGCACTGTTTTGGCCATAACTTTTGACTGGAAAGGAATTTTGACCTGAAACCACTTCCATTGGCTCCGGATGATGGTTTCTCTTTCCGTAGAGTGGTCACATTAGTCAAACGGACTCACCGTTTGGGAGATATGGCTGAAACAAGTTTCAGATAGTGAAAAACAGCTTAATTGGGCTTAACCGGGTGATTAGCAGCTAGGCCCAGAGGGGAATTTCGGGTTTAGAGGTATAGGAGGACTGATTAGGGTTAGGTTATCACTTTCATTTCAGTTTTGAGCCGCCACAAACCTTCTTGAGACCTTAGTAATGACTTCCATCCTCTAAAACCATCCCAAAACACATTTTTAGTGAAGATTAAGCCTAAACTACATCAAAACAAGGCCAAATAGCAACAAAGCAAGGTTGGGGCTGCTGCTATACATAGGAATTCGACCCAAACAGAGAATATTTCAGATTTGGTGTTCTATTTTGTGGCCAAGGTGAGTGATTTGCATAGTTTTTGCACTAATTACGGTAATTAAGGGGTAATTAGTGAAGATTAGCGAATTTATACACTAATAAATTCTGGAAAAATGTTTAGAAATTCTTAAATAATGTTTTATGCCTCTGGTTGAAATTTGGTTCGATTTGATTAAGTTTTGTTAACCCTATGATCGGTTTTACTTAAACATGCTTAAGGGAAAATAAGGAGTTTTGGCCACTTTTGATCCATTTTGATTCCTTTGAATGGTTGTTTGCTGTTGTAGTTGCTATTACATGTTGCTATGACTCTATGGTGTGTTTTATGATTGATTAGAAGTGTTAGATTTGTCAAAAACGCCGTCGAATGGCGTAAACTGCTCGTTGGAAGAACTGCACGAAATCATCCGAACTGGATCGGTGGGAGTGAGGGCGATCCGATCCGATGGCGCGACCCGATCCGCCGATGGCTGAAGACTCCGATCCGACGGCGCGATACGATCCGATCCGATCAAGACTTCGCGAGGCGATCCGTGTTGCTTCACGAAGAGGAGCCCGAACCGATCCAGTGAGGTGACCACGATCCGAACCACTCGTGAGCAGAAGGTGCGACCCGAACCGGTGTGCTTGGGGGAGGCCGATCCGAACCGCTACCAGATGGACGCCACGAACCGCGCCGCGTTGATGATGAGGAGCTAAAGGCCGAACCGAACCGATGGCAATGAGGGGACCCGAACCGAACCGATGGCAATGAGGGGACCCGAACCGATCCGGTGATGACTGAAACCCGAGATGCAAAGGAAGCCCAAATGAGAAGTTAGAGCTCAAGGTTCAGATGGGAATCAACGAGTTCGCTTCATGGTTGGGTTTTGCTGCGGGATGCGTGCCAAGGAGTTATCGACGTCTATAGCTTTGGACCACTATGGTAGGAGGTACGAAGGCGGATTCAGGGCCATTATGGCATCGGTAGAACCAAGGGCTACGTCCAATGAAGTGGGTCATTGAAATGTTTGGTCATGACTCCAAGTGTTAGGCTTGGTCACAGCAGGGTTTCTACAAGTCGGGATTCGTCGTTACCTCAATTTGTCTAGTGTTCCAAGGTGGTAGATGTCGTATGCTTTACGCACTGAGTGAGAGATGTGAGGATGGTTGTTATGGTTGATTTGTTTGCTATCATTATGACATGCACACCCCACCCCCGTATCCTTACACTATTTATTATGGCACCTTAGAGTACTGTACGGTATGTGGTACTAACTCTTTGGTTGCAGGTCCAGGTTCAGGTATGGTTTAGTATACCTGTTATTATTCTGTTTAGATGCTTATCGCTCATACCAGGCTTTATGTCTGACCCAGAGTTTTATGTCTCCTCTTATTACTCTGGGTGCTCACACGAGCAGACTAGAGACAGGTTAGCGGGTGATGCACGGGTAGATGATCCGGAGACGAGCAGGAGGCTTCCACGTAATACATATATATAGTATTCTCCCCGTGTTGTTGAAGATCACTGCTTGGGCATTGGTGGTGTATCTTCTACTTTGACTTTCTTTTGTTTAGAGACAGTAGATTTTGAAAAGTTGTAATAAGCTGTATTTGGATTTCCGCTACTCTGATGTTGATGTTGATTTTAGTTATCAGCTTATGCACTGTCTCACCTGTTTATGTCAAGTATGTTATTATTATATTTTATTCCATGCGCTGTGAGACATTCTACAGGTTCCTTGATTAGTTTATTCCCTTCTTTCCTTTCTTTGGCGACCGTTCCGTGCTAGTCGGGGCATGTGTACAGCGCACTTCCGGAGGAAATGCAGGCTGGTGCGGAGCGGGCCGTCACACTTGGTATCAGAGCTCTAGGTTGCGTAGTTAACCTAGGGAAGTTATCAGGGAGAGATATTATACGTATACGAGAGAGCGTATTTGTGATTACTTTGGTTTTTTAAAAGCTATATATATATACTATTAGTAGTACTAGGATGAAGTCGTACTGCACTAGCACCACTATGGAATCGTTAATCGTTTCCTTTTTCAGATTGACGATGAGCCGAGATACTAGAGGTGCTGGTAGGGGAGCCAATAATGGGAATGCTGCTGACATGAGGACGATGTTTACTGACCTCATGAGAGAGATGCTTAGAGATGTACGGAGGGCAGCTCCCAATGGTGGAAATGGTGGTGGTCCAATAGTGCAGGCGCCAAGAGTCGACTTCGCCAAGCTGAATAAGGATTATACTAGCCTTGGTGGGAAGCCGTTCCATGGAACGGAGTCGGCCACAGATGTTCAGGATTGGTTGGATAGTTGCGAACGTATCTTCGAGGATTTGGGTATCGATGATGCGATGAAGAGAAAGCTAGCGTCCCGTCAGCTGCAAGGGCGGGCAATGAATTGGTGGAATGCTATAAAGGCAGCTACTCCCGAAGATCAGATTACTTGGGAGCAGTTTAAAGCTCGCTTTAGCGAGAAGTTCATTCCAGCTGCTCAGAAGTCAGTGCTGTTTAAGAAATTCTTGGAGCTCAAGCAGAATGGCAGAGCTGTCTCGGAGTACATTGCTGAATTCGACACTTTGTCAAAGTATGGGTTATCTCTTATTGATACTGCCGAGAAGAAGAATGAGAAATTCATAACTGGGTTAGATCAGTACTTAGGGGAAAGGCTTATTAACCACATCGATGAGACGTTTGAGTCGATTGTGGGGAAAGCATTAAGATCAGAGAGTCTCTACCCTAAGCCGAAGACTGAGGTTGCATCTGCAGAAGAGCCAAAACCACAAGCAAGTGGTGGAGGCAAGGGTAGTTCCCAGAATAAGAGAAAGGAAAACCAAGCTAAGGATGGCCAGAAGAAAAAGAATAAGCAAGATGTTGAGTGCTTCAGCTGTGGTAAGAAGGGCCATTATGCTAGTAATTGTCGGGCCAAGCCAGCGGATAGGAAGTGCTTCAACTGTGGCCAAATGGGACATTACAAGGACAAGTGTCCGCAACCCCCTAAGGAAAAGCAAATGGTGAAAGCCTACGCTCTTAATGCTATTCCTTCTTCGTCGAATGCCCCAACAGCGGCGGAGAAGGGAAAGAATGTCGTCATTCAAGGTATGCTTTCTGTTTATGATGTTCCTGTTAGAGTTTTGTTTGATACCGGAGCTTCCAGTTCTTTCATATCTAGTGACCTGGTAGATAGGTTGGGATTGGAGCCCGAGATTGTCGATAGACCTTTAGTAGTAACGAACCCGGTTGGTGGTTCGACTAGCCTTAGCATGATTTGTCGTAATGTGGTCTTATCGAGTCATGGATGCATGTTTGTTTGTGATTGCTTTGTTTTGGGCTTTACTGGGTTTGGCATTATTTTGGGAGTAGATTGGCTCCGAAGATACGGGGTGGTGGTAGACTGTGAGGGCTTTTTGGTGACAGCTAGAGCGGATGATGGGCGGAGGATAGTGTTTGGTGGTCTACCCAGTGAGGGGGTATTGGCTAGTTTTCTAAACTCTCTCGACATTCCGCATAGTGAGTTGTCAGGTTTGCCCGTGGTTGGCCAGTATCCGGATGTTTTCGAAGAAGTGACCGGACTTCCACCACACCGAGAGATTGAGTTCCGTATTGATTTGGTAAAAGATTCCAGGCCTATAGTGATGCCACTTCGTCGTATGGCACCAAGGGAGCAGCGAGAGCTCGAGGTGCAAGTCAGCGATCTTTTGAAGAAGGGATTTATCAGAGGGAGTGTTTCTGAATGGGGAGCACCAGTTGTGTTTGCTACCAAGGCGGATGGTTCCCTTCGTTTGTGTGTAGACTACCGCGAGTTGAATAAAGTGACGAGGAAGAACAAGTATCCTCTACCGCGGATAGATGATTTGTTCGATCAGTTGAGTGGCGCGAGAGTATTTTCTCAGTTGGATCTCGCGACAGGCTTTCATCAGCTTAGAGTGGAAGCTGAGAGTATAGCTAAAACGGCATTTCGGACGCCGTCTGGATTTTATGAGTGGTTGGTCATGCCATTCGGGCTGACCAATGCCCCAGCATATTTTGTGGATCTTATGAATAGTGTATTCAGAGACCAGTTGAATAAGTTTGTCCTTGTGTTCGTTGATGATATTTTGGTCTACTCGAGGACAGAGGAAGAACACAAGGGACATTTAAGAATAGTGATGGAGGTGTTGAGAAAACACCAATTGAAAGCAAAGTTTTCTAAGTGTCACTTCTGGAAGAGGGAAGTGAGGTTCTTGGGCCATGTTGTATCAGAAAATGGGATTGCCGTGGACCCGGCGAAGGTGGCTACGGTACAGGTTTAGCCTACGCCCAAGAATGCAACAGATGTAAGAAGTTTCTTGGGATTAGCTGGATACTATCGTAAGTTTATCCAAAGTTTCTCCAAGATAGCAGCACCATTGACCCAGTTAACTAAGAAGAATCAAGCTTTTGTCTGGGATGAAAAGCGCGAGAATGCATTCAAGAGTCTAAAGGACAAGTTGACAAGCGCACCAGTGTTAGTCATTCCTAAGGGGAATGAAGAGATGACGGTATACACGGATGCCTGTGGTATCGGACTGGGTGCTGTATTGATGCAAGGCAGTAGGGTTGTTTCTTATGCAAGTCGGCAATTGAAACCGCACGAGAAAAGATACCCTACCCATGATTTAGAATTGGCAGCAATCGTGTTCGCGTTAAAGATATGGAGACACTATCTCTTGGGAGAAAGATTTGAGCTTTTTACAGATCATAAGTCGTTAAAGTATCTCTTCTCTCAGAAAGATCTGAATCTCCGTCAGCAGAGATGGTTAGAGTTCTTAGCTTCCTATGATTTTGACATCGCATACACACCAGAAAAGGGCAATGTGGTGGCTGATGCATTGAGTAGAAAACATGCCAGCTTAGGGGCTATGTTCCTTGAATGGAAGCAACTGGAGTTTATCGCGGGGTTTGATTTCAGACCAAAGTGCGAATTGGATCCAGAAATGTTGGCAAGTTTGACGATCAGACCCACTTTGATTGAGCGGATCGGCTCTAGTCAGAGGGACGATCCTAACCTATTGGAAATCATCTCCAAGTTAGAGATGGGTATCGATGAGGAGATGAACAAGTATGGGCTTGATCGAGATGGATGGCTTAGAAAGAATGGAAAGCTTGTTGTACCCAATGTCAATGGATTGAGGGATGAAGTGCTTAGAGAATGTCATCACTCAAAGCTGACTATACACCCCGGTGGTAACAAGATGTATCGAGATATGAAGCAGACTTACTACTGGGAAGGGATGAAAAGAGACGTTGGGAAGTTTATATCCAAGTGCATGAATTGCCAGCTAGTTAAAGCCGAGCAAAAGAAGCCTAGTGGGTTGTTACAGCCCTTAGAAATTCCTGAATGGAAATGGGAGCAAGTCTCGATGGATTTCATCGATGGTTTACCAAGGACTAGATCGGGATATGACAGCATTCGGGTAATTGTAGATCGACTGACTAAAAGTGCAAGGTTTATACCAGTCAGATCGCCAGAACGGCAGCTAAGTTAGCAGAATTGTATATGAAGTGGGTAGTGAGATTTCATGGAGTACCCAAAAGCATTGTGAGTGACCGAGACCCGTTGTTCACTAGTGGGTTTTGGAAGAGCTTACAAGAGGCTCTAGGGTCAGAGTTACACCTCAGTACCGCATATCATCCTCAGACCGACGGTCAGACGGAGAGGGTGAATCGTATTTTGGAAGATCTCTTGAGAGCATGTATATTGGATTTTGGTGGATCATGGGATGACCATTTGCATCTAGTAGAGTTTGCATATAATAATAGCTACCAATCCAGTATCGGCATGGCTCCATTTGAAGCTTTGTATGGAAGGCCGTGCAACTCACCATCATGTTGGATAGAGACCGGCGAGAAGTTTATGCTTGGACCAGATGTGGTGAGGGAAACTACAGATAAAATCAAGACCATTCAACAACGAATGAAGGCTGCCCAAGATAGGCAGAAGAGTTATGCTGATAAGAGGAGAAGAGACTTAAAATTCTCCGTTGGCGACTTGGTGTTTGTCAAGATTTCTCCGTTGAAGAGCGTAATACGATTTGGCAGGAGAGGCAAGTTGGCACCAAGATTTGTTGGCCCATTCCCTGTTCTTGAACTAGTCGGGAATTTGGCATATAGAATTGACTTACCAGAGAAGATGGCAGGAGTTCACAACGTATTTCATGTTTCCCAACTAAGGAAGTTCGTTCACGACTCAGATATGACTATTTCACCTGATCAGTTAGAGGACTTCGAAGTAGAACCCGAGGCGGTTGGGAACCGCAAGCCGGCCCGTATTGTCGAATACGACATGAAGCAACTTCGAAGGAAGGCAGTGAGGCTAGTCAAGGTTCAGTGGGGCGAGGACGAGAATGATTGTACTTGGGAGACAGAGGAGAACATTAGGAAGACACACACCCAGAACTCTTTGCCTGGTAAGATTTTGACTTCGATTTAGTTTTCCGCATGCTAGGATAGGCTTGGTTGCTTGTTTTGCATGTTTGATTGTTGTATGTGGTTGTTAGGCATGCGGGATCTTTTGTATGTTTGGGTTAAGGAATTTCGGGGACGAAATTTCTTAAGGGGGGGAGAGTGTAACGACCCGCATTCTATGCATCATAAGATCGTAGAATATTTATTTCTTTCACATACGAAGTCGTATGGTCATGTAACTTTGGGGGACGACTTTTGGGGTCATTTCTCATGTTCATGATTTTTCCCGATTTTTAAATGACCATTTTACCCCTAGTTGGCACTGTTTTGGCCATATCTTTTGACTGGAAAGGAATTTTGACCTGAAACCACTTCCATTGGCTCCGGATGATGGTTTCTCTTTCCGTAGAGTGGTCACATTAGTCAAACGGACTCACCGTTTGGGAGATATGGCTGAAACAAGTTTCAGATAGTGAAAAACAGCTTAATTGGGCTTAACCGGGTGATTAGCAGCTAGGCCCAGAGGGGAATTTCGGGTTTAGAGGTATAGGAGGACTGATTAGGGTTAGGTTATCACTTTCATTTCAGTTTTGAGCCGCCACAAACCTTCTTGAGACCTTAGTAATGGCTTCCATCCTCTAAAACCATCCCAAAACACATTTTTAGTGAAGATTAAGCCTAAACTACATCAAAACAAGGCCAAATAGCAACAAAGCAAGGTTGGGGCTGCTGCTATACATAGGAATTCGACCCAAACAGAGAATATTTCAGATTTGGTGTTCTATTTTGTGGCCAAGGTGAGTGATTTGCATAGTTTTTGCACTAATTACGGTAATTAAGGGGTAATTAGTGAAGATTAGCGAATTTATACACTAATAAATTCTGGAAAAATGTTTAGAAATTCTTAAATAATGTTTTATGCCTCTGGTTGAAATTTGGTTCGATTTGATTAAGTTTTGTTAACCCTATGATCGGTTTTACTTAAACATGCTTAAGGGAAAATAAGGAGTTTTGGCCACTTTTGATCCATTTTGATTCCTTTGAATGGTTGTTTGCTGTTGTAGTTGCTATTACATGTTGCTATGACTCTATGGGTTGTTTTATGATTGATTAGAAGTGTTAGATTTGTCAAAAACGCCGTCGAATGGCGTAAACTGCTCGCTGGAAGAACTGCACGAAATCATCCGAACCGGATCGGTGGGAGTGAGGGCGATCCGATCCGATGGCGCGACCCGATCCGCCGATGGCTGAAGACTCCGATCCGACGGCGCGATACGATCCGATCCGATCAAGACTTCGCGAGGCGATCCGTGTTGCTTCACGAAGAGGAGCCCGAACCGATCCAGTGAGGTGACCACGATCCGAACCACTCGTGAGCAGAAGGTGCGACCCGAACCGGTGTGCTTGGGGGAGGCCGATCCGAACCGCTACCAGATGGACGCCACGAACCGCGCCGCGTTGATGATGAGGAGCTAAAGGCCGAACCGAACCGATGGCAATGAGGGGACCCGAACCGAACCGATGGCAATGAGGGGACCCGAACCGATCCGGTGATGACTGAAACCCGAGATGCAAAGGAAGCCCAAATGAGAAGTTAGAGCTCAAGGTTCAGATGGGAATCAACGAGTTCGCTTCATGGTTGGGTTTTGCTGCGGGACGCGTGCCAAGGAGTTATCGACGTCTATAGCTTTGGACCACTATGGTAGGAGGTACGAAGGCGGATTCAGGGCCATTATGGCATCGGTAGAACCAAGGGCTACGTCCAATGAAGTGGGTCATTGAAATGTTTGGTCATGACTCCAAGTGTTAGGCTTGGTCACAGCAGGGTTTCTACAAGTCGGGATTCGTCGTTACCTCAATTTGTCTAGTGTTCCAAGGTGGTAGATGTCGTATGCTTTACGCACTGAGTGAGAGATGTGAGGATGGTTGCTATGGTTGATTTGTTTGCTATCATTATGACATGCACACCCCACCCCCGTATCCTTACACTATTTATTATGGCACCTTAGAGTACTGTACGGTATGTGGTACTAACTCTTTGGTTGCAGGTCCAGGTTCAGGTATGGTTTAGTATACCTGTTATTATTCTGTTTAGATGCTTATCGCTCATACCAGGCTTTATGTCTGACCCAGAGTTTTATGTCTCCTCTTATTACTCTGGGTGCTCACACGAGCAGACTAGAGACAGGTTAGCGGGTGATGCACGGGTAGATGATCCGGAGACGAGCAGGAGGCTTCCACGTAATACATATATATAGTATTCTCCCCGTGTTGTTGAAGATCACTGCTTGGGCATTGGTGGTGTATCTTCTACTTTGACTTTCTTTTGTTTAGAGACAGTAGATTTTGAAAAGTTGTAATAAGCTGTATTTGGATTTCCGCTACTCTGATGTTGATGTTGATTTTAGTTATCAGCTTATGCACTGTCTCACCTGTTTATGTCAAGTATGTTATTATTATATTTTATTCCATGCGCTGTGAGACATTCTACAGGTTCCTTGATTAGTTTATTCCCTTCTTTCCTTTCTTTGGCGACCGTTCCGTGCTAGTCGGGGCATGTGTACAGCGCACTTCCGGAGGAAATGCAGGCTGGTGCGGAGCGGGCCGTCACACCTTTCCCTTTTATTTTTCATGACTAGGCTATTTTCTAGCCTAGATGCGGCCAAATATATGCGAATGTGTTAGTTAGGGAATGGGGGAAAAATGTTAGAATTGGCATAATTTATATAATGTTTATACGAATTAGACATATAATCCAAAAGGAGAAAGTAGGGACATAATCGCCTATAAAGGCATAGGTAAGAATTGGATAAGAATGAAATGTCTAATAATTACAATTAGAAATTGTAATTGCACTTATGACACGAGGTTAGGTTGCATTAGTGGTGGAAGTCTACATGGACCCGACCGGCATATCCAGCAACCACTAATATTGAACCTAATGTGAGAGGTCTAAGTGCCAAATACGAAATGGGCTAAGACACAAGGTTAGGCCTAACTTGTGGAAGAAGTCTGCCTAGACCAGACCGACATATCTAGCATCCACAAGTTGTAGGCTTAATGTGAGATGTCTAGCCCATTATAACAATAAATGGACATGGTAATGAATTGGAGTAAACAAGGAATGATAGTAACCTATTATCATTAATTACTTTAATGTCATATAATTGGTAGGCTTGTCCTAGGGACAAGTGGAAAATTATAACATAAGTTAAAATAAATTGAAAGAAATCTTATTTCTGAACCTTAGTTAAGAAAATTAAGTTAATAAGTAAACAATGTCAAGTTGTATAGTGATATGTTAAATAGGAAAAATGTGAACTGAGAAGAAGTATACTTAATTAAATATTAAGTAAAACATGTTATTGTAACTATGGAAACATACAATGCAAAAGGGATTGTAAGATTACTTTCGTTAATTACAATTCTGGGGTGAAAGATTGTAAGATTACTCTTATTAATTAAATCAAAAGAATAACATGTAATGGGGCTTATTATTGAACTTAAATGGATTAAGTTATATTTATATGAAATTAATAAGCAAGTGAAGCTTTGGCAAGTAAAAAGCAGTTAATGTGAATGAGGATAACCTGTTAGTCTGTAATACTTAACCTAGTTAAATCCATAGGAATTGTGTGAACATAAACACGAATAAGGGTTAAGTAAACTTGGTTTAATCAGTAGAAGGGTTAAATAAATCTTGGTAGTTGGGTAATATTAGTATATATAGGCCCACAAACTTAACCGTTAAATAAACATGCTTGAATCAATGGGAGGGTTAAGTAAATCTTGGGTAGGTGGGTAATACTAGTATGTATAGGCCCACAAACTTAACCGTTAAATAAACATGCTTGAATCAGTGGGAGGGTTAAGCAAATCTAGAGGGGGTGGGTAATATTTACATATAAGCCCACAAACTTAACCCGACAAGGTTATGTAATTAAAGATACCTAGTGGTATACAAGACTGGTGGGAATAATAAAGCTATGTAATTAAAGACACCTTTTTGGGTAAACATAACTAGTGGAAATGACAGGGTTATGTAATTAAAGACACCTAGTGGTATACATAGCCAATGAAAAACCTAGTGGGTGATACAAGACAAAGGGGAGAGCTTGTATCATATTGTGTGGGACCCGTTTCATCCAGTAACCCGGAGTAGGTATCAAACATGTACTCCGTACTAGGTCGGAGAAGGGGCACGCTTACTGGACTGATTGTAAGAGATACCAACATGGACGATGGTGTGGGCAGCCAAATTGACTTAGCCATGTGCGTGCATGAGCCGGGCATAGGGGGATAAGACAACCGTGACACCTGCAGATATAGGGCTGTGCATATCAGCAAGGGGTTGCCACTTTAGGACATGATATATTTTACGGTGGGGCCGGCATAGAGTATCTACACGGATTAGAGATCCGATCGATTAAGGTATTAGTTAGGGTACATCTAGAGTCTAATAAGTTTAGGAGTCCGTTATTGGGTTTGCCTGTGGATTATATAGGGTTAAAACCTCTCACCAGAAGTATGCCTGAGTCTACCATCTTGTACATGTTGGGGATCATCTCATTCTGGTTATACTAGTAGTAGTGCAGAGTAATCATTAAGGAAGCATGTACACCCTATCCTGTTTATCTTACCGTACCTAGTTTTTATGTAGTTATATCTCTTATCCACTTTATATGCCTATCATACTACTTTTATTTATTTAGTTGCTAAAAGTAACTAGACTCACCATACTTTATGTCTAACCCTTTTTATTTCCTCTTCTTTCTTCCGTTTCCTCCCAGGTTCTCAGGGAGGGAATTCTCAGGCTTACTTAAGATTCTGTTATCGTCTTTCTTAGAGCTGCTAGATGTACTGCTCAAGCTTCTATCTTTGCTACTATGGCTATGTTTTCACTTGGGAATTATGTTTCTTCTATTTTGCACTTTGATGTTTAAGAATAAGACAAATGTTTTAACGATGAAATGGTTTTCATGTATTTCAGATAAGGGATGTTTTGACTATGCTAATTTATGATAAATAAAGTTTTTATTTTCGCTGCTACTTTTATGTCTACCCTGAAATATTTCTATTTTGTTTACCTATGATGCTTCACGAAACTTAATGCATTCCCTTTGTGAGTGACATTAACGGACGTGGGGTGTCACCTTTGGTACCAGAGCTGAAGGTTACCAGATTGGATAAAGTTTTTGAAAACTATTTTCAAAAAGGTTTTAGAAGAAAGCATTTTCAAAAGAAAAGTGTTTTGAAAAACATATTCCCCAAAACCATAGGAAATATCTCTCGATTCTCCGCTTGATTCCTTTTTCTTTTTGTCTGGGGAACCAATCCTTCCCAAAAGGTGTCCCCATTACGGCATGGTTCCGTAGGCATGTTAAGACTACGACGCATGTCGAAGGGCAATGAAGTGCCTAACCTCCATCTATTGCTGCAGTAGTGTCACCTTTGGTACCAGAGCTGAAGGTTACCAGATTGGATAAAGTTTTTGAAAACTATTTTCAAAAAGGTTTTAGAAGAAAGCATTTTCAAAAGAAAAGTGTTTTGAAAAACATATTCCCCAAAACCATCGGAAATATCTCTCGATTCTCCGCTTGATTCCTTTTTCTTTTTGTCTGGGGAACCAATCCTTCCCAAAAGGTGTCCCCATTACGGCATGGTTCCGTAGGCATGTTAAGACTACGACGCATGTCGAAGGGCAATTAAGTGCCTAACCTCCATATGTTGCTGCAGTAGTTTCCCTTCGGCTAACTTTCTCGAGCTTCGTAAGGATTTTCAGGCGATGGAGGCAGCTTTCGAGAGACTAGTTAACTTGTTGCACAAATATGGTAAAAAGCATAATAAGGGAGTTAGGGCAAAGGAGCACAGCCCAAGGATGAGAAAAATGATGGCCCAGGAAGGGAACATAGATAAAGTTCAAATAAAGGTGAAAAGGAAAAAGTTAAGGTTGAGGAAACAAAAAATAAAAAGGTATGGCCCAAGAAAGAACGACAACAACAATAGAAGAAGGGTGGAAAGAATGACAAGGCTAAGGGTAAGAGGAAGTGCCATAGTTGCGGGCGAGAGGATCACTTGGCCCAGGACCGCAGGAAAAGGAGGAATGCTTTCTTCGTTTGTGAAGAGGTTGGACACAATTCTAGGGAGTGCCCAAAGTAGCAAGGGCAAGGTCAAAGGACAGGAACCTCTGGTGGGAAGCGAATGCTCTCGTGGCTAGTGCACCAGATAGAGGTTGGAAAATCTCCATGGAAGGTTTGATTTCTCTTTCCAATCCTCCTATAAGAACTCTTTTTGATTCTAGAGCTTCGCATTCATTTATATCTAGTTCTGTAGTTGAATGTCTACACTTAAATACTAGTATGGTAGTGGATCCCATTGTTGTCTCAAACTCCATAGGTGGTTTGGCTCATTAATCTTTGATTTGTCGGGGTTTGAGAATATATGTGTTAGGCGTCGAGTTTGAATGTGATGCGTATGTGCTCGGTTTTATGGCTATGGTTTGATTCTAGGGATGGATTGCTTAACCATATATGATGCCATTCTAGATTGTGAGAGGAGGGTCGTTAGACTTTTGACTTGCCATGGGAGGACTCTTAAGATTTCTTTTGACCCGTAAGGGTCTGTCATGCTTAGTGTCCTAGAGTCTCTTGATGCATCTATCGATGATCTACGATCTGTACCAGTAGTCCATGAGTATCCTGATGTCTTTGATGAGGTTCGGGGTTTACCCCAAGGAACGAGATCAACTTCCGCATATATTTGGTGGACAATGCAAAGCCAGTTGCATTGCCCTTGCGCCATATGGCTCCAAGAGAAAGAAGGAAGCTCAGTAAACAAGTAGGGGAGCTACTTGATAAAGGGTTTTCTTTTGGGATGGGATGAAGAAAGATGCAGCAGAGTTTGTTTCTCAATATCTGATTTGCCAGCAAGTCAAAGCTGAGCAAAGGAAGCTTGGTGGTTTACTCCATCCTTTAGAGGTCCCGTATTGGAAGTGGAAGAGCGTCTCCATGGATTTCATAGATGGTTTGCCTAGATGAACGAAGGGCAACACCAGCATTTGGGTGGTAGTAGATAGACTCACTATGAGCGCTCGCTTTATTCCAGTTAAGAGTAAGAGGACGACACCATGGTTAGCAACAATTTATGTCCAAGAGATAGTTCGTCTTCATGGAGTACCTTCCAGCATCGTGAGCTATCGTGACCCTATCTTCACCAGTGAATTTTGGAAGAGCTTGCAAGAAGCATTAGGAACACAGTTGTGTTTGAGCATAGTTTATCATCCTCAGGCCGATGGACAGATGGAGAGGGTGAACAGAATTCTTGAAGATCTTTTAAGGCTGTGTATCCTAGACTTCGAAGGGACTTGGGAAGAGCATCTTCCTTTAGTAGAGTTTGCCTACAACAACAGTTATCAAGCTAGCATATGCATGGAACCCTTTGAAGCATTATATGGTTGATCCTGTAGACCACCAACTCGTTGGTGGGGATCTACAGAAAGACTTTTACTTGGATCGGAGGTTCAGAAACTACGCAACTGAGAAGTCAAGTTGGTGAAGGTTCAGTGGGGAGATAACCAAGAGGATGCGACTTGGGGAGACCAAAGACAAGATTTTTGCGCTTTTTACCCTTTTCTTTTGAAGGGAATGTTCTTAACTTCTCTTCCAAAAGCTTTTATTCGTGCTTGCTTCTATCATCTGAGTATATCCTATCGATCGAATCTTCGACCTTTAGGTAGGAATCTCATGATTGAAAACATGTACTTGAGACATGTTATGTTTGATGGATGCAAGTGGTTGCTCGTGGATGCATATACACACGCATTAGGCACTAGATCGGCTCAATCACACTCATACTGCATATGGATGTGTGTGCATTTTTCTTTCTTTAATGGATGTATCATCGTATGGGTGTTGCATTTAGATGGATGATTGTGCACACATATTGAACTTATATGTTATAATAGGTTTATGTGCATACATGTTGGATTCATGGCACTAACATACATTGCATTAAGGAGGTCGACTGAATCAGTGGACTGCCTGATCTTTCACATTAGTGTTGGGGCATATACACACAACTTTGCATATGTTCATGTAATCATTAGAAAGTCTTAGGGATAATGGATGTTTGTGATTGGTGGATGAGTAGATGGATGATGGATGGTACGATACAGCCTTCTTAACTTGGAGATTTCGGGGATGAAATCCTTTGAGTAGCGTAGAATGTAACACCCCGTACTTCAACTACACTAAAGAGGATAAATTAAAGAATAATTAATTTAATATTAGGAATTAAGGGAAACGGACTATGCCATTGCGTCCGTCTCGAAATTCTGGTCAAGATAGACACCTGGTTTGCGTAAAACGGATAATGTGTGAAGAAGTTAAGGACGGTAGAAGTTTGACGAAAAGAGCAGGAATTCCCGACGCACTTAACAAGTGCACCAATGTATTTTTGCACTTGCGCACCTGTAAAGTGCGCCCGTGTATGTTTTTGGCCACCCGGACCCAAGTAGGTGTTGACTCATGGCCCGATTCACGATAGGGCTGAGGTGACATTTGAATTCTGGAGGCTGGCAGCTATAAATATACCCTCATATCTCTTGTTTTCTCATACTAAAAAAATGGAGGCCAGATGCCATCAGTGCCTGAACTGAATCTAATCCTATCTTCTACAACTATCAATTTCGCAAATCAATTAGAGATTCAAGCGTGGATCTACAACCCAACAAGCTTCTTTTCTAGTTCTATCTTCTTAGCCAAACATTGTGAGTTCTAGGTTATTTTAGATTTAAATGACTAAAAGTATAACATGAAAGTACTGTGATTTGGATCTGTCTTGAATCATAAATCAATGTTTTTCTTGGATCTCAAACTTCATTATGCTAGATCTATTTTTATATATCAAATTCATCTGTGATTAGTTTATCATGTCACGTTTGTGGATTTGAACATTTGTCAAGTTTGTGGTTAATTTGGAATTATCAGTATATGGACAATTTAACCTTCGTTTAGATCTAGATCATCATATTGTGATTAATTGAGATCTGTTATTGTTGGACATATGAATTATTATTTGGATCTGTTCATCCTAAGTATATTGGATCTAGTTTTATCATTACCCTTTTTACTAGATCTATTTTTATGTGCACCTTAATTATCATATTGTGATTAATTGAGATATACTATTATTGGACATATGAATTCTTATTTGGATTTGTTCATCCTAAGTATACTGGATCTAGTTTTATCATTACCCTTTTACCGGATCTGTTTTTATATCCACCTTAGTTATCATATTGTGATTAATTGAGATCTGTTATTATTGGACATATGAATTCTTATTTGGATCTGTTCATCCTAAGTATTTTGGATCTAGTTTTATCATTACCCTTTTTACTAGATCTGTTTTTATGTCCACCTTAATTATCATATTGTGATTAATTGAGATCTGTTATTATTGGACATATGAATTCTTATTAGGATCTGTTCATCCTAAGTATATTGGATCTAGTTTTATCATTACCCTTTTTACTAGATTTGTTTTTATGTCCACCTTATTATGCCTATTACATGTCTATGCCAGCATATATGTTTATGTCACTTTTAGAATGATCAGTATTGTCATTTTTCCCATCACCTTTCCCTTTTATTGTTCATGACTAGGCTATTTTCTAGCCGAGATGCCGCAAAATATATGCGAATACGTTGGTTAGGGAACGGGGGAAAATGTTAGAATTGGCATAATTTAAATAATGTTTATATGAATCAGACATATAATTCAAAAGGGGGAAGTGGGGACATGATCACCTATAAATACATAGGTAAGAATTGGATAAGAGTGAAATATCTAATAATTACAATTAGAAATTGCAATTGCACTTATGACACGAGGTTAGGTTGCATTAGTGGTGGTAGTTTGCCCTAACCCGACCGACATATCTAGTAACCACTAATGTTGAACCTAATGTGAGAGGTCTAAGTGCCAAATATGAGATGGGCTAAGACACGAGGTTAGGCCCAACTTGTGGAAGAAGTCTGCCCGGACCCGACCGGCATATCCAGCATCCACAAGTTGTAGGCCTAATGTGGGAGGTCTAGCCCATTGTACCCATAAATGGACATGATAATGAATTGGAGTAAACAAGAAATGATAGTAACCTATTATCATTAATTACTTTAATGTCATATAATCGGTAGGCTTGTCCTAGGGACAAGTGGAAATTATAACATAAGTTATCATAAAAGGAAAGAATGCTTATTAGTAAACCTTAGTTAAGAAAACAAAGTTAATAAGTAAACAACGTCAAGTTGTATTGATATGTTGAACAGGAAACAGGTGAACGGAGAAGAAGTATACTTAATTAAATATTAAGTAAAACATGTTATTGTAACTATGGAAACAGATAATACAAAAGGGATAGTAAGATTACTTCCGTTAATTACAATCCAGCAGTGAAAGATTGTAATATTACTTCTATTAATTACAATCTAAAGAATAACATGTAATGGGGCTTATTAATGAACTTAAATGGATTAAGTTATATTTATATGAAATTAATAAGCAATCAAAGCTTTGGCAAGTAAAAAGCAGTCAATGTGAATGGGGATAACCTGTTAGTCTGTAATACTTAACCTAGTTGAATCCACTAGGATTGTGTGAACATAAACATGAATAGGGGTTAAGTAAACTTGGTTGAATCAGTAGGAGGGTTAAGTAAATCTTGGTAAGTGGGTAATATTAGTATATATAGGCCCACAAACTTAACCGTTAAATAAACATGCTTGAATCAGTGGGAGGGTTAAGTAAATCTTGGGTAGATGGGTAATATTAGTATATATAGGCCCACAAAATTAACTGTTAAATAAACATGCTTGAATCAGTTGGAGGGTTAAGCAAATCTGGAGGGGGTGGGCAATATTTACATATAGGTCCACAAACTTAACCCGATAAGGTTATGTAATTAAAGACACCTAATGGTATACATGACTGGTGGGATAATAAAGTTTTGTAATTAAAGACACCTTTTAGGGTAAACATAACTAGTGGAAATGATAGGGTTATGCAATTAAAGACACCTAGCTGTAAACATAGCCAGTGAAAAACCTAGTGGGGGATACAAGACAAAGGAGAGAGCTTGTATCATATTGTGTGGGAGTTGTTTCATCCAGTAACCCGGAGTAGGTATCAAACATGTACTCCGTACTAGGTCGGAGAAGGCGCATGCTTACTGGGCTAATTATAAGAGATCCAAACGTGGAGGATGGTGTGGGCGACGCAAACTGACCGGGCCATGTGCGTGCATGAGCCGGGCAGAGAAGGATAGGACGACCGTGACACCTGAAGATATAGCGTTGTGCATATAAGCGAAGGGTTGCTACTTTAGGACGTGATACATCCTACGTTGGGGGCTAGCACAGAGTGTCTACGTGGATTAGGGAGCCGATCAATTAGGGTAGTAGTTAGGGTACATCTAGACTCTGGTAAGTTTAGGAGTCCGTTATTGGGGTTGCCTGTGAATTGTATGGGGTTAAAACCTCTCACCAGAAGTACGCCTAATTCTACCATCTTGTTCATGTTGGGGATCATCTCATTCTGGTTATATAAGAAGTAGTGCAGAGTAATCATTAAGGAAGCGTATACACCCTATCCTGTATATCTTGTCATACCTGCTTTTTATGTAGTTATCTCTCTTATCTATTTTATATTCCTGTCATGCTATTGTTATTTATTTACTTGCTAAAAGTAACTAGACTCGCCAAACTTTATGTCTGACCCTTTTTGTTTCCGCTTCTTTCTTCCGTTTCCCCCTAGGTTCTCAGGGAGTGAACTCTCAGGCTTACTCAAGATTCTGCAATCGTCTTGCTTGGAGCTGCTAATTGTACTGCTCATGCTTCTGTCTTTGCTACTATGGCTATGTTTTCACTTGGGAATTATACTTCTTCTATTTTGTACTCTGATGTTTAAGAATAAGATAGATGTTTTAACAATGAAATACAGACAAGGGATGTTTTGACTATGCTACTTTATGATAAATAAAGTTTTTATTTCTGCTGCTATTTTTATGTCTGTCTTGTAATATTTCTGTTTCAGTTTACCCATAATGCTTCACGAAACTTAATGCATTCCCTTTGTGAGTGATATTAACGGACGTGGGATGTCATAGTTAACTCAATCTCTACAATATGTCGACGTTTTATCTCTATGTGACCATTTTGTTCAGATGTGTGTGGGTAGTTTAGTCTGTGTGTGATACCGTTTTTACAGAAATAATTTTTTATTGGGAGAATATCTTTACCTCTGTCACTCTATAATATTTTTACTTGATGATTCAGTAGATTTTTTGCACTTGGTATGAACTACATAACAACATTGTACATGTTATATTTAGATTTCAAGAAATATATCCACACATATCTAGAGTAAGCATCAATGAATGAAATGTAATACTTATGCCCATAGTCGGTATCAATTGGTGTTAGACCCCATTGGTCAACAACAATCAATTCTAGCGTGTTTGAGTATTTAGTTTTAGAATTAGGGAATGATAATTTATGACTTTTCCTTATTTGACAGTATGAACATATTTTTTTGGGAATATCAATCACAATGTCGTAACTATCCAAAACTTATTTTACAATTCTAGAACTTTGATGACCAAGTTTACAATGCCATATATCAAAAGCTACACAGTCTTTATCTACTTTTAATTCTATCTTATTACATAAATTTTCCTTTAATTTAGTTTCTCCGGAATTTCTAGTGTCAAACTTGTATAACCCATTAAATGAGATAGAAATGGGGATTGTACGATAAGTGATGTCAGTTTTGTATTACAAAGTCTTATCGATCTCAAGATAAGAACGTTGTTGATCAAGGCCTAAGAGGTAATTAAAATACCCCAACTTGAACGTCTTCGCTATTATTAAGGGATGATTATAGTTTTTAAGGGTTAAAGGATATTGAAATTAGTTATTTTTCCATTTATGTCCGCTTGAAGTTGGAAACCGTCGGGTTGATATAGAATCTGGAATTTAATGTGTAATTGAGCTATGAATAAATTTATAACCGAGTTATGAATTGGGAATGGAGTAATTGACGAACTAGGATAATAGGAAATATTAAGTTAAATTTCGTAAGCCAGTTTAATATATATTATAATTATTGAAAATGGAGTTGGAATTTAATTATAAACAAAGTTTTAAACGTTTATAATTAAATTTAATTAAATTGAACCCACCGCAGCGCAGTAGTTTGCAATTCGGGGATTCGAACTTCAATTGAGTATATAGAACTCAATATACGTCGGAATTCGATGAAACAAGAAACGTTCACACTTATCAAATGATAATTTTCTAATGAAAGAGAAAATCTGGATTTCATCTTATACATTTTTAGTTATATCAAAATCAAAATTTAGAAAAGTCGTTGTAGACTCGTTTATAAACCATAACGGTTTATTTAATAAATAAAAAGGATTCTAAGTGAATAAAATCCAAATTCTTATTTGAAAAATCTAGATTTGAGTTGTCTAATATATACGATCTCAAGTGGAGTGAATGAAGTGATTTTTGATGTAAAAATCAGATTTTGGATTAGGGAATGATATTAACTAATTAATAAAAGAGTTTAGTTAATGGAAATTTGAATGGAACTTAACGTGGGCCAGGTAAAATTGGATTTGTAAAGTAGAATTTGAAATCGAATATGACGCTTGTGTTATAAATGAAATTCGATTTATTTATATGTGGATTGAAATATGTTTGAACACTACTATTTCAAAATATAAGTGAATAAAGCAATTGAACTAATTAAAGAACTAATTAGTAAAATTGAGTGCAATTAAATCCAAATAGTTGTATGGATTGAAATAAAGTGAAAATGCAGGTGTTTGTATATCAGACAGATATGGATGAAGTGAATAAAGAATATTTTGAGTTCCTAACAAAAAGGTACATGTTTCAATTCCATATGAGATTTTATGAGCCTATTGCGCAAGCCACTTGTCTTTTTAATTTTCTTTTTGAATGGAAAAGGCCTAGAGAGGCGAGTTGTAGTTGTACCGGTTGAGCCGTACAAAAGAGGTGCTAGCAAAAAAATTGGAAATTTAAGGAGTTAAAATATTTTAGACAAATTTAATAACTAGAAATCAATATATCGACACACACACAGAATTCGATAAGGAAATGAACTTAAAATAAAATATTAGAAAAGGCCAGTGATTGTTTGAAGGATGTTTGTTTTTCTTTGATAGTTAAATTACAGGCTATCAAAGATTTTTGACCATTGTTGTCAAGACTGAAAGATCGGTTGGATTTATTATCCGAAATCACTCCATATAGGCATAGGCATTACTAATTAGATATGATGGAAATAATTGAAGACGAAATGAAGTGCAAGGGCTTTTTCTGTTAATCCTAGGTAGAAATTGCCTAAGATGGATTATTGCAAATTGTGCCTTCGGTTTCGTTCAGTCCCAGAACGAACATATGTGGACGAATGTCTGATATAGTATTCCTAACGTATCACATAAGATGATTTTTTTTCAAGGTATTACGTTTTGTGGTGGAGGAATTAGTTTCTTTTAGCATTTTATACCAGTAATATTTTGGGAAAATCAACTAGTGATTTGACAGGTTTAACGATGTGGCATTCAAAGTGAATGGTGGACAGATGTTCTAAAAGATTAACGTAGCCTCATGCCTCACAACCGAGAAATGACAAAAATCGGGTAGGCAACATAGCTAGTTAGGTTATACCCAAGAAGGGTGCACTACACCATATCAACAAATTTGGCACACATGGATGCGGATATACAATTCGGCTATAAGCCGTATCAAATTTGATAGTGCTCAAAGTCGTATCAAACTACATTTTGTGATCTGCACCACCCTAAACACCCTTAATCTGGCCGTCCATTGACGAAGCCCCGGATCAGTTAATTTGAAACGGCTTTGGACCGTATGAAATGCGTATCAATTTTTTCCCTCCATACCTCCACTCAGGCACAATCGACTTTTGCCACATCAAAATTTTCGGTCGAATTATCCTCTTTTTATTTTGCAATGGTGACCATCGAATACCAAAATTAGGGTTTTGGTAATCGACCGACTTCCTTTGTCCATAAGTCATCCACCGTAGTCCATGAGTTATCGTCACCCCACGCTGCCTTTAGCTGATCGGCGAAGCCTCAGTCAAACCGCTGTCAATCCTTCTCATCACCACTGGAGGTGAGTACTAGACCACGGTTAAATTTAAATATGAATTGGGTTTAAATTAGGTTTAATTTGAATTTGCATTGGGTTTAAATTGGTTTAATTTGAATTTTCATACCTTAGTTCAAAAATATGAATGATAGATAGTTGCATGTGCTTGTCTACCTAGAATTCATGCTGCTATTGTGTTTAAATTGGGTGTTATCCCCAGTTTTATAGTGCGGCAGTACATTTGCTATTATTTACTTGTGTTGTATTTGTCTACCTGAATTCAGACAGTTTTACTTGTGTTGCCCTGCTAATTTGTGTGTATTATTTCATCATATACACTGGTCCTTACTGATCTAAAGTTGAAGATTTGACTAAAAAAGAGATTCTTACTAGAAAATGATTGAATCAAGAAACAAGTTTACGATGACCTGGTGACACTCGATGGGGATCACACTATGGTACAGTTATTAGACTTATTACAATGTTCACTTTTGTGTGTGAAGTGTTAGAAATTATTGCGGATGACGGTATTGGTTAAGAACAAAAGGTCGATGCGCAAGTTTTTCTTGACATAATGCACTCATATGATTTTGTGTTTACCATGCACTTGATGAAAAATATCTTAGGATTAACTAATGACTTGTCACTGACATTGCAAAGAAAAAAAAGATCAAGAGATCGAAAATGCATTGAATTTAGTAAAAATATCAAAAATGCACCAACAACACATGAGATGTAATGATGTGAAGTGGGAATCTTTGTTAGATGAAGTGTTATTATTTGGTTCTTTGAATGGAATTGTTGTACCTAACATGGATGATGAGTATGTAGCTCGTAAACGTTCAAGACGGAGAGCTGAAAAAATTACAAATTTACATCACATACGAGTCAACGTTTGCAACACCGTCATAGATTCACAATTTTTGGAACTAAACAATTGGTTTATAGAGCGAAATAATGAGTTGCTTTTATGTATGGGAAGTCTTAATCCAATCGATTCATTTTCTGCTTTCAACATTGCAAAGTTGATTAAATTTGATCGATTTTATCCGAAAGATTTTTCTATGTATGATATTGTGGTGCTTGAGAATCAACTTGAAACTTATATTATGGATATGTGCTCGGATGATGAATTTTTGTATATCAATATATAACTTTTTTATGGATGATTGTTTTTGCCCTTTCTCATATATATTCCTGTATTCACCCCTGACTAATATAACATGTGTGTGCATGCAGCAGCCTCTGTCATTTTGTTGAAGCTAATAAGCATGGATTTGGATGAAGCTAATAAGCATGGATTTAGTTGTCGGTTTTCTCTGCTTTGAGTTTTAGTTGCTAGCTTTTGGATGAAGCTAATAAGCTTAGCTCTGCCAGTGGTTCTTGTTTGGTTTGAGATTACCTTGGTATTGTTTTCTGATAGAATGCAATGTTGCTTGGCTGGTTTATGATCTTTTGTCTATTTTGGAGGACGTTCATCTTGAAGGAATATTGATTCAACAGGTGGCTGCATTTTAATGTATCTTCTTTAATGTAACGAAACAGCGTGTATCTTATTTATTGTAATGTAATCAAATAACATGTAACATTATGTATTGTAATGTAATGAAATATTTAATACATTTTTTCGTTTACTATTACAATTGTGAATTAGTGTATCCTGTGTTATATATGCTTTTGTCTTACAAATAATATGTGCTGCAGTTTCTGCTTATATATATAAGATACGATTTATAGTCATATCTACTTGTACTTTAGATAAGGCCAATAGCCGTATGTTATCACATTCAGATACGGTTTTGAGCCATATCTAAAAATTTACCATGCTGCCTTTTGATACGGCTTTTTGCCGTGCCTACATGCTTTAGATGAAGCTAAAAACATAGCCTAATCAGCATATATGGTGTAGTGGTGTATTATCACCGATTTAGAGAAAATTCACTTATCCTTCTTTCAGTTTTGTATTTTACTGGATTGGACGACCGACAATCGGGGGTGATAATACATTCGGTACACTCAAGATGAATGAGTAGCCGATCATATATGGCCAGTTGTAAGATGTTCTTGCTGAACCCCAGTGTTTCCCCTCTAGAGTAGACTGATTGGGAGGTGGTCCCATACTTTTCATGGTTAGAATCCAATCTCCAATAAGCGCCCTGCGGTTTTTAATTTTGTACTATGTATGTGGAGCGTGAGTTCCAAGTATTCTGCTATTTGGTTATATATTTGATTAGACATTATTATAATATCACTGGATTTTGATGTCAAAAATGTTTTGAGTTATTGTAAGGTAAAAACCGTCTATGTTTATGTGTGTGCTGGTCTTACTATTACCCTTTCTTTCAAAAGATTTTCAGAGCTAACCAATATGGTTAGAGTTTACTCACACCAGTCCCATGACTGACCCAGAGTTTATTTTGCTTGTTTTACCCAAAAATTCTTGGGTGCCTAAATTCGTATGGGCAGTCAAGTGTTTCAGGATTTTACAGATACACTTAGAGGAGCTTGAAGCAGGAGGCTTCACCATTAGCTATTTAGATCTATTTCTGCTGTGATGTATATGTATTGTACTCTGATATGGTACATATATACAATACAGATTTGTATTTCAAAGTTATGTTATATAATATATTTTATTTGTTCCGTTGTGAGATTCTGTTTTGTTATTTCTATTCTTCTTCTATCCTTTCTTCTTTTACCCATAATGACTCGTAAATCTATGTCATCTGAGTTGGACGTATGTGGTATTTAGTCAACTCAGGTAGTACGGATTTGTGGGGCATCACATTTGGTATCAGAGCTTAGGTTGAGCAAACATCTAGGCTTTGGTGGGGTTTGCTCATTAGAAATAGGGTCAGTAGTGTCGTAGAATGATTTGAGTATATATACACACACATACACACGAGAGAGCGTATTTGTAATTTGATATAAAAATTGTTTTGTATTGTGTTGGCTTGTCTGTTGATTGGTTTATGAATTCTGATCGAATCGTGGGATGTCACGACATCGATAGGAGTTTCTAAACACTTGAACAGAATAGTTCGACATAATATTGTTTTAAAATGGGTAAAAGAAATAATTTTACCCAAAGTTATATTTTGATATACGGTGAATAATTTTCTAAAATAATTTATATATGGATGGGTTGGTTGCCATTACTATAATCAAATGTGAATAGCAAATTGGAATGTTTATATATATAATCTAATAAAATTCGTATATAAATAATATGTACAAATGAGATGAAACTGAATTAGATTCAAACCAGAATTAGAATTTAAATCTCAAAATTTTGGAAAATATTTTTTGAAATGTTATAAAATAATATGGCTATGTTTTGGAAGGATTTTTGAATAAAAATCATTCTTGATAAATTTTGAAAGGGATAAAGGACTGAGCTCACTTCAGTGGCTAGAAAATAATTCTGATGACAACCGTGACATCATCAGTGTTCATTTTCGAGTTTCTAAGTGATAAATTGCTACCATATTAAATTTTCCAATGAAAATTTATTTTAGAAATCAAGTTTGGAAAATTCAAATATTTTGAATTTGAGATGGGAATAAATATATGTATATATACATATATGATTTGAAGTAAAAAACCGATTATTTAAATTCTGGAATTTAAAATTTAATGTATGCAAGTTAAATAAATTGAATTAGTAAAAGTGAAGCTGAAGAATTGATTTAGAATCAATTGAAATTAGACTATAAATTTTCATTAGTGGTTATTATATTAACCCAAGAATATCAAATTTACGTAGAAAATTTTTCGTTGTCATAAACAAAATAAATAAATTGTTTGGAATCAATATGAATAAATTTAAATGCATATGGATGAAGCATGGGTGGAATATAAAAGTATTGATTGCAAATCATTTAAACGGAATGAATGTAAGCACATATGATATGCAATATGAATGAAATGAGGGATAAACTAAATATTGGAATTTGCATTATTAGTCAAGTGCTAAGTATACTTGATATGACTTGTTTGGATTTGAATTCGTGTGTTCGATCAATTAAATAAATGAAAGTTATTGAACCCTTAATATTACGAGGCTGATGAGTTTAAATTGAGTATGTATGGAGCTACCTAGCTTGATTTTGGATATATAGATTGCTTATATGCTAAGCATGACGCATAATAAATGCTTATATGAGGTACGCCTGCGCAAAAATAGCAAATTAGGATATATGAATTGTTTTCCGACCATATGGGTCAATGTATACTTTTTCATGTCGTTTGGTATATTGCAAAAGCTCCTCCGTACAAAGGAGACACTGCCAAATATTTTCCAAATTTTAGAGATTTAGAAAAAAAATCAAAAGTTTTGAATTTTTTTTAAAGATAAAAAAGATGATTTTGAAATTGAATTAAATTTGAACATTTTTAAATGGGAAACAGGAAATTGAATATTTCCATGAAAACTTAAAATTGTATAGGGGTTGAGTTATAGAATATGAAATACTGAGTTATAGCAAAGTGGGCTTTTGTAATGTAAACGGGTCTGTAGCATTGCTTATGTCTTAGTAATTTCGAGGAAGAAATTCTTTTAAAGGGGAAGGAATGCAACTTCCTGGATTTTTAGCTATTTCATGATGAACATTTAAATTTATTTTTAAATGTTCCATTGGAAATATAAATGAATCTTATATTGAATTTATCAATTTAATAAATCGATATATGATTTGATTTTGAGTATATTAGATTCTCGTAATATGAAAACGATAAACTATTAATTCAGAATTAAATTTTAATCGAAATGATTCAGTCAATTAATATAAATTCAATATCGAATTAGACCAATAATAAACTTTTATTATTAATGGATTAAATTGTTTTGAAATCGATTTATATTTTAATCAAATGAATTTAATATTAATTATCAATTAAAATTTGTTATCTTCTTCATACAATAAATTTAATTTTAGAACCCGCTCCACTGAGTCTAGAATAACAAATAATGTGGAGACGTCGGTCGATTTAACAGCGGTTCAAAACTTCAAATAAAGGGATCACGAGTTATTTTGATTATTTAATTAATTAAAATCACTTCAAAACTCTTATCTTATTAACCAGAGCCAACCTACCTATTAAATTCGCGTAGCATATTTTTTTCATGAGCTAATTTTTTTCTTCCCACCTTAGCTATAAAGAAAAATAAGATATTAATGGCGCCACCCTAAGGATGTAACGCTCACAGACCTCATTTACACCAATGTAGACCTACTTTTCTTTTATATAAATAATCGTGCTCCATCCTCCTTTGTTATTTTCCCCGTTCATTTGCAAAAATTCGAAAACTCAGCCAAATATAAAAAATTCGAAATAATCCTTAAAGAAAGATCCAAACTTGAATCTCCGAAATCACTTGAGCTAGTCCTTCGTTTCCTTGAGTTTGTCGAGGGTTGCGAATCTGGTTTGGGGAAGTCCACCTAGATTTGGGTTTGAGGGGTCATTGGAGGCCGAATGGGATCGATTCGAGGGTAGCAATGGAATCGGGGGGTGGAGGCACACGAATGGTAGGAGTGTTGGATTTATTCAACACAAAAGTGTCGATCAGTTTTTGTAGGAAGCAAAGTCAGGGAAGTTCGCATTTTTGTTTGTGGATATACGTTAGTCAAGGTCTACTTTGGACTTTGCGATGAAAATGGAGTTCGAACAGAGTTTAGCAGTGGAAAGGGATTCCAACTTTTCTTTTTTTATTGCGCGATTAGATTTTCAAGAACTCCTAAGAGCTCGAGTTCGGCCTATTCTTCATCGCATCGAGTCTGATGTAAATGCTACAACGAGGTTGAGCTTGCGAAGAGGGAGCAAACCGAGGTCGTGTTGATGAACAAGGTGATTAGGGGAGGAGTGCGGTCTATGTTTATTTAGGGGAATGGGATTGCAGCAAAATTTCCGGAGTGGGTTATTGAGATAAGTTTTTCGTTCGGCATCGGCACAACAACGGGAGAATAGGTTCAGTCTAGTACGTATGCAAGCGTGATTGTCAGGTGGGAGAGGAGCTATCTAACCCAAGGAATTGATATAGGTTTAAGCAATACAACAATAAATGAAGTTGTCTATGAAGTGCTCAACGAAATGTCAAAATTGAATAGAGCCATGTTTGGGCTGATTTTAGTGGGAATCAATTGATGGTTTTGAGATGTTCTTCGTACCTTATCGAATAATTCACAAAGAGCAAGGTATACATTTTATAAAATTTAATAATACTTAGAATAATTTATTTTATGATAGCGGTTAATTTAAGTAAATATTAATTGATGGTTAAAATTAAATAATCATAGGTGAAAAGTAAATTCATTAAGGATTTTTCGAGTTGATTCGTTGACACAACAATATGGAATTAAATTGGACATTCAGCAAGAAAAATCACTATGAGTAAAATCACTCTCTGGTTCAATTATAATTTATTATAATCGATTTTTTATTTAATATAAATATTTATATGCGGTTTGTTGGTTGACTGGTTACAATGCTATTTATTAAGAAATTAAGGTTATTTAATATATTAGTTATTTAGGCTTGGTGGTTGTGGTTATTATATATATATTGGATACTTCCCATAGTACCATTAGCGGATGCCCGCAGTATCATTAGCGGATGACCCTATGCGCCCCACAATATATTATAGTGGATGACCTTCTATACCGCAATGTCCTGTCTTGAAGCAAGATATGTATAATTTATGTTGTCTAGCACGTATGGATGCAAGGAAACAATTTGGAGCGTGTAACACTTCGTAATTTTAAAACGGACTGTACCATTGCGTTCATCTCATAATTCTGCTTGAGCTAGACTCCGGGTTTGTGTAAAAGGACATCGTATGAGGAAGGTACGAAGGTTAGAAGTTTGTATACGTATAAGTGAATTATATATATATATATATATATATATATATATATATATATATATATATGAACCTATAATTTATAAAATATTTTGAAAACGTAGGCAGGAAAAGCAGGTCAGATCCGGGCGGGCATGGCGAGACACACGCCTGGGTTAGGTCGACCCATGGCCAGGTTGGTCGATCCACTGGTCGACCGAGGTGGGGATAGGTCGATCCATCCCCGATCCAACAACGTGTATTTCTCTGAACGTGGTCCGATTTCTAGACTCGATTTGTTGGCAGTAGGCTATATATAGGACAACATTTCTATTGTTTTTCTACACTAAAAACAATGGAGTCAACGATATGTTGCCCCAGCTTGGATTGAATTAGCATATTTTCTTTAATAACTGCTTATACACCTATGAGAAGCAACTTCAGCATATTATTCTCTATTCTTTAGATCCAATCTATGTGAGTTCATGTTACTTTTAGATACAAACATTTAACAATTGATCCTCACATGTTTATAAATCTGGATTTAAACCAATGCCTATTAAGAATCTGATTCATACCTGAACAGTTCTGCTATAACACGTATTCTTATGTACACCTGATTTGTTTTTCAGTTCTGATATGCCTATTTCTGATTCTGTTGTCATATGCCCATCTCGGTTACTATATGCTTATTTTGTTTTATATGCCTATTCAATTCTTCTCTCTCTCATTCCCTTTTTATTTTTGTATCCTAAGCTATCTTCGAGCCTAGGCCGATATCGCTGAAATACACGAACGAATGAAATTGGTATAAATTTGGGAAGGTCGAGAATGATAAATTGGGGTATATCTTGTACTATGAACCATCATTGGGATTTGGGAGCATAAACTATACTGTGAAATATAACTAAAATTGGGGAATATATTAAACTATGAATTATGACTTGTGGTTTGAGGCATATAAATATGTAGGCTTAATTTAAAGAATAAGACGAACATGTTAATGAAACAGTAAGCAACCTATGAAACATGTTGGAGGTTATGTTTACCTGTTAACCTGTAATACTTAACCCGTTTAATCTGTAGGGGATATATACATATAAACCTATTAATCAATGGCTTATTTAATCTATGGGTGGGGTTAAGTAAACATGTTGAATCAGTGGGGTTAAGTAAATCTGTGGGGGTTAAACGAACCCGTTAATCTTAACCTATTTAATTTGTGGTGGTTATGGGGCTTGTTAATCTGTTAGGCATAACCTGTCAAAATCCTAATTAATTGGGGATACAAGCCTAATGGGTGGCTTGTGTCATCTGTTATGTGGGGGCGCATATCAGTTAGTAACCCACTCTGGTATTAAAGGATGACCCTGCACTAGGTAGCGGTCAGGGTATGCTTACTGAACTGATTATAAAAGGTTCATTTAGGTGGATGTGTTCTGATGGCGCGTTCCAACAGAGTCATGTTCGTGCATGGGTCTGGCTTGCTTGGGAAAATTAGCCTCTATAACACTTGTAAATAGTTCTGTGTCTTCTAGAGGTTGCCACTTTAGGAACTAATATACCATACTGTGGGGCCGACACATGGTATTTACGTAATAGGGAGCCAATCGCTGGGGGTAGTAATTAGGATACATCTGGTCCTATTTAGGTACCTGTTATTTCTGTTAGGGGTAACACCTGTTATTTCTGTTTAGGTACCTTTTATTTCTGTTTGGGGTAAAACCCGTTACTAGAAGCACACCTAAGTCTTCCCTATGTTTCTGTTAAGTTATGGAAAACACTTAATCTGGTATACTAGTATTGATGCAAAGAAAAGTATTTGAGGAGCATAATCTACTCTGTTTATTCTACTTATTATGTTCATCATTTTTACACCTTTTATGCTACTGTTATCTCTCATCCAGTTTATATGCCTATCATGATACTTTACTTCTTTATATGCTAAAAGCCACTGGACTGGCCAGACTTTATGGCTAACCTGTTTTGTTTCCTTTTCTCTCTCTTCCTTCCCTCCAGGTTTTCATGGTGGGAATGCTTAGGCTTGATTAACATTTTCTCTTCTGTTTCTGCTTAGATTTGGATCTGCTTTGATGTATCACTTTGACTACTTGTCTACTTGTTTATGGCTGCTTATGGGGATTATGATTTTACATTTCTATACTCTGATGGTTTTTAGCGCAAGACAGACGTTTTTATTTGATATATTTTGTTCCAGTATTTTAGTCTGATGTTGTAACTGGATTTTGAGACCACGATGTTTTTTATCGGAAAGTAAAGTTTTAAATTTTCATGGCTATTTTATATATCTGTCTTGTGAGATTTTGTTCTGTTTACCTATAGTGCTTCACAGAACTTAATGCATTCTGTTAAATAGTGACATTAACAGACGCGGGGTGTCACATTTGGTATCAGAGCTGAAGGTTACAAGACATGATAAAAGGTTTTGAAAATTGTTTTCAATAGGGTTTCAAAAAGGAAGTATTTTCAAAGAAAAAAACTATTTTTGTAAAGCATATTCCCCAAGCCATATAAAAATCTTTCGATTCTCTATTTGAAAACCTTTTTCCTTTTCTTTTCAACATGTTTGGAGAGCCGAATATTCCGAAGGCGTTCTGATACCGGCTTGGTTTGATAGATATCTTGAGGTTATAGCGCTTGCCGAAGGCCGAGCAAACGCCCTCCCCCTGCTGCAGCCGTTGTTCCTTCTCCTCTGCAAGTGGATAATTTCTCTAAGATATGCAAGGATTTATGTGCTATGGGCGGAAAGCCATTCCAAGGAACTGAGAACTTTATGGAAGCCCAGAATTGGCTAAAAGAGCATAGAACTTATTTGGGATTTTTGAGGTTAATGACCACAGAAAGATACAGTTGGCTGCATGGCAGCTTAAGGACGAGGCTTCATTCTGGTGGGAAGTGACACAAGCAGGACGTCCAGTGGAAACTTAGGATAATTTCTGGAAGAGGTTAGAGACGAAATTTCTTTCTCAGCTAGAAGAGAGTATGTAGATGAAGAGGTTTCTGGCACTTAAGCAAGGAAGCATGTTTTTCAAAGAGTATGTCAGTAGGTTCAACCAACTGGAGAGGTTTGGTCTGGAGTTGGTGAATACCCCGCACGATAAGGCTTTAAGGTTAGCAAGAGGATTGAATCAGCACCTTCAAGCATTGACATCATCTCACATTCAGAAGGGGGCTATTTTTGAGAGGCTGGTTGATATGGCATTGATACACGAAGATGGAAAGGATGAGAAAAAGGAGGCTAAGATTGATGAGACACAAAACAAGAAAGTGTGGCCCAAGAAAGAATAGCAAAAAAGGGCGGAAAGAACGACAAAGCTCAAGGCAAGAAGAAATGTCATGGTTGTGGGAGCTTGGGTCATTTATTCAAAGATTGCAGAAAAAGGAAGAATGCTTGCTTCCACTGTGTTGAGGTCGGATACTATTGTGGGGAGTACCTGAAAAAGCAAGGACTGGGCCAAAGGGCAGGATCTTCTGGAGGGCAGGTGCATGCTCTCGAGGATAGTGTACCGGACAGAGGTAGGAAAGTTTCTTTATAATGTTTGATTTCTCTTTCCGATCATCCAATTAGGACTTTTTTGATTCTAGCGTTTCTCACTCTTTTATATCTGATTCTGTACTTGAGTCTCTACACCTTAGTACTAGTAAAGTTTCTGATACCGTTATTTTCTCAAATCCCATTAGGGCACGACTCATATGTCTATGATTTTTCGAGGTTTGAGGATATCTGTGTTGGGTGTCGAGTTTGAGTGTGATGCATATGTGCTTGGTTTTATGGGCTATGGTCTTATTCTAGGGATGGATTGGCTAGCTACATATGGTGTCATTTTGGACTGTGAGAGGAGGGTTGCTAGACTTTTGACTTGCCGAGGGGAGGACGCTCGAGATTTCCTATGACCCAAATAGGTCTGTTATGCTTAGACTTCTAGAATCACTTGATGCTTCCGTCGATGATTTGCGATCTGTACCTGCTGTATGTTACTATCCGGATGTTTATGAAGAGGTTAGGGGCTTACCTCCAAGGCTCGAGATTGATTTTCGGATATACCTGGTGGATAATGCAAAGCCAATCGCATTGCCTGTGCGCCACATGGCTCCTAAGGAAAGGAGGAAGCTTAGCATGCAAGTAGGAGAGCTATTTCAGAAGGGGTTTATTAGGAGAAGAATATCATAATGGGGTGCTCTAGTCATCTTTGCAACTAAAGTGGATGGCTCCCTCCGCTTGTGTGTAGATTACAGGGTGTTGAATAAGCTTACTAAGAAGAATAGGAACCCACTTCCAAGGATTACTGATCTGTTGGACCAGCTTGTTGGTGCTTCTGTTTTCTCTCAGTTAGACTTAGCCACTGGGTTTCATCAGTTGAGGGCGATCAAGGACAGTATAGACAAGACCGCTTTTAGAACTCCAAATGGTTTCTTTTAGTGTCTAGTCTAGCCTTTTGGGTTCGAATGCACCCACGTATTTTATGGATCTAATGAGTACGGTGTTCCAGGAGTTTCTAAATAAATTCGCTATGGTCTTTGTAGATGACATTCTGATCTTCTCGAAGAGCGAGGAAGAGCATGCCCTACATTTAGGGGAGGTTCTAAGGACTCTTTGAGCGCACTAGCTTAAGGCCAAATTCTCCAAATGCCACTTTTGGAGGGAGGAAGTAAGATTTCTAGGGCATGTAGTCTCCAAGGATAGGATAGCGGTGGATCCCGCGATAGTAGTTGCAGTTCAGGATTGGAAGGTTCCAAAGAATGCAACGGATGCAGGGAGTTTTTCGGTTTAGCGGGCTATTATAGAAAGTTTATCAAGTACTTCACAAAGATATCAGCCCCACTCACCAAACTTACGAAGAAGAATTTGACCTTTTCTTGGAGCATTGAATGTGAGGATGCTTTTCAGTGATTAAAAAGGGTTATGACAACAACCCCAGTCTTGACCTTGCCTGATGGGAATAAAGTGTTCATGGTGTACACTGTTGCATGTCGTACAGGACTAGGTGTCGTCTTGATGCAAGAGGGAAGGGTAGTGTGTTATGGCAGTAGATAGTTGAGAGTTCATGAGAAGAACTACCCTACCCATGATTTGGAGTTGGCTTCTATAGTATTGGCACTTAAGACTTAGCGACATTATCTACTTGAAGAGAGATTCAAGTTGTACAGGGATCATAAATCTCTCAAGTATATGTTCTCACAGAGGGATATCAACTTGAGGCAGCAGATATGGATGGAGTTCCTAACGCCTATGATTTTGATATGGCTTATACCCATGGCAAGGGTAATGTGGTGGTGGACGCATTGAGTAGGCAAAGGATGACTTTGAATCCTCTGTTCGCAGAGAGGCAGAGCTTGGAGAACATATCGACCTTTGATTTTATGCCATATACGGATCTTACACTTGGTTTGTTAGCATCCTTAGAGGTGCGACCTACTCTTATGGATTAGATAGAATATTCACGGCGAGAGGACCCACAGAAATAAGACATCTTGGATAGGCTCAGTAGAGGGAAGACTTCTAGTCACCTCAGTATATATTCCACTGGTGATAGAGGGCGGTTATTACGGGATGGAAGGCTTTGTGTTCCCCAAGTCGGGAGTCTGTTGAAGACAGTCCTTGAGGAAGCCCATCATTCTAGGATGACTATCCATTCGGGTAGTGATAAGATGTATAATGATATGAAGAGGGATTTCTTTTGGGCAAGGATGAAGAAAGATGTAGTGGAGTTTGTCTCTCGACGTTTAGTTTGCCAGCAAGTTAAAGCTGAACAGAGGAAGCCTGGCGGTTTGCTTCATCCTCCGAAGGTCCCACAATGGAAGTGAGAGAGCGTCTCTATGGATTTCATTGATGGTTTTCCTAGATCGAAGAAAGGCAACACTAGTATTCGAGTTATAGTAGACAAGCCTATTAAGAGCGCTCATTTCATTCCTGTTAAGAGTAATAGAACGGCAGCATGGTTGGCAATAGTTTATCTTCATGAGATAGTCCATCTACATGGAGTACCTTCTATTATTGTGAGTGATTGTGACCCCATCTTCACTAGTGAGCTCTGGAAGCGCCTGCAAGAGGCATTAGGTACACAGTTATGTTTGAGCACCGCGTATCACCTAAGACTGATGGGCAGACTGAGAGGGTGAATAGAGTTCTTCAGGATCTTTTGAGGTTGTGTATCCTAGACTTAGGAGGTACTTGGGAGGAGAATCTTCTCTTGGTTGAGTTCGCCTACAACAATAGTTATCAAGCTAGTATAGGTATGGCACCCTTCGAGGCATTATTTGGACGACCTTGAAGATCACCGACTTGTTGGCGAGAGTCTATAGATAGGCTTCTACTTGGACCTGTGATGATTAGAGAAACTTCAGAGAAGGTTGATCTTATCTGTAGAAGCATCAAGACAGCTCAGGACAGGAAGAAGTCCTACGTAGATAATTGAAGGAATGATATTGAGTTTGAGGTGGGAGACATGGTTTTCACCAATTATCACCTTTGAGGAATGTGGTTCGCTTTGGATCTGTAGGGAAATTGGCGCCAAGGTTTGTAGGGCCACTTCCCATAATGGAGAGAATAGGTCAGATGTCTTATAGGTTGAGACTCCCAGAGAGATTGGCGGGCGTTCATGATGTTTTCCATGTTTCTCATTTGTGGAAGTGTCTACACGATATAACAAAGGTAGTTGAACCGAGCATGCTTGAGGAAGTAGAGGTAGAACGGGAGGCGACAGTTAGACGAGTTCCTAAACGTATACTTGGATAAGAGGTTAAGAAGCTTCACAGCAAAGAGGTCAAGTTGATGAAAGTTCAATGGTAAGAAGACCATGAAGAAGCAACTTGGGAGACTGAAGACAAGATTCGTGCTTCGTACCCTTTTCTTTTCAAGGGTACGTTATTAACTTATTTTTCTAAGCTTTTATTCATACTTGCTCCTTTCATTTGAGTATATCCTATCGATCGAATCTTCGACCATTAGGTAGGAAAACTAATACATTTAAACATGTGTTTGAAACATGTTACATTTGATGGATGCAAGTGGATGCAAGTGTTTGCTAGTGGTTGCTCGTGGATGCATATACACACACTAGGCACGAGATCAGTTCAATCACTTACATATTGCATATGGATGTGTGTGCATTTTAAATTTTTATGAATGGAAATGATTGTATCATCATATGGATATTGCATTTGGATGGATGGTTGTGCACACATATAGCGTTTACATGATATACTAGGACTATTTGCAAACATGTTGGATTCATAACACTAACATACATTGCATTGAGGAGGTCGGCTGAATCAGTAGACCGCCTGATTTTTGGCATTAGCATAGGGATATATACACACACCTTTGCATATGTTCATATAAGCATTAGAAATATCTTAAGGATAATGGATGCCTGTGATTGATAGATGAATAGACAGTTGATGGATGTTAAGATACACATTCTTATTAGAGATTTTGGGGAAGAAATCCTTTAAGTAGGGGAGAATGTAACACCTCGTGATTTTAAAAGTCATTATAAAGATAAACTAAAGGATACTTAATTAAATATTGGGGATTAAGTAAAACGTACTATACCATTGCGTCCGTCTCAGAATTCTGCTTAAGATAGAATACAAGTTCTGGGCAGAAAAAGTAGGCAGAAAAGTAGGTCAGATCTGGCGACACATGCCTGGGTTGGGTCGACCCATGGCCAGGTGTGTCGATCCACGAGTCGACCCAAGTGGGATGGGTCGACCCATCCCCGATCCAGCGAGGTGCATTTTTTTCTCTGAACGTGGTCTGATTTCTGGACTAGATTCTTTGGCAGTAGGCTATATATAGGGCAACATTTCTAATGTTTTTCTTCACCAAAATCAATGGAGACCGCGAGATGTTGCCCCAACTTAGATTGAATTAGCCTATTTTCTTCAACAGCAGCTTATACACATACGGGATTTTCTTTTGCAACTTTATCATATTATTCTCTGTTCTTTAGATCCAATCTCTGTGAGTTCATGTTACTTTTATATATAAACATTTAAAAAGTAATCCTAGCATGTTTATAAATCTGGATCTAAATCTATGCCTGTTAAGAATCTGATTCATACCTGAACAACTTTGCTATTACATGTATTCTTCTATACACCTGATCTGATGTTCAGTTCCGATATGCCTATTTCTGATTTGCTGTCATATGCCCATCTCTATTACCATATGCTTATTTTGTTTTATTGGCCTATTATGTTCTTCTATCTTTCGTTCCCTTTTTATTTTTATAGCATAGGCTACCTTCTAGCCTAGGCCGATATCACTGAAATACGCGAACGAATGAAGTTGGGATAAATTTGGGAATTGTTGCGAATGATAAATTGGGGTATATCTTGTACTAACCATGGTTGGGAATTGGGGGGCATAAACTATATTGTGAAATATGACTAAAATTTGGGGAATATCTTAGACTATGAATTGTGACATATGGTTTGGGGCATATAAACTATAGGCTTAATTTATAGATTAAGCGGAACATGTAAATGAAACTATAAGTAACCTGTGAAACATGTTGGGGGTTATGCATACCTGTTATCCTGTAATACTTAACCCGTTTAATATGTGGGGGTTATATCCATATGAACCGGTTAATCTATGGTTTGTTTAATCTGTGGGTGGGGTTAAGTAAACATGTTGAATCGGTGAGGTTATGTAAATCTGTTAAATCTGGGGGGGTTATACGAACCTGGTAAACTTAACCTGTTTAATCTGTGGGGGTTATGCGGGCTTGTTAATCTGTTAGACATAACCTGTCAAAATCATAATTAACTGGGAATACAAGCATAAGGGGTGGCTTGTGTCATCTATTGTGTAGGGCCCATATCAATCAGTAACCCATTCTGTTATTAAAGTGGGACCCCGCATTAGGTAGGGATCAGAGCACTCTTACTGAACTGATTATAAAAGGTTCATTTGGGTTGAGGTGTTCTGATGGCGCGTTCCAACAGAGTCGTATGCGTGCATGGGTCCGGCTTACTTGTGAAAATAAGTCGCTATAACACCTGTAAATAGGTATGCGTACTTCTGGTGGTTGCCATTTTAGGAAGTAATACACCCTACTGTGAGGCCGACACAGGGTATTTACGTCGTAGGGAGCCGATCGCTGGGGGTAGTAATTGGGGTACATCTAGTCCTGTTACATAACTGTTATTTCTCTTAGGGGTAACACCTGTTATTTCTGTTTAGGTACATGTTATTTCTATTTGAGGTAAGATCCTTTACTAGAAGTACACCTAAGTCTACCATATGTTTCTGTAGGGATCATTCAGTTTCTGTTAAGTTATGAAAAAACACTTAATCCGGTATACTAGTATTGGTGCCAAGGAAAGTTTTTGAGGAGCATAATCTACTCTTTTTATTCTGCTTATTCCGCTCATCCTGTTTACACCTTTTATGTTACTGTTATATCTCATCCAATTTATATGCCTGTCATGATAGTTTTACTTTTTTATATGCTAAAAGTCACTGGACTTGCCAAACTTTATGTCTAACCCGTTTTGTTTCCTTTTCTCTCTCTTACTTCCCCCCTGGTTCTCAGGGTGGGAATGCTCAGGCTTGATTAGGATTCTTTCTTCTATTTCTTCTTAGATTTGGATCTTCTTCGATGTATCGCTTTGACTAATTATCTACATATTTATAGCTACTTACGGGGATTATGATTTTACATTTCTGTACTATGACGGTTTTTAGCGCAAGATAGAAGTTTTTATTTGATGTATTTTGTTCCAGCATTTTAGTCTGATGTTGTAACTAGATTTCGAGACCATGATGTTTTATGTCAAAAAATAAAGTTTTAAATTCCCGCTGCTATTTTATATATCTGTCTTGTGAGATTCTATTCTGTTTACCTATAACGCTTCATAGAACTTAATGCATTCTGTTAAAGAGTGACATTAACGGACGTGGGGTGTCCTAGAGGAATCCAACTGGATTCCTCAAATTTATTTATTATTATTTACATATTCATATTTGTATGATGTGTTGAATTAGATTGACGATTTGTGTATTTGGATGTTTGAATAACACTGGCCAAGAAATTGATATTTCAAAATATTTTACAAAGGGATTTTTTAGATTTTAAAATGAAAATTTAAATTTTCGAAATAGAAATTTTCGAAATAGAAATGGATATTCGAATGAATCAAAAAATATTAACTTGTTTTTAATAATAAAAATAAGTAGTTGAATTTATAAACGATGTTTATAAATGGAAAGAATTATTATCATTTGATAATATAAAATTTTAAATTCAAGTTTGAATATAAAAAGTAAAATTCGTTTTCTGAATTGGAATTTGGTTTTTTAAATATAGTTTGAAAACGAAACTTGTTTTAATATTTAAAACACGAAGTGGAATTTATAAATAATTTTTGTAAATAAAGTAAATTAACTATCATTGTATAATTTGAAATTTTAATTCAAGTATGGTTTTGATAAGTGAACTTGGAATGGTTCGAGAAGAAAACAATGAAATTTATTCCGATGTTTGGAATAATTTAGATTGAAATAAATATATACAGATTTATGATTTGAATTCAATGGAGTCGAATTTATAGAAATAAAATTTTATTATAAAAGATATTGGAACTTATTAAATAGTAATTTAGAATTTTAATATGAAAATCGATTCTATGCTTATATATATAAGTTATAATAATAAAATATTTCAAATAAGGAATCAACTTTTAATGGAAATTTGAATGGAAGCTTACTAACAAAATAAGGAAATCGATTTATAAGCAATGTTTATAAATATATTGAAATAATTTTCATTGGATAAACTGGATATAGATTTTTCCAAATATAAGAAATGGCATTTAAAAACCATATTTATAGTGAGATAGAAAAGGGGATTTTTAAGTTAAGGAACGCCAGTTTTGTATTACAAGCTCTTATCCATCTCAAGATAAGGACGTTGTCGATCAAGGTCTAAGAGGTAATTATAATACCCTAACTTGAACGACTTCACTATTATCAAGGGATAATATTAGTTTGTAATGGTTAAACGATATTAAATTTAGTTATTTTTTCATTTATGTCCAATTGTAATCTTTAAAGCTGGAAGTTGGATAAAACAGTCGGATTTATATAGAAATTGGAATTTAATGTGTAATTGAGCCATGAATAAATTTATAACTGAGTTATGAAATGGGAATCAAAATAATTGACAATCTAGGATAATTGGAAATTTAAGTTAAATTTGGAAAGCTGATTTAATATATATTATAATTATTGAAAATGGAGTTGGATTTAATTATAAATGAAGTTTTAAATGTTTATAATTAAATTTAATTCAAACGAACTCGGCGCGGCGCGGTAGTTTGCAATTTGAGGATTCGAACTTCAATTGAGTATATAGAACTCAATATAAGTCAGAATTCGATGAAACAAGAAACGTTCGGACTTATAAAATGACAATTTTCTAATGGAAGAGAAAATCTAAATTTTGTCTTATAGATTATCAATTATATCAAAATCAAAAATTAGAAAAGTCACTGTAAACTCATTTATATACCATAACGGTTTATTTAATAAATAAAAAGGATTCTAAGTGAATAAAATTCGATTCTTATTTGAAAAGCCAAATTTGGGTTATCAAATATATATGATCTCAAGTGGAGTGAATGAAGTGATTTTTGATGTAAAAATCAGATTTTGTATTATGGAATGATATTAACTAATTAATAAAAAAGTTTAGTTAATGGAAATTTGAATGGAACTTAACGTGGATCAGGTAAATCGAATATGAAGCTTAAGTTATAAATGAAATTCGATTTGTTTATCAGTGGATTAAAATATGTTTGAACACTATTGTTTCAAACTATAAGTGAATAAAGCGATTGAACTAATTAAAGAATTAAATAGTGGAATTGAATGCGATTAATTCCAAAAAGTTGTATGGATTGAAATAAAGTGAACATGTAGCTGTTTGTATATTAGACAAGTATGGGATGAAGTAAATGTAGAATATTTCGAGTGCCCGACAAAAAGGTACACGTTTCAATTTCATATGAGATTTTATGAGCTTATTGGGCAAGTCGCTTGGCTTTTTGATTTTCTGTTTGAATGGAAAGGGCTTAGAGAGGCGAGTTGTAGTTGTACCGACTGAGCCGTACATAGGAGGTGCTGGCAAAATTTTCCGAAAATTTAAGGAGTTAGAATATTTTTGAGAAATTTGAAAACAAGAAATCAATATATCGATATATATATATAATATTCGATAAGGAAACGAACATAAAATAAAATATTAGAAAGGGACAGTGATTATTTGATGGATGTTTGTTTTCGTTTGATAGTCAAATCACTGGCTATCAAAGTTTTTTTGACCATCGTTGTCAATGTGGCGAGAGAGGTTGGATTTATTATCCGAAAACCACTCCATATAAGCATAGGCACTAGGAATTAGATATGCTTGAAATATGTAACACGCCATATTTTCTGTGATTATTAAAGTAAAGAATTAAAGAATACTTAATTTTAAAATGGGAATCAAGCGAAATAGGTTACGCCATTGCGTTCGTCTCGAAATTCTGCTTGAAATAGAGTCTGAGTTTGCATAAATCGGATACTGTATGAAGAAGTTATAAGCTTTTGAAGTTTGTATACGTGTAGGGGAGAATATATATATATATATATATATATATATATATTGGGTTCAGTACTTCAGAAATAGGTCCAGAAAGTCAAAAATGGGTTCGAAATTCAAAACCAGCCAAAAACAGGCTAGGCGGAAAAATTCCCGCCAGAGAGTGTCGACCCCCCTTAAGGGGTGTCGACATAGGTGTCGACCCCCCCCCCAATCTGGGTGAAATACTTCGTTTTGTATCTGGCCGACGAGGCAGTGATGAATTTCTGAGTCGTATGGCTACGTGGCGACTTCTGATTGGCCTGATGACGCATTCTCTTGGACTGGATGGTTTGGATGGACCCTATGTTGATCTAAAGGCTCTTAATAATCCTAGACATCTATATATACTCTCATAACCCAACCCTAATTCTATTGCTCAAAGGCTATGGCGCCGTCATGCTGTTTATCCCCAAACTAGCCTAGCCGTCATTCTTTAACCTAAATTCAAGAAGAAAATTAGAGAGCCTCAAATCAAATTAGAAGATTAGTTTTGCTACAACAACAACGATTCAATTACCTTTTCCTAATCCTAGCAATGTAAGTTCACGTTATTTTCAGATTTGAATACCTGGTTGTAATCTTGACGTGTAATAAAATGAAATGAAGTCTATGCCTGATTTCAAGATAATCTTTTCAGATTTATCCCTACCCTTCTATTGAATCTATATCTTTACATGCCTTAGAGGTTTTTTTATTGATTAAATCTGGCCTATCTTTGTCGTACATCAGGTTTATAATCTTCTTTGGTTTGTGATGTTATTCTTATGCCTGCGATAATGATTGTATCAGTTTATTCAAGAATCTATCTTTGTTGGATCTAAATCTCTTGTGTTAGGTCTGTTGTTACATGCCTATTTTTATGCCTATTCTTATTTTATGCTCCTTCTTTCTCTCTCTTCCCCTATTTCCTTTTTCTTTTCTGAACCTGGGTTACCTTCGAACCTAGGCTGAAATCGCGAAATACGAACGATTGGAACATGGGTAATATTTTGGGTAAATATTGGGCATAATGTATTCGATGAAATAATTGGGCATAACATATTCGGTGAAATTGTTGAACATAATTTGTAACTTGTGATTTGGGGTATAAATGTTATTGTTGCGAACTTGGGGTAAATTGAAATATTAAATCTAGATTAGGCGAAAATTGTAAATTGGAATATTAAATCTAGATTGGGCATAACTATTGGTTGGGACGCCAAGCATAATGTATATTGCGATTTTGGGGTATGACTATTATTGCAAATTTGGGAAGATTGGGTGTAACCTATTTTGAGTAATAACCTGTAATTGAATTTGTTGGGCATAACTTGGGAATTGGAACATGTCTAGTTTGGTGAATTTGGGATAATTAGCATGTAAAATCTAGACTTGGACATGTATAATATATATGTAAATTGGCTAAAGATGAACGTGCCTAACCCAAGGTTAGATTGAGTTGCGGTGTAAGACTGCCCGGAACCGCCCGATACATCCCGCCACCACAACAATATAGATCTAATGTGAGAGGTTAGCACATTAAGCCTAAAACCCAAGGTTAGAATGAGTTTGCAGTAGAAGTCTGCCTGGAACCGCTCGGTACATCCAGCAACTGCAAACAACAGTTCTAATGTGAGAGGTTTAAGGCATCAATGAGTGAATTAATGCTAATGAACAGACATGCTAAGAATGATAGGGTTAAGTTAACATAAGAGGGCAACACTTAACCAATATAACATGATGTGTGATAGGGCAACGCTTAACCAATGTAACATGACAAGTGGTAGGGTTAAGTAACACAAGAAGGCAACACTTAACCAATGTAACATGACAAGTGGTAGGGTTAAGTTAACACAAGAGGGCAACACTTAACCAATATAACATGATGAAAGAGTGGGGTTAAGTTAATGGGAAACACTTAACCAATATAACATGATGAATGAATGGGGTTAAGCTAAGGAGAAACACTTAACCAATATAATATGATGAATGAACATGGTTAAGTTAATAGAAAACACTTAACCAATTACAACATGATGAATGAGATGGGTTAAGTTAATAAGAAACACTTAACTAAAATGACATGTGGATGGGTTAAGTTAACTTGAATGGATGGATAACACTTAGCCAATTTGGGGGGGGGGGTATACGAATAGACCCTAGGAAACCCTAGTACCGGGGACCCATTTCAGCAGTAACCCACATAGATGTATCACGGTACCCTGAGCTAGGTAGGGTGGGGCACGATTACTGGGATGATTATAAGCAGTCAAAATAGCGGCAGGGGGTACGTCAGTGAAGGTTCTGACGGATTATGGGCGTGCACGTACTCCGGAGTGGAAAAAGCAGGCATTGGGTACTAGTAGTTATACGCTGTGCATCTTGAATCGTGTCGGATTGCTATCATAGGGATTGATACACCTTATGGTGGGACCAGCGTAGGGTATCTACATGTTAAAGAGTGCCGAATGACACAGACACAAGGAAAATTAATACAAATAGGGAGCCGATCGATCGGGTAGTAAGGGTACATCTAACATCTTCATGGCAATTAGGCTGATTGAGGTAAGATTCTCATACTAGATCTACACCTAAAGGCTACCACAATTGCGGGGTTGGGATCATCTTATTATATAACATAGGATACTAGTTAGGATACTAGTAGGGAATACGTATCATTCTATAAAAGACACTAGTTAGGATGCTAGTTGGGTGGTGTAGAGAAAATAGGAAATCAGAGAAGGAATCGAAGCGCATTCGGTGTATCTTACCCTGTCATATCTAACGATCATCATTTGTTGTCTTGGTATGCTTATTATCATGGTTATGACTGGTATCCAGTTTATTTATGTCATGATTCTTTTACCTATTTACATCCTGAAAGCCACTGGACTTACCAGGCTTTATGTCTGACTCTGTTTTGTTTTGCTCTCTTTTCTTCCGTTCTCCCTGTCCAGGTTCACAGGGAGGGAATATTACCACTTAGCTCAGTTTTCTTTCCAAGCTCGAAGATAGACGATGTATTGCTTTGGACTCTCCTTTCCACAGCTATGGCTGGCTCATGCTTTATTGGGGAATATCATTGTCATTTCATGCTTCTTTATTTTGTTAAACAAAACAGATGCTTTGTTGTAATAGGTATTGGTGTTTTGGTTCTGGAAAACAATCTTTGTACAAGCTGTTTTACCAAGTTGTTGTTTTATCAATAAAGTAAAGTTTTTATTTATTTTCCGCTGTTTAAATTTTGTCTGTTTTTGTAATTTATCTGTTATATACACTTATGACGCTCCACTAAAGTTAATGCATTCCCTTTGTGAGTGACCTTAACGGAGGTGGGGTGTTACACGTGGTATCAGAGCTAAAGGTTACCAGAACAGATAAAAGAATTTTCAAAAGCATATTTTAAAAGGGGTGTTTTCTAAAACATGTTTTAAAGAAGCGTTTTTCAAGAGAAATGTATTGTTTTTAAAAGGCATATTCCCCAAAGCCATATGCACTATCTTTTGATTCTCTATTTGATTCTCTTCTTCCTTTCTTTTCGCCATAGTTTCGCAGGCATACGACACATGTCGAGGGCGAAGTAGTGCCCAAACTCCATCTGTAGCCGCAGTAGTTTCACCTACGGCTAATTTTCTTTCAAGCCTTGTAGGTTGCCGTGCGATGGAGGTAGTTTCGAGAAACTAGTCAACAAGCTACACAAGGATAGTAAGGATGAGAATAAGGGAGTTTGGGCTAAGGAGCACAAGCCCAAAGATAAGAAGCTTGTTGATATGGCTTAATCCACGTAGAAGGAGAAAGGTGAAAAGAAAGAGGCCAAAGTGGAAGAATCATAAACAGGGGATTGGAATATAAGAAGGGTGGAAGAAATAATAGATCCCGCAACAAGAGGAAGTGTCTTTTCTATGGTACAACGGGTCATTTAATTGTAGGAAGAAGAAGACAGGTGGTTGTTTTTAGTATGGTAAAGCAGGGCATCTTGTCAAGGATTGCCCGAAGGACAAGGACAAGGGGCAAAGGACATAATCTTCTAGAGGGCAATTGCATGCTCTCACTGCTAGTTTACCTAAGAGAGGGAGGAACGTTTCTGTTGAAAGTTTAGTTTTTCTTTTCAATCATCCTGTTAGAACTTTGTTTGGTTCTGCTGCTTCCATAGTTGAGTCTCTGCACCTTAGTACTTGTATTGTAGAAGATCTCATTATTCTCTCAAATCCTATTGGTGGTTCGGCTCATTTATCTTTGGTTTGCAAGGATTTGGGAATAGCTATATTAAGTACTGAGTTTAAGTGTAATGCTTATGTTTTTGGTTTCATGGGCTATGGGTTGATTCTAGGCATGGATTGGTTAGCTAGTAATTGTGAAAGGAGGGTAGTTAGATTTTTGACTTGCCTCAAGAATACCCTCGAGATTTCTTGTGATTCTAAGGGATCAGTTTGGCTTGGCTACCTAGAATCACTTGATGCATCTATCGATGATTTGCGATCCACTGGAGTAGTCCATGAGTACGCAGATGTTTTTGATTAGGTTAGGGGTGTGTCCCCTAAAACGCAAGAAAGACTTCTGCATATAACTAGTTGACAATGCAAAGCCAATTGCATTACCTGTATGACACATGAATCCAAGGGAAAGGAAGGGCTCAGGGAGCACGTTAAAGAGTTGCTTAAGAAGGGGTTTATTAGGCTAAGTATTTATGAATGGGATGCTCCAGTAGTGTTCACTACAAAGGCGGATGGTTCACTTCTCCTATGCGTGGATTATAGAGAGTTAAACAAGCTGACTAAAGAAAAATAGGCACCCACTTCAAAGAATAGATGGTTTTTTTTAGCAGCTTGTAGGTGCGTCTGTTTTCTCCCAACTAGATTTGGCTACAGGGTTTCATCAGCTAAGAGTAGCTGAGGACAGTATAGACAATAATTCTTTTAGGACCCCTGATGGCTTCTTTGAGTGGATCGTCATGCCTTTCAGTTTGACGAATGCACCCGCTTATTTTGTTGACTTGATGAGAAGGGTGTTTAGGGAGTTCCTTAATAAGTTTGTAGTAGTTTTCGTGGACGATATCTTGATTTTCTCAAAGAATGAGGAAGAACATGCTTTGCGTTTAAGAGAAGTCATGGATACACTTCAAGCACATCAACTTAAGGCGAAGTTCTCCAAAATGTCATTTTTGGAGAGAAGAAGTAATGTCTCTAGGATATGTGGTGTCCAAAGAAGGGATAGCAGTAGATCTCGCAAAAGTAGTTGCAGTGAAAGATTGGAAGGTCCCAAGGAATGCAACAGAAGTAAGAAGCTTTCTTGGACTAGAGGGCTAATATAGGAAGTTCATTAAGAACTTTGCGAAGGTATTAGCCCCACATACTGGATTAACGAAGAAAAATCTAACCTTTGCTCGGGGTATTGATTGTGGTGTCGCTTTCCAACGATCAAAGAGGGCTCTTACAACGGCCCCAGTTTTGACTTTTACCTTACGTTAGTAAAAGGTTTACTGTATATACAGATGCATGCGACACGGGACTAGGCGCCATTTTGATGTAAGAAGGAAGGATGCCTTAAGAAGAAAAAGGTTGACTTCAAGTCCTCTTTATGTGAAAAGGAAAAGTTCAGAATATATATCAACCTTTGATTTAAAAACCATTGGTTAAGTTAGTAGTTAGCGTCGCTAGGAGTAAGACCTACACTTTTGGATCAAATAGGGACTTCACAAAGAAAAGACTCTCAGATAGTTGACGCAGTGGATAAGTTAAGTAGAGAAGAGACCTGTAATCACCTTAATAACTACACCTGGTAACTTGGTTAGCATCTGTTTATTTTCAAGAGATAGTTCTTCCACATGGAATGCCCATTAATGAATTTTGGAAGACCTTTTTAGCATGACACAGCAGAAGTTGTAGTGTCGAGTATACTCGAAGGAGAAGGGGTGGAACGAGACGCGACAGTGAAATGAGTTCCAACTCATATTTTGGAAACAGAAATTAAGAAGCTACGCAATCATGAAGTTAAGACAACCAGAGCATAATGGGGTGAAGCTCAAGAAGATGAGACATAGAAGACTGATGACTAGATACACGCATCATAACCTTTTTGAGGGTATATCCTTGATCTCTCTTTTTCTGTAAAGTTTATTTGCATGCTAGTCTTATCTCTCAAGTATATCCTCTCGGTCCTATCCTCGATCCTCATGTAGAAGCCAATGGATGTAAACATGTGTTTGAGACATGTTATGTTTAGTGGATGCAAGTGGATGTAAGTGTTTATTAGTGGTTGCTCGTGGATGCATATACACACACATTAGGCACCTGATCGGCTTAGTCACTTTCATATTGCATATGCATATATGTATTTGTATATTGATTGAAACTTGATGTGTTATCATATGGATGCTGCATTTGTATGAATGATTGGGCACTCATGTAGAAGTTATAAAATACGATTAGGAGTAATTGCATACATGATGGACTCATAGAACTGACATAATTCGCATTAAGGAGGTCAACTGAATAACTAGACCGCTTGATTTTGCATTAGATAAGGGCATGTACACACACTATGCATATGATCATGAAGGCATTAGATATCTTTTTAAGGACAATGGATGCCTGTGATTGATGGTTGAGTAGATGGATGTTGGATGCTAGGATACATTCTTCTTAACTTAGAGATTTCGAGGACGAAATCCTTTAAAGGAGGGGAGAATGTAACACACCATATTTTCTGCGATTATTAAAGTAACAATTAAAGAATACTTAATTTAAAATGGGAATTAAGAGAAACGGGATAAGCCATTGCGTTCGTCTTGGAATTCTGCTTAAAATAGAGTCTGAGTTTACGTAAATCGGACACTGTATGAAGAAGTTATAATCCTTAGAAGTTTGTATATGTTAGCGGAGAGTGTGTGTATATATATATTGGGTTCAGTACTTCAGAAATAGGTCAAGAAAGTCAAAAATGGGTTCGAAATTCAAAACCAGCCAAAAACAGGCAGGGTGGAAAAATTCCCGCCAGAGGGTGTCGACCCCCCACTCCCCCAGATCTAGGTGAAATACTTCGTTTTGTATCTGGTTGACAAGGCGGTGACAAATTTCTAAGTCGTAAGGCTACGTGGCGACTTCTGATTGGCCTGATGACGCATTCTCTTGGACTGGATTGTTTGGATGGACCCTATATTGATCAAAAGGCTCTTAATAATCCTAGACATCTATATATACACTCATAACCCAACCCTAATTCTATTGCTCAAATGCTATGGCGCCATCATGCGGTTCATCCCCAAACTAGCCTAACCGTCATTCTTCAACCTAAATTCAAGAAGAAAATTAGAGAGCCTCAAATCAAATTAGAAGATTAGTTTTGCTACAACAACAATGATTCAATTATCTTTTCTTAATCCTAGCAATGAAAGTTCACGTTATTTTCAGATTTGAATACCTGAATGTAATCTTGGCATGTAATAAAATGAATCGAAGTCTATGCTTGATTTTAAGATAATCTTTTCAGGTTTATCCCTACCCTTCAATTGAATCTATGTCTTTGCATGCCTTAGAGGTTATTTTTATTGATTAAATCAGGCCTATCTTTGTTGTACATCAGGTTTATAATCCTCTTTGGTTCGTGATTTTATTTTTATGCCTGCGATAATGATTGTATCAGTTTATTCAAGTATCTATCTTTGTTTGATCTAAATCTCTTGTATTAGGTCTGTTGTTACATGCCTATTTTTATGCCTATTCTTATTTTATGCTCCTTATCTCTCTCTCTTCCCCTATTTCCTTTTTCTTTTATGAACCTGGGTTTCCTTCGAACCTAGGTTGAAATCACGAAATACGAACGATTGGAATACAGGGAATATTTTGGGTAAATATTGGGCGCAATGTATTCGGTGAAATAATTGGGCATAACATATTCTGTGAAATTGTTGGACATAATTTGTAACTTGTGATTTGGGGTATAAATGTTATTGTTGCGAACTTGGGGTAAATTGAAATGTTAAATCAAGATTGGGCGGAAACTGTAAATTGGAATATTAAATCTACATTGGGAATAACTATTGGTTGGGACGCCAAGCATAATGTATATTGCGATTTTGGGGCATGACTATTATTCTAAATTTGGGAAGATTGGGTGTAACTTATTTCGAGTAATAACTTGTAGTTGAATTTGCTGGGCATAACTTGGGAATTGGAACATGTCTAGTTTGGTGAATTTGGGATAATTAGCTTATAAAATCTAGACTTGGACATGTATAGTATATATGTAAATTGGCTAAAGATGAACGTGCCTAACCCGAGGTTAGATTGAGTTGCGGTGTAAGACTGTCTGGAATCGCCCAACACATCCAGCGATCGCAACAATATAGATCTAATGTGAGAGGTTAGCGCATTAAGCCCAAAACCCGAGGTTAGAATGAGTTTGCGGTAGAAGTCTGCCCGGAACCACCCGACACATCCAACAACCGCAAACAACAGTTCTAATGTGAGAGGTAGAGACATCAATGAATGAATTAACGCTAATGAATGGACATGCTAAGAATGGTAGGGTTAAGTTAACACAAGAGGGAAATACTTAACCAATATGACATGATGTGTGATAGGGCAACGCTTAACCAATGTAACATGACAAGTGGTAAGTAACACAAGAGGGCAACCCTTAACCAATGTAACATGACAAGTGGTAGGTGAAGTAACACAAGAGGGCAACACTTAACCAATATAACATGGTGAACGAGTGGGGTTAAGTTAATGGGAAAACACTTAACCAATATAACATGATAAACGAATGGGGTTAAGCTAAGGGGAAACACTTAACCAATATAATATGATGAATGAACAGGGTAAAGTTAATAGAAAACACTTAACCAATTACAACATGATGAATGAGAAGGGTTAAGTTATTAAGAAACACTTAACCAACATGACATGACGTGTGGATGGGTTAGGTTAACTTGAATGGATGGATAACACTTAGCAAATTTGGGGGGTATATGAATAGATCCTAGGAAACCCTAGTACCGGGGACCCATTTCAGCAGTAACCCACATAGATGTATCACGGTACTCTGAACTAGGAAGGGTGGGGCACGATTACGGGCTGATTACAAGCGGTCAAAATAGCGGTAGGTGGTACGTCTGTGTAGGTTCCGACGGATTATGGGCGTGCACGTACTCCGGAGTGGAAAAAGTAGGCACTGGGTACTAATAGTTATACACTATGCATCTTGAATCGTGTCGGGTTGCTATCATAGGGATTGATACACCTTATGGTGGGACCAGCACAGGGCATCTACATGCAGGAGAGGGCTGGTTGACACATACATAAGGAAAATTAATACAACTAGGGAGCTGATCGATAGGGTAGTAAGCGCACATCTAACATCTTCATGGAAATTAGGCTGATTGAGGTAAGATCCTCAAACTAGATGTACACCTGAAGGCTACCACAATTGCAGGGTTGGGATCAACTTAATATATAACATAGGATACTAGTTGGGACACTAGTAGAGGATACAGATCCTTTTTCACAGGATACTAGTTGGGACACTAGTAGGGAATACAAATCGTTCTATAAAAGACACTAGTTAGGATGCTAATTGGGTGGTGCAAAGAAAATAGGAAATCAGAGAAAGAACCGAAGCGCATTCAGTGTATCTTACCTTGTCATATCTAACGATCATCATTTGCTGTCTTGCTATGCGTATTATCTTGGTTATGACTGGTATCCAGTTTATTCATGTCATGATGCTTTTACCTATTTACATCCTGAAAGTCACTGGACTTACCAGGCTTTATGTCTGACTCTGTTTTGTTTCGCTCTCTTTTCTTCCACCCCCCCAAGTTCTCAGGGAGGGAATATTACCACTTAGCTTAGTTTTCTTTCCAAGATCGAAGATAGATGATGTATTGCTTTGGACTCTCCTTTCCACAGCTATGGCTGGCTCATGCTTTATTGGGGAATATCATTGTCATTTCATGCTTCTTTATTTTGTTAAACAAGACAGATGCTTTGTTGTAATGGGTATTAGTGTTTTGGTGCTGGAAAACAATCTTTGTACAAGCTGTTTTACCAAGTTGTTGTTTTATCAATAAAGTAAAGTTTCATTTATTTTCCGCTGTTTAAATTTTGTCTGTTTTGTAATTTATCTGTTCTATGCAGTTATGATGGTCCACTGAAGTTAATGCATTCCCTTTGTGAGTGACCTTAACGGAGGTGGGGTGTTACAAAATAATTGAAGACAGAGTGAAGTGCAAGGGTTTTTTCTGTCAGTCCTAGGTAGAAATTACCTAAGATGGTTTAATAGAGACTGTGCCTTCGGCTTCGTTCAGTCCCGAAACAGATATGCATGGACGAATGTCTGACAGAGTATTCCTAATAGGTAACATAGGACGATCTTTTCAAGATATTACATTTGGTGGCGGAGGAATTTGTTTTTCTTAGATTTTTATACCCGTTATATTTTTGGGTAGATCAACTAGTAATTTAATGGGTTTGGCGATGTGGCATTCAAAGTGAATGGTGGCCAGATGTTCTGAAAGATTAACGTAGCCTTAAGCCTTACAACTGAGAAATGACAAAAATTAGGGAGACAGCATGGCTAGTTGGGTCATACCCAAGCAATGTGTATTATCACCGATCTAGAGAAAATTCACTTATTCCTCTTTCTGTTCTATATCTTACGGACTGCAATTGGATGACCGACAACCGTGGGTGATAATACTTTCGGTACACTCAAGATGAATGAGTATCCGGTAATATGTGGCCGAGTTGCAAGATGTTCTTGCCGAACCCCAATGTTTCCCCTCTAGAGTAGGTTGATCGGGAGGTGGTCTCATACTTGTCATAGTTGGAATCCAATTTCCAATCAGCGCCCTGTGGTTTCTGATTTTATACTATGTATGTAGAGTGTGAGATGCAAGCGTTCTGCTACTTTTTTATTTATTTGATTAAACATTATTATAATATCACTAGTTTTGATATCAAAATTGTTTTGGGTTATATTAAGGTAAAAACCGTCCATGTTTATGTGTGGGCTGGTCTTACTGTTACCCTTTCTTTCAAAAGATTCAAAGTTAAACAATATGGTTGGAGTTCACTCACACCAGTCCCATGGCCGACCCAGAGTTTATTTTGTTTGTTTTACCCTAAACTCTTGGTTGCCCAAATTTGTATGGGCAGTCAAGTGTTTCAGGATTTTACAGATACACTTGGAGGAGCTTGAAGCAGGAGGCTTCATCGTTAGCTATTTAGATCTATTTCTGATGTGATGTATATGTGCTGTACTCTGATATGGCATGTATATACAATACATATTTGTTTTCAAAGTTATGTTATATAATATTTTTTTTCGTTCTGTTGTGAGATTCACTTTTGTTATTTATGTTCTTCTTCTATCTTTTGTTCTTTTACCCATAATGACTCGTAATTTTGTGTTATCTGAGTTAGACGTGTGTGGTATTTAGTTAACTCAGGTAGTACGGATTTGCGGGCCATCACAATTTTCGAGTAACATTGATTTAAATTTAACTTTATAGCCTCATGCTCCTTTATATAAATATCGTTTATAAAATCAGGTTTAATATATAACCATTTTTTATCCAAATACAGATCTCCTTTTCTGATCCTCTAACATTCCTTTCTGAAATCTTGTTTCATCTATTTTCTCCTTAATTCTATTATTATTGACGTTAATTAATGTTTTAACTTTACATCGTTTATAGCTTTGTTTATAAATCTTGGTTTTCAAATCCGTTCATCAACTCCTTTCAAAATTCAACTAGATTCCGTTACCTACGTAAATGAAATAAATTTAAGAAGTAATCACCTTTATTAATCAAAATAATAATTTACTTCATGATTAACTAAAACAAATATTATATTTCTTTTTAAATTCTTATTAAAATTAAAACAAATATTTGTTAAACTATTACATTTGAATTATTTGACAATAAATTAGTTTAATAATCAATTTCAGTTAAACCGGTTGACTTAGTCGATTCAAAACATGGTTATCTCGATAACCAATTCAAATTAGTCCTTCCTTTAAACTAAAAATAATTAATTTAAATTATCTCATTAAATTGATTCTTGAAACAATTAATCCAATTCTTAAACATTTCGTTTTCTTCTATTTATTCGCTTATAAACTTTTTAACATAAGAATTTGATTTATAAAACCATTTAGTAATTACTTATGGACTTATATAATAAATATTAATTTTCCTTTTATTAAACATTTACTCAAATATATAGATTTCAAAATCTATCTTCATTTATAAAATAATTTTTATAGCTTCATTATCGTCGATACACGTGACGGTAAATCACATTTATAAAACGATTTATTTTTAGGCCAACTACTGCTGATTACTCAACCAATACTGCCCATTGGTTAATCCCAAACAACATTGAATTTCGATTCAACAAATCAATAACCCAATCAACCATCTAATCATATTAGTTAAATAATTCATATAATTATAATATGAAAATAAACAATAAATTTGAGGAATCCAGTTGGATCCCTCCAACCTTTTTTTCCCTGTATCCAAATAGGTTACCTCAAATAAAAACATCTATTAAATAAACATATATAATATTCAACAATCAACAATAACAACAATCCAAGCATTCATATATAAATTTAACTCGTTTATATTATTATAAACGTGATCATCGAGGTAAGTTACCTTAATTGGTTACAATAGTTAAAAATAACGATTGATTTTAATTAAGTTAAACGAATGTTTAATTTAATCAGTTCAGCCAACATATATAAATCAATTCCGTAAACACCCAACAGTAAACAACCAAAGCACACATTATTAAACCTGACTTATATAAATATAAGTGGGATAAAACTGAGTGAGTTGTACTTACCTCGATTCGTCCATTGCTGAAACAGTTCGTTTTAATTAAATTAAACGACGTTTAATTTAATTAAAAATCCCCATTGCTACGAATTCTGACCAAAAGAGCTTCATCGTGTTGTGCACGTCGATACGGTTCCGACGTCACTTGTTCCATTCTATTCCGTTATTGTATGCCACATATATAAATTTAATATCATACTTATTTATTTAAATTAATATTATTTAAAACTTAGATATTATAATACTACTTACGTTACTTAAGCATTTATTTAGGCACGTGAACGTAACTTACATGGTATTAAAACTACATGCATAATGGGTTGGGCACATAATATAAACTTCCACGCCACGTCTATACATAATCAGGCGCATTCAAATATATTTACAGGCACGCACATATGCTATATACAGTAATATCATTATTAACTTATTGTGTATATATATTTATATATGGCATTTTAAAATATAGATTAACTTACGTAGTAATATACAGGTTCGACATGCAAGCCAAGAATCAGGCACTCAACTAAAATCCGCCATATTAAAAAAAACAAGTTTAGTCATTTATAAACATCACTAGCCCCTTTCGAAACTCTAGGCCATGTTAAAAACTTAGCTATAGGCCACGTTAATATATTTGGATTACGCCAATATAAATATGGTTAGGCACAATAATTAAAAATTATGCATTTATTAAAAAAGGTTAGGCACTTATATATTATAATTAGGTCCGGTAGTAATATAAACAGGCCAAAAATAATGGATACTGTTCGAACTAATTAGGCATGTTGAATTCTTACTGTTCATCTTTCTTCATTCCTATTTTTTTCTTCACGCCAATACAGACTTTAACAACCCACATTTTTAGCGAAATAATAAAATAAATTTTGAAAAGCTTTTAGAATTTGTCAAGGGATTATCATCATTGCATCAGTGGCGGTTTTCTGATCAATTTAGACATATGGATTGCATAAAACAGATTTAAGATGAAAAATATATCTTTAAATGAAATATTACAACAAACATGAAAAGAAGGTATAAGAAAAGAACAATGACCAGCGTTCTTTTTAGTCTTGTTAACAAAAGCCTATGTAGTCTAGTTGGTAAGAGCATGTGACTTCCAACGAGAGTGGCGCAAGTTCGATTCCCGCGGGAGCCATACTTTTATTTTAGAGGAACGACTAAAATAATACGAGCTCTAAGAGTAAAATATGTATAAATGCACACATATGGAAAATTATACATAAATGTGAATATAAAAATATATGTATACATGCATAAGCAAATATATATGTGTGCAAAAATATATACATATGGAAAAGAAATCCAAAATAAACCTACAATCAATAAAAATATGTAAGAATTAATTGACGCATAACACCGTTTGAATTTTGAAAATGAAATAAATTCTAACATAAAATATGCATGTTAAGAGAAGAATATAATCAGTGCATAATAAATGGAAAATGGAGAAGAATTAAGCTGAATTTGAATTAGAGTGCATGCACACGCATAACTTTGAATTTCAAACATAACAGTGATTAATAATGGGAAAAAAATAAATCAGCGAAAGATATACGAAGCATAAAAGAAGAGATAAATGGGTAAATAAATAAACATTTGAAAAAAAACATAAATTACAACAACTAACTCGTGCTTGGACCCATATGGGTTGACTTATGTTGTGCCTGGGTCGACCTATGGGTTGAACCAAGGTGGCTGGGTCGACCCAGGGCGGGTCTTGATCCGCCCTATGACATGTTTTTCTGTATGTATGCATTTCAGATTTGAAGGGATTAAATCCGATGGTTCAGAACTTCTTGTGCACCTATAAATAGACTAGCAGGGCCTAACCTAAATCTCAAAATTTTTGAGGTGCTATCTAGGCTCTGCCATTCTTCCTCCTCCTCAAATCTCTTCAAATATAGAATAATTAGTCTTAGGAAATTCTGATTCAAGACTTGGAGCAAAGGAATATATACACACACACACATATATATCTAAAATTGGGTGTTTAGAATTATGATCAGCGTGAGATAAGTCCTTGGATCTGGTTTACATTGGTTTTCTTTCTCTTTTCTCCCTTCTTTAGTAACAAATTTGTGAATCCGTGGATATTTTTCAATATAGATTCAATTAGGGATGCCATGGAACAACAAATCTGGATCGGGTTCATGAATTGGAAAGCTAATAGGTGAGTGGATCTAAATTATACTATTTTAAATAATGGTATGTTTATGGTTTGTATTCCGCATAATAATTAATCTGCTAACCAGTTGATATTTGTGGAAAATTGTGTATTATAACTATTTAGGACATGTTAAAAAGATTACCGTTGTATATAAAACCATCCTACGAACCCATTAGTTGGATGTTGTAAATCAAGTTATAATGAAATTACGAATAGTTGTGGTAATTGGGGTTAAATCTGCTGAGAACATTTATGTCATATAAGTCTGTTTCCATTTGAACATCCGTTTGAATGGGAAATTATTGTAAATGTTGTAATTATAGAATTTATGATAAACCCGAACATTTTCTTAAGAATATTATTATGTCAAAGGTTGTAAATAGAATTACAGTAAAATTTGGAAGAATATATATATATATGCCTAATTTGGATGAAAAATTTACAGTAATTACGAAATTGTAACTACATTGAGACGCGAGGTTAAATTTAGCTTGTGGTAGAAGCCTGCCCGGAACCGTCCAACAAACCCAACATCCACAAGTGGTTAATTTGGGCCCCGTGGATAAACATACATATAATGGTAAATAACGTTACTGAGACACAAGGTTAAGTCCAACTTATTGTAGAAGTCTGCCCGAAACCTCTTGGAAAATCCATCATCCACAAGTAGTCGACTTAATTTGAGGGGTCTCGTGCCTAAACATATATATATATATATATGTATATATATATATATATATATATATGTGTGTGTGTGTGTGTGTGTAACGGGAAATGTATAAATGATGTCAATTGTAATGAATGGACTTTACAACAGAATAAGAATTGGAATGTACGGGAATGATATAACCTATTATAATTAGTTACATTAATGGGAATGTTGTATGACAGGTAGGCTTATCCTAGGGACAAGTGAAAACATATAATGTATTTATAATAAATGAAAAGAAACTTATTGATAAATGTTAGTTAAGAGAACTAAGCCAATAAGTAAAGAACAATAGGAAGTTGTATTAAACCAATTTATGGTTAATGAAAAAGAATGAAATGGACTTATTAATAAACTTAAATGGGTTAATGAAATTAATATGCAAGCGGGGGCCCGTTCCTTATATATAAGGGGCTTGGAGGAAACCTGATAACTTTTATATAAGAGAGAATGTGAATAATCAAGTTGATTCGAAGTCTGATAAGATCAGACAAGCGCACGATTAAAAGATTAGACATAGCATCTAATAACACGATGGTGTGATGCGCTTGGACCAGTCTGCACTTTTGAATGTGAAGAACCCAACGGGTTAGATCATCACGGTGTCTAGAGGAACGAGAGGAGAACGCCCATCTGATTATTCTACTTGATATTCTGCTTGCTGGCTCTATGAGAGTGGAAGGAAGTACGCAACTTCTGAGTAACGTGGTAGGGTACTATGTGGTGGTCCTCTATTGCGGTGCGTGCTCAGGCTGTACTTGCAGAGGTTGGGTCTGCGCGTTACTACCCGGTGAGTATATGTTGACTGCACGGTAGTGGCAGTCAAAAGGCTGTGGCAGTATGATATTGGGGCGATTCAATGATTTGCCTACAGAGAGGCTTGTCAGGACAAAATAATGGATAGTAATCGTCGCGTACCTGTCATCGGCAGTCAGTGGGATGCGAAAAGACTAGAGATAAAACCAAGACACCATCAACCTATGACTGCAGAGGCATAGTGGTTTAGGGATACACCAACCGGATATTTGGATTGTTTGTTAGGGGGAACGTCACTTAGCTCTTGTAGTCTTTACTAGTTGAGGGAGGGGCCAAGGTGGGGCCATAGCCACCGTGAAAAGCGAACCATACCGAATATTTGTATTTCGAGGTCCTTAACGGCGGGCTTATATAGATATGGAAAAACTCCCGACCGAATTACGTGAATTGAATGCAACCCTATTACGGGACACGGGTTACAATAGACAATACATACAGGTGAGGGTCCAGGTACATGCATGATTGCTCTGGGTGGTGTATCATAGACGTTAGGGAATTACTTCATGTTAAGACCGAGCTTGGTCAAGAAGTTTTGATATGGAGATCCATACGTCGCTCTGGCATGGGATGAGGGTTGCATACGCTTCTGTGGCATGACGGCGTAGACCGTGCGAGAAGGGTACAATGGGAGGTACCTTGATATTGGGGGTAGCTACATATATGATATATTAGGTTAATCTACTGGGAGGTAGATGGGTACGACGTGAGTGTAAAGCATTGAGTGCTATTAACCCAAGCAACCTAATAAATAAGTAACATGACTACTACACCAGAAATGCCAATTAGACAGTGCTTATGGCCATATCTAATTCGATTTGGTAGTGCTATGGGCCGTACCAAATTTTGGTGTCTTTGTCAATTTGATACAGCCATTAACCATATCAAAATGAGAATTGGATACAGATAATGACCGTATCTTTTTTATAATTTGATACGACTATTAACCATATCAAATTGAGAATTTGATACGGTTAATGATTGTATCAAATTTCAAAAAAGACACGGCCATTAACCGTATCAAATTCTCAATTTGATTGGTTAATAGTCGTATCAATTTAAAAAAAAAATACAATTAGCTGCTTCACTACAGCAAATTGGTACAAAAAAAATTACATTCCATATATAATAAAGTGAAAATAATAATTTGAATTCTATTGTCCATATCAACCTATATTACACAGTTATTGGGCATTTCATTCACTAATATGTCTACAGACCAGGATTAACTTACATTCCATCATCATTTTACTGACTATCGCTCAGTTTCAACAAAACTATAAACTTTGAAGTACCTATGGCTGAGAGCCCACATTCCACATGTTCCTTCCAAGGCTGTTTTTTCACAAGGTCTTTGAAAATGCAAGAGTCAAGAATCAATTTTCTTATAGTTCTTCTTGAGTGGATGTTTTCAAAGATATATTCATCCTTCTCATCTTTCGGAAGAGCAACAAGCTATTGCTTTATGCAAATCTTATAATTTATCAATTTCTAATTGCAGTGCATCACTTTCTCCACCAACAGCCACCTATAAATGACATAATTGGGCCAACAAAGGTAACCATTATAATTGTATCACAATACCAAAATAAATTGAAACATTCCATGTACTGATGTATATGTTGTGCACCCAAGAAAAAAAATGGATTATATTCTAAAAAAATCACACCTCAAATAGCGCTTCCTTGCCAAAATTTGGTTTGAGAAACTCGCTGACATTCTCAATGCAAGTTTTTATAAGAGACTGCAAATGATGATAAACATTTAGCACGGTCTTACCCTCTGCAATGGTTTTAGTAATATTAACTTTACTTTTTATAAGGTCTGGATACCAATGTTTCCATATGGTGAAGTGTCCAAGATTTGACTCGGCTTCATTAAATTGTGATGACATAATGTGCAATAAGGCATCATGATGTTCTATGTACCTCAGTCAATCCATATCAATCAACAATTCACATCTTCTCAAAATAGTATCTTTTTTGCCACCAACAACTAGACAAAAATTGCGTCAAGTATTAACAACATGTTGTAGGTGAAGTAGAATACCTTAACCCAGAGCACAGAACAATAAAAATGTGTAAGAAACCATTTGTGAACATTCATGCCAAATGAATCTGCTTCTTCTATACCATTAAAATGATGGCAGAACTCTGGATATATACAAGCACTACCAGCATAAGCAATGTCCACATGAAACCATATTTTATTTTCCTGACATCAGCACAATCTAAATTTATAATCAAATATTTGATACGTCTGCTTGCACCTTGAATTGCAAGAGTACACACTAGAACTTGGTTTTAAGAAAATTTATAAGCAATGACATTATATGCATATATAGTAAAAAGACATCAGAATGAGAAGTATTACGACCATTATGATAACTAATATCATTTCCATTGCATAACAAGGGTTCTTTAGACAAATCAAATATAGAATGAGGCAAATACGATAAGCAGCCCAATTATGAGAAAATGCATTCAATTGATTCAAATTCAGAGATAATTGTTCAGAGTGTAGAAAGCATAAATTTTGGAAATAAAAGGATACTTGATCTGTGTTTCAATGATGATACTAATCTGAATCACCATTGTTTTAGTTGTTGTGGACCATAAAAACAGCTAAAATTTATTAATTAGACCACTAATTATTTTCTTGAATAGGTCATGATACATTGTAAGGTTTTAACCCTGCTTGTAGAGTACCTTGGAAATTTTCCCTTATTCTGATAAAGGATCGACTGTAGTAGAAGAAGTGGTTCCAACCTGGAAAACAAAGAAGGTGGTTTTAATTTGTCAAACAAATATTTCATAACTTAACTGAAAAGTGCAAGTAATATACTCTGGCAAAATTCATGTGTTTCTGATGTACCCACCTGCATAACAGTAATATACTCTGGAAACACTAATAAGAAAATCTAAATAGACCATTACCATCCATATATAAATCAAATAAACAAATATCTCAAGCATCAATTTATGCAGCTTTGGATCTAAAGCAAATACCTAAAGTCTCATTTCCTTGGCTGCGCGGATGTAACTGACCAAACACTTTCAGCTCACCATCAATTAAACACTCTCTCTGAATTGTATCTTTTAAATATGATATAGCTACTGCTAAAATTGGTGGGTAATATAACTTCGACAGAGAATCAGCAGCAGCAGACTAAAGAGCTCAAAAATTTGTTATGCTGATTAACAAATTTCTCAGATAGTTGCCAAATTCATGTCAATTCATCATGAAAAACCATTCTTCAATGGAATCATCAATATAAATTTAAGTTTTAAACCAAATTTGACACGAGTACTCAAATGTTGTATGATGATGACATACCGAGAGGGGGCGTAGTAAATTACTAGAAATATATGAGACGAACCGAAATCCCCCAGTCCTCGAGGAAACGGAGGAGCTTGGATTGCTTTGAGAACACGACGCATCAGAACACAAACACGAGAATATTTCATTGCTATTACAACAATTTAAATCAGAGTACAAGAATATCAGAGTACAAATAACTATTACACAACGGAAAACCAATATCAGAGATTAAAAATTTACATAGTAGTGGAAACAAAAATGTATAAGTACAATGCACAGCGGTAATACATCAACTACCACAACTGAAAGAAATACACGGATGCAAAGCTTTCTGAATATAGCTCCAGCTGTAAACCAGGATCATGTTAAATAGAAATCTACAAAACCAAAACTACTAGCTGCCCGTGTGGAAAATATGGGCACCTAGAGTTTAGGCGAAAACAATAAACCCCAGGTCAGTCTTGGGGCTGGTGTGAGAACTAAAACAATCATTAAACTTTAATTTAAAAATTAGGTGATTCAAGGGACCACGCCATATGTCACGGAACGGGTTTACTCCATGTGAATACCAAAACTTTAAAACAAAACGATTTGATAAACAATGTAATGTTTTTTGGAAAAATGAAGATAATATATGACTCTGATCCCATCACACAATGCAACGCAAGCTGGAGGATAGAGTTTTACCTTGTAATAGCCAAACATGCTTGGTACGTTTTAAAACAAATCTCATTTGATACTATTATAAGTGCATAGTGTCTAAAACAACTTCAAACATAAATGTACCAATCACAGACGGCATAGGTACCATATATTATGTTTCCATACATATGTTTACAACTAAAACTGAATGGTTACGTATTGGAAATTGGGTTTCCATCTAAGAGTCGAGACAAGGGATCTTCCTCACCGGTTTTGAGACACTCTAGCAAATGAATCAGGACTCGAATGCTGGCGAGCCCTGGGATGCGGTAGGGTCAGTCCATACTTACTTTAGTGGATTGATCATTCCTGAACAATACGTTTTGTGGTCCTATCGAACCTACAAACAGGTCAGTATGTCGAACCTATGAGCATATAGCCCAATAGCCGAGGCGCCTCGCAATCCATCATCCACATAAGTAAAAATGTTTGGGCTTCATACCATGACACCGCTCCAAGCTAGAAAGAAACGCAAGTTCTCCCTATGGTCCCCCATCCCGTTTTTGACTCATAGCGGGTGTGAGGCTCGCGAATTAACGCTATACACGAAGCTATGCTAATTAAAGCTGTGCTTTGATCATTATCCACAAGGCCCTGCTTTTCAACAAAAGCCTTAATTATTGCATCTTAGCATGCCACGATGTCAATCCATACCATACCATTGATTTCTATCGATATATAACTTTTGAGCTCATACGTCTCAGAAAAGGGTGTTAAGCAAGAGAATAAATTCTCTGCCACCAAACAAATATATATTTAGCAGTGATCAACGAGTACATTATAAAGGAATACAATGTCAGACATACCATCCATTTGCAAGTCCACTCTCGATCTAAACGAAACCGAAGGCACCTTATTCCTCGTCCCATATGTCCAATACAGGAAAGAGGCCCTCATATATCCGAACATTCAAAAAGTACGTCCAGACGACTACAACTATAACCCTTTCAAGGCAGCAACTCCAATCAAAGGCATCAGTAGAAATTCATTCAATTTGAAGATTGTCAGCCTTGCATCGTCTTCAATATCTTCGACTTTTAATCGTCATAAAAGTTATTCAGAATTGGTTAAACCCGATCTTCCCGGATAACTTGCGCATCTTACAATCAAGTGATATATAAACACATCATGCGCCTCATTCCAATCCTGAATATTATTTTATTCAAATATTCACATCTTTAAGGAAAGGTTCCCATTAAGTTTATCAAAAATAAATTCTTTTAAACTTATCGTTTAATCTTCCTTTAAAAACCATTGCAAAAGATTTTATATTATCCTTTAACAATTCTAAACCAAATTAAGGTTTATGAAACTAGTCGGGATTATCGAGCCTCACCGAAGTAATCATTTATTATTATTCCCAGTCCCAACTTATTCGTCCCATGGAGCAAAAATGGTAGTGCGCCATATTTAACAACCATCGTTTTATCGGTAAATTTAATTACCATTTCACGTTCAAATCTAATTAAATTTAACTGTCGGATGGAGTAAAACTGGTGATACTCCATCTCAAAACATTTCTTGAATTTGGTAAATTTAGTTACCATTTAACTTTCAATCTAATTAAAGATTCATAAAAACTCCGTTTGGTTTTACTTGTCCAAAAATCATTACTTAATAATTATTCCACCTTTGGAAATTAATATTTCCTTTAACTGGGATAAAGAACCAATGTCGTTTAAAACACAGTTCATGATAAACCCAAATCATCTTCCATTAACTATGGAATCTTCACGGAAAATAGATCAATATATAATCGATATAAATTTTCGTGTCAGAATAATAATATAAATGGAATAAGGGCCAAAGCCTTTTAAATTCCATAAATAATAACGGTCTTCATTCACAGAAGCTCATCTCAATTATTATTAAATAGAATTCTATGCAATTCCAATTTAATATATTAAACTGGAAAACTTTACTTTGGAAAATTTCCATTAAATCTTAATAAAAAGATTTATAGATTCCAAATCATATCTTCACTGTTAATTTGGTTTTAAGAACAAATGTTATTTAAAACATCCTTCACAATGAACCCAAAATAATCTTCCATTTAATTCCAATTTATAATTATAAATTGGAAAACATCATTAATCTTAATTAAAAGATTTGTTCTATTCTCAAATCGGTTTAAGAACAATGTTATTAAAGACACCATTCACGAAAAATCCAAAATCGAATTTGATATTAAATACAGGGCTCTGAATAGAAATTATATCGACTTATATTCAATATCAAATTCTGAAACTAACTGATATCATATTGGAAATAACGATATCTATATCTTCCAAATTCGTCAACAATATCCGTACAATCATGGAATCCAATATCGAAATATTCCGAAGATTATTTCCATTTAAATCATTTCCAATTCATACGTTGGAAAATTTTGGTTATTTTAAAAACCATTTACAAATCCAATTTATTTGTTTAAAAACATTGGATTATTATTCAAGTAAACAACTTGTTCATTTGGATAAGAATATCTTTTATCCTTCAAAACTTCGAATATTTCATCCAAAAATTTTCCAAATCATTCAATATTATTTTAAATGATTTTTTCTTATTTTTAATAATTTTGTTAAGGCCCTTACAGTCGGTTTCCAATAATGGCCACTGAACTACATTCATTACAATCTTTTCCAAAATTGATTTGGACATAATTTTAAATCCAACCATTAAAATTTAAATCTCTTATATTCAATGGAATGATATTTTCGATATGAACTCAACAATTCCGGTTTTAGGAGAATTAGACGGTCGGATCTCTCGTTACATCAATTTGAAGTTAATGGTTGAAATTCACGAACAGTCGTTGCATTCTATTCCAACCATTTATATATATATATATATATATATATATATATATTATATTTCGTCGATTTCTGTTCAAAATGTATTTTATAAATCATTTTTAAATCCATTTTAAAAAGATTTCAACCTCATTTTCAAACTTCAAATCAAAATTGAATGTTCTATATCATTATAATATTAAAAAGATAATATTTTCAAAATATCAGATTTTGAATCAAATCTTTTAGATGTTTATTATAAAATGGATACAATTGACAGAAAATTCCATTCAAGTTAATTTGGCGAATATCTACTTAACCTAGCTTCATATACTTCAATATTTTTGTGTCCATCCAAAATCGGACACAAAATCATATTTTGATTCTTTGCAGAATATTATTTTAAAATATTCGTTTATATTCTGAATTGGAATCAGACTCAATCAATTACCATATATTTTATTTATATGGATTTCATACATCGCATGTATTCAAAAATAGTGTTAAACAACTATTAAACATTCAATTCGCATCCAGAGTGCAATTTAAAACTGTATAAGCATTAAATAATTAAATAAAGATAACCTGTCAATCAATCGGTTGGCATACTGTTAAATCCAAGGGTGATGTGGATTAATTATCATCCCCAGACCCGTGTGGGGTTTTCAAACAACAACAGTCAATTCAAATTAATCACTAGTTCGATTCGAATTATTTTTCTACTTAACCAATTATCACTGTTTAAGTTATAAATAGATATTTATAATTTAATTTCAGCTACCACATTAATGTTTACATTATTTTTAATATGTTAAACATTTCAACATCACAAACAAAACATATCACAACCAATCAAATCATCCATCGGTTTTCAAACAATAGTGAGGTGAGCTAATATGCACCATATACAAATTTATAATAATTAAAACTGATAAAAATCAACACTGACAATCTATACATTTTCAGTTATAAAATAAATAACTGTACAAATATTTTAAAGGGAGAATTCTCACGTTGGTTTCCTCTCCGCCATTCTTTATTTGAGGATTGTTTTAATAAAATTAAAAGAGCATTTAATTTTATCAAAAACAACAACAGCTTCCGATTCCGTTCTGGTCAGTTCCATGTTGTAGTGCTCGTTGTCACAATCCCAACGCAACCGAGTTTGCAATTTTCTGACATCGTATGAAAAAGATATGCTATATTATACATTAATTACAAGAATTAATATAATTAATTAACTAATCAATTAAGGAATTAACTTTTTTCGTCTTCCTTATTTAATCTCCAAGCCGATAAAATTCGAACCCATCTTCCAATTCTAGGGCACGCCGCCGCTCGTCCCTAGGGAGGCTGGAACCCCATCGCCACCCACGTCGTGAAGCACCTCGACCGACGCACCCATCCCCTACCACCATGACGAGCTCACACCTCCCTGGCTCCCTTAAAACCGCTTCAAAATCCGCGACTTCGAACACTAAGATCTCACGAATCCCTCAATGAGAATTGATCATAGCCACACCAAACGAAAGAGCTTTCAATCCTCTCCATATTTTGTGTTGAATTCAGATTTTAATTCGCAAAGAATTAAGAGATTTTAAGGAATTTAATTTGGAAAATTTTGGCCTTTCATTAGAGGAGCGGCGGTTGAGTTATGAGTGAGAGGGATAGTGTTTGTTAATTCATATATATATATATATATTTAATGTTATTTAATTCCAATAAGTGAGAATTTACGTTCGAACTCCAAATCAAACCCAACGACTGTCGTTTTAAACCAGATACCCCTATTCCAGACACAATGGGATATGTTTTGTAAGACAATTCGACTATTTCGATCAGTTTTTGTTAAAATTTAAATATAAATTAATATAACAGCCAATATTGAATTTCAACGTACATTTTAATTTAGTGGGGCCACATACTAACTCCAAAAATTGTGAATTTTAAAACCTAGATATTTTTTGATGATACGATCCTAAAAAGATTAGTTTCATCGAATTTGGACACTGTGAAAAATGGCATTTTTAACTAGCTAATTAAATTTAAGCTAAAATTGAAAACGCGTTTAAATTTACTATGCTCACATATTAATTCCAAAAATTATGAAATTTTATACCTGTCAATAAATTGATATTCCAAATCCAATAAAAGTGGTTTCGTCGAAAACAGAGGCCGTTTGTGAAATGGCTATTTTTAAGGGCTATAAATATTAAAATATAAATAAATTCCATAATGAGTATTCAAAATTTTAATCTGGTCATAACTTTCAATTTATAAAGTGAAATCTCAAATTCTTACATTCGTTAGAAAATCACTGTTCAAAATATTCCAACGTTTCTTGTTTTACCAAATTCTGACTTATATTGGATTTTGTATCTTCGGTGTTTAAAATTAAATTTTCAAACTACTGCGCCACTACGAGTCCGTTTCATAATTAAAATAAAATTATATGTTTTAACTTTGATTTAAGTAAATTTTAAATCTTTAATTCTCAAAATAAATCATTTTAAATTCTTAAAATCCATTGAAACAGCTTAAATTAAAATTTTAAATTGGTTCTGAAATTCCGGGTTGTTACAATATACGAGGGGATAGCAAGAACAACACTCCTCGTTCGAATAGATATATTTCCTTCTGGTGTCTCATATGTCAACAAATAACCGTGCCCTTCCAGCTTCTTTATGCTTGTGAGTTTCCAATTTAATTTAATTTTACTGCCTAACCTGATTGCAAGACAAATACAGTTTAGCTGATCGTAGCTAAAGTAATAGAAAATAACCTTTGCCATAAGTAGATAAGACAACCAGGCGACGAAGGACAATGTAAAAATGCTCAACACTAATACACACATTTCAAAAGAAATTTAATTAATTCGACTAAAATTTTCTTGTTCATCATAGTACATAAATCAAAATAGAATTACCTTAAGGAAATTGCTTCAGGAAGCATAGCAAGGTCCTTCGTAAAAGAGGCAACAGTCTGACCTTTTGCTGATGGTAAACTCCTACAAGTCAACTAATGTGAACTCAAATAATAAGTTGACAATCAAACTAAAAGGTTCGATAATATAGCCTAGATACTTACGGATCACGAGGCAGCTTTGGATTTCTCTTTCGACCTACAATTGATTTCAATAACCCACGTATAATGCTTCCACCATTTGGCTCAAGTTCCCAAATTTTTCCAAAAGCCGCTTTCATACTAAGCTTTGAAGGATCACTGGCGTATACACCTATTTAATAATAAAGTATCAAAATAAGAATGAAATTGGCTTAAACAATACCTTTGCATCATTGTTAGCTTGAATAGGCTTTATACACATACCAAATTCATTAATTGGAGCATCGTAATCATAGCTTGTTACAATGAAATTACCAGCTCCGTTGCTGTCAGAGGAGAAGCCGCTCGTCTCTGGAGGCGATTCCAATTAGGGGAAAACCCCTAATTTTGTTTTTCGGTGGAAGCCGACAATTTTATTCAAGTGACAAATCAAACGCGGAGAAATGAAAAACAATGGGGGGGGGGGGGGAATATGATGTCCATTTGATATGGCTCGAAGCCGTATGTAACGAACTGGTCCAAGGCTTTCTCGATGTAGGGTTGTATTTTAATCGTTTAGGGTGGTACAGATTGCAAAATAAATTTGATACGGGTACAAGCACTATCAAATTTGATATGGATTAAAGCGTTATCAAATCTCTGCATCTGTGCCAAATTAGTTGTTTCGGTGTAGTGGACTGAATGTTATATGTAGGGTTATTTCAGATTGTGTAATTTAGTCCAGTCACCAGAACTTGTGTTCTGACCCCTCCTTATGACACACTCGCTGGTAAGGCTTATGTCAGAGATATGATAGCTTTGGATCCTGGTTAGGTAGTATTGTTACCACGGTAAGTGTAACGACTCGTCTTTTTGACCGCTTCAAATTGGTATCTAACCAACTTAAAACATTCAAATTGATGGATCGTTATTAGCTTACAGAGTTTAAAATAGAATCAAAACAGAAAACACGAAATAATAAATAAATAACATAGTATTAAATAGCAAAATAAAACTTATATATATAATTAGAATTTTGAACACAAGATTGTTCTATATACAATGAAATTTTAAAACAACTTGAATATAAGAAAATGTTTACTGTTTTTGAAAACTTCAGAGTGCGCGTCTTCGGAATCCCTAGCTCTGCCAATCTTCGACTCATACGATGTAATCTTTAAAATCTGTACTGCTTGGGTCTGACCCGAGCGTTCCATGCAAAAACATAAAACACTCGAGTTAGGATTAATCATTGTTCAAGTAAATCAATTTCAATAAGATCTTAAATCAAATAGTTAATTCTAACTGGATAGGGATTTTCACTCGAATATATAACATAGCTACATGATTGGATCAGTGAAAATGTCAAGCAATTCAAACACATGCGGCTTACACAAAACATTCTAGATTTCAAACAAAGCCATTCTTCACTAGCGGCAGAGTGTTCATAAGCTAACTGACACATGCCTCAAATTTATATGTTCAACTTCCGTATATGAAAATCCGACGTGGATCGATTTTTAATAAGTTATGTTGACAAATGGAACTGGAAATGCCTATTACACACATCCAGATTACAAATGATGTCCTAATAAGTAATGTTTAACTGTTGTAGGCTATAACTCAGTAGCAAACATATATTTTCAGTTCCAACAAGATAGAGTATTGAAAAGGAATTCAATCAATGCAACATATGACCTCATAGAATATACAAGAGCATGGTAGTAGAAACCCAATAGTTCAAAACATGTGAGTTCAGGTCAGGAGTACATGTTTTCGAGTGTGTGTGTGTGTGTGTGTGTGTATATATATATATATATATATATATATATATAGAGAGAGAGAGAGAGAGAGAGAGAAAGAGAGAGAGAGTAAATTATAAATTGTGATGGCCTGGGTCAATGTTGAGTTAAATATCCAAGTTTACAAACCAACTCCAAACAAGTGGGAAATAAAATGGCGCACAACTAGTCATGGTTTGATTACGTATAGTTTTCGAAACAAGACTAGACACAAGATGCTGACATAGGGGTTTTTACACTATACATGAGTGTATAATCATGAAACATAATATCCTGAAACTAGTAAAAGAGTCTGTCTGGTTAACTAAACCGAGTTCACATTAAAGAGAGACTAACTGTAAGTCATTCATTAATACAACACGCAATGTCCCATAAATTTCCATGTTAACATGTATCTGAAATCCAAGTGATAAGTATTTAAGAAAATCAGCCAGTGTCTACTACAAAATGACTTAATATTACACTGACTACTCTGTAATTTCAACAGCAATGTACTAACGCAAACTAGCAAACCAGATTTAAACCACATTCTTATACATCTATACACGACAGCAGCGTTCTGAATAAAATCAGCACCATAAGGTTAATACAACAAAAATTATGCAAGTTGGGAGTGAACTAACAAATCTAGATGTTGAATAATTATCATCTGTCTCCAGATTTAGAGCACCATAAATATTTCATAAATAATAACTTAAATTGATTGTATTTTCATCTGTTGGATAGGTCATACCATATCCCTGTTATAATTTTATACGGTATATTTGGTATTATGCAAATTGTAAAACTTTAAGTCATCAACTATTCATTTCCTCAAAACAGTTGCTTAAAATACATGTTTAACTGTGTTGTTGCCTCAATGGTTTCATGTAATCAATATAAATATATTGTATAATAATGTATCCGGGACCACATGCAAATGTCCCCATTTAGCGCATCCCATGCATTTATCTACCAAAGTGAATATGCTATGATGAAATAGCATACCGTGTAAACTCCAACCTTGTGTTAATCAAACTATAATGTATTAAACAGTTGTATGGGATGTACTAAACAATGACAATAGCAGCTAAGTGTATTTTCACATTTCCTTCTCAATTGCACATATAAGAGTGAACGCAGCATATGACCAGGTGCTTCCCAATTCACAAAAAATATACCAGTGTTCAAATCAAAAGGGAACCCAGGTATACAATGGATACATAGTGAAATTCAAGGTTCAAATTTTGAATAAATGGCCAGGTGTGAAGGAGGGTAACCACCCAGTGTAGTCAGTTGGAACAGGGCACAAACTGGGAATAGAACTGACATTTCAGGTCACAAAACAAGATAAGGACACAATTTCAGAAATGGTTACGCTTACAAATTTTACTATTGGCAAATTAAACTTCGAATGAATCATTCCATATGGCAAATAACTATACTTCTGGAATATATATATATATATATATATATATATATATAGGAAAACAAGGAAAACAAGGCAAAATACATGTACAACCAAAGTATCGATAATAAAGCAAGATTTTAAATGCACAGTAATGAAATGTCCAATAATACCGAATCGAGATACCATAACCAACTCATTTACTCATCATAAATATAGGTGAACAATCTGGTTTTAAAACCGAGTAAGGGTAAAGCAAGGCCTATTTCCAATTGGTCTTAAACATTTTAGTGATTTTAAGGTACATGTAGCATAACAGACTTTCACAAGAGGGATGGTGCAAGGATACATAAGGCCAGGTGCAAAAACACTCAAATTCTGGGTAAAACTTACCGCAGTTTTTTATGTAACCAGCAAGCAGTTTATATGAGACACGGTGCAAAGGTTTAAAATAAAAACAACTAACAAATCAGAAGCAAACTAGTGCATGCAAATTTCAGGTTATTAGAGATGTACTTCACTAAGCAAACTAATGAAGTAATTTATTTACTCGTTAATGCATGGAATACTCGAATTTTAGTCAAGACATCAACTTTGTGCAAAGTAATGTCCAAAATCATGATTAAAATCAAGCAATATTTAATATAGCAAGAAAACATGTAGTGGAGTAATCCAACCCAAACAATGCAAACTAAATATTTTATTTAAACTAATTATCGAAATTAATAAACTTGAATCGATGATTATTCGCAAGCGAATACTCTCCTTGGAATGGCAAAAAGCAGCGATGAAGGCTTAAGCTTTGATTTTGTGCCGCGATGTTATGCTAGAAGTAATGGAGACACAGGCTACTTGGCTTTCATCGAAGCTGACATGGTTCGAAAGCGAAAAAGGCTCCGGCTTTAGCTTCCATGACTTGGGGCAGTAGCAGCAGCTAGCAGTGGAACGATTGAAGAAGGTGATTTTGATTCAAAGGGGTGCGGTTACGATTAAACGAGAGGGAACAACATAGAACACGATTCCAATTTGAAAGAGGAGGAGGAATTGGGGACGACGGACGGATTAGGTTGCCAGACAGCCTCGATTGGCGGCAGCGAAGGAAGGCGAGGAAACGATGGCTAATTTAAGTGGCATCCATTTTTAGTTGATTTGGGAGAAAATGATTTCTTCTGAAGAAAGGAGCGAGATGATTACTTTTATAAGGGAGAATAAAGAGATAAGAACGATGTCCATTAATAGGGTTAGGCCGCATTCAGAAATAGGTAAGGAGGAGGTCTGCGGTTTTAACTGGGATCGGTAACAACGAGGTAATTTTTTTTAATTATTAAACCCTACTACAAATTATCAATGGATGCTTAATGTTTACATTGCCAACACAATCCCCAAACACGACGAAATTTGACGTGCCACTATATCTTTTTGTGCCAAATTCAATAAAATTAATTTAATTGTAATCTGACTTTGTTTTTACACCATGATATTTTGTTTTTATATTATTTACAGTTAACTGATTTAGTTCCATTCGTCCACCAACAACGCCATTTGATTCCAAAATTAAAATGTAAAATTCTATTTACTTTATATACACAAATATGCGCATATCCAAGCCAATTTTCCCATGCATTTCAATAAATAAAATCTCCAGTTTATTTAACATCAATAGCATTTATTTTTAAATTCAACTAATTTATATTGTTTGGTCGGATTTCAAATTCAGTCCAAATATACAGTCCAATTCAATTCAAATATTCAACAATAAATATTTGATTCACAAACAACCATTCTGAATAAACTATTAAATTTTAATTCATACATAATTAATATATTTGATTTTCAAACCCAAGTATCAATATAAAATTGCTCATTAATTATTTAATCTCCAATTGATTCCATATCAAAGTTGTCGAAATTTTCTGGGACGTTACATTAAGGCTACATTTGTTTATATTATATTTTATCCATTCTGCTTGAGATGTTTTTTGAGCTCTGATATATTTTATATCTCTGTCTTTTATGCAAGATACCAAACAAACCAACTCGGGTTTTGATGGATACGGATTATTGAAAAAAAAAATCGGTTTTTCGGAATTTGGGTTGTTACATCTGGTATCAGAGCTCAGGTTCAGGATTCCTATATAGATAGTGTGTGAACGTATTTGTATTTTTAAAAAATATAAATAATATATACATATATACACATGGTGTCGACCGCTCACAACCCCTGTACTAAACAAGAGGAATAATGCGTAAAAGGTGTGCCAGACAGCTGTGGCGATCATCATAGGTAAACAACATCGAAACATGTCATATTTCTCACAGCGCGAGGATAAAATATAATAAAACATATACAATAGGTAGAAATAGTGGATCATCATATAAAAAACTTTTGAAAACTTTCACAACATCCTGAAAGGTTATCCATACATCATAGGAATATCAAAGTCTGTACATGAAGCCTCACTAAAACACTCAAAGTGCAACTCAAACAACCGAAATAGAAATACTAGATAGCAAGTAAGATAATATGCCAGCCTCCAGTTCGCCTCCGAACTGCAACCTCGTCCTCAGTAAGCTATCACTTGTCACCTGCCACCTAGTCTGTCCATCAAAAAACTGGATGAACAACCCAAGGTAATAAGAGGGAAACATAAAACTTTGAGTCAGACAACAGTTTTAGTAAGCGATAAAATAACTATCTAACATCATCAATAAAGAACATGAGAGTGGATAGATAAACATACCAATCTACCCACAAAACCAGAGAAGAACTCAACCCTATCTTCCCCACATTGGACAATGATAGCTTTACAACAACATTTCAACCATATATCCATGGAAACCAGAGCACCCATTCGATCATGGCAAAGCACTCATGACATCCAAATTATATATCTTATGTAAAACATCCAAATCTAAATCAACATCCCTCGAGCACTAGCCCACAGACCTAAACCAATATCAGACAAGTACCTAAAGGACATCTCATTCGACATTTTAAAATCTACATAAGACAGTTCAAACAAAGAAACTAATCAACCATGACAGACTCTGGCTATCACCCCCAATCCTGCTTCGAAACTATCGTTAATCGTATGATGGCCAACCTTGCCATATGTCAAGGGCTAATGATAACCCCAGTTCTAGCATAAACTCCATATGCCTTTCAACGATACATATGTTTGTCCAACCTTGACAATTAGGCCTTTCAACGATACCTCAGGTACTCGACCAACAATCTTTCAGTCTTTTAGATGCCTCTGTTGCACCCCTACTTTGAACCTGCTAGAACTTACAACAATAATAACTTTCTTGATCTTTGCATCTCTAGTTATCCAACCCGACGACTTTTCATAGCTGAAGCAACAATTATCCACCAACTCACGACCTTTGAGTTGTCACAACATTCGTTATTCTACACCGATCAACGAACACATTTTAACATTTGAATATTCCTACTTAAATCCACTTCGAAGTTTCAACCACAGCGTTTAAAGTCCACTGCGCTATTGCACGGGTTCGAGGGCTTGCCCCCGAATTTTTTTCCAGGCCCTTTTATTCAAATCTGGGTTGTACCCAAAAAATATAATTTTTCAGAAATGACCATGTGCGACCGACCCATTCTCTTAGAGTCGACCGACCCAAAATAAACAGACCGATCAAGCTTGACTGATTAGAATGTGCATGATCGACCCGTGCTACTCCACCTCGACAGACCCGATCCTTTCACCAAGAGATTGACCAACCAACTTCAACCCGACTGACCCGAAACCGCTAGACCTATCTCTCAACTCCACACATGACCGATCGACCCAAAGACTGGACGACCGACCCAACACTGGACGACCGACCCAACGCCTTCACATTACCAACCGACTAGCTTCAACCCGACCGACTCGAAACCACCAGACCGACCCGCATGAAGCCGACCGACCAGAACGCTTGTACTACACCATGTATTACACATTGTACTGCATGCTCGACCGATCGACAAGAAGAAGACCGACCCAAAACCTGCACCAGGCCAATCCAAGTCCAATTTCGACCAAAATTTCCCCAATTGACTATCCCAACGAAATCTATTCATCCAACTCATCAATTTCAACCATAAACATAATATGAAATCATTAACAACATGAATATGACGATTTTCGCCAAAGTTATGTAATTTACACCAAAATTATGATGAATGAACATATGAACAAAACGATGGATGTAACTTGCATAAACATATGAAAATACATGGAAATTACCAGTTTTAAGTTAATAGATTAGATCTTATGGCGATTCATATGAAATTTGACTTACCATGATGTAGATCTAAGGAAAATGGCTTGAATTTGATGAAAAACAAGATCAAACACTCATATGCTTAATTGAATCCGGTGTGAGGGATGCATATCACTCACCAGTTCTCTAAATAACCCAAAAGCAATGAATTATGATTACGGACAGCGAATAGTTTGACCCAAACTCTTCAGGTCGATGATCTCTCTCTTCGATTTGCGTAGATCTAGCCTCAAATGTTTGAGATCTTCAATTTTCTAAACTTTAATGGTGGAAAGGTGAAGAGAATGGAGGAATGGAGGAAAACTAGCTCTTCTAGATGAAGGAATGGAGAAAGTAAACTCTTTTCCATGCCTTTTACCCACTATTTATAGCCTCCCACCAGCCCACTAATGGGCCTCCTCAAATCATCCCATTATGGCTTTATAAACCTGAATAGCCAAATGTAAAACCTTAAAACAACGATTTCTCCCAGACCACTGAGCCAAATCTTTAATGTGACCACTCTACTGAAAGGGAATCATCATTTCCTTTCCAATAGCATAGGTCTCAACACCTGATTCGATCCGAGTCAAAAGTTAATCCTTGTACAAGACTGACATGGGAAAAATGGTTACAAACAAAATTGGTAAAAATTATGGACATGTCTCACATCCCCATAAGCAACATATTAAAATATGAGAATGATCCAACACTCGAGTAATAAAATAATTTTTTTTACAATCATTCGATACATAAAATGTGGGTTGTTACATTCTTCCCCCTTTAGGAATATCGCCTCCGAAATCCCAACAATCATAAGCAATCACAACAATTCTGCACGCTTATCATCCAGGAGCAGCCAATTCTATCACCCAAACTAGCAGCCATCAAGCTATGGATCCGTAGCCTTATTCAAGCACGCAGAATTCTAACACAAACACAATGGTACAAGCTACAATGATGTAAGGTGACACGATACTAATGGGTCGAACTGACGAAGAGTTCCAGATGGGTCGCCTTCATGCTCTCTTCTGTATCCCACGTACAACTGTCGCCATCCTCACTCCATTGTACCATGGCTAGCTTAACCGCCTTCCTCCTAAGCTATTTTGTGTCATTACCCACAACACAAAGTGGCTTACGAGGTCTCGCAATTACATTCTCTACTTCTAGATCTTCGTACTGCTTTGGAGATACCACCACATTAGAATCATGCATGAATTTCCTAGAAACAACACATAGAACACATTATGCACACACAACATCTTCTCGGGTAATTCCAATCTACATGTGAGCTTTCCGACTCACTCGACTATCGGAAATGGTCCAACGAACCTAGGAGCTAGCTTTCCTTTGTTTCTGAATCGAACCATATGCTTCAACGGTGAATCTTCACGAAAACCATATCGCCTACATCGAATTCTGAGCCTGACGATGCTTATCGGTGTAACTCTTCTAAAGATCTTGGGCTGCCTTCATTCATTGCCGAATGTTCTCGATACAATCTAAGGTCTCCCTAATCATCTCTGGTCCAAGTATCAACTTATCTCTAGTTTCTAACCAACAATCTAGAGAATTATATGGTCTTCCATACAACGTCTCGTATGGAGCCATCCTAGTGCTTGACCGGTAGTTATTATTGTATGCAAACTCTACTAGATGTAGGTGGTCTTCCCATGATCCCCCAAAATACAACACACAAGCTCTTAGGAGATCTTCCAAAACTCGGTTAACCCTCTCGGTTTGACCATCGGTTTGGGGATGACAAGTCGTACTAAGGTACAAATCGATTCCTAACGCTTCCTGCAAACTCTTCCAAAACCCACTCGTAAACAATGGATCTCGGTCACTCTCTATGCTCTTTGGGATACCATGGAATTGAGCTATCCTTTTCACATAAAGTTCAGCCAACTTCGATGCCGTCCTAGTCGACTTGAAAGGAATGAACCTTGCACTTTTGGTCAAGCGATCTACGAAGACCCAAATTCCTTTGTTTCCTGCCCTGGTTCTAGGAAGTCCATCGATAAAATTCATCGATATCTGCTCCAACTTCAACGTAGGAACTTCCAATGGCTGAAGCAATCCACTCGGCTTTTTCTGTTCAGCTTTTACCAACTGACAGTACATGCACTTAGAAATGAACTTTCCAATATCTCATTTCATCCCCTCCCAGTAGTAGAATCTCTTCATGTCTTGATACTTCTTATTACCACCGGGATGAATCGTCATCTTCGAGTAATGACATCTCTTAGAACCTCATCTCTCAATCCGTCGATATTAGGAACAACTAATCGCCCTTGCTTTCGAAGCTAACCTTCTCGATCGACTTTCGGCTCTTTATTCTATGGTTCCAGATTCTGGATAAACTCGACAATCTTCACATCTTGCTCTCGCCAATCCTTTCGATAATATTGGGTCTTATCGATAAGCTTGCCAACATTTCAGGTTCCAACTCACACCTTGGCCTGAAATCGAACCTTGCAAAATATTCGAGTCATTTCCATTCTGAAAACATCGCTCACAAACTTGCGTATCTTTGACTTAACATGTGTGCAACTGCATTACCCATGCTATGATTATAGGCTATACCAAAATCATACGATGCCAGAAACTTTAACCATCGTTGCTGCTGAAGATTCAAATCATTTTGGGAGAAATGATACTTCAATAACTTGTGATCCATGAACGACTCAAATCGAACTCGTAACAAGTAATGTCTGCACATCTTCAGAGCAAACACAATCGCTGCCAACTCCAAATCATGAGTTGGGTACTTCCTTTCATGCAGCTTCAGCTGTCGACTAGCGTAGGCCACAACCTTACCCTTCTGCATTAGTACTTCTACAAGCCCAGTACCACATGCATCGGTGTATACCACCATCTCTTCATTCCCACTCGTAATGGTCAAAACAAGAGCACTCGTCAGTCTTTCCTTCAGGATCCTAAATGCTTGTTACACTTTGCATCCCATGTGAACACTTGGTTTTTCTTCGAAAATCCTGTTAACGGTGCAGCTATCTTGGAGAAATCCTTGATAAACCATCAGTAATATCCTGCCAACCCAAGGAAACTTCTCACATCCGTCACATTATTAGGTCTATCCCTATTCTGGATTACTGCCACTTTAGCGGGGTCATCGGTATTCCATTTTCAGAGACAACATGGCCTAAGAACCTCACTTTGCTCTTCCAGAAGTGACACTTCAAAATTTAGCTCTCAGTGGATGCTTTCGTAAGACTTCCAACACAACTCTCATGTGCATCTTGCGCTCTTCCTTATTCTGGGAATAAACCAGAATATCATCCATGAACACAAGAACGAACTTGTTCAACTGATCTCTGAAAACTCTATTCATTAGATCCACAAAATACGATGGCTCATTAGTCAACCCAAATGGCATCACCAACCATTCGAAGAAACTGGATGGTGTGCTAAAAGCAGTCTTCGGCACACTATCCTTTGCCACTCTCAACTAGTGAAATCCTATTTCCAAATCCATCTGAGAAAACACTTAGCCCTCATAAAGTTGATCGAACAAGTCATCTATCCACGTCAATGGATAATTGTTCTTTTTAGTCACCTTGTTCATCTCACGATAGTCCACGCACAATCTTAACGAGCCATCTGCCTTGGTTGAAAACACGGCTGGTGCACCTCATTCTGAAACACTTCTCTGAATGAATCCCTTTCCTAGAAGGTCATGAACTTGCACCTCCAACTCTAGTTGTTCCTTAGGCACCATCCGCCTAAGTGGCAACCCTTTGACCTCATCAAAGACATCCTCATACTCTTTAGTGATCAACACAGATGACAAGTCTTCCTGTGGAATCCAAAGCGAATATAGATAGGTTACAAAGACCCTGTCTTCGGGCTTACATCTAATTAACACCTTTCGCCCTTCCACATCCCCGACTCTCACCTCTATCTTCTCACAATTCACCCTTGCCGCGTACCTCTTAAGCCAATCCATGCCCAAGATGATCCCAAACCCAGCGAAGTTAAGAACAAAGAAATCACACACTAAAGAGAAGCCATGACTTGACAATACTAGACTATGACACAACATGCATAAACTGGACGAACCCCCAACCTGATTAGTCACGATCAATATCTTATCACAAATCTCGGGTTCCAAACCCAAATCTCGGGTTCCAAACCCAAGCGGCACACAAGCTCATTGCAAATGAATGAATGCGATGCTCTAGTATCGAACAACACACGAACTAAAACACCATTAATTGAAAGAGTACCTTGGACGATGACGCCCTTTCCCTTCTCTACAGTAGGAGCTCTTAAAGAAGCTGGCACAACTTCCAAAGCATACGCCTTCACAACCTGCTTGCCCTTAGTTAATTCTGGGCAGTCTTTCTTCTCATGCCCATGCTTCCCACACTTGCAGCATTTCTTTTCAGCTTTGGGATTCTTGCACTCATCCGAGTAATGACCCTTCTATTAGCAGTTAAAGCAAATCACCACACTCTTTATCTTCTTATTGTCATCTTTTCCTTTATGTTGTTGATGCTTCCTCTTCTTATTATTTCCACCCTGTTGTGGTTTCTGAACTTCCTTGGTTGCAGCGACAACATTTGCTTCCTTAGGAAACAAGCTCTCGTGGAAAACAACTTTTTCCACAATCTTCTCAAATGGATCGTCAAGGTGATCCACCCACGGCCTTCCAGTATAGGTATCTAGACCCATGACAAACTTCTCGTTCTTCTAATAGGGTATGTCAATGTATGAACGAACATATATGGACAAGGCATCAAAACCAATAACATAATCAAGCACAGAACGACCATTATGCTTCAATTCCACAAATTTTTGAATAGTGTAGACTTCTGAGATGTGGAGATAAATTTTTCTTCAAACTTAGCTTGAATTGTTCCCATGAAATCTCTTCCTCTGAAGTCTCAAGTATAACCGAATTCCACCATTCCATGGCCCTGCCTTGACGCAAGATTTCTCTTAGTTGCATCATCTAAACTCAATTCTGCGAAAATACGGACACAAGAATCCATCCACCTCTGAACCTCTTCAGACGGTTCCGTTCCTTTGAATGGCTTTCCTCCTAGAGATGTATAATCTTTGCACAGCTTCGCAAAATTCACAACCCTAGGTAACTGAACACCTACATCTACCGTGGCAACCACTGAAGTGAGTACCCTTCGCATAAATGCCGGCATGGCTTCATACATGGTTGGGTAGTCTGGTGCACTGCCATTACCCTCCCCCCCAAGGCACAACCTCTTCCCGAGCAGTATGCCTCAAAGGACGTCGACTCATACTAAATCTGCAAATTAGAATGATCAGCCACTTGCAAGAAAAGCTGCTAAAGAAGTACAAACGCTACTATATTATATAGTATTATATAGCATATATCCAATTGAAATCTATAATTACGTCTCTTATACGTAATTATGTCCTCGAACTTTGGCTAAAGTCGTTAACCAGATCACTAATACCACATGTGACGACCGCCCACAACCCCTATACTAAAAAAGAGGAGTAATGCACTGAAAGGTGTGTCAGGCAACTGTGGACGATCATCATAGGTAAACAACAACATCGAAACCTATCATATTACTCACATCACAAGGATAAAATATAATAAAACATAAACAATAGGTAGAAATAATGGAGCATCGTATAACAAATTTTTGAAAATTTTCACAGCATCCTGAAAGGTTATCCATACATCATAGGAATATCGAAGTCTGTACATGAAGCCTCACTACAACACTCAGAGAGCAACTCAAACAGCAGAAACAGAAATACTAGATAGTAAGTAAGATATAGCTAGCCTCCTGCTCGTCTCCGAACTGCAACATCGTCCTCACTAAGCTATCATATGTCTCGTGCAACCTAGTCTGCCCATCCAAAAACCGAATGAACAACCCAAGGTAATAAGAGGAAAACATAAAACCTTGAGTTAGACTACAGTCTTAGTGAGCGACAAAAAAAACTATCTGACGTCATCAATAAAGTATATGAGAATGGATAGATAAACATACTAATCTACCCACAACACAAGAGAAGAACTCAACCTTATCTTCCCCACATCGGACAGTGATAGCCTTTACAATAACATTTCGACCATACATTCATGGAAACCAGAACACCCATTCAATCATGGCAAAGCACTCATGACATCCAAATTATATATCTTATGTATACCATCCTAATCGAATTCAACATCCCTAAAGCACAAGCCCTAGAGGCCTAAATCAATATCAGACAATTACCCAAGGAACATCTCCTTCAACGTTGGAAAATCTACATGAGACGGTTTAAACGAAGCATATAATTAACCATGACAGACTCTTGCTGTCACCACTAATTCTGCTTCGAAACCATCGTTAATCGTTTGAAGACCAACCTTTCCATACGTCAAGGGCTAATGGTAACCCCAATTCTTGCATAAACTCCATACGCCTTTCAACGATACGTATGTTTGTCCAACCTTGACAGCTAGGCCTTTCAACGATGCCCAAGATACTCGACCAGCAACCTTCCGGTCTTTTAGGTGCCCCTATTGTACCCCTGCTTTGAGCCTAGTAGAACTTACGACAACGATAACTTTCTCAGCCTTCGCATCTCTAGTCATCCAACCAGACGACTTTTCATAGCTCAGGCAACCTTCTTAAGCAGCCATTATCCACCAACTCATGACCTTTGAGTTGTCATAACATTCGTTATTCTACATCGATCAACGACCACATTTCAACACCTCGAATATTTCTACTTGAATCCACTTCGAAGTCTCAACCAGAGCTTTTAAAGCCCACTGCGCTGTTGCACAGGTTAGGGGGCTTGCCCCCGATTTTTTTTTCATGTCATTTTATTAAAATTTGGGTCGTACCCAAAAAATATAATTTTTCAGAAATGACCCTACACGACCGACCTATTCTCTTGGTGCCGACCGACCCAAAACAAATAGACCGATCAGAATGTGCACGACTGACCCATGCTACTCCACCTCGACCGACCCAGTCCTTTCACCAAGAGACAGACCGACCAGCTTCTACCCGACCGACCCAAAACCACCAGATCGGTCCCTCAACTCCACACCTGACCGACCGACCTGAAGCTATCTGACCGAACGATCCAACACTGGACGATCGACCCAACTCCTTCGCATTATCGACCGACTAGCTTCAACCCGACCGACATAAAACCATTAGACCAACCCGTATGAAGCCGACCGAGCAGAACGCCTGTACTACACCATGTACTACACATTGTTCTGCATTGTACTACATGCTCTACCGACCGACCAGACGAAGACCAACCCAAAACCTGCACCAGGCCAATCCAAGTCCAATTTCGACCAAAACTTCGCTAATCGACTATCTTGACGAAATCTATTCACCCAACTCATCAATTTCAACCATAAACATGATATGAAATCATTAACAACTTGAATATGACAATTTTCACCAAAATTATGTAATTTAAACCAAAATCATGATAAATGAACATATGAACAAAACGGTGGATCTAACTTTCATAAACATATGAAAATACATAGGAATTACCAGTTTTAAGTTACTAAATTAGATCTTATGGCAATTCATATGAAATTTGACTTACCATGATGTAGATCTAAGGAAAACAACTTGAATTTGATGAAAATCAAGATCAAACACTCATATACTTGACTGAATCCGTATGAGAGATGCATATCACTCACCAATTCTCCAAAATAACCAAAAGCAATGAATTATGATTCGGAATAGTGAAGAATTTGATCCAAACTCTTCAATTTGATGATCTCTCTCTTCGATTTGCATTGATCTTGCCTCAAATGTTGTAGATCTTTGATTCTCTAAGCTTTAGTGGTGGAAAGGTGAAGAGAATAGAGGAATGGAGGAACTCTAGCTCTTCCAAATGAAGGAATTAAGAAAGTAAACTTTTTGCCATGCCTCTTACCCACTATTTATAGCCTCCCACTAGCTCACTAATGGGTCTCCCCAAATCAGCCCATTATGGCTTTATAAACCTAAACAACCAACTGTAAAATGTTAAAACAACGATTCCTCCTAAACCGCTAAGCCAAATCTTTAATGTGACCACTCTACGGAAAGGGATTCATCATTTCCTTTCCAATGACACAGGTCTCAACACTTGATTCAATCCGAGTCAAAATATATCCCCTGTACAAGACTGATAGGGGAAAAATGGTCACAACAAAACTAGTAAAAAAATGGACATGTCTCACATCCCTATAAGCAACATATTAAAATATGAGCATGAACCAAATCTCGGAGAATAAAATAAAAATATTTTACGATCCTCCGATACGTAAAATGTGCGCTATTACATACACTTAGATCCATAAAAGGAACCAAATAAATAAAAAAAATGGTTTTTGTAAAGAATTGGGATATCATTCATGTACACTATAGGAATGATTATGGAAACTGAGACACTTAGGTGGTTTAGGTAAAAAGTGTGCAATGTAATTGGAAATGAAGAAAGACGTATCCCATATGTGAATGCTTTGGATTAGTGGGTTTGACAGATGAGCCTTATAAACTGTAAAAGAGAAAAACATACTAGGAAAATATATATTTGAGAGAAATAACTTTGGGGGAATATCTAGGTAAGTCTAGGAAATTTGGAAACCCACTTTGAGTCAAGCTTCACTGTTAACTTTTAAGAAGTTGAAAAAAAAACTTTTGTGTAATAGTTTATGATGTTTTCAAGTTTTGACGTTAAAAAGTTACAATTTTGAAATATTTACTAGATAAATTGTGTAGAAACAATTTTTGAAACAAAAAGTGGTATTTTTGATGTTTGAGAAAAAAATGTTAGTAACATATTTTAAAAGTACATATTGAGTTTTGAAATAAAATACGGTATATTTTGGAAATAGTGATTTCCTGTGAAATTTTTGTTTAAAATGAATTCTTTCAGAAAAAGGTGCACATTATGGAGCATGTATAGCTGGCTTGTTTTTAAACTACAGCGTATAAAAGAATTAAAAAGAAAAGCATAGAAAAGATTGCATTTTTGTTAAAAACTAAAATTTTTGGTTTAGAAAATTTAGAAGTTCTCAATTCTTTTGACAATAAGTTTTTATAATTGTTTTGAAATTTTGTTGGGTAGACAAAAAAGTTGTAAGAATTAAGAATAGAGTAGATGTTTGCACCTAGTTGTAGGTTATTGAGCTAACATTATAAACATGAATGGTAGTGGAACTGATAGAAAAGTAGTTGTCTTTGTCTACTCCATTTTTTGTGATTTGAAAAAAAAAAATGAATTGCCTTATTTTTGGGTTAACATATTTTTTATGGTTTGGCAAAGGAAAGTTCTAAAATAAAGTTTTGACACTTTAAATGGAATTATAAAGCCAAACCACATTTTTTTAAAGCATGGAGTAGGCAAAAGATTAGTACCTAAGGAAGACGAGAACATTTTGAGGCTATAAAGCAAATAACAAGGACTTTTTGGAACAATGGTAAGTTCCCGTAAAATGCGTAAGCATTATAGAGCCTAGGTTGTTGCGTAGAAAAAGTGTTAGTACACTGCAAGGACTAGTGGTGACTACTAGATAGTAAATGGGTAAGTAAGTTTTTAGATCATTTGGTTTGGACTTTTTTTTGTCAACGAGGACACGGTCCTAGGATACTTAGCCCTTGGTAGTAGCTGTGTAAAGTGCTTGTTTTCCTGTTTTAGTTAAAGAATTAGAAGGCTTAGTTGAAAAGCTAAACTTAGACCACTGGATAAAGTTAAATAAGGAAAGAAAAGAGTAATGGCATAACTAAAAAGGGAACAACAAATTTAGTAAAGCAACAAAATGACAGTTAAGAAAAATGGAAAAATTTGAGAAATGAGAATAAAAATGAAATTTTCCTAAATAAGTTGAAAAAAAATTAAAAACTGAGGAAACTTTCTTATGTGAACTGTGCTTGGATAGGAAAATAGGGAATCTTTATATAACCATAGCATAAAAATCCAAGTACAAAATAGAAAAGGTACATAAAAGAAAAATGGAAGATGTCAAGTTTTCCGTTTTCCACCTTTTTGTAACATGATATATTGAATTTAGAAAATTAGATTTTTCTAAAATTCGAAAATTAAAGTTGTTTGATAGGGTTTTGGATGCAAAAATTGGATGAATTGCATTCTTACTCTGTAAGAGTGTAGGAAATAATGGATGAAAAAGTATCTTGATTTTCAAAATATTGCATTCATATAGAAATTGCCAGTATGTTTAGGATGTGTGCATCATGTTTTCAGAAAGATTTTCAAGAAAAATCCGCACTCGTATAGGAGGTACCACTTAGGCATTCATTTCATTCATGTATTATTGTGTTGAATTACACCTTGCACAAGTGCACAAATAGTTGCAAAATTGGATGTACACATGATAGTTGTGAATTATGCGAGGAATCACTTAATTTTACCCTTATCAAAATTTCGGGGACGAAATTTCCTAAGGGTGGGAGAATGTAACACCCTCCTTTTTTAGTGAAATAAAAAAATTTGAAAATCTTTTAGAATTTTGTCATGGGATTATCATCATTGCATCCGTGGCGATTTTCTGATCAATTTAGACCTATGGATTGCAGAAAACAGTTTTAAGATAAAAAAGATATCTTTAAATGAAATATTTCAACAACCATGAAAAGAAGGTATGAGAAAATAACAATGACCGCCATTGTTTCTAGTCTTGTTAACAAAATCCTATGTAGTCCAGTTTGTAAGAGCATGTGACTTCCAAAGAGAGTGGCGCAAGTTCAATTCCCGCGGGTACCATATTTTTAATTATTTTAGAGGAACGAATAAAATAATACATGTTCTAAGGGAAAAAGATGTATAAATGCACACATAAGGAAAATTGTACATAAATGTGAATATAAAAATATATGTATACATGCATATGTAAATATATGCGCATGTATGTGCAAAAAATATACATATGAAAAAGAAATCCAAAATAAACCTGCAATCAATGAAATTGTGTAAGAATTAATTGACGGCATAACGACGTTCGAATTTTGAAAATTAAATAAAAGTTGTGTGTATATATACAATCAAATTCAAATGTTGAGATAAAATATGCATGTTAAGTGCTATAATCAATGCATAATAAATGGAAAATGGAGAAGAATTATGCTGAATTTGAAATAGAGTGCATAAAAAGGAATAAAACAACTAATTGATAACGTTATTAATTGCATTAATTAAGTGGTTATTAACAGGCAAGAAATTTGAAAGATTGCATGTGCATGCACACACATAAATTTGAATTTCAAATGTAACCGTGATTCATTGAAGGGATAAAATAAGTCAGGGAAAGACAAAAGATGCAAGAAGAAGAAATAAATAGGCAAATAAATAAATATTTAAACAAAAACATAAAATACAGTAACTACCGCACGCCTAGACCCGTATGGGTCGACCAAGTTGTGGCTAGGTCAACCTATGGGTCAACCCAAGGTGGCTAGGTCGTCCTACGGGTCGATCTAATGTTCAACCCAGGGCAGGTCCAGATCTGCCGTGTGATGTGTTTTTGCTTACGTGTGTAGTTGTAGTGACCCGCATTTTTAGCTGTTGAACAATTAATTTATTTAATTATTTAATATCGATTTATCGATATCGAGAATGTGAATTAAATAATATTGAATATTTAATTAATAATTATAATATAATAAAATATATTATAATGTCGAAATAGTGAAATTCACAATATCGTGTGAATTGAACAGCATACGAGATTTGGTGGAGTTTCGATTCGAAATATAATAACGATTTTTATTGAATCGACGACAGTTGAACGTATAGTTTATAATATATTTATAAACGAGCTCGAAATGGCGCTGCAGTTCGCTATTTGGCGATTTGAACTTCAACTGAATGTACAGGATTCGTTTTAAGTCGGATTTTTGTGAAACAAGAAACGTGTGGAGCTGGTGGAGTATATCTTTCTAGTGGAAGAGAAAAATCGGGATTTCGTCGTGTAGATTTTGTTTTATGTCCAAATCAAATATTCAGAAAAACAACGGCATATTCGTTTATGGCCATAACGGTTATTTGAGTGTATTTAAATATCGGTTTCGAATTTAGACTAGGTTCTTTTGAGATATATCAATAATTTAATTTTTAGAATTTTTTGGAAATTTTTAATTAATTAAATAAGTAACTTTTTATTTGGAGTATTTCGCACCCTGTAATCAACATTTCGGGGTTTCAGAGAATAAGCCAATCTACCGGTATTATTATATTTTTGGAATCATGATGCCCTGGTCGACACGACGGTAATGTTATTTCTGTCCATAGCGGTACGTACGTGATCAGAATATTATGTAGCGAGGTGCCTAAAACAAGTTGAATATATATAATTTTAATTCCCTACTCTAAAAAAAAAAAAAAAAAAATCTTAACTAGTTCTAGGCCAAAAAGAAGCCACGATCCCTTTTAAATCACAGCCATAAAAAAACGCGAGCAACAAAAAAATTATAATCTCCTATATAATAACGTTTAAAAATCCTCCTAAAACCTAATTTATTTTTCAGCCTCCGATCCATTTTTGGTTCTCAGCCGCCACGAAACTCCACAGCAAAACGTGGGTTTCGATTCTTCAAAAATCTCTAGAAAATTAGATTTAAATCCATAAATTACGAGATATAAACTCTCGGAACCCTTGCGAGGAAATCTTTCCTCCTATACCACTGCTGTATGTTGCGATGGAAATATGATGAGCTCGAATTTGAACGACGAGCTGATGGTTCATTTATCTCGAGATTTGTGGTATCGTTCTGATGTACGGTGGGAGTGCGGACGTGTATATCACATGATTTTCGTGGCTTCCTTGTAGCCGTACGATACCGAGCTATCGATGCGACGAGGGCTGAAGGATGGTGATGAAGCTGGTTGGGTTCTCTTAAGCTGGAACGCGGAGATCGAACGTGAGCATGGAGGAGTGTTAAGGGCAGTTGGTTTTCGGTTTCACTATGTTGAGCGGGATTCTGTTGTGCTGTTGGAAATGGAATGAATGGAGCTACAGCGATTTAATGAAGTACCAATAGGAGTATATGTTCATGGTTGGGTGAAGCAAAATTTTCAGTGAAGGAGATGGATGGAAGTTTACATTCGAAAAGGGGGTTTGCTGAAGAGAAGGGAAAAGTTGAGTGGATTTGTCAGAAACGTGAGTAAGGAGTTTGAAGGATTTTCGTTAAGGAATGGAGCGTGAGTTTGTTTTGGGAAGAAAGGGAATCAACGGTGCGGTCCGGGCTTTAAGAGGGAAACGGGCCTTGGATTTAAAAGTTAAGCCCATCTTTTGAAAAGGGAATTTTATTTATTTTATATATAAATAGTATTAACTTGTATAACGTATAACTTGATCATACGATATCAGATTGACGAACTGTAAGTTGCCTTGGGATCATATGGACGACGACTACCAAATGGAACTGACTGAAGGTGGATTGGTGCTCGTTTGAATTTATGGCGGAATAAACTGTTGATTCAAATCAAATGACAGTTTATCGTTCTTTAACGATGAACTGCAAATGTGAGTAAATCTCACCAACTCTAAACAGTTTATAATTTCATGTTGTATTGTTAGAACTGTTAAAATTGTCTGTTTGACTGTGTATTGATTGTTTGATTGAACTGCTAGTCAGTTAGTTAAATTTCTATATTGATTATGTTTAACAGAATATATCATATGGAACTGAAAGTGATGTTATCTATATTGTTTAACATCTGTGATGCAGGGAAACAGGTTGGAGGAATCCGACTGGATTCCTCAACAGTTATTTTATTGTTTTTCATATATTTTAATATATGATGTGAATTATAACCTGTTGCTGATTGTGTGTGTATGGACGATATTGAACTTCGTGATTTGATATGATTGAATACCATAACATACGGGATGTTGATAAAGAGATTTTCAAAGTGATATTGAAAACAGAGATATTTATAAATTGAAATATTTATAAATAAGGAATATTTATAAATGGGAATATTTATAAATAGGAGGTATTTTAAAAAGGAAATAAATTCAAAACATTTCTTTTTGAATGGAAAGGCCTGTGTGGCGGGTTTGGGGATTTTCCCGATGCTCCCGTTACAAAGGAGGTTATGGCGAATTTTCCCGGGAATTTAAGGAGTTAGAATATTTCAAGAATAAATTTGAAAAGGAAATATTTGTAAATCTATTTACAAATAGAATTGGAAAGGGAACATTTTAAAAAGGAATTCATTTTTTAAAATGTAAAACTGTTATTTAAAAGTAAATCTTTTCAAATGAATAAAACGTTGTTAAAAAAAGGAAATCTTTATAAAGTAAATAAAGTAAATCGAATATGGTATTCGAAGTTAGTTAATCGAATATAGACATTCGAAGTTAGTTAATCGAATACGGACATTCGAAGTTAGTTAATCGAATATGGACATTCGAAGTTAGTTAATCGAATATGGTATTCGAAAGTTAGTTAATCGAATAAGTTATTCGGAATGGGTTAGTCGAGTCGTTTTAGTCAAATAGAGTTAATCAGTTAGAGTTAATCAGTTAGAGTTAATCAGTTAGAGTTAACCAGTTAGAGTTAATCAGTTAGAGTTAATCAGTTAGAGTTAATCAGTTAGAGTTAACCAGTTAGAGTTAATCAGTTAGAGTTAATCAGTTAGAGTTAACCAGTTAGAGTTAACCAGTTAGAGTTAATCAGTTAGAGTTAACCAGTTAGAGTTAACCAGTTAGATTTAATCAGTTAGAGTTAACCGGTTAGAGTTAATCAGTTAGAGTTAACCAGTTGGAGTTAATTAGTTAGAGTTAATCGATTAGAGTTAAAACGAACTAGAGTTAATCAAATATAGTTATTTGAGACAGAGTTAGTCAAACATAGTATTCAGGGTAAGTTGCCATCTTGTACGACTGCTAGCGTAATTCGCAGGGCTGTAAATAGCCTACGGCGGTCGGATGTTTCCTGAGGGAGTCAGGCGTAACCATTGTGATCGCTGTGATCTAGAGTCAAGCGAATGGAGTTTAATCGAATATTAGTTATTCGATAAGAGTTAATCGAGTTGATCGAGTTGAGAAATAAGTTGAGTTGATCGGGTGGTTCGACCAAGTTAGTCGAGCCTAGTTAATCGAATCAAATTGGTCGAACCAAGTAAGTCGAGTTAAGTTAGTCAAGTTAGTCGAGCCTAGTTAATCGAATCAAATTGGTCGAACCAAGTAAGTCGAGTTAGTTGAGTCAAGTTAAGATTAGTCGAGTTAAGTTTGTCGAGTTAAATAAATCGATGTTAGTTTCATCGAAAGGAGTTATCGATGTTAGTTTCATCGAAAGAAGTTATCGATGTTAGTTTCATCGAAAGGAGTTATCGATGTTAGTTTCATCGAAGGGAGTTATCGATTATAGTTAAATCGAAGTGAGATTTTCAAATACGAGATATTTGAAAAGGAAGAGTCATCGAATATTAGTTATTCGAAGAGAGATTATCTAATATCGTTTATTCGAGAAGGAGTTAATCGAATATAGGTTATTCGAAGAAGAGTTAATCAAATAGAGATTTCTCGAAGAGAGTTAATCGGCGAATTTGATTATATCGAATTCGGGAAAGTACTTATACTTTCCAGTGTTTAAATAGAGATTTATTTATTTATAAATAAATAAGTGTTAGGTTAATTATTCACTAATAAGAATAGAAGTTATAATTAAAATTAGATAATTCGAAAGTAGGGATTATAACGTTATCGTTATAACCAATGTTTTAAATATAGAAGTGGACTAGTAAAATTGAATCCGAGAAAGACGTAAAGAAGTTGTTAAATATTAAAAGATAAACTTTGACCATTTCGAAGTTATAACGTTGTTCAGTTAAGGTCTGAGAGGTAATTATACCCCAACTTGAGTGACTTCCTTCTTAACTAAGAAATGGTAAGGTTTGATCGTAAAGGAGTTTTGGAAATGTTTTCCAAACGAGAATCAGAAATGTTTTCTGATAAAAGAAAATAAGAATTTAGAATATAGGGAAACAGGAGATAAGTAAATAAATGAACTAAAGAGATTTATGTTAAATGGTGTTTGTTCGATATAATTTCCATTTGGAAATAATATCGTTGTTTGCACACTTGTTTTTCTTTGATAGTTAACTCACCGACTATCGAAGTTTTGACCATTTTAACGTTGTTAATATGGAGAGACCGGTTGGATTATTATCCATAGAACCACTCTGTATTGGCATAAGCTTCGCGAATCATATATGCCAAAGATAATTGAAGACGGAGTAAAATGCAAGGGCTATCCTGTTTACAGAATAGTGCCTTCGGTTTGTCCAGTCCCAGGACAACTTGTATGGACGAAGGTCTGACAGAGTATATCCAATGGATCGCGTAAGTTGATCTGTTCAAAGTATTCACATTTGGTGGCGGAGGAATTCGTTTCTCTTAGCTGTATACCCGTGTTATTTTTGGATAAGTCAATTTGTGATTTGGCGGGTATGACGATGTGATGTTCTAAGTGAATGAAGATGAATGTCTGACAGAGTATTTCCAGAAAGGTCACGTACATTGATTTCTTCAACCGTACCAAGAGTGGAAGCGGAGAAGGAAACTTCTTTAGCTAACACGTAATGTACTGTTGTAGACGTCAATTAGTGATTTTCGATGGATTTGACAATGTAGCATTCGAAGTGAATCTGATGTAATGATAAAGCGTAGCTTCTAGCCTCATCAACCGGTAAATGACAGAAATCCGGCAGGCAGCATGGCTAAGTCGGTCGCACCGAAGTAGGGTGTATAATCACCTATCTAGTGAATATTCATTTGTTTCTTAAATCTATCAATGCTGTCCCATATATATATATATACGGGAACGGTTGCTGATCCCAACCGTTGGTGATGTACATTCGATACACTCAAGCGAAATGAGTGGTCGGTCATGTGTGGCTGAGTTGCAAGATGTTCTTGTTGAACTCCAGTGTATCGTTCCTAGAGTACACTGATCGGAAGGTGGTTCCATACCTTGTCATAGTTGGGAATCCAATCATCCAATACGTGCTTGCGGTTTTGATTGTATACTATATATGTAGTAACGTGAGATGCAAGCGTTTCTGCTAGATTGATATTTATTTGTACTTAGACATTATTATAATATCAGAATGATATTGCTTTGAAAAGTTATTTGGATTCTCATAAGGGAAAAACCCGTTCCGTATTCACGGCGTGGTCTTATGAGGTATCATATACCTGTTTTAAATGATTTGAGTTTATTCACACCAGTCCCATGACTGACCCGGAGTTTATTTGTTGTTTTCCCTAAACTCTTGGGTGCCTAAATTTGTACGGGCAGTCAAGTAGTCGGGATTTTACAGATACACTTGGAGAGCTTGGAGCAGGAGGCTTCAGGATTCTATAGCTATTATTATTTCCGCTGTTGTTGTAAGTGATGTACTCTGATAAGTGTTATTGTATACATATACTGATGTTATTTCAAAGATATGTTATGTTATATTTTATTCGTTCCGCTGTGAGATTCGTGTTTACTCTGATGATGATGTTCTTCTTCTTCTTCTATTCTATAAGTTCTATCTTATCTATCCTCACCCTCTGTCTTCTTTCTATTAGTTTCTTGAATTTCCAGTGCGATTTGGGTTGGACTTGTGTTATTTAGTCAGCTCAAATTCCCCCGGAAATTCGGGTTACTACAGTTGGTATCAGAGCGAGGTTTAGTTATTACCTTGGCTCTGTGGCGTGATTCAGTAGAGATAGGATTAGTAATACCCTAGACTGAGTTTGAGTGTATATATACGAGTGCGTATTTGTATTTGATATAAAAATGGTTTTATATTGTGGAGATTCATTGGCTGAGTTGTTTATGAGTTCTGGTCGATCAGTTTGATCCACTGTATCGGTAGGAGTAAATAAACACTTGAATACGATGGACCGACACAGTATGGATATGTAATATATTATCATATATTAGATATATTGGTTGTAACTATAATCGAGTAAGATTATAACATGTGAAATGATTATATATAACCAATCAGAATTCATATAAGTAAAGTATATGAAATAAGATGAATTAAATCTGAATTTAATCAGATTGGAATTAAAATAAGGAAATTTTAAGTTCCGGGGAGATTTTGAAAACGTTTTTCAAACTGAAGGTGATATAGTATTGAACTCACTTCGATAGCTGGAAAATAGATTCTGATGATGAATCGCGACATCATCAGTGTTCATTTTCGAGTTCTAAGTGACGGATTACTACAAAGGTTTTTGTTTTTGAATTGTTTTGAGAAAACAAGTTGTTTAGAAATTCAAATGTTTTGAATTGGTATTATGATTTCAAATTGATTTGAAATAGACCCAGGAAATTAAGTTTCGGAATTTAATTTTAACTTATGAAGTTAAATAGAATAGATAGTAGAAACAAATTGAAATATTAACTTGAACTGAGTTAAATAGAATTGAATTGGATTAGAGAATAATCTGTTATGGAATTGGGTTGATGAGTTAAGAATTTGAAATTTGATATTCGGGTTCGAATGAAATTTGATTTGGTTTTGAGGATATGAACTGATTGGAATTTGATGGAAATAACACTGGTATATGCTGAGTTGATAGCATATGGAAGTGATAGAGTTGATATTCCCGACAAAAAGGTACCAGTTTATATTATATATGGATATGAGATTTATGAGCCGAATTGGCAAGCCGCTTGGCTGTTTGATTTTCTTTTGGGTTAAAGAAGGCCCAGAGAGGCGAGTTGGAGTTTGAGATATTGACCAGTACAAAGGAGGTGCTAGCGAAATTTTTTGAAAAGTTAAGGCGTTAGAAAATTTTCAAAATTTTTGAAAATTTAGTTAGTCGGAATAAATTAATATTTTAGTCAATATTAATTGGTTCAGTTGAAACCGGAGATAAGAGGTTAACAGATAAATTTTTACCCAGTAGATAGGGTCGTCCCCTAGCTTAGCAATTTCGAGGACGAAATTATTTTAAGTGGGGAAGAATGTAGTGACCCGCATTTTTAGCTGTTGAACAATTAATTTATTTAATTATTTAATATCGATTTATCGATATCGAGAATGTGAATTAAATAATATTGAATATTTAATTAATAATTATAATATAATAAAATATATTATAATGTCGAAATAGTGAAATTCACAATATCGTGTGAATTGAACAGCATACGAGATTTGGTGGAGTTTCGATTCGAAATATAATAACGATTTTTATTGAATCGACGACAGTTGAACGTATAGTTTATAATATATTTATAAACGAGCTCGAAATGGCGCTGCAGTTCGCTATTTGGCGATTTGAACTTCAACTGAATGTACAGGATTCGTTTTAAGTCGGATTTTTGTGAAACAAGAAACGTGTGGAGCTGGTGGAGTATATCTTTCTAGTGGAAGAGAAAAATCGGGATTTCGTCGTGTAGATTTTGTTTTATGTCCAAATCAAATATTCAGAAAAACAACGGCATATTCGTTTATGGCCATAACGGTTATTTGAGTGTATTTAAATATCGGTTTCGAATTTAGACTAGGTTCTTTTGAGATATATCAATAATTTAATTTTTAGAATTTTTTGGAAATTTTTAATTAATTAAATAAGTAACTTTTTATTTGGAGTATTTCGCACCCTGTAATCAACATTTCGGGGTTTCAGAGAATAAGCCAATCTACCGGTATTATTATATTTTTGGAATCATGATGCCCTGGTCGACACGACGGTAATGTTATTTCTGTCCATAGCGGTACGTACGTGATCAGAATATTATGTAGCGAGGTGCCTAAAACAAGTTGAATATATATAATTTTAATTCCCTACTCTAAAAAAAAAAAAAAAAAATCTTAACTAGTTCTAGGCCAAAAAGAAGCCACGATCCCTTTTAAATCACAGCCATAAAAAAACGCGAGCAACAAAAAAATTATAATCTCCTATATAATAACGTTTAAAAATCCTCCTAAAACCTAATTTATTTTTCAGCCTCCGATCCATTTTTGGTTCTCAGCCGCCACGAAACTCCACAGCAAAACGTGGGTTTCGATTCTTCAAAAATCTCTAGAAAATTAGATTTAAATCCATAAATTACGAGATATAAACTCTCGGAACCCTTGCGAGGAAATCTTTCCTCCTATACCACTGCTGTATGTTGCGATGGAAATATGATGAGCTCGAATTTGAACGACGAGCTGATGGTTCATTTATCTCGAGATTTGTGGTATCGTTCTGATGTACGGTGGGAGTGCGGACGTGTATATCACATGATTTTCGTGGCTTCCTTGTAGCCGTACGATACCGAGCTATCGATGCGACGAGGGCTGAAGGATGGTGATGAAGCTGGTTGGGTTCTCTTAAGCTGGAACGCGGAGATCGAACGTGAGCATGGAGGAGTGTTAAGGGCAGTTGGTTTTCGGTTTCACTATGTTGAGCGGGATTCTGTTGTGCTGTTGGAAATGGAATGAATGGAGCTACAGCGATTTAATGAAGTACCAATAGGAGTATATGTTCATGGTTGGGTGAAGCAAAATTTTCAGTGAAGGAGATGGATGGAAGTTTACATTCGAAAAGGGGGTTTGCTGAAGAGAAGGGAAAAGTTGAGTGGATTTGTCAGAAACGTGAGTAAGGAGTTTGAAGGATTTTCGTTAAGGAATGGAGCGTGAGTTTGTTTTGGGAAGAAAGGGAATCAACGGTGCGGTCCGGGCTTTAAGAGGGAAACGGGCCTTGGATTTAAAAGTTAAGCCCATCTTTTGAAAAGGGAATTTTATTTATTTTATATATAAATAGTATTAACTTGTATAACGTATAACTTGATCATACGATATCAGATTGACGAACTGTAAGTTGCCTTGGGATCATATGGACGACGACTACCAAATGGAACTGACTGAAGGTGGATTGGTGCTCGTTTGAATTTATGGCGGAATAAACTGTTGATTCAAATCAAATGACAGTTTATCGTTCTTTAACGATGAACTGCAAATGTGAGTAAATCTCACCAACTCTAAACAGTTTATAATTTCATGTTGTATTGTTAGAACTGTTAAAATTGTCTGTTTGACTGTGTATTGATTGTTTGATTGAACTGCTAGTCAGTTAGTTAAATTTCTATATTGATTATGTTTAACAGAATATATCATATGGAACTGAAAGTGATGTTATCTATATTGTTTAACATCTGTGATGCAGGGAAACAGGTTGGAGGAATCCGACTGGATTCCTCAACAGTTATTTTATTGTTTTTCATATATTTTAATATATGATGTGAATTATAACCTGTTGCTGATTGTGTGTGTATGGACGATATTGAACTTCGTGATTTGATATGATTGAATACCATAACATACGGGATGTTGATAAAGAGATTTTCAAAGTGATATTGAAAACAGAGATATTTATAAATTGAAATATTTATAAATAAGGAATATTTATAAATGGGAATATTTATAAATAGGAGGTATTTTAAAAAGGAAATAAATTCAAAACATTTCTTTTTGAATGGAAAGGCCTGTGTGGCGGGTTTGGGGATTTTCCCGATGCTCCCGTTACAAAGGAGGTTATGGCGAATTTTCCCGGGAATTTAAGGAGTTAGAATATTTCAAGAATAAATTTGAAAAGGAAATATTTGTAAATCTATTTACAAATAGAATTGGAAAGGGAACATTTTAAAAAGGAATTCATTTTTTAAAATGTAAAACTGTTATTTAAAAGTAAATCTTTTCAAATGAATAAAACGTTGTTAAAAAAAGGAAATCTTTATAAAGTAAATAAAGTAAATCGAATATGGTATTCGAAGTTAGTTAATCGAATATAGACATTCGAAGTTAGTTAATCGAATACGGACATTCGAAGTTAGTTAATCGAATATGGACATTCGAAGTTAGTTAATCGAATATGGTATTCGAAAGTTAGTTAATCGAATAAGTTATTCGGAATGGGTTAGTCGAGTCGTTTTAGTCAAATAGAGTTAATCAGTTAGAGTTAATCAGTTAGAGTTAATCAGTTAGAGTTAACCAGTTAGAGTTAATCAGTTAGAGTTAATCAGTTAGAGTTAATCAGTTAGAGTTAACCAGTTAGAGTTAATCAGTTAGAGTTAATCAGTTAGAGTTAACCAGTTAGAGTTAACCAGTTAGAGTTAATCAGTTAGAGTTAACCAGTTAGAGTTAACCAGTTAGAGTTAATCAGTTAGAGTTAACCGGTTAGAGTTAATCAGTTAGAGTTAACCAGTTGGAGTTAATTAGTTAGAGTTAATCGATTAGAGTTAAAACGAACTAGAGTTAATCAAATATAGTTATTTGAGACAGAGTTAGTCAAACATAGTATTCAGGGTAAGTTGCCATCTTGTACGACTGCTAGCGTAATTCGCAGGGCTGTAAATAGCCTACGGCGGTCGGATGTTTCCTGAGGGAGTCAGGCGTAACCATTGTGATCGCTGTGATCTAGAGTCAAGCGAATGGAGTTTAATCGAATATTAGTTATTCGATAAGAGTTAATCGAGTTGATCGAGTTGAGAAATAAGTTGAGTTGATCGGGTGGTTCGACCAAGTTAGTCGAGCCTAGTTAATCGAATCAAATTGGTCGAACCAAGTAAGTCGAGTTAAGTTAGTCAAGTTAGTCGAGCCTAGTTAATCGAATCAAATTGGTCGAACCAAGTAAGTCGAGTTAGTTGAGTCAAGTTAAGATTAGTCGAGTTAAGTTTGTCGAGTTAAATAAATCGATGTTAGTTTCATCGAAAGGAGTTATCGATGTTAGTTTCATCGAAAGAAGTTATCGATGTTAGTTTCATCGAAAGGAGTTATCGATGTTAGTTTCATCGAAGGGAGTTATCGATTATAGTTAAATCGAAGTGAGATTTTCAAATACGAGATATTTGAAAAGGAAGAGTCATCGAATATTAGTTATTCGAAGAGAGATTATCTAATATCGTTTATTCGAGAAGGAGTTAATCGAATATAGGTTATTCGAAGAAGAGTTAATCAAATAGAGATTTCTCGAAGAGAGTTAATCGGCGAATTTGATTATATCGAATTCGGGAAAGTACTTATACTTTCCAGTGTTTAAATAGAGATTTATTTATTTATAAATAAGTGTTAGGTTAATTATTCACTAATAAGAATAGAAGTTATAATTAAAATTAGATAATTCGAAAGTAGGGATTATAACGTTATCGTTATAACCAATGTTTTAAATATAGAAGTGGACTAGTAAAATTGAATCCGAGAAAGACGTAAAGAAGTTGTTAAATATTAAAAGATAAACTTTGACCATTTCGAAGTTATAACGTTGTTCAGTTAAGGTCTGAGAGGTAATTATACCCCAACTTGAGTGACTTCCTTCTTAACTAAGAAATGGTAAGGTTTGATCGTAAAGGAGTTTTGGAAATGTTTTCCAAACGAGAATCAGAAATGTTTTCTGATAAAAGAAAATAAGAACTTAGAATATAGGGAAACAGGAGATAAGTAAATAAATGAACTAAAGAGATTTATGTTAAATGGTGTTTGTTCGATATAATTTCCATTTGGAAATAATATCGTTGTTTGCACACTTGTTTTTCTTTGATAGTTAACTCACCGACTATCGAAGTTTTGACCATTTTAACGTTGTTAATATGGAGAGACCGGTTGGATTATTATCCATAGAACCACTCTGTATTGGCATAAGCTTCGCGAATCATATATGCCAAAGATAATTGAAGACGGAGTAAAATGCAAGGGCTATCCTGTTTACAGAATAGTGCCTTCGGTTTGTCCAGTCCCAGGACAACTTGTATGGACGAAGGTCTGACAGAGTATATCCAATGGATCGCGTAAGTTGATCTGTTCAAAGTATTCACATTTGGTGGCGGAGGAATTCGTTTCTCTTAGCTGTATACCCGTGTTATTTTTGGATAAGTCAATTTGTGATTTGGCGGGTATGACGATGTGATGTTCTAAGTGAATGAAGATGAATGTCTGACAGAGTATTTCCAGAAAGGTCACGTACATTGATTTCTTCAACCGTACCAAGAGTGGAAGCGGAGAAGGAAACTTCTTTAGCTAACACGTAATGTACTGTTGTAGACGTCAATTAGTGATTTTCGATGGATTTGACAATGTAGCATTCGAAGTGAATCTGATGTAATGATAAAGCGTAGCTTCTAGCCTCATCAACCGGTAAATGACAGAAATCCGGCAGGCAGCATGGCTAAGTCGGTCGCACCGAAGTAGGGTGTATAATCACCTATCTAGTGAATATTCATTTGTTTCTTAAATCTATCAATGCTGTCCCATATATATATATATACGGGAACGGTTGCTGATCCCAACCGTTGGTGATGTACATTCGATACACTCAAGCGAAATGAGTGGTCGGTCATGTGTGGCTGAGTTGCAAGATGTTCTTGTTGAACTCCAGTGTATCGTTCCTAGAGTACACTGATCGGAAGGTGGTTCCATACCTTGTCCTAGTTGGGAATCCAATCATCCAATACGTGCTTGCGGTTTTGATTGTATACTATATATGTAGTAACGTGAGATGCAAGCGTTTCTGCTAGATTGATATTTATTTGTACTTAGACATTATTATAATATCAGAATGATATTGCTTTGAAAAGTTATTTGGATTCTCATAAGGGAAAAACCCGTTCCGTATTCACGGCGTGGTCTTATGAGGTATCATATACCTGTTTTAAATGATTTGAGTTTATTCACACCAGTCCCATGACTGACCCGGAGTTTATTTGTTGTTTTCCCTAAACTCTTGGGTGCCTAAATTTGTACGGGCAGTCAAGTAGTCGGGATTTTACAGATACACTTGGAGAGCTTGGAGCAGGAGGCTTCAGGATTCTATAGCTATTATTATTTCCGCTGTTGTTGTAAGTGATGTACTCTGATAAGTGTTATTGTATACATATACTGATGTTATTTCAAAGATATGTTATGTTATATTTTATTCGTTCCGCTGTGAGATTCGTGTTTACTCTGATGATGATGTTCTTCTTCTTCTTCTATTCTATAAGTTCTATCTTATCTATCCTCACCCTCTGTCTTCTTTCTATTAGTTTCTTGAATTTCCAGTGCGATTTGGGTTGGACTTGTGTTATTTAGTCAGCTCAAATTCCCCCGGAAATTCGGGTTACTACAGTAGTTCAGATTTTAAGGTATTAATTTAGATGGATTAGAACTTTTTGTGCACCTATAAATAAACTAGAAGGGCCTAGCCTAAATCTCAATATTTCTGAGGTGCTGTCTGAGTTCCTCAATTCTCTTCAGAAAATAGAATAATTAGTCTTAGGAAATTCTGATTCATGATTTGGAGGGAGAGAATATGAAACGACCCAAACTTTCCAGTAAAGGAAAGCTCGGATTGTTTTGAGAACAATACACATCAGAACACAAACAGAAGAACATTTTATTGTTGTTACAACAATTACATCAGAGTACAAGAATATTCCAGAGTATGAATGAATATTATACATAGGAAATAGAATATCAGAGTTTAAATTGCATTTAAATAGCAGTGGAAAAATAATACAAAAAATAGCTGAAAGAAATACACGGATACATAGCCTTCCGAATATCGCTTCAGCTGTAGACCAGGATCCTGTGAATATAATATCTGCAAAACCAAAACTACTGGCTGCCCGTGTGGAAAAATATGGGCACCCAGAGTTTAGGTTAAAACAATAAACTCCAGGTTAGTCATGGGACTGGTATGAGAACTCAAAAAAAGTTACTTTGCATTGATTTTAAAGTTAGGTAATTCAAGGGACTACGCCGTTAAGGCGGAACGGGTTTATCCCCAAGAATACCAGTGCATGGAATAAACAGCGCAATGCTTTTTGAAAAAGTGAAGCTATTATAAGACTCAGGTCCCATCACACAATGCAACGCAAGCTGGAGAATAGAGTTTTCCCTAATAGTAACCAAATATGCTTGATATGCGAAATTTCATCTTTTATTATTACTATAAGTGAAGAAATCAACTTCGAATATAAATGTATCAATCATAGGCGGCATGGGTACCATATATCATGTCGCCATACTAGTTCTACAGTCAAAACCGAAATATCGTATTGGAAGTTGGATTTCCATCTATGAACCAATGCAAGGCGCAATACTTCCGTTTCGAGGCACTCTAGCCAATGCCTCAGGCTTCAGCCGCAACTGTACCTAGGTAACATGTAGGGCTGGTCCACACGAAATGAATTCATAATTCCTAAGCATGCGTTTCCCCACCCTATGGGGCGTAAATGAGCTAAATGACTCCATCGGCTCCCGCTGTAGCCGGATATATCCGAGGCGTCACTTTATCCATCAAGTAATAATAAGCAACATCCACATGAGTAAAATGCCAGGGCATGCAAAATGATGACACCACTCCTAGCTAGAAAGAAACGCAATGCCCTCCCTGCTGTTCTCTCCCATTTCTGGTTCATACTGGGGTGTGAGGCTCGTGAAGTAACGATATACACAAAGCTATGCTAATTAAAGCTATGCTTTGATCATCAACCATAAGGCTCTGCTTTTCAACAAAAGCCTTGATCATTTGCAACTTAGCATGCCACATTGTCAGTCCATACCATACATTGATTTCTGCCAACATATAACCTCTAAGCTCGTACGTCTCAGAGAAGGATGTTAAACAAGAGAATAAATTCTCCGACACCAAATAGATACATATTTAGCAGAGATCAATGAATACAGCCTAACGGAATACAACGTCAGACATACCATCCATTTACAAGTCCGTTATGGGTCTGAACGAAACCATATCCGGTAGATCTCCAAATACGTCTGAATGATCACCAATTTTTCGCTCATCTTGGGTGTACGGTCTAATCAATATATCAATAATCATCCATTCGATATGGAAATTTCCTGGTCTTCAATGACCGTCTTCATCATCGATCTTCAATCGTCGTATGAATTATTCAAAATATGTTAAACTCGATCTTTCTAAATAATTTATGCAATTTAAAATCATGTGCTTTAAAACACAACCAACGCCTCATTCCAATCAAGAATATTCTTTGATTTTAATTTAAACCAAATTAAGGTTTATTCAACTAGTCGGGATTAACACCTTACTAAAGTAATCATTTATTAATATCCCATTCCCAACCTATACAACCCATGAAGTAAAACTGGGGGTACTCCATGTTTAGCACCCAATGTATTACGGTAAACTTAATTACCGTTTTATCGTTCAAATCTAATTAAAGATTTAACTATCGCTTGGAGTAAAACTGGTGGCACTCCATTATCGTTCGTTTCTTGAATTATGTAAATTTAATTACTTTTATCCTCATTCAATCCAATTAAATATTTATTAAAACTATATTTAGTTTTAATCTTCAAGGATCATTATTTAATGATTATTTGACTTTCAAGAAATAATCTTGCCTTTAACTGGGTTAAAGAACAAATGTCGCTTCAAAACATCATGCACAATAAACCCAAATTATATTCCAATTTAATATATTAATTTGAAAACTTCTCTTTAGAATATCTTGTTAAATCTTAATTAAAAGATTTATGAATTATCCATCTAAATTTCATCGTCAATCGGGTTTTAAGAGCTAATGTCATTTGAAAACATTGTTCACAATCAACCCAAAAGTCAGTTTCACTAAATTTTCAATTATGTTTAACAATTGGAATTCTTATTTAAATCTTAATTAAAAGATATATTCTTTCTCAAATAGGTTTAAGAACAGTGTTATTTAAGACACCACTCACGCCAAACCCGAATTCTAATTAGAAATTAAATATCGTGCTTTGAATAGAAATTATATCGATTTATGTTCAATATCAAATTCTGAAAACTAACATATACCAAATCAAGAATAATGATATTAATATCTTCCAAATTCCCACAATACTATCCGTATAATCACAGAATCCAATACTAAAATAATCCGAAGATTATTTCCATTCAAATCCATTCCAATATACGTATTGGAAAATCTTGGTTTTATTAAAACCATTTAAATCCTTTTATTTATTTTAATTAATTTATTAAAATAAATAAATAACTAATTATGATAAAGATATCTTTTATCTCTATAAACTTGGAATTTTTCATCAAAAACCTTTTTAAATCATTTATTATGATTTTACATAATTTTCCATATTTTTGATAATTCTATTATTGCTCGTATAGTCGGTTTCCAATAACAGCCACCGAACTACACTTACATCGACCTTTTATGAAATTGATTTGGACATATCTCCAAATCTTACCATTAGATTTCAAATCTCTTATATTCATTGGAAATATCTTTTCGATACGAACCCAACGGTTCCGCTTTTAGGAGAATCCGACGGTCGGATCTCCTTTTACGCCAATTTAAAGTTAATGGTCGAAATTCGCAAACGGTCGCTGCGCGAAACTTTCTATTCAAACCATTATAAATGTATAATATATATATATTTCATCGATTTCCTTTCTAAACATATTCTAAAATGTTTATAAATTCATTTATAAAACGATTCCAACTTTTATTTCAATTTTAAATCCAAAATGAATACTCTATCTATTATCATATTAAAATAATATTATTTCCAAAATATTAAGTTTGAAATTAGCTCGTTTAATGTTCATTATAAAATGGATAAAATAAATCGATAAACATGTTCGGGTTAAAATGGCATTGCTATTTAAAACAGATTAAATAGCCCAACTCATTATCTTATTCATTATATTTTATACTGGGCCAGACCTCCCACATTAAGCCTGCGACTTGTGGATGCTATATATGCCGGTTGGTTCCGGGCAGACTTATCTCACAAGTTGGGCTTAACCTCGTGTCATGGCCCGTTTCGTATTTGCGCGCTTGGACCCCTCACATTAGGTTCAATATTTGTGGCTGCTGGACATGCCGGGTGTGTCCGGGCAGACTTATACCACAAATGTAACCTAACCTCGTGTCCAAGTACAATTATAATTAATTCGTTGAAAATATTATTTTAAAATATTCTTTTAAGAAATAATATGATCTTTACATTAAATTGTTACAAATTTTATAAAACCCTTTGTTTTCGAATATCCTAACTCACATTTCAATTTTTAATGAAAAATTGAACTTTCTATATTATTATTATATTATAATAATAATCTTTTCAGAATGTTCAAATTTTGAAATCAAACCTTCTTATCTTAACATACTGACCGTAAAGATGTAATCTTTTTAATCGAATCCTTTTTATTATAACTTTTAAACAATAAAGATATAATCTTTCTAATTCATACGTCAATTAATTCCATTAACTGAATATTAAATTAAAATATTCCTTTAATTCAAAATTGGAATGAGACCCAATCCATTACCATATAATTTTAATTATATGGATTTCAAACATTGCATTAATTCCATAATAATGATAAAACATTCGATAACAGCCAAAGTGCATTTTAAATTAATCACAAGGGCGATGTGTAGATAGAATATCAACCCAAGACCCGTGTAGGGTTTCAACCAACACAAATTCAAATAATATATTATTAATTGTGCTTTTGGATGACGTGTGAAAATTTATCGTCCAATCAACATAAACAAGTCAGACAACTTGTAAATGGCAGTGTAAACATGTTTTAAATATCATAAATGCCATAACAACATGTTACATATTTCAAATTTCAAACAATTCACAACAGTCATCCAAATCAACTTTTATCCAACAAACAATAATTCCAACACAGATAATTAATTAATATTTTAATAATAAAAATAAATAACTATTCAAAAAATTGAGTGAGATAAAGGTTCTCATCTTTGCCGGCTTTAAATTGACGGTTCGAGACCAATTTTGGCCCAAAATCTAATATGCTTTAAAATTGACAAAATTAATGTCTACTCGAAGCTCTCGACCCCTTGATCGCAACAAATCCTGTTTCGTGCGATTTTGAGTTCGTTACAAAAAGTTATGAATTACTGAAGTTTGAAATAATTAAACAGTTATTTAAATTGCGAAAAATACCCAAAATTCCAAAGTTCTCCAAACTGGAAAAAATTAGTTTCCACGCAAAGATCTCGTCGCCACGATCGCGTCGGATCTGAAATCATTAGATTCTGAGTTCGTATGAGAGAGTTAACAAGTTACGAAGTTTGAAAATATAATTAAATTAATTAATTTAAAATATAAACCCTGTTCTTATTTACCCCAATTTTCAGAACGGCCGTTCCAAATGATCGGAGCTCCATCGCCGCAGCTACAGGCAATTTTCGGACGACTGTACCCTACTGATACCTTGCCCTTCACCTGACGCGCCTCCGCCCGAAGACCCGCCCCACGGCCTGCCGCCGATCAGCCGGAACCAGCTTCGCCCCCAATTCCAGTTCGACGGCGATTGTGCCGCCGCCACGTCGAACCACAGTTGCTGACCGCCGCCAATCGCCGTCGCGCCTCCCCGATCCTCTTTCCTTCTTCGACCACTATTGTCCATTGCCTCTGACGATCGGAATCCGACCATATGTATTTCCAGCTTTCTGATTTTGCAGTTCTCTGATCATCTCGATTTTCGTGCCAATCCGACAACAAAGTTGTCGAGCACTCCCTCCTCTACAATTTCTCCAATTGCGCCATCAACTAATTCTTCACGGTTTGATCAGAATTCGCCAAAATTCGAGAGTCATTTTCTGGCTTTGACCATCGATTTCGGTGAATCCGTGCGACAATAAGTTCTGAATTTTTTGTGGTAGGTAGTGGTTATTGAGATGAACAAAACCCAGAAAGGGTTTGACCTGATTTTGTTCTGATTGAGAGATTTAAATTATTGAAGTTTCAGGGTCTTTTGTGCAAAGAAATTTTAGTGGAGAAGTGAGCCGCCATGAGAGAGATGAAGAAGGGGACTAGAATTAGGTCTAGAGAAATGGTTAGGGTGGGATTATTAGATATTATATAGAGGTTGTTAAATTTTAATTAAGTTCATGTGTAATATAACCCATTTAATTAATAACTCATATGTTCTATTATTTTATTATTTTAAGTCCTTTTCAGTGTTTTTAAATCCGTACGAATACATACGTCTTTAAATTTTGCTAAAAACTGGAACATAACTATTTCTCGATAATAAGAATCCAAAGAAACTGGTTTCATTGAATTCTGAGTCCGTACGAATTATTAATGAATTTTTAAACTCTAAAAATTAACCGTTTTCAATGAAAAATAAAAAAAGACCACATACTAGCTCCAAAAATTACGAATTTTGGAATCTAGCAATAATTTAATATTCCGGATCCATAGAAAGTGGTTTGGTCAAATTCAGAGCTCGTTTGCAAAATTTCCATTTTTAAGACGTATATATTTAATATTAAAAATACCAATTTAAATGAAAATTTTCCAAAACTCGAAATATATCGATGCTTATTCTTTTTGAATTCAGAAACGTCATTTTGAACGCAATGGAAGTGGTCTCGAGTCCAAATTCCTTCGTATGCAAAAAGTAGCGTTTTGGGCCATATATATTGTATATATAAATTCCATAGCGTTTTTCTGAAATTTTAATTTTGTCATAACTTACAAATTATAAACTGAAATTTCAATTTATTATATTCATTGGAAAGATATCGTCAATACGATCCTAATGTTTCCAGTTTTATCCAATTTCGACTTATAATTAATTTTATATAATTTTCCAAAGTTAAAAATCGAAAACTGAAATTACCGCGCCATTTCAGGCTCAGAATATAAATTATATTAATTTATAAATTCTAACTTTAATAAAATAAATTTTTAGTCGTTATTATTTAAAATAAATCATTTTAAATATCCAAAATCCATTAAATTAACCAAAAATAATATTTTATTTTTGTTCTAAAAATTCGGGTTGTTACAATCTCCCCCACTTAAAATCTTTTCGTCCTCGAAAAGGAACGGAGCTAAAAGTTGTTTTATAAATCAACTCAACTTTAATTATTTTAATTACGGCTTAAGTTTTTCAACTTTTCAGTTTCTAATAATTTTCCAATTTTTCAAAAATTTGGCTAACACTCTAAATTTTCGAAAAATTTCGCCATAATTTCCTTTGTACGGAGAGTATCGGAAAACATAACTTCCCTCATAGGGCTCTCATCATCCAAAAAGAAGAAGAAAAAAAAGAAAGAGGGAAGAAGAAGAATGCCAAGCTGCTAGCCAATCGGCTCATAAAATAAAAACCCAAGAAATATAGTAAACATGTACCTATTTGTCGGGCATACAATTTTATTCCTCTGCTCTTGCCTCCTTCTTATGACCTGCCCAACTTATACATATATATGTATATGTGTATAATTCTAAACAAATCAATATTTTTATTAGTACAACTGGTAAGCAAACAACACAACCAGCAATCAATTAGTTGATTAAATTTTCAAATGCATATGATTTCTATACATATATTCAAAAATCATGTTTTTGATGGAAAGTCACAACAATAGCTAAGTTTTGGTTCTCACACCAGTCAATGTGGAAATATATAGATATCCCACTTTCGCAACTCGAACATAAATACTGATGATGCAGCTGTCATTTTTAGAATTATTTCCGGGCGTCTAGAGTGTGATTCTATATCTATCCAGTATATTGAGACTTCGAATACACGCTAGCTAGGCGTATATGCAAAATTTACTAATACCTTATAGTCCAAAATAAATTAAAATACAATACTCAAATACGTAAAATGAGTTATTAATTTTGAAAACTAATTTTGTTCTTAGAAAAATAACACTCTTTATAAACTCATCCCAGGATACTACTAATCCCATCTATGACGAGTTATTCTTATAGATATTACTAATCCTATCTCCTATGAATTCTTTTGTTCGGTTCTAATATGCCTTGTTCTCGAGCTTTGTAAAACCAAAGCTCTAATACCAAATGAAATGACCCAAACTTCCCAGTAAATGAAAGCCCAAATTTTTTTGAGAACAATAAACATCAGAACACAAACAGAAGAACATTTTATTACTGTTACAACAATTATATCAGAGTACAAGAATATTCCAGAGTATGAATGAATAATATACATAGGAAAAACAATATCAGAGTTTAAATTGCATTTAAATAGCAGCGGAAAAATAATACAAAAAACAACTGAATGAAATACACGGATACAGAGCCTTCCGAATTCGCTTCAGCTGTAGACCAGGATCCTGTGAATATAATATCTGCAAAACCAAAACTACTAGTTGCCCGCGTGGAAAAATATCGGCACCCAGAGTTTAGGTTAAAACAATAAACTCCGGGTCAGTCATGGGACAGATATGAGAACTCAAAAACAGCTATTTTTTATTGATTTTAAAGTTAGGTAATTCAAGGGACCACGCCGTTAAGGCGGAACGGGTTTACCCCCAAGAATACCAGTGCATGGAATAAACAGCGCAATGCTTTTTAGGAAAATGAAGCTATTATAAGACTCAGGTCCCATCACACAATGCAAAGCAAGTCGGAGGATAGAGTTTTCCCTTATAATAGCCAAATATGTTCGATATTTGAAATTTCATCTTTTATTATTACTATAAGTGAAGAAATCAACTTCGAATATAAATGTATCAATCATAGGCGGCATGGATACCATATATCATGTCGCCATACTAGTTCTGCAATCAAAACCGAAATATCGTATTGGAAGTTGGATTTCCATCTATGAACCAAGGCAAGGTGCAATCCTTCCGTTTCGAGACACTCTAGCCCGTGCCTCAGGCTTCAGCCGCAACTGTACCTAGGTAACATGCAAGGTCGGTCCACACTAAGTGAATTCATAATTCCTAAGCATGCGTTTCCCCGCTCTATGGGGCGTAAATGAGCTAAATGACTCCATCGGCTCCCGCAGTAGCCGGATATATCCGAGGTGCCTCTCTATCCATCAAGTAATAATAAGCAATATCCACATAAGTAAAATTCCAGGGCTTGCAAAACGCTGACACCACTCCTAGCTAGAAAGAAACGCAACGCCCACCCTGTGATCCTCTCCCGTTTCTGGTTCATACCGGGAGTGAGGCTCGCGAAGTAACGCTATACACAAAGCTACGCTAATTAAAGCTATGCTTTGATCATCAACCATAAGGCTCTGCTTTTCAACAAAAGCCTTGATCGTTTGCATCTTAGCATGCCACATTGTAAGTCCATACCATACCATTGATTTCTGCCAATATATAACCTCTAAGCTCGTACGTCTCAAAGAAGGGTGTTAAATAAGAGAATAAATTCTCCGACACCAAACAGATACATATTTAGCAGAGATCAATGAATACAGCATAACGAAATACAACATCAGACATACCTTCTATTTACAAGTCCATTCTAGGTCTGAACGAAACCATATCCGGTAGATCTCCAAATACGTCTGAATGATCACCAATTTTTCCCTCATCTTGGGTGTACGGTCCAATCAAGATATCAATAATTATCCATTCGATATGGAAATTACCTGGTCTTCAATAACCACCTTCATCATCGATCTTCAATCGTCGTATGAATTATTCAAAATGGGTTAAACCCGATCTTTCTGAATAATTTGCGCAATTTAAAATCATGTGCTTTAAAACACAACCAACGCCTCATTCCAATCAAGAATATTCTTTGATTTTAATTTAAACCAAATTAAGGTTTATTCAACTAGTCGAGATTAACACCTTACCGAAGTATTCGGTTATTAATATCCCATTCCCAACCTATACAACCCATGGAGTAAAACTGGTGGTACTCCATATTTAACACCCAATGTGTTACGGTAAACTTAATTTCCGTTTTATCGTTCAAATCTAATTAAAGATTTAACTATCGCTTGGAGTAAAACTGGTGGTACTCCATTATCGTTTGTTTCTTGAATTAAGTAAATTTAATTACTTTTATCCTCATTCAATCCAATTAAAGATTTATTAAAACTATATTTAGTTTTAATCTTCAAGCATCATTATTTAAAGATTATTTAACTTTCAAGAAATAATCTTGCCTTTAACTGGGTTAAAGGACAAATGTCGCTTTAAAACGTCGTTCACAATAAACCCAAATCATATTCCAATTTAGTATATTAAATTGAAAACTTCTCTTTAGAATATCTTGTTAAATCTTAATTAAAATATTTATGAATTACCCATCTAAATTTCACCGTCAATCGGGTTTTAAGAACTAATGTCATTTTAAAACATTGCTCACAATCAACCCAAAAATCAATTTCACTAAATTTTCAATTATGTTTAATAATTGGAATTCTTATTTAAGTCTTAATTAAAAGATATATTCTTTCTCAAATGGGTTTAAGAACAGTGTTATTTAAGACACCACTCACGACAAACCCGAATTCTAATCAGATATTAAATATTGTGCTTTGAATAGAAATTATATTGATTTGTGTTCAATATCAAATTCTGAAAACTAACGTATACCAAATCGGGAATAACGATATTAATATCTTCCAAATTCCTACAATACTATCCGTATAATCACAGAACTCAATACTGAAATAATCCGAAGATTATTTCCATTCAAATCCATTCCAATATATGTATTGGAAAATCTTGGTTTTATTAAAACCATTTAAATCCTTTTATTTATTTTAATTAATTTATTAAAATAAATTAATCTCTAATTCTGATAAAGATATCATTTATCTTTATAAACTTGGAATTTTTCAACAAAAACCTTTTTTAATCATTTATTATGATTTTACATAATTTTCCATATTTTTTATAATTCTATTATTGCCCATACTATCGGTTTCCAATAACGGCCACCGAACTGCACTTATAGCGACCTTTTCTGAAATTAATTTGGACATATCTCCAAATCTAGCCGTTATATTTCAAATCTCTTATATTAATTGGAAATCTCTTTTCGATACGAACCCAATGGTTCTGGTTTTAGGAGAATCCGACGGTCGGATCTCCCGTTACGCCAATTTAAAGTTAATGGTCGAAATTCGTGAACGGTCGCTGCGCGAAACGTTCTATTCAAACCATTATAAATGTATAATGTATATATTTCATCGATTTCCTCTCCAAACATATTCTAAAATGTTTATAAATTCGTTTTAAAAACGATTCCAACTTTATTTCAATTTTTATTCCAAAACGAATACTCTATCTATTATCATATTAAAATAAAATTATTTCCAAAATATTAAGTTTGAAATTAGCTCTTTTAATATTCATTATAAAATGGATAAAATCAATCGATAAACATGTTCAGGTTAAAATGGTGTTGCTATTTAAAACAGATTAAATTGCCTAATTCATTATCTTATTCATTTATATTTTATACTAGGCCAGACCTCCCACATTAAGCCTGCGACTTGTGGATGCTAGATATGCTGATTGGTTCCGGGCAGACTTATCCCACAAGTTTGGCTTAACCTCGTGTCATAGCCCGTTTCGTATTTGCGCACTTGGACCCCTCACATTAGGTTCAACATTTGTGGCTGTTGGACATGCCGGGGGGGGGGGGGTCCGGGCAGACTTATACCACAAATGTAACCTAACCTCGTGTCCAAGTACAATTATAATTAATAATTATAATTAATTCACTGAAAATATTCTTTTAAAATATTCTTTTAAGAAATAATATGACTTTACATTAATATAAATTTTATAAAACCCTTTGTTTCCAAATATCCTAACTGACATTTTAATTTTTAATGAAAAATTGAACTTTCTATATTATTATTATATCATAATAATAATCTTTTCAAAATGTTCAAATTTTGAAATCAAACCTTCTTATCTTAACATATTGACCGTAAAGATGTAATCTTTTTAATTGAATCCTTTTTATTATAACTTTTAAAACATAAAGATATAATCTTTCTAATTCATACGCCAATTAATTCCATTAACTGAATATTAAATTAAATTATTCTTTTAATTCAAAATTGGAATGAGATCCAATCCATTACCATATAATTATAAGTATATGGATATAAAACATTCAATAACAGCCAAACTGCATTTTAAACTAATCACAAGGGTGATGTGTAGTCAGAATATCAACCCAAGACCTGTGTGAGGTTTCAACCAACACAAATTCAAATAATATATTATTAATTGTTCTTTTGGACATTGTGTGAAAATTTATCCAATCGACATAAACAAGTCAGGCAACTTGTAAATGGCAGTGTAAACATGTTTATCTGTGTTGGAATTATTTTTGTTGGATAAATGTTGATTTGGATGACTGTTGTGAATTGTTTGAAATTTGAAATATGTAACATATTGTTATGACATTTATGATATTTAAATTAATTATTAATAATAAAAATAAATAACTATTCAGAAATTTGAGTGAGATAAAAATTCTCACCTTTGCCGGCTTTAAATTGACGGTTCGGGTCCAATTTTGGCCAAAAATCCAAAATTCTCTAAAATTGACAAAATTTATATCTATCGAAGTTTTCGACTCCACGATCGCAGCAAATCCTGTTTCGTGCGATTTCGAGTTCGTTACAAAAAGTTATGAATTACTGAAGTTTGAAATAATTAAATAGTTATTTAAATTGCGAAAAATAACCAAAATTCCAACGTTCTTCAAATTGGACAAAATCAGTGTCCACGCGAAGATCTCGTCGCCACGATCGCGGCGGATCTGAAATCGTCTGATTCTGAGTTCGTATGAGAGAGTTAACAAGTTACGAAGTTTGAAGATATAATTAAATTAATTAATTTAAAATAAAAACCCTATTTTTATTTAACCTCAATTTCAGAACAGCGTTTCCACATGATCGGAGCTCCACTACCGCCGCTACAGGCAATTTTCGGCCGACTGCACCCCACCGCCGCCTTGCCTTTCACCTGACGTGCCTCCGCCCGAAGACCTGCCCCATGACCTGCCACCGATTAGCCGGAATCGGCTTCGCCCCCAATTCTAGGTCGACGGCGATTGCGCCGCCGCCACGCCGAACCACGTTCGCTAACCGCCGCCAATCGGACCGCCGCGCCTCGCCGATCCTCTTTCCTTCTTCGACCGCCGCTGTCCATCGCCTCTGTCGATCAGAATCCGACCATATGTGTTCCCAGCTTTCTGATTTTGTAATTCTCTGATCATCTTGATTTTCGTGCCAATCCGATCACTTTCAGGTCGAACAACATACAACAAAGTTGTAGAGCACTCCCTCCTCTACAATTTCTCCAATTGCGCCATCAACTAATTATTCACGGTTTGATCAGAATTCGCCAAAATCCGAGAGTCATTTTCTGGCTTTGACCATCAATTCCGGCGAATCTGTGCGACAATAAGTTTTGAATTTTTCGTGGTAGATAGTGGCTATTGAGATGAACAAAACTCAGAAAGGGTTTGATCTGATTTTGTTCTGATTGAGAGATATAAATTATTTAAATTTCAGGGTCTTTTGTGCAAAGAAAATTTAGTGGAGAAGTGAGCCGCCATAAGAGAGATGAAGAAGGAGACTAGAATTAGGTTTAAAGAAATGGTTAAGGTGGGATTATGAGATATTATATAGAGGTTGTTAATTTTTAATTAAGTCCATGTGTAATATAACTCATTTAATTAATAACTCATATGTTCTATTATTTTATTATTTTAAGTCCTTTTCAGCGTTTTAAAATCCGTACGAATACATACATTATTAAATTTTGCTGAAAATTGGAACATAACTATTTCTCGACAATACGAATCCAAAGAAACTAGTTTCATTGAATTTTGGGTCCGTATGAATTATCAATGAATTTTTAAAGTCTAAAAATTGACCGTTTTCAATGAAAAATTAATAATGACCACATACTAGCTCCAAAAATTACGAATTTTGGAATCTAGCAATAATTTAATAATCTGGATCGACAGAAAGTGGCTCCGTCAAATTCGGAGGTCGTTTGCAAAATTTCCATTTTTAAGGCATATATACTTAATATTAAAAATACCCATTTAAATGAAAATTTTCTAAAACTTGAAATATATCGATGCTTATACTTTTTGAATTCAGAAACGTTATTTTAAACTCAATGAAAGTGGTTTCGAGTTCAAATTCCTTTGTATGCAAAAAGTATTGTTTTGGGCCATGTATATTATACATATAAATTCCATAACGTTTTTCTGAAATTTTAATTTTGTCATAACTTACAAATTATAAATTGAAATTTCAATTTCTTATATTCGTTGGAAAGATATCGTCAATACTATCCTAATTTTCCAGTTTTATCCAATTTCGACTTATAATTAATTTTATATAATTTTCCAAAGTTAAAAATCGAAAACTGAAATTATCCCGCCATTTCAAGCTCGGAATATAAATTATATTAATTTATAAATTCTAACTTCAATAAAATAATTTTTTAATCATTATTATTTAAAAAAAATCATTTTAAATATCCAAAATCCTTTAAATTAACCAAAAATAATATTTTATTTTTGTTCTAAAAATCCGGGTTGTTACAGAATATATATTATATTATATTATATTATATTATACTATACTATATTATATATACACAATTGGTTGTTCAGAATTCTGACCAGCGTGAGGTAAGTCCTTGGATCTAGTTTACATAGGTTCTCTTTCTCTTTTCCCCCATCTTTAGTAATAGATTGTTGAATCTGTGGATATTTTTGAATATAGATTCAGTGAAGGATTCCATGGAACAACAAATCTGGATCAGATTCATGGATTGGAAAGCTATTAGGTGAGTGGATCGAAATTATACCATTTTAAATAATGGTATATTTATCATTTGTATTCCCTGGACCATTAATCTACTAAATACTTGATATGTGTGGAAAATTGTGTTCTAGAACTGTTTAAGACATGTTAAAAAGATTGCTGTTGTATATAGAACCATCCTTAGAACCCATTAATTGGATGTTGTAAATCAAGTTATAATGAAATTGCGAATCATTATGGTAATTAGGGTTAAATCTGCAGAGAACATTTATGTCATATAAGCTTGTTTCCATTTAAACATCCGCGTGAATGGGAAATTATTGTAAATGTTGTAATTATGGAACTTATGATAAACTCGAACATTTGCTTAAGAATATTATTATGTCAAAGGTTGTAAATAGAATTACAGTAAAATTTAGGAGAATATATATATATATATATATATATATATATATATATATGTCTAAATCGGATGGAAAATTTACAGTAATTAAGAAATTGTAACTGCACTGAGACATGAGGTTAAATTCAACTTATGGTAGAAGCTTGCTCGGAACCGCTCGGCAAATCCAGCATCCACAAGTGGTCAATTTAATGTGAGGGGCTCGGTGAATAAACATACATATAATGGTAAATATAGGTACCGAGACACAAGGTTAAGTCCAACTTGTGGTATATGTCTTCCCGAAACTACTCGACAAATCTAGCATCCACAAGTAGTTGACTTAATGTAAAAGGTCCAGTTCCTAAACATATATATATATAATGGGAAATGAATAGTGAGGTCAATTGTAATGGATGGATTTTACAATAGAATAAGATTTGGATGAATGGGGAATGATAATAACCTATTATAATTAATTACAGTAACGGGAATGTTATATGATAGGTAAACTTGTCCTAGGGACAAGTGAGAATTGTAACGTAGGTTATAATAAATGAAAATAAACTTATTAATAAACCTTAGTTAAGAGAACTAAGTAAATAAGTAAAGAACTACATGAATTGGTATTAAACCAAGTTATGGTTAATGAAAAAGAATGAAATGGGCTTATTAATAAATTTAAATGGGTTAAGTTATACAATCCAAATTAATAAGCAAAATGGGTCACATTCCTTACAGATATAAGGAGCTCAGAGGAAAACTAATAACTTGAATATAAGAGAGAATGTGAACAATCAAGTTGATTAGAAGTCAGATAAGATAAGACAAGCGCACAATTAAAAGATCAAACACATGATCGAATAACACGACGATGTGATGCGCTTGGACTAGTTCGTACATTTGAAGTTGAAGAACCCAATGTGGTAGATCATTGTAGTGTCTAGAGGCATGAGAGGAGCACACCCATCTGATTCTTCTACTTGATATTCTGCTTGCTGGCTCTGCGGGACTGGAAGGAAGCATGCAGCTTCCGAGGGATGTAGTAGGGTACTTCGTGGTGGTCCTCCGTTGCGGTGCATGCTCAGGTTGTACTTGTAGAGGTTGGGTCTGCATGTTACCACCCAGTGAGTATACCCTAACTGCACGGTAGTGGCAGTCATAAGGCTATGACGGTATGGCATTGGGGTGATTCGACGATTTGCCAACAAAGAGGCTAGTCAGGACCAAATAAAGGATAGTAATAATTGGGTACCTGTCATCTGTAGTCAGTGGGATGCGAAAGGACTAGAGCTAAAACCAAGACGCCATCAACCTTTCACTCCCGAGGAACGGTGGTTGAGGGACGCGCAGACCGGATGTTTAGATTGTTTGTTAGGGACACGTCACTTTGCTCTTGTAGTCTTTACTATTTAAGGGAGGGGCTTGGGTAGGGCCATAGCCGCCGTGAAAAGAAGAGAATACTAAATATTTGTATTTCGTGGTCTTTATAGGCGGGCCTGTGCAGATATGGAAAAGCTTCTGATCGAGTTCCATGCATTGGATGCATCCCTATTACGGGACTCTTGTTACAGTAGACAATACGTATGGGTGAGGGTTTAGATATATGCATGACTGCTCCGGGTGGTATATCATAGATGTTAGGGTATAACTTTGTGTTAAGACCGAGCTTGGCCTAGAAGTTTGGATATAAAGATTTGTAACAACCCGTATTTTCAATAACCTGTAATGATGTAAATCGAGGCAGAATTAAATTCTAAAATCTGAATCAAGGGAAACGGGATATGCCATTGCGTTCGTCTCGGAAAAATACGCGAAATAGAGTCCGAGTTTTCGAAAATCGGAATCCGTATGACCCGATTAAGGCCCAACGAAGTTTTCAGAAAATTTCAAAGTAAAAACAGATTTCAAATTCAAGTTTGAATTTGGAAATTTGGGGCAATTGGGCCAGGCGGGAAAATTCCCGCCAGAGCACCCAAGTCGATAGCCCTGTCGACTTCGGAGTTGACTTGGTTGGACCCAAGTCGACAGCCCTGTCGACTTGGCTTTCGACTTGGTCCAGCCGGGCTGTTTAGCCTGGTGCACCATTTTGAGATTGTGTTGAGCTTGGGAGCCAGATTCGGTTTTAAGGGCTGAGATTGCAACCAGGGTTTAATCCTATGGCCTAAAACACTTGCCTAATCTATAAATAAGACCCTAAGCTAGCCCTAAATCATCATTAATCAATCCTACAACTAAACTATGGCAAAATTTTACCTCTCATGGCCTCCACTCTCTTCATAAAATTTCTAAATTGTTTCTATGAGAGATTTTCCATGCATACAAGTGTTTTCAAGCTTGTATGAGTGTCATTAGCTTGCATTCAAGTCAAATTTCTATATTTGCATCATAAAGCAAGGATTTTTATTGATTTGGAGCTTGCATTTTGGGTTTAATTGGTTGCATAAGGGCTTTGTCATATTTTTGTGTCTTCATAAGCATTGTAAGCCCTATTCTACTTTCATACTTAAACTCTAAAGTTAAATGTATGATATGCAAGTTTTCCATGATATGCAAGTTTACTATGTCATGTTATGCAAGTTTGAGATGTTATGATATGCAAGTTTATCATGTTATATTATGCAAGTATGCCATGTTATGATATGCAAGTTTATCATGTTATGTTATGCAAGTTTACCATGTTATGCTATGCAAGTTTGCCATGTTATGATATGCAAGTTTATCATGTTATGTTATGCAAGTTTACCATGTTATGCTATGCAAGTTTGCCATGTTATGATATGCAAGTTTATCATGTTATGTTATGCAAGTTTGAGATGCAAGTTCGTCATATGATATGCAAGTATGTTATGCAAGTTTGGGGTGATCATTTTGTTCATGTTATCATGCTATGCAAGCTTATCTTGAGTATATGAACATAAAGCTTCAAGCTTTATGCCAAAGGTTGCATTTTTGCAACATGTAAGTTATCATATCCCTTATGATAACTTGCATGTGAGGCCAAATGCGAACTTATGGCCATTTCTACATGTCATTTATCACCATGTATCACCAATATGCTAAGTTTGGTTTTATGCATGCTTTTGAGGCCTAAAAATGTAATATGCAAGTATATGAACATATGTACATTTCTTATGCCACCATGTTGAACTTGTGGCTTCAACACCTTTATGTCACGATTATGCCAAGTTCCCTCTTTCTATCCTTTATGCGCTATTGCGATATGTAAGCGATGGGATTGCGTTTGGGGTTGGGTAAACTTAAAAGACACAAAAACATAAGCTTGGGAATTTACCTATTAAGTTAGGTCTACCCATTGGGAATTTACCTATTAAGTTAGGTCTACCCAATTGCTTGAAAACTTGTAATGTGTTTTGGAAACATGATGGACATGACACTTAGAAAATATAAGTGTGACCAACTCGAGGTTGGGGTTGAGTTTGTAGCGTAAACCTACCCGGAACCGACCGGCTTAACTAGTTGCTACAAACAATAGGACCCAATGTGAGAAGTTGGTCATGTTGTACCTTGAACCCGAGGTTAGACCAAGTTGTGGTGTAAAGCTACCCGGAACCGACCGGCTTAACTAGTAACCGCAACAAAGTCTAATGTGAGAGGTTAAGGCGCATTAAATTAATTAATGCCTCATGATTAGGGTTAAGTCATGGACCGCTTGAATACTTAACCAATTAAACACGATGGGTTGGTAGGGTTAAGTCATGAACCTTGGGTACACTTAACCAACTTGGTACTTGAATGGGTTGGGTTAACCACGTTTAACCCAATAAGGGAACCCTAGTTACGTGGTCCTTTGCACCAGTAACCCTCTTAGTTGTATCATGATACCCTAGGGACTAGGCTAGGGAGGGGCACGATTACTGGATGCCATGTAAGCGACCAAAACGACGGCTGAATAGGTGCGCCGGTGTAGGTTCAAGCGGGCCATGGTCGTGCACATGGTCCGAAGTTGAAAAAGCAGGCACGGGCACCAGTAGGTTTAGACTGTGCGTGTATTGATTTGTGTCAGTGGTTGACACCCTAGGACTTGATACACCATAGGGTGGACCTAGCACAGTTTAGCTACACTTCGTAGTTGGGCCGTATGACACCGACACTTGACGAGTTAGGCTTATAGGGAGCCGATCGACTAGACCGTGCTAGTTGGACCTTGGTTTAGGTCATTCATGATGTTTGGGCCAAACTTGGGCCTGGGGATCACTTCTTGTTTACACTTTGGACCTCGTATTGGGGTCACTACATGTTATTGGGCCAAAGCTTGGGCCAAGGGATCAATACTTGTTTATTCAAGTCATGTTAGTTTGCTAGTACACCTGTGGTGCAAAAACCTTAAACCTGATTATGCGATGACACCTTTATCTACCTTGTTAGTTAATCATCATGCTAGTATGTTGTTATCCTTATGTTCATCCCTGCTGCTCATGCCAGTTAACTTTACCAGTTTACATTGATTGTAGTAGGGCTTACTCAGTCTTTTTGACTGACCTGTTTTCTTTCGCCTCTTTTCTTCCGTTCCCCCCCCCCCCAGGTTCTCAGGGTGGGAACGTTGGAGCTTAGCTTGGATTCCTGATCGCTTGCTTGTGGGATTTAGCTCATGTACGGTCTTGACATGAAGCTAGCTATGGTTATCACTCATTTTGGGGATAGTACTTATGTATTTCAGATTTTCAGTAATGTTGTTTTTATCTAGACTTGTGTATTTGGAAAATTGACATTATGTTGTACCAGACTTGTTTTGAAATGGTTTGAAATCTTCCGCTATTTTATCTATGTTATTTACTCTGTTTACATATATACATCTGTTCTTGTTCTGCCTTGATATGTCATTATGCATGTTTACCTGATTCAAACGCCCCTCCAAAGTCAGAGTGCTTGCAAGAGTCACCCTGGCGGAGGCGCGGTGTTACATTTGGTATCAGAGCATATGGTTTACGAGAAGGAACAAAAAGGTTTTTAGAAAACTTTTGGAAAACTATTTTCAAAACCAAGTATAAAGTATTTTCCAAAGAAAAGTCTAGTTTATTTTAAGGGCTATTCCCCAAAAAGCCATTAGCAAAATTCCTTCGTTTTTCTCCATTCTGAATCTATCTTTTTCTTCGTTTTCAGTATGGCCAATAACTTTGCTATTCCGGAGGGAGTACACGTACCTGTTTGGTATCGGAGGCTTTTGGAGGCTAGGGCGACCGAAGCCGGCCCCGCAGATGTTCCTCCTCCTCCTGTCGCTAATGTTCCTCCTCCTGTTGCTGAGGCTCCTCTTCCTCCTCCCCCTCAGCATCCTCAAGCTGACTTCACGGAGATTTGCAAAGACTTTAAGGCGATGGGTGGCAAGAATTTCTTTGGAACCGAGACTTATGTAGAGGCAAGGAATTGGTTGAAAAAAACCGAAGATCTTTTTGCCTTCTTTGATATAGATGACCGTAGGAAGGTTTTATTAGCAGTATGGTTGCTAAAGGAAGAAGCTGCACGTTGGTGGGTGGTCACCACCGCTACTAGGCCAATTGAGACTTGGGATGACTTTCGGGGAAAGTTTAGAGTAAGGTTCCTATCACTGAAGCAAGGGGACATGACTATTAGAGAATACATAGATAAGTTTAATCAACTGGCTCGGGTCGGTTTAGACTTGGTTAACACAGCTCAAGAGAAGGCCCTATACTTTGCTCTAGGATTAAACGAGCCATTACATGGTTTAGCCATGACTCATATACCCTTGGGGGCAACTTTCGAGAGCTTGGTGAATATGGCCCTACTCAATGAAGAGAATAGGAGTGACAAGAAGGAGATCAAGATGAATGATACTCAAGCCAAGAAGACTGATTCCCAGTGGAAAGGAAATCAGGGTAATCCAAGCGGTCGGAGCAGTCAAGGCAATAAGAACAAGAACAAGAGTCAAGGCAACAAGGGGAACAACAATAAGGGCAATAACAACAAGGGGAAGTGCTATTATTGCGGTTCAGTTGGGCATCTTATTAAGGATTGTAAGAAGAGGAAAAGAAAGAGTGGTGAATGCTATCGTTGTGGTGAGTTTGGACATTTCAGCAAAGATTGCCCGAAGAAGCAAGGGCAAGGTCAGACTCAGTGTGCAAGACCGCCTGAAGGGCGAGTTCACCCCCTCAACATCGTTCTTCCAGCTCTTGAGCGAGGTAGTGTTTCTGTTAAAAGTCTTGTTTACATTTCTGATTTTCTTGTTCGTACTTTGTTTGATTTTGGTGCATCGCATAGCTTTATTTCATCTGATCTAGTTGAAAGTTTTCACATAAGTACTAGTCTAGTTAATGATCCCGTGTGCGTTTCAAATCCAATTGGGGGGTTCCGCCCATTTGTCTATTATCTACGTGGATTTGAAAATCTCTATCTTAAGTATAGAATTCTCGCGTGCTGCTTATATTCTCGGTTTCATGGGGTATGGGCTGATTTTGGGCATGGATGGGTTGTCCAGTTTTGGAGCCATCCTTGATTTTTGAGCATAGGGTTGTGAGGCTCATGACTCGCCTCGGTAATACCCTAAATTTTTTAGTAACCCTATGGGTCTCGTCATATTGTGTTATCTTGAATCCCTCAACTCGTCTATCGATAGTTTGTAATCGGTGAGGGTGGTCCGAGAATATCCTGATATCTTGGGTGAAGTGAAGGGGGTTACCCCTAAATGAGGGATTGGTTCCCGCATTTATCTGGTTGATAATTCCAAGCCAGTTACGTGGCCGGTTAGGCACGTGGCCCCGCAAGATGAGAATTAAGAAAGCAAGTCAAGGAGTTGCTCAAGAAGAACTTCATTAGATGAAGTATATCTGAATGGGGAGCGCCTGTAGTATTTACTACCAAGGCAGATGGTTCTCTTCGACTTTGTTTGTGAGTTAAACAAGGAGAATAGACAACCATTGCCAAGGATCGATGATTTGTTTGATCAGCTTGTAGGAACATCTGTTCCATCAGCTCAGGGTAGCTAAAGATAGTATAGACAAGACTGCGTTCAGAATCCAGATGGATTCTTAGAATGGCTGGTCATGCCATTCGGTTTGACTAATGCACTCGTCTACCTCGTGGACTTAATGAGTAGGGTGTTCAGGGAGTTCTTGAACAAGTTTGTCGTGGTCTCCGTAGATGATATTCTGATCTTCTCTAAGGATGAGGAAGAGCACGCAAGGCATCTCGTGGAGGTGATGGATACGCTTAGAGCGCATCAGTTGAAGGCCAAGTTCTCCAAGTGTCACTTTTGGAGAAAAAGAAGTTAGATTTCTTGGGCACATAGTTTCTAAGCAAGGCTTAGTGGTGGATCCCGCTAAAGTGATCGCGGTTCAAAACCGAAAAGTTCCGACGAGGACAATTGAAATAAGAAGTTCTCTCAGTTTAATTAGTTAGTTAGCATCCCTTGAGCTTAGACCTACCCTTCTGGATCAAGTAGGGACTTCGCAGAAAGAAGACCCGCATTTAGTCGAGATCATGGACAAGTTGATTCGAGGCGAGATGTTAAGACACCTCGCTATAGATAACAAGGGATGGCTAAGACGCGATGAGAGAAAGAAGGTTCTTGAAGATGCACATCACTCGAGGAGGTGGCTGAGTTTGTCCCAAGGTGCATGTTGTGCCAACAGGTTAAAGGCCGAGTCATAGAAGCCCGGTGGGCTATTACATCCATTGGAGGTCCCCGCAATGGAAGTAGTAGAGCGTCACGAAGGATTTCGTGGATGGACTGCCTAGATCAAGAAAGGGAATAAGAGCATGTGAGTCATAGTAGGTAGACTCACGAAGAGTGCTCATTTCACTCCGGTAAAGAGCGAAATGATTTCATCATAGCTAGCGACAGTTTACTTTCAAGGAATAAAGCGGTTGCACGAGGTTCCCTAAAGTATAGTTAGTAACCATGACTCAATCTTCACTAGCCAGTTTTGAGATAGTCTACGAGAAGTCATGGGCAAGCGACTGAATCTAAGTACGGCCTATCATTCACAGGCGGATGGTTCATTTCGTTCAAGCATGAGTTATAGAAAATCACGGTGGTAAGAGCAATTGGCAACGTGGATTGGTATTTTCAAGAAAAATGCTGCTGCGTGGAATACTTTATAGTAAGTAAACGAGATCCAGGATTCACTAGTGAATTTTGGAGAGCTTGCATGAAACCATGAGGTTATAGTTATGTTTAAGCCAAGAATGATAGAAGAGTAAGCGAAAAAGGAAGACGAGAGGCTACAATGAGATGGGTTCCAACTCATATTTGGAAATAAGAGTTAAGAAGCTAAGAAATCATGAAGTAAAAGACGGTCAAAGCACAGTGGAGTTAAATTCAAAGAAACGTGACTTAGAAGACTGAAGGCTAGATACGCGCATCATATCTCTTTTTAAGAGCATATCCTTGATCCTTGTTTTCCTGTGGAACTTACTCGCATATTATCTTTTTATGTATATCCTCTCGGTCCCATTTTCGGTCCTATTTCTGTCGGGAGGTATGACTTATTGGCTAGTAATACATGTCAGGGTTTGAAGGGGGTCCGTTAGGTTGACTAAACCTTTTGGGCTTTTATAGGATATGGATTGGGTTAGGAAGGGATTTCTTGTAATCCGAAAGAGGAGTATATCCTGCTTATCTTCCCGATCTCTTTGTAGCATATCTTTTGCTATCCATGTTTGTCTAGATTATCTAGTATATCGTGTTAATCTTGTCATGAGAACCTTAGGTAGAAACCCTTTGGATGAAACATGTGTTTGAAGCATGTTATGCTTGATGGTTGCAAGTGGTTGCAAGTGTTTGCAAGTGGTTACTCGTGGATGCATTATACACGTTAGGCACTAGATCGGCTCACACACTCCTCATATTGCATATGCATGAGTGTTTATGCTTATTCATGGATGAAAATTTTTGTGTTATCACATGGATGTTGCATATGGATGTATGTTATGTGCACACATATAGATGTTATACATTATGTTAGTAATTGCATACCTATGGATTCATTTCACTAACATAATTTGCATTGAGGATATTTGCATTAGATAAGGACATATACACACACCTTTGCATAAGTTCATACAACATTTAGAATCTTGTAAGGACAATGATTGCTTGTGGATGATGTTTTGAGTAGATGGGTGTTGGATGGTAGGATACGTTCTTCCTAACTTGAAGATTTCGGGGACGAAATCCTTTAAGGAGGGGAGAATGTAACAACTCGTATTTTCAATAACCTGTAATGATGTAAATCGAGGCAGAATTAAATTCTAAAATCTGAATCAAGGGAAACGGGCTATGCCATTGCGTTCGTCTCGGAAAAATACGCGAAATAGAGTCCGAGTTTTCGAAAATCGGAGTCCGTATGACCCGATTAAGGCCCAACGAAGTTTTCAGAAAATTTCAAAGTAAAAACAGATTTCAAATTCAAGTTTGAATTTGGAAATTTGGGGCAATTGGGCCAGGCGGGAAAATTCCCGCCAGAGCACCCAAGTCGACAGCCCTGTCGACTTGGGAGTCGACTTGGTTGGACCCAAGTCGACAGCCCTGTCGACTTGGCTGTCGACTTGGTCCAGCCGGGCTGTTTAGCCTGGTGCACCATTTTGAGATTGTGTTGAGCTTGGGGGCCAGATTCGGTTTTAAGGGCTGAGATTGCAACTAGGGTTTAATCCTATGGCCTAAAACACTTGCCTAATCTATAAATAAGACCCTAAGCTAGCCCTAAATCATCATTAATCAATTCTACAACTAAACTATGGCAAAATTTTACCTCTCATGGCCTCTACTCTCTTCATAAAATTTCTAAATTGTTTCTATGAGAGATTTTCCATGCATACAAGTGTTTTCAAGCTTGTATGAGTGTCATTAGCTTGCATTCAAGTCAAGTTTCTATATTTGCATCATAAAGCAAGGATTTTTATTGATTTGGAGCTTGCATTTTGGGTTTAATTGGTTGCATAAGGGCTTTGTCATATTTTTGTGTCTTCATAAGCATTGTAAGCCCTATTCTACTTTCATACTTAAACTCTAAAGTTAAATGTATGATATGCAAGTTTTCCATGATATGCAAGTTTACTATGTCATGTTATGCAAGTTTGAGATGTTATGATATGCAAGTTTATCATGTTATGTTATGCAAGTATGCCATGTTATGATATGCAAGTTTATCATGTTATGTTATGCAAGTTTACCATGTTATGCTATGCAAGTTTGCCATGTTATGATATGCAAGTTTATCATGTTATGTTATGCAAGTTTACCATGTCATGCTATGCAAGTTTGCCATGTTATGGTATGCAAGTTTATCATGTTATGTTATGCAAGTTTGATATGCAAGTTCGTCATATGATATGCAAGTATGTTATGCAAGTTTGGGGTGATCATTTTGTTCATGTTATCATGCTATGCAAGCTTATCTTGAGTATATGAACATAAAGCTTCAAGCTTTATGCTAAAGGTTGCATTTTGGCAACATGTAAGTTATCATATCCCTTATGATAACTTGCATGTGAGGCCAAATGCGAACTTATGGTCATTTCTACATGTCATTTATCACCATGTATCACCAATATGCTAAGTTTGGTTTTATGCATGCTTTTGAGGCCTAAAAATGTAATATGCAAGTATATGAACATATGTACATTTCTTATGCCACCATGTTGAACTTGTGGCTTCAACACCTTTATGTCACGATTATGCCAAGTTCCCTCTTTCTATCCTTTATGCGCTATTGCGATATGTAAGCGATGGGATTGCGTTTGGGGTTGGGTAAACTTAAAAGACACAAAAACATAAGCTTGGGAATTTACCTATTAAGTTAGGTCTACCCATTGGTAATTTACCTATTAAGTTAGGTCTACCCAATTGCTTGAAAACTTGTAATGTGTTTTGGAAACATGATGGACATGACACTTAGAAAATATAAGTGTGACCAACTCGAGGTTGGGGTTGAGTTTGTAGCGTAAACCTACCCGGAACCGACCGGCTTAACTAGTTGCTACAAACAATATGACCCAATGTGAGAAGTTGGTCATGTTGTACCTTGAACCCGAGGTTAGACCAAGTTGTGGTGTAAAGCTTCCCGGAACCGACCGGCTTAACTAGTAACCGCAAAAAAGTCTAATGTGAGAGGTTAAGGCGCATTAAATTAATTAATGCCTCATGATTAGGGTTAAGTCATGGACCGCTTGAATACTTAACCAATTAAACACGATGGGTTGGTAGGGTTAAGTCATGAACCTTGGGTACACTTAACCAACTTGGTACTTGAATGGGTTGGGTTAACCACGTTTAACCCATTAAGGAAACCCTAGTTACGTGGTCCTTTGCACCAGTAACCCTCTTAGTTGTATCATGATAACCTAGGGACTAGGCTAGGGAGGGGTACGATTACTGGATGCCATGTAAGCGACCAAAACGACGGCTGAGTAGGTGCGCCGGTGTAGGTTCAGGCGGGCCATGGTCGTGCACATGGTCCGAAGTTGAAAAAGCAGGCACGGGCACCAGTAGGTTTAGACTGTGCTTGCATTGATTTGTGTCAGTGGTTGACACCCTAGGACTTGATACACCCTAGGGTGGACCTAGCACAGTTTAGCTACACTTCGTAGTTGGGCCGTATGACACCGACACTTGACGAGTTAGGCTTATAGGGAGCCGATCGACTAGACCGTGCTAGTTGGACCTTGGTTTAGGTCATTCATGATGTTTGGGCCAAACTTGGGCCTGGGCATCACTTCTTGTTTACACTTTGGACCTCGTATTGGGGTCACTACATGTTATTGGGCTAAAGCTTGGGCCAAGGGATGAATACTTGTTTATTCAAGTCATGTTAGTTTGCTAGTACACCTGTGGTGCAAAAACCTTAAACCTGATTATGCGATGACACCTTTATCTACCTTGTTAGTTAATCATCATGCTAGTATGTTGTTATCCTTATGTTCATCCCTGCTGCTCATGCCAGTTAACTTTACCAGTTTATGTAATGTCCCGACTTTTCCGACCATTTGTAAATCATTTTGATGAGTAATTAAAATGAGTTAATTAGTTAAAAACAAAGCTAAAGGAGATTTTTGAAAACAAATATATATATATATATATAGGTATAGGCATATGTATATATATATATGAGAAATATTTTAATAAACATATATACTTGAATAATCTTAGATTGGAGTATACTTGAATTATCTTGGAATTCAAAACAAGTATATGATATAAAATAGAAATTCCTAAGGGAATAAATTTATAAAATAAATGATACTTTGGAATGTCATTTTGATGAAGCAAGAAGTTTTCAAGAACAAAGGACTAAGAACTTAAACAAAAAATAAAAGGAGCATTTCTTCCATTTGAAAATATAGGGACCTATGGAAAAAAAAACACCACCATATGTTGTCTACAACATAAACAAGTCGGCAAGAATATGAATCATATGAAGTATTCAAACTAAATACAAAAAGAAATTTCCAAGAAGAGACAAAAACATTAAATGGAACATATCTTAAATAGTAACACTAGAATTAGCAAATCATTACCTAAATCCTATAGTAAAGATGACATGTGTATTTCCAGCAAAGAAGAAAACAAATGCAAGCATTTGTTTAAGGCTTTAAAAATCCAAAATGGATCCTTGCATTTAATGCAAGTATGGTTCAAGCTTCTAGAAACACTACCTAGGAGCATGTCATTAGCTACAAGCCTAAGTAAGACAAATTTTAAAGTACTTGAGCTCCTCATTTTCTAGCCGTAGGTATAGATAGAAGAGGGGTGAGGCTATGAGAGTTTACTGTGTGAACATGTGCTCAGAAATTCATTTTTTAATACATGACTTTACCTATATATACCACTCAAATTCTCTCATACTTTCACACAAACAAACTGAGTTTCCATTCTATATCTGAAGTCAATTTTCTGGATCTAGGAAAGCTTTTTGGTGAGTGAAACAAATTCTAACACTTCTGGTTTTAATACTGCAGTAAAACAGTTTTTTCTATTTAGTAAAAACTGCCATGTTTCCTTTGATTTCTGTTGACACTGTCAACTAGAAAATAGGATGAAGAACCACTTAATTTCCTTCCTATACACTGATCTACTAGGTAGTATATAGTAGTGAATAGGTGTGTAAACTGACTTGATGATAAACCCTGCTGTTTAAACTTGTCTGGATGTTCTGTGAAACAACTTACAGTACATATGATTTAGGAATAAAACCATGTCGATCTGCTTTTGTGTAATGAAAGGGTATGGGTCCTGTGTAAATCATGACATATATTCATATATATAAATCAAAGTAATCACATTTCAAAGAGCTTTTGTCCAAAAATAGTTTAACAGAAATAACAGTGGTCTCTCTGTTTACCTGATTTTTCGAATCAAACGAAATATAGTTTTGATTATATAATCGAGATCCAGACACAAAATCATGATTTTTAAGATTGGTTTCACAATTTTTAAGTGTGTATACTTCGAGAATTTCGACCATGAACGGAAAATGGTCTCCGACCAAACTCCGATCATCGGAGGGACGAGGGGTCAGGCGGTTAGGGGTGAAGCATCGTCAGGGACCAGGGGATCAGGGAAAAATACAACCAGATTTTTTAAATGTGTGGATTTTGCGAATGGGTTGAAAATAGGGTTTTTATACTGTAAATGGGTTCGGTTGTTTCCATCGCCGTTGATCATCAACGACGAACTTAGGGAGGTGCGGTCGTGGGGGGAAGACGGCGTTGGGAACCCATGGTGGCGAGGCAGGAGTCAGATGGAGTATCGTGGCCTGATGCGCGAGGATGAGGTCGATTCCTCGATGATGCTTTCTGACGTTGGAGTGCTCGAACACCCAAAACACTGTAGCGTCGGAGATTTGATGATCGGAGGGATGAACGTGGACCCAGGGGCGAAGCGTGACTGGATTGCATCGGTGCGGTGGCTCCTCATTTCGTCGTGGTGGCGTGCACGTGCACGGTGCACCACCGTGTACTGTGCAACTGATCGAAGTACCAAGGCGGGTACTTGGAAAATGCCAAGACCAGTACCTTGGCACTTTGCCAAGACCTGGTACTTGGCAAATGCCAAGTCCAGGCACTTTGGTAGTGCCCAACTTGGCACTTTGGTAGCGCCAAGCTCTGGTACTTTGGCATTGCCAGAGTCCAGTTCTGGCACTTGCCAAATCCGGTACTCTGGCAGTGCCAAAGTCCGGTGTTCTTCGGTCAGTAGAATACGAGATTTTAAATTTAAATAAATTTTAAATTTAAAATATAAATAAATAAATAAATGTTTTATTAAGCCGGTGACAAGTGAGAAGTAGAAACCGAATTCTGAACCGACAAGTTCGACCGTGAAAGATCAACCAAGTTGAAATGTAAATTAGACGAAAATAAATAATTTAAAATAAATTATTTGAATTATTTATATAAATAAATAATCGTTAAAGGATAAGAACAAAAGGAAAATAAGTTCAAACACAATTTGAACTAAAATAATCAAAGGGAAATACACCGTGTGCGGAGCACGGGAAATTTCCAAAGGATGAACAAACACCGTCAAAAACCATATACACCTCAACTGATGTATGTAACAGATAAACTAATGATGCTAATGCAAACCAAATAAGCAAACACCGTTTGAAAAATATATATTTCATCTGAACTGAAGTGATACTCCTGATTTCACTGATAAACATTTATCGACTGTAAAATATTTCGTACATCGTTCGAAGAGTCCGGAATAAACAAATTCCACTTCGATTCGAAGTATACGACGCATATCAATGTGCTAAAGACAACGAGATGCAAGCGTTATTTAGAATGATATTTTTGGTCTGTTCAAACCCAGAACAAACCCGAATGGATGAGTGTCTGACAACGTATATCAGTCAGATCTTGCACATCGAATTTACGCAAGTATATTATGTTGGTGGCAGGGAAATTCGTTTCTTTTTGCTTCATTTCCCGTAATATATTTGGGAAATCGAATGAGTAATTTCTGACGAATAAGACGATGTGGCATTCAAAGAATGGAAAGAGAAAACCTGTCAGAAGAACAACGTAGCCTCAAAACTTCACAACCCGGAGGTAACAAAAGTTGGGCTAGGCAGCATGGCTAGTTGGGTCATACCCAAGCAGGGTATATTATCACCATCTAGAGGATTTCCTAAATTACTTCTAAAAATCATTTTCACTGCTGTTGCATTCGGAAACAGTAAATCGAGCTCAACCGAAGGAGTGATAATATATTCGTTACACTCAAGCTAAATGAGTGGACGGTCATGTGTGGCCGGGTTACAAGACGTTCTTGTTGAACCCCAGTGTATCCTCTCTAGAGTACACTGATCGGTGGGTGCTCCCATACCCTGTAAGTTGGAATCCAAACTCCAATACGCACTCTGCGACTTTAAATTTGTATACTATATATGTGAACGTGAGATGCAAGCGTTTCACTAGATTTTTAATTACCTGTTACAAACTATTATAATATCAATTGTTTTGATATAAAAGAGATTAGATCATTTCCAGATATTAGACATGGATGGATCTAATGATTTTTATGTAAAAGCAATTACCCGGATCAATATAAACACCTTGACACCTATACCCTGTTTTTACTGTCTAACTATGTTTCCTCACACCAGTCCCCTGACTGACCCAGAGTTTATTTTTGTGTTTCTTAAACTCTTGGGTACTCATAATATTTATTATGAGTAGACAAGTAGGTTCAGGCAAGGCAAGTGGAACATGATGCTGAACCAGTTCAAGACCCAGTAGCATATATGTTTTAATTATCAGTTTAATTACCAATGGTATTGTAATATGGTATTGTATGAACCATGATGATGTAATATATTATGTACTCTGATGTATCAGGCTTTGTGATGTAATATATAAGTATTTTGTGAAATTCCGCTGTGAGATTCTGATAACTTCTTTCTCTTCTATTCTATAAGTTCTACCTTTTCTATCTCATCTTCTAAATTCTTTCAATAATGACACGGTTTCCCAGGTATGGAAAATCGCGCCGTTACAGTTGGTATCAGAGCTTAGATTTTCTGAACACCTAGGCTTAGAATGAGCATCGAGAGAGCGTATTTTTACTAAAAACTATTTTAGTATGAGTCGTCCTTAGTTCTCAACCATAGTTATTAACCTTAGTTATCAACTCTAGTTATTTGGTTAATTTACCCTTAAAGACTGGTTTCTGAATGAGTATTAACTCTCGAATCATTTACTCAGAAGTTGACAATGAGTTCTCAAGCAAGGCGAGGACGAGGAGCAAGTCGGGCAACTACGACAAATGGGCACACTGTTAATCAGACCCAAGTGGAAACGACTGAAGTAGTCCAAGCTCCAACGCAGCTAAACTTCGCTATGATTTGTGAGAACTACACTACTCTGGGAGGAAAAACCTTTAAGGGAACAGAATCACTAGTTGACGTCCAAGCATGGATTAGATCATGTGAAAAGATTTTTAAGGGACTGAAACTGGATGACGAGTATAAACGACTGTTAGCATCATGGAATCTGGAAGGAGCTGCAGCTATCTGGTGGGATGCCCAGACTGCAAATACTCCAGAGGAGAACTTTACTTGGGATATGTTCAAAGAAGTTTTTGAAGCTCAGTATCTGCCTGCAACTGGGAAAACCAGGATGTACCGAGACTTCATCGATTTGAAGCAAGAAACCATGACTGTCACTGAGTACGAAAACAAGTTCAATGCAATGTCAAGCTTTGGACCAGAGTTGGTAAATACCTCGCTGAAAAAGAACGAGATGTTCGTAGCTGGATTGAAGGATAGTCTGCAAGGCCGTATGATGGGGCATCTGAAAGATCCATTTGTTGAACTTGTAGATTTAGCACTCAGATATGAAGCACTGGATGCTAAGAACCCAACTGCAACAAAGACTCAGACGGGAGAAGCAAGTGGAGGGAATCCCCAGAAAAGGAAATTCAACCCTGATTGGAAAGGTAACCAAAACCAAGGAAAGGCGGTGCAACAGAAGACTGAAAACCGCTTCAAAAATATGTTGTGTCACAACTGCAAACAGAAGGGACACATTGCAAGGTTCTATAAGCAGAAGAGCAACAAGAAACCCCAACAGCAGCAACCACAACAACAGCAAAGGAAGCCTCAGCAACAACCACAGCAGCAACATCAGCAAGTTCAGAGGAATGAGATGGTATTGAAGAACCTCTGTTTCAACTGTCACCAGCCCGGACACATGGTGAAAGATTGTCCACTGATGAAGAGAGCACCTCAGGCGAAGGTTTACGCCATCATGAATGAACCATCCACCTCTCAGAATGTGAAAGGGAAGGGAGTTCTGGAAGGTACTTTACAACTTAAAGGAATTTACCTTCGAGTTTTATTTGACACCGGCGCTTCACACAGTTTTATTTCTTCTGAAACCGTAAACCAATTTAACCTTGAACCAATCATTTCCTCAAACCCAATTTGCGTATCAAATCCCATTGGTGGAAAAACAGAGTTGAAAATGTGTTGTGAGGATATAGCGCTGTTATATCTCTCGCATTCCTTTCGTTTTGATTTCTATGTTTTAGACTTCAAAAGTTTCAATTTTATTCTTGGATTGGACTGGCTGAGCGAGTTCCAAGCCAAGATAAAATGTGATAAAGAAACCATAACCTTGACGACAAGTTTAGGTCGAAAAGCTAGAATACCCTGTGGAAAACCCGGTATTCATACCTGTAGTTTCCTATACGCCCTAGAAGCACCCCAAGAGAACCTTGAAACACTGGACGTGGTTAGAGAATTCAAGGATATTTTCGAAGAAGTCGGGAGTTTACCTCCTCATCGTGAGATAGAATTCCGAATCGATTTAATCCCAGGAGCAAGACCGATAGTACAACCAAAGAGACGTATGGCACCAAAGGAAGTATTGGAACTGGAGAAACAGACTCGGGATTTGCTGAGTAAAGGATTAATCCGACCTAGTTTTTCTAGTTGGGGCTCGGCGGTAGTTTTTGTAGTGAAGTCTGATGGGTCATTACGACTATGTGTTGACTATAGAGAGTTAAACAAAGTGACCATCAAAAACAAATACCCTTTACCCCGAATCGATGACCTTTTCGATCAATTACATGGAGCGACCGTATTCTCTCAAATGGATTTAGCAACAGGATTTCATCAATTGAAAATCGCTGAGGATAGTATTCCTTTAACAGCATTTAGAGGCCCGGATTTCTTTTATGAGTGGTTGGTTATGCCATTCGGTCTAACCAACGCACCAGCATTTTTCGTGGATTTGATGAACAGAGTCTTTAGGAAAATTCTAAACAAGTTTGTTCTAATTTTCATTGACGATATTCTGATTTACTCAAAAACTGAAGAGGAGCATCGCTATCACCTCAGAGTAGTATTAGAAACCCTACGGAAAAATGTGTTGAAAGCAAAATTTTCAAAATGTCATTTTTGGAAGTCTGAAGTGAGATTTTTGGGGCACATCGTAAACGGAGGTGGAATATCGGTAGATCCGGTGAAAGTTGAATCAGTACAACAGTGGAGGCAACCTCGTACACCAACTGACATTCGAAGTTTCCTAGGATTGGCGGGATATTACCGAAGGTTTATCAAAGACTATTCTAAAATATCATCTCATCTAACGAAATTGACGAAGAAAAACCAGAAGTTCAATTGGACCCCGAAATGTGAAGAATCTTTTCAAGAGTTAAAAGATCGCTTAACCAATGCACCGGTATTAGCCGTTCCCGATGGAACGAGCCAATTTGAAGTTTACACTGACGCTTGTGGAACTGGATTAGGAGCCGTGTTGATGCAGAACCGTTGTGTGATTGCATATGCAAGTAGGCAATTAAAGATACACGAGAAGAATTATGCAACTCACGATTTGGAGTTATTGGCCGTTGTTTTTGCATTGAAGATATGGAGGCATTATCTTCTGGGTGGGAAATTCGAACTATTTACAGATCATAAACCGTTGAGGTACTTATTTTCCCAGAAGGATTTAAATTTGAGACAACAACGATGGTTAGAGTTTCTTGCATCGTATGATTTGGATATCATCTATACGCCGGGCAAAGCAAATGTAGTAGCAGACGCTTTGAGTAGAAATGCGATTCTAACCCTACTAGAAGTCACACCGACTCTCCAAGAAAGGATTATGAGGAATCAGAGAAGAGATGCTAAACTGGAGAAGATCATACAAGGAGTCGCGAATGGAAGGGAGTCTGATTTCGAATTGAACAACCAAGGAGTGTTAAGAATTAACAATAGATTATGTGTTCCGGATGTGGATGGATTGAGACAAGAAGTTTTGAAAGAGTGTCATGCATCAAGGTTGAGTATTCATCCGGGAATTCATAAAATGATTAACGATATGAAAAGAGTATTCTGGTGGCCAGGAATGATGAAGGATGTCACAACTTTTGTGAATGAGTGTTTGTGTTGTCAGCAAGTCAAGGGAGATCATCAAAAGACTGCTGGATTGTTGCGATCTTTAGAAATACCCAACTGGAAGTGGGAAATGATATCAATGGATTTTATCGATGGATTACCAAGGACCAGAAGAGGTTTTGAAGGAATTTGGGTAATTGTCGATCGACTGACAAAAAGTGCACATTTTATTCCTGTAAAACCAACACGTACAGCCGCATCATTAGCCGAAGTCTTTATGAGAGAAATTGTGCGATTACATGGAGTTCCATCAAGCATTGTAAGCGATCGAGATCCCATCTTTACAAGTAACTTTTGGAGAGCACTACAAAGAACTTTGGGAACGAGATTGAATCTCAGTACAGCTTACCATCCTCAAACGGACGGTCAAACTGAGAGAGTGAACCGGATTTTGGAAGATTTGTTAAGAGCTTGTACTCTTGATTTTGGAGGATCGTGGGAAGATTATCTACACCTAGTCGAATTTTCTTATAACAACAGTTATCAGGCGAGTATACAAATGGCACCATACGAAGCATTGTATGGAAGACCCTGTAAAGCACCAGCATGTTGGATTGAATCCGGAGACAAATTAATACTTGGACCAGACATGATCCGAGAAGCAACCGAGAAAGTAGAATTGGTGAAGTTAAGAATGAGAGAAGCCCAGGATCGACAGAAAAGTTATGCCGATCAAAGACGAAGAGATCTTGTATTTGAGATAGGAGACCTGGTATTTGTGAAGATTTCGCCAATGAGAGGAGTGGTGAGATTTGGAAAAGCTGGAAAGTTAACTCCGCGATATGTTGGACCTTTCCGAGTTATGGAGAGAATTGGTTTTCAAGCCTACAGAGTAGAATTACCAGAACATATGGCAGGGATCCACAACGTATTCCATGTGTCTCATTTAAGGAAATGTTTGCACGATCCGTCTTTAATTCTGGAACCATCTGTTCAGCAAGAAATAGAAATTGAACCAGATTTGACTATAATTCGACGACCATTTCGTATTATCGACAGAGAAGAAAAGCAACTTCGCAACAAGGCAGTAAGTCTGCTTAAGATTCAGTGGAGCGATAATCCGAAAGATTGCATATGGGAGACCAAGAACCATATCAGGAAATTATACCCGGATTTATCTACAGATTAGGTATGTTTTACTGTTTGGGTGTTTGGATGAAATGAAACCTTGGATTTCTTCATTTCGGTAAGTATTGGCATATACATTTGTGGATTCGGTTTATTAGGACTTATGAACTCCCTTGCTATGATTTTATCATTGACGAGTTCTTTTCCTTGTTTACTTTCAGATGGCACCACTGATGAAGAGGACCGCTAGAAAGAGACTTACATCACACCAAACAGAGAGACTACTAGCCAAGCGAGCAAGAGTGGGTGATTCTGAAGATGTTAGAGGAAGGATACTAAGTGAGGATGAAGGCACACACAGGACCTCGGATGAGTCGAATGTAGGCAGAGAGGAACCCGTGGAGCAAGATCCAGACAGCACGGAGCCCTCAGAGGATGATGGTGTACTTATGATTGAAACCAGTTGTGGAGACAATGTTAGTGATGACGATGACAGCGACCAAGAGGGAGATGAGGCTGAGGATATGAATATGGATGGGGATGATGAAGAAGAACCCGAGGAGGAAGAAGAGTTTGTACCTGAGACACCGATAACTGATATGGGAGAGCAGCCAACGGAATTTGTGGACCCAGCAGTGGTGATATGGGAGAAACTGAAGCAAGCACTTGTAGAGTATCACGAAGTAGGAGGATGGGTTGAGATTTTCGGAGACTTTGGTTATCCTTGGATTCAGGTATACATGATTCCGCCCGTAGAGGTTATAGAGATCTCTGATGATGAAGAGGTGGTACCGACTAATCCGGAGATCATGGATGTTTTTGTACCATCTGATGATGAGGATGAGGTGGTAGAGGTCGTTAACATATCCGATGATGAGTGGATCGTGATCGAGAGTGATCTAGATAAGTAGAGTGCAGTAGACTGATGTGTATGGACTATGTATGTATATATTATGTAGCTATAACTTGATTTAGTCAAGTATAGCCTAGTTATGTAGTATGGTATATGATTAGTCAGGTGTAACACTAGGAGTGTAGTATGTTATCTAGACTAGCGCTAGTATCGAACTAGTTGTATAATTATGATGTACTAAATGATTATGATATATAGAATCATCTTTTGGGAAAGAAATCCTTTCTATCTTGCTTACTTGTAATTTCGAGGACGAAATTCGTATAAGGGGGGTGGACTGTAATGTCCCGACTTTTCCGACCATTTGTAAATCATTTTGATGAGTAATTAAAATGAGTTAATTAGTTAAAAACAAAGCTAAAGGAGATTTTTGAAAACAAATATATATATATATATATATATATATAGGTATAGGCATATGTATATATATATGAGAAATATTTTAATAAACATATATACTTGAATAATCTTAGATTGGAGTATACTTGAATTATCTTGGAATTCAAAACAAGTATATGATATAAAATAGAAATTCCTAAGGGAATAAATTTATAAAATAAATGATACTTTGGAATGTCATTTTGATGAAGCAAGAAGTTTTCAAGAACAAAGGACTAAGAACTTAAACAAAAAATAAAAGGAGCATTTCTTCCATTTGAAAATATAGGGACCTATGGAAAAAAAAACACCACCATATGTTGTCTACAACATAAACAAGTCGGCAAGAATATGAATCATATGAAGTATTCAAACTAAAGACAAAAAGAAATTTCCAAGAAGAGACAAAAACATTAAATGGAACATATCTTAAATAGTAACACTAGAATTAGCAAATCATTACCTAAATCCTATAGTAAAGATGACATGTGTATTTCCAGCAAAGAAGAAAACAAATGCAAGCATTTGTTTAAGGCTTTAAAAATCCAAAATGGATCCTTGCATTTAATGCAAGTATGGTTCAAGCTTCTAGAAACACTACCTAGGAGCATGTCATTAGCTACAAGCCTAAGTAAGACAAATTTTAAAGTACTTGAGCTCCTCATTTTCTAGCCGTAGGTATAGATAGAAGAGGGGTGAGGCTATGAGAGTTTACTGTGTGAACATGTGCTCAGAAATTCATTTTTTAATACATGACTTTACCTATATATACCACTCAAATTCTCTCATACTTTCACACAAACAAACTGAGTTTCCATTCTATATCTGAAGTCAATTTTCTGGATCTAGGAAAGCTTTTTGGTGAGTGAAACAAATTCTAACACTTCTGGTTTTAATACTGCAGTAAAACAGTTTTTTCTATTTAGTAAAAACTGCCATGTTTCCTTTGATTTCTGTTGACACTGTCAACTAGAAAATAGGATGAAGAACCACTTAATTTCCTTCCTATACACTGATCTACTAGGTAGTATATAGTAGTGAATAGGTGTGTAAACTGACTTGATGATAAACCCTGCTGTTTAAACTTGTCTGGATGTTCTGTGAAACAACTTACAGTACATATGATTTAGGAATAAAACCATGTCGATCTGCTTTTGTGTAATGAAAGGGTATGGGTCCTGTGTAAATCATGACATATATTCATATATATAAATCAAAGTAATCACATTTCAAAGAGCTTTTGTCCAAAAATAGTTTAACAGAAATAACAGTGGTCTCTCTGTTTACCTGATTTTTCGAATCAAACGAAATATAGTTTTGATTATATAATCGAGATCCAGACACAAAATCATGATTTTTAAGATTGGTTTCACAATTTTTAAGTGTGTATACTTCGAGAATTTCGACCATGAACGGAAAATGGTCTCCGACCAAACTCCGATCATCGGAGGGACGAGGGGTCAGGCGGTTAGGGGTGAAGCATCGTCAGGGACCAGGGGATCAGGGAAAAATACAACCAGATTTTTTAAATGTGTGGATTTTGCGAATGGGTTGAAAATAGGGTTTTTATACTGTAAATGGGTTCGGTTGTTTCCATCGCCGTTGATCATCAACGACGAACTTAGGGAGGTGCGGTCGTGGGGGGAAGACGGCGTTGGGAACCCATGGTGGCGAGGCAGGAGTCAGATGGAGTATCGTGGCCTGATGCGCGAGGATGAGGTCGATTCCTCGATGATGCTTTCTGACGTTGGAGTGCTCGAACACCCAAAACACTGTAGCGTCGGAGATTTGATGATCGGAGGGATGAACGTGGACCCAGGGGCGAAGCGTGACTGGATTGCATCGGTGCGGTGGCTCCTCATTTCGTCGTGGTGGCGTGCACGTGCACGGTGCACCACCGTGTACTGTGCAACTGGTCGAAGTACCAAGGCGGGTACTTGGAAAATGCCAAGACCAGTACCTTGGCACTTTGCCAAGACCTGGTACTTGGCAAATGCCAAGTCCAGGCACTTTGGCAGTGCCCAACTTGGCACTTTGGTAGCGCCAAGCTCTGGTACTTTGGCATTGCCAGAGTCCAGTTCTGGCACTTGCCAAATCCGGTACTCTGGCAGTGCCAAAGTCCGGTGTTCTTCGGTCAGTAGAATACGAGATTTTAAATTTAAATAAATTTTAAATTTAAAATATAAATAAATAAATAAATAAATAAATGTTTTATTAAGCCGGTGACAAGTGAGAAGTAGAAACCGAATTCTGAACCGACAAGTTCGACCGTGAAAGATCAACCAAGTTGAAATGTAAATTAGACGAAAATAAATAATTTAAAATAAATTATTTGAATTATTTATATAAATAAATAATCGTTAAAGGATAAGAACAAAAGGAAAATAAGTTCAAACACAATTTGAACTAAAATAATCAAAGGGAAATACACCGTGTGCGGAGCACGGGAAATTTCCAAAGGATGAACAAACACCGTCAAAAACCATATACACCTCAACTGATGTATGTAACAGATAAACTAATGATGCTAATGCAAACCAAATAAGCAAACACCGTTTGAAAAATATATATTTCATCTGAACTGAAGTGATACTCCTGATTTCACTGATAAACATTTATCGACTGTAAAATATTTCGTACATCGTTCGAAGAGTCCGGAATAAACAAATTCCACTTCGATTCGAAGTATACGACGCATATCAATGTGCTAAAGACAACGAGATGCAAGCGTTATTTAGAATGATATTTTTGGTCTGTTCAAACCCAGAACAAACCCGAATGGACGAGTGTCTGACAACGTATATCAGTCAGATCTTGCACATCGAATTTACGCAAGTATATTATGTTGGTGGCAGGGAAATTCGTTTCTTTTTGCTTCATTTCCCGTAATATATTTGGGAAATCGAATGAGTAATTTCTGACGAATAAGACGATGTGGCATTCAAAGAATGGAAAGAGAAAACCTGTCAGAAGAACAACGTAGCCTCAAAACTTCACAACCCGGAGGTAACAAAAGTTGGGCTAGGCAGCATGGCTAGTTGGGTCATACCCAAGCAGGGTATATTATCACCATCTAGAGGATTTCCTAAATTACTTCTAAAAATCATTTTCACTGCTGTTGCATTCGGAAACAGTAAATCGAGCTCAACCGAAGGAGTGATAATATATTCGTTACACTCAAGCTAAATGAGTGGACGGTCATGTGTGGCCGGGTTACAAGACGTTCTTGTTGAACCCCAGTGTATCCTCTCTAGAGTACACTGATCGGTGGGTGCTCCCATACCCTGTAAGTTGGAATCCAAACTCCAATACGCACTCTGCGACTTTAAATTTGTATACTATATATGTGAACGTGAGATGCAAGCGTTTCACTAGATTTTTAATTACCTGTTACAAACTATTATAATATCAATTGTTTTGATATAAAAGAGATTAGATCATTTCCAGATATTAGACATGGATGGATCTAATGATTTTTATGTAAAAGCAATTACACGGATCAATATAAACACCTTGACACCTATACCCTGTTTTTACTGTCTAACTATGTTTCCTCACACCAGTCCCCTGACTGACCCAGAGTTTATTTTTGTGTTTCTTAAACTCTTGGGTACTCATAATATTTATTATGAGTAGACAAGTAGGTTCAGGCAAGGCAAGTGGAACATGATGCTGAACCAGTTCAAGACCCAGTAGCATATATGTTTTAATTATCAGTTTAATTACCAATGGTATTGTAATATGGTATTGTATGAACCATGATGATGTAATATATTATGTACTCTGATGTATCAGGCTTTGTGATGTAATATATAAGTATTTTGTGAAATTCCGCTGTGAGATTCTGATAACTTCTTTCTCTTCTATTCTATAAGTTCTACCTTTTCTATCTCATCTTCTAAATTCTTTCAATAATGACACGGTTTCCCAGGTATGGAAAATCGCGCCGTTACAGTTTACATTGATTGTAGTAGGGCTTACTCAGTCTTTTTGATTGACCTGTTTTCTTTCGCCTCTTTTCTTCCGTTCCCCCCCCCCCCCCCAGGTTCTCAGGGTGGGAACGTTGGAGCTTAGCTTGGATTCCTGATCGCTTGCTTGTGGGATTTAGCTCATGTACGGTCTTGACATGAAGCTAGCTATGGTTATCACTCATTTTGGGGATAGTACTTATGTATTTCAGTTTTTCAGTAATGTTGTTTTTATCTAGACTTGTGTATTTGGAAAATTGACATTATGTTGTACCAGACTTGTTTTGAAATGGTTTGAAATCTTCCGCTGTTTTATCTATGTTATTTACTCTGTTTACATATATACATATGTTCTTGTTCTGTCTTGATATATCATTATGCATGTTTACCTGATTCAAACGCCCCTCCAAAGTCAGAGTGCTTGCAAGAGTCACCCTGGCGGAGGCGGGGTGTTACAAGATTCGTACATCGTTCTGGCGTAGGATGAGGGTTGCATACGCTTCCATGGCATGACGATGTAGACCGTGCGAGAAGGGTATAATGGGAGGTACCTTGATATTGGGGGTAGCTACATATATGCTATATTAGGTTAATCTACTTGGACGTAGATGGGTACGACGTGAGTGTAAAGTCTTAAGTGCTACTAACCCAAGCAACCTAATAAATAAGTAACATGACTGAACGGTATATGTAGGGGTATTTCAGATTGTGTATTTTAGTCCAGTCACCATAACTTGTGTTTTGACCCCCTCCTCATGACACACTCGCAGTTAAGGTTTATGGTAGAGATATGATAGCTTTCGATACTGGTTAGGCAGTATTATTACCATGGTAATGCTCTATTTGATTACATTATATTTTATTCATTCCTCTATGAGATGTTTTCTGAGCTCTTATATATTTTATATCTCTGTCTTGTCTATAGAATACCAAACAAGCCAACTCGGGCTCCGATAGATTGTGATTTTTGAAAAAAAATCGATCTGTCGGAGTTTGGGTTGTTACATCAACCTCAACCCTTCTATTTCACGCAATCGGAGCTGCTGCTTAAAAACCCAGTATTCACGTGTTCTTTAACCAAACCCCGTGTTATTTCTTCCTTTCGTGCACCTCCATTCGCTGCTGCTACTTGGCTTCATTCGAACACCACCCATCCTCTTCCCACTTTACTATTTCTTTATTCGAAATACAGGCTACAGGATTCATTTCATTTCCTCATGCCATGACTTCATGCTATCTTCATGTTTTTCTGCTCCCTTGCGCTACAGTCCATGCTTCACACCCCTTTCCACGCAAGTATTTGTGTCGGTTTACCATGCACAGCTTAGCTCTCTAAACGTATCATTTTAGGCTTTACACATCATTTTTACTATGGTTTGATTTTGTTCTATGGAAAAGCAGTGTAGACATATACAACGGTAGAAAATTAGGAATTTTCGAAGTGAGACAGAAGAATGAAGTATTTGCAAACTAAAGGCTCATGCGTTATATATATATATATATATATATATATATATACATAGTGGAGAAAAACAGGAAAAAAGTATAGTCATTTCGTTTGGTACACGGTAGGCGTAGCTGAGTTGTATTTTCATTTGAAACTTAGGCCTGTATTGAGTTTTCATAGCCTGTGATGTTAAAGGTAAGCTTGTGCAGTAGTTTGGTGGAGAAATAATAGGTTAGGGATACAAAGTACTTTATTTTACTTGAGGATGAAGGAAGTAGCATGCAGAGTGTATTCCTTTCATACATAGGATAGCTGATTAGTGTAGGCTTCAATTTATTTTGTTTTCATAAAGATAGGCGGTACTGTGCATGAGTATTCATTTCATAGGGTAGCCATTAATTTATCTTAGGGTAGGTAAGTACTTACATTACTTAGTAGTTAAGTATAGATGTATTATTTAATTTAATACGGTGTTAAATTCTACCTCTAACCATTGTTCATCTTAACCATTAAATTTGTACCGTCACACACAACCTCCAAACACAATGGAAATGGACACACCACTACATCTTGATGTTTCGGTCCCAATGAAACTATTTCGTTGAAAACCGACTCTGTTTGCACAACGGCGTTATTTTAGTTACAATTTACTCATCAGTTCACCTATAAATTGCACACACAAATAAAACAACTCCAATTTGCTCCAAACTAGAAATCTAGCAATAATTAGCAGGGCTGCACACAACCTATATCCAACCCGACCCAACCCACCAACCAGACCTAACCCACATAAACCCAGCCCAACCCATCCTAGTTCGGGTCGGATATGGGTAACAATTTGTAACCAATACTATATACGAATTGGGTTTAATATTTTGTTCAACCCAACCTTACTTTAACCCAATCCAACCCTATATTAAAAAACTAACTTAATATCGCCCCACTTAAAATTAGAATAGTATAAACCTTAAATAATGTTTATGTATTCTATAGTAAATATATAGAAAAACATATGTCATGTGAATCCAAACTAGATAGAATTTGGAAAATATATTGTAAAGAGCATTTTAATGTATATTAAAATGAAACACTTATTCTATTACCTTGTAAATTAATTTCATATGATGTATCTTACAATGAAATTTTAATAAAATGTGTCTGACAATGAATTGGTTATTTTAAATGCATTATGCTAGCTAAAATCTGATATATTATGCTGAATATTTTATTATAATTTTATAAAGAAATCCCTTATACTCTCACTTTTTATTTTATTCAAGCAATCCAACCCAACCCTACTAAACCCGAGCCAACCCATACTTCATCCCAACCCATATCCAACCGCATATAGGGTCCGATACAGGTTGAACTACCTTAAACCCATACCTATGCGGGTCGAATGAAGTATTTGGTCCAACCCGACCCAACCCATACTTTGTGCAGCCCAAATAATTAGCTATGCATATTCCAATAAAATTTGTTTCATCGAAAACAGAGGTCGTTTGAAAAGAAAACTATTTCTAAGGCTTATAAAATATCGATATAATAAATTCCAAAACAATTCTATTTAAATAACAATAAATTATCATTATCGTAAATCTTCAAATGAAATCTTATACAACTTCAAAATAAACCAATATGTATTTTAAACTTAGCATTAACGATTTCCAGTTAAACGATATCCATATTATACAGAAATTCCTTTATATTTTATTTAATAAACGCTATCGTTTATTAACGAATTCCATAATGACTATTTGAAAGTTTGAATTGGACATAACTTAAAATCTATAATATGAAATCTTAGAAAATAATAATCAAATAATTCAAACGTTTTTATTTCAAAAAAATTATGACTTACATCGGATTCTGTATACTCAATTGAAGTTCAAATCGCAAATTATAAACTGCCACAATGTTTCGAGTTCATTTTATAATTATATATAAATTTAACATTCAAACTTCGTTATATAAACGAATTATATGTTATAAATCCTTTTATAAATCTCAAATGAATATTTAAAACAATAAATTAAATTAAATACATGACAACCAAGGATACGGGACATTACAGATTCATTCAACTAATTTCTTCAAAATTGAATCATTCTGTATATACAAATATCCATAAATTTCATTTCAACATCTGAAACAAATTTTCTTATTTTTAGAAACATATATTCAAAATAATTAATTGATTTGTAAAATTTAGTTTTTTTTATGTATATATGCAACTTTTCACAAGTTAAAAATCATGTCAAGATAAATAAATCTCTGCCTATAATGTATTTATAATAATGTGTTTGTGAATAAAATTATTTTTCAAAATTCAATCATAATATACATATCAAAATTTCCATAAATCATGTTATTATAAATATAGAAATTCAAGATATCTTCTTGTGTATAATCCAGAAATGGTAATATATATTAAATTAGATGTGGTTTGTGTTGTATTATAGTGAGTACATAGATTGGATTTGTAATTAATCACACATCGCAAGATATCTTAAAGAAGATGAGTATATATATGTATATACACTCATACATACATATATATACACACACACACATACCCCTTTAGCACCCCTAATTTCGGAATGAGCTCAAATTTTGGATAGATGATAATATATATGTGGATTGAACATCTACAAAATCTTATTGGATTTGGATTAGTGTAGCTCACAGTAGTATATGGGTGTTGCAAAATAAGGGCGCCCTCGTACGCTCCTCTCTCTTTCTATACACACACACACACACATACACACACACACACACACACACACACACACATATATATATATATATATATATACACACACACACACACACAAAATGATGACACAAATTAGAAACAAACAATTTCAACCAACAGATCCCCTATTGAAATCCACCTTCACATAAAGACAAACAAATCCTACGGTCCAGAGTTTGTGTCATTATTTCTGTGATTAATTTTGTGTCTCAATAGCCGCTCCCATATATACGTATACATACATATACATATATATATATATATTTATATATATATATAAGGAGTGTTCAATAACACCTCAATTATTTGGCACCCCATTTTCATCCGAGTTATATACGCTTGTTTATATTAGAATAAGGTGGTGAAGGGAGAGAGAACACATGTGTGTGGTGGAAAAAAGGGGGCCAAAGGAGTGCTAACACTGTATAAGGTGTTTTTGAATATTCACTAATATATATGAAAATTATATATATATATATATATATATATATATATATATATGGGATTAGGGGTTCTATTTGTTACAATTAAATGTTGTCATTAATATACGTCTGTTTGAATGTTGGGATATCCAATCATGGCACTAACATTAGATAAGTTTCATTCAATGGTCTTGCTCCATCTACGTTGAATGAATATGCAAGAGGTGCCAAAAAAATTCAACATTGTATCAGAGCTACTGGTTCGAGTGAGCTAATATGATTCGGCCTTGACTTAAGTTTACTACAATATGTAGCTTGAGCTCTGAATTTTCATTAAGGAAGATTTATATAATAAATCGCGGCCTGATCCAACTAGAAAAAAATGACTCTTTGTAAGTTTGGCTAAACTGCTTAGAGGTGGTAGTGACATAGTCTGAATCGCTGAAAGTGTCAGTGGCCTTACCCAACTATTGGGGTATTTTATACAACTTTGAGCTAAATTCCTTTTGCTACAATTAAATGTCGCCATGAACGTATATATGCCCTAGTGAGATATAGGGATATCCAATCATGACATTGACATCGCATGACTTTCGTTCAGTGGTGTTGCTTCATATACGCTGTAAGAAGATGCGTAGGTGCCAAAAAATTAAACATATCGTTTATGCCAAACTTAAATATCGGACTATGAAATAGAGTAGGAAGAAATCAATAAATACTTTTGTATCAATATAATAAAAAGTTAAGGCTAATACAACTCAACATAAATAAAATATATAATTGTATATACGGAACAAGTTAATTGTATGATAATCTATACAAAATTAATTATTATCATGTAATTGTAGCTGCACCTGCTATATGTATGATCCTGAATTTTAATAGTAAGAGCATCTCTAGTGGTGAAGAATTATGGTTGAAGCTTACGATTTTCGTCCCCAATGGTTGAAGTTACGCGTAACGTTTAGAATCTAATTGAGGATTCTGAATGGCTGTCTGGTGCCCATTTTATGGGCACCCAGGCCCCAACCGATAGTAACATTCTCTCCCGCTGTGAATAATTAAAAAAAGGGATAGCGCCCATTTAATGGGCATCATAGGTCTGGCTCACATTTAATGGGAAGCAGACGTCTAGCGCCCATTAAATAGGGGCCAGACCATTGGAGATATTTAGAGCATTACGTCCTGAATATTCAGTGCCTTGAATATTCAGGGTGTAATCCACTGGAGATTCTCTAAAGCATGGGAAAATGGAAATAAAAATAACATATACATAAATAAGAATAATAAGAAATCTGTTACAAAATAAAAGTGAAACAAAAGAAATAAGGAAGAGATGACGTTTTTATTCATTCAGATATATTTATAACATATATGAGCTCTCTATTTATAGACTTCATATGTCCTAGCAATTACAATAATATCCCATGCATTAAGCGTATTCACCCTTAAAATCATATATATTACAACACTCCACCTTGAATATGCGTATGCAAGATTAATTACCTCATTAACTTTATTTATGAAAAACTTGTGGGAAAAATCATAAACAAGAAAAAGATTGTAATTTTATTTCATCTTTAGATAACATATTTATAATGTTACTATAAGGGTTGATACTTCTGAATCAAGATAATGCCTCATTAAACACCTTACTAACAAAAACCCAGTGGGAAAAATATTAGTGAAGTAAAAGAGTACATTTAGCATCCCCTGATTCATAACGCATTATTCAAATGGATTGGTAATGCAAACAATGCATATCAATTTTATAAATCATCTTCTGAAATGTTGATTTTGAAAGTTCCTTTATGAATAGATCTGCTGGATTTTCTTGAGAATTGATTTGCTTCACTTCTATCTTATTGTTTTTTTTGTAGTTCATGTGTGAAGAAGAATATAGAAGAAATGTGCTTTGTCCTATCACCCCTGATATAACCCACTTTAATTTGAGATACAAACGTTGCATTGTCTTCATAAATAATAGTTGATCCTTCTGTAGTTGAGGCAAATTCACTTGTGCTTCGAATATGTTCAATTAATGATCTTAACCAAATACATTCTCGACTTGCTTCATGTAGTGCTAGTATTTCAGAATGATTGGATGGTGTTGCTACCAATGTTTGCTTTATAGATCACCATGAAATAGTTGCATTGTTGTTAGCAAACACATATCTGGTTTGTGATATTGCCTTATGTGGATCAGAAAGGTAACCTGCATCAGCATAACCAACTAGAATCGGATTATTGCCTATGTTAGAATAAAACAAGCCTTAATATGTGGTTCCACACAAATATCTCTTTAATGTTTCATACCATTCCAGTGTCTTTTAGTTGGTGTAGAACTATATATTGCTAGAAAATTGACTGAAAAAACAATATCTCGTCTTGTGCATTGGGCTAAATATAACAATACATCAATTGCACTAAGATGATATGGTACTTCTGCATCAGGTGCATTTTCATCATCTTCTTTTGGTCGGTAAGGGTCCTTTTTGATATTTAGTGATCTGACAACCGTAGGTGTACTAAGTGGATATCCATTATCCATTTGAAAACGCTTCAGGATTTTCTTAATGTAATTTGATTGACGAATTAGTATGCCATTTTTATTGTACTCAATCTGTAGACCAGGGCAACATTTAGTTTTGCCAAGATCTTTCATTTCAAATTCCTATTTCAGATAATCTATAGTTTCATTAATCTCTTCTGGAGTTCCAATCATATTTATATCATCAACATACCGCTAAAATAGTAAATCCCTTTACTAATTTATTTATAAATACTCATGGACAAATGAGATTGTTTTATATACAACTTTTACCAAATATTCGTTAAGGCAGTTGCACCACATTCTTTCAGATTGTTTCAAACCATATAGTGATCATTTTAGTTTAATGAGTGCATTGATTTTGATTTTACTTTAGGAAACTTATATCCATCTGGAATTTTCATGTAAATATCGATATTTAATTCATCGTATAGATAAGTTGTCACAACATCAATCAATCTTATATCAATCTTTTCAGAAACTACAAGGTTTATTAAATATCGAAATGTTATAACATCCATAATAGGAGAGTATGTTTCTTTGAAGACAAAGCCTGGTCTCTTCAGGAAATCTTACACAAGAAGTCAGGCCTTGTATAACATAACTTCATTTTTATCATTTCGTTTCCTAACGAATACCTATTTATAACCTACTAGTTTGACATTTTCTAGGGTTTTTTCTATTGGTCCAAATACACCATGTTTCTGAAGTGAATCTAGCTCAACCTGAATAGCATCATTCAACTTTAGCCAATCATGTCTTTTTCGACATTCATTTATGCTTGTTGGTTCATTATCATTATTCTCATTTAGTCATGAATTTCAGTTATTTTAGTAGCTACTGCGAATGAGAATACATCATCAATTATTATTTTACTTCGATCTCACATTTCTCCATAATTCGTATAGAATATTGAGATCTAAATATTATTAGGTTCCATTTTATTTTCGGAAGCTTCCATTATTTCTTCTAGAATAATAGTCCCTTTACTAAGTTTAGGAGAATTGGAATTTTCTTTTGAGTTTCCCTTTGGATCATTTATAACCTCTTCGGGATGTTTGTTAATTGATGATTTTTCATTAGAATCTCTTTTTCTAGGTGCCAAGTCTTTTGAACCCGTCGGTCTTCCATGTTTTTGTCTAGCTTTAGATTCATTTTCTACTATTGGTACTTCGGGGATTTCAATTCTAACTGGTGCATTTGTTGCTAGAATGTGAAATTTTGTTAGTTTAGCAGCATCATTAAATGCATCTGGCATTTGATTTGCAATATTCTGAATATGCAAAATTCTTTGTACCTCTTAATGGCATGATTTGTTACGTGGATCCAAATGAAACATAGATGGATTATTCCATGAAATTTCACTGCACTAGAACGGTCTTTTCTCCCTCTAACGGCAGAAAATTTGACTCATCAAATTTGAAATATGCAAATCTTGCAGTAAAGACATCATCTATAAGAGGTTCAAGATGACGAATTATCGAACAAGAGTCAGATCGCATGTAAATTCCCGACCTTCCTTGAGAACCCATTTTAGTACGAAGTGGGGGACTATTGGGTATATGCAAAGCGCAATCAAATTTTCGTAAATCCGAAATATTTGGTTGGGATCCAATTAAAAGCTGTGATGGTTAAAACTAATGATAAACCGTGGGTCTAATTTTAATCAATTTGGATGCATGTAAAGTTGCATGTCCCCAAGCTAAAACAGGTAACTTTGTTTCCATAAGCAAAGGTATTGCAATAAATTGCAAATGCATAATTAATGATCCTGCCAGACCTTTTTGAGTATGAACATAAGCTACTGGATGTTCAATTTCAATTCCTAGTGATAAACAATAATCGTCAAACATTTGAGAAGTGAATTCTCCTGCATTATCCAGTCGTATTGATTTGATTTGATGATCAGGAAAGTGGGCTCTTAATTAAATTATTTAAGCAAGTATTTTGGCAAATGCCGTGTTTCTAATAGAGAGCAAACATACATGTGACCGACGAGTTGATGCATCAATTAATACCATGAAATATCTAAATGTCCACAAGCGTGATGAATTGGACCACATATATCACCTTGAATTCTTTGCAAAAACTCTGGAGATTCAGAAGTGATTTTACTGTATGAAGGTCGAGTAATTAATTTTCCTTCTGCATATAAAATGCACATGTAATCAGTTGGTAAATTCAACTGATTTGATAAATCATTCCCATTTGAGTTTTTAGCAATTTTATGCATCGTAGTTGATCTAGAATGACCTAAACGATCATGCCAAAGAATCAATTTCTTTGTATCCGTGAGCTTCTGGATCATGTTTATAAAATGAGATTCAACTATGCCAATTTTTGTAAAATATAACCCTGTTGAAATTGTACCAAAATTTTCTAAAATAAGCTTCTGGCTTTCAATTTTAGAAATAACAAAAAATATTCTTTGTTATTGTCATTTATAGTTTCAATATGATAGTCATTCATTCTTATATCTTTAAAGCTAAGCATATTTCTTTTGGAATTGCTTGAATATGGTGCATTATGAATCAATATATGTGTACCATTTGGTAACACTATATGTTGTCTTCCAGAAATTATATTGGCTGAACCAACAATAGTTGAAAATTTTATTGAAATATTTTCAGATAATTCATAGAAAAACTTTGGATTTTTCAAAATCATATCAGTAGTTTCACTATCAAGCAAACATATATCATCACTTAAATACTGGCGGTCCATACCCTAAGAATTAAAGATAATATAACTAATCAATCACTAAACTAACTTATAAATGTAAACAAATGTTATAAAACAAACCGCTTATCAAAATACAACATTACATATTATTTCTACAAGTTCATAAGAGTAAACTAAAAGAAAAATAGATAAACAAAAGTTTCTAACTAATACATGATGAAAGGAAATGAAACAAAATAAAAACTACATGATAAGCTTCAAGCTACTAATTGGTTGGTTCGGTCATATCTTCGAATATTGCATTTAAATTTTCATTGCTAAATAAATTTCCACTATAATCTTCGAAGAAACCGTCTAACTTCAAGTTAGCATTATCGAATGATCCCTCAGCATCGTTTGTCTCGATATTCTTCAATATATGATACTCTTCCATTGTTTTCTTTGATGATATGCAAGTACGGGACCAATGACCAGTGCGCCCACATCTATAGCAACTTACTCATAATGCTTTTTTATTTCCTATAAGTGAATCATTACTATTTTCCGACTTATTTTTCTTTTGCTACTTTTTAAAATTAGTAGTTTTGTTGACTCCAAAACCACAATAACCACCTCTGCTGGGGTTGTATCCATGTCCACGTCCACTACCTCTGCCACGACCTCTTCCGGAGTAGGCAAAATTAGCGTTAACTTCTGCTAATATAGCTGAACCAGTTGGTCTTGAGGAGTGATTTTTAATATGCAATTCATTATTTTTCTCACCAATTAACAAACATTCAATTAGTTCAGAATATTTTGTAAAATGATGCTCTCGATATTGCTGTTGTAGGAGTATATTCGAGGCATGAAATGTTGAGAAGGTCTTTTCCAACATTTGTGCATTATCTACCTTTTCTCCATATAATTTCAGTTTAGAAGTAATTCTAAACATATCGGAATGGTATTCCCTTAAAGTTTTAAAATCTTGAAACCTCAGGTTCAACCACTCTTGCCTTGTGTTTGGAAGTATGACCGTCTCTAGTGGTCATAACGCTCCTTTAGGGAGTTCCATAAAAAGAGAGGATATTTTTCATTTAAATATGCTTTTTTCAGATCATCGTGAATGTGACATCTTAAAAATATTAGAGCCTTTGCTTTGTCCTGCTAAGACATATTATTACCATTTTTGATGGCGTTTTCTAAGCATTGAGATTATAAATGGATATCGGCATCCAATATCCATGATAAATAATTATCTCCAGAAATGTCCAAAGACTTGAATTCAAGTTTGACATTTTGCGAACTACACATGAAAAATTTTCATTAAAAAATTGTATGATTAAATATAAAAATAATAAAAAATATTTGACAATGAGCAACTGTATGTAAGCTACTTCATTGTTGAAACTAAAATTTCTTGTCAAAATAAAAATCAAGCACAACCACAAGTTTTGAACTCATGCGCCATGTAAATAATATGTTTAATATAAACCGAACTTGCAAACAATACTCAGGTTGACAAACAAATATCATGCACAGGAAAATGGAATAGTTGAGAGAACATAAACAAATATCATTACTACGAGTTATAAAATGAACTTACAGCAGCATGAATCAAATAGCTATCAGAGCACATAAACAATAGGATGAATTGACAAGATTAATCTAAAATTTCACGTCCCTTCCCATATTAATCCAGACTTTGGATTATTTTTAGTTAATCCCATGTTTGGGGGGGGGGGGGTGTCTTCCCATATTAATCTCGTTTACCTGGCAACCTGTTTAGCCGGTAAGCTTTCCCAAATCAATCATTCACAAATTCTTATCACCTCCACCATAAACATTAATATTACCATCTCCTTTAACCCTCGTACATCAATAACTAACCATCGACCTTACAATGCATTATACGCCAATAACTGCACCTGCAAACACCTCTCCATACATCTGAACATAATTAATTAACAATCACCTTAAATCGCCATCCACTACCGAATGCTGCAACCTGCACCCTCTAGATGCACAAACCAACTCCTAAAACCCCTCAAACCCCTAAACATCAGTTTTTCTCTAAATGAAATTATTATAAACTTCAAAATAATAGCAGTTTTCCTCTAAATGAAAATAGTTCAATAGAATAATCACTACATTTCATTTTTACAGTATGTACAAAATGACATATTAAGCAAATCTACGTCAAATCGAGGCGGATTAGCATCAAATTAGAGATAAGGCTACTACTACACATAGGTATTCGTGCCTAACAGTAAAGTTTCAGTCCTAATATTTCAATTGTGGCTAAGGTTAGTGATTTACACTTTTATTCACTGATTACGGCTAATTAGGGGTGATTAGTGATAATTAGTGAAATTATGATTCGTAAAAATATGGAAAAATATGTAAAAAATCTGAAATATTATTTTATTTCACTGGTAAAAATTTGGTTAATTTGGATTAAGTTTGCTAATCCTATTGTTAGATATGGTTAAACATGATTAAGGAGAAAATCACGGATTTTAGGTATGTGTGATCTAAAATAACTTACATGCTTGATGTTTTGATCATTTTGATTGAATCTATATGTTGTTACTCTTGTTTGGGATGCTTTATGATTGCATAGGAATGTTATAATGGTTGAAAACGCCGTCGTTTGGCAAAAATAGCTTGTTGGAAAAAATTGCAAATTTTTAGGTTTGGTTAGGAGGAAGACCCGATCCGAACCGGATAGGAGAAGGAGAGGAGGAGACCTGAACCAAATCGGATAGAAGAAGGGGACCCGAACCAAACCAGATAGGAGAAGGAGACTCGAACTGAACCAGATAGGAGGAGGAGACCCAAACCGATCCAGATAGGAGAAGAAGACCCGAGCTGAAACGGATAGGAGAAGGAGAGGAGGAGACTCGAACCTAACCGGATAGGAGAAGGCGACCCGAACCAAACCGGATAGGAGACAGAGACCCGAACGGAATCAGATAGGAGGAGGAGACCCAAACCAAACCGAATAGGAGAAGGAGAGGAGGAGACCTGAACCAAACCGGATAGGAGAAGGAGACCTGAATCGGAAAGGTGGAGGAGACCCGAACCGGATAGAAGGAGGAGACCCGAACCGAACACCAATTCAACTAAAAACCCGAGATGCAAAGGAAGTCCAAATGAGAAGTTATGACTCAGGATCTAGATGGGAAACAATGAGTTAACTTTTAGAGTTGGGCTTTGCTGCAGGACGTGTGCAAAAGGGTTATCGATATCTATAACTTTGGATCACTATTGAGGTAGGGGGAATTGACTATGGACCAGTGGGGTCAGAGGTTGCATGCAGTCATACTGCCCACAAAGGCAAAGTGGTCATAGTGATAGTTGTACGGAGTTGCCGTTATGGCTCCAATAGTTCTGGTGATCAAAGTGGTGGATATCGTATGCTTTATGCACTCAGTGAGTGATTGTGTATGATTGCAATGTTTGATGTTTGTTATCACCATGACACACACACTTCCATTTTTTACACGTGTAAGTGTTACCTCCGAGTACTGTACATCCTGTTGTGCTAACTCTTTGGATGCGGGTCCAAATTCAAATATGATTATTGTAACACCCCACCCCCGTTAAGGTCACTCACAAAGGGAATGCCTTAACTTCAATGGAGCGTCGTAAGTATATATAACAGATAAATTACAAAACAGACAAAATTTTTAACAGCGAAAATAAATAAAACTTTACTTTATTGATAAAACAGCAGCTTGGTAAAACAGCTTGTACAAAGATTGTTTTCTAGCACCAAAACACCAATACCCATTACAACAAAGCATCTGTCTTATTTAACAAAATAAAGAAGCATGAAATGACAATGATATTCCCCAATAAAGCATGAGCCAGCCATAGCAGTGGAAAAGAGAGTCCAAAGCAATACACCGTCCATCATCGAGCTTGGAAACAAAACTGAGCTAAGTGGTAATATTCCTTTCTTGCGAACCAGCGGGGAACGGAAGAAAAGAGAGCGAAACAAAACAGAGTCAGACATAAAGCCTGGTAAGTCCAGTTATTATTCAGCATGTAAATAGGTAAAAGGATCAAGACATGAATAAACTGGATACCAGACCATAATCATGATAATAAGCATAGCAAGACAACAAATGATGATCGTTAGATATGACAATAAGATACACTGAATGCGCTTCGGTTCTTTCACTGATTTCCTATTTTCTCTGCACCACCCAACTAGCATCCTAACTAGTGTCTTTTATAGAACGATTCGTATTCCCTACTAGTTTGCCAACTAGTATCTTGTGAAAAAGGATCCATACCCCCTACTAGTGTCCCAACTAGTATCCTATGTTATAAAATAAGGTGAACCCAACCCCGCAATTGTGGTAGACTTCAGGTGTACATCTAGTATGAGGATCTTACCTCAACCAGGCTAATTGCCGTGAAGATGTTAGATGTACCCTTACTACTCTATCGATCGGCTCCCTACTTGTATTAATTTTTCCTTGCGTCTGTGTCAATCTGCCCTCTCTTTCATGTAGATACCCTATACTGGTCCCACCATAAGGTGTATCAATCCCTATGATAGCAACCCGACACAAATTCTAGATGCACAGTGCATATTACTGATGCCCAATGCCTGCTTTTCCACTCCGGAGCACATGCACGCCCATACTCCATCGGAACTACACTGCTGCACCCCCTGCCTCTATTTTGACCGCTTATAATCAGCCCAGTAATCGTGCCCCACCCTGCCTAGTTTCAAGGTACCATGATACATCTATGTGGGTTACTGCTGAAATGGGTCCCCGTTACTCGGGTTTTCTAGGGTATATTCGTATACCCCCCAAATTGGCTAAGTGTTATCCATCCATTCAAGTTAACTTAACCCATCCACATGCCATGTCATGTTGGTTAAGTGTTTCTTATTAACTTAACCCTTCTCATTCATCATGTTGTAATTGGTTAAGTGTTTTCTATTAACTTAACCCTGTTCATTCATCATATTATATTGGTTAAGTTTTCCCATAACCTTAACCCCACTCATTCATTGGTTTAGTGTTAACTTAACCCTACCATTGGTCATGTTACATTGGTTAAGTTTGCCCTTTTGTGTTACTTAGCCCTACCATTCGTCATGTTGCATTGGTTAAGTGTTGCTCTCTTGTGTTACTTGACCCTACCACTTGTCATGTTACATTATTTAAATGTTGCCCTCTTGTGTTACTTAACCCTATCACACATCATGTTATGTTGGCTAAGTGTTTCTTTTCTTAACTTAACCCTACCATTCTTAGCCTGTCTGTTTCTTAACTTTAATTTATTCATTAAAGCACCAACCTCTCACATTAAATCTATATTGTTGCGGTCGCTGGATGTGCTGGGCAGTTCCGGGAAGCCTTACATCGCAACTCAATATAACCTCGGGTTTTTGGGCTTAAATGCGCTAACCTCTCACATTAGATCTATATTGTTGTGGTTGCTGGATGTGCCGGGCGGTTCCAGGCAGTCTTACATTGCAACTCAATCTAACCTCGGGTTAGGCATGTTCATCTTTAGCTAATTTACATATTTTTCATATGTGTGTGTCAAATTCTCCACAAGTCTAGTAAATACAAGTTTATGCCACATTCCCAAGCTATGCCCAAAATTTATAAATTAAATTATACCCAATTTTCCCCGTGTTATAATCGCACGTACAACGAGATTCAATCTAAGTTCCGAATGAACTTAGTATTCACAAAAGCAAGTAAAAAGGGAAAAAAATAGAGAAGGAGCATAAGAATTGACATAAGGAAAAATTGGCATGTAAAGATATACCAAATTCAAGAATCATGTTTCAATGTTGTACTTTAACACTATGTGTAGACAAGCTAAGCAATTCACACCATAGGTATAAAGATTAGATGGAACTGGACTTAAGAGAATTAATAATTTATGTACAACATGATAAATCCCATTTGATAAATCACAATAGTCTCATAGGCATAGGTTGTACAACATGAAAAGCTCCATCCTATCAAACCCAACAGTCTCACAGGCATGATAGGTTCATTTATGTCAGTCCAACAATCTCATAGGCATGATAGGTTCTATTATGTCAGTCCAACAGTCTCATAGGCATGATAGGTTCTATTATGTCAGTCCAACGGTCTCATAGGCATGATAGGTTCTATTATGTCAGTCCAACAGTCTCATAGGCATGATAGGTGCCATTACATCAATCACAATAGTCTCATAGGCATAAGCAATTTAGATTAGACAAAAGGATGGGCACGAAGGCATCGTTCTAGATCTGATTATTACAGTCATGATTTCTATTAGATGTTTAAATCTAAATAATAACTAAACTTACAGAAAAAGGATGAATCTTGTATTTTGGGATCTGATTTTTGAATTTGAAAAGCTATCCTTTGATGTAGATGTTTGATTTGAAGTTCTTCTAATCGATTACTAGTTTGGATTTATTTTTCTAGCTAGGAAAAGATAAAGGAGACTAGGCTAGCTTGTAGACGAATAGCATTACGACACCATAGTCTTAGGGTTATGAGGTTAGGGTCTAGGTTTGGCTATGTATATATAGATGTATACGATTAATTCTAGCCTTTAGATTAGTCTAGGAGAAATCAGAGCCATCAAACCAAAGAGATGTGTCATCCAGCCAATCATAGCACGACACATAAGCTCTAACACCTCAGAAATTAGTCATTGGCCAATCAGAGATGGCCACATCAGCTCAAGACTACAGAAATTCATCACAAGAAGCAAATCTCAAAGGGATCGACTCCATACAAGGGGGGTCCATGCCTATGTCAACTCCCATATAGGGGGTCGATGCCTATGTCGACTCCCTCTATAGGGGGGTCGACACATATGTCCACTCCCTCTAGGGGGGGGGGGTCGACACCTCTGAGCAGGAAATTTCCTGCCCAGCCCACTCTTACTGAATTTCGATTTTCAAACTGTTTTGATTTTTAATTATTATTTTAATTTAATCTTTGTTTAAACTTGAAATTTTCTAAACTCCATAACTTCTTCATACGGAGCCCGAATTACTTAAACTTGGACTCTATCTTAAGCAGAATTCCAAGACGAAAGCAGTGGCGCAACCCGTTTCCCTTAATTCCTCTTTTAAAAATTAAGCATCCTTTAATTTGTTATTTTAATATACATAGAAAATTCAAGGTGTTACATTCTTCCCTCCTTAAAGTATTTCGTCCCAGAAATCTCTAAGTTAAGAAGAATGTATCCTAACATCTAACATCCATCTACTCAAACATCAATCACAATCATCCATTGTCCTTAAAAGACTTCTAATGCTTTCATGATCATATGCATTGTGTGTGTATATGTCCTTATCAAATGCAAAATCAGGCAGTCTATTGATTCAGTTGACCTCCTTGATGTGAATCATGTTAGTGCTATGAGTCTATCATGTATGCAATTATTCCTAATTGTATTTTGTAACTTCTACATGAGTGCACAATCATTCATACAAATGCAACGTCCACATGATAACACATCAAGTTTCAATCCATATGTATAAAAATCCACTCATTCATATGCAATATGGAAGTAACGGAGCCGATCTAGTACCATGTGTGTGTGTGTGTATGAATCCACGAGCAACCACTAGCAAACACTTACATCCACTTGCATCCATCAAACATAACATGCCTCAAACACATGTTTACATCCATTGGCTTCTACCTAAGGATCGAGGATAGGACTGAGAGGATATACGTAAAAGATAAAGACTACCATGCAAATAAACTTTACAGAAAAAAAGAGAGGTCAAGGATATTTCCTCAAAAAGGGTATGATGCGTGTATCTAGTCTTCAGTCTTCTAAGTCGCATCTTCTTGAGCTTCACCCCATTGTGCTATGACCGTCTTAATTTCACGATTGTGTAGCTTCTTAATTTCTGTTTCCAAAATTTAAGTTGGAACTCATTTCACTATCGCCTCTCGTTCCACCTCTTCTCCTTCTAGTATACTCGGGGCTACAACTTCTGTTGTGTCATGCTAACATTTCCTCAAAAGATCTTCCAAAATTAACTAGAGGGTATTCCATGTGGAAGAACTATCTCTTGAAAATAAACAGATTCTAACTATGTTACCAAGTGTATTAATTAAGGTGATTAGAGGTCTCTTCTCTACTTAACTAATCCATTGCATCAACTATCTGAGAGTCTTTTCTTTGTGAAGTCCATATTTGATCCAAAAGCGTAGGTCTTACTCCTAGCGATGCCAACTACTAACTTAACCGAAGGTTTTTAAATCAAAGGTTGATAGGTATTCTGAACTTTTTCGTTCCACCTAAAGAGGGCTTAAAGTCAACCTTTTTCTTCTTAAGGCATCCGCTACGACTTTACCTTTCCTTTTCACATCAAAATAGCGCCTAGTCCCGTGTCGCATGCATCTGTGTATACCGTAAAACTTTTACTACCGTAAGGTAAAAGTCAAAACTGGGGCCGTTGTAAGAGCCCTGTTCGATCGGTAGAAAGCGACATCACCATCAATATCCTGAGCAAAGGTTAGATTCTTCTTCGTTAATCCAGTAAGTGGGGCTAATACCTTTGCAAAGTTCTTAATGAACTTCCTATATTAACCCGCTAGTCCAAGAAAGCTTATTACTTTTGTTGCATTCCTTGGGACCTTTCAGTCTTGCACCGTAACTACTTTTGCGGGATCTACTGCTATCTCTTCTTTGGACGCCACATGTCCTAGAAACCTTACTTCTTCTCTCCAAAAATGTCATTTTGGATAACTTTGCCTTAAGTTGATGTGCTCGAAGTGTATCCATGACTTCTCTTAAATGCAAAGCATGTTCTCCCTCGTTCTTTTGAGAAAATCAAGATATCGTCCACGAAGACTACTACAAACTTATTAAGGAACTCTCTAAACACCCTATTCATAAAGTAAACAAAATAAGCGGGTGCATTCGTCAAATTGAAAGGCATGACGAGCTACTTAGAGAAACCATCAGGGGTCCTAAAAGCAGTCTTGTCTATACTGTCCTCGGCTTCTCTTAGCTGATGAAACCCTATAGCCAAATCTAGTTGGGAGAAAATAGATGTACCTACAAGTTTGTCAAACAAATCATCTATTCTTGGAAGTGGGTGCCTATTTTTCTTAGTCAGCTTTTTTAATTCTCTATAATCTATGCATAAGTGAAGTGAACCACCCGCTTTGGTTGCGAACACTACAGGAGCACCCCATTTCTGAACTACTCCGCCTTATGAACCCTTTTTCAAGAAACTCTTTAATTTGCTCACTGAGCTCCTTCCTCTCCGTAGGAGCCATGTGTCATACGAGTAATGCAACTTGTTTGGTGTTATCAACCACGTATATGCAGAAACCTATTTTGCGCTTTGGGGGTAAACCCTCATCAAAGACATCGGGATACTCATGGACTTCTTGAACGAATTGCAAACTACCAACAGATGCATGAAGAGATTTTAGGTAACCAAGCATGACAGAACTCTTAGGGTTACATGAGATTTCGAGGGTATTACCGAGGCGAGTCAAAAGTCTAACTACCCTCTTTTCACAATTGAGAATGGCACCATTACTGGATAACTAATCCATCCCTAGAATCAACCCATAGCCCATGAAACCAAAAACGTAAGCATTGCATCTAAACTCAATGCTTAGTATAGATATTCCCAAATCCAAAAAATCATAGATAAATGAGATGAACCACCAATTGGATTTGAGACAGTAATGGGATCTTATACTATACAAGTACTAAGGTGCAGAGACTCAACTATGGAAGCAGATATAAACGAATGTGAAGCGCTAAAATCAAAAAGAGTACTAACAGGATGATCAAAAGAAAAACTAAACCTTCAATAAGAACGTTCCTACCTCTCTTAGGTACACTAACGGTGAGAGCATGCAATTTCCCTCTAGAAAATTATGTCCATTGCCCTTGTCCTTGTCGTTCGGGCAACCCTTGATAAGATGCCCTGCTTCCACATACAGAAAACACACACCTGTCTTCTTCTTCCTACAATTAAATGACCCACTATACCACAGAAAAGACACTTCCTCTTGTTGCGGGATCTATTATTTCTTCCACCCTTCTTATATTCCAATCCCTTGTTTATGATTCTTCCACTTTGACCTCTTTCTTTTAACCTTCCTTTCGCATGGATTAAGCCATATCAACAAGCTTCTTATCCTTGGGCTTGTGCTCCTCAGCCCAAACTCCCTTATTCTTATCCTTACTATCCTTGTGTAGCTTGTTGACAAGTTTCTTGAAACTACCTCCACTGCACGGCAACCTACAAAGCTTGAAAAGAAGATCAACCGCAGGTGAAACTACTGCAGCTACAGATGGAGGTCGGGCACTATTTCCCCCTGAACATGTGCCGTATGCCTATGAAACTATGGCGAAAAGAAAGGAAGAAGAGATTCAAATAGAGAATCGAAAGGTAGTGCATATATCTTTGGAGAATATACCTTTTAAAAACAATACTTTTCTCTTGAAAAACGCTTCTTTAAAACATGTTTTAGAAAATACTTCTTTATAAAAATGCTTTTGAAAATGGGTTTCAAAATCCTTTATCTGTTTTGGTAACCTTCAGCTCTGATACCACGTGTAACACCCCACCTCCATTAAGGTCACTCACAAAGGGAATGCCTTAACTTAAGTGGAGCATCATAAGTGTATAGAACAGATAAATTACAAAACAGACAAAATTTTAAACAGCGGAAAATAAATAATACTTTACTTTATTGATAAAACAGCAGCTAGGTAAAACGGCTTGTACAAAGATTTTTTTTCCAGCACCAAAACACCGATACCCATTACAACAAAGCATCTGTCTTGTTTAACAAAATAAAGAAGCATGAAATGACATTGATATTCCCCAATAAAGCATAAGCCAGCCATAGCAGTGGAAAAGAGAGTCCAAAGCAATACATCGTCTATCTTCGAGCTTGGAAAGAAAACTGAGCCAAGTGGTAATATTCCTTCCCTATGAACCGGTGGGGGGGGGGGAACGGAAGAAAAGAGAGCGAAACAGAACAGAGTCAGACATAAAGCCTGGTAAGTCCAGTGATTATTCAGCATGTAAACAGGTAAAAGGATCATGACATGAATAAACTGGATACCAGACCATAACCATGATAATAAGCATAGCAAGACAACAAATGATGATCGTTAGATATGACAAGGTAAGATAAACTGAATGCGCTTCGGTTCTTTCTCTGATTTCCTATTTTCTCTGCACCACCCAACTATCATCCTAACTAGTGTCTTTTATATAATGATTCGTATTCCCTACTAGTGTCCCAACTAGTATCCTGTGAAAAAGGATCTGTACCTCTACTAGTGTCCCAACTAGTATCCTGTGTTATAAAATAAGGTGATCCCAACCCCGCAATTGTGGTAGCCTTCAGTTGTACATCTAGTATGAGGATCTTACCTCAACCAACCTAATTGCCGTGAAGATGTTAGATGTACCCTTACTACCCTATCGATCGGCTCCCTACTTGTGTTAACTTTTCCCTGTGTCTGTGTCAATCGGCCCTCTCACGTGTAGATACCCTGTGTTGGTCCCACCATAAGGTGTATCAATCCCTATGATAACTACTGATACCCAGTGCCTACTTTTCCACTCCGGAGCACGTGCATGCCCATACTCCGTCGGAACTACACTACTACACCCCCTGCCGCTATTTTAACCGCTTATAATCAGCCCAATAATCGTGCCCCACCCCGCCTAGTTTCAGAGTACTGTGATACAGCTATGTGGGTTACTGCTGAAATGGGTCCCCATTATTAGGTTTTCTAGGGTCTATTCGTATACCCCCCAAATTGGCTAAGTGTTATCCATCCATTCAAGTTAACTTAACCCATCAACACGCCATGTCATGTTGGCTAAGTGTTTCTTATTAACTTAACCCTTCTCATTCATCATTCTGTAATTGGTTAAGTGTTTTCTATTAACTTAACCCTGTTCATTCATCATATTATATTGGTTAAGTGTTTCCCATTAACTTAGCCCCATGTGTTCATTGGTTAAGTGTTAACTTAACCCAACCACTGGTCATGTTACATTGGTTAAGTGTTGCCCTCTTGTGTTACTTAACCCTACCACTTGTCATGTTACATTGGTTAAGTGTTGCTCTCTTGTGTTACTTAACCCTACCACTTGTTATGTTACATTGGTTAAGTGTTTCCCTCTTATGTTACTTAACCCTATCACACATCATGTTATTTTGGTTAAGTGTTTGATTAACTTAACCCTACAATTCTTAGCCTATCTGTTTCTTAGCTTTAATTTATTCATTAAAGCATCAACCTCTAACATTAGATCTATATTGTTGCGGTCGCTGGATGTGCCAGGCGGTTCCGGGTAGCCTTACATCGCAACTCAATCTAACCTCGGGTTTTTGGGCTTAAATGCGCTAACCTCTCACATTGGATCTATATTGTTGCAGTCGCTGGATGTGCCGGGCGGTTCTGGGTAGTCTTACACCGCAACTCAATCTAACCTCAGGTTAGGCATGTTCATCTTTAGCCAATTTACATAATTGTCATATGTGTCCAAATCTATGTGTCAAATTCTCTACAAGTCTAGTAAATACAATTTTATGCCACATTCCTAAGCTATGCCCAAAATTTACTAAATTAAATTATTCCTAATTTTCCCCGCGTTATAATCGCACGTACAGCGAGATTCAATCTAAGTTCCGAATGAACTTAGTATTCACAAAAGCAAGTAAAAAGGGCAAAAATAGAGAAGGAGCATAAGAATTGACATAAGGAAAAATAGGCATGTAAAGATATACCAAATTCAAGAATCATGTTTCAATGTTGTACATTAACACAATGTGTAGATAAGCTAAGCAATTCACACCATAGGTATAAAGATTAGATAGAATTGGACTTAGGAGAATTACTAATTTAATGTACAACATGATAAGTCCCATTTGATAAATCACATTAATCTCATAGGCATAGGTTGTACAACATCAAAAGTTTCATCCTATCAATCACAACAGTCTCACAGGCATGATAGATTCATTTATGTCAGTCCAACAGTCTCATAGGCATGATAGGTTCTATTATGTTGGTCCAAGAGTCTCATAGGCATGATAGGTCCTATGATGTTAGTCCAACAGTCTCATAGGCATGATAGGTTCTACTATGTCAGTCCAACATTCTGATAGGCATGATAGGTGCCATTACATCAATCGCAATAGTCTCATAGGCATAAGCAATTTAGATTAGACAAAAGGATAGGCACGAATCAGAATTAGGCATCGTTCTAGATCCGATTATTATAGTTATGATTTCTATTAGATGTTTAAATCTAAATGATAACTAAACTTACAGAAAAAGGACAGATCTTGTATTCTGGGATCTGATTTCTGAATTTGAAAAGCTATCCTTTGATGTAGATGTTTGATTTGAAGTTCTTCTAATCGATTACTTGTTTGGATTTATTTTTCTAGTTAGGAGAAGATGAAGGAGGCTAGGCTAGCTTGTAGACGAACAGCATGACGACAACATTGTCTTAGGGTTATGAGGTTAGGTTCTAGGTTTGCCTATGTAAATATAGTTGTCTAGGATTAACTCTAGCCTTTAGATTAGTCTAGGAGATATCAGAGCCATCAAACCAAAGAGATGTGCCATCGTGCCAATCATAGCACTACGCATAAGCCCTAACACCTCAGAAATTAGCCATTGGCCAATCAGAGAAGGCCACATCAGCTCAAGACTACAGAAATTCATCACAGGAAGAAAATCTCAAAAGGATCGACTCCTTACGGGGGGGGGGGTCGACACCTATGTTGACTCCCCTATAGGGGGGTTGACGCCTATGTCGACTCTCCGGTAGGGGGGTCGACACCTCTGAGCGGGAAATTTCCCGCCCAACCCGCTCTTACTGAATTTCGATTTTCGAACTTTTTTGACATTTAATTATTATTTTAATTTAATTTTTGTTTAAACTAGAAATCTTCTGAACTTAATAACTTCTTCATACGGGGCCCGATTTACGCAAACTTGGACTCTATCTCAAGCAGAATTCCGAGATGAACGCAATGGTGCATCCTGTTTCCCCTAATTCCTCTTTTAAAAATTAAGTGTTCTTTAATTTGTTATTTTAATATACACAGAAAATTTAGGGTGTTAATTATTTATACCCATTATTGTTTTATTTTGCTGCTATCACTCATACCAGACTTTTTTCTGACCCAGAGTTTTATGTCTCTTCTTATTACTCTAGGTGCTCCTAAACGAGCAGACTAGAGATAGTTCAGGTGACTATGCACGAGTAGTTGTCTGGAGATGAGCAGGAGGCTTCCACATACTATATACATATATTCTCCCTGTGTTGTTGCTGGTCCCTACTTTGGGCATTAGTAGTGTACCCTTTCTATTTTTCTTTAGAGACAGTATTTTGAAGTTGTAATAATTGTTTGGATCATAAACTGTATTTTGGATTCCGCTGAAATGTCGGCCGGTGCGGGACGGGCTGTCGCACTTGGTATTAGAGCCTATGTTGCATAATCAACCAAGGGGAAGATATCGGGAAGAGATAGTATACGTATATGAGAGCACGTATTTGTGATATTTTCATTTTAAAAAACTATATATATATACACTATTAGTATATCTAAGGAAGAAGTCGCACTACACTGGCATCACTAAGGAGACGGTTTGTAACAACCACTTTTTAGTATAGTATAAGACGACATTTACCAACCCTTGTCAACTTAAATTATACAAAAAAGCATATAGACATTAGAAAGAAATCAGAGGGTGAGATAAGAAAGAAAGAATTAAAGAAAAAAAACCACATTAGAAACAGAGTCTCACATCGCAACAGAACAAAATATAATATAGAAATAAATCTTTACTGAGAGCATTAAAAATACCTACAATCATCAGAGTACATCAACACATCTGGACAGTTATAACAACCTGTCCTTATATGTAATCACACAGCGGAATAATACTATAGAATATCATATGTCTGTCCTCTTCCATCTTCTGGAATTCGTAGGATCCGATAACCTGGACCTGTACACCTCGGTCTAACCCGAGACTTACAAACACCGGGCCAGTCTGGTGAACTAGAGTGAGAAAAACGCACTAAGTTTAAAGGCATTGCAAAACTTGATTTTAACGTCAAAATCTTTTCGAAAGAAAAGGATAATCGTAAGATCGAATCCACACATAAAAACAGAAGGTTTTTACCTTACGATAACCCAAAACATTTTTGAAATCAATTTCTTTTCTGATATTATAATAGCGTCTAAATGCAAACAATTATCAATCTAGCAGAATGCTTGCATCTCACGCTCTACATATATAGTATACAATCAAAACAGCGGGCTCTTATTGGAGAATGGATTTCCTGACAAGGTATGGGACCACCTACCCGACAATGTACCTCTGGAGATGAATACATTGGGGTTCAAGAAGAACATGTTGCAACCCAGGCTAAACATGACCAACCCTCACTTCGCTTGAGAGTACCGAATATATCATTACCACGATAGGGGGCCAGCCAACCGAACCGACAGCATACATACATAAATAAAAAGGGGCATCCGAAGGCATTTAATTTCACCAGATCATGTAATGATATACCCTTTTGATGGATATGACCCACAAAGCCATGCGACCTACCCGATTTTTGCCATTTCCCGGTTGATGAGGCTAGAGGTTATGCTTATCCTTTAGAACAACACATTTCCATCCACATTGAATGCCGCATCGTTAGATCTGCCAGAAACCACTAATTGATTACCAAAAAAATACTCTAGTTGTTCAAAGAAGGCCTTTCTCCTTCACAACTGTAGTACATTTGAAGAAGTCAACGTACGTGATCACTTTGAAAGTACTCTGTCAGACACTCGTCTATACAAGTCATCCAGGAACAGGATGAACCGAAGGCACCCTCCTACCACATCCTAGGTATCACTCCACAGATCAATAACAAGACGTCCTTGCAATCCGTAGATTCCAACCACAACAGAACACCAGTATATACCTGGCGGCTAAACCAGATATTTTAAGAAGTTCTTCTTCTTTTTGAAGATCAACGGTCTTCAATTCTCCATCTTCAATCTTTACACTTTCATATTTGCTGGTTCGGAATGGTTTTCGAATATACATTCGATCCCGATCTTTCCGTACCAACAACGCATCATATTTTGATAATTGGTTATTTAACTATCAAAATAAACAGTTTTCAATTATGAAAACAACATGAGTTCATTGGTTCAGTATTCAGCATCAATTGGCCTTTTTAATTAGAAACAACTAATAAATAAATAATTAAAACTGAGGCACATGCTTCGCACATGGCAGATTTCTATAAAAATAGTGATTTGTGGCTAAAACAATCAATATATATGTGGTGGTTAAAATACTGTATTTACTTCTTATTTTAACATACCAATGATTCTCAAGACCATTTCAATTTAATACTTAGAAAAATATCTTATAACTATACTCAATTTCCATTTAACTCTCCTTTCAAATATTTAATCCATCGTTTTTCATTATCTATAATTGGGAAATTAATTCATCTTATTGTTCATAAAATAATGTTACGAAATTCCTTTTTGTTTTATTACTTGGAAACAATAACCAATGCTTATTCTCATAGAATAAGCCTATTTTAAAACTCAACTTTATATTTCTCTTTAACTCGAAAATATCGTCATATTTTCACGTAATCCTCTTTTATTTTCCTTAGCTTTAGAAACATTATTATATCATCAAATCCTTTTAATTTCCTTTTCTTCGGAATTCTTATTACATATTCTTTACATTTTCAATAATAATGTTGCATTATTATTTCTTTAATGGAGATAATAAATTATTACTCCTCTTTATCATTACAACTAATACAATCTCAGATAATCCTGAAGTCGTTCTAGTTATGATATTTTAATTACCTCTCAGACCTAGATTAACAACGTTCTTATCTTAAGATAGAAACGAGTTGTAATTTCTAAATCCGATACTTCATTCTAATATCAAAACAAACCACTTTTAACTATTTTATTCAAAACATGGTTTTATCAAACCTTCTTGCCTTTGGAAATCTCTTCTCAAATATATTCATTTTTCCTTAATTCACTGATTAAGTAATTGCTTGCTAAAATTTCACCTTCTACTTCTTTAAACAATTCTTTTTAACATGGATTTTGTTACAAAATCCCCTTTACCAAATTCACTTTTAATAATTCCTTTTTCTACTCCATTTCACCCATTCTCGCTTTGAAAGTCTTATTTCAATTAACCCCATTTTACTTCATTTCATTATGAAAAAAATGTTAATTTAAAATTAACATTCTAACACCTCATTTCCTTTTATAAATTTCGTACCTACAACCAGGGTTTAATATAATCCCTTTTATTTTCAATTCCCTTTCTAAAATCTGATAAAAATAAAAAAAATATTCGTTAAACAATTTATTAGATTAACTCAAAACAAATAATTTATAATCACTCTTATTTAAACCGGTTGACTTTGTCAGTCCAAAACGTAGTTATTTCGTTAACTGGTTCCAATTACTCCTTCCTTTAAATTAGTTAAAAATATAATTAATTTAAATAATTCCATTTATTTGTTTTCTTATAAAAAACAATTATACATCTCTTAACCATTGGGTAAATTTTCTACACTTTTGCTTATAAATTTGATTTGACATCAGAATTTGCATTATAAAATCATTTAATAATTATCTAAAAATTTAAATAATAAATAATAAATATTTATTTCCATTTTAATAATTTTTAATCAAAATAATAGATTAAAAATCTTTTTCATATATAAAATAAATTTATAACTTCATTACTGTCAATTCACTTGACGGTAAATCGATATTTAGAAACCGACTGATTTATAGGCCATATAATGATAATTACTTAACCAATATCACCCCTTTTTTTAAACAAATCAAATGTTGAATTTCATGTCAACGGTCAATAAACAAATCAATCGTCCAATCAGAAGTTCATATGATGATAATATGAAAATAAATAACAACTAATATATATTTGAGGAATCCGGTTGGATCCCTCCAACCTGTTATTTTCTGCATTAGAATATATTATCAACATAAATTCATTTTAACTGATTATTTCAATAATAGTAAATAATGGCTATTTATATCAACCAATTTATTTAACGTCGCACATAATTCAAGCAATCCATTGAAATAAACACGTTTATAATATAAACGCGGCCAACAAGGTAAGTTAACTTAATTAGGACCAATCATTAAAATAATGATTTGGTTTTTCACCGAAATTAAACAACGTTTAATTTCATCAATTCAATCAATATATGAATATATAACTAAGAAACAGTCAATCATTAGCAACCATAGCACGCAAAATAAAAACTTGACTTATATAAAATATAGGTGGGAAGAACTGAGTGAGTTTAACTCACCTTGTTTTGATTCGTTGTTTAAACGGCTCATTTAAGTCAAGTTAAACCAGTATTTAATTTGACTAAAAATTAAGTTGACTCTAATTCCATCCATTTCTCTTCCATGATGTAAATCTCATTGATATGGTTCCAACGTATCTTGACTCGTCCACTTATGTTAATATATGGGTAAGTTATCAATTATAATTGTTACGGTTTTAATTAAATAAACTAATTCCTTAATTATATTACTAAAAATAACTATTTACTTTTAGAAATAAGGTTCCGATTATTTCTTCCTTTTATTGTTCCCAAACCGCTACTTCTCTACATTCCACCAGATGCCTTATAAATAAAGTGACCAAGCGGATGGTATGATGAGAGACCATAGTCCAACTTCCTGTTCTTCACTTTTTATTCAAAACACTACTGTTCGGTTCTTACTTTCTTTTTCCCCTTTTTATATTTCTTTTATGTACCAAAGGCCCAAAATCCCATATACGTTTCGCACAGCCCACGCCCGTCTCCTCTTCTCCAATGTATGTTTCCTTTCCTATTTCTATTACATTCCTAGTCTCCCCTACTGTCTGTACACCGTCCCATTTGTCCATTATTATTATTATTATTTCCTTTTTTTCTCTCTAATGGCATTAACAGCCCACATGAAAACCAACCCACCTCTTCCCTTATATTCGTTTTTTCCCATATTTTCCGAAATCCAGCTCCACTTCTTCACCATCTAAATACCTCTACGCAACTCCTTATGCACCGCAGCACAACACCGTAGCTCCGTTCCAAGATTCCAACCATTGTTCATCATCTCCCTTGTCTTCCACCTTTTCCCCGCCGCCGGTACTAAGCTGCGCTCCACGTTCAAAGCTACTTCTTCCCATCTACTCTGTTCCCTTCTCGTTACAGTCGACCAACTCTCCCCTTCATGCGCTGATCTCTGCCTATCCCTCGCCACCTTCGATCATCAATTCATTCGAATTGCGAGGGAAAGAAGTTTATATTATTATATATAATATATATTTATATTTTCTAGTGGAGGTTAACGCTGTTAGTTGTAACAACCCGGAAAATCAGAACCAATTTAAAATTTTTACTTTGGCAATTTTAATGAATTTTGAATATTTAAATTGATTTATTTTAAATAATAACGATTAAAAATTTATTGTTATCGAAGTTATAATGTATTTATTTTAATTATATAACGAGCCAAAAATGGCGCGGCAGTTTGAAAATTCGATTTCAAACTTCAAATGAATGCACACGATTCAAAATAAATCGGATTTCAGTAAAACTAGAAATATTTGAATTGTTTGAAAATATCTTTCCAACAAATGCGAAAAATCCAGATTTCATAACAAGAATAAAAAGTTATGTCCAATTTAAAATTCAGGATAGTCGCTATGGAATTTATATATATATATTTTTATATAATATATAGCCCTTAAAAAAAGCGATTTTGCAATTGCCCCCCTTTTTCGACGAAACCACTTCTGTTGGATCCGTAATGTCAAATTATTGTTAGATTCCAATTTTCATAATTTTTGGAATTAAAACATGATCGTGGTAAATTTAAACGTGTTCGATAATTTCAGTTTGAATTTAATCGACTGGAAAATGAACGTTTTTCAAACGGTCTCCAAATTCGATGAAATTAGTTTTGTTAGGACCGTATCGTCAAAACATAGCAAGATTTATTTTTCGGGAATTTTTGGAGTTAGCATGTAGCCCCGATAGATTAAAATGTACGTTGAAATCAGTTTTGAACGTTAAATTAATTTATACTTTAATTTCAATGAAAACTAAACGAAACAGTCGAATAAGTTTATGGGACATATCCCATTGTGTTCAGAATGGGGGGTATTTAGCTCAGGACGTCAGTCATTGGGTCTCGTTTGGAGATCGAATATAAAAGTTAATTTTTGGGAAAATTAAAATAATATAAATATAAGTATATATATTTTATTTCCCTCCTCTCTCTCCTATATTTCCCAGATCTGGATTTGATAAAGAAAAAAAATAAATGCGACGGGGGAAGGGGTGGAGGGGGAAATCGCCGCCGCCGCCGCCAGGGCCGCCGCGCCTCCGGCGCCGCCACCAAGAAGTTCCGCTGCGCCTCTCCGCTCCTCCCTTCTCTCTCCTCATTTGAAACTCTAACCCACGCCCTAGCCCCAAATTAGCCCCCTCCGGCCACGCTGGCCCACCACCGACCCACCTCCGCCTGCCGCACCACCTGCCGCCATCCCCGACCCTACGCCGCCTCCCTCAGCCTCCAACTTCGACTATGGCCCCCCCCCTCGAGAATAAAAATCCAATTTTTACAAACCAACGAACCATTCTCCGATGCTCGAGCTTGGATAGCTTTGCTCGATCAATTTGGGACTGCTCTCTTGATCGAAACCCTAAGTTTGATGTAAGTCTTTCAAATTTGATTTTTAGCAATAAAAAGATTAGTTTTTTTAAATATAAAAAGATTTGATTTTTAACAATAAAAGATTTGATTTTTTGTAATATAAAAAGATTTGATTTTTAACAATGAAAGATTAGATTTTTTGTAATATAAAAATATGATTTTTACATATGTAGTAGGGATAAAAAAATTCGATTTTTATATATATTATAGCATGGTAAAAATTTGATTTTCATATAGATTACATGGTTATAAAAATATGATTTTTATATATGTAGTAGCGAATTAAAAATAGGATCTTTATATATATAATAGCGAATTAAGTAAGTGATTTTATAAACATAGAATAGTTTAAAAATATAATTTTTATATAGAAAGCAGCGTTGTGAAAATCTGATTTTTATAATGTAGATTTGAAACAAAAATTATGATTTTTATTATATATGAAGCGGAATAAAAATGTGATTTTTGTTATAGACACGATGCTATAAAAATTTGATTTTTGTATATATGATAGTGCTATAAAAATGTGATTTTTATATATATTGTAGCGCTATAAAAATGTGATTTATATATATATATAGCGATATTAAAATGCGATTTTTAAATATATAAACATCATATTAAAAATGTGATTTTTACTATGAACAGCGTGAAAAAGATTGCTTGGAATTTCAGGCAAGTCCCGACTGTTTATAAATTCAGAAATAAAACTGGCGGAGAGGAAACCCAAGTTGAGAACATTTTCTCACTCAACATTTAATTAAAGTTCTTATATTCTAGGATGCAGACAGTGCTTAGTAGCACCCGACACCTTTGATTGAAACCATGGATGTTTGGTTGATTTTTTGGTTGAGTGATTGATTTGTTTGAATATGATTTGGGATGTGAAATGAATTTGTTGGAATTGGTATGTATATGGCGTGAGCCAGTATTAGGCGAGGGATAAGGCTAGACCTTATTCCGATTTTAGTATCGCGCCGTTATACTGGCAAATTTTTCTAAAATATGTTAAAACAATAAAAATAACATTTTTATTGTATAAATGAACTGAATAAAATATTCATGTGTTGAATAAAATATTTTAGCATTAAAAATATAATTTTAACGTGTATATGAATAAAATAAATATTCATTTACAAATTAGACGATTTGTTCATGTACATCCATTTAATTGATATGGATTGGGACGATATATTTTACACATTGCCCAATTGCATAAATAATATTTAGTGCTTGTTGATTGAAACCCCATACGGGTATTGGGATGATATTTTACATACACTAATCCCAATTGTTTAGTTGAATGTCAATCGATTGGTTGACAGACTATTGTAAGCGTTAATTGTTTATATTTTATGCTTATGCAATGTAAAATGCACCATGGATGATGGATGATTGTTTATCATAGTTATTATATACCTGTGTTGTATGGAATCCATATAAATAACGTTATATGGTAATTGATTAGGTCTCATTTGAACTTGGAAAATAACGAATATTTTAAAATAATATTTAGTAAAAGATCAAATTATGATTTTGATGTTTGATTCTGGACGGACACGAACGTATTGAAAAATATGAAACCATGTTGATTAGATTTGCACCATTTTAACATGAACGATATTTATATCGATTTTATTCATTTTTATAATGATTATAAAAAAGGAAGTGATTTCAAAAGCTAATGTTTTTAAAATATTATCATTTATATATATTAATGGTATGGGATATTCAATTTTGATTTAAAATTGAATATGAAGTTGAAATCATTTTTGAAATGAATTTCAAATTATTTATAAGATATGTTTTAAATGGAAAACGACGAAATATGTATAATATATATATTATATATATTAGATGGCCTGAAAAGAATGCGCCGCGTCGCGGCCATTCGCGAATTCTGACCATTGACTTTGAGTTGATACTACGGGAGATTCGACCGTCAGATTCTCCTAAATCCGGAACCGTTAGTTTCGTATCAAAAAGAGATTTCCAACGAATAAAAGAGATTTGAAATCTAATGATTGGATTTCGAATTATGTCCAAATCAAATTTGGAAAAGGTCAGTGTAAGTGCAGTTCGATGACCGTTTATGGAAATCGACCGAAAGGGCCTTAATAAAATTATCAAAATATTAATAATTTGTGTAAAATTAAAATAAATGATTTGGAAAGAATTGGGATGAAAAATTCAATATTTGAAAATATAAAAATATATTTTTATTGAAATGAACTAGTTATTAACTAGAATTATAATGTAATTATTTTTAAATAAATAAATTGGATTGAGAATGGATTTTAATACAATCAGAGTTTCCAATATATGAATTGGAGTGGATTTGAATGGAAATCATCTTCAGAATATTTCGATGTTGGATTTTGTGATTAAATGGATATTGTTGTGGAAATTTGGAAGATATAGTTATATCCTTATTTCCAATATGATATTTGTTGGTTTCTGAATTTGATATTGAATATAAACCGAAATAATTTCTATTCATAGCCTTGTGTTTGGTATCGAATTGGATTTTGGGTTTGTTGTGAACGATGTCTTAAATAACACTTTTCTTAAACCCAGTTGAGAAAAAGAATAAATATTTTAATTAATATTTAGTGAAGATTTTCAATTAATTAATATTTAATTGGAATTGAATAAAAGAATTGGATTTTGGGTTTGTTGTGAACGGTGTTTTCAGTAACACTATTCTTGAACCCCGTGTGAAAAAAATAAATCATTTAATTAAGATGGTTAGAGTTTTCAATTATATTTAATAACTGGAATAAAATGGTTTGTGAATTGGGTTTATTGTGAATGGTTTTTTTAACGACATTCGTTCTTTAACCTGATTTGCATAGAAATGTGATTTGGAATTTATAAACCTTTTTACTAAGGTTTAAAGGAAATTTTCCAAAGAAAGGTTTTCCAATTTAATATATTAGATTGGAATTGAATGGAATTCGATTTGATAATAATCGAAGTGAACTTCTGTGGAGGAAAACTGGTAATATATATGGAATTTAAAAGGCTTGGTCATTATTCCATTTATATTATTAATCGTATACGGAAATTGATATCGATTATATATATATCGATCTGTTTGCCGTGAAGATTCCATAATTAATGAAATGTGATTTTGGGTTTATCGTGAACTATGTTTTAAATAACATTAGTCCTTTAACTCAGTTAAAGACAGGATTACATGTCTAACATTGTATTTCGAACTGTATGGTTGATCTCTGCTAAATATATATCTATTTGGTGGCAGAGAATTTATTCTCTTGCTTGACACCCTTCTCTAAGACGTACGAGCTTAGAGGTTATATATCGGCAGAAATCAATAGTACGGTGTAGATTATCAATGCGACATGTTTGTGTTTCCAAAGTTAAATAATCATTAATATTGATTTTTGGGAAGATTAAAACTAAGTGGAGTTTTAATGAATATTTAGCTAGAATGAATAGAGAATGTGATAATTTAAATTATCAAATTTGGGAAATGATCGAGAATGGAGTTGCACCAGTTTTACTCTAAGCGATAGTTAAATCTTTAATTAGATTTGAACGTGAAATGGTAATTAATTTTACTGATAACACCGTGGTGTTAGATATGGAGTATTACCAGTTTTGCTCCATGGTATGAATAGGTTGGGATTAGGATAATAAAATTAATGATTAATTTGGTAAGGTGCGCTAGTTTGGATAAACCTTAATTTGGTTTGAATTGATATCAAAAGGAAGATTAAAGAATAAATTTAAAGAATTTATCTTTGATAAAGTTAATGGGAGCCTTTCCCAAAGTATAAAAATATTTGAATAAAAGAATATTCTGGATTGGAATGAGGCGTATGTTGTGTTTTTATAGCACTTGTTTATTATATACGCGAGTTGTTTGGAAAGGTCGGGTTTATACCCATTCTGAATAACTGATTTGACGATGAAGACGGTGGATGAACACCGGAGGTCTTCACATCGTTTGGATGATTACCGATGTCTTGATTGGGCGACACACCCAAGATAAGGTAATATGTGGTAATCTTCCGGACGTACTTGGAGATCGACCAGGAATGCGAGGACCTCTCTCCTATATTGGGCACGGGACGAAGAATAAGTGCCTCCGGTTTCATTCAGACCCAAAACGAACTATTAAATGGATGTGTGTCTGACATTGGATTTTATTATGTGTTGATTGATCTCTATTAAGTATATATCTGTTTGGTGGCGGAGAATTTATTCTCTTGCTTAACACCCTTCTCTGAGACGTACGAGCTTAGAGGTTATATATTGATAGACATCAGTTGCATGGTGTGAATTTTCAATGTGGCTTGCTGATGTGCGAATGATCAAGGCTTCTGTTGAAAAGAAGAGTCTTGTGGTTGATGATCAAAGCACAGCCTTAAAGGGCATATCTTTGTGTATAGCGTTAATTCACGAGCCTCACAACTCGGTATGAGTCAAAAATGGGATCAGGGACGCAGGGAGGACATGACGTTTCCTTCTAGCTATGGGTGGTGTCATGGTATGAAGCCCAGACATTTATTTATTTTTACCTATGTGGATGATGGATAGCGAGGCACCTCAGATATATCGGCTACTATGGAGCCGATGGATAGGTCCTATAGGACTGGGAAACATGTGATCAGGAATAGCTAATCCTCAAACGTAAGGGAGGACCGGCCCTGCAGGATCCAGGGTTCCTTGCGAGGAATCCTGAGGCGTTTTCTAGAGTGTCTTGAAGCCGGTGAGTACGATCCCTTTCCTCGACTTGTGACGGAAATCCAATTTCCAATACGTGACATTTCGATTTTTAATTGTAGAGCCTAGTATGGAGACATGATAGATGGTACCCATGCCGCCTATGATTGATATATTTATATTTGAATTTTTTTTTGACACTATACACTTATAGTAATATCTAAATGATTTGTTTTAAACGTACCAAGCATGTCTAGCTATTATAAGGGAAAATTCTATCCTCCGGCTTGCGTTGCATTGTGTGATGGGACCTGAGTCTTATAATAGCTTCATTTTTCGAAAAAGAATTGCGTTATTTGTTGTATGCATTGGTATTCTTGGGAGAAAACCTGTTCCATGTTATACGGCGTGGTCCCTTGGTTTACCTAATTTCTAAAGTAAAGTTTTAAATAACTTTTTTAGTTCTCACACCAGTCATATGACTGACCTGAAGTTTATTGTTTTAACCTAAACTTTGGATGCCCCTATTTTCCACATCGGCATCTAGTAGTTTTGCTTTTGCAAATACTATGTTTATAGGATCCTGGTTTACAGCTGGAGCTATATTCGAAACGCTCCATATTCGTGTATTTCTTACAGTGGTGTTATGCATAAGTTTTCCGCTGCTAAGTAATGTATTTTAATTTCTGTTTTTTATCAAATGTATATTATTTATTCATACTCTGTCATATTCTTGTACTCTGCTGTAAATTGTTGTAATAGCAATGAAACATTCTTCTATTCATGTTCTGACTTGTCGTGTTCTGAACTCAATCTGGGCTTTCCCGTAAGGGCGAGTTTGGATTGTTCCATCGTGGTATCAGAGCTTTGGTTTACAGAGCTCGAGAACAAGACACGTTAGAACCAAATGAAAGAATTCATCATAGATTGGATCAGTAATATCTGATAAGAATGACTCGGAGAGATAGGATCAGCAATATCCTAGAATGAGTGCGAAGAGTAGTGTTTTTAAAAATAAAAATGAAAAACAAATTTTGTTTTAAAAAATTAAATCTTATTATACGTATTTGAATATTTATTTTATATTGAATTTGGACAATCGAGTGTATGAAGATTTTGAATATACGTGTAATTAACATGTTCAAAGCCTCAAATATACTGGATAGATATAGAATCACACTATAGTAGCCCAGAGATGATTCTGATGATTGAGTACTCATCATCAGAGTTTATGTTCGAGTTTCGAAAGTGGGATTTCTATATATTTCCAATTAACTGGCATGAGAACCAAAAGTAGATAGGGTTTATTTTTGTGAATTGGCATTAAAAATATGATTTTTGACTATTTATTAAAGTTATGTGTTTGAAAATATAATCAACTTATTGATTGCTGGTTGTGTTGTTTTATTATTATTCTGATTAATAAAAATATATTGGAACCATAAAACCAGTAAGAGAAATGAAGGTAAATTTAGCCAAATCGAATCAAAATTTTGAACTGAACTGGAAATTTGATTGGAATTGCATGCATACACATGTATATACATTGAACAGGTCATAGCAAGGAAATTAAGAAGAGGAATAAAATTGTATGCCCGACAAATAGGTATATGTTTACTATATTTCTTAGGTTTGGATGATTTTATGAGCCGATTGGCTTTATATTTATCTTTTTGGATGATGATGGCCCTGCGTAGCTAGTTGCAGTTTTAAATGTCTTTCCGTACAAAGGAGGTTATGGCGAAATTTTTCAAAAATTTAGGGTGTTAGCCAAATTTTTGAAAAATTAAAAATCCTTAGAAACTGAAAAGTTGAAGAATGAAAGCCAGAAAGTTGATTTGGTTAGTTTAATAACTTTCAACTCCGTTCTTTTTCGAGGGCGAAAAGATTTTAAGTGGGGGAGATTGTAACAACCCGGAAAATCAGAACCAATTTAAAATTTTTATTTTGGCAATTTTAATGAATTTTGAATATTTGAAATGATTTATTTTAAATAATAACAATTAAAAATTTATTTTTATCGAAGTTAGAACGTACAAATTTATTTTAATTATATAACGAGCCTAAATGGCGTGGTAGTTTGAAAATTTGATTTCAAATTTCAAATGAATGTACATGATTCAAAATAAATCGGATTTCAGTAAAACCAGAAATATTTGAATCTATCTGAAAATATCTTTCCAACAAATATGAAAAATTAAGATTTCATAATGGAAATAAAAAGTTATGTCCAATTTAAATTCAGAATAGTCGGTATGGAATTTATATATATTTTATATAGTATATGACCCTTAAAAATAGCGATTTTACAAACGACCTCTGTTTTCGATGAGACCACTTATGTTAGATCCGGAATGTCAAATTATTGTTAGATTCCAATTTTCATACTTTTTGGAATTAATATGTGAGCGTGGTAAATTTAAACGTGTTCGGTAATTTCAATTTGAATTTAATCGACTGGAAAATGACCGTTTTTCAAACGGTCTCCAAATTCGACGAAATTAGTTTTGTTAGGACCATATCATCAAAACATAGCCAGATTAATTTTTCGGGAATTTTGGGAGTCAGTATATGGCCTCGGTAAATTAAAATGTACATCGAAATCAGTTTTGAACGTTAAATTAATTTTTATTTTAATTTCAATGAAAACTGAATGAAATAGTCGAATGTGTTTACTGGATATATCATATCCCATTGTGTTTGGAAATGGGGATATATAGCTAGGGACGTCAGTCGTTGGTTGGGGAAAATTAAAATAATATAAATATAAGTATATATATACATATTATTTCCCTCCTCTCTCTCCTATATTTCCCATATCGGGATTTGATAAAGAAAAAAACACGATGGAGGGGGGATCACCGCCACCACCAAGGTCGCCGTGCCTCCGACCCCGCAACCTAGAAGCTCCGCCGTGCCTCCCCACTCCTCCCTCCCTTCTCTTTCCTCATTTGAAATCCTAACCCGCGCCCTAGCCCCAAATCAGCCCCCTCCAACCACGTTGGGCGCACCACTGACCCACCGCCGCTTGCCGCGCCACCTGCCGCCATCCTCGACCCTTGCCGCCCTCCCTCAGGCTCCAACTCCGACTGTGGCCCTCCTCGAGAATAAAAATACATTTTTTACAAACCGGCTTACCCTTCTCCAATGCTCGAGTCTTGGATAGCTTTGCTCAATCAATTTGGGACTGCTTTCTTGATCGAAACCCTAAGATCGATGTAAGTCTTTTGATTTTGATTTTTAAAATTAAAAATATAAGATTTTCAAATATGAAAAGATTTGATTTTTAACAATAAAAAGATTTGATTTTTTATAATATAAAAATATGATTTTTACATATGTAGTAGAGATTAAAAAATTCGATTTTTATATATTTTACAGCATGGTAAAAATTTGATTTTTATATAGATTACATGGTTATAAAAATATGATATATATATATATATAATAGCGAATTAAAAATAGGATCTTTATATATATATATAATAGCGAATTAAATATGTGATTTTATATACATAAATCAGTTTAAAAATATATTTTTTATATAGAAAGTAGCATTGTAAAAATCATATTTTTATAATATTAGATTTGAAATTAAAAAAAATGATTTTTATTATATATGAAGTGAAATAAAAATATGATTTTTATTATAGAAATGGGCCAATAAAAATTTGATTTTTATATATATGATAGCGCTATAAAAATGTGATTTTTATATATATTGTAGTGCTATAAAAATGTGATATATATAGCGATATAAAAATGCGATTTTTAAATATATAAACATCGTATTAAAAATGCGACTTTTGCTATGAACATTGTGAAAAAGATTGCGTTGGAATTTCTGGAAAATCCAAACTGTTCAGAAATTCAAAAATAAAACTGGTGAAGAGGAACCCAAGGTGAGAACATTTTCTCACTCAACTTTTTATTAAAGTTATTATATTCTAGGATGCAGACGGTGCTTAGTAGCACACGACACCTTTTATTGAAACCGTGGATGTTTGGTTGATTTTTGGATTGAGTGATTGATTTGTTTGAGTATGATTTGGGATGTGAAATGAATTGATTGGAATTGGTATGTGTATGGCGCGAGCCAGTATTAGGCGAGGGATAAGGCTAGACCTTATTCCAGTTCTGGTATACATAGATACTGACCTGGAGTTTATTGTTTTAACCTAAACTCTGGGTGCCCCTATTTTCCACACGGGCAGCTATTTGTTTTGGTTTTGTAGATACTATATTTACAAGATCCTGGTTTACAGCTAGAGCTATATTCGGAACACTCTATATCTGTGTATTTCTTACAGTGGTTTTACGTATTAGTTTTCCGCTGCTATGTAATGTATTTTAATTTCGGATATTTATCAAATATATATTGTTTATTCATACTCTGTCATATTCTTGTACTCTGATGTAAATTGTTGCAATAGAAATGAAATATTCTTTTGTTTGTGTTCTTACTTGTCATGTTCTCAACTCAATCTGGGCTTTCCCGTAAGGGCGAGTTTGGGTCGTTTCATCAGTTATGCAAGGGTGTACGGTTTTCATCTGCTCCTTGGGAAGAAAGTATGGGATTAGAGGTTGGTTTGAATTTCTTTTTCTAATACTGGAAGCTTTCGGTTTCATGTTGTTCAAAGGAAAAAAATGGCACAACATAAGAGTATCTATATATAGAAAGGGAAATGTATAGGATTGGAACAACGTTGGTTTCAATATGACACATCATAGGAGTTAGATTAGGTTGGATTTATTAGGTTTGATGCAACTTATCAGCATGGTACGGGGAAGAAATGAAACAATTGTAGCCTGTGTACATGAATACAAGGTGTACGTGCATGTGTTTACTGGATTGTAGAAGAATAGGGTAGGTATAGAACGTTGGGTAGTACTGTACGATATTTTGGGTATTTGCGTGACAAGCTTAGACACGTGGAAAATTATGTGTGATGCCACAGGTATTTTTCTTAGGCCAATTTTTACTTGAAGTTGAAGAAATATGAGATGTACCATTTATTTGATTGATTTGGGCTTAAAGAAATGTATAATCGGCTGCAGGCTTTCTTAGTGACAGGGTAGACATAAAATAATAATAGGGTGTGTACTTTATTCATTTGACTTAGGGGTTAAGTTTTAAATTATTTAGTTAAATTTATTTTTACGATTAAATTTATATTACCACTATCGACCGTAGACTATTAAAAATATGCATTGCCACACCGAACCCTAAATACAACGGAAATAAATACAATGCTATATATTGACGTTCTGATCGCTATGAAATTAATTTCATTGAAAACGCACTCCGTTTCACAAGTGCGTTATTTTATTTTCAATATATTTATCGGTTTAAACTTCGTCTACCGATAAAACATCTCCGTTTGGCTCCAAATTGGAAATCTAACGATAACTAGTTATACGTATTCCAATAAAATTTGTTTCATCGAAAACGGAGGTCGTTTCAAAAGAAAACTATTTTAAAACCTATATAAATATAATTAAATCAAAACAATTCGAATAATAATAAATTACTATTATCGTAGATCTCAAAATAAAATCCTATATGGCTTCGAATATAAACCAATATTGAAATATAACGCAACGTTAATATCTTCGAGTTGAACGATACCCAAATATATAAAAATCTTTATTAATTTAATAACCAAACGTTATATTTTAATAATGATTTCCATAGTGACTATTTCAAAATTTGAATTGGACGTAACTAACAATCTACAACATGAAATTTGGATTTTCTCTTTCATATGAAAATTATAATAAATAAGACTCCAACGTTTCTTGTTTCATGGAATTCCGACTTATATCGGATCCTGTATACATTCAATTGAAGTTCAAAACTCAATTTTACGAATTGCAGCGCCATTTCGAGCTCGTTTTAATTTATGTATAAATTTAATGTTCAACCTAGTTATAATCAAAATATATATTTCAAATCCATTTAAAATTCCAAATCAATATTTAAAATAATAAATTAAACTAAATATTTGATCACCAAAAATACGGGACATTATAGTCTTCCCCCTTAAAAGAATTTCGTCCTCGAAATTACTAAGGTAGGAAAAATGTCATAAACCCATTATAATTTAAAATCCAATTATTATAATTGAAACCCAATTCATTTTGGTTAATCAAAATTTTCAAAAATAACCAAAAAAATTTTAACACTTCAGATTCCTGGAAAAATACGGTAGAGTCTCCCTTGTACGGAGTGACATCTGCGATATCACAGGAATAAATAATATATATACCTCGACCTACACGATCGGAAAACAAATTCAAAACCCAAAATTTATATTTTTGCATAGGCGTACCTTTTACGAGCGCTATTGAGCATACTTCTAAATTTACGTGCAATATTCGTAATGAAAAACAATCCTCATGGCCATCTGGCACCTGTACTTAACTCAGTCTATCATGTAAGTAGCATATATATGAAATTATTAAATAATACTTCATAAATCAACAGTTTAACTAACAAATTTCCAAATTTCGACATATACCATCATTCAAGTGCAAATACAGGGTTAAATAATTAATTTCAAATCATATTTGACTCATTTACATTGTTATACTGGAATTTAGTTTTTACTTCGTTCAGCCCTTGTTAAGTTATTGATGAGTTTATATCCAACCAATATAACAATCAACAAACAATGCACAATCAACTCAATATAATCATTCCATTGAATTTATATTCAACATCAATCTTTACTTGATTATTTTCACTTAGATTTTCATATTTACAGATCAATCAATTAATACCAAATTGATTTCCATTTAATTATTATAAATTCAAATTTCAAAAATTTCCATCTGATTCAAAATTAAATTTTCCATTCACAAATTTCATATGTGAAATCTCCTTAGGTTATATTGAACCATTCAAATTCTAATCCAATTTGAATTTTATTCAAATAAATATCAAAATAATTTAATAAATTATTTCTTTTCTAAAAAAATTATAATTTGGGCAAAATTATTTAATTTACCCTCTTTACAAAACAATATTGTATTGGTTTCCAGTTCAATGCTTTTCAACACTTGAACCAAAAAACCAACACAACACAAAACATTTGTATATAAAATTTACAAATACGCGCTCATATATATACATGCAACTTGATTTAGGATATTACTAACCCCATCTCTATCGAGTTACGCCATAAAGACAAGGTTATTGCTAAACCATTGCTCTGATACCAAGTGGAACGACCTACTTTTTAGTACAGTATAAGACGACATTTACCAACCCTTGTCAACTCAAATTATACAGAAAAGCAGATAGCTATTAGAAAGAAATCATAGGGTGAGATAAGAAAGAAAGAAATATTAGAATAGAAGAAAAAGAACCACATCAGAAACAGTCTCACATCGCAGCAGAACAAAATATAATATAGAAATAAATCTTTATTGAGAGCTTTAAAAATACCTACAATCATCAGAGTACATCAACGCATCTGGGTAGTTGTAATGACTTGTCCTCATTCATAATCACATAGCGGAATAATACTGTAGAATATCATAGTCTGGCCTCTTCCAGCATGTCTTCTGGAATTCGCAGCATCTGATAACCTGGACCTGTACACCTCGGTCTGACCCGAGCCTTACAAACACTAGGTCAGTCTGGTGAACTAGAGTGAGAAAAACGCACTAAGTTTAATGGCATCTCACTACTTGATTTTAATGTCAAAATCTTTTAGAAAGAAAAGGATAATCGTAAGACCGAATCCACACATAAATACGGGTGGTTTTTACCTTACGATAACCCAATTTTTTTTTAAAATCAATATCTTTTCTAATATTATAATAGTGTCTAAATGCAAATAAATATCAATCTAGCAGAATGCTTGCATCTTACGCTCTACATATAGAGTATACAATCAAAACAGCGGGCTCTTATTGGAGAATGGATTTTCTGGCAAGGTATGGGACCACCTTCCCGACAATGTACCTTTGGAGATGAATACATTGGGGTTCAACAAGAACATCTTGCAACCCATGCTAAACATGATCGGCTCCTCACTTCGCTTTAGAGTACCGAATATGTCATTACCACGGTTGGGGGCCAACCAACCGAACTGGTAGCATACATACATTAATAAAAAGGGACAACCGAAGGCATTTAATTTCACCAGATTGGGTAATGATATACCCTTTTGATGGGTGCTACCCACATGGCCATGTGACCTACCCGATTTTTGCCATTTCCCGGTTGATGAGGCTAGAGGTTAAGCTTATCCTTTAGAACAACACATTTCCATTCACTTTGAATGCCACATCGTCAGATCCTCCAGAAACCACTAATTGATTTCCACAAAAATACTCTAGTTGTTCAGAGAAGGCCTTTATCCGTCACAACTGTGGTACGTTTGAAGAAGTCAACGTACGTGATCACTTTGGATACTCTGTCACACACTCGTCCATACAAGTCATCCAGGAATAGGATAAACCGAAGGCACCCTCATACCACGTCCTAGGTATCACCCTATAGATCGGTAGCGAGACGTCCTTGCAATATGTAGATTCTAACCATGACAGAACCCCAGTATATATCTTTGGCCGCTAAACCAAAGATTTTAAGAAGTTCTTCCGCTTTATGAAGATCAACGGTCTTCAATGCTCCATCTTCAATCTTTATACTTTCGTATTTGCTGGTTCAGAATGGTTTTCGAATATACGTTCGATCCCGACCTTTCCGTACCAACAATGCATTTGGCCAGATTTTGATAGTCAGTTATTTTACTATCAAAATAAACAGATTTCAATTATGAAAACAACATGAGTTCATTGGTTCAGTATTCAGCATCACTTGGCCTTTTTAATAAAAATAATTAACAAATAGTTAATTAAAACTGAGACACGTGCTTTGCACATGGCAGATTTTGGTAAAAATGGAGACTTGTGGTTAAAACAATCAATATATATGTGGTGGTTAAACTACTGTATTTACTTCTTATTTTAACATACTAATGATTCTCAAGACCATTTCAATTTAATACTTAGAAAAATATCTTATAACTATACTCAATTTTCATTTAACTCTCCTTTCAAATACTTACTCCATCGTTCTTCGTTTTATATAATTGGGAAATTAATTCAACTTATTGTTCATAAAATAACGTTACGAAATTCCTTTTTGTTTTATTACTTAGAAATAATAACCAATGTTTATTCTCATAGAATAAACGTATTTTAAAACTCAACTTTATATTACAATTTAACTCGAAAATATCGTCATATTTTCATGCAATCCTATTTTATTTTCCTTAGCTTTGGAAACATTATTATATCATCAAATCCTTTTAATTTCCTTTACTTCGGAATTCTTATTACATATTCTTTACATTTTCACCAATAATGCTGCATTTTTATTTCTTTAAGTAATAAATTATTAATCCTCATTACAATTACAACTAATATCATCTCAGATAATCCTGAAGTTGTTCTAGTTGGGGTATTTTAAGTACCTCTCAGACCTAGATTAACAACGTTCTTATCTTAATATAGAAATGAGTTGTAATTTCAAAATATGATACTTCATTCTAATATCAAAACAAACCACTTTTAACTATTTTATTTAAAACATGGTTTTATCAAACCTTCTTGCATTTGGAAATCTCTTCTCAAATATAATCATTTTTCCTTAATTCACTGATTAAGTAATTCTTGCTAAAATATCACCTTTTACTTCTACTTCTTTAAACAATTCGTTTTAACTCGAATTTTGTTACAAAATCCTATCACTCACTCCTTTACCAAATTCACTTTTAATAATTTCTTTTTCTACTCCATTTCACCCATTCCCTCTTTGAAAATCTTATTTCGGTTAACCCCATTTTACTTCATTTCATTATTAAAAAATGTTAATTTAAAATTAACATTCTAACACCTCATTTCCTTTTATAAATTTCGTACCTACAACCGGGGTTTAATATAATCCCTTTTATTTTCAGTTCCCTTTCTAATATCTTATAAAAATTAAAACAAATATTCGTTGAACAACTTATTAGATTAATTCAAAACAACTAATTTATAATCACCCTTACTTAAGCCAGTTGACTTTGTCAATCCAAAACGCAGTTATTTCGTTAACCGGTTCTAAGTACCCCTTCCATTAAATTAATTAAAAGTATAATTAATTTAAATAATTCCACTTAATTGTTTTCTTACAAAAAAACAATTATACAACTCTTAACCATTGGGTAAATTTTCTACGTTCTTGCTTATAAATCCGATTTAACATCAGAATTTGCTTTACAAAATCATTTAATAATTATCTGGAAATTTAAATAATAAATATTAAATATTTATTTCCTTTTTAATAACTTTTAATCAAAATAATCAATTAAAAATCTTTTTCAGTTATAAAATAAATATATAACTTCATTACCGTCAATTCACTTGACGGTAAATTGATATTTAGAAACCGATTGATTTATAGGCCATATAATGACAATTATTCAACAATATCACCCTTTTGTTTAAACAAAACAAATGTTGAATTTCATGTCAATGGTCAATAAACAAATCAATCGTCCAATCAGAACAGTTCATATGATGATAATATGAAAATAAATAACATCTAATATATATTTGAGGAATCCGGTTGGATCCCTCCAACATGTTCTTCTCGACATTAGAATATATTGTCAACATAAATTCAGTTTAACTAATTATTTCCATAATAGTAAGTAAAGGCTATTTATATCAACCAATTTATTTAACATCGCACATAATTCAAGCAATCCATTAAAATAAACATGTTTATAATATAAACATGACCAATAAGGTAAGTTACCTTGATTGGGACCAATCATTAAAATAACGCTTTTGTTTTTCACTGAAATTAAACAATGTTTAATTTCATCAATTAAATCAATATATGAATATATAACTAACTGAAAATCAATCATTAGAAAGCATAACACGCAAAATAAAAACCCGACTTATATAATATATAAGTGGGAAGAACTGAGTGAGTTTAACTCACCTTGTTTTGATTCGTTGTTTAAACGTCTCATTTCAGTCAAGTTAAACTAGTGTTTAATTTGACTAAAAATTCAGTTTTCTCTAATTCCATCCAGTTCTGTTCCATGATGTAAATCTCGTTGATATAGTTCCAACGTATCTTGAATCGTCCACTTCTGTTAATATATGGGTAAGTTATCAATTATAACTGTTAGGTTTTAATTAAATAAACAAATTCCTTAATTATATTATCAAAAATAACTATTTACTTTTAGAAATAAGGTTCCGATTATTTCTTCCTTTTATTGTTCCTGAACCGCTCTTCCCTTCATTCCACCAGATGCCTTATAAATAAAGTGACCAAGCGGATGGTATGATGAGAGACCATGGTCAACTTCCTGTTCTTCACTTTCTATTCAAAACACTACTGTTCGGTTCTTACTTTCTTTTTCCCCTTTTATATTTCTTTTATATACCAAAGGCTCAAAAGCCCATATACATTTCACACATCCCACGCCCATCTCCTCTTCTCTAATGTATATTTACTTTCTTGTTTTTGATACATTCCAACTCACCCTTCCTGTCTGTTCACCGTCCCATTTGTCCATTATTATTATTTTTCCTTTGTTTTTTCTCTCTAATAGCATTAACAGCCCACACGAATACAAACCCACCTCTTCCCTTATATTACTTTTCTCCTATATTTTCCGAAAGCCAGCTCCACTTCTTCAACGTCTAAATACCTCTACGCAACTCCTCATGCATCGCAGCACAACACCGCAGCTCCGTTCCAAGTTTCCAACCACTGTCCATCGTCTCCCTTGTCTGCTGAAACAAACTCGTGACTCGCTCCTTCCTCCAACCGTCGCAGCCTTCTACCTTTTCCCTGCCACCTGTACCAAGCTGCGCTCCACGTCCGAAGCTACTTCTTCCCATATGCTTTGTTCCCTTCTCGTTACATTTAGCCAACCCTCCCCTTACGTGCTGATCCCTGCCTAACCCTTGCCACCTTCGATCATCAGTTCATTCGGATTGCTGGGGAAAGAAGTTTATATTATTATATATAATATATATTTATATTTTCTAGTGGAGGGTAACACATTTAGTTGAGCGAGGAGGGTACGATTTTCATCTGCTCCTCGGGAAGAAAGTACATGATTTGAGGTTGGTTTGAATTTCTTTTTTTTTGTATTGGAAGCTTTCGGTTTCATGTTGTTCAAAAGAAAAGAAATGGCACAACATAAGAGTATCTATATATAGAAGGGGAAATGTTTAGGATTGGAACAACGTTAGTTTCAATATGGCACATCATAGGATTTAGATTAGGTTGGCTTTATTAGGTTTGATGGAACTTATCAGCACAGTACGAGGAAGAAATGAAATAATGGTAGCCTGTGTATGTGAATATAATGTTTACGTGCATGTGTTTACTGGATTGTAGAAGAATAGGGTAGGTATAGAACGTTGGGTAGGATTGTATGATATTTTGGGTATTTGCGTGACTAGCTTAGACACGTGGAAAATTATGCGTGATGCCACAGGTATTTTTCTTGGGCTAATTTTTTCTTGAATTTGAAGAAATTTGACACGTACCATTTATTTGATTGATTTGGGCTTAAAGAAATGTATAGTCGGCTGCAGGTTTTCTTAGTGACAGGGTAGACATAAAATAATAATAGGATGTGTACTTTATTCATTTGACTTAGGGGTTAAGTTTTAAATTATTTAGTTAAATTTATTTTTACTATTAAATTTATATTACCACTATCGTCCGTAGACTATTAAAAATATGCATAGCCACTCCGAACTCTAAATACAACGAAAATAATTACAACGTTACATCTTGACGTTCTGCTCGCAATGAAATTAATTTCGTTGAAAACGCACTTCAATTGAACAAAAGCATTATTTTATTTTCAATATATTTATCGATTCACACTTAAACTTCGTCTACCGACAAAACAACTTCGTTTGGCTCCAAACTAGAAATCTAACAATAACTAGTTATACGTATTCCAACAAATTTTTTTCATTGAAAACGGAGGTCGTTTCAAAAGAAAACAATTTCCAAGACCTATGTAAAATATAAGTAAATCAAAACAATTCAAATAATAATAAATTATTATTATCGTAGATCTCAAAATAAAATCCTTTATGGCTTCGAATATAAACCAACATAAAAATATAACGCAACATTAGTATCTTTGAGTTAAACGATACCCAAATATATAAAAATCTTTATTAATTTATTAAACAAACGTTATATTTTAATAACGATTTCCATAACGACTATTTCAAAATTTGAATTAGGCGTAATTAACAATCTACAACAAAAAATCTGGATTTTTCTCTTTCATATGAAAATTATAATCAACAAGACACCAGCGTTTCTTGCTTTACTGAATTCCGAATTATATCAAATCCTGCATATATTCAATTGAAGTTCAAAACTCAATTTACGAATTGCAACGCCATTTCGAGTTTGTTTTAATTTATATATAAATTTAACGTTCAAACTTCGTTATATAATCAAAATATATATTTTAAATCCATTTAAAATTCCTAATCAATATTTAAAATAATAAATTAAATTAAATATTTGATCACCAAAAATACGGGACATTACATGGTTAATGGTTTTCTCTATACATATTGAACGATGAGCCAAAATACGAGGAGTATGGTGAGGAACTCAGCATCGGGAGTTGAAGAGGAAGCGGGTTCAGGGGCCAAAAATGGGAATGTCCCTGATATAAGGATGATGTTTACTGCCTTCGTGAGAGAGGTGCTTAGGGATGCCATGGGAGTAGTTTCTAATGCTACTAACGGTGGTGGTGCAGTAGTGCAGGCGCATAGGGCCAATTTCGCTAAGCTTAACAAGGAGTCCCAAAACAAGAGAAAGCTAGACAAAGGATGGTTATAATAAGAAGAATAAGAAAGATATCCAATGCTTTAGCTATCACAAGAAGGGCCACTATACCAGAGACTGTCGAGTGAAGCCAGGGGATAAGAAGTGTTTCAATTGTGGATAAGTGGGACATCTCAAGAAAGAATGTCCACAATTCCCTTAAGAAGAAGTAGATTGTGGAAGCATATGCTTCTTCGTCGAATGCCCCAACTGCGATGGATAAAGGAAAGGGTGTCGTTATTCAAGGTATGCTTTCCATTTATGATGTTCCTGTTCGTGTATTGTTTGATATCGGAGCTTCCCATTCCTTCGTATCTAGTGACCTGGTAGATAGGTTGGAATTGGAACCCGAGATTGTCGATAGACCTTTAGTTGTCACGAACCTGATCGGTGGTTCGACTAGCCTTAGTATGATTTACCATAATGTAGTCTTATCGAGTCATGGATGTATGTTTTCTTGGGATTGCTTTGTTTTGGGCTTTACTGGGTTTGGCATTATTTTGGGAGTCGATTGGCTCCAAAGGTATGGGTGGTGATGGACTGCGAGGGGTCTTCGGTGACCATTAGAGCGGATGATGCGAAGAGGGTGGTATTGGGTTGCCTACCTAATGATGAGGTGATGGATAGTTTTCTACATTCCAACAACATCCCCGCAAGATGACTTGTAAGATGTGCCTCTTGCTGGCGAGTATCCGGACATCTTCGAGGAAGTGGCCGGACTTCCACCACACCAAGAGATTGAGCTTCAGATTGATTTAGTGAAAGATTCTAGAACTATAGTGATGCCACTTCGTCGTATGGCGCCAAGGGCGCAGCAAGAGCTCGAGGTGCAAGTGGGTGATCTTTTGAAGAAGGAATTTATCCGAAGAAGTGTTTCCGAGTGGGGAGCACTAGTTGTGTTTTCCACTAAGGCCGATGGTTCTCTTCGCCTATGTGTGGACTCGAATTGAAGTTGGAGTTAAGGATATATCTTCTGATGAGAGTGCCAAGGAATCGTCGATAGTTCGGAGTGTTCTAGGTGGACTAGAAGTAGGGTTATCTAGGGACACCCACTTACCTTGGATCCGTGGGACGTGATCTAATTATCCGGGAGGATAAACGTAGGTTGGACATGCGGTAGTTCATTTAGAGCCGAGGTTTTCATTAGCCCTTGATATTGGTGGGACCAGTCATACGAGTATCGACGTATTCATGGCTTTAGAAGGTGATAGATAGGACTTGTTCGATGGATGTTATGGTTGCTAAGTTTGTTCTTATGTTCGTGGATGATATCTTGGTTTACTCGGGTACAGAGGAAGAACAAAAGGAACATTTGAGGATAGTGATGGAGGTGAGGAAACACCAATTGAAAGTGAAATTCTCTAAGTGTCACTTCTGGAGGAGGGAAGTGAGGTTCTTGGGCCATGTTGTTTCAGAGAATGGTATTGTCGTGGATCAGGTTAAGGTGGCTACGGTCCAAGATTGGTCTACGCCCGAGAATGCAATGGAAGTAAGAAGTTTCTTGGGGTTTGCCGGATATTATCATAAGTTTATCCAAGAATTCTCCAAGATAGCATCACCATTAACTCAGTTGATTAAGAAGAATCAAGCTTTTGCTTGGCACGAAAGGTGTGATAATGCATTTAATAGCCTAAAGGAGAAGTTAACGTGTGCACCAGTGTTAGTTATTCCTAAGGGGAATGAAGAGATGACGGTATACATGGATGTCAATGGTACCGGACTAGGTGTTGTACTAATGCAAGGAGGTAGGGTTGTACTTTATGCTAGTAAGAAACTGAAACCGCGTGAGAAAAGATATCCTACACATGATTTGGAATTGGTAGCGATCGTGTTCGCATTAAAGATATGGAGACACTATTTTATGGGAGAAAGATTCAAGTTGTTTACCAATCATAAGTCATTAAAGTATCTTTTCTCTCAAAAGGATTTAAAACTTCAGCAGCAGAGATGATTGGAGTTCTTAGCTTCATATGATTTCAATATCGCATATACACATGGGAAAGGCAATGCGGTGGCTGATGCATTGAGTAGGAGACATCCCCGTTTGGGGGCTATGTTTCTAAAATGGAAGCAACTGGAGTATATCGCAGGATATGATTTTGGACCTAAGTGTGAATTGGATCCAGAGATGTTAGCAAGTTTGACGATCAGATCGACTTTGATTGATCAGATCGGCTCTAGCCAGAGGGACAATCCTAATCTATTGGAAATCATCTCCAAGGTAGAGATGGGTATAGATGGTGAGGAATTGAACAAGTATAGTCTCGATCGAGATGGATGGCTTCGAAAGAAAGGTAGACTAATTGTACCCAATGTTAATGGTTTGAGAGATGAAGTGCTTAGAGAGTGCCATCACTTGAAACTGACTATACATCCCGGTGGTAACAAGATGTATCGAGACATAAAGCAAACCTACCACTGGGAAGGGATGAAGAGAGACGTTGGGAAGTTTATATCCAAGTGCATGAATTGCCAGTTAGTTAAAGCCGAGCAAAAGAAGCCAAATGTATGTTACAACCGTTGGAAATTCCTAAATGGAAATGGGAACAAGTCTCAGTGGATTTCATCGATGGTTTACCAAGGACCAGATCACGTCATGATAGTATTTGGGTGATTATGGATCGATTGACCAAAAGTGCAAGGTTTATATCTGTCAAGTCGAATAGAACGGCAGTTAAGTTAGCGGAACTGTATATAAAGTGGGTAGTGAGATTTCATGGAGTACCTAAAAGGTATTGTGAGTAACCGAGATCCATTATTTACTAGTGGGTTTTGGAAGAGCTAACAAGAGGCTTTAGGGTTAGAATTATGTCTCAGTACCGCGTACCATCCTTAAACCGACGGTCAAACAGAGACGGTGAATCGTGTATTAGAGGATCTATTGAGAGCTTGTATATTGGATTTTGGAGGGTCATAGGATGACCATTTACATCTCGTTGAGTTTGCATATACTAATAGTTATCAACTAGTATTGGTATAGCTCCATTTGAAGCTTTGTTTGGAAGACTGTGCAACTCGCCATCAAATTGGTTGGAAACCGGTGAAAAATTTGTGCTTGGGCCAGATATAATAACAGAAACTTTGGATAAGATCAAGGTTATTCAACACCGAATGAAGATTGCCCAAGATAGGCAGAAAGGCTATGTTGATAAAAGGCGAAAAGAATTGAAATTCTCCATTGGCGACTTGGTATTCGTCAAGATTTCCCCATTGAAAAGTGTGATTTGATTTGGTAGGAGAGGTAAGTTGGCACCAAGGTTTGTTGGTCCATTTCCAGTCCTTGAGCAAGTGAGGAATTTAGCGTATAAAGTGGAATTGCCTGACAATATAGCCAAAGTTCACAACGTATTTCATGTTTCCCAGTTAAGGAAGTTCATACACAATTCTGATATGACTATTTCACCAGATCAGTTGGATGATATCGAGGTAGAATCCAAGGCAGTTGGGAGCCACAGGATGATTCATATTGTCGAGCACGATACGAAGCAACTTCGAAGGAAGACGATGAAACTAGTCAAGGTCCAGTGGGGTGATAATGAGAACAACTGTACTTGGGATACAGAGGAGAACATAAGGAAGACGCATCCAGAACTCTTTTCTTGGTAAGATTTTAATAGTGATATTTATTCCCTTGTTAGTAAACCGCATGCTAGGATAGGCTTGTTGTGATATCATGTATGTTTGATTGTTTGTGAATGGCTGATAGGCATGCGGGACACCATTATATGTTTTGGTTAGGGAATTTCGGGGGCGAAATATATTAACGTGGGAGAGTGTAACAACCCTCATTCTATGCATCGGAGGATCGTAGAATATTTATTTCATTCACATACGAGGTCGTATGGTCATGTAACTTTGGAAAACTACTATTAGGGGGGGAGAGTGTAACAACCTGCATTCTATGCATCGGAGGATCGTAGAATATTTATTTCATTCACATACGAGGTCTTATGGTCGTGTAACTTTGGAAAACTACTATTGGGGTCATTTCTCATGTTCACGATTTTTTCCAAATTTTAAATGACCGTTTTGCCCCTGGAGAATATTGTTTCGCCTACAACTTTTGACTGGTAAGGAGTTTTGACCTGAAACCACTTGCATTGGATTCAGATGATGTTTTACCTTTCTATAGAGTGGTCAAATTAATAAAACAGACTTACCATTTGGGAGATATGGCTGAAATAAGGTTTGAAGATGGAAAAACAGCTTAACCAGGCTTAATTAGGTGATTAGTGGTTAGGCCCATAACCCATTTTGGGATTAGGGTTATGGGAGGGCTGAAAAGAGTTAGAGGATGATTCATTGTCATTTTTCCAACCGCCACTTACTTTCCTCTAACCCTAGTAATGGCCTCCACCTTCTAAATTAATCCCTAATCACTTTCTAATAACATATTAAGCCAATCTACAACGAATCAAGGCGGATTAGCCTAAAATCTGAGATAGGGTTGCTGCTATGCATAAGGATTCATGCCATAACAGTAAAGTTTTAGACCTAAGATTCCATTTGTGGCTAAGATGGGAGATTTGCATTTTTATTCACTAATTACGGCTAACTATGGGTGATTAGTGATAATTAGTGAAATTATGATTCAGAAAAATATGGAAAAACATGTAAAAGTTCCGAAATATTATTTTATGTCACCGGTAAAAATTTGGGTTAATTTGGATTAAGTTTGCTAATCCTATTGTTAGATATGGTTAAACATGGTTAAAGGGAAAATAATAGGTTTTGGGTATGTTTGATCTAAAATAACCTATATGCTTGATTTTTTGATCTTTTTGATTGAACCTATATGTTGTTACTATTGTTGGTGATGTTTTATGATTGCATAGGAAAGTTAGAATGGTTGAAAATGCCGTCGTTTGGCGAAAATAGCTTGCTAGAAAAAATTGCAAATTTTAAGGTCTGGTAAGAGGAAGAACCGATCTGATTCGGATAGGAGAAGGAGAGGAGGAGACCCGAACCGAACCAGATAGGAGAAGGAGACCCGAACCAAAGCGGATAGGAGAAGGAGACCCAAACCGAACTGGATAGGAGGAGGAGACCCGAACCAATTCGGATAGGAGAAGAAGACCCGAATCGAACGGGATAGGAGAAGGAGAGGAGGAGACCCGAACCGAACCAGATTGGACAAGGAGACCCGAACCGAACAGCATAGGAGAAGGAGACCCTAACTGAACCAGATAGGAGGAGGAGACTCGAACCGAACCAGATAGGAGAAGGAGAGAAGGAGACTCGAACCGAACCAGATAGGAGAAGGAGGCCTGAATAGGAAAGGAGGAGGAGACCCGAACCGAACCGGATAGAAGGAGGAGACCCGAACCGTACAACAATTCAACTAAAAACCCGAGATGCAAATTAAGTCCAAATGAGAAGTTATTACTCAGGATCCAGACAGGGACCAACTAGTTAACTTTTACAGTTGGGCTTTACTGCGGGGCGTGTGCAAAGGGGTTATCGATATCTATAACTTTAATTCACTATTGAGGTAGGGGGCATTGACTATGGACCAGTGGGGTCAGAGATTGCATGGAGTCGTACTCCATTAAGGCCCCCAAAGGCAAAGTGGTCGTGGTGATAGTTGTACGAAGTTGCAGTCATGGCCCCAATAGTTTTGGTGATCAAAGTGGTGGATGTCGTATGCTTTATGCACTGAGTGAGTGATGTGTGAATGATTGCTATGTTCAATGTTTGCTATCACCATGACACGCACATTTCCATTTTTTCACACTTTTTGTTAGTGTTACCTTAGAGTACTGTACATCCTGTTGTGCTAACTCTTTGGTTGCAGGCCCAGGTTCAGGTATGATTACTTATACCTGTTATTATTTTATTTTACTGCTATCACTCATACCAGACTTTTGTCTAACCCAAAGTTTTATGTCTCTTCTTATTACTCTGGGTGCTCCTAAACGAGCAGACTAGAGACAGTTCTGGTGATTATGCACGAGTAGTTGTCTGGAGACGAGCAAGATGCTTCCACGTACTATATACATATATTATGCATGTGTTGTTGTTGGTCACTACTCTGGGCATAAGTAGTGTACCCTTTCTATTTTTCTTTAGAGACGGTACTTTGAAGTTGTAATAATGATTTGGATCATAAGCTGTATTTTGGATTCCGCTGCTATGATGGTTTATTTTCAGCTTATGCACTATCTTACTTGTTTTATGTTAAGTTATGTTATTATTATATTTTATTCCATGCGCTGTGAGATATACTTCAGGTTCTTTAGTGATGAAACACCCCACCTCTGTTAAGCTCACTCACCAGGGGAATGCCTTAACTTCGGTGGAGCATTTTTAGTACAAGATGTTGAAAAATTACAAGATAGACAAATAAAGCAGCGAAAAATAAATAACCTTTATTGATTAAAACAGCTTGTACAAAGATTGTTTTACAACACCAATACTTATTACCAGAAAGCATCTGTCTTGTTTAATATATAAGAAGAACAAACTGACAATGATACTCCCCAATAAAGCATGAGCAAGCCATAGCAGTAGAAAATGGAGTTCAAAGCAATGCGCCAAAGAATCTTCAAGCTCGGAAAGAGTAACGGCCCCAAAATGAGCTGAGCTTTTCCCTACCTGACTACCTTGGGGGGGGAACAGAAGAAAAGAGGTGAAAGTAAACTAGGTCAGACATAAAGTCTGGTAAGTCCAGTGATTCTTAGTATTTAAACGAGGAAAAGGGTCATGACATGAATAAACTAAAAATAAGACTAAACCATTGTAACAAGATAACATGGGGTAAGCATGGGATATGGCAAGATAAACTCAATGTACCGATAAAATGAATGTACTGATAAACACCTACTTGCTTCTACTCCTTCTCTGCTTCGCAACTACCCTGTTATACTGATTTCTATATCTCTGCACTACCTACTAGTGTCCAAACTAGTAATCTATGATCATATGATAATGTGATCCCAATCCCTGTATTTGTGGTTGCCTTCAGTTGTACATCTATTATGGGTATTCCATTTATTACCTAGATCTAATCTAGGGTTTGCTATCGAGCGCTACCTAGATTCAACCAGGGTTTACGATACCCAGGGCCACTTGGGGTTTATGCTTCCTATTGAACGCTTGTCGGATTCAGGGTTTACGCGACCTAGGTCCAACTAGGGATTATGCTACCTACTTTGTATTAATTTTTCATGCGTCTGTGTCAATCGGACCTCTCTTGCGCATAGATACTCTGTGCTGGCCCCACCATAAGGTGTATCAAGCCTTATGATAGCGACCCGACACGATGCAAGATGCACAGTGTATAACTACTGGTACCCAATGCCTGCGTTTTCCACTCCGGAGTACATGCACGCCCGTAAACCACCCCCTGCCGCTATTTTGACCGCTTATAATCAGCGCAGTAATCGTGCCCCACCCTGCTTAGCTTAGGGTACCATGATACATCTATGTGGGTTACTGCTGAAATGGGTCCCCGTTACTAGGGTTTCCTATTGGATAAGTTTGTGGGTCTATATATATACAATATTACCCACCTACACGTGATGTACTTAACCCTCCCACCGATTCAAGCATGTCTATTTAATGATTAAGTTTGTAGGCCTATATGTACTAATATTACCCACCGATCCCGATATGTACTTAACCCTTCCACTGGTTCAAGCATGTTTATTAAATGGTTAAGTTTATGGGCCTATATTACTAATATTACCCACCAAACCGATATGTACTTAACCCTTGCACTGGTTCAAGCATGTTTATTAAATGGTTAAGTTTGTGGGCACATATTACTAATATTACCCACCAACCCGATATGTACTTAACCCTCCCACTGATTCAAGTTGATATATATTCTTGGTTAAGTGTTATCCATTCATTCAAGTTAACTTAACCTGTCCACACATCATGTTATATATATATATTTGTGTTGCTTAACATCAATCATATCATGTTATATATATATATATATATATATATATATATATATATATATTGGTTAAGTGTTCCTCTTGTGTTACTTACCCTATCACACATCATGTTATATATATACTGGTTAAGTGTGTCCTATTAACTTAACCTCACCCACTTGTCTAATTAACATGTTATGGCAGTTAAGTGTTCTAATTTTACTTAACCTCACCCACTTGCCTAATAAACATGTTATGACGGTTAAGTGTTCTAAATTTACTTAACCTCACCATCTAGTCTAGTTAGCATGTTAAACGCTTACTTGACCTAACTCACTTGTCTAGTTAACATGTTATCATGTTTAAGTGTTCCCTTAGTTACTTAACCCCCCACAAGTCTTGCCTTGTTAACATGTTAAGTTGGTTAAATGTCCAAATTAACTTGACCCCTATCAACCTTGTCTAGTTAACATGTTGGATTGGCTAAGTGTTTTCTCGATTTCTTAACCCCACCCTTCTTTTCTTTGTTAACATGTTATTACGGTTAAGTGTTTCCCTAATTACTTAACCTCACCATTTCTAGCTTGATTTATTCATGAGCCTTAATTAATTTGTAACAACCCGAATTTTAACAACATGTTAAGACAAGAATCAAGGCAGAATTAAATGTTAAAATCTGAATCAGGAAAAACGGCTTGCGCCATTGCGTTCGTCTCGGAAAAATACGCGAAATAGAGTCCGAAATTTCGTAAATCGGAGTCCATATGATCAAGATATGGCCTCACAAAGTTTCACGAAAAATTCAAATTCAAAAACAGATTCAAATTTTCAGAATTCAGGGTAGGCGGGAAAAATCCCGCCCCAGGCAGGGTCGACACAGGGGTCGACACCAGTGTCGACCCCCCCAATGGGTCGACCCCTCCGGTCGGACCAATTTTTTCTGGTGCACCTGTTTTGGCTCCTGGGTCTTGTTTTAGGGGCTTGTGACGATTTTGGATGGCTCAGACCTATTCTAGGGTTAATCTAAAGGCTGAAATCAATTTCCTACAACTATAAAAAGACCCTAAGACCTAGCTTAAATCATACTATTTCATTTTAGCCTCATGCAGCCGCCATTAAACCTAGAACTCTAAATTAAAAATACAAAGAACAAAATTAAAGAAGACAAAGGATGATTCTTGAAGGCTACAACTAGAAGCTACAACAACTACGACGCTTTAGACAACGAATTTGGGGCTATTTGATTTGAACTTTTGATTACTTGCTTCATATTGTAAGTTCTATGTCACTTTTTAGGCAAAAACGCTAAAATAACATGGACATGCTATGAATTGAAACCGGATTTAGGAACTATTATTAATCCATGTTATATTTTTTAACTTTGAATCATAATTTGGGAATCTTGCTATGTTAATGTTGCATGTTAAACTTATCATGATTTTGATGTTGTTATGAATCACTTGGGCTTAATCGTATGGCAAGTTGGACTAATACATGTCCATGGAATCACTATGTTTATTGAAATCTTTATGTTGATTAAACCATGCCTATGATGCTAATTAAACCACGTCTATGATGTTAATGAAACTATGTCCGTGATGTTAATATACCTATCATGTTAATGACAAATTGGGAATTGCTAGGTTGGAATCATTATGTTTATAATGCTAGATGAGAATCATTATGTTAAAAATACTAAATTGGAATCCACTATGCCTATTAGAATTACCATGCCTTTAATGTTTCATGTTTGTAATAAAATTATTATTATGCCCGCAATGATTATTATGCCTATGATGTAAAGTTGAAATCATCATGTTAGACTAAGTTGGAACCATTACTATGCCAAGTTATTATCATGCTAGTATTGAAACCATGTGATATGTTATAGCCTGTTTATTATGCAAGTGATGTTGGAATTGTCACATATGCCGAGCACATGTTTGGTGTTATTCCCCTTTATCTCTTGAATTGTTTGTACTTGTGAACGAAGTACGCTTATATACGTTGGGGACACGATTGGGTAGAATAGGCAAAACTTGAACTGATTATAATCATAAACCGTGAAATTTGGCATAAGTAGAACATGAAATATGGCACGAAAACTTGACTTGAACATGCCATAACTTGACTTGAAACATGCCGTAGTTGGACATAAAATTTATATGAACATGCTATGAAAGTAGCACGAATTTGATAAGAACATGGGCATGACTTTAGAAAACAAGAAAGTGGCCAACTCGAGGTTGGGTTGAGTTTGTAGTGTAAATCTGCCCGGAACCGCCCGGTAAATTCAGTTGCTACAAACAATAGAATCCAATGTTGGGTAGTTGGTCATATCGCGCTTGAAACCCGAGGTTGGGTTGAGTTCGTAGCGTAAACCTGCCCGGAACCGCCCGGCAAATCCAGTGGCTACGAACAATAGGATCCAATGTGAGTGGTTCGGTGCATTAACGAATCAATTAATGCCAATTAGGGTTAAGTCATGAACATGAAAAGACAACTTAACCAACTTGAACACGATTTGTAGGGCTAAGTCATGAACTTGAAACGACAACACTTAGCCAACTTGACATGACACGTAAGCGGGTTAAGTCACGAATTTAAATGACATACTTAACCATCTTGATATGACTAGACTGGAAAAGGATTAAGTCACGAATTACATGACTTAATCGGTTAGGCGGGTTAGGTCACGAATTACATGAACTAATCTGTAGGCGAAACCCTAGACACGACCCTTTTCAGCAGTAACCCTCTAGATGTATCAAGGTACCCTGGGGCTAGGCCGGGTGGGGCACGATTACTAGGCTGATTGTAAGAGGTGAACGACGGCAGTTGGGTATGCCAGTGTAGGTTCGGTGGACTACGGTCGTGCACGTATTCCGGGGCAGACACTGGGTATCCGTAGATTTATCTGTGCTTCTTGAATCGTGTCAGGGGTTGACACCCTAGGGCTGATACACCCGAAGGTGGACCCAGCACAGGTGACTACATTCGTGATTAGCCGTATGACACGGAAACTTGACGAGCTAGAACTTGTAGAGAGCCGATCGACTAGATAATCGCTCCGTAGGACCCCGTACTTGGGTCAGACCCCGTTTCAGGGTCATTTCATGATATTGGGCCGTGGGATTTATTTCGTGATTAACTAGTGACATGGGCTTAGTATACTAGTACAGTCAATGCAACGAATCTTGAACATGTGATGCTTTATTTGACTTGTCTTGACTTATCATGATCACCTTAGTCTATCTTCTCCACCTTGACACCATTCTCAAGTTTAGTTCCAGTTCATACATGACATGTTGTTTTAACCGTTTCTACACTGAAAGTCACTAGAACTTACTCAGGCTTTATGACTGACCCTTTTCCTTTTGCCTCTTTTTCTTTCGTCCCCCCCCCCTCCCCCCCGGTTCTCAGGGAGGAAACACTAGCTCTTAGCCTGGATATCACTTGCTTTGGCTCAGCATGTACGGTTTGCTATGGCTGCTTCTTTTTACTGCACTTGGGGAATAAGCTGTTTTTCTGTTTTTAAGTCATTGCTTCTTTGGCTATTATTACAAGACAGTTGTAAGGAAGTTGTTATCTGAAATGTTTGTAAGAGACATGTTTTATTTTGGAATAAAATGAAATTTTGTTTTGCTCAGAAATTCTTCCGTTGTTTACTTAATTATTTATTTATGTTCTGTCTCATGATAATTCTGTGATGTTATCTCGATAATACCTCTCCAAAACTAGTGCATTCCCTTTGTGAGTGACCTTAGCGGAGGTGGGGTGTTACATTTGGTATCAGAGCAGAAGGTTACCAAGGTTGGGCAAAAGTTTTGAAACCCTTTTGAAAAAAAAAACCATTTACAAAGAAGCACTTTTCAAGAAAAGTTGGTTTATTTTAAAAGGCATATTCCCCAAAGCCATTAGCACTATCTTTGTTTCCTCGTTTGAATCTTTTCCTTTTTCGTTTTCAGCTTATCATGGCCGACGATCTTAATCTTCCCGAGGGTGTCAATATACCCACTTGGTTCCGTCGTTTCCTCGAGGCTCGGGCTAATGTGGCAGGCCCAACCAATCCTCATCCTCCTCAACCTCCGCGAGAAACCGCTTTTTCAAAGATATGCAAGGACTTTAAGGCCATGGGCGGAAAGGATTTCCTAGGAACTGAGACTTTTGTTGAGGCACGGAATTGGTTGAAGGAAACCGAAGACTTGTTTGTTATCTTTGAGGTAGAGGACAATAGGAAAGTACAGTTGGCGGCGTGGCTCATGAAAGAGGAAGCTTCTTATTGGTGGGAAGTCACCAACTCTACTAGGCCCATTGAGACTTGGGCGGACTTTAGAGGGAGATTTGGGCTTAAGTTCTTGTCATCAGCAGAGGAGAGTCTCCAAATGGAACGGTTTCTGGCCCTTAAACAAGGAAATATGACAGTTAAAGAATACGTGAACCGTTTCAATTAGCTTGCTCGCTTCGGATTGGAGTTGGTCAACACTCCTCAGAAAAAGGCGCTACGTTTTGCACGAGGCTTGAACGAGCCACTACATGGTTTGGCCATGTCTCATGTGCCCATGGGGGCGACCTTTGAAAGCTTGGTGGATATGGCCCTACTGTATGAGGAAGATAAGAAGGGCAAGAAAGAGGTCAAGCCCAACGATTCTCAGAATAAGAAGGTAGACCCCGAGAAAGGAGGCAAGAACGACAACTCACGCGATAAAAGGAAATGCAATTTCTGTGGTACGGAAGGGCACATAGCCAAGGATTGTAGAAAGAGGAAGAGAAAGCAAGGTGAATGTTTTCATTGTGGGGAGACTGGACACATCAGCAAGGACTGCCCTAAAAAGCAGACCGGACCTTCTGGGGGTACATCGTTAACTTCTTTTTCTAGATGCTTTGTTTTATCTTGTTATCTCCTCGATCCTATTTTGAGAACCATAGGTAGAATCTTTTTGGATGTAAACATGTAATTGAAACTTGTTATGATTGCAAAATGGTTGCAAGTGGTCGCAAGTGGTTGCTCGTGGATGCATGAATACACATTAGGCACTAGATCGGCTCAGTCACAGTTTCATACTTGCATATGCATGAGTGTTTATTTTGGAAACTTGGTTGTACTATCATTTGGTTGTTGCATATGATTGAATGTTTGTGCACTCATGCAGAAATTATGAATTATAATAGGAAAATTTTGCATACATATTGGATTCATTTCACTAAACATATTCTGCATTTAGAAGATCAATCAGGCCTGATCATTAGCATTAGCTAAGGAACATATAAACACACTCTTTCCATGTGTTCATAAAACATTAGAAGTCTTTTAAGGACCATGGTTGCTTGTGGATGATGTTTTGAGTAGATGGATAATTGGATGGTAGGACACATCCTCCCTAACTTGGAGATTTCGGGGACGAAATCCTTTAAGGAGGGGAGAATGTAACAACCCGAATTTTAACAACATGTTAAGACAAGAATCAAGGCAGAATTAAATGTTAAAATCTGAATCAGGGAAAACGGGTTGCTCCATTGCGTTCGTCTCGGAAAAATACGCGAAATAGAGTCCGAAATTTCGTAAATCGGAGTCCGTATGATCAAGATATAGCCTCACAATGTTTCACGAAAAATACAAATTCAAAAACAGATTCAATTTTTCAGAATTCAGGGTAGGCGGGAAAAATCCCGTCCCAGGCAGGGTCGACACAGGGGTCGACACCAGTGTCGACCCCCCCAATGGGTCGACACCCATTCCGACCCATGGGTCGACACCCATGTCGACCCAGGGGTCGACCCCTCCGATCGGACCAATTTTTTCTGGTGCACCTGTTTTGGCTCCTGGGTCTTGTTTTAGGGGCTTGTGACGATTTTGGATGGCTCAGACCTATTCTAGGGTTAATCTAAAGGCTGAAATCAATTTCCTGCAACTATAAAAAGACCCTAAGACCTAGCTTAAATCATACTATTTCATTTTAGCCTCATGCAGCCGCCATTAAACCTAGAACTCTAAATTAAAAATACAAAGAATAAAATTAAAGAAGACGAAGGATGATTCTTGAAGGCTACAACTAGAAGCTACAACAACTACGACGCTTTAGACAACGAATTTGGGGCTATTTGATTTGAAATTTTGATTACTTGCTTCATATTGTAAGTTCTATGTCACTTTTTAGGCAAAAACGCTAAAATAACATGGACATGCTATGAATTGAAACCGGATTTAGGAACTATTATTAATCCATGTTCTATTGTTTAACTTTGAATCATAATTTGGGAATCTTGCTATGTTAATGTTGCAAGTTAAACTTATCATGATTTTGATGTTGTTATGAATCACTTGGGCTTAATCATATGACAAGTTGGACTAATACATGTCCATGGAATCACTATGTTTATTGAAATCTTTATGTTGATTAAACCATGCCTATGATGCTAATTAAACCATGTCTATGATGTTAATGAAACTATGTCTGTGATGTTAATATACCTATCATGTTAATGACAAATTGGGAATTGCTAGGTTGGAATCATTATGTTTATAATGCTAGATGAGAATCATTGTGTTAAAAATACTAAATTGGAATCCACTATGCCTATTAGAATTACCATGCCTTTAATGTTTCATGTTTGTAATAAAATTATTATTATGCCCGCAATGATTATTATGCCTATGATGTAAAGTTGAAATCATCATGTTAGACTAAGTTGGAACCATTACTATGCCAAGTTATTATCATGCTAGTATTGAAACCATGTGATATGTTATAGCCTGTTTATTATGCAAGTGATGTTGGAATTGTCACATATGCCGATCACATGTTTGGTGTTATTCCCCTTTATCTCTTGAATTGTTTGTACTTGTGAACGAAGTACGCTTATATACGTTGGGGACACGATTGGGTAGAATAGGCAAAACTTGAGTTGATTATAATCATAAACCGTGAAATTTGGCATAAGTAGAACATGAAATATGGCACGAAAACTTGACTTGAACATGCCATAACTTGACTTGAAACATGCCTTAGTTGGACATAAAATTTATATGAACATGCTATGAAAGTAGCACGAATTTGATAAGAACATGGGCATGACTTTAGAAAACAAGAAAGTGGCCAACTCGAGGTTGGGTTGAGTTTGTAGTGTAAATCTGCCCGGAACCGCCCGGCAAATCCAGTTGCTACAAACAATAGAATCCAATGTGGGTAGTTGGTCATATCGCGCTTGAAACCCGAGGTTGGGTTGAGTTCGTAGCGTAAACCTGCCCGGAACCGCCCGGCAAATCCAGTGGCTACGAACAATAGGATCCAATGTGAGTGGTTCGGTGCATTAACGAATCAATTAATGCCAATTAGGGTTAATTCATGAACATGAAAAGACAACTTAACCAACTTGAACACGATTTGTAGGGCTAAGTCATGAACTTGAAACGACAACACTTAGCCAACTTGACATGACACGTAAGCGGGTTAAGTCACGAATTTAAATGACATACTTAACCATCTTGACATGACTAGACTGGAAAAGGATTAAGTCACGGATTACATGACTTAATCGGTTAGGCGGGTTAGGTCACGAATTACATGACCTAATCTGTAGGCGAAACCCTAGACACGACACTTTTCAGCAGTAACCCTCTAGATGTATCAAGGTACGCTGGGGCTAGGCCGGGTGGGGCACGATTACTGGGCTGATTGTAAGAGGTGAACGACGGCAGTGGGGTATGCCAGTGTAGGTTCGGTGGACTACGGTCGTGCACGTATTCTGGGGCAGGCACTGGGTATCCGTAGATTTATCTGTGCATCTTGAATCGTGTCAGGGGTTGACACCCTAGGGCTGATACACCCGAAGGTGGACCCAGCACAGGTGACTACATTCGTGATTAGCCGTATGACACGGACACTTGACGAGCTAGAACTTGTAGGGAGCCGATCGACTAGATAATCGCTCCGTAGGACCCGTACTTGGGTCAGACCCCGTTTCAGGGTCATTTCATGATATTGGGCCATGGGATTTATTTCGTGATTAACTAGTGACATGGGCTTAGTATACTAGTACAGTCAATGCAACGAATCTTGAACATGTGATGCTTTATTTGACTTGTCTTGACTTATCATGATCACCTTAGTCTATCTTCTCCACCTTGACACCATTCTCAAGTTTAGTTCCAGTTCATACATGACATGTTGTTTTAACCGTTTCTACACTGAAAGTCACTAGAACTTACTCAGTCTTTATGACTGACCCTTTTCCTTTCGCCTCTTTTTCTTTCGTTCCCCCCCCCCCCCCCCCAGGTTCTTAGGGAGGAAACACTAGCTCTTAGCCTAGATATCACTTGCTTTGGCTCAGCATGTACGGTTTGCTATGGCTGCTTCTTTTTACTGCACTTGGGGAATAAGCCGTTTTTCTGTTTTTAAGTCATTGCTTCTTTGGCTATTATTACAAGACAGTTGTAAGGAAGTTGTTATCTGAAATGTTTGTAAGAGACATGTTTTATTTTGGATTAAAATGAAATTCTGTTTTGCTCAGAAATTCTTACGCTGTTTACTTAATTATTTATTTATGTTCTGTCTCGTTATAATTCTGTGATGTTATCTCGATAATACCTCTCCAAAACTAGTGCATTCCCTTTGTGAGTGACCCTAGCGGAGGTGGGGTGTTACATAATTAATTAATTAAAGCACCAACCACTCACATTAGATCGATATTGTTGTGGTTACTGGATGTGCCGGTCGGTTCCGGGCAGGTTTACACCACAACTCAGTCTAACCTCAGGTCATTCTGGGCTTGATGCACTAACCACCCACATTAGACAGGTATTGTTGTTGTAACACCCTAAGTCCATTAATGTCACTCACAAAGGGAACGCATCAATGTCCATGAATCGTTATTGTTGTATAGAACAGATAAATTACAAGAATAAATAAATAAAACATCACAGCTGAAGTTAAAACTTATTTCATAACATCATAACTAAAAACGAGTTTACATAAGTAGTCTACAAAACCATTACAACAAGATCAATAGTCTTTTCCAAAAACTTCAAAGTACATAAAGAAGCAAATACTTAAATAAAATAATTGCATAAATCCCCACTGAGCATAAGCAAAGCCATAAAGATGAGAGAGTCCCAAGCGATACATCTACTCTCTTCAAGCAACTGAAAGAAATCGGCAGTAAGCTGTAGTATTTCCTCCTTGCAAACCCGGGGGGGGGGGAGGAAGAAAAGAGGTGGAAAGAAAAGGGGGTCAGACATAAAGTCCGGCGAGTGTGATAACTTTAACAATATAATTATCAAAATAACTAGGATAAGGCATAAGCTGGAAAATAAGGAAATGACTGTGAACAAATGGGTATGACAGAACAAACAAGGAAATAAGATGAACAAAGATAACGTTAAAGGCGACCTTAATCACTATAGGATAATTACCATATTGCACCACCACTAGTAACCCTAAAGGTTGATTCCGCCTACAGAACTTAATACTGCTAATGGTAGTTTCGTGTACCCCTAGCTACCTCCATAGGTGCCGTCTGGCCCTATCTCCACTAGGCGTACCCACTACCCCCATTCGATCGGCTCTCTAACTCGTAGATACCCGTGCTAACCCCACAGTGGGGTGTATCACTCCCCAAAGTGGCAACCCGATACTACCAAAAATGCACGGCTTATATCTACACGATGCAACGACGCCTTACCTACCAGCCCGGGCCCACACACGCATATGAACCCGTTGGACTTGCGTTGCCACTACTTATCCGTTTTGACCTCTTACAATCAAATCCAGTACGCATGTCCCGTCCTCGACTTGGGTCGAGCCCATAAAGATACTTAATGGGTTACTGGTTTGAAAAGGGCCCCCCATGCATGACACAAGCTTTCCACCTATGCTTGGTCCCCTCTAAGGTTTTTCCCCACTTATCCCGATTCTTAATCATGTCTTTTTGCATGTTTCAATCTTGGTTAAGTGCATCTAATTGAATTTCAAATGCCACCCAAGGCACCCACTAAATTCCACATGCCACCCAAGGCACCCACTTAAAACCCTCATGTCCCACTACATGTTTATCTGGTTAAGTGTTTCTTAATTCATTAAGACCGTAACCTTGTAAAGACCTCCCACATTAGACTAGCATTTGTGGCAGCTGGATTTTCCGGGCGGGTCCGGGCAGTCTTACACCACAAACGAGCCTAACCTCGTGTCTTTACAACTGTTACGCATTTAATTTATGCCTACGACCTCCCACATTAGACTGGCATTTGTGGCAGCTGGATTTGCCGGGCGTGTCCAGGCAGTCTTACACCACAAACGAGCCTAACCTCGTGTCTTAGGCGGTTTATTATTACACATTTCTTTTTAACCCTAAATTGGATTAATTTCCCTGTTCAAATTGCCGATCAATTCCAAATTTAACTACGTCCATAATTAACACCTTAATTATGTCCATCTATTCATGGTATATAAAATTATACCAATTAACATCACATTTAAGGCATTTATGCCAATTCTCAATATTAAATCTTTTAATACTATCCCATTGCCCCACGTTGTACATTCGTTCGTTTAACGTGAAATATACTTTAGACTCGAATAGTCTAACTTACGGAATAAAGAGAAAACATCACAACACGCATAGAATAAAAACTAGATCTAAACATAAGGTGTGAACTTGCACGTGTGAATAAGGTTTTTCATCTAAAACTTGCATAGGCCAAAGTCACAAACTTGCATAAACTATGGATGTCATAGATCTAATCATAAAGTGTAAACTTGCATAGGCAATAGTTACAAACTTTACATGATTCATACTCCAACATATATACTTGCATATGTAATTTATGCAACATAAACTATGGTGTAAACTTGCATCTAAAACATGTAAATTACGATCTACATGTAAACTAGCATATAGAATTTTGTATAGTAGTATATAACTCACACATGTCTTAGCCTAAACTTTAGATCCAAGCTTACATAAAATAGATTTCATGAAACATGTAAGGTTGTATATGATTCTCATTAATTTGCATATGATTCATATCTAAATTAACATCTAAACTTGCATATAGAATTATCAAGTTAAACTTACATATGATTTAATATATGAATTAGTTCCAACAACATAACCAAACTAGCATATGAAGCATCATTATGAATTGATTGTACATCAAGCCAATAATTAACATAGATTTACAACATAGATAATAACAACACAACTTTACAAAATAGACAATAACATCATAGATTAAAGCATAGATAATAACATAATGGTCAATGATTCACAACATAACCATATAACCAAATCATAACTCAGCCTAATTAAATTGTTAATTATCTTATTAAAGAAATCGAACTCACAACTCAAAGAAGGTCTTGAGTTCTGGAATCTGAGTTCTGAAATTGATTTAGCTCGCCTTTGTAGTAGATTCATTATTGTTTAGATTAGAGTTGAATAGAATTGAGTAGATTACCTTTTCTTCCTCCTAAATGGTGGTGGCTATTCTAGGTTGCAAGGTGATAGCATGACGACCATAGTTCCAATTTTTATTTGATTTTAGGGTTTGAGTCTACCCATGTTTATATAGAATTTCAATTTAATTATAGCCGTCGAATGATCTTAGGGTTAATCAAAACCATCTAGTCAGGATAGGGTGACACCTTAGCTCTAATGACTCAGCAAGGAGTCAGAAAGGACTCAACAATGAGTCACAGTATGGACCAGATCACACCAGAAAGCTGTGTAGGCTTTCTGCTCGGCCTAGGCGCACTTGGGAAGTGCGCCAGTGTATTTTTGTACTGGCGCACTTCACAAGTCCGCCAGTGCGTTTATATTTTTTTTCTTCTGGTTTTTCCGTCTAACTTCCTTCGTCAATATCTCCTTCATACGGTGTCCGTTTTATGCAAACTCGGACTCTATCTCAAGCAAAATTCCAAGACGAATGCAATGGCGCAACCCGTTTCCCTTAATTCCCTCATTTGAAACTAAGTATTCTTTAATTAGTTAACTTTAATATTAAAATTACGGGGTGTTACATTCTCCCCTCCTTAAAGGATTTCGCCCCCGAAATCTCCAAGTTAAGGAGAATGCATATCCTAACATCCAAACATCCGTCTACTCAACCATCAAACACAGGCATCCATTGTCCTTACAAAATTTCTAATGTTGTATGAACATATACAAGAAGTGTGTGTATATGTTCCTTATCTAATGCAAAATCAGGCGGTCTACTGATTCAGTTGACCACCTTGATGCAAATCATGATAGTGCCATGCGTCCATTATGTATGCGAAAGAATCCTATTGACACACATTATTTCTACACACTTAGGAAGTGCGCCAGTGTATTTTTTTACTGGCGCACTTCCCAAGTCCGCCAGTGCGTTTATATTTTTTTCTTCTAGTTTTTCCGTCTAACTTCGTTCGTCAATATTTCCTTCATACGGTGTCCGTTTTATGCAAACTCGAACTCTATCTCAAGCAGAATTCCAAGACGAACGCAATGGCGCAACCCGTTTCCCTTAATTCCCTCATTTGAAATTAAGTATTATTTAATTAGTTAACTTTAATATTAAAATTACGGGGTGTTACATTCTCCCCTCCTTAAAGGATTTCGCCCCCGAAATCTCCAAGTTAAGGAGAATGCATATCCTAACATCCAATCATCCATCTACTCAACCATCAAACATAGGCATCCATTGTCCTTACAAAATTTCTAATGTTGTATGAACATATACAAGAAGTGTGTGTATATGTTCCTTATCTAATGCAAAATCAGGCAGTCTACTGATTCAGTTGACCACCTTGATGCAAATCATGATAGTGCCATGCGTCCATTATGTATGCGAAAGAATCCTATTGACACACATTATTTCTACATGTGTGCACAACCATTCATCAAAATGCAGCATCCATATGATAACACAACCATTATACATCCATTAACTTAAATATTCACACACATTTATATGCAACTTTAAGGTGATTGAGCCGATTTAGTGCCTAAAGTGTGTGTATATGCATCCACGAGCAACCACTAGCAAACACTTGCATCCATCATAAATAACATGTCTCAAACACATGTTTCAACCATTGGACTACCCTATCTAAAGGTCAAAGATACTAGCAAGAGGACATACTAAAGACAAATTGAGTACAAGGTAAGCGATAAAGGAGAAATTAAAAGACATACCCTCAAAAAGAAAAGGGTACAATGAACGCATCTTCTCTTCCGTCTCCCAAGTAGCGTCGCTCTCATCATCTCCCCGTTGCACTTTGACTTGCTTGACCTCTCGATTCCTCAACTTCTTGATCTCCGACCCAAGAATGCACGTAGGAGATCATCGAATCGTCGCATCACGCTCTATCTCCACCTCTCAATGCAAGCTCGGCTCTACCACTTCTGCGGTCTTATGCAAGCACTTCCTAAAATGTGATACATGTAATACGTCGTGTACGCCACTAAGTCTCTCGGGCAACTCCACTCTATACGCCATCTGTCCAGTCCTCTCCTTAATAGGAAACGGCCCTACGAACCTTGGTGCTAACTTCCTAACGTACCCGAAGCGAACAACATTCCATAATGGAGACACCTTAATAAATACCATGTCCCCAATATCAAACTCAAGATCTGTCCTACTCTTGTCCGCATAAGATTTCTTCCGATCTTGCACCGTCTTCATCCTCCTTCGAATCAAATCAATCTTTTCCGAAGTCTCTCTAATCATATCGGGCCCAAGCAAGATCTTATCCGTAGATTCCCACCAACATGTAGGCGAACAACCCGGCCGTCCATAAAGAGCCTCGAAAGGTGTCATGCCAATGCTAGACTGAAAGCTATTATTATATGTGAACTCCACTAAAGGAAGATGCTCCTCCCATGTACCTCCGAAGTCTAAAACACATAGCCTCAAAAGGTCCTTTAGAAAACGATTCACCATCTCGGTCTGGCCGTCCGTCTGAGGATGATATGCGGTGCTCAAACATAACTGAGTCCCTACCACCTCTTGCAATCTCTTTCAAAACTCGCTAGTAAAGATAGGATCGCGATCGCTTACTATGCTTGAAGGAACACCGTGCAAACGAACTATCTCTCGAATGTATATGGAGGCTAACCATGGAGCAGTCCTGTTACTCTTCACGGGAATGAAATGGGTGCTCTTAGTAAGTCTGTCTACCATGACCCAAATCCCCGTATTACCCTTCCTCGATCTCGGTAACCCATCAACAAAGTCCTTTGAGACACTCTCCCACTTCCATTGTGGGACCTCCAATGGGTGAACCAACCCACCGGGCCTTTTTTGCTCTGCTTTTACTTGTTGGCACACCAAGCATCTAGCGACAAACTCGGCCACATCCTTCTTCATACCGGCCTAAAAGTAAACTCGTCTCATGTCCATGTACATCTTGTCCCTGTCGGGATGAATGGTCATCTTCGAACGATGTTCATCATCAAGAATGGTCTTTCTTAAATTCTCGTCTCGTGGTACACAAAGTCTACCATCCCTATGTAACTAGCCCTTATCATCTAGGGTATACCTACTGAGATGGCTCGATGACTCCCCTCTTATGAGCTTCTCTACTAGCTTAACTAACTGTGGGTCACCTCGCTGTGCCTCACCAATCCATCCCAAAAGTGTAGGTCTGACCTCTAAGGGTTCTAGCAAACTGGGTACATAGTCAATGAAAGGTATAAAGTCAAACGTAGAGATGAACTCTAAGCTTTGCCGCTCAACAAACAACAGACTCGAGGACAACCTTTTCCTACTTAAGGCATCTGCCACCACGTTACCTTGCCAGTGGTATATGCTATCTCGAAATCTTAGGATGCTAAGAATTCCATTCACCTTTGCTGCCTTAAGTTCAAGTCCTTCTGAGAGAACAAGTATTTTAGAGATTTGTGGTCAGTGAACAATTCGAATTTCTCGCCAAGTAGATAGTGGCGCCAAGACTTAAGCGCGAAAACAATAGCGGCCAACTCTAGGTCATGCGTAGGGTAATTTCTCTCATGTACTCTCAACTGCCTTCCTCCATAGGCTATTACCCTTCCCTCTTGCATTAAGACTGCGCCTAGTCCTATCCCACAAGCATCGGTATAAACGGTAAATGGCTTACTCCCATCTGGCAACACTAAGACTGGGGCTGTGGTCAACGCTCTCTTTAAACGTTGGAACGCATCATCACAATCTACATCCCACGTGAAAACTAGGTTCTTCATCGTCAAGCGTGTCAATGGGGCTGATATTTTTGCGAAGTCCTTGATAAACTTCCTATAGTAGCCTGCCAGCCCCAAGAAACTCCTCACCTCGGTAGCATTTTTAGGGACCTTCCAATCTTGGATGGCCACCACCTTCGCGGGATCCACAGCTATCCCTTCTTTGGAAACCACGTGCCCTAAGAATCGCACTTCCTTCCTCCAAAAGTGACATTTAGAAAATTTAGCTTTAAGGTTATGCGCTCGAAGGGTCTCCAATACTTCCCTAAGATGTAGGGCATGCTCTTCCTCATTCTTAGAAAAGATCAAGATGTCATCCACAAAGACCACCACGAATTTATTAAGGTACTCCCTAAACACCCTACTCATCAAGTCAACAAAGTATGCGGGGGCATTTGTCAAACCGAAGGGCATTACAAGCCACTCATAAAACCGTCCAGAGTCCTAAAGGCAGTCTTGTCTATGCTATGCTCAACCACTCTCAACTGATGGAAACCAGTGACTAAGTCCAACTGCGAAAACACTGAGGCGACAACTAACTAATCAAAGAGATCGTCAATCCTCGGCAGTGGGTGCCTATTCTTCTTAGTAAGTTTATTAAGTTCTCTATAGTCCACACAAAGTCTAAGGGACCCATTCGCCTTCATGGAAAATACTACTGGAGCACCCCACTCCGATATACTACGTGTTATGAACCCTTTCTCAAGCAACTGCCCTACTTGCTTATTGAGCTCCCTCCTCTCACGAGGAGCCATGTGGCATACTAGAGAAGATACTGGTTTTGCATTGTCTACAAGATAAATACGAAAGTCTATCTTACGTTTTGGGGGTAGACCCCTCACCTCATCGAAGACATCAACATATTCACGGACTATACGAACAGAATGTAAATCATCATTGGATGCATCAAGTGACTCAAGATAACTAAGCATCACTGATCCTCTAGGGTCACAAGAAATATCAATGGTCTTTCCGCTACGAGTCAATAATTTTACTACCCTCCGTTCACAATCTAGGATGGCACCATATCGGGCTAGCCAATCCATCCTTAGAATCAACCTGTAGCCCATAAAACCAAGCATTCAAAACCAACGCCTAAGATAGACAATCTCAAATCCCTACAAACCATGGATAAATGAGCTGACCCACCAATAGGATTTGAGACTACAATGGGATCCACAACAAGATCGTATCTAAGTGCAGTGTTTCAACTAATGATGTAAAGATAAACGAATGTGATGCGCCAGAATCGAATAAAGTATGGACAGGATGATCAAACAGAAAAACTAAACTCTCGATGGAAATGTTTCTACCTCGTTCTTGCAGCAGTGGGACCGCGAGAGCCTGGACCTGCTCTCTTGCCTGCCTTTGTGCCACGAGAGCCTGAAGCTGCCCTCCAGAAGTTCTTTGCCCTTGCCCATGTTTCCTTGGGCAGTCCTTAATTAGATGACCTGCCTCTCCACAGTGGAAACAACCAGTCTTCTTTTTTTTCCTACAGTCTTTACTTAGATGGCCTGGTGTCCAACAATTAAAGAACTTCTTCTTTCCTTTGCCATTATTGTTCTTCCCTCCTTTCTTGTTTTGTTGTTGTTTCTGCGGTTTCTTTTGATCCCCTTTCTTCTCGGGTGCCTTATTAGCATTGGCGTCCTTCTCCTCTTCATGCATAAGCGCCATGTCAACTAGTCTCTTAAAGGTAGCCCCCATAGGGATGTGGGTCATAGCTAACCCATGTAGCGGCTCGTTCAAGCCCTTAACAAATCTCAGGGCCTTCTTTTCGGGTGTATTCACCAAGTCCAAGCCAAATCTCGCCAACTGATTGAACTTGCTGACGTATTCTTTACTGACAGATTCCCTTGCTTTAATGCCAAAAACCTTTCCATGTATAGATTCTCTTCAGCCCATGAGAGAAACTTTGCCTTAAACCTACGCCTGAAATCCGGCCATGTATCAACTGGACGCTCTCCATTAGTGACCTCCCACCAAAACGAAGCTTCGTCCTTCATCAACCAAGCAGCCAATTGGACCTTCTTACAATCGTCCAAATCGAAAATGCCAAACAGATCCTCTACTTCTTTCAACCAATTTCTAGCTTCAATGAACGTTTCAGACCCATTAAAAGATTTTCCACCCATCAAACAAAAGTCTTTACATATCTTGGTTAAAGTATCTCCACGCGGAGGAATGACTGGAGCTAGGGGAGGAGGAGGAGGAATGTTGGCCGGACCCGCGGTAGCAACCCTAGCCTCGAGATATTGACGAAACCAACCGGGTACATGAACACCCTCTGGTATCTCAGATGCTTCAGACATGCTGAAAAGAAAAAGAAAGAGTTTCTAAACAAGGGAAGCGAATGAGAGATGTATGGCTTACGGGGATTATGCTCTTTAAAGTAAACTTTCCTTGAAAATAGCTTCTTTAAAACAAGTTTTTGAAAATACTTTCTAGGAAAATAATACTTTTGAAAACACATTTTCAAAACTTTTTATCTGTTCTTGTAAACATAGCTCTGATACTACGTGTAACACCCCATGTCCATTAATGTCACTCACAAAGGGTATGCATCAATGTACATGAAGTGTTATTTTTGTGTAGAACAGATAAATTACAAGAATAAATAAATAAAACAACACAGCGGAAGTTAAAACTTATTTCATAACATCATAACTCAAAACGAGCTAACATAAGTAGTCTCCAAAACCATTACAACAGGATCAATAGTCTTTTCCAAAAACTTCAAAGTATATAAAGAAGCAAATACTTAAATAACTTAATCGCATATATCCTCACTGAGCATAAGCAAAGCCAAAAAGATGAGAGAGTCCCAAGCGATACATCTACTCTCTTCAAGCAACTGAAAGAAATCGGCACTAAGCTGTAGTATTCCCTCCTTGCAAACCTGAGGGGGGGGGGGAGGAGGCAGAAAAGAGGTGGAAAGAAAAGGGAGTCAGACATAAAGTCTGGCGAGTGCGATAACTTTAACAATATAATTATCAGAATAACTAGGATAGGGCATAAGCTTGAAAATAAGGAAATGACTGTGAACAAATGGGCATGACAGAACAAACAAGGAAATAAGACGAACAAAGATAACGTTAAAGGCGCCCATAATCACTATAGGATTATTACCATACTGCACTACCACTAGTCACCCTAAAGGTTGATCCCGCCTACAGAACTTAATACTGCTAATGGTAGTTTCGTGTACCCCTAGCTACCTCCATAGGTGTCGTCTGCCCCTATCTCCACTAGGCGTACCCACTACCCCCATTCAGTCGGCTCCCTAACTCGTAGATACCCGTGCTGGCCCCACAGTGGGGTGTATCACTCCCCAAAGTGGCAACCCGATACTACCAAAAATGCACGGCTTATATCTACACGATGCAACAACGTCTTACCTACCAGCCCGGGCCCACACACGCATATGAACCTGTTGAACTTGCGTTGCCACCGCTGACCCGTTTTGAACTCTTACAATCAAATCCAGTACGTGTGTCCTGTCCTCGACTTGGGTCGAGCCCACAAAGATACTTAAAGGGTTACTGGTTTGAAAAGGGCCCCCATGCATGACACAAGCTTTCCACCTATGCTTGGCCCCCTCTAAGGTTTGTCTCCACTTAACCCCATTCTTTATCATGTCTTTTTGCATGTTTCAATCTTGGTTAAGTGCATGTAATTGAATTTCAAATGCCACCCAAGGCACCCACTAAATTCCACATGCCACCTAAGGCACCCACTTAACCCCCTTATGTCCCACTACATGTTTATCTGGTTAAGTGTTTCTTAATTCATTAAGACCGTAATCGTGTAAAGACCTCCTACATTAGACTGGCATTTGTGGCAGCTGGATTTTCCGGGAGGGTCCGGGCAGTCTTACACCATAAATGAGCCTAAACTTGTATCTTTACAGCTGTTACGCATTTAATTTATGTCTAAGACCTCCCACATTAGACTGGCAATTGTGGCTGCTGGATTTGCCGGGCGGGTCCGGACCGTCTTACACCACAAACGAGCCTAACCTCGTGTCTTAGGCGGTTTATTATTACACATTTCTTTTTAACCCCAAATTGGATTAATTTCCCTATTCAAATTGCCAATCAATTCCAAATTTAACTATGTCCATAATTAACACCTTAATTATGTCCATCTATTCATGGTATATAAAATTATACCAATTAACATCACATTTAAGGCATTTATGCTAATTATCTATATTAAATCTTTTAATATTATCCCATTGCCCCACGTTGTACGTTCGTTCGTTTAACGAGAAATATACGTTAGACTAGAATAGTCTAACTTATGGAGTAAAGAGAAAACATCACAACATGCATAGAATAAAAACTAGATCTTAACATAAGGGGTGAACTTGCATGTGTGAACAATGTTTTTCATCTAAAACTTGCATAGGCCAAAGTCACAAATTTGCATAAACTATGGATGTCATAGATCTAATCATAAGGTGTAAACTAGCAAAGGCAATATTTACAAACTTTGCATGATTCATACTCCAACATATATACTTGCATATGTAATTAATGCAACATAAACTATGGTGTAAACTTGCATCTAAAACATGTAAATTAAGATCTACATGTAAACTAGCACATAAAATTTTGTATACTAGTATATAACTCATACATGTCTTGGCCTAAACTTTAGATCCAAGCTTACATAAAATAGATATCATGAAACATGTAAGGTTGCATATGATTCTCATTAATTTGCATATGATTCATATCTAAATTAATATCCAAACTTGCATATAGAATTATCAAGTTAAACTTACATATGATTTAACATATCAATTAGTTCCAACAACATAACCAAACTAGCATATGAAGCATCATTATGAATTGATTGTACATAAGCCAACAATTAACATAGATTTACAACATAGATAATAACATCACAACTTTACAACATAGACAATAACATCATAGATTTACGTAATAGATAATAAATAACGGTCAGTGATTCACAACATAACCATATAACCCAAATCATAACTCAACCTAATTAAATTGTTAATTATCTTATTAAAGAAATCGAACTCACAACTCAAAGAAGGTCTTGAGTTATGGAATCTGAGTTCTGAAATTGATTTAGCTCGCCTTTGTAGTAGATTCGTTATTGTTTAGATTAGAGTTGAATAGTATTGAGTTGATTAGCTTTTCTTCCTCCTAAATGGTGGCGGCTACTCTAGTTTGCAAGGTGATAGCATGAGAGCCATAGTTCCAATTTTTATTTGACTTCAAGGTTTGAGACTACCCATGTTTATATAGAATTTCAATTTAGTTATAGCCGTCAGATGATCTTAGGGTTAAACAAAACCAACCAGTCAGGATAGGGTGACACCTCAACCCTAATGACTCAGCAATGAGTCAGAAAGGACTCAGCAATGAGTCACAGTATGGATCAGATCACACCAGAAAGCTGTGCAGGCTTTTGCTCGGCCCGGGGGCACTTGGGATGTGCGCCAGTGTATTTTTGTACTGGCGCACTTCCCAAGTGCACCAGTGCATTTATATTTTTTTTTTGGTTTTTCCGCCTAACTTCGTTCGTCCATATCTCCTTCATACGATGTCCGTTTTACGCAAACTCGGACTCTATCTCAAGCAGAATTCCGAGACGAACGCAATGGCGCAACCCGTTTCCCTTAATTCCCTCATTTGAAATTAAGTATTCTTTAATTTGTTAACTTTAATATTAAAATTACGGGGCGTTAAAGTTGTGGTCACTGGATGTGCCGGTCGGTTCCAAGTAGTTTTACACCACAACTCAGTCTAACCTCGGGTTAGACATATTTGTCTTTTACTAAATTTACATATTTACTATTTATGTAAATTTGTCCGTAAACCAATTTAGGCTATATCATATTCAACTGTCATGCAAATTAACATACTTATATTCTATGCCAAAACTTGATTTACCAATCAATTAACCCAACTTGCAGTTTATACCAATTTAGATTTAATATTCCCTTTTTTCCAATTCATGCTCAATCTAGATTAATATTCCAATTTACGGTTCATGTCAAAACTAGATTTAATATTCTAGTTTACCGTTTATGTCCAAAACTTTGTTTACATGCCAATTACACACTTGCGGCCAATTAAATTTATCAATTTATGCCCAAGTCTAATATGCATGTAAATCATCCACTATTATAGCAAATTTAGATTATGCCAACATATTTATTATGCCAAATTAACTTAATTAAGCTACGCCCAATCCCCGCATCATAATCGTACATATAACATGATTCCACAAGTTTTCTATGTACTCATGAAATGGCACTAAATCAAAGGAATAGGGGATAAGCACAAGAATTGATATAAAAGATTAGGCATGCAAAAATAATGGCTCCAACAAGTTCGATGTACATAATAGTGAATAGGAATAAACTAGCCAAGTTACACACTAAATATGAGATCCATATAATCAAGGGAATATGCATAGGTGATTTGGTCCAACGCAATGTCAGTTGAAGGTACAACATGATCGGTTAATTGTAACAATGAGAATAGTCATAAGCAACTAACTACAATAGTCATAGGCAATTAACCACAATAGCCATGGGTGACTAATCTCAATAATTTCTTAACCAACGTCATAGGCAATTGTCCCATAGTTATGATTCATAGTCGTAGGCAATAATTTCATAGGAAACAGTTCATGACCATAGTCTTAGACAACGGTCTCATAGTCATAGTCATAATCATAGGTAATAGCTTCATAGGCAATAGTTTCATAGTCATAGTCTTAGGCAAAAGTCTCATAGTCATAGTCTTAGGCAAAAGTCTCATAGTCATAGCCTTAGGCAAAAGTCTCATAGTCATAGTCGTAAATCAGATTCAAAGGCATAGATAACTTTCGATTTGACATAAGCACAAATCAAAGATAATTAACTTGCAAATTGGTATAGTTCTATATTTTGATTCATTACATTCACAATTCCAATTACACATTCAAATCTAAGGAATAACCGAACTTACAGTGATCGGTTTAGAAAAGGGGATTTGCTATGATTTGAGTGACGTTGCTTGAAGCGGAATGCCTTTGGTCCAACTTGAAGCTTTAACTTGATTTGAATCTCCAATTTGAAGAAGAACTATAACTTTTTTTAATGGAGAATAAGATTTATTTTAATGGTGGAGGCTAGAGAGAAACAACATGTAGACGCCTAAAAGAATTTGTGTGGAGAAACCTTAGGTCTAGGCATTCGTTTATAGGTGTAGAGAGTGTTTTAGAGCCCTTAGATCATCATAGAAGCCACAAGGTCTGCCAACACATCAAAAATCGTCATCAGACCAATCAAGAGTTACCACGTAGCCCAAATGACACAACACAAGCCAAAAATTTGCTGCAGATCTGGTCTGGCCAAACCAGGGTAGGTCAACCTGTAACACCCCGTATTTTCTGTAAACATAAGAGTTAAAAATCAAGGTATAATTAATTTTTAGGAGAAGAAATAAGGGAAACGGGTTGCGCCATTGTGTTCGTCTCGGAAAAATACGCGAAATAGAGTCCGAATTTGCGTAAATCGGAGTCCGTATGAAGAAGATATGGATGAACGAAGTTAGGCAGAAAAACCGGAAACAGGCCAGAATACACTGGCGCACTTGTGAAGTGCGCCAGTACAAAAATACACTGGCGCACCTGCCAAGTGCGCCCATACAAATCCAGCACCGAATTCTGGAGTGTTCTAAGGCGACGTGTCTTCATTTGAGTGGCTGGATGATGTGTATTCGAGCTGTGTGATTCTGATGACTTCTGGACTGATCTGAAGGCTCTAAATCACCCTATCCTCCTATAAATACATCCCTAACCTAAACCTAAGTCTCTTACACAATTCTCTAGCCTCCATTGCTCTCTTCTTCTAATTAAAAATAAAAATGGCGTCGCTACTCTACTAGAATCAAAACTAGAAGTCAATCAACATCATCCTAAATTCAAATTTGAGATAAAAGCTTCTGCAACAATTCTGTAACAACTAAAGTTCTTTCTTTAATCCAATCAAGGCAAGTACAGTTATTTTCTGCTATAAACATTAATTATAATTCTGATATGCTTTTAAATCTGAATTTGAGATTGTATATCTGTCAGATCTGTTTTTCTGTGACTGTTCTATATCCCTTTCTGCTTCCTTTCTGTTTCTATAGCCAGGCTACCACGAGCCTGTGCCTAATCTCATAAGAGATTAACGTATGAACGCAAATTTTGGGATAAATAATGAATGATGCGAAATTTGACGAGACTGAATTGAACATATGACTTTAGATCTGAGGCATAAAATATATTGACATATGACTTGGGATTGGATGCATGAATTTGACTGTAAACATATAATTTATATATGTTGCATGCATAGTGTACGTTGTAATCTAGATCTGTAACTAATTAGAGAAATGAACATATGTTATTTAGATCTGTAATTAATTAGAAAAATAAGCATATGTTATTAACTAGTTTTAGACCTATGCATATTCTGTGATAAAAGAAGAAGAGGAACCACTGTAAGATTACATATGATTTGAGACTTTGGACAAAATGCATATAAAAGTCAAGATCTGATTTTTAGAAGATATGATTTAAAGATTTAGATTGTTGGGTATAGTTTGCATAATGATTCATGACTTAAAAAGAAGAAGATATGGAAACTTAGGTGTAAAAGATTTACATTAATTAGGATATCTATTATTGTGATTACACCTAAATAGGGATTTTTGGATATATGGCATGCATTGAAATTAATGGTTATATTTGGTATAATTTATATGTGAATCTGCTGTAAAATGCTAGTTTAACAAAAGTTGGAACATATGTTATATGGCAAATTATGTCCATATTCTGCGCTTATGCAAACATGGAGTATATGTTGTGAATCATGACAATTATGTAGGCATATGAATTTAGGCCAATTTATGATTAGGCAAGGCATGTAAATAGAACCTTTAGAAATATTAAATTTGCTAAATCTGCTAATTTGCGAAGTTGCCTAAACTGCTAGCTCTGTTATATTGCCTAGACTGCTAATTAGATTGAAATGCTTAATCTGTTAAATTTGTCGGTTGAAATGCCTAACCTGTTATATGCCAAAATATGCTAAGTTGCTAAATCTGTTAAATCCGTTAAGTCATATAAAATCTGTTATCTGCTAAAATCTGTTATCTGCTGTGTTGATATAATCATCCTGTTATTTATATAATCTGAATTGGCACATATATTGGGCGTGCGCATAAACGGTAAATGATTAATTAATTGGCCGCAAAGATAAACGTGACTAACTCGAGGTTAGAATGAGTTTGCGGCGTAATTCTGCCCGGAACCGCCCGGCACATCCAGTGGCCGCAAACAATAGGTTCTAATGTGAGAAGTTAGTCATAACCTGCTTAAGACACGAGGTTAGGTCTGGCTTGTGGCAGAAGTCTGCCCGGAACCGCCCGGCCCATCCAGCGGCCACAAGCTAGCAACCTAATGTGAGAGGTCTGGGCATTAATAATTAATTAATGCAAATCTAAGATAAGAATGACTTCTAAAACGTATTAGGGGAAAATAGGGTTAAACCAACTGGATTAATAGGTGTAGTAAACCCGTCCATGAATCTCTAGGCCCAATACAAAGTTAGACAAATCTGAAAAATCTGTACATCTGATCTGTTAGTCTGAAAACTTGTTAACTTAATCTGTGAACTAGTAAATCTGAATTCTGTATGTGTGAACTTGTAAACAAGTTAATCTGAGATCTGTTAGTCTGGGGACACAAGGTTAGGAGGGGAATTACTTGTGTCATCTGTTGTTTGGGACCCATATTAGTCAGTAACCCTTTCTGGTATCAAAACTTTGGCCCAACAGTAGGTAGGGTCCGGGCACGCTTACTGAACTAATTATAAGTGGTTCATTCTGATAATGGCGAGGGGTGTTGATGGTGCGTTCCAACCGGGTCATGTGCGTGCATGGATCCCGATCTGCCTCTGAGGATGTAAGACGCCGTGACATCTGTAAATAGGTCTGTGCCAATTGGTTGTCACTTTAGGGAGTGATACACCCTACTGTGGGGCCGACACAGGATATTTATGTATTAGGGAGCCGATCGCTTGGGGTAGGGTTTTAGGGTACACTTAGTTCTGTCTGTTTCTGTTGGTACCGTCTGTTTCTGTTGGGTGGCAACACCTGTCTGTTTCTGCGTGGTACCGTCTGATCGGGTGGTAAAGGCCCAATTACTAGTGTACACCTTATGCTACATTCTGCTTTTGTCTGTTTCTGATCGGGTGGTAAAGGCCCATTACTAGCGTGGAAATTATTATGTACCTGTTTCTGTTTCAGTTTAGACATTAGGGTGACACCTAATTCTGTTATACTAGTATTAGTGCAGAGAAGTGTAAAACAATAGTTTATATCATTCTGTTTTTCTGTTATATCTGCTACACCTGTTACAGTTATCTCACATCCAGTTTTATGTTCATATCATATTATTATTATTTGTTCATATGCTGAAAGTCACTGGACTTGCCAGACTTTTTGTCTGACCCTTGTTGTTTTGCCTCCTTTCTTCCGTTTCCCCCCAAGTTATCCAAGGAGGGAATACTTTAGCTTGATCCGGATTTCCCTTTGCTTGAAGTGCTTAAAGTATGGCTTGGCTCTGTATAGCTTCCGTTCCATGGGGATTATGATTTTAAATCATGCATTTTGAAGGCTTTTGTACAAGACTGATATTATGTACTTGAATTCTGAAATTTGAAAGGATGTAACCATATAAATTTCTGTTTCTGCTGTAATAAAGTTAAAATTTTTCAAGTGCTGTTTTATCTGTCTTGTAAGTTTCTGTTCTGTTTACTAAAATGCTCCACCAAAGTTAAGGCATTCCCTTTGTGAGTGACCTTAACGGAGGTGGGGTGTTACACTTGGTATCAGAGCTGAAGGTTACCAGATTGGGTAAAGTTTTTGAAAACTATTTTCAAAAAGGTTTTGGAAGGAAGTATTTTCAAAAATAAAGCTTATTTTGAAAAACATGATCCCCAAGAGCCATATATCTTTCTTTCAGTCCTTTTTGTATTGAACATTTCCTTTTTCGTTCCAGCATGTCTGAAGCATCTGAGATACCAGAGGGTGTTCATGTACCCGGTTGGTTTCGTCAATATCTTGAGGCTAGGACCGCCGCTGCAGGTCCAACAAATGATCCCCCTCCTCCACCCCCTCCTCGTGCAATTGCTTTCTCAAAGATCTGTAGAGATTTTAGGGCCATGGGTGGGAAGGATTTCAAAGGAACTGAATCATTCGTAGAAGCAAGGAATTGGCTCAAAGAAACTGAGGATCTATTCGTTATCTTCGAGGTGGACGATAGGCAGAAGGTACAGTTGGCAGTATGGCTGCTCAAAGACGAAGCTTCCTACTGGTGGGAAGTCACTAACGCCGAGAGGCTGGTTGAGACATGGATGGATTTCAGAACAAGGTTTGAGACAAAATTCCTCTCGCAAGCTGAACGAAGTTTACAATTGGAAAAGTTCTTATCTCTTAAGCAAGGAAGTATGACGGTCAAGGAATACGTCAACCAGTTCAACCAACTAGCAAGATTCGGATTGGATTTAGTCAACACTCAGCATAAAAAGGCTCTCCGCTTTGTTAAAGGATTGAATGAGCCACTGCAGAGCCTAGCCATGACCCATGTACCCATGGGAGCAACTTACGAGAAATTGGTGGATATGGCACTACTGCACGAGGAAGACAAGGGCCCGAAAGAGACAAAGAAGGAAGAACCACAGAATAAGAAAGCGGGGCCCAAAAAGGAAACAAAAAAGAAGGATGAGAAGTCTGAAGATAAGAAGGGGAAAAAGTGCTTTACTTGTGGGAGCTCGACTCATCTGAACAAGGATTGCAGAAAAAGGAAGGGCGCTTGCTTCAACTGTGGGGAGATGGGACACTTCACTAGGGACTGCCCGAAGAGACGAGGAAAAGGAGGGCAGGCAAACACTCTTGAGGCTAGTGGCTAGGATAGAAATAGGAAAATTTCTATAGTAGGTTTAATTTCTTTATCTGATTATGGAGTTAAGACTTTTTCTGATTCTGGTATTTTGAATTTGTAATCGATACTCTGCACTTTAATACTAGTATTATTTCTGAATTCCGCCGTAGACTCAGACCCATAAGGGTTATGGATCATCTGTTTGAGATTGGGGTTTGAGGGATATCTGTGTTAGGCGTCAAGTATGATGCATACGTTCTGAGTTTTCGTGGGGTATGATTTTATCATGCTTAGCTTCCTAAGAATCATTAGGGAACCTGATCTGTACCAGTAGTCCGTAAATATCTAAATACTTTTGATAGGATTTCCAGTTTTGACATTGTCTAAAGAAGGTAATCCTCTGGGTGTCAATTTGATGGTGGTTTCGGTCTTTGGGGCCGATACTTAGGACCCATGTCTAATGGGAACCAAATTTTCGTTCTATCTGTACTCGCTTCCATCATTCGACTGTATCCTATCGATCGAATATTCGAACTTTAGGTAGAAACTAATGGGTGTAAACATGTGTTTGAGACATGTTATGTTTGATGGTTGCAAGTGGATGCAAGTGGTTGCTAGTGGTTGCCCGTGGATGCATATACACACACTAGGCACTAGATCGGCTCGAAAACACTCTCATACTGCATATGGATGGGTGAGCATTTTTCAATTCTTGTGGATGCAAAATGGTTGATTCAGCACATGGATGTTGCATTTGAGTGAATGATTGTGCACTCATATAGAAATAATATATATCATTAGAATTCTATTGCATACATGTTGGACTCATGGCACTGACATAATTCGCATTAAGGAGGTCAACTGAATCAGTAGACCGCCTGATCTTTGCATTAGATAAGGAACATATACACACACTTTTGCATATGTTCATACAACATTAGAAGTTTTCTAAGGACAATCGATGCTTGTGGATGATGGTTGAGTAGATGGGTGATTGGATGGTAGGACACATTCTTCTTAACTTGAAGATTTCGGGGACGAAATCCTCTAAGGAGGGGAGAATGTAACACCCCGTATTTTCTGTAAACATAAGAGTTAAAAATCAAGGTATAATTAATTTTTAGGAGAAGAAATAAGGGAAACGGGTTGCGCCATTGTGTTCGTCTCGGAAAAATACGCGAAATAGAGTCCGAATTTGCGTAAATCGGAGTCTGTATGAAGAAGATATGGACGAACGAAGTTAGGCAGAAAAACCGGAAACAGGCCAGAATACACTGGCGCACTTGTGAAGTGCGCCAGTACAAAAATACACTGGCGCACCTGCCAAGTGCGCCCATACAAATCCAGCACCGAATTCTGGAGTGTTCTGAGGTGACGTGTCTTCTTTTGAGTGGCTGGATGATGTGTATTCGAGCTGTGCGATTCTGATGACTTCTGGACTGATCTGAAGGCTCTAAATCACCCTATCCTCCTATAAATACATCCCTAACCTAAACCTAAGTCTCTTACACAATTCTCTAGCCTCCATTGCTCTCTTCCTCTAATTAAAAATAAAAATGGCGTCGCTACTCTGCTAGAATCAAAACTAGAAGTCAATCAACATCATCCTAAATTCAAATTTGAGATAAAAGCTTCTGCAACAATTCTGTAACAACTAAAGTTCTTTCTTTAATCCAATCAAGGCAAGTACAGTTATTTTCTGCTATAAACATTAATTATAATTCTGATATGCTTTTAAATCTGAATTTGAGATTGTATATCTGTCAGATCTGTTTTTCTGTGACTGTTCTATATCCCTTTCTGCTTCCTTTCTGTTTCTATAGCCAGGCTACCACGAGCCTGTGCCTAATCTCATAAGAGATTAACGTATGAACGCAAATTTTGGGATAAATAATGAATGATGCGAAATTTGACGAGACTGAATTGAACATATGACTTTAGATCTGAGGCATAAAATATATTGACATATGACTTGGGGTTGGATGCATGAATTTGACTGTAAACATATAATTTATATATGTTGTATGCATAGTGTACGTTGTAATCTAGATCTGTAACTAATTAGAGAAATGAACATATGTTATTTAGATCTGTAATTAATTAGAAAAATAAGCATATGTTATTAACTAGTTTTAGACCTATGCATATTCTGTGATAAAAGAAGAAGAGGAACCACTGTAAGATTACATATGATTTGAGACTTTGGACAAAATGCATATAAAAGTCAAGATCTGATTTTTAGAAGATATGATTTAAAGATTTAGATTGTTGGGTATAGTTTGCATAATGATTCATGACTTAAAAAGAAGAAGATATGGAAACTTAGGTGTAAAAGATTTACATTAATTAGGATATCTATTATTGTGATTACACCTAAATAGGGATTTTTGGATATATGGCATGCATTGAAATTAATGGTTATATTTGGTATAATTTATATGTGAATCTGCTGTAAAATGCTAGTTTAACAAAAGTTGGAACATATGTTATATGGCAAATTATGTCCATATTCTGCGCTTATGCAAACATGGAGTATATGTTGTGAATCATGACAATTATGTAGGCATATGAATTTAGGCCAATTTATGATTAGGCAAGGCATGTAAATAGAACCTTTAGAAATATTAAATTTGCTAAATCTGCTAATTTGCGAAGTTGCCTAAACTGCTAGCTCTGTTATATTGCCTAGACTGCTAATTAGATTGAAATGCCTAATCTGTTAAATTTGTCGGTTGAAATGCCTAACCTGTTATATGCCAAAATCTACTAAGTTGCTAAATCTGTTAAATCCGTTAAGTCATATAAAATCTGTTATCTGCTAAAATCTGTTATCTGCTGTGTTGATATAATCATCCTGTTATTGATATAATCTGAATTGGCACATATATTGGGCGTGCGCATAAACGGTAAATGATTAATTAATTGGCCGCAAAGATAAACGTGACTAACTCGAGGTTAGAATGAGTTTGCGGCGTAATTCTGCCCGGAACCGCCCGGCACATCCAGTGGCCGCAAACAATAGGTTCTAATGTGAGAAGTTAGTCATAACCTGCTTAAGACACGAGGTTAGGTCTGGCTTGTGGCAGAAGTCTGCCCGGAACCGCCCGGCCCATCCAGCGGCCACAAGCTAGCAACCTAATGTGAGAGGTCTGGGCATTAATAATTAATTAATGCAAATCTAAGATAAGAATGACGTCTAAAACGTATTAGGGGAAAATAGGGTTAAACCAACTGGATTAATAGGTGTAGTAAACCCGTCCATGAATCTGTAGGCCCAATACAAAGTTAGACAAATCTGAAAAATCTGTACATCTGATCTGTTAGTCTGAAAACTTGTTAACTTAATCTGTGAACTAGTAAATCTGAATTCTGTATGTGTGAACTTGTAAACAAGTTAATCTGAGATCTGTTAGTCTGGGGACACAAGGTTAGGAGGGGAATTACTTGTGTCATCTGTTGTTTGGGACCCATATTAGTCAGTAACCCTTTCTAGTATCAAAACTTTGGCCCAACAGTAGGTAGGGTCCGGGCACGCTTACTGAACTAATTATAAGTGGTTCATTCTGATAATGGCGAGGGGTGTTGATGGTGCGTTCCAACCGGGTCATGTGCGTGCATGGATCCCGGTCTGCCTCTGAGGATGTAAGACGCCGTGACATCTGTAAATAGGTCTGTGCCAATTGGTTGTCACTTTAGGGAGTGATACACCCTACTATGGGGCCGACACAGGATATTTATGTATTAGCGAGCCGATCGCTTGGGGTAGGGTTTTAGGGTACACTTAGTTCTGTCTGTTTCTGTTGGTACCGTCTGTTTCTGTTGGGTGGCAACACCTGTCTGTTTCTGCGTGGTACCGTCTGATCGGGTGGTAAAGGCCCAATTACTAGTGTACACCTTATGCTACATTCTGCTTTTGTCTGTTTCTGATCGGGTGGTAAAGGCCCATTACTAGCGTGGAAATTATTCTGTACCTATTTCTGTTTCAGTTTAGACATTAGGGTGACACCTAATTCTGTTATACTAGTATTAGTGCAGAGAAGTGTAAAACAATAGTTTATATCATTCTGTTTTTCTGTTATATCTGCTACACCTGTTACAGTTATCTCACATCCAGTTTTATGTTCATATCATATTATTATTATTTGTTCATATGCTGAAAGTCACTGGACTTGCCAGACTTTTTGTCTGACCCTTGTTGTTTCGCCTCCTTTCTTCCGTTTCCCCCCAGGTTATCCAAGGAGGGAATACTTTAGCTTGATCCGGATTTCCCTTTACTTGAAGTGCTTAAAGTATGGCTTGGCTCTGTATAGCTTCCGTTCCATGGGGATTATGATTTTAAACCATGCATTTTGAAGGCTTTTGTACAAGACTGATATTATGTACTTGAATTCTGAAATTTGAAAGGATGTAACCATATAAATTTCTGTTTCCGCTGTAATAAAGTTAAAAATTTTCAAGTGCTGTTTTATCTGTCTTGTAAGTTTCTGTTCTGTTTACTAAAATGCTCCACCAAAGTTAAGGCATTCCCTTTGTGAGTGACCTTAACGGAGGTGGGGTGTTACACAACCCCTAGGTCGACCCCCTGTTCTATCTGGGTACCCAGGTCGACCCCCAGGTTGACCTGGGTCCTGGGCGGGAAATTTCCCACCCAGCACGGCTGTGTGTTTTGAATTTGAACTGAGCTATTTTTAAATTTGAGCTGAAACTTCCGAAGGCCATAACTTCTTCATACGAAGTTTGATTCACGCAAACTCGGACTCTATCTCATACAGAATTTTGAGATGAACGCAATGGCATAACCCATTTCCCTTAATTATTCTCTTAAAAATTAAGTATACTTTGATTTGTTACATTAACGTTTACAGAAAATACGCCGTGTTACATTCTCCCCTCATTAAAGGATTTCGTCCCCGAAGTCTTCAAGTTAAGAAGAATGTATCCTTACATCCAGCATCCATCTACTCAACCATTCAATCACAGGCATCCATTGTCCCTAAAAGGATTTCTAATGCTTTCATGATTCTATGCATAGTGTGTGTACATGTCCTTATCTAATGTAAAATCAGGAGGTCTACTGATTCAGTTGACCTCCTTAATGCAAGTTATGTCAGTGCCATGAGTCAATCATGTGTGCAATTATCCCTAGTCATGTAAGTACTACATGCGTGCATATTCATTCATCCATATGATAACACATCAAGTTTTAATCCATATACAAATACATATATGCATATGCAAACATGAAAGTGACTGAGCCGATCTAGTGCCTAATGTGTGTATATGCATCCACGAGCAACCACTAGTAACCACTTGCAACCATCAATCATAACAAGTTTCAATTACATGTTTACATCCAAATGCGTTCCTACCTAAGGATCGAAGATATGACCTAGGGGATATATTTAAAAGATAAACATTACAGAGAAAGTGGAATCAAGGATATACCCTCAAAAAGGGTATGATGCGCGTATTTGATCTTCAGTCCTTTAAGTCGCATCTTCTTGAGCTTCACTCCACTGTACCTTAACTAATTTAACTTCACGATTGCGAAGCTTCTTGGCCTCCATTTCCAAAACCCACTAGTAAAGATAGGACCTCGCTCACTTACTATGCTAGAGGGTATCCAATGTAGTCGAACTATCCTCCCGAGAAAAACATATGTTAATCATGATACCAAGTGTATATACCTAAGATGATTAGAGGTCTCTCCTCTACTTAGCTTATCCATCATGTTGCAAATCTGAGAGTCTAAAGCTAATGGTTACTATATGCTTATTACCTCTCTTAAGGTCAGTCTAACTTAGGGTGCATGCCCCAACCATTTATTTCTCATGCAAACCATCCTAGTCGAACTCGAAATCCCTCAAGTACAAGCACCAAAGGCCTAAACCAATATCAGACAAGCACCTAAGGGATACCTCCTCTGAATTTGGATGATCTATGTGAGATGATACTAACAAAACAACCAAATAATTGAGCACTTTACCGACTCTGGCTATCTCGCCAATCTTGCTCCAGAATTATAGTTGATCGCATAACTGGCTTTGTAGTGTCATCTAGATACATGCGGAAGTCTGTCTCGAGTTCTTAGGGGGAAAACCCCTACCCTAGTCAAAACATCTTGCGTACTCATGGACTATCCCAACGGATCGAAAATCGTCGGTAGATAAGTAAAGTGATTCTAGGTAGCTAAGACAAACTGGTCCCCTAGGATCGTACGAAATCTCAAGGGTATACTCAAGGCAAGTCGAAAGTTTAACTACCCTTGTTTCAAAATTACTAGCTAACCAATCAATGTCTAGAATCAACCCATAGACTAAAAACATAAGCATAAATATAGCTATTCTCAAATCCTCACAAGTCAAAGATAACTGGGTCGAACCAGCAATTGGATTTGAGACAATAATGGGATCCTCTACTACACAATATCTTGGGTGCAGAGACTCAACTATGAAAGCAGATATATATATGGATGTGAAGCGCTAAAATCGGAAGGAGTACTAACAGGATAATCAAAAAGGATAAACTCTTTCAACCAAAATCTTACCGCCTCTTTCTCTCAGGCATGCTGGCGATGAGAGCATGCACTCGCCTTTCGAAAAATCCTGTCCCTTGTTCTTGCCCTTTCCCTTAATAATACGACCTGTTATACCAAAATAAAGGTACTTCCTATTGTTTTAGGTTTTACTATTTTTTCCTCCCCTCCTTTGTGAACCAAGTCCATATCCATGGGTTCTTCATCCTTGTGTTATGCTCCATAGCTAGACCCCCTTATTCTCAACTCTGTCATCCTTGTGTAACTTGTTGACATGTCTCTCGAAAGCTGCCTCTATCGCATGGGGAATCCTACAAAGCTCAAAAGGAAATTACGGCTACAGATGGAAGTTAGGCACTTATTTTCCCTTTGACAAGTGTCATAGTCTCATCAAGCCTACGGAACCATGCGGCGGTGAGGTTACCTCCCAGAAAGCCAGGAGCCCTGGAGACTCAAGAAAGAAGGAAACAAGGATTCAAACAGAGGATCAAAAGATAGTGCATATGGCTTTTGGGGAATATGCCTTTAAAACAAAACTTTTCTTTTGAAAATGCTTCTTTTAAAACCATTTTGGAAATAATTTTTCAAATCTTTTATCTGATCTGGTAACCTTCAGCTCTGATACCAAGCGAAACACCCCACCTCCGTTAAATTCACTCACCAAGGGAATGCTTTAACTTCGATGGAGCATTTTTAGTACAAGATGCAGAAAAATTACAAGACAGACAAATAAAGCAGCGAAAAATAAATAACCTTTATTGATTAAAACAGCTTGTACAAAGATTGTTTTACAACACCAATACTTATTACCAGAAAGCATCTGTCTTGTTTAATATATAAGAAGCACAAACTGACAATGATATTCCCCAATAAAGCATGAGCCAGCCATAGCAGTAGAAAATGGAGTTCAAAGCAATGTGCCAAAGAATCTTCAAGATCAGAAAGAGTAATGGCCCCAAAATGAGCTGAGCTTTTCCCTCCCTGACTACCTGGGGATGGGGCGGGGAGGGGGGGGAATGGAAGAAAAGAGGCAAAAGTAAAATAGGTCAGACATAAAGTCTAGTAAGTCCAGTGATTCTTATTATTTAAATGAGGAAAAGGGTCATGACATGAATAAACTAAATATAAGACTAAACCATAATAACAAGATAACATGGGGTAAGCATGGGATATGGCAAGATAAACTGAATGTACTAATAAACACCCACTTGCTTCTACTCCTTCTCTGCTTCGCAGCTACCCTGTTATACAGATTTCTATATCTCTGCACTACCTACTAGTGTCCAACTAGTAATCTATGATCATATGATAATGTGATCCTAATCCCCGTATTTGCGGTTGCCTTCAGGTGTACATTCGTTATGGGGATTCCATTTATTACCTAGATCTAATCTAGGGTTTGTTATCGAGCACTTCCTAGAATCAACCAGGGTTTACGCTACCCAGGGCCACTGGGGTTTATGCTTCCTATTGAACGCTTCTCGAATTCAGGATTTACACGACCTAGGTCCAATTAGGGATTATGCTACCTACTTTGTATTAATTTTCCATGTGTCTGCGTCAGTCAGCCATCTCTGGCATGTAGATAACCTGTGCTGGCCCCACCATAAGGTGTATCAAGCCTTATGATAGCAACCCGACATGATTCAAGATGCACAGTGTATAACTACTGGTACCCAGTGCCTGCTTTTTCCACTCCGGAGTGCGTGCACGCCCGTAAACCGTCGGAACCTACACTGACGTACCCCCTGCCGCTATTTTGACCGCTTATAATCAGCCCAGTTATCGTGCCCCATCCTGCCTAGCTCAGGGTACCATGATACATCTATGTGGATTACTGCTGAAATGGGTCCCCGTTATTAGGGTTTCCTACTGGTTAAGTTTGTCGGCCTATATATATACAATATTACCCACCTACACGTGATGTACTTAACCCTCCCACCAATTCAAGCATGTCTATTTAATGGTTAAGTTTGTGGGCTTATATGTACTAATATTACCCACCGATCCCGATATGTACTTAACCCTTCCACTGGTTCAAGCATGTTGATTAAATGGTTAAGTCTGTGGGCCTATATTACTAATATTACCCACCAAACCGATATGTACTTAACCCTTCCACTGGTTCAAGCATGCTTATTAAATGGTTAAGTTTTTGGGCATATATTACTAATATTACCCACCAACTCAATATGTACTTAACCCTCCACTAATTCAAGTTGATATATATTCTTGGTCAAGTGTTATCCATTCATTCAAGTTAACTTAACCCATCCACACATCATGTTATATATATATATATATATTGGTTAAGTGTTCCCCTTGTGTTACTTAACCCCTATCACATATCAAGTTATATATATATATATATTTTGGCTAAGTGTTCCTCTTGTCTTACTTAACCTTATCACACATCATGTTATATATATATATATATATATATATATATATATATATTGGTTAAGTGTGTCCTATTAACTTAACCTCACCCACTTGTTTAATTAACATGTTATGATAGTTAAGTGTTCTAATTTTACTTAACCTCACCCACTTGCCTAGTTAACATGTTATGACGGTTAAGTGTTCTAAATTTACTTAATCTCACCATCTAGTTTAGTTAGCATGTTAAACGCTTATTTAACCTTACTCACTTGTCTAGTTAACATGTTATTATGGTTAAGTGTTCCCTTAGTTACTTAACCTCCCATAAGTCTTGCCTTGTTAACATGTTAAGTTAGTTAAGTGTCCAAATTAACTTGACCCCTATCAACCTTGTTTAGTTAACATGTTGAATTGGCTAAGTGTTTTCTCGATTTCTTAACCCCACCCTTCTTGTCTTTGTTAACATGTTATTACGGTTAAGTGTTTCCCTAATTACTTAACCTCACAATTTCTAGCTTGATTTATTCATGAGCCTTAATTAATTAATTAATTACAGCACTAACCACCCACATTAGACATGTATTGTTGCGATCACTGGATGTGCCGGTCGGTTCCGGGCAGTTTTACACCACAACTCAGTCTAACCTCGGGTTAGGCATATTCGTCTTTTACTAAATTTACATATTTACTATTTATGTAAATTTTCCATAAACCAATTTAGCTTAGATCATATTCAACTGTCATGCAAATTAACATACTTATATTCTATGCCAAAATTTGATTTACCAATCAATTAACCCAACTTGCAGTTTATACCAATTTAGATTTAATATTCCCCTTTTTCAATTCATGCCCAATCTAGATTAATATTCCAATTTACAATTCATGTCAAAACTAGATTTAATATTCTAGTTTACTGTTTATGTCCAAAACTTGGTTTATACGCCAATTACACACTTGCGGCCAATTAAATTTATCAATTTATGCCCAAGTCTAATATGCATGTAAATCATTCACTATTATAGAAAATTTAGATTATGCCAACATATTTATTATGCCAAATTAACTTAATTAAGCTATGCCCAATCCCCACATCATAATCGTACGTATAACATGATTTCACCAATTTTCTATATACTCATGAAATGGCACTAAATCAAAGGAATAAGGGATAAGCACAAAAATTGATATAAAAGATTAGGCATGCAAAAATAATGGCTCCAACAGATTCGATGTACATAATAGTGAATAGGAATAAACTAGCTAAGTTGCACACTAAATATGATATCCACATAATCAAGGGATTAGGCGTAGGTGATTTGGTCCAACATAATGCCAGTTCAAGGTACAACATGATCGGTTAATTGTAACAATGGGAATAGTCATAAGCAACTAACTATAATAGTCATAGGCAATTAACCACAATAGTCATGGGCGACTAATCACAATAATTTCTTAACCAATGTCATAGGCAATAGTCTCATAGTTATGATTCATAGTCGTAAGCAATAATTTAATTGGCGACAGTTCATGGCCATAGTCTTAGACAAAGGTCTCATAGTCATAGTCATAGTCATAGGCAATAGCTTCATAGGCAACAATTTCATAGTCATAGTCTTAGGCAAAAGTCTCATAGTCATAGTCTTAGGCAAAAGTATCATAGACATATCCTTAGGCAAAAGTATCATAGACATAGTCGTAAATCAGATCCAAAGGCATAGATAACTTTCGATTTGACATAAGCACGAATCAAAGATAATTAACTTGCAAATTGGTATAGTTCTATATTTTGATTCATTCCAATTACACGTTCAAATCTAAGGAATAACCGAACTTACAGTGATCGGTTTAGTAAAGGCGATTTGCTATGATTCAAGTAACGTTGCTTGAAGCGAAATGCCTATGGTCCAACTTGAAGCTTTAACTTGATTTGAATCTCCAATTTGAAGAAGAACTATGACTTGTTTTAATGGAGAATAAGATTTATTTTAATGGTGGAGGCTAGAGAGAAATAGCATGTAGACACCTAAAAGAATTTGTGTGGAGAAACCTTAGGTCTAGGCATTCTTTTATAGGTGTAGAGAGTGTTTAGGAGCCCTTAGATCATCATAGAAGCCATCAGGTTCGTCCAACACATCAAAAATCATCATCAGACCAATCAGGAGTTACCACGTAGCCCTAATGACACAACACAAGCCAAAAATTCACTGCAGATCTGGTCTGGCCGAACCAGGTTAGGCCGATCCCTAGGTTGACCCCTAGGTCGACCCCCTGGTCGACCTGGGTAACCAGGTCAACCCCTAAGTCGACCCCCGGGTCGACCTGGGTCCTGTGCGGGAAATTTCCCGCCCAGCCCGGGTGTGTGTTTTGAATTTGAACTGAGCTGTTTTTAAATTTGAGCTAAAACTTCCGAAGGCCATAACTTCTTCATACGAAGTCCGATTCACGCAAACTCGGACTCTATCTCAAGCAGAATTCTGAGACGAATGCAATGGCTTAACCCGTTTCCCTTAATTCTTCTCTTAAAAATTAAGTATACTTTGAGTTGTTACATTAATGTTTACAGAAAATACGGGGTGTTACAGGTGATTTATAGTTTCAAAACCCTTTTTCTTTGATGATCGTCCCGTGCTATTCGGGCATTGGCATAGTGCATTTCAGGGAAATATCGGCGGGTGCGGGGCGGGCCGTCACAGAATCGCTCACTAAATCTCCTTCCATATTTATCTCGTTTTGCTCCACAAATAAATCATCTTAGGTGTTCATCAATTCTCACACCACTTTTGAGGTATTTGGATCCACAAGCGAACACGAGAAGGGTAAGGAAGGTGAAGTAGTAGACGATTATGTTGGGTTAAGCAAGTTTAAGGTGGGATAAAACTTTGTTAGTGAATTATGATGAGTTAGGAACGGTAGATTTGGAAAGTTAAACTTAAAACAGGTTATAATAGGCAGGGGTGGCCAAAAAATCCGTACCTGCAGTTAACCACGGATAAAATCAGCTATGGGTATGAAACCGATAGCTAAATGGGTACCCATTGGTAAAATAAACGGGTTTTTTAATATCCTTTAATTAATAGGGAGGGTACGAGTATTACGATATCCATGTCCATGGGTACCCATTCCCATATTGGGTGTGATATACTGCCAATGCAAAGACCATTGTTGTTAGTTGGTGGTTATTTATGTGCATGCTTTTATTTAATAATTTGTAAGCAACTATTGATAATTGTAATAACCGTGCATGCTCCTAATTAAAACCCTATATATACCTAGTTAAAAATTCTCCAATTTCTCATTAATTATTTTAAATTCCAATCCAGCAAGCAACGCGTCTTTTCTTATCTCCAAACCTTCTACTCTCTTTAGTAAATTCAATGCATCCTGCCAAAGTTCTTGCTTCACTCCTCCTCACTGATTTATATCAATACGTTGCCAAATCCAAGCAACGCGATGTCAAAGTTCATGCCAGGTATATTTTTTATTAATTGTATGTATTTTAAACAATTTCAATATATGGTTAAAAATAATTTGGATAAAATATCATGCATACCTATGAATACCCATGAATACCCGTAACAGTTTTAAAGCCGTTTAGTGGGTACCTGTGCGGGTACAGGGCAGACACAGGGAAAAAAATTACCTAATGGCGTAGGTGACAAGGGGTTACTACCCATGCCCACCCCAATCCATTGACATGCCTAATAAAAAGTTACTGGGTAAACGGAATCAAATGTGATCAATATGGGAAGACACCCCCAAACATGGGATTAACTAAAAATAATTCATACTTTGGATTAATATAGAAAGACATGTGAAACTTGAAATTAATCATGTCAATTTGTCCTAAACAATATGTCCTGTATCCATAAATCAATACAAAGAAAGCTATGTGGCATGCTCCAAATACCAACAAAACAGTATGCATACAACTATATATCAACATGACACAGTAAATTAAGATATTACAAACTAGGATTTGTTACATACAAATATATAGTATGGCATGTAGAAATATACTAACACAAAGTAACCACTGATCCAATAGCAATCGTACAAAGAATAATTTATAATAAAAATCAAGAATAAGATGTAATTATAAGAACATGTGCATGCTAAATCTAGGAAATTCTCTTACTTTATATATGAGAAAAGTAACAATAAATATTTAAAGTAGGCAGAGTCTGATTTGAAGACAAATGAATGACATAAGAGTTTGAAAAAGAAATCTAAAGCGACGTGAAAAAGAGTATGTGGTGCTGGATATAAATATTATTTTGCAGATATATTCACCTAAGAAAAAGGTATTCATGCAAAAGAGTAGGTAGGATAACACCTAAAAATAGCACTGTCAATCACTAGAAAAATAGTAATACTGGGTACCGAAAGAAATGGTACACTGATTACAAGTTTAGACTCTTTTACAAAAAAATGAAACAGATATTTGAACTTAGTCAACAGGTAACGTAGCACGGTAATAAAATTAAAATTGGTCGATTCAAAATAAATAACTGCAAACAAAAATCATGTTGGTAATGTGTTACAAATAAAAGAAATAAGGAAGAGAGGGCATTTTTTATTTATTCAGATATATTTACAACACACATGAGCTCTCTATTTATAGATTTCTTATGTCCTGGCAATTACAATAATGTCCCTTGCATTAAGCGTATTCACTCTTAAGATCAACAAAATCGAGGTTATGGAGTACAAAAAATGAAGGCCGCCTCTTTCAACAATGGGGACTAGGTTTTCACAACCGCCTCTAATCTTTTTCTCTCATTCTTTTATCGTCCCTATTTCCTTAAATTCTTCCTCTCTCCTTTTCGTAAACCGCCTTTCCTAATCGTGTTGAAAGTCCTTCCCCTATTCTAGTGCCATTTAACGCGCTTTTATCCCTATAAAATCTACTTTTTCCAAATTTTGTATCAATTTAGAGGAGCTCAACCGCTTGCTAGCATATTATCCCTTTCTCCCTTCACTTACCATGTTCCCCTTGCCTTCCTAGTTGCGCTACCCTATGTAACTGATTTTGGCTCTGGTATGGATAAGTGTTTAGCATTAAAGCGTGGTTTGTTTCATCCTAATAATGCCTATTCTTGCTTCCTTCTCAACGTAGAGAATTTGTTTGATTGGTTGGTATCCCTACTTGATGGAATAGGTTATCACCTATAATTTATCCATTGTCGTTGCTTTTGAGTGAGGGCTGTCTTTTTCACCTTGCTATCTTCTCAATGTTGCAAGTCTGGTAAGATGATTTCTTTGAAACTATGGGCATATTATTTTCGCAGTTGTTGTAATGTAAGTTTGTCATTATGCTGTTAGCCACTAACCTTGTTTTGGTCTGTGAATGATCGGTGGTTACTGATGTCAGTTGGGTTCTGACTGAGATTACTTTTTTGCAACTTCTCCTTGTTTATGGCATGTGTGTCTTGCTACTAGTAAGTAATTTGTTTTGGGTATGCCTATGAAACCGTTAAGTGTTATTTGTTCACACCCTATGTGGTGCATATTAGTTATTTCTTTGGTGTTATTTGTATGATTTAGTGGCTTAAACACGATAGCGTAACTCCCGTCCTATAAGATAAACTAGTTGCCCCTTTTAGTTGTTAGGCATTTGGTTTAACATATGGCTATAATACATATTATTTACTTTGTTGTACCGAAAGTAGACAGTCCACCATAAAAACCAGTTGGTCTTACCTAGAAAAATGATGTCAAATAAAATATATTATGTATAATATACATGTAGATCCATTAGGAATAAGAATAACATAAAAAAAAAGATTTTTTGTAACTTATATTACTTAAAACTAAAACAAAAACCATTTTTTGCATATTTTTCATTCCTATATTCTATCATTTCAACATACTCAATTATTGTTCCATTCGTTTTTTTACTATAGAATTATAGCAACCGATTATATCCACGTTCATTGCCGGTTTTGTTAGTCTCTAATATTATTGTTGTTGAACATGATGGTTTTCTACTTCAGTTGGTAAGTCCTTTAACCTTATCACCATATACTGTTTTTTTGGGCTTGAATTCGTTGTGGTTTCTTCTTTTGGGTTTTTGTGCTATTCTTCTATGTCATTCCTGTCACCCATTATTAGTGCTTGTTCGATTCCATTGGTTTTGCTTAATATTGTTGATTCTATGCAATTGTAGGTATGGGATTTGACTTCGCTCCCTAGAGTGTTTTTTTGGCACTCCTTCGTACGATTTTGGATTGGCAACAGTCAGATGCGAATTGGTCTTTACCAACTACCATCGGTTCAGTCTTCCTATTTTTACTTTCACTCGGTTAGTTGGGGTTCTTTGTGGCAGGTTACCTCCTCTTTCTTGGTGTGGTTTTGTCCAGAGATATGATGTTTTATACTTGATTCTGCTTGCATCGGGCATGTCGTTTCAGCGAGAATGGCACGACAAATCTTTTCTTTATTTGCTGGTTCTTGTCTTCGTTGTGGCATGCGTTTGGTATGTCGTCTTTGCCATTTTGAGTTACCTAGTAGTCACAATGGCCGATATTCTTGAATATTTCTGTATAGTTAAAGCTTTTTCGTTTATAGTGAAGCAAGGTTATTGATTCTCATTAGTCTTATTGAGTAACAATACTCGGGTGTGTTATCCATGTCCCTCTCCCTACAGGAAGCTCTTTGTGTTGCCATGGAGTCAGTATAATGGCTTCTTGTCCATCATAGGCTCCTCACAGCAGTGTGAAACTACTTCTTGTGTCGCTTCCACATTTCTCACTGTGCCCGCCTTCCCTTCTTCTATCGTTCACTCGTTTTTTGTCATATGCCAATCCCTGTGGCTCTGATCCCTCTTTCCAATTCTTACCCTCTCTTTAGTCTGGATGAGATAAAGGCCATTAGTAGCCGGTTATCTAGCCTCACTAATAATTCCCTCCCCTCGAGATTAGAAGTCCCCATTATATTTTCAGGTTCTCATACTTCTTCGTCTCCCTGTTCTTCCATTTCTTCCGCGCGATTTGCTTGGCATGGTTCGCGCTCATTTTCACGTTTGTCTAGTAAGAGCTTGCGGTCGAGGCCAAGTACCCCACGTACCACTCGCACACGCTCGATAGCGGCTTCTGAGAAGATAGTTCGATCTGCTCGACAGACCCTATAACTTATCTGAGTTCACCCTTAGTGCCTCTCTCCTTTCTTCTTTCTAGCTCGTTTTTATTCTTGCTTTCTATTCTTTTCAATGGCTTCCTTTCTGTTCTGGAACATTCAGGGCACTGGGAATGATGCCTCTCTTGCGCGCCTTATCCGTAAGCATTATTTGTTGGTGGTAGCACTTATGGAGCCTATAATGGGTCCAAAAGTGTTGCCTGATGTTGTTATCTCTCACGGCTTTGGCAGAGACATCTCTTACTATACCAATAAGATATGGATTCTTTGGGCCAAGGACGTTTCCGTTCAACTGATTTTTGACTCTCCTGAATTGTTATCGGTTGTGTACTCCTTCCCTGTAACACCCCACGTCCATTAATGTCACTCGCAAAGGGAATTCATTAACTTTTATGGAGTATTATAAGAGTATAGAACAGAATATCACAAGATAGATATATAAAATGGTACTTAAGAAAATTCAAAATTTATTCATTGCAGTAGAAAAGCAAAACATGTTTGATTACAACATCAAAACCACATACTAGAGTTAAGTACACAAATATCCATCTTGTACAAAATTATTATTAGAGTACATAAAAGTAAAATCATAATCCCACTTCAAATAGCCATAGTGAGAAAGAGATAAAGTTGAGCATTACTTTCAACACTTCCAAGCACTTCAAGAAGAAAGAGATCCAAGTCAAGCTTCACTAATCCCACCCTAAGTACTTGGAGGGGAGGGGAGAAAGAAAAGAGGCGAAATAAAAAAGGGTCAGACATACGCCTGGCGAGTCTAGTGACTTTAACAATTCAATCAGTAAAGCAATAGGATAAGAATATAAACTAGATATAAGAGATGACTGTAATATAAGCAGATATGACAAGGTAAATAAGATGAACAAGATATAACATTGATTGCGCTTTTAATCACTATAAGATAATTCCTACACCGCACCAATACTAGTTTCACACTAAAAGATGGTCCCTCTTACTAATCATGATAATAATAATAATAATGATGGTAGTTTCGTGCACTCCTAGTTGTTGTCATAGGTGTCGCCTGCTCCTATCTCCACTATTTGTACCCACTACCCTCCGCATTCGATTGGCTCCCTAACTCATAGATACCCGTGTTGGTCCCATAATAGGGTGTATCACACCCTAAAGTGGCAAACCGATACTACTAAAAGGCATGGCTTATACCTACACGATGCAACAACGTCTTACCTACCAGCCCGAACCCACGCATGCACATGACTCTATTGGATTTACACTGTCATCGCTAACTCTTTATTGACCTCTTACAATTAAACCCAGTAAGCGTGTCCCATCCTCGACCAAGTTCAAGCTCACATAGATACAAAATGGGTTACTGGTTGAAAAGGGTCCCCAACTTGACACAAGCTTCCCTCCTAAGCTTGGTCCCCACTAGGAATTCCCATTTAACCCCTCTTTATTCCCATGTCTAATCCCATGTTTCACTTTGGTTAAGTGCATCTAGTTATATTTCACATGTTACCCATGTCACTCACTTAACCCTTTATCATCCCCATGTCTAATCACATGGCTTATCTTGGTTAAGTGTTCATTAATTTATTATAACCGTAATCTTGCAAGACTTCCCAAATTAGATTGGCGTTTTGCGGTTGCTGGATATGCCGGGCGGTTCTGGGAAGGCTTATACCGCAAACCGAATCTAATCTCGTGCCTTTGCATTATTACGCATCTAATTTCTGCCTTTGACCTCACACATTAGATTACCAAATTGCTGTTGCTAGAAATGCCGGGCGGTTCCGGGTAGTCTTATGCCGCAATTCGAATCTAACCTCGTGTCTTAGGAGTTCATTATCACTTTCTTGATTCAAGTCCAAATTTTAAATCTTGGATTAAAATATATTCCACTTACCCATAATTTCCAATCTACATTATGTTTATAATTTTAATCCAAATTAGGCCTATAATCTTATGTATACATGTTATACCAAATTACGCCCAAATTAGTTGCATTCATTGTTATTAACAATTTATTCCAAACCTCATGTATACAAATTATATCCAGTTATGCGCAATCCAACTTATTCCAAATCTCATGTATATAATTTATATATAATTATGCCTAAATTGATTTATGCCAATAATCTAATTTTATTGCAATTTTTCCCAAACTTTTCCCAATCGTCCAGACGTTATTCGTATGCAAATCTCTGTACAATATGTTAGGCTCGAAGTTAGCCTAATCTCATAAAAAAGAAGAAGAAAAGAGAATCATGTCATCAAAACTAGCATAAAAGAGATATATGAAACATGGACTAGCATAGAACAATTAAATAGATCCAATTAGGCATATGAGAACAGTGATTTGGTTATGAATCTGAAAGATAAGAATCTACAAACTTGATATGATTCATCTTACAGGCATGTTCATAAAATCCAATTTACAATCCTATCACAATCGCTTTTTAATTAATTATATGTGAAAGTAACATAGACTCACAGCGATAGGATTTATAAATAGAATAGATCTAAATCTAATTTCTGAATTTGATTAGCTAAAACATTGTTATAGAATTTGATTCTTATCTTCCAATTTGAATACTCTAATTCTGATTTGCTTTGGAGAAGAGAAGAGAGGCTAGTTTAATTTAGATTAGGGCAGCATGGAGGTGCCATGGATTAGTGTAATGAAATTAGAGTTAGGTCTTGGTGTGTTTTATAGATGCTCTAGGTGAATTAGGACCCTTAGATTAGATCAGGATCCATCTGAACCATCCAAACACGAAAAACACGTCATCCAGCCTATCCTAGAAGGACACGTCATCATCCAGACCACGACACCAGGAAGCTGCCAAGACCCAACCGGTCGACTGACCAATTTCAACCGATCAACCATTTTTGCTTCTGTCCAAAAACGGTCGACAGGTGAAAAATGGGCGGTCGACTTGTTCTTTAGCTTTAAATCTTCAGCTTTAAACTTTAAATCTTCCGACTTCATAACTTCTTCATACGATGTCCGTTTTACGCAAACTTGGACTCTATCTCAAGCAGAATTCTGAGACGAACGCAATAGTGTAACCCATTTCCCTTAGTTCTTCTTATAAAAATTAAGTATTCTTTAATTTGTTAATATTAGTATTTTGAAATTAACGGGTGTTACATTCTCCCCACCTTAAAGGATTTCATCCCCGAAATCTTCAAGTTAAGAAGAATGTGTCCTACCATCCAGTCATCCATCATCCACAAGCATCCATTCTCCTGAAAAGATTTCTAATGTTATATGAACATATGAAAAAGTGCGTGTATAGTTCCTTACCTAATGCAAAGATCAGACGGTCTACTGATTCAGTTGACCTCCTTAATGCGAATTATGTTAGTGCCATGAGTCCAACATGTATGTAATTATTCCTAATGCACTTTATAACTTCTATATGAGTGTACAACCATTCACTCAAATGCAACATCAGCATGATAACACATTCAATATACATCCATTAATTTAAATATGCACACTCATTCGTATGCAATATGAAAGTGATTGAGCCGATCTAGTGCCCATTGTGTGTGTAAATGCATCCACGAGCAACCACTAGCAAACACTTACATCCACTTGCATCCACCAAACATAACATGTCTCAAACACATGTTTACAAACATAGGATTTTCTATCTAAGGGTCGAAGATATAATTGAGCGGATTCACTAAACGATAGAACAAGTATAAACAAAGCGGTAGAAAAAGGAGAAGTTAAGAACATACCCTAAAAAAGGAATGGGTACGACGCGCGTATCTTGTCTTCAGTCTCCCAAGTCGCGACTCCTTGATCATCTCCCTATTGGACTTTAACCAACTTGACCTCTTGGTTGCATAATTTCTTGACCTTCGATCCAAGGATGCATGTAGGAGCTCGTCTAATCATGGCATCTCGTTCTACTTCCACTTCTCTAAGCATGTTCGGCTCTACTACTTCCGCGGTATCGTGTAAACTTTTTAAAAATGCGACACATGAAATACGTCATAAACACCCCTAAGCTTCTCGGGCAACTTCACTTTGTAGGCCATCTGTTCAATTCGCTCTATAATGGGGAATGGCCTTACGAACCTTGGTGCCAATTTCCCTACAGACCCAAAATGAACTACATTCCTCAACGGTGATAGTTTAATAAAAACCATGTCTCCAACATTGAACTCAAGATCAGTCCTTCTCATATCAGCATATGACTTTTGCCAGTCCTGTGCCGTCTTCATGCGTCTTTGAATCAATTCTATCTTCTCTGAAGTTTCCCTAATCATCTCGGGCCCAAGCAAAATCTTATCCGTAGACACCCACCAACAAGTCGGTGATCAGCAAGGTCATCCATATATAGCCTCAAAAGGTACCATGCCAGTACTAGTCTAATAGCTGTTGTTGTAGGCGAAATCTACTAATGGAAGATGTTCCTCCCATGTCCCTCCAAAGTCCAAGATACATAACCTCAAAAGATCTTCTAGAATCCGATCCACTCTTTCTGTTTGGCCTTCGGTCTGAGGGTGATAAGCAGTTCTCAAACACAATTGTGTTCCTACCGCCTCTTGCAAGCTCTTCCAAAACTCATTGGTGAAAATGGGATCTCGATCGCTTATGATACTAAAATATATGTCGTGTAGATGAACTATCTCTCGGAAATAAACATATGCTAACCATGTCGTTATTCTTTTACTCTTAAGGGGAATGAAATGGGTGCTCTTGGTAAGTCTATCTACTACTATCCAAATCCCCGTATTACCCTTCCTTGACCTCAGCAATCTATCGACGAAATCCATGGAAATACTTTCCCATTTCCACTGTGGAGCCTCCAAAGGGTGAAGCAAACCACCAGGCTTCTTTTGCTCAGCCTTGACATGTTGACACACTAAGCATCTAGAAACGAACTTAGCCACATCCTTCTTCATTCCGGCACAAAAGAAAACTCGCTTCATGTCTCTATACATCTTGTCTCCATGTATGGTCAGCTTAGAATGATGTGCTTCTTCAAGGATTGTCTTTCTCAAACTCTCGTCTCGAGGTACGCAAAGTCTCCCATCCCTACGCAGCCAACCTTTGTCTTCGACAGTATACCTACTAAGATGACTCAAAGACTCCCCTCTTATGAGCTTGTCTACTATCTCTATCAACTGTGGGTCATCTCGCTGTGTTACACCTCTGTCCCCAAAGCGTAGGTCGTACCTCTAATGATGCCAACAAACCGGGTACATAATCGATAGAGGGTCTAAAGTCTAAGGTAGAGATATACTCTAAACTCTGCTGCTCGACAAACAAAGGACTCAAAGTCAACTTCTTTCTACTTAAGGCATCAGCTCCAACATTACCCTTGCCAGGGATATATGGAATCTCAAAATCGTTGGATGTTAAGAACTCCATACACCTCTGTTGGCTTAAGTTTAAATCTTTTTGGGAGAACAAGTACTTTAGTGACTTATGGTCTATATACAACTCAAACCTCTCACCAAGCAAGTAATGGCGCCAAGACTTAAGCGCAAAAACTATGGCAGCTAATTCTAAGTCGTGGTAGGGTAATTATTCTTATGGGCCTTTAGCTGCCTTCACCATAGCATATCACCCTTCCCTCTTGCATCAAAACTGCGCCAAGCCCTGTCCCGCAAGCATCGGTATACACTGTGAACGGTTTACTCCCATCAGGCAAAACTAAAACTGGAGCTGTCGTCAATGCCCTCTTCAAACGTTGGAAAGCATCGTCATAGTCAACATCCCAAGAAAAGGTTAAATTCTTTTTCGTTAACCATGTCAGAGCGGCTGATATCTTAGCAAAGTCCTTAATGAACTTTCTGTAATAGCCCGCCAAACCACAAAAACTGCTTACTTCTGTTGCATTCTTAGGAACCTTCCAATCTTGGATTGCCACCACCTTCGCGGGATCCACTGTTATCCCTTCCTTGGAGACCACGTGCCTTAAGAACCACACTTCCTTTCTCCAAAAATGACATTTGGAGAACTTAGCATTGAGTTGATGTGCTCAAAAGGTCTCTAAGACTTCCCTAAGATATAGGGCATGCTCTTCCTCTCTTCTAGAAAATATCAAAATATCATCCACAAAGACCACCACGAACTTTTTTAGAAACTCCCTAAACATCCTATTCATCAAGTCTACAAAATATGTGGGTGCATTTGTTAAACCAAAAGGCATGACGAGCCTTTCGAGGAAACCGTTGGGAGTCCTAAAAGCAGTCTTATCTATACTACCCTCAGCTACCCTCAACTGATGAAATCATGTAGCTAAGTCCAACTGCGAGAAAACCGAAGCACCAACCAACTGATCGAACAAATCATCAATCCTCGGCAATGGGTGTCTGTTCTTCTTCATGAGCTTACTCAGCTCCCTATAGTCCACGCACAATCTAAGCGGACCATCAGCCTTTGTAGCAAAAACAACAGGAGCACCCCACTCCGAGATACTTCTTCTTATGAACCCTTCCTCAAGCAACTCTTTCACTTGTTTACTTGGCTCCCTCCTTTCTCTTGGAGCCATGTGGCGCACCGGCAATGCAACTGGCTTTGCATTGTCCACCAAGTATATACGGAAATCTATCTCGCGTTTTGGAGGTAAGCCTCTAACCTCCTCAAAGATATCTGCATACTAACGGACTACTCGAACAGATTGCAAATCATCAATAGATGTGTCAAGAGATTCTAGGTAGCTAAGCATAATAGAACCCTTAGGATCACATGAGATATCAAGAGTATTACCCAAACTAGTCAACAGACTAACTACGCTCTTTTCACAGTCGAGAATGGCACCATACCTGGTTAACCAATCCATTCCTAGAATCAACCCATAGCCTGTGAAGCCAAGCACATAAGCGTTGCATTCGAACTCAACGCCATACACATATATTCTCAAATCCCGACATAACATAGAAAGATGAGCCATATCCCCAATAGGATTTGAGACTACAATGGGATCCATAACTAAACTAGTATTTAGGTGTAGTGTTTCAACTAAAGAAGCAGATATAAACGAATGTGAAGCATCAGAATCAAACAAAGTTCAAACAGGACGATCAAAAAGGAAAATCAAACTTTCAACAAAAATGTTTCTACTTCTCTCCTATCCTGGTGCCATGAGAACATGAACCTGCCCTCCAGAAGTAGATCCTATCCTCTGTCCTTGCCCTTGCATCCTTGGGCAATCTTTAATCATATGTCCTGCCTCACCATGTTGGAAGCAACCCGTCTTCTTCTTCTTCCTACAGTCTTTGCTTAAGTGGCCCGATGTTCCACAATTAAAACATCTTTTCTTCCCTTGGCCCTTTATACCCTTACCACCTTTCTTGTGTTGGTGTCATGCTTTCTTTGGATCCACTTTCTTATCCTATGCCTTAACTACATTGTCACCTTTCTCCTCTTCATGCATCAGCGCCATGTCAACAAATTTCTCGAAAGTAGCTCCTATAGGAATGTGTGATATAGCCAAGTCGTGTAATGATTCATTCAGACCCGTGGCAAATCTCAAAGCCTTCTTATGTGATGTATTGACTAATTCCATACCAAATCTTGCTAACTGGTTAAACTTCTTAACGTACTCCTTCATAGACAAACTCCCTTATTTCAAAGACAAGAACCTCTCCATGTATAAACTCTCCTCTGCTTGTGAAAGAAATTTCAATTCGAATCTTCATCTGAAGTCTATCCACATCCCCACTGGGCATCCTCCATTGGTTACTTCCAACCAAAAGGAAGCTTCATCCTTCATCAAGCAAGCAGCTAGCTGAACTTTCCGTCCATCGTCTATCTCAAAGATACCAAATAAGTCCTCCACTTCCTTAAGCCGATTTCGAGCCTCAACAAACATCTCAGTTCCATAAAACGGCTTTCTGCCCATCACACAGAAGTCTTTGCATATCTTAGAAAAAGCGTCTACATGGAGAGGAGGAGCGGGAGCGACTGCAGCTGGGGAAAGAGGAACATCTACTGGGCCTGCGGTAGTAGCCATAGCCTCCAGATACCTTCGGAACCATCCCGGTATCTGTACACCCTCTGGAAGATTAAGATCACCAGACATGCTGAAACGAAAGAAAAAGGGATTCAAAATAGAGAATCGAGAGATAGATATATGGCTTTTGGGGATTGTGTTTTTCATAATAAACTTTTCTCTTGAAAATACCCACTTTAAAACATGTTTTTGAAAATACTTCTTTCTAAAAATTCTTTTGAAAACGGTTTTTCAAAATCTTTTATATATTGTGGTAACCTTCAGCTCTGATACCATGTGTAACACCCTACGTCATGTCGCTCACTAAGGAAATGCATTAACTTTCATGGAGTATTATAAGAGTATAGAACATAAAATCATAAGACAGATATATAATATGGTACTTAAGAAAATTCAAAATTTATTCATTGCCGCAGAAAAGCAAAACATTTTTTATTACAACATCAAAACCACATACTAGAGTCAAGAACATAAATATCCATCTTGTACAAAATTATTATCAGAGTACATAAAAGTAAAATCATAATCCCACTTCAAATAGCCATAATGAGAAAGAGATAAAGCTGAGCATTATTTTGAACATTTCCAAGCACTTCAAGAAGAAAGAGAACCAAGTCAAGCATCACTAATCCCACCCTAAGGACCTGGGGGAGGGGAAGAAAGAAAAGAGGCGAAACAAAAAGGGGTTAGACATACGTTTGGCGAGTCTAGTGACTTGAACAATATAATCAGTAAAGAAATAGGATAAGAACATAAACTGGATATAAGAGATGACTGTAACATAAGCAAATATGATAAGGTAAATAAGATGAATAAGATATAACATTGATTGCACTTCTTATCACTATAAGATAATTCCTACACCGCACCAATACTAGTTTCACACTAAAAGATGATCCCTCTTACTAATCATGATAATAATAATAATGATGGTAGTTTCGTGTACTCCTAGCTACTGTAATAGATACTGCCTACTCCTATCTCCTCTAGGTTTACCCACTACCCGCCCCCATTCGATCGGCTCCCTAACTCGTAGATACCTGTGTTGGTCCCATAGTAGGTACCGCCTACTCCTATCTCCACTAGTTGTACCCACTACCCGCCCTATACGATCGGCTCCCTAACTCGTAGATACCCGTGCTGGTCCCATAGTAGGGTGTATCACTCCCTAAAGTTGCAACCCGATACTATTAAAAGGCATGGCTTATGCCTACACAATTCAACAGCGTCTTACCTACCAGCCTGGACCCACGCACGCACATGACTCCATTGGACTTGCACTGCCATCGCTAACTCTTTATTGACCTCTTACAATCAAACCCAGTAAGCGTGTCCTGTCCTCGACCTAGTTCGAGCTCACATAGATACAAAATGGTTTACTGGTTGAAAACGGTCCCCACCCTTGACACAAGCTTCCCTCCTAAGCTTGGTCCCCACAAGGAATTCCCACTTAACCCCTCCTTATTCTCATGTCTAATCATATGTTTCACCTTGGTTAAGTGCTTCTTGTTATATTTCACATGTTATCCATGTCATCCACTTAACCATTTATCATCCCCATGTCTAATCATATGTCTTATCTTGGTTAAGTGTTCATTAATTTATTATAACAGTAATCTTGCAAGACCTCCCACATTAGACTAGCGTTTTGCGGTTGCTGGATATGTCGGGCGGTTCCGGGCAGGCTTATACCGCAAACCGAATCTAACCTCGTGCCTTTGCATTGTTACGCATCTAATTTCTGCCTTTGACCTCTCACATTAATTTACCAATTGCGGTTGCCAGATATGTCGGGCGGTTTCGGGCAGTCTTATACCGCAATATGAATCTAACCTCATGTCTTAGGCGTTCATTATCACTTTCTTGATTCAAGTCCAAATTTTAAATTTTGGATTAAAATATATTGCAATAACCCATAATTTCCAATCTAAATTATGTTTATAATTTTAATCCAAATTAGGCCTATAATCTTATGTATACTTGTTATGCCAAATTACGCCTAAAATACTTGCATTCATTGTTATTAACAATTTATGCCAAACCTTATGTATACAAATTATATCCAGTTATGCCCAATCCAACTTATGCCAAATCTCATGTATATAACTTATACACAATTATGCCCAAATTGATTTATGTCAATAATCTCATTTTGTTACAAATTTTCTCAAACTTTTCGCAATCGTCCAGACGTTATTCGTACGCAAATCTCAAATAAAACCTAAAATAAAAGGATAAGGGAAGTTGCTCTTCTTCGAATCGAGTTGTCCCCGAAATAAAAAATTAAAATAAAGGTTTTATGTTAGGCTCAAATTTAGCCTAATCCCATTAAAAAAAGAAGGAAAGAGAATCATATCATCAAAACTAGCATAAAAGATACATATGAAACATGAACTGGCATAGAACAATAAAATAGATCCAATTAGGCATATGATAACAGTGATTTGGGTAAGAATCTGAAAGATAAGAATTTACAAACTTGATATGATTCATCTTACAGGAATATTCATAAAATCTAATTTACAATCCTATCATAATCACTTTTTAATTAATTGTACGTGAAAGTAACATAGACTCACAGCGATAAGATTTAGAAGAGGGAATAGATCTGAATCTGATTTCTGAATTTGATTAGCTAAACCGTTGTTGTAGATTTTGATTCTTATCTCCCAATTTGAATACTCTAATTCTTATTTGGTTTGGAGAAGAGAAGAGAGGCTAGTTTAATTTATATTAGGTTAGCATGGAGGCTTTCTCCTCTGAGTTACGGGTCAAGAATGACTTCCTTTGTCAGAATGCCGGATCAAATGGTCTATGGAAGGAGATTCTAACTCCATATCCATATTTTTCCATTCTATTATTCGGAAGAAGAATAACCGCCTCTCGATCCATGAAATCCTTCGGCGGTATATGTCTGTTGCTTCATCGCCAGTTGACATTAAAGAAACCGTTTTGGAGCATTTTAGATCTTTTCTTCAGGTTCGATCTGTATCAGTTTAGAGCTTTCTCTATTGTCTTTCATTCCCTGGCTGATTGATTTATTGGAATTAGAGAATCTTTCTTGCCTCCTACGGTAGCAGAAATTCGATCTTATTTCTTTTCCCTCAGCAAAGACGACTCGAGTGACCTGGATGGATTCAATGGTATCTTTTACCGGAGTGTCTGGCTGACCTTTAAGTTGATGTATGCCTAACCATTCAATCCTTCTTTACTGGGGGTTCCCTTCCGAGGAGTTGGACTACCACCAATCTTATCCTCATTCCAAAGGTGGAACTTCCAAGTGCTTACACAAACTTTTGACCGATTAGTCCATGTACCTTATCTAACAAGAATATATCTAAGGTGTTGTCTTTCAGACTAGATCCATTCCTAGACTGCATTATCTCCTCGTCTCAAGTTGGCTTTTTTAAAGGTCCCCTTATCACGGATAATGTTCTGTTAGCCCAAGAACTCATGCCCCAGATCGATCGCAAGATTAGATGTAACACCCCACCTTCGCTAGGGTCAGTCACAAAGGGAATGCACTAGTTTTGGTGGAGTATTATCTAGGTAAACATACACAGAGATATCACAAGGCAGAACATAAATAAAACAGAGGTAGAAATTAAAAAACCAAATTTTTATTACTTTCAAGAAAAGAGTCAAAACCTCATATATCCAAGGTACAAATTATTCCATTACATCAAGTTCCAAATAAAGAAGCATAAACTTAAGATAACAAAAGTAAATTATTCCCCATAAATAGTAGAAGCAGCCATAGCATAGCTCAAGACCAAACCGTACATGAGCTGTCAGAAAGCAAGCTAAATCCAAGCTAAGAGCTAGTGTTTCCTCCCTGAGAACCTGGGGGGGAAACAAAAGAAAAAGAGGCGAAAGGAAAAAGGGTCAGTCATAAGACTGGTAAGCCCTAGTGACTTTCAGTATAAAAACTAGTAAAGGTAGTATGACATGTGAAAACTGGAATTAAACATAAGGATGATAACAGGACTGATACGATAATTAAGATAACAAGATAAGTCAAGTCTAGCATCGCATGTTCAAGGTTCGCTGCACCAACTGTACTAGTGTTCTAACCCATGTCAAGTATTAATCATGAAATGATCCCTTGGCCCAGTATCATGAAGTGACCCATTACGGGGTCCTACGGTACAATCTACTAATCGATCGGCTCCCTACAAGTTCTAGCTCGTCATGTGTCTGTGTCATACAACCCTATCCTGAAATATAGTTACCTGTGCTAGGTCCAGGATATGGTGTATCAAGCTCTATGGTGCCAACCACCGACACGAATCAAGCACGCACAGTGTAAACCTACGGGTGCCCAATGCCTGCTTTTTCAACTCCGGACTACGTACACGACCATAGTCCGCCTGAACCTACAATGGCGCACCTACTCAGCCGTCGTTCTGGTCTCTTACAATCAGCCCAGTAATCGAGCCCCACCCTACCTAGTCCCAGGGTATCGTGATACATCTTAGTGGGTTACTGATGAAAAGGACCGTGTAACTAGGGTTTCTAATGGGTTAAGTGTTGTCATTCAAATTCGTGACTTAACCCTATCCAAATCATGTATCAAGTTGGTTAAGTGTGTTCAAGTGGTTCATGAATTAACCCTATCAAAACATAAGTGTGTTCAAGTGGTTCATGACATAACCCTATCAAATCATCATTTCAAGTTGGTTAAGTATATTCAAGTGGTCCATGACTTAACCCTATCATGTGGCATTAATTCATTAATGCACCTCAACCTCTCACATTAGACTAATTATTGTGGTCACTGGATTTGCCGGGCGGTTCCGGGCAGATTTACACCACTACATAGTCTAACCTCGGGTTTTACGTGCGATATGACCAACTACTCACATTGGATCCTATTGTTTGCAGTCACTGGATTTGCCGGGCGGTTCCTGGCAGATTTACACTGCAAACTCAACCCAACCTCGAGTTGGCCTTTTTCAAGTTTATCTAAGTGTCATGTCCAGACTCAAGTTTTCGAGTCTAAATTCATGTCGAGTTTTCAGGTCACGTTTCATATCAAATCGTGTCAAGTTCATGTCCATATCCAGGTTCAAGTTATAATAACGTTCATGTTCAAATCCAATCCATGTTTTACCTAATCTACCCAAATCGTATTCCCATCGCACTTAAACTTGAATTGATACAAATAAATCTAATTAGGGAATAACATAAAAAGGGACGGGTATAAGGTGGCAAAAGTGATTACTAGCATAGCATGGTATGACTTGAGATAAATGATTATAACATTACTGGCATATGGAATATTGGCATCAAACATAAAGATTCCAAATCTAGCAAAATAAGGTACTAGTCAAGATAACAGTTGACATAAGGTGATAGTATAGTCATGGTAACGATTGACACAAGGTGATAGTCATAAACTTGTGACTAATAGCAGATTCAACATGATGATATGAGGGGTTTTTCTTTTTGATTTACAACATGAATAGGCCCCAAATCAATGTCATAGTAATATACCCAAAAGTTCAAGATCCAAGATGAACAAGAATGGATGTAAAATAGTCATCATACACGGGTCCAATTTCAATTTACAACATATTCATATTACATTTACAGTTTAAATCTAAAAGTAACTGAGGCTTACAGATCGTGGTTCGAGAATTAGAAAAAGAGAGTCGATGTTGAATCTTTATATGCTTAGTCAAGTCCTAACAGAAATCCCCAAATCAGTGTTTCCCTTAACGCAGTTTCAACGTAGAAGAAGTAGTCCCTTTCTCTAACTTTTTAACCAGAATTGGAGCAGCATAAGGTCAGAGAGAATTTTGTGTAGAGAGACTAGTGTTAGGGGCTGTTTATATAGGGTCGGGTCAACGAATGTAGACAGAAACGAGGCCAGAAACGTCCAAGTGAATCCAGCTTCAAAAGTGGGCTCGGCCACCAGGTCGACCCCCAGGTCGACACTATGGTCGACCTGGTCCTGGGCAGGTCGACTACATAGTTGACCCCCAAGTCGAACTGGTCCTGGGCGGGAAATTTCCCGCCCAGTCCATCCTGAGGTTTGAATTTCGAAATTCGAATTCTGAGCTGTTTTGAACTTGAAAACTTCTGAAAACTTCGAAAGGTCATAACTTGGTCATACGGACTCCGATTTTCAAAAACTCGGACTCGTTTCTAAACAGAATTTCGAGACGAACGCAATGGCGTAACCCGTTTCCCTTGATTCTTAATTTAAAAATTAATTATGCCTTGATATATGGTTATTACACGTTATAAAAATACGGGTAGTTACATTCTCCCCCCTTTAAAGGATTTCGTCCCCGAAATCTCTAAGTTAGGGAGGATGTGTCCTACCATCCATCATCCACCTACTCAAAGCATCATCCACAAGCAACCATTGTCCTTAAAAGGTTTCTAGTGTTGTATGAACATATGCAGAAAGTGTGTGTATATGTACTTATCTAATGCAGAAGATCAGGCGGTTACTGATTCAATAAACCTCATTAATGCAAAATATGTTAGTGTAATGAATCCAACATGTATGCAGATTCCTAACATAGTTTATAATCTCTACATGAGTTCATAAACATTCATTCATATGCAACATCCAAGTGATAGCATAACAAGTTCCATCCATGTACAAGTATAAGCACTCATGCATATGAAACATGAAAATGTGACTGAGCCGATCTAGTGCCTAATGTGTGTCATGCATCCACTGGCAACCACTGGAAAACACTTCCAATCATTTGCAACCATCAACCATAACATGTTTCAATCACATGTATACATCCATATGGTTCTACCTAAGGTTCTCAAGATAAGATCGAGAAGATAACAAAACAAACGTAGGTAGTAGAAGCATGATACGAAAAGGTTTTCAAGTTTGTAGGAAAAAGAGATCGAGAATGTACCCTTAAAAAGAAATGGTTAAGCGCGCGTATCTTCTCTTCGGTTTCCCAAGTTGCGTCTTCTTGGGCTTCACTCTACTGCACTTTAACTAGCTTGACTTCTCGATTCCTTAGCTTCTTAATCTCCGTTCCTAAGATACGAATCGGAACTCGCCTCAATGTTGCCTCTTTTTCCACTTCTACGTCTTCAAGGATGCTTGGCTCAACCACTTCGGCTGACTCATGCAAGCACTTCCGGAGATGCGAGACGTGAAAGACATTGTGTACTCCAGTCAGTTTCTCGGGTAAGTCTACCCTATAGGCCATCCGTCCAATCCTCTCAGTGATAGGGAACGGTCCTATGAATCTTGGTGCTAGCTTTCCAACTACTCCAAAATGAACTACATTGTGTAATGGAGAAACTTTTATAAAGACCATATCTCCGACTTCGAACTCTAGGTCTGTCCTTCTTTGGTCTGCATAAGATTTCTGTCTATCTTGGGCCGTTTTCATCCGTCTTTGTATCAACTCAATCTTCTCAGAAGCGTCCCTTATCATGTCGGGCCCAAGTATAAGTCTGTCTGTCGTCTCCCACCAACAAGTTGGCGATTTGCACGGTCTTCCACACGGGGCTTCGAACGGTGCCACTCCGATGCTAGCTTGGTAACTATTGTTATATGAAAACTCCACGAGAGGAAGATGGTCTTCCCAAGTACCACCAAAGTCAAGAATGCATAGACTCAAAAGATCCTCTAGCACCCTATTTACCCTTTCGGTTTGTCCATCCGTCTGCGGGTGATAGGTCGTGCTCAAGTTCAGTCATGTACCCATTGCTTCTTGCAGACTATTCCAAAATTGGCTAGTAAAAATTGGGTCACGATCACTAACTATACTAGAGGGAACTCCATGCAACCATACTATCTCTCGAAGGTAAATAGACGCTAGCCATGATGCGGTCCTATTGCTTTTCACTGGAATGAAGTGAGCACTTTTCGTGAGTTTATCAACTATGACCAATATGCTAGTATTTCCCTTCCTTGACCTAGGCAGTCCATCCACGAAATCCATCGAGATACTTTCCCATTTCCATTGCGGAACCTCCAAAGGATGTAATAGCCCACCGGGCTTCTTCGACTCGGCCTTTACTTGTTGGCACACCCTGCACTTCGAAACAAACTCCGCCACGTCCTTTTTCATTCCAGCCCAAAAGAAAATGCGTTTCATATCCCTGTACATCTTATGCCCTCCGGGATGTATAGTCATCTTCGAGTGGTGCACCTCTTCGAGAACGTTCCTTACTAGGTCTCCCACTTGTGGGACACATAGCCTTCCATCGTGCCTTAGTCATCCCTTGTCATCTATGGCATACCTACTGAGGTGACTTGACGTCTCACCACTAATCAACTTGTCCATGATTTCTACTATCTGTGGGGCTTCCTTCTGTGAAGTCCCTACTTGATCTAGAAGTGTAGGTCTTAACTCAATAGATGCAAACGTAGCAGTCAATAACTCAACAGCAGGTGTAAAATCAAAGGTTGCTATAAACTCAAGGCTTTTCCTTTCAACAAACAAGGGGCTCAAAGTCAACCTTTTTCTACTTAGCGCGTCCGCCACCACATTACCCTTGCCAGGGGTATAAGCTATATCGAAGTCATATGATGCCAAGAACTCCATCCACCGCTGTTGTCTCAGATTCAAATCTTTCTGTGAGAAGAGGTATTTAAGCGATTTGTGGTCAGTATACAGCTCGAACCTCTCCCCTAGAAGATAATGGTGCCAAACTTTAAGTGCAAAAACAATCGCAGCCAACTCCAAGTCATGCGTGGGATAGTTTTTCTCATGAACTTTAAGTTGTCTGCCCCCGTAGCATATTACTCTTCCCTCTTGCATTAGGACAGCGCCTAATCCCGTGTCGCATGCATCTGTGTACACGGTAAACATCTTACCTCCATCGGGTAATGCCAAAACTGGAGCTGTGGTGAAGGTTCTCTTATGTCTCTGAAAAGCAGCGTCACACTCTATGTCCCATGTAAAAGCTAGGTTCTTCTTTGTTAACTTAGTAAAGAGGGGCTGAAATCTTAGCGAAGTCCTTAATGAACTTCTTGTAGTAGCCCGCCAAACCGAGAAAGCTCCTCACCTCCGTTGCATTCTTAGGAATTTTCTAGTCCTGTACCACAACTACCTTTGCGGGGTCCACGGCTATGCCTTGCTTAGAAACTACATGTCCAAGGAACCGAACTTCCTTCCTCCAAAAATGGCAGTTGGAGAACTTAGCCTTTAACTGGTGTGCTCTAAGTGTTTCCATGACTTCCTTGAGATGTCTACCATGATCTTCTTCATCTTTTGAGAAGATCAAAATATCATCCACAAAAACTACCACAAACTTGTTAAGGAACTCCCGAAACACCCTACTCATCAAATCCACAAAGTATGCAGGTGCATTTGTTAACCCAAACGGCATGACAAGCCATTCGAAGAACCCATCTGGAGTCCTAAATGCAGTTTTGTAAATGCTATCCTCAGCCACTCTAAGCTGATGAAATTCTGTGGCTAGATCGAGTTGAGAGAAAACAGATGCTCCCACAAGCTGGTCAAACAAATCGTCGATTCTTAGTAGTGGGTGCCTATTCTTCTTTGTCAGCTTGTTTAACTCACGATAATCTATGCATAGACGAAGCGATCCATCCGCCTTAGTAGCGAATACCACTGGAGCACCCCATTCTGAAATGCTTCGTCTTATGAAATTTTTCTCAAGCAACTCGTTAACTTGTTTACTGAGCTCTCTTCTTTCTCGCGGGGCCATGTTCCTAAGGGGCAATGAAACTGGCTTGGCATTATTAACAAGGTAAATTCGGAAGTCTATCTCGTGTTTAGGAGGCAACCCCCTCACTTCATCAAAGACATCTGGATTTTCTCGGACCACTCTCACAGGTTGCAAATTATCTTCGGACGAGTCAAGGGATTCAAGATAACACAACATGACCAGACCCTTAGGGTTACAAGAAATTTCAAGGGTATAACCGAGGCGAGTCATGAGCCTCCCTACCCTTCGTTCACAATCAAGAACGACTCCATAATTGGACAGCCAATCCATACCTAGGATCAAACCGTATCCCATAAATCCGAGAACATAAGCATTACACGTGAATTCTATGCTTAAGATAGAGATCCTCAAATCCACACACATCATAGATAAATGGGCGGAGCCCCCAATTGGATTTGAACATAAGTATGCGATGCGCCAGAGTCAAATAAGGTTCGAACAGGAAAGTCAGAAATGTAAACAAGGCTTTCTACGGAAATATTACTACCTCGGTCAAGAGCTGGAGTGGTGTTGAGAGCATGCAACTGCCCTCCAGAAGTTCCTGCTCGTTGGGTCTGCCTTGCCCATGTCCTTTCTTCTTAGGGAAATCCTTGTTGATGTGTCCAGTATCTCCACAATGAAAGCATTCACCCAACTTCCTCTTCTTCTTTCTACAGTCTTTAGCTAGATGTCCAGTAATACCACAGAAGTTGCACTTCCTCGTCTCACGTGGTTTGTTGTTTCTCTTGTTATTCTTGTTGCCCCCTTCTTGAAGTTAGCTTTCTTATTCTGAGTCTCATTAGGCTTAACCTCCTTCTTGCTATTCTTGTCTTCCTCATGAAGTAGAGCCATATCCACCAAGCTTTCAAAGGTCGCCCCCATGGGTATATGAGTTATGGCCAAACTGTGTGGTGGCTCGTTCAATCATCGAGCAAAGCGTACAGCCTTTTTCGGGGCTGTGTTGACCAAATCCAAACCGAACTGAGCAAGCTGATTAAACTTATTCACGTACTCCCTAACAGACATGTCCCCTTGCTTGAGTGCTAGGAACCTCTCCATCTGAAGGTTCTCTTCTGCTGACGATAAGAATTAAAGCCCAAACCTCTCTCTAAAGTCTTCCCAAGTTTCAACTGGCCTGGTAGCGTTGGTTACTTCCCACCAAAATGCAGCTTCCTCTTTCAACAACCATGCTGCTAACTGAACTTTCCTATGGTCCTCCACATCAAAGATAATAAACAAGTCTTCAGTCTCCTTTAGCCAGTTCCGTGCCTCAACAAAGGTTTCAGTTCCAACGAAGTTCTTGCCGCCCATTGCTTTAAAGTCTTTGCATATTTTGGCAAAGGCGGTACCAGGAGGAGGAGGAACCGCGGCCACTAGGGGAGGAGGAGGAGGGATGTCTGTCGGGCCCGCGCCGTTGGCCATGGCTTCTAAGTACCTTCGGAACCATCCAGGCACGGGTATTCCCTCAGGCAGGTTAAGATCAGCCATGCTGAAAAATGAAAAGAAAAAGATTCAAACGAGGATACAAAGGGAAGTGCTAATGGCTTTTGGGGAATAGCCTTTTTAAACATAAAACCTTTCTTGAAAAATGCTTCTTTATAAATGGTTTTGAAAATAGTTTCAGAAGGTTTTTAAAACTTTTGCCCAGCCTGGTAACCTTTTGCTCTGATACCAAGTGTAACACCCCACCTCTGCTAGGGTCACTCACAAAGGGAATGCACTAGTTTTGGTGGAGTATTATCTAGGTAAACATACACAGAGATATCACAAGGCAGAACATAAATAAAGCAGCGGTAGAAATTAAAAAACCAAATTTTTATTACTTTCAAGAAAAGAGTCATAACCCCATATATCCAAGGTACAAATTATTACATTACATCAAGTTCAAAATAAAGAAGCATAAACTTAAGATAACAAAAGTAAATTATTCCCCATAAATAGCAGAAGCAGCCATAGCATAGCTCAAGACCAAACCGTACATGAGCTGTCAGAAAGCAAGCTAAATCCAAGCTAAGAGCTAGTGTTTCCTCCATGAGAACCTGGGGGGGAACGAAAGAAAAAGAGGCGAAAGGAAAAAGTTTCAGTCATAAGACTGGTAAGCCCTAGTGACTTTCAGTATAAAAACTAGTAAAGGTAGTATGACATGTGAAAACTGGAATTAAACATAAGGATGATAACAGGACTGATATGATAATTAAGATAACAAGATAAGTCATGTCTAGCATCGCATATTCAAGGTTCGCTGCACCAACTGTACTAGTGTTCTAACCCATGTCAAGTATTAATCATGAAATGATCCCTTGGCTCAGTATCATGAAGTGACCCATTATGGGGTCCTACGGTACGATCTACTAATCGGTCGGCTCCCTACAAGTTCTAGCTCGTCATGTGTCTGTGTCATACGGCCCTATCCTGAAATGTAGTTACCTGTGCTAGGTCCAGCATAGGATGTATCAAGCCCTATGGTGCCAACCACCGACACGAATCAAGCACGCACATTGTAAACCTACGGGTGCCCAATGCCTGCTTTTTCAACTCCGGACTACGTGCACGACCATAGTCTGCCTGAACCTACAATGGCGCACCTACTCAGCCGTCGTTCTGGTTGCTTACAACCAGCCCAGTAATCGTGCCCACCCTGCCTAGTCCTAGGGTATCATGATACATCTAAGAGGGTTACTGCTGAAAAGGACCGCGTAACTAGGGTTTCTAATGGGTTAAATGTTGTCATTCAAATTCGTGACTTAACCCTATCCAAATCATGTATCAAGTTGGTTAAGTGTGTTCAAGTGGTTCATGACTTAACCCTATCAAATCATCGTGTCAAGTTGGTTAAGTATATTCAAGTGGTGCATGACTTAACCCTATCATGTGGCATTAATTCATTAATGTACCTCAACCTCCTACATTAGACTAATTATTGTGGTCACTGGATTTGCCGGGCGGTTCCGGGCAGATTTACACCACAACATAGTCTAACCTCGGGTTTTACGTGCGATATGACCAACTACTCACATTGGATCCTATTGTTTGCAGTCACTGGATTTGCCGGGCGGTTCCGGGCAGATTTACACTGCAAACTCAACCAAACCTCGAGTTGGCCATTTTCAAGTTTATCTAAGTGTCATGTCCAGACTCAAGTTTTCGAGTCTAAATTCATGTCGAGTTTTCAGGTCACGTTTCATGTCAAATTGTGTCAAGTTCATGTCCATATCCAGGTTCAAGTTATAATAACGTTCATGTTCAAAGCCAATCCATGTTTTACCTAATCTACCCAAATCGTACTCCCATCGCACTTAAACTCGAATTGATACAAATAAATCTAATTAGGGAATAACATAAAAAGGGACAGGTATAAGGTAACAAAAGTGATTACTAGCATAGCATGGTATGACTTGAGATAAATGATTATAACATTACTGGCATATGGAATATTAGCCTCAAACATAAAGATTCCAAATCTAGCAAAATAAGGTACTAGTCAAGATAACAGTTGACATAAGGTGATAGTATAGTCATGGTAACGATTGACACAAGGTGATAGTCATAAACTTGTGACTAATAGCAGATTCAACATGATGATATGAGGGGTTTTTATTTTTGATTTACAACATGAATAGGCCCCAAATCAATGTTATAGTAATATACCCAAAAGTCAAGATCCAAGATGAACAAGAATGGATGTAAAACAGTCATCATACATGGGTCCAATTTCAATTTACAACATATTCATATTACATTTACAGTTTAAATCTAAAAGTAACTGAGGCTTACAGATCGTGGTTCGAGAATTAGAAAAAGAGAGTCGATGTTGAATCTTTATATGCTTAGTCAAGTCCTAACAGAAATCCCCAAATCAGCGTTTCCCTTAACGCAGTTTCAACGTAGAAGAAGTAGTCCCTTTCTCTAACTTTTTAACCAGAATTGGAGCAACATAAGGTCAGAGAGAATTTTGTGTAGAGATACTAGTGTTAGGGGCTGTTTATATAGGGTTAAATCAATGAACGTAGACAGAAACGAGGCCAGAAACACCAAAGTGAATCCAGCTTCAAAAGTGGGCTCGGCCACCAGGTCGACCCCTAGGTCGACACTATGGTCGACCTGGTCCTGGGCAGGTCGACTACATAGTCGACCCCCAGATCGACCTCGTCCTGGGCAGGAAATTTCCTGCCCAGTCCATCCTGAGTTTGAATTTCAAAATTTGAATTCAAATTCTGAGCTGTTTTGAACTTGAAAACTTCGAAAGGTCATAACTTGGCCATATGGGCTCCGATTTTCGAAAACTCGAACACGTTTCTAAGCAGAATTTCGAGATGAACGCAATGGCATAACCCGTTTCCATTGATTCTTATTTTAAAAATTAATTCTACCTTGATTTATGGTTATTACACGTTATAAAAATACGGGTTGTTACATTAGAGGTTCTAATCTGGTGATAAAAGTAGATATGGCGAAGGCATATGATCATATGTCTTGGTTTTTCATCATTAAGGTACTCAGGTCTTTTGGTTTCCCTAAGCCTCTTATAGATCTTATCTAGAGACTCATCTCGAACTGTTGGTTCTTTGTTCTTGTAAACTACTAGTTTTTCTAGATTGGAAGGGGTCTTCGTCAGAGAGATTCGCTCTCCCTTACCCTCTTTGTAATTGTTGCAGAGGCATTTGTCAGAGGTGTTCACTCTTTGACTATTACTGGCCAGATCCATCATTTTGGAATTCCTTTGTGGTGTTCACTTATCTCTTCCTTATCTTTTTCAGAGGACGTCATTATTCTTTTTCAAATGGAAACGACCATTCAGTTCGACGTCTAACCTATTTTCTCCACCTTTACGAGAGTTCCTCTGGTCAGTTGGTTAATTCTTTGAAGTGTTGCTTCTTTGCTGTGAGAAAATGGATTCAGAACGGGTCGCTTAGGTCTAGACCTTCATGGGTTTCCAGGTTGCCTCTCTTTCAATGTCATATCTTGGTTTTCTGCTTTATAAAGGTCACAAGCTGAATGTGACTTTCGTTCTGTTTGCCGAAAAGGCAAGAGGAAAGATTTTCGATGTGGCACTTCTCTTCTTTCTCAAGCAGTCTGGCTTGTGCTTATCAAGTCGGTGCTTGATTTCATCAACTCCCATGTATTCATGGCCATGACTCCTACTTCCTCCTTTTTCCACTCCTTCCGTGCCTTAGATTCGTCTTTCTTCTAGGTTGATAAGGACTTGACTTATCGCTATCACTGAGATTCCTGGGATATCGGTTGATGTCCCAAGAACGAGGGTGGGCTTGGACTTAGGAACCCTAGAGATGTCTTCACTACTTACGCCTGGAAGCTTTGGGTTAGGTTCTATTCCAATGATTCGCTCTGGTCTTCATTCCTTTTTGTGAAGTACCGCCGTCTTTTTCATGTAGGCTACTCCGGATGCCTGTCTTATGCAAGTGAGACATGGAAATGGATGAAGTCAAACAAGGTCTTCTTCGACGTGAATGGAGGAGGGGGTGGTTGGAATGGCTCCACCTTTTCTATTCGTGCTGCCTGGGATTCTGCACAGTGCTATGGACCAAGGCTTCCGCGTTTTGATTTCATTTGGGACTCCTGCTCCCCTCCCAAGTATTCTATTCTCATGTGGAAAACCCTCCATGATGGTTTACCACTAGATGCAAACCTGGAGGATCTGGATTTCAACTGTGTCGCGCTGTAGATGTTGTTGGCCAGGTGATATGGAATGTTCTGGTCCCTTTTTTCACTGGCATTTATTCCAAAGCTATTTGGCATTACTTCGGATCCTAGGTTCATCTCTGAGGTAATGCCAGTTCTCTTCGTCTCTGTGGGATGGTAATTCAGGTTGCTCTCTTAGGTTGATCCATTTTCGTTTACTCCCTTTTTTGATTTGTTGGCACCTTTGGTGTGCAAGGAATAAGGATGCTTTCGACGAGATAACTATGAACTCGTCTTCCATCATTCGCTAAGTTAAGAAATATTTTTCCTGGTGCTTCGTGGTAGACCCTTCAGGGGTACTATTCGTTCTCGCTCTCATAGGTTGGCCCATATTTTCAATTTATTTGTGGGTCCATTGCCCAGAGCTGGAGTGGGATGATTCTTTAGTCGTTGGGTTGGTTGGGATGTTTGGTTGCTACTTACTTTCTTTTCAATCCCCCAACTGATTTTCCTTCCTTAGTGAAGGTTCTGGACATTAGGTTGTATCTGTAGATGTTGATGGGAATCAATGGAGCTCGAAGGATATGTACTAGTTAATTTTTCATTTGGAGTCTTTGCTTTATTTTATCCTTCTTTGTGGAGATGCAGCTGTAAGACCTTAAAGTCTGCCTTCATCTCCTCTACCTCGCCTTCCGAGCTAGGGCTGGAGGTTTTGATTTTTTATGGTTTTATTAGATATGTGAGCGGGGATTTGTTGCACGTCTTTAGCTTTTCTTGGGTTGTATTTTGATTTTCAGCTAATGTTTCTTTTGGTAGTTCGTTTTTGTTAGCCATCGGAGATTGATTATTATCTCCTTTTTTGTGTGTATATATATTTGACCTTTCTACAGAAAAAAAACCCCGCCTATATTCACTTACTCCCAGGAAATCCTCTAATTCCCCCTCAAAATCCTACTATTTTTTCTATCTCTAATTTTCTTTTACTAAATCACTCACTTTCCCAAACTAATTTCTACTTTAATCAAAACCGCTCATTCACCTTCATTCGATATTTATCTTCAACATAACTCCAACTTGGAAGACTACTACTGTTGACGCCAAAATTTGATAACTAGTGACGGTCGACCCCCAATTGTATGGACAACACACGAATAATGATTATAAAATACAGTAAATTGAAGGAAACATGGAACACGCAAGACTTTTTATAGTTTTTCGTCAATGATGGTGCATACGTCCACTTTATATGTATTAATTTACTTCTGATTACAAGTACAATGTTTTTTCTATCTTGAGAAAGAAGAATAGTTGGCTATTTTGTGACATAGCCATGGAGAAGTTTTTATCTTGGAGGAGAATTTTTAGCTAAAAGTTGAAGTAGCCGAAAGAAGGTTGAAAAAAGGTCCTTTTCCATTTTGAGCTTAGATGTATTTATAGGTGAAGAAGTGGGCTGAGCGGGCTGCCACGTGGGTTTACTCTTTTTTGAAGCTTGGATATGTGGAACTTGGTTATTGGAAGAAGTTGCGGTAGTGAGACCCGGTCCATTGTTGACTAATAGTATCCTCGAGAATTGTGGCTTAGGTGGCAATCGAAATGACGTGTATTAAAAGTAGAGCTTTGCCCAGTAGCATTTGACTTCCATTGTTGCCTTGAGAATTGGTCTGAGTAATGAATGACTCAGTTGGATATTTCCTGATGAATCTGAGATATTTGGTCGAACCTATTTTGAGGGAAGCAGTTAACTCGGTCGGTCGAGGAGAGCAATTCTTCCGAGTTCGGCGAGACGTTGTCTGAATGAGACTAACTCGAGTCAGCCTTGGCTTGAAAGAAAGCTGATTTGAGTTGAACCTTGCCTGTGCTTTCTGCAGTGCGAGTTGCTCTGTCGGCCGATTGACTGATGCTGAAGAGGATTTCTGGATATTGGGCTTCGATCAGTTGTACCGTGATACCTTTAACCAAAAAGTTGGTCAACACTTTGCCCCTCAAAATACATCTTTTTTGGTAAAGGAGGCTTGTTCTGATTCTTGCATCGAAGTCCAATGTGCGTGTAGCAATGGTTGCGTCGAACCATATTTAAGGCCAGAAGTCTGACGGTCTTGATGGTTGTATTAAGACCAGAGAACCGACGATTGAGATAGATCGTATTAAGTCATAAAACCGATAGCCATCGAAGATCGTATTAATTCCAAGAAAATAATTGTTATCTTTGGACGTAAGAGCCATCACCTACAAATATTGTATGGGCCATTCTCAATCTAGGAAGGCTTTAATCTCGTTTGGGTGAGTATTAACCATACTTGGCTTGAAGATAAGGGCGAGCATTAATTGCACTTGTCTTAAAGGGATGGCAAGTATTAATCATGCTCAGCTTATAGAGGTGGCGAATATTAACCATATTCGGCTTACAGAGGTGTCGAGTAATAACCATACTCGACTTACAGAGTTAGCGAGTATCAACCATACTTAGCTTATGGAAAAGGCGAGTATTATCCATACTCGGCTTCTGGCAAGTGTTAACCGTGCTTGACTTATTTAAGGTCATTTGCTAAGTCTTAATGAGTGGAGAGTGTACTCAGTTTAAAGAAAGGGAGAGTATAATCTATACTTGGCTTAAAGAAATCTGACCATACTCAGCTTAAAGAGTAGGTTTAGTTACGGTGGCAGGCTTTTAATCATGCATTATTGACGATGGCATAACACTGACCATTTTCAGATTGGTGAACGTTAGTTACATTGAATCTATATCATTCAGACATAATCCATGTTTGCAAAAGAAAGATCATTGTTTACTAAAGAACTATTACAAGAAGATAAAAATAAATTCTAAGAGGACGATTATTGATTCCAAAACATGCTTAGGAGCTAAATCCTAAACCCGTACATGTGTACATCAACATATCCTTTTTATTGAAAGAAATGAAAATACAGTGAAAATAAGAAATCTAAATCTCATTAATTAATGATGATGCCGCGAGTCCTGGGGCCGGGGTCCTTTACGTTTCTAGGAGCCCAAGGACCGACTTAAGAAGCATGGGAAAAGATTATGGCGGCATGGCCCATGTGTTCCTCTTGACATATTCGGGAAGCTCCCCATACCTGGCCCTATTCTCGATGAGATCGCGTAGGTGCCTGCATTCATTGGTGCTGTGACTGACAATGTTATGAAACATGCAATTCTTTCCAGAGCCGAGATCTTTCTAGGTCGGCTCTCTTCGAAGAGGTTTTGGGAAAGGTACGGACCCTCGTACGTCAAGATAGATGTCAAGCAAGAAAGAGTTGAGTTTGGTATATTGATCATACTTATTCTCTCTCCGAGGTTGTACATTGCGTTCATTCGTTGGGGCCTTTCCTCTTCCTTTATTATGGCCACTGGTGTTGGATAGACCTCCTTGTTTGGTAGCGACGACCTCAAGGCTCTCCATCTCAAAGATGGCGTCTTCTTGTCGGAGGAATCACTCGGCCTCTACATAGAAATCTTCTATGTCCTTGGGAGGATATCTAGTCAAAGAGATTGAGAATTCTGATTGGTTATGAACACCTACAATGGTAGCCATAAGCACCATCGATGGCTCGGGCCGATCGGCTGATGCTATGGCCGCGTTGAATCTCTCGAGGAAAGATTGAAGTGTCTCTCCTGGACGTTGCTTGATGGAGTTCAAGAACATGACACTCTTTGGTCGAAAGATGTAAACTTTGAATTGCTCGATGAAGCAGGTGACCAGTGTGTTCAAACTGCTGATCGACTCTGTTGTTAACTGTCGAAACAACGTGCTAGCTATATTTGTGAGGAAGAGTGGGAAGCACTTCGCCATAACATTGGTCGACACGCCGAACACTTCAATATGGAGCATGTATCGCATGAGATGGATGGTCAATTCGATCTGACCGTTTTTTGGTTTGATAGCTAGAAACTTGAAGTCTAGAGGACAGTGGGAGCACTTGATTTCCCTGATAAGCGGTTGCGGTTGATCTGGCTGGGAAGAATTGCCCCGAGTGAAACATCAGATGATGCTTGCAAGATAGCTTCCATCTCCTAGGAGTCGTTGCCATGAATCCAACTTTGCATTTGGGAGATCTCCAACACTAGGGTCCAACGAAAGCATGATCGGATGGATGGCCATAGGTTGGGCTCGACCTCCGAGAGTTGAGTGAAAGTGAAGGCAAGGGTTCATCGCAGTGGCTGGTTCTGGGCAGACTAACCCCTCTTGAACTTGATGAGAATTGGACCAGGCCGTACCCATGACGTAGGTCCGGGCTGACCCATCATAGCATGTGATGTTCGGGGCTCTTCGATGCCACCGCCTGTGTTAGAAGGTTCCAGGGTTGCGTTTTCCTCGCCGATCTGGGAACCGGTATTGTAGAGTGATCTCCCTAGTTCAAAGGGAAGGCTCCACCGGCTCTTCATTGAAGGAGAGATGGCATAAGACGAGTCTGTAGTAAAATACTGGGCTGTAATGGAATTGGCATTGATTCCGACTGAGCCAGTGGTTGCTTAATTGGTCCGGGGGGTCGAGCTGTCCCCAAGATTGGAGGAAAAGTGGTTTAACAACCTATATCTTGACCGTGGGCCTCTTGTGAATCTGCAGCAGCGGCTCCGTTGATTGCTGGAAGCGATACTCCTGGCTGTGATTGGTCGGGAGGTGGAGCCGAGCCAGGAGGAAGCAAAGGCGTGACCCAACCTGGGGATTGGATTTCCGCAGACCGAAGATCAATTATTCCCTCAGCTTTGCTTGGTAGAGGAATTGATGTTGAAGCGTTAAATCCTTTTTCCATCCGAGCGAGAAGGTGATCCATCAACAGTTGTTGTCGTTCGAGGAGTTTATCCTGAGCTGTCATATGGCCTCAGAACTCGGCCATTATTTTGTCCATGTTGTCCCGGGTAAGATATCGGGACACGTCCTATGAAAGGAAGCTTCCAGACTTTCTTCTGTAGCATTTGTCTCGGCTGCATCAGCATTTGTGGGGCGAGAAGAAGTTGCATCCTTCTTCCGCTTGTTCTCCATGGATTGGAACTAGCTGAAGTTTGTAGAGTATGTCAGTGCATGCTTCCTTCCTGGCGCACCAAAGTGTTGACGTTGAAAGTTGGTTACCAGTGACAATCAACCCCCAATCGTGTGGAAAACACACGAATAATGATTATAAAATATGGTTAAATAAAGGAAACTGGGTACACACAAGATTTTTATAGTGGTTCGGTAAAGATCGCTCCTACGTCCACTTTATATATATTAATTTACTTCTGATTACAAGTACAATGCATTTTCTGTCTTGAGAAAGAAGAAGAGTTGGCTTTTTTGTGACTTAGCCGTGGAGAAGTTTTTATCTTGGAGGAAAAGTTTCAGCTAAAAGTTGATGTAGCCGAAAGAAGGTTGAAAAAAGGTCCTTTTCCATTTTGAGCTTGGATGTATTTATAGGTGAAGAAGTGGGCTGAGTGGGCCGCCACGTGGCTTTCCTTTTTTTCAGAGCTTGGACATGTGGAACTCAATTATTGGAAGTATTTGTGGCAGTGGAACCTAATCCACTGCTGATTAATAGTATCCTCGAGAATTGTGGCTTATGGGGCAACTGAGACGAGGTGTATTAAAAGTAGAGCTTTGACCGGTAGCATTCGACCTCCTTTGTTGGCTTGAAAATTGGTCTGAGTAATGAATGACTCATCTGGATATTTCTTGATGAATCCGAGATATTTGGTCGATCCGATTTTGAGGGAAGCGGTTACTTTTGTCGGTCGAGGAGAGTGATTCTTCCGAGTTTGTCGAGCTGTTGTGTGAACGAGACTAACTCGAGTCAGCCTTAGTTCGAGTTGCTTGAAAGGAAGCTGGTTTGGGTCAAACCTTGCGTGGGCTTTCTGGAGTGCGAGTTGCTCTATCGGCTGATCGACCGATGCTGAAAATGGATTCTGGATATTAGGCTTTGATCCGTTGTACAGTGATAGCTTTTTCCAAAAAGTTGGGCAACAACTACCATTCATACCACTTCTCCTCCCTTACTTTAGCATATCTCCTCCGGAATTAATCTGACCATCAAACGATACTGCCATTAGCCTCCTCCGATTTATATATCTTCCACTACGTCAACCTGTTGATAGAAAAACCACTGCTCACTGACTTAACTACGTCATCTCCTCCATTCCTCAAGCAATACATAACTGTTGGTATTGGCCTCCTTCACCAGTTGATTATTAGGCGACGATGGTATGATTATATTTCAATTTCCACTGTGTTATCGGTTTTTTTTATTGACTTATTGTTTCACCACCAAATTCTATTTTTTGGTATTAATGCCTTGGTTATTGTGGTATGGTTAAAAAATTAAAATCATCATCTATTTTAGAATTCTTTAAAAAAAAAATGGAGTGCGGTTTGAACTTGATTTAATTTTACTCCATTTATCACTTCACCCTTAGACTATGCTCAGTCTAGTTAGACATTACACCATACTCTAATCAATGATGAGATTGTGGTTGTACAGTTAACGGTGGGATTTGTATGCTTCAAGGTTTTCCACCAAAACTTCTGCAGTTATAACTAAACATGATTGATCTATAATCGAAAATGAATTATTATTAAAATATATATTCTTTATATTGTCTCGTTTCTAACAGTTGAATGTTTATATTTATAAAATTTGTGGCAAATCAAACAGATGTTTTTCTTCCATGACTCCCACAAAAGTTTAAACTAATTTACCTTTTGTTTTTAAATACATGTTGAACATATATCATTTTGTTAACATTTACATGGTCATTGGTGTTCATGATTATACCATTATAGAAAAGGAATTATAACTATTTTTATGTCGTATAATATAAATATAGGAAATAAATAGACTATGTTTACATAACATTTCCATTTTTGTTGCCTCTACATTAAAGCGAAGATCTTTTTTTTTCACATGGCTGCTTGCTACGAATGTTGAAAATATACCTCTAAAAGGTTAGGTAATTTTTATTTTAATCCACAATATTAATAAGTTAATCCACCCTATTTTACAGGATCTTTGACTTTTACTAAAATTTAAATTTTAATCAGTACATCCACAAAAAAAAATGTATGTATTCTCTTCTTCTCAATCTTCTTCCATGCGTTTTCATCTTCCATGCGTTTTCTTCTTCCGTGCGTTTTCCGTAATTCTTCTCGGTTCTGGAATCCTAGCATCTGAATCCAAGCTTAAGCGTTAAACGGAGTAATTCAACTTAAACTAAGTATCTTTTTTTTGATGAACCTATTGATGTTTTGCTCCATGAACTTTTATTTATAGCAAGGATATCCCTCACCACGTCATTTGGATTTTTATGCATACGTGTACTAGCATGTATGAATGACTAGTATGAGTTGATGCATAAGTTAACATTCACAGCAAGAGAACTTGATTACCAAATGAAAATCTTATAAATTGACATGTTGGTATAATTTATATAATGATATGGTAATTGTGAAATAACGCAGAATCTTGAAATAAGAAGCACAAAATCGATTATTAGATATATAATAGAGTGAAATCTTTAAGTTAATCCACTCGTGGATTAACTTACAAAATAGTTGTGGATTAACTTATTAAAGTAAAATGGTGGATTAACTTATTAAAACTGTGGATTAAAATAAAAATTACCAAAAGGTTATTATCAAGTCATGTATCTATGGTTTACATCTTTTAGTAATAGTAAAATTTCCTATGCTAAAACGTTTTCAAAATAAAGTAGAAAAGGAGCATTGTATGTTAAATATTTGCATTTCCAAATAAGGGATTTTATTGTGAGTGACAAATTTTATGACTTTTTCAAGCTTAAGGACAACCCACCAAAATTTATTCTCAAGGACAACATATGCTATAAAACTGATACCGCACACACCGTAAAACTTGTACTTAGACACTGGTATCTAAATTTTGACACCGTACACACTTTAAATCTGATACTTAAAAATTACCAGTGGTCAAATTCTGATACCTTGCACACTTTAAACTGATACCTAAATTCTAATGCTTTTTCCTTTAGAATAAAATTTCAGCAGGTCATCCTTACAGCTGAAAAAACTCAAAATTTTGTCCTTAACACTATTTTCCTGTTCTAAATATAGAGCGTTTTTTTCTAAAAAACATGGCACTAAAAAAAAGCAATGGAGTGAAATTTTATTTTATGTAAAAAGCTGTCTCTAACAGTTGTACCTTGCTTTTATGTGGAATTTTGATGTTTTGTTGTATGTGACATAAATATATAGGGTATTGCCAGCGAATAATACACAAAATGATTAACTTGGTTCTAATCTAATTCAATTTAAACTATGTTTCTAGTTAATTGGATTCATATGCAAGCATAGGAACATTTCCTGTTTTCTTCTAAATTAACTTGAAATTGCTAAAACTTAACAAACTATATTGGTTCAAAAATTAAAACACATTTGATTAACTTTATAGACAAAACCATATAATTGAAGATTTTTTTTTCAAATATCCTTTTTCACGGAATATAACTATAACCACTATAGTTTTGCATCTATCACGTAGCATGTAATATGCAGCTGGCTTTAACGGATGGTTGGAGTTTATGTGGGTTGCAATACAATTGTGGTACAATATCTAGGTAGAAGAAAAATAAATTACATGAGGATCATGATGTGCTTATGAAGCATTTTTACTTTGTTAACTTGAATAATTTAGCTGTTTAAGATCTGAATACAAGCATACGAACTGAGGTTACTAAAAGGTTATTCATTAAAGAATTAATAATGTAATCGTTCATTACTTAAATTGAAATAGATATTACTTTCCCATGCCATGTACCGACCTGAATACATGAGTGTTGTGGGGTTTAGATTTTGTTTGCGATTCTATTTTCATCACGGTATACACACACACACACACACACACACACACACACACACATATATATATATATATATATATATATATATATATTAAAAAATATCCTATTTGTGCTATCATTTGCAATTTTAAAAGGCAAACAATGTAATATTTGTAGTCCAAATGTTTACATGTAGATTTGTACTTTCAAAATTTTAGACTGCCAGTATACGTTCTTACAACTTTTTCCCTAAAGTTTAACTACCAATTTGGAGTACCTTACAATAAACATTTTGGCTACCTGTTTTTTATCCTTTGCCTCATGTTATTTTTGCAATATAGAAGCTAAAAACACTAAACATATGATTGGGCTCTAACAACCATGGTTACTAACCCAAAATTAACAAAAACCGAGATCATTTTCTGTAATTTTTCTCATTTATTTTTCCTAAACTGACATCTTCGATTGAACTAGCATTTTGATTTTAATTACGACATTTTTTTGCACCTTTATATTTTGAGCTCAAATTTTGAGGTATAAATATTATGTAGGTTCACTCATTGATATTTATGCTTAACATATTTGTTGAAAACAAACAAACATAACTATATGTAAATTTATTACCGACTTTTTTTGGAAAAAGCAACAGAGTTGTTTCAAGATCGATGATAATATTACTAGGGGTGGGCATAAACCGCACCGCAATATGGAAACCGTCCAGACCAAACCATAAAAATGGTGCGGAAAACAGCACCGGATTCTCTCTCTAAAGCAAAAAACCCAAACCGAACCGCCTCGCATGATACGGTTCGGTTGCGGTTTGAACTTTTACCAAACCGTATTAAACCGAACCGAACGGCATAGCTACACCGACAATGTTATGATTAAAAAAATTAACAAATTCCTATCTAACTTTTAATTTAACGCTATATATTCTATTTTCAACGTATTATGTAGTTATATTGATTAAAGATAACATTGTGTGTTTTAACCTTCAGATGACACAACGTCATAAAATTGAAAATTGTTTGTTGATGAAAGTAATTTTCTTGTTTCATTTTTAATACGGGTTCAAACCGAACCGAACCAAAACCGAACCGTATTACATCAAAACCGAACCGTTTGAAAGGTTAGTATAATGATTTGTATTTTTGATCAACCGTTTGATGCGGTGCGGAAGCGGTTTGAGCTTCATACCGCACCGAGCCGAACTGCGCCCACCCCTAAATATTACTATAAGATAATAAGCACGCTACTTCATGGGGTTTCATAAGTCCGGGATTGGCAATATTTCTTCCTTCCTTTCTATTATTTCTTATTGTAACGACCCACATTTTATGTATCGGGGAATCGTAAAATATTTTTATATAATTCCCTAAGGGTCAGTTCATCCTCATATTTTGATATGTTGGTTATAGGGACGTGAGACATGTCCGTAATTTTTATCAATTTTATTTGTGACCATTTTTTCCGTATCAATTTTGTATAGGGAATCACTTTTGTCTGGGATCGAACCAGGTGCTAAGATCAAATTCATTGGAAAGAAAATGATGTTTTCAATTTCGTGGAGTGGTCACATTAAAGATTTAGTTCAGCAGCTTGGGAGGAATTGCATTTTTAGTGTTACAAAATTTCTGGACATGTTAACTAGTCACTAGTGTGCTGTTTGGTGTGGCCCATTAGTGAGCTTGTTAGATGGCTATAAATAAAGGGTGGAGGCATGGAGAATCGTTTAGCTTCTTCATTTCTCTATTTAGTTAGGTTTGAGTTCTCCCTACCCCGGTCAAATACATCTCTACCCCATTAATTTCTTAGATCTATATTAGAAGATTGAAGATCAACATCGAAGAAAGGTAGATTGCATTAAAGTGACTGATTCAGAGATCGTTCTTCGCTGTCCAGATTTGTAGATCATCGTTTTAAAGCTAATTTGTGGATTTGGTGAGTGATAAGCACCTCGCACACGGATTTAGTTGAGTATATGAGTTGTTTATCTTATTTTCATCATTTTAAGTTATTTTCACCTAGGTTTGTATTATGGTAAGTATATTTCCATTCGAATCACCATAGAATATAATCTAGCAATTTAAGTTGGTAAATTCATGTGTTAATTCTATTATTATACGAGTTAGATCCATTTATTTGATTTGTTCATCATTTATCATTATTTGGTGAAGTTCATATTGTTGGATGTTTTGTTGATAATCGTTTGGTTTCATTGTTGAATCATTGTTTGGAAATATATGAGATTTGAATCGCATTGGTTTCATGTTTGGATCGGTGATGAATCGTGTGGCTTATGCTCTAAGAAATGTGATGATTCGATTGGAGTTGCTTTTTTCTCGTTTTGGCTAAGGATCGGGTAGCTAATTCCACAGATCGGGAAATGTTCAAGTGATGGATCGGTTCTCAGGTTTTAGCATAGATTGGCTTGCAAAAATACAAAGACCGGTATCACTTTAAAGCGTTGTGTTGAGGATGGAACGGTCCGCTTTCATAAGGATGGATCAGGCAATGTTTTATAGATGGATGGGGAGCATTGCGATGGGCCAAGAAAAGAAAGAAAAATGATGGATCGGACAGGTTTGGAAAATGCTATAGAAGCACGGATCAGGCATATGTTAAAGCAATGGATCGGGAATGCACGAAAATGTTGGATCAGTCAAGTATTTCCAGTGGATTGGGCATGCCCAACACGATGGATCAGAGGGCAGATCTGATGGATCAGGAAACTCTAGACAACGTTTTGGAAACGCGGTGAATTGATGGATTAAGCAAAGATCAGCAAAGTGATCAGATGAAGTGCGCACGTGAGAAAAAGTGATCGGGCAAGGGGCACATTGGTTGATAAAGAGATCTGATGGATGACAGATCCATGGTGGATCAGTGACACGGAAGCCATAGCATTTTAGAAACCCTATGAGAAACGCTATAGATTGTTGTGCACAGCGAAGGGTGAAACGCTTTGAATCAAATATCGACCAAATAAAGAATGCTTTTAGGCTTCGATGTGAATTCAAAACGTAATATTCGAAGTGTTGCGAAGTGTTCGTTGGTGGTCAAAATGCAACAAATGTGAAGACGACTCAAAGTTGTGAGTTCGTGGATAATGGTTGCTCGAAAAGTCACTTGAGCTTATTGATAGTCATTTAGTCGGATGACTAGAGATGTTGAAGGGTAAGAGATTGTCGTTGTCGTAGGTTCTAGCAGTCTCAAGGATGGGGTATAATAGGGATGCCTAAATGACTAGTGTGACTAGTCGAGTAACCTGGGTGTCATGATGGTCCTAGTTGTCTCGGGGAGGCAAATATATGTAGGACGTGCAGTAGTCTAACTAGAACCAGGGTTACCATTACCCCTTGACGGATGGAAAGGTCGGCCAGTCATATGATTAATAATGGTTTCAAAGCAGGATTGGGGTGATAGCTAGAGTCATGGATGTGATTGTTTTGCTTGTGTCATCTTGTATGTATCATTCGACTTTGAAGGATATATCTCTTGAGTGCTTACCTGATGTTTGTTTAGGCCTTTGAGGCTTGTGCTTGGGAGATGTCGATATAGATTAGGATGGTCTACGCTGGACAAATGGTTGCAATGTCTGCTATGTTTTCCAATTATAATTGTTGTAACGGATATCATGCTATGATTGATTGTTTGACACTTCTCCATGAGATAGCACCACTAGCTAACATGAAGACCTAACCAACAGTGCTCTTCTTATTGTACACACATCCACCAAAACATGAATATGTGTATCTAGTTACTTTAAGGTGATCAACACCCATACATCTGAGCATAAGTTTCTTTTTTCCTTGTAAGCACCTCAACACTTTCTTTGCAACTTCACAATGATCAATGCCTGGATTGCTTTGTTAGGGACCTAGCATGCCAATTGTAAAACTAATGTCTGGCCAAACTCCCTACAAGAGACTCATAAGGATAGTCTCTAATTCGATCACATTCAAACTCAGTTTGAGGATATTGACTTAAGCTAAATTTTTCCCCTTTCTGAATTGGAGCAGCATCAGGATCACATGACATAATGCCAAAATTTTCCAAAACCTTTGTGATATAGGTACTTTAAGATAATCCTAAAATCCTATGTGATCCGTCACAAAATATTTCTATCTCAATCACATAAGAAACGCTTCCCATATCTTTCATTTCAATGTTTTAAGAAAGAAAGTCCATGGTTTCTCATAATAAACCAAGGTCAATACTTGCTATCAAGATATCATCAACACATAGAATAAGAAATGCAAGCTTACTCCCATTAATCTTCAGGTATATGCACTGATCAACTATGTTTCTTGTTGACCCTCCTTTTGGCAAGGCCGTCAAATCATGGACCCATCACAAGAAGTCAAACTCGAGGCTACTTGGCTCGAGGATTCTTAGATCGAAGAACTTCAGCTTGAAGGACTCAAGCTCGGTGCCTTGAGCTCAGCTTACACTGCAGCAATGACTTGGTCCCGAGACCTATTTCATAGCCTACGTACTTGGTCCAACTACCTATTCTAAAGCCTATAAACTCGGATCAAGCTATACTTGTTTTGCCACATATTGGAGGGGACTTCTCCACATAATCAAGACTCAGCTTCATCATCTGCTATTGACATGGATCAACCGGCACGTGGCACCTCGAATTATTAAGGCCTACTACCTATAAATACACCAAGCTACATAACAAAGAGGGGACTTTTGGCTGAGATCTGAGCTTGACTTTATAGCTCATGCATGCCTTCCACAACTCAATCATGGCTGCCAACCACTTCCATCTCAAAATGCTTGCTAAATTAATCAAAAACGGCTATGTAATAGAGAATTTAACGATCTTATGTAATGTATCTCCAAGCTTGTGACATTATTGCCGGATTATAATATGAATGTAGGCTCGTTAACGCCGAACCACTATAAAAATGCTGTTTTCTTGCTTTTTTCAGATATTTCTTCATATATCACGCTTCAAACCCATCTTTTGGGTGTTGGTGCCCACTTTTTATCATCAACACTTCTAATGAACCCAAAGGTGGTAATGGTATCACGAAACTTAATGTACCATTGCTGAGAAGCTTGTTTTAGTCCATATACTGATATTTTTAACAAACAAACCATGTTTTCCTTTCCATCTATAATGAAGCCTTCTGGTCGAGCCATATAGAATTCTTCTAAGTTACCATTCAAAAAAGCCGTTTTCATATCCATTTAATGTAACTCTAAGTCAAAATGAGCTACTAAAGCCATGATGGTTTGTAAATAATCCTTCTTTGAACCTGGGGAGAAAGTCTTATTATAATCAGTGCTCTTTTTTTGATGGAACCCTTTAGCTACAAATTAGCTTTATGTCATTCGATTTTACCAAGAGAGTCACATTTAGTCTTATAGACCCATTTAAATCTGACTTTCTTATGTCCTTCTAGTAAATTGACCAACTTTGAAACTTATTTGCAGCCATGTATTTCATCTCTTCAAACATGGCATTAATCCATTTCTCATGATCTTCACTTTTCATGGCTTGTGAATACGTAGCTGGATATTTTTCCAATCCCATATTAAATTCACACTTGCAAGTACAACATATAATCATCTAAAATAGCTGGTCTATGTGGTCTAGTTGACCTCCTTAATGCTATCTCAGGAGCTATATTCACATTCAGTTCAATGGCGACAGGCTCATGAATACCACTTCTCTCACCGGATTACTCCTATTGACTTCGCCATTCCCAAGGAATTTAGCATTATCGGTTTCTACAATTTTGGTGCTATGATTAGGACAGTAAAACCTATACCCATTTGATCTTTCCGGATCTCCAATAAAAAAACCACTGATGGTTTTTGGGTCCAGTTTCATCTCATATGGACAATAAATGCGTGCCTTTACTGGGCATCCCCAAACACATAAATGTATTAAACTGGGTTTTCGTCCTTTCCACATCTCAAAAGGTGTTTTAACGATACTTTACTTAGAACCCAGTTCTAGAAATATACAACAGTCATAAAGGCATTCATCAGTGACGATATAGGTAAGTTTGAATTATTCATCATACTCATAACAATCTCTAAAAGTGTATGATTACGTTTCTCAGCAACACCATTCATCCATATTGAACCAGGCATTGTGTATTGAGGAACTGAAATTTTTCAAGAAGTTTAGCAAATGGGTCAGGGTGTTGTCCCGACTCATCATACTTTCTATAATATTCACCACCTCTATCAGACCTAATGATTTTTACCTTTTTACGTAATTGTATCTCAACCCCAGTTATGTAGGATTCTTCATCATTTACTGATTGAGATTTATCATGCAAGGGGTAAAGATAAAAATAGCATGAGTAATCATCGACGAAGGTAATGAAATATTTTTCTTCACTAAAAGATGAATAATCAAAAGGTCCACATATGTCTGTATGTATAATTTCAAGTAGTTCAGTATTCTTGCGGCTCCTTTCTTTGTATGTTTAGTTTGCTTACTCAATGCAATCTTTACAAACCTCAAAATTATTGAAATCAAGAATAGGAAGAATTCCTTCTTTCACAAATGAGTTAACTCTTTTTATGGATATATGACAGAGTCTTTTATGCCATAAGAATGGAGAACTCTCACTTGCCTACTACATTTCAAACCCATTTTAGGATGCAAGGTTACATTAATCGATTCAGAAAATGAATTGTCAAGAGTAAATTGATACAAACCATTAATTAAAATTTCAGAACTAACTAATTCATTGTTTTTAAGCAACTTAAAACATCCATCATCGGTACATGAAGAAAAACCATCAAGATCAAGTTTAGATAAGGAAATCAAATTAGGAGAAATTTTGGGAACATAAAGAGTGTCCTCTAAACATAAATGAAAACCAGTACTTAATGCTAAATGAATATTTCCAATGGCTTCTACTAGTGCTTTCATCCTATTTCCCATGTAAAGGTAGGCATCATTTGGACTTATGTTCCGAGTTGTAAGGTATCTTGCATTAAGTTTGAAACATGAACATTAGATCTAGAGTCAATCCAATAAGTATTAGAAGGGTTTCTACAGAATTTGATTCAAAACATACAAAAACCAGAGGCCTGCTCTTCTTTTCGAATCATTCTCTGCACTTTATGCAATCCTTCTAGACGCGTCCACTCTTTTTGAAAAAGTGGCATTTATCATTCTTCTAAACCTTCTTTGATGTCAGTTGACTGGAGTGGCCGGAAGAACTATTCTGATTAGAGGAACGCTTCTTATTGTGCTTCCAATTTTTCTTTCCGAGTTTGTTGTTTCCATTCTCATTCCAATGCATGTAATATGCATTAGCAACAGGGTTATTTTGCTACTTAATTCTAGCCTGTTTTTGAACTAGCTTTTTAGTCAATTTATTTACATTCCATGATTCCGTAATCATGTTATAATGAATTTGGAAAGGTCCATACTGTGGAGGCAAGGAGTTGAGAATAAACTGGACTAGGAATGAATCCTCCACTTTCATGCCCAATTTACCCAACTTTGCAGCCATGTTAAATCTAACAACCCGAATTCCGACAGACCGTTTTTTTGCAAAATTCCAGTCTATCGAAACTTAAGTTGTTCTCTGGTATGCTGCAGAAAAGCAGAGACATAAAATATGCCAGAGCTCATAAAATATCTCACAGTGGAGTGGATAAAATATAATATTGTTGACAGCAAAAAAAATGTATAAACACCAAAGATTCCTAATTACTAGGAATTATGAATATGGTCGCATAGACAAGAACATAAAATAGATCATAAGCAGTAAATAACACAAGAGATTTATAGTGGTTCAACCTCAGTGAGGGCCTACGTCCACTTTGAAGAGTTGTTGGAATTTTATTGATCACTTGAAAGATTACAAGGTTGAGACCCTCTCATTACATTTGTTGACTACGCTACATGAGGTTAAAATAGTCATATTTGCAAGAAATAGTAAAATGGACAATTTTTTCCTTCTTCTTCCTCAAACAGGAGATGCCATTAATGAAGCTCTATGGAGGTCTCAAAGCTCAAGAATCTTTCCCTTTTGAAGTGTGAGGCCATGGGGTGTTTATAGGAAGTTATTAGGTAGGGGTTAGGTAGGAATAGGTAGATATGGGGACCAGCTACAGAAAATTCGCACCTCAGTCCCTCGCACCCTGTTTTTTCGCACCTCCCCCAAAGGGTACGAATTTCGCACCTCGGAGGTGCGAAATTCGTACCTCCTGGGGGTGCGAAATTTTGCACCTCGCAGGTGCAAAATTTCGCACCTCGAGGGTACGAATTTTCGCACCTAGTAGGTATGAAATTTCGCACCTCGAGGGTGCAGAATTTCGCACCTCTCGGGGGTACGAAAATTCTGTTTTAGAGGTGCGGGGTCTGTCGGAGTGGCTTGGGGGCTCGAAATCCTGGTAGGTGCGTCCGGGGATGTCGAGGCCTTGGTTCAGGAATGTGCTGGAGGAGCGTCAAGGCTCGCCGGAGTTGGTGGCTGAATCTTGACTTTGAGATGATCCGGTAATTCTAGGCAACACACTTGTTGGCGGAAATCGAATGAATCGAGCAGTGCCCACAGTTTCGACCTAACCAATTAGGTCGATCACCGCCGGGACTGTGGGGCCCCGGACCCCCACCCGCGCTACGCCCGGACCCGCTTGACGGCTCGCCTTCGGCTCGGAGCACGGCTTGCCTTCAGCTCGGATGCAGACGGATACTGATGGAGGTTGCATTCGAGGGATGCGGCATCCTGCTAGTGGCCAGACTCTAGTCTTCTGATACTGGACCCCGGATGATATTGGCGACGCCTCCGGCCTGTAATATCACGCGATGAGTTGAGACGAGCATATCTTGTGTACTTCTGGTGACCGGACCAAAAGGTCGGCTAACATTTTCCCCCTCAAAGTATGTTTTTTGATAATGGGACATGCTTTGAAGTTAGATGGGTCCGATATGGGCGCAACCGTCTCCATGCGGTGCTTAGCGATCACTTATGACCTTCATCTTACGTTGCATGTCAAGAGCGCACTGCTTTGGAATGGTTGGGATGCCTTGTTGAAATATGTGGGTGTGAGCTTAGGATTCCAACATTGCTAAGAGCTTTGACCCGCTTGAGTTTGGCAGCTTGAATTGGAACCTATCTAAGGTGCCTACTTCCAGTAGATTAAAGACAATAACAGTTAGTTGCCGACTCCCGATTGCATCGAAGTGCAAACGGTTCGTTATCAGGTTTTAATAGTGTATGTAATCACAAATTTGTGCGTGGTTTTGCGCGATGCGAATTGAGTTAGAATAGGTAATATGAAAGTGAATTGTAGACCCTGGGCTCATGATCATGTAGTTTTAGCTTTCCGAAGAGTTTTTGGATCGAGAGCCGACTGTTTGGTGTGTATACTTGAACCTTTAAGGCTTGTGGGCGCGCATTTGAATCGATTTGGTCTGCTCGGTTGAGATTCCCAAAGCGTGTACGCATGGTCATTGCCATGTCTTAGGCGCATGATTGCCCTAAGTGGTTGTTGATACATCGTTGGGATAGAGCTCGATTATTTGGAGTATCCATTAAATCGCTTGGACTAGGTGAGCCCAAGGTTGCTCAACGATCCAAGCTAGTCCCATTGATCAAAGTTTCGGCAACTCGTGTATGCGAATGCCATTGTTAGGACAATACTTGTCATATGTCGTGGCATGGATTTATATGGATTCTCCTTTGAGGCGAGATCGAACCCAAATGCTGGGCACGGGCGCTTTGATGATCGAGCACTTGGTGAGTACCCAGGTGGTCGTTGATTCGTGATTGACTTGGTAGTTGGTGCTTCGAAGTTAAGTGAATATGATAGTAGCTTGGCGTCCGATCCCGAATTCTGATCCAGGAATGTTCGTTTGGGGCATGCTGATCCCCTGATTGTAGTTGCTTCCTTTCTTCTCTTTTCCGGATAGAAAATCATCGTAAGGCATGGAGGATTCCAAAATACTTCTTTTGTACTTTGGCTGTTCGAGGTGTTGTTAGGTTTTTGGGAGAAGGGAAGGGAGATATGGAAAGTAAGAGGGTTTTCGGATTTGGTATTCAAGAACTTGGAGCAGCGGACCCTGGGAAACGGGATTAGGAATTTGAATAAAGTTCGCCGAGCATGTGTGAATACGGGATTGGGCTTTGTGTCCCAAATGCTTATTAAATTTTTCACGCTCTTCAGGAGTTCGAATCTTGGTTGAGGAGATGACAACTAAGCCGGCGAGCATGAGCACGAGACATAACTTCGCACTTCCATGACCTTTTCGATCCCTATCTTCGATCTTGAGTTTGTAAACTTGAACCTTTGCATGGCGCCATATGAGCGAACAGTGACTAGTTATTTTTGGTCTTGTGACGCAGTCCTCAAGGAATGGACCTACTTGGATTGTCAGCTTGAATGCCTATGTAAGATATCGACACATAGTCGAGCTGTTAGTCTTGGGATTCAATCAATAACTTAACCACAATGTGGCTGCATCTTGACTTAGGTGTTGTACTGGCGGTTGGTGATGGTTGTGGCATTAGTTGTTGAGGCTAAAGGCTGCCACCATGTTCCGAAGTGTCAGCTATTTATGGAGTCCGGGTACTGATGGAAGCTGAGAAGCCTCCAGGGCCTGAACTTTTGCTTCGGATTTCCTTCATTGTGAGGTGAAGGTGCTCCCAAGATGGTGGCTCCATAGGATGCTGTGAAGATGACGCCAGTGCAGAGACTTAAGGGGATCTGATCGGGTCTTGATGTTGCCAGGCCGGTGCGATAATCCGTAGAGGGTTGCCTCCAGGCCCGGGTACCTTCTTGATTCTGCTCGACGTTAGAGGTGAGCTAGCAAGCTCAGATCGTTGCTCAATGTTTCATGAGTGGTTGGTAACTGGAGTTGAACGTAACACAATTGGTTGGCGAATGATTCTGGAAATGAACTTACTCGGACTGACCGCTCGGATATGCACGCAGGATGCGAGCATAAGGTCGAGTCGTTTGTCTCCAACCCAATTATGTCGAGATCATTATCCGATCTGAAAATAGTGCTGATGTTTACTAGTAACCACTTCCATAGTTATCCAAACTAGGTGTCGTTGCCGCGTTTCGATGCGCTTGTAGGATGCATCGAGGGGTGTGAGTTAGCTTCATGAGGTGTTTTAGTATGAGTTTGCTGGCAGGGCGCTGAGATTTTGCGAACCCATTGATCTGGCCATGGAAACCCGAGAACTTGAGCTAAAATATGGATTTTTATTTTGCATATTGGGAACTTATCTAAGTTCTCCAGTTCCTCAGGGAAACGGTGGTTATATTGCTTCCTCTTGCCTTTGGTGCGGGCATCTACGCCCTGATGGCTATGGCGACAGAAATGCCAGTGCAAAAGCTGGTGGAGATCCTCCTCAGGTCCTGCGATGAGTAAGCTGGTGCGGAGATAGGCGGGGGACTGCCCCTAAGCTCGAGTACTTGCTAACTGAAGAGGATGCGAGTGATGAACCCTCAAAGGTATAATATTTTCTTCTTTTGCTGGGAAGCCCCCTTGGAGCGGAGGCGACGCCAGGATTTTCCCCAATGCCTCCTCAAGTGTCTGAGTCCCGGTTGGAGTTACAGCAGGAACAATATGGAGTATTAGGAGAACCCGTGGCTTGGAGATCCCATATTTATATGAGCCTCCTTGGAGGAGGAGAAGCTGTGGCTGGACGAAGCACTCATGCGACGGGCATAGCTGATGTAAGTGTGTAAACAAAGCAAGCTACGATGGAAGGTCAGGAAGCCCGGCTGGTTGCAAATTCGGAGGAGCTGGAGGGAAAGAGGGACAGGATGAGGTTGCCATACAAGATGCATGGGCGAAGGCTGGTCAGGATGCCCAAGAGAAATCTGTTGTTATAGTGGCGTAAAGGTAGGCCGATGCTAAGGCATAGAAGGAGAGGGCCTCTGAGTAGGCTAGGAAAAAGGATTCGTCGATGATGCCAACCAGAAGAGGGTGAGAGGACCCTTAGTGAACTTGAAGCGGATGCAGTTATGCAATTTTAGGACAGGGAGCCAGTTGATCAGAAAGCTGCCTAGGATGCCGAGAAGAGAGCAGAGCTAGGCGCCAGGAAGGCGGGGGGAGAACCCAGGCTGCATTGGTCCTTGCTTCTTACATCGTCCCCAAGCTGTTACCATGTATTTCTCTCAGGGATGTTATGATGATTACAAGCGGCGAGGATGATGGCGGAAGGCGGGCATCGGTGCCTCATGAATCTGTTACTCCTGCGTAGAGTAGAGGAGGAGGAAGTAGTTCTAGAAGGAAAGGGCCCGTCAGCGGCGGTGATCTGCCTGTGTCGAACCTGTGTAGACAAAAGAAAAGAAAAGAAAAGGATGAGTAGCATCAACAATTGTTAAAGGAATTAAAGATACTTTGGGTTAGGTAAACCAAATAGTACATGCGAGTGCGGTCCTCGCTTTGGGTTCTTAAAGACATGGTGTGGTATTCATGTATACCCTGTCATCAGAGAGAAGAGAGGTTAGACATTTAGACTGTATAACGTATGTGTGTGTGAAATGGAATATGAATTAGTAAAGGTCGCATTTCGTGTTAAGTGTTCGAACGTTCTTCTCATGTTTTCCGGTGTCCCGTACTTGCACAAGCGTACTTGTTCTTACGCCAACAAAAATGCGATTGGAGACCGCACTCTGGGTTGATTATTCCAGAGGGGTGTGATTGTGTATCACGCTCCGGGTCAATTATTCTGGAGGGGTGTGATAGACCGCATGCTTCTAGTAAGTCTCCCTTAGCCCAAGAATCCCGTAGTTTGCAAAGCCAGGCTGAGCACCTGCCGTGTACTTGGGTTGCCCGGGGTTAATCCCAAGTGTAGCGGAGGCATTTGACATCGCGTTGTGCAATCCGCCCGGTATATGGCTCTCCCGTCATTCATCGGGATAGAGCGAGAGACGGCGTTGTTTATTCGCCGGAGAAAAGCTCTGATCATCAGCCCGTAGGGTTCGATCGTGACCGTGAGCTGCACATAAGCCTTTAGAGCTTCGGGGAGAAACGATTTACTGTCGGTCTCGATGTTGCGCCGAGATTCGATAGGTACCCATAGCTAGGAGAAGTTTACATTGATCCCGACTGTCTGTTAGGCGGCCCCAAGTCGCTTGGGACTTGGGCACGGAAGGATTTATCTTCGGCCTCGGCACGGGGCCGAGGTTCAAGTTCATGGTTATTTATACTCGGTCGCGCCACGGGACAGCGACTCGAGTAGCGTTGCCGGTTCCTGTGGTCAGTGTGCTGGTCATAGCCAATGTCGTTTGGCCTCGATGTCAGATCGAGGCTCGGAAGGCGGCACCGACTCCCGTGCTCGGGGCGCCGGTGCGGCGATCGAATGTTTGTACGCAAGCTGGTTGTCAGGATTGATCAAACACGTCATCCACGGAGCAAACATGGAAGGGAGACAGGAAAGTGAACATCATTTCTAAGGATAACTTTGGTAGTGATAGCCATTACAATGCCTTGAATTGCAGGAAAATAAAACATCATTGGAGTGCGTGAATTAATTGTACACTAGGTTATGCAGAGTAGAGGTGAGGATGTTCGTTGTTCCATGCTCTTGGGAGTTTGGCTCCGTCCATGGTTGAGAGTTTGAAAGTTCCATCGCCGAGCTTCCGCTGTATGGGCATGGGCCTCCCTGACGAGGATCCAGGCCTACAGGTGAACAGAAGGCCCGTTTGAAGTCGAGGCTATTGATGTACGTTCGAGTGGGCCTTTGGCTAAGCTTCCAGTCATGCCTCCAAGTGGCTGTAGAATTAGTTGGAGGAGGATGGTTGTGATACAGCAAAGAGGATGTGTGTCTTGGAGAAGGGGCCTTGCTTCTTGTTTTCAATATTTTATGTAGGCCTATATATATTGGCCGGAATGAGGCATCTATCCGTGAATGGACGGTTCTGTTTGAATTGCAATGGTAATGACTATTGGAAAGGTTGCGACTCTTTACCCACAGACAATTCCGTTGGCAATTGTGCTCAAGGTCCTATTTTTTAACCTTTAAACATTAATGCGTATGCTTTTTTTATGCTATTGAATCATCTCTCTCGCCCCCTCTTTTTTTTATATGGGCGAGATGATGGTGTTAATGAGTCTATGGCCGATATATCCAATGATAACCTCGGGGATTGTTGTATCGTAGACGATGGTCATGGGGATGGTAGAGGACTGGAATTCTCGGGCTCGCTTCTGAATGTTCTTCTGGCACTGCTTCCCAGCGTGCCCCCTGCTGATCGGAAGTGTCGCATGGAGGACAAAGAGGGGCCATGATGCAGCGGAAAGGAGGTGTCCTTTATGGCAAAAGTTCGCTTTTAGTTTATGTTTTGCTTTCAATAAGGGAGGCAGAGGTAGGGAGGAGTTGCAAACTGACATTTCTGATGACAACTTAAGGTCAACTACGCCACAGAAGTTGTAGTTATGGCGAGGTGGGGGGACGATCTTGAGGTATTAGTTGTCGGTCAAGGTCATGTTTAACGGGAAACTTTGATGAGCGCTGAGTAGCTCAGAGATCCCATGCAGTGGGATTCTTTGATGAGCGTTGTGTCCACGGATGCTGTAGAACCGACAATATGCAGTGGAGTCCCTTGGTGTGCTTCTCTGACTTTTAGGTCTTGGCCTTTTGCATGGTTGGTAATTGCAGGTTGCAAGATAGATTTTCTCGGGGGTGTTGATAAGTGTTTGAGACTGAGAGGATATATCTGGCCATTACGGCATGCATCCTGGACTGCATGGACAATCTCTTGGCTAGTTGGTCGGGAGTTAAGATGGTTTAAGGTGGAAGTCGAGAGAACTTGTATAGCGCCAACCTGGATAGGGACGGGAAAGCACTTGCACTTGATGGCATTAGCGGCGTGTGATAAATCCATGTGCCATTCGTGGCAGCTAATGGAGCTTCGAGAATCATGGCCTCTTTAAGCATAGGGTAAGTGTTGGCATGTTGAAGTGCTAGCGCCATTCGGTAATAAGGATAGTCGAAGTGAACGGGTTGTGCCTTGTACAAGTTTTGTAAAGGTCATGGGCGTGCCCCCGTGTTTTCTTCACAACTCCAGTGATTGTGTGGGCGATAATTGGAAGTCAGGCTTTGACCTCATTATAGAGGTCGTGATCTAGTCCAGGACTTTGGGGCCTAGCATGCCTTCTTGGCGGAAGGTATTCCAACTTCGGTTGCATGATTCTATGGAAGTCGGTTGAAGTGAACTTGGGCCCATTTGGACGCTAGAAGCGTAGGCGATAAGTTTGGACTCACAGTAGTTTGAGTCCGCCTAGCGGAGGCTTGAACATCACAGCTGGGGGGTAGCCAGGATGACGCGTTCCATTCCGAATGGCGATTCTGACATTATCGAGATTAAAGGTCGGTCGTGTTGTCATAGGACGCCACCTTTGGCATGTAGAAGCATCAGGGAGATATGCTGAAGGGGGATTTTCTAATGGAACCCATTAGCTTTGGCGGACTTCGGGAGTTCCCTTCTGTCGACGTTTTCTATTGTACACATCCGGCTCTCTCTCTTTTATGTCATGGATGGAATGGTTTTGGTATGGTTGTCGAGTTTGGGTGAGCTGGTGTGCACCCTGGTCCGGGAGGACTCTGGCCCGATGGGCTGCTGGAAGAGTAGGACTGTGGTTCTGAGTAGCAACAAGTGTGCTCTTCCGAGTAGAAGGTTGGTTACTCGGACCCAGTTTGTTACTGTGCTCCTTGACCGTAAGCAATGATGGTTCGATCATCGTCTCATTTCCGTTCTCGTTGATGTCGATGTACGAGTGCTGGAGCGAGCGGCGATTTTTTTAATGAGGTTGATCCTACTTCCTCGACATGGGCCCCTAGCTTCGACAAAAGAAATTTCTGATGCGACGTGCCGTGAGCGGGCACGGTTCTGAGCAAGCCGAAGTAGAATGATGATGCATTGCCTTTTTGAAGTTGGCGCATAAGGTTGATGCTAGCCTTCAATGCCTAGCGCAAGAGCTGCATTCTTATACTCCTATTAATCGTGTGAATCTGCGCTTGAGTCGCTGGAGCTTCGGGGTCAACAAGTGGAAGGAGATCCGTTTCCAGCAGGTCCTCTGCTGCTCGGAGCTTGTGAGAGGAATGTTTCTTATCAGACGTACTGCTCAAGGCACTTCTCGCGGATAAGCTTTTCGATTACGTCTTTGAATTGACGACAATTATTGGTATTGTACCCGTATATGTCATGGTACCGACAATACTTGTCGGTCTTCTTCTCATGATTAGTGGATTCCCTGTTGTATGGTTTCTTGTACTGAAGCGTGTTGCACGTTTGCCGGTAGATTGTTTCCAAGTCTTCATTTAGCAATGTGTAAATCTCGTATGTACGGCGAGAGCTAGGCCTTTTGGGTTCTGTAGAAATCTAGTCGTTGTTGCGGTCGCCTTGCCTACTGTTATTCGTTCTTTGTTTGTAGTGGCCTGCCTCCTTGTCCTTATCAAAGAGCTTCCCTATCTGTTTCCCTTTGATGTTATCACTGATGGTATTCGCATTTGGATTGTTGGGAAGACTGGCCCTAGAGAGTCAGTTTCATCTTGTTTCTTCTTGAGATAAGTATTGCATAAGCTTTTCATAGAAAGCGTCGAGGCTGTTTGGCTGCTTCCGATTGATCCATGCTCCTAATTCGGAAGTAGGAAGGACACCCTTTGCTAGTTGAAAGAGTATGGTGCGAGGGTCCGGATCTTCGACCTCGGCGAGGGCGACGTTGGACCTAGAGAGGTAGCTTTTGAGCGACTCAGCGGGCCCTTGGTATAGGTAGAATAGGCTGAGGGCGTTCTTTGGAGTCATGATATGCATCCTGAATTGCTTGACCAATTCGGTTGGTAATTGGCCGAAGTTGTTAATGGAATCAAGTGGGAGGTGAAAGAACCATAACAAAGCGGTTCCTAATAAGAAGGCTGGGAAGCACTTGCATTTGACCGGATCGTTGCCCTAGCTCGAGTCCATTTTCCATTCATATTGGTTTAGGAAGGTACAGGGGTTGGTTGTGCTGTCATAGAGCAGCATCTGTGGCATGCTGAAGCGTCGCGGCCACTCCGCTTCATTTACCCTTCTTGTGAAGGGGTTGCGCCTAATGTACTCTTCTCATGAATCATGCATGTTTCCTTGCTTCTCCCTCATGATCCTTTGGACCATGTCAGGAAGGTAAATTGGATGGGGACACGCCATCAGGTTCCATGGGTTTTGGCGAGGTTCCGTAGTCTCTTCTATGATGGACGTCTGGATCGTCTTCCTCCATGTCATTAACATCTAGAATCGGATCTTGGTAAGGAGCGGGTTGATGCGGATCCTGTTCTGGAAGGGTGCGGGCCGCTGCACTAGCGAGGCCATCATCCTGATTAGCGGATGTTGAGTTGTGTCGAGGAAGAGGTTGGTTGGTAGGACCTGGTCCGTCATTGATAATCAAGCGAGAGTGACCTTGGTACTATGCCGCCTCACTATACGTGACTGTAGTTCGGTCGCCATTGTCGTTCCCATTGCCATTGTCGAGGGCATTGGTATGAGTGGTGATGTTGTTAATGAGATTAAACCTCTTCTTTGATGCAGGCCCCTCGACTTGGAAGAGGAAGTTTCTGAGACAGCTGGTCGAGGTTGAACGTTATTCCGAGCTAGTTGATGTCAAGCGACGATGCGCTGACTTACTTGAAGTTATCGCATAAGGTCGATGTTATTCCTTAATGCTTGGTTGAGCTCGACATCCGTGTTCTCATACCTTTCATTAAGCGCACGGATTTGAGCTTGTGTTGCGGGCGCTTCGGGGTCCACAATAGGAGGGAAGGATTCGTTAGTGGCCGGGATGTTCGCGGGTTGAGGTTGTTGTGATGTCGCGGCCTCAGCTGCGGCTGAAGAGCCGATCATTGCATCCTTTGGTCGCCTTGCCATCATGAGCGGATTCGACAACAGGTTTAGCATGGAACCTTAAACTCGTCGGGGGTCGAGATGACAACGTGCGACAAAGGCACAAAATCCGAGTTTTCTCAGTGAAAGTACCAAATGTTGACGGCAAAAAATGTCGTAAACATCAAAATTTCCCAATTACTAGGAATTATAAATATGGTCACATAGACAAGAACATAAAATAGAACATAAGCAGTTAATAAAACAAAAGATTTATAGTGGTTCGACCTCGGTGAGGGCCTACATCCACTTTGAAGAGTTGTTCGAATTTTATTGATCACTTGAAAGATTACAAGGTTGAGACCCTCTCATTACATTTGTTGACTATGCTACATGAGATTAAATAGTCATATTTGCAAGAAATAGTAAAATGGACAATTTTTCCCTTCTTCTTCCTCAAAAAGGAGATGCCATTAATGAAGCTCTATTGAGGTCTCAAAGCTCAAGAATCTCTCCCTTTTGAAGTGAGGAAGTGGCTAGGTAGGGGTTAGGTAGGAGTAGGTAGAGATGGGGACCAACTACATAAAATTCGCACCTCAGGCCCTCACACCCCGTTTTTTTGTATCTTCCCCAGAGGGTGTGAATTTCGCACCTCAGGGGTGCGAAATTCGTACCTCCTGGGGGCACAAAATTTCGCACCTCGAGGGTACGAAATTTCGCACCTCGAGGGTGCAAAATTTCGCACCTCGAGGGTGCGAAATTTCACACCTCGCGGGAACGAAATTTCGCACCTTGCGGGTTCAAAATTTCGCACCTTGAGGGTACGAAATTTCGCACCTCGCAGGTACGAAATTTCACACCTCGAGGGTACGAATTTTCGCACCTCGTAAGTACGAAATTTCTCACGTCGAGGGTGCAGATTTTGCACCTCTCGGGGTATGAAAATTCTGTTTGAGAGGTGCGAGGTCTGTCATAGTGGCTTGGGGGCTCGAAATCATGGTCGGTGCATCCAGGGATGTCGAGGCCTAGGTTCCGGAATGTGCTAGAGGAGCGGCGCGGTTCGCTGAAGTTGTTGGTTGAATCTTGACTTTGAGCAGATCCTGTAATTTTGGGCAACACATTTGTCGGTGGAAATCGGATGAATCGGGCAGTGCCCACAGTTTCGACCTAACTGGTTAGGTCGATCGCCGCCGGGACTGTGGGGCCCCAGACACCCACCGGCACTGCGCTCGGACCCGCTTGACGGCTCGCCTTCGGCTCGGATGCAGACGGATACTGATGGAGGTTGCGTTCAAGGGATGCGACATCCTGCTAGTGGCCAAACTCGAGTCTTCTGGTACTGGACCCCGGATGATATTGGCGACGCCTTGGGCTATAATATCACGCGATATGTTGAGACGAGCGTGTCCTGTGTACTTTTGGTAATCGGACCAAAAGGCCGGTTAACTAATATACTCGAAGTATAGCCTTACTGTATTAATAATACTTTCTAACCAGTATCCAAAGCTATCATGCCTCTACCACAAATCCAACCTGCGAGTATGTTAAGAGGAGTGGGTCAGAACACAAGTACTGGTGACTGGATTTAAATTATACGCTTTGTAGAATCCTACATACACCATTCAATCATATTTTATTTATTTATTAGGTTACTTGGGTTAATAGCACTCAAGGCTTACTCACACGTCGTACCCATTTACTTCCCAAAGGATTAACCTAATACAGTATATATGTAGCTACCCCTCAATAATAAGGTACCCCCTATGGTACCCCACTTGCACGATCTCGACCATAACACCACCGAAATGATCGCAGTCCCTCATCCCATGCCGGAGTGACATAAGGATCTCAACATAACAATGTTACATTCCATATATATCTATCATTACTACGCTAGGTAAGCGTACGAACTGCCACCGTCGATCGAATCAGATTTCATATCAGTGTAATGCCCTCAAGTCTACCATACACCACACAGAGCCGACATGCATGTATCAAGACTGTCCCACATGTGTATCATCAATTGTAGCACGATGCCTTAACTGCACATACTTTAATGTGCATCAAGTTCCGTGGGAGGGCGATAAAAGAAACACGGAACTCGGTCAGGAGCTTTTCTATATCTGTACAGGCTCGTCTTTAAGAGCATATATATATATATGTTCCTAGGGTCTATTTTCACGGTGGGTATGGCCCCACCTCAGCCCCTCCCTCAACTAGTAAAGACTACAAAAGCAAAACGACTTCCCCTAAAAAAACAATCTAAACTTCCATTTGGCGTCTTCCCTCAACCACTATATCCCGATAATGAAAGGTGAATGGATTATTTGTTTTAGCTATAGTCTTCTCGCATCACATTGGCTGCCGATGACGGGTTTCCGACGATCTGCTATCCTTGTTGGTCATGGCCCTTAGCCTCCCCGTTGAGTCGACCGCCGAATCACCGTGGTGTCACCGCGTCATAGCATTCTGACTGCATAGCCAGTTTTGTAGTCAACGCCTACCCACCTAGTAATTACGTGCAAACCCAACCTCTGCGAGCACAGCCTAAACATCTACCACCACACAGAGGACTAATAGGAGCAACTTATGTATCTCAGAAAGCTACATGCTTCCCCTTTCGGTCCTTCGAAGCCGACAGAATAATCAGATAAATGAGCGCTCCCCTCGTGCCTTATAACACCACGATGATCTACCCCGTTGGGTTATTCACCCTCAAATGTGCGGACTGCTCCAAGTGCCTCACTTTAATATGTTGTTAGACCCTATGTCTAAACATTCTTTTACGCACTCGCCTTACCTAATCAGGTTTTCATTTAACTTGGTTATTCCCATTCACACTGAATTCTTAATCAAGTTACCAAGTTCCTCTTGCTTATTGTATTTTGCTATATAACTTAACCCATTTAAGTTTGTTAATAAGCCCACAACATGTCATTCTCTAGATTGTGGTCCAAGGCCTGTAATCCACAATCCCATTTATATTCTTGTTTGATTACAAGGTTACAATAACATGTTCTACTTAATATGTTATTAAGTATATCTCAATTCATATGCTTTCTTATTAACATATTACTTAACATTTATGATTTAATATAACTTATTTCATTTTATAAGTTTTCCTCATCCTTTTTCATTTAATCATAATCCCATTTTACACCGTTACTACAACTTATCGTTGTTTACTTATTAACATAGTTTTCTTAACTAATGCCCATTAATAAGTTTCTCTACCCATGTATTATAACCTTATGTTATAATTTCCTGTTGTCCCTAGGACAAGTCTAAGCATGTTATTCTTATCAGCGGATTTCATACTTCTAAGTTTACATATTACTTAATTTATAATTAAGTACAACTTCTTATATTACATATATTTCCCCCCTTTTTTCAACTGGTTTCCGGCTTTCCCATTTAATGGTTACTTAATTTACAATTAAGTGTCCCTTATCTCATTTCACCAGTTATCTCATTTCCCTACTAGTTTATTATATCCTAAGTTATAATCTTCACTTGTCCTTAGAAAAAGTCAACCTATTATACAACATTTTCGTTAATGTTATTTATTTATAATAGGTTATTATCATTCCCCGTTTAATCCATTCACTATTGTAATGCATTATTCTTCATTAACTATAATATATATTCCTTATTCTATTATGGAAAACACTTCATGCACATTATCAGTTAGATTTATAGGAAGAATCAGTGATTTATTTTCATAACGTATTCCTATCTAAATTCGTGGTGGTAAGTAATTTATTTTCTCTTTCTTACTTTATTCACTGTCGCTTACTTGCAACTATGTTCTCTGAAATAGATCATTTAGGGAAATACATCACTTTTCCTTCGCGTCAAGCTAACTCAGTCCATTACATCCCTTCCTTTCTTGTTCTCTGAGTTAGACATTTAATTACCATCATTGCCATTTATTTATATCTTGTTATATACATACATATATATATATATATATGCACTAGACCTCTCATATTAAACCTACACTTGTGGATGCTGGATTTGCCGGGTAGGTTCGGGCAGAATTCTACCATAAGTTGACTTAACCTCGTGTCGTAGCACCATTATATGTTTTAATTATGCACTTAGACCCCTCACGTTACATTTACCACTTGTGAATGCTGGATATGCCGGGCGGTTCCAGGCAGACTTCTTTCACAAGTGCAATCTAACCTCGTGTCTAAGAGCGTTACAGTGTCAAATTACTGTGAATTTAGGTATGTTCGTTCCTTAACAATTATTCATATTTCACTTAAATTTTAGGCATAAACTACTTTTCATATGCTTACTGTAATCTAATTTATGTGTTATGCCTCTATTTTGTCACACGTCCTTTTTAACATGTGTTTAATTCTATTTTGACATGTAAACATTTAATTGGGTAATTATTCAAATCCAACAAGTTAAACATGTCTTTTACTCAATAATATGCCACAAGTGAATCATAAAATTATAACAACAATAGTCATTGCCCATATTTAACATGTTTATTCATTGTGTAACCATTCCAACACTTTAATTGATTCAACGTATGAGTTATTCATTAACATATCAACTTGTTGTAATAATAATTTATAATTAATTTGGCAATTACACAATTAATAAAAAAAAGGAAGCTAAATGATAATATATTATTATCTAAAGGCTATAGCTTAAACCTACTCACCTTGTAAGCTTTCCAAATCCTGGATCTGGTCCAGATCTAATCTTCCATGGTTTTCCCCTAATTAGATTCGGACCCTAACAACCATGGATTGACTAATTTTACGAAAAGTGAAAGGAGAGAAAGAAAAGAGAATTGAAATAGACCAGATTTAGAAAATTACCTCACTTCGATAAGACATCTGAACACCTATTTACGAACACACGTTCCTTTCCTTCAGATCTGGATTCAAAAAAATTTCCTAAACTAATAATCTTAATTTTCTGAATAGATTTGAGGAGAGGGAAAGGAATGGCGGAGATTCAGCGTAGCCTCAGAAATATGAGACTTTGGGTAGGCTATATAGGCGTATTTATAGGTGTTCAACAACGTATTTGCTCAAGAAATGAGTCCACGTTCACAAAACCGAATTCTGCCCAGATCTGTATGGGGGTCGACCCCCCCTTTGGGTGTCGACCCTAAAGAGCCTGGGTCGACCCTTGTGTAACAACCCGAAAAATCTAAGCCAGTTTAAAAATTTTAAATTGGCTATTTTAGTGGATTTTAAAGATTTAAAATAAAATGTTTTAAATAATAATGACGAAAAGTGTGTTTGAATCAATATTTGAAAATAAATATAATTAATTTAAATTATAAACAAGGCCTGAAATGGCGCGACAGTTTCAAAATTTGAATTCAAACTTTGACTGATTGTACCGGGTGCAAAATAAAACGGATTTGAGTAAAACCAAAAATATTTAAATTTGTTAGTGAATATCTTTCTAACGAATCTGAAAAATCGAAGTTTCATAGCGGGAGTCAAAAGTTATGGCCAAATGAATTTTCAAAAAGGTCGTTGTAGAATTTATATAGCCCATGAAAATAGACATTTTGCAAACGACCTCAGAATTCGACGAAACCACTTTTGTTGGACCCGGGATGTGAAATTATTGCTAGGTTTCAAATTCCATAATTATTGAAGTTAATATGTGAGTGTGGCGAAGGAAAATGGGTTTGGTCAATTATAGTTAAATTGGATCGACCAGTAAATGGCCATTTTTCAAACGGTCCCAGAATTCGACAAAACTAGATTTGTTGGGATTGTATCATCAAAACATAGCTAGATTTATTTTTCGGGAATTTTTAGAATCAGTATGTGGCCCCGGCAAATTGAAATGTACGTTCAAAGCAAATATTGAATGTTTTATATTTTAATTTGAAGAGAAACAGACCGAAACAGTTGAATGGGCCTATGAAACATAACCCATTGAGTTAGGAATGGGGGTATTTAGCTAGGAATGACGGTCGTTGGGTTTGGGTTGGAGTTCGTTTGAGAAAACACTATTTTTCAATTAAATAAATATTTAAATATATAAATCGACCAATCAGAAAATTCCTTCATAAAATTAAAAAAAATAAAACCATCCGCTTTCTCTCTCCCCTTATAGCGATTAACGGTGGCTCCTCTTCAATCCTTCCCAGCCCGATTCCTCTCAAACCACTCAACGAATTCAAGTGCCACTGTTAAGGATTTTGTAGAGCTTGAGGAGATCTTCAAATCCATACCCGTCCCCCTCCTCGTCTTGTATTTTGGCCGAATCGACCCTCTGAAGAACCGCCGTTCGAGGCCCTCCACCTCCTCCCAGTCGCCGTCGAGTTCATCAGAGGGGGGAACCGCCGGAGCGCCTCTCGGAGATGGAGAACGTGGTGCAACCTGATCGGCCTCACATGCTACTGATCGGAAGAAAATTCGAAACCTAATTTTGAGCATCAAAGCAGGTGACGGCCTGTTTAATTTTCAGGGGTTTTGACGTTCGCAAAGTATGATAATCTTATAAAAATCATATCTTTTTGCTATGTGATCGAAATCCAGTGAAACAAGAGACAGTGGACTTGTGTGGACGTCTTCTACATTTTAGAAGAGACCGGATATTTTTCTGAGCCTTCTGTTATTTTTGGTGGAGTGGAATCCAATGTGAGATTTCTAAATTATAAACGATATGGAAAACAACGATGTATAAATTATATAGTCGATGTATGAGTTATATAAGCGTTGTACACCTCATGTATAAGTGTTGTATAAGTTATATGTTCGATGTATAAGTTATATATGCGTTGTAAAAATTATATATGCGTTGAAATGATTGAAATGAAGTGAAATGTAATTGAAATATATTTATATACGAATATATATATATATATACACATACTCCCCTCGTCCACAGACCATGGACGATATTTTTTGGTTGTGATATTGTTTGGATTATTGGTTGATGTGAAATTTTATGAAAATCATGAATGATTGATTGTGGTTGAAAAATACCTGTTTGTGGTTGAGAATTATTTTGGATGAAACCACATAGGATTAGTTTGTGGAAAAGAAAAATAAATGTGCTCGTCTGCGTACGAATTAGATACATGAAATCCCCATTGTCAAAAACCGCGAGGTTTTAAGGTAGAGCAAGGAGACGTACTAAGGACGGTCCCGGTTTTAACTACCCTGCCGTTATGCTGCCGAAATTTTCAATAATATTCATGTGTTAGAATTATTTTTATGTGTTGAAACTATATTCATGTGTTGAATAGAAATTCGTGTGTTGAAACTATATTCATGTGTTGAATAGAAATTCATGTGTTGGATGAAATTCATGTGTTGAATAAATTCTTTGAAATATAAAAATAATATTTTTACCTTATATATGAACCATATAAAATAATCGTGTTTTGAAATAAATTGTTATAAAATAAAAATCACATTTTTATTATATATATAAACTATAGAAAATATTCATGTGTTGAACAAAAATTCATGTGTTGAATAGAAATTCATGTATTGAATGAAGCTCATGTGTTGAATGAATTCTTTGAAAAATAAAAATCACATTTTTATTATATATATCAACTATAGAAAATAGTCATGTGTTAAATAAAGGACTAAAATGATAAAAATCATATTTTTATCATATGTGTGAAGTCAAAAACATTCATGTGTTGAATATATAGATTGAACAATAAAATCTACATTTTTATTGTGAATATGAAGTGCTAAAAATATTCATGTGTTGAATAAACATTTTTGATGATAAAAATATCATTTTATCAAATATATGAAATGAATATAGTTTTGAAATCGAAGAAAGAATTGAATTTATATATAATTATATAAATATAATTAAAATAAATCGAAAAATGAAGCTACAGTTCGTGTTGTGAAACCGTGATTTCAAATGATTAGTGTGGGAGATCCGACCATCGGATTTTCCCGAAACCGAAACCGTTGGGTTCGCTTTGGAAATATCTTTCAACGACACCCACTTTGTGAAGATCCAACGATTGGATTGTCTGGAATGTTAATTCAAATCAAAAGAAAAACAGCGCCAGAATCGATTATATATATATAATTAAATTAAATCGAATAATGACGCTGTAGTTCGTATTTTGAATTCGTAACTTCAAACGATTGTACCGGGAGATCCGACCGTCGGATTTTCCCAAAACTGAAACCGTTGGATTTGTTTTGAAAAGAACTTCCTAATGATATAAAATTTTGAAGATCCAACGGTTATATTTTTGGATATGTGCAAATCAAATCTGAAGAAAAACAGCGCCATGGCCGCGTTATGGCCTGAAGCGTCGTTTGAGTGAATTGACTATTTTTAAATAAATAAAAATAGCGATAATTCGTGATAAAATATTATAAACGATATGGAATAGAAATAAACTGAATTTGCTCGGTTTATGTGATATTTGATGGTTGAATGTGTTTGGCGTGAAAATTACATTAAAGAACCGAATTAGTGATATCGAATAATTTAACCATTGAAATGAATTGATTTGAAATTCTAAATATACATGAATTATTTGAAAAGGCCGAGTTGATTCTCATTTCAAATAATTGATCGACGATTGAAAGTCAAAGATATGAAGACGGTGCAAGACCGATGATCTTCACGTCGAATGGAGGGGTGCTACTGATGCTCATGATAGGAGTAGCTACCTTGAAGGAGCTGAAGTAGTAGCCGTCCGAACGTACATGTTGATTGTACGGATATGCGAGGTATTGAGGGCCTCTGGTTTCGTTCAGACCCAGAACGAACTTGTAAATGGACTGTGTGTCTGACATTGGATTTTGTTCTGTGCTGATTGATCTCTATTAAATATATATCTGTTTGGCGGCGGAGAATTTATTCTCTTTCTTAACGCCATTCTCTGAGAGGTACGAGCTCAGAGGTTGTATATCGATAGAAATCAGTCGCATGGAGTGAATTGCCTATATGGCATGCCTAAGTGGCAGATGATCAAGGCTTCTATTGAAAAGCAAAGTTTTGTGGTTGATGATCAAAGCACGGCCTGTGTGGCATAGATTTGTGTATAGCGTTGTTTCGCAAGCCCCATACCCCGGTATGAGCCAGAAACGGGAGAAGGACTTCAGGGAGGACATGCATTTCCTTCTAGCTAGCAGTGGTGCTTTGGGTTTTTCACGCCCGGGTATTTTACTTATGTGGATGATGGAAAGCGAGGCCTTGGTTTGCTTTGGTCTATTCGGAGCCGATGGTATGGTCGGATATGAACAGTGATGACCATAGGGCGGGGAAACGCAGTGTTCAGGAATTTTAATCCACATCGGTGGACCGGCCCTGACGATCCAAGGCTTGACTAAGTACTTGCCTAAGACACGGGCTAGAGCTTCTCGAATTCGGTAAGGACGATCCCTTGCCTTGGTTCATGACGGAAAACCGATTTCCAAATACAACATCGTGCGGTTTTGATTGTATACCTATATATGGCGACGTAGTGGTATGGGGCATTAATGCCGTCTATGATTGATACTTATGATTTGATAATTTGTTTTTGAAACATATAAACACTAGTGATAATATCAAATGCTTTTGTTTTATTTGTATCAAGCATATTTTGGCCATTATAAGGTAAAAATCTATCCTCCGGTTTGTGTTGCGTTGTGTGATGGGAACTGAGTCTTATAATGGCTTCATTTTTATAAAAAGCATTGCGAGGTTTAAAAGATTTATTTGTTTTAAAGCACTGGCAATCTAATGGAGTAAACCCGTTCCGCGAAAGCGGCGTGCTCCTGTGATTGGCCATATTATAAAATGTGTTAAGTAGATTTCTCATACCAGTCCCATGATTGACTCGTAGTTTGTTTCACTTGCGAACTCCGGTGCCCCCTTTTCTACACGGGCAGCCTTGTATACAGGTTTTAGCTGGCTCTTTTGAGATACGTGGAGCTAAAGATGGATTCTATCATTTATCTCTTTTTATGTTATTCAACTCCTATTGTACATATTATGTTTGTTTTCCGCTGTAGACATTTATGTATAGCTGAACCGTATTTTGTACTAAGTATGATCCTGTATACTGTGTAACTCTGATTATGTTTATCTAGTGTATTCTATTGTACATTATTTGGTGTATTTGATTATTTCAGTTCTGTTATTATTTGTTTGTGTTATATTTCAAAGATTACCCTTGCCACCGTCTTATGGGGTTTGGGGTCGTCACACCTTGGGTCGACCCAGCGGGTCCCGGGTCGACCCCCAAAATGGGGAGGTTCGGCTATAGGGGCTTCCATTTGCTGGTTTGATTTTTTTTAATATTTTTTATTTGTTTGTATATATATAACTCTCTTGTACGTACAAACTTTTAGGCTTAATAACAGATCATACGATGTTTGTTTTACGCAAACCAGGTGTCTATCTTAACCATAATTTCGAGACGGACGCAATGGCGCGGTCTGTTTTACTCAGTTCTGAATATTTAATTAAGTTATTCTTATTTTATTATCTTAAAAATATGGGGTATTACATTCTCCCACCCTTAGGAAATTACGTCCCTAAAATTTTATGGGCAAAAAATCAATCAACCACACGCATAATATACATCCATCATGTGTGCATCAAATTTTTGCTAACATTGTGCACTTATGCAAAGTGAAGTACAACATAATAATGCATGTATGCCTAAGCGGTACCTCCTATGTGTATGCAAATTTTTTAAAATTCCTTTTAAAAATATGATGCTCACATCCTAAATATACTGGCAATTCTATATGAATGCAATATTTTGAAAACCAAAATACGTTTTCATTTTCCATACTCTTACTGAGTAAGAGCAAAATTCATCCAACTGTTGCATCCATAATCGTACCAACCAACTTTATTTTCGAATTTCAGAAAGATCTAATTTTCTTAATTTAATTTCTTATATAGCAAAAAGGTGGAAAGCGGAAAATTTCACATCTTCCGTTTTTCTTTTATGTAACCTTTTCCAATCGTACTTGGATTTTATGTAGCTATTTACAAAGATACCTATTTTCCTATCCAAGCACAGCCCACATAAGAAATTTTTCGTTTGTTACTGATTCTCTTTTTCATCTTATCTTGGAAATTTTTACTCTTATTCATCTTTTCTCGCAATTTATCATGTTTGTTGCTTTACTGAATTTGTTGTTTCCTTTAAAATTGTACCATTTCTCTTTCCTTAGCTTATTTAATCATCTGATCTTGGTTTAAATTCAAATAAGCTTCTGGTCTTTTAGCTAAATAGGAGAACAAACACCCTACACAACTACTACTAAGGGCCAAGAATCTCGAGACTATATCCCCCTCAGACAAAAAAGTCCAGACTATGGGATCCACAACAGGTTTAGGTGTCACCCTAGCCACCCAACAAGAACAAAATAACGGAACGATCCTAACAGAAATGTAGGAACAGGTTTTACTCCTAACAGGAAAATTAGCAACAGGATCTAAACACTTACTTTCCCTTTTTACTATCTAGTAGTCACCACTAGTCCTAGTTGTGTAACAATAATTATCTCAAGCAACACTCTAGACTTTTCAATGCTTACGCATTCTATAGGAACTAACTATTATTCCAAGATAATTCTCGCTATCTGCTTCATAGCCTCAAAACTTTTTTGTCTTCCCTACGCACTAATCCTCACCTACTCCATACTTTTAAAACATGGTTTGGACTTTTTCATTTAAACTTTCTTCCAAAAATTTAAAAATGTCAAAACTTTATTTTCGTCATCAAAACTTGTTTTTGCCAAACCATAAAAACATGTCGTCATAAAAAAAATGTAAATCATTTTTTTTTTCAAATCACAAAAAATGGAATAGATAAGGATAACTATTTTCTCAATCGGGTTTATGACTTTTTCTTTCCTATAAGGTCAGTCCAGTCTCTTACTACAAGGTGCAACCATCTACTCTATGCTCGTTTTCTACAACTTACTTTGCCCACCCAACAAAATTATCTTGTTAAACAATTTATCAAAAACGATTGTCATATGAATAGAGACTTCAAAACTTTATTTATTAAAAATTCTTATATGAAATATAACAAGAAAATTAGCGAGCTATACATGCTCTATAATATGCACCTTTTACTGAGAGAATTTTTACTTTAGATAAAGATTCCATAATAAAATCACTATTTACAAAATATACCCCATTTTACTTTAAAACTGAATATGTACTTCTTTACATATATAAAACTATATCTTTTAAGATTTAAACTTGAAAACACCATAGACCATTTTCCCAAAACTTTTTAAAACTTAAATTTCTTAAAAGTTAACAATTGGGTTAGACTCAAAGCGGGTTTCCAATTTATAGGCTTTCCTAGACACTCGCAAGGTCAATTTTCTCAATTATATATATTCCTAATCCATTTTCCGCTTTTAGACCTTTTTCAATGTATAGGGTTTTACCGCCAAACCCACTAATTTAAAATACTAATCATATTGGATTCTCCTTTCTCTATTTCAAAATATATTGTTCACTTCTCACCCAAATTTCCTAAGGGTCTCAAATTTCCATATTCATTCCTTTAGTATACAAAACAAACATCCCATTTCTCACCATATTATAATCTTTCTATTTAGTGGGTTTCCCTCTGGATCTAGATATATATATATATATAATATTTATATTTTTAAAAATACAAATATGTTCACTCACTGTTTGTACAGGATTTCTAAACCTAAGCTCAGATACCAGATATAACAACCCAAATACAGATAGACTGAATTTTTTTCAAAATTCCAGTCTATCGAAACTCAAGTTGTTGTGCTCCGGTATCCTGCAGAAAAGACAGGGACATAAAATACGTCAGAGTTCAGAAAATATCTCACAGCAGAATGGATAAAATATAATATACTCAAAGTATAGCCTTACCATACTAATAATACTATCTAAACCGCATCCAAAGCTATCATGCCTCTGCCACAAATCTAACCTGCAAGTATGTTATGAGGAGGGGGTCAGAACACAATATCTGTTGACTGGAATTAAATTATACACTTTGGATAATCCTACATACACCGTTCAAACATATTTTCTTATTTATTAGGTTACTTGGGCTAACAGCACTCAAGGCTTACACACACGTCGTACCCATTTACTTCCTAGTGGATTAACCTAATACAATATATATGTAGCTACCCCTCAATATTAAGGAACCCCCCATGGTACCCCACTTGCACGGTCTTCGCCATAACACCACCAAAATGATCGCAGTCCCTCATCATATGCCGGTGTGTCGTAAGGATCTCAATATAACAATGTTACGTTCCACATATATCTATCATTACTATGCTACGTAAGTGTACGGACTTCCACCGTCGATCGAATCAGATTTCATATCAGAGTAATGCCCTCTAGTCTACGATACACCACCCAGAGCCGACATGCATGTATCTAAACTGTCCCACATATGTATTGTAAAGTGTAGCTCGATGCCTTAACCGCACGTCCTCTAATGTCCAGCAAGTCCCGTGGCAGGGTGATACAAGAAACACGGAACTCGGTCGGGAGCTTTTCCATATCTGTATAGGTCCGTCTTTAAGAGCCTCTATATATAGATATTCCTAGGGTCTTTTTTCACGGTGACTATGGCCCCACCTCGGCCCTTTCCTCAACTAGTAAAGACTACAAGAACTAAACGACTGTCCCAAAAAAACAATCTAAACATCCATTTGGCATCTTCCCTCAACCACCGTACACCGATAATGAAAGGTGAATGGTCTATTAGTTTTAGCTCTAGTCTTTTCGAGTCCCACTGGCTGCCGATGAGGGGTATCCAACGATCTACTATCCTTGTTGGTCGTGACCCTTCGCCTCCCCGTTGAGGCGACCGCCAAATCACAGTGGCGTCACCGCGTCACGGCATTCTAACTGCATAGCTACTTTTGCAGTCAAGGCCCACCCACCTAGTAGTTACGCGCAGACCCAACCTCTGCGACCATAACCTAAACATCTGCCACCACACAAAGGACTACTAGGAGCACCTTACGTTTCTCAGGAAGACGCGTGCTTTCCCTTCCAGTCCTTCTGAGCCGACAGAATAATCAGATAAATGTGCGCTCCCCTCATGCCTTATAACACCACAATGATCTACCCCGTTGGGTTATTCACCCTCAAACGTGCATACTGGTCCAAGTGCCTCACTTTAATATGTTGTTAGACCCTATGTCTAAACATATGGTTATGCGCTCGTCTTAACTAATTGGGTTTTCATTTAACTTGGTTATTCTCATTCACATTGAATTCTTAATCAAGTTACCAAATTCCTCTTGCTTATTAATTTCAGTTGTATAACTTAACCCATTTAAGTTTATTAATAAGCCCACAACATATTATTCTCTAGATTGTGGTCCAAGGCCTGTAATCCAGACCCCCTTTTATATTCTCATTTGATTTCAAGATTACAATAACATGTTCTACTTAATATGTTATTAAGTATATCTCAATTTACCTGTTTTCGAATTAACATGCCACTTACCATTTATGATTAAATATAACTTGTTTCATTTTATAAGTTTTCCTAATCCTTTCTCATTTAATCATAATCTCATTTTACACCGTTACTACAACTTATCGTTGTTTACTTATTAACTTAGTTCTCTTAACTAAGGCCCAATAATAAGTTTCTATACCCATGTATTATAATCTTATGTTATAATTTCCTCTTGTCGCTAAGATAAGTCCAAACATGTTATTCTTATCAGCGGGTTTTAGACTTTCAAGTTTACAGATTACTTAATTTATAATTAAGTACAACTTCTTATATTTCATATATTTCCCCCTTTTTTCAACTGGTTTTTGGCTTCCCCATTTACTGATTACTTAATTTACAATTAAGTGTCCCTTATCTCATTTCACCAATTATCCCATTTCCCTACTAGTTTATTATAACCTAAGTTATAATCTTCACTTGTCCTTAGGACAAGTCTACCTATTATACAACATTTTCATTATTGATATTTATTTATAGTAGGTTATTATCATTTCCGTTTAAAGCGTTTACTGTTGCAATGCATTATTCTTCGTTTACTATAATGTATATTCCTTATTTTATTAAGTAAAACACTTCGTGCACCTTATCAATATGATTTATAGAAGGATTCAGTGATTTATTTTCATAACGTGTTACCATCTAAATTCGTGGTGGCAAGTAATTTCTTTCCACTTTCTTACTTTATTCACTGTGGCTTAATTGCAACCACATTCTCAGAAATATATCATTTAGGGAAATACATCACTTTTCCTTCGCATCACACTAACTCAGTCCATTACATCCCTTCCTTTCTTATTTTCTGAGTTAGACATTTAATTAACATCATTGCCATTTTTTCATATCTTGTTATATATATATATATATATATATATATATATATATGCACTAGACCTCTCACATTAAGCCTACACTTGTGGACGTTGGATTAACATCTCAACTTGTTATAACAATAATTTATAATTAATCTGGCAATTTGACAATTAATAAAAATGGGAATGCTAAACGATAACATATTTCATTTGTGGCGGGTCCGGGCAGACTTCTACCACAAGTTGACTTAACCTCGTATCTTAGCACCACTACATGTTTTAATTATGCACTTAGACCCCTCACATTAGATTTACCACTTGTGAATGCCGGATATGCAGGGCGGTTCTGGGCAGACTTCTATCACAAGTGCAATCTAACCTCGTGTCTAAGAGCGTTATGGTGTCAAATTATTGTGAATCTAGGCATGTTCGTTCTTTAACAATTATTCCTATTTCATGTAAATTTCAGGCATAATCTCCTTTTCATATGTTTACTGTAATCTAATTTACATGTCATCAAATTATGTCTCTATTTTGTCACATGTTCTTAACATGTATTTAATTCTATTTTGACATGTAAACATTTAGTCGAGTAATTATTCAAATCTAATAAGTTAAACATGTCGTTTACTCAATAATGTGCCACAAGTGAATCATACAATTATAACAACAATAGTCATTGCCTATATTCAAACAAGTTTATTTAACATGCAATCATTCCAACACTTTAACTGATTCAACGTATCAATTATTAATATTAACATCTCAACTTGTTATAACAATAGTTTATAATTAATCTGGCAATTTCACAATTAATAAAAAGGGGGATGCTAAACGATAACATATTATTATCTAAAGGCTATAGCTTAAACCTACTCACCTTATAAGATTTCCAAATCCTGGATCTAGTCCAGATCTAATCTTTCATGGTTTTCCCCTAATTGGATTCAAAACCTAACAACTATTGATTGACTATTTTTACTAAAAGAAAATAGAGAGAATTGAAGTTGACCAGATCTAGAAAATTATCTCACTTCGATAAGAGATCTGAACGCCTATTTACAAACACGTCCTTTCCTTTAGATCTGGATTCAGATTTTTTCCTAAACTAATATTCTTAATTTTCTTAATAGATCTGAGGAGAGGGAAAGGAATGTCGGAGCTTCAGTGTAGCCTCGGAAATATGAGACTTTGGGTAGGCTCTATAGGCTTATTTGTAGGTGTTCGGCAACGAATTCGATCAAGAAATGAGTATACGTTCACAAAACTGAATTCTTCCCAGATTTGTATCGGGGTCGACCCACCTCCTTTGGGTGTCGACCCCGAGATCGACCCATGGGTCTACCCCAAAGAGCCTGGGTCGACCCAGTGGGACTCGAGTCCACCCAGCGGGCCTCGAGTCGACCCAACGGGTCTCGGTCGACCCCCACAATGGGGCGGTTTGGCTATAAGGGCTTCTTTTCGCTAGTTTTGAATTTTTTTTGATTTTTTTAATATTTTTATTTGTTTGTATATATATAACTCTCTTGCGCATATACAAACTTCTAGGCTTAATAACTTCTTCATATGACATCCGTTTTGCGCAAACAGGTGTCTAACTTAACCAGAATTTCGAGACGGATGCAATGGGGTAGTGCATTTTACTCAGTCATGAATATTTAATTATGTTATTCTTATTTTATTATCTTAAAAATATGGGGTGTTACATTAGTCATGTAAAGTACATGTTGTTGCATGGTCTTGGTATCATCTTAGCGGGTAGTAGTTAGTTTAGCCATGAGTTTCCCAGCAATAGCTTTGTCGCTAGGCTTAAAGCATTTAGTGATTATCTTTAAGTATTCCTTAATAGTTAAGGTTTCATTTTCCGGAATAGAAGACTTAATGTTGGATGTAGTGGTTAGATGTTGAAACTTCAGACATAGTTTATTGGCTTTAGTCCATGCATCATGGGCAAGTTTCATACCCTCTGTGGACACAGCCGTAAGATCAATGGGTTTATCCATAGACAAATCTAAGTCTATCTTTAGTACACCTAAGAAGAACTCAACATGTTCTTTACACTTATTGCAATTATTTTCATTTACTTCAGGAACTGAGTTGATAAAGGAAGTAAGTTAGGTAGTTTGAGGAACTACAATATTGGAACGATCTCACAACAGTCAAATTTTGGATTATATATATATAACACATTCATGACTAAGGTTTAAACATAAATAAGTGACTTATGGCTTATAATTAAACAAGTATGGTATCTATGGATATCCTATACATGCTCAATCACATAATTAAGTCATCTACTTAATGGCTATTTTTACTTATGAAGCATAGTCTACTGTAGGTAAAACATTATGCTAAGAATTTAAACAACAATAAAATTACTTAGTGTAACACCCCACGTCCATTAATGTCACTCACAAAGGGAATGCATTAACTTCCATGGAGGTTATAAGTGAATATAGAACAGAAAAATTACAACAAGACATAATAAATAGTACTTGGAAATCTAAAACTTCATTTTATTGCAGCGGAAATTAAACATGTTTGTTACATCATAAAACCATAGATCATAACCAAGTACAACATCCATCTTTATAAAAACAAAATACATAATCCCATTACATAAATAGCCATTAAAAAGATAACAAGCTGGACTTTACTTCAACGGTCCAAGCTTTCCAAAGAGAGATGAAGCAATTCAATCAAACTCCACTAGAGCTGGGCCCAACCTGAGGACCTGGAGGGGGAAAAAGGATAGAAATAGAGGGGGTCAGACATAAAGTATGGCGAGTATGATAATTCTAACAATACTATTATCAAAATAACTAGACTAAGGCATAAGATGGAAGACAAGTAAATGTCTATGAACTCTTAGGAAGATAAAGATAGCGTTTAAGATAACGTTAAAGATAACGGTAAAGGCACACCTAATTACTAACGAATGATTACTACACTGCATCGCACATTACTACACTGCACCACACCAGTCACCCTATTGTTTGATCCCACTTGCTTCACACAGAAACTTTATAAATAGCCTTACGTACCCCTAGCTGACTACATAGGTGTCGTCTGCCCATATCTCCACTAGGTGTACCCCACTACCCACTTTCGATCGGCTCCCTACTCGTAGATACCCGTGCTGGCCCCACAGTGGGGTGTATCACTCCCCTAAAGTGGCAACTCGATACAACTTGAGAATGCACGACTTATACCTACACGATGCAACAACGTCTTACCTACCAGCCCGGGTCCACACACGCATACGAAACCCGTTGGACTTGCGTTGCCACCGCTCCCCATTTTGGCCTCTTACCTTCGAACCCAGCATGCGTGTCCCGTCCTCGACTTGGGTCGAGCCCACAAAGATACGTTTGGGATACTGGTCGAAATGAGCCCCCACAAGCTACCCACCTAAGCTTGTCACTAGTATATCCCACTTAACCCTCTTAGTCATGTTCATTTACATGTGTGTTTGGTTAAGTCTTACTAATCGTATTTCACATGCCACTAAGGGCACCCCCTAGATTCCTCATGCCACCCAAGGCACCTACTTAACCCCCATGTCCCACCTTACATGTTTATCTGGTTAAGTATTTCTTAATTCATTCAGGCCATAACCTCATAAAGACCTCTCACATTAGACTGGCATTTATGGCAGCTGGATTTGCCGGGCGGGTCTGGGCAGTCTTACACCATAAAAAAGTCTAACCTTGTATCTTTACAACCGTTATGCTTTAGTTTAGGCCTAGGACCTCTCACATTGGGCTGATATTTGTGACCACTGGATTTACCGGGCGGGTCCGGGCGGGTTTACGTCACAAACGAGTCTAACCTCGTGTCCTAAACATTGATTAACACTTAAAATCTTTTACCCTAGTTTTAATAATTCCCTATTCAAATTATTAATTAAGTCAACTTTTAATGATGTCCATAATTGACTCAATTATGGCCATCCACTTATGGCATGCAAAATCATATCAATTGCACCCCAACTTTTTAATATTAAATCCTTAATATTACCCCTACCCCACGTTTATACTTTCGCTTATTCAACGCATAATATAGGCTAGACTTGTATAGTCTAACACCTAGCACAAAGATAAATTATCACAACATATAGACAATTAAAATAAATCTAATCATAATAGGGGTGAAACTTGCATAAACTACACATGTTAAGGATCAAAAGGTGTCAACTTGTTAAATGTCTCAATTTATATGATATGATCATAGCCCAAATCTATACATAAACTTGCATATGGGGTTTTTAGGCAACATAATGATGGTGTGAACTAGCATAGGATATCACATATGTCATAGCATAATTCTAGATGTCATAATAGATGTCTTGGTACATGTTCATAACTTTTCTAATCAATCTAACTTGCATATGTGACTTGTCATATAGATCAACATAACCCAAACATGATGATTTAATTAATATGAACTAACTAGCATAGATGGTAACATCATGGCCTTTTTAACATGTATGATTCATCACAACTTAGCATAGAAACTTTCAACATACATAACATCATCATAGCATGATTTACAACATGTAAGATATCATCATCACATAACATTGGATTTACAATATACATGATAGCGAAAGGGGTTTACAACAACATATATGATAATTCATATCATCTACTCATAATCCATTCATAATTCAACCTAATTAAAATGATAATAATCTTGTTAAGATCATCATACTCACAATTTAGAGAAGAAAAGAGAGAGTTTTTCTTTGCTTTAGGGTTGAGAGAATTAGAATTGAATTTGCTTTTCTTCTTTCTTAGTTGGCGGCGGCTCCATTGATTTCCATGGCGATGGTATGACGGTAACTATTCTATTTTAATTAGGTTTAGGGTTAGCATTAGGATGTATTTATAGGTGTAGGAAGTTATTTAGGACCATTAGAATAACCCTGAACCATGAGAACCAATCAAATGTAAAATCGGCATTTGAGCGAATCGGCCCACGGGTTGACAGCCAAACACCCTGGATTAACCCCTAGTCGAGCCAGCGGAGCTCGGGTCGACCTCAAAAATGGGCCAGTTCGGTTATTTCCTCTCCCAATTCGCTGTTTTGAACTTTTTCGCATTTTTTTTTAATTTTTATATATAAATATATATATATATCAATATATATATATTTCTCTGCGCAACCCATTTCATTTAATTCTTTTCTAAAAATTAAGTATACTTTAATTTGTGAATTTTAATGTTATAAAATTACGGGGTGTTACATTCTCCCCTCCTTAAAGGATTTCGTCCCCGAAATCTCCAAGTCAAGAAGAATGTATATCCTACCATCTAATCGTCCATCTACTCAACCATCAAACACCAGCATCCATTGTCCTTAAAAGACTTCTAATGGTTTAATGTTTATGTGCACAGTGTGTGTATATGTCCATATCTAATGCAAAATTAGGCGGTCTACTGATTCAGTCGACCTCCTTAGTGCAATTCATGATAGTGCCATGCGTCCAATATGTATGCAAAAGATTCCTAATGATACATATTAATTCTATATGCGTGCACAACCATCCACCCAAATGCAGCAACTATATGATAATACAACCATTATACATCCATTTTACTAAATACATCCATATATATGCAATATGCAATATGAAGTGACTGAGCCGATCTGGTGCCTAACAGTGTGTGTATATGCATCCACGAGCAACCACTAGCAACCACTAGCAAACACTTGCATCCACTTTGCATCCACCATACATAACATGTCTCAAACACATGTTTCAACCATAGGATTATCCTAACTAAAGGTCAAAGATACTAGCGAGAGGATATACTAAAGATAAGATAAGTACAAGCTAAGCGATAAAGGAGAAATTAAAGGACATACCCTCAAAAAGAAAAGGGTATCGTGAACGCATCTTCTCTTCCGTCTCCCAAGTAGCGTTGCTCTCATCATCTACCCATTGCACTTTGACTAGTCTGACCTCTCGATTCCTCAACCTCTTGATCTCCGACCCAAGAATGCACGTAGGAGCTCGTCGAATTGTCGCATCACGCTCTATCTCCACCTCTCTAAGCAAGCTCGGCTCTACCACTTCCGCGGTCTCGTGCAAGCACTTCCTCAAATGTGACACATGGAATACGTCGTGTACACCACTAAGTCTCTCAGGCAACTCCACTCTATATGCCATCTATCCAATTTTCTCCTTAATAGGAAACGACCCTACAAACCTTGGTGCTAATTTCCCAACGGACCCAAAGCGAACAACGTTTCGTAATGGAGACACTTTGACAAGGACCATGTCCCCAACTTCAAACTCGAGAACTGTCCTCCTCTTATCCGCATAAGATTTTTGCCTATCTTGCGCAGCTTTCATCCTCCTTCGAATCAAGTCGATCTTCTCCGAAGTCTCCCTAATCATATCGGGCCCAAGTAAGATCTTATCCGTAGATTCCCACCAACATGTAGGTGAATGACAAGGTCGTCTATATAGAGCTTCGAATGGTGCCATACCAATGCTGGACTGAAAGCTGTTATTATATGCGAACTCCACCAATGGAAGATGCTCTTCCCACGTACCCCCAAAGTCTAGGATACATAGCCTCAATAGATCCTCTAGAATGCGATTCACCCTCTCAGTCTGGCCGTCCGTCTGAGGATGATATGCGGTGCTCAAACATAACTGAGTCCCTACCGCCTCTTGTAAGCTTCTCCAAAATTCACTAGTGAAAATAGGATCGCGGTCGCTCACTATGCTAGAAGGAACACCGTGCAACCGAACTATCTCTCGAACGTATACAGAAGCTAACCATGGAGCAGTCCTCTTACTCTTCACGGGAATAAAATGGGCGCTCTTAGTAAGTCTATCTACTATAACCCAAATTCCCGTATTACCCTTCCTCGATCGCGGTAATCCATCCACAAAATCCATCGAGATGCTTTCCCATTTCCATAGTGGAACCTCCAATGGGTGAAGCAACCCACCGGGTTTCTTTTGCTCCGCTTTTACTTGTTGGCACACCAAGCATCTAGCGACATACTCGGCCACGTCTTTCTTCATGTCGGCCCAAAAGTAAACTCTCTTCATGTCTTTGTACATCTTGTCCCCGCCGGGATGAATGGTCATCTTCGAACGATGTGCTTCGTCAAGAATAGTCTTCCTTAGGTCATCGTCTTTTGGTACACAAAGTTTACCATCCCTACGTAACCAACCCTTATCATCTAGGGTATACCTACGGAGATAGCTTGATGACTCCTTTCCTTTGAGCTTTTCTACTAACTCAACTAACTGTGGGTCATCTCGCCGTGCCTCGCCAATCCGTCCCAAAAGCGTAGGTCTGACCTCCAAGGATGCTAGCAAACCGGGTACGAAGTCAACGGAAGGTCTAAAGTCAAACATCGAAATGAATTCTAAACTTTTCCGCTCAACAAACAAAGGACTTAAGGATAATCTTTTTCTACTTAAGGTATCGGCCACCACGTTACCCTTGCCAGGGGTATATGCTATCTCAAAGTCGTAGGACGCTAATAACTCCATCCACCTTTGCTGCCTTAAGTTCAAGTCCTTTTGAGAGAATAGTTATTTTAAAGACTTGTGGTCAGTGAATAATTCGAATTTCTCGCCAAGAAGATAATGACGCCAAGACTTAAGCGCGAAAACAATAGCGGCTAATTCTAGGTCATGTGTGGGGTAATTCTTCTCATGCGCTCTCAACTGCCTTCCACCATAGGCTATTACCCTGCCCTCTTGCATTAAGACTGTGCCTAGTCCTGTCCCACAAGCGTCAGTATAAACGGTAAACGGCTTACTCCCGTCTGGCAATACTAAGACTGGGGCTGAAGTCAAAACTCTCTTCAAACGTTGGAACGCATCATCACAATCTACGTCCCATGTGAAAACTAGGTTCTTCTTCGTCAAGCGTGTCAATGGAGCTGATATCTTTGCGAAGTCTTTGATAAACTTCCTATAGTTGCCAGCCAACCCCAAGAAACTTCTCACTTCGGTAGCATTTTTAGGGACCTTCCAATCTTGGATGGCCACCACCTTCGCGGGATCCACGGCTATCCCTTCTTTGGAAACCACGTGCCCCAAGAACCGTACTTCCTTCCTCCAGAAGTGACACTTAGAAAATTTAGCCTTAAGGCTATGCGCTCATAGGGTCTCCAACACTTCCCTAAGATGTAGGGCATGCTCTTCTTCATCCTTAGAAAAGATCAAGATGTCATCTACAAAGACTACCACGAATTTGTTAAGGTACTCCCTAAACACCCAACTCATCAAATCAACAAAATATGCTGAGGCATTTTTCAAACCAAAGGGCATCACTAGCCATTCATAGAAACCGTCCGGAGTCCTAAAGGCAGTCTTGTCTATGCTATCCTCAGCCACTCTCAACTGATGGAAGCCCAGTGGCTAAGTCCAACTGCGAAAACACTGAGGCGCCAACTAATTGATCGAAGAGATCGTCAATCCTCGGCAGTGGGTGTCTGTTCTTCTTAGTAAGCTTATTAAGTTCTCTATAGTCCACACAAAGTCTAAGGGACCCATCCGCCTTCATGGCAAATACTACTGGAGCACCCCACTCCGATATACTTCGTCTTATGAACCCCTTCTCAAGCAACTCCTTCACTTGCTTACCGAGTTCCCTCCTTTCACGTGGAACCATGTAGCGTACTGGCAAAGAAACTGGTTTCGCATTATCCACAAGATATATTCGAAAATCTATCTCCCGCTTCGGAGGCAAGCCCTTCACCTCCTCAAACACATCCGAATATTCTCGGACCACTCTAACAGATCGTAGATTTTCCTCAGACGTGTCAAGCGATTCTAGATAACTTAGCATAACTGAATTTATGGGATTACAAAAGATTTCGAGAGTGTTGCCAAGGCGAGTCACGAGCCTAACTACTCTCCTTTCACAATCAAGAACGGCCCCATTTCTGGATAACCAATCCATTCCTAAAATTAGCCCATAGCCCGTGAAGCCCAACACATAAGCATCACATCTAAATTCAACGCTAAGTATGGAAATTTTCAAATCCAAATACATCATAGACAAATAAGCTGAGCCCCCAATTGGATTCGAAACAACTAAGGGATCCTCTACTAAACTGGTGTTTAAGTGCAGTGATTCAACTAATGATGTAGAGATAAACGAATGCGATGCGCCCGAATCGAATAAGGTACGGACAGGATGATCAAACAGAAAAACTAAGCTTTCAAGAGAAATGGTTCTACCTCGTTCTTGCAGCGGTGGGACCGCGAGAGCCGGAACTTGTCCCCTTGCCTGCCCTGGTGCCATAAGAGCCTGCACCTGTCCTCCCGAGGTAGCTCCTGCCCTCTGCCCCTTCTTTGGGCAGTCCTTCACAAAATGTCCTGCATCGCCACAATGAAAACAGCCTGTCTTCTTTTTCTTTCGGCAATCCTTGCTGAGATGGCCTGGTGTCCCACAATTAAAACATTTCTTCTTTCCCTTGCCATTATTGTCTTTACCACCCTTCTTGTTTTGCTGTTGTGGTTTCTTCTGATCCCCCTTCTTCTCGGGTGCCTTATCAGCTTTAGCGCTTTTCTCCTCATGCATAAGCGCCATTTCTACTAACTTCTCAAAGATGGCCCCCATAGGGATGTGGGTCATAGCCAACCCTTGCAATGGTTCATTCAAGCCATTCACGAACCTCAGCGCCTTCTTCTCCGGCGTGTTCACTAAGTCCAAGCCAAACCTTGCTAACTGATTAAATTTATTGACATATTCTTTCACTGATGAGCTTCCTTGCTTCAATGTCAAGAACCTTTCCATATATAGATTTTCTTCCGCCCTTGAGAGAAACTTCGCCTCGAACCTACGTCTGAAATCCGCCAAAGAGTCAACAGGACGCTCCCCATTAGTGACCTCCCACCAAAACGAGGCCTCTCCCTTCATCAACCAAGCTGCTAATCGAACTCTCCTCCCTTCTTCTACTTCAAAGATTTCTAGCAATTCTTCCACCTCCTTAAGCCAATCTCTAGCTTCCACAAACGTTTCTGACCCTTGAAATGGTTTTCCACCCATAGCCTTGAATTCCTTTCACGTCTTTGCAAAAGTATCTACGCGAGGAGGAGGAGGAGGAACGGGTGCAACTGGTGGTGGAGGAACATTGGCTGGACCTGCAGCGGCCCTAGCCTCTAATAACATCCTATACCATCCTGGTATCGTTACACCGTCGGGTAGATTAAGATCTTCAGCCATGCTGAAACGAAAAAGGAAAGATTCAGAATGGAGAATTCGAAAGATAAAGATATGGGCTATTGGGGATTATGTTTTTTTTCTTAAAAACTTTTCTCTTTAAATTTCTCATTAAAACATGTTTTTGAAAGCACTTCTTCCAAAAATAATTATTTTTCTAAAGTATTTTTATCTGTTTTGGTAACCTTAAGCTCTAATACCACGTGTAACACCCCACGTCCATTAATGTCACTCACAAAGGGAATGCATTAACTTCCATGGAGGTTATAAGTGAATATAGAACAGAAAAATTACAACAAGACAGATAATAAATAGTACTTGGAAATCTAAAACTTCATTTTATTGCAGCGGAAATTAAACATGTTTGTTACATCATAAAACCATAGATCATAACCAAGTACAATATCCATCTTCATAAAAACAAAATACATAATCCCATTACATAAATAGCCATTAAAAAGATAACAAGCTGGACTTTACTTCAACGGTCCAAGCTTTCCAAAGAGAGATGAAGAAATTCAATCAAACTCCACTAGAGCTGGGCCCAACCTGAGGACCAGGAGGGGGAAAAAGGATAGAAATAGAGGGGGTCAGACATAAAGTCCGGCGAGTATGATGATTCTAACAATACTATTATCAAAATAACTAGACTAAGGCATAAGCTGGAAGACAAGTAAATGTCTATGAACTCTTAGGAAGATAAAGATAGCGTTTAAGATACCGTTAAAGATAACGGTAAATGCACACCTAATTACTAACGAATGATTACTACACTGCACCGCACATTACTACACTGCACGACACCAGTCACCCTATTGTTTGATCCCACTTGCTTCACACAGAAACTTTATAAATAGCCTTACGTACCCCTAGCTGACTACATAGGTGCCGTCTGCCCCTATCTCCACTAGGTGTACCCCACTACCCACTTTCGATCGGCTCCCTACTCGTAGATACCCGTGCTGGCCCCACAGTGGGGTGTGTCACTCCCCTAAAGTGGCAACCCGATACAACTTGAGAATGCACGGCTTATACCTACACGATGCAACAACGTCTTACCTACCAGCCCGGGTCCACACATGCATACGAAACCCGTTGGACTTGCGTTGCCACCGCTCCCCGTTTTGGCCTCTTACAGTCGAACCCAGCATGCGTGTCCCGTCCTCGACTTGGGTCGAGCCCACAAAGATACGTTTGGGATACTGGTCGAAATGGGCCCCCACAAGCTACCCAACTAAGCTTGTCACTAGTATATCCCACTTAACCCTCTTAGTCATGTTCATTTACATGTGTGTTTGGTTAAGTCTTACTAATCGTATTTCACATGCCACTAAGGGCACCCCCTAGATTCCTCATGCCACCCAAGGCACCTACTTAACCCCCATGTCCCACCTTACATGTTTATCTGGTTAAGTATTTCTTAATTCATTTAGGCCATAACCTCATAAAGACCTCTCACATTAGACTGTCATTTATGGCAGCTTGATTTGTCGGGCGTGTCCGGGCAGTCTTACACCATAAAAGAGTCTAACCTCGTGTCTTTACAACCGTTATGCTTTAGTTTAGGCCTAGGACCTCTCACATTGGGCTGACATTTGTGACCACTGGATTTGCCGGGCGGGTCCGGGCAGGTTTACGTCACAAACGAGTCCAACCTCGTGTCCTAAGCATTGATTAACACTTAAAATCTTTTACCCCAGTTTTAATAATTCCCTATTCAAATTATTAATTAAGTCAACTTTTAATGATGTCCATAATTGACTCAATTATGGCCATCCACTTATGGCATGCAAAATCATATCAATTGCACCCCAACTTTTTAATATTAAATCCTTAATATTACCCCTACCCCACGTTTATACGTTCGCTTATTCAACGCATAATATAGGCTAGACTTGTATAGTCTAACACCTAGCACAAAGATAAATTATCACAACATATAGACAATTAAAATAAATCTAATCATAATAGGGGTGAAACTTGCATAATCTGCACATGTTAAGGATCAAAAGGTGTCAACTTGTTAAATGTCTCAATTTATATGATATGATCATAGCCCAAATCTATACATAAACTTGTATATGGGGTTTTTAGGCAACATAATGATGGTGTGAACTAGCATAGGATATCACATATGTCATAGCATAATTCTAGATGTCATAATTGATGTCTTGGTATATGTTCATAACTTTTCTAATCAATCTAACTTGCATATGTGACTTGTCATATAGATCAACATAACCCAAACATGATGATTTAATTAATATGAACTAACTAGCGTAGATGGTAACATCATGGCCTTTTTAACATGTATGATTCATCACAACTTAGCATAGAAACTTTCAACATACATAACATCATCATAGCATGATTTACAACATGTAAGATATCATCATCACATAACATTGGATTTACAATATACATGATAGCAAAAGGGGTTTACAACAACATATATGATAATTCACATCATCAACTCATAATCAATTCATAACTCAACCTAATCAAAATGATAATAATCTTGTTAAGATCATCATACTCACAATTTAGAGAAGAAAAGAGAGAGTTTTGCTTTGCTTTAGGGTTGAGAGAATTAGAATTGAATTTGCTTTTCTTCTTTCTTAGTTGGCGGCGGCTCCATTGATTTCCATGGCGATGGTATGACGGTAACTATTCTATTTTAATTAGGTTTAGGGTTAGCATTAGGATGTATTTATAGGTGTAGGAAGTTATTTAGGACCATTAGATTAACCCTGAACCATGAGAACCAATCAAATGCAAAATCTGCATTTGAGCGAATCGGCCCACGGGTTGACAGCCAAACACCCTTGATTAACCCCTAGTCGACCCAGCGGAGCTCGGGCCGACCTCAAAAATAGGCCGGTTCGGTTATTTCCCCTCCCAATTCACTGTTTTGAACTTTTTCGCATATTTTTTTTAAATTTATATATATATATATATATATATCAATATATATATTTCTCTTTGCAACCCATTTCACTTAATTCTTTTCTAAAAATTAAGTATACTTTAATTTGTGAATTTTAATGTTATAAAATTACGGGGTGTTACACTTATTCTAACATTCAAGACATATTTTGAATCTGCTGTGGCAGATTACAAACAATAATATGAATGTCAAACGATAATGAAATACAATATACATGTATTGAATTGTATCATTGTGGTGATAATCAAAACAATATAATATGAATATTGTATTGCTGAATGTATTGATCCTAAGAAAATACAATATACATGTATAAAATTGTTATCACTATGGTGATAATCAAAGCAATATAATATGAATATTATATTGGCGAAAGTATTAATCTCGATGAATTACAATACCCATGTTCTGAATTGTTATCACTGTGGTGATAATCAAAGCGATATAATATGAATATTGACTTCATTAGGTTATACTTGCCACCAAAAAAGTCACGAAATTTCAAAGTGACAAAATTATAACTATATCCCCATATATTCTAGTCATAGCTATTACAAATTTTGCTTTAAATATGTGGTTATATTCATGACATTCCCTAAATAAGTACAATAACGGATTTCACAAATAACTTATATCTAAATGACATAGAAAATATCATACCAAATAACAGAAATCAGTTATTGTTTCTATTTAGTTTATGCTAACCTATGCATTAAAAATAAATGTATTTTCAATGAGTAAAGTCACAAATATTTATATGATAATAAAATGCATCAAATAATAAATATATGTTTTTCCATTTACTGAATACTCCATCATTAATTTAGTATAACTGAAACAATTAATGAATTTATGACAATTAATTAATTGATTTATTGTCATAACAACCACATTTAACGCAATTGTTATAAAATTTAAATGCAATTGGCCGTTATGTAGATTAAAAAATAATGTAAATTAGTGTCATCAACATTTATTTCAGTGATAAGATGATACAAAAATACTTTAAAGGTGAAAGTTTAACTCTTTTCAACCAAAATTTGACAAAAACATCATACGGAATTTCAATTATCATGAATCATCATTATGGTTGTTGTTGGAAAAGTAGTAAAAAATAAAAAATGCAATCTTGGGGGTCTAAATTATTGAAGAAAAAAGGAAATGTAAAAATTCACACGAGAGTGACGATTGCTCAGAGATCTTGTTGTTTTCAATCAACTATGAAATTTTCTTTCAAAGATATTGCTTGCAGCTTGAATATTGCGTAGATTTTTAGAATACTTATGGATTCTTTTTACACCAAATTATTATATCTTTAGGTAGTCATCTCTATCTTAAATTTGTAAGTGAGATTTTAAAAGGTTGACTACATTTCAAAATTTTTTTTTAAAGAAAATGAAAGTTTGAACTTGTGTGTGATTTATGTATAGGCTGGATAAGTATAATTTACATATCAAATAAGTAAAGATAGAATGTTAAGTTATAAGTATTTGATATGTGGCTTTTGATAATCCTTTTCAATGTTAATTTAAAAAATTTGAAATAGGAAGATCAAATTAATGATACATTGAAATTGAAAAACTGAAATTTATCAACCACAATAAATATCCATATAAAGATCAAATATATATATGTTTACAACTGTAGTTGTTTTGATATGATAGTGTTTCCATTCCTTCTTTTGCGAAACATATTTTCTATTTCTGGAATTCAAAGCAAACCGGTGTAATAAGTATTTCAAACACTTTTCTTCTCACTTAAAAATGTACTTGGTCGTTAAAGTATGTAAGTAATTGGGTATTACCAACTTGCAGTTTATTCACTACGAAACATGCTTTATGGCCTAGTATAAGCTCATTAATTTTTTACTAACTAATTTGAAAAATATAATCTTTTATTTTTTGTATTAGTCGCACTGGTTATAGTATTTTATTTTATCCTAAACATTGAAGAAAATTATTTCACCATAAAATGTTAATTGTCCTACATGTGAACTGCATCGCTTGATGCTTCCTCACCTTATTACCTATGCAGTAAAATTATTTGCCTATTTAAAATAATTTGTGACTACATCTTTAACACATTTTTTATTCCACCAAATGTTTTCATCTATTTCTATAATAGCTTAAAAATGGAGCATCACCAAGATGGCTATTTTCATTACTATTTTCATCCATTTCTACGCTAATTGTTATGAACGTCAACCATATCAAACAACGGAACAAAATTTAAATTTCCAACAGTATAGCCTAATTTAATATAATGCAATGATCAAGAAAATAAATAGAACAAACTCTATATGCTCCTTTTGTTCATGGTAGTATCTAATTAATTTAATCCTTTTTTACTAGATTTTTATTCGTAATTAGCATTTAACTGTTCTTTCCTTCCAAGCTCCCTATTGTGAGATACAACTTAATTTTGTGACGGAAAATAAAAATCCTTTGTTCGATTTGAATTTTTTTAACACTAAGGTTCTGGAAAAAATCCTCCTTTTAATTTTGAATGTTTCCACTTTTAATTAGATTCTACCATTTGAACATCTTAAAAGTTCATTAATATTTTGTATGTAGGCTTTATTGAATCTGCATTGAACTTTATTGAATCAATCATTAAATCTTTTGTTGGTATTTTAATTTTTACCTCCTGTGGAAACATTATAAACCAGAGTGCTATTCCTCGGAGACCTTTTATTTTAAGATGCCAGTGTAATTTAATCTATTCGGCACCAATATGCCAGTGTATTTAATATATTTGGCATTATGAATTTAAGTGCTCTTATTTCGAGATCATCTATGCCACTTCATTTCGTCGGTATTTTACTGTATGCATCGTATGAAAGTATTATTTTTTACATTCTTGAATTATTTAGAACTATGATAATTTTTAGAAATGCATTTTAAAATCTCCAGAATTATAATTTCAACCTTCAAAATTCATAAACAAGTTAAATTCAAATTATTTGACATAAGGATTTTAGGAAGAAGAACCTTTTATTAATTTTGAACATTTATATTTTTAACATTTACTCGACTCTAGCATTTAAACTATTTAGCAATGTTATTAATACTTTTGTTCATACTTCGTTAAGTCTTTGCAATACTCATATTAATTAGAACTCGGATGGTCACCCCCATAGCAATCATATGGTACATATTTAGCATTCATTCTAATATGGTAATTACAAATTTTTTCGTATGCCTCCTTATTGGCTAGCTTTGTGACTAAGCCACCAAGAAAGCAAACATTCATGATCGGATGGACGAGGACTCATGCATACAAGATTCAATGAAAAGTCACCTTGGCCCGCAAAGCCCATAGGCCCGTTCGTGACCTGATCCCTCGACCTCGGATCATGGCATACATTTCACCATCGACCCACTCGTGAAAAGCCATCTCGATCCACTAATGCCAAGCCACCACGAACCGTCCACACTAAAGCATCACGACCAGATCCCAAAGTCAAAGAATGAAGGCCACGACTTGGTCTTCCACGATCCGAAAGGTCAGGATCTGATGACACCTGTCCATAACCGCCATCTTGACCATTTCTCTACCTACTCATGAAGCATACCGAGATCCTCGGGATTTGTGCCACGTGTGAACACGAACCGCCTGCAGATACCACCTATAAATAGCCCCACGCTTGGAATGTTCAGGATCTTTTTGGCAATTCTGAGTGTTGTTATCACCATTGTTGCTTCTCTATTATTTATGATCAGTATTATTACAAAATTACTGAGTGAGTTATCATTGTAATCGTGAGATTGGGAGAAATCATTGATCGTACTAACATTCTACGTATAATCAAAGATATATAAAGTGGACGTTGGCTCGTTAACGCCGAACCATTATAAATCTTGTGTTCTTTCTGTGTTTTCTATCATTTCTAGATATAAATCTCTGCACTATCAGATAATTTGGGTGTTAGAGCCATTTTTGGATCTAACATTTTGGTGCTTTCACTGAGAACTGAAGTCTTAGCATATCGGATTATTACTTCACTGTTTGGATATACATGTCCGAAGAAAATCGTCTGAATCTCCACTGTTTTGATTTTTGAAGAATTTAGCTGTAACGGCTGGAAATTTTCGACTCCTCGAGAGTCGAAAATTCCGCGACGTTAGTGAAAGAATTTAGAAGGTGAGAAAGAAAAGATAGAACTAATAGAATAGAAGAAGAAGAAGAAGAACATCAGAATCATCAGAGTAACACGAATCTCACAGCGGAACGAATAACATATAATATATAACATAGCTTTGAAGTAAACAGTTATATATATACAATAGCACTTATCAGAGTACAACACTTACAACATAGCGGAAATAACTATAGCTATAGAATCTTGCAGCCTCCTGCTCCAAGCTATCCAAGTATATCTGTAAATCCCGACTACTTGACTGCCCGTACAAATTTAGGCACCCAAGAGTTTAGGGAAAACAACAAAGTAAACTCCGGGTCAGTCATGGGACTGGTATGAGTAAAATAGTTTAAAACAGGTATAGGATATCTCATAAGACCACGCCGTGAATACGGAACGGGTTTTTCCCTTATGAGTATCTGAAAAACTTTGACAAGCAATATCATTGTGATATTATAATAATGTCTAAGTACAAATAGGTATCAATCTAGCATAAACGCTTGCATCTCACGTTCTACATACATAGTATAAAATCATAAACCGCAGGGCTCTTATCGGAGAATGGATTCCAACAGACAAGGTATGGGAGCACCTTCTGAATAGTGTACTCTATAGGTGATACACTCAGGGTTCAACAAGAACGTCTTGCAACCCGGCCACACATGACCGCTCACTCATTTAGCTTGAGTGTCGCGAATATATTGCCACCACGGTTGTAGGCCATCAAACCGTCATCCGAAGATACAGAATCAAAAAGAAGTATAAATATGAATATTCTCTAGATCGGTGACAATACACCCTGGTTGGGGATGACCCAACTAGCCATGCTGCCTAGCCCAACTTTTGTTACTTCCCGGTGTGAGGTTAGAAGCTACGTCTATCTTCAGAACATCTGATCACCATTCACTTTGAATGCCACATCGCCATACCCGCCAAATCTCAAATTGACTTATCCAAAAATAACACGGGTATATAGCTAAGAGAGACGAATTCCTCCGCCACCAAACGTGAATATGTTTGAACAGATCAACTTACGCGATCCATTGGATATACTCTGTTAGACCTTCTTCCATATACGTTGTCCTGGGACTGGACAAACCGAAGGCACTATTCAGTATATCCATCTTAGTCACTGTTATCTAAGACTTATACAACAGCCCTTGCACTTTACTCTGTCTTCAATTTATCTTTGGCAGATATTGCTCGCAACGCTTATGCCAATACAGAGTGGTTCTTTGGATAATAATCCAACCGGTCTCTCCATATTAACAACGTTAAAATGGTAAAAACTTTGATAGTCTGTGATTCAACTATCAAATGAAAACATGTCGGTGTACAAACAACGATCTTATTTCCAAATGGAAATTCGATCGATCAATCATCATATGTTCATATTTCCCTTTTTTCATATATTTAGAAAATATATATGTTATTAATCATTGGAAAACATTTCCATAGCTTATTTTCATATCACTATTATTTCGCAACTATCAGTCCCTAACTGTAACTAGTATGAGAACAATTCTCTAAGTATCAATACGGAAGGTCGAAACCAACATCAGATCGTCACTTAGAAAACCGTTCAACTTACCCTCTCCAGTCAGTTTCTGAATTTGCTTAACTCTATTTCTTAAATTCTTATCATGAAAACATTTCATTTTCTATGTTTAGAAAACATATCTGACTATATTCGGAAAACGTTTCCAAAACTCATTTACGGATTTCCAATGAACGTTGTATAAAACATCGTTTCGCTTAATCCATTTATCGCTTATTCCTTAACTTTATTCCTAATCAACCTTTTAGATCGAACCACAACTATTCCTTTGTCAATTCTGAAGTCAATCAAGTTGGGGTATAATTACCTCTCAGACCTTAATTGAACAACGTCCTTTACTGTGAAATAGATGAAGCTCGTCACTCACTTTGTCCAATCATCTGTTTACGCAAATTCTCGGATTCAGGTTACGAATCCACTTCTTATATGACAACGTTTGATTATAACTATAACGTTATAATTCCTACTTCTGCAATGTCTAACCTAAATTTTATCTCCTAACTCGAATAATTTAACAGACACCTAATTTCTAAATCAATAACTAAATCTTGATTTAAACCCTGGAAAGTAAATAGTACCTTCCTGAATTCGATATAATCGAATTCGACGTATAGCTCTCTTTCAAGTAATCTCTATTTGATTAACTCTTCTTCGAATAACCTATATTCGATTATCTCTCTTCGAATAAATCATATTCGAAATCTCTCTCTTTCGAATAAACAATATTCGATCTCTTTCTTTCGAATATGCTATATTCGAAAATCTCCTTTCGATTTACTAATCGATAACTCCTTTCGATCAAACTAAAATCGATAACTCCTTTAACTCTATTCGAATAACTAATATTCGACTAACTCCTTTGGATCAACTCATTTGATTAACTCCTTCGAATAACTAATTCGAATAACTTACCTTCGAATAACCCATATTCGATTTACTCTAACTCGATTAACTTAATTCTAATCGATTTACTCCATTTCGATTCAACTTAATTCAAATCGATTAACTTAACTCAAATTGATTAACTCCTTTCGAATAACTAAATTCGATTTAACTCTAATTGAATAACTAATATTCAATTAACTCTTACGTGTTTAACTCTATTTGAATAAGTAATTCAAATCACTCTAATGTGTTTAACTCTATTCAAATATCTAATTCGAATAACTCATTTCGAATAACTAAATTCGATTAACTCTTTTAACTTTACTCGAATAACTATATTCGATTAACACCTTCTTTCGAATAACTATATTCGATTAACTCTTCGACTAACTCCTTTGGATTAACTAACTTCGAATAACTCCTTTGGATTAACTAACTTCGAATAACTCCTTTGGATTAACTAACTTCGAATAACTCCTTTGGATTAACTAACTTCGAATAACCAACATTCAATAACTACTCTTCGAATAAATAATATTCGGTAACTCTTCTCAAATGAATAACATTTGATTTCTCCACTCGAATAAACTATATTCGATTACTCTTCCCTCGAATACACTATATTCGATAACTCTACTTCGGATAAGTGATATTCGACAACTCTACTCGATTAACTCTACTTGGATAACTCTAACCGGTCAACTCTAACTGGTCAACTTTAACTGGTCAACTTTAACTGTTTATCTTTAACTGGTAAATTTTAACTGGTTAACTCAAATGGTTTAACCTAACTTGATTTACTTGCCTCGATTAACTAAACTCATCCACTTAGTTTAACTTAGTTAATTCACTTTGATTAACTCTAACCGATTTACTTAGTTTAACTCAGCTAATTCACTTTGATTAACCCAACTAATTCACTTCGATTAACCAATTAGTTTAACTTGACTAATTTACTTAGTTTGACGCAACTAATTCACTTTGATTTACAAATTAGTTTAACTTAACTAAGACACTTAGTTTGACGCAACTAATTCACTTTGGTTTACCAATTAGTTTAACTTAACTAATTCACTTCGATTTACTTAACCAATTACTTTGATTAACTCGACTAACTTGCTTTGGTTAACCTAACAAATTACTTTGTTTAACTCTATTCGAATAAGTAATTCGAATCACTCTAATGTGTTTAACTCTATTCAAATATCTAATTCGAATAACTCATTTCGAATAACTAAATTCGATTAACTCCTTTTATTAACGTTTATTCATTTCAAAAGATTTCCTTTTTACAACGTTTATCCATTGATAAAGATTTACTTTTTACAACATTTATCCATTTATAAAGATTTACTTTTAGTAACGGTTCTTCACTTTATAAATGTCCTTTTAATAACGTTTCTACTTCTCTATATAAGTCCAGACTTATATATATTCCATTTATCAACGATAAATAATTTATTTAATTTATAAAACATTATTTATAAATTAATCTACTTCAATTTATCTGTTTAAAACAGATTTCCTATTTAATATCTTATTTAAATCCACATCGTGTTATACCGTGTGCGAAGCACGGGTTTAAATCTATCCTTGTATAATTCTATTTATTTTCCGAACAAGTGTTCCTTTATTTATTCCCTAAATAAATTAATGTTTTCATTTTATAAAATCCTATCGATGTTTATAAATAAGATTTATTTTCAATATAAACATTGAAAATTCCCTTTTTACATTCTAGTTCCACCTACGGTGTTTAACGTGTCGTATAACAATGATCGGTATCATTCAAACATATGAAATCAATAACAGATTTCATAACACATCATATATCACAATATATGAAAAACGGTAAAATAAATGTTGAGGAATCCAGTCGGATTCCTCCAACCTGTTTCCCTGCATCACAGATGTTAAACAATATAGATAACATCACTTTTCAGTTCTATATGATATATTCTGTTAAACAGAATCAATATAGAAATTTAACTAACTGACTAGCAGTTTAATCAACCAATCAACACACAGTCAAACAGACAATTTTAACAGTTCTAACAATACAACATGAAATTATAAACTGTTCAGAGTTGGTGAGTTTTACTCACATTTGCGCGTTAATCGTTAAATAACGGTTTGCGTTATTTGATTCAGTTGGACAATTTATTTTGCCATAAATTGTAACTGCCTCCGATACACTCTTGGTCAGTCTCATTGTGTTGCCCCCGTCTGTACGATCCTGTCGGATCTTGTTTCGTCCAATTCTGACATCGTATGATAGAGTTATAGCTTACACAAGTTTGTACATCGTTAATTAAAATAAAATAAACCCCTTCTTAAATTAATTGGGCTTTACCCAATTTTTCTTGGCCCATATACGTTGTAAATGCCCAGACCGCAGATTGGTTTCTTCCTTTCCTCAATGGTTCAAACCCAGCAAATTCCAATGGCTATTCCCTCTACACAAACCGCAATAACTCCTCCTCCTATTCATAAACACTTCACAGCTCTTCTTCCTTTCAACTAAACTTAACAATTTAAATGGGCTTAGTTTCTCCCAAGGCCCATCTTCTTCACGTTGAAAGCCCGAACCCCCTTACACCCTTCTTCCCAAATGATGATACAGGAAACCGCTCCTTCCATCACTCAATGGAAGACCTGATACCTTCCAGTAAATCCCTGGGCTTCAACATATATGAACCACCACAACCCCTCTCTTCGCAAGCCCTACCATATCCTCCCCTTTATACATAACTCGGAAGCTCCCTGCTCAAACCGACGACAGTAGGTCCCCGCCACACCGTGAAACCATCGACCTTTCTTGTCATGGAACCCCACAAGATGAGCACACAAGGTGCGGTTTTGAATCCCAAACACAAATCCGAACTTAGATTCACCAATTCCTCAACCAATCTTCGGAAATCCTGAACCCTAAGCATCACCGTGAAAAACCCCATACCCAAACGATCGTCGAACTCAGTGAAACAAGTATGAAATCGAAGAGCATGCCTCCAGGAATCGATATATATATATATATATACATTTGGATTTATACGATTTTATTTGATTTTTTCTTGATTTTATTTGGATTTTTAGGTCGCCTTTTTGGTTTGAGGAAGAAAATACAGTGGCGGCTCATTTTGTTTAGTTTCTACAGAATGGTTTCTATGTTGTGAGGATGGAGTAATTTGGTTTATACGAGAGGACCTTTATGAACCATGACTTTGTAAAAATGAGTGAAGGACATGCATACACCAATGTATATTAAGAGACCACCTAGTTTTTGAACGAGAGGACAAGCCATACAGTACGTGTATGTTAGGGGACCTCACTTTGTGTTGACAATGAGAGGACGAGGCATGGAGCATGTGTATGTGGTGTTGTTTCAAGTTTACACAATTCCTGTACTCTGTTATAAAAAAATTTATACAATTGTACGGAGTGCTATAGACAGAATCGAACATACCGTTGTGACGACCAACGTACTACGATCCCAAAGATATAATAATACCGGTAGATTAACTCATCCTGTGAAAACCCAAAATGTTGATTACAGGGTGCAAAATACTTCAAATAAAAAGTTGCTTATTTAATTAATTAAAAATTACCATAAATTTCTAAAAATTAAATTATCACTACGCCTCAAAAGAATCTTGTCTAAATTCGAAACCAGTGACTAGTTATATCGAATAAACCGTTACGGTCGATAAACGATTCTATAGCGACTATTTTAAAATTTGATTTGGACATACATCAAAATCTACACGATGAAATCCCGATTTTTCTCTTCCACTAGAAAGATATACTCCACCAGCTCCACACGTTTCTTGTTTCACAGAAATCCGGCTTAAAATGAATCATGTACATTCAGTTGAAGTTCAAATCGCCAAATTGCGAACTGCCGCGATGTTTCAGGTTTGTTTTAATTATAATTATAAATTATAAGTTCGAACATTTTACTTTAAGTTATCGATATCGCCAAATCGATATATAAATAATTAAATAAATTAATTATTCGACAGCTAACAAAACGCGCCATTACAGACTTCCCCCCTTAAAATAATTTCGTCCTCGAAATTGCTAAGCTAGGAAAATGCTACCAACTTTACTAACTAGATTCAAATATCTTTTAGTTTACTTCTCAACTCCAGTTTCAACTGAACCATTAAATTTTCAATTAAATTATTAATTCATTCTGGCTAACTGAATTTCCATAAATCATGAGAATGTTCTAACGCCTGGAATTTTCGAAACATTTCGCCATAACCTCCTTTGTATTGGTCAATATGACAAACCACCCCTCGCCTCTCTAGGCCTTCTCCAACCCAAAAGGAAATCAAACAGCCAAGCGGCTTGCCAATTCGGCTCATAAAATCCAAACTCATATATGATATAAACTTGTACCTTTTTGTCGGGCATATCGACTTTATCACTTTCACCTGTATCAACCCAACATATACCAATGTCATCTCAATCCAACCTTCAACTCAAACACTTGGTTCTATCCAAGTCAAGTTCTATTCAAACTCCAATATCAGATTTCAAACTCTTAACCCATCAACTTAGTTCCAATCCAGATTATTCTCTAACCAAATTCCGATTTATTTAACTTGGTTCAAGTTAAATTTTAATCTTCTTATTTGTTTTTACCATCTTGATTCATTCAACTTAACAAGTTAAATTTTAAATTTCAAGATTTAAATTCCTGGGTTTTATTTCAAATTCCATTTTTCAAATCCTAACACCAATTCAAAACTTTTGAATTTCTAAACAACTTGTTTTCCTCAACACCATTTGAAAACAAAACCATTGGTAGTAATTCACCACTTAGAAACTCGAAAATTACATCGACGATGTATCGATCCATCCTCGGAATTATTTTCCAGTCATCCAGGTGAGTTCAATACTATATTTATTTCAAATTTGAAAAACCTTTTCAAAATCTCCCAGGAACTTAAAATTTCCTTATTTTAATTCCAAATTTTGATTTAAATTCAGATTTACTCATCTGATTTCACTCATATGAATTCTAGTTGGTTATGTATAACCATTTCACTATATAATCTTACTCGATCATAATTACCACCAATATATCTAATATATTAAAATTTTGATATATATAAATATATCTCTATATCAAAATACACTTTGGGTAAAGTTAAATTCACTTACCCTCTTTCAAAACATATCGTGACGACACATCATATCCGAGTGTTTATTAACTCCTACCGATACAGTGGATCAAACTGATCGACCAGAACTCATAACAACTCAGCCAATGAATCTCCACAATAAAAACCAAATTTTTATATCAATAACAAATACGTTCACTCGTATATATATATATATATACACTCAATCTCAGTCTAGGGTATTACTAACCCTATCTCTACCGAGTCACGCCACAGAGCCAAATAATTCTTAACTTAAGCTCTGATACCAACTGTAACGGCTGGAAATTTTCGACTCCTCGAGAGTCGAAAATTCCGCGACGTTAGTGAAAGAATTTAGAAGGTGAGAAAGAAAAGATAGAACTAATAGAATAGAAGAAGAAGAAGAACATCAGAATCATCATAGTAACACGAATCTCACAGCGGAACGAATAACATATAATATATAACATAGCTTTGAAGTAAACAGTTATATATATACAATAGCACTTATCAGAGTACAACACTTACAACACAGCGGAAATAACTATAGCTATAGAATCTTGCAGCCTCCTGCTCCAAGCTCTCCAAGTATATATGTAAATCCCGACTACTTGACTGCCCGTACAAATTTAGGCACCCAAGAGTTTAGGAAAAACAACAAAGTAAACTCCGGGTCAGTCATGGGACTGGTATGAGTAAAATAGTTTAAAACAGGTATAGGATATCTCATAAGACCACGCCGTGAATACGGAACGGGTTTTTCCCTTATGAGTATCTGAACAACTTTGACAAGCAATATCATTGTGATATTATAATAATGTCTAAGTACAAATAGGTATCAATCTAGCAGAAACGCTTGCATCTCACGTTCTACATACATAGTATAAAATCATAAACCGCAGGGCTCTTATCGGAGAATGGATTCCAACAGACAAGGTATGGGAGCACCTTCTGAATAGTGTACTCTAGAGGTGATACACTCAGGGTTCAACAAGAATGTCTTGCAACCCGGCCACACATGACCGCTCACTCATTTAGCTTGAGTGTCGCGAATATATTGCCACCACGGTTGTAGGCCATCAAACCGTCATCCGAAGATACAGAATCAAAAAGAAGTATAAATATAAATATTCTCTAGATCGGTGACAATACACCCTGCTTGGGGATGACCCAACTAGCCATGCTACCTAGCCCAACTTTTGTTACTTCCCGGTGTGAGGCTAGAAGCTACGTCTATCTTCAGAACAACTGATCACCATTCACTTTGAATGCCACATCGCCATACCCGCCAAATCACAAATTGACTTATCCAAAAATAACACGGGTATATAGCTAAGAGAGACGAATTCCTCCGCCACCAAACATGAATATGTTTGAACAGATCAACTTACGCGATCCATTGGATATACTCTGTCAGACCTTCTTCCATATACGTTGTCCTGGGACTGGACAAACCGAAGGCACTATTCAGTATATCCATCTTAGTCACTGTTATCTAAGACTTATACAACAGCCCTTGCACTTTACTCTGTCTTCAATTTATCTTTGGCAGATATTGCTCGCAACGCTTATGCCAATACAGAATGGTTCTTTGGATAATAATCCAACTGGTCTCTCCATATTAACAACGTTAAAATGGTAAAAACTTTGATAGTCTGTGATTCAACTATCAAATGAAAACATGTCGGTGTACAAACAACGATCTTATTTCCAAATGGAAATTCGATCGATCAATCATCATATGTTCATATTTCCCTTTTTTCATATATTTAGAAAATATATATGTTATTAATCATTGGAAAACATTTCCATAGCTTATTTTCACATCACTGTTATTTTGCAACTATCAGTCCCTAACTGTAACTAGTATGAGAACAATTCTCTAAGTATCAATACGGAATGTCGAAACCAACATCAGATCGTCACTTAGAAAACCGTTCAACTTACCCTCTCCAGTCAGTTTCTGAATTTGCTTAACTCTATTTCTTAAATTCTTATCATGAAAACATTTCATTTTCTATGTTTAGAAAACATATCTGACTATATTCGGAAAACGTTTCCAAAACTCATTTACGGATTTCCAATGAACGTTGTATAAAACATCGTTTCGCTTAATCCATTTATCGCTTATTCCTTAACTTTATTCCTAATCAACCTTTTAGATCGAACCACAACTATTCCTTTGTCAATTCTGAAGTCAATCAAGTTGGGGTATAATTACCTCTCAGACCTTAATTGAACAACGTCCTATACTGTGAAATAGATGAAGCTCGTCACTCACTTTGTCCAATCATCTGTTTACGCAAATTCTCGGATTCAGGTTACGAATCCACTTCTTATATGACAACGTTTGATTATAACTATAACGTTATAATTCCTACTTCTGCAATGTCTAACCTAAATTTTATCTCCTAACTCGAATAATTTAACAAACACCTAATTTCTAAATCAATAACTAAATCTTGAATTAAACCCTGGAAAGTAAATAGTACCTTCCTGAATTCGCTATAATCGAATTCGACGTATAGCTCTCTTTCGAGTAATCTCTATTTGATTAACTCTTCTTCGAATAACCTATATTCGATTATCTCTCTTCGAATAACTCATATTCGAAATCTCTCTCTTTCGAATAAACAATATTCGATCTCTTTCTTTAGAATATGCTATATTCGAAAATCTACTTTAGATTTACTAATTGATAACTCCTTTCGATCAAACTAAAATCGATAACTCCTTTAACTCTATTAAAATAACTAATATTTGACTAACTCCTTTGGATCAACTCATTTGATTAACTCCTTCGAATAACTAATTCGAATAACTTACCTTCGAATAACCCATATTCGATTTACTCTAACTCGATTAACTTAATTCTAATCGATTTACTCCATTTCGATTCAACTTAATTCAAATCGATTAACTTAACTCAAATTGATTAACTCCTTTCGAATAACTAAATTCGATTTAACTCTAATTGAATAACTAATATTCAATTAACTCTTACGTGTTTAACTCTATTTGAATAAGTAATTCAAATCACTCTAATGTGTTTAACTCTATTCAAATATCTAATTCGAATAACTCATTTCGAATAACTAAATTCGATTAACTCTTTTAACTTTACTCGAATAACTATATTCGATTAACACCTTCTTTCGAATAACTATATTCGATTAACTCTTCGACTAACTCCTTTGGATTAACTAACTTCGAATAACTCCTTTGGATTAACTAACTTCGAATAACTCCTTTGGATTAACTAACTTCGAATAACTCCTTTGGATTAACTAACTTCGAATAACCAACATTCGATAACTACTCTTCGAATAAATAATATTCGGTAACTCTTCTCAAATGAATAACATTTGATTTCTCCACTCGAATAAACTATATTCGATTACTCTTCCCTCGAATACACTATATTCGATAACTCTACTTCGGATAAGTGATATTCGACAACTCTACTCGATTAACTCTACTTGGATAACTCTAACCGGTCAACTCTAACTGGTCAACTTTAACTGGTCAACTTTAACTGTTTATCTTTAACTGGTAAATTTTAACTGGTTAACTCAAATGGTTTAACCTAACTTGATTTACTTGTCTCGATTAACTAAACTCATCCACTTAGTTTAACTTAGTTAATTCACTTTGATTAACTCTAACCGATTTACTTAGTTTAACTCAGCTAATTCACTTTGATTAACCCAACTAATTCACTTCGATTAACCAATTAGTTTAACTTGACTAATTTACTTAGTTTGACGCAACTAATTCACTTTGATTTACAAATTAGTTTAACTTAACTAAGACACTTAGTTTGACGCAACTAATTCACTTTGGTTTACCAATTAGTTTAACTTAACTAATTCACTTCGATTTACTTAACCAATTACTTTGATTAACTCGACTAACTTGCTTTGGTTAATCTAACAAATTACTTTGTTTAACTCTATTCGAATAAGTAATTCGAATCACTCTAATGTGTTTAACTCTATTCAAATATCTAATTCGAATAACTCATTTCGAATAACTAAATTCGATTAACCCCTTTTATTAACGTTTATTCATTTCAAAAGATTTCCTTTTTACAACGTTTATCCATTGATAAAGATTTACTTTTTACAACATTTATCCATTTATAAAGATTTACTTTTAGTAACGGTTCTTCACTTTATAAATGTCCTTTTAATAACGTTTCTACTTCTCTATATAAGTCCAGACTTATATATATTCCATTTATCAACGATAAATAATTTATTTAATTTATAAAACATTATTTACAAATTAATCTACTTCAATTTATATGTTTAAAACAGATTTCCTATTTAATATCTCATTTAAATCCATATCGTGTTATACCGTGTGCGAAGCACGGGTTTAAATCTATCCTTGTATAATTCTATTTATTTTCCGAACAAGTGTTCCTTTATTTATTCCCTAAGTAAATTAATGTTTTCATTTTATAAAATCCTATCGATGTTTATAAATAAGATTTATTTTCAATATAAACATTGAAAATTCCCTTTTTACATTCTAGTTCTACCTACGGTGTTTAACGTGTCGTATAACAATGATCGGTATCATTCAAACATATGAAATCAATAACAGATTTCATAACACATCATATATCACAATATATGAAAAACGGTAAAATAAATGTTAAGGAATCCAGTCGGATTCCTCCAACCTGTTTCCCTGCATCACAGATGTTAAACAATATAGATAACATCACTTTTCAGTTCTATATGATATATTCTGTTAAACAGAATCAATATAGAAATTTAACTAACTGACTAGCAGTTTAATCAACCAATCAACACACAGTCAAACAGACAATTTTAACAGTTCTAACAATACAACATGAAATTATAAACTGTTCAGAGTTGGTTAGTTTTACTCACATTTGCGCGTTAATCGTTAAATAACGGTTTGCGTTATTTGATTCAGTTGGACAATTTATTTTGCCATAAATTGTAACTGCCTCCGATCCACTCTTGGTCAGTCTCATTGTGTTGCCCCCGTCTGTACGATCCTGTCGGATCTTGTTTCGTCCAATTCTGACATCGTATGATAGAGTTATAGCTTACGCAAGTTTGTACATCGTTAATTAAAATAAAATAAACCCCTTCTTAAATTAATTGGGCTTTACCCAATTTTTCTTGGCCCATATACGTTGTAAATGCCCAGACCGCAGATTGTTTTCTTCCTTTCCTCAATGGTTCAAACCCAGCAAATTCCAATGGCTATTCCCTCTACACAAACCGCAATAACTCCTCCTCCTATTCATAAACACTTCACAGCTCTTCTTCCTTTCAACTAAACTTAACAATTTAAATGGGCTTAGTTTCTCCCAAGGCCCATTTTCTTCACGTTGAAAGCCTGAACCCCCTTACACCCTTCTTCCCAAACGATGATACAGGAAACCGCTCCTTCCATCACTCAATGGAAGACCTGATACCTTCCAGTAAATCCCTGGACTTCAACATATATGAACCACCACAACCCCTCTCTTCGCAAGCCCTACCATATCCTCCCCTTTATACATAACTCGGAAGCTCCCTGCTCAAACCGACGACAGTAGGTCCCCGCCACACCGTGAAACCATCGACCTTTCTTGTCACCGAACCCCACAAGATGAGCACACAAGGTGCGGTTTTGAATCCCAAACACAAATCCGAACTTAGATTCACCAATTCCTCAACCAATCTTCGGAAATCCTGAACCCTAAGCATCACCGTGAAAAACCCCATACCCAAACGATCGTCGAACTCAGTGAAACAAGTATGAAATCGAAGAGCATGCCTCCAGGAATCGATATATATATATATACATTTGGATTTATACAATTTTATTTGATTTGTTCTTGATTTTATTTGGATTTTTAGGTCGCCTTTTTGGTTTGAGGAAGAAAATACAGTGGCGGCTCATTTTGTTTAGTTTTTACAGAATGGTTTCTATGTTGTGAGGATGGAGTAATTTGGTTTATACGAGAGGACCTTTATGAACCATGACTTTGTAAAAATGAGTGAAGGACATGCATACACCAATGTATATTAAGAGACCACCTAGTTTTTGAACGAGAGGACAAGCCATACAGTACGTGTATGTTAGGGGACCTCAATTTGTGTTGACAATGAGAGGACGAGGCATGGAGCATGTGTATGTGGTGTTGTTTCAAGTTTACACAATTCCTGTACTCTGTTATAAAAAAATTTATACAATTGTACGGACTGCTATAGACAGAATTGAACATACCGTTGTGACGACCAACGTACTACGATCCCAAAGATATAATAATACCGGTAGATTAACTCATCCTGTGAAAACCCAAAATGTTGATTACAGGGTGCAAAATACTTCAAATTAAAAGTTGCTTATTTAATTAATTAAAAATTACCGTAAATTTCTAAAAATTAAATTATCACTACGCCTCAAAAGAATCTTGTCTAAATTCGAAACCAGTGACTAGTTATATCGAATAAACCGTTACGGTCGATAAACGGTTCTATAGCGACTATTTTAAAATTTGATTTGGACATACATCAAAATCTACACGATGAAATCCCGATTTTTCTCTTCCACTAGAAATATATACTCCACCAGCTCCACACGTTTCTTGTTTCACAGAAATCCGGCTTAAAATGAATCATGTACATTCAGTTGAAGTTCAAATCGCCAAATTGCGAACTGCCGCGATGTTTCAGGTTTGTTTTAATTATAATTATAAATTATAAGTTCGAATATTTTACTTTAAGTTATCGATATCGCCAAATCGATATATAAATAATTAAATAAATTAATTATTCGACAGCTAACAAAACGCGCCATTACATTAGCAAACCCAAGGCATTATGGCTAGAAAGAATTCCAAGGATGCACGACCTTTGCAACCGAATTATGCTACAAATGAAGGTAATGAAGGAAACGCTGAAGAGCAGGTCGAATTGGAGTCTCCGGATCGTGAAGAGGAGTTGGCGATCAGACCCAATGATGGCGTCATGACCCGGTCTCAGGACAACACCACGAGCCGCCCCGCTTACATCACCACGAACCGACTCCGGGGGCACCACGAGCCGACGTCAGGAAGGAGCCACGAGCCATCAACAAAGGGGGACCACGACCCAAAATGATAATCGGACCACAACTCGACCTGGAAAGGAGATTATGGCTCGTTCTGCTCATGCTGGTGCTTCTGCTTGACCAGGCTCGAGTTCTTTACGTATAAGGGATAATGTTGATGATCAATTCATTCCTCCCTCTCTATCTACTGAAGGAGATCTTTCCCGCATCTTTGATATGTTGGGGAGAACAAATGACGAGTTGACAGCCTGAAGACAAGAGAGCTCCCTGTTACAACAGAACCTCACTACATTGGACATGCGCATTGATGATCTCCAAAGGCAGAGGGCACCTCCGCTAGCCCGTCCTTTGACTCCAGAGTACTCGTGTTCATCTGGGGAATCTCCAAGACTCCCATGACGACCATTGGAAAGGGTTGAAAATATAGAACAGCTTTGATTTGGATCACTTCCCTCCTGAAAAGAGCCAGCACTTCACCTAGGACCCGTCGACCGTAATCTGAATAGTCATGCAGTGCTTCCTAGAGCACGGGTCGTTAATGATCCTGTTGAGAATCGACCGCCGCAACCCCCTTGCCACGTGATTGACCATGGCAACAGGGGACGAGGGAGCTCGACTCAAGCTCCAGATTTTGTGGCAGCCCGTTGAAGGAACGACGGAGGCCGCCGCATGGCAAGAAGTGATGATCCTGAATCTACAGTGACTCGTGCTGATGTTGAAGCAATGATTAGGAAATCATGGTGGATAGCCGTGGGCAGAGAAATGAAGATTGGGGTATAGAACACAGTCATACGCCCTTCACCGATGATATATTGGAAGTTACATTCCCGAGGCATTTCAATATGCCAACTATGAACCGTTATGCCGGCAGACTGACCAAGTTCAACACCTGATGATGTACTCGTGGTCCATGAATGCCGTTGTAGCCTCTGATGCCGTAAAGTGTAAAGCGTTCCCTGTACTCCTGGAAGATGTGGCATTACTGTGGTCCACCCGCTTGCCAGCACGATCGATATCCAGTTTCAAAGAACTGTGTGAAAAAATCATGAACCAATTTTGGCTTCACGCTCAGAGGTATAAAAATGTCATGGAGTTATCCCTTATTAAACAATGTCCTGACGAGACTCTGAAGTCATACCTGGATCGTTTCAACTTATCTGTCACGGAGGTCAGAGACCCTCATGAACAGACTGTCTTGATGGCCATAATCGATGGGGTGGACAAAGATACTGAATTCGGAAGGTACTTAGCTGGAAAGTCGCCACTGACTAGAGAGATATTCTATGAAAAAGCTAATATTCGTCTGCGTCAGGAAGAAATATGTGCCAACCGGAAGAGGAAGGCTGCCGACAAAGAAGATATACAGAGCAACGTGGCCGTTAAGTAGACAGGAGATAGCTCGGGGAAAGTCGAGGTGAATTTCGGAAATAAAAATGGCCGCCATTCGGAAAATAATAGTCAGAAGAAGGACTGGGGAATGATTCCCAAAGAATGCCTCGGTCCAGGCCATTTGAGAACTTTACACCGTTAAATGATACGGTAGAGAACATCTTTATGGATACTTATAATGTTCTCTAGTACAAGAGGCCTCCCCCGAGGGATTTGACGGAGAAAGAACGTGTAAGTAGTAAGTTCTATCTCTTCCACCAAGTTTATGGTCATTCCACCAACGAATGTCGCCATTTGAGAGATGTGGCTGAAAAGCTACTCCGAGAAGGAAAACAAGACGAGTATAAGGTGACACCAAGAGATCGGGGGCAAACTGGACAGGCCCCAAACCGAAACCAACACATCACTAAACCTACCCCTCAGCAGAAAGGGAAGAATATTGTAATCAACACCATAGTCGGAGGGCTTCATTTGGCAGGACATAGCTTCAGGGCAATGGATCAGCATGTCAACGCGGCCAAACAACACCTCGAAGTTGGAGAATACAATAACCCTGACGATTCTGCTCCGATCAAACAACAAAAGACAATGACCGACGTCGTTATATTCCGCAGTAGAGAGAGTATTGAAGTCCATTCCCCAACTAAAGACCCATTGGTGATCACAGTCACCATTGGTCCGGCTATAGTCCGTAAAGTTTTGGTAGATAACGGAGGCTCTGTCAACATTCTGTTCAAGAAAGCATTTGATCAGATAAAGTTAGAAGCAAAAGACTTGAAGCCTTGAGAGGGATGGGTCCGCGACTTTAATGGAGCCTCAACTGCCCCAATTGGATACGTAGAATCGTCCGTCACCCTGGGAGAAGGAGATCGCCGACGGTGAGGATTCTCCCCTTTGTGGTCTTGGATGTTGAATCGCCGTATAATGCCTTTTTGGGCCGACTGGCCCTGGCAAAATTTAGAGCCTTCATTGCACCCTGGTGTCTTTTGTTGAAATTCCCGACGGATGCAGGAGTAGGAATAATTAGAGGAGATCAAGTCATTGCACGAGCACGCTACATAGCAGAGCTAAAATTGTTGCACAAAGGAAGAGATGTAGAGACAAAAGGCTCTTCCTCCCCTCTAAGGGAGGAATCGTCATAGCAACTATAGAAAATAACTCTGGAAGAGCCGCCCAAAGAACTACTCGAGGACATAGATCCCAGATAGGATGAGGATCCTGGGGGCAGAATGGCGACTCCCAATGAAACGACTATGGATGTACCAATCGATGATAGTGACCCAGAGAAGGTCCTGAAGATTGGATCCCAGTTGGACCTTCTTCGAGCAAGAGAATTAACAAATTTCTTGAAAGCTAATTTAGATGTGTTTTCCTGGACCCACGCTGACATGTGTGGAATATCTTCCTCGATCATGAGCCATTCATTAAGCATCCATCCAAACCATCCACCCGTCAAACAGAAAAGGCGAATGCTTGGCCTAGAGAGGTCTGCTGCCCTGAAGGAAGAAGTAGAGAAGCTGACAAGTAATGGGTTTATCAGAGACTCAACCTACCGAGAGTGGATTTCGAATATGGTCTTGGTGAAGAAGGCCAATTGAAAATGGCGCACTTGTATTGACTTTTTAGATTTAAACAAATCCTGCCCGAAAGACAGTTTTCTGCTACCAAGAATTGATTAACTGGTGGATTCAACGGCAGGACATGAACTCCTCTCCTTCATGGATGCCTACTTAGGAAATAACCAAATCCCTATGCATGTTCCGACCAAGAACATACCAGCTTCATCACAGATATAGGGTTATATTGCTACGTAGTGATGCCATTCGATTTGAAGAACTTCGGTGCTACCTACCAACGATTGGTGAATAGAATGTTCTACAACCAAATCGGGAAGACGATGAAGGTGTATGTTGACAATATGTTAGTGAAGTCCAGACAATCATCCAACCACACTGCCAACTTAGCAGAAATGTTTGATATCCTCCGAAGATACAGGATGAAACTCAACCCGGCTCATTTGGGGTTGCCTCTGGGAAGTTCTTAGGATTTATCGTCAGTTTGCGTGGAATTGAAATCAAACCAGACCAAATCGCGGCAATCAGAAACATTCAGAGACCCGGACAAATCGAAGATTTGCAAAGCCTCACAGGAAAAGTAGCTGCGTTGAGTAGATTCATCTCCATGGCTATGGACAAGTGTATTCCTTTCTTTGAGCTGATAAAGAAAGGAAAGCGCAATTTCGAATGGACTCCTGATTGCGTAGAAGCATTCCAGAACCTGCTGAATCATCTTGAGAGACCCCTGATACTGTCAAAGATGATCGATCACCAGGACTTGTTTGTGTACTTGGCAGTGTCGTCCCATGCGATAAGTTCATCCTTGGTGATGGAAGAAGATAAGATTCAGAGGACAGTGTACTATATGAGTAAAAAGTTGGCAGCAGCCGAGCGAAACTACCCAAGAATGGAAAAGCTCGCGTATAGTTTACTGATCGCTTCAAGGAAGCTTCGCCATTATTTTCAAGCTCATCCTATCACAGTGTACACTGACCACCCGCTTAGAAAAGTTTTGCAGAAACCAGAGGCATCAGGAAGATTACTCAAATGGAACATTGAGTTAAGTCAGTTTGATTTGAATTTTCAGCTCTGACGATCGATAAGGGGGCAAATACTGACAGACTTTATAGTAGAGTTCACTATCCCACAGGATGATGTAGTGAGTGAAGAAGCTGATTCTCCAAAGCAACTTCTTGACCCCAATGCGTGGAAATTATATACTAACGGTGCCAAGAATGACAGACGATCTGGCACCGGAGTTGTGCTTGAAACTCCCAAAGACCGACCAATATATTATGCCCTTAGATTGGAGTTTCATGCTAAGAATAATGATTCTGAGTATGAAGCCCTGATTGTCGGACTGAAGCTTGCAAAGGAGTTGGAGATAAGAAAGCTAGACATCTTTTGTGACTCCAAGTTGGTTGTTAACCAGGTTAATGAAGAGTTTCAGGCCAAGAGTCCAAGACTGATATCATATTTGAAAGAAGTGAGGAAGTTGCTGGATGACCTTGATCACTACAGCATATCTCATATCCCTCGAGAGGAGAATCAAAAAGCAGACAAGTTGGCAAAGAACTTTTTAATGAATGGAAATTGATCCCGTATTGGAAATTGAACTAGAAAGGGAGTCGTGGATGACACCTTTGAAGAATTTTTTAATGAATGGAATGCTTCCGACCAAGAAGAGAGAGGCGTGCTGTTATCCGAAAAGCCTCCAGATATATTATGCAAGGCGAAATCCTATATAGGCAGGGATTCTCGATGCCTCTCCTTCGGTGCATAGCCCATGACAACATCAAGCTTGTACTAAAAGAAGTGCACGAAGTTGAATGAGGTGACCATACTGGAGGAAAAACACTAGCAAAGAAGATATTGCGGTATGGCTAATTCTGGCCTACCATAAACAAAGATGCAGCTAGATATGCATGGCGATACGATGCATACCAAAGATTTTCCAAGATTCTTAGGGCATCCCTTAGTCAATTGAAGACGATGATGAGCCCGTGGCCTTTCGTTGTGTGGGGGATTGATATTATTGGAGGTCTCCCCATAGCAAAGGGTGGAGCAAAGTTAGCCATTGTAGCCATGGATTACTTCACAAAGTGGGTCAAAGCGGAACCATTGACCACGATCACAACCAAGCGAGTAATTAACTTTGTCGTCAGAAACATCATATGTCGATTCGAGATTCCGAAAGTCATCATAACAGATAATAGAATCCAATTTGATAGCGCAGAATTCAGAGACTTTTGCCATAAGTACCACATCGAGAAAAGGTACACCTCTGTGGCACATTCGCAATCGAATGGACAGGTCGAAGTGGCAAATAAAGTGATTAAATCCATTCTGAAGAAAAGACTGAAGCGGGCCAAAGCCATGTGGGTCGATGAGCTATCCTTGGTTCTATGGGCCTACGGGACAATCTACAAGTCGGCAATGGGCCATACACCTTTCTCCCTCGCTTTCGGAGCAGAAGAAGTCATCCCAGTTGAATTAGAAGTACCCTCTCACGGAACCACTTATTATGACCCGATGACCAATAACAAGATACTCCTTGAATCCCTGGACACGGTTGAAGAAAAGAGGGACGAAGCCGACCTCCGTGCCTTGAGGCATAAGCAACAAGTCGCCCGATACTATAACAAAAAGGTTCGAGCTCAGACCTTTGAGCCCGGAGACTTAGTCCTGAAATGTGTTTTTCCACCCCCAGTACATTTGGGCCCAAAGTGGGAAGGACCGTACACCATCCTCCTTAGGCTTGATAATGGAACCTTCAAGCTAGCGGCCATGGATGGAGATGAAATCCCCAGAGTGTAGAATGCCCAGCATCTGCGTCATTACTTGACATAAAATTGTCAATTTATTCGTTTGTTTTTAGGGCCATGTAAAAAAGGCACGACTTGCCTAGAACAGTCTGGTTATTTAAACAAGAGGTTATAAAGTGGACGTAGGTCATGATTCGACCGAACCACTATAAAAATATCGTATATTATTTATTTCTACCGCCTTGCTTACTTATTTTTCTATTTTTTATTTGTGTGAGCCATCACCATTATGAAATTCTATGAAATCCTGCGATGATCTTGAAACACGTAATTCAGAAATGCCCTCTATTAAAACAAGAGATCACATGATATAAGTCCGAGTGTGCAGTGAAGTAAATAATGCTACCATCAATGCTTCGGTTCTCATGATCTGAGAAGGAGTACGTAGGACAAAGAATTGTCCGCGAGACATGAGGGTGCACCATGATTAAAAGAACGTCCTGGTAACACTCTACTCTTGACATCTGACGGGAGAGTATAAAGGTTCTAGAGACATAGCACCACCAAAGAACTCTTACCCCGCTGAAGGAACGGGAAACAAATCGAAAGATGAGTTCGAATTCTATCCTGGGTATACGACAAGAGAATATAAGGGCGTTTTAACTAAGTGCCGCATAAGAACTCTTATCCCGCTGCAAGATCGGGAACATGAATGAAAGCTGAGCCCGACCCCCTCATCTCCAGACATGGGGGGCAACCCATGTGTGGCTCTAATCAATCCTCAATAAGCCCTGGCCAGGCGTTATATTAATGATTGATTGGGGGCATACTCATAAACATTACACATTTATGTAGTATAGGAATTTTTAATGTTGATCACATGTGACTTTAATTTAGTTACGATTATATTTAATATCTGTGACTTAGAATGGTAAACTTGCAGGTACGCAATGATGCAAAAGAAATAGGTTTTCAATCACTAAGTTTGGATTTAAAAAATTAAATTAAGCAAAAGGCGAGGGCCATACTCGCAGCTACATCATAAGGCCAGTGGAAAGAATAAAAAGAAAAACATAATTAAACTAGCACTACTTGGGCTTTGGGGACAACTTCAGCCTCTTCTCCTTCTTTTTCTTCTACGTCTCCTCCTTACCAGCATCAGTTTTATCCCGTTTCCTCTTCTTCTTGTCAGAAGGAGGATCTATTGGATGGTTGGTAGACTGCGGAGATCGGTTGTACATCTAGAGGCTTTTGTTCCTTTATTTTCAGAGCCAACTGCTGCCTTGATTTTAGCCAGGGTCTCGTTGTCATCACCTTTGGTCTCCCCTATGATGTCTACATCCTCCTCTTCGTCCTCGTGACCATCATCGGTATCATCAAGGGCTCCAATAATTTCAGCATCTTTTTGGGAATCCGTGCTTGATACCTCATTAGTCTCCTTAGTTGTCTCAACCTCGGTTTGCTTAGGATCTTCGGGAATGATCTCAGTACCTGGGGGCACACTGAACTTCTCGACCTCAGCCCGTTTTTATGCAATCTTCTTGATGGACTTCACACCTATATTATGAGAAGCAATAGTTATTAATTTAGGAGAAAATGTGGCCTCTTCAATTGATTGCTCCGAAATACGACAAGTGATAATAGCTTTGACAAATTGTGAAGAAAATATTGAGATACCTTCCGCTGATTCTACGGACGACGTTGCAGTGGAAACCCCAACGGCAAGAGGAATTGGGGCTTCGGAGATCAAGGGATCATCTGGACTGTATTCCTCAACTTCAGAAGTTTTGGGCTCGGGTGCCAAGATGGAACCCTCGTCGATTTTGGCTTTGCCCTTGAGATCAGATTTCTCTTTCTCCATGGCCTCTTGGATCATACGGCTATCCTCTGCTAAAGCCTCAGCCTCTCCACCCTTAAGGAAAGTCTCCATAAATTGGCCTTCGTCAATTTCCTCAACCTTCAATCGCTTCTTTTCTCCCTCGACAATCATATCCCAGACATTAACTAAAGTGGTGTTATAATCATGGAACCAAGAGATGTCTCGGGTTCGAATAACCTTAGCAAAGAAGTCCATAAGCAGCTCCTCAAATCCTTCTATCTCTTTCTCGGCTGCAGTAAGATCAACAGTGGCAGTGGAGGTCGACTCAAGAGCTATGTTGGTGTTACTCTCAGGTAGAGCTTCCTGTTCCTCAGCATGGGCAAGTTTACTATTTATGCTCGCCCTCTTCTTTTCCCAAGCAGCCTTTTCCATGGCAAAACAATTTTGGGCAGCCTTCAGTTCGGTGTTAGCAGTTTTAAGATCCTCAATCTCCCTCTTTAAATCCATAAGCTCTTGGCTGTTTGAATCAAGCTCATGATGAAAGCGTTTCTTGGCATCCTCTAGCTCTGTCTTAAAATTGCCAGCATCCTATTGAGCTAAAGGAAGAAGAGCCAGTGTATCCTCATGATCCTTTACTGCTTTATTCCTAGCCCTAGCATCATTATCAATTTTTACTCCTGCCCTGGCTTCCTCTGTCTCTAATGTACGAATAGCATCGGAAAGATTCTTGGCATGTTTCTTCATTATTTTATATTGCTTGGCTACACATGGGCGATGCGTCCCACAACTTTGACATCCCAGTCCTCAGGAACTGGTTCTAAGTCTGGGATGAAGACCATTCTCTCAAAACAGATCTCGAGGAATTGATTCTGCAGGCGCTCCAGTTTAGCCTGGTTATCAGGGGACAAAGTCACCTCCTGCGTAGTAGTGGATTCCATGTGATGTTGAACAGAAGGAACCAGATCTTCCTTCTCCTTTTCTTTGTCTTTGCCTAGCCTCTTATGCTTATCTTTGGGTCCGTGATGCTTCTTAGAAGATTTCTCCGGAGGAGGTAGGCCCTTTGGAGGAGTTGGAGCCTTGGGAATCTCTTTACCCCTAGTATGTGGTACTTGATGACTGTGGGACTTCCTGGGATCCTGCTTAGAAGGAGAGCGAGAGCGCAGAGAATGAGGTTGATAGGAATCATGGCATCTTTGACTATCCCTCTCGCGAATGTCGCAACGATCTTGCTCGGACACAGAAGAAAACCTGGAAGTATTCTCGTGGAGAGCGCGGAAAGAGTAAGAGTAATGATAGGGCATGTTTCTTGCAGAAAATCACAAAAACAGACGTCAAGATCGTGAATACTGCTAGTGTATAAGTGTTGTGATAAGTGGTGCATGTGGATTGTGTGCCCGTGTAATCCCCCCTTACAAACTAGGACCCGAAGTTTGGCTCGTTTGCGCGATTTCTTTATCTTTGGTAGGAGAATTTTCTCCCTCGGATGTAGGGAAGAAGGGTTCCTCTCCGAAATCTCTGAGGGTATAAAGGTCATCTGGAAAGGGGATCTTTTCTAAACCCTTAAGTATTTGCTCCTCTGTTAATGTAGGTTCCACTGGTGGTAGAGTCTTCAGGGGAGACTGTCCTTTAGAATAAGGATCACCCTCTGGTTCATTAACCCGAACTTCGTCTCCTTGTATATATTTAGATCATCATCATCCTGGTCGATCATTGGAGAAGGAATTTTAGGGATCTCCACTCCTGTTGTTCCTTCTCCACTCAACGGGGGCATGCTACTAGACTCCCCAAGAGTAGGGGCACATACTTGTAAGGCCTGCTACCCAAGCCAAGCCCAAATCTTATGTCCAAAAGATGGTGTTTATGGAGATTCTCGTTGGTGATACACTTCTTGATTCTTAAGATATCTGGTTTACTTTTAAGGAGGTGGGACAGTCGGTCTTCATATATCAAACATTCTGTTTTTGCAAAGTTGAGATCTACACAGAATAAAGAAACACATTAGCACTTTAATTATGCAACCGGAGCATGCATTGAAAGATTTAAAGCATACTTGATTGTATCCACTTCCTCGCACATCCGACTTGACGCTTTATGTAAAACCATTTAGATTTGGCATCCCCTATGTTGCTATGATTGTCCAATAAAACCTTTTTGCTAGAAATTGACTCGAAGAAAGTGAAATTTGAAGTCCCTGAGGAATGATGTTTGAAATGATAATAGAATTTCAAATCCTTGAAAGTGAGCTCAGTCTGTAGAACCTCTGCATACGCAACATATAAGGTATACAAAGTCGCATAAGCATTAGTATGGAGTTGCATGGGGACAATGTGTATCCTTCTTAGGAGATCAACGACAATTGAAGGAAATGGAGGAATAGCGCCTACCCAGCACATGAGCCAGCTAACAGTCGTGTACCCTTCTGGTGCAGAATGAGGCCTATCTCCATCTTCTTGAGTTTTCACATCGTCCCAAGGAATCCCATGTATTAAGCATATTTTATTAAGCCTTATATCATCCAATTTGCAAGCTAGGGAATCTGTGAGCTTCTCTTTCTCTACTTCCTTAACACCTAGGATCTCGTCAGGAGCCCGATCATCTTCTTCTTCCTCTTATTCAAGCGATGTGCTCTCAGAAGAATTCGATTTTGTATCTATTTCATACTTGGAGCCAGAATTACTCCAGTCTGAGCCTGACAGGAGCACGTCGGGATTGTGATATTTTGAAGACTCTGGATCTACTCTCATTTCGGATGTTCATGAGGAGCGTCTATCTAACATGGCTGTGTTGGTGAGTAAACATGAAAGATTAGGATGCTGTTACCCATGAACCATGTGCATGAGCAAGTGTTGATGTGTACAGATGTGCACAATACTAGAAAAATAGAGACACAAAGTAAATTGGATAAACATAATAATGATCATTGTATGTCGCTGAGCTATGCTACTGTTCAATCCAGCCATGTCAGCTCATCTCGAAGGCTCTAACCTAACTGTTCATTGATATATTAGAATTACATTGCATTTTTCAGTCAACATGCGTATCGGATTGTTAATAAAGCTGGCTTGTTGAAGTCTCGGGGTTTAGATCGTGGCGTAGGTGTCAAATCGTGGAATAGAGACCGGCTCGTGAATGATGGATTGTCAATAAGTCATGCTCGTGTAGGAACTTCGGCTCATGAAACACGCATCGGATCGTGGGATAGTCCAGCTCCCTACTTTGCTTTACCCAAATGACTCTTGAGAAATCCCCCTACGATCCACTCCACTTCCTATTTCCACGAATGGATGCTTCCCCGTTTCCACGACCCGATCCGCCGTCCAATTCAGCACTTCGTGTTCATCTCTGTTCCCTCCATCAGCCTATTGTCACGAACTGAGCCATTACCCCATCCACGAACCACTCTAGTAAAGCTCATCTTCTTCCTCTCCAGCAACTCCTTCCTCCACTCACAAGACTCACCATGAATGGGTCCGTAACAGACCAGCTAATTTGCCAAGGTACTTCCTCCCTAATCCATTATCTTCCATCTCCATGAACTCATCGAAGCTCCGCCGCCATCACCTCCAATGCCAGTGACGACCCCAAAGCCAACAAAAAAGGAAAATCCATGGAAACGAAGCCGAATCCAAATCGATATTTAAAAGAAAAAGAGAAATTGAAATCGAAGGCATCGCTGTAACTAATTGGTTGGATTAAATGAACGATTTTGAAAACTTGTGGACTGGAGGAGGTTCCGACTTAGGGTTTGAGATGAAGAAATTAAGGTGACAACAATAAAGAAAAAAGGGAAAGTAAGAAAGGAGAAGGGGTTATTTATATTGCCAATTTGGAAGCCGTTGGTCTTCCTAAATTTGTCTTATTGAGGTCGGCCAAACCATACGGGCTACAAGCCCTCAGACAAGCCCACTGAGGCTTTCATCAAGGCCTACTAAACCGTTGTTTCATGATGCATACATAAAAGGCGCGAACCGTAACTTGACTTGGCGGCCAAGACTTTGAAATAACGATCAAATTGAGAATCTAGAGCTACTTACTCACAGAGTCGATGAAATTGTTTAAGAATATTTTTACGAAAAACTAAGGGTTCACTTGATGATCGCGACGTACTTCAAAACTTGAAGGATCAGAGCGAATCAATAAACAAAACAGTAGTTGGAGACCCAATCCTGTATTTATACTCGTTAAAGGACACAACTTTTCGAGGCATCTCACCCATGAAGGCAGGTATGACTGTTGACTTTCAGCATCCCGAGAAAAAGCAATTCGGTAGTTTCGAAGCATATTTCATCCTCGATAAAACATACTTCGATGGGGCAAAATGTTGGCTAGCTTTACAACCAAGACACCAAGAAAGCAAACATTCATGATCGGATGGACAAGGACTCACGCATACAAGATTCTATGAAAAGTCACCTTGGCCCGTGAAGCCCATAGGCCCATTCGTGACTGGTCCCTCGACCTCGGATCGTTGCATGCATTTCACCATCGACCCGCTTGTGAAAAGCCACCCCGATCCGCTAATGCCAAGCCACCATGAACCGTCCACACTAAAGCATCACGACCCGATCCCAAAGTCAAAGAATGAAGGCCACGACTTGGTCTTCCGTGATCCGAAAGGTCAGGATCTGATGACACCTATCCATAACTGCCATCTTGACCATTTCTCTACCTACTCACGAACTAGACCGAGATCCTCGGGATTTGTGCCACATGTGACCACGAACCGCCTGTAGTTACCACCTATAAATAGCCCCGCACTTGACATTTTTCAGGATCTTTTTGGCAATTCTGAGTTTTGTTATCGCCATTGTTGCTTCTCTATTATTTCTGATCAGTATTATTGCGAAATTACTGAGTGAATTATCATTGTAATCGTGAGATTGAGAGAAATCATTGATTGTACTAACATTCTACGTATAATCAAAGATATATAAAGTGGACGTAGGCTCATTAACGCCGAACCACTATAAATTTTATGTGCTTTCTGTGTTTTCTTTCATTTCTAGATATAAATCTCTGCACATTCAGATAATTTGAGTGTTAGAGCCATTTTTGGATCTAACACTCCTGTAATCAAAATACTCATTCAATATATATTGCGAATAGTTTCTTAGAATCAGTTATTATATTTACATATTTGTCATTATGATCAAGTCCGCCGAGGAAAGTGTGCATAAAACAATAACAGTTAATGTGAAATATAAAAATGAAAGTGGATATTGATCAAAATTTTCAAATTTTTATCAAATGAAGGTTGTTGAACAGTCTAGGCAATAAGATACATTGTCTATTTTTTACATACAAAATTGTAGAGTAAACTAAATTGTGCTTTGATTGAGCTCTTTGATATTAATGGGTGTTTATAGTTCAAATCAACATGTTCAGTTCGCTAAGAATGCCCCAAGTGATATAGCTTGATTGATGCACTCTTTTTGGATTGTCCTACCATTCCAATTCTTGATTACGGTCTAATATGCATATACAATATTTTGGATAACTAACGGGAATAACATTTTCTAATTTAGTAGGTTAGTTTTTGTTTATAATATATTAAATGACATGAATGCAACTTTCACTCTTTTCCTTCATACGTTTGTTCAATCTAAACTATAGCAAATGCCCCTTCGGCCAGTTATGTTCTTCTTTTCCTTTTAGGAGTTCTCTATTTATGCATAAACACAAAACCAACCATGAACACATGGTCAAACAGCTTGCATTATTGGTTTTGATGTAAGTTGTGCATGAAGTATATATTATTTAATGGTTTCATGTACCATTTCCTTCATAGGTACTACTTGATATTTAGACTATATCTAAGGCTAAATGAGTGAGAATGAATAGTAGATAAACAAACTTAGCAATAGCACGCCTAGGGGTTAAGGATATCACTAGATGGATGCACAAAAACATAACACATACTTATGATAAACTTTCCTATTCCAATTCATTTGATTTGTTTCTGCACACGTAGTTGCATGACATAATTTGGTTGCATAAGGATATACACTGTTGTAGTCTTCCCTATTTCCATATAAATTAAATTTCTTTACATTGTGTAACACCCCACGTCTATACTTGCATTAGCCAAGGCCATTGCAAGAAACACTGTCAAATAACCTGAAGGATAAGGCCGTTGAGGAGCAACCATTTGTATATTAGCTTTGAACGAGTGTTAAACATATTGGATAATATGGTCTTACCTTTTCAAATTCTCATGAGGAAATCCGACATATCTAATTCAAGTTCAAATCTACTACGTCGTGGCTATATATAATTTAGAACAATATAAAATACACAACAGAATAATCAGGGCCCAGCACGGAATTTCATATCACAAAAGTGGAATAGATATGAATAATAACACCAGAGTTTATACATAGAGGTACTGGCCAAACAAGGTCCACTATACTACAAAAGAGTAGATAATAATACATGTTAAAAGTGTGTGAATAAATAAGAGTCATTGTTTCATATACATAACAACGTAAACTACAACACCAGTGTAGCAAGCCAAAATAAAGAATTGGATCCTGCTAGAAGTCATGTGGAAGCACCCGCAACACTCGGGCCTGACCTGAGTATTATTTACAAGAAGTAAACAATAAACGAATTAGTCTAGTTATACTTATCTCATAAACTGGCATATAATGAGAGATATAAAGAAATGTAGACACATAAATACTATAATAAAAGTGAACACACATAAATGTGGAACTCAATACTTTCTACAGTATACCTCATAAATCTATAACAGGGCTATAAAAATATATCTCATCCAAAGTTATGTAGCTACTCACGGAAATTATAAATCATATCAAACCAATACGAAAATTGACAGCGCATATGTCAAAGAAACCCAGATTGATAAATTAATAGCAATTAACTAAGATTGATAAATCAATATCAATAAAATCTCAAATTCCAGAATCAAAATCCAGAAATCACAGAGAAAATAAGGGGGAAGGCCTCGAGATGGGAGTCGGAAGACTTAACCTGGAAGTCTGAAGACTCAACCAACACGTGTATCGAGATGAGACATAATCTCTAGGTAGTTAGCCTATATGTTGAGCCGAAGTCCCTCAGTGAACCGAAGTTCCTCATGATTATCTGAATATCATCAAAATAAATGACAGCATGAAAAGATCACAATTGATCCAAGGTAGTGCAAAATACTCTAAGCTAGTAATTATAAGCGTTGAGCTACATGTCCCATAACCACTTGCTCTACTCGAATAGTTACGAACAAGTTGCATGATCCACTAAAAACACAAAACGATCATTGCCACGGTTTTTCAATCGAATGAGTCTGAGAGTTAACTATCTAAGTAAACACAAGGGGTCATAGTCCTTATTTTTACTAAGGCGTTTAATTAGAATTCTCATACAAATGAGAAAAGATTTATAAAATATATACTTGTAGATTATAAAATGATTTTTCAAACGATTTCATAAAATAACTTTGTATAATGAAGTTGGATTGAAAACCATTTTGGCAAAAAGAATTTGGTATCTACTGAAAATATTAAACCTTTTCATATATAGTTTCGAAGCAGCAATTCTTGTGTAATAGTGATCGAAATAATGATCAAACTAAGAATTCATGTTTTTATAACATAAATTTTATCTCATGAATATCAATCATAATTCATTCACAATTAATAAATGAAAACTCCATAAGTTTTCAGCTGCTGAAATCTGTTAACCAGAGAAACTGAAAAGTCACAAAAAAGTCGAAATGGGTCGAAACTCGACCAGGAAAGTGCCTGAAACAACCTAAAATGTTGACTGTGGTCTCCACTGGTCAACAACATAATTACATCCACCAGACGTCTTATCACCCCGGGACAAACATCTGAGTTGCAAAAAAGAAGTTCCCGAGAGCTTGAAAAGACGGTTGTTGCTTCGGTTCAGACATCTAAGTTGAAGCAATTAATTATTTCCCCCGAAAGCTTTGACAAACGTCTGTTGCTTCGGCTCAGATGTCTGAGCTGAAGCAATTAATTATTTTTCTTGCCTGCTACCTCCAAATAAACCGAGGGCAAGCCCGGACCTCCCGTATCGATTCCATATGCTTCAGAAAGCTTGCATACACTCTCTAAAGTACAAAAATGACATGCATATACACACACTCATGAAAATGCAAGGGATTTGCTTTTAAAAAATGCACAATTTCATAAAACCAAAGCGATACGCACAATGTGTACTCAACACAAAGGCGATTAGAGCACACACAACCTTGATAACTCGTATACAAAATTGTGAGTACCCAAGAACACATCAACCTAATTCACTATAAAGATTTTCACTTTGAAATCATATAAACGAATTCAAAACTCATGAATACACATTTACACACAAACAACCCAAAACATGCAATGCACACACAACATATACGTACCCAAGGGCACCATTTATATAAGCATACAAGCTTGTGGCATAAATGTGAGTTCGTAAGAACTCACCTTTGATCTTAAGGAAGGAAGTAGGAGCTTCAAAACCAAACAAGATCATGCGCTCATAAACATGAACTCTAGAATCTTTAATCTCTCTTCTCTATGAACTTACACTAGATTTCCTTCAAAACTGAATTCCTAAGATGAACTAGGGCTTAGGAATTTTGATTTCTCATTCCTCTCCTCATTTTCTATTTCTTTAATGAACGGTTGGATGAATAAAGGGGAGAGGGCTGATGGGTGGTTTAAGTGAGTAGGGTAGGTTAGCTAACCCAAATCCAATACCAAAATCCAAATTTTCACATACTCGAAATATATCAATGTTTATAGTTGTCGAGCATGTAAACTGCATTTTGAACTCAATGGAAGTAGTTGCAAGTCCAAATTCATCCATATGCAAAATGTGCTTTTTGGTCAAACACTCGATTAAGGATTAATGACGTTATATTTAAATAAAATATTTAAATATATTATCGTTAATTATGCGGGTTATTACCTAATGCTTACCAAGACCAATTCTTCATTAGAAATATCCTAACTTTGGTTTCATTTTCAATAAAAATGATTTGGCATGGACTGCAAGTTGGTCATCATCTTAGTTTCATTTCCATAATAAAACGGATAAAGATTAAATGATAGTGGTAAAAAGTAGTGCTAACCTTTAAGACAAACCCAATAGTACTATCTACCTTAACAATCAAATTACGTGCATGATTAAATCCTCTAAAATATTGCAAACAAATGAGTTGAGTCTCTATGGATCCACTATCTTAAGTAGGACTGTTATGGTAATGGTTACCGTTTCCGTTTAACAAATACTGTTCCATGCCATTTTTGCTGGTAAGCCAGAATTTCTTACCGTTGTCGTTACTGATCGGCTGGTTTGCCGATAATTAGGTAATTGTTACACTGGTAATGGTAATTTACCATTTGTCCATCAAAGTTTATATCTTGACAGTACATCTTTATTATATGTAGTGCTATTTTATAAACAAAACATAAATGAGAAAGAAAATAAGTGACCTGGAATTATTTCATCTGATTATTAAACTATATATAATCATTTATTTGGTTCTACATACATGTAATAACCCATATCCGATGAGTATACTTATTTTTTGAATTAACTGGTAAAATTACCGTTACTGTTGGTATTAAAGAAATGTTACCGATAATTTACTTTTAAAAATGGTAAATTTATCGTTACCATACCATTTTAACGGGTATACTGATTTCAATCAAAAATGGTTACCGATTGATTGGTGATGGTATAGTAATGGTAATTTTACCGTTACTGTAAGAGCCCTAATCTCAAGTTCCTCCATTTTTTGCTTCTTATTCATTTTGTTTAGCAGATATGAGTGTTTTCTTTGAGCATCATTCTCTATCAATTCAGTGATTTCCAAATTAGGAGGAATTCACTTAATTGTTGTCCTAGCATTTTCGTGTTATCGTTGGTGTTGTTTCTGTAACACACCACGTCCGTTAATGTCACTCACAAAGGGCATTAAGTTTCATGAAGCATTATAGTAAACAGAACAGAAATATTACAAGATAAACATATAAAACAACAGCGGAATAAAAGCTTTATTTATCATAAGATACCATAGTCCAAAAAAGCATCACATGTCTAAAATACAAAAGTCCATTACAACATAAAAGCTACTATCTTGTACTTAAAAAATATCAAAGTGCATAAAAGAAATAAAATTCGCCAAAAACAAAATATAGTCATAGCAACAAGGATAGGAGCTTGAGCCATACATATCAGTAGCTCCAGCAAAAGTAAGTAGAATCATGGTCAAGCCTGATAGTTCCCACCCTGAGAACCTAGGGAGAAACAGAAGAAACAAAAAGGGTCAGACATAAAGTCTGGCGAGTCTAGTTACTTTTAGAAAGTAAATAAATAAAACTAGCAAGACAAGCATATAACGTGGATAAAAGAGATTACTACATAAAAGGAAGGTGTGACAAGGTAGAAAATATAAGGTGTATACGCTTCCCTAATGATTACTCTGCACTATTACTAGTATATCCAGAATGAGACGATCCTTTCCACTATAAGGTGGTAGACTTAGGCATACATCCAAATGTACCCTAACTACTACCCTAATCAATCGGCTCCCTAATCCGTGTAGATACTCTGTGCTGGCCCACCGTAGGATGTATCACGTCTTAAAGTGGCAACCCCTCGCTGATATGCACAGCCCCATATCTACAGGTGTCACGGTAGTTTTATCCCCCTCTGCCCAGCTCATCCACGCACGTGGACCAGTCGGTTTGCACCGCCCACACCGTCCTCTACGTTTGAATCTCTTTCAATCAGTCAAGTAAGCGTTCCCCTTCTACGACCTAGTGCGGAGTACATGTTTTGATACCTACTCCGGGTTACTGGATGAAACGGGTCCCACACAATATGATATAAGCTCTCCTCTTTGTCTTGTATCCCCTACTAGGTTTTCCATTTGATTATGTATACCACTAGGTGTCTTTAATTACATATATTTATTATTTCCATCGGCTTTGTATACCACTACGTGTCTCTAATTACATAATCTTATCAGGTTAAGTTTGTGGGCCTATATGTAAATATTACCCACCCCCTCCAGTTTTGCTTAACCCATCCACTGTCCAAACAATTTTACTTAACCCTAACTTTAGTTCATAATCATACAATCCCTATTGATTAAATTCGGTTAAGTATTCCAATCTATTATCATGTCCATTTATGGTTTATAATGGGCTAGACCTCCCACATTAAGCCTACAACTTGTGGATGCTGGATATTCCGGTCGGGTCCTGGAAGACTTCTTCCACAAGTTGGGTCTAACCTCGTGTCATAGCCCGTTTCGTATTTGCGCACTTAGACCTCTCACATTAGATTCAAAATTAGTGGTTGCTAGATATGCAGGTCGGGTCTGGGCAGACTTCCACCGCTAATGCAACCTAACCTCGTGTCATAAGTGCATTACAATTTCTAATTGTAATTATTAGACATTTCATTGTTATCCAATTCTTACCTATGTCTTTATAGGTGATTATGTCCCCTTTTTCCCCATTTTGAATTATATGTCCAATTCATATGAACAATATTTAAATTATGCCAATTCTAACATTTTCCCCTCGTTCCCTAACTAACGCATTCGCATTTATTTGGCAGCATCTAGGCTAGAAAGTGGCCTAGTTATAAAAGGGAAAAGTGATGGAAATATGACAAAGGTGATTGTTCTGGCATCAACATATAGCATGGTGATAAGGTGGACATATAAGCATAAATCTGATGAACTTGTGGCAGTTAACTAATTCTAACATAACTATGATGTCATAAACGCATAATAAGATCTAAATTAACAATTTAGATGTCGAACTAGTTTAGATCTAATATGATAGGCCCAAGGTGATAAACTGGATCTGATTAATAATTTAGATGTCCACATAATTCAGATCCAACAGTTAAAAATAGATTTAACACAAATAAGGTCAAGATCCACATCATAAAATGTCGTTGAAGTTACAATAGATCCGACAAGATAGAGATTTAGATCCAAGTTACAACCAATTTCGAATATCATATGTTCACAATTTACAATGGATCCAGTATTATATAGGCACATGAACAAATCCAAACTATAGTCATATCACGTTTACTTTTAAATATTTAAATCTAAAAGCAATGAGGAACTCACAGAATTTGGATTAGGGAATAGAAAAAGAATGGATATTGAGTCTCTAACTGGTTTGCTTAAGTTGATCATTGTAGAAGATAGAATTTGTATCAGTTCAGACACCGGAAGCATTTGGCGTCCATGGTTTCCAATGAAGAAAACATGAGAAATGGACATGTATTTATAGCTGCCAGAACTTATGAAACCGACTGCCACGTCAGCCTTAGCGGTGTCAACACCCCTGTAGGGGGATTGACCCTGGTGTCGACACCCCTCTAGGGGGGTCGACCCCGGTGTCGACACCCCTCTAGGGGGGTCGACTCCCTAGAGTAGGAAATTTGCCGCCAAACGTAATCTTGATTTTTGAACGACTTTGGATAAGGTTCTAACTCGTATCTGACTCATATGTGTGTGTATATATATATATATATATATATATATATATATATATATATATATCTTCTACGCCTATACAAACTTAAAACCCTAATAACCTCTTCATACGATGTCCGTTTTATGCAAACCAAATGTCTATCTTGACCAGAATTTCGAGTGGACGCAATGGTGCATTCTGTTTCTCTTAATTCCAAATATTAAATTAATTATTATTTAATTTATCCTCTTTTAGTGTGGTTAAAAATTATGGCATGTTACAGTTTCTTTTTTATATAATTTATTTATTGATGAAAGAGTGAACCTCATAAGAGGAGAGCACTCAGATTTTATTAACTAAAATTAACACAATACAATGGTTTGTTTGCAACAATCAGTTACAATAATGGTATATCGTCACCGTGATGACCCAACAACTGTTACGACCCAGATTTTTAACCGTTCAATTTAATATTTAAAATGATTTTAAACACTTTTTTGTAAATTTAATGACTTGAAACTTAATGGTTTTGAATATTTTATTAATATAAATAGTATGATAATAAATTTAATTCTGAAAATGTCAGGATATGTTAAATTTGATGTATAATGTAAATTGGACAATATAGAAATGTTTATTTTAGTTTGTTTTGAATTATATTAACGTATTCGTTTATTAAGCGACATTAACATATAATTTATAATTTTATTATAAAACGAGCTGCAGCGACGCGGTAGTTTGTAATATAACATTTTGAAATTTAAATGGATCTGCAGGATCCAATTTAAGTTGAATTTATTTGAAACAAGAAATGTCCGAAACTATGGGGTAATATTTTTCTAACAAAGGAGAAAAATCAAGTTTTCATGGTAGATTTTGTTTTATGTCCAAATCAAATTTTCATATAGTTGCTATGGAATTCGTTTATAAATTATAACAACTTATTATATAAAATAAAAGGATTTTTAATATATTGAATATCGTTTTTGCCTCGAATTCAACCCTGAGTATTTTATTTTGAAACTGCATGAAATTCCACTAAAGTATGATCGATTATAATATTTTATTATTACTATGTTGAGGTATTGTAAAATTGATTTATTTTAATTTAATTTGGACCCTTAAAAAGGGACTTTATTCAAATGACCTACGTTTTCAATGAAATAATTTTTATAAAGACCGTAATATTTAATTATTGTACAATTTCAAATTTTGTCATGATTAGTGTTCATATGGAGTACCGCAAACACTGAGCATTACTTGTAAAAAAGGTGAGTGATTTTGTTGACATCTTTTGGAAGATGTCAACAAAACACTCGGCTCCCATTGGTGGATATCAGGGGGGCCCATATGGGTCTCCCTTATTTTCACCAATAAAGGATGAGTGTTTTGTTGACATCTTCCAAAAAGATGTCAACAAAATCACATTGGTAAAAAAGATATTGTTTGTCGCTTTCATAAGACATCATTGATCGCTTTCAAAAAAATCTTCGGTCACCTCGAATAAAACGCCCATCACTTCTTGTTAAGATTTCTGATCCCTTACATGTTCCGGCAAGCTAGGAGGAGCGGGAAGGGCAAGTCGATATGACGATGGAGAACGACAGGAAAGAAGGGATATACGAGAAGTAACAGTGGAGAAGTCGGCAGACGCGATAGTCGAAAAGGCCTGAGATCCGGCTGTGGTTGGTGGTGGCAGTACAGATGTGTGCGTTCATTGAAATAGAGAAATACGGTGACTAGAAGGTAGGACTGACATGGGTTCAGGCAGCTTCAGTTAGGAGATGGTAGGTTGCGGTGGCAACAAAGAGAGTTCAGTTTTGGTTCAGTTGATGACAAGGCACAACGTTAGGATTTGCTGATCGTTTTTGGCAAGATGAAGCCAGCGAGATTTAACTGGAAGAAGAAAGAGCGAAACTAAAAAAGGGAACAAAGGAAAAGAAGCTACAAACGAGTGAAAATATAACGTGGAGGGGGATCGGAGTTCTTGCTAATGGTCCATATAGTAGCAACGAGTTTTATTTCTGAAACAAGGAAAGGGAAGAATTAAGTAATGAAAATTTGTGGGTGAAGAAGAGTATTGAGGAAGGTGGACTGCAGAATTTTGTGTCGGCTTTCGGCCCTTGCGGTTATAAAAAATAAAAGACAAAGAAAAGGGGAGACTGAAGGGAAGATCTGGGCCGATGGGTTTGCTTTTCCTGGAAACAAAATATATCATCGGGGAAGGAGTTTTGGGCAGGACGTGATTTGGTGAGGGCAACATAGGAAAAAGTCTAGTTTAATTATTAAATATTTAATTTAAGTCAATGATAGTTAATTTGATTATTCTTGTAATATTCATAATTCATCCATACATTAATAGACTTCGATGAAACCAAGTAGTTGGAATCACATTGACGAATGACACAGTGCTATGCTGATTCAGAAAGGATCAGAAACAACTGGGATTTCATGTAATTTTAAACCCATGTTTAAAATTATAGGAAATAATGTGACGATCGTTAATCGAAAACAAATGTGACTTAACTCTCACATTTTTCTAGAATCCTATGATGTGATTAAACTCATATAATTAAATTTAATTATTTACGGTATAAATTGGTTGATTGGATGCCTTAGATGTTATTTGTCTGTTATTGGATGACATTAAACATATTTACATCATTTGAAGTGTATTGGATGAAATTTCCATTTTCATATATTATTATAAAATGTTATAACAAACTGTGATGCAAGGAAGAATAGGTTGGAAGGTTCCAACCAGATTCCTCAAATATAATGTATGTTGTTTTGTTTTCATATTGTTTATATATGAACTGATTGAACCCCATTATCGTTAAAACCTGTTTGGTTGTTGAATGTTGAATTAAAATTCAACGTAGTTGTGATTTGGATAAACAAATGATATCGATTGAGGGATTGGCAGCGAATGGCCAAAAATCCACCTTTTTATTTTAAATGTTGATTTGTCATTAGGCAAATTAACGAAGTTAAGTATAAAATTTATTCAATAACTGAAACCAGGTTTTTAAATATACATTTTTCTCATTATAATGAAGCGTTATAAATAAATGATATTTATAAATTGCTTTTCTAAAGGAAATTACCTATTGGTTCGGGTAAAGAAGTTGAAAATTGGGTTTTTGTTTATAAAGATCCAAGAGTTAATTTTGTTATATGATATAAAATGGACTTGCGAAAGTATTTGGAAATATATAATTCTAATTGGAATTGAATAACGAAGTTCAAAATGAAAAGATGATATTAAGTAAAAGTAATAATCAGAATAAACCAAGATTTTCGGAAGTAACGATATTGTCTATAAAACCATATTTTAATTAAAGATGAAGATTTGATTGATAATACAGATTTGAGTTACGAACTATTATCCATCTCGAGATGAGAACATTGTCAACCAAGGTCTGAGAGGTAAATAAAATACCTGACTTGAATGCCTCCACTATTATCAAAGGATGGTATTAGTTTGTAACGGTAAGAGATGTTGAGATTAAGTTTATTATTCCATACAAAGAATATTGCGAGGGTATTTACAAGATTTTTAGAAGGTAATAAATATATTAGATTATGAAGTAATGATGTATACTTTAAACATTGTTTGGCCGAGTTTGAAGTATTATGTTACATATACTATTTGATTTCTTAGATAATGAAAAAAGTTTTTATGGAAATGTAGTGATATTTTTGAAGTAAAGATAAATGGATAGGAGATTGGTAAATATGTTATTTTAAGAATTTGGAATATAGTTAATGTTTCCGAATTAACTGAAGCAAATATGATTTGCTGAGAATAGTAAATGGAATTGATTTTAATCGAAGAAATGGGTTTTGAGATTTGATAAAAGAGTTAATGAATGATTTTGAATAATAAGACCTAAGCTGCCAATGTACTTGACTATACTATTTGAATTGATAGTTCAAAAACACCAAACTATCAATGAAATATCTTATTGGAATTTTGATGTGTTGTTTCGATGTGACCGAGATGGGAACTAGACCCAAAAGCACTTCGAACCAACGTAGCGTTCGAAACTAATCTCCAGGGATATGTATAAAGATGGAGCATAGAAAACCATGGATCTTCATAAAATGAAAGAATTACTTAAAATCTCTAGGTGATCCTTAGAGATATATTGCGTATTTGTCATGATTGAAATTTGTGGATTGCAAGGACTACTCGCTACTGATCTATAGGGTGATTCCTAGGAAGTGGTAGTAGGGTGCCTTCGGTTCGTCTTGTTCCTGGATGACTTGTATGGACAAATGTCTGACAGAGTACTCCTTAAGAGTCACGTACGTTAAATATACCAAGTCTGGTGGTAGAGAAATTCTCTTACTTAACACCGAGAGTATATTTGTGGACGTCAATTAGTGATTTGACAAATCTAACGATGTGGTATTCTAAGTGAATAATGGCTAGATGTTCTCTAGAAAGATAAAACGTGGTTGCTTGGGTCGCACCCTAGCAGGGTATATTTTCACTGATTTAGAGAGTATTCGTTTTGTTCTTCTTTCACTTCTGTATCTCCCAAGAACAATTATGTTGCTTGCAACTGTTGGTGATAATATATTCGATACACTCAAGCTGAATGAATGGTCGGTCATGTGTGGCCGAGCAAGATGTTCTTGTTGAACCCCAGTGTATTCCCTCTACAGTACACTGATTGAAAGGTGGTCCCATACTAGTCTTACGATTATCCTTTTCTTTCAAAAAGGATTTCTAAAGATAAGCAAGTTATTTGTCATGTGAATTTATCACTGAAAGTATTCCAGACTAATCCGGGTGAACTTTGCTTTGCTTCAAATGTGCTCAGGTCAAACCGAGTATATTATCAGGTTAGGTATCATTTGGAGATTCAGAAGAGGAGCTGAATTCGAGTAGTATTCCACATATTTACTAGTAATAAGTAATTCCACTATGAGAATTGTATAGATCTGTGGTGTACTCTGATATTGTAATCATATATATACAGCTTCTTGAAATAAAGTATTGTTGTTATATTATGTTTTGTCCATTTCGCTATGAGACTATGATCATTATATTCTTATATTCTAATATTTCCTTCTTTCTACTCTCACCCTCTAATTTCTTTCTCCTGACTATCTGCTTTTTTGTACAATTTGAATTGACATGGGTTGTTAAATGTTGTCTTAAACTGTACGGAAAAAGTGGGTTGTTAGAACAACAGTGACAATGGTATAGATATCCATTAATAAAATTAAAAGCCTAGACAAAAATAATATGTACAAAATAAAAACTACAGAGTGCTGATATAGAGGGCTACATAAGTAGCACATCTAGGAACCTAGTTGCAGAGGAGTCACGACCTGGGAATAACTACTAAAGGATGATAGAGAAGTGTGGGTGCTGCATGTGTAGTTGTTGGGGGTAATGAGAACCATGCTCAACTTGAGATTGCAGTGTGGTAAATATGGTTGAAAAGACAAGGAAAGTCATTGTATTGTGCCAAATGTTAGTTGCATTGTTCAGGGTATACGATGAGCAAGGATGAGCATGCATTGTGAGATAGACAAAAACTGTGAAATGGTTCGAGTCTCGAATTCTGCAAAGACAAGATGCTTCTGTTGAGACAAAAAAGTATGGATTAGGTGTTGAAGGTGAACTGACTGCTGGAGCAGGTGTCAAGAGGTGATCAAGTATAAGTTATGGCCTCTTGAAGGAAGGACCAGCATGCAGCTACTTAATACAAACTTGGACGGGACAAAAGCTGGCATGTACATTGGATGTGCATAAAGCTGAGAAGGAGAACATGGCGAGAGGCAATCTAAGATTAGCACATGATCCGAGAAGAAAAATGTAACGACCCAGATTTTTAGTTGATTTATTTTAAACATTTAATAATTATTTTGAATACTAAGTTGATAATATAAATGGATTTTTATATGGAGTTTAACGATTTAATAATTGAATACAATTTAATTTCGATTATATCGAATTGTCGTAATACGAAATAGTTGAATTCGAAGTTAAAACTGAGCTGAAACAATTCAGACGATCAATATAAATTGTATGGGAATGTATACGATAATAATAATAATAATAATAATAATATATTATCGAATAAGTTGATTGTTTTGAATTTCAAATAATATTATATTGATTTAATCTAGTATGTGGAAATAGTTAATTTTCAAATAACCTCATTTTTTGAATAACTAATTTTATTGGATCCGGAACGTCAAACCATAGCAGTATGTCAAGTTTCATCGATATTGGAGTTCGTAGTTGGTCATTTAAACATGAAACTTCAGGTGTAAGTTCCTTAAGGATATTATAATAATAAAATTTATCAGATAAGCTTGAAATCAAATCAATTTAATTAGTCATCCTTTTTGGTACTTTAGCCACTGACCTAACTTGTACCGTGCCTGTGTTATTCCTTATACCCAAATCTTCTTCGTCAATTTAAATCGCTACTATCCCCTCTGATTTCTTTTTATTTTCCATTCCTCTAAAAACTAAAATGAATGAATCCGTTTAAAAGAAAATACAATTTCATTTCCTAAAAACCTGATTCCCTTCCCTTTATTTCAACAGAACGAAAACCCTTTCCTACTTTCCCGCTCTCATTTCCAATTTTCAATTTTCAATTAAAAAAATTCGAATCCAATTTCGATTATGAATCGGAGGTGAGGGTTTTGCAAGCAACGAAGAAGTGCGCATGAAATTCTTGATCAAAACAATAGGAGTCGCGCACTAAGTGTAACAACCCGTATTTTTATAACATGTTAAAACAATAAATCAAGGCAGAATTAAATTTTAAATTCAGAATCAAGGGAAACGGGTTACGCCATTGCGCTCGTCTCGAAATTTTACATGAAATAGAGTCCGAGTTTTCGAAAATCGGAGTCCGGATGAAGAAGTTATGGCTTGTACAAGTTTCAGCAGTTTTCAGGCAGACTGGACCAAGGGGTCGACCATAGGGTCGACCTAACCCCCCAGGTCAACCATAGTGTCGACCCCCCACCTTACAGGTCGACCTGGTCGGCCTGGTTTGACCCAGAACTCATTTTTGAAGCTTGAGACGTGTTTTGTCGGTCCGGATTGATTCTAGAGTTAATCTAAGGGCCTAAACTAGTTGCTACACCTATCAAAACACCCTTAGACCTAACCTAATTCATATCAAATTATTCTTACACTATTATGCTGCGGAACTCCCTCTTGAACCATTGTCGCCGCCCCCAAATTAAAGAATAAGCATTCAAACTCAATCCAATTCGAAGATTAAAGCTTGTACAATGATTCAAGACAATAAATCAACACTACTACAACGTTCTATGACAATTTTAGTTCCTAATTCACTAGCCATGCCCTGTAAGTTCTAGTTGTTTTTATATTTAGACATTTAATTATAATATGGACATGAAATAAAATGGAATTGGATCTAAGTATGTTTATCAATTCTAATCTATTTCTGTTGCTCTTTGAATCTTCAGTTTTGGGACTTGTCTATCTTTATGTTCATGACAAGTTTATGATCTATTCAGCAATTTTCTTGACTCATGATGACATTATCATCAAGTTGTAATATTTATGCCTATGATGATGTTTTCTTCTGATCTTATTTTTATTCAATTTCTATCTCCCCCAATTTATTTTCTTTTCATGAACCTTGGTCAATTTCGGACCTTGGCCTAAAATCGCGATTTGCGTACGATATGTATACGGGGGAATTATGGGATTATTGCCTATATGAATATGATGTAATAATTGGCAACATGAAATTGGATATTATTATTGTATTTGCAAGCTTCGACTTGATCTGTAAATTTTGGTATAATCTTGTTATGAACAAATTTGCATAAGTATTATATACATGGAATTTGGCACAAATAGGATCTATGTAATGTAACATGAGATTTGGTATATATAACATGTATGTAATTTGGCATGTAAATTAAACCACGAGTTCAGGACTATGTAAATTAAATCAAAAGATTTGGCTTACGATTGGGCATATGTAGAATTGGGGATTTGAATATAAAAGCGATTGTAAATTTGATAATTGGCATAAATATGTATTATGAACTTGGGTAGTTGGCGTGTGTTGTAATAAAAAGATTACAATTTGGGATAGCTACATCATGAATCATGATTTGGGTTTATTTGGGCATGATACATGCAATTTTGGCTAGAACTCGATATGGGTGAAATAGCATAAACTTGGCATACATGTAAATAGGCAAGAATTGGACATATGTAAACGGACTAGAATTGGGTATATATATATATATATATATCCATATATATATATATATATATATATATATATATATATATATTGGCATGTAATTTTGGAACTTGGGCATATGTGTATTAATATGTAAAGTTGGGAATTTGAAACATGAAAATGACTGTGTATTGGATAATTGACTTGAACACAAACACGAACATTTCTATATGTTAAACACATGAACTGATATTGGGATTTTGGGGGAAATATGACCATTAATGAACCTTTGACACGAGGTTAGACTCGGTTTGTGGTATAAATCTGCCCGGAACCGCCCGGCAAATCCAGTAGCCACAAAGTGTCAGTCTAATGTGAGAGGTCGAAGGCCAAATTGTAGGCGTAACGATTTATGACACGAGGTTAGACCCAGTTTGTGGTGTAAATCTGCCCGGAACCGCCCGGCAAATCCAGTGGCCACAAAGTGCATGGTCTAATGTGAGAGGTCATGATTCGTTCATCATAATGAATGAATTAAGGAATACTAACCATAATAAGACGTGGGTATGGTTAGAGGGTTAGGTGGGATAACATGGAAATTTGACATGTAAATGTGGACCTAACCGGTATGAGTTAAGAACATGTAAAACTTACAAGTGTAGGCTCAACCAACGTAACAGTTAATCAGACCAATGGCATGGTTAAGTCAACTGGAACATATAGATAATACTTAACCAACTTTGCATGATACGTGGGCGGGTTAAGCCATGAATTACTTAAAATACTTAACCAATTTAACACGATGACTTGATAGGGTTAAGTCCTGAACCGCTTGAATATACTTAACCAATTTAACACGATGACTTGATAGGGTTAAGTCCTGAACCGCTTGAATATAATTAACCAATTTAACACGATGATTTGATAGGGTTAAGTCATGAACCACTTGAATATACTTAACCAATTTAACACGATGATTTGATAGGGTTAAGTCATGAACCGCTTGAACATACTTAACCAATTTAACACGATGATTTGATAGCGTTAAGTCATGAACCGCTCGAATATACTTAACCGACTTGACATATGATTCATAGGGCTAAGTCATGAACTTAAACGACAACACTTAGCCAATTTGACATGACACGTAGACGGGTTAAGTCACGAACTTGAATGACAACACTTAACCAACTTGATATGCTAGACCGATGGGGTTAAGTCTCGAATTTAAATGACAACACTTAACCTACTGAACGGAAACCCTAGTTGCGCGGTCCTTTTCAGCAATAACCCACTAGATGTATCACGGTACCCTGGAACTAGGCAGGGTGGGGCACGATTACTGGGCTGATTGTAAGCGACCAGAACGACGGCTGTGTGGGTGCGCCAGTGTAGGTTCTAACGGAGTGCGGGCGTGCACACACTCCAGAGCAGAAAAAGCAGGCATTGGGCATCCGTAGGTTTATCTATGCATGCTTGATTCATGTCGATGGTCGGCACCATAGGGCTTGATACACCCTATGGTGGACCTAGCACATGTGACTACATTTCGTGATTGGGCCGTATGACACAGACACATGAACGAGCTAGGACTTGTACGAAGCCGATCAATTAATAGACCGTTACGTGGAATTCGTTAGGTAGCGTAATCCATAGTGGTCCTAGGTGGCATAAACCCTAATCAAATTCAGGAAACGTTCAATAGGTAGCATAATCCTTAGTGGCCTTAGGTGGGATAAATCCTAGTTGAACACGCGATAGCTCATGATAAGGAACCCTATCTAGAACAAGGGTGGCGGTCCCAACGATTTCAAGAATGGTGGCACTACGTTGAAGTAGTATAGAAATACGTGATGAAACCCGTACGATATACGGCAAGGGACTGTACATATACATGGAAAGGATGATACAGGTTGGGGTACTAGTAGAGTTGGTGCAGAGAATGTTAAACATGCGATGCTATACGTAGCTTATCTTGTTACCTTAGTTTTCTTGTGACCTTAGTTTTCTTGTGACCGTAGTTTATCTTGTTACCGTAGTTTATCTTGTTATCTTAGTTTACCTTGCCTATCTTGTCATCATCCTTATGTTTACTTTCAGTTTATACATGTCATGTTACTTTTACTTGTTTCTATGCTGAAAGTCACTAGGACTTACTCAGTCTTTATGACTGACCCGTTTTGTTTCGCCTCCTTTCTTCCGTTCCCCGCCCCCCCCCAGGTTCACAGGGAGGGAATACAGCTTAGTTTAGATCTTACCAAGCTCTAAGGCTCTTTCATGTACTGCCTGGATGTCTCTTGGCTATGGCTTGCTTTGCTGCTTTATTGGGGAATGATTTATAACTATGGTTTTATGCTTCTATACAATTGCAAGACAGATTTCAATGTAATGGATTTTTAATAGCATTTTGATGTAAAAGGCTTTAGACCTTTCTAGATTTTAAAGCAATGAAATATGGTTCTTCTTCCGCTGTTTTATATGTTCTGTCTTGTAATATTTTTGTGTATGTTTACCTAGATAATGCTCCATCAAAGCTAGTGCATTCCCTTTGTGAGTGACCCTAGCGGAGGTGGGGTGTTACATTTGGTATCAAGCAGAAGGTTACCAGACTGGGCAAAAGTTTTTAAAACCTTCTGAAATTATTTTCAAACCCGTTTACAAAGAAGCATTTTTCAAGAAAAATCTTGTTTTATTTAAAGGCTATTCCCTAAAGCCATATGCACTATCTTTTGACTCTCTCCTTGAGTCTCTTCTCCCTTTCTTTTTCACCATAGTTTGTAGGCATGTGACATATGTCGGAGGGCAAAGTAGTGTCCAACCTCCATCTGTAGCCGCAGTAGTTTTACTTGCGACCAATCTTATCTCGAGCTTTGTAGGGTTGTCGTGCGATGGAATTAGCTTTCGAGAAACTTTACAAGGATAGTAAGAACGAGGATAAAGAACACAAACCTAAGGATGAGAAACTTGTTGATAAGGCGTAATCCATGAAGGAGGAAAAGGTGAAAGGGAAGAGGTCAAAATAAAAGAATAATAAAACCCATGACAAGAAAGGACATCGTTGGTATGGTAAAAAGGGACATGTAATAAGTATCATAGGACAAAGACAAGGGCAAAGAACAAGACTGTCGAGAGGGCAATTGTATGCTCTCACTACTAGCATACCTAAGAGAGGTGGTAACGCTTCTGTTAAAAGTTTAGCTGCTCTTTTCTATCATACCGTGGGAACTTTGTTTTTATATACATCGCATCCTTTTAATTCTGCTTCGATAGCTGAGTCTCTGCACCTTAGTACTAGCGAAGTAAAGGATCCCATTTTTGTGTCTCAAATCATGTTGGGTAATCGGCTTACTTATTCATGACTTGTTTGGATTTGAGAATGTCTAGGCTAAGCAGTGCTTATGTTTTTGGGCTATGGGTTTATTCTAGGGATGGAGTGGTTATCCAGAAATGGTACCATTCTCGAGTATGAAAAGAGGGTAGTTAGACGCTCGACTTGCCTTGGTAATGCCCTCGAAGTCTAGTGTAACCCTTAGGGTTCGGGGAATACTAGAAAGAGAATAAGCGAAAGTGGAACGAGAGGCGACAGTGGAATGAGTTCCAACTCATATTCTTTGAACTAGAATTAAGGAACTACGAAATTATGAAGTTAAAGACGGTCAAAGCACAATGGAGTTAAGCTCAAGGAAATACGACTTAGAAGATTGAAGACTAGACACGCGCATCATATCTCTTTTTAAGAGTATATCCTTGATCCCTCTTTTCCTGTAGAGCTTACTTGCATGCTATCTTTTATGTATATCCTCTCGGTCCTATTCTTAATCTTATTTTGGTTGCAAACCCCATAAGGAGTATGAATCATCTGGTTGTAATACATGTTAGGGCTTGAGGGTGTCCGTTGGGTTGACTAAACTTTTTGGGTTTTATAGGATATGGGCTGGTGCTTAGGGAGTTCTCCTCCTATTCAGTATATATGTGACGTAGATTTCCATCTTTGACATTGCCTAATGGGCATAAGGTTTTCACTTGCTTCTATCATTCGGCTACATCTTTAGGTAGTAACAATTGGGTGAAACATGTGTTTGAGACATGCTATGATTGATGGTTGCAAGTGGTCGCAAGTGGTTGCTCGAGGTTGCATAACACACATTAGGCACTAGATCGGCTCAGACACATTTTCATATTGCATATGCATTAGTGTTTATACTTGTTTATGGATGAAATTGAATGTGTTATCATGTGAATGTTGCATATGGATGGATGTTTGAGCACACATATAGTGTTTATGTGATTAGGGCTATTTGCATACATGTTGGACTCATGGCACTAAACATATTTTGCATTAAGAAGATCAATCAGGCCTGATCATTTGCATTAGATAAGTAACATATACACACACTTTCTGCATATGTTCATACAGCATTAGAAATCTCTTAAGGACAATGGATGCCTGTGATTGATGACTGAGTAGATGGATGATTGGATGGTAGGACACATTTTTCATAACTTGAAGATTTCGGGGACGAAATCCTTTAAGGAGGGGAGAATGTAACAACCCGTATTTTTATAACATGTTAAAACAAGAAATCAAGGCAGAATTAAATTTTAAATTCAGAATCAGGGGAAATGGGTTATGCCATTGCGTTCGTCTCAAAATTTTACATGAAATAGAGTCTGAGTTTTCGAAAATCGGAGTCCGGATGAAGAAGTTATGGCCTGTACAAGTTTCAGCAGTTTTCAGGCAGACTGGACCAGGGGGTCGACCTACCCCCCCCCCCCCCCCCCCCAGGTCGACCATAGGGTCGACCTACCCCCCATATCGACCATAATATTGACCCCCCCACCTTACAGGTCGACCTGGTCGGCCTGGTTTGACCCAGAACTCATTTTTGAAGCCTGAGACGTGTTTTGACGGTCCGGATTGATTCTAGGGTTAATCTAAGGGCCTAAACTAGTTGCTACACCTATAAAAACAGCCTTAGACCTAACCTAATTCATATCAAATCATTCTTACACTATTATGCTGCTGAACTCCCTCTTGAACCATGGCCGCCGCCCCAAAATTAAAGAACAAGCATTCAAACTCAATCCAATTCGAAGATTAAAGCTTGTACAACGATTCAAGACAATAAATCAACACTACTACAACGTTCTATGACAATTTTAGTTCCTAATTCACTAGCCATGCCCTGTAAGTTCTAGTTGTTTTTAGATTTAGACATTTAATTATAATATGGACATGAAATAAAATGGAATTGGATCTAAGTATGTTTATCAATTCTGATCTATTTCTGTTGCTCTTTGAATCTTCAGTTTTGGGACTTGTCTATCTTTATGTTCATGACAAGTTTATGATCTATTTAGCAATTTTCTTGATTCGTGATGACATCATCATCAAGTTGTAATATTTATGCCTATGATGATGTTTTCCTCTAATCTTATTTTTATTCAATTTCTATCTCCCCCAATTTATTTTCTTTTCATGAACCTTGGTCAATTTCGGACCTTGGCCTAAAATCGTGATTTGCGTACGATATGTATACGGGGGAATTATGGGATTATTGCCTATATGAATATGATGTAATAATTGGCAACATGAAATTGGATATTATCATTGTATTTGCAAGTTTGGGCTTGATCTGTAAATTTTGGTATAATCTTGTTATGAACAAATTTGCATAAGTATTATATACATGGAATTTGGCACAAATAGGATCTATGTAATGTAACATGAGATTTGGTATATATAACATGTATGTAATTTGGCATGTAAATTAAACCACGAGTTCGGGCCTATGTAAATTAAATCAAAAGATTTGGCTTACGATTGGGCATATGTAGAATTGGGGATGTGAATATAAAAGCGATTGTAAATTTGATAATTGGCATAAATATGTATTATGAACTTGGGTAGTTGGCGTGTGTTGTAATAAAAAGATTACAATTTGGGATAACTACATAATGAATCATGATTTGGGTTTATTTGGGCATGATACATGCAATTTTGGCTAGAACTCGATATGGGTGAAATAGCATAAACTTGGCATACATGTAAATAGGCAATTGGACATGTAAACTGACTAGAATTGGGTATATATATATGTCCATATATATATATATATCCATATATATATATATTGGCATGTAACTTTGGAACTTAGGCATATGTTTATTAATATGTAAAGTTGGGAATTTGAAACATGAAAATGACTGTGTATTGGATAATTGACTTAAACACGAACATGAACATTTCTATATGTTAAACACATGAACTGATATTGGGATTTTGGGGGAAATACGATCATTAATGAACCTTTGACACGAGGTTAGACTCGGTTTGAGGTATAAATCCGCCCGGCAAATCCAGTAGCCACAAAGTGTCAGTCTAATGTGAGAGGTCGAAGGCCAAATTGTAGGCGTAACGATTTATGACACGAGGTTAGACCCAGTTTGTGGGGTAAATCTGCCCGGAACCGCCAGGCAAATCCAGTGGCCACAAAGTGCATGGTCTAATGTGAGAGGTCGTGATTCGTTCGTCATAATGAATGAATTAAGGAATACTAACCATAATAAGACGTGAGTATGGTTAGAGGGTTAGGTGGGATAACATGGAAATTTGACATGTAAATGTGGACCTAACCGGTATGAGTTAAGAACATGTAAAACTTACAAGTGTAGGCTCAACCAACGTAACAGTTAATCAGACCAATGGCAGGGTTAAGTCAACTGTAACATATAGATAATACTTAACCAACTTTGCATGATACGTGGGCGGGTTAAGCCATGAATTACTTGAAATACTTAACGAATTTAACACGATGACTTGATAGGGTTAAGTCCTGAACCGCTTGAATATACTTAACCAATTTAACACGATGATTTGATAGGGTTAAGTCCTGAACCACTTGAATATACTTAACCAATTTAACACGATGATTTGATAGGGTTAAGTCATGAACCACTTGAACATACTTAACCAATTTAACACGATGATTTGATAGGGTTAAGTCATGAACCGCTTGAACATACTTAACCAATTTAACACGATGATTTGATAGGGTTAAGTCATGAACCGCTCGAATATACTTAACCGACTTGACAGATGATTCGTAGGTCTAAGTCATGAACTTAAATGACAATACTTAGCCAATTTGACATGACACGTAGACGGGTTAAGTCACGAACTTGAATGACAACACTTAACCAACTTGATATGTTAGACCGATGGGGTTAATTCTCGAATTTAAATGACAACACTTAACCTACTGAACGGAAACCCTAGTTGCGCGGTCCTTTTCAGCAGTAACCCACTAGATGTATCACGGTACCCTGGAACTAGGTAGGGTGGGGCACGATTACTGGGCTGATTGTAAGCGACCAGAACGACGGCTGTGTGGGTGCGCCAGTGTAGGTTCTAACGGAGTGCGGGCGTGCACACACTCCGGAGCAGAAAAAGCAGGCATTGGGCATCCGTAGGTTTTTCTGTGCGTGCTTGATTCGTGTCGATGGTTGGCACCATAGGGCTTGATACACCTTATGGTGGACCTAGCACAGGTGACTACATTTCGTGATTGGGCCGTATGACACAGACACACGAACGAGCTAGGACTTGTAGGGAGCCGATCAATTAATAGATCGTTACGTGGAATTTGTTAGGTAGCGTAATCCCTAGTGGTCCTAGGTGGCATAAACCCTAATCGAATTCAGGAAACGTTCAATAGGTAGCATAATCCCTAGTGGCCCTAGGTGGCATAAATCCTAGTTGACCACGCGATAGCTCATGATAAGGAATCCTAGCCAGTACAAGGGTGGCGGTCCCAACGATTTCAAGAATGGTGGCACTACGTTGAAGTAGTATAGAAATACGTGACGAAACCCTTACGATATACGGCAAGGGACTGTACATATACATGGAAAGGATGATACAGGTGTGGGCACTAGTACAGTTGGTGCAGAGAATGTTAAACATGCGATGCTATACGTAGCTTATCTTGTTACCTTAGTTTTCTTATGACCTTAGTTTATCTTGTTACCGTAGTTTATCTTGTTATGTTAGTTTAACTTGCCTATCTTGTCATCATCCTTATGTTTACTTTCAGTTTATACATGTCATGTTACTTTTACTTGTTTCTATGTTGAAAGTCACTAGGACTTACTCAGTCTTTATGATTGACCCATTTTGTTTTGCCTCTTTTCTTCCGTTTCTCCCCCTCCCCCCCAGGTTCGCAGGGTGGGAATACAGCTTAGTTCAGATCTTACCAAGCTCTAAGGCTCTTTCATGTACTGCCTGGATGTCTCTTGGCTATGGCTTGCTTTGTTGCTTTATTGGGGAATGATTTATAACTATGGTTTTATGCTTCTTTACAATTGCAAGACAGATTTCAATGTAATGGATTTTTAATAGCATTTTGATGTAAAAGGCTTTAGACCTTTCTAGATTTTAAAGCAATGAAATTTGGTTCTTCTTCCACTGTTTTATATGTTCTGTCTTGTAATATTTCTGTGTATGTTTACCTAGATAATGCTCCATCAAAGCTAGTGCATTCCCTTTGTGAGTGACCCTAGCGGAGGTGGGGTGTTACACTAAGGGTAATCCATCGTCGATTTTAGGCGGTGATTTGAAGAAACAATTAGTGGATTGTTGATTGTAGTAGGGTTAGAGGGGATGGTGAAATTCATTGGGTTTTGATGAAACAGATGTCACACAGACAATTTGGTTCGACTGTTGCGATAGCCAACTAGAGTTTGAACGTTGATCGGTGGAAGGGAATTTTATGAACGTTGTGGAGGTCAAGAAGGGATGGAAGCACGTGCATGATCTGGAGGAAGTCTCTAAGTTTGAGGAGTCATTTAAACTAGAAGAGATTGAATCTTACCTCTACTTCGTTTTTAATTCTCTACTTGGAAAGGAATTTGACAGTAATGGATACGGTGGAGCGACTAGTATTTGTAACTAGCATGTAAAAAAGTAGAAGGTAAGAGTCAAGAGTGGAGTAGATTTACTGGTCGACAGGAGCTTGTATGATTTGTGATAGCCAATGGATTTGAAGCATCGAGATCCCAATGCAGTAGTTGCAAACAGTGATGAAGTCAACTGGGTATGATGTAACAATCAAGCAATAGGTATACGTTTTTATGAAAATTTAAAATGCATCAAAAAATTATTTATTTATTTTAATAGTTTAGTTAAATGAATAATTTTTTAATCGATAAATAAAATAAATAATCGTAGGTACTAAGTTCACTCGAGTAGATTCGTAGATGCAACGCTATGGAAATAATCGGATATTCGGCAAAGGAAAATCAGGTGAGTAAACTCACTCTCTGGATTCATCTATAATTTTATTTTAAACAAATTTTAATTTTAAAAATAATTTTTATATGTTGTTTGTTGACTGTTTGGATGAATTAAATAATTGATGATGAATTGTGGCTATTATGTGTACATATATTAGTTATATTTAGGCTTGATGATTGTGCCTATTTTATATATTAGAGATTGGATATTTCCCACAGTACCATTAGTAGATGACCCTATGCGCCCTACAATATATATAGTGGATGAACTTCTCTACCGTGATATCCTGTATTGAAGTAGGATGGGTATTATTTATGTTGTCTAACATCTATGGATGCAGGGAAAACAGGTTGGAGGGATCCAACTAGATTCCTAAAATTTATTTATCGTTGTTTTCATATATATTAATATATGATGTATTAGAAAATCTACAATTGATGATTGTGTGTTTTGGATATTTGAATAGCACTAGCTCTAGTAATTGGTATTTAAAATACCATAAAAACATATTCGAATAAAAAGGAAAAGAATTGAGAGAGCATACAATATAATATGAACCACACTATTATTCAGTTTATGGGGTTGTTTATGCATACTACACTTGTTATATACTACAGACCTCATAGGTAGTGCTTTTATTATCTTACTGGGGTAGGCAAGCAAATTCAGGGGTCTTGCCTACCCCAGTAAGATAATAAAAGCACTACCTCTGAGGTCTGTAGTATATAACAAGTGTAGTATGCATAAACAACCCCATAAACTGAATAACAGTGTGGTTCATATTATATTGTATGCTATAATATGAACCACACTGTTATTCAGTTTATGGGGTTGTTTATGCATACTACACTTGTTATATACTACAGACCTCAGAGGTAGTGCTTTTATTATCTTACTGGGGTAGGCAGTTTAAAGAGGAAATTTTAATTTCCAAAATAGAATTTGAATTTTGAATGGGCTAGAAAATATTTACTTGTTTTGAATGATAAAAACAAGGATGTGAAATTATAAATGATGTTCATAAATGAAATGGAATAATTATCACTGGATAATTTGGGAATTTAGATTCAAATGTGAATTTAAAAGTGGGATCTAGACTCATTTTGAATGGAAAATGAAGAAATTTATTTCGACATTCGGAATGTAAATTGAATTAGGATAAATCAATATAGATTTAAGATTTGAATTTGATTATATTGAATTTTATAAAATAAATTTATTTCCAAGGAAATTGAAAAATTGGAAGTTAATATAGAAGTTGAGTCGTAAATGGAATTATAACTAAGTTATGAATGTTGAACGGAATAATTGACAATTTAAGATAATTGGAATGTTTAAGTTAGATTTAGAAAACCCGTTTAATTTATATTTAAATATTAAATAATGGAGTAGATTTTTTTAATAAACAAAGTTTAAACGTTTATATTTAAATTTAATTAAAACGAGCTCGTCGCAGCACGGTAGTTCGTAATTTGACGTTTCAAACTTCAATTGAGTATATAGAACTCAATTTAAGTTTGAATTCGTTGAAATAATGATCGTCTGAACCTATTGAGTAATATTTTTCTAATGGAAGAGAAAAATCTAGATTTTGCCTTACAGATTTTGAGTTATGTCAAAATCAAATTTCCATAAAAACAATGGTATAATCGTTTATAAATTATAATGATTAAATAAATAAAATCAAAGGAGTTTAAGTTAATAAAATTTTGATTTTTGTTATAAAAATCTAGACATGAGTTATAAAATAAATACGAACTCAAATAAAGTAAATGGAATGATATTTGAAACAAAAATCTTATTTTTAATTTTTAAATAGAATTAACTAAGCAGAAGAACGATAAGTATACATATTATGGTACGACCTCTCATGGCTGCTACCTCTAGCTTCACTTCTAGCCTTGTTTTCTCTCCTCTTTCTGCCGCCTCCTCTCTTTTTAATCTACCTCCACCTCTACAAACGCCTCTGACTCCTCCGCCGCCTGACCCTCCATGCCTCTCCCCCCCAACAATAATGAGACCTTAAATGTCAGATCTGAGAGATGGCCCATGCTCTTCTTCGCTAAACCGAAGAATGCTAGTTCATATGCTTCTCATACGATTGAACTCAAGCTCAAAGGCAATGTTGTTGTACCTTCTGAAGAGATACTCCTCGCGGCTAAGAACAATGGCAAGATTACCTAGTGGGTTTCTTTCTCGACAAACCACTCAACTTCTATGCAGTTACAAATCACCCGCAGAGGCTCTGGAAGCCACAAGGAAGAATTAAGGTTAAACCGAATGGCTCTGTGTTTTTCTTTTTACTTTAAAACATAAAAAATAGAGATAGAATTGCTCGAGAAGATCCAGTTGTGATTCAGAAAAACTGTTTATTGTTAAACCATGGGATTTAAAATAGGTAGTGAAGTTTGTTTAATTAAGACAGTCCCAGTATGGATTAAGCTCAGGAACATGCCTATGTAATATGCATGGTATAATATAGGAATAAGTTGGTTGGAATCATGTGTAGGGAAGTTTTTGTGTATGGATACATCCACTGAAAGTATAGAGAGTTTGGAGTACGCCACTGAGTTCCAAATCTCCTTGCTTGATGGGGATGAACAGACTGTCTATGTCCATTACCTTTGGCAACCTGAAATATGTGTACTCTGCAAGTGTTTTGGGCACATGATAACAAACTGCAAGCTTGACAAGGCTAAACTATGTCCGAAGGTTAACCAAAACAGTGATAAAAATTGCAGTGAAGTGAGCAACAGTGATGCTAGAACATTAAGAAAGGAAGTGAAGGTAGCAAGTAAGGTCTGTGAGCAAGATGGGAAGAATGATGGGAAGAGTGACTTTAACTATAGAAGGAATGAGGAGCGGAGTAGAGTTACAAGTAGGAAAAAAGGCATATTCATTGCACCATTCAGAAGAAGTAATCTAAGTAAGGAGAATGTGCAAAAGGTAGGTTTAGCTGGTAACAGCAAAAATGTTACAAGTTTGGAGTGCTAGAAAATACTGAAGAAGGAGGTGAAGGCAGTAATGATAAGGAAAAATATAATAGAGGAGATAGTTTAGAAGATGGGGAAGAGAAACTGGGGCAATGGCCACTGAAACAATAGTCGAGGAACATAATACTACTGTAACAATAGTCAAGGATCATATTGCTAGCTCTGGAATTATTGTGGATGGTGATACTGGTGGTACCAAAGGAGATAACGCAATGCAACAATCAAATTAAACTGATGAGGTAACTGGTAGCTCAGATGCAAATATATCTTTCGATACACATGCTGAAAATAGGAAAAGCCAGGAGTTGCTTGAATAGCAAATGGAAATAAACGCTGACCACTGTGATGGGAGTGAATCTGATAAAGTAGCTCAGATTCGTGTAATAACTGGAGACATGCAACTGATGTCTGATAAGCTTAAGGTGGAGCTAGCTGGAAGGGAAATGAACACTAAACAGTACGACCATGAGACTAAGAATACAGTGATAGATTTCCATGAATTTAAATCGCAACAAATGCTTGATCAGTTGGACAAAGGAAAGCTCGACGACATTGCAGCTTTAGTTAAGCAGATGATTGCTAGTGTCAACAGCAGGGGTCAAACACCACCAACTGTCAAGAATAAATCAGCAGATCTGTATGTGCATATTGCCGCTCCACCTGGATAAAAGGAACGACCACCAAATATTGCAACTGAATCTACGACAGTTAACTCAAATGAAAATGCAGGTTCTAAAATTCTGATTACTCGGAGTAAGAAAAGGGGATGCGTAGGAATCAGCAAGAAAATGGTTAACTGTTTAGTGGCAGTGAATCATTTAGGCAAAAATTAATGACATAATCAAATGTAAGTGATATTGTAATATTGTTCATGTAGCTAGTGACTTTAGAATGCTATATCTTGTCTTCCCTACGTGGAAGCATTTAGTTGATATACTTTCTATATAGCACCTGGTATCACTAGTAGTTTCTTTTCTTTTCTTATAATAAAAGAGTGTTAGGAACACTATAAAAATTGGTCGGCCTTGCCAATAAAAAACTAAGTAGAAGAATAATTAGTTAATCGAGTTTTTGATCGAAATAAGACCTTGGATAAGTGAATGAAATCCATGAATTTATATTCGAAATCGTATATGAAACTTGAATTAAAAATGGAATTCGATTGGTTGTAAGAAAATTAAATATATATATATATACATATATATATGAACGTGATATTTTCAGATAAAAAGTGAAATAGACAAAAGAGTTAACTAGCGACTTAATTAACGATTTAAGCTAAAACGATTGGATTGAGTTGGAATAAGTTGGGAATGTTTAGATATATCTTAGACAGACATGGAATGAAGTGTATGAAGGGAAATAAACCTAATGCTTGACAAAGAGGTACGTATTTAAATTGGATATGAGATTTTATGAGCCTATTTGGCAAACCTATTTGCTTTTTGATTTCCTTTTAGAATGGAAAGGGCCAAGAGAGGCGATTTTTAGTAAGCCGTACAAAGGAGAGGCTGACGAAATTTTATGGAAATTTAAGGAGATTAAAAATTTAAGAAAGTTTGATAACAAGAAATTGACTTATCAATTATATATGAAATTTAATAAGAGAATGAATGTATAATGGAATTTTATAAGAAAAAAAGGGAATTTATAAAATTAAATCTTGAGAGGTTGGAAGGAGAAATGCATACATTTTTTAAAGTGAATGATGGTTTAAAAGAAAACATTTTGCATATTGAAATGATTTTATTGATAAGAAGTTAAGAAATGGAGTTAAGTAAATTAGAACTGACTGGAGATTAATTGAGTTGAATGGCTTCCTGAATGTTGATCTGATGTTGGTTTCGGCCTTCGTGGTTGATATTTAGGGAGTTGTTCTCTTACTATTTTACGATTAAGGACTGATGAATGTGGAAAGATAATGATTTGTGAATATATGGAAATGTTTACCGATGTTAAAAAAAAGATATTTTCTTGAATATAGAAAATAAATAGTTATGATAGATGGAAAAATTCCAATAATCTGAGAGGGCTAACGGGTTTCTCCCAAATATCTGGGTAAAGGTATTGAAGAGAAATCAGGAAATGATAAATTTAATTAATTAAATATTAATTAAAAAGGGGCTCAATGATTGTTTGATGTTAGTTAACAATATTCCCTTTGGGAAGAGGATCTTTAGATGAATGTTTGTTTCCCCGATAATTAAATAACTGACTACCGAATTATTGTTCAATTTAATACCATTGTTGTAAATACGGGGAGATTGGTTGGATTATTATCGAAACCACTCCGTATAGGTGTTGCAAATCAGATTATGTTGAAGATAATTGAAGATGGAGAAAGTGCAATGGCTTTTTCTATTAATCCTAGGTAGAAATTGCCTAAGATGGATTTATAGAAATAGTGCTTTCGGTTTGTTTAGTCCCAGGACAATTTGTATGGATGAATGTCTGATAGAGTATGCCTAATAGATCATCTATATTGATCTCTTCAAACGTATTACGTTGGTGGAAAAGGAATTCGTTTCTTTTAACTTTATGCCTATAATATTTTTGGGGAAATCAACAAATGATTTTGGTGGGTTTGACGATGTGGCATTCGAAGTGAATGAAGATATAGAATTGTCAAAAAGATAAACGTGGCCTCAAACCTAACAACTAGGAAATTGTATAAACTCGGGTAGGTCACATGGCTAAGTGGGTTGCACCCAATTAGGGTGTATTGTCACCTGATCTAGAGAAAATCCATTTGCTTCTTTATTCTATCGCTGGTGTATACTTTCAGTAATGGTTGCTGATCCCAACCGTTGGTGACAATACATTCGGAACACTCAAGCGAAGTGAGTGGCCGGTCATGTTTAGCCTAAGTTACAAGATTTTATCGTTGAACCTGGTGTATTCCATCCTAGAGATACATTGTCAGAACATGGTCCCATACCTTGCCATTTGGAATCCATTATCCAATAAGAGCCGCAGTTTTGATGGCATACTATGTCCATGTAGCGTGAGATGCAAGCTATAACGACCCGCATTCTACACATCGGAGGATCGTAGAATATTTATTTCATTCTCATATGAAGTTATATAGTGGTGTAACTTTGGGGAACGACTATTGGGATCATTTCCCATGTTCACAATTTTTACAGATTTTTAGATGAACGTTTTACCCCTAGAGAATCTTGTTTCGCCTATAACTTTTGATTGGTAAGGAGTTTTGACCTGAAACCACTTCCATTAGATTTGAATGATGGTTTACCTTTCCATAGAGTGGTCACATTGATCAAAAGGACTTATAATTTAGGAGATATGGCTGAAACAAGGTTTAGAAGGTGAAAAACAATTTAAGCGGGCTTAATAGGGTAATTAGCAGCTAGACCCATTAGGGATTGCGAGATTAGGGTTATATAAAGGCTGGAAGGGGTTAGAGAAACCCTTCTTTGTCATTTTTACAGCTGCTACTTTCATTTCTTCAACCGTACCAATGGCCTACGCCTTCTAAATTCATCTTTAATCATCTCTAATCACATAATAGCCAAATCTACATCAAATTAAGACGGATTAGCATAGAAATCGAGATAGAGCTACTGGAATACATTGGGATCCATGCCAAATCAGTTAGAGTTTCAGATCTAAAATTTCTTTGTGGTTAAGATGAGTGATTTGCACTTTTATTCACTAATTACGACTAATTAGGAGTGATTAGTGATAATAACTGAAATTATGCATCATAAAAATCTGAAAAAATATGTAGAAATTCTAAAATATTATTTTATGTCACTGGTGAAAATTTAGGTTAATTTGAATTAAGTTGTTTATTCAATAGTTAAAACATGGTAAAAGGGATTAAGGGGAAAATCATGCTTTTGGGTATGTTTGATCTAAAATATTTCATGTGATTGATGTTTTAATATTTTTGGTTGATTCTACATGTTACTACTATTGTTTTGAATGTCTTATGGTTGCATAAGAAAGTTAGAATGGTCGAAAACGTCGTCGAGAGGCGAAAATAGTTTATTGGAAAGTGGTGCAGGTTTTGGTTTGCAAAGAACGGTTACTAGGGGAGCGACTATGAGGAAGAGAGTGGTTCCTAGGCGAGCGACTATGAGGAAGAGAGCGGTTGTAGTGACCCGGATTTTCGAGCGACTTTGGTTATCGACGTAATCTCGACGTCGATAACCAAAACATCGAAAAATCCCGGTAATTAATGAAAGAAATTAGAAGGTGAGAATAGATAAGATAGAACTTATAGAATAGAAGAAGAAGAAGAACATCATCATCAGAGTAAACACGAATCTCACAGTGGAACGAATAAAATATAACATAACATATCTTTGAAATAACATCAGTATATGTATACAATAACACTTATCAGAGTACAACACTTACAACAACATCGGAAATAATAATAGCTATAGAATCCTGAAGCCTCCTGCTCCAAGCTCTCCCAGTATATCTGTAAAATCCCGACTACTTGACTGCCCATACAAATTTAGGCACCCAAGAGTTTAGGGAAAACAACAAAATAAACTCCGGGTCAGTCATGGGACTGGTGTGAATAAACTCAAATCATTTAAACAGGTATATGATATCTCATGAGACCACGCCGTGAATACGGAACGGGTTTTTCCCTTATGAGAATCCAAATAACTTTTCAAAGCAATATCATTCTGATATTATAATAATGTCTAAGTACAAATAAATATTAATCTAGCAGAAACGCTTGCATCTCACGTTACTACATATATAGTATACAATCAAAATCGCAAGCACGTATTGGATGATTGGATTTCCAACTATGACAAGGTATGGAACCACCTTCCGGTCAGTGTACTCTAGGAACGATACACTGGAGTTCAACAAGAACATCTTGTAACTCAGCCACACATGACCGACCACTCATTTCGCTTGAGTGTATCGAATGTATATCACCAACGGTTGGGATCAGCAACCGTTTCCCGTATATATATGGGACAGCATTGATAGATTTAAGAAACAAATGAATATTCACTAGATAGGTGATTATACACCCTACTTCGGTGCGACTGACTTAGCCATGCTGCCTGCCCGATTTCTGTCATTACCGGATGATGAGGCTAGAAGCTACGCTTTATCATTACAATAGATTCACTTCGAATGCCACATTGTCAGATCCATCGAAAATCACTAATTGACGTCTACAACAATACATTACGTGTCAGCTAAAAGAAGTTTCCTTCTCCGCTTCCACTCTTGATACGGTTGAAGAAATCAATGTACGTGACCTTTTTGGAAATACTCTGTCAGACATCCATCTTCATTTACTTAAAATGTCACATCGTCATACCCGCTAAATCACAAATTGACTTATCCAAAAATAACACGGGTATACAGCTAAGAGAAACGAATTCCTCCGCCACCAAACGTGAATACGTTTGAACAGATCAACTTACGCGATCCATTGGATATACTCTGTCAGACCTTCATCCATACAAGTTGTCCTGGGACTGGACAAACCGAAGGCACTATTCTGTAAACAGGATAGCCCTTGCATTTTTACTCCGTCTTCAATTATCTTTGGCATATATGATTCGCGACGCTTATGCCAATACAGAGTGGTTCTTTGGATAAAAATCCAACCGGTCTCTCCATATTAACAACGTTAAAATGGTCAAAACTTCGATAGTCTGTGATTTAACCATCAAAGAAAAACAAGTGTGCAAACAACGATACTATTCCCAGATGGAAATTATATCGAACAAACATCATTTAACATTAATCTCTTTAGTTCATTTATTTACTTATCTCCTGTTTCCCTATATTCTAAATTCTTATTTTCTTTTATCAGAAAACATATCTCATTCTCGTTTGGAAAACATTTCCAAAACTCCTTTAAGATCAAACCTTACCATTTCTTAGTTAAGAAGGAAGTCACTCAAGTTGGGGTATAATTACCTCTCAGACCTTAACTGAACAACGTTATAACTTCGAAATGGTCAAAGTTTATCTTTTAATCTTTAACAACCTCTTTACGCCTTTCTCAGATTCAATTTTACTAGTCCACTTCCATATTTAAAACATTGGTTATAACGATAACGTTATAATCCCTACTTTCGCATTATCTAACTTTAATTATAACTTCTATTCTTATTAGTGAATAATTTACCTAACACTTATTTATTTATAAATATATAAATCTCTATTTAAACACTGGAAAGTATAAGTACTTTCCCGAATTCGATATAATCGAATTTGCCGATTAACTCTCTTCGAGAAATCTCTATTTGATTAATTCTTCTTCGAATAAGCTATATTCGATTAACTTCTTTCGAATAAACGATATTCGATAATCTCTCTTCAAATAACTAATATTCGATAACTCTTCCATTTCAAATATCTCATATTTGAAAATCTCACTTCGATTAAACTATAATCGATAACTCCCTTCGATGAAACTAACATCGATAACTCCTTTCGATGAAACTAACATCGATTACTCCTTTCGATGAAACTAACATCGATAACTTTACTCGACTAACTTAACCTGACTCGACTAACTCGACTTACTTGGTTCGACCAATTCGATTCGATTAACTAGGCTCGACTAACTCTATTGGTTTAACTCTAATCGATTAGTTCTATGGTTTAACCCTAATCGATTTATTCTATTTGACTAACCCTATTCGGCTAACTCGACTAACTTGGTTCGACCGACCAGGTTTGACTAACCTGACCCATTTGGTTTGACTGACCAGGTTTGGCTAACCTGACCCATTTGGTTTGACTGACCAGGTTTGGCTAACCTGACCCATTTGGTTTGACTGACCAGGTTTGGCTAACCTGACCCATTTGGTTTGACTGACCAGGTTTGGCTAACCTGACCCATTTGGTTTGACTGACCATGTTTGGCTAACCTGACCCATTTGGTTTGACCACTGGGCTTGACTACTTGGTTTGACCATTTGGTTCGAATACCATATTCGACTAACTCCTCTCGATTCATTAAAACCGATTAACTCATCTCGATTGACTAAATCAATTAACTCCTAACGATTAACTAAATCGATAAACTCCTTTCGATTAACTAAGTTTGATTTACTCGACTCGACTGACCAGGTTCGACTAACTTGACCAGCTTGGTTGTACTGACCAGGTTCGACTAACTTGACCAGCTTGACTCGATTGGTTCGACTCGACCAGCTCGACTCGGTTGGTTTGACTCGACCATCTTGACTCGATTGTTTCGACTCGACCATTTGGCTTGATTTGGTTCGACTCGACCATTTGGGCTCGATTGGTTCGACTCGACCATTTGACTCGGTTGGGTTCGACTAGCTTGACTAGTTTGGTTCGACTAGCTTGGTTTGACCACTTAACTAACTTGATTCGAATATTTATATCCGACTAACTAACTTTCCTTTTATTTCTATTTATTTTAACTTCTATTTATTTCCTAAATAGATTTCCTTTTGTATAATCTATTTATTTTCCTAAATAGATTTTCCTTTATAACTCTAATTATTTAATCCCTAATTAAATATCCTTTATTCTATTTATTTAATCTAAATAAACATTCCTTTATTTTATTTATTTATTTCTAAATAAATATCCTTTTATAAAATCCTTCGATTTTATAAATAGATTCATTTTCAATATAAATATTGAAAATCCCCTTTTCTACATTTTCAGTGTTTTCTATTGTTTTTAAACAACCAACTATCAATGATCAATATCATCCAAACATATACAATCAACAACAGATTATATTTCAAAGTATATATCACAATATACAAATAACAGTAAAATAAATGTTGAGGAATCCAGTCGGATTCCTCCAACCTGTTTCCTTGCATCCACCGATGTTAAACAACGTATATAACATCACTTGCATTTCTAATGAAATACACTGATAACAAAATCACCGTTTAATAACGATATATATATATATGTAGATATATATATATATATCCATACTGTTTTTCAATCAATTATTTAACAGTCCAATCTACAGTCCAATTTAACAATACAACTTAACAGTCCAAATTAACAGTACATAACTAGCAGTCAAATATAGAAAAAAAAATACAATTTATATTAAAATATAAATTGAGGAGAGTTAGTGAGTTTTTACTCACAGTTGCGCGTTAGCCGTTAAATAACGGTTTGCGTTATTTGATTCAGTCGGCCAATTTATTTCGCCATAAATTGTAACGAGCTCGGATTCACTCCCGGTCAGTCTCATTTCGTAGCTCTCGTCCATACGGTCCTAACGGATCCGACCGTTCGTGATTCTGATAACAGATGACCGAGATATCACTTATTCAAGTTTAACACTTTTATTTAATTAAATAAAAACTTATATTATCTCTTTTATTTCATTTGGGCCTTTTACCTTATCTCAGCCCAACTTCCACCGTATAAACCACGAGCCCATCCCCTTTCTTCTTCTTCCCTTAAAACATGCCGTGACCTGGTGATTGCTCTCACCATTTCGAATAGCTTCATCCACCCCTAACACGATCAATCCTCCACCGAATCACACACACCAACCACCATTCTCACCCTCGTCGCAAACTCTACCCGACCATCACCCTTTGATGAAGCTCGCACCCTCCCTCCTTCGTACGACCTGAAGACCCTCCACGCCACAACAGTAAAACAACTGAACTGTTCAAGCACCGAACCCCCCCCCCCCCCACAAACACCATATGAGATGCAGAAATCCACTACGAACCCGAATCCACCATCCATTCGACCTTCGATTGCCTGTAGCCCCTAAAATCTCGAACCCTAGATCTCGCCGAAGAACAGACCGCCCCAAAACAGTGCGTCGAACTTGCCCAAACAATTACCAGATTGAAGGAAACTTGATTGTGAAACCAAATATGGGTATAGAATGATTTATAGAATTTGATTTGTATTTCTCTTGAATTTTTTTGAAGATCGAACTTTCTACTGTAAGAATAAAACATGCGGCGCATTTTTCCTTTGACTGCAGAAAAATATATTTAGGGTTTTAGGGAGTTAGCCGTGTATTTATAGAAGATTTAAATAATATTATATTCATTATTTAATTCATCTATAAGTAACCGCTATACGTATTCGGCTTCTAAAAATCCTTATGATCACATACGATACCCAAAAATCACGAAACTGGACATACTGGTAGAGTTCGACATTATGGTCCCAACGAAACTGGTTTCGTCGAATTCCGACTCCGTCTGCTCACACAGCATATTTTTAACTGTCAAAATACTGACTGTTTCTCACTCTAAAAATCGGTACGGCCGCATACTGACTTCAAAAATCACGAAACTTGGAATCTAACAACTATTTGACATTGCGGATCCAACAAAATTAGTTTCGTCGAATTTCGACTTCGTTTGCAAAACCGGCTATTTTTAAAGCTCTGAATGACCCATTTAAATATATAAATATATTTAAATATAATTAAATTAAATATTAATAAATTAATATTATCGTATATCTTCGCATATGATATCGTACAGCTCCAGAATATCATATCAGAATTTACGGTTAGATATTTCGAATTCCATATTATCCCGATATTCAATTTATATCGAAAACCATTTTATAACGTATATAAAGCATTGCGAATTATAAAGGAATTCTACAGCGACTTTTCTAAAATTTGATTTGGACATACATCAAAATCTACCTGACGAAATCCCGATTTTTCTCTTCCACTAGAAAGATATACTCCACCAGCTCCACACGTTTCTTGTTTCACAGAAATCCGGCTTAAAACGAATCCTGTACATTCAGTTGAAATATGAATCGCCAAATAGCGAACTACCGCGTCGTTTCAAGCTCTATTTTAATTATAATATAATTATACGTTCAAACTGTCGTCGATTGAATATATTCGTCAATATAATCCAACTCTAAGTTGAATTACATCTTTGGGATGACCCCATTCACAGAATATTTGTATTTCCAATATTTTTGATTATTTCGACATTATAATATATTTTATTATATTATAATTATTAATTAAATATTCAATATTATTTAATTCACGTTCTCGATATCGATAAATCGATATTTAATAATTAAATAAATTAATTATTCAACAACTAAAAATGCGGGTCACTACAATCTTCCCCCCTTAAAATAATTTCGTCCTCGAAATTGCTAAGCTAGGGGACGACCCTATCTTCTGGGTAAAAATTTATCTGTTTACCTCTTATCTCTGGTTTCAACTGAACCAATTAATATCGACTAAGATATTAATTTATTCCGACTAACTAAATTTTCAAAAATTCTGAAAATTTTCTAACACCTTAACTTTTCGAATTTTTTTGCCAGCACCTCCTTTGTACTGGTCAATATCTCAAACTCCAACTCGCCTCTCTGGGCCTTCTTTAACCCAAAAGAAAATCAAACAGCCAAGCGGCTTGCCAATTCGGCTCATAAATCTCATATCCATATATAATATAAACTGGTACCTTTTTGTCGGGAATATCAACTCTATCACTTCCATATGCTATCAACTCAGCATATACCAGTTTTATTTCCATCAAATTCCAATTAATTCCTATCCTCAAAACCAAATCGAATTTCATTCGAACCCCAATACTAAATTTCAAATTCTTAACTCATCAACCCAATTCCATAACAGATTATTCTCTAATCCAATTCAATTCTATTTAACTCTGTTCAAGTTAATTTCCAATTTATTTTTTTACCATCTCATTTTATTTAACTTCATTAGTTAAAAAAAAATTCTTTTTTATTTTCAGAACTCAAATTCCTGGGTTTCTTTCAAATCAATTTGAAATTATAATACCAATTCAAAACATTTGAATTTCTGATCAATTGGTTTTTCTCAAAACAATTTAAAAACACAACCTTTGATAGTAATCCGTCACTTAGAACTCGGAAATGAACACTGATGATGTCGCGATTCATCATCAGAATCTATTTTCCAGCTATCGAAGTGAGTTCAATACTATATCACTTTCAGTTTGAAAAACGTTTTCAAAATCTCCCAGGAACTTAAAATTTCCTTATTTTAATTCCAATCTGATTTAAATTCAGATTTTTCTTCATTTTATTTCATATACTTTACTTATATGAATTCTGATTAGTTATTTATAATCATTTCACTTTATAATCTCATCTGATTATAATTACACCCAACACAACCAATATACTATATCAAATATATTCAGGTAAAATTATTCCGTTTACCCTCTTTCAAAACATATCATGACGGTTCATCGTATTCGAGTGTTTAGTAACCCTATCGATACAGTGGATCGAACTGATCGACCAGAATTCACAAACAACTCAACCAATAAAACTCCACAATATAAAATCATTTTATATTAACTAACAAATACGTTCACTCGTATATTTACACTCAAACTCAGTCTAGGATATTACTAATCCCATCTCTACTAAATCACGCCACAGAGCCAAGGTAATAACTAAACCGATGCTCTAATACCAACTGTAGTGACCCGGATTTTCGAGCGACTTTGGTTATCGACGTAAGCTCGACGTTGATAACCAAAACATTGAAAAATCCTGGTAATTAATGAAAGAAATTAGAAGGTGAGAATAGATAAGATAGAAATTATAGAATAGAAGAAGAAGAAGAACATCATCATCAGAGTAAACACGAATCTCACAGCGGGACGAATAAAATATAACATAACATATCTTTGAAATAACATCAGTATATGTATACAATAACACTTATCAGAGTACAACACTTACAACAACAGCGGAAATAATAATAGCTATAGAATCCTGAAGCCTCCTGCTCCAAGCTCTCCCAGTATATCTGTAAAATCCCGACTACTTGACTGCCCGTACAAATTTAGGCACCAAGAGTTTAGGGAAAACAACAAAATAAACTCCGGGTCAGTCATGGGACTGGTGTGAATAAACTCAAATCATTTAAACAGGTATATGATATCTCATGAGACCACGCCGTGAATACGGAACGGGTTTTTCCCTTATGAGAATCCAAATAACTTTTCAAAGCAATATCATTCTGATATTATAATAATGTCTAAGTACAAATAAATATCAATCTAGCAGAAACGCTTGCATCTCACGTTACTACATATATAGTATACAATCAAAACCGCAAGCACGTATTGGATGATTGGATTTCCAACTATGACAAGGTATGGAACCACCTTCCGGTCAGTGTACTCTAGGAACGATACACTGGAGTTCAACAAGAACATCTTGTAACTCAGCCACACATGACCGACCACTCATTTCGCTTGAGTGTATCGAATGTATATCACCAACGGTTTGGATCAGCAACCGTTTCCCGTATATATATGGGACAGCATTGATAGATTTAAGAAACAAATGAATATTCACTAGATAGGTGATTATACACCCTACTTTGGTGCGACCGACTTAGCCATGCTGCCTGCCCGATTTCTGTCATTACCGGATGATGAGGCTAGAAGCTACGCTTTATCATTACAATAGATTCACTTCGAATGCCACATTGTCAGATCCATCGAAAATCACTAATTGACGTCTACAACAATACATTACGTGTCAGATAAAAGAAGTTTCCTTCTCCGCTTCCACTCTTGATACGGTTGAAGAAATCAATGTACGTGACCTTTCTAGAAATACTCTGTCAGACATCCATCTTCATTTACTTAAAATGTCACATCGTCATACCCGCCAAATCACAAATTGACTTATCCAAAAATAACACGAGTATACAGCTAAGAGAAACGAATTCCTCCGCCACCAAACGTGAATACGTTTGAACAGATCAACTTACGCGATCCATTGGATATACTCTGTCAGACCTTCGTCCATACAAGTTGTCCTGGGACTGGACAAACCGAAGGCACTATTCTGTAAACAGGATAGCCCTTGCATTTTTACTCCGTCTTCAATTATCTTTGGCATATATGATTCGCGACGCTTATGCCAATACAGAGTGGTTCTTTGGATAAAAATCCAACCGGTCTCTCCATATTAACGACGTTAAAATGGTCAAAACTTCGATAGTCTGTGATTTAACCATCAAAGAAAAACAAGAGTGCAAACAACGATATTATTCCCAAATGGAAATTATATCGAACAAACATCATTTAACATTAATCTCTTTAGTTCATTTATTTACTTATCTCCTATTTCCCTATATTCTAAATTCTTATTTTCTTTTATCAGAAAACATTTCTTATTCTCGTTTGGAAAACATTTCCAAAACTCCTTTACGATCAAACCTTACCATTTCTTAGTTAAGAAGGAAGTCACTCAAGTTGGGGTATAATTACCTCTCAGACCTTAACTGAACAACGTTATAACTTCGAAATGGTCAAAGTTTATCTTTTAATCTTTAACAACCTCTTTACGCCTTTCTCAGATTCAATTTTACTAGTCCACTTCCATATTTAAAACATTGGTTATAACGATAACGTTATAATCCCTACTTTCGCATTATCTAACTTTAATTATAACTTCTATTCTTATTAGTGAATAATTTACCTAACACTTATTTATTTATAAATATATAAATCTCTATTTAAACACTGGAAAGTATAAGTACTTTCCCGAATTCGATATAATCGAATTTGCCGATTAACTCTCTTCGAGAAATCTCTATTTGATTAATTCTTCTTCGAATAAGCTATATTCGATTAACTTCTTTCGAATAAACGATATTCGATAATCTCTCTTCAAATAACTAATATTCGATAACTCTTCCTTTTCAAATATCTCATATTTGAAAATCTCACTTCGATTAAACTATAATCGATAACTCCCTTCGATGAAACTAACATCGATAACTCCTTTCGATGAAACTAACATCGATTACTCCTTCCGATGAAACTAACATCGATAACTTTACTCGACTAACTTAACCTGACTCGACTAACTCGACTTATTTGGTTCGACCAATTCGATTCGATTAACTAGGCTCGACTAACTCTATTGGTTTAACTCTAATCGATTAGTTCTATGGTTTAACCCTAATCGATTTATTCTATTTGACTAACCCTATTCGGCTAACTCGACTAACTTGGTTCGACCGACCAGGTTTGACTAACCTGACCCATTTGGTTTGACTGACCAGGTTTGGCTAACCTGACCCATTTGGTTTGACTGACCAGGTTTGGCTAACCTGACCCATTTGGTTTGACTGACGAGGTTTGGCTAACCTGACCCATTTGGTTTGACTGACCATGTTTGGCTAACCTGACCCATTTGGTTTGACCACTGGGCTTGACTACTTGGTTTGACCATTTGGTTCGAATACCATATTCGACTAACTCCTCTCGATTCATTAAAACCGATTAACTCATCTCGATTGACTAAATCAATTAACTCCTAACGATTAACTAAATCGATAAACTCCTTTCGATTAACTAAGTTTGATTTACTCGACTCAACTGACCAGGTTCGACTAACTTGACCAGCTTGACTCGATTGGTTCGACTCGACCAGCTCAACTCGGTTGGTTTGACTCGACCATCTTGACTCGATTGTTTCGACTCGACCATTTGGCTCGATTTGGTTCGACTCGACCATTTGGGCTCGATTGGTTCGACTCGACCATTTTGACTCGGTTGGGTTCGACTAGCTTGACTAGTTTGGTTCGACTAGCTTGGTTTGACCACTTAACTAACTTGATTCGAATATTTATATCCGACTAACTTTCCTTTTATTTCTATTTATTTTAACTTCTATTTATTTCCTAAATAGATTTCCTTTTGTATAATCTATTTATTTTCCTAAATAGATTTTCCTTTATAACTCTAATTATTTAATCCCTAATTAAATATCCTTTATTCTATTTATTTAATCTAAATAAACATTCCTTTATTTTATTTATTTATTTCTAAATAAATATCCTTTTATAAAATCCTTCGATTTTATAAATAGATTCATTTTCAATATAAATATTGAAAATCCCCTTTTCTACATTTTCAGTGTTTTCTATTGTTTTTAAACAACCAACTGTCAATGATCAATATCATCCAAACATATACAATCAACAACAGATTATATTTCACAGTATATATCACAATATACAAATAACATTAAAATAAATGTTGAGGAATCCAGTCGGATTCCTCCAACCTGTTTCCCTGCATCCACCGATGTTAAACAACGTATATAACATCACTTGCATTTCTAATGAAATACACTGATAACAAAATCACCGTTTAATAACGATATATATATACATATATGTAGATATATATATATATATATATATATATATATATATATATATATATAATATATCCATACTGTTTTTCAATCAATTATTTAACAGTCCAATCTACAGTCCAATTTAACAATACAACTTAACAGTCCAAATTAACAGTACATAACTAGCAGTCAAATACAGAAAAAAAATACAATTTATATTAAAATATAAATTGAGGAGAGTTAGTGAGTTTTTACTCAGAGTTGCGCGTTAGCCGTTAAATAACGGTTTGTGTTATTTGATTCAGTCGGCCAATTTATTTCGCCATAAATTGTAACGAGCTCGGATTCACTCCCGGTCAGTCTCATTTCGTAGCTCTCGTCCATACGGTCCTAACGGATCCGACCTTTCGTGATTCTGATAACAGATGACCGAGATATCACTTATTCAAGTTTAACACTTTTATTTAATTAAATAAAAACTTATATTATCTCTTTTATTTCATTTGGGCCTTTTACCTTATCTCAGCCCAACTTCCACCGTATAAACCACGAGCCCATCCCCTTTCTTCTTCTTCCCTTAAAACATGTCGTGACCTGGTGATTGCTCTCACCATTTCGAATAGCTTCCTCCACCCCTAACACGATCAATCCTCCACCGAATCACACACACCAACCACCATTCTCACCCTCGTCGCAAACTCTACCCGACCATCAGCCTTTGATGAAGCTCGCACCCTCCCTCCTTCGTACGACCTGAAGACCCTCCACGCCACAACAGTAAAACAACCGAACTGTTCAAGCACCGACCCCCCCCCCCCACAAACACCATATGAGATGCAGAAATCCACTACGAACCCGAATCCACCATCCATTCGACCTTCGATTGCCTGTAGCCCCTAAAATCTCGAACCCTAGATCTCGCCGAAGAACAGACAGCCCCAAAACAGTGCGTTGAACTTGCCCAAACAATTACCAGATTGAAGGAAACTTGATTGTGAAACCAAATATGGGTATAGAATGATTTATAGAATTTGATTTGTATTTCTCTTGAATTTTTTTGAAGATCGAACTTTCTACTGTAAGAATAAAACATGCGGCGCATTTTTCCTTTGACTGCAGAAAAATATATTTAGGGTTTTAGGGAGTTAGCCGTGTATTTATAGAAGATTTAAATAATATTATATTCATTATTTAATTCATCTATAAGTAACCGCTATACGTATTTGGCTTCTAAAAATCCTTATGATCACATACGATACCCAAAAATCACGAAACTGGACATACTGGTAGAGTTCGACATTACGGTCCCAACGAAACTGGTTTCGTCGAATTCCGACTCCATCTGCTCACACAGCATATTTTTAACTGTCAAAATACTGACTGTTTCTCACTCTAAAAATCGGTACGGCCACATACTGACTTCAAAAATAACGAAACTTGGAATCTAACAACTATTTGACATTGCGGATCCAACAAAATTAGTTTCGTCGAATTTCGACTTCGTTTGCAAAACCGGCTATTTTTAAAGCTCTGAATGACCCATTTAAATATATAAATATATTTAAATATAATTAAATTAAATATTAATAAATTAATATTATCGTATATCTTCGCATATGATATCGTACAGCTCCAGAATATCATATCAGAATTTACGGTTAGATATTTCGAATTCCATATTATCCCGATATTCAATTTATATCGAAAACCCTTTTATAACGTATATAAAGCGTTGCGAATTATAAAGGAATTCTACAGCGACTTTTCTAAAATTTGATTTGGACATACATCAAAATCTACCTGACGAAATCCCGATTTTTCTCTTCCACTAGAAAGATATACTCCACCAGCTCCACACGTTTCTTGTTTCACAGAAATCCGGCTTAAAACGAATCCTGTACATTCAGTTGAAGTCTGAATCGCCAAATAGCGAACTACCGCGTCGTTTCAAGCTCTATTTTAATTATAATATAATTACACGTTCAAACTGTCGTCGATTGAATATATTCGTCAATATAATCCAACTCTAAGTTGAATTACATCTTTGGGATGACCCCATTCACAGAATATTTGTATTTCCAATATTTTTGATTATTTCGACATTATAATATATTTTATTATATTATAATTATTAATTAAATATTCAATATTATTTAATTCACGTTCTTGATATCGATAAATCGATATTTAATAATTAAATAAATAAATTATTCAACAGCTAAAAATGCGGGTCACTACAGCGGTACCTAGGCGAGCGACTATGAGGAAGAGAGTGGTACCTAGGCGAGCGACTATGAGGAAGCGAGCGGCACCTAGGCAAGCGAATATGAGGAAGTGAGTGGTTCCTAGGTGAGCGACGATGAGGAAGAGAGCGGTTCCTAGGGGAGCGATTATGAGGAAGCGAGCGATACCTGGGCTAGCGACTATGAGGTAGAGAGCGGTACCTAGGCAAGCGATTATGAGGAAGTGAGCAGTTCCTAGGAGAGCCACTATGAGGTAGTGAGCGATTCCTAGAAGAAAGACTACGAGGAAGTTGGCGAATCCTAGGATGGCGAGCCAGAGAGGGAAGTGTGAGCGACCGAGCCAGGGAAGGCAGTGTGAGTGGTCTCTATGGAGTATGAACGAGCAATGACGACCATGGGTTCTTCTGAAGATGGATTCCTATTCGACCAAAACCCGAGACACAATGGAAATCTAGATGAGAAGTTAGGGCTTGGGATTCAAATGGGAACCAACGAGTTAACTTCTAAAGTCGGACTTTGCTGCGGGATGTGTACAAAGGGGTTATCGATATCCATAATTTTGTTTGCCACTGAGAGACGGATTATGGGCTATGGATCAGTGCAATGGGGTCATTGTGACTCCCATGGGCAAAGTGATTGTACCAAAGGATTGGGTGATCGAAGCAGTGGATATCGCATTCTTTACGCACTAAGTGAGAGATGTGAGGATGATTACTATGTTTGATGTTTGCTATCACCATGACATGTGCACTTCCATGTTAGTGTTACATTAGAGTACTGTACATCTTGTTGTGCTAAATCTTTGGTTGCAGGTCCAGGTTCAGGTATGATTTATTTATACGTGTTATTGCTTTGTTTTGCTACTATTGATCATACCAAACTTTTGTCTGACCTAGAGTTTTATGTCTCTTCTTATTACTCTGGGTGCTCCTAAACGAGCAGACTAGAGACAGATTAGGGGGTTATGCACGAGTAGTTGCTCGGAGACAAGCAAGAGGCCTCTACGTGTTATTTACACGTATTCTCCATGTGTTGTTGTTGGTCACTGCTTTGGGCACTAGTAGTGTACCTTTTCTATTTTACTTTAGAGATAGTATTTTGAAATTGTAATAAGGATGGTTTGGATCATAAGCTATATTTTGGTTTCCTCTACTCTGATGGTTTTGCTTTAGTTTTTAGCTTATGTACTTTCTCGCCTGTTTTATTCAAGTTATGTTATTATTATATTTTATTCCATGCGCTATGAGAAATACTACAGGTTCTTTGGTGATTCAACGTTTCAAAACCCTTTTACTTTGACGACCACCATGTGCTAGTTGGGCTTTGGCACAACGCATTTCGGGAAATGTTGGCTGGTTCGAGGTGGGTCGTCACACTTTGTATCAGAGCCTAGGTTGCGTAGTTAACCTAGGGGAAGACATCAGGGGTAGATAATATACGTATATGAGAGCGCATATTTGTGATATTTTGGTTTCAAAATCTATATATACTATTAGTATATCTAAGGATGAAGTCGCACTGCACTAGCACCACTAAAGAGATGGTTAATCACTTTTCTCTTTACAGACTGAACGATGAGCCGATATACAAGGAGTACGGGTTCTGGGGCCAACAATAGGAATGTCCCTGATATGAGGACGATGTTTACTGCCTTCATGCAAGAGATGCTTAGGGATGCTCAGGGAGCAATTCTTAATGCTGCTAACGGTGGTGGTGCAGTAGTGCAGACGCCTAGAGCCTATTTCACCAAGTTCAGCAAGGATTATACTAATCTTGGTGGAAACTCGTTCCACGAAATGGAATCGGCAACGGAAGTTCAAGATTGGCTTGATAGTTGAGAGCGCATCTTCGATGATTTGGGGATCGAGGATGCAATGAAGACAAAGTTATCATCGCGTCAGCTTCAAGAACAAGAAATGAATTGGTGGAATGCCATTAAAACGGCTACTCATGAGGATCAAGTTACTTGGAATCAGTTTAAGACTCGCTTCAATGATAAGTTTATTCCAACTGCTTAGAAATCAGAGTTGTTCAGGAAATTTCTTCAGCTTAAGAAGAATGGTAAAGCAGTCTCGGAATATATTGCTGAGTTCGATACCTTATCGAAATATGGATTATCTCTTACTGATACCGCCGAGAAGAAGAACAAGATGTTCATAACTGGCTTTGATGAGTAATTGGGGGAAAGACTTATAAACCACATTGATGAGACTTTTGAATCTATTATGGGAAATGGGAAAGGCACTTAGATCGGAGAGTTTTTACCCCAAGTCGGAGACTGAAGTTGCTATTGCATCTGCAGGGGAGCCGAAATCGCAATCAAGTGGTGGAGGCAAGGAAAAGTCCCAGAATAAGAGGAAACAAAACCAAACCAAGAATGGTCAGAATAAGAAGAATAAGAAAGATGGCGAGTGCTTTAGTTGTGGCAAGAAGGGCCACTGTGCCAGGGATTTTCAGGAAAAGCCTGGGGAAAGGAAGTGCTTCAATCGTGGCCAAGCGGGACATCACAAGGATAAATGTCTGCAACCCCCTAAAAAGAAGAAGATCGTGAAAACATATGCTATCAACGTTGTTCCTTCTTCGTCGAATGCCCCAACTGCGGTGCAGAAGGGAAAGGGTGTCGTTATTCAAGGTATGCTTTCTGTTTATGATGTTTTCAGTTTGAGTGTTGTTTGATACCGAGGCTTCCCATTCCTTCATATTTAGTGACCTGGTAGATAGGTTGGGATTGGAACCCGATATAATCGATAGACCTTTAGTTGTGACGAACCCGATCGGTGGTTCGACTAGCCTTTGTATGATATGTCGTAATTTGGTCTTATCGAGTCATGGATGTATGTTTGCTTGTGATTGCTTTGTTTTGGGCTTTACTGGGTTTGACATTATTTTGGGAGTCGATTGGATCTAATGGTATAGGGTGGCATTGGGTACCTACCTAGTGATGGCAATAATAACTAGAACTAGGGGAACAAAGAGATTTGGGTCGGCCATGGCTCGTGAAGGAAGGGCCTTTGGAAGCTTTTTTAAACCTTGTGGTGAATAGAATGAGCATTGTGGTATTCCATAGTAAATGAGTTATTGCTATGGATTGTTTAGGACTTTATGTTGATGTTCCCTTTGGTTTAAGAATGGTAATAACTTTCGGAGTAAATTCATTAGGGAAATCTCGAAGCGATAAGATGTGTTCATTGATCGTGGGGATGCAAAGAAGGTTAGGACGATTCAAGTTGGGCTTGAACTCATAAACAATGGTTGTTCGTTAATCTGGGAGATGCAATGAGTAAGGGGATGACTTATTTTGGATTTGAGTTTGTGGGTAATGGATACTCGACACTGGGTCTGAGTTTGTGGATAGCTGCCAGCGATGCCGACTATCGTTATAGAGGGATTATCGTTGTCGTAAGTTCTAGTAGACTCTGGGAGGTAAATGTATGTTGGATGTGCACTAGTCTGGTTAGAACTGGGGCTGTTATTTACCCTTGACATATGGAATGGGCCGTCATGCGTTCAATGATAGTTTCGAAGCAGGGTTGGCGAGGATAGCCAGAGTTAGTTATGAGTGCTCGAGTGTTTGGTTGATTTGTTCATATCATCTCACGTAGATTGTCTGGATTCGAGGGAGATGTTCCTCGAGTGCTTGTCTGATATTGGTTTAGGCCTTTGGGGCTTGTGCTTGGGGAATGTCGAGTTCGGCTGGGATGGCTTGCGTGAGATATAAGTAGTTGTTGTGATTTCCATTAAATGATGTCTTGGTTTACTCGAGGAGTGCTGGGCAACCATGACATGATAAGACTATCCGATGATGTGGAATGCCCCGAGTTGGACTTGATAGGGCTATTAGATGACTCAAGTGGGACTCGAGAAGGCTGCAAGGTAATTGATTGACTTGGGTTGGACTCGAGTTGAAGATGGAGCTGTGGATAGCTCTTCTGATGAGGTGCCAAGGAATCTTCAATAGTTTGGAGTTTTCTAGGCGGAATCGAAGCAGGGGCATCTGGGGACGCCCATTTCTTGGATCTGTTGGACTTGATCTAGTTATCCATGGAGGGTAAGTGAAACACCCCACCTCCGTTAAGGTCACTCACAAAGGGAATGCCTTAATTTTGGTGGAGGTTTATAAGTAAAAGCCACAAATATACTCAAAACAGATATAAATACACATATTTTAAACATCGGAAACCAAACAGACTTTTATTTCATCAATATGTGTTCAAAACCAAACATTCCATAATTGTCTCAAAATACTTCCAACATTACAACATCATTACTGTCTTGATAGTTAAAGAAGCAGAAAACATAAATCAAGTGACAAAAATCCCCGTAGTGATATCCAAAGCCATAGTCCGAGCAGAAGAGACCTAAATCATACATCTACGTTCTTGGAGCTTGTACAGAGCCTGACTGAGCTGAGCTGTGTCCTCCATGTGGACCTGGGGGGAAACGAAAGAAAAGAAGACGAAAAGAAAATAGGGTCAGACATAAAGCCTGAGTAAATCTAGTAACTCTTCAGTATGTGAATAAGAAAAGGGCATGATAGATATATACTGAAAATAGGATGGTGTCACAAGCTAAGGGAGTGTCGAATGTACTATCGCATCCATACTATATCTCTGCATCTACTTGAGTTTATTCTAACTGGCACCCCATGGTGAGGGTGAAGTGATCCCCAACTTTATTCAAAGATCGGCTCCAACTCGCGTCAACATGTGTCATACGACCTCCAAGAGTTGTAGATACCTATGTTGGTCCCACCATGGGGTGTATCAAGACCCATGGTGGCGGCCCCGACACAAATTCTAGAAGGCATAGGTTATACTACTCGTATCCCCAGTGCCCTGGTTGTCTGCTCCGGAGTGTGTGCAAGCCCACACCCCGTTAGACCTACACTGTGCACCCACCGTCGTCGTTTTGACCGCTTACAATCAGCCCAGTAATCGTGCCCCACCCTGCCTAGTTTCAGGGTACCGTTGATACCTAACTTGGGTTACTGCTGAAACGGGTCCCACGTTACCAGGATTTTCTAGTCAAACATATTAAGTGGTTAAGTGTCTATATTTACCTAACCCCGCCCATCAATTCTTGTTAACATGTTGAATTTGGTTAAGTGTTATAGTTGACTTAACCCTACCATCTGTCCTTAGCCTCTTAGGAGCACCTGACCACTCACATTAGACAGGTATTGCTACGGTTACTGGATATGCCGGTCGGTTCCGGGCAGGTTTACACCGTAGCTCAGTCTAACCTCGGGTCATTATTGGGCTCAATGCCTAACCACCCACATTGGATAGGTATTGTTGTGACTACTGGACAACCGGGCAGTTTCGGGCAGGTTTACATCACAACTCAATCCAACCTCGGGTTAAGCATATCGTGTTTTCTAAATTTACATATTTTATTACTTCTCAAATATATATGTAAATGTCATATCTTTTATTTTTGGGTATAACAATTCATAGCGCTTTCAATGTCATTGTCGTTGGCATGTTCCAAACATGCCAACATATATTTTCATGTTTTACACCCAACGTTATTACCCCCGTATATACGTTTGCAACGTTATAACAAATGTTGGGCTTGACACAATTCAACCCAAGTTTATAAGCGTAAGAAAAAGGGGAAATCAAGAACATGTAATATTTGACAACATATAAGGGTGTGTGGCGCATGAACTTGCAATTTAGCGATACTAACATAAATGATGGGTCATGTGAACTTGCATTCAAATCAAAGTACAACTAAGTAGGTGACATATGAAATGGCATAGTTAAGGCTTACACAACTTGTGTTTAAATATGTTTAACTTGGCATAATGTCAAACACAAAACTAGCATATATTCACCAAAAGGTCCAATTATAACACTTAATCACATAGCCTATTTCAACATGAACTTGCATAGTTTTTGAAACCCAAACGATACTTAACATAGATCCAATTACACTTGCAAATAAACATGAACTTGCATAGTTTATGAAACACAAACGATGCTTAACATAGATCCAATTATACTTGCAAATAGACATGAAAATGATATCATAGGTTTTGGGTCATGTAGGCATAACAGGTTTCAAATCTAGAACATGTTTACATAAATTCTAATTTAGACTAAGGGAATATACATAGTCCAAGCCATTGCCATATACATAAAAGGATCAATTTCTAATTTTTGCCAAAACTTGCAAGTGTCATTGTTTTCATATGCAATTGTTCAATAGGCTTGCATCAATCAATTTATGCCACAAACGTTAATACACAAGTCATGATAGAACCACCACAATACATAGAATTTTATACAATACAATAACACAATTCTATTTTCATTTACATCGAATCACATCACAATTCTTATTCATATTCTGAAAGGTCACTATACTTACAACGAATGTAGAATCTTGAATTCTGGATTCTGAATTCTGAAATTGAGATGCGCTCCTTTGGGTAGACTAATGTTGCGTTGATAATTTTGATTTAAACTTTAATCTTCTTCTTAGTTTGATTCGTCTCTAGGCTTTTCTCTTGACGGCTATATTCATTTCCTCCCTAGCAGCATGACGACTCCTTTCTCATTTTTTTGTGTGAATTTTCAGTTGAGACTTAGGGTGTATTTATAGATTTTTAAGTTGTTCTGAGCCGTCAGATGAAGACAGGAGGAATCTAGGCCATTTAAAGCTCAGAGAGCCAATCAAGAGGTGACACATCAGCCCTAGTGACACACAGAGCCAGACCTGGCCAGGCAGGTCGACACCCAGGTCGACCTGGGGGGGACCAGGTCGACACTGTGGTCGACTTGGGGTGACCAAGTCGACACCATGGTCGACCCTATGGTCGACCTGGTCTCTGGGCGGGAATTTTCCCGCCCAACCCAGTTTGAACCTGAAATTCGAATTTTGAATTTAAAACTGAGCTGTTTGGATTTAAATTTGATTCTGAAACTTCCGAAGGCCATAACTCCTTTATACGGAGTCCGATTCGTGCAAACTCGGACTCTATCTCAAGCAGAATTTCTAGACGAACGCAATGGCGTAACCCGTTTTCCTTAATTCTTTCATTTAGAATTAATTATACTTTAATTTGCGAAGTTTAACGTTATAGAATTCACGGGGTGTTACATTCTCCCCCCTTAAAAGGATTTCGTCCCTGAAATCTTCAAGTTAGGAAGAATGTATATCCTATCATCCAACAGTCCATCTACTCAACCAACAAACACAGGCGTCCATTGTCCTTAAAAGACTTCTAATGCTTCATGATCATATGCATAGTGTGTGTACATGTCCTTATCTAATGCAGAAATCAGGCGGTCTACTGATTCAGTTGACCTCCTTAATGCGAATCATGTAAGTGTCATGAATCCATTATGTATGCAAATTTTCCTACTCATAATTCTACATGAGTGCACAACCATTCATACAAATGTGATGACCATATGACAGCATATCACGTTTCAACCATATACAAATGAGAATACATATATGCATATGCAATATGAAGTGACTGAGCTGATCTATAACCTAGGGTGTGTGTGTATATGCATCCACGAGCAACCACTAGTAACCACTTGCAGCCATCATCCATAACATGTTTTCAAATACATGTTTGCATCCATTTGTTTTCTACCTAAGGAGTTAGGAAAAGGACCGAGGAGATATACCTAAAAAGATAGATAAAGCTTAACTTAAGGAAAAAGAGAGAGATCAAAGATGTACCCTCAAAAAGAAGAGGATAGGCAGCGCGTATTCTGTCCTCAGTTTCCCAAGTCGCGTCTTCCTCGGCGTCACTCCACTGAACTTTAACGAGTTTGACTTCGTGGTTGCGTAGCTTTTTCGCTTCAGTTCCTAAGATGCAGGTTGGAACTCTCCTCACAATTGCTTCATGTTCCACTTTGGCTTCTTCTAGAATGCTAGGTTCCACCACTTCCGCAGACTCATGCAAACACTTCCTGAGATGAGAAACATGAAAGACGTTGTGAACTCCGGCAAGTCTCTTGGGTAGCTCTAACCTATAGACCATCTTTCCAACCTTCTCGATGATAGGAAACGGTCCTACAAATCTTGGTGCCAGCTTTCCTGCGAATCCAAAACGAACGACGTTCCTTAAAGGTGATACCTTAAGGAAAACCCTGTCCCCAAATTCAAACTCAAGGTCGGTCCTTCTTTTGTCGGCGTAGGATTTCTGTCGGTCTTGGGCAGTCTTCATTCTCCTACGTATCAAGTCCACTTTCTCCGAAGTCTCTCGAATCATATCTGGCCCAAGTATAAGCTTATCTATAGACTCCCACCAACAAGTTGGTGATTTGCACGGTCTTCCGTACAAGGCTTCGAAGGGTGCCATACCGATGGTAGCTTGGTAGCTGTTGTTGTAGGCAAATTCCACTAAAGGAAGGTGATCCTCCCAAGTCCCTCCAAAGTCGAGAATGAAAAGTCTCAAAAGATCCTCCAAAACTCTATTCACCCTTTCCGTCTGGCCATCGGTTTGGGAGTGATAGGCCGTGCTCAAACATAACTGTGTGCCTACAGCTTCTTGCAGACTCCGCCCAAAACTCGCTTGTGAAGATAGGGTCTCAGTCACTAACAATGCTAGAGGGTATCCCATGAAGTCGAACTATTTCCTTGAGATAAAGAGATGCTAGAGATGAGGCGGTCCTTCTACTCTTGATAGGTACGAAGTGGGCGCTCTTAGTAAGCCTATCCACTATTACCCAAATGCTAGTGTTGCCTCTTCTCGACCTAGGCAGTCCATCAATGAAGTCCATTGAAATGCTATCCCACTTCCACTGTAGGACCTTTAAAGGTTGAAATAGTCCTCCAGGCTTCTTCTATTCCGCCTTGACCCGTTGGCAGGTCATGCACTTAGAAACGAAATTTGCCACGTCTTGTTTCATGCTGTTCCAAAAGAAAGTCCTTTTTATATCTTTGTACATCTTATCACCACCAGGGTGTATGGTCATCTTGGAATGATGCGCTTCCTCAAGAACCTTCTTTGTCAACTCCCTAGCTTGTGGGACGCAAAATCTTCCATCTCGCCTCAGCCAACCCTTATCATCGATGGCGTACCTACTGAGGTGTCTAGAAATCTCACCCCTAATAAGTTTATCAATCACATCAACAAGCTAAGGGCCTTCACGTTGTGCAGCCCCTATTGAGTCCAAGAGAGTAGGGCGTACTTCGAGAGATGCTAGCAAACCCGATACAAAATCTGAGGAGGGCCTAAAGTTAAAACTGGCTATATACTCCAGGCTTTGCCTTTCCACGAAGAGCGGACTTAAGGTCAGTTTCTTTCGGCTCAACGCATCTGCTACTACGTTGCCTTTGCCGGGAGTATAGGAAATTTCAAAGTCGTACGAGGCAAGAAACTCCATCCATCTTTGCTGCCTCAAGTTAAGATTCTTTTGCGAGAAGAGATATTTCAACGATTTATGGTCAGTGTATAATTCAAACTTCTCACCTAGGAGATAATGGCGCCAAGACTTAAGCGCAAAAACGACGGCGGCTAACTCAAGATCGTGGGTTGGGTAGTTCTTTTCATGAACTTTTAATTGTCTCCCACCATACGCTACTACCCTTCCTTCTTGCATTAGAACAACGCCTAGTCCCGTTCCACGTGCATCCGTGTATACTGTGAACATTTTGCTTCCATCTGGCAAAGTCAGAACTGGGGTTGTCGTGAAAGCCCTTTTTAATCGTTGGAAAGCAAACTCGCAGTCCAAGTCCCAAGTGAACGCCAGATTCTTCTTTGTTAACCTTGTGAGTGGGGCTAAGATTTTCGCGAAATCCCTAATAAACTTTCGGTAAAAACCGGCTAGCCCAAGAAAGCTTCGAACTTCGGTTGCATTTCTTGGTGTCTTCCAATCTTGCACTGCCACCACTTTCGCGGGGTCCACCGCCAACCCCTCTTTGGACACTATATGCCCCAGAAATCTTACTTCTTTTCTCCAGAAGTGACACTTGGAGAATTTGGCTTTTAACTGATGTGAACGGAGAGTTTCCATGATTTCTTTCAGATGCTGAGCATGCTCTTCCTCACTCTTTGAGAAGATTAAGATATCATCTACGAAGACAACCATAAATTTGTTGAGGAATTCTCTGAACACCCTGCTCATTAGGTCTACGAAATAAGCGGGTGCGTTTGTCAAGCCGAAAGGCATGACAAGCCAATCGAAGAAACCGTCTAGGGTTCTGAACGCTGTCTTATCAATACTATCTTTAGCTACTCTTAACTGATGGAATCCATTTGCCAGATCAAGTTGGGAGAAGACTGTCGCACCAACAAGCTGATCAAACAAATTGTCGATTCGGGGAAGAGGGTGCCTATTTTTCTTGGTCAATTTGTTTAACTCCCTATAGTCGACGCAAAGGCGATGCGAACCGTCCGCTTTGGTTGCGAACACCAGTGGAGCACCCCATTCTGAAATGCTCCGTCTAATGAACCCTTTTTCGAGGAGTTCTTTAACCTGCTTACTGAGCTCCTTTCTCTCCCTTGGAGCCATGTGTCTGACAGGTAAAGCTACAGGCTTTGCGTTATCCACAAGATATATGCGGAAGTCTATTTCCCGCCTCGGAGGTAAGCCTTTCACCTCCTCAAAGACATCAGGATATTCCCGGACTACTCTTACTGATTGCAAATTCTCATCAGAAGCATCAAGCGACTCTAGATAACTTAGCATAACAACATTCAAGGGATTACAAGAAATTTCTAGAGTGATACCAAGCCGAGTCAAGAGCCTAACTACTCTTTTCTCACAATCAAGAATGGCCCTATTACTGGATAACCAGTCCATGCCTAAGATCAAACTATATCCCGAGAAGCCTAAGAAAAAGGCATCACAACTAAACTCAACGCTGAGAATAGAGATTTTCAAACCCAAACAAACCATTAACAAGTAAGCGGAGCCCCCAATTGGATTTGAAACTACTAAGGGATCTTCTACCATACTAGTGTCTAGATGCAGAGATTCTACTAAGGCAGATGAAATAAAAGAGTGTGATGCGCCAGAGTCAAAAAGTGTACGAACTGGATGATCATAAAGATAAACTACACTTTCTACAGAAATATTTCTACCTCGTTCCTGCTGAGGTGCTACTAGCGCATGAACCTGACCCCCTGAAGTGGATCCGGCTTTTTGTCCCTGCCCTTTCTTCTTTGGGCAGTCCTTAGCTTGGTGCCCAGTCTCTCCACAATGAAAGCAACCACCCATCTTCGCCTTTCTTTTCCGGCAATCTTTTGATATAGGGCCCACAATGCCACAGAAATTGCACCTTCTCTTCTCACGGGGCTTATTGTTCTTCCCTCCTTTCTTGAAGTCTGTTTTCTTTGCTTGTAGACCTTCTTTCTTCTCTTCCACCTTAGCTTCTTTCTTACCGTGATCTTCCTCGTGCATCAATGCCATGTCCACCAAGCTTTCATAAGTCGCTCCCGTGGATACATGGGTCATGGCAAGGCTGTGTAGAGGCTCATTCAAACCCTTGACGAAGCGAAGTGCCTTCTTGTGTTGGGTGTTTACTAAGTCTAACCCAAATCTGCCCAGCTAATTAAACTGATTAACATATTCCCTGATCGTCATGCTCCCCTGTTTCAGAGTTAGGAACTTCTCCATTTGCAGGCTTTTTTCAGCTTGGGAGAGAAATTTGATTTCAAACCTTGTCCTGAAATCTTCCCATGTTTCCACCGCCCTCTGAGCATTGGTAACTTACCACCAATAGGAAGCTTCCTCCTTAAGCAACCATACCGCTAGTTGTATCTTTAGCCTGTCATCAACCCCGAAGATGACAAACAGATCCTCGGTCTCCTTTAGCTAGTTTCTTGCCCCTACAAAGGATTCTGTCCCATAAAAGTCTTTTCCACCCATAGCCTTGAAGTCTCTACATGTTTTTGCGAAGGAATTTCCACGAGGAGGTGGAGGAGGAGGAGGAACCGCGGCCATTGGAGGAGGAATGTCTGCTGGGCCCGCGCCATTGGCCCTTGCTTCTAAGTACCTCCTAAACCAGTCGGGAATCGGCACTCCTTCCGGGAGGTTAAGGTCTCCAGACATGCTGAAACAGAAAGGAAAAATTCAAAACGAAGGATAGAGAGAGATAGATAGGGCACATGGCTTTGGGGGATTTTGTCTTTTTATAAATATAACACTTTTTCTTGAAAAATGCTTCTTTAAACTTTCTTTTTGAAAACAATTTCAAAAACTTTTATCTTATCTGGAAAACCTAGGCTCTGATACCAAGTGAAACACCCCACCTCCATTAAGGTCACTCACAAAGGGAATGCCTTAATTTTGGTGGTGGTTTATAAGTAAAAGCCACAGATATACTCAAGACAGATATAAATACACATATTTTAAACAACGGAAACCAAACAGACTTTTATTTCATCAATATGTGTTCAAAACTAAACATTCCATAATTGTCTCAAAATACTTCCAACATTACAACATCATTACTGTCTTGATAGTTAAAGAAGCAGAAAACGTAAATGAAGTGACAAAAATCCCCATATTGATATCCAAAGCCATAGTCCGAGCAGAAGAGACCCAAATCATACATCTACGTTCTTGGAGCTTGTACAGAGCCTGACTGAGCTGAGCTGTTTCCTCCCTGTGGACCTGGGGGGAAACAAAAGAAAAGAAGACGAAAAGAAAATAGGGTCAGACATAAAGCCTGAGTAAATCTAGTAACTCTTCAGTATGTGAATAAGAAAAGGGCATGATAGATATATACTGAAAATAGGATGGTGTCACAAGCTAAGGGAGTGTCGAATGTACTATCGCATCCATACTATATCTCTGCATCTACTTGAGTTTATTCTAACTGGCACCCCATGGTGAGGGTGAAGTGATCCCCAACTTTATTCAAAGATCGGCTCCTACTCGCGTTAACATGTGTCATACGGCCCCCAAGAGTTGTAGATACCTATGTTGGTCCCACCATGGGGTGCATCAAGACCCATGGTGGCGGCCCCGACACAAATTCTAGAAGGCATAGGTTATACTACTCGTATCCCCAGTGCCCTGGTTGTCTGCTCCGGAGTGTGTGCACGCCCGCACCCCGTTAGACCTACACTGTGCACCCACCGCCGTCGTTTTGACCGCTTACAATCATCCCAGTAATCGTGCCCCACCCTGCCTAGTTTCAGGGTACCGTTGATACCTAACTTGGTTTACTGCTGAAACGGGTCCCACGTTACCAGGATTTTCTAGTCAAACATGTTAAGTGGTTAAGTATCTGTATTTACCTAACCCCACCCGTCAATTCTTGTTAACATGTTGAATTTGGTTAAGTGTTATAGTTGACTTAACCCTACCATCTGTCCTTAGCCTCTTAGGAGCACCTAACCACTCACATTAGACAGGTATTGCTACGGTTACTGGATATGCCGGTCGGTTCCGGGCAGGTTTACACCGTAGCTCAGTCTAACCTCGGGTCATTATTGGGCTCAATGCCTAACCACTCACATTGGATAGATATTGTTGTGACTACTGGACAGCGGGGCGGTTCCGGGCAGGTTTATATCACAACTCAATCCAACCTCGGGTTAAGCATATTGTGTTTTCTAAATTTACATATTTTATTACTTCTCAAATATATGTCATATCTTTTATTTTTGGGTATAACAATTCATACCGCTTTAAATGTCATTGTCGTTGGCATGTGCCAAACATGCCAACATATATTTTCATGTTTTACACCCAACGTTATTACCCCCGTTTATACGTTCGCAACGTTATAACAAATGTTGGGCTTGACACAATTCAGCCCAAATTTATAAGCGTAAGAAAAAGGGGAAATCAAGAACATGTAATATTTGACAACATATAAGGGTGTTTGGCGCATGAACTTGCAATTTAGCGATACTAACATAAATGATGGGTCATGTGAACTTGCATTCAAATCAAAGTACAACTAAGTAGGTGACATATGAAATGGCATAGTTTAGGCTTACACAACTTGTGTTTAAATATGTTTAACTTGGCATAATGTCAAACACAAAACTAGCATATATTCACCAAAAGGTCCAATTATAACACTTAATCACATAGCCTATTTCAACATGAACTTGCATAGTTATTGAAACCCAAACGATACTTAACATAAATCCAATTACACTTGCAAATAAACATGAACTTGCATAGTTTATTAAACACAAACGATGCTTAACATAGATCCAATTATACTTGCAAATAGACATGAAAATGATATCATAGGTTTTGGGTCATGTAGGCATAACAGGTTTCAAATCTAGAACATGTTTACATAAATTCTAATTTAGACTAAGGGAATATACATAGTCCATGCCATTGCCATATACATAAAAGGATCAATTTCTAATTTTTGCCAAAACTTGCAAGTGTCATTGTTTTCATATGCAATTGTTCAATAGGCTTGCATCAATCAATTTACGCCATAAACGTTGATACACAAGTCATGATAGAACCATCACAATACATAGAATTTTATACAATACAATAACACAATTCTATTTTCATTTACATTGAATCACATCACAATTCTTATTCATATTCTGAAAGGTCACTATACTTACAACGAATGTAGAATCTTGAATTCTGGATTCTGAATTCTGAAATTGAGATGCGCTCCTTTAGGTAGACTAACGTTGCGTTGATAATTTTGATTCAAACTTTAATCTTCTTTTTAGTTTGATTCGTCTCTAGGCTTTTCTCTTGACGGCTATGTTCAATTCCTCCCTAGCAGCATGACGACTCCTTTCTCATTTTTTTGTGTGAATTTTCAGTTGAGACTTAGGGTGTATTTATAGATTTTTAAGTTGTTTTGAGCCGTCAGATGAAGACAGGAGGAATCTAGGCCACTTAAAGTTCAGAGAGCCAATCAAGAGGTGACACGTTAGCCCTAGTGACACACAGAGCCACAAAAATTCGAGCCAGAGCCAGACCTGGCCAGCCAGGTCGACCTGGCAGGTCGACACCCAGGTCGACAATATGGTCGACCTGGGGGGGACCAGGTCGACCTGGTCTCTGGGCGGGAATTTTCCCGCCCAGCCCAGTTTGAACCTGAAATTCGAATTTTAAATTTAAAACTGAGCTGTTTGAATTTAAATTTGATTCTGAAACTTCCGAAGGCCATAACTCCTTCATACGGAGTCCGATCCGCGCAAACTCGGACTCTATCTCAAGCAGAATTTCGAGACGAACGCAATGGCGTAACCTGTTTCCCTTAATTATTTCATTTAGAATTAATTATACCTTAATTTGTGAAGTTTATTGTTATAGAATTCACGGGGTGTTATAGTAAACGTACGTTGGACGTACGGTAGTCCGTTTGGAGCCGGGGTTTCCATGGGCCCTTGATATTGGTTGGACTAGTCATATGAGTATCGACGTATTAATAACTTTAGCAGGTGATAGATAAGACTTGTTTGATGGTTGATATGGTTGTTCCTATTTTTCTTCTCTTGAGACTATCACCCGTAGGATTATTGCAATGGGAAATGAAGAGATGACGATATACACGGATGCCTGTTGTACCGGACTAAATGTGGTAGCTAATGCATTGAGTAGGAGACATGCCAGTTTAGGGGCTATGTTTCTTAAATGGAAGCAATAGGAGTACATCGCAGGATATGATTTCAGACCTAAGTGCGGATTGGGTCCAGATTTGTTGGCAAGTTTGACGATTAGACCAACTTTGATTGAGCGGATTGGTTCTAGTCAGAGGGACGATCCTAACCTAATAGAAGTCATCTCCAAGGAAGAGATGAATATGGATGGTGAGAAAATGGGCAAGTATGGACTTGATAGAGAAGGATGGCTTCGAAAGGATGGGAGATTAGTTGTACCCAACGTTAATGGATTGAGAGATGAAGTGCTTAGAGAATGTCATCACTCGAATTTGACTATCCATCCAGGTGGTAACAAAATGTATCGAGACATGAAGCAAACCTACCACTGGAAAGGGATGAAGAGGGATGTTAGGAGGTTTATCTCCAAGGGCATGAATTGCTAGTTAGTTAAAGCTAAGCAAAAGAAGCCTAGTGGTTTGTTACAACCGTTGGAAATTCCCGAATGGAAATGAGAACAAGTCTCAATGGACTTCATCGATGGTTTACCAAGGACTAGATCCGGCCATGATAGTATTTGGGTAATTGTGGATCGATTGACCAAAAGTGCAAGGTTTATACCCATCAAGTCGATTAGAGTGGCAGCTAAGTTAGCAGAACTGTATATGAAGTGGTGTGATAATGAGAATGACTGCACTTGGGAAACAGAGGAGAACATAAGGAAGTCGTATCCAAATCTCTTTACCCGGTAAGGTTTTAAACGCGATGTAGTTATTCCGAATTCTAGGATAGGCTTATTATGCTTATTAAGTTTGTTTGATTGTTGCAAATGGTTGATAGGCATGCAGGACTATTTGGCTGTTTTCTTAGTTAAGGAATTTCGAGGGCGAAATTTCTTAAGGGGGGAGAGTGTAACGACCATCATTCTACGCATCGGAGGATCGTAGAATATTTATTTCATTCTCATACGAAGTCATATAGTCGTGTAACTTTGGGGAACGACTATTGCGGTCATTTCCCATATTCACGATTTTTGCCGATTTTTGAATGACCGTTTCACCCCTGACGAATCTTGTTTCAGCTATAACTTTTGATTGGTAAGGAGTTTTAAACTGAAACCACATCCATTAGATTCAGATGATGGTTTACCTTTAGTGGTCATACTAATCAAGCAGACTTATCGTTTGGGAGATATGGCTGAAACAAGGTGTAGAAGGTGAAAAACAGCTTATGCGGGCTAAATAGGGTAATTAGCAGCTAGGCCTATTAGGGATTTCTAGATTAGGGTTATATAAGGGCTGGAAGGGGTTAAAGAACCCCTTCTTTGTCATTTTTATAGCCGCTACTTTCATTTCATCAATCTTAGCAATGGTCTCCACCTCCTAAATTCATCTTTAATCACTTTCTAATCACATAATAGCCAAATCTACATCAAATTAAGGCGGATTAGCATAGAAATTGAGATAGAGCTGCTGGAATACATTGGCATCCATGCCAAATCAGTTAGAGTTTCAGATCTGAAATTTATTAGTGGCTAAGGTGAGTGATTTGCACTTTTATTCACTAATTACAGCTAATTAAGGGTGATTAGTGATAATTACTGAAATTATGCGTCATATAATTTTGGAAAAATATGTAGAAATTCTAAAATATTATTTTATATCACTGGTGAAAATTTGGATTAAGTTTGTTAATTGTATAGTTAAAACATGGTAAAAGGGATTAAGGGGAAAATCATGCTTTTGGGTATGTTTGATCTAAAATATTTCATGTGACTGATTTTTTAATGTTTTTGGTTGATTCTATATGTTACTACTATTGTTTGGTATGCCTTATGGTTGCATAGGAAAGTTAGAATGGTCGAAAATGCCGACGAGAGGCGAAAATAGTTTGTTGGAATGTGGTGTAGGTTTTGGGTCGCACGGAGCGGTTACTAGGGGAGAGACTATCAGGAAGAGAGTGGTTCCTAGGTGAGCGACCATGAGTAAAAGAGCGGTACCTAGGCGAGCGACTATGAGGAAGCGAGCGGTTCCTAGGCGAGCGACCATTAGGAAGAGAGCGGTTCCTAGGGGAGTGAGCGGTACCTAGGCAAGAGACTATGAGGAAGCGAGCGGCACCTAAGTGAGCGACTATGACGAAGTGAGCGGTTCCTAGGAGAGCGAATATGAGGAATTGAGCGATTCCTAGGAGAGCGACAACCAGGAAGTGGGCTAATCCTAGGACGGCGAGACAGAGAAGGAAGAGTGAGCGACCGAGCCTGGGAAGGAGGAGCGAATGGTCGCTTTGGAGTATGAACGAGCAATGACAAGCATGGGTTCTTCTGAAGATTGATTCCAATTCGACCAAAACCAGAGATGCAAAGGAATTCCAAATGAGAAGTTAGGGATCAAGATTCAAATGGGAACCAACGAGTTAACTTCTAAAGTCGGACTTTGCTGTGAGACATGTGCAAAGGGGTTATCGATATTCATAATTTTGGTTCACCACTGAAAGACGAATTATGGGCTATGGATCAGTGCAATGGGGTCATTATGTCTCCCAAAGGCAAAGTGATCGTAGAAAACGATTGGGTGATCGAAGTGGTGGATATCCTATGCTTTACACACTGAGTGAGAGATGTGAGGCTGATTGCTATGCTTGATGTTTGCTATCACCATGACATGTGCACTTCCACTTTACACCTTATGTTAGTGTTACATTAGAGTACTGTACATCTTGTTGTGCTAACTCTTTGGTTGCAGGTCCAGGTTCAGGTATGATTTATTTACACCAGTTATTGCTTTGTTTTGCTGCTATCGCTCATCCAGAATTTTTTCTAACCCAGAGTTTTATATCTCTTCTTATTACTCTGCGTGCTCCTAAATGAGTAGACTAGAGACAAGTTAGGTGGTTATGCACGAGTAGCTGTCCGGAGACGAGCAGGAGGCCTCTACGTACTATTTACATGTATTATCCCTGTGTTGTTGCTGGTCACTACTTTGCACATTAGTAGGGTACCTTTTCTACTTTACTTTAGGGACAGTATTTTGAAATTTTAATAAGGATGGTATGGATCATAAGCTGTATTTTGGTTTCCGCTACACTAATGGTTATGGTTTAGTTTTTAGCTTATGTATTGTCTCGCCTATTTTATGTTAAGTTATGTTATTATTATATTTTATTCCATGCGCTGTGAGATATACTATAGGTTATTTGGTGATTCAACGTTTCAAAACCCTTTTCCTTTGACGACCGTCCCATGCTAATCAAGCATTGGCACAACGCATTTCGGGGAAATGTAGGCTGCTTCGAGGTGGGCCGTCACACAAGCGTTCTACTAGATTGCTGTTTACTTGATTTAGACACTACTACAATACCAGAATAGTACTTATTTTAAAGAATGCTTTGGGTTATCGTAAGGTAAAAACCATCCGTGTATATGCATGGATTGGTCTTACGATTATCATTTCTTTTAAAAACGATTTTTAGAAGTTAAACCAAGTGGTTGGAGTTTACTCACACCAGTCCCATAACGGACCCATAGTTTATTTTGTTTTGTTTTACCCTAAAATCTTGGATGCCCAAATTTGTATGGGCAGTCAAGTAGTTCAGTTATTTATAGATACCCTTGGAGGAGCTTGGAGCAGGAGGTTTCAATGTTAGATATTTACTGTTCATTTTCCGTTGTGTTATGTTGTACTCTGATGATGGTATGTATATACAGTAAAAATTTGGTATTTCGAAAATTGTTATATATTATATTTTATTCAGCTACGATGTGAAATACTCCGTTTTTATTTCTGTTCTTCTTCTATCTTTTCTTCTTTATTCATGATGATTCATATTTTTGTACAATTTAGGGTGGAAGTGTGGTGTATTTAGTCAACTCAAATGGCACGGATTTGTGGGCCATTACAAAAAAAGGACATACCAGTTTTTTGTATGTATTTCTATGCAGATATGCATGTATGCATATCAGTCGCTAATATAGTTCAATGGAACACTGGGTGTTTACATTCATTTTGTAATGTTACAAGGAGGCAATTGGGATTGTGATACAATACGTATTGAGGAACTGGCTATCTAATGATACATGGTCGTTTCATCACCTTATTTTTCTACATGTAACAACCCGAATTCCAACAGACTGGTTTTTTCTTCAAAATTCTACTCTATCAAAAAGTTGGTTTGTCTAGTATTCGACATAAAAGACAGAGGTAAAGAATATATCAGAGCTCAGTAAAACATCTCACAGCGGAATGGAATAAAATATAATAAAATCAAATATAGTCTTACCAAGGTAATAATGTTGCCTAATCAGTATCCAAAGCTATTATATCTCCACCATACCTAACCTGCGAGTGTGTTATGAGAGGGGGAGTCGGAACACAAGTTCTGGTGACTGGACTTAAACTACACCTTTTGGATAAACCCTATATATACCGTTCAGTTACATTTTCTTATTTATTAGGTTACTTAGATTAACAACACTCAAGGCTTACATACACGTCGTACCCTTCTACCTCCTAATGTATTAACCTTATACAGTATACATGTAGCTTTCCCCAATCTTAAGGCACACCCCATGGTACCCCACTTGCTCGGTCTACGCCGTAACGCCACAGAAATATACGTAGTCCCTCATCCTTCGCCGAAACGATGCATGGATCTCTGTATAACAATGTTACTTTACGCATAGAACTGCAATCGCCATGCTACGTAAGCGTACGAACAACCACTTTTGAATCATTCGATCGGATCAGATCCTTCACAGACTAATGCCCTAGAGTCTACAGTACACCACCCGGAACAGACATGCATGTATCGAAAATTTCTCACGTACGTATCATCAATCGTACTGAATGCCCCAACCTCGACGATACACCATCCGGAAATGGTATGCATATATCCACATGTATTTTCTACTATGCACCGAGTTCCGTAGTAGGGCTATATCAAATACACGAAACTCAGTTGGGAGCCTTTTCAGATATCTATATATACATATGCCATGGTCTACATTTTCACGGCGGATATGGTCCCACCCGATCCCTCCCTCAACTAGTGAATGGAAAACAGAAATGGGAGCTAGTGACGTGCCCCTAACAAACAATCTACAACCAAATTGGTGTGTCCCGCAAACAAAGCCTCGATAGTAAAAGGTCAATGGTCATTTGATTTAGCTCTACGCTTTTCCGCATCACGCTGACTGTTGATGACCGGTACCTGATGATTACCATCAATCAGATGGTTAGACACGCCTAAAGCAAACAGATGAGATGATCGTAACCCTCCTAGTCACAAGGCATCAAATTCACGAATCACCTATGCCACCCGACGGCCTTCTGACTGCCCACTATCATGGCAATCAAGGTATACTCACCGGGTAGTAACGCGCAGACCCAACCTCTGTGAGCTTAGCCTAAATGCTCCCACCGCACAGAGGACTACCAGGAGTACCCTCCACGTCCCAGGAAGTCATGTGCTTCCCCTTCGAGTCCTTCGGAGCCAGCAGAATATCAGTTGAACATCAAGTAGAACAGGTAGAATAATCAGATGGACATGCACTACGCTCGCGTCTCATGACACCACGATGATCTATCCCATTAAATTCTTCATTTCTAGGCATGCGAACTAGTCCAAGCGCCTAAGATTAATGTGCTATTAGACCATATGTCCAAACATTTAATGTAACACCCCACACCCGCTATAGTCACTCACTAAGGGAATGCCATAGCATCGGTGGAGTATTTTTAGTGAGTATAGAACAGTAAAATTACAACAAGACAGATATAATGTAATACTTGAAAATTTAAAACATCATCTCATAGCAGCGGAAAGTAAAACATGTTTGGTTACATCATAAAACCATAACAAGAGTCAAGTACAAAATATCCATCCTGAATAAAATAAGTACATAATCCCACTACTCATAACAAATAGCCATAACAGAAAAGATAAGATAAGCTGAGCTCTACATCTACGGTCCAAGCTCCAAGAGATAGATAAAGCAAACTGATCAAAGCCCACTAGCACTAGGCCCAACCTGAGGACCTGAAGGAAAAAGATAAAAACAACGGGGGTCAGACATAAGCCTGAGTGAACCCTATCTCCTTAATAATACAATTATTAAAGTAATTAGGGTATGATATGAACTCGGTATGGTATCTTTGGGGATAATGACTACACTAAGTTGCCCACGAACACAGGACGAACTAAGATAACCGTAAAGACGCATCTATCCACCCAAGGATAATTACTAACTGCACCACACCAGTCACTCCTACTCAAAGGTTGATCCCACCCAAGGATATCAAAGATAGATATAACCAGTAGTTTCCTGTACCCTATTTGACTACATAGGTGCCGTCTGCCCCTATCTCTACTAGGTGTACCCCACTACCCCAAGCGATCGGCTCCCTAACGTAGATACCCGTGCTGGTCCCACAGTGGGGTGTATCACTCCCCTAAAGTGGCTACCCAATACTATCAACGGTGCACGGCTTTATATCTACACGATGCAACAACGGCTTATCTACCAGCCCGGGCCCACACACGCATATGAAACCCGTTGGACTTGCGTTGCCACCGCTACCCCGTTTTGGCCTCTTATAATCAAGCCCAATATGCGTGTCCCGTCACTCGACATGGGTCGAGCCCACAAAGATACGTTTGGGATATTGGTTGAAACGGGCCCCCACAAGCTACTACTTAAGCTTGTCATTTTATCTAGTGCATTCCACTTAACCCCTTTTTATAATCATGCCCCCTTACATGTTAAGGTTTGGTTAAGTCATCCAATTATATTACAATTGCCACTTAAGGCACCCACTAGATTTCCGCATGCCACCCAAGGCACTTACTTGATTCCCCCATGCCACCCAAGGCACTTACTTAACCCTTTAATCATGTTTAGTTACATGTTCCACTCTGGTTAAGTATTCTAATCGTATTTTCTATTGCCACCCAAGGCAACCCACTAGTTTTCTCATGCCACCCAAGGCACCCCCACTAGTTACTACATGCCACCCAAGGCACCCACTTAACCCCTCATGTCCCACTACATGCTAATATGGTTAAGTGTTTCTTAATTAATTAAGACCGTGATCTCCCATAAAGACCTCCCACATTAGACTGGCTGTTATGACCGCCTGGTTAAGCCGGTAGGGTCCGGGCAGTCTTACGTCATAACAGAGTCTAACCTCGTGTCTTTACTTTAATCACGTATTTAATTTGTGCCTAAGACCTCTCACATTAGACTGGCTGTTATGACCGCCTGGTTAAGCCGGTAGGGTCCGGGCAGTCTTACGTCATAACAGAGCCTAACCTCGTGTCTTAGTCGATTAATTACACCTAATTAATCACCCCCATATTAATTATCCCTAATTAATAATATCAATTTATTCATAACATGGGTAGACCTAACTCAATAGGTAAATTCCCATGGGGTAGACCTAACTCAATAGGTAAATTCCCACTTATGTTAATTAATTTTTTTTATGGTATGCTTAATCATACCCATTTCAACATACTTTTAATTAACATATTAATTAACCCCATCGTTCCCCACGTAAATCGTCATTATGACATAACATAATAAAGGGAAGATTTACCACACATAACATGGGTTTAGCATATAACTTTATCATGGGTTAAGAGGATGTCAACTTGCATATATGAGCATGTATTAACCCAACTATATTCAACCCAAACTTGCATATTATCAAACATGTGTCTTACATAACATGTTGCATATGAACTTACATATCATCAAACATGTGATTTGCATAACATGTTGCATATGAACTTACATATCATCATACATGTGATTTGCATAACATGTAGAACTTGCATTTTAGCATATACTTAACTTGCATAAGCACTCACATACTTGCATAAGCATTCATATACTTGCATAAGCTTGCATATCATGTTAAACTTGCATTTCAACATATACATAACTTGCATAAACATTCACATACTTGCATAGGCTTGCATATTATGTTAAACTTGCATTTCAACATATACATAACTTGCATAAACATTCACATACTTGCATAGGCTTGCATATTATGTTAAACTTGCATTTCAACATATACATAACTTGCATAAACATTCACATACTTGCATAGGCTTGCATATTATGTTAAACTTGCATTTCAACATATACATAACTTGCATAAACATTCACATACTTTCATAGGCTTGCATATTATGTTAAACTTGCATTTCAACATATACATAACTTGCATAAACATTCACATACTTGCATAGGCTTGCATATTATGTTAAACTTGCATTTCAACATATACATAACTTGCATAAACATTCACATACTTGCATAGGCTTGCATATTATGTTAAACTTGCATTTCAACATATACATAACTTGCATAAACATTCATATACTTGCATAAGATGTTAAACATGCATATAAGCATATACATGACTTGCATAAGTACTCACATACTTGCATAACATGTTTGCATAATGGATCCATATTCACTTAGTGTTTTGCATCATAAACATCATGAATCAACTTGCATAAAAATATCATGATTACATATTATGAAACTTGCATGACATAAGGCATATAACTTGCAAAACACATAATATTCACTACATCAAGCTTGCATAAATATATGGATCCACAAACATAGCCATACTTTATCACATCTTATCATAATCAATTCAATAATTGATTATTAAGGGGATAGAAGCTCACCAAAACAAGATTAGCAAGTTAAATGAAGCAAATCCCAATGATTAAGTAGAAGAAGATGTAGATTAGCTTGCAAACCCTCTTAGGATTTTTAGTGGAGGCTCTCCAATTTTCTAAGTGGTGGCATAATGGCCTTAGATCTATTTTTTGGTAAGGATAAGGGGGTATTAGGGTGTATATATAGATTAGTTAGATGTTTTAAGACCATAGGATATACCCTAGAACCAATCCTAGCCTTTAAAGCATGTCTTGGGGAAGAAGTCAAGTGTAGGAACCATTTAGGGCCCAAAAAAAAACAGCCCAAAACTCATCCCGGGCCTCAAAACATGAGCAGTTTTCGTTTTTGATTTTTCGTGAAACTTTGACGGGCCATATCTTGGTCATACGGACTCCGATTTACGAAAACTCGGACTCTATTTCGCGTATTTTTCCGAGACGAACGCAATGGCACAGCCCGTTTCCCCTGATTCAGAATATTAAATTTAATTCTGCTCTGATTTATGTTATAACAAGTTATTTAACATACGGGGTGTTACATTCTCCCCTACTTAAAGGATTTCGTCCCCGAAATCTCTAAGTCAAGAAGAACGTATCCTACCAACCAAACAACCATCTACTCAACCATCAAACACTGGCATCCATTGTCCTTAAAACAATTTCTAATGATGTATGAGCATATGCAAAAAGTGTGTGTATATGTTCCCTATCTAATGTATGAACATATGCAAACCATGATAGTGCCATGCATCCATTATGTATGCGAGGGAACCCTATCGACACATACAATATCTACATGAGTGCACAATCATTCACCAAAATGCATCATCCATATGATAACACAATCATTATACATCCATAAATATAGCTTCCTACACACAATTTTATGCAATATGCAATATGAAGTGATTGAGCCGATCTAGTGCCTAGAGTGTGTGTATATGCATCCACGAGCAACCACTAGCAAACACTTGCATCCACTTGCATCCATCATACATAACATGTCTCAAACACATGTTTCAACCATAGGACTATCCTATCTGAAGGTCAAAGGTACTAACGAGAGGACATACTAAGGATAAGATAAGTACCAGTCAAACGATAAAGGAGAAGTTAAAAGACATACTCTCAAAAAGAAATGGATACAAAGAACGCATCTTTGCTTCCGTCTCCCAAGTTGCGTTGCTCTCCTCTTCTCCCCATTGCACTTTGACTAGCTGAACCTCTCGATTCCTCAATTTCCTAGTCTCTGACCCAAGGATGCGAGTAGGAGCTCGTCGAATAGTCGCATCACGCTCTGCTTCCACTTCTCTAAGCAAACTTGGCTCTACCACCTCTGCAGTCTTATGTAGGCACTTCCTCCCATGGAATACATCATGTACACCACTAAGTCTGTCGGGCAACTCCACCAATGGAAGATGCTCCTCCCATGTACCTCCAAAATCCAAGATACATAGCCTCAAAAGGTCTTCTAAAATATGATTCACCCTCTCGGTCTGGCCGTCCGTCTGAGGATGATATGCGGTACTCAAACGCAACTGAGTCCCTACCGCCTTTTGCAAACTCTTCCAAAACTCTCTAGTGAAGATAGGATCTCGATCACTCACTATACTGGAGGGTACCCGATGCAATCGAACTATCTCTCGAAGATATACAAAAGCTAGCCATGGAGCAGTCCACTTACTCTTCACAGGTATGAAATGGGTGTTCTTAGTAAGTCTGTCTACCACCACCCAAATTCCTGTATTACTCTTTCTCGATCTGGGTAACCTGTCAATAAAATCCAACGAGACGCTGTCCCACTTTCATTGCGGAACCTCCAATGGGTGAAGCAACCCACCTGGTTTCTTTCGCTTCGTCTTCACTCGTTGGCACACCAAGCATCGAGCGACATGCTCGGCCACATCTTTCTTCATACCGGCCCAGAAGAAAGCCCTCTTCATGTCTTGGTACATCTTACCCCCACCGGGATGAATGGTCATCCTAAAACGGTGTGCGTCATCAAGAATAGCCTTCCTCAAACCCTCGTCCTGCGGTACACAAAGTCTACTGTCTCTACGCAAGCACCCTCTATCATCTAGGGTGTACCTACTCAAATGGCTGGACGACTCCCCCCTTATGAGCTTCTCTACTAACTCAACCAACTGTGGGTCGCCCCTCTGTGCTTCTCCAATCCGCCCCAAAAGAGTAGGTCTAACTTCCAAAGAAGCTAGCAAACCGGGTACAAAGTCAACGGAAGGTCTAAAGTCAAACTTAGAAATAAACTCTAAGCTCCGTCGTTCAACGAACAATGAACTCAAGGACAACCTTTTTCTACTTAAGGTGTCCGTTACCATGTTACCCTTACTCATAGGATGCTAAGGATCCCATCCACTTTTGCTGTCCTAAGACTATGCGCTCGAAGAGTCTCCAACACTTCCCTAAGATGTAGGGCATGCTCTTCTCCACCAGAATATCATCCAAAATCATCACAACTGTCTCCCACGCAGACCACCCTAGTCGAATTCGGCATCCCCCAAATGCAAGCCCCAAAGGCCTAAACCAATATCAGACAAACACCCAAGGGATACCTCCTTCGAATTCAGACGACCTACGTGAGACGATACTAGTAAAAATGGCTAAATAATTAAGCCCTTGACCAATTCTGGATGTTCTCGCCAGTCTCGCTCCAAAACCGTCGTTTATCCTATACTGGCCCTGCTCAGCCTATTGAGCACATACGAAAACTTATTTCGCTCCTAGAAAAGACCCAGATGTCATCTACAAAGACCATCACGAACTTATTTAGGTACTCCCTGAACACCCTTCTCAACAAAGTATGCGGGGGCGTTCGTCAAACCCAATGGCATCACCAGCCACTCATAAAAGAAATCATCCGGAGTCCCAAAGGCAGTCTCCTCTATACTATTCTCAGCCACTCTCAACTGATGAAATCCGGTGGCTAAGTCCTACTACAAAAATACTGAGGCGCCAGCCAACTGATCAAGGAGATCATTAATCCTCGGCAATGGGTATCTATTCTTCTTTGTGAGTTTCTTTAGTTCCCTTTAGCCTACACAAAGTCTGAGGGACCCATCCGCCTTCATAACAAAAACTACTGGAGCGCCCCACTCCGATATACTTCGTCTTATGAACCCCTTCTCAAGCAAATCGCCTACTTACTTATGGAGTTCCCTCCTCTCACTAGGAGCCATGTGGCACACTGGCCAAGATACTGGTTTGGCATTATCCACCAGATATATTCGGAAGTCAATCTCCCGCTTCGGAGGTAAGCCCTTCACCTCCTCAAACACATCCGGGTATTCCCGGACCGCTCTAACAGATCGCAGACTCTAGACTAACGTGTCAGGCGATTCTAGATACCTTAGCATTACAGATTCTATGGGATTACAAGAGATCTCGAGAGTGTTACTTAGGCGGCCCATAAGCCTAACAACTCTCCCTTCAAAATGAAGAACAGCACTCCTACTGGATAACCAGTCCATGCCCAAAATTAACCCATAGCCCGCGAAGCCCAACAAGCATCACATCTAAACTCAACGCTAAGTATAGAAACTTTCAAACCCAAACATATCATGGAGCCCCAACTGGGTTTGAAACAACTAAGGGATCATCTACCAAACTGGTGTCTAAGTGCAGTGACTCAACTAACAATGGTGGGATAAACGAACTCAATATATCAGAATCAAATAAAGCTTGAATCGGACGATAAAGAAATCCAAATTCCAACCTAGACGGTCATATCCCCATCTGGTACCCTAGTCGTGAGGGAATACAACTACCCTCCAGAAGATTCCATACCTTGCCCTTGATTCTTTGAACAATCCTAATAAGGTGTCCTATTCCTCTTAAAAGGATAACCACTTGCCTTCTTCTTCCCTATTCTCCACTCGTAACCTCCCACCAATGAGGTTTCATCTTTCATTAACCAAACAACTATTTGAGCCTTCCTCCCATCGTTTATCCAATAGATACCTACCAGTCCTCCTCCTTCTTGAACCAACTTCTAATCCGACTAACGTCTAAGTCCCTTGAAGTGGTTTTCCATCCTTATCTATCTTAGAAAGATCATCTATATGCGGAGGGGAAACTCAAAACGAGAGAAAGGAAGAGATTCAAAATGGAGAATTCGAAAGATATAGATATGGCTATTGGGGATTATGCTTTCCTTTCAAAAACTTTTCTCTTAAAAGACATGTTTTTGAAAATACTCCTTTCCAAAAGTATTCTTAGAAAATAGTTTTTCTAAAAATTTTATCTGTTCCGGTAACCTTAAGCTCTGATACCACGTGTAACACCCCACACCCGCTATAGTCACTCACTAAGGGAATGCCATAGCATCGGTGGAGTATTTTTAGTGAGTATAGAACAGTAAAATTACAACAAGACAGATATAATGTAATACTTGAAAATTTAAAACATCATCTCATAGCAGCGGAAAGTAAAACATGTTTGGTTACATCATAAAACCATAACAAGAGTCAAGTACAAAATATCCATCCTAAATAAAATAAGTACATAATCCCACTACTCATAACAAATAGCCATAACAGAAAAGATAAGATAAGCTGAGCTCTACATCTACGGTCCAAGCTCCAAGAGATAGATAAAGCAAACTGATCAAAGCCCACTAGCACTAGGCCCAACCTGAGGACCTGAAGGAAAAAGATAAAAACAACGGGGGTCAGACATAAGCCTGAGTGAACCCTATCTCCTTAATAATACAATTATTAAAGTAATTAGGGTATGATATGAACTCGGTATGGTATCTTTGGGGATAATGACTACACTAAGTTGCCCACGAACACAGGACGAACTAAGATAACCGTAAAGACGCATCTACCCACCCAAGGATAATTACTAACTGAACCACACCAGTCACTCCTACTCAAAGGTTGATCCCACCCAAGGATATCAAAGATAGATATAACCAGTAGTTTCCTGTACCCTATTTGACTACATAGGTGCCGTCTGCCCCTATCTCTACTAGGTGTACCCCACTACCCCAAGCGATCGGCTCCCTAACGTAGATACCCGTGCTGGTCCCACAGTGGGGTGTATCACTCCCCTAAAGTGGCTACCCAATACTATCAACGGTGCACGACTTTATATCTACACGATGCAACAACGGCTTATCTACCAGCCCGGGCCCACACACACGCATATGAAACCCGTTGGACTTGCGTTGCCACCGCTACCCCGTTTTGGCCTCTTATAATCAAGCCCAATATGCGTGTCCCGTCACTCGACATGGGTCGAGCCCACAAAGATACGTTTGGGATATTGGTTGAAACGGGCCCCCACAAGCTACTACTTAAGCTTGTCATTTTATCTAGTGCATTCCACTTAACCCCTTTTTATAATCATGCCCCCTTACATGTTAAGGTTTGGTTAAGTCATCCAATTATATTACAATTGCCACTTAAGGCACCCACTAGATTTCCGCATGCCACCCAAGGCACTTACTTGATTCCCCCATGCCACCCAAGGCACTTACTTAACCCTTTAATCATGTTTAGTTACATGTTCCACTCTGGTTAAGTATTCTAATCGTATTTTCTATTGCCACCCAAGGCAACCCACTAGTTTTCTCATGCCACCCAAGGCACCCCCACTAGTTACTACATGCCACCCAAGGCACCCACTTAACCCCTCATGTCCCACTACATGCTAATATGGTTAAGTGTTTCTTAATTAATTAAGACCGTGATCTCCCATAAAGACCTCCCACATTAGACTGGCTGTTATGACCGCCTGGTTAAGCCGGTAGGGTCCGGGCAGTCTTACGTCATAACAGAGTCTAACCTCGTGTCTTTACTTTAATCACGTATTTAATTTGTGCCTAAGACCTCTCACATTAGACTGGCTGTTATGACCGCCTGGTTAAGCCGGTAGGGTCCGGGCAGTCTTACGTCATAACAGAGCCTAACCTCGTGTCTTAGTCGATTAATTACACCTAATTAATCACCCCCATATTAATTATCCCTAATTAATAATATCAATTTATTCATAACATGGGTAGACCTAACTCAATAGGTAAATTCCCATGGGGTAGACCTAACTCAATAGGTAAATTCCCACTTATGTTAATTAATTTTTTTTATGGTATGCTTAATCATACCCATTTCAACATACTTTTAATTAACATATTAATTAACCCCATCGTTCCCCACGTAAATCGTCATTATGACATAACATAATAAAGGGAAGATTTACCACACATAACATGGGTTTAACATATAACTTTATCATGGGTTAAGAGGATGTCAACTTGCATATATGAGCATGTATTAACCCAACTATATTCAACCCAAACTTGCATATTATCAAACATGTGTCTTACATAACATGTTGCATATGAACTTACATATCATCAAACATGTGATTTGCATAACATGTTGCATATGAACTTACATATCATCATACATGTGATTTGCATAACATGTAGAACTTGCATTTTAGCATATACTTAACTTGCATAAGCACTCACATACTTGCATAAGCATTCATATACTTGCATAAGCTTGCATATCATGTTAAACTTGCATTTCAACATATACATAACTTGCATAAACATTCACATACTTGCATAGGCTTGCATATTATGTTAAACTTGCATTTCAACATATACATAACTTGCATAAACATTCACATACTTGCATAGGCTTGCATATTATGTTAAACTTGCATTTCAACATATACATAACTTGCATAAACATTCACATACTTGCATAGGCTTGCATATTATGTTAAACTTGCATTTCAACATATACATAACTTGCATAAACATTCACATACTTGCATAGGCTTGCATATTATGTTAAACTTGCATTTCAACATATACATAACTTGCATAAACATTCACATACTTGCATAGGCTTGCATATTATGTTAAACTTGCATTTCAACATATACATAACTTGCATAAACATTCACATACTTGCATAGGCTTGCATATTATGTTAAACTTGCATTTCAACATATACATAACTTGCATAAACATTCACATACTTGCATAGGCTTGCATATTATGTTAAACTTGCATTTCATAAGGCATATAACTTGCAAAACACATAATATTCACTACATCAAGCTTGCATAAATATATGGATCCACAAACATAGCCATACTTTATCACATCTTATCATAATCAATTCAATAATTGATTATTAAGGGGATAGAAGCTCACCAAAACAAGATTAGCAAGTTAAATGAAGCAAATCCCAATGATTAAGTAGAAGAAGATGTAGATTAGCTTGCAAACCCTCTTAGGATTTTTAGTGGAGGCTCTCCAATTTTCTAAGTGGTGGCATAATGGCCTTAGATCTATTTTTTGGTAAGGATAAGGGGGTATTAGGGTGTATATATAGATTAGTTAGATGTTTTAAGACCATAGGATATACCCTAGAACCAATCCTAGCCTTTAAAGCATGTCTTGGGGAAGAAGTCAAGTGTAGGAACCATTTAGGGCCCAAAAAAAAACAGCCCAAAACTCATCCCGGGCCTCAAAACATGAGCAGTTTTCGTTTTTGATTTTTCGTGAAACTTTGACGGGCCATAACTTGGTCATACGGACTCCGATTTACGAAAACTCGGACTCTATTTCGCGTATTTTTCCGAGACGAACGCAATGGCACAGCCCGTTTCCCCTGATTCAGAATATTAAATTTAATTCTGCTCTGATTTATGTTATAACAAGTTATTTAACATACGGGGTGTTACATTTAATTATGCACTTGCTCCATCTCATTAGATTTCTAGTTAACTTGGTTATTTCATATCATATTAATTTCTTATTCAGGCTACCAAGTTCTACTTTATTAATTTCAGTTATATAACTTACCCCATTTAAATTCATTAATAAGCCTTTAACATGTTATTCTTATCAGTAGATTTCAGATCCTCAGTTTTTCAGATAACATGTTCTTCTTATCAGCAAGATTCAGATTATCAGGTTTACAGATAACATGTTCTTCTTATCAGCATGATTCATATTCTCATGTTTACAGATAACATGCTCTTCTTATCAGCAGGATTCAGATTCTCGGGTTTACGGATTAGTTAATTTATAATTAAGTACCACTTATTGCATTTTATAAGTTTTCCTATCTTTTCTCTACTTATTATAAAAATCAGGTTTTAGGTTTCTAGGTTCACATATTATTTAATTTATAATTAAGTTCAACTTATCTCATTACATAAGTTATCTCATTTTCTCTTTCGTTTATTATAAACTAAGTTATAATTTCCCCTTATCCCTAGGATAAGCCTACCTTTTATCTTTCTTTTTCCCCTTCAGGTTTATTTATAATATGTTATTATCATTCCCCGTTCATTTTAATATTTATACTATTTTAACATTCATTCATTTCCATTAATTACAATTAATGACATTTATTTTTATCCTATTATATACATATATTCATATATATGTTTATGCACCATACCTCTCACATTAAGCCGACCACTTTTGAATGCTGGATCTACCGGGCGGTTCCGGGCTGACTTCTATCACAAATTGAACTTAACCTCGTGTCTTAGCATCGTTATATGTATGTTTACGTACTAGACCCTTCACATTAAATTGACCACTTATGGATGCTGGATTTGACGGGCGGTTCCAGGCAGACTTCTTCCACAAGTTGAATTTAACCTCATGTCTAAGCACAGTTACAATTTTCTATTTATTGTAAATTTAGGCATATTCATTCTTCCAAATTTTACTATAATTCTATTTACAATCTTTAGGCATAATAATATTCTTAAGTATTCATATACATTGTAAATTCCATAATTACAATGTTTAGAGTAAATTCCAACTCAAACAGATGATTAACGGAAATAGGCTTTATAAAGCAGAAATTTTCTCAGTTCAGGTTTCAAGATTACAATATACAGAAGTTCCATCATTTATACAAAGGATACAATTCATTTTTAATTACAACAGTACTAATTCAACAGGTTAAACAATTTAGCAGATTGAAAATTTCAGCATGTTTAGATTTCAGTAGGTTTACATTCCAGTGGATTAATCATTTCAGCAGGTTAAACATTTCAGTAGATTAAACATTTCAGCATATTAATTTTACATATTAACGGGGAATGCCAAATGATAGATATACCATTATCAAAAAGGTACAACTTAAATCTACTCACCTAATAGCTTTCCACTTCATGAATCTGGTCCAAACCTAGCATTCCATGATTCTCCTAACTGAATCTAGAATCTAAATAACCATGGATTCACAATTCTCAAACTAAAAGAAAAGGGGAAAAAGAAGAGAAATCTAAATTAACCAGATCCAAGAATTTACCTTACTCCAATCAGAATTCTAGATGCCTACACCGTCGGTTTAAATCTCATCTTTAAACATTGAATCAGAAGCCTAAGAACTAATAATTTGCTTTCTAAAAAGGTTTGGAGGGAGAAGAGAATGGAACAACCTAGGTAGGACCTTAGAAAATATGAGAATAAAACAAGGCCCTGCTAGCCTATATAAAGGCGTAGTAGAAAGCTGATCTGAATCATTGGATTTTAAAAAATAAAATCCGAACCGCACACAACATCAGAAACACGTCATAACTGTGCGCCTAACCACCCTTGGGTTGACACACCAACCACTAGGGTCGACCCATGTACAATTAGGTCGAGCCATAGGTCAAGCCAGGTAGGTGTGGGTTGACCCATTCGGGTCCAGCGAGCTATTTTTGGGCACAGCTATTCGTTTGTTAATGTTTTTAATTTTTAAACGTTGGTTACTTTCTTGTTTTGCCTACTTAATTAATGACAGGTTTAGGTGTAACCACGAGATCAATGACAGGTTTAGGTATTACCCTGACTACCCAACAGGAACAAAATAACCAAATGATCCTAACAGAAATGTAATAACGGGTTTCACCCCCAAGAGAAAAATTAGCAACAGGATCTAGACACTTACTTTCCCTTCTCTATCTAGTAGTCACCACTAGTCCTGGCTGTGTACTATTAGTCATTTCCCAGAAACGCCCTAGGCTTTTCAATGCTTACGCATTCAACGAGAACTTACCATTATTCCAAGATAATTCTCACAATCTACTCCATGGCCTCAAAAGAATTTCCCATCTTCCCTAGGCACTAATCCTTGCCTACTCCATGATTTTTTTTTAAAACGTGGTTTGGCTTCCTCATTTTATTTTCATTCCAAAAGTTAAAAGAGTTAAAACTTCATTTTCCTCATGAAAACTTATTTTTGCCAAACCGTAGAAACATGTCATAAAAAAATGCAAATCATTTTCTTTTTCAAATCACCAAAAAGTGGAGTAGACAAGGACAACTATTTCTCAAATAGGCTAACAATTGTTCTTACTTACAATGTTAGTTCAGCTACTTACAATTAGGTGCAAACATCTACTATATTCTTAATTTCTACAACTTATTTTATCTACCCAACAAAATTTTATGTTGAGACAATAATAAAAAATGATTGTCAAAAGAATAGAGATTTCAAAACTTCCTTTACCGAAAATTCCAGTTTTCAACAAAATGCAACATTTTCTATGTTTTGCTTTTTAATCCTTTCATTCAATATAACATAAAAATTAGCGAGCAATACATGCTCTACAATGTACACCTTTTACTGAGGTAATTATATTTTATACAAAATTTTCACAAGAAACCACTATTTCCAAAATATACCCCATTTTACTTCAAAACTCAATATGTATTTTTTTTTCATATTTTAAAATTGTAACTTTTAAGATCAAAACTTGATAACACCATAAACCATCTTCTAAAAGCATTTACAATTTCAAGTTCTTAAAAGTTAATAATGGGGTTAGACTCAAAGTGGGTTTCCAACTTACCTAGCCTTTCCTAGACACTCCCACACAGCCAATTCTCTCAACTATATATATTCCTAATCGATTTATCTCTTTTTAACCTTTTCCAATTTTTAAGGTTTCACTGCCAAACCCACTAACCTGAAATACTAACATATGATATCCACCTTTCTTATATACAACGTATATTGTACACTTCCCACCCAAATTACCTAAGGGTCTCAGATTCCCATGTTCATTCCTTTACTGTACAAAACAGATATTCCAAATTTTACCATATTATGCTTTCTCTAGATATCCTCTATGGACTTAGGTTATATATTATATATATATATATATATATATATATATATATATATATTAAAAAGTACAAATATGTTCACTCATTATCTATATAGGAATCCTAAACCTAGGCTCTGATACTAAATGTAACAACCCAAATTCCGACAGACTGATTTTTTTCCAAATTATAATCTATTGAAACCCGTGTTGGTTTGTCTGGTATCCTGCAGAAAAGACAAATAAAGAATGTATCAGAGCTCAGAAAAACATCTCATAATGGAATGGAGCAAAATATAATAAAATCAAATATAGCCTTACCAAGGTAATAATGCCGTCTAGCTAGTATCCAAAGATATCATATCTCTACCAACCTAACCTGAAGAGTGTGTTGGAGGGGGTCAGAACACAAATTATGGTGACTGGATTTAAACTACACATTTTGGATAATACTACATATACTGTTCAGTTACATTTTTTATTTATTAGGTTATTTAGGTTAACAACACTCAAGGTTCACACAGACGTCGTAGCTATCTACTCCCCAGTAGATTAACCTAATGTAGTATATATGTCGCTACCCCCAATATTAAGGTACAACACATGGTACCCCACTCGCACGGTCTTCGCCATAATGCCACAAAAATATGCGTAGTCCCCCATCTTACGCCAGAACGATGTATGGATCTCTGTATAACAACGCTATGTTCCGCTAGAACCACCGTCGCCATGCTACATAAGCGTATGGACTTCCACCTTCGAACATTCGATCGAATCTGATTCCGTCACCGAGTAATGCCCTAGAGTCTAGGATACACCACTCAAAGCAGACATGCATGTATCAAGACTTTTTCACGTACGTATCATCAATCGCACTTGATGCATCAACCTTGATGATACACTATATGGAAACGGTATGCATGTATCTGCACGTATTATCTACTGTGCACAAAGTTCCGTAGCAGGGCTATATCAGATACATGGAACTCGGTCGGGAGTCATTTTAGATATCTGTATATATAGATGCTATGGTTTACATTTTCATGGTGGCTATGGTCCCACCCGATCCCTCCCTCAACTAATGAAAGGCAAACATATATAAGATCTAGTGCCGTGCCCCTAACAAACAATCTACATCCAAATTGGCGTGTCCTCCAACCAAAGCCTCGATAGTGAAAGGTCAATGGTCTTTTGGTTAAGCTCTCCGCTTTTCCGCATCACGTTGACTGTCGATGACCAGTACCCGATGATTACTATAAATCAGATGGTTAGACATGCCTAAGGCAAACAGATGAGGTGGTCATAACCCGCCTAGTCACAAGGCACCAAATTCGTCGAATCACCTATGTCACCCTACAGCCTTTTAACTGCCTACTATCGTGGCATTCAAGGTATACTCACCGAGTAGTAACACATAGACCCAACCTCTACGAGCATAGTCAAAACGCTGCCACCATACAAGGGACTACCAGGGGTACCCTCCACGTCCTAGGAAGTCGCATGCTTCCCCTTATAGTCCTTCGGAGCCAGCAGAACATCAGGCAGAATAATCAGGTGGATGTGCGCTCCCATCGTGTCTCATGACACCACGATGGTATACCCCGTTGGGTTCTTCATTTCTAGACGTACGGACTAGTCCATGCTATTGAGGTTAATGTGTTATTAGGCCCTGTGTCCAAACGTTTAATTACACGCTTGCTTGCTCTATCTCATTAGATTCCCAGTTAACTTGGTTATTTCAAATCATATTAACTTCTTATTCAGGTTACCAAGTTCTTTTTGCTTATTAATTTTAGTTAAATAACTTACCCCATTTAATTCATTAATAAGCCTTTAACATGTTATTCTTATCAGCAGATTTCAGATTTTCAGGTAATATGTTCTTCTTATCAGTAGGATTTAGATTTTAGGTTTATAGATAACATGTTTTCTTATCAATAGGATTCAGATTATCAGGTTTACAGATAACATGTTCTTCTTATCAGTAGGATTCATATTCTTAGGTTTATAGATTACTTAATTTATAATTAGGGGTTTTTTACTATAAGGGCTTATTTACCTTATAAAAATAATTTATAGGACACATCATTTAAATAAATTTTTTCCAGGACAGTATTTAGTGAATTGTACATGACACGTCATTTTTCCGCCATTTTCCAATTTTGCATCTCGATTAAAAACCTACCACTTTTCATTCAAAAATTAGAAATAAGCGCAAATTAGGTTTTACTCAAAATCGATCCATTTTCCTTTAATTTTTGTTGCGATGATTTTTATTACTATACTCTGGTCGATTTTCGAATTTTTATTAAATCTTATTCTAATTGTTTTCTACTTAATTTAGGGTTTATTTTGGATCTGCTTATCTTCTACAAAATTGCTTGGTAGACGACATTATCTTCTTCAATCGATTAGCAAATGAGTAATTTTTCTAATTCCTAGGATTTAATATAATTTAAATTCATGTTTACGTTTTGTTATATGTTGTCGGTTCAGTGATTAAAAAGATATTCAATTATATCTTTTTAATTTATATTAAGCAACTCATTGTTATGTTAAATGATTATTTACTTATATGGCCATCTGAAATTTAAACTGTGTTATGTTGAGTAATAATTTGATTATATCTTTTTTTTTGAAATCAAAAGTTTAAAAAGATATTTGTGTTTATATTTTCCTGTAAACACAATATTATAATTATGTTATATGTACAAAATTTAATAGGCTGATGTCGTTTGAGTATGTAAGTTATATAAAGAAATTTTTGTTTTAATAAATTAGTAAATTGTTTAACAATGCTTCACTGTTAAATTACTATATTATGGGGTTTACAGAATGAAAAAGATAAAGATCGTTATCTTTTTAATTTATATTTCGCTAATAACAATACTGAAATAATAATTGCTATAATTTAGGATTATCGTTTTAGACATAGTTACATATACATGGTAATTTTATCTATCAAAAAACAGTGTTTTGTAATACCTAGGATTTACTGTTTGTTTATTATATTGCTTTAAAAAAATTTAAAATATTGAATATTTGTACATGATTACTAACATATAAGTATACTTATCTTTCTTATGTAGGATAAAATATGAAACCAAAAAAAACCTCTAGCTTGTTTAAGAAACATCCACATGCATTTTTTTATAAACGAAGGAGGACATCAATGCATAAATTTCAGACCTATATCAAGTCCATACTGTGAAGAGCATAGCCAATCAACAGTGTTATCAATAACTCCATTGGTAAAATTTTCTTCCTATATTTTTTATTATCATAATTATAATACATATATTTTTATTATATTATATTTCAATCATGTAAATTTTCCATCATTTTCAATATGTAGCTCTGTTTTATTAAAAAGATATGTACTTTTATCTTTTTAAAAAATAATGAGAATGGTGTAAATATATATTTTAAAAACATCATTATCTGTATATCATACCTTATTAAAAAAATTTAGCAAAAAATACTGCATGAAAGATTCAATTTTAACACACTTTTAAAAAAAGCTAAATAGACTTATCTTTATAAATTTTTGCATAATAATTATACAAACTATGTTATTATTTATACTAATTTTTTAAAAATATTGTTTGATAATTAAGAAAGTTCTGAACCAACAAACAATTTATAAACTACTGGAACAGAAGATAACAACAGAGAATATCTTGATGAAAAAACTATAGAGAAACAAGAATATGATGGAGAATCTACTAGTACAGATGAAGCCAATAACTTTGAAATTCAATAAATTCCAAAAAAGACAATAAAAATTCAATACTCAGGGACTTACAGATGCAATTTAGATGTTGTTTTCAAAATAATGAAAACAATTAAGAAAGAAAAAAATCCTTTCTGCTGACGCAAAAAGATACTTTGAAAAATCACCTTTCAATCTCTTTTTCATTGTTTTTATAGAAGGTTCTATATCACGGCAAGATTTGAGAAAAAGTTCTGTAAATTTGGATGACATAATTACCTCCTATGATACTATAGAACAAGCTTTCCGATTTGGTAACAAGTTGATTAAATTGAAACCAGAAGAAATTAGTCTTTTATCTTTTGTTTATTATTTACACTTCATTTGTAATATGTTTTCTAATTCCCTTTTTTTTTACAGTAAACAAACACAATATGGGCAACTTTTCCTAAACAAGAAGAAGCTTTAATATTTGTCCAAACACATGCAAGCACTAACATTTTTTGCTACCAAGATCATTTAACTAGACAAAGAAGGTTCCTAGTTTCTACATATGATCAGTTTTGGAAAAGGTACAAGAGCATGAATCCTAATCTACGCCACCATTACGAGATTATTCAAGTTGGACTGCCTTGTCACTTGTACTATGATCTGGAGTTCAACAAAAAAATTAATAGTATACAAAATGGAGATGAAATGGTAAATCTTTTGATTTCCATCACATTCAAAACTCTGAATGATAGATATGAAATAAAGGGAAATGAAGATTGGGTTATAGAACTTGATTCATCTAATGAAGACGAGTTCTCTTGGCATTTGATAATTCGTATCCCAAATATTGCATTCAAAGACAACTTGAATGTTGGAGAATTTATCTCTAAGATATGCTCATTTATTAAAAATTCAAGATTAACTAATTCACCCTTTGAAAAAATTTACATCAACAAAGAGTTAAGCTCGTCAGAAATTACCGAGAGTATATTCATTGATATTGGAGTTTATACCCGTAATCGTTGTTTTCGTCTTCCATTCCCAACAAAAGCAGGGAAAAAAATCTATACTATTGCCAAGAGGACGCTTTGGATGTAAAAATCTTACTGACGAAGAAGTGTTTACAAAATCACTTATTTGCAACGTAGAAGATAATTTAGATAAGCTATTACAGTGTGAAATGGATTTGACATCTTACAAAAATATTCAGTTTAAAAATGAGGAGAATGATAACAACAGGTACATCCAAATTGAAAAGACAGTAAAGGATTACTCTTACAGTATACCTAAGTCTTTTAATTCAGGAAAATCTCCCTTCCCAGATTTAGAAGAAAAAATTTCATCATTAGCATCTCATGGAAATGTTTTGGGTACAATCAGAAAGTGGTGCTGGTTTTCTAAACATGGCTATATAATTTATAGCATGTCCAAAAGTCGATATTGCAAACGAATTGGAAGAGAACATAAAAGTAATCATGCTATGTACATTGTTGATTTCCAAAGAGGTGGCTACTATCAGAAATGCTACAATCCTGATTGTAGAAGTTATCGATCTCCTGTGCGACAATTACCATGGAATGTATTATCCACCTGTTATGATATAGTGAAACAAGAAGGAAAAACAATGTAGAAGCAATGTTTCTATAAATAAATATATATATATATATATATATATATATATATCAAGTACATAGTGAAAGTAATGATTGTGATAAATTTGTTTGTATTCTTGAAAATAAGAACATGTACAAAGTCAACAACATGTACAAATATATTTTTTCTGTTACATAATTTGTTCTTCTCACTAAAATGACGAAAAAAATAGTAAGTAACAGCAAAAATAATTATTAAACCGTGTTTTGCTAAAAATGTAAAACCATATATCTTTTTCAAATATATTGTATAATATTTATATATTGGTTATGATTATGTTGCTGAATATGATTAACTGATGGATTTTGTTAGTTTGTATGATTTATTCATATCAGATTTGTAATTATATCCATAATTATTTCACTACTGTTATTAGCAAAACATAAACAAAAAAGATAAACTATTTTATCGTTTTCAAATATATCGTATACTATTTGTATATCTGTTAATCCGTTATGATTATGTTGATGAATATGATTAATTGCTGGATTTTGTTATTGTGTATGATTAATTCATATCAAATTTGTAATCATATCAATAATTATTTCACTAATGTATTAGCTAAAAATTATTAATAAAGATAAAATGTTTTATCTTTTTTATCATGATACCACATAATATAATAATTTAACAACAAAATAATTATGCAATTAATTTCTACTGTAATGAAACAAATTTACCTTATAGAACATACATACTCAGACAACATCTACCTATTACATTTAATACATACAACAAACTTAAAAATTTTCCTTTACGAGAAAATATAAATACAAATTTCTTTTCAAACCTTTGTTGTCGAAAAAACAAAATAATCCAATAATTATTTTACATAAAACAGCATAAATGATTATTTAGCTTCTATTTAAACCATACAACCATTACAGATATATCAGACCTTCAATTTAAAACTTAAATAAGTAAATAACTGTACAATTTTAACCTTTTTATAAGACAACACATAAAGATATAACCAGTTATCTTTTTCAGTCCTGTTATGATATTGAATAAAATACAAAATTATACAACATTTTTTTTATACTTACCAGTTATCTTTTTCACTCCTGTTATTTGCCATTGAAGACCACATAACCATTTATCTTTTGTTTTTTTAAATACAATTTGTATAAAAGATTAAATCAGTTAAAGCAAGACACTCATCAAATAAATTTCATATTTAATTTTTAATATTTCAGATTACATCTTGCGATTAAGTATAATGTTTCCAAGTGCACTGTACGACATCTAGTTCAATGATATTCGAACGTTCATTTCCATGTATTTGGAATAAGATGTTGATACATAATCGATCTAAAATTAATTTCATGATAAAACAGTATAACTGTTTTGTGAATATATTAACCTTTTCCATTTGCTACAATTGTCTTTTTAAAAAATGATTTAGAAATTGTATTTTGTAATAAAATAAGTAAATTAACATCAGTTACAGAACTCCAACAGAGAAAATCGATTAGCTTATCCATATAAACAAAATCGCTTCATGATTTCCACAATTAAAGTCGAATTTGATTTCTGAATATAATAACACCTAATTTTTTGCCAAAAATTAAACAATCGCTTTCATTGCACAAAAAACTACGGCTTAATTTTCACGTAATAGCCGCAGGAACCTGATTTCAGAAATTGATTGTTTTAGAAGATGAAGCAAAGCGCTTAGATTTTTTGTCCTGGGAAAAAATTATTTCAAACCCGTGTCCTATAAAATAATAGTGACGAGCAAGTAAGCCCTTGCCACTAATTTCCACTTATAATTAAGTACAACTTATTGCATTTCATAAGTTTTCTCTTCTTTTCTCTACTTATTGCAAACAACTGGTTTTAGGTTTCCAGGTTCACCGATTACTTAATTTATAATTAAGTACAACTTATTTCATTACATAAGTTATCTCATTTTCTCTATCATTTATTATAACCTAAGCTATAATTTCCGCTTGTCCATAGGATAAGCCTACCTATTATTTTTCCTTTTCCAATTCAGGTTTATTCATAAAAGCTTCTTATCACTCCATGTTCATTTTAATATTTATACTGTTGCAATATTCATTCATTTCCATTAATTACAATTAATGCTATTTATTTCTATCCTATTATATACATATATTCATATATATGTTTATGCACCAGACCTCTCACATTTAGCCGATCACTTGTGAATGTTGGATTTGCCGGGCGGTTCCGGGCAGATACCACAAGTTGAACTTAACCTCCTGTCTTAGCACCGTTATATGTATGTTTACGCACCAGACACCTCACATTAAATTGACCACTCGTGGATGCTGGATTTGCCAGGCAGTTCCTGGCAAACTTCTACCACAAGAGGAATTTGACCTCGTGTTTAAGTGCGATTACAATTTTCCATTTACTGTAAATTTTGGCATATTCATTCCTCCAAATTTTGCTGTAATTCTATTTACAATCTTTAGGCATAATAATATTCCTTAATATTCATGTTCAGTATAAATTCCATAATTACAGCATTTATAGTAAATTCCAACTCAGACAGATGATTAATGGAAATAGGCTTTATACAACAGAAATATTCTCAGTTTAAGTTTCAAGATTACAGTACTACAGAAGTTCCATCATTTATACGAAGGATACAATTTATTTTTAATTAAAACATTACTAATTTCAACAGAGTTTAGCAGGTTTAACATTTCAGTGGGTTAAACATTTCAACAAGTTTACATTTAAGTAGATTAAACATTTTAATAGGTTTACATTTCAGCAGATTAATCATTTTAGCACATTTCAAAGGCTAAACATTTCAGTAGATTAATCATTTTATCAGATTAATTTTACATATTAACAAGGAATGCCAAACGATAGATATATCATTATCAAAAGGTATAACTTAAATCCACTCACCTAATAGCTTTCCAATTCATGAATCTGGTCCAGACCTAGCATTTCGTGGCTCTTCTAACTGAATCAAGAATGTAAATAACCATGGATTCACAATTCTCAAACTAAAAGAAAAAGGAAAAAAGAAGAGAAATCAAAATTAACCAAATCCAAGAATTTTCCTTACTCCGATCAGAATTCTAGACACCTACGCTGTCGATTAAAATCTCATCTCCAAACCTTGAATTAGAAGCCTAAGAACTAATCATTTATTTTCTGAAAAGGTTTGGAGGGAGAAGAGAACGACAGAGCCTAGGAAACACCTCAAAATATGAGAATAAAACTAGGCCCTGCTAGTCTATTTATATGTATATTTGAAAGCTCTGAACCATCGGATTTAAATAAATAAAATATAAACCGCACACAACATCAGCACCCCTAGCTACCCTTGGGTCGACCCATCTACCCTTAGGTCGACCCAGGCAGGTGTGGGTCGACCCATTCATGTCCAGTGAGCTATTTTGGGGCATAGCTATTTATTTACTAACATTTTTAATTTTTAAATGTTGGTTACTTTCTTGTTTTGCCTCCTTAATTAATTGTGTTCCTTTTTTCCTTTTTTAATTTACTATATGCAGCTTAATTACCTTGCATGCAGTCGCATGAATTTATTTTACTGCATAATGTTCCTCTCCTTTTAAACTTATTAATTGATTGCATGCGCTCATATATTACTTCCTTCTTTTACCGCATGTATTGATTGCATGCATTCCTTTACTACGTTAACTCTTTTTAAATGTATGCACCATTTTATTACATGCATTCATATAACTATTTTTATTGTATCTTTTATCTATTACTGCCCATGCATACACACACACACACATACACACACACACACACACACACACACACATATATATATATATATATATATATATATATGCACCATTAATTATTTTATGCTTATAAAAATGAGGGGTGTTACACTTTATAATTAAGAATATGTTCTCTCCCTGATGCTTAGGATGTAATATGTTTAGATGTGATTACTTTTGTTATATCATCCATTTTAATGGCATCAAAGAACTGGTCATAGGTGTGCAATGAATAACTTATGCATGCATTTGCTGCTAATGAAATAGTTTGTGGATATATTTTTGGATAGTTTGAATTTTTGTTGTTAATCAGAAATGCTTTTCATATTATAGGACTGTTTTGTTATAAATTTGAGTGATACAATTCAAATATATGGGTACTGTGGTTTTGTTATTCTTCAACATAGCTGAATATCTAAACAAGCTGAGGGTGGAGACAATAATGCACTTTTATACCATCACATTTCACTATTCATTGATAAAGAAAAATTAGTTCCGATTGTTGCAAAATGAGTCATCGGTTCAGAAAAGGGCAATTGCCTCTTTGTTTTCTAATCTAAGTTCTAACTATATGTCGAACTCACGGACAATAAATATCTTACTACTCACACATCGATGGTTTTTATGTATTATGTATCATATTTTGCGTTGTTCACAACCATAACACGTGATTTCATGTGCCGTACACTACAACTAATTTGAAAATTATACATACTGTTTCACTTCGCCTTTGATATCATAATATCAGAAGAAATTGATAACAAAATGCATATTTCATGCAAATTCTGTTTTCGATTAAAATAATGAGCTGAAAGAATCAAGCTAATTTTTGTTATACTTAAAATAATTTCATGATCATCTTAAGGAGCATACTTTGTAAACATAACAACTTAATATAGCAAGCTCTTACTTAGTGATACAAGACACAAAATGAAAGGTTTTTTTTTTTGGTTAAGCTAATGTATTTCACACGTTTATGCTTTATGGATTTCATGGTACATTTAGTTAAATCTTAATGAAACCCAATATATAGTGAATTTAATTTCATAAGCAAGAGATTAAATGCTATAATGTTATATTAATATAGTTCTAATTATAACCAAAGGTTGATTGGTTACTTTCGATTTTCTACACGGATGCATGGCGCATGATGCTTTTGCATGTTTTGATCCAAATATTGGTTTGATGGAATTCTACAATGCATGAAATATGACCATGGTAATCTATGTTGCATATGCCTATCCTATGGATATTTTTATTAAAAATGGCATGACTCATATTTGCTATTTTCCATTAATTACGGGGTAGTTTATGATAATTAAAAAAGTCAACATGTTGACAACTATAAATCAACCTGAACTAACGTAGATTCCATTTATACATTCATATGCATAGCACGAAATAAAACCAGTTTCACGAGCATGATTTTTTTTTTTTACCTATACTTACTGCATTAAATACAAAAAAAAATTGACATTAGAAATGAAACAATTGTACCTTTTAGAGAACATACTAAGCATTTGCCCAGAAATGAGAATCGTTCAAGTTGGTTATCTATAATTGAATGATTGGTTAAGGTCCTTAAAATCAAACTTAATACACAAAAACTCCTTCATAATTTTTTTTGTAAATTAAGTCCCTAGAATTTAATTATTTAATAACCGCACGAGATTATCACAATATTCAGTGAATAATTGCAAATATTTATGCAATTATATTAAAAAAAATGCATAAATATCCGTAATTTTTCTAGGAAAAATTATGGATATTTGTGTAATTTTTTAATGAACAATTATGGATATTTCAGCAAATTTTCATTGAATAATTGCAGAAATTTTTGTAATTATTGGATATAATTGCATAATTGTCTTCAATTACTCATTGGATGATTGCATAATTTTATACGATTTATAGTCAGCATATTTATGGAGGCTTTATTTACATACCTTTTTTGACAAGGATATTTGACTACTTTGAAACTTAATAGAGACTTTAGGCAAATTGTCCTTACTTGTAATCCTACAGTCACACAAAGGTTCAATGGTAATTACAAAATTAAATATAGCTACAACCCATGTGCGAAGCGCGAGTTCACGCTAGAATATAAAACCATTATTTCTTACGTTTACTACTAAAAAATGAAAAATCAATTCCTTAAGATTCTTTCCAACTATTTCCAAATTGATATTTTAATACAGCTATTTTGACCAATCCGTGTGCGAAGTATGAGTTCGCACTTGTAAATAATTATCACTGGATTTAGTTTCTAAGGCTCACAGTATTATAATTATTATTGGGTTTAGTTTCTAAGGCAATATACCAACTAATAATAAATATGTTTTTCTCTAACCGAAAAAGAGAGTTTGTAATGCTGCTCTCTCAGAGCTTCTCAGAAATGAACTTTCGTTTCTACTACAGCTGTATGTCACTTTCTAATTTACTCTAGAATTTCCAGTTTACCATTGCTTCTGCATGCTAAAATTCATTTTCCACAATGGTGTCTCTTTGCCTCGCTTTCACTTCTAGGCTTTGAACAATGTTTAAAATCAAATCAAATGCCTAAACCTTTGCTTCCAGTCAATATTCTTGGTTTAATCTCTATACATCACCATCCTCTCCACTCTCCATCCCTGCTCTCCCTAAGCCTTTTTGATTTCCTACAATCCAACTACTACGTAGTGTTTGGTTGATAGTTGTGTGGCTCCCTTAAATCCAGACTCAATGGAAAGAATTTATGCATAAATTCATACACGAGGTATTTCTCTATTTTTGTTCATGATCATTTAAGCTCTTATATCACAGTAGATATTAAAATTTTCTGTATTAATTTTTTGTAATTTATACTTTTGATTTTGCGATTTTCACGCATAATAAGTTTGCGGCTCCTGGACCCAACTCAATCAAGAACATCCTCTATGGATCTGCAATTGAGGTATTTTCCTACAATTTTTATACTTTTCAGCTCTCGATTGAACTATCTGATAAAAAGTTCTCTATTGTCCATTTTTTCCCAGGTCGTCAAAGGCTGACGGTTCAAGGAAAATTTGAAACTAAGCACTATACCTCATGGTTAGATCTGAGCTTGGTTAAAAGTAAAGCTTAATCGGTATATTATATTCAAGAAAGACAAGCGATCAGCAAGGGATCGACATTACTTATTCTACAACAATTACCAAGGTATTCAACCTTTTATGGCCGGTAGTCATTTTTTTGTGTTTTCAGTAATAAAAAATATTATACCAAACCATACTTAATTTATGAACATGATACATTTAATAGGTCTATTTTTCTAACTAAATTGCAATGGAAATGTATATTGTTACAATTGAGGCATTGACATCTTTTCAGTTCATATTTCTGTGAACGCGTTAACATAAGTATGGAAATCATCTAATTTTTCGCTTCTTACAAAAACCTCTATTACCTATTCATTTCGTTGGCATGTTTTATATTATGGATTTAGTTTTATTTTTGTTCATGATTTCAGTTCTATGAAGGTTGTTACTGCTTATGAGACACTTAATTTATTATGTGAAAGGAAAGTAACAGCAGTCTAGCTCGATGATTTGCCTAATGCAATTGTTGTTTGTTTTTTCCATTTTAGATTGTCCACATTATATGTAAGCTGCGTTTTGTAAATCAAGGGTCATTGTTGATCACTGCTTTAGTTAGATCTGAAATCAGAATCACAAAATATGTGTTTAATTACATTTACAGGTTACATGAAAATGAAAAATGAAAATCAGTTCTAATTATTGCGTTTATTTTAAAATCAGATCATGCACATTGCTTTTAGTAGCATCATGATCACTTATGAGGAACATGCTTACTGATATATTATTATCAAAGCCTTTTAAGTGAACAAATATATACTGTTGCCGCACATGTAATTTTGGAATATTTTGAGCATACTAACACAACAATAGTAGGTGTGAACCAAAAATCTAACTTATACAACTTTGTAATAATTATGAATGAAAAATTTAAATCTAGTATTACATTACATTGCATTATTTTGCTTATCTGTCAAATATGGCAAGTTTTTAATTACTTCCATTTTTACCCTAGAGTTTTTTTTTTTTTTTTGATCAATATATAAATGTTCTGTTAATGCCATTTTCTTACTCTAAAAGTTTATTTGCATATGCTATTCTAATTAAATACACATTTTCTTTCTAAATGTTTGCAAATGTATGTGTAATAGTAACCTTTTATTTTGTGCAATGCCTATTAATTGTTTCATCATCCTCCTATTAACGTAAGTGCGTTGTTAGAAGTTGGTCCAGCCAACTGACTAATCTATACATTTTACCATAAGCTATCAATAACTGATACATTTTTCATTAGTTACCTTCATCTTCTTCTTTTTTTGATTATATAAGTTGAAAAAATATGAAAAACAGAAGGTAAAAACAGAAAATTTGAAAAATCATAAACTACTAGAAAAGTAAATTAATGTGGACAAATACACTGGAGATTAGTTTTTATGAAAACTCGACAACCAGTAAAATATTTACAAAAACTACTATAATATATAAAACCTACTATAACAAACCTATATATACAAGTCCTACAGTGAATAAAAGTTATCTTGCGTATTAAAAAAATGAAAGAATAAAAGCTGTCTCACATATTAAAAAAATGAAAGTTGTCTTGCGTATTAATACAAAATTATATTTTTTACAACTGTGCATCTGACAATAAATAATAATTACCTACTATCTCTTCTCTCTATATAATAAAAACTCTCTAACCTAATTTGTATTGTATTATAATTATTACTGGTTGCACAAATATATGACGGCAGATTGGAGCACAATTGCCTTTGAATAAGGTAGAAACTGCAAGGCAAAATGAAGATGAGGTGAAGAACCAACTGTGATGGAATGAAAACATAAGTTGGTATTCTTTAAGGATTCTCGGGCATGGTAAAGATGGGTAAAAAAAGCAAGGAACGTAGAAGAATTAGAAGTTTGGATCAACAAGTAGCATTTTGGTGTGCAAGTTTAACTCATAATAGTATTTAAACTCATTAGCGCCTTTATCCATACCAATATTTTGACTATTATTGAACTTATTGAGTCCATTTTGTTGCTATTAGTTTCTTAAATATTTACTTTATGAAATTTCAATTGCAGAGTTTTGTACGAAATGATGCATTTTTATTCTAGCACGTCGGATAAGGATAAGTTGCACTACGACTAAACGTATCATTCCAGTATATAGAGGTGTGTTATCTTTCTATGCTTCGACCATTGTTTCTTCTCTCTCTCTCTCTGTTTTTTTTTTGGAAAGGAAGACTTTACTCCTCTGTTGATAACAACAAAATTCGTATTAAGTTGAAGTTTGATGCATCTTTCTGAGTTAATAACAACAAAATTCATATAACTTTTACATTTACAGTTTTCTTAAATGCGCATAAGACCATAACCAACCATCCGTTCTGTTCACTTTTCTCTTTCATCCAAACAAGTCATCAAGCAACCAGCAATACAAAACTAGCCACAACCAGCCACAAACCACTTAAAAAATATATTATATAATATAAACAATACAAAACACCAAACATCCTTCCATCCAATATATCTCTTTTCACCGCACCAAACACCGTCTGCATGTATTTTATTATTAAAAGTTTATAACGGCAAAGTGTTTGCCGTTATAAACTTATAACGGCAAAGACTTTGCCGTTATAAACTTATAACGGCAAACACTTCGCCGTTATAACCACTAGCCTCTGTTCACTCCACTGGACACGAACGGGTTCCAAACTAGCCACGGGGAAGTAAACAAGCCACACCTGGTTGCTCCGTGGCTTGTTTAGTAACAAAACAAGCCATGGTTGGTTGTGCTCTAACACATCCTAAAACATGTGTCCTACAGGGTTGATAAAATCAATCAGGCAACTATGGCACTAAAGTTGAAATTTTCAGTACTATACACGCAGGGCTGTCCCAAACCTATTCAATGCCCTAGTTAAATATTAAAACTGCTTGAAAAATACAAGTTAAAACATTTGATTTCTCTTAAACTAACTTACTTGGTCTATAAATCAAAAAACAACAACTAAATATGATACAAATCTAATTCAAACTCAATTGATATTTCAAATTTACTTAGTCTAGAATTAAAAAATAATAATCTAAGAATACAGTCTAGGTATTTTTTAAAATTACTCCATAAAAAATGTAAATATACAGCCTAGGTTATTATTTTAAGATTGCCGAATTAAAAAAAAGTAAATATACAGCTCGAGATTATATAAATTACTCCATATATTACTCTGTGAAAAAAGTAAACATGGAGCCAAGGATTTTTTTTTAGATTTACTCCATAAACGTTTTGATAAACATTAACTCATAAGGATAGCATACTAGCATGATTTAGGAACAAACAGTAAACAAGATTACTCCATAAATTCATAAATATGTACTCATATGATTTAGGAATTTGACATTACAAATGGTTGGAACCAGATGAGCCGTGAAGGCGAACTTGAAAATGGGTTAATTAGGCGTAGATGAGGAGCTGAGCGGCGAGGCGATGAGCGTTTAGGATCCGCGATGGTTACTGTGTTGAGAGGAGAAAACTTTTTTTTTTGTTACCCTTACGGGATTTGATTCCCCAGGCAAATGGATCCACTGCCTATGCCATGGGTTGGGCAAGCATACATGATATTAGCTATGTTAAAGGATTTTTGATCGAGTTGAATAGGTGCATCATCTTCTGTACCATATATGGTATATGTTTTTTATATACACTCTCAAGAAATTGAATGAGATGATATATATATATATAATTAGAGAAAGAGTTGGCTTCCAAAATGACTAAATTATTTATAGGAAAAAAATCGATGACTCAACGTTATGCTGATTGCTAAAGCAATCGATGATATGTTAAATTACGTTTATGGTTTTATGGTCATTTTTCGTGCATAAAATTGTGTATGGTACAATGATGTTTACACTAAGGTAATTTTTACTCTAATCCACGGTCTTAATAAGTTAATTCATCATTTTACTTTAATAAATTAATCCACAACTATTTTGTAAATTAATCCACGAGTGAATTAATTTAAAAATTCCACCCTATTATATATCTAACAATGGATTTTGTGCTTCTTGTTTCACAATTCTGCGTTATTTCTTAATTCCCATATTAAATTAATAATTGTAGTCCAACTAGCCTAAAATCAAGATCTCAGACCAGATTAATTATGTGAAAAAAATACATATTATATCGTAATGTGACATAGATAATATATAAATCTACTGTATGCAACATTTTTCTTATATAAATTATACCAACATGTCAATTTATAAGATTTTCATTTGGTAATCATGTTCTCTTGCTGTATATGTTAACTTGTGCAGCCACACATATTAGTCATTCATGCATGCTAGTATACGTATGCATAAAAAATCCAAATGACGTGGTGAGAGACAAACAAGAAATCTTTGCTATAAATAAACAAATCATGGAGCAAAACATCAGTAGGTTCATCAAAAATGAAGCTAACAAATAAACAAGTTACTTTAGCAATTTAAGTACCTACATCCTATTACTTTACGATCATTTTTTGCATTTTCACTTTGTTTGATAGTTACAACTACCCCACAAGATTTTTCAATTGTTTTGCACCATTCTGTAAGTTCGTCACGAGAATTGAATACCCAAATCGTTATATACAATGAAATTGCTCGTCAATCTCACATAGATATGTATTATTTATAGAGGGGAAAAATTGAAAATTGTACCTTATTATTTCGAAATGCGGATATGCAGTCCAATTCAAGTATTTGATCATCTAATTGTAGCATATCACTGTTCTGAATAATAGTACAATAGTAAATATAAAGCTAAGTTATATAACAAGTCTAATAACCGCATATAATTTATGATTACCATATTAAAATTTTATTTTTTAGGATTGTTCGAAGGTTGTTCTAAATCATCCATCATGTTTTTGTTTTCTTCTTTCATGGCTTCAACTAGCCACTCTTCATCATCATCATTATTTATTAGTCTTGAATAAAACCCTTGATTTCCTACAATTTCCTTGGTACTGTAACAACTGTCTCCCTTATCAAGATGTAAATGGCTTCTCTTCTCAGACATATTTCTATCAATTTTTCAAGATTTCAGAAAATAGCTAACTACAATTATATGTGATAATGGTGATATTAAAAATAAACCAATTTTGTATACAATTAATCAACTTTAGAAAAATAATAATAAACAAACTACTTACTGTTATGTTGAATTACTCCGTTTAACGCTTAAGCTTGGATTTAGATGCTAGGATTCCAAAATTGAGAAGAACGACGGAAAACGCACGGAAGAAGAGAATACGTACAGTTTTTTTTGGTGGATGTACTGATTAATATTAAAATTTTAGTAAAAGTCAAATATTCTATAAAATAGGGTGGATTAACTTACTAATATTGTCGATTAGAATAAAAATTACCTTTCACTAATTCATTTTTAATAGGTGAAGCACTTCTTTAGGAGCTGTTTTTATTATCTATATCCACTACATACCATTTTCAGTTTCATTTATGTCACTTGCTTTTCTGTTTGATTGTACATACTATTATTATTGTTCAAATAATTCCTTTTTTCCATAAACTAAATAGCATGCGCATTAAATAAAATTTCTTTAGCCTGTTGCTTTTTTTACCAAGAATTAATTATGGTTCCTTACAAATTTCATACATGATATTAAAATAGGAACAGTTTTCAAATACCTGTAAATCCTTAACAAAGGCTATATTTCTCCAACAAGTAAGTTTGTCTAATTATATTAAAACCTTTAATTCAATTCCACTGTATAATATGCGCATTTATTGCTATTACTTTCCAAACAAATTCGTAGTGTGAACACAACTCTGTGTATCCTATTCATTAATTATCAACCCAATTTTGTGTTTATTTTTAGCCGTTATTTTTTTATTGGATAAAGTGATTTATCATTAATGCTCTATGCTTTGTAATCAACCTCTTTCTACAAAATACCAGCTTAATGTCCTAAATATTTGTTTTGATAGTTGTAGGTATACCAGAGATCTTCATGTAGTCGAAGCTTGGATCAATGCATAGTGATCTTACTATAAATTTTGAAAGAGTTGATGTGATCTAGCAGAAATCACTAATGTAGCTTCAAAAGATTCACAAATAATAATTCAAGACCGCCTTCTTCTTAATTTGAGTGCAGATGAAATTTGTATATCCATTGTATTTAAAGAACTATAGTCTAAATAGAACGTTAATTTATTAACTATTTTAGCATTGTCATCATCTATATGAATGTATTGCAACTATATTGAAAAATGTATGCAAACTACTTTAAGAAAATACGGTAAGTAGGCTAAGTTTCCTATACTTTTGTTCATCTATTTTAGCTTTAACTTTAAAAGGTGGATGTTGTTTGTTAAACGTATTCGATGTTTGTTCATATTTTCATTTACAAGCAGTCCCGGAAGCAGCTAAAAGCCTCGATTACAGCATTGAACAAACATTCAGGAAGCAGGCTTATCAAACTCCATGGTGTCCTTCACATGGGACTGAAATGTTCCAATGAAAAAATGTTTGAATTTGGTCACATATTCCCTTAAACATTCATCTCTTCTCATCACTAATAATAACCATGTTTGTTGCACTGTTACGACAAACATTGCTATTTAAAATGACTTATGTTAAAAAAATAAAAATAAATGACTGAGTTTTTATCAGATAAACATTTACCCATGATATTTTCCATTATTTGGTCGGTCATAGAAGCGATAAGTTTAATTGAGAATGACTTTCATTGGATGTTCCAAGATATCACATTCGGAGTTGCGAAAGCAAACCAAATGAGCTCGATTGAACCTCTGTTTGGGTTTAGTTGATTCCCAACTAACACACAGTTGGGAATGCTCTTAGAGACGGTTAATATAAGAAAAAAAGGAAGTAAAAAAACCACCAGGCCAAAAACTACATGTAACGACCCAAAATTTTGAAACCAATTTAAAGTTTATTTTTAATTTAATTTTATGAGAATTTATTATCGATTTTAAAAATTCGACGATTTAATGCTAATTTCAATAGTTTACAAAGGATATCTTTCAAACGATCTCGGAATTCAACAAAACCAATTTTATTGGATCCATAATTTAGAAAATGATAGGGTTTCAAATTTCATAATTTTTGTCAATCAGTCAAAAGTTAAGCGAAAACGCAATAAAAAATAAAACAGAGGGTCAAACGAGCTCCAAGCTCAATAGACCTGTTCCGTCGGATCCGAAATTACGTTTTATGCTAGGGTTCAAAATTCGTATAAAACAGGAGTGTCGCTTGATCACACGAGCGGAAGAACTTACGTTGAACTAAAACACTTCAACGTTTAAATTAATATCTTAAGTCTAAAAATACCAAATGAGGTGTCGACTATCTAAGGCCTCGAAGTGTTTTTGTTTTCCTCTCTTCCCCACGTGAGACATCAACAATCTAAGCAACTCCCTTTTTTTCTTTAAAACCCATTTATCTTCTTTCCTTTCTCCTTTTCTACCTTTCATCTTTATCTTAAAACCCTTCTTCCTCCTCCTCCTTGAATTCCATATCCTCCACCCCTCTTTCTCCTCTCAACTAACTTCCTCCCCTCCCCCACCCCTCACCTTCATGCACAGCCCTCCTACCCCTCTCTTCTCCAAGCCGTGCTCCTCCTTCCCCCCAAAATCTCCAAAAATCCAAATTTTAACACCTTTTGGAAAATAAACCCTTCCAAAATCCTATTTTTCCACTTCATTTCACCTCCATGCCCCACCAAATAGTCCTTGAAGCCTGTGCCTCCCCCCATACCAATGCCCTCTAGCCACAAACGCGGTTCCCCTCCTTCCGAACCACCACAAGCCTTGTTTCCCTCCCGTTTGCTTAAAAACTCCAAATCTGCTAGTGCGTGTGTTTGTCATGTGTAGAGACCCCGTAGCCACTAATTTAAGTCGCAAAGGCCTTGGGAAAAATTTGTAAACTCTGGAGAAGTATTAGAGTCATGTGCGAGAGTTCGTAGTCCTTTCGTAAAGATTTGGCGAAGTAGAAACTCAACGTGAGAAACCGAAACTCACTAGAAAGGTGTAGATAAAATTAAATGTTAATAGTTAATTGATTGAGCTTGATAATGATTAATAATTGATCATTTAAGTTTTATATGATATAAAATGTTTTCTAGTGTGATAAAAAAATCATTTTTATCTTATTTATGTGAAATCAATTGGATGTACGACACTTAAATTACAAATAGTGTCGATTGTAATGTTGTTGAACCATAAATGGTTTTGGTTGAGTTATTTATAAATTACTGGAAATTGGATGTTGTAGGTAATCTCACACGGATTGTGACGTAAACTCCACAGGGTATTGGGATGATAATTTACTTGCATATCTCCCAAGTGTTTAGTTTGTAGTTAATCTTACATGGATTGTGATGTAAACCCCATACGGGTATTGGGATGATATTTACTTGCACATCTCCCAAGTGTTTAGCGAACGAATTGTAAACCTCAAATGGGTATTAGGATGAAAACTGACACTAATCCCAAGTGTTTGAACTGTATGTTAATCAGTTGATTAACAGATCTATGTAAGCATTATTTATATAAGGCTTATACAGTGCCATTTCACTTTGTATGTACATTGAAAGTTATTTGATGTTTGATTGAGTGTTATATAATACACTGTTTGACAATGAACAATAAAAGTGGTTATTGGTTCATTGGTTGAGTCTCCATCAAGATAATGGATTTCTAAGGAATGTTTTATTAATATAACAATAGGTTGAAAATCAAAGTTTGAATTTGATGTCTGATTTTGGATGGATGCAAAGATTATAAAATATAGATGAATATTTATAACTGTAAAATGTTGTTTTGAAGTAATTTTCATGTACTTATGGCAGTTTTATTTTCGAAATAATCATAACCGAGAAATGTGAACTTCGGTTTGGGTATCTAGGGAATGTTTTAAAACAACTTACTTTGAAACTTTCTTATTTATTTTTGTGACGAATGTCAGGAAAGTTTGGATCAAAAATAACGAAATTGAAAAAAATAATATTATTTTGATCATTTAAATATTATTATAATATCGGAATACTGAGAAAATTGGATTTTGAGGTTGAAAATTCAAAGTATGATCTTGGAAAATTATTGTATATTTTATATAGTTAATAAAATGTTTTTGAAGCTGTTCGACGTATTTTATATTATACGTCAAATATTGGTCAGAATAGAACGTGTCGCACAGTGGTAATTCATGAATCTCAACATATAACTTTAAATGAATGTACCTGGAGATACGATCATCTGATTTTCCCGAAATTGGAACCGTTGGGTTCGTATTGAAAAAATATTTCAAATGATAATAAGAACATTAAAATCCAATAGTTAGATTTTGAGAAATGCTCAAATATAATTTGAATAAAAACATTGCCATGACACGTAATGACCTGTAATTGGAATGGACTCTTTTTATATAAATAAAATAGTCAACATTATAAATTATTATAAATGATTTGGAATGGGTTTAAACCAATTTTATTTGGTTTTAAATGAGAAAAGTCGTTAAGTGGAATTTGGTTGTTTTCTGTAAAAGTTTATATATTAGTTTTTGAGAGATGTTTGGAAATAAGAATTTTAATTCATAAATCGAATCGAATTCATAAGTTAAACTTTTTACAAGGTTATGAAATGATTTTTGGAAGCCAAATAACTTAACTGGGTTTGAAAATAAGATTTTAAATCTTATAGAAAGGAAACCAATTAAAGGAGACTTAATAGTGAGTCAACAATCCAATAAGGATTTGATTTGATTTTTTTGTATGAATTATTCGAAAAGACCAGGTTTAACCCATTTCAAATAATTGTATGACGATTAAAAGTCGAAGATATTGAAGACCGTGCAAGACTGGGAAACTTTACTTCGAATGGATTTGTAACGACCCAGGTTTTCGCGATCCTGGTTAACCGACACAAGCTTAATATCGACTATTCAAGCATCGGAAATATCGGATAGTCCATGAAAGAAATTAGAGGGTGAGAATAGATAAGATAGAAACTTAGAATAGAAGAAGAAGAAGAACATACAACACCAGAGTAAACAAGAATCTCATAGCGGAACGAATAAATATATTTCATAACATAACATTAAAATAAAACAGTATCTATATATAATACCATTATTAGAGTATAACACTTACAACACAGCAGAAATAACAATCTATATAATCATGAAGCCTCCTGCTCCAGCTCTTCAAGTATTTGTAAATCCCGACTACTTGACTGCCCATACAAAATTGGGCACCCAAGAGTTAGGGAAACAAAACAAAATAAACTCTGGGTCAGTCATGTGACCAGTGTGAGTAAACTCAAATCATTTGATTTAACTTTCAAATTTTTTTTTGAACAAAGGATAATTTAAGATCGATCCACACATAAACACGGATGGATTTTACCTTATGATAACCCAAAATATTTTTCTAAAACGATACTTATCTGAAATTATAATAATGTCAAGATCAAGTAAATAGAAATCTAGCAGAAACGCTTTCATCTCACGTTCTACATATATAATATACAATCAAAACCACATGCTCTTATTGGGGTATGGATTCCAACTATGACAAGGTATGGATCCACCTTTCGATCGATGTATTCTAGAAGCGATACACTGGAGTTCAACAAGAACATCTTGTAACTCGGCCACACATGACCGGCCATTCATTTCGCTTGAATGTTCCGAATATATTATCACCTTATGATTGGTATACAAACATAACCATTCTTGGGAGATATAGAATTGAAAGAAGTAACAAGTATGAATATTCTCTAGATGGTGACAATATACCCTACTTGGGTGCGACCCACTTAGCCATGCTGCCTGCTCGATTTCTGTCATTTCCCAGTTGATGAGGCTTGAGATTATAACATATCTTTTAACATATCACTTCTTCATTTACTTTGAATGCCACATCGTCATATCCGTCAAATCACAAATTGATTCCCCTAAAAATACCACGGATATAAGCTAAGAGAAACGAATTCCTCCGCCACCAACGTAAATACGTTTGAAACGATCAACTTACGCGCTCTACCAAATATACTCTATCATGCATTCGTCCATTCAAGTTGTCCTAGGACGGGACAATCCGAAGGAATTATTATGTAAATCCATCTTAGGCAATTTCTACCTAGGATTTACTGAACAGCCTTTGCATAACTCCGTCTTCAATTATCTTCATCATATTTGATTCGCAACGCTAATGCCATACGGAGTGGTTTTTAGATAATATATCTGATCCCGGTCTCTCCGTATTGACAACGGAAATGGTCAAAATCTTCGATAGTCGGTGATTTAACTATCAAAGGAAAACACGTGTGCAAACATGATATTATTTCCAGACTGAAATTCTATCAATCAATCATCAATCAACATTTATTCATTTCCCCATTTCTCGTTTCCATACATTCATCAAATCCTTATTTTCTAATTTTAGAAAATATACGTTATTAACTTTGGAAAAAGTTTCCATTTCTGATTCACACATCAATATCTTCCCACCTCTATCAGTCTCTAACTGTAAACTAGTAAGAGAACCACCCCCTACGTATTAACCCAGAAGGCCGAAACCAACATCAGATCGATACCCAGAAAGTCATTCAATTCAACTAATTTCCAGTCAGATTCTAATTTCAGTACTTCCATTTTAAATTCCTATTTCAAACCCCAAATTCCTTTATAATATTTTATTTGTAAAATATTTACTTTAAATCAATATCATGTTACCCCCATGTGCGAAGAACGGGTCTAAACCTTCCTAATGTAAAATTCTCTTTATATAAAACTCTATTCGTTTTCCAAATATTTCCCGTATAAAATTCTATTTATTTTATAGAAATCCTTTTACATAATTCTATTCATTCTATATAAAATCTTTTATAGAATTATGTTCATTTCATATATAAATATTTCATTTTCAATATTCACTTTGAAAATTTCCTTTTTACATTCCAGTATTTCATATGGTATTTAAAATACCAAATAACATGACCAGTGTCATCATAATCAATCACAAATTATATATCACATCATATATCACAATATATGAACACAAACAATATTATAAATATTAAGGAATCCGGTTGGACCCTCCGACCTGTTTCCCTGCATTTACATATGTTAAACAATATAAATAACATTGATTTCATTTCGATATAAAATATTCTGATAAACAGAATCAATATTTGATTAACGATTTATATATATATCGTTATCTACAATTTCAACAAAAAAATAAGCAATTCAACCAAACAATCAACACACAGCAATTAATCATCATTTATCAGTACCAGGTTATATTTATAAAAATATAAACTGTAAAGAGTTAGTGAGATTTACTCACATTAGGCGATCATCGTTAATTAACGATAATTGTCGCTTGATTCAGACGGACAATTTATTTCGCTATAAAATGTAACGAGTCCCCGTCAGTTCCATTATGTAGTGTCAGTCCCTATGATTCCAAAGTTACCAGTCTGGTTCATTTCTATTCACATATAACCAAGTTGTAGCTGATACAGGTTTTTACTTGAATTTAAATAACAATATTATAATCAACGTTGTTAACCCTTCTTAATTACCATTTTAAATCTTAAATAGCCTGCACAGATTTCTTCAGCAAAACTAAAACTCGTCTTCCTCTTCATCATTTTTGAATCACTAACACCAAACAATTTTCACGAACACCCTCATCTTTCACATAAAATAGCTTCATCAATGCATTTACAGAATCCTTTCTTTGTTCAAATTAAACCCCACAACCATGATTTGAACATCTGCTACCCCCTTTTTTCCTTAATTAAACAACTTACATTACCGGCATCTCCTTCTTCTTGACCGTATCATCCAACTCCTACCATTCCTTTCATCCCAAACAACTAACTGTAAACTACTCCTCTAATCACGTTTTAAATTCCCAAGGTCATTTCTTATTTCTCTTTAAATTCTACAGTACTTCAAACACAACCGTGCCTACTCCATTTCATACTGAAATCAACAACCGACCTTACCTCAGACTTCCCTTTTCAAGCTCGAGCTTCTCCTTCCATGTCCTTCACAGCAATCCCCTTCGTGACTCACTCGATAACCACTCCCAGTTTCATCAAGTTCGAGCATGTTATCTTCATCGCTGCTCAGACTGAGCTTCTGCACCCTGGTGAAAACAGCGAAGCTTTTTCTCACTGTATACCCCCAACGTCGTTCATCGCGAGCATCTCCTCGCTAAAAATGCGACGCCACGCCTGCGCCGGTCTCTAACCCCTTGTATCGAGAGTTTTGGTCAACCCTAACTTGGTTGAAACGAGCTGAAACGAGATGAGTAACCATCGAACATGAAGCTATATACACAAGTTTGAAGATCACTCCTTTAGGAGCTTATGTATATTTATTTGATGATTTATTGGTTTTCACAGGAATTGTTTTAATTTTTGAAGTTGCGTTTGGATTTTTGAGGGATGAAAACTGGCGGCTACAATCCGCTCTGACCAAAGAGAAAAATGTACAAGGGTTTAGGAGAATGGTATCCTATTTATAGGATGATTTATTATTTTTATATTCAATTGTTTTGTTCTATTTTATTATAACGCTGTTTGTATTCGTCATTTAAAATCTGTGTGATCACATAACATATCCAAATTCGACGAAAATGGGAATACAGCTACAGTTCGACATTACGAACCCAACAAAACTGTTTTCGTCGAATTCCGACTTCGTTTGCTCAACAGCATATTTTTAAAGTTAACTAATTGACTATTTTTCACATTAAAATTCCATACGGCCACATACTGACTTCAAAAATCACGTAAATTGAAATCTAACAATAATTTAATATTTTGGATCAAACAAAATTAGTTTCGTCAAAAATGGAGGTCGTTTGTAAAACTAACTATTTTTAAAGCTCTAAATAAACCCATTTAAATAAATAAATATATATATATATTTAAAAATAATTAAATTAAATATAAATAATTTAATATTATCGTATATATTCACAATAGAATATCATACAGCGCCAATTGGATTTATAACTTGATATTCAAATCCCGGTTGAATCGATATTCAATTTATATTGAAAAATCCATTTATAACATAAATAAATCGCTATACATTATAAGGGAATTCCATAGTGACTTTTCGAAAATTTGATTTGGACATAACTCAAAATTTGCACGACGAAATCTCAATTTTTCTCTTCCATTAGAAAAATATACTTCACCAGCTCCGAACGTTTCTTGTTTCACAAAAATCCGATTTAAAGCGGATTCTGTATATTCGTTTAAAGTTCGAATCGCCAAATTAAGAACTACCGCGCCATTTCGAGCTCGATTATAATTATAATATAATTATACGTTCAAACTTCGTTTAAATAATATATTCGTTATCGTAATTCAATTTTAAACTGAATTATATATTTTGAATTGTCCAGTTCCGTCAATTCAACTTAACTGCGATTATTTCAAAATTAAATATATTATTCTATTATTTATATTAATTAAATATTTAATATTATTTAATTCTGGTCACTTTAAATTACCAATCCATCCTTTAAATAGTTAAATAAATTATTTATTATCCTTTAAAAATACAAGACGTTACATTCTTCCCCCCTTAAAATAATTTCGTTCTCGAAATTGCTAAGGTAGAAAACAAACCCTATTAATTGGGTTAAAATTATTTTTTTACTTATTAACTTCAGTTTCAACTGAACCAATTTAATTTTAATTAACTATTTATTCATTCCTACTAACAAAAATTTTTAAAATCCTGAAAATTTTCTAAAACCTTAACTTTTCGAAATATTTCGCCAGCACTTCATTTGTATTGGTCTATCGGTACAACTACAACTCGCTTCTCTAGACCTTCTCCAACCCAAAAAAAAGCAAACAGCCAAGTGGCTTGCCCATTCGGCTCATCAAAATCTCATACCTATATGAACTATAAATTTGTACCTTTTTGTCGGGCATATCAATATATCCTTTCCATGTGTTACCAATTCTGCATATACCAATGTCATCTCGATCATTCGGTTATACCCAAGCCGAATTCTGTTCTCAACTCAGATTCCAATATTCATTTCAATTCCTAACTTACCAGTCAAATTCCATTTTAGATTACCTCTAATCCAATCTAATTAGATACTTTCTATCTCAATTAATTTTCCCTTAACTGGTTTCAATTCAATTTCTATTTCTATTTGCTTTAACAAATTCACATTTAATTTGTTCTAATTCAAACGATCTTTCCGAGGGAATTTCAAACAGTTTAGCTTTTCAAAAACCAGATATCCCTTTTCAGTATTCAAAACAACTTACTTTTCACAAAACAATTTAAAAAACAATATCCTTGGCAGTAATCCGCCACTTAGCAACTTGAAAATGAACACCGATGATGCAGCTGTCATCAACGGAATTTATTTTCTAGTGATCGAAGTGATTCTATACTATATCACTTTCAAAACCATTTCTAATCACTTCCATTTTGAAATACGTTTCAAAATACCATTCACAATGCTTTGTAAACAATTGAAAATCTCCTAGGATTTTAAAATTCTCATATATTTAACCCAAATTCATTTACAATCACTTTTATAACGTTCCAGGTTTTTAATTCCAATTCTGATTTAAATTCAGATTTAATTCATCTGATTTCATGTATTTCACTTATATGAATTCTGATTGGCTATTTACATAACCATTTCACATTTTATAATCTTATTTGATTATATCACAATCAACACATCCAATATACTATAATACTTCAAATATATATACTTTGTTTATATCAAAATATAATTTGGGCAAAATTATTTCATTTACCCTCTTTTCAAACCATACCGTGTCGCTTCATCACATTCGAGTGTTCAGAAACTCCTATCGATATAGTGGATCAAATAGATCGACCAGAATCCATAAACAACTTAACCAATAAATCTCCACAATACAAAAAACCATTTTTATATCAAATAAAAAATAAGCGCTCATATATATACACTCAAACTCAATCTAGGGTATCGCTAGCCCCATCTCTACTGAGTAACGCTACAGAGCCAAGGTAATTACTTAACCATCAGCTCTGATACCACTGTAACGACCTGGGTTTTCATGAGTTAACCGGCATAAACTCAATGTCGACTATTCAAGCATTGGAAATACTGGATAATCCATGAAAGAAATTAGAGGGTGAGAATAGATAAGATAGAAACTTAGTGTGACGGCCCGCCCCGCACCAACCGACATATACTCCAAAAGTGCGCTGTACACATGTCCAGTTAGCACGGGACGGTCGTCAGGAGAAAAGAAAGAAGAGGGTGAACGAACAAAGAACCTGTAGAATGTCTCACAGCGCATAGAATAAAATATAATAATAACATACTTGAATAAAACAGGTGAGACAGTGCATAAGCTGAAACAACTAACATAGCAGCGGAAAATATAAGTACAGCTTATGATCTAAAGTTAAACATTATTACAACTTTTCAAACTGTCTCAAAGCAAAAGCAAGATAAAGGAGGTACACTACTAATGCCCAAGTAGCGACCACCAACGACACAGGGAGAATATCTATATATCATACGTGGAAGCCTCTTGCTCGCCTCCGAATCATCTACTCGCGCATCACCAGCTAACCATAACCTGTCTCTAGTCTGCTCGTGTGAGCACCCAGAGTAATAAGAGGAGACATAAAACTCTGGGTCAGACATAAAGCCTGGTATGAGCGATAAGCAACAAAATAGAACAATAACAGGTATAATCCAATCATACCTGAACTTGGACCTGCAACCAAAGAGTTAGCACTACATACTGTACAATACTCAAAGGTGCCACTAACATACTGTGTAAGAGATACGGGGGTGGGGGTGTGCATGTCATAGTGATGTCAAACAATCAAGCATGGCAATCATCCTCACATCCCTCACTCAGTGCATAAAGCATACGATATCCACTACTTTGGTCACCTAATACTTTGGGCCATGACGGAATCCAATCCCGTGTAACTATCACTACAAGCCCACCATCCATCTCTCAGTGGTGAACCAAAGTTATGAATACCGACAACCCCTTTGCACATGTCCCGCAGCAAAGCCCAATCACGAGGTGAACTCATTGGTTCCCATCTGGATCCTGAGCTCTAACTTCCATTTGGACTACCTTTGCATCTCGGGTTTTTGGTCAATACTGGATCGGTTCGGATTCCTCCTTGCCATCGGTTCGGTTCGGATTGCTTCATCACCTCGGATCGGATCGAGTTCCTCAAGTCCCTCCATGATGCACCGGATCGGGTCGGGTCGTGCTCCATGCTCCAACTCGTGGTATCCACCTGGTGGCAGTTCGGATCATCAACACCTCAACGGGTCGGGTCGGGGTCTCCAAGTCCATCTCCATCCATGGGTTCGGGTCGGAGCTGCTGGCGGAGTCGTGGACCATCTTCGGATCGTGCTCCATGCTCCACGGTTCGGATCGTGCAAGCGGATCGGGTGCTCCAGTACGTGGCGCGGTTCGGGTTCGAGCTCCTTCCACCATCAGGTCATGGTCTCTATAGCCGATCCGATCTGGTTCATATAATGGTGGCCTTTCTTTTTGCCACTCTCTCCTGTGTCAAGCTTCGGTTCGGTTCGGTGATACTTTGCTCAGTCCGCTCCGGTCCGAGCCCATCCACCCGATCCGATCCGAAAGCCTGCACTGTTTTTATGTAACTTTTCCAGCAAATATTTTACGCCATTCGACGACGTTTTTGACCATACCAACTATTCTAATCAATCACAAAGCATAACATACAGTCATAGCAACATGTATAATCAACCACAAACACCAAAACAACAATATGATAGGTTAAAATGGATCAAACATAGCCAAAACCCCATATTTTCCCTTAAGCATGATTGGGTGAAACTTATGATATGATTAGCAAAACTTAACCAAATTATCCCAAATTCATATCAGAGGTCTAAAACAATATTTCAGAATTTATGAATATTTTTCCAGATTTTTAACATGCATAAATTCGCTAATTTCCACTAATCACCCCTTAATCCCCCAAATTCCGGGACTTGCAAAATTAGTCGAAATTAACCCAAATTCATATCAGAGGCATAAAATGATGTTTTAGAATTTTAGGAATTTTTCTAGATTTTTCTGAGCCATAATTTCGCTAATCTTCGCTAATTACCATAATTAGCCGTAATTAGTGAAAAACAATGCAAATCACTCACCTTAGCCACAAACAAACTTTAGATCTGAAATAATCTCTGATTTGGATCCAATCCCTATGTGTTCCAGCAGCTCTCTCTTTGATTTGGTGCTACCCTCCCTTGATTTGATGTAGTTTTGCTTAATCTTCGATTAGAAAGTGATTAGAGACGATTTAGGATGAAATTAGAAGGTGGATGCCATTGCTAGAGCTTGAAGGAGGTAAATGGCGGCTGGAAAAATGAGTCTAAAACCGAAATCCTAACCCTAGCAGCCCTTAAATACCCCAAATCCCGAAATCCCCAATTGGGCCTAGTTGCTAATCACCCGGTTAAGCCCAATTAGATGTTTTTCACCTTCTAAACCTTGTTTCAGCCATATCTCCCAAACGGTAAGTCCGTTTGGCTAATGTAACCACTCTACGGAAAGAGAAACCATCATTCCAATCCAATGGAAGTGGTTTCAGGTCAAAACTCCTTTCCAGTCAAAAGTTATGGCCAAAACAGTACCAACTAGGGGTAAAACGGTCATTTAAAAATCGACAAAAATCATGAACATGGAAAATGACTCTAATGGTTGTTTCCCAAAGTTACATGACCATACGACTTCATATGAGAAAGAAATAAATATTCTACGATCCTTCGATGCGTAGAATGCGAGTTGTTACATTCTCCCCCCCCCCCCCCCCCCCTTAAGAAATTTCGCCCCCGAAATTCCCTAACCAGAACACACAAAGGGTCCCACATGCCTATCAACCATAAAACAACAATCAACATGCAAAACAAGTCTATCCTAGCATGCGGTTTACTAACAAGGGAAGGAACTATCACTACCAAAACCTTACTAGGCAAAGAGTTCTGGATACTTCTTCCTTATATCCTCCTTTGTTTCCCAAGTACAGTCTTTTTCATTCTCACCCCACTGGACTTTGACTAGTTTCACCGCCTTCCTTCGAAGCTGCTTCGTATCGTTCCCAACGATACGCATAGACTTGCTGTTCTCAACCGCCTCGGGTTCAACCTCGCTATCATCCAACTGATCTGGTGAAATAGCCACATTAGGGTCTTGCACAACTTCCTTAACTGGAAAACATGAAATACGTTGTAAACTCCCGCCATCTTGTCAGGTAGCTCTACTTCATACACCAAATTCCCAACTTGCTCGAGGACTGGGAATGGGCCAACAAATCTTGGTGCTAACCTACCTCTCCAACCAATCCGAATCACATTCTCTATGGAGAGATCTCGACGAACACCAAGTCGTTAACGAAGAATTCCAAATCTCTTCGTTTCTTACCGAGATAAGCCTTCTGCCTATCTTTATCCCTTCCCAGTAGTAGATCTGCTCTATGTCTCAATACATCTTGTTACCACTGGGACGTATAGTCAATTTCGGGTGATGATATGCTCTAAGCACTTCACCTCTCAGTCCATCTACGTTGGGTACAACTAGTCCCTTATTCTTTCGAAGCCACCCTTCTCGATCAAATCCTTACCTGATCATTCTCTTTCCATCGATACCCATTTCTACCCTAGAGATGGTTTCCAATAGATTAGGATCGTCCTTCTAACTGGAACCAATCCACTCAATCAAAATCGATCTAATCGTCAAGCTTATGTTTCTGAATCCAATTCACTCTTGGGCCTGAAATCATATCATGTGATATACTCTAGTTGCTTCCATCCTAGAAACAAAACCCCTAAACTGGCATGTTTCCTACTCAATGCAACTATTACCGCACCCAAATCATTTACTATGATCACTCTGCCCCATGGAGTCATGACGACTCCACTGCACTGATCCATAGCCACTAGTCCTTTGCTATGTCCACTCTGCCCCATGAAGTCATAACAACTCCACTGCACTGGCTCATTGCCTTACTAATTATTTACTATGTCCACTTTGCCCCTCGAGTCATGACGACTCTACTGCACTGGCTCATAGTTCTACTACAATCACTTTGTACCCCATCGCTGGAACCCTACAGGTGATAGTCTACTCAAGGGAAGAAAAATAGGAACAACATAGCAACCATAACATCCATCAAACAAGTCCTACCTATCACCTGCTAAATTCATAAACACATCGACACCTACATGACTGGTCTAACCAATCCCAATATGTCGATTCTAGTATGTCTGGTCCAACCAACATCAATAACTAATGGAAGCCCAGCCTCCATACATACACCGATGCCTACTTGACTGGTCCAACCAATCCCAGGCCAATGGAAGCCCCGCCTCCCTACGGACTACCGTACGTCCAACATACGTTTATCCTCCAAGGATAATTAAACTAATGGAAGCCCAGCCTCCAATCGGACTACCGTACGTCCAACGTACGTTTATCCTCCAAGGATAACTAGATCACGTCCAACGGATCCAAGGTAACGGGTGTCCCCAGATACCCCTGCTTTTAGTCCTCCTAAAATACTTGAGTCCAACCCAAGTCTATCCATTATCTTGCTGCCCTCTCGAGTCCAACTCGAGCTGAATCCAATTCCTTGCAGCCTTCTCGAGTCCAACTCGAGTCAATCTATAACTCAGATCCAGTCTTGAGTATCCATTAGTGACAAACTCTAGTCCAACGTGAGTCGTCTGCCTATTCGTTGCATCTCTAAGATCAACGAACACCCATTTTCTTTTACGAGTTCAAGTCCAACTTGAATCGCCCTAATCTTCGTTGTATCTTCCATGATCAACGAACACATCCTATTCCTTCAAAGTTCTACTATCCAATAGAGAACATCAACATAGGGTCCTAAACAATCCATTACTTTGCATCTTTCTCGAGTCCCACTCGAGCAATCTCATAACCCTATCGAGTCTAACTTTGGGCAGTCTATACCATTAAACAGTCTCATCATGTTCCGTCTGCCCATCACTCCTCGAGTAAACCAAGATATCATCCAATGAAAAATCATAACAACTATTTACCCCTCACGCAACCCATCCTAGTCGAAATCGACATTCCCCAAGCACAAGCCCCAAAGGCCTAAACCAATATCAGACAAGCACCCAAGGAACATCTCCTCCGAGTTCAGACAATCCACATGAGGTGATACTAGCAAAACAATCTAGCACTGGAGTACTCATTTGCCTCCCAGAGACAACTAGAACTTATTACAACGATAACCTCTTAGCTTCCTTAACTCCAGTTACTATCGCCATCACTAGGTAGGTACCTAACACCACCCTATTCCTTTGGAGTAAATCGACTCCCCAAAATAATGCTAAACCTAGTAAAGCCCAAAACAAAGCAATCACAAGGAAACATACATCCATGACTCGATAAGACCACATTAACTAATCATGCCAAAACTAGTCGAACCACCAATCGGGTTCGTCACTACTAAAGGTCTATCGACTAACTCAGGTTTGTAAAACAAAACCCGATCAAAACATCTTAAATAGAAAGCATACCTCGAATAACGACACCTTTTTCCTTCTGCGCCGCAGTTGGGGCATTTGACGAAGAAGGAACAGCGTTGATAGCATACGCGTTCACAATCTGCTTCTCCCTAGGAGGTTGTGGGCAATCATCCTTGTGATGTCCCGCCTGGCCGCAGTTAAAGCACTTCCTTTCCCCAGGCTTTTCTCGACAATCTCTGGCGTAATGGCCCTTCTTGCCACAACTAAAGCATTCGCCATCTTTCTTATTTTTCTTATCCTGACCATCCTTGGTCGGGTTCTGCTTCCTCTTGTTCTGAGAATTCTTCTTTCCTTCATCGCCTGCTTGCGGCTTTGGCTCCTCTGCAGATGGCATAGCAACTTCGGCCTTCAACTTAGGGAAAAGGCTCTCTGACCTTAATGCCTTTCCTACAATAGACTCGAACATCTCATCGATATGGTTTATAAGTCTTTCCCCCAAGTACCCATCCAAGCCAGTTATGAACTTCTCGTTCTTCTTTTCGACTGTATCGATAAGGGACCATCCATATTTCGATAAAGTGTCGAATTCAGCGATATACTCCGAGACTGCTCTACCGTTCTGCTTAAGCTCCAAGAACTTCTTGAACAGTTCTGATTTATGAGCAGCTGGAATAAACTTATCACAAAAGCAAGTCTTAAACTGATTCCAAGTAACTTGATCTTCTGGAGTAGTTGTTCTAATGGCATTCCACCAATTCATCGCTCGCCCTTGCAGCTGACGAGACGCTAGCCTTCTCTTCATCGCATCCTCAAGACCCAAGTCATCGAAGATACAATCACAGCTATCCATCCAATCTTGAACATCTGTGGCCGACTCCGTCCCGTGGAACGGTTTCCCACCAAGGTTAGTGTAATCTTTGCACAACTTGGCGAAATCGACCCTAGGTGCCTGCACTACTGGGCCAACACCAACTCCGGGATTGGGAACTGCCCTTTGCACTTCTCTAAGCATGTCTCTCATGAGGTTTGTAAACATCGCCCTCATGTCAGCGGCATTCCCCTGGTTGGTCCCTCTACCAGCACCACTCGTGTCTCGGCTCATCGTCAATCTGAAAAAGGGAAACGATTAATGACCCCACAGTGGTGCTAGTGCAGTGCGACTTCATTCTTATACTACTAATAGTATATACATATACAGCTTTTGAAAACCAAAGTAATCACAAATACGCGCTCTCATATACATACTATCTCTCCCTGGTGTCTTTCCTTAGGTTAACTACGCAACCTAGAGCTCTGATACCAAATGTGACGGCCCGCCCCGCACCAACCGACATATACTCCAAAAGTGCGCTGTACACATATCCAGTTAGCACGGGACGGTCGCCAGGAGAAAAGAAAGAAGAGGGTAAACGAACAAAGAACCTATAGAATGTCTCACAGCGCATAGAATAAAATATAATAATAACATACTTGACATAAAACAGGTGAGACAGTGCATAAGCTGAAACAACTAACATAGCAGCGGAAAATGTAAGTACAGCTTATGATCCAAAGTTAAACATTATTACAACTTTTCAAACTGTCTCAAAGCAAAAGCAAGATAAAGGAGGTAAACTACTAATGCCCAAGTAGCGACCACCAACGACACAGGGAGAATATCTATATATCATACGTGGAAGCCTCCTGCTCGCCTCCGAATCAGCTACTCGCGCATCACCAGCTAACCATGACCTGTCTCTAGTCTGCTCGTGTGAGCACCCAGAGTAATAAGAGGAGACATAAAACTCTGGGTCAGACATAAAGCCTGGTATGAGCGATAAGCAACAAAACAGAACAATAACAGGTATAATCCAATCATACCTGAACTTGGACCTGCAACCAAAGAGTTAGCACTACATACTGTACAATACTCAAAGGTGCCACTAACATACTGTGTAAGAGATACGGGGGTGGGGGTGTGCATGTCATAGTGATGTCAAACAATCAAGCATGGCAATCATCCTCACATCCCTCACTCAGTGCATAAAGCATACGATATCCACTACTTTGGTCACCTAATACTTTGGGCCATGACGGAATCCAATCCCGTGTAACTATCACTACAAGCCCACCATCCATCTCTCAGTGGTGAACCAAAGTTATGAATACCGACAACCCCTTTGCACACGTCCCGCAACAAAGCCCAATCACGAAGTGAACTCATTGGTTCCCATCTGGATCCTGAGCTCTAACTTCCATTTGGACTAACTTTGCATCTCGGGTTTTTGGTCAATACTGGATCGGTTCGGATTCCTCCTTGCCATCGGTTCGGTTCGGATTGCTTCATCACCTCGGATCAGATCGAGTTCCTCAAGTCCCTCCATGATGCACCGGATCGGGTCGGGTCGTGCTCCATGCTCCAACTCGTGGTATCCACCTGGTGGCAGTTCGGATCATCAACACCTCAACGGGTCGGGTCGGGGTCTCCAAGTCCATCTCCATCCATGGGTTTGGTTCGGAGCTGCTGGCGGAGTCGTGGACCATCTTCGGATCGTGCTCCATGCTCCGCGGTTCGGATCGTGCAAGCGGATCGGGTGCTCCAGTACGTGGCGCGGTTCGGGTTCGAGCTCCTTCCACCATCAGGTCGTGGTCTCTATAGCCGATCCGATCTGGTTCATATAATGGTGGCCTTCCTTTTTGCCACTCTCTCCTGTGTCAAGCTTCGGTTCGGTTCGGTGATACTTTGCTCAGTCCGCTCCGATCCGAGCCCATCCACCCAATCCGATCCGAGCCCATCCACCCGATCCGATCCGAAAGCCTGCACTGTTTTTCTGTAACTTTTCCAGTAAACATTTTACGCCATTCGACGACGTTTTTGACCTTTTCCAACTATTCTAATCAATCACAAAGCATAAAATACAGTCATAGCAACATGTATAATCAACCACAAACACCAAAACAACAATATGATAGGTTAAAATGGATCAAACATAGCCAAAACCCCATATTTTCCCTTAAGCATGTTTGGGTGAAACTTATGATATGATTAGAAAAACTTAACCAAATTATCCCAAATTCATATCAGAGGTCTAAAACAATATTTCAGAATTTATGAATATTTTTCCAGATTTTTAACATGCATAAATTCGCTAATTTCCACTAATCACCCCTTAATCCCCCAAATTCCGGAATTTGCAAAATTAGTCGAAATTAACCCAAATTCATATCAGAGGCATAAAATGATGTTTTAGAATTTTAGGAATTTTTCTAGATTTTTCTGAGCCATAATTTCGCTAATCTTCGCTAATTACCGTAATTAGCCGTAATTAGTGAAAAACAATGCAAATCACTCACCTTAGCCACAAACAAACTTTAGATCTGAAATAATCTCTGATTTGGATCCAATCCCTATGTGTTCCAGCAGCTCTCTCTGATTTGGTGCTACCCTCCCTTGATTTGATGTAGTTTTGCTTAATCTTCGATTAGAAAGTGATTAGAGACGATTTGGGATGAAATTAGAAGGTGGAGGCCATTGCTAGAGCTTGAAGGAGGTAAGTGGCGGCTGGAAAAATGAGTCTAAAACCGAAATCCTAACCCTAGCAGTCCTTAAATACCCCAAATACCGAAATCCCCAATTGGACCTAGTTGCTAATCACCCGGTTAAGCCCAATTAGCTGTTTTTCACCTTCTAAACCTTGTTTCAGCCATATCTCCTAAACGGTAAATCCGTTTGGCTAATGTAACCACTCTACGGAAAGAGAAACCATTATTCAAATCCAATGGAAGTGGTTTCAGGTCAAAACTCCTTTCCAGTCAAAAGTTATGGCCAAAACAGTACCAACTAGAGGTAAAACGGTCATTTAAAAATCGACAAAAATCATGAACATGAGAAATGACTATAATGGTTGTTTCCTAAAGTTACATGACCATACGACTTCATATGAGAAATAAATAAATATTCTACGATCCTTCGATGCGTAGAATGCGGGTTGTTACACTTAGAATAGAAGAAGAAGAAGAAGAATGTACAACATCATAGTAAACACGAATCTCACAGTGGAACAAATAAATATATTTCATAACATAACTTTGAAATAAAACAGTATCTGTATACAATACCATTATTAGAGTATAACACTTACAACACAACGGAAATAAAAATCTATATAATCCTGAAGCCTCCTGCTTCAGCTCTTCAAGTATCTGTAAATCCCGACTACTTGACTGCCCGTACAAAATTGGGCACCCAAGAGTTTAGGGAAGAAAAACAAAATAAACTCTGGGTCAGTCATGTGACTGGTGTGAGTAAACTCAAATCATTTGATTTAACTTTCAAAAATCTTTTTGAACAAAGGATAATCGTGAGACCGATCCATACATAAACACGGATGGTTTTTACCTTACGATAACCCAAAATATTTTTCTAAAACGATACTTGTTTGATATTATAATAATGTCTAGATCAAGTAAATAGAAATCTAGCAGAAACGCTTTCATCTCACGTTCTACATATATAATATACAATCAAAACACGGGCTATTATTGGGGTATGGATTCCAACTATGACAAGGTATTGATCCACCTTTCGATCAGTGTACTTTAGAAGCAATACACTGGAGTTCAATAAGAACATCTTGTAACTCGGCCACACATGACTGACCATTCATTCCGCTTAAATGTTCCGAATATATTATCACCTTATGGGTGGTATACTAACATAATCGTTCCTAGGAGATACAGAATTGAAAGAAATAACAAGTATGAATATTCTCTAGATGGTGACAATATACCCTACTTGGTTGCGACCCACTTAGCCATGCTACCTGCTTGATTTCTATCATTTCCCAGTTGATGAGGCTTGAGGTCATAACGTATCTTTTAATAGATCACTCCTTCATTTACTTTGAATGCCACATCGTCGTACCCGTCAAATCACAAATTGATTCCCCCAAAAATACCACTGGTATAAGCTAAGAGAAACGAATTCCTCTGCCACCAACGTAAATACGTTTGAAACGATCAACTTACTCGATCTACCAAATATACTCTATCAGACATTCGTCCATTCAAGTTGTCCTAGGACTGGACAATCCGAAGGAATTATTCTGTAAATCCATCTTAGGCAATTTCTACCTAGGATTTACTGAACAGCCCTTGCATAACTCCATCTTCAGTTATCTTCATCATATTTGATTCGCAACGCTAATGCCATACGGAGTGGTTTTCAGATAATATATCTGATCCCGATCTCTTCGTATTGACGGAAATGGTCAAAATCTTCGATAGTCGGTGATTTAACTATTAAAGGAAAACATGTGTGCAAACAACGATATTATTTCCAGATGGAAATTATATCGATCAACCGTCAATCAACATTTATTCATTTCCCCATTTCTCGTTTCCATATATTCATCAAATCCTTATTTTCAAATTTTAGAAAATATACGTTATTAGTTTGGAAAATGTTTCCATTTCTGATTCATGCATCAATATCTTCCCACCTTTATCAGTCTCTAACTCTAAACTAGTAAGAGAACAACCCCTACGTATTAACCCCGAAGGCCGAAACCAACATCAGATCGATACCCAGAAAGTCATTTAATTCAACTAAATTCCTGTAAACTTCTAATTTCAGTACTTCCATTTTAAATTCCTATTTCAAACCCCAAATTCCTTTATAATATTTTATTTGCAAAATATTTACTTTAAATCAATATCATGTTACCCCCATGTGCGAAGCACGGGTCTAAACCTTCCTAATGTAAAATTCTCTTTATATAAAACTCTATTCATTTTCCAAATATTTCCCTTATAAAATTCTATTTATTTTATATAAATCCTTTTATATAATTCTATTCATTCTATATAAAACCTTTTATATAATTCTATTCATTCTATATAAAACCTTTTATATATTTCTATTCATTTCATATATAAATATTTCATTTTCTATAATCACTTTGAAAATTTCCTTTTTACATTCCAGTATTTCATATGGTATTTAAAATACCAAATAACATGACTAGTGTCATCATAATCAATCACAAATTATATATCACATCGTATATCTCAATATACGAAAACAAACAGTATTATAAATATTGAGGAATCCGGTTGGACCCCTCCAACCTGTTTCCCTGCATTTACAGATGTTAAACAATATAAATAACATCGATTTCATTTCAATATAAAATATTCTAATAAATAAAATCAATATTTGATTAACGATATATATATATATATATATATATATCATTATCTACAATTTCAACCAATAAATCATCAATTAAACCAAATAATCAACACGCAGCAATCAATCATCATTTATCAATACCAGATTATATTTATAAAAATATAAACTGCACAGAGTTTGTGAGATTTACTCACATTGGACGATCATCATTAAATAACGATAATTGTCTTTTGATTCAGACGGACAATTTATTTCGCTATAAATTGTAACGAGCTTCGATTCGCTCCCCATCAGTTCCATTGTGTAGTGACTGTCCCTATGATTCCAACGTTACCAGTCTGGTTTAGTTATTTTCACATATAACCAAGTTGTAGCTGATACAGGTTTTTACTTGAATTTAAATAACAATATTATAATCAACGTTGTTAACCCTTCTTAATTACCGTTTTAAATCTTAAATACCCTACATAGATTTCTTCAGCAAAACCAAAACTCGTCTTCCTCTTCATCAGTTTCTCATAATTTTCGAACCACTAACACCAAACAATTTTCACGCACACCCTCATCTTCCACAAAAAATAACTTCATCAATACATTCACAAAATCCGTTCTATGTTAAATTAAACCCCACAACCATGATTTGAACATCTACAACCCCTTTTTCCTTAATTAAACAACTCACACTACCGACATCTCCTTCTTCCTGACCGTATCATCAAACTCCTACCATTCCTTTCATCCCAAACAACTCACTGTAAACTACTCCTCTAATCACATTTTAAATCCCCAAGGTCATTTCTTATTTCTCTTTAAAATCTACAGTACTTCAAACACAACCGTGCTTACTCCATTTCATACAGAAATCAACAACTGACCTTACCTTAGACTTCCCTTTTCAAGCTCGAGCTTCTCCTTCCATGTCCTTCACAACAATCCCCTTCATGACCCACACGATAACCAACTCCCAGTTTCATCAAGTTCGAGCACGTTATCTTCATCGCAGCTCAAACTGAGCTTCCACACCCTAGTGAAAACAGTGAAGCTTTTTTTCACCGTATACTCCCACCATCGTTCATCACGAGCACCTCCTCACTACAAATGCGACGCCACGCCTGTGCCAGTCTCCAACCCTTTGAATCGAGAGTTTTGGTCAACCCTAGCTTGGTTGAAATGATTTGGAATGAGATGAGTAACCATTGAACAGGAAGCTGTATACACGAGTTTGAAGATCACTCCTTTAGGAACTCATGTATATTTATTTGAGGATTTATTGGTTTTCACAGGAATTGTTTTGATTTTTAAGTTGCGTTTGGATTTTTGAGGGAGGAAAACTGGCGGCTATAATCCGCTCTGACCAAAGAGAAAAATGTACAAGGGTTTAGGAGAATGATATCCTATTTATTGGATGATTTATTATTTTTATATTCAATTGTTTTGTTCTATTTTATTATAACGCTGTTTGTATTCGTCATTTGAAATCCGTGTGATCACATAACATATCCAAATTCGACAAAAATGGGCATACAGCTATAGTTCGACATTACGGACCCAACGAAACTGGTTTCGTCGAATTCCGACTTCGTTTGCTCACACAGCATATTTTTAAAGTCAAATAATTGACTGTTTTTCACATTAAAATTCCGTACGGCCACATATTGACTTCAAAAATCATGGAAATTGAAATCTAACAATAATTTAATATTCCGAATCCAACAAAATTAGTTTCGTTGAAAACGGAGGTCGTTTGCAAAACTAGCTATTTTTAAAGCTCTAAATAAACCCATATATATATATTTAAAAATAATTAAATATAAATAATTTAATATTATCGTACATATTCATAATAAAATATCATATAGATCCAATTGGATTTATAACTTGATATTCAAATCGCGGTGGAATCGATATTCAATTTATACTAAAAAATCCATTTATGATATAAATAAATCGCTATAAATTATAAAGGAATTCCATAGAGACTTTTCGAAAATTTGATTTGGACGTAACTCAAAATCTACACGATGAAATCTCAATTTTTCTCTTCCATTAGGAAAATTTACTTCACCAGCTCCGAACGTTTCTTGTTTCACAGAAATCCGATTTAAAACGGATTCTGTATATTCATTTAAAGTTCGAATCGCCAAATTACAAACTACAGTGTCATTTCGAGCTCGATTATAATTATAATATAATTATACGTTCAAACTTCGTTTAAATAATATATTTGTTATCGTAATTCAATTTTAAACTGAATTATTTATATTGAATTGTCCAGTTCACTTGTCAATTCAACTTAATTCCGATTATTTCAGAATTTAATATATTATTCTATTACTTAAATTAATTAAATATTCAATACTATTTAATTCTGGTCACTTTAAATTACCAAACCATCCTTTAAATAATTAAATAAATTATTTATTATCCGTTAAAAATACGGGACGTTACTGGATTGCTACTCATGCCCGGGATTTTGGTAGCTGCTTGGAGGGGTTGTAGTGGCAGTGGTTCGGACATACTTGTTGATTGTCCGAATGTGCAAGGGCCTCTCTCCTGTACTGGACATATGGGACGAGGAATAAGGTGCCTTCGGTTTCGTTCAGACCCAAAACAAACTTATCTGGATGTGGTTTGACATTGTATATTATGTTATATTAATTGATCTTTACTAAATATATATATATTTTTGGTGACGGAGAATGTATTCTCTTAACTTAACACCCTTCTCTGAGATGCATGAGGTTAGAGGTCGTATATTAGTAGACATAAGTTGTATGGTACAGAATGACAGTGTGGCATGGTGATTGTTGTTGGTAGATAGATCAAAGCTTTTATTGAATAGCAAAGCTTTATGGTGCATTAACTCACGAGCTTCACACCCCGTGATGAGACAAAAAGGGATGAAAGACAGCAAAGTAAGGACATACGTTAACTTCTAGCTAAAAGTGATGCCATGGTATGGAGCCCGGACAGATTTACTTATGTGAATGTTAGAATCGAGGGCCCTCGGATGATGGTCGACATACTGACCAGATTGTAGGTCCGATAGGACTGGGGAACGTAATGTTCAGGAGTAAACCTAATCCATCGGGAATTGTTGGCTGGCTCTGCCGATCACGGGTACAAATGCGCATGATTATTGTACATCTTGCTAGATATGGTCCGAATCGGATAAGGAAAATCATTTGCCTTGGTTCATGATGGAATCCAATTTCCAATCCAAACTTTGCAGTTTTAGTTGTAAACCTGTATGGCGATATAATAGGATGGGGTATTATGCCGTCTAACATTGATACATTTATTTTTGAAATTGTTTCCAACAATTAGACACTAATAATAATATCAAATTATTTTTCGTATTAAGCATATTTTTCCATTATAAGGTAAAACTATATCCTCTTGCTTGTGCCTGCATTGTGTGATGGGACTTGAGTCTTATAATGGCTTCATTTTTCAAAAAGCATTGCATGGTTTTATGCATTGGCATTCATGTGGAGAAAACACATTTTATGTTATATGGCATGGTCCCGTGATATGCCTTATTTTAAAATATATTAAGTTACTTGTAGGGTTTCTCATACCAGTCCTATGACTGACTCGTAGTTTGTTTTTATTTTGCAAACTCGGATGCTCATAATTTTCACACGGGTTGCCTAACGAACAAGTTATTAACTTACCTTCTTTTTGTGATGTGTACGAGAGCTAGGAAGCTGGTTTTGGCGCTGGAGAAATGTTGGATGTTTCCTTTTGACTGTCCTAGACCTTATGATATTAATTATCTTTTAATTTCCTTATGTAATTATTTGCTATCTGAGACACTGTTATGTATAATTATGATCCTGCATTGTTGTAAACTATGATATTATCTTTTGATGTAATTGGTGTACGTTATTATCTAATGTTATATATATGTTCTACTGTTATGTTTATATGTTATATTCCAGTGACTATCCATTCTGGCCGGGATCGGAGGTTTAGGTCGTCACATTTGGTATCAGAGCTGAGGCTAACTTAGCTCCAGGGTATAACATATTAAATGACTCATCAAAGATAGAATCGTTAGTATTCTAGGATGAGTGACTCATTAGAGGTAAGGTTAGCAATACCCTAAAATGAGTGTAGCAGAATAATACACCCTATTAAGCACATATCTATTCATATATGTCTTTGTGCTCTTACAATTTCTTAAGATATCTTTTCTATTGACCTGACCCACTTCTTGCTATTTGCAAATATAGTAGAAAATGAGTGGCAGGGGTTGAAGAGGTAGAGGAAGAGGTAATGTTGTAGTTTAACAACCAAATGAGCCAGTTATGCCTTCACAGCCCGAAACAGATGTAGATGTTCTAGCAAAGAAGTATAAGAATCTGGGTGGAGTACCATTCTTAGGAAAGGAATTTGTAATTGAAGCACAAGCCTGGCTGCACTCTCGCGAGAGAATCTTCACTGGGTTTCGAATAAATGGAGATCAAAAAAGATTCTTGGCATCCTAGTTACTTAAAGATGAGGCTTTGATCCAGTGGGAAACGATACAATAACCGATCTAGAGGAGGATTTTTCTTGGGATAGGCTTAAAGAAGTTTTAGAAGAAAGGTTTGTTCCCTCAGAAATGATAGAATGCCTGTATTATGAGTTCTCCAACCTGAAGCAAGGCGACATGTTAATCTATGAATATTTGAATAAATTCAATGAACTTTCCCACTTCAGCCCAAAGATAATTCAAGTTCTGTTAAAGAAGAACATGAGGTTTATTGACGGACTTCGAGGAAGGTACAGAAGCAGAGTATATGCTCATGTGAAGTTTCCTTTTTCAGAAATGGTAGAAACGGCTTGTCTCTATAAGAATATAGACAAACGAAATGCTTTGGAGGACAAGGAGAATGGCAACTCTAGGAAGAAAACAAAGTTTGAAAGTAAGAAATTGGAGGCAAGTAAAAAAACCTAAAGCTAGTAAGGAAAGGGATAAGTTTAAGGAAGAACGGTTAAGGAATGTCACTTACTTCAACTACAATAAGGAAGAACACTTGTCAACAGATTGTAAATCTCCAATGAAATGGAAGAAGGATGGATCTAAATCCGATAAGAAGTTTCAAGAGAGCAAGGAATGCCATAATTGCCACAAGACTGGCCATATAAAACAAAATTGCCCGCTTATGAAGAAGACCAAAGTGGATCATGTCTACAACATGGAAAATGCTCCAACATCCTCAACAAGAAGGGGAGGATCAAATGATTTGGAAGGTGCGCTTACTGTTCAAGATATTCCGGTTAAAGTGTTATTTGATATAGGTGTATCACAAAGTTTATTTCGAGCAATTTGGTGAAGAAACTCAGTTTATAACCCAAATACCTTGAAACCCCCATATGCGTTGGAAATTCAATAGGAGGCTCCATCGACCTTTATTTACACTGTAGAGTGCTTAACTCTTATTCCCATTACCTATTTTTTCTCAACTTGATTGTCATGAATTTCACCGAGTTCGATAGTATACTTGGATTGGATTGGTTAACCAAATTCAATGCTGATGTCAGATGTGTGGAAAGAATCGTTAATGTGAAAACCCAAATTAGGAATTTTATGGAAATACAATGCGAAGGTCCGAATTTAAATAGGAATGAATTTTTATCTACTCTCGATGTTTTCCCTACTGCCCTAGAATCCATCCCAGTCATTAAGGATTATGCATATGTGTTTGAGGAAGTGAAGAGTCTTCCTCCACGAAGGGAGATTAATTTCAGGATTGATTTAGTTCCGACTGCAAGGCCAGTTGTGCATCCAATTCTGAGAATGTCTATAAAGGAGAAGTAAGAATTAAGCAATCAAACTCAGCAACTTTTGTTTAAAGGTCTGATTAGACGTAGTTTCTCGAGCTAGGGAGCAGCGGTAGTATTTGTTCTGAAGTCCAATGGTACCCTCATATTATGTGTGGATTACTGGGACCTCAACAAACAAACTCTAAAGAATAAATACCCTCTTCCTCGTGTAGATGATTTGTTGAATCGTTAGAATGGAGCTTGAGTATTCTCGAAAGTGGACCTAGTTACAGGTTTTCATCTATTAAGGATTGCAGAAGAGTGTGTTCCTTTAACATCTTTCAGAGGACCTGATATATTTTATGAATGGTTAGTAATGCCTTTTGGACTGTGCACTACCCCTTCTTGTTTCATGGACTTGATCAGCCGGGTGTTCCGAGAAGTGTTAAACAAGTTTGTGCTAGTCTTTATTGATGATATCCTTATTTTCTCTCAAATGAAAGAAGAGCATGAAAATCATTTGGAAAAGGCGCTGGAGATCCTAAAAACAAATATATTGAAATCTAAGTTTTCCAAATGTTAATTCTAGAAAGAAGAAGTGAAGTTTCTTGGATATGTGGTATCGAAGGAGGGAATCTCAGTAGGTCCGAGTAAAATTGTCGCCATCCAATTTGGAAGCAACCAAAGACCCCCACAGAAGTTAGAAGTTTTCTTGGGTTGGCCAATTATCATAGAAAGTTCATGAAAAAATTGTCAAGTTATCTTGTCCTTTGACGAAGCTGACAAAGAAGCATACAAAGTTTATCTAGACTCCAGAATGAGAAGCAGATTTCTAGGAATTAAAGGAAAGGCTAACCACTGCCCCGGTATTGACTATTATAAATGATAATCAGGACTTAATTGTCTATACTGATGCTTCTGGAAAAGGATTTGGCCGGTATTGATGCAAAGAGGCAAAGTAATTGCTTATGCGAGTCAATAGTTGAAATCGCATGAGAAAATGTATGCCACTCATGATTTGAAATTGTTAGTTGTGGTCTTTGCCTAAAAAATTTAGAGGCACTACCTGTTGGATGAGAATTTTGAGCTATACAATGATCATAAATCATTAGCATATTTATTCATCTAGAAAGATTTTAATATGAGGCAATAACGTTGGTTGGAGTTTTTAGAGGCATGTGATCAGGATATTTTGTACACTCCAGGAAAGACCAATGTTATAGCAGACGCACTCAGTTGAAAGAATACAATTATTGCTAATCTGTTTATTACACTCTCATTAATAGAGGATATTTCTGTCTTACATAAAGATGATGAGTTTATTCAAAAGATATGCAAAAGAATTCAAGAGGGCGAAGTCTCGAATTTCCAAATAGATAATAAAGGAGTTATGAGGCTGAAAAGCCGAATTTATGTTCCAGATATTCTGGAACTCAAGATAGAAGTACTGGATGAGTGTCATGCATCCAAACAAAGTATCTATGCAGGTGTACAGAAGATGTATCGAGACTTGAAGCGCACATTTTGGTGGAAGTCTATGAATACATATCTTGATATATGTTAGCAGGTGTCCAACCTGCCAACAAGTTAAGAGTGATCAACAAAAGGTTGTTGGGTTAGTACAACCACTAGAGATTCCTGAATGGAAATGGGACCAAATATCTATGGATTTTATTGATGGTTTTCCTATAACCAATAAAGGTAATAAAAGTATTTGGGTCATTGTAGATTGTTTTACAAAGAGTGCCCATTTTCTTCCGGTAAGAGATAATAGGACGACTTAGGGCCTTGCATAGTTATATGTAAGGGAAATGGTTCAATTGCATGGAGTACCTAGCAGCATTGTCGGTGATCAAGATCCGATCTTCACCGGTAAGTTCTCAGAGGCATTTCAGTTGGAGTTAGGGACAAAGTTGAGTCTAAATACCGCATATTATCCCCAAACATATGGTTAGACTAAAAGGGTGAATAGATTTTTTGAAGACCTATTGCAAGCTTGTGTCCTTGATTTTGGAGGATCATGGGAAGATCATTTGCATCTGGTAGAATTCTCGTACAACAATAGCTTCCAAGCTAGTCAAAAGATGTCACCACTTGAAGTATTATATGGTCGACATTGCAGATCTCCTACGTGTTGGATAGAGCCTGGTAATCGACTTGTGTTGGGTCCAGGTATGATCCATGAAGCCGCAAATAACGTGGACTTCGTTAAGAAAAGGTTAAAGGCAGATCAAAGCTGACAGAAAAGTTATTCAGTCTAGAAGAAGAGATTTGGAATTTTATGTTGCCGATCAAGTATTCTTGAAGGTTTCTCCATTGAGAGGGTTATCGGATTCGGAAAGACGGGAAAGCTATCACCAAAATATATTGGTCCAATCCCGATATTGGAGAATATTTGAACTCTGGCATAAAGGATCCAGTTATCAGTCCAGAGTACATAATGTTTTCCACATTTCTCATCTTCAAAGGTATGTGCAGGATCCTGGCTTAATTATTGAGGAACCATCACAAGAGTTTTTGGAAATTACCCCGAATTTAGCAATTCAAAGAGAGCCGATAAAGATAATTGGCAAAGAAATAAGAGAACTGAGGAACTAAAGGGTGAACTTAGTCAAGGTACAGTGGAGCGGAAATCCAAGAGACTATACATGGGAGACATAGAATAGCATTAAAAAGGCTTATCCCAGGTGCAGAGTGGATATCTCTGAGTAGCTCTTCTACGAAAGGTAAACTTACTTCTATTTTATTATTTCTATTTGAGCTTTACTTTCACCTAATTTTAGAAATGAAATTCTTTTAAGTGGGAGTGACTGTAACGACCTAAAATTTTGAAACTAATTTAAAATTTATTTAAAATTTAATTTTATGAGAATTTATGATTGATTTTGAAAATTCGATGATTTCATGTTAATTTCGATAGTTTACAAAGGAACATTTTTCAAACGATATCGAAATTCAACGAAATCAATTTTATCGGATCTGTAATGTTGAAAAATGATATGGTTCCAAATTACATATTTTTTGGAGTTAGTATGTGAGTGTGCGAAAAATAAATGTGTACCGGGTCAATCATTCAAAATTAAGTGAAAACGCAATAAAAATATAAAACAGATGGTCAAACGAACTCCAAAATCGACAAGACCTATTCAGTTGGATCTAGAATTATATTTTATGCTCGGGATTAAATTTTTGTGTAAAACAGAAGTTTCATTTGATCACTCAAGCAGATGAACCGACGTTGAACTAAAACACTTCAATGTGTAAAATAATATTTTAAGTCTAGAAACACCAAACGAGGTGTCGATTATCCAAGGCCTCAAAGTGCTTTTGTTTTCCCCTCTTCCCCACACAATACATAAACAATCCTAGCACCTCCCCTTTTTTCTTTAAAACCGTTTTTCCTCTTTCTTTTCTCCTTTTCTTCTTTTCACTTTTATCTTAAAATGCTTCTTCCTCCTCCTTGAATTCCATGGCCGCCACTCCTCTTTCTCCTCTCAACTAACTTCCACCCCCAAACTTCATGTACAACCTTCCTACGCCTCGGTTCTTCAAGCCTCCCCCCAAAATCACCAAAAATTCAATTTTTAACACCTTTTGCAAATAAACCATTCCAAAAATCTTATTTTTCCACTTCCTTTCACCTCCGTACACCCACCCAACAACCCTTAAAGCCTAAGCCTCCTCCCATATCAGTGTCCTCCAGCCAAAAACTAGGGTCCCCCTCCTTGCTGAACCCCCGCTAACCCCATTCCCTCCACATTTGCTTAAAAACTCTGGATCTGCTAGTGAGTGTGTATTTGTGAGGTGTAGAGACCCCGCAGCGGCTAATTTAAGTTACGTAGGCCTCGGGAATAATCTGTGAACTCTGAAGAAGCGTTTGAATTGTGTGCGAGAGTCTGTTTTCCTTCCATAAAGATTTGGAGTGCAAACCCAGAGTGAGAAATCGAAACTCACTAGAAAGGGATAGATAAAATTAACTATTAATAGTTAATTGATTAGGTTTGACAATAATTAATAATTGATCACATAAGCTTAAAACAATGTAAAATGTTAAGTAGTGTGATAAACATATCATTTTTTCTAATATATATGAAATCACTTGGATGTAAGACACTTAAATTACAAACAATGTCGATTGAAATGTTGTTGAACCATAAATGGCTTTGGCTGAGTAATTTATAAACTACTAGCAATTGGATGTTGTTGATATTCTCATATGGATTATGATGTAAACCACACACGGATATTGAAATCATGATTTACTTGAACATCTCCCAAGTGTTTAGTTTGTAGCTAATCTCACATGGATTGTGATGTAAACCCCACATGGGTATTGGGATGATAATTTACTTGCACATCCCCCAAGTGTTTAGAGAATGTATTGTAAACCGCACACGGGTATCTGGATGATAAATGACACTAATCCCAAGTGTTTGAAATGTATGTTAATCTGTTGATTAACATATCTGTGTAAGCATTATTTATTTAAGGCTTATACAATGTCATTTCACTTTGTATGTGCATTGGATGTTGTTTGATGGTTGATTGAGTGTTATATAATACACTGTTTGACAATGAACAATAAAAGTGGCAATTGGTTCGTTGGTTGAGTCTCCATCAAGATAAAGGATTTCTAATGAATATTTCATTAATATAATAATATGCTAAAAATCAAAGTTTGAATTTGATGTCCAATTTTGGATGGATGCGAAGATTACAAAATACATATGAATATTTATAACTGCAGCAAGTTGTTTTGAAGTAATTTTCATGTACTTATGACCTATTCAAGTTTTATTTTCGAAATGAATAGTAACCGAGAAATATGAACTTCGGTTTGGGTGTCTAGGGAATGTTTGGTTTATTTTTATGACGAATGTCAGGAAAGTTTGGATCAAAAATAACGAAGTTGGAAAAATAATATTATTTTAATCATTTAAATATTATTATAATATTGGAATATTGAGATAATTGGATTTCGTGGTTGAAAATTCAAAATATAGTCATGGAAAATTATTATATATTTAATATAGCTAATAAAATATTTTTGAAGATATTCGACGTATTTTTTATTGTATGTCGAATATTGGTTAGAATATAACATGTCGCACAGCGATAGTTCGTGAATTTTGACCTGTAACTTTAAATGAATGTACTAGTTAGATTTTGAGAAATGTTCAAATCAAGTTTGAATAAAAGCAGCGCCAAGACCTGTAATGACCTGTAATTGGAAATTACGAGTATGGAATATTTTTATATAAATAAAAATAGTGAAAAAGCATTATAAATTTTTATAAATGAGCTTAAACCAATTTTATGTTTTTTTAAACGAGAAAAGTGGTTAAGTGGAATTTGGTTGTTTTCTGTAAAAGTTTATATATTTGTTTTTTAAAGACGTTTTGAAATAACTTAACCATTTTTTAGAATAAAATTTTAAATATTATGGAAAGGAAACCAATTAAAGGTGACTTAATTGATGAGTCAATAATCCGATAAGGATTTGATTTGATTTGTTTTGTTTTGGCGTGAATAATTCGAAAACACCAGGTTTAACTCATTTCGAATAATTGTACACCGATTAAAAGTCGAAGATACTAAAGACGGTGTGAGACCGGGACTCTTTACATCGAATGAATTGTTGTTATTCCCCTGTATTTGGATAGCTCCCTTAACGGGGTTAGTAGCAGTGGTCCAGACGTACTTGTTGATTTTCCAGATGTGCAAGGGCCTCTCGGCTATATTGGACATATGGGACGAGGAATAAGGTGCCTTCAGTTTCGTTCAGATCCAGAATGAACTTGTATGGATGTGTGTCTGACATTGTATTTTATGCTATATTAATTGATCTCTACTAAATATATATTTGTTTGATGGCGGAATTTTTTTCTCTTAGCTTAACACCCTTCTCTGAGATATATGAGCATAAAGGTTATATTTTAGTAGACATCAGTTGTATGGTACGAAATGATAGTGTAGCATGTTGAGTGTTACTGGCAGATAGATCAAAGCTTTTAATGAAAAGCAAAGTTTTGTGGTGTGTTAACTCGTGAGCTTCATACCCCGGGATGAGCCAAAAATGAGATGAAAGATAGCAGAGTAAGGACATACGTCTCCTTCTACCTAAAAGTTATGCCATGGTATGGAGCCCAGGCAAATTTTCTTATGTGGGTGTTGGAATTGAGGGCCTTTGGATGATGGTTGACGTACTAATCAGATTGTAGGTCCAATAGGACCGGGGAACGTAATGTTCAGGAGTAAACCTAATCCACCGGGAATTAGTGGGCCGACTCTGACGATCTACGGTTCATGTGTGCGTGAGTCCTGGAAATCTTGCTAGAGATGGTCTGAATCGGATAAGGAATTTCCTTTGCCTTAGTTCTTGACGGAATCCAATTTCTAATACAAACTTCGTGGTTTTAGTTGTAAACGGATATGGCGACATAATAGGATAGGGGTATGATGCCGTCTAAGATCAATACACTTGTTTTCGAAAATATATTCAACAATTAGACGCTAATAATAATATCAAATGATTTTCTCGTATCAAGCATATATGGCATTATAAGGTAAAACTCTATCCTTCAGCTTGTGCTTGCATTGTGTGATGGGACTTAAATATTATAATGGCTTCATTTTTCAAAAAGCATTGCGTCGTTTTATGCACTTGCATTCATGTGGAGAAAACCCGTTCCGTGTTATAAGGCATGGTCCCATGATATGCCTTATTTTAAAATAAGTTAAGTTACTAATAGGGTTTCTCATACCAGTCCCATGACTGACTCATAGTTTGTTTTTCCCTTGCAAACTCAGGTGCCCATAATTTTCACACGGGCAGCCTAATGAATGGGTTATTAGCTTACCTTCTTTTTGGATGTATATGGGAGCTATGGAAGCTGGTTTTGTAGATGGAGCAATGTTGGATGTTTCCTTTTGACTGTCCTAGACCTTATGATATTAATTATCTTTTGATTCCACTATGTAATTATTTGCTATCTAAGACACTGTTATGTATAATTATGATCATGCGTCACTGTAAACTCTGATATTATCTTTTGATTTAATTGGTGTACATTATTATCAGATGTAATATTATTTTGATGTTATGTTTAGATATTTTATTCCAACGACTACCTATTCTGCCCGGGATCAGGGGTTTGGGTAGTCACACAACACAACTCTCTGCGTGCGTAGCACAAAGCACGAACATAAAATTTAACTCACATATTTATTTACATCTACATGTTATTATTGCATATGGCTAAAATTTCACAATCCATAAATTTATTTTTTGTTAACTATGCACATGTCCAACGGACGTGCCTAACGTACTAGTAATAATAATAAATAAACATATGGGTATAGGTAGATGTCCTTTCCAAAGTTTTATTTATTTTTGCATCATTAACACAAAATTATATTTTTTACAACCGTGCATCTGCGTGGGTACTAAACCTAGTCTGTAGATAAAGAAGACGATGAGTTAAAAAAGACTTATATATTTATTTATTATACTGAAGACAACAGCAGTGAAGACGGTTATTTGTTGCCCCTTTGCAGATAGTAGTTTACGTACTTCTAGTTCTGCCTATCTTTTTTCTTTAGTTATTCTGGAGGTTGTTCCCAGCACCTGCTATTAATAATCTTAAACAAAGCAAACGACCCACTGCAAAAATGGCAAGCTTTGTTAAAAAATGAAGTACAATAGCCTTATTTTCTCTGAATAGGTAACCGGGCTAAGGGAGCCCAACCCATTTGCTAAAGAATATGATAATCATAATCATAAACTATCCATAGAAGAAATGAAAAAATAATTCCCGAAGCGCAAATAAGAGCATAAAAAATGCTCTAATGCTTCATTAATAATTGCATAAAAAAATATTACACTAGAAGCACAAGGAGCTCAATTTCTTGCTCTAATGCTTTTCAGCTTAATGTGACTGACTTTCGAGCTTACAGAAGATATTAGCCACATTGGAGGTTCTTTTACTAAAAAGTTGTTCAATTCTTCTAAACTAGGCAACACAGATTAATTTCTTAAGGTTAAGTAAAAGAATATGAGTATGCATCATTTTTCATCAGGTAGCTTTGAGGATGTTGTACAATTTTTGTTGGCTTAAAAAATATAGGTGCATATAGAGAAAATGTGAGTGCCGATTTCTATGTTGTAGTTACACTTGCAAGTAGTCCCCAATCATGCTCGAGCCATTGAAAAAAGAGATGGGTTGACTTCAGACGCATAAGAATGTTTTTCCCCTCAATGATTACTTTCTCTTCCTTCTCCACCCTTATATAACTACTTGAACAATTTCTTCTACTGTACAACAATCCGTTTAAAAGTAATATACTTTCGCCAATACACGACTGTAATTAGGTACTATTTTACAACACTGTTTATGTCTTGCTATCTCTACATCATATATATACATATATGTATTGAAAATTGGTACACTGTTATTAACTAATGAAATTCAGTACATAGAGACGGTTTGCATACTAACCGGGATACATAAAGAAAAAATATGTGAAAATAAATATAAAAAAGTATCAAAATGCAATAAGCTAGACCCATGATGAGGCCAATGTTCCTTGTCTAATAAGCGCGTCCCACTGCGCTCCATCTGTTTGGGTAAGCATTAAGCAACACGGTCATACATCATAACTCGACACTACATGTCTATCCAAAGATCCATAAGCAATATAAGAATTTGGATTCTTTACATCAATAGAGGATGTAAAACGGTTACAATATAGCTTTCAGAAGCAGAATTTACTACTACTGCTGAGGTTTGTCTACTACATACAGTCTCCATGACTTGGTATTACCCACTTATTTTATACTACCAGTTCACTGAAACAGCTTGTAATTTCCGATAGAAGTTAAATTCCAGTATAAGATACCATATGGAACCATCGAAACAACTTGATAGTCTTCAAATACTTGATTATAGAAATTTCATCATTGATTACTGGACACTGCCTTTACATCTAACAGATGAGAGTCAATCCAAGTCTTCTAGGCTTGTTAAACTACAATAAAACTAAACCCATCAACCATTTTATATGTAATGTAACGAAATATCACTTCAACAAGAATATCTCCAAATGAAGTCTTCCTTTATATATATATATATATATATATATATATATATATATGTGTGTGTGTGTGTGTGTGTGTATTAAAATTTTGATATCAAAATGTCAAATCCAAACTTTATGCATCAGTGGGCGTCAATGCTCTTGGAATTTTGTTGAAATGTTTGGTCAAAGCATATTCCGTTTGTGACAAATGAAAAAGAGAATGCACACAAAACTATAATGAAAAAGTTCAACTAGGTTGTAGAAGGCAATTGTGATATTTCATCGACAGTTGAACCAAAAATTCGAAATAAACATGAAAGTCTTAGAAGAAAATGGGTAAAGTGGGAATGGTTATCCAATAAAACTGATCTTGATTGATATCTAATTAAATAAATCATTGTAGATGACTTCAAGTGGTGGAACAATCATGTAAAGATCTTTCTTTAATATTTACTTGAAGGAATTTGGACCATGTATTTTAAACTATCAAAATGCAATGCTTGAAAATTTGGAACTAATGCAACAACTATTTCAAAGGATGAACACAACTACACAGACATCATGTATGCTTGCTTTTACATAGCAGAGACCCCTTAATTTTTGTGCATATCCAAATTGATAGAACATGAGCTTTTTAGGTGGTTTTCAACCAGCTGGATGAAATAGAATCAGAAATCACATTCAAAATTTGAATTTTCCAATCAATCCTTCATTTATCAAGTTCCTACGCAAAAAGGTCTTGTGCGACAAGCTCCATTCATGATCAAGTCATGTACTGGTGCACGTAAACTATCGAGAAAATGTCATGTATGAACTAATGTTAAGTTATACAAGTTTATCAACTAATAATAAGTTATGATCTATTATGAAGATGCAGTTTCCGGCCCAGTTTGTCAAATGGATAACATTGTGTATTTCCTCAGTAAGGTATACTCTTGTTTTTAATGCTCAGTCTATTAGTTTTTTCAAAGGTTGCAATGGACTGAGGCAAGGAGACCCTATCTCTTTCTATTTATTCATAATAATAATGGAGACTCTCACCTTATCCTTAAATAAGCAAGTTCAGCTTAAGAAATTCCACCTCCACCCAAAATGTAGAAATCCGCAAATCACTTCCTTAGCCTTTGCCGATGATCTTCTTATTTTCACAAAACCTACCTCACTATCCCTCCATACTATAATGAACACGTTGGAATTTTTCCATGCTTTCTCTGGTCTAGGCATCAATCTTAGCAAATCTAAAGTCCTGCTTGCTGGCCTCTCTCCTCTTCAGTATCATGAAAGTCTTGTCATTATTGGTATGTCTATGATGGAACCTGATTCATCATACCTTGGTATCCCTCTGTCTACGAAAAGTATCACCTTGTCGCAATGTATGCCACTCTACAAAAGAATCACATCTGTTTTTTCTGGATGGGAGAATATATTTTTATCTCAAGCTGGTAAACTGGTCGTATTGAATGCGGTTATTTTCTCTATGACGGTATTCTGGAGTAGAACTTTCTTTCTGACTCTTAAGCTTATTGTCATGATCAAGTCTGCCATGAGAAATTTCCTATGGTTTGGAAATATTCACTCAAAAAAAAATGACTCCTATAGCCTATAGTAAATTGGAGAAACCTAAGAACAAGGGTGAACTTGGAATCAAAAAATATAAAACATTGGAACGCTGCTGCTATCATGCGTCATTTTGATGACTTAGCTATGAATAAGCCTACTCCTTGGGTCAAATTGTGTAAGAAATACAATCTGAAAACTGAACAGATATGGCTGTGAAATCTAAACCGCAATAGAGCTGGGTTTGGAAATTGATTATCAAGGTACGTGATAAGGTAATAGGCCATTTGAAGATCCAAATATCAGCTGGTAGTAGCGTGGAGTTCTGGTGTGCTCCTTGGATTCACAAAGGTCCGATTTTGCGGGATGTTTCGACTTACGATGCTATACAAGCAGTGGTATTCCTATACATGCCAAAGCTCGTGATTATGTCTGTAATAGGAAAATCAACATTCCATATACCTCTTGCAATGAAATTATTGATGTATGGAGAAAATATAATGGCACTACATATGCACGGCCAATTGAGGATGAATTAGTATGGTCTGATGATGAGAGAAAATATACTACTGCTATAGTACATGCGGAAATAATTGGCGAGAAAAGGATGAGAATGTGTGCTTAGTATAAAAGGATTTGGAGTTGGCATAACAGTGAAAGGTTGAATTACATGATATGGAAGGTGTATGTTAATGCTTTGCATACACTCAAAAGGCTAACACACAGAGGCATTAATGTTACAGTTAACTGCCATTTTTGTCCCAATGGAGATGAAGACACCAATAATTTATTTTTCAAGTGTCCGTTTTCAAACTATATTTGGAGAAAAATAAAGAAACGTGGAGGTTTTGCAGAGCCGCATGTGAATAACAAAGAAGAGTGGATGAGCATCTACAAAGCAACAAGATGGAAAGCATCAACTACATATGAGCTTTTCATAATGCACAAAGTGGTTCTAAATGAAATTTGGTGTGAACGGAATGCTAGAGTTTTTGGACAAATTCAGAAATCAAGAACTAGTATATATCATGCTGCATGTACTAATATTAGCAAATAAACCTGTATGTCACCTTTTGGGTTTGATACTTTAGTCAAACTCAAATGGATTTGACCTTTTTTTCTCTTTTCTTTTATGTATGATGCGCAATGTATATGCGCTATTCTCTTTGTAAGACCTTCTTATGATTTGAATATAAGGTAGGGCCTTCTCCCTGCTGGCTTTGCCAAAAAAAATAAGTTATTAGCTATTGATAAACTAATGATAGGTTATGACTATTAATAATGATAAAAGTGACGATAAATGAATTAAAAAGAAAGAAATCAGAGAAATCAGGAGGCCCATATGGGTCCCCCTTATTTCCTCCAATAGGAGCTTAGAGTGATGGTGACCTCACTAAATGTGAGGTCAACAAACTCCTACGCGTTTTATCTTAAAGCATTCCAGAAGGCCTAAACTTGGTAGTTATGCGATCCCCGAGAATGGAATCAATCCCTCCAGACTCTAGTCAATTTTTTTCATATGTGTAAGTTTATCTTAAGGCCTGTGAGGGCGTGAAACTTCTAAAGGGTATTGAAAACAACCTCGATATTTGCAGTTGTAGGCTTTGCAAAATTGACTAAATATTCAACGGTGTGAACTTACTATGGACGTGAACCTTAATTTTATGGGGAATTAACATATATAGGCTTGTTTGTAAAAACAAATACACAAATAGCATGGTTTCAAAAGTAATAACAGATATAGACCTGTTTTGGGGTTAATGAAGGCGAATTTTGAAAACTAGCACAAAGGCGAGTTTTGGGAGTTCGCCTCCGTTAACCCCACATTCAAACAAGTTTACTTACAATACTTCATTCAAACAAGTTTACACACAACAGTCCTTAATTGTTCACTTCTAGGTAATTTATGAATAACAAAACATTGTAATGCTATGTCGCCTATTCCTTTTACATTAAATCGACGTTTAAATTATATAAAAAACGATTTATATATTTAATAAATTGTTATGGTTTATAAATAATTCCACAGCGATTTTTTGAAAATTTGATTTGGGCATAAATCAAATCTGTAATATGATATCTTCATTTTTCTTCTCTTTTAAAAAAATATAGTTTAGTAGATTCGAATGTTTCTTATTTCAATAAAATCTGGCGTATAAAGAATCATATATATTCAGTTAAAATTCAAAATGTAATAATACGAACTATCATGATGTTACAAGCTCGTTTTTAATTATATTATAAATTATACATTCAAATATACCGACTTTTACAAACCAAATAACAACAAATGTTAACTAAAAAGTTGATTACAACAGATACTAACATAGAAATAGATAATAAAATTTAGGATAGAACAACTGCTAACACGAATACAAGGTACTAAAACGTAGGCTACAACAGACGATAACTAGGAAAATAGTTCGCAACCAAACTATATCTCACGTTCAAACTCGAGGGATTCTAAGTCACCTAATCATTACGATCAAACCGCAACAATTTAATAACATTTTGGAGATGTCAAATCCCTCGTTCAAGTTCGTTTGCATATGTTATTCCCCTTGGGCACAAAGGTTCATCTATCCATTCTGTGTGATTGCATTCATTCAGATAGGATGGACATTTCTGCACTGACCTATATTGTTACCATCTGCTCGAACCATAACTCCAACTGCATAACCGTAGTAGCAAAAACTGGAAAAGAATCAACTTCTTGTTCATACAGTGGTACTTGATGTACCTCTACTTCTTTCCGTGGTTGAGCGACCAACTGTTCATGTGGAAGTTGAACATGGGGTACTAGATCTTCTTGTGGAGGTTGTATGTTCGTCCATTCAATAAGTGGTTCTTCCTGAAGTCCCAGGAAGTTTAGATCTGGGAATTCATCCACATACTCCTGAAGTGGCATCTGTTCATACGCATGTTCATCTGAGTCTGTAGATGATGGCCAAGAAGGCATAGTTGTGGGAATGGAAAGAGTAGTTGTTTGAGTTAGGTAAGTTGTTTGAGTGAGGAAATTTGTGAGTAATTTGACAAAAATATATAGCTGCATAGTGTACAAATGAATAAAATAAATAATGATATAACCGGTCACTGTTTCGCCTGACGTAATACTGTAGGGAATCTGCTTTACGTACTGCCATGATGTGATCACTCACTGTTTCGACTTGGATATCGTGTTGAGAAGTCACATTGGTTACTATAGCCTAGTGGCCAAAGCTGATCCAAAAATGCTCGAAAATGAGTGAAATGACTACACTTTGCCCGGAAGTTTAGTACCTATAGGAACTAGTGGCTCTACAACGCACCCTTCAAATACAATTTCTTCTCCAGATCGTTGATTTGCTACAGCTGCGCGTAAACGGGCATTCAAAGATGCGGCTTTCGACTTTGATGTTCAAGGGATGGAATTAACTTGAGGTTCAGGGACATACTTTGATTTACCCTTACTCAGTTGTGGATGATTCCTTGATAGCTCATAAGCATCTTAACAGTTTTATATCGCCTCATCGTCAATTTCCTAGTTGTCCATTGCTCAAATTGTTATTGCTGAGTAAATGGATTATGAGCTTATAGCGCATAAAACTTGGGGGTATATATACATCTTTAATCTTGCACTGACTAGTCTTATCAGCAGAGATTTATAATTGCTTAGTTTAAGGGGTCGTCACATGTACACTGCTTTAACCCTGCACTGACTAGTCTTATCAGGAGAGATTCATAACTCCTTAGTTTAAGGGGTCGTCACACGTACACTGCTTTAACCCTGCACTGACTAGTCTACTCCATTAAACTTTTGACACGTGATATCACTGACACACTGTAAAGTTAAAGAAATGGAGTGATGAAACCTACTAATTTGGCATTAAAAATTTCCTTTAATAAACCTACTACATTGGCATTGAAAATTTCGAGAAAAGGGAAATGGGGAATTGGGAAATAAGTGATGAACAAATGGGAAAATTGTTTGATGAGTATGAACAAAACAAAAAACACCAAAGTAAGGTAGGATACATGCTAGAAACACAAATAAAGGAGGTTCCTAAAGAGGTTCCTGGTCCTCAATTACGAGCCACAATGCCACGACCTACTAGATGTGTACAAGTTCAAATAGTTCGTGCTAACCATAGAGCCTCATCCTCCTTGTCTTCAACTAATGAATTTTCTGCAGATGAATTACTTATCCTTGTAAAAGCGTATATTGAAGTTGATCATCGAGATACGTTATTGATGCAAGGAGGTGGCGGTCTAAGCAATGAAGAATTTTCGGAAATGACCACAAGTTTACATAACAACAACCGTAAATGCCCCGTTAGAAGATCAACATCTGAAATTTATTTAGCTCACCGTCGTTTTGCAGAAGCTTGCGATCGTTACCGTACGATTGTATAGATAGTCGAAGATGAAGACATATTTCAAACATCTACACAACTTTTGTTCTCGTTACCTGTTTGAACACGAGACAAAATTCGTGGGTCACAAAGCTTACAAGCTTCATTATAGTTGGCTATCCCGATATAGGGATGAGTAAGTTTTTGGTGTATGTATATTAAATTTCGTGCTTTTAATTACGTATGTCGTATTTTTAAATTTGGTTAGCTATGATAATGTTATGTATTTATTAATTGGAATGGCCAATGTTCAACTTATGAAATGTTATATTAATCCGTTTCTTTATTCAAAGCTGCTTCTTTATTCCACGTCGCATGTAAATCATACAGTTCTGAATGCACACTTATTTAAATTGATTTTAAATTATCTATGTACACTTGTTTAATTTGGTTTTTAAAAAATAAAAACCAAAGACGAGCTTTTAAAATTCGCACACTGGCGAAGTTTCAGAACTCGCCTTCAACAGCCCTAACCAAAACAGGTCTAATTTCGTAAATACTTTTAAAACATGGCTATTTCCGTTATTCTATTCTGAAACAAGCCTAAGTTGGTGAATTCCTGTAATTTGTTATCAAACAATTACGTCGTTTAACATGCATGTGTATATTGTCATGAACATTAAGAAAACGAGAAGGTATCAGAGAAGAGAAGGAGAGACATATTAAATTTTATTCACGTCTCATCTAAAACAAATATTAAAATATAACCATATTTATAGGCATTCCAAAAGAAAAATAAAGTTACAATGACGTTTTTGTAACATTATCATATCCACCCTTATAAATTTACATGTTATAAAACCCTCTTGAATGTGTATATTTAAAATCTTATATGCTTAAATGGTAACTTGAAGTTGTCCCTTTTTGAAGCACATATGGTGACGGTTCATCCTTCTCATTATATTCTTTATATATATATATATGTCAAGTCAACATATGGAGTATTATTGATTGCCTCATTAAAAACAACTATTTGATAAATTCAATGGGAAAAAACTTAAAAGAGGAAAATAGTGAAGCTTATAAAATAATTAATATCATATAAAAGTTTGACATTTCAAAATTGAATAATGCCTCACTAGAATCTTTTAAGAAAAAACCCGATGGAAAATTCGTAATGAAGAAAAAGTGTAAAATAACTATCTTAACCCATCAAAATAAGTTCGTGTAACAACCCGAATTTTCAGTCAATTTAAAATATGATTTTAAATAGACTTAAAAAGAATTTTTAAAATGGATAAGTCTGGTTGAATTTCAAATTTCAGTAAATATTGAATTTAGACTTGAAAAGTTGTTGAAAATAAATCTTAAATTGATTTTATATTTTAAAGTTAAAATAAGGTTATTGGATTTTTGAAATGATTATTAACAAGACTGTTTTAAAAATCGATAATTATGTACTATTTTAAAAGATTAAAAATAGACATTTTGCAAACGATCTCGGATTTCGACGAAACTAATTTTATCAGATTCGTAATGGTAAATTATAGATAGTTTCCAAATTTCAAGTCAGTCGGAGTTAGTGTATGAGCATGCGTAATATAAATATTGGTCGAAAAATCAATAAAAATTAAATAATAACATAGAGAAATACCATTTTGCAAACTGTCTCTGAATTCGTCGAGACTAGGTTCATTGGAACCGTATTTATGAAATATAGCAGAGTTTCAAATTTGTAGCAATCGAGACTAGTATGTGGTCGTGCGAGTAGAAAATGCGTAGGTAGATTTTAATGAAACCTGATTTAAAATGAATGAAATAATCAGTTTTGGACCAATATTTAATATTTAGAAATAAAATATATTTACCAAATGTTGGGTAAATGTTTTTTGAACACTAATTTACTTCCATTGAACATTTGTATGCCATAACACAACATTTAGAAGTATTAACGTTAAACTAGCTAAAACAATCCATTAACATAGAAATTGTGCTTTCTATGAAGTGTCACTTCATAGGATGTCGGCACCTCACAGATCCATGCACCCTTCCATTTCCTATAAAAAGGGACATACCCTTCTCATTTCTCCTCCTTTCTTCCTTCCTCCATTCTCCTTCCTCCCTCCCTGCCGTCGGCCTACCCCCTCCCTCATCACCGCCATGTCCCCTTCAGCCACCACCACCGACGTAGGCAGCCCCACCTCCCCATTGGCCCCACCAATCTCCTCTTTACTCCAAAACTCTATTTAGCCCTCTTTATAAATTCCTACACCACATAACCTACCTTAAGCCGCAACCAACCATCACTACCCCTCGGCCCCTACACCTCTATGTCAGCCTCCCTTACCCCTTCCACGTCAGTCCATGATCCCCCTAGGTCGTGTACCCTCCCCACACCCAAAAATCCCAACTTTCCTTCCTAAAACTCTTAAAGATCCTATTTTTATTCCTACACCTCAAGTTAGAACCCATATATACGTTGACTACATAGAGTTAGAGTACTGGATGTAGAATGGTGTTATTTTGGTTGTTAGCAAAGTTGCGGAGTGAGAAAAATCGTACATTTTAAAGTTAGACGCAGTGGAAAGCATTAGTGAGCATTTATAGCTCACGTTTGAATTAATATATGTGCATATATTCTTATTGATGTTGTATGTGGTTACATGCAAGTAAATCACATGTTATGTGGCTAATGTTGCTTATGGTTGAAGTATACTTTTGAATTGTAAAAGTGGATTAGTGATTTACATGTTAATGTAAGTGATTTAGAAGTTGAAACCATAAAAAAAAGGTCAGTTGAATTGGATGGTAATTTGGTTGCAATGTTGCATGTACATTGGTTGAAAATAAATGTTAGAAAATTAATGTTGGTTTGATAAGTGAGTGAGCAAGTAGCAATGAGGTTAAAATATTTACTTGAATAAAAAAGTATATGTGATGTACAGTAAGCATCTATTTACATTGGCGTGGCTTTTGTCAATATAAATAGGACATGGGTATACAATTTTATATGTTGGTGTGTTTCAATATGGATAGGCCAGTATTAGCTAATCAACTATTAACGTAATAATTTGGTTCAAAATTGGTTTGGAACAGTTATTATTCAGTGTTAATGATCTTAACACTTCGGCTGGTAATGCTACGGTATGTTAGTTGGTGATTGGTAAATGTTGTTTGAATATAAATGACATATTGAATCCATATAAGTTGAATTATTGGTCGTTAATTGAGTTTTATTCCAAGTTGGGATTAAATCGAATATTTTAATAATAAAATATTATGTGAGAAATAAAAGTTTGAATTTTAAGTCCGAAACAATTTGGAAAGCTAGCTTAAATAAATAGAATAGTTTTCAAAAAGAAAAGAAATTGATTCGAAATCGTTATCAAACAATTAAGGCATGTTTTAAATTTTATTTTTAAAAGTGAATAGTAATTGGGAAAAATGAAGCTCGGTTAGGGCATCTGAGAAATTTTTTAACAGAATTTCCTTTTCAAATCGGTCTTATTTATTTTTATAATGGGCATCAGGAAAATTTAGGCTAAAACGAATAAATTTTGAAAAATAATATTATTTTAATAATAAAATAATATTTGCAATAGCCATTTAATGGAAATATTTGAATTTGAAGCGAAAAATGGAAAATAAAGTTCGGAAAGTTATTATATAATTAATAAACTATTTTAAAAGGCATTCAATTTGATATTTAATTATAATCGAAGTTTAGTTTGAATAAAACTAGTCGCGCAGCTGTAGTTCGTCGATTTTCCAGAAATGAAAAATGTATGGTTCGAAATGAAAAGAGTTTTCAAATGATATGTAGGGTTTTTAAATCCAACGGTTGGATTTTTAGATCACTTCAAATCAATTTTGAATAAAAACAAGGCGCTAGTGCCGTTAATGACCCAAAAACAGATTTTAAAGAAATAAGCTATTTTGAAATTATTAAAAATATGAATAAATTATGAAAAATCATAATAAATGATTTGAAAGAGGTATGAATTGAATATATCAATTTTGGAAAGTTAAACAGCTATTTTCCCAAAAACGAGTTGTTTCAACAGCACTATTTGCGACGTTTTTTGGAACGATCCAAAATAAAAAGGTTTTAAGATAACCAACGATATCCAAATGATTTGTAATCATATCCAAAGGATTAGAATGAAGTTTTCAGATATATTTGTGATTTAAAATGTTTTAAAACCAAAGCTAAATTTTCCAAATAAGACTAGAATTGAACGGAAATCGAATTAGTGATAATCGAGATGGGTCTCTGTGGATGAAGACCTATACTATTTAAGGAATTTAAAAGGCTTTCCCGTTATTTCGTTTATAGTATTATTCAAATATGGGAATTTATATCGATGATAAACTGATACGATTTCCGTGAAGTTTCCATTTCTAATGGAAGTATGATGTTAAGTTTATCGTGAACGATGTTTTAAATAACAGTGTCCTTTAACTCGACAAAAGGAAAAGATATATTCTCAAAATAAATTGAAATGAAATTTTATTTAATTCGAATATAAAGATTGAATGAAAGAGTTTTCCATAAAAAACAATAATGGGAATGAGTTTAAGAGTCGCTTAAAGAAGATAAGCATATTTTTCGCGTAAGTGATAAGATTAAGAAATCGTAAATACAATTTTGGGAGAGAGATATGATTGATGAAAGTTTTAAACAAAAATTTAAAATGTATAAATCTTTGATGAAATTTGTGGAAGTAATTTCCAAATGTAAAAGATGATTTGAGTAAAGGAATATTCCCAAAATGGGATAAGACTCCTGATATCTTGTATATCTTCATTGATTTTAGAAATGCAATAGTTATTCGGAATGATCGGGTTTCGACATATAGTGAATAACTATACGACGTAATGAAAACAACGTTGACTTCGATTGAAGACCGGAGACCTTCACATCAGAAGGATTGCTCGTCGATGACTTGTTCTTAGGTGGCCACCCAGCTGTAGGGTTATATCACGACAGCGGTCTAACCGTACTTAGAGCGACTCGGGTTGCAAGGGCTTTCGCACCCAGGCGGGGTCGTGGAAGAAAGTGCCTTCGGTTTAGTTCAAAACCAAGAACGGGCTTGTAAATGGATGTGCGTCTGACGTTGTATTTTACAACGTAACCAATTTGCTTCTGTTGATGTTATAATAGTTGGTGGCAGAGAATTTATTCTCTTTGCTCAACACCCTCCTTTGAGACTTATGTACTCATAAGGTTATATGTTAATAGACACCGATTATATGTTGTGAATTGACAATATGGCATACCAAGTGTTGAGCTGATCAAAGTTTTTTGTTAAAAAGCAGAGATTTGTAGATGATGATCAAAGCGTGGCTGACATAGCGTAGCTTTGTGTTGGAACGTGACTTTTGAGCCTCATAACCCGTGAATGGCCGAAAACAAGATTATGGATAGTAGAGATATGGACTAACATTTCCTCTAGTTGAAAAGTGATGCCATGGTATGGAGCCCAGGCAGGTTTACTCATGTGGATAATAGATGAGGCGCCTCAGACGACGGTAAAATACTACCAGGGAACGTGATGTTCAGAAAAGACTCTAATCAGCCCTTAGTGCTGATCGGCTCTGCCGCTCCAAGTGATCACATGCATGTGAGTCCTATGACATCTTGCTAGAGGTGTTTCGAACGGTTAAGGAAGATCCTTTGCCTTGGTCATTGTTGGAATCCAACTTCCAATATGAGGTTATGTTTTCATTTGTAACTTAATAGACAACATAATGGGATGAGGCATTATGCAAGCTAAGATTGATGCATTTATTTTCGATAGTAATTTCCACATATATTAATAATAATATCAAACTATTGTTTTGAAGAATATCGAGTTTGTTTGGTTATCATAAGGTAAAACAATATAACAGCTCGCATTTTACGTATCGGAGGATTGTGAAATATTTATATTTAATTCCCTAAGGGGTGGATCATACTCACATTTTGATATGTTGTTTATGGAGATGTGAGACATGTCCATAATTTTTACCAATTTTATTTGTGACCATTTGGCCCTTATTAGTTTTGTACAGGGAATAAGTTTTGATTAAGATCGAATTAGGTGTTGAGGTCGAATTCGTTAGAAAGGAAACGGTGTTACCAATTCCATAGAGTGGTCACATGTAACAACCCGGAAATGCGAGCCAGTTTAAAATTTTTATTTTGGCAATTTTAGCGAATTTTGATTATTTAAAATGAATTATTTTAAATAATATCGAAGAGAAATTTATTTTGAATATAATTCGAACGTATATATTATATACGCCGTCGTTAGAATATAAATAATTATATATAATTATAAAAGGAATTGGAAATGGCGCGGTAGTTCGATAATTCGATTTCAAACTTCAATTGAACATACCGGGTGCAAAACAATCCGGATTTTAGTGAAACCAAAAACGTTAGGATCTAATTGGGAATATCTTTCCAACGAATCCGAAAAATTGGAATTTCATAGCGGGAATCAAAAGATATGTCCAGTTGAAAATTCTGAATAGTCGCTATGGAATTCAGGCCCTTAAAAATGGACATTTTGCAAACGACCTCGGATTTCGACGAAACCACTTTTGTTGGGTCCGTGATGTCAAATTATTGCTAGATTCCAAATTTCATAATTTTTCGAATTAATATGTGAGCGTGGCAAAGGAAAACGCGTTTGACCAGTTTCAGTTGATTTTAATCGACTGGAAAATGGCCATTTTTCCAACGGTCTCAGAATTCGACGAAACTAGTTTTGTTAGGACCGTATCGTCAATACGAAGCTAGAAAATATTTTTCGGGAATTTTTCGAGTTAGTATGTGACCCTGGTAAATTGAAATGCGCGTTTAAATTCAATATATAGAGTTATATGTTGATTTTAATGAAAACTGATCGAAACGATCGAATCAACCTACGATACATATCCCATTGTGTTCGGAATGGGGGTAAAACGCTATGGACGACAGGCGGTGGACCTCGTTTAGAGGTCGTAAGTAAAAGTCAAATTTTTTGCAAAATAAAATAATTAAATAAATAAAACTCTCTCTCTCTCCTACCCCCTATTCTCTTCTCAAGCCCCCCCACCCCACGTTCATTTTTCCAAATTGATTTACAAAAAAAAAATGGAGAGAGAAGGGTGGATCGCCACCGTCGCCCCCCCTTTGTTGGACGCCGCCGCCCCCAGGTGGGGCGCCACCACCTGCCACCCCCTCTCGCGTCGCCCTCTCCTTCCCTTCGTTCTTCAACTGACCGCGCCGCCCAAACCACCCTCTCCCTAAAATCCGAACCCGTTCCACCCCCCTCCGCAACCCACCGCCGCCCTGCCTCCTTCCACTCACCTGCGACACACCCTCCCTCTCTCCTCGCTCTCGCTCCCCTCCTAATGTCTACCGCGGACCCCAAAACCACCCCCTACTGACGCAACACCCTCCTCTCCCTTCAGTGATGCGCCTCAGAGCCTCTTCCCCCACCTGCTGTGCTGAAAAAAAAAACAGTAAGTGATAATTTAATTTATTTACTTATTTCCGATATGATAGCTTTGCAAATGAAAAGGAAAATCAGTTTTGTTTCTATAGAAGAGTATAGAAAAGATTTGATTTTTCGAATAGAAAAGATTTGATTTTTTTTTTCTTTTTCCGAATAGAAAAGATTGGATTTTTAAATTAGTTAAGTTAGGATTTTTAAAATAGGAAGGGCAGGGTCTTTAAAATAAAAATAGCAATATGAATTAGCATTTATAAAAGCTGAAAATAAAGTATATATAAAGATTTGATTTTTTAAAATTGAAAAGATTGTATTTTTATTTATAAAAATAAGATTTTTATATAAAGAAGAGGTAGAAAAGATTTTTATTCAATTAAAAATATGATTTTTATATTTTTAAAGTATTAAAAATATAGTCTTTACTATATATAGATGATGTGAAAATATGATTTTTGTTTATGTAGAGAATTAAAAATATAATCTTTACATGATAGGAATATTAGAAATATCATCTTTATATGTGTAGCAAAATAAAAGTGTGATTTTTATGATGATATATTTGAAAAGGCGAGATTTTTATATATTGAATAGCAAAGTAAAAATTCGATTTTTATATATTGAATAGCGAAGTAAAAATTCGATTTTTATATATTGAATAGGAAAGTAAAAATTCGATTTTTATATATTGAATAGCGAAGTAAAAATTCGATTTTTATATATGGGATAGAGGAATAAAAATGTGATTTTTATATATATAGTAAATACGGGCAACGAAGGGGATAAAAAGGCGAGAACGATGAAGATTTCTATCAATGAAGAGTCGTGGTATTGGATAGCTATCGGTGAGAACTTCTCACCTTTCAAAATTTCTTTTTCTAGTTATATATATATACTAGGATGCAGACGGTGTTTACTAGCACCCGACACCCGTCATCCACAGACCATGGATGGCTTGTTTGTTAAATTGTTTGGTTGTGTAGTTGGTTAGTTTATTTGGTTTGAATTGAATTGTTTGGTGAAATGGAATGGATTTGATTGATGTGTGAATGGCGTGGGCCTTCACTAGACCGGGGATAAGGCTAGGCCTCGTCCCGTTTCTAGTATCGTGTCGTTATGCCGCCGAAATTTTCTAAAATAAGTTAGAAAAATAAAGAAATCATTTTATTTAATAAATGAACTGAATAGAATATTTTCCTAGGTTGAATAAAATGTTTTATCGTTAAAAATATATTTTTTAACGTGAAAGTGAATAAATAAATATTCATTTACAAACCGGACGGTTTGTTTATGTACACCTATTTGAAGGACATTGAGTGGGTCGATAAATTTTACACATCGCCCAACTGCACAAATAAAATCCGTGTTTGTTGATTTGAAACCCCACACGGGTGTTGGGATGAAATTTGAAGTTCACTCATCCTGATTGATTAAATATGTCGATCGATGGATCGACAGGCTGTTATAAGCGTTAGATATCTATATTTGATGCTTATACAGTGTAGTGCACTTTGGTTGATGGTTGATTATTTTTCAATGCTATTATATACGTGTGATGTATGAAAATCCATATAATTAATATTATATGGTGATTGATTGGGCCTCATTCCAATTTAGAAAATGAAGAATAATATAAAATAAAGGTTCATGTGTTGACCGTACTCATCCGTTGAGATTAGTCATGTGTTGAACGAAATATTTTATATAATAAAATTTACATCTTTATTAATATAAAATAAAGGTTCATGTGTTGACCGTACTCATCCGTTGAGATTAGTCATGTGTTGAACGAAATATTTTAATAATAAAATATACATCTTTATCATATTTAAAATTAGAACTACTTCACGGTGGAGTCTAATTGAAAATCAAACGATAGATACCCAAATTTTATAAAATATTTTAAATAACAAAATAGCCACACATGGACAGTACTCATTCGTTGAGATTAGTCGTGTGTGGAGAAAAAAGGATAAATATTCATTTGTCGAATAGAATATTTGAAAATAGAATTATATGAAGCCGTGTTGATTAGATTGACGCCATTTTGACGTAAACGATATTTATATCGATTTTATTTATTTTAAAATGAATATTGAAAAGTGATTTCGAAATCGAATATTTTGAAATAAATTTGAATTGAATCGAATAGAAAATAAATTTGAATTAAATCGAATAGAAAATAAATTTGAATTGAATCGAATAGAAAACCAATTTGAATTGAATCGAATAGAAAACCAATTTGAATTAAATCGAATAGAAAACCAATTTGAATTAAATTGAATTGAAAACGAATTCGAATTGAATTGAAAACGAATTCGAATCGAATGGAAAACGAATTCGAATTGAATTGAAACCGAATTGAAATGTATTCAAATTGAATTGAAATTTGAGTTGAATAGAAATGAATTTTAAAACGAATTTATAAGAAAGAATTCAATTTTGATTTGAATTTGAAATAAAGGTTGAAATTGTTTTTGAAACGAATTCAAAACTATTTATAAAATTCGTTTTAAATAGTAATCGACGAAATATATATTATATATATAATATAATGGCCTGAATGGAACGCGCCGCGCCGCGGCAGTTCGTGAATTTCGACCATTTATTTCAAACGGACATTACGGGAGATCCGACCGTCGGATTCTCCTAAAACCGGAACCGTTGGGTTCGTATCGAAAAGAGCTTTCTAACGAATAATTAGAAATTTGAAATCTAACGTTGGATTTGGAGATACGTCCAAATCAAATTTGAAAAAGGTCGCTATAAGTGCAGTTCGATGGCCGTTGATGGAAATCGACTGTACGGGCCTTAATAAAATTATTAAAAATATCAATAATTTGTGTAAAATCATAAGAAATGATTTGGGAAAAATTAGGATGAAAAACTCCATATTTGAAAAGATAAAAATAGATTTTTATCGAAATGAACTAGTTTTGAACTAAAATTAAACCCGTTTATTTTCAAATAAATAAATTGGATTTGAAATGGGTTTTAAATAGAATTGATTTGTGGGTTTATCGTGAAGGGTGTTTTAAATGACGCTTGTTCTTTAACCCGATAATAAATAGAATGTGATTTGGGTTTGTCGTGAACTGTGTTTTAAATGACATTAGTTCTTTAACCCAGTAAAAGGAGTTTTAATGAATCTGCAATTAAATTGAAATGTGAATTGATAATTTCAATTATCAAATTTAGAAAGTGAGCGAGGATGGAGTATTACCAGTTTTGCTCCAAAGCGATAGTTAAATCTTTAATTAGATTTGAACGTGAAATGGTAATTAATTTTACCGATAACACTGTGGTGTTAAATATGGAGTATTACCAGTTTTGCTTCATGGGATGAATAGGTTGGGATTGGGAAATAAAATAAATAATTACTTCGGTGTGATTCGCTAATCTCAACTAGTTTGAAAAACCATAATTTGGTTTGAAATGACATCCCAAGGAAGATCAAAGAATAAATTTAAAGAATTTATCTTGCATAAAATTAATGGGAACCTTTCCCTGAGAATATGAATTGGAATGAGGCGTATGTTGTGTTTGTGTAACATTCGTTTTAATATACGCGGGTTGTTCGGAAAGTCCGGGTTTATACCCATTCTGAATAACCGATTCGACGATATGTCGAAGATGAAGATGGTGGTCGAAGACCGGAAGTTTTCACATCATTTGGATAATTACTGACGATCCTGATTGGGCTGTACACCTAAGAGGATGGAAATAGTTGGTGGTCGTCCAGACGTACTTGGAGATGGATGGATATGTGAGGAAAGTGCCTCCGGTTTCGTTCAGACCTAGAACGAACTTGTAAATGGATTGTGTGTCTGACATTGGGTTTTATTCTGTGTTGATTGATTTCTGTTAAATATATATCTGTTTGGCGGCGGAGAATTTATTCTCTTGCTTAACGCCCTTCTCTGAGACGTACGAGCTTAGAGGTTATATATCGATAGATATCAATCGCATGGCATGAATTGCCTGTGTGGCACGCTAAGATGCAATGATCAAGGCTTCTGTTGAAAAGCAAAGTCTTGTGGTTGGTGATCAAAGCACGACCTTTGTGGCGTAGCTTTGTGTATAACGTGAATTCGCGAGCCTCACACCTCGGTATGAGTCAAAAATGGGATAAGGACTGCAGGGAGAGCACGACGTTTCTTTCTAGCTTTGGTGGTGTCAGTGACTTTCCAGCCCTGACATTTATATACTTTTCACCTATGTGGTTGTTGGATGAGGCGCCTCGATTTTAGGTCTGTAAGGACCGGGAAACGTGTGTTCAGGAATTGCCAGTCCTCTAACGTAAGTGAGGACCGGCCCTGAAGCATCCAGGGGTTGCCCAGAGTGCGTAGCCCTGAGACATTTGCTAGAGTGTCTCGAACGCGGAGAGGAGCTTTCCCCTTGCCTCGACTCATGATGGAAATCCAATTTCCAATACGTGTATCGCGGTTTTAATTGTAGAACTAGTATGGCGACATGATACATGGTACCCATGCCGTCTATGATTTATATTTATGATTGAAATTGTTTTGACACTATACAATTATTATAGTATCAAATGATTTGTTTTAAACGTACCAAGCATGTTTGGCTATTATAAGGGAAAACCCTATCCTCCGGCTTGCGTTGCATTGTGTGATGGGACCTGGGTCTTATAATAGCTTCATTTTTCGAAAAAGCATTGCGTTGTTTATCCTATGCACTGGTATTCTTGGGAGGAAAATCGTTCCGTGTTATACGGCATGGTCCCTTGAATTACTCTCTTTTAAAGTAAAATTCTAAATAACTGTTTTAGTTCTCACACCAGTCACATGACTGACCTGGAGTTTATTGTTTTAACCTAAACTCTGGGTGCCCCTATTTTCCGCACGGGCAGCTAGTAGTTTTGGTTTTGTAGATTTATATTCATAGGATCCTGGTTTACAGCTGGAATGATATCCAGAAAGCTCTGTATCCGTATATCACCTTCAGTTGTGCTTTGTATTATTTTCCGCTGCTATGTAATTTATTGTAATCTCTGATATTTATTGAATGTATATTTATTCATACTCTGTATATTCTTGTATCTGATGGAATTGTTGTAATAACAATGAAATGTTCTCCCGTCTGCGTTCATTTGTGTGTTGTTCTCAAAGTATCCGCTCTTTCCTTCATGGGAAAGTTACGGGTCCTTACATCACATTAAGAAGTTTTTTCAGCGGTTTGGGAGTAATCATTGTTTTAGTGCAACACATTTTTTGTACAGGTTTAGTAAGCCATTGATTGGTTGATTTGGAGTGGCCCATTAGTGGGCCCATGGAAGGTTATAAATAGGGGGTTAGAGGCATGGAGAATAGTTTACTTTCTTCATTCTCTCATTTGGTTGATCTCGTGATCCTCCTTACTCAATCAAATACACCTTTCCACCATTAAAATTTTAGATCAACATGTGAACATTCAAGATTAACATCAAACAAAGCTAGATCTACATCAAGTGAAGAGAGATCGTATCAAATTGACGAGATTGATGTTCATTCTTCGCTGTCCGAATTGATATTGTAGTGATTTCAAGTTAATTCGAGGATTTGCTGAGTGATAAGCATCTCTCACACGGATTTAATCAAGTATACGGGTTATTTGATCTTATTTTCATCATTTTAAGTTGTTTTCACCAAGATCTACATCATGGTAAGTATATTTTCATTTGAATCAACATAGGATCTAATCTAGCAACTTAAAACCGGTAATTTCTAAGTTTATTCATATGTTTATGCAAATTAGATCCATTGTTTTTGTTTATTCATTGATTTACCACGATATGGTGTAATTAATATGATTACTGATGAATAATTGTCATTTTGATGTTGTTGATGATTTTATAAAGTATTGATTGTTGAATTGGATGAGTTGTTTGACTCGATGTTGTCGTTTGGTGATGATTTGGTCAAGATTGGAGCTATTTTGGTCAGATCTTGAGTCGGGTCATTTTTGGACAGGTTGCATGGCTTGTGCTCCAAGTAATGGAGTCGGGTCATTCGAACTGAAGCTTAGGTCATGGGGATTCAGGTCTTTTTGATTCGAGAAGCACATGGGTCGTTGGCATGATGAAGGTGGGTCGTTTGGGCTTAGGTCGCGACACATCAGGTGGCATGAAGATGGGTCAGTTCAAATGAGTGGCTTCGCGCCGGTTAGTGTGGACGACTTTAGGTCGTTGAACTTCAGAAGGAAGTGGGTCATCCTACGATGGTGAAAGTCAGGTCGTTAACGACTTGGGGGAGTCAGGTCGTTGGTACCTGGGGGAGTCAGGTCGTTGGGTACCTGGAAGGGTCAGGTCATTGGATGGTCTGAACAACCTAGTGATGGGTCGGTTTCTGGGATGGGTGACCAGACTGATATGGACCGTAATTGATGTTATTTTGGTTCAGTGACGAATGTGACTTCAAAGTGAATTCAAGGAGGAATGTTCGAAGTGTTGTGATGTGTTTGTTGATCGTCGAAATGCAATGAATGTGAAGACAACTCAAGGTGGTGAGTTCATGGATAATGGTTGCTCGAGAAGTGGCTTGAGCTTACTAATAGTCATTAGGGTGGATGGTTAGAGATTTAGAAGGCCGAGAAATTATCATTGTCATAGGTTCTAGCGGACTCAAAGAAGGAGTACAACGGGGCACCCAAAGACTAGAAGTGGCTGGTCGAGTAACTGGGCAGTCATGATGGCCCTATTTGTCGAGAATGGAAAATGACGAACATACGAGTCATGATGGGGTTTGGACTTTTACTAGAAACGAGGTTTACCATTTGCCCTTGACGTATGGTAAGGTTGATCGTCATACGATTAATGATGGTTTCAAAGAAGAATTGGCGGTGATAGCTAGAGTCATAAATGATGATTGTTTTGCTTGTATCATCTTGTGTAGATTGCTCGATGTCGAAGGAGATATCCCTTTCGTGCTTGTATGATAGTGGTTTAGTCCTCAAAGGCTTGTGCTTGGGAGATGTCAATGTCGATTAGAATGGTCTATGCTTGATAACTGGTTGCCGTAAATGTACTATTATTTCTAAATGCTTGTTGTAAAGGCTATCATTGTCGGATGTGGGGAAAATGGGTGTGGGTTCTTCTCTGCTAGTGATGGTAGATTAGTTGATTAATATGCCTATTCTCATGTACTTTACTGATGATGTTAGATAGTTGTTTTATCTCTCATTAAGACTGTTGTCTGACTCAAGGTTTTACGTTTCCCTTTTATTACCTTGGGTTGTTCATCCATGTATTGGATGGCAGACTGAGTAGTAGGTAATAGGTAGCAGATCTTAATGAATGATGTAGCAGATCAATGACGAGCTGAAGGCTTACATACTAGTTTCTTACTATACATATCATGTTGTTTTACGCTATTTGATGTACTCTTTGAGTGTTGTAGTGTAACGATTAGGATTTTGCCCGGACCTAATCGATCGCAAAATCGACTAAGACCGTTCAAAAACTCGAATACGCTAGCTTTGGGCATACAACACATCAGAACAAATAACTGAAAACTTTTATTACATCATAATAATGCAACATCAGAGTACAAAATATCAGAGTACATCGAATATAATAATACAATAGTGGAAGATAAATTTACAATGAAATTTAAGACAGTGCAACGGAACTAATAATCTGATACAGCGGAAGTCTATCTATGATCTGGACATAGCTTTAAACTTCGATCCAGTATCCTGCCCATTATATCTGAAAAATAAGCTATTGGAATGCTCATGTGGAAAAGAGGGCACCCGAGTTTGCAAAGTGAAACAAACTACAAGTCAGTCATAGGACTGGTATGAGAAATCCTTCCTAACTTATCTAAAAATATGGCTAATCACAGGACCACGCCGATAACGCGGAACGGGTTAACTCCATTAGATTGCTAGTGCATGAAATAAAGTAAATCGTTAAACAACGCAATGCATTTTAGAAAAATGAAACCATTATAAGACTCAAGTCCCATCACACAATGCAACGCAAACCGGAGGATAGAGTTTTACCTTATAATGGTCAAAAATGTTTGATACGATAAAACATATTTGATATTATTATTAGTGTATGTATGTTTCAAAAACATTTCAATCATAATGTATCAATCATAGACGGCATAGCTACCATATACTATGTCGCCAAACTAGTTTTACATTCAAAACCGTACGGTGTCATATTGGAAGTTGGGTTTCCATCATGAGTCAAGGCTAGGGACGATCTCCTTACCAATTCGAGACACTCTAGCAATGTCTCAGGACTCGGACGCTGACGAGCCCTTGGATCCTCCAAGGCCGGTCCACAAATACTTTAGCGGATTAGTTATGCCTGAACACACGTTTCCTGGTCCTATTGAACCTATCAATTGGTCACTATTGACCAAAATAACCAAGGCCTTGTAATCCATCATCCACATAAGTATAAATGTCAGAGCTTGTAAACGATGACACCACTCCTAGCTAGAAAGAAATACATGCACTCCTTGGGTCCCTTTTCCCGTTTCTGACTCTTACCAGGGTGTGAGGCTCGCGAAGTTACGCTATACATAATGCTACGCCTAAACAGGCCGTGCTTCGATCATCAACCACAAGGCTCTGCTTTTCAACAAAAGCCTCGATAATTTGCATCTTGGCATGCCACATTGGCAATCCACGCCATGCGTTCAATAACTACCAATATATACCCTCTGAGCTTGTGCATATCAGATAAGGGTGTTAAGCAAGAGAATAAATTCTCCACCACCAAACAGATATGTATTAAATAGAAATCAATTTACATGGAATGAAATCCAATGTCAGACACACATCCATTTACAAGTCCGTTCTGGGTCTGAACGAAACCGGAGACACCTTATTCCTCATCCCGTATGTCCAATACAGAAGAGAGGTTCTCGCATATCTGGATAATCAACAAGTACATCCGGACAACTACCACTTTAACCCTTTACTGGGAGCTACCCAATGTCGGGCATCAGTAGTCATCCATTTGATGTGAAGATCGCCAGATTTCAATCACCATCTTCAATTTCTTCGACTTTAATCGTCGTGGTAATTATTCAGAATGGGTTAAACCCGGTCTTTTCGAATAATTCGCTATTTTATAATCAAAAATCAAGTGCTATAAAGACACATCATACGCCTCCTTCCAATTCAGAATATTCTTTTAATAAAATATTCATATTAAAAGGGAAAGATTCCCATTAATTTTATCAAAGATAATTTCTTTTAAATTTATTCTTTAATCTTCTTTTTAAAGATTCCTTAAAACTCCAATTTAATTTTAATATCAAAAATCATTACTTTGTGATTATTCAATTTTAAGAAATCAATCTTGTATTTAACTGGGTTAAAGAACCAATGTCATTTAAAACACAGTTCACGATAAACCCAAAATCAACTTCCATTAAGTATGTAATTTCCACAGAAATCAAATCAATATTTAATCGATATAAATTTCCGTATCAAACTAATAATATAAACGGAATAACGGCAAAGCCTTTTAAATTCCGTATTTAGTAACAGTCTTCTTTTACAGCAGCCTATCTCGATTATTATCAAATCGAATTTCCACTCAAATCCAATTTAATATATTATATTGGAAAACTTGACTTTGGAAAATTTATTTTTTTAAATCTTAATAAAAAGATTTATAAATTCTAAATTATATTTTCACTGTTAATTGGGTTTAAGAACAAATGTTGTCTAAAACACAGTTCACAATAAACCCAATTCACATATCATTTTGTTCCCATTACTAAATATAATTGAAAACTCTAATAATCTTAATTAAAAGATTTATTCTTTTCATACGGGATTTAAGAACAGTGTTATTTAAGACATCATCCACGACAACCCAAAATCCAATTGTTTTATTTAGTTCCAAATAAATATTAATTACTTGGAAGACTTCATTAAATCTTAATTTAAAAGATTTATTCTAGTTAATAACTAGTTCATTTCGATAAAAATATTTTTTTATCTTTTGTCCATCTAAAAAAGGACATCGAAATCATCATTTTATTCTTCGTTGACTATTATTTTAAAATATTCGTTATTTAAAATATCCTTTATATAAGAAGATTCTTCATGTAAAAATATTCTTTATATTACAATATTCTTTATATTAAAGTATTCTTCATATTACAATGTTCTTTTTTTTAAATATTCTTTATATTACAATGTTCTTTATTTTTAAATATTCTTGATTCAAAAGATATTCTGAATCGGAATGCGACTCAATCAATTACCATATAATTTCGGTTATATGGATTTCATACATCGCATGAATATAACAATAATGATAAATAATCGTTAAACAATCAATTCACATCCAGAGTGAAATCTACAACTGTGTGAGCATTAAAATGAATAAATAACGCTCATCGCAGCCAGCTAATCCATCGACTGACATACAACTAAATATTGGGACTAGTGTATGCCAAATATCATCCCAATACCCGTGTGGGGTTTTCAAACACCAACAGTTCATCTAAATAAATCATTGGTTAATGAATCTAAACAATTTTAATTCTGCTAATATGTTGATGATAATGAACAAAACATGTTATTATATTCCTAATGCCAAATAAAAATGGATTTTACTCGTACAATTTCCCTATGCCTTTCTAATGTCTAATAAAATGTAATTTATTTACATGACATTATTGCTGATGACAAATGAAAAGATAATTTTCATTTTCCTTTATTTGTATGCAATTTCTATTTTAAACTTTAACAAATAAAAAGAAATATTTTATTTGTATAGGGTTTCAATGTCTGACCTGACACATAAAAATGTTTATTTTATATTGCATACAAATTCTTATGTATACATTAACACATTAAAATGTCACTTTAACTTACATACAAATTCTAATGTATGTTGTGACAATACAAATGATTCTTTATTTAACATACAAATTCTAATGTATGTTTTGCAAATAAAGATGATTCTTATATTTGGATACAAATTATATTTCAACCAAATGTATAAAAAGTGATACATCCATTTGTTGACGATTCTATTTTAACATGAATATTTTGTTGTTGTAACACAAACCTATTAACAAAAATTCTATTTGTGTTTAACTCTTTTATTTTACCAAAAATGTAATTTTTGTTTTCAACCATCTTATTTTGACAAAATGTACATTTTTGTTTCAACTAATATATTTTGGCCAAAAATGTTCTTTTCATCTCAGCAACTTGGTTTCAACAAATATAATGTATTTGTTTCAACCAATCTTTTTTTTTTTGACAAAAATGTATATTTTGAGAAAAATGTATATTTCTAATTCAACTATTCTAATTTGTCAAAAATGTTCATTTTTGTTTCAACAATTCTAATTTGACCAAAAATGCCAATTTTGTTTCAACTATTACATTTTGACAAAAGTGACAAATTTGGTTTCAACTATTATAATTCGACAAAAGTGACAAATTTGTTTTCAACTTTTAAAATGGTATTTTTGGTTATAACTCAAATCTCCTTAATAGAAATGTTATTTTTATTTTTTTAATGTTGTCTAATTAATAAAGATGTAATTTTTTGGTTGTTCAATCTTTTATTGCAACCAAAATAGACAATAAAAACATATCTTTCTATGTTACTGTAATGACCCGTACTTTCATGGGGTAATAATTAATTTATTTAATTTTTATCCAATTATATTTAAATATATTTATATATTTAAATGGTTCATCCAGAGCTTTAAAAATAAGCCACTTTTGCAAACGAAGTCGGAATTCGACGAAACTAATTTTGTTGGATTCGTAATGTCAAATAGTTGTTAGATTTCCAGTTTCGTGATTTTTAGAGTCATTGTGTGGCCGTACGGATTTTTTGAGTGAGAAACAGTCAGTATTTTGACGGTTAAAAATACGCTGTGTGAGCATACGAAGTCGGAATTCGACGAAACCAGTTTCGTTGGGACCGTAATGTCGAACTGTAGCTGCATGTCCAGTTTGGTGATTTTTGGGTATCGTGTGCGATGGCAGGGATTTTTAAACACGAAGTAACGATGGAGAATATACTGGGAATATTCCTTCTTCAAAATATCTAGATATTTATCCCCTTATAAATATAATCCCTACCCTCCTTAACCTAATTCACTCCTGAGAAACAACCGGCCGCCACGAGAAAACATCTCAGCCAAGCTTTCGATCTTCAAAAATTCAATTTAAAATCAAGGGAAAATCCTAAAATCACGAGATCAGTTTATATGGAATTCCCTTGTAATTCGCTTCGATTTCATGTCCGTTTGGAGGGATGCGGTGCTAGTCTTCGACGATCGAAATTCAACTGTGATACTTAGGGTTCGAATTCGCGAGGGATAGAAGCTGAAGTTCACGATCTCGTTGTAGATTCTGGACCGAGGAAGGGGAACCGCACTTGCGTGCCAAGTTTTGGGAGGATTCGAGAGGAAAAGTGATGCACTGGTTCACGGTTGCAGTTGGGAATCGCGATTCCTTTCTAGATGTCGAGTGGTATGGGTTTTTGATGGTGATCTGTTAGGTGTTTTTGATTTATTGTTGATGGGTATTACAGTCACGTTTGTTGGTTTGAAGGGTTCGATAACCATGTCTGGAGGTAGCAGGAATTGTTTGTTGAGGAAGAAACTGTGTATCGTGGAAAGATGCTGCTCGTACACAAATCAGAGAGCAGTTCGAAGTCAACGTGGTTGGTATGAGTTGATGCCGAATTTGGTTGAGGAGTTCTCGATGGTTTCGGGTGTGGATTCAGCGTTGAAATGGGATCGAAGAAATCGAGATGGCAGGAGCAAACATACGGCAGTTTTGTTGTTGGGGAAGACAGGCGTGACTTAGCATGAAGGCTTGTAGTTTCAAAACAAAGTTAGGGAAGAAATGTAGTGAAAAGGGTGGCGGTTTCATGAGATTGGAAAGGAGAATGGAGAGGGAGCTCTGTTCGAAGTTTTTCTGGAATCATGATATGTGCGTTGGGGAAGACCCGTAGTGGTTAGCAGATCTTTGGAATGAGAATTGGGCGGAGTGTGATTGAATCAAACAACATCAGATCCGATAGGATCATAGGAAAAGACGCTACAACAAGGAATTGGAACGGGAATGATTCGGAGCTTATCTGGATTTACGACAGAGTAAAACGAATGAAATAAATCAAGAACCGTTAATCGTTATTTAACGAAAAATGCCAATGTGAGTAAATCTCACTAACTCTAAACAGTTTATAATTTCATGTTGTATTTTTAGAACTGTTAGATATTGGTTGATTTACTGTATGTTGACTGTTTGATTGAACTGCTAGTCAGTTAGTTAAATTTTCTATATTGATTCTGTTTAACAGAATATATCATATAGAACTGGAAAGTGATGTTATCTATATTGTTTAACATCTGTGATGCAGGGAGACAGGTTGGAGGAATCCAACTGGATTCCTCAACATTTATTTTACTGTTTTCATATATTGTGATATATGATGGGTTATATAATCTGTTATGGATTATGTGTGTTGGAATGATGTTGATCATTGTTATTCGATATTGTAAATATCATAAAAGACCCTGGGATGTAAAAAGAAGTATTTCAATGTATATTGAAATAAAGGAATTTTATAAAATCACAGGATTTTATAAAAGGAATTATTTATAAAACGAACACGGTTTTATAAAAGGGATATTTATTTAGAAAATAAATAGAAGTTATAAATAGGAAATATTTGTAACGGTAAATAGAAGTTATAAATAGGAAATATTTGTAACGGTAAATAGAAGTTATAAATAGGAAATATTTGTAACGGTAAATAGAAGTTATAAATAGGAAATATTTGTAACGGTAAATAGAATTTATAAATAGGATATATTTGTAACGGTAAGTAAACGTTATAAAAAGGAAATAGTTGTAACGGAAACGTAGTTTAGTAAAAAGGAGATAATCGATGTTAGTTAATCGATTAGTGTTAATGTAAAAGGAGATAATCGATGTTAGTTAATCGATTAGTGTTAAAGTAAAAAGAGTCAATCGAATATAGTTTATTCGAAGAAAGCAAATGAGTTAAATCGAATATAGTTATTCGAATAGAAGAAAAAGAGTCAATCGAATATAGTTTATTCGAAGAAGCAAATGAGTTAAATCGAATATAGTTATTCGAATAGAAGAAAAAGAGTCAATCGAATATAGTTTATTCGAAGAAACAAATGAGTTAAATCGAATATAGTTATTCGAATAGAAGAAAAAGAGTCAATCGAATATAGTTTATTCGAAGAAACAAATGAGTTAAATCGAATATAGTTATTCGAATAGAAGAAAAGGAGTAATCGAATATAGTTTATTCGAAGAAAGCAATAGGAGTTTTCGAATATAGTTTATTCGAAAGGAGTTAATTGAAATGAGTAAATCAATAGTGTTAGTCAAATATGAGTAAATCAATAGTGTTAGTCTAATAGAGTTAATTGATAAGAGTCAATCGAATATAGTTATTCGAACGAGAGTTAAGTAAGGAAGTCAGTAAAATGAATAAAGTGAACTTTGCTAATTTCAAAGTTAGAAATGTTGTTCAGTTAAGGTCTGAGAGGTAGTTCTACCCCAACTTGATTGGCTTCGTTTTAACTAAGGAATAGTTAAGGCTCGGCAGTAAAGGAAATGGTTAAAGTTGGCATCGCGATGGTTTGTTTAAACATCGGCCTAAGTCTAATGAAGAAGCTTTGGAAATGTTTTCCAAATAAGAAACCAGAAATGTTTTCTAATAAAGAAAACGAGAAATGGAAATGTTTTCCATTGTTAATAAAGTATATTTTTCCCAATTTAGAAAATAAGAAATATTGAATATAGGGAAATAGGAGATAAGTAAATTAATGAACTAAAGAGATGAATGTTGAATGATGTTTGATCGATATAATTTCCATTTGGAAATAATATCATTGTTTGCACACCTATTTTTATTCGATAGTTAAATCACAGACTATCGAAGTTTTGACCATTTTAACGTTGTTAATATGGAGAGACCGGTTGGATTATTATCCAAAGAACCACTCTGTATTGGCATAAGCGTTGCGAATCATATATGCCGAAGGAAATTGAAGACGGAGTTATGCAAGGGCTATCCTGTTTACAGAATAGTGCCTTCGGATCATCCTGTTCCTGGGTGACTTGTATGGACGGATGTCTGACAGAGTATGTCCAGACGATCACGTATATTGATTTCTCCAACTGTACCAAGAGTGGAAGCGGAGAAGGAAACTTCTTTTAGCTAACACATAATGTATTGTGGAGGACGCCAATCGGTGATTTGATGGATTTGACAATGTGGCATTCAAAGTGAATCTGATGTGATGTAAAAGCGTAGCTTCTAGCCTCATCATCCGGTAAATGACAGAAATCGGGCAGGCAGCATGGCTAAGTCGGTCGCACCGAAGTAGGGTGTATAATCACCTGATCTAGAGTTTCATTTACTTCTAAAAATCTATTGTTGATGCTGTCCCATTCGGGAAACGGTTGCTGATCCCAACTGTTGGTGATATACATTCGATACACTCAAGCGAAATGAGTGGTCGGTCATGTGTGGCCGGGTTGCAAGATGTTCTTGTTGAACCCAGTGTATTCCTCTCTAGAGGTACACAAGCGGAAGGTGATTCCATACCTTGTCATAGTTGGAAATCCATTACCCAATACGTGCTTGCGGTTTTGAGTTGTATACTATATATGTAGAACGTGAGATGGAAGCGTTTCTACTAGATGATTATATATATACTGTGGTTGATAGACATTATTATAATATCAAAAGGTTTTTGATATAAAAGATATTTTGGATTCTCATAAGGGAAAAACCCGTTCCGTTATGCGGCGTGGTCTTATGAGATATCATATACCTGTTCAACTGTTTTTAACTGTTTTACTCACACCAGTCCCATGACTGACCCGGAGTTTACTTTGTTGTTTTCCCTAAACTCTTGGGTGCCTAAATTTGTACGGGCAGTCAAGTAGTCGGGATTTTACAGATACACATGAAGAGCTGGAGCAGGAGGCTTCAGGATGTTATAGCTATAGTTATTTCCGCTGTGTTGTAAGTGCTGTACTTTGATAATGATATGTATATGCAAGTACTGATTTGTATTTCAAAGTTATGTTATGAATTATATGTTATTCGTTCCGCTGTGAGATTCGTGTTACTCTGATGTTGTGTTCTTCTTCTTCTTCTATTCTATTTTTCTATCTTATCTTTCCTCACCCTCTAATTTCTTTCACTAATTACCAGGATTTTTCAGTGTTTTGGTTATCGACATCGAGCTTATATCGATAACCAAAGTCGCCGAAAATCCGGGTCGTTACAGTTGGTATCAGAGCTTAAGTTAAGAATTACTTGGCTCTGTGGCGTGACTCGGTAGAGATAGGGTTAGTAATACCCTAGATTGAGTTTGAGTGTATACATACGAGTGGACGTATTTGTTATTGATATAAAAAATTTGTTTTATATTATGGAGATCCATTGGTTGAGTTGTTTGTGAATTCTGGTCGATCAGTTTGATCCACTGTATCGGTAGGAGTTACTAAACACTTGAATACGATGAACCGTCATGGTATGTTTTGAAAGAGGGTAAACGAAATAGTTTAGCCAACGTATATTTTGAATATATTGATATATTGGTTGTGATTATAATCGAGTAAGATTATAAATTACATGGTTATGTAAATAACCCATCAGAATTCATATAAGTGAAATACGTGAAATCAGATGAGTTAAATCTGAAATTAAAACCAGAAATTTGAGGTTAAAACTCTGGAAAAATGGATAAGTGTTTGTAAACGGATTTGAAATAAAAATAAGGAAAATTTAAGATACTGGGAGATTTTAAATTGTTTTGCAAGCAGTGTGAATTATATTTTGAAATGAATTTCAAAGTGGAAAAGGTTAAAAATGGTTTTATAGTATTGAACTCACTTCGATCACTGGAAAATAGATTCTGATGATGACGGCTGCATCATCAGTATTCATTTTCGAGTTGTAAGTGACGAATTACTACCAAAGATATTGTTTTGAATTTGTTTTGGGAAAGACAAGTTGTGTTGAATTTCAAAATGGGATTTAAAATATAGAATTTGAATATTTAAATAGGGTTGAAATATTAACTTGTTTTAAAAGAAATAAAACAAGTAGTTCCTTTATAAACGAAGTTTATAAATAGTTCTTTTATAAACAAATTTTATAAATGGAAGTGAAAAGAATTATCATTGGATAATTCAGAACAAAAATACAAGTATGGAATTGAAAGGAATTTTTTTTTTCCAAAGGTAGAGATATCGATTTCAAAAGGAATTGAAACCGAGACTTATTTAAAGGAATTTGAATAAAGGAAGTTCAAACATAGGATTTGAATATAGAAAATTCAAAGGGGATTTGGATAAAGAGAATTCAAATAGAAATTGAATATAGAAAATTCAAAGGGGATTTGGATAAAGAGAATTCAAATAGAAATTGAATATAGAAATTCAAAGGGAGTTTGAATATATGGAATTCAATGGAAGTGATATAGAATTTGAATATAGAAATTCAAATGGCGTTTGGATATAGAAAATATAAGAGATTTCAAATATAGGATTTGAATATCGAAAGTGAAATGAAATTTGAATGTAGAGGATTCAAATAGAAGTGAAAATGAAATTTGAATAAAGCAGATTCCAATAGAATTGAATTTGAAATTTGAATATAGAAGATTCAAATAGAGTTGAAATGAAATTCAAATATATAATTTGAATAAGGAAATTGAAACGAAATTCAAATATAGAAATTGAATAGAATTAACTAAGTCGAGAGGAATTAGTTAATCGAGTTTTGAAGTTGAAATTGAACTTTGAAAGTTGGATTGGATCTGTAAATGGATATTCGAAATCGAATATAGAACATAAAATTGAAATGGAATTCAATTAGTTGATAAACAAGTTAAACCTATATTTGAACACATATATTCAAATAAAAAGGTGAAATGGGCAAACCAGTAATTTGAAAATCACTTAACGAACTAAGTTAAAATGATTGGATTAAGTTGAAATGAATTAGAAATGTATAAATATACATGAGATATGTATGGATAAGGTATGAAGGTATATAAATAGAATGCTCGACGGAAAGGTATGTGTTTAATTCATATATGATATTTTATGCGCCGTATCGGCTAGCCGCTTGGCTTTTCTTTTTTCTTTAGATTGGAGAAGGCCTGTGTGGCAGTTTGGGGATTTTCCTGAAGCTCCCGGTACAAAGGAGGTTATGGCGAATTTTTCCGGGAATTTAAGGAGATAGAATATTTTTTAAGATAATTTGATAACTAGAAATCTATATATCAATATATATAGGAGTCGATAAGGAAACGAGCTTAGAAATAGAATAGTATAATCAAAAAGGAAGTCTAGGAATAAATCTCGTAAGAGTAGGAATAGAAAGAGGAAGTGTATATGTGTTTAAAAGTGAAGAAGTAGTTGTATGTTATTGATTGTTCGAGTAAGTAGTCATATCTGTTTGACGTTATAAATGTTATTCAGTCAAGGTCTGAGAGGTAGTTATACCCCAACTTGATTGATTTCATTATTAACAAATAAATAGTAAGATTTCAGGCTCGAAGATCAATGTTGAATAAGAGTTAGTTGAATATAGTATTTGGGTTGTCGTAACGATGTTTTACACAACATCCGTTTTAACCCAAATAAGTGTAAGCTTGGAAATAGAATAATAAATATTTCCTAAGTATAGAAATAAACGAGATCGGAAAAGAGATAAGTAATTGGAATATTTTCCAATTATAAATAGCATATATTTTCTAAAGTTTAGAAAATAAAGGAAGGCGATATTCGGAAATGTTTTCCAAATAACGTAAAAAGCCAATATGGTTATTGAAAATATTTGGTTAACAAATATTGATAAAGAAATAGAGAAGTGATTTAACTAATGGAATATTGATTATAGGCTCAGTTGAATTTCAAAAAGAAAAATTTGATTTTTGGAAAGAATAAACTGTATAAAGACTCCGAGGGAAAGACTGTTCGAATTAAAAACAAATTTAACAGAAATTTGTGAAAGAAAATTTGAATTAAAGTAAAGCCAGTAAAGTGGTAACTGAGTTTTGAATTAGAATGATATCAAGGCAAATTTGACTGTGAGATTCAAATGTGAAGTGTAATGTGATAATCAAGTTAAGAGTTGGGGATCAAGAACGAAACTTGAGTTGAAATGAAAATTTGGCTTGGTAAAAAAAAAGCGAATGGTTGTGTTGAGGATAAATTGATCAGAGTTTGGTTTGATTAATATTAGTATATGCTGAGTTGATAGCATATGGAAGTGATGGGGTTGATATGCCCGACAAAAAGGTACAAGTTTATATTCCTATTGGATATAAGATTTATGAGCCGAATTGGCAAGCCGCTTGGCTGTTTGATTCTCTTTTAGGATGGAGATGGCCCAGAGAGGCGAGTGGTGGTTTGACGTATTGACCAGTACAAAGGAGGTGCTGGCGAAATTTTCCGAAGAGTTAAGGCGTTAGAAAATTTTCAGGATTTTTGAAATTTTCGTTGATAAGAATTAACTAATAATTTAATCGAAATTAAATTGGTTCAGTTGAAACTGAAGTTAAGAAGTGAACAAATATGTTCGAACTAGTCGATAGGGTCGTCCTCTACCTTCTAGCAATTTCGAGGACGAAATTTTTTTAGTGGGGAAGAATGTAATGACCCGTACTTTCATGGGGTAATAATTAATTTATTTAATTTTTATCCAATTATATTTAAATATATTTATATATTTAAATGGTTCATCCAGAGCTTTAAAAATAAGCCACTTTTGCAAACGAAGTCGGAATTCGACGAAACTAATTTTGTTGGATTCGTAATGTCAAATAGTTGTTAGATTTCCAGTTTCGTGATTTTTAGAGTCATTGTGTGGCCGTACGGATTTTTTGAGTGAGAAACAGTCAGTATTTTGACGGTTAAAAATACGCTGTGTGAGCATACGAAGTCGGAATTCGACGAAACCAGTTTCGTTGGGACCGTAATGTCGAACTGTAGCTGCATGTCCAGTTTGGTGATTTTTGGGTATCGTGTGCGATGGCAGGGATTTTTAAACACGAAGTAACGATGGAGAATATACTGGGAATATTCCTTCTTCAAAATATCTAGATATTTATCCCCTTATAAATATAATCCCTACCCTCCTTAACCTAATTCACTCCTGAGAAACAACCGGCCGCCACGAGAAAACATCTCAGCCAAGCTTTCGATCTTCAAAAATTCAATTTAAAATCAAGGGAAAATCCTAAAATCACGAGATCAGTTTATATGGAATTCCCTTGTAATTCGCTTCGATTTCATGTCCGTTTGGAGGGATGCGGTGCTAGTCTTCGACGATCGAAATTCAACTGTGATACTTAGGGTTCGAATTCGCGAGGGATAGAAGCTGAAGTTCACGATCTCGTTGTAGATTCTGGACCGAGGAAGGGGAACCGCACTTGCGTGCCAAGTTTTGGGAGGATTCGAGAGGAAAAGTGATGCACTGGTTCACGGTTGCAGTTGGGAATCGCGATTCCTTTCTAGATGTCGAGTGGTATGGGTTTTTGATGGTGATCTGTTAGGTGTTTTTGATTTATTGTTGATGGGTATTACAGTCACGTTTGTTGGTTTGAAGGGTTCGATAACCATGTCTGGAGGTAGCAGGAATTGTTTGTTGAGGAAGAAACTGTGTATCGTGGAAAGATGCTGCTCGTACACAAATCAGAGAGCAGTTCGAAGTCAACGTGGTTGGTATGAGTTGATGCCGAATTTGGTTGAGGAGTTCTCGATGGTTTCGGGTGTGGATTCAGCGTTGAAATGGGATCGAAGAAATCGAGATGGCAGGAGCAAACATACGGCAGTTTTGTTGTTGTGGAAGACAGGCGTGACTTAGCATGAAGGCTTGTAGTTTCAAAACAAAGTTAGGGAAGAAATGTAGTGAAAAGGGTGGCGGTTTCATGAGATTGGAAAGGAGAATGGAGAGGGAGCTCTGTTCGAAGTTTTTCTGGAATCATGATATGTGCGTTGGGGAAGACCCGTAGTGGTTAGCAGATCTTTGGAATGAGAATTGGGCGGAGTGTGATTGAATCAAACAACATCAGATCCGATAGGATCATAGGAAAAGACGCTACAACAAGGAATTGGAACGGGAATGATTCGGAGCTTATCTGGATTTACGACAGAGTAAAACGAATGAAATAAATCAAGAACCGTTAATCGTTATTTAACGAAAAATGCCAATGTGAGTAAATCTCACTAACTCTAAACAGTTTATAATTTCATGTTGTATTTTTAGAACTGTTAGATATTGGTTGATTTACTGTATGTTGACTGTTTGATTGAACTGCTAGTCAGTTAGTTAAATTTTCTATATTGATTCTGTTTAACAGAATATATCATATAGAACTGAAAAGTGATGTTATCTATATTGTTTAACATCTGTGATGCAGGGAGACAGGTTGGAGGAATCCAACTGGATTCCTCAACATTTATTTTACTGTTTTCATATATTGTGATATATGATGGGTTATATAATCTGTTATGGATTATGTGTGTTGGAATGATGTTGATCATTGTTATTCGATATTGTAAATATCATAAAAGACCCTGGGATGTAAAAAGAAGTATTTCAATGTATATTGAAATAAAGGAATTTTATAAAATCACAGGATTTTATAAAAGGAATTATTTATAAAACGAACACGGTTTTATAAAAGGGATATTTATTTAGAAAATAAATAGAAGTTATAAATAGGAAATATTTGTAACGGTAAATAGAAGTTATAAATAGGAAATATTTGTAACGGTAAATAGAAGTTATAAATAGGAAATATTTGTAACGGTAAATAGAAGTTATAAATAGGAAATATTTGTAACGGTAAATAGAATTTATAAATAGGATATATTTGTAACGGTAAGTAAACGTTATAAAAAGGAAATAGTTGTAACGGAAACGTAGTTTAGTAAAAAGGAGATAATCGATGTTAGTTAATCGATTAGTGTTAATGTAAAAGGAGATAATCGATGTTAGTTAATCGATTAGTGTTAAAGTAAAAAGAGTCAATCGAATATAGTTTATTCGAAGAAAGCAAATGAGTTAAATCGAATATAGTTATTCGAATAGAAGAAAAAGAGTCAATCGAATATAGTTTATTCGAAGAAGCAAATGAGTTAAATCGAATATAGTTATTCGAATAAAAGAAAAAGAGTCAATCGAATATAGTTTATTCGAAGAAACAAATGAGTTAAATCGAATATAGTTATTCGAATAGAAGAAAAAGAGTCAATCGAATATAGTTTATTCGAAGAAACAAATGAGTTAAATCGAATATAGTTATTCGAATAGAAGAAAAGGAGTAATCGAATATAGTTTATTCGAAGAAAGCAATAGGAGTTTTCGAATATAGTTTATTCGAAAGGAGTTAATTGAAATGAGTAAATCAATAGTGTTAGTCAAATATGAGTAAATCAATAGTGTTAGTCTAATAGAGTTAATTGATAAGAGTCAATCGAATATAGTTATTCGAACGAGAGTTAAGTAAGGAAGTCAGTAAAAGGAATAAAGTGTACTTTGCTAATTTCAAAGTTAGAAATGTTGTTCAGTTAAGGTCTGAGAGGTAGTTCTACCCCAACTTGATTGGCTTCGTTTTAACTAAGGAATAGTTAAGGCTCGGCAGTAAAGGAAATGGTTAAAGTTGGCATTGCGATGGTTTGTTTAAACATCGGCCTAAGTCTAATGAAGAAGCTTTGGAAATGTTTTCCAAATAAGAAACCAGAAATGTTTTCTAATAAAGAAAACGAGAAATGGAAATGTTTTCCATTGTTAATAAAGTATATTTTTCCCAATTTAGAAAATAAGAAATATTGAATATAGGGAAATAGGAGATAAGTAAATTAATGAACTAAAGAGATGAATGTTGAATGATGTTTGATCGATATAATTTCCATTTGGAAATAATATCATTGTTTGCACACCTATTTTTATTCGATAGTTAAATCACAGACTATCGAAGTTTTGACCATTTTAACGTTGTTAATATGGAGAGACCGGTTGGATTATTATCCAAAGAACCACTCTGTATTGGCATAAGCGTTGCGAATCATATATGCCGAAGGAAATTGAAGACGGAGTTATGCAAGGGCTATCCTGTTTACAGAATAGTGCCTTCGGATCATCCTGTTCCTGGGTGACTTGTATGGACGGATGTCTGACAGAGTATGTCCAGACGATCACGTATATTGATTTCTCCAACTGTACCAAGAGTGGAAGCGGAGAAGGAAACTTCTTTTAGCTAACACATAATGTATTGTGGAGGACGCCAATCGGTGATTTGATGGATTTGACAATGTGGCATTCAAAGTGAATCTGATGTGATGTAAAAGCGTAGCTTCTAGCCTCATCATCCGGTAAATGACAGAAATCGGGCAGGCAGCATGGCTAAGTCGGTCGCACCGAAGTAGGGTGTATAATCACCTGATCTAGAGTTTCATTTACTTCTAAAAATCTATTGTTGATGCTGTCCCATTCGGGAAACGGTTGCTGATCCCAACTGTTGGTGATATACATTCGATACACTCAAGCGAAATGAGTGGTCGGTCATGTGTGGCCGGGTTGCAAGATGTTCTTGTTGAACCCAGTGTATTCCTCTCTAGAGGTACACAAGCGGAAGGTGATTCCATACCTTGTCATAGTTGGAAATCCATTACCCAATACGTGCTTGCGGTTTTGAGTTGTATACTATATATGTAGAACGTGAGATGGAAGCGTTTCTACTAGATGATTATATATATACTGTGGTTGATAGACATTATTATAATATCAAAAGGTTTTTGATATAAAAGATATTTTGGATTCTCATAAGGGAAAAACCCGTTCCGTTATGCGGCGTGGTCTTATGAGATATCATATACCTGTTCAACTGTTTTTAACTGTTTTACTCACACCAGTCCCATGACTGACCCGGAGTTTACTTTGTTGTTTTCCCTAAACTCTTGGGTGCCTAAATTTGTACGGGCAGTCAAGTAGTCGGGATTTTACAGATACACATGAAGAGCTGGAGCAGGAGGCTTCAGGATGTTATAGCTATAGTTATTTCCGCTGTGTTGTAAGTGCTGTACTTTGATAATGATATGTATATGCAAGTACTGATTTGTATTTCAAAGTTATGTTATGAATTATATATTATTCGTTCCGCTGTGAGATTCGTGTTACTCTGATGTTGTGTTCTTCTTCTTCTTCTATTCTATTTTTCTATCTTATCTTTCCTCACCCTCTAATTTCTTTCACTAATTACCAGGATTTTTCAGTGTTTTGGTTATCGACATCGAGCTTATATCGATAACCAAAGTCGCCGAAAATCCGGGTCGTTACAGTTACTCTTTTTTTCATAACTAAATGACAATAAAAATATATCTTTTCATTCTACTCTTTTTATTGCAACTAAATGACAAATAAAACATATCTTTTAATTCTACTTTTCTCATTGTGACTAAATGACAAATAAAACATATCTTTTAATTCTACTTTTTTTATCGTAACTAAAATGACAATAAAAACATATCTTTTAATTTTACTTTTTTTATTGTAACTAAATGACAAATAAAACATATCTCTTAATTCTACTTTTTTTTATTTTGTTGAACAAAGTGACAACAAAAATGAAAGCTTTTTATTATAATCTTTTTATTGAAACGAAGTGACAAATAAAAAAGCAATCTTTTTATTATAATCTTTTTAATTTAATGAAAACCAATTTTTGACAAAAACCATGTTTCATATAAACAATAAAAATGAATATTTTATTGCTAATCTAATTCTAAACAAACCATGTTTAATGTAAACAATAGAAATGAATATTTTTATTGCTAATCTAATTCAAGATAAAATGACATTTTTAATCCAATATGACATTTCTAAATAAATTGATATTTTTAATCCAATATGACATTTCTAAATAAAATGACATTTTCTAAGAAAAATGATATTTTTAATCTAATGTAACATTTCTAACAAAAATGATATTTTTAATCTAATGTAACATGGTTTCAACATATGATTATGTTCTAACTTCGCTAACATCATAACAATAATGTTTTAAACTAACAAAATCATATTTTTAATCCTATGATCAATTTTCTAATATCTCTAACATAATGATGATGATGTTTTAATCTAAAAAAATTATATTTTTAGCATATGACCAATTTTAACTAACAAAAATATAATTAACAAATGAATCTTTTGATTCTAAACTAAAATGTTAATGACAATGTTTTAATGAACAATATATATATATATTGATCCAATCATTCATCATAACCAAAATGAATCAATCAATCTAAATTTTATACGACGCATAAACGCGTTTTATACAGCGTTAATAGCACGATCACAATCAATTTAAATATATTGATATATATATATATATATATTATTTTAATTTTAAATCGAGAAATCTCACCATGATTTTAATTTTGTACAGTTCAGATTTGAATTTTTCCCAAATTTTGATTTGCTCCGCTTCAGTTCTGGTTTGTTTCATTGTGTAGATCTGGTCCACACGAGTCCAACGCAACGAAAATCATTCAATTCGTTTTTTGTTTGAGAGAGTTATAGAGTTTTAAACTTTAATTACAATTTTAAAATAATTAAAATGTAATTAATCTAATTAATCTCCCTCTTTACCTTTCTGGCCTCATCGTTTTAGCTTTAGGAAGAATAATACGTCGAACCCATTGTCTCGCGGTCTAGGGTTGAAAACCGCCGTGCCTACTCCTCATCGTCGGTCGATCAGAGACCAACATGAGATGGCCCTACCCCTATGCCGCCTTCACCTTCCACCTTGTCGAACTCGAGGGTCCTATCCACCTCGAAAAACTGCTCCGAAGGCGTCCACTTTGGGTCGGGAATTCACAAAATCCATCACTTTATAATCGATCTCAACCGTCTAGAATGTTAAACTCACTAAGATCTTCAGTTTTGTTTTTATAATTTCTGAAATGTTTGAATGGATTGTGAGATTTTTTGGAGGAAGGATTGGAGCAATTCTACACGTTGAACAGATGAGTGGTGGCTGAACGTACTAAAATGGATTTAGGCTTTGTGGATCCAAGGTTTATTTATATTATTTTATTATTTAACTTCTAGTTTGCAAATAAAACCCTGTTAATTTCTAATAGCTCCAAATTCACCCTAACTAATGTTGCTTCGAGCCAAATACCTCCCTTCCGGACCCAACGGACTAGGTCCCGTCAGCCTATTAAATTGTCTTAGACCTCTTTTCTTTAAATTAAAATATAAAACATTTAATTATTAAATTTGATCGTACATTTTAATTTATCGGGGCCACATACTGACTCCAAAAATTCCAGAAAAATAAACTATCTATGTTTTGATGATACGGTCCCAACAAAATTAATTTCGTCGAATTTGGAGACCGTTTGAAATATGGCCATTTTCTGGTTGATCCAAATTGACTAAAACAGACAAAACACGTTTTCTTCTGCCACGCTCATATATTAATTCTAAAAATTAAGAAAATTGGAATCTAGCAATAAATTGACACTCCGGAGCCAACAAAAGTGGTTTCGTCGAAAAAGGAGGTCGTTTGCGAAATGACTATTTTTAATATTAATATATATATATATTCCATAGCGACTATTCTAAATTTTAAACTGGGAATAACTTTTGATTCCCGTTATAAAATTTCAATTTTTCAGATTCGTTGGAAAGATATTTTTAAACAGATTTAAATATTTTTGGTTTTACCAAAATCCGATTTATTTTGAATCCTGTACATTTAGTCAAAGTTTAAATTCAAATTTTCAAACTATCGTGCTATTTCTAACTCCTTTATAGTCAAATAAAAAATATTCATTCTAACTTTGTTTTAAATAGATTTTTAATCATTATTATTTAATATTTAAAATCCATTAAAATTACTAAAATAAAAATTTTAAATTGGTTCCAAAATTCTAGTTTGTTACATGTAGTGAGGCCTTTCGTAAAAAGTTTAATAATGTAATCCAATGGTGTTATGGATATTCGTTGATGATATGGAAGTTTAAAATTGCGCAATTATGCTTCACTACTATTGCCTGTTGTATATGTTCTATTATATTTTATCGTTGAGCTATGAATTATACGATAGTTTCCGCTTGTGTTATCTTACTCTGATGATCGTCCACAACTGCCTGACACGTCTTTCAGCACATTATTTCCCTTATTAAGTGCAGGAGTTGTAGGGGTCGTTACATTTGGTATCAGAGCTCTGGTTATCGATTTTATTCAAAGTTCAAAGATGTAATTACGTATGAGAGACATATTTGTAGATTTATAATGGATGTGTACTATATAGTAGTGTATAATATAATAGCGTTTGAACTCCATTTGCGGTTTTTCTCATACATGGACTAGTCGTTCTATACTACAGATTAAGAATAAGTCGACGGCCATCGAGACTCGCTGCTAGGGAGGAGACTGTTTCTGTAGGGGTAATGGTAGTATACCAGACTACCCAGCTATGTTCGAGGCTATGATGGCATGCAATCGTGAGAAGGTTACCATCAGGAAACAACTGCGGTAGATGTAGGAGTTCAAGTGCAGGCTGATTTAATCGTGGACTTCACAAAGTTGTGCAAAGACTTCTCCACTTTAGGAGGGTAAAAGTTTAAAGGAACAGAGTCGGTTGAAGGAATTCAAGGATGGCTTGACACTTGTATTAGGATCTTTAGAGACTTGGGAATTAACAATGCTAATAAGAGTAATCTTGCATCGAGACAGCTGCAGGCCAGAGCTATGGACTGTTGGAACTCTGTCACTCTAGAGACTCTGGAAGATGAGATTTCATAGGAGCAATTCCAAGTCAAGTTTGAGATAAAGTTTATTACTACCATTCAGAAGTCTATTATGTTTAAGAGGTTTTTCGAGCTTAAGCAGAATGGTCGACCAATGCTTGAGTATGTTTCTGACTTTAAAGCTTTGTCAAAGTATGCTCGTTCATATGTTGAGACTCCTTATCAGAAGAACGAGATGTTTGTTATGGGTTTGGACAAATATCTTGGGAATCAGCTAGTTGATCATCTCAATGACATTTATGAGAAGATAGTTGATATGGCTTTGAGGCATGAAAGTCTATTTCCTAAGAAGGAGCCTGTTGTTGCAACTGAGGAAGAACTGAAACCATAGTAGGGTGGTATTAACAAAAAAAGGAAGCAACAACAGCAAAAAAGAAAAGATGGATAGAAAAAGCAGAAAGGTGAAGTGATTCGCTATAACTGCCAGCAGAAGGGTCATTTTTCTAAGGATTGTAAAATTTCGAAAGTTGAAAGGAAGTGTCACAACTGTGGCAGTCCTGGGCATCTCAAGAAGGACTGTCCAAAAACGGTAAAGGAAAAGCAGATTGTGAAGATGTATGCTTTAGAAGCTATGCCATCGTCTTCAAGGGGTCCTACTGTAAATAGAAGGTTGTCATCGTCCAAGGTACTCTTTCAGTTAAAGCATTTTAATTCGTGTGTTATTCGATACTGGAGCATCACATTCATTCATTTGTAATGAGCTTGTGTCGTTTCGGTTTGGAACCCAAGATTTGTGACAGGCCTTTGGTTGTGACTAATCCATTTGAGTGTTCGTCTAGCCTTTGTATGCTTTGTCGTGGTCTTATGTTATCGAGTTATGGTTTCTCCTTTGTGTGTGATTGCTTTGCTTTGAACTTCGCTGGATTTGGGATTATCTTGGATATGGACTGGCTCAAGAGGTATGCGGCGAGAGTAAATTGCGAGAAGCTTGAGGTGAGAGTCGGGGATGTGGAAGGGCGAAGGGTTTTGATTCGATGTAAGCTCGAAGATGGTGTCTTCATGAGATTTTTATATTTGCTTGTGATTCCATAGGAAAACTTGTCATCTATGCTGATCGCTAGTGAGTTTGAGGAAGTCTTTGACGAGGTCAAAGGGTTGTCGCCGCATCTTAAGGTTGGGTTCAGAATCGATTTGGTTGAGGGTGCTACACCTATCGTCACGCCTCTTAGGCGGATGGCGCTTAAGGAACACCAAGTGTTAGAGGTGCAAGTACGTGACCTTTTGGGAAAAGGATTCATTCAGAGAAGTGTACTGAATGGGGTGCACCAGTTATGTTTGCAACTAAGGAAGATGGATCTTTGAGATTGTGTGTTAATTATCGTGAGCTGAACGTGGTGACCAAAAAGAACAAGTATCTATTGCTAAGGATCGATGACTTTTTCTATCATCTTCATGAAGCTAAGATGTTTTCTCAGATGGATTTGGCAATGGGATTCCACCAGTTGAGGGTGGCAAAATGATAGTGTGCCGAAGACAACTTTTAGGACACCATCTAGTTTTTTTAATGGTTGGTGATGCCATTTGGGTTGACTAACGCACCAACATATTTCTTGGATCTTATGAATAGGGTTTTCGAAGATCAGTTGAACAAGTTCGTGCTTGTGTTCGTGGATGATATTCTGGTTTACTCCCGGAACGAGGAAGAACATAAGACGCATTTGCAAGTTGTTTTTGGAAATCTTGCGAATGCATCAGCTGAAGGCTAGGTTTTCGAAGTGGCACTTCCAGAAGAGTGAAGTAAGATTCTTAGGACATGTTATTTCTGGAAATGGAATAGTTTTTGGATCTAGATTAACCCTAGAGGGGGGTGAATAGGGTTTATTAAATTAATTCAAGATATTAAACAATATCGAACATAGATTGCAGCACAGATAATAACAAAGAATGTAAATACAGAAGTAAATAACACAGTTTTTGCCCAACTTCGACAAACCCTGTCTATTGCTGCATTCCCAAGATTTTTACTAGGTATTAAAATAGATTTTGCTTACAAAACCCTGTAAACTCGCAAACTCTGCTCCTGTTTTAATCGTACGCTCAAAATCCTAAACAGATCTTTATCCCTAAGATCATATTTTCCCCAGCTACAAACACGTAGCTAGTAAACCTAATTATTGCATACGTAAGAAAATTGCTAGTTAGAAAAATATAACTAGGTGACCTAGTTTTTACAGAAAAACTAGAAAACAAACAACGATTTTAAAACAAAAATTAAAACAAAACAAACCCCCCTTTTTCAAATTTAAAACTATAGGCCGACCCATTTCTTCATTTAACACTTTGGCTCTTCTTTGAGCTCCTATGTCGGCCGACTTCACCAAATTAGGGTTTTCGGTACTTCCCCAAATCGCAACTTCAATATCTTGTAAAAATGGTTTCTCTGATGATCGAATATGTAACACCCCATGAATTCTATAACGTTAAGCTTCACAAATTAAAGTATAATTAATTCTAAATGAAAGAATTAGGGAAATGGGTTACTCAATTGCGTTCGTTTCGGAATTCTGCTTGAGATATAGTCCGAGTTTGCGCAAATCGGACTCCGTATGAAGGAGTTATGGCCTTCGGAAGTTTCAGAATAAAATTTAAATTCAAATAGCTCAGTTTAAAATTCAAAATTCAAATTTCAGGTTCAAACTGGGCTGGGCGGGAAAACTCCCGCCGAGAGACCAGGTCGACCATAGGTGTAACAACCCGTATTTTCAATAACCTATTATAACATAAATCGAGGTAGAATTTAATTTATAAATCTGAATCAAGGGAAACAGGCTGTGCCATTGCGTTCGTCTCGGAAAAATACGCGAAATAGAGTTCGAGTTTTCGAAAATTGGAGTCCGTATGACCCGATTAAAGCCCAACGAAGTTTTCAGAAAATTTCAAAGTAAAAACAGATTTCAAATTCAAGTTTGAATTTGGAAATTAGGGCAGTTGGGCGCAGGCGGGAAATTTCGCGCCAGACCACCCATGTCGACAGCCCTGTCGACTGGGCAGTCGACATGGTTAGGCCCAAGTCGACAGCCTGTCGACTTGGGTGTCGACTTGGTTCAGCCGGGCAGTTTTGCCTGGTGCACCATTTTGGAGTTGTGTTGAGTTTGGGGGGCCAGATTCGGTTTTGAGGGCTGAGATTGGAATTAGGGTTTAATCCTAAGGCTAAAACTAATCCTAATCTCTATAAATAAGACCCTAGACCTAACCTAATCATCATTAATCAACCCTACAACTAAACTATGGCAAAATCATTCCTCTCATGGCCTCCACTCTCTTCATAAAATTCTAAGTTATTTCTATGAGATATTTTCCATGCATACAAGTGTTTTCAAGCTTGTATGAGTGTCATTAGCTTGCATTCAAGTCAAGTTTCCATATTTACATCATAAAGCAAGGGTTTTGATCATTTTGGCTCAAGGGTTTTTCTATTGGAGCTTGCATTTTGGGTTTATTTGATTGCATAAGGGCTTTGTCTCAATCTATATATATTTTTGTGTCTTCATAAGCATTGTAAGCCCTTTTCTACTTTCATATTTAAACTCTAAAGTTAAATGAATGATGCAAGTTTGGTTGATCATTATGATATGCAAGTTTGCCATGATATGCAAGTTTACTATGTCATGTTATGCAAGTTTGATATGTTATGATATGCAAGTTTGCCATGTTATGTTATGCAAGTTTGCCATGTTATGATATGCAAGTTGTCATGTTATGTATGCAAGTTTGGGTGGATCATTTTACTCATGTCATCATGTTATGCAAGCTTACCTTGAGTATATGAACATAAAGCTTCAAGCTTTATGCTAAAGGTTGCATTTTGGCAACATGTAAGTTATCATATCTCTTATGATAACTTGCATGTGAGGCTAAATGCGAACTTATGGCCATTTCTACATGTCATTTATCACCATGTATCACCAATATGCTAAGTTTGGTTTTATGCATGCTTTTGAGGCCTAAAAATGTAATATGCAAGTATATGAACATATGTACATTTCATATGCCACCATGTTAAACTTGTGGCTTCAACACCTTTATGTCATGATTATGCCAAGTTCCCTCTTTCTATCCTTTATGCGCTATTGCGATATGTAAGCGATGGGATTGCGTTTGGGGTTGGGTAAACTTAAAAGACATAAAAACATAAGATTGGGAATTTACCTATTAAGTTAGGTCTACCCATAGGGAATTTACCTATTAAGTTAGGTCTACCCAAATGCTTGAAAACTTGTAATATGTTTTGGAAACATAATGGAAATGACACTTAGAAAATATAAGTGTGACCAACTCGAGGTTGGGTTGAGTTTGTAGCGTAAACCTACCCGGAACCGACTGGCTTAACTAGTTGCTACAAACAATAGGACCCAATGTGAGAAGTTGGTCATGTTGTACCTTGAACCCGAGGTTAGACCAAGTTGTGGTATAAAGCTACCCGGAACCGACCGGCTTAACTATTAACCGAAACGAAATCTAATGTGAGAGGTTAAGGCACATTAATTAATTAATGCCTCATGGTTAGGGTTTAAGTCATGGTCCACTTAATACTTAATCAATGTGGGCTTGGTAGATTAATCAGGGTTAAGTCGTGAACTCATCGTTACACTTAACCAAGTTAATCCATGATTAGCAAGAGGGTTAAACCGTACTTAACCCACTATAAAATCCTAGCAACGGGGGTCCACTCCAGCAGTAATCCCAAGTTTGTATCATCATGACCCTAGGGACTAGGGTGGGGCACGATTACTGGACTTGAGGCAAGTGACCAAAAACGACGGCAGAGTGGTACGCCGGTGTAGTTCCGGACGGACTATGGTCGTGCACGTAGTCCGTAGCCGGAGAAAATCAAGCACGGGTACCAGTAGATCTAAACTGTGCACTTATGTTTATGGTGTCCAGGGGTTGACACCTTAGGGCTTGATACACCCGACGGGAGACCCAGCACAGTCTGACTACAATTATGTTTGGGCCGTATTGACGCCAACACGTGACGAGTTAGGCTTATAGGGAGCCGATCGACTAGACCGAGTAGTTGGACCTTGATCTAGGTCATCTCAAACTATTTGGGCCAATCTTGGGCCAAGGGATCAATTCTTGTTTTACTTGACATGTTAAAATGCTAGTACACCCGTGGTGCAGAACTTAACCTTGATTATGCGATGACACCTTTATCTACCTTGTTAGTTAATCATCATGCTAGTATGTTGTTATCCTTATGTTCATCCCTGCTTCTCATGCCAGTTAACTTTATCAGTTTACATTGATTGTAGTAGGGCTTACTCAGTCTTTTTGACTGACCTGTTTTTCTTTCACCTCTTTTCTTCCCTTCCCCCCCCCCCCTCCAGGTTCTCAGGGTGGGAATATTGGAGCTTAGCTTGGATTTCTGATCGCTTGCTTGTGGGATTTTAGCTCATGTACGGTCTTGACATGAAGCTAGCTATGATTATCACTTATTTTGGGGATAGTACTTATGTATTTCAGTTTTTCAGTGATGTTGTTTTTATCTAGACTTGTGTATTTGGAAAGTTGACATTATGTTGTACCAGACTTGTTTTGAAATAGTTTGAAATCTTCCGCTGTTTTACTTATCTTATTTACTCTGTTTACATATATACATATGTTCTTGTTCTGCCTTGATATATCATTATGCATGTTTACCCGGTACAAACGCCCCTCCAAAGTCAGAGTGCTTGCAAGAGCCACCCTGGCGGAGGTGGGGTGTTACATTTGGTATCAGAGCATATGGTTTACGAGAAGGAACAAAACGGTTTTTAAAACTTTTGGAAAACTATTTTCAAAACAAAGTATAAAGTATTTTCCAAAGAAAAGTCTAGTTTATTTTAAAGGCTATTCCCAAAAAAAAAAGCCATTAGCAAAATTCCTTCGTTTTTCTCCTTTCTGAATCTGTCTTTTTCTTCGTTTTCAGTATGGCCGATAACTTTGCTATTCCGGAGGGAGTACACGTACCTGTTTGGTATAGGAGACTTTTGGAGGCTAGGGCGACCGAAGCCGGCCCCGCAGATGTTCCTCCTCCTCCTCCTCCGGTAGTTAATGTTCCTTCTCCTCCTGTCGCTGAGGTTCCTCTTCCTCCTCCCCCTCAGCATCCTCAAGCTGACTTCGCAAAGACTTGCAAAGAATTCAAAGCAATGGGTGGCAAGAACTTTCAAGGCACTGAGACTTTTGTAGAGGCCAGAAATTGGTTGAAAGAGACCGAGGATTTATTTGCTATCTTTGGGTTAGACGATCAGAGGAAGATCTTGTTGGCGGTTTGGCTTATGAAGGATGAAGCCGCTTATTGGTGGGAAGTCACCAATGGTACTAGGCCTGTTGAGACTTGGGCCGATTTCAGGGCAAGGTTCGTGTTTAAGTTTCTATCTTCTGCTGAGGAGAATCTGCAAATGGAGAGGTTCATAACTTTGAAACAAGGAGATATGTCTGTCAAAGAATATGTGAACAAGTTCAATCAGTTAGCTCGTTTTGGCTTGGATATGGTGAGTACTCCTCAGAAGAAGGCTCTTCGTTTTGCTAGAGGATTGAATGAGCCGTTGCAGGGATTGGCTATGTCACATATTCCCCATGGGGCCACGTTTGAGATCTTGGTTGATATGGCGTTACTTCAGGGAGATGTCAAGAAAGAGATCAAGATGAATGATACTCAAGCCAAGAAGACTGATTCCCAGTGGAAAGGAAATCAGGGTAATCCAAGTGGTCAGAGCAGTCAAGGCAATCAGAACAAGAGTCAAGGCAATAAGGGGAACAACAACAAGGGCAATAACAACAAGGGGAAGTGCCATTATTGCGGTTCAGTTGGGCATCTTATTAAGGATTGTAAGAAGAGAAAAAGGAAGAATGGTGAATGCTTTTTCTGCGGTGAGACTAGACATTTCAGCAAGGATTGCCCGAAGAAGCAAGGGCAAGGCCAGGGTCAGACTCAGCGTGCTGGACCTTCAAGAGGGCAAGTTCATGCTCTCAACGCCGCTCCAGTTCCCGATCGAGGTAGTATTTCTGTTGAAAGCCTTGTATATATTTCTGATTTTCCAGTTCGTACCTTGTTTGATTCTGGTGCATCGCATAGCTTTATCTCATCTGATCTTGTTGATAGTTTGCACCTTAGTACTAGCTTAGTAGATGATCCCGTCTGTGTCTCAAATCCTATTGGGGGTTCCGCCCATCTGTCTATGATATGTGGGGATTTGAGGATCTCTATACTGAGTGTAGAGTTCTTGTGTAGTGCTTATGTTCTTGGTTTTAGGGGATACGGATTGATATTGGGCATGGATTGGTTGTCTAGATATAAAGCCATCCTTGATTGTGATAGGGTTGTGAGGCTCGTGACTCGCCTCGGAAACACCCTAGAAATTTCTTGTAATCCGAGAGGTCCCGTCATGTTGTGCTATCTTGAATCACTCGACTCGTCAATGGAAACTCTTCAGTCTGTGAGAGTGGTTCGAGAGTATCCGGATGTTTTCGAGGAAGTTAGGGGGTTGCCCCCTAAGCGAGAGATTGATTTCCGCATTTATCTGGTGGATAATGCAAAGCCGGTTTCTTTGCCCGTTCGGCACATGGCTCCGCGTGAAAGGCGGGAGCTAAGTAAGCAAGTGAAGGAGTTGCTTGAGAAGAACTTCATTAGACGAAGTATATCTGAATGGGGAGCGGCTGTGGTATTTGCTACCAAGGCAGATGGTTCTCTCCGACTTTGTGTTGACTATCGAGAGTTGAATAAGCTGACTAAGAAGAACAGACACCCGTTACCGAGGATTGATGATCTCTTTGACCAGCTTATCGGTGCTTCTGTTTTCTCTCAGCTTGATCTTGCTACTGGATTCCATCAGCTCAGGGTAGCTGAAGATAGTATAGACAAGACTGCGTTCAGAACTCCAGATGGATTCTTCGAATGGCTTGTCATGCCGTTCGGCTTGACTAATGCACCCGCATATTTCGTGGACTTGATGAGTAGGGTGTTCAGGGAGTTCTTGAACAAGTTTGTCGTGGTCTTCGTAGATGATATTCTGATCTTCTCTAAGGATGAGGAAGAGCACGCAAGGCATCTCGTGGAGGTGATGGATACGCTTAGAGCGCATCAGTTGAAGGCCAAGTTCTCCAAGTGTCACTTTTGGAGAAGGGAAGTTAGATTCCTTGGGCATATAGTATCTAAGCAAGGCTTAGCGGTGGATCCCGCTAAGGTAGTTGCAGTTCAGGATTGGAAGACTCCAAGGAATGCAACCGAAGTGAGAAGTTTTCTAGGTCTTGCAGGCTTTTACCGGAAGTTCATCAAGGACTTCGCGAAGATTTCCGCTCCTCTCACTAAATTAACGAAGAAGAATTTAGTTTTTGCTTGAAGCATAGAATGCGAGCTTGCTTTTCAGAGGCTCAAGAGAGCTCTCACATCAGCACCTGTTCTAGCTTTGCCCGATGGAGGGAAGTTATTTACAGTATACACCGATGCATGTGGCACGGGGTTAGGAGCTGTTCTGATGCAAGAAGGAAGAGTGATATGCTTTGGCGGTAGACAACTCAAAGTGCATAAGAAGAATTATCCCACTCATGACTTAGAGTTGGCAGCAATAGTATATGCACTCAAGGCTTGGCGCCATTATCTTCTGGGAGAAAGATTTGAGCTTTATACCGATCACAAGTCATTGAAGTATCTCTTTTCTCAGAAGGATCTGAATCTGAGGCAACAAAGATGGATGGAATTCTTGGCGTCCTACGATTTTGAGATAGCTTATACCCCTGGCAAGGGGAATGTGGTAGCAGATGCATTGAGTAGAAAAAGGTTGACTCTGAGTCCTCTATTCGTTGAGATGAAGAATTTAGAGTATGTGGCAACCTTTGATTTCTCTTTGGCGATTGAGTCGATGACCGGTTCTTTAGCATCTCTGGAACTCAGACCTACCCTTCTTGATCAAGTTGGGGCTTCGCAGAGAGAAGACCCTCAGATAGTTGAGATTATGGATAAGCTGATTCGAGGAGAGGCGTCTAGTCATCTCGCTCGATATTCTATTGATGACAAGGGTTGGCTGAGGAGAGACGGAAGGTTATGTGTTCCAATGGTAGAAGATTTAGTAAGAAAATTTCTTGAGGAAGCGCATCGCTCTAAGTTGACTATACATCCGGGTGGAGATAAGATGTATAAAGATATGAAGCGCATTTTCTTTTGGCCTGGGATGAAGAAGGATGTGGCAGAGTTTGTCTCTAGATGTATCATTTGCCAGCAAGTTAAGGCCGAGTCGAAGAAGCCCGGTGGGCTATTGCATCCTCTAGACGTTCCACTATGGAATTGGGAGAGTATTTCCATGGATTTTATCGATGGGCTACCAAGGTCAAGGAAAGGGAATACGAGCATTTGGGTTATTGTGGATAGACTTACGAAGAGTGCTCATTTCATTACGGTGAAGAGCAAGAGGACCGCATCTTGGCTAGCGTCTGTATATCTTCGTGAGATTGTGAGACTACATGGAGTCCCTTCTAGTATAGTCAGTGACCGTGACCCAATCTTTACAAGTTAGTTCTGGAATAGCTTGCAAGAAGCTATGGGCACGAGGTTGAATCTAAGTACGGCTTATCACCCACAGACGGACGGTCAAACCAAAAGGGTGAATAGGGTACTCGAGGATCTGTTGAGGCTTTGTATTCTGGATTTTGGTGGTACTTCGGAAGACCATCTTCCTCTTGTTGAGTTTGCATATAATAACAGTTATCAGGCAAGCATAGGGATGGCACCATTTGAAGCTTTATATGGGAGACCATGCAAGTCGCCTACGTGTTGGTGGGAGACTACAGATGAGCTTATACTTGGGCCTGATATGATCAGGGATACATCCGAGAAGGTCGAGTTGATTCGGAGACGGATGAAAGCGGCCCAAGACCGACAGAAATCCTATGCTGATAAGCGAAGAACTGATTTGGAGTTTGATGTTGGGGATATGGTTTTCGTGAAGGTTTCTCCTTTGCGGAATGTGGTCCGATTTGGAGCCGTTGGGAAGTTAGCACCGAGGTTTGTTGGACCATTCCCTATTATAGAGAGGATCGGGCAGATGGCTTATAGAGTGGAGTTGCCCGAGAAGCTTGCCGGAGTACACGATGTTTTTCATGTCTCGCATCTCCGGAAGTGTTTACATGAATCGGCAGAGGTTGTTGAGCCAAGTGTTCTTAAAGATATGGAAGTGGAGAAAGAGGCTACCTTGAGGAGAGCTCTGATTCGTATCCTGGGGACAGAGACCAAGAAGCTAAGGAATCGAGAGGTCAAGTTGGTGAAGGTTCAATGGGGTGAAGCCGAAGAAGACGCAACTTGGGAAACCGAGGAGAAGATGCGTGGGCTTTATCCATTCCTTTTTGAGGGTACACTCTCAATCTCTTTTCTTTGTTAGCATATATTTCTCTTTGCTGTCCATGTTTATCTAGTTTATCGTGTTAATCTCGTCATGAGAACCTTAGGTAGAAACCCTTTGGATGAAACATGTGTTTGAAACATGTTATGCTTAATGTTTGCAAGTGGTTGCAAGTGTTTGCAAGTGGTTACGCGTGGATGCATTATACACATTAGGCACTAGATCGGCTCACACACTCCTCATATTGCATATGCATGAGTGTTTATGCTTATTCATGGATGAAAATTTTTGTATTATCACATGGATGTTGCATACGGATGTATGTTATGTGCACACATATAGATGTTATACATTATGTTAGGAATTGCATACATATGGATTCATTTCACTAACATAATTTGCATTGATGATATTTGCATTAGATAAGTACATATACACACACCTTTGCATATGTTCATACAACATTTAAAATCTTGTAAGGACAATGATTGCTCGTGGATGATGTTTTGAGTAGATGGATGTTGGATGGTAGGATATGTTCTTCCTAACTTAGAGATTTCGGGGACGAAAACCTTTAAGGAGGGGAGAATGTAACAACCCGTATTTTCAATAACCTATTATAACATAAATCGAGGCAGAATTTAATTTATAAATCTGAATCAAGGGAAACGTGTTGTGCCATTGCGTTCGTCTCGGAAAAATACGCGAAATAGAGTCCGAGTTTTCGAAAATCGGAGTCCGTATGACCCGATTAAGGCCCAACGAAGTTTTCAGAAAATTTCAAAGTAAAAACAGATTTCAAATTCAAGTTTGAATTTGGAAATTTGGGCAGTTGGGCGCAGGCGGGAAATTTCGCGCCAGACCACCCATGTCGACAGCCCTGTCGACTGGGCAGTCGACATGGTTAGGCCCAAGTCGACAGCCTGTCGACTTGGGTGTCGACTTGGTTCAGCCGGGCAGTTTTGCCTGTTGCACCATTTTGGAGTTGTGTTGAGTTTGGGGGGCCAGATTCGGTTTTGAGGGCTGAGATTGGAATTAGGGTTTAATCCTAAGGCTAAAACTAATCCTAATCTCTATAAATAAGACCCTAGACCTAACCTAATCATCATTAATCAACCCTACAACTAAACTATGGCAAAATCATTCCTCTCATGGCCTCCACTCTCTTCATAAAATTCTAAGTTATTTCTATGAGAGATTTTCCATGCATACAAGTGTTTTCAAGCTTGTATGAGTGTCATTAGCTTGCATTCAAGTCAAGTTTCCATATTTACATCATAAAGCAAGGGTTTTGATCATTTTGGCTCAAGGGTTTTTCTATTGGAGCTTGCATTTTGGGTTTATTTGATTGCATAAGGGCTTTGTCTCAATCTATATATATTTTTGTGTCTTCATAAGCATTGTAAGCCCTTTTCTACTTTCATATTTAAACTCTAAAGTTAAATGAATGATGCAAGTTTGGTTGATCATTATGATATGCAAGTTTGCCATGATATGCAAGTTTACTATGTCATGTTATGCAAGTTTGATATGTTATGATATGCAAGTTTGCCATGTTATGTTATGCAAGTTTGCCATGTTATGATATGCAAGTTGTCATGTTATGTATGCAAGTTTGGGTGGATCATTTTACTCATGTCATCATGTTATGCAAGCTTACCTTGAGTATATGAACATAAAGCTTCAAGCTTTATGCTAAAGGTTGCATTTTGGCAACATGTAAGTTATCATATCTCTTATGATAACTTGCATGTGAGGCTAAATGCGAACTTATGGCCATTTCTACATGTCATTTATCACCATGTATCACCAATATGCTAAGTTTGGTTTTATGCATGCTTTTGAGGCCTAAAAATGTAATATGCAAGTATATGAACATATGTACATTTCATATGCCACCATGTTAAACTTATGGCTTCAACACCTTTATGTCATGATTATGCCAAGTTCCCTCTTTCTATCCTTTATGCGCTATTGCGATATGTAAGCGATGGGATTGCGTTTGGGGTTGGGTAAACTTAAAAGACATAAAAACATAAGATTGGGAATTTACCTATTAAGTTAGGTCTACCCATTGGGAATTTACCTATTAAGTTAGGTCTACCCAAATGCTTGAAAACTTGTAATATGTTTTGGAAACATAATGGAAATGACACTTAGAAAATATAAGTGTGACCAACTCGAGGTTGGGTTGAGTTTGTAGCGTAAACCTACCCGGAACCGACTGGCTTAACTAGTTGCTACAAACAATAGGACCCAATGTGAGAAGTTGGTCATGTTGTACCTTGAACCCGAGGTTAGACCAAGTTGTGGTATAAAGCTACCCGGAACCGACCGGCTTAACTATTAACCGCAACGAAATCTAATGTGAGAGGTTAAGGCACATTAATTAATTAATGCCTCATGGTTAGGGTTTAAGTCATGGTCCACTTAATACTTAATCAATGTGGGCTTGGTAGATTAATCAGGGTTAAGTCGTGAACTCATCGTTACACTTAACCAAGTTAATCCATGATTAGCAAGAGGGTTAAACCGTACTTAACCCACTAGAAAATCCTAGCATCGGGGGTCCACTCCAGCAGTAATCCCAAGTTTGTATCATCATGACCCTAGGGACTAGGGTGGGGCACGATTACTGGACTTGAGGCAAGTGACCAAAAACGACGGCAGAGTGGTACGCCGGTGTAGTTCCGGACGGACTATGGTCGTGCACGTAGTCCGTAGCCGGAGAAAATCAAGCACGGGTACCAGTAGATCTAAGACTGTGCACTTATGTTTATGGTGTCCAGGGGTTGACACCTTAGGGCTTGATACACCCGACGGGAGACCCAGCACAGTCTGACTACAATTATGTTTGGGCCGTATTGACGCCAACACGTGACGAGTTAGGCTTATAGGGAGCCGATCGACTAGACCGAGTAGTTGGACCTTGATCTAGGTCATCTCAAACTATTTGGGCCAAGCTTGGGCCAAGGGATCAATTCTTGTTTTACTTGACATGTTAGAATGCTAGTACACCCGTGGTGCCGAACTTAACCTTGATTATGCGATGACACCTTTATCTACCTTGTTAGTTAATCATCATGCTAGTATGTTGTTATCCTTATGTTCATCCCTGCTTCTCATGCCAGTTAACTTTATCAGTTTACATTGATTGTAGTAGGGCTTACTCAGTCTTTTTGACTGACCTGTTTTTCTTTCACCTCTTTTCTTCCCTTCCCCCCCCCCTCCAGGTTCTCAGGGTGGGAATATTGGAGCTTAGCTTGGATTTCTGATCGCTTGCTTGTGGGATTTTAGCTCATGTACGGTCTTGACATGAAGCTAGCTATGATTATCACTTATTTTGGGGATAGTACTTATGTATTTCAGTTTTTCAGTGATGTTGTTTTTATCTAGACTTGTGTATTTGGAAAGTTGACATTATGTTGTACCAGACTTGTTTTGAAATAGTTTGAAATTTTCCGCTGTTTTACTTATCTTATTTACTCTGTTTACATATATACATATGTTCTTGTTCTGCCTTGATATATCATTATGCATGTTTACCCGGTACAAACGCCCCTCCAAAGTCAGAGTGCTTGCAAGAGCCACCCTGGCGGAGGTGGGGTGTTACAATAGGGTCGACCATGGTGTCGACCTGGCCTCCCCAGGTCAACCATAGTGTTGACCTGGCCCCCCCAGGTCGACCATAGTGTCGACCTGGGTGTCGACCTGCCAGTCGACCTGCCTGGTCGACATGGCTGGCTAGGTCTGGCTCTGACTCGAATTTATGTGGCTCTGTGTGTCACTAGGGCTAACGTGTCACCTCTTGATTGGCTCTTTGAACTTTGGATGGCCTGGATTCCTCCTGTCTTCATCTGACGGCTCAAAACAAATTAAAAATCTATAAATACACCCTAAGTCTCAACTGAAAATTCACACAAAAAAATAAGAAAGGAGTCATCATGCTGCTAGGGAGGAATTGAACATAGCCGTCAAGAGAGAAAAGCCTAGAGACGAATCAAATTAAGAAGAAGATTAAAGTTTAATCAAATTAATCAACGCAACGTTAGTCTACCCAAAGGAGCGCATCTCAATTTCAGAATTCAGAATCCAGAATTCAAGATTCTGCATTCATTGTAAGTATAGTGACCTTTCAGAATATGAATAAAAATTGTGATGTGATTCAATATGAATGAAAATAGAATTGTGTTATTGTATTGTATAAAATTCTACGTATTGTGATGGTTCTATCATGACTTGTGTATTGATGTTTGTGGCATAAATTGGTTGATGCAAGCCTATTGAACAATTGTATATGAAAACAATGGCACTTGCAAGTTTGTGGCAAAAATTAGAAATTGATCCCTTTATGTATATGTCGATGGCATGGACTATGTATATTCCCTTAGTCTAAATTAGAATTTATGTAAACATGTTCTAGATTTGAAACCTTTTATGCCTACATGACCCCAAACCTATGATATAATTTTCATGTTTATTTGCAAGTATAATTGGATCTATGTTAAGTATCGTTTGGGTTTCATAAACTATGCAAGTTCATGTTTATTTGCAAGTGTGATTGGATCTATGTTAAGTATCGTTTAGGTTTCATAAACTATGCAAGTTCATGTTGAAATAGGCTATGTGATTAGATGCTATAATTGGACATTTTGGTGAATATACAACATGCTAGTTTGTGTTTGACATTATACCAAGTTAAACATGTTTAAACACAAGTTTGTATTAGCCTAAACTATGCCATTTCATATGTCACCTACTAAGTTATACTTTGATTTGAATGCAAGTTCACATGACCCATCATTTATGTTAGTATCGCAAAATTGCACGTTCATGCGCCATACACCCTTATATATTGTAAAATATTATATGTTCTTGAATTCCCCTTTTCTTACGCTTATAAAGTTGGGCTGAATTGTATCAAGCCCAACATTTGTTATAACGTTGCGAACGTATAAACGGGGGTAATAACATTGGGTGTAAAACATTGAAAATATATGTTGGCATGTTTGGCACATGCCAACAACAATGACATTTAAAGCGGTATGAATTGTTATACCCAAGAATAAAAGATATGACATTTACATATATAATTGAGGAGTAATAAAATATGTAAATTTAGAAAACACGATATGCTTAACCTGAGGTTGGATTGAGTTGTGATGTAAATCTGCCCAGAACCGCCCGGCTGTCCAGTAGTCACAACAATACCTATCCAATTTGGGTGGTTAAGCATTGAGCCCAATAATGGCCCGAGGTTAGACTGAGCTACGGTGTAAACCTGCCTGTAACCGACCGGCATATCCAGTGACCGTGCAATACCTGTCTAATGTGAGTGGTCAGGTGCTCCTAAGAGGCTAAGGACAGATGGTAGGGTTAAGTTAACTATAACACTTAACCAAATTCAACATGTTAACAAGAATTGATGGGCGGGGTTAGGTAAATACAGACACTTAACCACTTAACATGTTTGACTAGAAAATCCTGGTAACGAGGGACCCGTTTCAGCAGTAACCCAAGTTAGGTATCAATGGTACCCTGAAACTAGGCAGGGTGGGGCACGATTACTGGGCTGATTGTAAGCGGTCAAAACGACGGCGGTGGGTGCACAGTGCAGGTCTAACGGGGTGCGGGTGTGCACACACTCCGGAGCAGACAACCAGGGCACTGGGGACACCAGTAGTATAACCTATGCCTTCTAGAATTTGTGTCGGGGCCGCCGCCATGGGTCTTGATACACCCCATGGTGGGACCAGCATAGGTATCTACAATTCTTGGGGGTCGTATGACACATGTTAACGCGAGTAGGAGCCGATCTTTTAATAAGAATGGGGATCACTTCACCCTCACCATGGGGTGCCAGTTGGAATAAACTCAAGTAGGTGCAGAGATATGGTATGGGTGCGATAGTACATTCGACACTTCCTTAGCTTGTGACACTTTCCTATTTTCAGTATATATCTATCATGCCCTTTTCTTATTCACATACTGAAGAGTTACTAGATTTACTCAGGCTTTATGTCTGACCCTATTTTCTTTTCGTCTTCTTTTCTTTCATTTCCCCCCAAGGTCCATAGGGAGGAAACAGCTCAGCTCAGTCAGGCTCTTTACAAGCTCCAAGAACGTAGATGTATGATTTGGATCTCTTTTGCTCAGATTATGGCTTTGGATATCACTTTGGGGATTTTTGTCTCTTTATTTATGTCTTATGCTTCTTTAAAAATCAGGACAGTTATGAGGATGTAATGATGGAAGTATTTTGAGACAATTATGGAATGTTATGTTTTGAACACGTATTGATGAAATAAAAGTCTGTTTGGTTTCCGCTGTTTAAAATATGTGTATTTATATCTGTCTTGAGTTTATCTGTTGCTTTTACTTATAAACCTCCACCAAAATTAAGGCATTCCCTTTGTGAGTGACCTTAACGATGGTGGGGTGTTTCACTTGGTATCAGAGCATAGGTTTACCAGATAAGATAAAAGTTTTTGAAATTGTTTTCAAAAAGAAAGTTTAAAGAAGCATTTTTCAAGAAAAAAAAGTGTTATATTTATAAAAAGACAAAATCCCCCAAAGCCATGTGCCCTATCTATCTTCCTCTATCCTTCGTTTTGAATTTTTCCTTTCTGTTTCAGCATGTCTGGAGACCTTAACCTCCCGGAAGGAGTGTCGATTCCCGGCTGGTTTAGGAGGTACTTAGAAGCAAGGGCCAATGGCGCGGGCCCAGCAGACATCCCTCCTCCAGTGGCCGCGGGTCCTCCTCCTCCTCCACCTCCTCGTGGAAATTCCTTCATAAAAACATGTAGAGACTTTAAGGCTATGGGTGCAAAAGACGTTTATGGAACAGAGTCCTTTGTAGGAGCAAGAAACTAGCTAAAGGAGACCGAGGATCTGTTTGTCATCTTTGGAGTGGATGACAGGCAAAAGATACAACTAGCGGTATGGTTGCTTAAGGATGAAGCTTCCTATTGGTGGGAAATTACCAATGCTCAGCGGGCGGTGGAAACATGGGAGGATTTCAGGACAAGGTTTGAGATGAAATTCCTCTACCAAGCAGAAAGAAGCCTGCAAATGGAGAAGTTTCTAACTCTGAAACAGGGAAGCATGACGATCAGGGAATATGTTAATCAGTTTAATCAGCTGGCCAGATTTGGGCTAGACTTAGTAAACACCCAACACAAGAAGGCACTTCGCTTCGTCAAGGGTTTGATTGAGCCTCTACAAAGCCTTGCCATGACCCATGTATCCACGGGAGCGACTTATGAAATCTTGGTGGACATGGCATTGCTACATGAGGAAGACCACAGCAAGAAAGAAACTAAGGTGGAAGAGAAGAAAGAGGGTCTACAAGCAACGAAAACAGACTTCAAGAAAGGAGGAAAGAACAATAAGCCCCGTGAGAAGAGAAGGTGCAATTTCTGTGGCATTGTGGGACATATATCAAAAGACTGCCGAAAAGGAAGGCGAAGATGGGTGGTTGCTTCCATTGTGGAGAGACTGGGCACCAAGCTAAGGACTGCCCAAAGAAGAAAGGGCAGGGACAGAAAGCCGGATCCACCTCAGGGGGTCAGGTTCATGCGCTAGTGGCACCTCAGCAGGAACAAGGTAGTAATATTTCTGTAGAAAGTGCAGTCTATCTTTATGATCATCCAGTTCGTACATTTTTTGACTCTGGCGCATCACACTCTTTTATTTCATCCTCCTTAGTAGAATCTCTGCATCTAGACACTAGTATGGTAGAAGATCCCTTAGTAGTTTCAAATCCAATTGGGGGCTCCACTTACTTGTCAATGGTTTGTTTGGGTTTGAAAATCTCTATTCTCAGCGTTGAGTTTAGTTGTAATGCCTTTGTCTTGGGCTTCTCCGGATATGGTTTGATCTTAGGCATGGACTGGTTATCCAGTAATAGTGCCATTCTTGATTGTGAGAAAAGAGTAGTTAGACTCTTAACTCGGCTTGGTAACACTCTAGAAATTTCTTGTAATCCCTTGAATGCTATTATGCTTAGTTATCTAGAGTCGCTTGATGCTTCTGATGAAAATTTGCAATCAGTAAGAGTAGTCCGGGAATATCCGGATGTCTTTGAGGAGGTGAAAGGCTTACCTCCGAGGCGGGAAATACACTTCCGCATATATCTTGTGGATAACGCAAAGCCTGTACCTTTACCTGTCAGACACATGGCTCCAAGGGAGAGAAAGGAGCCCAGTACGCAGGTTAAAGAACTTCTCGAAAAAGGGTTCATTCGACGGAGCATTTCGGAATGGGGTGCTCCAGTGGTGTTCGCAACTAAAGCGGACGGTTCGCTTCGCCTTTGCGTCGACTATAGGGAGTTAAACAAATTGACCAAGAAAAATAGGCACCCTCTTCCCCGAATCGACGATTTGTTTGATCAGATTTTTGGTGCGACGGTCTTCTCCCAGCTTGATCTGGCAACTGGGTTCCATCAGCTAAGAGTAGCTGAAGATAGTATTGATAAAACGGCGTTCAGAACCCCAGACGGTTTCTTCGAGTGGATTGTCATGCCTTTCGGCTTGACAAACGCACCCTCTTATTTCACAGACCTAATGAGCAGAGTGTTCAGAGAATTCCTCAACAAATTTGTGGTTGTCTTCGTAGATGATATCTTAATCTTCTCAAAGAACGAGGAAGAGCATGCTCAGCATCTGAAAGAAATCATGGAAACTCTTCGAGCTCATCAACTAAAAGCCAAATTCTCCAAGTGTCACTTCTGGAGAAAAGAAATAAGATTTCTGGGGCATATAGCGTCCAAAGATAGGTTGGCCGTGGACCCCGCGAAAGTGGTGGCAGTGCAAGATTGGAAGACACCAAGAAATGCAACCGAAGTTCGAAGCTTTCTTGGGCTAGCCGGTTTTTACCGAAAGTTTATTAGGGATTTCGCGAAAATCTCAGCCCCACTCACAAGGCTAACAAAGAAGAATCTGGCGTTCACTTGGGATTTGGATTGCGAGTTTGCTTTCCAACGATTAAAAAGGGCTCTCACAACAGCCCCAGTTCTGACTTTGCCAGATGGAAGCAAAATGTTCACAGTATACACGGATGCTTGTGGAACGGGACTAGGCACTGTTCTAATGCAAGAAGGAAGGGTAGTAGCTTATGGCGGAAGACAACTGAAAGTTCATGAAAAGAACTACCCAACCAACGATCTTGAGTTAGCCGCCATCGTCTTTGCGCTTAAGTCTTGGCGCCACTATCTCCTAGGTGAGAAGTTCGAATTATACACTGACCATAAATCGTTGAAATATCTCTTCTCGCAGAAGGATCTTAACTTGAGGCAGCAAAGATGGATGGAGTTTCTTGCCTCGTATGACTTTGAAATTTCCTATACTCCCGGCAAAGGCAACGTAGTAGCAGACGCGTTGAGCCGAATGAAACTGACCTTAAGCCCACTCTTCGTAGAGAGGCAAAGCTTGAAGTATATAGCCAGTTTTAACTTTAGGCCCTCCTCGGATTTTGTACCGGGTTTGCTAGCATCTCTTGAAGTACGCCCTACTCTCTTAGACTAAATAGGGGCTGCACAATGTGAAGACCCTCAGCTTGTTGATGTGATTGATAGACTTATTAGGGGTGAGACTTCTAGTCACCTCAGTAGATACGCCATCGACGATAAGGGTTAGCTAAGGCGAGATGGAAGATTATGCGTCCCACAAGCAAGGGAGTTGACAAAGAAGGTTCTCGAGGAAGCACATCATTCCAAGATGACTATACACCCTGGCGGTGATAAGATGTACAAGGATATAAAAAGGACGTTCTTTTGGAGTGGCATGAAGCAAGACATGGCAGATTTTGTTTCTAAGTGCATGACCTGCCAACGGGTCAAGGCGGAACAGAAGAAACCTGGAGGACTACTTCACCCTTTAGAGGTCCCACAGTGGAAGTGGGATAGCATTTCAATGGACTTCATTGATGGACTACCTAGGTCGAGAAGAGGAAACACTAGCATTTGGGTAATAGTGAATAGGCATACTAAAAGCGCCCACTTTATACCTATCAAGAGTAGAAGGACTGCCACATCTCTAGCATCTCTTTATCTCAAGGAAATAGTTCGACTCCATGGGATACCCTCCAGCATTGTTAGTGACCGAGACCCTATCTTCACAAGTGAGTTTTGGCGGAGTCTGCAAGAAGCTGTAGGCACACAATTATGTTTCATCACGGCCTATCATCCCCAAACCGATGGCCAGACGGAAAGGGTGAATAGAATTTTAGAGGATCTTTCGAGACTTTGCGTTCTTGACTTTGGAGGGACTTGGGGGGTCCACCTTCCTTTAGTGGAATTTGCCTACAACAACAGCTACCAAGCTACCATCGGTATGGCGCCCTTCGAAGCCTTGTATGGAAGACTGTGCAAATCACCAACTTGTTGGTGGGAGTCTACAGATAAGCTTATACTTGGGCCAGATATGATTCGAGAGACTTCAGAGAAAGTGGACTTGATATGTAGAAGGATGAAGACAACCCAAGACAGACAAAAATCCTACGCCGACAAAAGAAGGACTGACCTTGAGTTTGAGGTTGGGAACAGGGTTTTCCTTAAGGTATCACTTTTAAGGAGCGTCGTTCGCTTTGGATCCGCAGGAAAGCTAGCACCATGATTTGTAGGACCGTTTCCTATCATCGAGAAGATTGGGAAGATAGCCTATAGATTAGAGCTACCCGAGAGACTAGCCTGAGTTCACAACGTCTTTCATGTTTCTCACCTCCGGAAGTGTTTGCATGAGTCTGCGGAAGTGGTGGAACCTAGCATTCTAGAAGAAGCCGAAGTGGAGCGTGAAGCAACTGTGAGGAGAGTTCCAACCCGCATCTTAGGAACTGAAGTGAAAAAGCTACGCAACCGCGAAGTCAAACTTGTTAAAGTTCGGTGGAGCGACGTCGCGGAAGATGCGACTTGGGAAACTGAGGACAGAATACACGCTGCCTACCCTCTTCTTTTTGAGGGTACATCTTTGATCTCTCTTTTTCCTTAAGTTATGCTTTATCTATCTTTTTAGGTATATCTCCCCGGTCCTTTTCCTAACTCCTTAGGTACAAAACAAATGGATGCAAACATGTATTTGAAAAAATGTTATGGATGATGGCTGCAAATGTTTGCTAGTGGTTACTCGTGGATGCATGTACACACACACCCTAGGTTATAGATCGGCTCAGTCACTTCATATTGCATATGCATATATGTATTATCATCTGTATATGGTTGAAACTTGATATGCTGTCATATGGTCGTCGCATTTGTATGAATAGTTGTGCACTCATGTAGAATTAATAGTAGGAAAATTTGCATACATAATGGATTCATGACACTTACATGATTCACATTAAGGAGGTCAACTGAATCAGTAGACCGCCTGATTTCTGCATTAGATAAGGACATATACACACACTATACATATGATCACGAAGCATTAGAAGTCTTTTAAGGATAGTGGATACCTGTGTTTGTTGGTTGAGTAGATGGATTGTTGGATGGTAGGATGTACATTCTTCCTAACTTGAAGATTTCGAGGACGAAATACTTTTAAGGGGGGGAGAATGTAACACCCCATGAATTCTATAACGTTGAGCTTCAAAAATTAAAGTATAATTAATTCTAAATGAAAGAATTAAGGGAAATGGGTTATGCCATTGCGTTCGTCTCAGAATTCTGCTTGAGATAGAGTCCGAGTTTGCGCGAATCGGACTCTGTATGAAGGAGTTATGGCCTTCGGAAGTTTCAGAATAAAATTTAAATTCAAACAGCTCAGTTTAAAATTCAAAATTCAAATTTCAGGTTCAAACTGGGCTAGGCGGGAAAATTCCCGCCCAGAGACCAGGTCGGCCATAGGGTCAACCATGGTGTCGACCTGGCCTCCCCAGGTCGACCATAGTGTTGACCTGGCCCCCCAAGGTCGACCATAGTGTCGACCTGGGTGTCGACCTGCCAGTCGACCTGCCTGGTCGACCTGGCTGGCTTGGTCTGGCTCTGACTCGAATTTCTGTGGATCTGTGTGTCACTAGGGCTGACGTGTCACCTCTTGATTGGCTCTTTGAACTTTGGATGGCCTAGATTCCTCCTGTCTTCGTCTGACAGCTCAAAAAAAATTAAAAATCTATAAATACACCCTAAGTCTCAACTGAAAATTCACACAAAAAAATAAGAAAGGAGTCGTTATGCTGGTAGGGAGGAATTTAACATAGCCGTCAAGAGAGAAAAGCCTAAAGACGAATCAAATTAAGAAGAAGATTAAAGTTTAATCAAATTAATCAACGCAACGTTAGTCTACCCAAAGGAGGGCATCTTAATTTCAAAATTCAGAATCCAGAATTCAAGATTCTGCATTCGTTGTAAGTATAGTGACCTTTCAGAATATGAATAAAAATTGTGATGTGATTCGATATGAATGAAAATAGAATTGTGTTATTGTATTGTATAAAATTCTATGTATTGTGATGGTTCTATCATGACTTGTGTATTGATGTTTGTGGCATAAATTGGTTGATGCAAGCCTATTGAACAATTGTATATGAAAACAATGGCACTTGCAAGTTTGTGGCAAAAATTAGAAATTGATCCCTTTATGTATACATCGATGGCATGGACTATGTATATTCCCTTAGTCTAAATTAGAATTTATGTAAACATGTTCTAGATTTGAAACCTTTTATGCCTACATGACCCAAAACCTATCATATCATTTTCATGTTTATTTGCAAGTATAATTGGATCTATGTTAAGTATCGTTTGGGTTTCATAAACTATGCAAGTTCATGTTTATTTGCAAGTGTAATTGGATCTATGTTAAGTATCGTTTGGGTTTCATAAACTATGCAAGTTCATGTTGAAATGGGCTATGTGATTAGATGCTATAATTGGACATTTTGGTGAACATACAACATGCTAGTTTTGTGTTTGACATTATCCCAAGTTAAACATGTTTAAACACAAGTTTGTATTAGCCTAAACTATGCCATTTCATATGTCACCTACTTAGTTATACTTTGATTTGAGTGCAAGTTCACATGACCCATCATTTATGTTAGTATCGCTAAATTGCAAGTTCATGCGCTACACACCCTTATATGTTGTAAAACATTACATGTTCTTGATTTCCCCTTTTCTTACGCTTATAAAGTTGGGCTAAATTTTGTCGAGCCCAACATTTGTTATAACGTTGCGAACGTATAAACGGGGGTAATAACATTGGGTGTAAAACATGGAAAATATATGTTGGCATGTTTGGCACATGTCAACGACAATGACATTTAAAGTGGTATGAATTGTTATACCCAATAATAAAAGATATGACATTTACATACATAATTGAGGAGTAATAAAATATGTAAATTTAGAAAACACGATATGCTTAACCCGAGGTTGGATCAGTTGTGATGTAAATCTTCCCAGAACCGCCCGGCTGTCCAGTAGTCACAACAGTACCTATCCAATGTGGGTGGTTAAGCATTGAGCCCAATAATGACCCGAGGTTAGACTGAGCTACGGTGTAAACCTGCCCGGAACCGACCGGCATATCCAGTGACCGTAGCAATACCTGTCTAATGTGAGTGGTCAGGTTCTCCTAAGAGGCTAAGGACAGATGGTAGGGTTAAGTCAACTATAACACTTAACCAAATTCAACATGTTAACAAGAATTGATGGGTGGGGTTAGGTAAATACAGACACTTAACCACTTAACATGTTTGACTAGAAAATCCTGGTAACGAGGGACCCGTTTCAGTAGTAACCCAAGTTAGGTATCAACAGTACTTTGAAACTAGGCAGGGTGGGGCACGATTACTGGGCTGATTGTAAGCGGTCAAAACGACGGCGGTGGGTGCACAGTGTAGGTCTAATGGGGTGCGGACGTGCACACACTCCGGAGCAGACAACCAGGGCACTGGGAACACCAGCAGTATAACCTATGCCTTCTAGAATTTGTGTCGGGGCCGCCACCATGGGTCTTGATACACCCCATGGTGGGACCAGCATAGGTATCTACAATTCTTGGGGGCCGTATGACACATGTTAACGCGAGTAGGAGCCGATCTTTTAATAAGAATGGGGATCACTTCACCCTCACCATGGGGTGCCAGTTGGAATAAACTCAAGTAGGTGCAGAGATATGGTATGGGTGCGATAGTACATTCGACACTTCCTTAGCTTGTGACACTTTCCTATTTTCAGTATATATCTATCATGCCCTTTTCTTATTCACATACTGAAGAGTTACTAGATTTACTCAGGCTTTATGTCTGACCCTATTTTCTTTTCGTCTTCTTTTCTTTCGTCACCCCCCCCCCCCAGGTCCACAGGGAGGAAACCGCTCAGCTCAATCAGGCTCTTTACAAGCTCCAAGAACGTAGATGTATGATTTGGATCTCTTTTGCTCGGATTATGGCTTTGGATATCACTTTGGGGATTTTTGTCTCTTTGTTTATGTCTTATGCTTCTTTAAAAATCAAGACAGTTATGAGGATGTAATGATGGAAGTATTTTGAGACAATTATGGAATGTTATGTTTTGAACACATATTGATGAAATAAAAGTGTGTTTGGTTTCCGCTATTTAAAATATGTGTATTTATATCTGTCGTGAATTTATCTGTGGCTTTTACTTATAAACCTCCACCAAAATTAAGGCATTCCCTTTGTGAGTGACCTTAACGGAGGTGGGGTGTTTCAGAATTGTTCTGGTTCACTTGCTTGGCGATTTGGGTTTGGCTTTTGATCGAAAAATGTAAGTAATTCAAATTGATTTCTTTGATTTGCTTTTAGGGCTTTGTTGCTTGGATTTTGCAAATCGCTCGTCAGTGATAATAATGGTGTCAGTATATAGGATAATTAATCCTAAAACTTCTCTGATTTCATAATATGACTCATCTGATTTCTTGCGTGAGTTTGGCTTAAGATGTCGGGAGTTTTTGGTTGTTTTCTGAAATAAAAATAACATGATTGATTTGCTAATTTAATTGGTTTGAATTTGCTTCCATGTGATCCTGCATGATTCATTGATTTAATTGTTGCCAAAAAATGTTCTTAGGAAAAAAATTAATTGCCATATCTGGAAATAGTTGAAAGGCTTACCAAATATTTTCTCTATAGATTTCTGAAAGCAAATAAAATCTTTTGCTTGCCTTGTTTGTTTTCGGGACTAATGCATGTGATTTAAGGAAACCAAAAAATTGTTTCTTGGCAATATTGAGTCTTTAAAAACAATTACTGAAAACAAGTTTAGATTTTTGAAACTAATTTGTTTTACTGGAAAACATTAAGTGATTTTTGCCACAAATGGATTTCAGGAAATAGAAAAAACTTGCCAAACTTGACACTGTAAATTCTGGAAATAAATTCGAATGAATTTACTGTGATTTCTTGAACTGTTTCTGAAATATTTTGAACTTGCCTGAAACCATGCCTTTAATTTATGGTACTATTTGAAATACTCTTGCCCAAAATATTCACTCAAATCCCTGAGTTCTCACTTGTAAGCAGAATTGACATGTGCACATTTTATACAATATTACTATGCATGTACAAACAGTTTTGCCTGAACCATTTGTTGATGTCCACACAATATTGTTGCAGCATGCTCCACACTTGCATTTTCTGTCCATACTCATGTGCATAGTGATTGTTATTCAATCATGTTGCACCTAGTTTCAATACTTCATTGCTACTCGACCGTTTTTCTTTGTATGCCTTGCATTTCCATTCTAGTTTTGTCTTGAAAGTGTTGACTGTCTTGTTGTATGTGCATTACATATATTTGCTGTGTGAATGCTTTAACGTGCCACCGACTCGACCATGTTATAAGGCTGAATTGACTTGTTTATTTTGGCTCTTTTCTGGTTTGTCGCCTTGTTCTTCGACTGTCTCTTTGTGTTTTGAGATATTGTGTATACATGTGTATACTTGATGGTTCTCCCTGTTGCCTTGTGCATTATCCAATTATACATATATTTATATATACATGTATGTGTATATATATATGTGTGTATATATGTGTGGCTTCATATATGCATTGTTGTGTGTTCATGGATACTTGCAGCATGAAAATGTCAAGCTTCACCTAACACATCATATTCGATATATTTGTCCCTTCCTGACCATATTGCCCCTGTACAGCAAATATGTATTTACACACACACATGTATGTGTATACATGTATAGTACATATCCGGAGAATATATATATATATATATATATATATATATGAGCACTATAGATGATGTCTACCATGTGGTATATTTTGCAGTGTATCATTGTGAATATCATAGGCTATCTAGACACAGATGGATGTCCATAAAAATTAGATCAAGTCATGAAAAATGATGAGAAACACCAAAATTCTAGGGTAAATAATTTTTTAGAATAAAAACTATATCTGCTAAAATGAAAATATTTTTGTTCCAAATTACTCTGTGTGTGTCCTTGACAGGTAAGCAGAAGACTAGACTAACCGTGAAGAAAGAGATAGAAGACAAAAACTATGTTAGTGTATGTGTGAGTAACTATAACTGAGTGGCCGAGAGAAATGTAGTGATGCAATAATGTATATGAGTTATTGTACAACTGAGTGAATTGTAGCGAGGTGCAATGTATACAAATGAAACTGACTGCGAATGAATTGTATTTCTGTGAAATGTACAAATAGTGGAGTTATAAATTTGTACTGTGATGTTGAAATAAAATATTATATTTAAATAAAATACTGTTTGAATATTTAAATTCTTGTATAATAGTATTCTATTTAAAGATAAATATTATATTATGTCTGTGATGTAGTATAACAGTACAATTGCAAACACATTTGTAATAATATGTATATGTTTGTCATCTCTAAAAAAATCATAGAATTGTTAGATACAACAATCTCCCCCTGATGATGACAAACATAAAATAAGTTTTTGAATATAATATTATAATTAATGTGTTTGACAGTGAATTAATGAACTCCCCCTATTTGAGTGCTCCCCCTACAACAAAACTCCCCTTGACTATGTGCATGAGTGAAAAACAATAATTAAAACTTTAATATTAAAATATTCATAGAATATCCACTTATCGATCAAAATCTTAACCCATTCTCCCCCTTTTGTTATCATCAAAAGGGTACAAAAATTAAAACAATGATGAAAAAGACTAAAAAAGTAATTTCATCATCTTAAGAGGAAGAACGTTCATCATAAATCTCAATCAGTCAAACAAAAATCATAATAGCAAATTTCACATTATAGAATGGTGAAACGATGATATTTATAAAAATGGAGAGAGTTTTAAAACAAATGATTTCCAATTATTTTCAAAAGAACTTTATAAAAAGATGAGCACAAAAACGGTGACGAATTAGGATTGCGAATATATATATATACATATATATATTCAATTTTAGTGACACAATCAAATAATCTCAAATCCTAATAACTATCAATCAACAAATTATAATATATCATAAGATATTGACATATTTCACAAGATAGAAAAAAAGGATTGATAGACTGGTTTTTACACACCAAGGAGAATTTCATATAAAAATTATTTATAGCAATTTTTTTTTTAAAGCACGCTAACCACACATAACCAGATCTTGAATTTTTAAATGAGGTTAGTTGCAGCTTAAAAATAAGTAATCTCATAACCATGCATGAACAGAGCTTGGATTTTTAAATGAGATTAGAGAAACACTTATGAATATAATATGTTTAATATTTTCTGCTTCAAAAAGAAAAACTCTTCAGTATATAAAACAAATATGGATGACAGATATATGGTAGGTAAAGAAATGGTTGTGAAATAAATTTCTAAATTATTCATATTATGAAATATGCTCAACTGTACTGGTATTCTTGAAAATTTTCAATTATCACTAGTTCTGAAAAATAATAAATCACAATTCCATCACAAATATTTCCATTGTATAATTAAGATGATTTTAAAATGATTAAACTCCCCACATTAATATGAAATCATGATGGATGGCAGAAAGTTGATAGAATAAGAAGATGTTCGTGAAATAAATGCTAGTTCAAAGATATTATAAAAACTATTCAATCATCATGAAAATTTAAATAAAATTTCCCCTTACTGTGAAATATACTTTATTCACAACTCATCACAATCTCAATTATCTGATAATAATTTTTTGAGTACTAAATACTGTCCATTTTGGTTATTGATTTCACTTTCTGAATAAATAATCAATAAATGATTTTAAAATTGAAAAATCAATTAAAAGAGGGAATTGAGAGATATATACAACACAAGAGGGATTTAAAGAGATCTACACAAGACGGAAAAAATATAACGACTCAAACAGATGGATGAGAAATTTTAAACACTTTTGATACCACTTGTTGTCACTGCTAATGGGGAGTTTAACACCACCCTGGTGGCTAACAAAGATATTTCAGACAATGGTATCCAATCACAAAACCCAAGCAATTGAATCAAATAATTCAGTTCCATCAATCAGAGCAGCAAGACATGTTCATAATAAGTTTCACAAGAAAGTTTTTGGAAATTTACAAGTCTAAGAAGATAAATCATGATCCAAGATCTAAAGAATCGGTTTATTTTAAATCGCTTGAAGGAATGTGAAAAATTCATGATTTGATGAGTCGATAGCATAAGATTATTAATTTCTAATTCAAGAAGTGTGTGGTATTCAAAATATTTAACAGTATTCAAATGATTTCAAACAAAAAAATATCCAAGTAAGTGATCATGATTTCAGAATGAATTTTAGGATGTAGCACAAGAAAGATTCTCAAATCAGAGTAGTTAAGTTAATTAGAAAAATTTTGAACCTTTATCAGAGCAGATGATGATACAGAAAACAAGCAGTTATAAGAAAATCATTTTCAAAATGATTTCTTTTATCAGAGCAGCACAACAATCAATTTCAAAGAAGACTTGCCAAGAGATTTTTTCACAGTTATTTTTGATAGAATCAAGAGATGATTCATGACCCAAGAATAAAAATATAGTTTATTTTAAATTGTTTGAGGGAATATGAAAATTTCAAGATTCAATGAATCGATTAAACCAGATTATAAATTTCAAATCCAAGATGTATGTGAGATTCCAAAAATCAATAATTTCAAATGATTTCAAACAAACAAATATTTAAGCCATTTGGTCATGAAATAATAGTGAGTTTCAAGACAAGTTTTTTTTAAAAAGAATTTTCACAATTATTTCTGATTGACATAAGAGAAATTTTCGGAATATTTACATCAAGCATGAGAGATATTCACGATCCAAAATTAAAACAGTTTATTTGAAATTGCTTCAATTAATGTAAATTTTGGGATACTAAGAATCAATCACACAAGATTATTAATTTCAAATCTAAGAGATGTATGAGATTCAAAATATCAACAATTTCAAGTGATTTCAACGAACAAATATCTAAGATAGATAATCATGAATAAAGATGGATTTCAAGATGTAACACAATGATTCAATTAAAAAAAAATCATTTTAGAAATAATCAAGCCAATCCAAAAATCAATGAAATCATCACAACTGAAAAGTAGTTGTATGCTGTAATGAATATAAATTTTCAAGACATTCCAAAATGAATTATAAGAAACTCAAAAGGCAGGGGTGTGTGAAATTTCATTAATTTTTCATATCTTCAAAAAATTTAGAATTCAAAATAACAGCGTTCAAGATATAACAAGTATGCTTCGGCACCGTTAGGAATTCAGAAATAAGAATAAACTTCAAAACAATTACAGATTTCTATAGGTTTAAATTCAAGATCTAGAAATGATTAAAACATGAGAATTTTATTTAAATAAAGTGAATTTCTAGAAAATCATGAATTCTGCAAATTGAAGTTAAGAAAACTTAAAAAATGTGGCAGTGTCAATCAAAACTTAAATATCAAAGAAAATAAACAGAATAGGTAGAAAAAGGAATGCACAAAGAAAAAAATATAAACATAAATTGAGATTTGAGATCATACTTAAATTTCAGAAGGCGGTGTTGATTCTCTAGCTCATCAAACTTGGCTAAAGGAACTTTGAATGATACAGAAATATGGAACATATTGAATTGAACTCTCTTTTTTATAGCAGTTCCTCGGCCAAATCGGTATCTAATAATTTAGGGGTTGAGTGGTTTAACAAAAAATGTTTTACCACTCACAGATTAGTTTACACATTTTGGTACTCAAACTTGCTTGTACAAGGATCCATTTGAATTTAACTTTGTACCTTTAGGAACCCAAATCTATTTGAATTTAACCAAGCTCGTTTTATTTCCTTTTGAGGTCCAAACTGGATTGTTACACAACAAATTCTAAACTCGATTATGATTTAAAAATTCTTTGAGATTTTCAGAGTTCAAATTTTCAAGATGACCTTTTCCAAAGCTTTTTGAAGAATTTTTAAAACCATTTGAATTTTGGTTTTCAAAAACATTTAATTCCCAAATCAAAGACCATATTTATTTCCAACAGAAACTTGGTTTTGCAACAGCATATTCAACGATTTTTCCCCGTTACAAAATTTTTCCAAAGTTGATTTTCATCGTTGAATCTTTGATTTAAGATCACTGTTTTCTTTTATTAAACCCGAATATTGATTATTAGTGATCTTTCTTTCAGCACCATGTTGTTTCAAAAACAAATTTTCATCTCCAAGTAATTTAATTTTGTCTTGGGATTCGAAAATTTCAAATTCAAAATGATTTTTCTTTTCAGATTCAAGTTTTTCAAAAGTTTTAAATTTTTCAATCTCATTTTCAAGCTCTTTCAAAATCAGATCCGTTTTCAACCAATTTTATTTTGCAGCAAATTCATATTCGGAATTTTTGGTAGTCCTAAAATTTTCAAATTCCTTTTGTAAAAAATTATTTCTACTTTTAAGCTTAATCTCGTTATCTTTTAAAATCAGAATTTCCTTTTCAAACCTTAGAATGTTTTTATTGAGATGAACGAGATCAGTTTTCAATTTCAAACAATTATCACAATCAAAGTTTTCTAATTTCATGACATTTGAAGGTTTTGATTCCAAACAGTTAATTTTACTGGTCAACCCATGATTTTTAGGTTCCAATTTTTTTTCCCGACGGAGATTATCAACAACTTTTGTTAAATCACATACATATAAACCAAATCTTCACAAGAGAAATTTTCTGTCTCATCGTCTGTTGAGTCTCCATCGTCTGATCTACTTGAATTTTCATCTGATTCTCCTTTCAAGCATATATCTGAATCTGAGTTGACATTGGGGGTTTGAGCTGCTGTTGTCTATTCTTCCATACTTTGTATTAAGAGTATTCCAGATTTCTTGCGCAGTTAAACAATGAGAGATAAGGCTATATTGGACAAAAAAAAAAAAAGAATATAAAATGTGAATAATACGAGAATTAAACTCAATATCATTCCTATTAACCATTTCATACCGATTTAATAATATTCCAACATTTTATGTCAACAGATTTTAAATAGGATTCGATTCCTGATTTCTAGTTTAAAAAATCTATACCATTAAAAATAGTTGGAATACGACTGGACTAACTCTCTATGGACTGACAACATGGGATCACCATTACTCTAGAGTTAATGAATTATCTGCTTTGTCACCACTTGTTGGATCAAGATTAACCCAAGAGGGGGGGTGAACAGGGTTTATTAAATTAATTCAAGATATTAGAAAATATCGAACATAGATTGCATCACAAATAATAACAGAGAATATAAATGCAGAAGTAAATAACACATTTTTTTACCCAGCTTCAATCAACTCTGCCTACTACTGCATTCCTAAGATTTTTACTAGGTATTAAAACAGTTTTTGCTTACAAGACTCTATAAACTCGCAAACCTTGCTCTTGTTCTAATTCTATGCTCAAAACCCTAGACTGGGCTTTATCCCCAAGATCAGATTTTTCCCTAGCTACAAACCCGTAGCTAGTAAACCTAGTTATTACAAACACTAGAAAACTGCTAGTTAAAAAATAATAACTAGATGACCTACTTTTTATAGAAAAACAAAAAAAACAAACTACGATTAAACAACACAAATTAAAACAAAACAAAAAATTAAATAAACTAAAACACCACTTTTCTTAATTAAAAACAATAGGCCAACCCATTTCTTCATTTAACACTTTGGCTCTTCTTTGAGCTCCTATGTCGTTTGACTTCACCAAATTAGGGTTTTTCAGTGCTTCCCCAAATCGCAACTTCAATATCTTGTAAAAATGGTTTCTCTGATAATCGAATTGTTCTGGTTCACTTGCTTGGTTATTTGGGTTCGACTTCTAGTTGAAAAATGTGAGTAATTCGAATTGATATCTTTGTTTTGCTTTTAGGGTTTGTTGCTTAGGTTTTTTGAATCGCTTGCCGGTGATGATAATGGTGTCAATATATGGGATAATTAAATCCTAAAACTTCTCTGAATTCATAATATGACTCATCTGATTTCTTGCATGATTTTGGCTTGAGATGTCATGAGCGTTTGGTTATTTCCTGGAATAACAATAGCATGATCGATTCACTAATTTAATTGGTTTGAATTTGCTGCCGTGAGATCTTGCATGATTCATTAATTGAATTGTTGCCAAAAAATTGTTCTTGGAAAAAATTTAATTCACCATGTCTGAAAATAGTTGAAAGGCTTGCCAAATATTTTCTCTGTAGATTTCTGAAAGCAAATAAATTATTTTTCTTGCTTATTTGTTGTCATGACTAATGCACGTGATTTCGGTAAACATAACAAATTGTTTCTTGGCAATATTGAGTCTTCAAAAACAGTTACTGAAAACATGCGTGGATTTTTGGGACTAATTTGTTTTACTAGAAAACATTAAATGGTTTTTGCCACAAATGGATTTCTGGAAATAGAAAAAACTTGTTAAACTTACCTCTGTAAATTCTGGAAATAAATTCGAATGAATTTACTGTGATTTCTTGAACTGTTTCTGAAATATTTTGAACTTGCCTGAAACCATGCCTTTAATTTATGGAACTATTTGAAATACTCTTGCCCAAAATATTCAATAAAGTCCCCGAGTTCTCAATTGCCAGCAGAATTGACATGTGCACATTTTAAACAATATTACTTTGCATGTACACACAGTTTTGTCTGAACCATTTGTTGATGTCCACACAGTTGCACCATGCACCAGTTTTGTGCTCCACTGTTTCCACCTAATAGTGTTGTAGCACTGGTTCATTTAAATTTGCACTGCTTTGTTAGTTTTGGTGCTACATTCTTCATTGATGCTTGTATGCTTGTTTACACTCATGTACTGAGTATTGCTGGTCTTTGTATTCACTTGTGCATGAGAGTATTCACATGCATTTTTTATCCATACTCACATGCATAGTGATTGTTATTTAATCATGTTGCACCTAGTTTCAATACTTCATTGTTGCTCAACCATTTTTCTCTATATGCTTGCATTTCCATTCCAGTTTGGTCTTGAGAGTGTTGATTGTCTTGTTGTATGTATACTAGATATATTTGTTGTGTTAATGCTTTAACATGCCACCGGCTCGACCATGTTGAAAGGCTTAACAGACTTGTATATTTTGGCTCTTCTCTGGTTTGTTTCCTTATTCTTTGATTGTCTCTTTGTGTTTCGAGATATTGTGTATACATGTGTATACTTGCTGGTTTTTCTGTTGCCTTTTGCATTATCCATTTATACATATATGCATATATACACGTATGCATATATATATATATATCTGTGTGTGCGTATATATATGTGTGGCTTCATATATGCATTGTTGTGTGCTCATGGATACTTGCGGCATGAAAATGTTGTCAAACTTTACCTAATACATCATATTCGATATATTTTTCCATTTCTGATCATATTACCCTTGCACAGAAAATATGCGTATATACATACACATGTATGTGTATACATGTGTAGTGCACTTCCACAGAATATATATATGTGAGCACTACAGACGATGCCTACCTTCTGGTATTTATAGTGTACCACTGTGAATATCACAGGCTGTCTAGACAAAGATGGATGTCCATAAATATCAAATCAATTCATGAAAAATGATGAGAAACACACCAAAATTTTGAGGTAAATAAATTTTTAAAATAAAAATTATATTTACTAGAATAAAAATATTTTTGTTCTATATTACTCTGTGTGTGTGTTCTGTGATAGGTAAGCAGAAGACTGGACTAACTGTGAAGACAGAGACAGAAGACAAAAACTATGTCAGTGTATGTATGAGTAACTGTAACTGAGTGACTGAGAGAAATGTAGTAAGGAAATAGTTTATATGAGTGTTCGTACAATTGGGTGAACTGTAGTGAGGAGCAATGTATACAAATGAAAATGACTGTGAATGAGTTGTATTTTTTTGAAATGTACAAATAGTGGAGTAATAAATTTGTACCATTGAGATGTTGATATAAAATATTATATTTAAATAAAATACTGTTTGAATATTTAAATTCTTATGCAGTAGTATTCTATTTAAATATAAATATTGTATTATGTCTGTGATTTAGTATAACAGTATAATTACACACATTTATATAATAAATATATGTTTGTTATCATCAAACAAAAATCACAAAATTGCTAGATACAACAATAGCGGTCGACCCCGCTAAAGTGGCAGCAATTCAGGATTGGGATAGACCTAAGAATGTGACGGATGTTCGGAGTTTCCTTGGGTTGGCGGGATATTATCGCCGTTTTATAAAGCATTTCTCCAAGATAGCTGCACCATTAACAATATTGACGAAGAAGAACCAGGTGTTCATATGGGATGAAAAGTGTGAGAAAGCTTTTGGAACCCTGAAAGAGAGACTGACGAGTGCTCCCGTTTGGACCATTTCGAGTGGGAATGAAGAGATGGTGGTATACCCCAATGCATGTGGTACTGGACTTGGAGCAGTACTAATGCAGAAGGATAAAGTTATGGCCTATGCGTGTCGACAACTGAAGTCGCACGAAGGGAATTATCCAACTCACAATATGGAGTTAGTAGCGATCATGTTTGCTCTGAAGATGTTGAGACATTACCTGTTGGGAGTTCAATTCATGTTTTTTATGGATCACAAGTCGTTAAAGTATCTTTCCTCCTAAAATGATTTGAATCTTCGGCAGCAACAATGGTTAGAGTTTCTGGAATCATATGATTTTTGTATAGCCTACACCTGGTAAAGGTAACTTAGTGGAGGATGCGTTAATTCGAAGACACGCAAGTTTGGAAGTGATGTTTTCAGAGTGGAAGCACCTCGAGTACTTGGCAAGAATTGATTTTAGACCACGTAATGAGTTGGAACCTGAAATGTTGGCATACTTATCGATAAAACCTACTCTCATTGAAAGGACAGGCGAGGGCCAAAAGCGTGATGCAAAGCTTATCGAGATTATCCAGAAGCTGGAATCAGAAGATAAAGAGTTCGAGGTTGATCGAGAAGGTTGGTTTCAAAAGCAAGGACAACTGGTTGTTCCTAATATCGAAGGATTGAGAGATAAGGTTCTGAGGGAAAGTCATCACTCAATGTTGACGTTTCATCCCGGTGGTAACAAGATGTATCAGGGCATGAGGCGAGCCTACTACTGGAAAGGTATAAAAAGGGATATTGGAAAGTTTATTTCCATGTGCATGAACTATCAGTTAGTGAAAGATGAATAGAAGAAGCCGAGTGGATTGCTTCAACCATTGGAAGTTCCTATGTGGAAGTGGGAGCAGATACTGATGGATTTTATCGATGTACTATCTAGAACTAGGGAAGGAAATGAAGGAATTTGGGTCATCGTGGATCGCTTGACCAAAAGTGCAAGGTTTATTCCTGTCAAGCCGAATAGGACAACATCGAAGTTGGCTGAGCTGTATATAAAGTGGATAGTTAGAATCCATGGTATCCCGAAGAGCATAGTCAGTGATCGAGATTCATTGTTCATGAGTGGATTTTGGAAAAGTTTGCAAGAAGCTTTGTGGACTGAATTGTGTTTAAGTACGGCTTATCGTCCCCAAACTGATGGTCAAACTGAGAGGGTTAACCGAGGTTTGGAAGATCTCCCAAGGGCTTATGTATTGGATTTTGGGGGATTATGAGAAGACCATCTACATCTAGTTGAGTTTGCATACAATAACAACTACCAGTCGAGTATTGGATGGCACCATACGAGAGGTTGTATGGTAGACCATATAATTCTCCAGCTTGTTGGTTAGAAACTGGAGATAAGTTGATACTTGGGCCAGAGATGATAAGAGAAACATCAGATTATATCGAGATCGTTCAGCAACGAATGAAGGCAGCCTAAGATCGTCAGAAGAGCTACGCCGATAAACATTGAAAAGATTTGGAATTCGACATTGGTGACATGGTTTTCATAAAGATTTTACCATTAAAGCATGTTGTTCAGTTCGGATGAACGGAAAATTAGTTCCAAGGTTTGTTGGACCATTTCTGACAGTCGAACGAATTGGAAAGCACGCATATAGATTGGAGTTACTCGAAAAGATGTCGGGTGTGCGTAAGTTTTTCCATGTGTCATTTCTACGGAAGTGTGTGCATGATTTGAATGTGGTGGTATCTCCAAAGCAGTACGAAGACCTAGAAGTTGAGACTGTAGTTTATAGACCTTGTAAGTCGCTTCACATCATGGGGAATGACACGAAACAGCTTAGGAGGAAGTCGATTAAGCTATTTAAGGTGCAATGGGGTGAGGATGTTGACAATTTTACATAGGAGACGGAAGATAGTATGAAGATGACCCATCCAGAACTCTTTGTCAGTATGACCCATTAATGTCATGTCATCTTACATCATTGTAGCTTGTATTATCGTTGTTAGAATTCCACTTGCTTGGGTAAGGCTATGGATGCATGGCTTGATGGACGCTAGTTTTGATGGTAAATTGGCTGCACATGGATGATAGGCATGCAGAATTGTTTTGGTTGCTTGCATTTGTTTGGGATTTCAGGGAGAAATTCCAATAGAGGGGGGAGGGGAATATAACAGCTCGCATTTTACGTATCGAAGGATTGTAAAATATTTTTATTTAATTCCCTGAGTGTTGGATCATTCTCATATTTCGATATGTTGTTTATGGGGATGTGAGACATGCCCACAAATTTTACCAATTTTATTCGTGATCATTTTATCCCTATCAGTTTTGTACATGGCATAACTTTTGACTAGGATCGAATCAGGTGTTGAGGTTGATTTCATTGGAAAGGAAATGGTGTTGCCAATTCGGTAGAGTAGTCACAGTAAATATTTGGTTCAGCGATTTAGGAGGAATCATTGTTTAAGTGCTGCACATTTTATGTACAGGTTTACTAAGTCATTAATGGGATGATTTTGAGTGGCCCATTAGTGGGCTGGTGGGAGGTTATAAATAAGGGTTTAGAGGCATGGAGAATAGTTTAATTTCTTCATTCTCTCGTTTGGTTGAGCTCGTGATCCTCCTTGCTCAATCAAATACACCTTTCCACCATTAAAATTCTAAATTTACATGTGAAGATTGAAGATTATCATCAAACAAAGCTAGATCTACATCAAGTGAAGAGAGATGTTATCAAATTGACGAGATTGAGGTTCATTCTTCGCTGTCTGGATTGCGATTATAGTTATTTCAAGTTAATTCGAGGATTTGGTGAGTGATAAGCATCTCTCACACGGATTCAATCAAGTATATGAGTTGTTTGATCTTATTTTCATCATTTTGAGTTGTTTTCACCAAGATCTACATCATGGTAAGTATATTTTCATTTGAATCACCATAGGATCTAATCTAGCGACTTAAAACCGATAATTTCTATGTTAATTCATATATATATATATATATGCATGTTAGATCCATTGTTTTAGTTTATTCACTGATTTATCATGATATGGTGAATTTAATATGATTATTGATGAATAATTGTCATTTTGATTTTGCTGATAATTTCGTAAAGTGTTGATTGTTGAATTGGTTGAGTTGTTTGAATCAATGTTGTCATTTGGTGATGATTTGGTCAAGATTGGAGCTATTTTGATCAGATCTGGAGTCGAGTCATTTTTGGATAGGTCGCATGGCTTGTGCTCCAAGAAATGGAGTCGGTTCATTTGAATTGAAGCTTAGGTCATGGGGATTCAGGTCGTTTTGATTCGAGAAGCACATGGGTCGTTGGCTTGATGAAGGTGGATCATTTAGCTTAGGTCATGACACGTCAGGTCGCATGAAGATGGGTCAGTTCAAATGAGTGGCTTCGCGCCGGCTAGTGTAGACGGCTTTAGGTCGCTGAAATTCAGAAGGAAGTAGGTCATTCTACGACTGTGAAAGTTAGGTCGTTAACAACCTAGGGGAGTCAGGTCATTGGTACTTGGGAGAACCAAGTCGTTGGGTACTTGGAAGGGTCAGTTCATTGGATGGTCTGAACGACCTAGTGATGGGTCGGCTTCAGGGATGAGTGACCTGACTGATATGGACCATAATTGATATTATTTTGGTTCAGTGACGAATGTGATTTCAAAGTGAATTCAAGGAGGAATGTTCGAAGTGTTGGGTATGTGTTCGTTGATCGTCGAAATGCAACGAATGTGAAGACAACTCAAGGTGGTGAGTTCGTAGATAATGGTTGCTCGAGAAGTGGCTTAAGCTTACTAATAGTCATCAGGGTAGATGGTTAGAGATTTAGAAGGCTGAGAGATTATCATTGTCATACGTTCTAGCGGACTCAAAGAAGGAGTACAACGGGGCACCCAAAGACTAGATATGGATGGTCGAGTACCCTGGGCAGTCATGATGGCCCTAGTTGTCAAGAATGGAAAATGACAAGCATATGAGTCATGATGGCATTTGGACTTTTACTAAAACCGAGGTTTACCATTAGCCCTTGATGTATGGCAAGGTTGGTCGTACGATTAATGATGGTTTCAAAGCAGGATTGGAGGTGATAGCCAGTGTCATAGATGGTGATTGTTTTGCTAGTATCATCTTGTGTAGATTGCTCGATGTCGAAGGAGATATCCTTTTGTGCTTGTCTAATACTAGTTTAGGCCTCTAAGGCTTGTGCTTGGGAGATGTCAATGTCGATTAGAATGGCCTATGCTTGATAACTGGTTGTCGTGAATGTACTGTTATTTCTACCGCTTATTGTAAAGGCTATCACTGTTGGACGTGGGGAAGATGGGTGTGAGTTCTTCTCTGTTGGTGATGGTAAATTAGTTGATTAATCTTCCTATTTTCATATACTTTATTAATGATGTTGCATAGCTTTTTTATCGCTCATTAAGACTGTTGTCTGACTCAAGGTTTTATATTTCCCTCTTACTACCTTGGGTTTTTCATCCATGCCGTGGATGGTAGAGAGTGTAACAGGTAATAGGTAGCAAATCTTAATGGACGATGCAGCAGATCGATGACGAGCTAGAGGCTTACGTGCCAGTTTCTTTCTATACATATCATGTTGTTTTCCGTTATTTTTTGTACTCTCTGCGTGTTGTAGTGAGGCCTTTTGTACAGAGTTTGATGATGTAATCCAACGGTGTTATGCATATTCTTTGATGATATGGAAGTTTAAATTTTTTATGCAATTATGCTTCACTATTATTGCCTATTGTGTATGTTCTATTATATTTTATTTTTGAGCTATGAGTTATACGACAGGTTCCACTTGTGTTATCTTACTCTAATGATCATCCACAACTGCCTGGAATGTCTTTCAGTGCATTACTTCCCTTATTAAGTGCAGGAGTTGGGCGGCCGTCACAAACTCTATCCTCCGGTATGCGTTGCATTGTGTAATGGGACTTGTATCTTATAATAGCCTCATTTTACAAAAGCATAAATTTTGAAACTTTTTTGATACTTGGTTAATGATTATATGATATGTTTTTTGGTTTGTTATCTAGTTTTTAAACAGGCTAATCCAAACCTGGCCTGAGTGTTTGTCGCTCAGGTCAGATCCGAGTGTGTTTAGGTTTAAACGAGTAGATGAGGAGTTTCCAGTTGACTTTGAACATGTATTGAACCAGAATTTTCGACCCCGAAAATCGATGTAAATACCATGTCAACTATTCAAGTTTCTGGAATCTTAATTCCAATTCTGTTTTAAACTCCTATCTCACAAATCCAATTACTTAGCCAATTTTAGTTTTATTCATTCCTCTTTGAGATTCATGTTTACTCTGATTCTGTTATATTGTGATCTTCTTCTTCTTCTATTCAAGCTTTATTTCTTTCTACTTCTCACCCTGTAACTTATTTCTATTAATGATCTGGTATTCTCGATACTTAAATAGTTAACATAGTGTTTTATGTTGATTTTCGAGGCCGAAAATCCTGGTTCGTTATGGAACAACTGGATTGTCAGATGGCAGGAAGTATTCTACTATCTATACTTGGATGTTATGGATTGATGATTAAATAATGTGTTTAACTCAGATAATATGAATGTTTTCTGCTGTAAAAAGTTTCCGCTGTAAAGTTATATATTGAGTATTATATTTTGTTCTAGTTCCGCTGTGTTTGCACTGATAAAACCCTGATGAAACGAGTTTGCGACATTTGATTTTATGGTACACGAACACCGTGGATGTGTTAAGTATCGACTACCGAAGGTTGAAATTTTTTTAATCATAGGACCTTCCAATGAACTTACGTTTTGGACTGGACTTTTGTGGTTTATAGTTGGTTCAGAAGGCGAGCGGATTTGGGTCGTATCATTTAGTATCAGAACTTTGGTTTAGCAACATATATGGTCTCTGTGGAGTAAAGACTCATCAATGATAGGATCAGTAGTATCCTAAGATAAATAATTTATCAGAGATAGGATCAGTAAGATTCTAGGATGAGTGACTCATTAAAGATAGGGTCAGTAATACCCTAGAATGAGTTAAAAGAATTATATTTATGTGATAGGCATACTTCTAGCTTTAATTTTTAAAGTAAAAAGTATTTTGATAAAGAAAAAAGTTAAAGAATCATGTTTTGATAATAATAAAGTTATGTTTGAGAAGTTAATCAATTGATTGATACTGGATGTGATGTAGGGTAACTAATTTAACTAATTAAGGGATAACTATGAACTTAAACTGTTAGATTATGGTAAGTAAATGGAATTTTCGACGATTTTGGAAAGTCGATAAATTCTGACAAATATTAGGTTAGAATTGATAAAGGAGGTTATATTCACGATTAATTTAAAAAGATTAGTTAAACTTTTTTACTGACTATAAACTCTTTATTTTATTATATAGAGGGAGAGGGAGAGGTAGAGGTAGAGTTGGAGGTAGGGGTAGGTCGCTTTCTATTCGTCGATATATAGCCCAGTTTCGGAAGCATTCCACACACTAGTTCTTCTTCTGATAACACACATAGTAGTAGTTCTTCTGACTCATCTAGTCATGGTAGCATTAACGAGTATCTCCCTGAAGCTACGTCAGCATGTAGACCGATATGAGTTATACATTATGAGTCATATTCAGCACTAACTCCCATAGAGTCACTATATATAGCCTGATAATTCATGCGATTATGACGATTGGATGCTTAAGGGCGATGAGGATGTTGATTTAGATGCTGAGGACCACATTATCATAGATGATCTAATACTAATGCCACTTGTAGTTGAAATTCAGCCTCCTTCTATACTAGATATTATACTCGACTACATTCCAGAGGCGATCAACGAGGAACCTTAGCCAACCCTACTTGAGATACCATCCCTTGGGATGGACAAGCCTGAGTTGGACATAGCACCAGAGTTCGATGATGTGGTCGAGCCCGATTTGGAGCTTGAGTTAATAAGGGATGTCTATAATATTGAGATACAACCATATATAGAGCTGGACATAGACGAGGATGACTATGACGTCGATGACGAGGAGGAATTTGTAGAGGACGATCCCGACGCCTTTGACGAGGATCAGATTATGGTACCCAGTTGGGATGGTTGGAATGACCCAGATTCAGATGATGAGGTAGACCAAGAGCCATATGAGATCACATTCCCTGGGCCCTCTATGCATGACTCCTGCGATAGTTAGGCAATCAAATGTTAGCTAGTTTCGTTCCGGGGATATGACATGCATACACGGTTGTTAGCTTCGTTTTGGTGCAATACAGACACTTAGTGCAGTACGTATTTATAAAAATATTTTGAACTTAATTTTTTTTAGTTAAATAAAAATATCTAAATATAGATAATAAAGTTAAATAATTACTTTGGAATGTTTAATAAGTTGATGACATTGTTTGGTTTTGATAATATGAATCGTTGGTTCTTAAAATGGATTAAACGGTAACCCAAAACTTGAATTTGTGGCAACATATATAAGCGTAACAAATTAGAAACATCCCTAAAGTATTGCAAGAATGTTTCTATATGAAACTATGTACATGTCCATGACTTTGTCTATGCATCCACGGTACTTTAAGAGTGGTTTACTAGGTGTCTCTATGCATGTTCATGAAGTGTAGGAGGGTGGCATGTGTCCCTAGGAAAATGACCTAAATACCCTTGCCTATACATATAAAAGAGCACCTGCACCATCATTTTCATTCCATCCCTTCTCTTCACTATCTTTACTGCTTTCCCTTCTCCATTTTCTTCTTTTACCTCTGCTTTTCTCTCGCCCATGGTGCCACCTCCCTCCATCGCCTAGCAACCCCTCCTTCCGGCCACCACCGATGCCTCCTCCCCTCCACCAAAGTTCAGCCTTCCACCTCCATTCCCTTCCCATTTCCCTTGGCATCCCACTTGATGATTGCATACGAACTAATATAGTACACAAAGATCGTGTAATATGGTGTATAACTCACAAATATACAATAGTTATGAAGGCAAATATAAAATGATATAAATATCAGCTAATCACAAATATGCAACAGTAAATGCAGTAAAATAGAAAAATCACACCAGGGATTTTTTCACTGGTTCGGAACATCGTCCTACGTCCAGCCCCAGACTACCATCTGGATTTTCACTAACAACCACCTCGCTTCACCCGAAGGAACAGGTTTACAACACCCAAGCAGACGAACGGCATTTCATGCCTCCAACAACACCGAGGAATTCAACACGTGCCTCTTACAACACTGAGGACTTCAACTAAGATGAGTACAATTGTTGTTGACAGTATGTGTTCTTGATAACATGAATTTGTCACTTGTAGTACATCCTTCCTATAATCTTATCCTCAAATAGAATATTTGTGTATATGAAGATTTGGAAGTGGATATCGTATTGAATCAAAAGAATGTCAAGTAGATTCTAGGATTCAAACGATAGAATATTGAATATGAGCAACTGAGCGCTTGAGAATATAGAAATTAGAGATAGTAATCAAGTCAAAAAATTTGTTAAATGGGATGATGATCTCATGGTGTTTATATAGATAATAAATAGTTGTAACCCTTTGTGAAGAGTAACTAACAATAACCATGATTATTGGTGATGAGAAGGAGATGCAACCCTTGATTGAAAGGAAGTATCTTTTCAAAAGATTGTTTGCTGAAAGAAAATGGTCGACAGGTCAAAAAGAACCGATAAATAGGAATTTGAATATATATATATATATACACACATTATATTCATATATACATGTTTATTGTGCATTCTGGGTAGAAATGCGGTAGGTCAAAATATAGGCGGTCGACTGTTTTACCCAGGTTGCACAATCAATGTGTACATATATATATTCGTATATATATCGATAATTTCGAGGTGTGAGATTATTTGAGGATAAATTTTAACACAAACAACATTATTAAAACACCAAATAATCAACCTCTAATCTAGAATACAATATGTAGCTCTTTGTACCTCTTCAAACCAATAAATATCTTATTTTTGTCGATCACGGCTTATTTCTTTGTCAGAAAGAAAAACTCCATAATCTCTTGACCCAACATTCTCCCCCTTTTTGATTGATGACAACATACTTCTGAATATCCTCCTGTATATGATCTCCCCCTGAGATTGTGCCTGTATATGAACATGAACTATATATCCCTGCATAACACTGTTAGTACCAAACTCCCCCTTTGTCATCGACAAAAAGGAATAAACAAGTGAGGATGTAAAAGATACTATCAGAATATTTAAGAAACACGAACGAGTAACATAGATCATGTTAAGAGTGTCAAAATAACGTTATACATAACCAAAATTCTAGTACGACTAAAACACGGCACCTTATAGATACAAGTGCAAAATCAAGTTTTAAAGCAAAAGATAGACATAGGTATGTAGCAAGAGAAAACTAGGAAGTGGACTAAGAAGACTCGGATTGCGACTCCGTGTCATCTTCCTCCTCTTCCTCTTCAACTACTTGTGTTTTCCCGCGATTATGTCCGTGATTAGTTCTCGAGCTTGTAGCTTCCTCCGATGATGTCCAATAAAAAATAGGAGGAGCTCGACGTTTGCCGGGTCTTGAGCTTGCATGGATGATTATGCCCCACACGAAATTGCTTTCCATAATGTTCCAAAGAAAGACTCAATCTTGTTGAATCGTTTGGCGATCTTTGTATCCATACGCTTAAGTCTTGCTTCAAGTAGAAATTGGTTGCGAGCAATGGTGTCTAACGATTCCTCTGTCGAGGAAGACGATCCTAGAAGTTTGACTTCCTCAGGTTGTGGCCGGGATGATCGTTTTGAAGCTCTTTGATGTCCATGTTCTTGCCATTGCTCAAAAGGCATAATAGTGAAGTATGGATTGGGGAGTATCATTCGTTTAATTTTTGCTTTGTTAAAGACTTTGGGCTTTGAAACTAGAGACTCGGGGGGTGCGATGTCACAGTCGAGCAATAGGCGCATGACATATTCCTTATAAAACAAATGTGGTCTAGTGCAATCATTTACTTAAAAAATCTCATCAAAAATCATACCAATCCAATTGATATGAACATTCCTATATAATGCATATAATGCCTTGAAATTCTCTTTATAAAGGGCATCAAAATTACCTAATCTTGGTAGTAGAGAGTGCAGGAGAGTGTGATGAATAATCCTTGCAGTGGGTCGTATACCTTTGGATTTTGTGCTATCCATATCGTCTTCAATGAAATCATGGCTAATACAGTCACGGATATGGATATTGCAAAAGTTATTTGAGAATTTTTCACCACTAAAAGGAACTCCAAGAATGCTTGCCATCCTAGAACACGAGATAAATACTTCCTTGCCACAGACTACAGACCAAAGACATTGTGCAGGATTATCAGGCTTGTACTTCTCCAAATTCAAGTTAGCATAGAATAATTTGATCATAATATGGTTTGTTTCTACATTATTTTGATCAAAGTCAATTAGGGATTCAATATTTGAATTCCTTGCTAAGTTAAGAATGCAATATTTGGAGAAATTGAAGAACTTAATGAATGAACTCAGATGAATCATGAAGTATTTCATATCATTTCATTTTTTAACAGCAATCGGATCAACTAGCCACTTCTTGATTAAGAGATCAATTGGTTGGGGTTCAGAAGTTGTAACTTTCTTTTATTTCTTCTAAAGAGGAGCCATTTGATTGATATTGTTAAAATTGCAAGGAAAAATTGAATTCTAGGGTTTTGGAGTTTTTGGAACAAGGAACGGTTGGAGTAAAATTGAAGAAGTGGAATGAAAAAAATGGTTGTATATGAATATTTAAAAACAGGAAAACCTGAGACCGATCGACCGCTAGTTTTTCACCGGTCGACCGTTTTTAATCAGAAGATAAAATAGCCGACCGGTTGAAATTTGGCCTGTCGACTGGTTGGTTTCTGGGCTGTTTTTCATGGTTTTTTCTCCATTTCAGATATTTAACGATCCACATAACATAGAAATTACTCAATATATATTAGTGCATGAGTGATACAGGAGAATATAACCACGATATAAATCTAATTTGAAGTTGATGAATTGTGATTGGTAGAAACTTCTTTGATGTCGTTAATACGTGGTTCCCATGGGGACCAATTCTCTTTCACTCCTTCGTTCCTATTATAGTTTCTTTCCCATGAATTCGGACTCCTAGAAAATGAAGGTATGTTTGGCATAGGCTCGTGTACATCGTGTCTATTTGAGCCACAAAAGAACATTTCCATTGTTTCTAGAAGAGATAGTCGATCTGAGGTCAGCTTTTGCTCATATATATCTACCTTTGAAGATCAATCTGATGTTTCTGGTAATGGTGGATTTCATCGATCTTTTCTTTGGTATGAGGTTATCAAAACAAAACTTTCTTTGAAAATTTTGGAGTTTGCGTAGTGCCGGGGGTATGATTACTTTGGTGAGATCTTGATTTGTGTTCGGGAGTTTTCGGGGAGTAACGATCCCCTGTCTCAGAACTAGTGATAGAGACATGGGAATATTAAGCACATTTGTCGAATACATGTGCCATGATTGTAGCAGAAAACAGAATATATGAACTATGAAACATTTAAGATTTGATTGGGAGAGATAAAAAATGGGAATTTATGCCAAGTATATATAGGATTTTCTATATATATATATATATATATATATATATAGCCTAAGATATATATATATATATATATAGTTGAGGCCAAGAATTTCCAGAATTACTTGACCATAGGAATTATAAAAAGCTCATAATCAATTTACTCAAATTAACAATAGCCAATATATGTCTGAGTAAATATAATTCAGATAAAAAATAACTAATTGTCAAGTTCTTTTCTAGAGATAAGACCAAGCTCTCTTCGTAACTTTATGAAATTACACTCAAGTGGAGGCTTAGTAAAAATGCCCGCTAGTTGATTATCAGTGAAACACCGCACCTCCGTTAAGGTCACTCACAAAGGGAATGCCTTAACTTCGGTGGAGCATTTTTAGTACAAGATGCACAAACATTACAAGACAGACAAATAAAGCAGTGGCAAATAAATAAAACTTTATTTCATTGATAAACAACTTGTATAAAGATTTTTTTACAATACCAAAGTATCCTATCTCGTTTAACAAAAATAAAGAAGGATAAAATGATTTCCCCAAATAAATCTTGAGCCAGCCATAACAGTAGAAGAGAGAGTCCAAGGCAACACGTCAAAGAGTCTTCAAGCTTGGAAAAAGTAACGGTCCAAACAAACCCGAGCTATTCCCTCCTTGACTACATGGGGGAAATGGAAGAAAAGAATACGAGAGAAAATGAGTCAGATAATAAGTCTAGTAAGTTCAGTGATTACTAGCATTTAAACAAGGAAAAGGGATCATAACAGGAGTAACAGAACATAGGACAATACCCTAATATAAGATAAGATAGGTTGAAACACGTGATCGCACCCATTACTATAACCTCTACACCACCTAACTAGTGTCTCAACTAGTAAGCTGTATAATACGGTCCCATTCCCCCCAGTGGTAGTAGCCTTCAGGTGTACATCTATATTTGAGGATTCCACCTCAATCAGCCCAATTGCCATGAATATGGTAGATGTACCCTTACTACCCTATCGATCGGCTCCCTACCTGTGTTAACTTGCCATGTGTCTGTGTCAATCGGCCCTCTCTTGCGTGTAGCTACCCTATGTTGGTCCCACAATAAGGTGTATCAATCCTTATGATAGCGACCCCGACACGATTCAAGAATGCACAGTGTAAAACTACTGATACCCAGTGCCTGCTTTTTCCACTCAGGAGTACGTGCATGCCCGTAATCCGCCGGAACCTACACTGACGTACCCCCAGCCGCTATATCGACCGCTTATAATCAGCCCAGTAATCGTGCCCCCTTCCTAGCTCAGGGTACCGTAATACATCTATGTGGGTTACTGCTGAAATGGGTCCCCGTTGCTAGGGTTTCCTACTGGTTAAGTTTATGGGCCTATATTTACTAATATTACCCACCAACCTGATATGTACTTAACCTTCCCACCGATTCAAGCACGTTTATATAATGGTTAAGTTTTGTGGGCCTATATTTACTAATATTACCCACCAACCCGACATGTACTTAGCCTTCCCACGGATTCAAGCATGTTTATATAATGGTTAAGTTTTGTGGGCCTATATTCACTAATACTACCCACCAACCCGATATGTACTTAACCTTCCCACCGATTCAAGCACGTTTGTATAATGGATAAGTTTTGTGGGCCTATATTTACTAATATTACCCACCAACCCGATATGTACTTAACCCTCCTACTCGTCATGTCATGTTGGTTAAGTGGTTCTTATCAACTTAACCTTTCTCACTTATCATGTTGGATTGGTTAAGTGTGACTTATTAACTTAACCCTATTCATTCATCGGGTTATATTGGTTAAGTATTTCACATTTAACTTAACCCCATTCGCTCATCAAGTTATATTGGTCAAGTGTCATTAATCAATTCAAGTTAACTTAACCCATCCACCCGTCACGTCAAGTTGGTTAAGTGTTTCCTTCTGGTGTTGACTTGAGGCTACCTCAAATCATGTTATATTGGTAAAGTATTGCCCTCTCGTGTTAACTAAACCCTTCCCATACATATAATTGGTTAAGTGTTTTCCTCTTGTATTACTTAACCCCACCACATGTCATTATATATTTTGGTTAAGTGTTGCCTTAGTTAACTTAACCCCGTCATCTGCTTAATTAACATGTTACAATGGTTACGTGTTCTAAATTTACTTAACCTCACCCACTTGTCTAATTAACATGTTTTAACGGTTAAGTGTTCTAATTTTACTTAACCTCACCCACTGGCTTATTTAACATGTTATAACGGTTAAGTGCTCTAAATTTACTTAACATCACCAACTTGCCTAGTTAACATGTTATTACAGTTAAGTGTTCTAAATTTACTAAACCTCACCCACTTGCCTAGTTAACATGTTGTTACGGTTAAGTGTTCTAAATTTACTTAACCTCACCCACTTGCCTAGTTAACATGTTACTACGGTTAAGCGTTCTAAATTTACTTAACCTCACCCACTTGCCTAATTAACATGTTATTATGGTTAAGCGTTCTAAATATACTTAACCCTACCATTCAACTCTCATCTTAGCATTGATTTATTCATTAAAGCACCAACCACTCACATTAGACAGGTATTGTTGCGGTCACTAGATGTGTCGGTCGGTTCCGGGCAGTTTTACACCACAACTCAGTCCAACATCGGGTTTCTATTGGGCTTAATGCCCTAACCTCTTACATTAGATATTTATTGTTGTGGTCACTGGACAACCGGGCGATTCCGGGCAGTTTCACACCACAACTCAATCTAACCTCGGGTTAGGCATAATCATCTTTTCTACAATTTACATATTTCTTATTTATAACAAATTCCATATGTAAATTATTCCCAGTTTAATTATGCCATAATTATCCTTTTAATTATGCTCACAATTAATGGTATACTAAATATACCATTTCATGAACCAATCTATACCATGTAATTTTCATGTTTATCCTTCATATTTATATGTAATTTATAAATCAATTATTGTCATGGCCCACTTTCCCCCTAAATCATGTTCATAATCTTTGGTATATAAAAATTATGCCATTTAAATGCCACTAATCATTGGGCCAATTACATATAATTTCATGTTTACCCTAACGGTATCCCCCGTTTGTACATTCGCAAAATTACAAGGAATGTTAGGCTCAATATTTTAGCCTAACTTATAACCACAAAAGGGAAAAGTGAGGAACATGGAATATTCTAACAGCATAAAAATATGTGACATATAGATTTGGCATAGGATAATGAACTTGCAAAATTTAGATCCGATTAACATGAATCATAGCATATGAATTTACATAGAACTTTCACAAATTAAACTTTTCATGTAAAGTGGAACTTGTGACTAAGTTGGATCTAATTATCATGTAAACTTGATATAGGTCTAGCATGGATGTTTAACATATAAACACAATTTTAAACCACAACTTAGCACATTAACTTATGTATGTCAAACCATAAGAAAGTTACTATAAACATATTTAAATCACAACTTAGCATGATAACTTATGTGTGCTAAACATAAGAGAGATACAAATCCAATCTTGCAACATAAATAGATTCAACTTAACATGGTTTTAAATATACAAGAATGTTGATCTAACATGTAAGCATGTGCTTTAGATCATAAACTTGCAAGTAACCACCAAATTATAACATGACATGTTTCACCATTCAGTTGGCATAATATGTTCTTTTCCCAATCATAATAGATCCCAATATATAAAATATGGTATGTTCATCATCACAAACATATAGGCATAATCAATCGCAATGGTAGATTAAGATAAATGAGAATCAAACTTTTTTTATCTTATACATAAGCATCATTCTATATTCGAATTACAACATGTCATGATTCATTTAAAAGAGCGTTTGATTATAACAACCAAATAAATATTATTTTTAAATGTGTGTTACCGTACTGTTCTATATATACACAAGATTATAATATTTATATTTAAATAGAATACGACTGTACAAACATTCATAGTTTCATACAGTATTTTATTTAAATTGAATATTATATTTCAAACATTCAAACAGTTCAACTATTTATAACTCCACTATTTAAACACTTCACATGAAATTGTACTTGTATATAAACTGAATACGATAGAGAAATTAGTTTGAATACAATAAAATAATATTTTATCTCAAACAAAATTTGTCTATTACAAATATCTGTACAATTCTTTCTACAACATTCATACAGTCACTCTGTCTATACAAATCATATATACATACATATTCACATTTCATATACAGGCACACTGACACTTTGTTTCTTGTCTTCTGTCTTCACAGTCAGTCCAGTCACTGTCAGCCAATCATCATCTTCATACCTGCCATATACAAAAACACACACATTATATGGAAATAATTTTTAAAATATATGTGAATATAAATTTTATTTTTAAAATTTTATTTGCCTCAGATTCCTGGTGTGTTTCTCATCATTTTTCATGACTTGATCTGATTCATCTGTGTCTAGTCAGTTTGTATATGCATAGTACATGGACAGGGAAAAACTTTCTGAAAGGCTGCATATATATACGTGTATATATACACGTGTGCACTGCCTCGCCAATCCAGTGTGCAATTGAGGAGTAGCCATGGGCCGTCTCGACTCAGTGCACACTCAAATGGACAGTGCAACAGAAATGCATATATACAGGAATTCAAGTCAAGCCCGCAAAGCATGAAGTTCAGCATTATAGTCAAAACATGGTTCAGCAAATTACAAGTGGTTGAGTCTCATTGTTCAAGTGCATCTCAACATGATTCAACACAAACATGGCCGGGCAGTTCATATTCATGAAGCAAATTTAGTCAACATGGCACAATGCATGATGGCAGTTCAATATGTTGTACAAGCGGCTAGTGAACACAAACCAGAGTAAAGCTAAAGTAAGGCATGCATTCAGCTTCAATTGCTAAATAATGATCAAAATGGTTTAGTTCATATTTTCACGAATGCATGAATGTACAGTACCCAAGTGCACAGGTAATGATGGCACAGGACAATAAGTAGCCGATGAAAAAACACACACATCATGAACATATGTCAAACAATATACATAGCCTCAAGTTCAATAGTGTCAAAGATAAATGGTTCAGGTCTGTATAGCAATGTCACAACAACAACACAAGTAGTTCAAGTTCAGGGAAGTATATGTATGGCTTATAGCATAGTGCAATATGGACTAAGGCAGCATGAAGGATTCAGCTACAACAAGGTGGCAACAGCAAACACAAAAAACAGTGGAGTTCAACATGAAGTCTAGCCAGAATAAGTAAGTGGTTCAGCACAAACAGCGGGAAGCATCACATATGGTCATGACAACAGAGTGGCAGTGCAACAGAGCAGTTTCAAGTGGAACTCACACACACACACACACACACACACACACACACACACACACATATATATATATATATATATTTCGGTAGACCGTATTCATGGATGCACAAAGGAAGTGATGATGTAACACAAATGTGTACAACATTCAAATGCAACATGGCATGGTTAAGCATCAGTTTGCATATTGTGACGGCCCGCCCCGCACCAGCCTGCATTTCCTCCAAAAGTGCGTTGTACACATGCCCGACTAGCACAAGACGGTCGTCATAAGAAAGGAAAGAAGGGAATACTAACCAAAGAACCTGTAGAATGTCTCACAGCGCATGGAATAAAATATAATAATAACATACTTGACATAAAACAGGCGAGACAGTGCATAAGCTGATAACCAATAATCAATGTCAACAACAGAGCAGCGGAAATCCAAATACAGCTTATTACAACTTTTCCAAATTTACTGTCTCTAAGCAAAAGAGAGTTAAAGTAGAAGATACACCAACAATGCCCAAGCAATGATCTTCAACAATACAGGGAGAATATCATATATATATATATATATATATATATATATATATATATATATATATATATATATATTACGTGGAAGCCTCCTGCTCGTCTCCGGATCATCTACCCGTGCATCACCAGCTAACCTGTCTCTAGTCTGCTCGTGTGAGCACCCAGAGTAATAAGAGGAGACATAAAACTCTGGGTCAGACATAAAGCCTGGTATGAGCGATAAGCATCTAAACAGAATAATAACAGGTATACTAAACCATACCTGAACCTGGACCTGCAACCAAAGAGTTAGTACCACATACCGTACACTGCTCTAAGGTGCCATAATAAATAGTGTAAGAATACGGGGGTGGGGTGTGCATGTCACAATGATAGCAAACAAATCATCCATAGCAACCATCCTCACATCTCTAACTCAGTGCGTAAAGTGTACGACATCTACCACTTTGGAACACTAGACAAACTGAGGTAACGGCGAATCCCGACTTGTAGAAACCCTGCTGTGACCAAGCCAAACTCTTGGAGTCATGACCAAACATTTCAATGACCCACTTCATTGGTCGTAGCCCTTGGTTCTACCGATGCCATAATGGCCCTGAATCCGCCTTCGCACCTCCTACCATAGTGGTCCAAAGCTATAGACGTCAATAACTCCTTAGCACGCGTCCCGCAGCAAAGCCCAACCATGAAGTGAACTCGTTGATTCCCATCTGAATCTTAAGCTCTAACTTCTCATTTGGACTTCCTTTGCATCTCGGGTTTGGTCGAATTGGAGTGGGTCTTCAGAAGAGTTATCGCGCATTAACAGTCCTAGAATTCTGTTCGGTTCGGTAGTCATCACCATCATCGGGTCGGGTCGGTAGTCCACTTTGGGTCGGGTCGGTGTTTCCCTCCGGGTCGGGTCGGTTTAGTGATTCTCCCCCTTCAGATATAGGTTCGGTTCGGGTGCCTCTGCTTGCGTTCGGTTCGGAGGTAGTTCATCCGATCTGATTCTTCCTGCTCGACTTATTTGCCTGCTCCGATCCGTCCTGTTCTCTTCCTCCGATCCGGTCTGCTCCCTTACTCCGATCCAACCTGCTCCATCGCTCCGATCCGATCTTCTGTCCAACTCCAACTCTAAGCAATGGCCTTCCTTCCTGCCAAACTTCTTCCAGTGGCAAGTCCCCATCCAGTTCGGATTCCCTTGGTCAGTTCCCTAGTCCGATCCGACCCCTTTCTCCGATCCGAACCGGTTCGGAACCTGCACACATCTGCAACTTTCCAGCGAGCTTTCTACGCCATTCGACGACGTTTTCGAGCAATTTAATTATTCTAATCAATCATGAAACATACCATAGAGTCATAGCAACATAGCAAACTAACCACAAACACCAAAACAATGAATTCATATGTCAAAATGGATCAAATATGCCCAAAACCCCTTATTTTCCCTTAAGCATGTTTAAGTAAAGCTAATCATAGGGTTGACAAAACTTAATCAAATCGAACCAAATTTCTAACAGAGGCATAAAATATTATTTACGAATTTGTAAACATTTTTCCAGAATTTATTAGTGTATAAATTCGCTAATCCTCACTAATTACCCTTAATTAACCGTAATTAGTGTCAAAATGATGCTATCACTCACCTTGGCCACAAATGAAACACCAAATCTGAATTATCCTCTGTTTGGGTCGAATTCCTATGTATAGCAGCAGCTTCAAGCTTGCTTTGTTGCTATTTGGCCTTGCTTTGATGTAGTTTAGGCTTAATCTTCACTAAAAATGTGTTTTGGAGTGGTTTTAGAGGATGGAGGCCATTACTAAGGTCTCAAGAAGGTTTGTGGCGGCTCAAAACTGAAATGAAAGTGATAACCTAACCCTAATCAGTCCTCCTATACCTCTAAACCCGAAATTCCCCTTGGGCCTAGCTGCTAATCACCCGGTTAAGCCCAATTAAGCTGTTTTTCACCATCTGAAACTTGTTTCAGCCATATCTCCCAAACGGTAAGTCCGTTTGGCTAATGTGACCACTCTACGGAAAGAGAAACCATCATCCGGAGCCAATGGAAGTGGTTTCAGGTCAAAATTCATTTCCAGTCAAAAGTTATGGCCAAAACAGTGATAACTAGGGTAAAATGGTCATTTAAAAATCGGGAAAAATCATGAACATGGGAAATAACCCCAATAGTCGTCTCCCAAAGTTACATGACCATACGACTTCGTATGTGACAGAAATAAATATCCTACGATCCTATAATGCGTAGAATGCGGGTCGTTACACTCTCCCCCCCTTAAGAAATTTCGCCCCCGAAATTCCTTAACCCAAAACATACCAAGGATCCCGCATGCCTAACAACCACATACATCAACCAAACATGCAAAACAAGCGAAACAAACCTATCCTAGCATGCGGAAAACTAAATCGAGGTCAAAATCTTACTAGGCAAAGAGTTCTGGATGTGACTTCCTAATGTTCTCCTCTGTCTCCCAAGTACAATCATTCTCGTCCTCGCTCCACTGTACCTTGACTAGCTTCACCGCCTTCCTTCGAAGTTGCTTCATGTCGTGCTCGACAATATGGGCCGGCTTGCGGTTCCCAACCGCCTCGGGTTCTACTTCGAAGTCCTCTAACTGATCAGGTGAAATAGTCATATCTGAGTCGTGAACGAACTTCCTTAGTTGGGAAACATGAAATACGTTGTGAACTCCCGCCATTTTCTCTGGTAAGTCAATTCTATATGCCAAATTCCCGACTAGCTCAAGAACAGGGAATGGGCCAACAAATCTTGGTGCCAACTTGCCTCTCCTGCCAAATCGTATTACGCTCTTCAACGGAGAAATCTTGACAAACACCAAGTCGCCAACGGAGAATTTTAGGTCTCTTCTTCTCTTATCAGCGTAACTCTTCTGCCTATCTTGGGCAGCCTTCATTCGTTGTTGAATGATCTTGATTTTTCCTGAAGTTTCCCTCACCACATCTGGTCCAAGCATAAACTTCTCACCAGTCTCTATCCAACATGATGGTGAGTTGCACGGCCTTCCGTACAAAGCTTCAAACGGAGCCATACCGATACTGGATTGGTAGCTATTATTATATGCAAACTCTACTAGATGCAAATGGTCATCCCATGATCCACCAAAGTCCAATACACATGCTCTCAAGAGGTCTTCCAAGATACGGTTCACCCTCTCCGTCTGACCGTCGGTCTGAGGATGATATGCGGTACTGAGATGTAACTCTGACCCTAGAGCCTCTTGTAAGCTCTTCCAAAACCCACTAGTGAACAACGGGTCTCGGTCGCTCACAATGCTTTTGGGTACTCCATGAAATCTCACCACCCACTTCACATATAATTCAGCTAACTTAGCTGCCGTTCTGGTCGATTTGACTGGTATAAACCTTGCACTTTTAGTCAGTCGGTCTACAATCACCCAAATACTATCATATCCCGATCTAGTCCTTGGTAAACCATCGATGAAATCCATCGAGACTTGCTCCCATTTCCATTCGGGAATTTCTAAGGGCTGTAACAAACCACTAGGCTTCTTTTGCTCGGCTTTAACTAGCTGGCAATTCATGCACTTGGATATAAACTTCCCAACGTCTCTTTTCATCCCTTCCCAGTAGTAAGTCTGCTTCATATCTCGATACATCTTATTACCACCGGGGTGTATAGTTAGCCTTGAGTGATGACATTCTCTAAGCACTTCATCTCTCAATCCATTTACGTTGGGTACAACAAGCTTTCCATTCTTTCTAAGCCATCTATCTCGATCAAGCCCATACTTGTTCATCTCCTCATCGATACCCATCTCTAACTTGGAGATGATTTCCAATAGGTTAGGATCGTTCCTCTGACTAGAGCCGATCCGCTCAGTCAAAGTGGGTCTGATCGTCAAACTTGCTAACATTTCTGGATCCAATTCGCACTTTGGTCTGAAATCAAACCCCGCGATAAACTCCAGTTGCTTCCATTCAAGGAACATAGCCCCTAAGCTGGCATGTCTTCTACTCAATGCATCAGCCACCGCATTGCCCTTTCCTGGTGTGTATGCGATGTCAAAATCATAGGAAGCTAAGAACTCCAACCATCTCTGCTGACGGAGATTCAGATCTTTCTGAGAGAAGAGATACTTTAACGATTTATGATCTGTAAACAGCTCAAATCTTTCTCCCAAGAGATAGTGTCTCCACATCTTTAACGCGAACACGATTGCTGCCAACTCTAAATCATGGGTAGGGTATCTTCTCTCGTGCGGTTTCAATTGCCGACTTGCATAAGCTACAACCCTACCGCCTTGCATCAATACAGCACCCAGTCTGGTACCACAGGCATCCGTGTATACCGTCATCTCTTCATCCCCCTTAGGAATGACTAACACTGGTGCGCTTGTCAACTTGTCCTTTAGACTTTTGAATGCATTCTCGCACCTTTCATCCCAGACAAAAGCTTGATTCTTCTTGGTCAACTGGGTCAATGGTGCTGCTATCTTGGAGAAACCTTGGATAAACTTACGATAATATCCCGCTAACCCCAAGAAACTTCTTACATCTGTTGCATTCTTGGGCGTAGGCCAATCTTGTACCGTAGCCACCTTTGCTGGGTCCACGGCAATACCACTCTCTGATACAACATGGCCCAAGAACCTCACTTCCCTCTTCCAGAAGTGACACTTAGAAAACTTTGCTTTCAATTGGTGTTTTCTCAACACCTCCATCACTACTCTTAAATGCTCCTTGTGTTCTTCCTCCGTCCTCGAATAGACCAAAATATCATCAACGAACACAAGGACAAACTTATTTAACTGATCTCTGAATACCCTATTCATAAGATCCACAAAATATGCCGGGGCATTAGTCAGCCCAAATGGCATAACCAACCATTCATAAAATCCAGACGGCGTCCGAAATGCCGTTTTAGCTATACTCTCAGCTTCCACTCTAAGCTGATGAAAACCTGTCGCGAGATCCAACTGAGAAAATATTCTCGCGCCACTCAACTGATCGAACAAATCATCTATCCGCGGTAGAGGATACTTATTCTTCCTCGTCACTTTATTCAATTCGCGGTAGTCTACACACAAACGAAGGGAACCATCCGCCTTGGTAGCAAACACAACTGGTGCTCCCCATTCAGAAACACTCCTTCTGATAAATCCCTTCTTCAAAAGATCGCTGACTTGCACCTCGAGCTCTCGCTGCTCCCTTGGTGCCATACGACGAAGTGGCATCACTATAGGCCTGGCATCCCTTACCAAATCAATACGAAACTCAATCTCTCGGTGTGGTGGAAGTCCGGTCACTTCTTCGAAAACATCCGGATACTGGCCAACCACGGGCAAACCTGACAACTCACTATGCGGAATGTCGAGGGAGTTTAGAAAACTAGCCAATACCCCCTTACTGGGTAGACCACCAAACACTATCCTTCGCCCATCATCCGCTCTAGCTGTCACCAACAAGCCCTCACAGTCTACCACCACCCCGTATCTTTGGAGCCAATCTACTCCCAAAATAATGCCAAACCCAGTAAAGCCCAAAACAAAGCAATCACAAACAAACATGCATCCATGACTTGATAAGACCACATTACGACAAATCATGCTAAGGCTAGTAGAACCACCAATCGGGTTCGTCACTACTAAAAGTCTATCGACAATCTCGGGCTCCAATCCCAACCTATCTACCAGGTCACTAGATATGAAAGAACTGGAAGCTCCGGTATCAAACAAAACTCTAACAGGAACATCATAAACAGAAAGCATACCTTGAATGACGACATTCTTTACCTTCTCCGCCGCAGTTGGGGCATTCGACGAAGAAGGAATAGCATTAAGGGCGTATGCTTTCACCATTTGCTTTTCTTTAGGGGGTTGCGGACACTTGTCCTTGTGATGTCCCAATTGGCCACAATTGAAGCACTTCCTATCCGCTGGCCTGGCCCGACAATTACTAGCATAATGGCCCTTCTTACCACAGCTGAAGCACTCAACATCTTGTTTATTCTTTTTCTTCTGGCCATCCTTAGCCTGATTCTGCTTTCTCTTATTCTGGGAACCACCTTTGCCTCCACCACTAGCTTATGGCTTTGGCTCATCTGCGGATGCAACCTCGGTCTTCGGCTTAGGGTAGAGACTTTCTGACCTTAACGCTTTCCCCACAATCGATTCAAACGTCTCACCGATGTGGTTAATAAGTTTTTCCCCCAAGTACTGATCCAAACCAGTTATGAATTTCTCATTCTTTTTCTCGGCAGTATCAATAAGAGATAACCCGTACTTCGACAAAGTGTCAAATTCAGCAATATACTCCGAGACAGCCCTGCCATTCTGCTTGAGCTCCAAGAATTTCTTAAACAACATTGACTTCTGAGCAGCTGGGATGAACTTCTCACTAAAGCGAGCCTTAAACTGCTCCCAAGTAATCTGATCTTCGGGGGTAGCTGCCTTTATAGCATTCCACCAATTCATTGCCCACCCTTGCAGCTGACGGGACGCTAGCTTTCTCTTCATCGCATCCTCGATACCCAAATCCTCGAAAATACGTTCGCAACTATCCAACCAATCTTGAACATCCGTAGCCGACTCCGTTCCGTGGAACGGCTTCCCACCAAGACTAGTATAGTCCTTATTCAGCTTGGCGAAGTCGACTCTTGGCGCCTGCACTATTGGACCACCACCATTTCCACCATGGGGAGCTGCTCTCTGCACATCTCTAAGCATTTCTCTCATGAGGTCAGTAAACATCGTCCTCATGTCAGCAGCATTCCCATTATTGGCTCCCCTACCAGCACCTCTAGTATATCGGCTCATCGTCAATCTGAAAAAGGAAACGATTAACGACTCCATAGTGGTGCTAGTGCAGTACGACTTCATTCTTATACTACTAAATATATATATATATATATAGCCTTTAAAAACCAAAGTAATCACAAATACGCTCTCTCGTATACGTATAATATCTCTCCCTGATAATTTCCCTAGGTTAACTACGCAACCGTCAGCTCTGATACCAAGTGTGACGGCCCGCCCCGCACCAGCCTGCATTTCCTCCAAAAGTGCGCTGTACACATGCCCGACTAGCACAAGACGGTCGTCATAAGAAAGGAAAGAAGGGAATACTAACCAAAGAACCTGTAGAATGTCTCACAGCGCATGGAATAAAATATAATAATAACATACTTGACATAAAACAGGCGAGACAGTGCATAAGCTGATAACCAATAATCAATGTCAACAACAGAGCAGCGGAAATCCAAATACAGCTTATTACAACTTTTCCAAATTTACTGTCTCTAAGCAAAAGAGAGTTAAAGTAGAAGATACACCAACAATGCCCAAGCACTGATCTTCAACAATACAGGGAGAATATCATATATATATATATATATATATATATATATATATATATATTACGTGGAAGCCTCCTGCTCGTCTCCGGATCATCTACCCGTGCATCACCAGCTAACCTGTCTCTAGTCTGCTCGTGTGAGCACCCAGAGTAATAAGAGGAGACATAAAACTCTGGGTCAGACATAAAGCCTGGTATGAGCGATAAGCATCTAAACAGAATAATAACAGGTATACTAAACCATACCTGAACCTGGACCTGCAACCAAAGAGTTAGTACCACATACCGTACACTGCTCTAAGGTGCCATAATAAATAGTGTAAGAATACGGGGGTGGGGTGTGCATGTCACAATGATAGCAAACAAATCATCCATAGCAACCATCCTCACATCTCTAACTCAGTGCGTAAAGTGTACGACATCTACCACTTTGGAACACTAGACAAACTGAGGTAACGGCGAGTCCCGACTTGTAGAAACCCTGCTGTGACCAAGCCAAACTCTTGGAGTCATGACCAAACATTTCAATGACCCACTTCATTGGTCGTAGCCCTTAGTTCTACCGATGCCATAATGGCCCTGAATCCGCCTTCGCACCTCCTACCATAGTGGTCCAAAGCTATAGACGTCGATAACTCCTTAGCACGCGTCCCGCAGCAAAGCCCAACCATGAAGTGAACTCGTTGATTCCCATCTGAATCTTAAGCTCTAACTTCTCATTTGGACTTCCTTTGCATCTCGGGTTTGGTCGAATTGGAGTGGGTCTTCAGAAGAGTTATCGCGCATTAACAGTCCTAGAATTCTGTTCGGTTCGGTAGTCATCACCATCATCGGGTCGGGTCGGTAGTCCACTTTGGGTCGGGTCGGTGTTTCCCTCCGGGTCGGGTCGGTTTAGTGATTCTCCCCCTTCAGATATAGGTTCGGTTCGGGTGCCTCTGCTTGCGTTCGGTTCGGAGGTAGTTCATCCGATCTGATTCTTCCTGCTCGACTTATTTGCCTGCTCCGATCCGTCCTGTTCTCTTCCTCCGATCCGGTCTGCTCCCTTACTCCGATCCAACCTGCTCCATCGCTCCGATCCGATCTTCTGTCCAACTCCAACTCTAAGCAATGGCCTTCCTTCCTGCCAAACTTCTTCCAGTGGCAAGTCCCCATCCAGTTCGGATTCCCTTGGTCAGTTCCCTAGTCCGATCCGACCCCTTTCTCCGATCCGAACCGGTTCGGAACCTGCACACTTCTGCAACTTTCCAGCGAGCTTTCTACGCCATTCGACGACGTTTTCGAGCAATTTAATTATTCTAATCAATCATGAAACATACCATAGAGTCATAGCAACATAGCAAACTAACCACAAACACCAAAACAATGAATTCATATGTCAAAATGGATCAAATATGCCCAAAACCCCTTATTTTCCCTTAAGCATGTTTAAGTAAAGCTAATCATAGGGTTGAAAAAACTTAATCAAATCGAACCAAATTTCTAACAGAGGCATAAAATATTATTTACGAATTTGTAAACATTTTTCCAGAATTTATTAGTGTATAAATTCGCTAATCCTCACTAATTACCCTTAATTAACCGTAATTAGTGTCAAAATGATGCTATCACTCACCTTGGCCACAAATGAAACACCAAATCTGAATTATCCTCTGTTTGGGTCGAATTCCTATGTATAGCAGCAGCTTCAAGCTTGCTTTGTTGCTATTTGGCCTTGCTTTGATGTAGTTTAGGCTTAATCTTCACTAAAAATGTGTTTTGGAGTGGTTTTAGAGGATGGAGGCCATTACTAAGGTCTCAAGAAGGTTTGTGGCGGCTCAAAACTGAAATGAAAGTGATAACCTAACCCTAATCAGTCCTCCTATACCTCTAAACCCGAAATTCCCCTTGGGCCTAGCTGCTAATCACCCGGTTAAGCCCAATTAAGCTGTTTTTCACCATCTGAAACTTGTTTCAGCCATATCTCCCAAACGGTAAGTCCGTTTGGCTAATGTGACCACTCTACGGAAAGAGAAACCATCATCCGGAGCCAATGGAAGTGGTTTCAGGTCAAAATTCCTTTCCAGTCAAAAGTTATGGCCAAAACAGTGATAACTATGGGTAAAATGGTCATTTAAAAATCGGGAAAAATCATGAACATGGGAAATGACCCCAATAGTCGTCTCCCAAAGTTACATGACCATACGACTTCGTATGTGACAGAAATAAATATCCTACGATCCTATAATGCGTAGAATGCGGGTCGTTACACATATGGACAGAGCAGCATAAATATTGGTGTAAGCAGTAACACACACATATGCATGTTCAAAATAGGAACCAAGTTCAAGTGCCAAAGTTTATAGGTCATAGTAAAATGGCAAGACCACATGAAGCATCAGTTCAAAAAATTTCAAGTAAAACATTTGTTTAAAATTCAAGACAGGGAAGTTCAAGAGAGGCAGGCAAAATATTTAATTTCCAGAGTGGGCCACAAATCAGTTAATTTGATTTTCCATAAATGCAAATCTATATGTGTGAAGGTTGGCAACCATTTGAACAAAAGAGGCATAATTTCATTTCAGAAAAGTTTTGGCAAGAGCTTCTTTTAGCAATCAATTTCTAGAAATAATTTTTAAAATGGGAGAAAAGTTTTTGGGTAAGTTTTTATAATTCAGTTATCACAATAAATCATTTTTTGGCAAGTGATCAATAATTTCCAGAATTCAGAATTCAGAGAAGCATTTTTTTGGCAAAGTTCAATGCATGTATGGAACATGGTGATGATTTCCAGCTTGGCTCAGATTAAACAAGAATAGGCAGCACATATGTGGCAAGATATCAATTTGGTGGGGCAAATGAATTCGAGCATGGCAACAATCTATTTCCAGAAATGGAGTAACATATTAGGCAACATTTATCACACAATCAGGAAATTTTTTTCCCACAATCAATACAGACCAATTCATAGGGGACAGTTCATCAATAAATCATGCAAGTTTTTCAATGCCAAGATTTCAAATTCAAGAGTCAATTTCAGCCGAGAATTCAAAAGAGAAAAACGCAAATCAGGGACAAATCAAACCAAATTATTTTTGGTGAAACCAGAGTGTGTTAGTGTTTAAAATTACCTTATTTATTCACCAATTATCACTAGCGTAATTGATCGAAAAACCACAAATCAATTCGAGAGTTATTCAAAGTAATATAATTCAGAAAACTCACAGTTTCGATCGAGAGAGAGAGCAAACTCCAAATCGAAGTATCAAGCGACACAGTTTTGAGCTTCAGAGATAATACAAACATCAAGTAGTCGTTTCGATTTGCGGCTAAATCTCAGAAACTCTAGCTATCGTAGCCACCATATTTTTTCTCCAGAGATCAAAAGAGGGATCGAACTAAATGAAAATGAAGATGGTTCAAAACAAATGGGCCGGCCATTTTAATTTAGAAGGGCTTAGTTGGTCTTTAATTTGAGAAAAGGGTTTTTTTGTTTTATTTTTATTTTGTTTTTGTTTTTAATTCCATCTACAATCATTCCATCAGTTCTAGAGTCTGTAAAATTCTAGCAGTTCACTAAAGTCTATAAAAAAAACTAGGGTACAGATTAGGTGTTTGTAATTCGGGAAAATCTGGTCGAGAGGATATCGGTCAGTCTAGGGTTTTGAGCGTAGGGTTAGTACACGAGCAGGGAGTGCGAGTTTACATAGTCTTGTAAGCGGGATCTGTTCTACCACCTAGTAGAAACCTTAGGCATGCAGCAGTAAGCAGGATTTTGCCGAAGCTGGGTATATCTTGTGTCATTTACTTTCTGCATTTCTGTTTTTGCTACATTCTATGATCTGTTTATTATTGTATACCCCATTAGATTTTTAATTCAGCTAAAAGCTGTGACAAACCCTATTCACCCCCCTCTAGGGTTAATCTAGATCCAACAAGTGGTATCAGTTGAGGTACTCTATTAACTCTAGAGTTATAGTGATCCTTAGTTGTCAGTCTTCTGAGAGTCAGTCTTGTCGTATTCCATCTATTTTTAATGGTACAGATTTTTTAAATTGGAAATTAGAAATGGAGTTATATTTAAAATCTGTTGATATTAAATGTTGGGATACTGTTATTAATGGATATGATATGGTTAGTGGAAAAGATATTGGGTCTAATTCTCGTGCTATTCATATTTTATATTCTTATATTTATGATGTTCAGTATGGCCTTATCTCCCATTGTTTAACAGCGCAGGAAATATGGAATACTCTCGATATGAGGTATGAAAAAATTGACAACTGTAGCTCAAAACCCAAGAAGATCAACTCAGATTCAGATCTATGCTCGAAAGCAGAAACATATGAAAATTCAAGTAGATTAAACGATGGAAACTCAATAGACAATGAAACTGAAAGCTTCTCATATGAAGATTTGGTTTATCTGTGTATTGATTTAACAAAAATCATTGATAATCTACATCATAAAAACAAATCTTTAAATTCTAAAAATCATGAGTTGAATAGCAAAATTAACTGGTTGGAATCAGAATTTACAAATGTCATAAAATTAGAAAATTCTGATTGTGAAAATTGTTTGAAATTAAAATCTGATCTCGTTCATCTCAATAATAACATTCAAAGGCTTGAAGAAGAAATTCTGATTCTAAAAGATAATGAGATTGTGTTAAAAGATGCAAACAATTCTTTACAAAAGGAATTTAAAAATTTTAAGAGACTATCAAAAATTCCAAACATAAAATTGTTGAAAATGATAGTTTGTTGAAAACAAATCTAATTTTGAGTGAGCTTGAAAAAGAGATTGAAAATCTCAAGAAACTTGAGTTTGGAAAAACAAACTAAATTTGAATCTGAAATCTTTGAGTCCAAGACCAAAATCAAACTACTTGAAAAAGAAAATTTGTTTTTGAAACAAAACGATACTGAAAGGAGAAAGATCAACATTAATCACTGTTCAAATCTGATGAAAGAGAATTCCGACCTTAAATCTAAAATTCAACAACTTGAATTAACTCTGATCAAGTTTTCTAACGGAGAAAAATCCTTAAATATGTTGTTGAAAAACCATCTCTTTTTAGGAAATAAAAATGGTCGTGGTTTTGGGAAAACAAATGTTTTTGAAAAATTGAATTCGTGTAATTTTAAAAATTCCTCCAATCACTTTGGAAATGTTTGTTTTGAAAATTAAAACTCTGAAGGATTTTTAAATCACAATTGAGATGAAAATTTGTTTTATAACAAACCATTTAAACATTCTTGGATCCCGAAAGGAAATAAAATGGGATGTGTTAAAGTCAAAAAGAATTGGGTTCCTAAGGGTACAAAAATTAATTCTAATGGTTTGCTGTATAAACAAGTCTGGGAACCAAAACATATGAATACAACTGTGAGTGGTTTTATTAAATTTGTTAGACCACTCGATTCCTTGAACTGTTAGGTACCGGTGGAGGCTGAGGAACTGCTTTGTGAAAGAGAAACTGAATTCAAATTGCTTCATATCGTCAAATTGTTCACAGTTCCTTAAGACAAGTCTGCTGAGTTGGAGATTCTGGTTTACATGGATTTCAAGTATAATCTCTGAACTCGTTTTTTGTAAATATTTTGTTTCCTTTGTTTATTCCTTCTTCTACCCCGTCTATTTGTTTTATTTGTCACTGCCTTATCATTGTAACTTCTTTTATGCTTTCTTAACTCCCAATTGCAGTACTCATGATCTTCTGGAAATTCGCTTTAATTGAATAGAATTCTGATGTTTTAATTATTTCCAAATATTGAATTTAATCTTGTAAATATCTGCAATTGTTTGATGTTTTTTGACTATCTGAATTCATAACAGTATTGATGTATTCTTGTCATATCTTGTACACTATTGATTTGAATTCTAAATTTCTGACGATCTGAATATTTAATGAAATTTCACACACCTCTACTGTTTTGATTTTCTTCTAATTCATTTTAGAAAGGCTTGAAATAATATACTCATTACAGCACACCGATATTTATCAGTTGTGATAATTTCATTATTTTTTAGATTGGCTTGGATATATTGAATTTTTTCTTGAATTACAGTGATACATCTAGAAATTCATCTTATACTCATGATCATCATGGTTGAAATTGGTTTGTTTGAAATCTTCTGGAATTCTTGATATTTTGAATATCGTACACCTCTTAAATATGAAATTATCAATCTTGTGTGACTGATTCATTATATCTCAAACTTGACATTGATTCAAGTGATTTCAAATAAATTATTTTTAATTTTTTTTGTATCATGAATACCTCTCAAACTTGATGTAAATGATCTGAATTTTCATTGGGCATGTCATAAATAATTTGGAAAAATTCTTTGAAGATCCAGTCTTGAAACTCACTGTTATTTCATGATTACTTGATTTGAATATATGTTTGTTTAAAATCATTTGAAATTATTGATTTATTGAATCACACACATATCTTGGATCTGAAATTTATAATCTGGTGTGATTGATTCATTGAATCCTGATTTTTCAATTTTCCTCAAATGATTTAAAATAAACTAAATTTTATAATCTTGGATCATGGAATATATTTTGAGACCATCGGTAACATCTTCTGACAAGTCTGCTGTGCTATTGGTTTCTGTGCTGCTCTGATATTGCTTTTGAAAATGATCTTAGATAACTATTTGTTTTGATTAAAATTGACTGCTGCTGAAATTATTTTGCTTGTCTTGTCTGCTTGGACCTTATGATTGATTTTCTGTTTGTCTGTGATATCCAGGTTTGTCTCCGGTATCTTGTTACAATCCTCATTAGTAGGGACACTAACTGGTATCAGAAGTGCCTTACATTTGTCTCACTCATTTGCACTTAGATTCTAATCTTCACCTTGTATAGATCCACACACTCTTTTTGCCTTGTACAATTTTTTTCCTCTTGTTTCGTATAGATCTCCATATCCCTCTTGTAATCGATTTCCAATTTTAAAATTATTTATTGATTATTCATTTAAAAATTGAAATCTATATCCAAATTGAACTGTATTATAATTCATCAAAATTATAACAGATTTTGAAATTGTGATAAATTGTGACTGCAGTATATTTCACAATAAGAGGAGATTTTATTTGGATTTTCATGATGGTTGAACATATATTATAATTTCTTTGAATTGGCAATTATTTCACGACCATCTTCTTTATCTACCATTATTCTGTCACTCATCATGTTTTTATATTAATGTGGAGAGTTTAATATATTTTTTAAAAAAAATATTCTTGAAAAACAGTCGAAATATTTGTGATAGAAAATGGACTATGTTATTACTCAGAATTAGTGATAATTGAGAAATTTTCAATGACCTCGGTATAGTCGAGCATATTTCATAATATGATTAATTTAGAAATTTGTTTCACAGTCCGTCACTGTGCCAACCCCATTTTTCTACCATTCATATATTGTTTTTATATACAGAGGAGTTTTTCTATTTGAACAGAAAATGATAAATATAAATATAATTAATTAATACATAAGTTTTTCTCTAACCTCATTTAAAAATCCAAGCTCTGGTCATGCACGGTTATGAGATAACTTATGATTTAAGCTGCAACTGACCTCATTTAAAAATCCAAACTTTGTTTATGCGTGGTCAGTGTGCTCTTAAATAAAAAAAGAAAATATAATAAAATTCTAAATAAACTTTTATATGAAATTCTCTTTGGTGTTTAAAAACCAGCCTATCAATCCATCTTTCTAATTTGTGAAATGTGTTAATATTTTATGAAGTATTATGATTTGTTGATTGATAGCTATTGGGATTGGAGATTATGCGATGTTGTCACTTAAATTGAATTATTAATTATAGTCCAAATCCATCGCTGTTTTTATACTTTATATTTTAATTTTTTTTTTGGAAAATAATTGGAAAATAATCATATTTTTATAACTCTCCCCATTTATATATATTTCATCGTAAATCCATGATTCTCTATAATGTGAAATAAGACACCTGTTCTTAAAATATTATGATTTTGGTTTTATTGATTGAGATTTATGATGATCGTTCTTCCTCTTAAGCTAAAATTATACGTATAGTCTATATTTCATCATTATTTTAAATTCTGTATCCTTTTGATGATAACAAAAGGGGGAGAATGGGTTGAGATTTTGATTTATGAGTGAATATTTTATAAATATTTTTAATTTTGAAAAATTATTATTATTTATTCATTTCACTCAAGCACAGTTATAGGGGGAGTTGTCTGTTGTAGGGGGAGCTAAAAAATAGGGGGAGTTCAATATTCACTGTCAAACACATTTATTGTGCTCAAAATCTTTTATTTGTTTGTCATCATCAAAAAGGGGAGATTGTTGTATATGACGCAGTTGTATACACAATTATATGATTTTTGTTTGATGATAACCACCAAATGAATATTATTTATAAATTTGTGTTACTGTACTGTTCTATATATACACAGGAATATAATATTTATATTTAAATAGAATACAACTGTACAGATATTCATAGATTCATACAGTATTTTATTTAAATTGAATATTATATTTCAAACATTCAAACAGTTCAACTATTTATAACTCTACTATTTAAACACTTCACATGAAATTGTACTTGTATATAAACTGAATACGATAGACAAATTTGTTTAAACAAAATAAAATAATATTTTATATCAAACAAAATTTGTCTATTACAAATATCTGTACAATTCGTTCTACAACATTCATACAGTCACTCTGTCTATACAAATCATATATACATACATATTCACATTTCATATACAGACACACACTAACACTTTGTTTCTTGTCTTCTATCTTCTGTCTTCATAGTCAGTCCAGTCACTGTCAGTCCAATCATCATCTTCATACCTGTCATATACAGAAACACACACAGAGTTTATGGAACATAAATAATTTTCAAAATACATGTGAATATAAATTTTATTTTTAAAATTTTATTTGCCTTAGATTTCTTGTGTGTTTCTCATCATTTTTCATGACTTGATCTGATTCATCTGTGTCTGGCTAGTTTGTATGTATAGTATAGGGACAGGGAAAAACTTTCTGAAAGGCTGCATATACACACGTGTATATATACAGGTGTGCACTTCCTCGCCAATCAAGTGTGCAACTAAGGAATAGCCATGTGGACCATTTTGACTCAGTGCACACTCAAATGGGCAGTGCAACAGAAATGCATATATACAGGAATTCAAGTCAAGCCCACAAAGCATGAAGTTAAGCATTATAGTCAAAATATGGTTCAGCAAATTACAAGTGGTCGAGTTTCATTGTTCAAGTGCATCTCAACATGATTCAACACAAACATGGCCGAGTAGTTCATATTCATGAAGCAAATTTAGTCAACATGGCACAATGCATGATGGCAGTTCAATATGTTATACAAGCAGCTAGTGCACATAAACCAGAGTAAAGCAAAAGTAAGGCATGCATTCAGTTTCAAGTGCTAAATAATGATCAGAATGGTTCAGTTCATATTTGCACGAATGCATGAATGTACAGTACCCAAGTGCATAGATAATGATGGCACAAGATAATAAGTAGCCGATGAAAAAACATACACAGCATGAACATATGTCAAACAGTGTACACAGCCTCAAGTTCAATAGTGTCAAAGACAAATGGTTCAGGTCTGTATAGCATTGTCACAACAACAACAAAAGTAGCTCAAGTTCAGGGAAATATATGTATGGCTTATAGCATAGTGCAATATGGACCAAGGCAGCATGAAGGATTCAGCTACAACAAGGTGGCAACAGCAAACACAAAAACAGTGGAGCTCAACATGAAGTCAAGCCAGAATAAGTAAGTGGTTCAGCACAAATAGCAGGAAGCATCACATATGGTCATGACAATAGGGTGGCAGTGCAACAGAGCAGTTTCAAATGGAACTCACACACACACACACACATATATATATATATATATATATATATATATATATATATATTTACATATATATATATATATATGTTTCAACAGACCGTATTCATGGATGCACAAAGGAAGTGAAGATGTAACACAAATGTGTACAACATTCAAATGCAACATGGCATGGTTAAGCATCAGTTTGCATATGGACAGAGCAGCATAAATATTGGTGCAAGTAGTAACACACACATATGCATGTTCAAAACAGGAACCAAGTTCAAGTGCCAAAGTTTATAGGTCATAGTAAAATGGCAAGACCACATGAAGCATCAATTCAAAAAATTTCAAGTAAAACATTTGTTTAAAATTCAAGACAGGGAAGTTCAAGAGAGGCAGGCAAAATGTTTTATTTCCAGAGTGGGCCACAAATCAATTAATTTGATTTTCCATAAATGCAAATCTACATGTGTATAGTTTGGCAAGCATTTGAACAAAACAGGCATAATTTCATTTTAGAAAAGTTTTAGCAATCAATTTCTGGAAATAAATTTTAAAATGGAACAAAAGTTTTTAGGCAAGTGTTTTTATTTCAGAAATCACAATAAATCATTTTTTGGCAAGTGATCAATAATTTCCAGATTTCAGAATTCAAAGAAGCATTTTTTTGGCAAAGTTCAATGCATATATGGAACATGGTGATGATTTCCAGCGTGGCTCAGATTAAATAAGAATGGGCAGTACATTTATGGCAAGATATCAATTTAGTGGGGAAAATGAATTCAAGCATGGCAACAATCTATTTCTAGAAATGGAGTAACATATTGGGCAACATTTATCACGCAATCAGGAATTCTTTTTTCCAAAATCAATACAGACCAATTCACAAGGGATAGTTCATCAATAAATCACACAAGTTTTTCAATTCCAAGATTTCAAATTCAAGAGTCAATTTCAGCCGAGAATTCAAACGAGGAAAATGCAAATCAGGGACAAATCCAGCCAAATCATTTAATTTTTGGCGAAATCAAAGTGTGTTAGGGTTTCGAATTACCCTATTTATTCACCAATCATCACTGGCATTATTGATCGAAAAGCCACAAATCAATTCGAGAGTTATTCAAAGTAATATAATTTAGAAAACTCACAGTTTCGATCGAGAGAGAGAGAGAGAGAGAGCAAACTCCAAATCAAAGTATCAAGCAACACAGTTTCGAGCTTCAGAGATAATCCAAACATCAAGCAGTCATTTCGGTTTGGGGCTAAATCTCAGAAACCCTAGCTATCGCAGCCGCCATATTTTTTTCTCCAGAGAACAAAAGAGGGATCTAACAAAATGAAAATGAAGATGGATCTAAAACAAATGGGCTGACCATTTTAATTTAGAAGGGCTTAGTTGGTTTTTAATTTGAGAAAAAGGTTTCTTTGTTTTATTTTTATTTTGTTTTTGTTTTTAATTCCATCTGTTCTAGAGTCTGTAAAATTCTAGCAATTTACTAGAGTCTATAAAAAAACTAGGGTTACGGATTACGAGTTTGTAACTTGGGAAAATCTGGTTGAGAGGATATCGGTCAGTCTAGGGTTTTGAGCGTAGTGTTAGTACAGGAGCAGGGAGTGCGAGTTTACATAGTCTTGTAAGCGGGATCTGTTCTATCACCTAGTATAAACCTTAGGAATGCGACAGTAGGCAGGATTTTTCCGAAGCTGGGTATACGTTGTGTCATTTACTTTCTGCATTTCTGTTTCTGCTATATTCTGTGATCTGTTTATTAATATATATCCCGTTAGATTTTTAATTCAGCTAAAAACTATGACAATCAATATTCACCCCCCCTCTAGGGTTAATCTAGATCCAACAGGAACGATTGGGAAAAGTTTGGGAAAATATTGAATAATATGTAATTGGGCATAAATCGATTTGGGGCATAAATTGATGTAATTTATATACATGGAATTATAGGCATGATTTGGATTGGAATATATGTAATAAGTCAGAACTTGAATTTGGGTTTGTAGAAAAGAAGAGATAATGAACGCCTAAGACACAAGGTTAGACTTGGTTTGCGGTAGAAGTATGCCTAGAACCGCCCGCATATCCAGCAACTGCAAATGGCAGCCTAATGTAAGAGGTCAAAGGCAGAAATTAGATGCGTAATAATGCAAAGACACGAGGTTAGATTCAGTTTACAGTATAAGCATGCCCGGAACCGCCCGGCATATCCAGCAACCGCAAAACGGCAATCTAATGTGGGGAGTCTTGCAAGATTATCTATATTATAATGAGAATACCTTGAAATGAAGCTTTTGAAAAGTCTGAAATGCCCTGAAAATTTATTGTTCGAATGGGACAGTTTTGTAATTTTCGATCCATGCCCTTACATCACATTTCCACTCCTTCCCACGATATCCACTACCGCACTTTCATTTCCATTGGTTTCCTCCGCTTTTCTCTCTTCAGTCATATAGACGAAAAAATTAATGGCGTCTTCTCCAATTGTACAACAAAAACCTAATCGTCCGATTTCTAAACAATAAGATCATAAACCTACTCTAACTTTTTACTACTTTGTTTTTATAGGGATTTCTTCTATCTGTCTTCGGCTGGAATCCTACAGTACGCTACTCATTCATGAAGCTTATATGTAAACTACTAAGGAGCCGCAACAGGAAAAGATTCAACTCATTTTTTTGTAAACGCATCAGGTTCTTTAATAAGCATAAAAAACTGCTTCGTATGAATAGGTTTTAATAAATACTGCGCTTTTAAAATGAGATTCTTTGTTTTTTTTAATATGTATTGACTTGCAGTTTGTCTATTCAGTCCTATTTACAAGGTAACAACTAATTTGAATAACATACGATCATCAATGGTAAATTTCCTTTATATATCTTCACACAACGAACCAATAACAATTAAGCTGTATTTGTGGAAGTTTCCTGGATGGACTTTTTTCACATTATAATCTACAGCTTACCCTGATGAATTTCAGATTACTGACTTGAGCTTTCTAAACATTTTCATTTCAATGTTTCTTTTATATAGGCAACCCTGACTCAGAGCTTGAAGTATTGTGTCAACAAATATCATCATGTATACCTCATAATTACAAGGTGAGCAACCTTCCAATAGTTGTGTTCGTTTACACTGTAAGTTATTTGTTTTTAACAATCTAAGTACAGTATCCCTTCTGTGTCCGTTGTAACTACCAGTAAAATTAATCATGTTTATTACAAAATCCCGTCATTATTTATTAGATTTCAAATTATTTATTATTGTGTATTCAATAGTAAATAATACATTATGATCCCTCATTTAGTCTATATAATTTAAATTTCGGTAGAATTACGTAATCTTGATGACAATCATGTTGTAGTAACGGAAAACATACACTGAATTCATTCCTGCAGCGTTCGTACATGTTGCTAAAAATGAAGGTAGTTGTTGGGTTATCTGTTTTTAACAATCTAACTATAGTACCCCTTCTGTGTCCATTGTAACTACTAGTAAAATTAATCATGTTTATTACAAAATCCCCTCTTTCTTTATTAGGTTTCAAACTAATTATTATTGTGTATTCAGTAATAAATAATATGTTATGATCCCTCATTTAGTCTATATAATTTCAATTTTGGTAGAATTACGTAATCCTGATGACTATCATGTTGTAGGAACGGAAAACATACGCTGAAGTCTTTCCCGCAGCATTCGTACATGTTGCTGAAAATGAAGGCAGATGTTGATTGCAGAAATGTATTTGTACCATCAACCTAACCAACATGACAATGAAGACTTTTTAAATCATGCAAACAATTTCTTTTACTTTTTAAGCATAAGTTATAATTTACTACAGTTTATACCACCATCTTTACTTCTTTCATATTGATTCGGATCAATGTGTTACTGGGTGCAAAAGTTCATGTTTCTTAATTTTTTTCTATCATAGGTTAAGGCTGCTAGAGATAGAATGATTACAACGAATCTGATACTGCAAAAATGCAATTGAATTAAATTTATAGAGAAGAGAATGTCTTTGAGACATCCCAGCACTACGACAATCACAATAATCGGTAAGCTTAATGTTGAATTTTGACTAATATATTTAGCTTATGAATAAAATTGTTGAATTTTGACATAGAATGGCTATAATATCTTTCAAATCTATGTTTGTTTACATGTGCATAATGTAAAATTCATTCTTTCCTTCTTGCAAATATGTATTTGTACCATCAAGCTAACCAACATGACAAAGAAGAATTTGATATTTAAGAGTTCAAAGGCATGGAAACGTAGCTATGTTAATGGGAGGTGGATATCACTTTTTGTTGAAGGTAAGTCCTCCTTGATTGTTTCTTAGATTTCAATACAGGTGGAAGACTCAATACTTTACATATAGATTGATATTATTTTCATTATTTCCAGCTTTAATAATCTTCTTTTACCTCACCATAAGGCCTAAGATACACCACTTTGACCTTTAAATTTTGCAATTTCCTTCTCTTCTATACAACGACATTTCATGGAACTGATAATACATTTTGAAGGGACATGAAATGTTTACTTAAGATTTGTCATATCTTTAAATTTACGAAAACTGATAATAATGAAAGATGAGTATCATGATAATTGTTTGGCAAAAACATAAATTCATTGCTGTCTTAATACTGTAAAAACAAGAAATCAGGAAAAACTTTACTAATATACGACAGTTGCCTATATTTTTTGTTTTTAACTACAAAGATACATGCAACAGGGATGATACAGTCAGTAGCATTCCGGTAGATATGCAAATGTCAATCTTGAAATGCTTGAAGATCAAGCTAGCAATCTGCAGTCATAGTAACAGAATGAGATGAACATGGAAATTACGTTGCCATATGACAGGTATAAATATTCTAACTTAGTTGTGCATGGCCGGGAACTGATATATGGAGATAAGGCTTAGATTGGATTGAATACCATTATTTTTCTGTTTATTTTTTCTTATGAGATGTAATTTTAGTTCCAGATTCGCTATTTCACTCTTCATTCATGTAGAATGGAGTTTTAAATTTCTTAACTGAAATTTTTCTGCTAGCCATTATTTTACACAATCTAAATAGCTATTTTACTATTCTGATGCATAAATTTACATGAGGATAATGTAGAATACCATAATGAATTAGAATATGATGGCCCTTATTAGTGCTTTCCTCTTATATGGAAAAGATGAAGACCCTTCATACTGATCATTACCAGGTGTGCTTTCTGGAAAGCTGAAGACATGTATATCGAGTTCACATATATATTTTGGGTTAAGCTAGATCGAAATATTGAAGGTATGATTCATTGGTTATTTAATTTTCTTTTAATTGCTCTTTAAGATTTATGAAAAAAAAGGTCATGCAAGTCATGTGAGAAGAAAAATAAACTTTCCTTCTAATTGACAATATTACGATTAGCTTTGAAATAAAATGTTAACGATAATTATGCACGTTATAATTCATTCGATGCTTTTAATTTTCTTTTTCGTACGGACCATAACCAGGTGTGCTAAGTATATACGTATTTGGTTGATATAACTAATTCGATGCTTTCAAAGTACTCTTATTCCATGTTTGATTTAGAGATTCTTTAACTGCTGCATTTTTCTCTTTCCTTCTAATTGACAATATTGTGATTAGCTTTGAAATAAAATGCCAATGAGAATTATGCATGTTATAATTCATTCGATGCTTTTAATTTTCTTTTTCGTACGGTTCATAACCAGGTGTGCTCAATATATACATATTTGGTTGATATGACTAATTTGATACTTTCGTCGTACTCTTATTTCATGTTTAGAGATTCTTTCACTGTTGCATTTTAGTCACGTTAGCATTCCTCGTTTTCCTTTTCAATCAAATGGACAAAATAATATCAAGTAGCAAAGAAAAATGATAAAATCTTCATCAAAGTCGGGAGCTTTGGAAAAATAAAGCGAAAAAAATGAATTGATGTGTTATTGTTCAACTATTTTTTCCTAATTGAATTCTACTAGAACTCATTTCCTTTTTATTTATTATTAGACCTCTTATAGTCATTTTTTTTCCCCAGATATGGTTTTCGAAAGATGTCTCCACCTTAATTACAGTTCATGTCTTTTGAAACACCCCACCTCCGTTAGGGTCACTCTCAAAGGGAATGCCCTAATTTTGGTGGAGGTTTATAAGTATAAGACACAGATATACAAGACAGATATAAGAACACATATTTGTAAACAGCGGAAAATCAACAAACTTTTATTTCATGAAAGCAAATACGTGCTACAACAACATCACCATAATTGTCTTACATCTTTTCCAAAACATAACATAACACTTTTCATAATCTGTCTTGATTACATTATTTAAAGAAGCAAAAATAAAACATAGATAAACTGCAAAAGCCCCATAGAGTTTGTCCAAAGCCATAGTTCAAGACAAAAAGGACCAAGCAATACATGTCTCCTCTTCAAGCTGGAAGTTAAGACCGGTCAAGCTGCTATGTTCCCTCCCTGTGGACCTGGGGGGGGGGGGGGAACGGAAGAAAAGAAGACGAAAGAAAAGTAGAGTCAGACATAAAGCCTGAGTAAGTCTAGTACTATTCTGTCTATGAATAAAGAACTGGGTATGATAAGTATAAACAAGAGTGGGAAAGCACTATAAACTTGGTTAAGTTGTCTAGGGTCGAATATACTATCGTACCCCATGTAAATCTCTGAACCCATATAAACTAGTTTCCGACTGGCACCCCATAATCAGGGTGAAGTGATCCATTCAATGATGATCGGCTCCTACTCGCATAGTTACATGTGTCTTACGGCCCCCGATGTTGTAGTTACCTATGCTGGTCCCACCATGGGGTGTATCAAGTCCCATGGCGGCGGCCCGACACAACCTTAGAATGCACAGGTATGCTACTGGTGCCCAGTGCTTTATTTTTCTGCGCCGGAGTGTGTGCACGCCCGCACCCCATTAGAACCTACACTGCTACACCACCGCCGTCGATTTGACCTCTTACAATCAGCCCAGTAATCGTGCCCCACCCTGCCTAGTTTCAGGGTATCCTGATACACCTTCTAGGGTTACTGCTGAAAAGGGTCCCCCGTTACTAGGTTTTCTATATCTTGCCAACATGCTAAGTTGGTTAAGTGTTTTCTAACCTAACCCCCACCAGTCCGTTTAGTTTAGCATGTTCCATTTTGATTAAGTCTTTAGTTCACTTAATCCTAACAATCCTGACTCAGCCTTAATTGTCTTCTTAAGGCCCTGACCTCTCACATTAGACAGGTATTGTTGTGGCTGCCTGTTGCCGGTTGGTTCCGGGCAGTCTTACGCCACAACTCAGTCTAACCTCGGGTCCTTATTGGGCTCCATGTTTAACCTCCCACATTGGATAGGTATTGTTGTGACTACTGGACAGCTGGGCGGTTCCGGGCAGGTTTACATCACAACTCAATCCAACCTCGGGTTAAACACATCGTATGTTCTACATTTACATATTTTGTCTTTCTTCTTTATTTTCTTATATGTAAATATTTGCGGCCCATTATTAAGTTAATGGTGTAAAGGTTACACCAATCATGGGCCCAACCCATACTTGAATTTGGGCCCTTCTATTTTATATTTTCATCCATTAGTAATTTTAACCCAACGTTATTTTCCCCCGTTTAACACGTCCGTTTATTATATATATGTTGGGCTTAGCCTTTTAAAGCCCAACCTAGCCATGCGAAAGGGGAGGCTTAAAGCGTGATTACATACACAAAAAGGGGAAGGTGAGCGCATGAACTTGCAACATAACGTTGGAACTACAAAATAGAAACTGGTGTACTTGCATAGTGGTAACATATACTTTGGTCATAAAGCATAGGTGACATGAATCAAGCCATGTAAACTTGTAGTTGAGATAAGAATCTAAATTGGGTATCATTATTGACACATAGTCATAACTACAACATGAACCTATATTTTTATTTAGGCATAATGTCAAACATAAGCATGGCATAAATATTTCTAACATAAACATGGCATAATGTCAAACATAAGCATGGCATAATGTCAAACATAAGCATGGCATAAGTATTTGTTCACATAACCATGGCATAAATATTTCTAACATGAAATCATGATTTTTACTTTAGTCATGCAAACTTGAAAAAAGGGATTTTTGAACCTAACCTAGCTATGTACCACATATGTCATCATATAATTCTTGTTGACAATTTCAATTATGCAAATTATCAATCATAGCCTAGTCATATTCATGAGTTTGCAAATAGGTGTTCTAGTACAAAAGCATGGCTTAATACATGATGCCAAATTCTCAACATAATTTCATATGGATTATAATAACCCAAACTCATTCCAATTACTCACAAAAATGATTTTTGTATAAAAATACATATTATGATGGCATAGTAGCAAAACCCCAAACTTGCATGAATTTCAATTAATCAACTACATACATGTAGCTTCAACATGGATTACATAATTTGCGAATATTCCAAACGTATACTTGCATAGAACTACCGCATGTAGTTCTTTATAATGAATAACATAATTCGAGAATATCCAAACATATACAATATCCCAAATCGATAAGAATCATAGTAACGCACAAATATGAATTATTTATCACCACATCCAAGTATACAAACTAACACAGTTATTTGTTCATACCAAAGTAATACTCTACTTACTATGGTATGGCGAATTCTCTAATTTAGGGATTTGAAGATGCGGTTTGATTTGATTGAGTTGCTTTATGCCTTAGAATTTGCCTCCTAATCCTCTCTCCAATTGGTGGCTACCCCTAGTCGTTCCTCAGCAACATGGCGGCTTTGTTCTTATTTTTGAATGAATAGATTAGGGTTAGTCTAGGGTTGTTTTTATAGAGGTTATGAACTGATTAGGGCCATTGATGTTGCTTGGATTGATCGTAGCCATTCATCCTAAGGAGAGACAAATTAGAGCCCGCCACCTAGCCCTAATGACAAAGCAGACCACAGAAAATCGACCAACATAGAATAGGCCAGCCAGGTTAGACTGGGTTCGACCTGGCTCTGGACCAGGTCGACATGCCTGTCGACAGCCCTGTCCACAGCCCTGTCGACCTGGTTAGGCCAGGTCGACAGCCCAGTCGACCTGGGTGCGTTAGGCGGGTGTTCTTCCGCCTTGGCCCATTGGGCCCCATTTTGGAATTTTAAACTGTTTTATTCTGTTTGAATTTTAAACTTAATTCAGAAACTTCCGAAGGCCATATCTTCCTCATACGGACTCCGTTTTTCGAAAACTCGGACTCTATTTCGTGTATTTTTCCGAGACGAACGCAATGGCGTATCCCATTTCCCTTAGTTCTTTGATTAAAATTAATTATACTTTAATTTGTGCATTTCACAGTTATAGAATTCGCGGGGTGTTACATTCTCCCCCACTTAAAAGGATTTCGTCCCCGAAATCTTCAAGTTAGGAGGAATGTATATCCTAACATCCAATCATCCATCTACTCATCCATCAAACACGAGCATCCATTGTCCTTAAAAGACTTCTAATGCTTCATGATCATATGCGAAGTGTGTGTGTACATGTACTTATCTAATGCAAAATCAGGCGGTCTACTGATTCAGTTGACCTCCTTAATGCGAATTATGTAAGTGCCATGAATCCATTATGTATGCAAATTTTCCTATTCTTGATTTTACATGAGTGCACAATCATTCAATACAAATGCAACATCCACATGACAACACATTAGAGTTCAATCATATACGAATGCAAACATATATGCATATGCAATATGATGTGACTGAGCCGATCTAAAACCTAGATTGTGTGTGTATATGCAACCACGAGCAACCACTAGCAATCACTTGCAACCACTTGCAACCATCATCCATAACATGTTTCAATTACATGTTTCCATCCAAAGGGTTTCTACCTAAGATAAGGTCGAGGAGATATACCTAAAAGATAGATAAAAGCGCAACTTAAGGAAAAGGAAAGATCAAGGATGTACCCTCGAACAGAAAAGGGTAGGCTGTACGGATTCTAGCTTCAGTTTCCCAAGTCGCGTCTCCCTCGGCGTCGCTCCACTGAACTTTGACGAGCTTGACTTCACGGTTGCGTAGCTTCTTCACTTCCGTTCCTAATATGCGGGTTGGAACTTTTCTTATGGTTGCTTCGCGTTCCACTTCGGCCTCTTCAAGGATATTTGGCTCTACCACCTCGGCTGACTCATGTAGACATTTTCGGAGATGAGAGACGTGAAAAACGTTGTGGACTCCCGCCAACTTCTCGGGTAGCTCTAATCTATAGGCCATTTTCCCAAAAATCTCGATGATAGGGAATGGCCCTACGAACCTTGGTGCAAGCTTTCCTGTGGTTCCAAAACGAACAACGTTTCTTAGTGGTGATACCTTGAGAAAAACTCTGTCTCCAACCTCAAATTCAAGGTCGGTCCTTCTCTTGTCGGCGTAGGAGTTTTGTCTGTCTTGGGCCGTCTTCATCCTTCTTCGTATTAAGTCTACTTTCTCTGAAGTCTCTCGGATCATATCTGGTCCAAGTATGAGCATATCAGTAGACTCCCACCAACAGTGGGCGATCGGCACGGTCTTCCATATAAAGCTTCGAAGGGCGCCATTCCGATGGTTGCTCGATAGCTGTTGTTGTAGGCGAATTCCACCAAAGGAAGGTGGTCTTCCCATGTCCCTCCGAAGTCAAGGACGCATAGCCTTAAAAGGTCTTCCAAAACTCTGTTCACTCTCTCTGTTTGGCCGTCGGTTTAGGGATGATAGGCTGTGCTCAAGCATAACTGCGTTCCTACTGCTTCTTGCAGACTCCGCCAAAACTCGCTGGTGAAGATGGGGTCTCGGTCACTAACAATGCTAGATGGTATTCCATGGAGTCGAACGATTTCCTTAAGGTAAAGTGATGCTAGGGATGAGGCAGTTCTTTTACTTTTGACAGGTAAAAAGTGGGCGCTTTTAGCAAGCCTATCCACTATTACCCAAATGCTAGTGTTGCCTCAAGTTAAGATCCTTCTGCGAGAAAAGATATTTCAACGATTTATGGTCAGTGTAAAGTTCGAACTTCTCACCTAGGAGATAGTGTCGCCAAGACTTGAGTGCAAAGACGATGGCGGCTAACTCAAGATCGTGGGTTGGGTAGTTCTTCTCGTGCACTTTCAACTGCCTCCCGCCATAAGCTACTACCCTTCCTTCTTGCATTAAGACGGCGCCTAGCCCTGTCCCACATGCATCCGTATAAATAGTGAACATCTTGCTCCCATCTGGCAGCGTCAAAACTGGGGCTGTTGTAAGAGCCCTTTTCAGTCGTTGGAAAGCAAACTCGCAATCCAAGTCCCAATTGAACACTAGATTCTTCTTGGTCAATTTCGTGAGCGGAGCTGAGATTTTCGCAAAATCCCTTATAAACTTTCGATAGAAACCTGCTAGTCCTAGAAAGCTTCGGACCTCAGTTGCATTCCTTGGTGTCTTCCAATCCTGTACCGCCACTACCTTAGCTGGGTCCACTGCTAACCCTTGTTTGGATACTATGTGCCCAAGGAACCTCACCTCTTCTCTCCAAAAGTGGCATTTGGAGAATTTGGCTTTTAGTTGATGGACTCGCAAAGTTTCCATGATTGCCCTTAAGTGTTGAGCATGTTCCTCTTCACTCTTTGAGAAGATAAGGATATCATCTACGAAGACTACTACGGATTTGTTGAGGAAATCTCTAAATACCCTACTCATCAGGTCCACGAAGTAAGCAGGTGCATTTGTCAAGCCGAAAGCCATGACAAGCCATTCAAAGAAGCCGTCTGGGGTTCTGAACGCCGTTTTATCGATGCTATCTTCAGCCACCCTTAGCTGATGAAAACCGGTTGCTAAATCGAGTTGGGAGAAAACAGACGCTCCTACAAGCTGGTCAAATAAATCGTCAATTCTAGGGAGAGGGTGCCTATTCTTTTTCGTTAGCTTGTTGAGCTCCCTATAGTCAACACATAGACGGAGTGAACCATCCGCCTTTGTAGCGAACACCACTGGAGCGCCCCATTCTGAAATGCTCCTCCTAATGAACCCCTTTTCTAGAAGCTCTTTAATCTGTTTACTGAGCTCTTTCCTTTCTCGTGGAGCCATGTGTCTAACGGGCAACGCAACGGGCTTTGCATTTTCTACAAGATATATGCGGAAGTCTATTTCCCGCTTCGGAGGCAAGCCCTTCACCTCTTCGAAGACATCCGGATATTCCCGGACCACTCTAACTGATTGCAAATTTTCAACAGAGGCATCTAGCGATTCAAGATAACTAAGCATAACCGCATACGAGGGATTACAAGAAATTTCCAAAGTATTACCGAGCTGGGTTAGGAGCCTAACAACCCTTTTCTCACAATCAAGGATGGCCCCATTACTGGATAGCCAATCCATACCCAAAATCAAACCATAACCCGAAAAGCCCAAAACAAAGGCACTACATTGAAATTCTACACTTAGAATAGAAATTTTCAATCCCACACAGATCATAGACAAATGAGCTGGGCCCCCAATTGGGTTTGAAACAATTAAGGGGTCCTCTACCATACTAGTTTTTAGGTGCAGAGATTCTACTAGAGCAGACGAGATAAAGGAGTGTGATGCGCCAGAATCAAATAAAGTGCGAACGGGGTGATCATAAAGATAAACTACACTTTCTACAGAAGTATTTATACCTCGCTGTTGCAGAGGTGGCGCTTCCAGCACATGAACCTGTGCCCCTGGGGTGGATCCAGCCCTCTGCCCCTGTCCTCGTTTCTTTGGGCAGTCCTTAGCCCTATGACCTGTCTCACCGCAAGAAAAGCACCCACCATTCTCCTTGGCCTTCTTTTTCCGGCAGTCCTTTACTAAGTGCCCCACTTTGCCACAGAAATTGCATTTCCTCTTCTCTTTGTTGCCTTTCCCGCCTTTCTTAAAGTCTGTCTTCTTAGGCTGCAAACCTTCTTTCTTCCCTTGAGAGCTTTCTGCCTTTGTCTCCTTCTTGCCCTTATCCTCTTCATTCAGCAATGCCATTTGCACCAATCTTTCATACGTGGCTCCCATGGGTATATGGGTCATGGCCAAACTGTGTAATGGCTCATTCAACCCTTTGACGAACCGGAGAGCCTTCTTGTGCGGGGTGTTGACTAGGTCAAGCCCAAACCTAGCCAGCTCATCGAACTGATTCACATATTCTCTGACTGTCTTGTCCCCTTGTTTAAGAAATAAGAATTTTTCCACCTGCAAACTTCTTTCCGCATCTGAGAGAAATTTAGCCTCAAACCTTGCCCTAAAGTCCTCCCATGTCTCCACTGGTCTTTCAGCATTAGTGACTTCCCACCAGTAGGAAGCCTCGCCCTTCAATAGCCACACTGCCAATTGTACTTTTTGTCTATCCTCTACCTCAAAGATGATGAATAGGTCCTCAGTTTCTTTCAGCCAATTTCTGGCTGCCACGAAGGACTCAGTTCCATGGAAATCCCTTCCTCCCATAGCTTTAAAATCTTTACATATCTTACCAAAAGTGTTTCCCCGAGGAGGAGGTGGAGGAAAAGGTGCCGCTGCAGCTGGATGATTTCCGGCAGCTGGGGGAGGAGGAATGGTAGGACCTGGCTGAGTGGCTCTTGCTTCTAAGAACCGTCTAAACCAACCAGGTATTGGCACCCCTTCTGGCAAGTTAAGATCTTCGGACATGCTGAAACAAAAAGGATAGATTCAAAACGAAGGATAAGAGATAGTACCTATGGCTTTGGGGAGTGGACTTTGCCTTTTAAAATAAAATAACATTTTTTTCTTTTAAAAATGCTTCTTTAAATTTCCTTTTTGAAAGTAATTTTTCAAAACTTTTTATCTTATCTGGTAAACCTATGCTCTGATACCAAGTGAAACACCCCACCTCCGTTAGGGTCACTCTCAAAGGGAATGCCCTAATTTTGGTGGAGGTTTATAAGTATAAGACACAGATATACAAGACAGATATAAGAACACATATTTGTAAACAGCGGAAAATCAACAAACTTTTATTTCATGAAAGCAAATACGTGCTACAACAACATCACCATAATTGTCTTACATCTTTTCCAAAACATAACATAACACTTTTCATAATCTGTCTTGATTACATTATTTAAAGAAGCAAAAATAAAACATAGATAAACTGCAAAAGACCCATAGAGTTTGTCCAAAGCCATAGTTCAAGACGAAAAGGACCAAGCAATACATGTCTCCTCTTCAAGCTGGAAGTTAAGATCGGTCAAGCTGCTATGTTCCCTCCCTGTGGACCTGGGGGGGGGGGGAAACGGAAGAAAAGAAGACGAAAGAAAAGTAGAGTCAGACATAAAGCCTGAGTAAGTCTAGTACTATTCTGTCTATGAATAAAGAACTGGGTATGATAAGTATAAACAAGAGTGGGAAAGCACTATAAACTTGGTTAAGTTGTCTAGGGTCGAATATACTATCGTACCCCATGTAAATCTCTGAACCCATATAAACTAGTTTCCGACTGGCACCCCATAATCAGGGTGAAGTGATCCATTCAATGATGATCGGCTCCTACTCGCATAGTTACATGTGTCTTACGGCCCCCGATGTTGTAGTTACCTATGCTGGTCCCACCATGGGGTGTATCAAGTCCCATGGCGGCGGCCCGACACAACCTTAGAATGCACAGGTATGCTACTGGTGCCCAGTGCTTTATTTTTCTGCGCCGGAGTGTGTGCACGCCCGCACCCCGTTAGAACCTACACTGCTACACCACCGCCGTCGATTTGACCTCTTACAATCAGCCCAGTAATCGTGCCCCACCCTACCTAGTTTCAGGGTATCCTGATACACCTTCTAGGGTTACTGCTGAAAAGGGTCCCCCGTTACTAGGTTTTCTATCTCTTGCCAACATGCTAAGTTGGTTAAGTGTTTTCTAACCTAACCCCCACCAGTCCGTTTAGTTTAGCATGTTCCATTTTGATTAAGTCTTTAGTTCACTTAATCCTAACAATCCTGACTCAGACTTAATTGTCTTCTTAAGGCCCTGACCTCTCACATTAGACAGGTATTGTTGTGGCTGCCTGTTGCCGGTTGGTTCCGGGCAGTCTTACGCCACAACTCAGTCTAACCTCGGGTCCTTATTGGGCTCCATGTTTAACCTCCCACATTGGATAGGTATTGTTGTGACTACTGGACAGCCGGGCGGTTCCGGGCAGGTTTACATCACAACTCAATCCAACCTCGGGTTAAACACATCGTATGTTCTACATTTACATATTTTGTCTTTCTTCTTTATTTTCTTATATGTAAATATTTGCGGCCCATTATTAAGTTAATGGTGTAAAGGTTACACCAATCATGGGCCCAACCCATACTTGAATTTGGGCCCTTCTATTTTATATTTTCATCCATTAGTAATTTTAACCCAACGTTATTTTCCCCCGTTTAACACGTCCGTTTATTATATATATGTTGGGCTTAGCCTTTTAAAGCCCAACCTAGCCATGCGAAAGGGGAGGCTTAAAGCGTGATTACATACACAAAAAGGGGAAGGTGAGCGCATGAACTTGCAACATAACGTTGGAACTACAAAATAGAAACTGGTGTACTTGCATAGTGGTAACATATACTTTGGTCATAAAGCATAGGTGACATGAATCAAGCCATGTAAACTTGTAGTTGAGATAAGAATCTAAATTGGGTATCATTATTGACACATAGTCATAACTACAACATGAACCTATATTTTTATTTAGGCATAATGTCAAACATAAGCATGGCATAAATATTTCTAACATAAACATGGCATAATGTCAAACATAAGCATGGCATAATGTCAAACATAAGCATGGCATAAGTATTTGTTCACATAACCATGGCATAAATATTTCTAACATGAAATCATGATTTTTACTTTAGTCATGCAAACTTGCAAAAAGGGATTTTTGAACCTAACCTAGCTATGTACCACATATGTCATCATATAATTCTTGTTGACAATTTCAATTATGCAAATTATCAATCATAGCCTAGTCATATTCATGAGTTTGCAAATAGGTGTTCTAGTACAAAAGCATGGCTTAATACATGATGCCAAATTCTCAACATAATTTCATATGGATTATAATAACCCAAACTCATTCCAATTACTCACAAAAATGATTTTTGTATAAAAATACATATTATGATGGCATAGTAGCAAAACCCCAAACTTGCATGAATTTCAATTAATCAACTACATACATGTAGCTTCAACATGGATTACATAATTTGCGAATATTCCAAACGTATACTTGCATAGAACTACCGCATGTAGTTCTTTATAATGAATAACATAATTCGAGAATATCCAAACATATACAATATCCCAAATCGATAAGAATCATAGTAACGCACAAATATGAATTATTTATCACCACATCCAAGTATACAAACTAACACAGTTATTTGTTCATACCAAAGTAATACTCTACTTACTATGGTATGGCGAATTCTCTAATTTAGGGATTTGAAGATGCGGTTTGATTTGATTGAGTTGCTTTATGCCTTAGAATTTGCCTCCTAATCCTCTCTCCAATTGGTGGCTACCCCTAGTCGTTCCTCAGCAACATGGCGGCTTTGTTCTTATTTTTGAATGAATAGATTAGGGTTAGTCTAGGGTTGTTTTTATAGAGGTTATGAACTGATTAGGGCCATTGATGTTGCTTGGATTGATCGTAGCCATTCATCCTAAGGAGAGACCAATTAGAGCCCGCCACCTAGCCCTAATGACAAAGCAGACCACAGAAAATCGACCAACATAGAATAGGCCAGCCAGGTTAGACTGGGTTCGACCTGGCTCTGGACCAGGTCGACATGCCTGTCGACAGCCCTGTCCACAGCCCTGTCGACCTGGTTAGGCCAGGTCGACAGCCCAGTCGACCTGGGTGCGTTAGGCGGGTGTTCTTCCGCCTTGGCCCATTGGGCCCCATTTTGGAATTTTAAACTGTTTTATTCTGTTTGAATTTTAAACTTAATTCAGAAACTTCCGAAGGCCATATCTTCCTCATACGGACTCCGTTTTTCGAAAACTCGGACTCTATTTCGCGTATTTTTCCGAGACGAACGCAATGGCGTATCCCATTTCCCTTAGTTCTTTGATTAAAATTAATTATACTTTAATTTGTGCATTTCACAGTTATAGAATTCGCGGGGTGTTACATCTTTTCCCTATATTTCTTTTCTCATAGTATTTTTTTCACTGTTGCTTATCGACGCAGGAAGTGGTTATAACGAGATTCATATTCTACTCTATCTTAACTGACTCTCTAGAAGGTTGGAGAAATTAAGGTGCTACTGACTCTCCCTGTCCACGAAGAGAGGTATGTTACTTTATTCTGCATATTCCCATTGTGAGGGTTGTTTTGTGATGATCAATGCCACTTCTTAATGCAGATATTGAACACTACTGCATGTTGGAGATGTACATGCGTCCAACTTCTACAAGAAGACCCTATGTGAGCACACGTACACTTCCACATTTACTTCTCTACGGGTGCACACATTCAAGCCAGAGGTCTTGCAAGATTATGGTTATAATGAATTAATGAACAATTAACCAAGAAAAGACATGTGATTAGACATGGAGATAATAAAGGGTTAAGAGGGTAGCATGGGTAGCATGTGAAACATAGTTAAAGCACTTAACCAAGCTGAGACATGTAGTAAGACATGAGAATAGTACAGGGGTTAAGTGGGGGACATGGATTGCATGTGAAACACAATTAAAAACACTTAACCAAGATAAGACATGTGGGAAGACATGGGAATAATAAAAGGAATAAGTGGGTGACATGCTTGTGAAACATAATAAAGGCACTTAACCAAGATGATACATGTTATAAGACATGGGGACAAAGAGGGGTTAAGCAGGAATTCCTACTGGGGACCAAGATTAGGAGGGAAGCTTGTGTCAAGTGTGTGGACCCTTTTCAACCAGTAACCCATTTTAGTATCTATATGAGCTCGACTAGGCCGAGGACAGGGACACGCTTACTGGGGTTGACTGTAAGAGGTCAATAAAGAGTTAGCGATGGTAGTGCAATTCCAACGGAGTCATGTGTGTGCGTGGGTCTGGGCTGGTAGGTAAGACATTGTTGCATCGTGTAGGTATAAGCTGTGCATTTTAGTAGTATCAGGGTTGCCACCTTAGGGAGTGATACACCCTATTGTGGGACCAGCACAGGTACCTACGAGGTTAGGGAGTGGATCGAATGGGAAGGGTAGTGGGTACAACTAGTGGTGGTAGAAGCAAGTGGGGGCACCTACGAGAGCAGCTAGGAGTACACGAAGCTACCATTATTATAGGGAGGGTACATCTAGTGGTGATAGGTGCACATTGGTTACCTATGATAGCAGCTAGACGTACATATTCGAATAGGGAGGATATGGGATACATCTAGTGGTGATAGGTGCATGTTGGTTACCTACGAGAGCAGCTAGGAGTACACGAAGCTACAATAATTATAGGGAGGGTAGTGGTGATGGGTGCACATTGGTTACCTATGGTAGCAGCTAGAGGTACATAATTGAACAGGGAGAATAGGGGGTACATCTAGTGGTGATAGGTGCACGTTGGTTACCTATGAGAGAAGCTAGAAGTACACGAAAATATAAGCATTCTATTTAGCCTAGAGGGATCATTTTTTAGTATGAAACTAGTATTGGTGCGGTGCAGAGAATATGTTATAGTGGTTAGAAGCGCAGTCAATGTTACATCATGTTCATCTTGTTACCTTGTCATATCTGCTTATGTTACAGTCATCTCTTACATCAAGTTTATGTTCTTATCATGTTGCTTTACTAATTATATTGTTAAAGTCACTAGACTCACCATACTTTATGTCTGATCCCTTTTGTTTCGCCTCTTTTCTTCCCTCCCCCTCCAGGTTCTCAAGGCGGGCACGTTGAAGCTTGATTCAGACTTTCCTGCTTGAAGTGCTGAAAGCAATGCTTTGCTTTGTTTCTCTTTCATATGGCATTTTGGATTGGGGATTATGGTTTTAAAAATTATGTACTCTGATGGATTTTGTACAAGACTGATATTATGTACTTGGTTTTGGTGCAGTGTATTTGGAGATGTAACCAAACTTATTTCTGTTTCCGCTGCAATAAAGTTATAAATTTTTCAAGTACTATTTTATGTATCTGTCTTGTAATATTCTATTCTGTTTACTTATAACGCTCCACGAAATTTAATGCATTCCCTTTGTGAGTGAATTTAACGGACATGGGGTGTTACACATAGTATTTGCGTTAAAGACGTGGCGTCATTATTTACTTGGAGAAAAGTTCGAGTTATACACCGATCATAAATCTCTTAAGTATATATTCTCATAGAAGGATCTAAACTTAAGGCAACAACGGTGGATGGAGTTCTTAGCTTCATATGATTTCGAGATTGCTTATACCCCTGGCAAGGGTAATGTGGTGGCAGATGCACTAAGTAGGCAGAGGGTGGCCCTGAGTCCTCTGTTTGTGGGAGAAAGAACTTGGAGTTCATATCAGCTTTCGATTTTAGACCCTCCATCGAGGTTTTGCCTGATTTGTTTTCATCCTTGGAGATACGACCAACTCTTATGGTTCAGATAAAAGCTTCGCAACAAGGTGACCTACAGATTCTAGACATCATGGATAAGCTCAGAAAAGGGGTGACTTCTAGTCACCTCAGTAGATATGCCATAAATGAAAAAGGGTGGTTGCAACGGGATGGAAGGCTTTGTGTTCCTCAAACTGGAAGCTTGATAAAGGCAGTCCTAGAAGAAGCCCACCATTCTAAGATGACCATTCATCCAGGCGGTGATAAGATGTACAAGGACATGAAGAGTGTTTTCTTTTGGGATGGGATGAAGAAAGATGTGACCGAGTTTATTTCTCAATGTTTAGTCTGCCAGCAAGTCAAAGCTGAGCAAAAGAAGTCTGGTGGATTACTTCATCCATTGGAGGTTCCGCAATGGAAATGGGAGAGCGTCTCAATGGATTTCATAGATGGTTTCCCTAGATCGAAGAAGGGTAATACCAGTATTTGGGTGGTAGTGGATAGACTCACTAAGAGCGCTCACTTTATTCCAGTTAAGAGTAATAGGATGGCATCATGGTTGCCAGCAATTTATGTATGTGAGATAGTTCGTCTTCATGGAGTACCTTCTAGCATTGTGAGAGATCGTGACCCCATCTTTACCGGCGAATTTTGGAGGAGCTTGCAAGAAGCATTAGGTACACAGTTTTGTTTGAGCACCGCTTATCATCCTCAGACGGACGGACAGACGGAGAGGGTGAACAGAATTCTTGAAGATCTTTTAAGACTGTGTATCCTAGACTTCAGAGGGACTTGGGAATAGCATCTTCCTTTAGTAGAGTTAGCATATAATAATAATTTTCAAGCTCGCATTAGCATGGGATCTTCGAATCATTGTATGGGCGACCTTGTAGATTGCCAAATTGTTGGTGGGAATTTACAGAAAGATTATTACTGGACCAGATATGGTTAGGGAAACATCTGAAAAGATTGACCTTATTCGATGGCGGATGAAGATAACTCAAGACAGGCAGAAGTCCTATGCAGACAAGAGAAGGACTGATATCGAATTTGAAGTAGGAGACTCGATTTTTATCAAAGAATTGCCTTTAAGGAATGTGGTTCGCTTCGGATCAGTAGGGAAGTTGGCACTTAGGTTTGTGGGACCATTTCCCATAATCGAGAGGATTGGCCAAATGGCCTACCAAGTAAAGCTCCCAGGAAATCTATCTGGTGTTCATGACGTTTTCCACATCTCTCATCTGTGGAAGTGCATGCATCACACCGTGGAAGTTGTTTAGCCAAGTATGTTGGAAGAAGTCAAAGTGGAACGGGAGGTGATAGTCAAACGAGTCCCAAACCGTATTCTTGGGTCAGAAGTTAAGAAGCTTTGCAATAAGAAGAACAAGTTACTAAAGGTTCAATGGGGAGATAACCCAGAAGATGTGACTTGGGAGACCGAAGACAAGATTCGTGCTTCGTACCCTTTTTCTTTTCGAGGATATGTTCTTAACTCCTTTTCCTAAGTTTTATCAGTGCTTGTTTCTGTCAATAGAATATATCTTATCCATCATATTTTAGACCTTTAGATAGGAATCCTATGGATGTAAACATGTGTTTGAAACATGTTATGTTTGATGGATGCAAGTGTTTGCTAGTGGTTGCCTATGGACGCATATACACACACATTAGGCAGTAAGATCGACTCAATCACTCTCATACTGCATATGGATGTGTGTGCGTTTTCTTTTCTTTTATGAATGGAAATGGATGAGTTAGCATATGGATGTTGCATTTGGACGAATGGGTGTGCACACATATAGAACTTATATGATACAATAGGATAATTCGCATACATATTGGATTCGTGGCACTAATATACATTGCATTAAGGAGGTAGACTGAATCAGTAGACCGCCTGATCTTCGCATCAGTGTTGGGACATACACACACACACCCCTTCGCATATGTTCATAAAAGCATTAGAAATCTTTAAGACATTGGATGCCGGTGGTTGGTGGATGAGTAGATGGATGATGGATGGTAGGATATGCATTCTTTTCAACTTAGAGATTTCGGGACGAAAACCCTTGAGTAGGGGAGAATGTAACACCCCGAATTTTTAACGACATTAAAGAGGATAAATTAAATAATAATTAATTTAATATTCATAATTAGAGGAAACGGACTGCACCATTGTGTCCGTCTCGAAATTTTGGTCAAGATAGACATTTGGTTTGCGTAAAACGGACACCGTATGAGGAAGTTATGAGGGTTTTAAGTTTGTATATGCATAGAAAAATTATATACATACGCATGAGTCAGAGATGAGTCAGAATTCTTCCAGAACAGTTCGAATTTGAAAAATTCGTCTGAGCGGCGAAATTCCAGCCCTAGGGGGTCGATCCCCCTAGAGGGGTGTCGACCTAGGGGTCGACCCACCTACAGGGATGTCGACACCCCTAGGGTTGATGTCGTAGTCAGTTTCAGAGGGTTCTGCAGCTATAAATATGTGGCTATTTCTCATATTTTCTTCATTGAAAGTCATGTAGGCCATATGCTGCTGGAGTGCGAACTGAACCATTTCTACAACAACATACTTTTCAAATCAAATTCAGAAATTCTAGATCTGTTCTTTCTTAATTCTCTAAACCTAACGTTGTGAGTTTCTTGTTGTTTTTAGGTTTAGATAAATGAAAGTAAACTGTGAAAGACTATGACTTGGATATGTTGTAAAGTATGATTTTGTGCAAGTGTTAAATCATATACTATATCATGATAGATCTAATTACCTATGTCTAGTACAATTGTGGTTATTTTATTATGTTGTCTATGTGGATCTGAACTTGTAACTATATTATGGTGAATGTACATCTATTGGATAGTTGTAGCATTGGCTAGATCTAGTTCTTTATGTAAATCACCTTTCACCTGTCATATTGTGATTAGTTTAAATATGTTGTAAACTTCACATGTGAAGCCATTTTTAGATCTAAACATTTTACTATGTCAAGCTAATTATGCTAGATCTAAATAGTTGGACTAGATCTCACTATGTTGCTTTTACATCGTAGTTGCCACAAGTTCATCAGTTTTACGTCCACCCTGTTATGATGAAAATTACATGTCCACTCACCTTGTTATCATGTTAAGATTATGTGTATGCCAAGACATGTTGAAAACTATCATCCTTTGTCATATTCCCTTTTTCATTGTTGTGGCTAGGCTACTTCATAGCCTAGATGCCGCCAAAATACATGCGAATATGTTAGTTAAGAAACAGGGGAAAAAGGGTTTATAATTGGCATAATTTATGTAATATTGGACATACAATTCAAATAGGGAAACATAGAGACTGTCACCTATAATGACATAGGTAGATTTGAATAAAAATGGAATGTTTAGTAATTACAATTAGGAATTGTAATTGTACTTATGACACGAGGTTAGGTTGCATTAGTGGCGGAAGTCTGCCGGACCCAACCGACATATCTAGCAGCCACTAATGTTGAACCTAATATGGGAGATCTAAGTACGTAAATACGAATCGGGCTATGACACGAGGTTAGGCCCAATTGTGGAATAAGTCTGCCCGGACCCGACCGGCATATCCAGTATCCACATGTTGTAGGCCTAATGTGGGAGGTCTAGCCCATTATAAAACCATAAATGGACATGGTAAAAGAATTGGACTACTTAACCTAATTTAATCCATAAAGATTGTATGATTATGAACTTAAGTTAGGGTTAAGTAAAATTGGATGGGTAGTGGGTGGGTTAAGTAAATTAGAGGGGGTAGGTAATATTTACATATAGGCCCATGAACTTAACCCAATAAGGTTATGTAATTAAAGACACCTAGTGGTATACATAACCGGTGGATAATGTAAAAAAGTTTTGTAATTAAATACACTCTTTAGGGCAAGCATAACTAGTATAGGACTATGTAATTAAAGACATATAATGTTATACATAGTCAGTGAAAAACCTAGTGGGGATACAAGACAAGGGGAAGAGCTTGTATCATATTGTGTGGGACCAATTTCAAGTCAGTAACCCGAAGTAGGTATCAAATAAAGAACTCCGTACTAGGCGGAGAAGGGGCACGTTTACTGATTGGATATAAGAGATCCAAATGGACAGTGTGGGTGGCGCATACCGACCGGGCCATGTGCGTGCGTAAGCCGGGCAGAAGGGGATAAGACGACCGTGACAACAGTAGGTATGGTTATGCACACTTTATTGTTTGCCACTTTAGAAAGTAATACCTTCTACTGTGGGGCCAGCACAGGATATCTACAGGGTAGGGAGCCGATCGATTAGGGTATTGGTTAGGGTACACTCGGACGTATTCCCTAAGTCTACCAACTTATAGTGGAAGGGGTCATCTCATTTTAGTTATACTAGTAACAGTGCAGAGTAATCATTAGTGAGGCACATACACTTTATCTGTCTTACCTTGTCACGCGTGCCATTTATGTAGTGATCTCTCTTATCCACTTTATGTGCCTATCATGTTGCTTTTATTTATCTACTGGCTAAAAGTAATTAGACTCGCCAGACTTTATGTCTGACCCTATTGTTTCTCCTTCTTTCTTCCGTTTCCCCCACCCCAGTTTCTCAGGGAGGAAACACTCAGGCTTAGTCAGGACTCAGATATCATCTTACTAGGAGCTACTCCTGAAGTATGGCTCAAGTTCTTGTCTCTACTATGGCTTAACTCTTTTAATTGGGGAATTATATTTTTCATATTCTTATGTACTCTGATGATGCAAGACAGAAGTTGTTTTATTGTAATGGTTTTTGTGACTTATGGTATTATGGACCATGGCATTATGATTTATGTTCGAAATAAAAATTTAAAATTTCTGCTGCTATCTTATTTATATTTGTCTTGTAATTATTTTGTGTCTGTTTACCTATAACGCTTCACGAAACTTAATGCATTCCGTTAGTGAGTGACATTAACGGACGTGGGGTGTCATAATTTTATAAAGTTTATAGTACTTAAAACATATCGGTTTTAAGTAAGATCTAATTTATATTAAGATAAAATGTTTTTTAACTTTTTTTGAAACTGGAAATGGTTGAAAGTGATCTTCGGATGCCGTTGTTAATTCCATAATTATACTTGTACTATTCAGGGAATTCAAAAGGTAGAGTTATCGTTATTCCATTTAAAGTATCATTTCGAATAAGGAAATTGATATCGGACATAAGTTGATGTAACTTCTATCCAGTTCCTATATAAAATGATCTCAATTTAATATTTTGTAATAAAGGTTTTCCGAAATTAATAAGATGGGTTTGTATAGAAATAATCTTTGGATATTTGATATGAAATTCAGTTGTTAGATGCATACCGTCTGAGGAATTTGAAAGATATTCGTATCGATATTCCACTTGTAGTATTCGCTGATTATGTGAATTAGTATCAAACATAAGCTGATATAATTTCTATTTGAATCTTATATTAAATATCAATTGATTTTGGTTTAACTTGATCTATAGATTAAAGGATATGTTTAAAACTTATGTATAAATCTTCGATTAAGGTATAAATGGGATTTCGGGATTTAAAGGAACTTCGTACTAAAGAATTCAAAGGATTGAATCTTTGATTTGTGGAAATTGAAAGACATGGGTTTTATTTAAAAGGTTAAAGGAAGATTTTGATTACCCCAGGAAGTCTTAATTAGGATATAATATAATCCATAACTGTTTTTAAATTGCGCTAATTATTTTGGAAATAACGGGATCGAACTAGTATCAGAAAACCATTCTAAATAATTACACGACGTTATGGAGCAATCGAAGATGATGGATGAAGACTGGGAATCTTCGCATCGAATGAACTGCTTGTTAATGCCTTGGGTAGCTCCCATATGAGGTTATATATAGCAGCGGTTCAGACGTATTCAGAGCTTTTCAGATTTACTAGGGCCTCTCTCATTTATTGGATGAGAAATAAGGTGCCTTCGGTTTGGTTTAGATCCAGAATGGACTTGCATGGATGTGTGTTTGACTATTATTTTGTAATGTATCAATTGGTTTTTTCTAAACATATTTTTGATTGGTGGCGGATAATTTATTCTCTTAGCTTAATACCCTTCTTTGATACGTACGAGCTCAAAGGTTATATGGTTAGTAATTATCAATTGTATATCATAATATGACAGTGTGACATCCAAGTGATGAGTTAGTGATGATCAAAGCATCGCTTAATAAAGCGTAGCTTTGCGTAATGAGACTTCGACATACCTTACACCCCTAAATGGCCAAAACAGGAAAAATGTAGTGAGGAAAAAAGCTTAGGTATTACTTATGTGGATGTTGCGGGACCCCGGTTAAAAGTTGGTAACGATCGGAAGATGACATACTTAGATGCGATGTAATTCATCCAGTTAAAGGATGGATCGACCTCGCATTAGCAAAGTTCCTATTTGGTTCTCAGGACATCCCCTTAGAGGTGTTCCCATCGGATAAGGAAGTCCCTTAGCCTGGTCATTTGTTGCAAATCCATTCTCCAGTACGAGCCATTTACGGTTCTAGTCGTATACTATTATGTCAACATAATGGGATGAGACAGTATGCTGGATAGAATTGATACATTCTGACATGACCCAAAATCCCCCGATCTCCGAAGAGACGGAAAACGCGGATTGCGTGAGAACACAATGCATTAGAACGTAGAATGACAAAACTTTTCATTGCTATTACAATAATTTACATCAGAGGACAAGAATATCATAGTACGAATAAATATTACACAGCAGAAAAATAATACCAGAGATTGTAATACATAGCAGCGGAATAAAAATATATAAATTCAATGCACAATGGAAATACATCAACTAACACAACTAAAAGAAATACACGGATACAAAGCTTTCCGAATATAGCTCCAACTGTAAACCAGGATCATGTTAAATAAATATCCGCAAAACCAAAAATACTAGTTGCCCGTGTAGAAAATATGGTCACCCAGAGTTTAGGTAGAAACATTAAACTCCAAGTCAGTTATAGGATTGGTGTGAGAACGGTAGTCATTAAACTTTTACTTTAAAATAGGGTAAATCATGGGACCACGCCGTATGTCACAGAATGGGTTCATCCCATGAATACTCTGAAATAATTTTTTTTATAAACAACGCAATGATTTTTTTGGAAAATGAAGCTATTATAAGACTTAGGTCCCATCACACAACGCAACGCAAGCCTGAAGATAGATTTTTACCTTATAATAGCCAAACATGCTTGATACGCTTTAAAACAAATCATTTTGATATTACTGTAAGTGCATAGTGTATAAAACAACTTTGAATATAAATGTATCAATCTCAGACGACATAGTACCCCATCCTACTATGTCGCCATATAGGTTTATAGCTAAAACCAAAAGTCGTGTATTGAAAATTGGATTCCATCATGAACCAAGGCAAGGGATCTTCCTTCTGATTCGAGACACTGTAGCCTGTGACTTAGGACTCACCTTCAAGTGCACCCGAAGCGGCAGGGCCGGTCCACACCTAACATTTGGGGATTAGTAATTCCTGAACAATACGTTTCCCGGTCCTATGGGACCTAAAATATGGTCAGTGTGTCGAACATCAAGGGCCTTTGTACGGCCATATACGAGGTACCTAGCTATCCATCATCCAACATCAACATAATTAAAATGTCTAGGCTTCATACAATGACATCATTCCTAGCTAGAAAGTAATGCATGTCCTCCCTATTGTCCTTCATCCCGTTTCTCGTTCATACCGGGGTGTAAAGATCGCGAGTTAACGCTATACACAAAGCTATGCTAATTAAAGTCGTGCTTTGATCAACATCCACAAGGCCTTGCTTTTCAACAAAATCCCTAATCATTGCATCGTAGCATGCCACATTGTCAATCCATACCATACCATTGGTTTCCACCAAAATTTAACCTCTAAGCTCGAATGTATCAGAGAAGGGTGTTAAGAAAGAGAATAAATTCTCCGCCACCAAACAAATATATATTTAGCAAAGATCAACAGATGCAATGCACAATACAATGTCAGACATAATCCGTTTACAAGTTTGTTCTGGGTCTGAACGAAACCGGAGGAACCTTATTCCTTATCCCATATGTCCAATATAGGAGAGAGGTCCTCACATATCTGGTCGTTCTTCAAGTACGTTTGGATGATCACCACTTATTAGCTTGTCTCAAGGGATCAGCCCAATCAAACATCAGTAATCATCCATTCGATGTGAAGATCTTCGATCTTTAACCACAGTCTTCATTATCGATTTTTAATCGCCGTAACAATTATTCAGAATGGGTTAAACCCGGTCATTCCGAATAACTGATGCATCTTTTATAATCATGTGATAAGTACACAAAGATAGCACACATTTCATTCCAATCCATAATATTCTTTTATTCATATATTATTGGAAATTATTTCAAAAGATTTTATAATATCCTTTCACTACTTAAACCAAATTAAGGTTTATCAACTAGTCGGGATTACAAGCCTTACCGAAATAATTATTCATTTTATTATCCCTATCCCAACATATTCATTCCATGGAGAAAAACTGGTAGTACTCCATATTTAACACCCATCGTTTCATAGGTAAATTTAATTACCATTTCACGTTCAAATCTAATTAAAGATTTAGCTATCGCATGGAGTAAAACTGGTGGTACTCCATCTCAATCAATTCTCGAATTTGGTAAATTAATTACCATTTAACATTCAATCTAATAAAGATTCATTAAAATTCTAGTTTCGTTTTGGTCCCAAAATTTGTTTACCTAATGATTTTTACATCTTTTGGAAATTAGTCTTGCCTTTACTTGGATTAAAGAACAAATGTCATGTAAAAACACCGCTCACAATAAACCCAAAACCCTCTTCTATTTTATGTAGAAACTTCACGAAAATCTGAACAATTAACAATCGATATAAATTTCCATATCCGACCAATGCTATGAGTGGAATAACGGCAAAGCCTCTCCATAAATAGTAAATGCCTTCCTTCATAGAAACTCATCTCGATTGTTATTAATCGAATTTCATTCAATTTCGATTTAATTAAATAGATTGGAAAACTTCTTTTAAATCTTAATTAAAAGATTTATTCCACTCATAAATGGGTTCAAGAATAGTTTTACTTAAGATACCGTTCACAACAAACCTAAATCCAATTTGACATTAAATACAAGGCTTTAAATGAAAATCATATCGACTAATTTTCAATACCAAATTCTAAAACTAACAGATATCGTTCTAGAATAACGATATCAGTATCATTCAAATTCATCCACGATATCCATATAATCACGAAATCCAATATAGAAAATATCTGAAGATAATTTCCATTTCAAATCCATTCCAATTTATATGTTGGAAACTTTGTTTATGTTAAAAACCATTTGCAAATCCAATTTATTATTTCTAAAAATCATTGGATTTTTATTCTCATTATTGACTAGTTCCTTCGAATAAAAATATCTTTTATCTTTTCAAGTACGGAATATTTCATCCAAAATCTTTTCAAATCATTTGTTATGATTTTACGTAACTTATTCATATTTTTAATTATTTTATCAAGGCCCTTATAGTCGGTTTCCAATATCGGCCACCGAACTGCATCCATAGCGACCTTTTCCCAAACCTGATCTAGACATATTTTAAAATCTTACCATTCAAATTTAAATCTCATATATTCTTTGGAAAGATCTTTTCGATACGAACCCAACGGCTCCAAATATAGGAGAATCCGACGGCCGGATCTCCTGTTACGTCCATTTCAAGTTAATGGTCAAAATTCGCGAACACTCGTTATGCGATACGTTCTATCCAAACCATTTAAATATATATAATATATTATGTAACACCCAGTATTTTCGGTAAACATTAAAGTTACAAATTAAAGAATATTTAATTTCAAATTTGAGAATTAAGGGAAACGGGTTATGCCATTGCGTTCGTCTCGGAATTCTGCTTGGGATAGAGTCCGAGTTTGTGTGAATTGGACTTTGTATGAAGAAGTTATGGCCTTCGGAAGTTTCAAAATTTCAAAATTCAAATTTAAACATAGAAGAAGGCAGGGCAGGAAAATTCTGCCCCAGGCCAGGTCGACCAGGGGGTCGACCCTAGTGTCGACCTACCCTACAGGTCGACCTGGGGGTCGACTTAGGGGTCGACCTCCCCCTCGGGTCAGATCTGAAATCTGGCGTTTTTCTTTGTCTGACGATTCTGACTCGTTGCTAAGTCATTTAGGGCTGATGTGGCTATTCTATCTTGTTTGAATGGATTTGATTTGCTCTAGGTTAATGTGACGGTTCCTATTAAATCAAACTTCTATATAAGCAACCTAAACCTAAACCCTAAGCCACACAAAAATATTTCTAGAGCCATCATGCTGTCAATACAACCTAGAGTAGCCGCCATTCTCCTCCAACTAGAAAGCAAGATTAGAAGCTTCGAATCAAATCAAGATTTTCCTTTTTGTTTGTAAGTGTAGTTATCTTTCAGATGTGAATAAATTAAAGACATGGTTTGTAATGAATTGTAAAAAAGAATTGTACCAAGTTGTATGTGATGTTGATTCATGGCTATTCATGTCTATCCTATCATGTATGCCTATGAACTATTGTGGTTTATCGAACCTATCATGTTATGTAGGAATTTGTGAATAAACCTATTGTGTTGAAATTGTGGGAATGAAATTATCATGTTATATGCGAGTTTGGGAAAACTATCATGTCATGAATACATGCAAGTTTATAGGATAAAACATGATTGTGTAAACCTATATGTTTAGATCTACAACTTTATATGTTAGATCCACATGCCTTTATGTTAGATCTATGTTAACTTGATTTAACCCCTATGCAAGTTCACCACTACATGCCAAGTTTAATTTGTATAGTTTTATGTAAATTCATATGTTTGTGGTTCATGTTGCATAGATCTAATTTGCAAGTTCATAGTTAAAAGTATATTGTTCTATGCCAAATTCATGTGACGCATGTGTAGTTAGATCCATACTTTTGTATGATGTTGGAATGTTGCAAAGTTCCTCTTTTCCCCTTTTTGTTTTATAAGTTAGGCTAAAATATCGAGCCTAACATCCTATGTAATTTTGCGAACGTACAACGGGGGTAACGTTGGGGAAAACTTGAAATTACATGTAATTGGCATGTTTGGCATAATCATGATAAATGGCATGAAAATGGTATAATTTTTATACCAAAAATTATGAATTTGATTTTGAGGGAAAGTGGGCCATGACAATAAATTGTTGAAAATTTACATAAAAGGATAAATATGTAAATTTAGTAAAAGACGAATATGCCTAACCCGAGGTTAGACTGAGTTACGGTATAAGACTGCCCGGAACCATCCGACAAATCCAGCAACCGTAACAATATAGATCTAATGTGAGAGGTTAGCGCATTGAGCCCAAAAGAACCCGAGGTTAGTGTAACGACTGGAAATTTCCGACTCCTCGAGAGTCGGAAATTCCGCGACGTTAGTGAAAGAATTTAGAAGGTGAGAAAGAAAAGATAGAACTAATAGAATAGAAGAAGAAGAAGAACATCAGAATCATCAGAGTAACACGAATCTCACAGCGGAACGAATAACATATAATATATAACATAACTTTGAAGTAAACAGTTATATATATACAATAGCACTTATCAGAGTACAACACTTACAACACAGCGGAAATAACTATAGCTATAGAATCTTGAAGTCTCCTGCTCCAAGCTCTCCAAGTATATCTGTAAATCCCGACTACTTGACTGCCCGTACAAATTTAGGCACCCAAGAGTTTAGGGAAAACAACAAAGTAAACTCCGGGTCAGTCATGGGACTGGTATGAGTAAAATAGTTTAAAACAGGTATAGGATACCTCATAAGACCACGCCGTGAATACGGAACGGGTTTTTCCCTTATGAGTATCTGAACAACTTTGACAAGCAATATCATTGATATTATAATAATGTCTAAGTACAAATAGGTATCAATCTAGCAGAAACGCTTGCATCTCACGTTCTACATACATAGTATAAAATCATAAACCGCAGGGCGCTTATCGGAGAATGGATTCCAACAGACAAGGTATGGGAGCACCTTCTGAATAGTGTACTCTAGAGGTGATACACTCAGGGTTCAACAAGAACGTCTTGCAACCCGGCCACACATGACCGCTCACTCATTTAGCTTGAGTGTCGCGAATATATTGCCACCACGGTTATAGGCCATCAAACCGTCATCCGAAGATACAGAATCAAAAAGAAGTATAAATATGGATATTCCCTAGATCGGTGACAATACACCCTGCTTGGGGATGACCCAACTAGCCATGCTGCCTAACCCAACTTTTGTTACTTCCCGGTGTGAGGCTAGAAGCTACGTCTATCTTCAGAACATCTGATCACCATTCACTTTGAATGCCACATCGTCATACCCGCCAAATCACAAATTGACTTATCCAAAAATAACACGGGTATATAGCTAAGAGGGACGAATTCCTCCGCCACCAAACGTGAATACGTTTGAACAGATCAACTTACGCGATCCATTGGATATACTCTGTCAGACCTTCTTCCATATACGTTGTCCTGGGACTGGACAAACCGAAGGCACTATTCAGTATATCCATCTTAGTCGCTGTTATCTAAGACTTATACAACAGCCCTTGCACTTTACTCCGTCTTCAATTTATCTTTGGCAGATATTGCTCGCAACGCTTATGCCAATACAGAGTGGTTCTTTGGATAATAATCCAACCGGTCTCTCCATATTAACAACGTTAAAATGGTAAAAACTTTGATAGTCTGTGATTCAACTATCAAATGAAAACATGTCGGTGTACAAACAACGATCTTATTTCCAAATGGGGATTCGATCGATCAATCATCATATGTTCATATTTCCTTATTTCATATATTTAGAAAATATATGTTATTGATCATTGGAAAACATTTCCATAGCTTATTTTCACATCACTATTATTTCGCAACTATCAGTCCCTAACTGTAACTAGTATGAGAACAATTCTCTAAGTATCAATTCGGAAGGTCGAAACCAACATCAGATCGTCACTTAGAAAACCGTTCAACTTACCCTCTCCAGTTAGTTTCTGAATTTGCTTAACTCTATTTCTTAAATTCTTATCATGAAAACATTTCATTTTCTATGTTTAGAAAACATATCTGACTATATTTGGAAAACGTTTCCAAAACTCATTTACGGATTTCCAATGAACGTTGTATAAAACATCGTTACGCTTAATCCATTAATCGCTTATTACTTAACTATATTTCAAATCAACCTTTTCTATCGAACCACAACTATTCCTTTGTCAATCCTGAAGTCAATCAAGTTGGGGTATAATTACCTCTCAGACCTTAATTGAACAACGTCTTTTACTGTGAAATAGATGAAGCTCGTCACTCACTTTTTCCAATCATCTGTTTACGCAAATTCTCGGATTCAGGTTACGAATCTACTTCTTATATGAAAACGTTTGATTATAACTATAACGTTATAATTCCTACTTCTGCAATGTCTAACCTAAATTATAACTTTATCTCCTAACTCGAATAATTTAACAGACACCTAATTTCTAAATCAATAACTAAGTCTTGATTTAAACCCTGGAAAGTAAATAGTACTTTCCCGAATTCGCTATAATCGAATTCGACGTATAACTCTCTTTCGAGTAATCTCTATTTGATTAACTCTTCTTCGAATAACCTATATTCGATTATCTCTCTTCGAATAACTCATATTCGAAATCTCTCTCTTTCGAATAAACAATATTCGATCTCTTTCTTTCGAATATGCTATATTCGAAAATCTCCTTTCGATTTACTAATCGATAACTCCTTTCGATCAAACTAAAATCGATAACTCCTTTAACTCTATTCGAATAACTAATATTCGACTAACTCCTTTGGATCGACTCATTTGATTAACTCCTTCGAATAACTAATTCGAATAACTTACCTTCGAATAACCCATATTCGATTTACTCTAACTCGATTAACTTAATTCTAATCGATTTACTCCATTTCGATTCAACTTAATTCAAATCGATTAACTTAACTCAAATTGATTAACTCCTTTCGAATAACTAAATTCGATTTAACTCTTCTCGAATAACTACATTCGATTAACTCAAATTGAATAACTAATATTCAATTAACTCTTCGACTAACTCCTTTGGATTAACTAACTTCGACTAACTCCTTTGGATTAACTAACTTCGAATAACTCCTTTGGATTAACTAACTTCGAATAACTCCTTTGGATTAACTAACTTCGAATAACTCCTTTGGATTAACTAACTTCGAATAACTCCTTTGGATTAACTGACTTCGAATAACTCCTTTGGATTAACTAACTTCGAATACTCCTTTGGATTAACTAACTTCGAATAACCAATATCCGATAACTACTCTTCGAATAAATAATATTCGGTAACTCTTCTCAAATGAATAACATTTGATTTCTCCACTCGAATAAACTATATTCGATTACTCTTCCCTCGAATACTCTATATTCGATAACTCTACTTCGAATAAGTGATATTCGGCAACTCTACTCGATTAACTCCACTTGGATAACTCTAACAGGTCAACTCTAACTGGTCAACTCTAACTGGTCAACTTTAACTGTTTATCTTTAACTGGTAAATTTTAACTGGTTAACTCAAATGGTTTAACCTAACTTGATTTACTTGTCTCGATTAACTGAACTAATCCACTTAGTTTAACTTAGTTAATTCACTTTGATTAACTCTAACCGATTTACTTAGTTTAACTCAGCTAATTCACTTTGATTATCCCAACTAATTTACTTCGATTAACCAATTAGTTTAACTTGACTAATTCACTTAGTTTGACGCAACTAATTCACTTTCATTTACCAATTAGTTTAACTTAACTAATTCACTTAGTTTGACGCAACTAATTCACTTTGATTTACCGATTAGTTTAACTTAACTAATTCACGTCGATTAACTTAACCAATTACTTTGATTAACTCGACTAACTTGCTTTGGTTAACCTAACAAATTACTTTGTTTAACTCGACTAACTTGCTTTGGTTAACCTAACCAATTACTTTGTTTAATCCTTTTTATCACACTCTGGTTATAATTCCTACTTCTACAATATCTCCCTAAAATCCATATCGTGCTATACTTGTGTGCGAAGCACGGGTTTTAAATCTATCCTTGTATAATTCTATTTATTTTCCAAACAAGTGTTCCTTTATTTATTTCCTAAATAAATATTCCTTTATTCCATTTATTTATAATCTAAATAAATGTTCCTTTATTTATTTCCTAAATAAATATTCCTTTATTCCATTTATTTATAATCTAAATAAATGTTCCTTTATTTATTTCCTAAATAAATAAATGGTTTCATTTTATAAAATCCTATCGATTTTATAAATAAGATTTATTTTCAATATAAACATTGAAAATTCCCTTTTTACATTCTAGTATCACCTACGGTGTGTAATGTGTCGTATAACAATGATCGGTATCATTCAAACATATGAAATCAATAACAGATTTCATAACACATCATATATCACAATATATGAAAAACGGTAAAATAAATGTTGAGGAATCCAGTCGGATTCCTCCAACCTGTTTCCCTGCATCCACAGATGTTACACAATAAAATATACATCAATTTCATTCCAACATGAAATATACTGATGAACTGAATCAATATTTGATTGTCGTTTATATATATAACTATATCTATGTTTCAATCAAATCTATTTAACAGTCCAAACTATCAATACACAGCAATCAAATCATTTAACACAGTTTATATAAAAATATAAACTGAGGAGAGTTAGTGAGTTTTACTCACCTTGGATGATCATCGTTAATAACAATAACCATCGCTTGATTCAGACGGACAATTTATTTCGCTATAAATTGTAACGAGCTCGGATTCGCTCCCAGTCAGTTCCATTGTAGCTCTTGCCGGTACGATCCCAACGGATCTGGTTTCGTTGAAAACCCATATCGTATGATCCAGATACAATAAATTTCAAGTTAATATGTTGTTAAATTTTAAATCAACTTAAATGATAAAATAAAACAAAATAAAACATTGGGCTTTACCCCTTGTTGTCGGCCCATGAATACACCCACCCGTCCCTTTTACTGTTCCTCGTCCTTCTTCAAAAAGAAGATTCGAAACCGTTCTATACACAGAACCATCCATGTTGAAATTTGCTTCTCCAACCGCTTCATCTCTTGCTTCAAACAAAACATGCCCAAGCCATTCAAGTTTATAACCCACCGTATGTTATACCCATACTACAATGCTACCCCCTCTTCACATATTAATCCAACTCCTCCTCATTAGATTAATCCACACACACCATTTCGATTACCATCCCAGTGTACTTCAAGCTTCCTTCCCTCATTTCCTGTTTACACCAATACTGTTTCTACACAAAGGTGTTGTTCGCACTCACCATTATCAACAAAAATCCGTCGAACACATCCTCCACCTAGCTTTGCCACGGATCCAACTTCCTCAACTCCTAGTGCGGACCAACCCTACCATTGCATGACTTCCATCACTATTAAAACTAACGCCCCATCTCCCATAACCGAACTACTTACCTGCATAGTTTAACTCCATTTTCCAGTGACTATCCCTCGCTTCTACTACCTGACATCCCGCTTCAACACTGTTTAACCCCATCGTTGCCAAAGTCTCACGTCAACCTTCTAAAACAGTCCACCTCTTTGAACCGCCACCATCATCACGGTGGATCTCCGGACCCCAAAAAGTCAGTGCTGCTCCGACCACCGAAGCCTCCACTTCGTTCTCTCCATTTTATTTACAGTAAAGTCCGTGACCAGTTGCTCGCGTTCATGAAGTTGGAAGAAGACTGAATTTATAAAAGAGGAGTTTGTTTTTTTAATGTTTTAGTTTCCATTTTCTGTTTTGCTATAGACCGAGAAAAGAAAGACTGAAGGATGGAGGATGTGTACCGTGTTCATATATATATATATATATATATATATATATATATATATATATATTAGTTAAAAACGTTTGGCCTCAAGTAATACACATATAGCGTTTTAGAAGAGACTGATGTGTACGAAGCTTGGCCTTGAAGTTTGAAGGATATACGTGTTCTGCAGTTTGAAAGTGAGGGGTGTAGACTTAACAACCAAGTAACACAAACCACCTATATGCACTTATGTGGAACGCATGAATATTTATATATTATATAATCATCCTTACTTCGCAAGTAACAAATAGAGTGTACCCCATCACGAAAAACTCCGCTTACTTACGGATTGCTACGGACAGAAATGAACATATAGTCATGTCCAACGAGGTGTCACGATCCCAAAAATATAATAATACCGGTAGATTAACTCATTTTGTGAAACCTCAAAATGTTGATTACAGGGTGCAAAAATACTCCAAATAAAAAGTTGCTTATTTAATTAATTAAAAATTACCATAAAATTCTTAAAATTATTTTATCACTATTTCCTAAAAGAACCTTGTCTAAATTCACAACGGATATCTAGCTATATCGAATAAACCGATACGGTCGATAAACGATTCTATAGCGACTATTTCAACATTTGATTTGGACGTGAATCAAAATCTACATGACGAAATCCCGATATTTCTCTTCCACTAGAATGATATACTCCACCAGCTCCATACGTTTCTTGTTTCACAGAAATCCGGCTTAAAACGAATCCTGTACATTCAGTTGAAGTTTGAATCGCCAAATAGCGAACTGCCACGACGTTTTAGGTTCGTTTTAATTATGATTATAAATTATAAGTTCGAACATTTTTCTTTAAGTTATCGATATCGCCAAATCGATATATAAATAATTAAATAAATTAATTATTCGACCGCTAACAAAACGCGCCATTACAGACTTCCCCCCTTAAAATAATTTCGTCCTCGAAATTGCTAAGTGAGAAAAATGCTACTAACTCTACTAACTAGATTTAAAAATCCTTTAGTTTACTTCTCAACTCCTGTTTCAACTGAACCGTTAAATTTTCAATTAAATTATTAATTCATTTCCGACCAACTAAAATTCTCAAAAATTCTAAAAAAATTCTAACACCTTAAATTTCCGAAAAATTTCGCCATAGTCTCCTTTGTATGGCTCAATACGTCAAACCACAACTCGCCTCTCTAGGCCTCCTCCAATCCAAAAAGAAATCAAAATAGCCAAGCGGCTTGCCAATTCGGCTCATAAAATCCAAACTCATATATGATATAAACTTGTACCTTTTTGTCGGGCATTTAACTCTACCCCTTGCATCTGCTACCACTTCAACATATACCAATGTTATCCATTCTAATTGATCTCCAGTCAGTTCATATCCTTAAATACAAATCGAATTTCATTCGAACTCTAATATCAAATTCCAAATTATTGACTTATCAAATTGGTTCCATTCTTGATTATCTCTAATCCAATTCAATTTTATTTAACTCGGTTCAAGTTAAATTTCAATTTATTTTTACCATCTCATTTTATTTAACTTTATTAGTTAAATTTTAATTCCAGAACTTAAGTTCCTGAGTTTCTTTCAAATCAATTTGAAATCATAATGCCAATTCAAAACCTTTGAATTTCTAAACAACTTGTTTTCTCAAAACAATTCAAAAACAAAACCTTTGGTAGTAATCTGTCACTTAGAACTCGAAAATGAACACTGATGATGTCTAGATTCATAATCAGAATCTATTTTCCAGCTATCGAAGCGAGTTCAATACTATATCATTTTCAATTTGAAAAACATTTTCAAAATCTCCCAGGAATTTAAAATTTCCTTATTTTAATTCCAAATCTGATTTAAATTCATATTTAATTCAAACTATTTCATATATTACATTCATATGAATTCTGATTGGTCATTTATGACCATTTCACCCTTTTATAATCTTATTCGATTATAATAACAACCAACACAATCAATATACTATAATAATTTCAAGATATATATTTCTTCTATAAACAAATATATTTTGGGAAAAATTATTTCATTTACCCTCTTTCAAAACATACCATGACGGTTCATCGTATTCGAGTGTTTAGTAACCCTTATCGATACAGTGGATCAACTGATCGACCAGAATTCATAAGCCACTCAACCAATGAGTCTCCACAATATAAAACCATTTTATATTGAATAACAATTACGCGCTCATATATATATACTCAAACTCAATCTAGGATATTACTAATCCCATCTCTATCGAGTTATGCCACAGAGCCAAGGTAATCACTTAACTTAAGCTCTGATACCAACTGTAACGACTGGAAATTTCCGACTCCTCGAGAGTCGGAAATTCCGCGACGTTAGTGAAAGAATTTAGAAGGTGAGAAAGAAAAGATAGAACTAATAGAATAGAAGAAGAAGAAGAACATCAGAATCATCAGAGTAACACGAATCTCACAGCGGAACGAATAACATATAATATATAACATAACTTTGAAGTAAACAGTTATATATATACAATAGCACTTATCAGAGTACAACACTTACAACACAGCGGAAATAACTATAGCTATAGAATCTTGAAGTCTCCTGCTCCAAGCTCTCCAAGTATATCTGTAAATCCCGACTACTTGACTGCCCGTACAAATTTAGGCACCCAAGAGTTTAGGGAAAACAACAAAGTAAACTCCGGGTCAGTCATGGGACTGGTATGAGTAAAATAGTTTAAAACAGGTATAGGATACCTCATAAGACCACGCCGTGAATACGGAACGGGTTTTTCCCTTATGAGTATCTGAACAACTTTGACAAGCAATATCATTGATATTATAATAATGTCTAAGTACAAATAGGTATCAATCTAGCAGAAACGCTTGCATCTCACGTTCTACATACATAGTATAAAATCATAAACCGCAGGGCGCTTATCGGAGAATGGATTCCAACAGACAAGGTATGGGAGCACCTTCTGAATAGTGTACTCTAGAGGTGATACACTCAGGGTTCAACAAGAACGTCTTGCAACCCGGCCACACATGACCGCTCACTCATTTAGCTTGAGTGTCGCGAATATATTGCCACCACGGTTATAGGCCATCAAACCATCATCCGAAGATACAGAATCAAAAAGAAGTATAAATATGGATATTCCCTAGATCGGTGACAATACACCCTGCTTGGGGATGACCCAACTAGCCATGCTGCCTAGCCCAACTTTTGTTACTTCCCAGTGTGAGGCTAGAAGCTACGTCTATCTTCAGAACATCTGATCACCATTCACTTTGAGTGCCACATCGTCATACCCGCCAAATCACAAATTGACTTATCCAAAAATAACACGGGTATATAGCTAAGAGGGACGAATTCCTCCGCCACCAAACGTGAATACGTTTGAACAGATCAACTTACGCGATCCATTGGATATACTCTGTCAGACCTTCTTCCATATACGTTGTCCTGGGACTGGACAAACCGAAGGCACTATTCAGTATATCCATCTTAGTCGCTGTTATCTAAGACTTATACAACAACCCTTGCACTTTACTCCGTCTTCAATTTATCTTTGGCAGATATTGCTCGTAACGCTTATGCCAATACAGAGTGGTTCTTTGGATAATAATCCAACCGGTCTCTCCATATTAACAACGTTAAAATGGTAAAAACTTTGATAGTCTGTGATTCAACTATCAAATGAAAACATGTCGGTGTACAAACAACGATCTTATTTCCAAATGGAAATTCGATCGATCAATCATCATATGTTCATATTTCCTTATTTCATATATTTAGAAAATATATGTTATTGATCATTGGAAAACATTTCCATAGCTTATTTTCACATCACTATTATTTCGCAACTATCAGTCCCTAACTGTAACTAGTATGAGAACAATTCTCTAAGTATCAATTCGGAAGGTCGAAACCAACATCAGATCGTCACTTAGAAAACCGTTCAACTTACCCTCTCCAGTTAGTTTCTGAATTTGCTTAACTCTATTTCTTAAATTCTTATCATGAAAACATTTCATTTTCTATGTTTAGAAAACATATCTGACTATATTTGGAAAACGTTTCCAAAACTCATTTACGGATTTCCAATGAACGTTGTATAAAACATCGTTACGCTTAATCCATTAATCGCTTATTACTTAACTATATTTCAAATCAACCTTTTCTATCGAACCACAACTATTCCTTTGTCAATCCTGAAGTCAATCAAGTTGGGGTATAATTACCTCTCAGACCTTAATTGAACAACGTCCTTTACTGTGAAATAGATGAAGCTCGTCACTCACTTTTTCCAATCATCTGTTTACGCAAATTCTCGGATTCAGGTTACGAATCTACTTATATGAAAACGTTTGATTATAACTATAACATTATAATTCCTACTTCTGCAATGTCTAACCTAAATTATAACTTTATCTCCTAACTCGAATAATTTAACAGACACCTAACTTCTAAATCAATAACTAAGTCTTGATTTAAACCCTGGAAAGTAAATAGTACTTTCCCGAATTCGCTATAATCGAATTCGACGTATAACTCTCTTTCGAGTAATCTCTATTTGATTAACTCTTCTTCGAATAACCTATATTCGATTATCTCTCTTCGAATAACTCATATTCGAAATCTCTCTCTTTCGAATAAACAATATTCGATCTCTTTCTTTCGAATATGCTATATTCGAAAATCTCCTTTCGATTTACTAATCGATAACTCCTTTCGATCAAACTAAAATCGATAACTCCTTTAACTCTATTCGAATAACTAATATTCGACTAACTCCTTTGGATCGACTCATTTGATTAACTCCTTCGAATAACTAATTCGAATAACTTACCTTCGAATAACCCAAATTCGATTTACTCTAACTCGATTAACTTAATTCTAATCGATTTACTCCATTTCGATTCAACTTAATTCAAATCGATTAACTTAATTCAAATTGATTGACTCCTTTCGAATAACTAAATTCGATTTAACTCTTCTCGAATAACTACATTCGATTAACTCAAATTGAATAACTAATATTCAATTAACTCTTCGACTAACTCCTTTGGATTAACTAACTTCGACTAACTCCTTTGGATTAACTAACTTCGAATAACTCCTTTGGATTAACTAACTTCGAATAACTCCTTTGGATTAACTAACTTCGAATAACTCCTTTGGATTAACTAACTTCGAATAACTCCTTTGGATTAACTGACTTCGAATAACTCCTTTGGATTAACTAACTTCGAATACTCCTTTGGATTAACTAACTTCGAATAACCAATATCCGATAACTACTCTTCGAATAAATAATATTCGGTAACTCTTCTCAAATGAATAACATTTGATTTCTCCACTCGAATAAACTATATTCGATTACTCTTCCCTCGAATACTCTATATTCGATAACTCTACTTCGAATAAGTGATATTCGGCAACTCTACTCAATTAACTCCACTTGGATAACTCTAACAGGTCAACTCTAACTGGTCAACTCTAACTGGTCAACTTTAACTGTTTATCTTTAACTGGTAAATTTTAACTGGTTAACTCAAATGGTTTAACCTAACTTGATTTACTTGTCTCGATTAACTGAACTAATCCACTTAGTTTAACTTAGTTAATTCACTTTGATTAACTCTAACCGATTTACTTAGTTTAACTCAGCTAATTCACTTTGATTATCCCAACTAATTTACTTCGATTAACCAATTAGTTTAACTTGACTAATTCACTTAGTTTGACGCAACTAATTCACTTTCATTTACCAATTAGTTTAACTTAACTAATTCACTTAGTTTGACGCAACTAATTCACTTTGATTTACCAATTAGTTTAACTTAACTAATTCACGTCGATTAACTTAACCAATTACTTTGATTAACTCGACTAACTTGCTTTGGTTAACCTAACAAATTACTTTGTTTAACTCGACTAACTTGCTTTGGTTAACCTAACCAATTACTTTGTTTAATCCTTTTTATCACACTTTGGTTATAATTCCTACTTCTACAATATCTCCTAAAAATCCATATCGTGTTATACTTGTGTGCGAAGCACGGGTTTTAAATCTTCCTTGTATAATTCTATTTATTTTCCGAACAAGTGTTCCTTTATTTATTTCCTAAATAAATATTCCTTTATTCCATTTATTTATAATCTAAATAAATGTTCCTTTATTTATTTCCTAAATAAATATTCCTTTATTCCATTTATTTATAATCTAAATAAATGTTCCTTTATTTATTTCCTAAATAAATAAATGGTTTCATTTTATAAAATCCTATCGATTTTATAAATAAGATTTATTTTCAATATAAACATTGAAAATTCCCTTTTTACATTCTAGTATCACCTACGGTGTGTAATGTGTCGTATAACAATGATCGGTATCATTCAAACATATGAAATCAATAACAGATTTCATAACACATCATATATCACAATATATGAAAAACGGTAAAATAAATGTTGAGGAATCCAGTCGGATTCCTCCAACCTGTTTCCCTGCATCCACAGATGTTACACAATAAAATATACATCAATTTCATTCCAACATGAAATATACTGATGAACTGAATCAATATTTGATTGTCGTTTATATATATAACTATATCTATGTTTCAATCAAATCTATTTAACAGTCCAAACTATCAATACACAGCAATCAAATCATTTAACACAGTTTATATAAAAATATAAACTGAGGAGAGTTAGTGAGTTTTACTCACCTTGGATGATCATCGTTAATAACAATAACCATCGCTTGATTCAGACGGACAATTTATTTCGCTATATATTGTAACGAGCTCGGATTCGCTCCCAGTCAGTTCCATTGTAGCTCTTGCCCGTACGATCCCAACGGATCTGGTTTCGTTGAAAACCCATATCGTATGATCCAGATACAATAAATTTCAAGTTAATATGTTGTTAAATTTTAAATCAACTTAAATGATAAAATAAAACAAATTAAAACATTGGGCTTTACCCCTTGTTGTCGGCCCATGAATACACCCACCCGTCCGTTTTACTGTTCCTCGTCCTTCTTCAAAAAGAAGATTCGAAACCGTTGTATACACAGAACCATCCATGTTGACATTTGCTTCTCCAACCGCTTCATCTCTTGCTTCAAACAAAACATGCCCAAGCCATTCAAGTTTATAACCCACCGTATGTTATACCCATACTACAATGCTACCCCCTCTTCACATATTAATCCAACTCCTCCTCATTAGATTAATCCACACACACCATTTCGATTACCATCCCAGTGTACTTCAAGCTTCCTTCCCTCATTTCCTGTTTACATCAATACTGTTTCTACACAAAGGTGTTGTTCGCACTCACCATTATCAACAAAAATCCGTCGAACACATCCTCCACCTAGCTTTGCCACGGATCCAACTTCCTCAACTCCTAGTGCGGACCAACCCTACCATTGCATGACTTCCATCACTATTAAAACTAACGCCCCATCTCCTATAACTGAACTACTTACCTGCATAGTTTAACTCCATTTTCCAGTGACTATCCCTCGCTTCTACTACCTGACATCCCGCTTCAACACTGTTTAACCCCATCGTTGCCAAAGTCTCACGTCAACCTTCTAAAACAGTCCACCTCTTTGAACCGCCACCATCATCACGGTGGATCTCCGGACCCCAAAAAGTCGGTGCTGCTCCGACCACCGAAGCCTCCACTTCGTTCTCTCCATTTTATTTACAGTAAAGTCCGTGACCAGTTGCTCGCGTTCATGAAGTTGGAAGAAGACTGAATTTATAAAAGAGGAGTTTGTTTTTTTAATGTTTTAGTTTCCATTTTCTGTTTTGCTATAGACCGAGAAAAGAAAGACTAAAGGATGGAGGATGTGTACCGTGTTCATATATATATATATATATATATATATATATTAGTTAAAAACGTTTGGCCTTAAGTAATACACATATAGCGTTTTAGAAGAGACTGATGTGTACGAAGCTTGGCCTTGAAGTTTGAAGGATATACGTGTTCTGCAGTTTGAAAGTGAGGGGTGTAGACTTAACAACCAAGTAACACAAACCACCTATATGCACTTATGTGGAACGCATGAATATTTATATATTATATAATCATCCTTACTTCGCAAGTAACAAATAGAGTGTACCCCATCACGAAAAACTCCGCTTACTTACGGATTGCTACGGACAGAAATGAACATATAGTCATGTCCAACGAGGTGTCACGATCCCAAAAATATAATAATACCGGTAGATTAACTCATTTTGTGAAACCTCAAAATGTTGATTACAGGGTGCAAAAATACTCCAAATAAAAAGTTGCTTATTTAATTAATTAAAAATTACCATAAAATTCTTAAAATTATTTTATCACTATTTCCTAAAAGAATCTTGTCTAAATTTGATGAAAATATAAGTCCCACATCGGGAAATGTTCAACTAAAATCCTGGATATATACTAAGAAGCTACAGTTCACATCAACCAATTGGTTTTGTGAACAAACTATGTAGCTCTCTAAAATATAAAATGCGAACAGTGGTATCGGAGCCAGGTTAACTAATTCAACTAATACGTATGTGCTTAACCGCCATACGTGCGCCACTCCATCCAAAATAGCATGATCACGTAGATGGCTCAAATACGCCACACGTGAAGGGGGAGTGATGAAAATATAAGTCCCACATCGGGAAATGTTCAACTAAAATCCTGGATATATACTAAGAAGCTACAGTTCACATCAACCAATTGGTTTTGTGAACAAACTATGTAGCTCTCTAAAATATAAAATGCCAACAAAATTCACAACCGATATCTAGCTATATCGAATAAACCGATACGGTCGATAAACGATTCTATAGCGACTATTTCAACATTTGATTTGGACGTGAATCAAAATCTACATGACGAAATCCCGATATTTCTCTTCCACTAGAAAGATATACTCCACCAGCTCCATACGTTTCTTGTTTCACAGAAATCCGGCTTAAAACGAATCCTGTACATTCAGTTGAAGTTTGAATCGCCAAATAGCGAACTGCCGCGACGTTTCAGGTTCGTTTTAATTATGATTATAAATTATAAGTTCGAACGTTTTTCTTTAAGTTATCGATATCGCCAAATCGATATATAAATAATTAAATAAATTAATTATTCGACAGCTAACAAAACGCGCCATTACAGTTATACTGAGTTACAGTGTAAAACTGCCCGGAACCGACCGGCACATCCAGTGACCGCAACAATATCTGTCTAATGTGAGTGGTTGGTGCTTTAATAAAAGAATTAAAGCTAATACATGAATGGTAGGGCTTAGTTAATTAAGGTAATACTTAACCAATACACCATGTTAATTAGACAAGTGGGTGAGGTTAAGTAAATTCAGAACACTTAACCGTTATAACATGTTAATTAGACAAGTGGGTGAGGTTAAGTAAATTTAGTACACTTAACCATTATAACATGTTAATTAGACAAGTGGGTGAGCTTAAGTAAATTTAGAAAACTTAATCGTTATAACATGTTAATTAGACAAGTGGGAGAGGTTAAGTAAATTTAGAAACACTTAACCAATATAACAAGATGAATGGCTAGGGTTAAGTTAATAGGAAATACTTAACCAGTATAGCATGATGAATGGGTAGGGTTAAGTAATAAGAAACACCTAGCCAATATAACTTGATTTATGGAAAGGTTAAGTTAAAATAAGAGGGCAACACTTAACCAATATAACTTGATTTGTGGTAGGGTTAAGTTAACACAAGAAGGCAACACTTAACCAAAGTAATATGACACATAGGTTGGTTAAGTTAACTTAAATTGATTGATGATACTTAACCAATACAACAAGATGAATACGTGGGGTTAAGTTAACAAGAAACTCTTGACCAATATAACTTGATGAACGAACGGGGTTAAGTTAATAGGAAACACTTAACCGATCCAACCTGATAAGTAAGGAGGGTCAATTTAATAAGAAACGCTTAATCAACATGACATAATGAATGAGTGGGTTAAGTTAACATGAACGGACAACACTTGACCAATATGATGTAATGTGCAGGAGGGTTAAGTACATATCGGGTTGGTGGTAATATTAGTACATATAGGCCCACAATTTTAACCATTAAATCAACATGCTTGAATCAGTTGAAGGGTTAAGTACATATCGGGTTGGTGGGTAATATTAGTAAATATTGGCCCACAAAACTTAACCATTAAATAAACATGCTTGAATCCGTGGAAGGGTTATGTACATATCGGGTTGGTGGGTAATATCAGTAAATATAGGCCTACAAAACTTAACCATTAAATAAACATGCTTGAATCAGTGGAAGGGTTAAATACATATCGGGGTGGTGGGTAATATTATTAAATATAGGCCCACAAACTTAACCGATAAGTAAACATGATAGAATCGGTGGGAGGGTTAAGTATATCTCGTGTAGGTGGGTAATATTTGTATATATAGGCCTACAAACTTAACTAATAAGAAACCCTAGTTACGGGGACCCATTTCAGCAATAACCCACATAGATGTATCATGGTACCTTGAAACTAGGCAGGTTGGGGCACGATTACTGGGCTGATTATAAGCGGTCAAAATAGCGGCAGGAGGTACGTCAGTGTAGGTTCCGATGGTTTACGGCCGTGCACGTACTCCGGAGTGGGAAAAAGCAGGCACTGGGTACTAGTAGTTATACACTGTGCATCTTGAATCGTATCGGGTCGTGTCATAAGGATTGATACACCTTATGGTGGGACCAACACAGGGTATCTACACGCAAAAGAGGGCTGATTGACACAGACACATGGAACATGAATACAAGTAAGGGAGCCTATCGATAGGGTAGTAAGGGTACATCTAACATCTTCATGGAAATTAGGTTGATTGAGGTAAGATCCTCATACTAGATGTAAACCTGAAGGCTACCACAATTGCGGGGATTGGGATCACGCTGTAATATTATCATTTTGTAAAGAGTACTAGTTGGGACACTAGTTAGGCGGTGCAGAGATAGATATAAAAATCAGAATAACAAGGTAGTAGCGAAGAAGAGAAAGAGTAGGAGCGCATTTAGTTTACCTTGCATTTATCTTGTCTTTAGTTATCTTGTTTTTATGGTATTGTCCTATTTTCAGTTTATTCATGTCATGATCCTTTATCTTGTTTGCATGCTGAAAGATCACTGGACTTACCATACTTATGTCTGACCTAGTTTGTTTTTCACCTCTTTTCTTCCATTTCACCCCCCCCCCCCCCCGGGTAGTCAGGGAGGGAATAGCACAGCCTAGCTTGGACCTCATCTCTTTCCAAGCTTGAAGATTAGTTGGTTTATTGCTTTGACTCTCTCTCTTCCACTGCTATGGCTGGTTCATGCTTTATTGGGGAATATCATTGTTTTTATGCTTCTTTTATTCTTGGAAATTTTTAAATCAAGACAGAAGTTCTATGTATTACATTTAAGTATGATTGAGGAAATTGTTGTAAAAGCTTGACTGAATTAAGTTGTTTATAAAATGTCTTTATTTTTCCGCTGCTTTATTTGTCTATCTTGTAATTTATCTGCATCTTTTACCTATAATGCTCCACCGAAGTTAAGGCATTCCCTTTGTGAGTGACCTTAACGGAGGCGGGGTGTTTCACTTGGTATCAGAGCTGAAGGTTACCGGATCAGATAAAAGATTTGAAAAATTATTTTCGAAATGGTTTTAAAAGAAGAACTTTCAAAAGGAAAGTTTTTTTTAAAAGGTATATTCTCCAAAGTCATATGCACTATCTTTTTTATCCTCTATTTGTATCCTTGTTTCCTTCTTTCCTGAGTCCCCGGGGCTCCTGGCTTTCTGGGAGGTAACCTCATCGCGGCATGGTTTTGTAGGCTTGATGAGACTACGACACATGTCAAAGGAAAAATAAGCGCCCAACTTCCATCTATAGCCATTATAGTTTCACCTACGGCTTATTTTCTTTCGATCTTTGTAGGATCCTCCGTGCAATGGAGGCAACTTTCGAGAGACCTGCCAATAAGTTACACAAGGATGAAAAAGATGAGAATGAGGGAGTTTGGCTAAGGAGCACAACACAAGGATGAAGAACTCATGGATGTGGACTTGGTTCACAAAGGAGGGGAGGAAAGAATAGTAAAACCTAAAACAAGAGGAAGTATCTTTATTTTGGTATAACGGGTCGTATAATTAAGGGCAAGAACAAAGGACAGGATTTTCTGGAAGGCAAGTGCATTCTCTCACCGCCAGCATACCTGAGAGAGAGGCAGTAAGATTTCTGTTGAAAGAGTTTTTCCCTTTGATCATCCTGTTAGTACTCCTTCTGATTTTAGCACTTCACATTCGTATATATCTGCTTCCATAGGTTCTCTGCACCTTAGTACTTGTATAATAGAGGATCCCATTATTGTCTCAAATCTAATTTGTGGTTCGGCTCATTTATCTTTGGTTTGTAAGGATTTGAGATGCTTATGTTTCCGGGTTTCATGGGCTATGGGTTGATTCTAGTCATGGAATTGTTAGCTAGTAATTGTGAAACGAGGGTAGTTAGACTTTCGACTTGCCTTGGGAATACCCTCAAAATTTCGTGCGATCCTAAGGGATCAGTTTGTCTTAGCTACTTAGAATCGCTTTATGCATTTATCGGCGATTTTCGATCCGTTGGAGTAGTCCATGAGTAAGTAGATGTTTTTGATTAGGTTAGGGGGTTTCCCCCTAAAACTCGAAATAGACTTCCACATATATCTAGTTGACAATGCAAAGCCAGTTATGCGATCAACGATAGTTTTGGAGCAAGATTGGCGAGGATAGACAGAGTCAGTTAAGTGCTCAATTGTTTGATTGTTTTCCTAGTATCGTCTCACATAAATTGTCCAAATTCGGAGGAGATATTCCTTGGGTGCTTGTCTGATATTGGTTTAGGCCTTTGGGGCTTGTACTTGAGGGATGTCGAGCTCGACTAGGATGGTTTGCATGAGAACTAAATGGTTGTGGCAGGCGCCCTAAGTAAGACTAACCTTAAAAGTACATAGCAACCTTTAGCTTTAGACCCTCAGATTTGTGACATGATGGATAAGCTAAGTAGAAGAGAGACCTCTAATCATCTTAGTATATACGCTTGGTATCATGGTTAACATCTGTTTATCTTGGAAAGATAGTTCGACCACATTGGATACCCTCTAGCATAGTAAGTGATCGATGTCCTATCTTTGCTAGTGGGGTTTTGGAAAAGGAGGTCTAGAAGCTTCGCAATCATGAAGTTATAATAGATAAGGATAGTGGAGTGAAGCTCAAGAAGATGCGACTTAGAAGACTGAAGACTAGATACGCGCATCATACCCTTTTTAAGGTTATACCCTTGATTCCTCTTTTTCTGCAAAGTTTATTTGCATATTAGTCATTATCTTTTAAGTATATCCTCTTGGTCCCATTCTCGATCCTTAGGTAGAAGCCAATGGATGTAAACATGTGTTTCAGACATGTTATGTTTGGTGGATGCAAGCGGTTGCAAGTGTTTGCTAGTGGTTGCTCGTGGATGCGTATACACACATTAGGCACTAGATCGGCTCAGTCACTTTCATATTGCATATGCATGAGTGAATTATTTGTATATGATTGAAACTTGATGTGTTATCATATGGATTTTGCATTTGTATGAGTGATTGTGCACTCATGTAGAAAGTATGATTAGGAGTAATTGCATACATGATGGACTCATGGCACCGACATAATTCGCATTAAGGAGGTGAACTGAATCAGTAGACCGCCTGATTTTGCATTAGATAAGGACATGTACACACACTATTCATATGATCATGAAAGCATTAGAAATCTTTTTAAGGACAATGGATTCCTGTGTTTGATGGTTGAGTAGATGGATGATTGGATGGTAGGATATACATTCTTCTTAACTTGAAGATTTCGGGGAAGAAATCTTTTAAGGAGGGGATAATGTAACACCCCGTATTTTCGGTAAACATTAAAGTTACGAATTAAAGAATATTTAATTGAAAATGTGAGAATTAAGGGAAATGGGTTACGCCATTGCGTTCGTCTCGGAATTCTGCTTGGGATAGTGTCCGAGTTTGCATGAATTGGACTTCGTATGAAGAAGTTATGGCCTTCGGAAGTTTCAAAATTTCAAAATTCAAATTTAAACACAGAAGAGGGCAGGGCAGGAAAATTCCCGCCCCAGGCCAGGTCGACCAGGGGGTCGACCCTAGTGTCGACCTACCCTACAGGTCGACCTGGGGGTCGACCTCCCCCTCAGGTCAGATCTGAAATCTGGCGTTTTTCTTTATTTGACGATTCTGACTCTTTGCTGAGTCATTTAGGGTTGATATGGCTATTCTATCTTGTTTCAATGGCTTTGATTTGCTCTAGGTTAATGTGACGGTTCCTATTAAATCAAACTTCTATATAAGCAACCTAAACCAAAAACCTAAGCCACACAAAAATATTTCTAGAGCCGTCATGCTGTCAATAAAACCTAGAGTAGCCGCCATTCTCCTCCAACTAGAAAGCAAGATTGGAAGCTTCAAATCAAATCAAGATTTTCCTTTTTGTTTGTAAGTGTAGTTATCCTTCAGATGTGAATAAATTAAAGACATGGTTTGTAATGAATTGTAAAATAGAATTGTACCAAGTTGTATGTGATGTTGATTCAAGGCTATTCATGTCTATCCTATCATGTATGCTTATGAACTATTGTGGTTTATCGAACCTATCATGTTATGTAGGAATTTGTGAATAAACATATTATGTTGAAATTGAGGGAATGAAATTATCATGTTATATGCAAGTTTAGGAAAACTATCATGTCATGAATACATGCAAGTTTATAAGATAAAACATGATTGTGTAAACCTATATGTTTAGATCTACAACTTTATATCTTAGATCCATATGCCTTTATGTTAGATCTATGTTAACTTGATTTAACCCCTATGCAAGTTCACCATTACATGCCAAGTTTAATTTGTATAGTTTTATGTAAATTCATATGCTTGTGGTTCATGTTGCATAGATCTAATTTTGCAAGTTCATAGTTAAAATTATATTGTTCTACGCCAAATTCATGTGACACATGTGTATTTAGATCCATACTTTTGTATGATGTTGGAATGTTGCAAAGTTCCTCTTTTTGTTTTATAAGTTAGGCTAAAATATCGAGCCTAACATCCTATGTAATTTTGTGAATGTACAGCGGGGGTAATGTTGGGGAAAACTTGAAATACATGTAATTGGCATGTTTGGCATAATCATGATAAATGGTATGAAAATGGTATAATTTTTATACCTAAAATTATGAATTTGATTTTGAGGGAAAGTGGGTCATGACAAGAAATTGTTGAAAATTTACATAAAAGGATAAATATGTAAATTTATTAAAAGACGAATATGCCTAACCCGACGTTAGATTGAGTTACGGTATAAGACTGCCCGGAACCACCCGGCAAGTCTAGCAACCGTAACAATATAGATCTAATGTGAGAGGTTAGCGCATTGAGCCCAAAAGAACTCGAGGTTAGACTGAGTTACGGTGTAAAACTGCCCGGAACCGATCGACGCATACAGTGACCGTAACAATACCTGTCTAATGTGAGTGGTTGGTGCTTTAATAAAAGAATTAAAGCTAAAATAGGAATGGTATGGTTAAGTTAATTAAGGTAACACTTAACAAATACACCATGTTAATTAGACAAGTGGGTGAGGTTAAGTAAATTTAGAACACTTAACCGTTATAACATGTTAATTAGACAAGTGGGTGAGGTTAAATAAATTTAGAACACTTAACCGTTATAACATGTTAATTAGACAAGTGGGTGAGGTTAAGTAAATTTAGAATACTTAACCGTTATAACATGTTAATTAGACAAGTGGGTGAGGTTAAGTAAATTTAGAACACTTAACTGTTATAACATGTTAAATAGACAAGTGGGTGAGGTTAAGTAAATTTAGAATACTTAACCGTTATAACATGTTAATTAGACAAGTGGGTAAATTCAGAAACACTTAACCAATATAACAAGATGGATGACTAGGGTTAAGTTAATAGGAAACACTTAACCAATATAGCATGATGAATGGGTAGAGTTAAGTAATAAGAAACACTTAACTAATATAACATGATTTATGGAAAGGTTAAGTTAAAATAAGAGGGCAACACTTAACCAATATAACTTGATTTGTGGTAGGGTTAAGTTAACACAAGAGGGCAACACTTAACCAAAATAATATGACATGTAGGTGGGTTAAGTTAACTTAAATTGATTGATGACACTTAACCAATAAAACAAGATGAATACGTAGGGTTAAGTTAACAAGAAACACTTGACCAATATAACTTGATGAACGAACTGGGTTAAGTTAATAGGAAACACTTAACCGATCCAACCTGATAAGTAAGGAGGGTCAAGTTAATAAGAAACGCTTAACCAACATGACATGATGAATGAGTGGGTTAAGTTCAAATGAACGGACAACACTTGACCAATATGACGTAATGTGCGGGAGGGTTAAGTATATAACGGGTTGATGGGTAATATTAGTACATATAGGCCCACAAACTTAACCATTAAATAAACAAGCTTGAATCAGTGGAAGGGTTAAGTACATATCGGGTTGGTGGGTAATATTAGTACATATAGGCCCACAGAAATTAACCATTAAATAAACGTGCTTGAGTCAGTGGAAGGGTTAAGTACATTTCGAGTTGGTGGGTAATATTACTAAATATAGGCCCACAAAACTTAACCATTAAATAAACATGCTTGAATCAGTGGAAGCGTTAAGTACATATCGGGTTGGTGGGTAATAATAGTAAATATAGGCCCACAAACTTAACCGTTAAGTAAACATGCTAGAATCGGTGGGAGGTTAAGTATATCTCGTGTAGGTGGTAATATTTGTATATATATGCCCACAAACTTAACCAATAAGAAACCCTATTAACGGCGACCCATTTCGGCAGTAACCCACATAGATGTATCATGGTACCCTTAAACTAGCCAGGGTGGGCACAATTACTGGGCTGATTATAAGCAGTCAAAACAGTGGAAGGGGTACGTCAGTGTAGGTTTCGACGGTTTACGGGCATGCACGTACTTCGAAGTGGGAAAAAGCAGGCACTGGGTACCATTAGTTATACACCGTGCATCTTGAATCGTGTCGGGTCGCTGTCATAAGGATTGTTACACCTTATGGTGGGACCAGCATAGGGTATTTATACGCAAAAGAGGGCCGATTGACGCAAACACATGGAACATGAATACAAGTAATGGAGCCGATCGATAGGGTATTAAGGGTACATCTAACATCTTCATGGCAATTAGGTTGATTGAGGTAAGATCCTCATACTACATGTACACCTGAAGGCTACCACAATTGTGGGGATTGGGATCACGTTGTAATATTATCATTTTGTACAGAGTACTAGTTAGGACACTAGTTAGGCGGTGCAGAGATAGATATAAAAATCAGAATAACAAGGTAGTAGCGAAGCAGCGAAAGAGTAGGAGCGCATTCAGTTTACCTTGCATTTATCTTGTCTTTAGTTATCTTGTTTTTATGGTATTGTCCTATTTTCAGTTTATTCATGTCATGATCCTTTATCATGTTTGCATGCTGGAAGATCACTGGACTTACCAGACTTATGTCTGACCTAGTTTGTTTTTTGCCTCTTTTCTTCTGTTTCACCTCCCCAGGTAGTCAGGGAGGGAACAGCTCAGCCTAGCTTGGACCTCTTCTCTTTCCAAGCTTGAAGATTAGTTGGTGCATTGCTTTGGACTCTCTCTTCCACTGCTATGGCTGGTTCATGCTTTATTGGGGAATATCATTGTTTTTATGCTTCTTTTATTCTTGGAAGATTTTAAATCAAGACAGAAGTTCTATGTATTACATTTAAGTATGATTGAGGAAATTGTTGTAAAAGCTTGACTGAATTAAGTTGTTTATAAAATGTCTTTATTTTTCCGCGTCTTTATTTGTCTGTCTTGTAATTTATCTGCATCTTTTACCTATAATGCTCCACCAAAGTTAAGGCATTCCCTTTGTGAGTGACCTTAACGGAGGCAGGGTGTTTCATATTTCATCGATTTCCTTTCAAAAATGTATTTTATAAAATGTTTATAAATTCATTTAAAAATGATTCAACTTCCATTTCAATTGTAAATTAAAATTGAACATTGCATTTTATTGTGATCTCAAAATGATAATAGTTTCAAAATGTCATATTTTGAAATTCAGTCTTTTCAATATTCATTTTAAAAATGAATAAAATCGATATAAAAATCCATTCAAGTTAAAATAGTGTTTATATACTTAACTAGCTTCCTTATTTAATTATTTTCGTGTCCATCCAAAATCGAACATCAAAATCAACTTCCAATTCACTTTGGATATTACATTATAAAGATATTCACATTTATTCCGGATTAGGATAAAATTTCAACCAATATCCAAAATGACATCCATTGTGCATTTTCTTTTCATATGAACTTCAATCAAATAATTGACGCTTATATAAATCTGACAATCAACCGATTAACTGCAATTTCACACAAGGGAGATGTGTGAGTCAAATATCATCCCAAGACCCGTGTGGGTTTTTCAACCAACAACAAGCAATTTAAATTCGTTGTTGATTCATAAATTTAATCGTTTCTAATTCAATTCGAATTATTTTTCAAACTAAAAAATTTTCACTGTTCAAATTATAAATGGATATTTATATCCAATTTCAACTACCATAATAATATTAACATTATTTTTAACATGTTAAATATTTCCAAATTCACAATCAAATCATAACATTCATAATCAACAATTCATCCACGGGTTTGCAAACAGCTGTGATGTGAGCTACCAGGCACCCTATAACAATTATGATAATTAAAACATAACAACATAGAATTCTCACCCAATCGCTAAACCAAATGCCACGACGCTTCTTAGGATAGAATTTTTGTCATGCACTCGCCGTTTTTGCTCTCCACGGCTTGAATTCACCTTTCTGGCTCTACAATTTGCATAGGACCTCCAACCTTCACCAAACTTGGTCACCAATACGAAAACACCATTTCGGACAACTTTTTGTTGGATCTAGATTAACCCTAGAGGGGGTGAATAGGGTTTATCAAAGTTTTTTTAATGAGTTAAAAATCTGATGGGATATTAAATAATAAACAGATCGCAGAATGCAGCGGAAAAAAAAACAGAAAGGAAATGACATAGAGATACCTAGCTTCAGCAAAATACTGCCTACTGCTGCATTTCTAAGGTTTCTACTAGGTGATTGAACACATCCCGCTTACAGACCCTGTAAACTCGCACTCCCTGCTCCTGTACTAACCCTACGCTCAAAACCCTAGACTGGTCTATATTCACTAGACCAGATTTTCCCTAGTTTTACAGACACTATTAAACTGTCAGTTAACCCCTAACTGAATCTTCCCTAGATTTTATAGACTTTAGAACTGATCAGACGGTTTACAACACAAATTCAAAAACAATACAAAAATAAAATAAAACAATGAGAAAATAAACAACTAAAAACCCTAGATTTAAAAGAAAGGGTTATCCCCTTTTCCTTTGATTTAGAAAATAGGCCGGCCACTTATTCATTTGCTTGCACCCTTGTTCCTTTGTCCCGATCCCTTTATAAAAATGGCGACGGCTGAAATAGATATACGGTTTTTCTCAAAATGCCCAAATTAAATCGCGATTAAAAAACAGGGCTCTGGAAATTCTCTAGAAGCTTCAATTGCTTTGTTGCTCCACGTCTTTTTGCTCTCTGAGTTGCAAATTCCTTGCGATCGAAAACTTGGTGAGTAAATTCTTATTTGAATCTTCATTGCTCTCGAGTTTTTGTTCTGTTTTTCGATGCCATGCCAGTGATGATTTGGTGAAGTTAAATAGGATTACATAATCCTTGTATTGCTCTGATTTCGTTTAAAGGACTTGGTCTGATTTATTTCGTTCCTCGATTGAATTATTGCCTTTAAAAAGTTGTGTGATTGACGATATGAAACCAGACACGGAAAATAACCTTCTATGAATCAGGTCGACTTATTTGTGACAGAAATTTGAAAACTTGCTGAGTTAAAAAAAACTTTCCCAAAAAGATTTTCCAAATAAGAAATTGAATTTGTTGCCTTGAATGGATAATTCCATGATTCATGTGTAATAACATTTGCCGTGTGTTATTCTTTTGTACAATTCTGGAAATTGATTTTCTGCCTTTCCTTGAATAAGATTTAAAGTGATTCTGGAAAAACATTCCCATTTATATGTGCACTTGAATTGCGTTTAAAAATCCACATTTAACACTTACCAAAAAAAATGTTGTGCCTATTAAAATAGATTTGCAAATTTCCTGTTTGATTTCAAATAAAATCCATTTGTTTAATGCTTGCCCAAGATTCATGCCAAATATTTGTGTTTGCCAAAAATAGAAAAACATCGAATTCTGTTTTCATTTAGTAGATGCAAAAAAAATCATTTCCTGAGATTTTTCTGCACTGATTTGATCCCTTGCATGATCAGTGAAAGACATCTATTTTTTCTTGTAAGTCCACTGTCTTGACAACATGTTGAATCATCACTTTTAATTTGATTTGATCCATGAATGCGAGACTGCATCTTTTAACCTGCTTCAGTACATGAGTTTGTTATTCTTGCACCATGCTTATATATGCATATACATATATGTTGTATATGTTGCACTTAAAAACTATGAACATGTGTTCACTGTTTTGCTTTGGACTGGCTTGACCTGTTGCTTATCCACCATTCTAGCAGTTTACATGTCCAACTTCATTTCTTAGTTGATTTTATTGGCTTGAGAATTTTATGTATGTTGTACATGATTTGCTTCAGCATAGTCGTGCTCTTGTTGTCAATCACCATACATTTGTGTGTGCACATGCTATGCTTCACTTGAATTACACTATTTGACCCATGCTTGAGCACACAGATCCATTCTTACATGTACATATTTCTGCTGCTGAAAGCTCCACCATGTATCATCCTTGCTTACTTGCAAAAGATGCTTGAATCATCATGATCCACTCATGCTTCATTTTGTATGTTGATTCACAATTGCAATTGTAAACGTATTTTTGTGCATTTGAACCCATGCGTGTTTGCTCTGCCATGATGTGTTGTGAAGCCCAGCATGTACACTTGTATTTGTACATGAATGTTTTGTTTTGCACCACTATTTTGAACTATGCTATCTTGATCATGCACTTGCACTTCAAACTTGCGCATGTCTGCCATTGTGACCATGAAATTTGTTGTTGCTGAATTACCCAGATTTGCACATTGCCATTCATCCCTGTATGAGTTGCACTTGTGACCATCTATTTTTTGTCATGCATGAATTATGACTTGATTTACTTTTCCATGTTTGCTTGATTATGTTGCACCATGAACTTGTGCATAATTCATTTTGCTGAGCTTGTTCATTATTCATTGCTCGACCATGTTTGTTGATAGTGTGTTGCCTTGGCCATTTGTGTTGAGCTGCTTTGTACATGATTTAACGTCCTTGGCTCGACACCTTGGTTGTTGTGTTCACTTATCCATTTCATTGTGTCGATCTTGGTCCATGTGACTGCTCCACAACTGCTCGCTACTACATTCTGATTAGCATGGCAGTGCACATGTGTATATCTATACACGTGTGTATATGCAACCATCAGACAAGATCTCCTGTCCCTGTAATATACATATACAAACTGACTAGACACAGATGAATCAGATCAAGTCATGAAAAATGATGATAAACACACCAGAAATCTAAGGCAAATAAACACTTAAAAATAAATTCAAATTTTCATGTATTTAGTTTTTATTTCTATTGCAGTGTACTGTGTATGTGTGTTTCATGTGACAGGTAAGCAGGTGATGACTGGACAGACTGAAGATGCTGTGAATACAGAAGATTGAAGGTGAAGACAGTAATGAAGATGTGTCAATGTATCAGTGTTAGTGTGTCTATAAATTGAAATGTAAACTGAGTGATTGTATATATATATAAGATGTATAGACAGAGTGTTATAGTGAGGAGCTGTGTAACAACAGAATTATACTGATGTTTGTATTAAACAAATTTGTTTGAAATAAAAAATTCTTTTATTGTTGTCAAACAAACTTTTCTATTATATTCAGTTTATTTACACAAGTAGTATAATATTCTGTGAATGTGTACAAATAGTTGTACTGTTTGAATGTTGAAATATAATATTATATTTAAAAAAAAATATTGTGTGAATGTATGAAATTCTGTACAGTCGTATTCTATTTAAATATAAATATTATATTCCTGTCTGTGATGTTATATAATAGTACAATAACAAACACAATTAAATTAATATATATTTGGTTGTTATCATCAAACAAAAATCATATAATTGTGTATACAACACCGTTATATACAACAATCTCCCCCTTTTGATGATGACAAACAAATATGAAGATTTCGAATATAATAAATGTGTTTGAGAGTGAAGAACTGAACTCCCCTTAATTGAAAGCTCTCCCAATAACACAAACTCCCCGTATAACTGTGCATGAGTGAAATAAATGAATAATAATTAATTTTCAAAATTAAAAATATTTATAAAATATTAACTCATAAATCAAAATCTCAACCCATTCTCCCCCTTTTGTTATCATCAAAAGGATACAGAATTTAAAATATAGATGAAAAATGACTAAAATATAATATCAGTTTAAGAGGAAGAACGGTCATCATAAATTTCAATCAGTCAAACAAAAATCATAATATTCTGAGAACAGGTGGAATATTTCACATTGTAGAGAATGACGAATTTACGATGAATTTTATAAAAATGGAGAGAGTTTCAAAATATATATATATATATATATATATATATTTCCAATTATTTTCAAAAGAATTTTATAAAAAAATAAGTTAAAAAAACTGTGACGGATTTGGACTATAATTAATAATTCAATATAAGTGACAAAATTGAATAATCTCAGATCCCAATACCCATCAATCAACAAATCATAATATGTCATAAGATTTCAACACATTTCACAGATTAGAAAGATGGATTGATAAGTTTTTTTTTGCATGCCAAGGAGAATTTCAAATTAATTTCAAGCACATTACTTCCTTTTATTTATTTTATTTTTTATTTAAGAGCACACTGACCATGCATAACCAGAGCTTTGACTTTTAAATGATGTCAGTCGCAGCTTAAACTATAAGTTGTCTCATAACCATGCATGACCAGATCTTGGATTTTTAAATGAGGTTAGAGACATACTTATATATTAATTATATATTAATCGGTTTCAGCTCTAAAAGGAAAGACTCCTTGGTATATAAAACCAATATGGATGATAGAAAATGGTGGTAGGCACAGAAATGGATTGTGAAATAAATTTCTACATTAATTATATTATGAAATATGATCAATTTTACCAAGATCATTGAAAATTTTCAATTGCTACTAATTCTGAATAATAATATAGTCCCATCTCTATCATAGATATTTTCACAGTTTAAAAAAAATTTATTAGACTCTCCACATTAATATAAAATCGTGATGGATGGCAGAATGATGATAGATAAAGGAGATGTTCGTGAAATAATTGCCAATTCAAAGATATTATAATAAATGTTCAACCATCATGAAAATTCAAATAATATCTCCTCTTGTTGTGAAATATACCGTAGTCACAATTCATCACAATTTCGAAATCTGATAATAATTTTGATGAATTATAAATACAGTTCAATTTGGATATTGATTTCAATTTCTGAATGAATAATCAATAAATATCTTTAAAATTGAAAAAACATTACAAGAGGAATATGAAGAGCTATACCAGATAAGAGGGATCAAAAAAAATATAAAGCACTCCGGATACCAATTGGTGTCTCTATTATAGAAAAATGTAACAAGACACTGGAGACAAACCATGATAACACATATAACAAAAATTTAAAGCCCAAGCAAACAAATTTAGCACAGAGCAGCAGACAAATCAAAAATAAGCAGTTATCTAAGAACAGCGTCAAAGCAGTACAAAGACAGTTTCCAAGCAGACAAGTCAAGATGATGGTCACAAAATGTGACAACAAGGAATTTCGCTCGATCCGAATCAGTCGCTAAACCGATCTAGACCGTTCGAAACGCCTGATTGTTTTGAGAACACGACAAAATAGAACGCAGACGGAAGAACATTTCATTGTATATTACAACAATTCCATCAGATTACAAGAATATACAGAGTATAAACAAATATTACATAGAAAATATCATAGAGTTAAATTACATTTAAACACATCGCAGCGGAAAATAATACAATACACAACTGAAGGAGATATACGGATAAAAAGCTTTCCGGATATCATTCCAGCTGTAAACCAGGATCCTGTGAATATAAATCTGCAAAACCAAAACTACTAGCTGCCCGTGCGGAAAATAGGGGCACCCAGAGTTTAGGTTAAAACAATAAACTCCAGGTCAGTCATGGGACTGTTGTGAGAACTAAAACAGTTATCAATCTTTATTTTAAAGTTAGATAAATCAAGGGACCACGCCGTATAACACGGAATGGGTTTCCTCCCAAGAATACCAGTGCATAAAACAACAGCGCAATGCTAAATAAAGAAAAATGAAACTATTATAAGACCCAGGTCCCATCACACAATGCAACACAAACCAGCGGATAGGGTTTTCCCTTATAATAGCCAAAACATGCTTGATACGTTTAAAACAAATCATTTGATACTATAATAGGTGTATAGTGTCAAAACAACTTAAATATAAATGTATCAATCCTAGACGGCATGGGTACCATATATCATGTCGCCATACTAGGCTCTACAATCAAAACCGCAAAGTCACGTATTTGGAAATTGGATTTCCGTCTGTGAACCAAGGCAAAAGATAGTCCTCACCGATTCGAGACTGTCTAGCCCGAGTCTCAGGACCCAGACGCAGGTGATCCCTTGGCTCGTCAGGGCCGGTCCATCGATGTGGATTAAAATGCATGAACACTACGTCTCCCCGTCCTATGGGGCGTAAATGAGCCAAATGACTCCATCGGCTCCACACAATCACTGATATATCCGAGGCGCCTCGCAACAGCAATAACCACATAAGTCAAACTCGTCAGGGCGTGTAAAACCACTGACGCCACTTCTAGCTAGAAGGAAACGCATGCCCTCCCTGAAGTCCTCTCCCGTTTCTGGTTCACAACCGAAGTGTGAGGCTCGCGAATCAACAATACACAAAGCTATGCCACACAGGCGGTGCTTTGATCATCAACCACAAGACTTTACTTTTCAACAGAAGCCTTGATCAATTGCCACTTAGTCATGCCACACAGGCAATTCACTCCATGCGTTTGATATCCATCAATATATAACCCCTGAGCTCGTACGTCTCAGAGAAGGTCGTTTAGCAAGAGAATAAATTCTCCGCCTCCAAACAGATATATATTTAATAGAAATCAGTCACACAGAATAAAATCCAATGTCAGACACACAGTCCATTTACAAGTTCGTTCTGGGTCTGAATGAAACCGGAGGCACCTAGTAACCCGCATATCCATCGATCTCCAAGTACGTCTGGACGATCACCAACTGATTCTCTCCTCTTGGGTGTACGACCCAATCAAGATCATCAGTAATTACCCAAACGAAGTGAAGACCTCCGGTCTTCGACCACCGTCTTCATCTTCGACACCACGTCGAATTAGTTATTCAGAATGGGATAAACCCGGTCTTTCTGAATAACTCGCGTATATGATAAACAAGTGTTACAAAAACACAACATATGCCTCATTCCAATTCAGAATATTCTTTTATTCAAATATTCTTATACTTTGGGAAAGGTTCCCATTAATTTTATCAAAGATAAATGCTTTAAATTTATTCTTTAATCTTCTTTGATTATCAATTCAAACTAGTCAGGATTAGCGAACCACGTCGGAGTAATCATTTATTTCCCAATCCCGACCTATTCATCCCATGAAGTAAAACCGGTAATACTTCATATCTAACACCATGGTGTTATCGGTAAATTCAATTACCATTTCACGTTCAAATCTAATTAAAGATTTAACTATCGCCTGGAGTAAAACTGGTGATACTCCATTCTCGATCTTTTCAATCTAATTAAAGATTCATTAAAACTCCACTTAGTTTTAATCCTTAACTGGTTAAAGAATCATTGTCATTTAAAACACGGTTCACGATAAACCCAATATCACATTCCATTAATTATGGGTTAAAGAACAAGTGTTATTTAAAACACCGTTCACGATAAACCCAAGAATCAATTCAAATTCAATTCCAATTAAATTCCATTTAATTGGTACACTTCATTAAATCTAAATAAAAAGATTTAATCTTTTTCTCAAATGAGCTTAGGAACAGTGTTAATGAAGACACCATTCACAACAAACCCAAATCACATTTGATATTAAATACAAGGCTCTGAATAGAAAATATATCGGCTTATATTCAACATCAAACTCTACGACCAACAAATATCGTATTGGAAATAACGATATATATATATATATATCTTTCAAATTTCCCTAACAATATCTGTATAATCACGAAATCCAACATCGAAATATTCCAAAGGCAATTTCGATTCAAATCCATTTCAATTATTGGAAATTCTGGTTTCTTTTAAAACCATTTCAAATCAAATTTATTTATTAAATAAATAAATAAATTATTATTCTAATTCAAAATTAGTTCATTTCGATAAAAATCCATTTTTATCCTTTCAAATATGGTGTTTTTCACCCCAATTCTTCACAAATCATTTCTTATGATTTTACACAAATTATTACTATTTTTAATAATTTTATCAAGGCCCGTACAGTCAATTTCCATCAACGGCCATCGAACTGCACTTACAACGACCTTTTCCAAATTTGATTTGGACATAATTCCAAATCCAACCGTTAGATTTCAAATCCCTAATATTCGTTAGAAAGCAATTTTCAATACGAACCCAACGGTTCTGGTTTTAGGAGAATCTGACGGTCGGATCTCCCGCAATGTCCATTCAAAGTCAATGGTCAAAATTCATGAACTACCGCAGCGCGGCGCGTTCTATTCAGACCATTATATTATGTATATATATAATATATATAATATATACTTCGTCGATTTCCTTTTAAAACGTATTTTATAAATCGTTTTGAATTCGTTTTCAAAACGATTTCAACTTCATTTCAAATTCAAATCAAAATTGGATTTTTTCTTATAAATTCATTTTAAATCCATTTAAAATTGATTTCAATTCAATTCGATTTTTAATTCAATTCAATTCATTTTCAATTCAATTCGAATTCATTTCTATTCAATTTCAATTCGAATTCAATTCTATTCAATTTCAATTCGATTTGATTTCAATTCGAATTCATTTTTATTCAATTTCAATTCGATTCGAATTCATTTCGAATTCATTTTTATTCAATTTCAATTCGATTCAAATTCATTTTATTTTCAATTCAATTCGAATTCTAATTCGTTTCAATTCAATTTAATTCAAATTTCATTTCAAAATATTTGAATTTCATTTCAAAATATTCGATTTTGGAATCACTTTTCAATATTCATTATAAAAACGAATATAATCGATATAAATATCGTTCACGTCAAAATGGCGTCAATCTAATCAACACGGCTTCATATATTTCTATTTTCAAATATTCTATTTCAAATATTTCTTTTTTTCAAATATTTCTACTCAAATATTTTATTCAAATAGTTCTCTTCAAATATTCTATTTCAAAACGGGAATGAGCCCCAATCAATTACCATAGATTTTATTTCTATGGACTTCCATACAACGCATGTATATATCAACAACGACAAATAATCAACCATCATCCAAAGTGCATTCTACACTGTATAAGCATCAAATATAAATATTCAACGCTTATAACAGTCTGTCAATCAATCGATCGACATACAACTAATTATTGGGATTAGTGTACGTCATATGTCATCCCAATACCTGTGTGGGGTTTCAAACAATCAAACACAGATTTTATTTGTGCAATTGGGCGATGTGTAAAATTTATCGTCCCAATCAATATCAGTCAAATGAGTGTATATAAACAAATTGTCCGATTTGTTTATTTTTGTTTCATTTCATATACACGTTAAAAATTCTATTTTTAACTATCAAATATTTTTAACTATATAAATATTTTATTTCATTTCACATCACATTACAAAATCAACTACACATCAAAATCAAACAAACAAGCATACAAGCCGTCCATGGTCTGTGGACGACGGGTGTCGGGTGCTACTAAACACCGTCTACATCCTAGTATATATTTTAACTAGAAAATTAAATTAAAAGTGAGAAGTTCTCACAGAGGGTTCCACTCCACCGTGCTTTGCTTTTAAACTGCTGAACCGTCTGGATTTGATTGGAATTCCTATGCAGTTCTTTTCACGCTGTTCATATAAATATTATATTTTTAACTCGCTACATATATAAAGATCAAATTTTTCTTCGATTAAAAATCACTTCCTTTGTTCTATGACTATTCTATAAAAATTATACTTTTAAAATAATGTTCTTTATATAAAAATCTCACCTTTTATATTTATAAAAATCAAATTTTTAATATGACAAAAATATAATCCTTTTTAATTATAAAAATCATAATTCTTACCTAGTCATAAAAATCGTATCTTAACACTATGAAAAATCCGACCCTTTCATAAATAAAAATCAAAACTTTTCATAACTAAAAATCTAATCTTTTCTGAAATAAAAATCGAATCTTTTCTCTTGTAAAAATCTATACTTTATATGTTAAAAGATCTCACCTTTATCACTTTAAAAAAAATCTTACCTTTATCACATTATTCAATTATAAAAAAAATTATATTTTTAAAGTTATATAAAAACTGAAAGTTAAAAATAAATGTAAATAAATAAAAATTGAAATGAAAACTCACATCGTTATTCAGTCGAAGGGGAGAGCGCAGAGGGGGTTCCGGCGGGCAGAGGTAGCTCTAGTAGCCACGAAGTGGTGGCTTCAAACGATGGTGGGGGTCTTGCGCTCGATGGGGAAGGAACCGAGGCAAGGGGGAGGGTTTGGTCGGCCTGAGGCGAAGAAGGGTGGCAGGGAGTCTCGTCGCCGGCGGTCAAAAGGGGGGCGCTAGGGTTTTCTGGGCGGCTCGGGTGCATTGGTCTTCGAATGAGAGGGAGGAGGAGTGGGAGAATCGGGAGGAGGGGATGGGGTGGCGCGATGGCCGGAGGGGGGGAAGGGATCGCCATCGACGAGCGCGATAGTGGAGGATAGCAGCGGCGTTAGGTTTAGATTTTTTTTTTCTCGTTGGCCTGAGCGGGTTTGGGGAGGGAGAGAAAGGTATAGGGGCCTTTTATAAAAATTATTATATAATATTTATTTATTTAATTTCCTAAAGTATCTTTTTGTTCGAATTCAAAATCGAACCCACCGACTGTCGTCCCTAATGTATCACCCCCATTCCGAACACAATGGGATATGTATCGTAGACTGATTCGATCGTTTCGATCAGTTTTCGTCAAAATCACCATATAACTCTATATATTGAATTTAAACGCGCATTTCAATTTACTGGGGTCATGTACTAACTCGAAAAATTCCCGAAAAATATTTTATAGCTTCGTATTGACGATACGATCCTAACAAAACTAATTTCGTCGAATTCTGAGACCGTTTGAAAAATGGCCATTTTCAGGTCGATTAAAATCAACTAAAACTGGTCAAACGTGTTTTCCTTTGCCACACTCACATATTGATTCGAAAAATTATGAAATTTGAAACCTAGCAATAATTTGACATCACGGATCCAACAAAAGTGGTTTCGTCGAAAACCGAGGTCATTTGCAAAATTTCCATTTTTAAGGGCTGAAATTCCATAGCGACTATTCTGAATTTTCAACTGGACATAACTTTTTATCCCCGCTATGAAATTTTGATTTTTCGGATTCATTGGAAATATATTCTCAATTAGATTCAATTATTTTCAGTTTCGTTAAAATCCGGTTTATTTTGCACCCGGTACATTCAATTGAAGTTTGAAATCGAATTATCGAACTACCGCGCCATTTTCAATTCCTTTTATAATTATAAATAAATATTTATATTCTATCGCCAACGTATATAAATATATACGTTCTAATTCTATTCAAAATAAATTTCTCGTCGATATTATTTAAAATAATCATTTTAAATATTCTAAATTCACTAAATTTGCCAAAATAAAATTTTTAAATTGGCCCTGATTTCCGGGTTATTACAATCTCCCCCACTTAAAACTTTTCGTCCCCGAAAAGGAACGAAGCCGAAAGTTGTTTAAATAATCAACTCAACTTCCAGTATTTTCTTTACGACTTAAGTTTTTCAACTTTTCAGTTTCTAAAAAGTTTTTCAAATTTTGCAAAAATTTGCCAAACACCCTAAATTTTCAAAAAAATTCGCCATAACCTCCCTTGCACCGGGGACTTCGGGATATTTCATATAGCCTCCCATGGCCTTCTTCAATCCAAAAGAAAAAGCCAATCGGCTCATAAAATCATCATCACCCAAACAAAACAGTAAATTATGGTAAATATGTACCTATTTGTCGGGCAAACAATTTTATTTCTCTGCTCTAGCCTCCTTGCTATGACCTGTTCAATGTAAGTACATGTATATGCATGCAAATGCGATAAATTTTTCCATACAATTCACTATTTGATAAAATTTGGCTAAATGATTCAACTTTAATTAATCAAACAATAATCAAACAATACAATCAGCAATCAATTAGTTATTAGCTATTCAAATTCATAACTTTGATATATAGTCAAAAATCCTATTTTTGATGCCAAATCACAATAATAAGCCCTATCTAATTTTGGTTCTCACACCAGTCTAATGGAAATATATAGATATCCCACCTTCGAAACTCGAATACCAATTCTGATGATGTTCGAACTATCATCAGAATCATCTCTGGGCGACTAGAGTGTGATTCTATATCTATCCAATATAATAAAACTTCGAATATACGTTTGCATGGCGTATATGCAAAATCCTTATATATTGGATTGTCTAAATTGAATATAAAATAAATAATCAAATACGAATATTTGATTTAAATTTCAAAACAAAATATGTTTTCATTTTAAAAATATACTCTTCACACTCATTCTAGGATACAACTGATCCTATCTCTAATGAGTCATTCTAATTAGATATTACTAATCCAATATCTGATGAATTCTTTCGTATGGTTCTAATGTGCCTTGTTCTCGAGCTTTGTAAACCAAAGCTCTGATACCAGGTGTGACAACAAGGAATTTCGCTCGATCCGAATCAGTCGCTAAACCGATCTAGACCGTTCGAAACGCCTAATTGTTTTGAGAACACGACAAAATAGAACGCAGAGGAAGAATATTTCATTTTAAATTACAACAATTCCATCAGATTACAAGAATATACAGAGTATAAACAAATATTACACAGAATATATTAGAGATTTAAATTACATTTAAACACATCGCAGCGGAAAATAATACAATACACAACTGAAGGAGATATATGGATATAAAGCTTTCCGGATATCATTCCAGCCATAAACCAGGATCCTGTGAATATAAATCTGCAAAACCAAAACTACTAGCTGCCCATACGGAAAATAGGGGCACCCAGAGTTTAGGTTAAAACAACAAACTCCAGATCAGTCATGGGACTGGTGTGAGAACTAAAACAGTTATCAATCTTTATTTTAAAGTTAGATAAATCAAGGGACCACGCCGTATAACACGGAACGGGTTTCCTCCCAAGAATACCAGTGCATAAAACAATAGCGCAATGCTAAATAAAGAAAAATGAAGCTATTATAAGACCCAGGTCCCATCACACAATGCAACACAAACCAGAGGATAGGGTTTTCCCTTATAATAGCCAAAACATGCTTGATATGTTTAAAACAAATCATTTGATACTATAATAGGTGTATAGTGTCAAAACAACTTAAATATAAATGTATCAATCCTAGACGGCATGGGTACCATATATCATGTCGCCATACTAGGCTCTACAATCAAAACCGCAAAGTCACGTATTTGGAAATTCTATTTCCGTCTGTGAATTGAGGCAAAAGATAGTCCTCACCGATTCGAGACTGTCTAGCCTGAGTCTCAGGACCCAGACGCAGGTGAGCCCTTGGATCGTCAGGGTCGGTCCACCGATGTGGATTAAAATGCCTGAACACTACGTCTCCCCGCCTTATGGGGCGTAAATGAGCCAAATGACTCCATCGGCTCCACACAGTCACCGATATATCCGAGGCGCCTCGCAACAGCAACAACCACATAAGCCAAACTCGTTAATGCGTGTAAAACCACTGACGCCACTTCTAGCAAGAAGGAAATGCATGCCCTCCCTGAAGTCCTCTCCCGTTTCTGGTTCACGACCAGGGTGTGAGGCTCGCAAATCAACGTTACACAAAGCTATGCCACACAGGCGGTGCTTTGATCTTCAACCACAAGACTTTGCTTTTCAACAGAAGCCTTGATCAATTACCACTTAGGCATGCCACACAGGTAATTCACTCCATGCGTTTGATATCCATCAATATATAACCCCTGAGCTCGTACGTCTCAGACAAGGGCGTTAAGCAAGAGAATAAATTCTCCGCCGCCAAACAGATATATATTTGATAGAAATCAATCACACAGAATAAAATCCAATGTCAGACACACGGTCCATTTACAAGTTCGTTCTGGGTCTGAACGAAACCGGAGGCACCTAGTACCCCGCATATCCATCGATCTCCAAGTACGTCTGGACGATCACCAACTGATTCTCTCCTCTTGGGTGTACGGCCCAATCAAGATCATCAGTAATTACCCAAATGACGTGAAGACCTCCGGTCTTCGACCACCGTCTTCATCTTCGACACCACGTCGAATTAGTTATTCAGAATGGGATAAAACCGGTCTTTCTGAATAACTCGCGTATATAATAAATAAGTTTTACACAAACACAACATACGCCTCATTCCAATTCAGAATACTCTTTTATTCAAATATTCTTTTACTTTGGGAAAATATCCCATTAATTTTATCAAAGACAAATTCTTTAAATTTGTTCTTTAATCTTCCTTGAATATCAACTCAAACTAGTTGGGATTAGCGAACCACGCCGGAGTAATCATTTATTTCCCAATCCCAACCTATTCATCCCATGAAGTAAAACTGGTAATACTTCATATCTAACACCACGGTGTTATCGGTAAATTCAATTACCGTTTCACGTTCAAATCTAATTAAAGATTTAACTATCGCCTAGAGTAAAACTGGTGATACACCATTCTCGATCTTTTCAATCTAATTAAAGATTCATTAAAACTCCACTTAGTTTTAATCCTTAACTGGGTTAAAGAATCAGTGTCATTTAAAATACGGTTCACGATAAACCGAAAATCACATTCCATTAATTATCGGGTTAAAGAACAAGTGTTATTTAAAACACCGTTCACAATAAACCTAAGAATCAATTCAAATTCAATTCCAATTAAATTCCATTTAATTGGTACACTTAAGTAAATCTAAATAAAAAAATTTAATCTTTTTCTCAACTGGGCTTAAGAACAGTGTTAATGAAGACACCATTCACGACAAACCCAAATCACGTTTGATATTAAATACAAGGCTCTGAATAGAAAATATATCGGCTTATATTCAACATCAAATTCTACGACCAGGAAATAACGATATATATATATATATATATATCTTGCAAATTTCCCTAACAATATCTGTATAATCACGAAATCACAACATCGAAATATTCCAAAGACAATTTCGATCCAAATCCATTCCAATTCAATTATTGGAAATTCTGGTTTCTTTTAAAACCATTTCAAATCAAATTCACTTATTAAAAAAATAAATAAATTATTATTCTAATTCAAAATTAGTTCATTTCGATAAAAATCCATTTTTATCCTTTAAAATATGGAGTTTTTCACCCCAATTCTTCACAAATCATTTCTTATGATTTTACACAAATTACTACTATGTTTAATAATTTTATCAAGGCCCGTACAATCGATTTCCATCAACGGCCATCGAACTGCACTTACACCGACCTTTTCCATATTTGATTTGGACATAATTCCAAATCCAACCATTAGATTTCAAATCCCTAATATTCGTTAGAAAGCTCTTTTCGATACGAACCCAACGGTTCCGGTTTTAGGAGAATCGGACGGTCGGATCTCCCGTAATGTCCATTCGAAGTCAATAGTCGAAATTCACGAACTACCGCAGCGCGGCGCGTTCTATTCAGGCCATTATATTATATATATAATATATATAAAATATATACTTCGTCGATTTCCTTTTAAAACGTATTTGATAAATCGTTTTGAATTCGTTTTCAAAACGATTTCAACTTCATTTCAAATTCAAATCAAAATTGAATTTTTCCTTATAAATTCGTTTTAAATCCATTTCAAATTGATTTCAATTCAAATCGATTTTTAATTCAATTCAGTTCATTTTCAATTCAATTTCCATTCGAATTCATTTCTATTCAATTTCAATTCGAATTCAATTCTATTCAATTTTAATTCGATTCGATTTCAATTCGAATTCATTTTTATTCAATTTCAATTCGATTCGAATTCATTTCGAATTCATTTTTATTCAATTTCAATTCGATTCGAATTCGTTTTATTTTCAATTCGAATTCTAATTCGTTTCAATTCAATTTAATTCGAATTTCATTTCAAAATATTCGTATTTCATTTCAAAATATTCGATTTTGAAATCACTTTTCAATATTCATTATAAAAACGTATATAATCGATATAAATATCGTTCGCATCAAAATGGCGTCAATCTAATCAACACGGCTTCATATATTTCTATTTTCAAATATTCTATTTCAAATATTTCTTTTTTTCAAATATTTCTACTCAAATATTTTATTCAAATAGTTCTCTTCAAATATTCTATTTCAAAACGGGAATGAGGCCCATTCAATTACCATAGATTTTATTTCTATGGACTTCCATACAACGCATGTATATATCAACAACGACAAATAATCAACCATCATCCAAAGTGCATTCTACACTGTATAAGCATCAAATATAAATATTCAACGCTTATAACAGTCGGTCAATCGATCGATCGACATATAACTAATTATTGGGATTAGTGTACGTCTTATATCATCCCAATACCCGTGTGGGGTTTCAAACAATCAAACACAGATTTTATTTGTGCAGTTGGGCGATGTGTAAAATTTATCGTCCCAATCAACATCAGTCAAATGTGTGTATATAAACAAATCGTCCAATTTGTTTATTTTATTTCATTTCATATACACGTTAAAAATTCTATTTTTAACTATAAAATATTTTTAACTATATAAATATTTTATTTAATTTCACATCACATTACACAATCAACTACACATCAAAATCAAACAAACAAGCGTACAAGCCGTCCATGGTCTGTGGACGACGGGTGTCGGGTGCTACTAAACACCGTCTGCATCCTAGTACATATTTTAACTAGAAAATTAAATTAAAAGTGAGAAGTTCTCACAGAGGGTTCCACTCCGTCGTTCTTTGCTTTTGAACTGCTGAACCGTCTGGATTTGATTGGAATTCCTATGCAGTTCTTTTCACGCTGTTCATATAAAAATTATATTTTTAACTCGCTACATATATAAAGATCAAATTTTTCTTCAATTAAAAATCACTTCCTTTGTTCTATGACTATTCTATAAAAATTATACTTTTAAAATAATGTTCTTTATATAAAAATCTCACCTTTTATATTTATAAAAATCAAAATTTTAATATGATAAAAATATAATCCTTTTTAATTATAAAAATCATATTCTTACCTAGTCATAAAAATCGTATCTTAACACTATGAAAAATCCGACCCTTTCATAAATAAAAATCAAAACTCTTCATAACTAAAAATCGAATCTTTTCTCTTGTAAAAATCTATACTTTATATGTTAAAAGATCTCACCTTTATCACTTTAAAAAAAATCTTACCTTTATCTCATTATTCGATTATAAAAAAAATTATATTTTTAAAGTTATATAAAAACTGAAAGTTAAAAATCAATGTAAATAAATAAAAATTGAAATGAAAACTCACATCGTTATTCAGTCGAAGGGGAGAGTGCAGAGGGGGGTCCGGCGGGCTGAGGTAGCTCTAGTGGCTGCGAAGTGGTGGCTTCAAACGATGGTAGGGGTCTTGCGCTCGATGGGGAAGGAACCGAGGCAAGGGGGAGGGTGCGTCGGTCTTCGAACGAGAGGGGGGAGGAGTGGGAGAATCGGGAGGAGGGGATGGGGTGGCGCGATGGCCAGAGGGGTGGAAGGGATCACCATTGACGAGCGCGATACTGGAGGATAACAGCGACGTTAGGTTTAGATTTTTTTTCTCGTTGGCCTGAGCGGGTTTGGGGAGGGAGAGAAAGGTATAGGGGCCTTTTATAAAAATTATTATATAATATTTATTTATTTAATTTCCTAAAGTAACTTTTCATTCAAATTCAAAATCGAACCCACCGACTATCGTCCCTAGCGTACTACCCCCATTCCGAATACAATGGGATATGTATCGTAGGCTGATTCGATCGTTTCGATCAGTTTTCGTCAAAATCACCATATAACTCTATATATTGAATTTGAACGCGCATTTCAATTTACCGGGGTCACGTACTAACTCGAAAAATTCCCGAAAAATATTTTATAGCTTCGTATTGACGATACGGTCCTAACAAAACTAATTTCGTCGAATTCTAAGACTGTTTGAAAAATGGCCATTTTCAGGTCAATTAAAATCAACTGAAACTGGTCAAATGCGTTTTCCTTTGCCACGCTCACATATTGATTCGAAAAATTATGAAATTTGAAACCTAGCAAAAATTTGACATCATGGATCCAACAAAAGTGGTTTCGTCGAAAACCGAGGTCGTTTGCAAAATTTCCATTTTTAAGGGCCGAAATTCCATAGCGACTATTCTGAATTTTCAACTGGACATAACTTTTTATCCCCGCTATGAAATTTTGATTTTTCGGATTTGTTAGAAAGATATTCTCAATTAGATTCAATTATTTTCAGTTTCGTTAAAATCCGGTTTATTTTGCACCCGGTACATTCAATTGAAGTTTGAAATCGAATTATCGAACTACCGCGCCATTTTCAATTCCTTTTATAATTATAAATAAATATTTATATTCTATCGACGACATATATAAATATATACGTTCTAATTCTATTCAAAATAAATTTCTCATCGATATTATTTAAAATAATCATTTTATATATTCTATATTCACTAAATTTGCCGAAATAAAAATTTTAAATTGGCCCTGATTTATGGGTTATTACACAAAAAATATTTCATGATCCCAGATTAAAAAATATACTTTATTTTAAATCATTTGAAAAAAATGTGAAAGTATTAGGATTTAACGAATCAATCACACCAGGTTATATTTCAGATTCAAAATTATGTGTGAGATTCAATAAATCAATAATTTCAAATGATTTTAAACAAACATATATTCAAATCAAATAATCATGAAATAACAATGATATTTATGACCATATTTTTAAAAGAAATTTTCACAAATATTTTTGACAAGTATAAAGAATATTCAGGTCCTTTACATCTAATTTGAAGGATATTCTTGATCCAGAAAATTTATTTGAAATCATTTAAATCAATGTTAAGTTTTGAGATATAATGAATCAGTCACACAAGATTGATAATTTCAAATTTAAGAGGTGTGTGATATTCAAAATATCAAGGATTTCAGATGATTTAAAACAAATAATTTTCAACAAAAATGATCATGAATAAAGATGAGATTCTAGATGTATCACTGATTTCAAGGCATTTCAAAAAATATTCAAGCCAATCTGAAAAATAATGAAATTATCACATCTGATAAATAGCAGAGTGTTGAAATGAGTATATTATTTCAAGCTTTTCTAAAATAAATTAGAAAGAACTCAAAATAGCAGATTTGTGTGAAATTTCAATAATTATTCAGATCTTCAAACATTTAGAATTCAAAACAACAGTGTTCAAGATATGACAAGACTACATCGACACTGTTATGAATTCAAAAATCATAGAATAAACTTCACAACAATTGCAGATATTTACAAAGTTAAAATTCAAGATCTAGAAAGATTATAACATCAAAGTTCTATTTAAATAAAGCAAATTTCCAGAAGATCATGAGTACTGCAATTTGAAGTTAAGGAAGCCCAGACGAAGAAAATATGGCAGTGACAATCAAGAAGGAAATATCAAAGAAAAATAAACAGAAGGGAAGAAGGAGGAATAAACAAAGAAAACAGAAAATATTTACAATGGTGAGTTTAGAGATCATACCAGAAACCAATGTAAATCAGAATCTCTAACTCAATGGTCTTGGCTAAGGAACTACGAATAACCTGATGTTGTGATGTAGTTGAATTCAGTTTCTCTTTAGCAAAGCAGTTCCTCAGCCTCCTTTGGTACCTAACTGTTTAGAGGATTAAGTGGTCTAACAAAAGAAGTAAAACCACTTACAGTTGTATTTGTTCATTTTGGTACCCAAACCTGTTTGTACAACAAACCATCAGAATTTACCTTAGTACCCTTAGGAATCCAGATTTGTTTGAATCTAGTCAAGGATGTTTTATCTTGTTTTGGGATCCAGGATTGTTTAAATGGTTTGTTATAAAACAGATTCTGATTTTGTTTGTGATTTAAAAATTCTTTGGAATTTTTAGAGTTTAAATTTTCAAAACGATCCTTCTTGAAGCAGTTTAAGGAATTTTCAAAATCATAAGAATTTAGCTTTTCAAAATCATTTGTTTTCCCAAAACCAAGACCTCGTTTATTTCCAATAGAAAATTGGCTTTTCAACAACATATTCAAAGATTTTTCACCGTTTGTTAATTTAGCCAAAATGGTTTCAAGTTGTTGAATTTCTGTTTTAAGATCACCGTTTTCTTTCAGTAAGTCTGAACAACGATTTTTAGTGATCTTACATCTTTCAAGATCAGATTTTAAAACCAAATTTTATTTTTAAGCAAATTAATTTTGGTTTGGGACTCACAAATCTCGTATTCAAAAAGTTTTTGTTTTTCAAACTCATATTTCTTGGATTTTTCAATCTTATTTTCTAGTTCTTTCAAAATCAAATTGGATTTCAAAAAATTCTCCTTTTCAGCAATTTCAAATTTGGAATATATATCAGTCTTAAAAATTTCAAATTCCTTTTGTAAAAAAGTATTCAAACTTGATAACTCAATCTTGATTTCTTTTAAGATCAAAATTTCTTTTTCAAACTTTTGAATATTTTTATTGAGATGAACAAGATTGGTTTTCAATTTCAAACAATTTTTGCAATCGGAATTTGAAGAATTTTTAAAGTGTTCTAGTTGTAATTCCAAATCATCCATTTTGCTGGTCAACTCAGAATTCTTAGATTTCAGAGATTTGTTTTTAGATTTGAGTTTATCAACAGATTTAGTCAAATCAACGAACATATAAACTAAATCTTCATATGAGAAATTTTCTGTTTCAACATCTGTTGATTCTCCATCATCTGATCCTTCTGAATTTTCATTTGTAAATCATGTTAAATAGAACTCTAAATCTGAGTTGACTTTCTCGGGTTTTGAGCTACCATTGTCAGATCTTCCATACTTCGTATTGAGAGTATCCCAGATTTCCTGTGCAGATAAACAATGGCAGATAAGATTAAACTATTCGATACTAAGATAATCAAATATAATTTTCATAGCATGGGTATTGAAAGAAATATCTACACTATCAAATCCATTCATAACAACATCCCAATATTTAATATTAACAGATTTTAAATAAAATTCCATTTTGGATTTCCAGTTTAAAACATCTGTTCCATTGAAAATAGTTGGAGATGAATTGGACTGACTCTCTATCGACTGGCAATTAGGATTACCCATGACTTTAGAGTTAGAGAAGAACCTGGCTTTGATACCACTTGTTGGATCTAGATTAACCCTAGAGAGGGGTGAATAGGGTTTATCGCAGTTTTTTTACTGAGTTAAAAATCTGACGGGATATTAAATAATAAACAGATCATAGAATGCATGTAACATCCCATAATTTCAGTATATTTAAAGTTCCATTTAAAATAAGTAAAATGGAATGAAAATCAAATTTTGTTGTTAATAATAATGATGATTATTGAATTGAGTATGAATAGATTTCCAAATTTAGTTCTTTAGAAATATGATAATTTGGAACTTAATATTTTAATAACAAAGTAAATATGATTGGTTTAATTAAAAAGGGAAATTCAAGTTAAATTGATTAAATGGTGAAATAATAAATTGTTTAAGTTAAAGATTTGAAATTCAAATTTAAATTCTATGGAATCAAATTTAGGAACTTAAAATATGGGAAATCGATGTGTAAAATTTATTTGGGTTATAATTGAATTAAAATGGAAATTTTAAATATTTAAATTTGAATTTAGACAGTTAATCGAATAATTAATTATTTTATTTATTTAATTAACTATGGAATTTAACTGTTTTGGCGTCTGTCTCGGAATCCGACGAAACTGGCGCCATCGGAACTGGAACGGTAAATTATGGTAGGATTTCAATTTGCGTTACAATCCGACTTACCTTTTGATCATACGGGATAAAAAGTGACAGAGAATCATTGTAATAAGATAACTGTGTGTTGATCATCTTGGGCCACCTATAGCTATATAAATAAAACCCATTCATTATTCCTTCAGCCATTTTCAACCTACGTATGTTTTCTTCATCAAATTTCATCTTCAATGGCTGGAACCAAATTTTCAAAACCCTAGAAAAACAAATACCAACTCAAAAATCAAATCTCCTCCAAATACCAACATATAATATACCAAATCGAAGCTCTCGACGATACCAAGCTGCTGGTATAATTTATTTCAACATGCAATGCTTAGATTGCCGGAAAATCGATAGTCAAAGTTGCTGGAAGCTGAACCCTAGGAAGCGAATTGGGCATTTTTGATCTGTGAGTTAATCGTCAAATTGGTGATGTGGGTTTTGTAGAGGATGGTCGCGGAAGTTCATCTAGGGTGGTCATTGGTCATAATTCAGTCGAAGGATGCGGTAATTGGTGTTTTAGGGTTTGTGGAACTGGGTTTTTGCTGACGTCGCACGAGCGGTAGGCTCGACCGGAGGCGATGTCTTCGGGCTGCGAGGTGCGTCTGGTCGGGGGCGTTCGAACACCGGTGGTCTCGAAGTGAATGGTGGTTGGAGTTGGCGGAAATAGGCGGTCAAAGAGCAACGTGAAAATGGGTTTCACGGTTCGTTACTGCCACACTCGAGAAAGAAGGGAGGAGCGGGAATTGCTGTTGATGTGGCAAGGTCTAACTAGTTGGAATTAATTTAATTTAATTTAATATATATATATATGTATTGAATGTTCTAACGGCCATAACTTGTACATGCGAGCTCGGATTTGGACGTGGTTAGTTGCATTGAGATCGTGGCGAGATTGCGGATGTTTTGGCACTAACCTGGTTGCGTTTGGAGATTGTAAAATTTTGGCCCTTAGTTGGACGTCCGATCCACTAAGGACCTAAAGGTGAGTGATTTTCTCACTTACGATGAACTGAATTATACCCATATTTATCGAATTAAATTGTGAAATAAGTTTGGTTGCATGATTGTGTTGATTTGGCGAATGGTTGCTTGAACTTGACATGTAATGAAAATCGATAGTTAGTTATTTAAATTTAATTTAAATTTCTAGTTAGAAAATCTCAACACTTTAAATTAGTGAAATGATTTAACATTTACCATGGAATAAAGTGTTGTGTGATGGATGCCTTGGTTGATGTGATTACTGAATGATTATTGTTGAAATGTTACTTACTTCAGTATATGGATGTTCATGTGTTCATTATTGACGATGAATCCCAATTTTTCACCTTGATGTTACGGGCATCCAACAAACCCGGGATTCATCGATGAAAATAAATTAAGAACGCAGAGTGAAATGATAAATCTCTGTGGCCCTGATTTGGATTGAAATGATAGATCCATCCCTGAAATATTGAGAAATTTAAATATAATATCACTTGGCCATTGGATAGATAATTATATACAAACATCGGTTGGTTAAATAATTTCAAATATTTAAATGTTGTTTGGTCAGAAATTTTATTTAAAGAGATGTGCCGATACTCGATAAATCCATTTTCTTTAAATATCTGGAACCTGGGAAGGTTTATTAAAAAGGGTTAAGGAATTTATCCCAAACCAAAGTGGAAATTATTACAATGGGATCTGAATATGTTTGGAATTATTCAATTTATAGTGTAGATTTGAGGGTAATAAATTCTCATGGAATTTAATTTTTGAATAATGGAAATCGAGGGTAATCTGAGTTGTTTTAACTCAGTTTTTGAATATAGATTTGAATTCTGCAAATCGAGCGATTGTTTGAACGATGCTGAAAATGAGATATGAAATTTATGAACTCCATTGAGGCTAGAGTTAGATTCAAGTATTGAAGTTTGGAAGAAATGAACGATTTTAGTTAAAGAATTTTAATATATATATTTACACTGTTTGATTTAAAATAACTATTTCTTTTCTTAGAATTTATTTATTTAAAACTTTCCTATAAAACTATTTTATTATAATTAAATTGTTTTTTATATTTTATTATTTAAACTAAGTAGTAAAACTTTTAAATTACGTATATACATAGTGTTTTAAATTATCTTATTTTATTCTAGCTACTATATTCTATATATATACATTTTATATAAAGATTTTTATTTATAAGCATCTATTTTTCAAGTTATATTAAATGATAGTAATTTTCTTCCAAATAGAAAGTGTTTGGATCTAAAACTGTTGTTCAAATGGAGTTGAGATAAATTTTATTCTATCTGAACATAAATCGATTTCTTAACTGATTTTTGATATGGAAATGTAAATTTTATTCTTCTCGAATATAAATGGACCTCCATAGAAATTGAAATGAGTTGAAGTGAAAGTATATATTCTATTTGAATATGAATGTATTTCGAACATAAATCGATTTCGGATAAATTGAAATCTTTGAGGAAAATATAGTCTATTGGAATATAGGTCGATTTTGAAATATTATAAGATTATAATATAAGGATATGGAAATATATTCTAATTTAGAATATGATCGGTTTGGTTTGAGTTTTGACAGTTTGATATGTAAATATATTCTATTTGAATATATACTTGGTTCGAAACAGAATATGATATTTTGAGATGAATCGAACCTTTGTGAAATATAAAAGAACCAACCAATGTGAAAGATGTAAGCGTTGGTTGTCAAAGAGACCGGAGCCGACATAAGGCATACTCTCTGTCAGTGTCGATACCACTTTGACAACTGTGAACGTTATGACGTATCCAGAATGAGTATGATGACATGGAGGCGATTATTGAATCGAAGAAGATGAACGATATCGAAATAGCCCTGACCTTCGGGTCAGAATTGAAATGACTAAAACAGGAGCTATACCGTGACTAATTGAGGCAGCACCTTTGATCGGACACACTTCTTCGATACTATTTCTATGACTATGATGATGATGATGATTTGGGCCCATTTATGACATTGGGAGTGTGTTCCGAGCTGGGCGGTAGTGGCTGCTATGCGTTACCACCGGTCCGGGAGTGCAACTGGTAGAATCCTACCCTAGGTATTGCCTCGAGTGCCTTGTCATACTATCCTTATCAAGCCCCATAAGATTTTGATTTGTAACGTACCTATGGAGTGCCCTCTGATGCCATCGTTTACGGTGGGTTTACGGTACTGTATAGACTACGGTATTATAAACGGTGTAAGGGTAAAAATGTAATCCCGCTTACGCTATTTTCAGTATTTATACTTTACTGAGTAGACACTATTATAATAACGTATTATACTATCTATGTATTAGTTTAACGGATCCTTGTGAGATGGAAAAATCCCGTAACATCTCTTGAGTTACTGCACCCATGACACTGATGTTATTTCGTATTTTGATTTGACTAATATGAGAATGATTTAGTGCTGATCAGAGTGTTTGTTGTGTTTTCTTTTATGTAATACGCTCGGGTCAGCAGATATTGCAGTTAATGAAGATTACTTTGCCTTTGAGACCGAAGACGAAGATTTTGTATATATCTATTATATACATTTCCGCTGCATCTTATTTCCGCTGCCATGTTGAGTATATCTGTTTATGTGCAACTCTGATTTATCATTTGTACGCTATAGTCAAATGTATATATTCCAATTGTTTTTTTTACTGCTATTTGTCTATTATATTTTGTCCTTCCGTTGTGAGGTTCTGAAATTTGTTTTTCTCTCCTTTCTTCTTTTTCTTCTTTTCCCAATAACCGCCTGTATTTGTGATTTGTTTGGGTCGACATGTGTGGTTTATTGTCGATTTGAACGATCAAAAATATGGGTCGTTACATTTGGTATTAGAGCGATGGTTAGCGATAACCTTGGCTCTGTTGGAAATTAACTCATTAGATATGGGGTTAGAAACACCGTAGAATGGGTTTGAGTGATATAAGAGAGCGTACTTGTATTTTTGGATAAATTGGTTTTCATTGTGTTGATTTGTTCTGTTGAATATTTATGGATTTTAGTCGATATATGGGACGCCATAGAATCGATAGGAATTTCTAAATAATCGAACAGAATGATCAACATATTATGATTTTCGACTATATTTTATATATATTATATATACTATTAGTGGTTTTAAGTGTATGATCATTCGTCGTTGGTAGGTAATAATATTAAATTAATACCTATTTCGGTTGATTCGATAGTAAATTTAATAAGGAAATTTTAATGGTCTAAGAAAATAGTTGAAAATGAAACCTTTGAGTACAATTGGGTGAAAGGGTTGAGATTGAAATAGAAATGAACTTGGAACTTGATCCTGGGGTACTTTTGAAATAGCTTGTCAAAATTTGAAATAATATCGTATTATAAGAAATAGTTTTGGAAATAGTTTCAAAAGAATCTTTAACGAAATGAGTGAAATTCCTCCTTGGACCTTAGAATAGCCTTGGTAATGAGTGCACGCATTATCCATGTTTATTCTGAAGAGTCTTAGTGGGGGAGAGACCACTCAATGATTATTGAAATTGGTTGGCAAAGGGATTTTTTTGATTTAAATTTCACATGATATAGGTTGTATATAAAAGCATTAGAATATGTTTTTTAAAGTTAAAAATTTAAATCTAACATATTTTCAAATTTTATGTTTTGGTTAATTGAAGTTTTGGATTTAAAATTTTATATCGTATGGTTTTCTATATAAATGGTATAAGTATATATGTTATTCTTTGTAATGACCCGCATTGGCAGAGGTATATAATTAATTTATTTAATTATATAAATGGTGGTTTAGTGAATTAAATGGCCGTGGAATTAAATAAGGTTGAATATTTAATTAAAATAATAAATTAAATAATATATTTAATTCTAAAATAATCAGAATTGGATGAAATGGCGATATGGTGTGAACTGGATCATTCTGTGATATTTAATTCAGCTTAGAATTGAATTATAATAACGAATATATTATATAAACGACAGTTGAACGTATAAATTATAATATAATTATAATCGAGCCCGTAATGGCGCGGCAGTTCGCTATTTGGCGATTTGAACTTCAACTGAATATACAGGGTTCGTTTCAAGCCGGATTTCTGTGAAACAAGAAACGTGTGGAGCTGGTGGAGTATATCTTTCTAGTGGGAGAGAAAAATCAGGATTTCGTCGTGTAGATTTTGATGTACGTCCAAAACAAATTTTAGAAAAGTCGCTGTGGAATTCCTTTATAATTTATAAAGGAATTATTAATATTTTAAAAAGGAATTTCAATATAAATCGAATATAGGGTTGACCCAGAAGTAAATATCAAGTTAGAAATTCATATAGGAATATTCTAGAGCTGTATGGTATTCCACTGTGGATATATACAATAATATTTATTTTTAAATATTAAATTTAATATATTTAAATATATTTATATATTTTTAATGGGTCATCCAGAACTTTAAAAATAGCCATTTTGCAAACAAAGTCGGAATTCGATGAAACTAATTTTATTGGATCCGCAATGTCAAATAGTTGTTAGATTTCTAGTTTCGTGATTTTTAGAGTCACTGTGTGGTCGTACGGATTTTTAGAGTGAGAAACAATTAGTATTTTTATAGTTAAAAATACGCTGTGTGAGCATACGGAGTCGGAATTCGATGAAACCAGTTTCGTTGGGACCGTAATGTCGAACTGTAGCTACATGTCCAGTTTCGTGATTTTGGGTATCGTGTGTGGTCACATGAATTTTTAGAAGACATATACAAGCAGCAACAGAATAAAAATGAATATAAAAATATTTATATTTCCCTATAAATAGACACTAACTCCCATTCCTTACGACCTAATTCCTTTCTCTGTTAAGCCGCCACAAAATTTTCAGATCTCAGTAAAACAAAACGTGGAAAAACCCACTTCAAAAATAAAAGGAAATCACATAAAATTCGATAAATCCTAATACGTATGTCTTTGGAATCAGAAGGGGTTACTCTTCAAGCTAACATCCATTGTAGGCAGTTCGAAGCTTTTCTGAAATCGCTGGAAAGTGACAGCGAAAACTAGGGTTATTGAATCAACGAGATTGAAGCTTCTGATCAAGAAGCGGGTTTTGTAATCGGCTCTAGGATGGAAATACGCACCTTGGTGGACGATTTTGGGGATCTTCGAAGGAAAATGGGTTGGACTTGGTATCGGTTTCAGCATGAATTGCCTGATAGTCACGGCACTGGAATGGCCGGCGAGTTAAGCATCGGTGGGTGGAGCATGGAGAGAAGAGGAATGGGGAAGACGATTTGCGAATTTGTTGGAGAATGGAGGAGCAGTTGGAGGTTGGAATCGCAGCAAATGATGGGTAAAGAGATTGCGTTTTTCCTGTAGCAGAGCACAACCATTTTGACTGAATGGGGAAGAAGGCTTTTAAAATGGGTCAGTGGGGAATTAAAAAGGTCATGGGCTGAAACTATATGAGTAAGGCCCAATTGGAAAATCTATTAAGCAAGTTTAAATTTAATTAATGTATATAAACTTGTATAAGCTATAACATCTTCATACGTGATTAGAATTCCGCGAAACAAGATCCGTCGGGATCGTATGGACGGACACTACACAATGGAACTGACCGCGATTCAATTGGAGTCCGTTACAATTTATGGCGAAATAAATTGTCCGTCTGAACCAACATACGCAAATCGTATTTAACGGTTAACGCGAAAGGTGAGTAAATCTCACTAACTCTGAACAGTTTATAATTTCATGTTGTATTTTTAGAACTGTTAAATATTGGCTGATTGAATGTGTGTTCACTGTTTGATTGAACTGCTAGTCAGTTAGTTGAATTTCTATATTGATTCTGTTTAACAGAATATATCATATGGAATTGAAAGTGATGTTATCTATATTGTTTAACATCTGTGATGCAGGGAAACAAGTTGGAGGAATCCAACTGGATTCCTCAACATTTATTTTACTGTGATTCATATATTGTGGTATATGATGTGATATATAATCTGTTGTTGATTATGTGTGTTTGGACGATATTTATCGTTGTTATATGGTATGTTAAATACCATAAGAAATACCGAAATGTTGATAAAGGAATATTTTCAAAGTGTATTTTGAAAATGAATTATTTATATAAAATCGATGGATTTTATATAGAAAAGGAAAAGGATTTTTATAAAAGAAATATTTATAAAATCAAAGGATAAGTTAGAATAAAAGGAAATCATTTGTAAAGTGAAGAACCGTTTCTAAAAGTAAATCTTTATAAATGAATAGTTTATTCGAAAAAGAGTTAATCGGATTAGTTATTCGAATAGAATAAAGGAAGTTATCGAATAAAGTTAAAAGGAGGTATTCAAATATAGTTTAGCCAAAAGGAGTTATTCGATCAGAATTCATCGAATAGAATTAATTGATTAGTGTTAATCAACCAAAGTTAATCAGTTAGGTTAAAGAGTAGAGTTAAACCAGTTAGAGTTTATCAGTTAGAGCTAAACCAATTGGGAGTTAATCGATGTTAGTTTAATCGATTAGAGTTATAGTAAAAGGAGTTAATCGAATATAGTTTATTCGAATAGAATAGAATAAAGGAGTTAATCGAATATAGTTTATTCGAATAGAATAGAATAAAGGAGTTAATTGAATATAGTTTATTCGAATAGAATAAAGGAGTTAATCGAATATAGTTTATTCGAATAGTAAAAGGAGTTAATTGAATATAGTTTATTCGAATAGTAAAAGGAGTTAATCGAATATAGTTTATTCAAATAGAATAAAGGAGTTAATCGAATATAGTTTATTCAAATAGAGTTAGAAGAGTTAAAACAGTTGGAATTATTCGAATAGAGTTAGAGGAGTTATCGAATATAATTTATTCGACAGGAGTTAAGTGAATAGAGTTAATAAAAAGGAGTTAATCGAATAGAGTTAATCGAATATAGTTACTCGAAAGAAAGGTTAAGTAAGGAAGTTAGTTAAAGAAATATAGGGTGAACTTTGTCTATTTCAAGGTTAGAAACGTTGTTCAGTTAAGGTCTGAGAGGTAGTATTACCCCAACTTGATTGACTTCATTTTTAACTAAGGAATTGTTAAGGTTCGGCATTAAAGGATGGTTAAGTGAATTTAGTAATTTAAGGAAATGGTTTGAGTTGGCATCGCGATGGTTTGTTTAAACATCTGTCTAAGTCCAATGAAGAAGCTTTGGAAATGTTTTCCAAATAAGAAACCAGAAATGTTTTCTAATAAAGAAAACAAGAAATGGAAATGTTTTCCATTGTTAATAACGTATATTTTCCAAATTTAGAAAATAAGAAATATTGAATATAGGGAAACAGGAGATAAGTAAATTAATGAAATAAAGAGATTAATGTTAAATGATGTTTGTTCGATATAATTTCCATTTGGAAATAATATCGTTGTTTGCACACCTGTTTTTCTTCGATAGTTAAATCACATACTATCGAAGTTTTGACCATTTTAACGTTGTTAATATGGAGAGACCGGTTGGATTATTATCCAAAGAACCATTCTGTATTGGCATAAGCGTTGCGAATCATATATGCCAAAGGAAATTGAAGACAGAGTTATGCAAGGGCTATCCTGTTTACAGAATAGTGCCTTCGGTTCATCATGTTCCTGGATGACTTGTATGGACGGATGTCTGACAGAGTATTTCCAGACGATCACGTATATTGATTTCTCCAACCGTACCAAGAGTGGAAGCGGAGAAGGAAACTTCTTTTAGCTAACACATAATGTATGGTTGAGGAAATGAATCGGTGATTTGATGGATTTGACGATGTGGCATTCAAAGTGAATCTGGTGTGACGATAAAGCGTAGCTTCTAGCCTCACATCCGGTAAATGACAGAAATCGGGCAGGCAGCATGGCTAAGTCGGTCGCACCGAAGTAGGGTGTATAATCACCTGATCTAGAGTTTCATTTACTTCTAAAAATCTATTGTTGATGCTGTCCCATTCGGGAAACGGTTGCTGATCCCAACCGTTGGTGATATACATTCGATACACTCAAGCGAAATGAATGGTCGGTCATATGTGGCCGGGTTGCAAGATGTTCTTGTTGAACCCAGTGTATTCCTCTGTAGAGGTACACTAGCGAAAGGTGGTTCCATACCTTGTCATAGTTGGAAATCCATTACCCAATACGTGCTTGCGGTTTTGATTGTATACTATGTATGTAGAACGTGAGATGAAAGCGTTTCTGCTAGATGATTATTATATTGTGATTGATAGACATTATTATAATATCAAAAGGTTTTTGATATAAAGATAATTTGGATTCTCATAAGGGAAAAACCCGTTCCGTTATACGGCGTGGTCTTATGAGATATCGTTTACCTGTTTGAACTGCTTTAAACTGTTTTACTCATACCAGTCCCATGACTGACCCGGAGTTTATTTTGTTTTGTTTCCCCTAAACTCTTGGGTGCCTAATTTTGTACGGGCAGTCAAGTAGTCGGGATTTTACAGATATACCTGAAGAGCTGGAGCAGGAGGCTTCAGGATTATATAGCTATAGTTATTTCCGCTGTGTTGTAAGTGATGCACTCTGATAATGTTGTTGTATATATATATAGATTTATATTTCAAAGTTATGTTATACATATTATATGTTATTCGTTCCGCTGTGAGATTCGTGTTACTCTGATGTTGTGTTCTTCTTCTTCTTCTATTCTAAATTTCTATCTTATCTATCTTCACCCTCTAATTTCTTTCACTAATGACTAGTATTTTTCGACGTTTGGTTAGTCATCATTGAGTTTATGGCGATAACCAAAGTCGTCAAAATCCCGGGTCATTATAGTTGGTATCAGAGCTCAAGTTAAGAATTACCTTGGCTCTGTGGCGTGACTCAGTAGAGATAGGGTTAGTAATACCTTAGATTGAGTTTGAGTGTATATATACGAGTGAGCGTATTTGTTATTGATATAAAAATTATTTTATATTGTGGAGATTTATTGAGTGAGATGTTTATGAGTTCTAGTCGATCAGTTTGATCCACTGTATCGGTAGGGATTTTGTAAACACTCGAATACAATGAACCATCATGGTATGTTTTGAAAAGTGGGTATTTTACCCAAATTAGATTTTGATATAAAGGAATTATATTGAAATGATTATAATATATTGGATGTGTTGGTCACTATTATAATCTAGTAAGATTATAAATTAAATGGTTATGTAAATAACCAATCAGAATTCATATAAGTGAAATACGTGAAATCAGATGAGTTAAATCTGAAATTTAAACCAGAAATTGAGTTAAAACTCTGGAGAATTAGATAAGTGTTTGTAAATGGATTTGGATAAAAAAAAATAAGGAAAATTTGAGATCCTAGGAGATTTTAAACTGTTTTACAAGCAGTGTGAATTTTATTTTGAAATGAATTTCAAAGTGAAAATGTTTAGAAATGGTTTTATAGTATTGAACTCACTTCGATTGCTGGAAAATAGATTCTGATGATGATAGCTGCATCATCAGTATTCATTTTCGAGTTGTAAGTGACGAATTACTACCAGAGATAATGTTTTGAATTTGTTCTGGGAAAGACAAGTTGTGTTGAATTTCAAAATGGGATTTATAATAAAGAATGTAATTCAAATGGAATTTGAAAATAGAATTTCAAAATAGAATTTGAAAAGGGAGTTTGAATATATGTAATTCAAATGGTATTGAAATAGAATTGAATATAGAAATTCAAATGGAATTTGAATATAGAATTCAAATGGAATTTAAACTATAGAATTTGAATATATAGAATTTAAAAAAAAATAGAATTGAATATAGATTAGAATATGAAATTTGAACAGAAATTGAATAGAATTAACTAAGTCGAAGAGGAATTAGTTAATCGAGTTTTGAATTTGAAGTTGAACTTGGAAAGGTGAATTGGATTTGTAAATGAATATTCAAAATCGAATATAGAACTTAAATTTGAAATTTGGATTCAAATTAGTTAATAAGCAAGTTAAAATATACTTGAACATGTCATGTTCAAATATAAAAGTGAAATAGACTAAAGAGTTAATTAACAAATTAATTAACGAATTGAGTTAAAACGATCAGGTATAGTTAAAATAGATTGGGCAGGTATAAATATGCATGAGATAGGTATGGATAAGGTATGAAGGTATATAAATAGAATGCTCGACGAAAAGGTATGTATTTAATTCATATATGAAATTTTATGCGCCGTATCGGCTAGCCGCTTGGCTTTTTTTTTTTGATTGGTGAGGGCCATGGGAGGCTATTTGAAATATCCCGATGCTCCTAGTACAAAGGAGGTTATGGCGAATTTTTCCGGGAATTTAAGGAGTTGGAATATTTTTAAGATAATTGTATAGTTAGAAATCAACGTATCGATATATATATATATATATATATATATATATATATATATATATATATATATATATATAGAAGTCGATAAGGAAACGAACTTAGAAATAGATTAGTAAAATAAAAAAGGAAGACTAGGAATAAAATCTAGTAAGAATAGAAAGAGGAAGCGTATACGTGTTTAAAAGTGAATAGGTAGTTGTATGGTATTGATTTTTCGAGTAAGTAGTCATATCTGTTTTGACGTTATAAATGTTATTCAGTCAAGGTCTGAGAGGTAGTTATACCCCAACTTGATTGATTTCATTATTAATAAATAAATAGTAAGATTTCAAGCTCACAGATCAATGTTGGATAAGAGTTAGTTGAATATAGTATTTGGGTTGTCGTAACGATGTTTTACACAACATCCGTTTTAACCCAAATAAGTGTAAGCTTGGAAATATAATAAAGAATATTTCCTAAGTACAGAAAACAAACGGGATCGGAAAAGAGATAAGTAATTGGAGTATTTTCCAATTATAAATAACATATATTTTCTAAAGTTTAGAAAATAAAGGAAGGCGATATTCGGAAATGTTTTCCAAATAACATAAAAAGCCAATATGGTTATTGAAAATATTTTGTTAACAAATATTGATAAAGAAATAGAGAAGTGATTTAACTAATGGAATATTAATTTAGGGCTCAGTGACATGTTCAAAAAGGAAAATTTGATTTTTGAAAAGAGTAAATTGTTTAAAAACTCCCAGGGAAAGACTGTTTGAATTAAAAACAAATTTAACAGGAATTTGTGAAAGCAAAATTGAATTAAAGTAAAGCCAGTAAAGTGGTAACTGAGATTGAATTAGAATAATATCAAGACAAATTGGATTGTGGGATTCAAATTTGAAGGGTAATGTGATAATCAAGTTAAGAGTTGGGAATCGATAAGAAACTCGAATTGAAATGAGATTTGGCTTGGTTAAAACGAATGGTTGTGTTGTGGGAAAAAGTAGATTGGTATTTGATTGAAATGACCCTTGTATCCGCTGAATTGATAACAGGTGGAAAGGATAAAATGATATGCCGACAAAAGGTACAAGTTTATATTTCTATTGGATATAAGATTTATGAGCCGAATTGGCAAGCCGCTTGGCTGTTTGATTTTCTTTTGGGATGGAGATGGCCCAGAGAGGCAAGTTGGAGTTTGAGCTACTAACCAGTACAAAGGAGGTACTGGCGAAATTTTTCGAAGAGTTAAGGAGTTAGAAAATTTTCAGGATTTTTGTAAATTTTCGTTGATAAGAATTAATTAATATTTTAATTGAAATTAAACTGGTTCAGTTGAAACTGAAGTTAAGAAGTGAACAAATATGTTCTAACCAGTCGATAGGGTCGTCCTCTACCTTTTAGCAATTTTGAGGACGGAATTATTTTAAGTGGGGAAGATTGTAATGACCCGCATTGGCAGAGGTATTATAATTAATTTATTTAATTATATAAATGGTGGTTTAGTGAATTAAATGGTCGTGGAATTAAATAAGGTTGAATATTTAATTAAAATAATGAATTAAATAATATATTTAATTCTGAAATAATCAGAATTGGCTGAAATGGCGATATGGTGTGAACTAGATCATTCTGTGATATTTAATTCAGCTTAGAATTGAATTATAATAACGAATATATTATATAAACGACAGTTGAACGTATAAATTATAATATAATTATAATCGAGACCGTAATGGCGCGACAGTTCGCTATTTGGCGATTTGAACTTCAACTGAATATCCAGGGTTCGTTTTAAGCCGGATTTCTGTGAAACAAGAAACGTGTGGAGCTGGTGGAGTATATCTTTCTAGTGGGAGAGAAAAATCAGGATTTCGTCGTGTAGATTTTGATGTACGTCCAAATCAAATTTTAGAAAAGTCGTTGTGGAATTCCTTTATAATTTATAAAGGAATTATTTATATTTTAAATAGGAATTTCTATATAAATCGAATATAGGGTTGACCCAGAAGTAAATATCAAGTTAGAAATTCATATAGGAATATTCTAGAGCTATATGGTATTCCACTGTGGATATATACGATAATATTTATTTTTAAATATTAAATTTAATTATATTTAAATATATTTATATATTTTTAATGGGTCATCCAGAACTTTAAAAATAGCCATTTTGCAAACAAAGTCGGAATTCGACGAAACTAATTTTATTGGATCCGCAATGTCAAATAGTTGTTAGATTTCCAGTTTCGTGATTTTTAGAGTCACTGTGTGGTTGTACGGATTTTTAGAGTGAGAAACAGTCAGTATTTTTACAGTTAAAAATACGCTGTGTGAGCATACGGAGTCGAAATTCGATGAAACCAGTTTCGTTGGGACCGTAATGTCGAACTGTAGCTACATGTCAAGTTTTGTGATTTTGGGTATCGTGTGTGGTCACAGGAATTTTTAGAAGACATATACAAGCAGCAACTGCATAAAAATGAATATAAAAATATTTATATTTCCCTATAAATAGACACTAACTCCCATTCCTTATGACCTAATTCCTTTCTCTGTTAAGCCGCCACAAAATTTTCAGATCTCAGTAAAACAAAACGTGGAAAAACCCACTTCAAAAATCAAAGGAAATCACATAAAATTCGATAAATCCTAATACGTATGTCTTTGGAATCAGAAGGGGTTGCTCTTCAAGCTAACATCCATTGTAGGCAGTTCGAAGCTTTTCTGAAATCGCTGGGAAGTGACAGCGAAAACTAGGGTTATTGAATCAGCGAGATTGAAGCTTCTGATCAAGAAGCGGGTTTTGTAATCGGCTCTAGGATGGAAATACGCACCTTGATGGACGATTTTGGGGATCTTCGAAGGAAAAAGGGTCGTACTTGGTATCAGTTTCAGCATGAATTGCCTGACGTCACGGCACTGGAATGGCCGGCGAGTTAAGCACCGGTGGGTGGAGCATGGAGAGAAGAGGAATAGGGAAGACGATTTGCGAATTTGTTGGAGAATGGAGGAGCAGTTGGAGGTTGGAATCGCAGCAAATGATGGGTAAAGAGATTGCGTTTTTCCTGGAGCAGAGCACGACCATTTTGACTGAATGGGGAAGAAGGCTTTTAAAATGGGTCAGTGGGGAATTAAAAAGGTCATGGACTGAAACTATATGAGTAAGGCCCAATTGGAAAATCTATTAAGCAAGTTTTAATTTAATTAATGTATATAAACTTGTATAAGCTATAACATCTTCATACGTGATCAGAATTCCGTGAAACAAGATCCGTCGGGATCGTATGGACGGACACTACACAATGGAACTGACCGCGAGTCAATTGGAGTCTGTTACAATTTATTGCGAAATAAATTGTCCGTCTGAACCAATAGACGCAAATCGTATTTAACGGTTAACGCGAAAGGTGAGTAAATCTCACTAACTCTGAACAGTTTATAATTTCATGTTGTATTTTTAGAAGTGTTAAATATTGGCTGATTGACTGTGTGTTCACTGTTTGATTGAACTGCTAGTCAGTTAGTTGAATTTCTATATTGATTCTGTTTAATAGAATATATCATATGGAACTGAAAGCGTTGTTATCTATATTGTTTAACATGTGATGCAGGGAAACAGGTTGGAGGAATCCAACTGGATTCCTCAACATTTATTTTACTGTGATTCATATATTGTGGTATATGATGTGATATATAATCTGTTGTTGATTATGTGTGTTTGGACGATATTTATCGTTGTTATATGGTATGTTAAATACCATAAGAAATACCGAAATGTTGATAAAGGAATATTTTCAAAGTGTATTTTGAAAATAAATTATTTATATAAAATCGATGGATTTTATATAGAAAAGGAAAAGGATTTTTATAAAAGAAATATTTATAAAATCAAAGGATAAGTTAGAATAAAAGGAAATCATTTGTAAAGTAAAGAACCGTTACTAAAAGTAAATCTTTATAAATGAATAGTTTATTCGAAAAGGAGTTAATCGGATTAGTTATTCGAATAGAATAAAGGAAGTTATCGAATAAAGTCAAAATGAGGTATTCAAATATAGTTTAGCCAAAAGGAGTTATTCAATCAGAATTCATCGAATAGAATTAATTGATTAGAGTTAATCAACCAGAGTTAATCAGTTAGGTTAAAGAGTAGAGTTAAACTAGTTAGAGTTTATCAGTTAGAGCTAAACCAATTGGGAGTTAATCAATGTTAGTTTAGTCGATTAGAGTTATAGTAAAAGGAGTTAATCGAATATAGTTTATTCGAATAGAATAGAGTAAAGGAGTTAATTGAATATAGTTTATTCGAATATGTGAAAACCCGTAACTTCCCCGTAAAGGAAAGTGTCGGATAGTTCGAGAACAAACCACAACAGAACACATACAGAAGAACATTTCATTGTATATTACAACAATGCACCAGATTACAAGAATATACAGAGTATAAATGAATATTACACAAAAATATCAGAGATTTAAATTACATTTAAATACATAGCAGCGGAAAATAATACAATACACAACTAGAAAGAGATATACGGATACAAAGCTTTCCGGATATCATTCCAGCTGTAAACCAGGATCCTGTGAATATAAATCTGCAAAACCAAAACTACTAGCTGCCCGTGCGAAAAATAGGGGCACCCAGAGTTTAGGTTAAAACAATAAACTCCAGGTCAGTCATGTGACTGGTGTGAGAACTAAAACAGTTAATCTTTATTTTTAAAGTTAGGTAAATCAAGGGACCACGCCGTATAACACGGAACGGGTTTCCTCCCAAGAATACCAGTGCATAAAACAAACAGCGCAATGCTAACTAAAGAAAAATGAAGCTGTTATAAGACCCAGGTCCTATCACACAATGCAACGCAAGCCGGGGGATAGGGTTTTCCCTTATAACAGCCAAAGAATGCTTGATACGTTTAAAACAAATCACTTGATACTATTATAAGTGCATAGTGTATAAAACAACTTCAAATCATAAGTATCAATCATAGGCGACATGAGCGTCCCATGCCACTATGTCGCCATATATAGGTTTACAAATAAAACCGCAAATGTCACGTATTTGGAAATTGGATTTCCGTCTATGAACCGAGGCAAAAGATAGTCCTCAACCGATTCGAGATGCTGTAGCCCGCCCCTCAGGACCCAGACTCAGGTGGGCCCTTGGAGCGACAGGGTCGGTCCACCGATGTGGATTAAACTTAAACCCTGAACATGCGTTCCCCCGCCCTATGGGGCGTAAATGAGCCAACGAATGACTCTATCGGACCCGGATCGTCCGATCAAACCGAGGCGCCTCGCAACAGCAACAACCACATAAGTCAAACTCGTCAGGGCGTGTAAAACCACTGACGCCACTTCTAACTAGAAAGAAACACATGCCCTCCCTGAGGTCCTTCTCCCGTTTTTGGTTCATACCGGGTGTGAAACTCGCGAAGCAAACGTTACACAAAGCTACGCCACAAAGGCCGTGCTTTGATCATCACCACAAGACTTTGCTTTTCAACAGAAGCCTCGATCAATTGCCACTTAGGCATGCCACACAGGCACTTCACTCCATGCGTTTGATATCCATCAATATATAACCCCTGAGCTCGTACGTCTCAGAGAAGGGCGTTAAGCAAGAGAATAAATTCTCCGCCGCCAAGCAGATATATATTTAATAGAAATCAATCGCACGGACTAAAATCCAATGTCAGACACACAGTCCATTTACAAGTCCGTTCTGGGTCTGAACGAAACCGGAGGCACCTAGTACCTCGCATATCCATCGATCTCCAAGTACGTCTGGACGATCACTAACTGTTTCCATCTTCTTGGGTGTACAGCCCAATCAAGATCATCAGTAATTACCCAAACGACGTGAAGACCTCCGGTCTTCGACCATCGTCTTCATCTTCGACTTATCGTCGTATCAGTTATTCAGAATGGGATAAACCCGGTCTTTCCGAATAACTCGCGTATATTTTAAATAAGTGTTACACAAACACGACATACGCCTCATTCCAATTCATCAGTCACTAACCGTAAATTAATCAAGAGAATAATTTCCCAAATATTAACCCCGAAGGCCGAAACCAACATCAGATCAATACCCAGAAAACCATTCTGCTTAGCTAACCGACAGTTAGTTTCTAAATTTCACATTCATAGGGAAAGGTTCCCATTAATTTTATCCAAGATAAATTTCTTGAATTTATTCTTTAATCTATTTTTGAATATCAATTCAAACTAGTCGGGATTAGCGAACCTTACCGAAGTAATCATTTGTTTTAATTTCCCAATCCCAACCTATTTATCCCATGAAGTAAAACTGGTAATACTTCATATCTAACACCACAGTGTTATCGGTAATTCAATTACCATTTCACGTTCAAATCTAATTAAAGATTTAACTATCGCCTGGAGCAAAACTGGTGATACTCCATTTCGATCATTTCAATCTAATTAAAGGTTCATTAAAACTCCACGTAGTTTTAATCTTCGACTGGGTTAAAGAATCAGTGTCATTTAAAACACGGTTCACGTTACCCAAAATCACATTCATTAATTATCGGGTTAAAGAACGAGTGTTATTTAAAACACTGTTCACGATAAACCCAAAAATCATTCCATTAATTATCGGGTTAAAGGACGAGTGTTATTTAAAACACTGTTCACGATAAACCCAAAAATCAATATCGATTCAATTCCAATTAAATATTGTTTAATTGGTACACTTCATTAAATCTAAATAAAAATATTTAATCATTTCTCAACTGGGTTCAAGAACAGTGTTAGTGAAGACACCATTCACGACAAACCCAAATCACATTCGATATTCAATACAAGGCTCTGAATAGAAAATATATCGGCTTATATTCAATATCAAATTCTACGACTAACAAATGTCGTATTGGAAATAACGATATAAATATATATCTTTCAAATTTCCATAACAACATCTGTATAATCACGAATTCCAACATCGAAATATTCCGAAGACAATTTCGATTCAAATCCACTCCAATGCAATCATTGGAAATTTTGGTTATTTTTAAAACCCTTTTCAAATTCAATTTATTTATTTAAAAATAAATAGAATTATAATTCTAGTTCAAAACTAGTTCATTTCGATAAAAATCTATTTTTATCTTTTCAAATATGGAGTTTTTCATCCCAATTCTTCACAAATCATTTCTTATGATTTTACACAAATTATTACTATTTTTAATAATTTTATCAAGGCTCGTACAGTCGATTTCCATCAACGGCCATCGAACTGCACTTACAGCGACCTTTTTCAAATTTGATTTGGACGTATCTCCAAATCCAACCGTTAGATTTCAAATTTCTAACATTCGTTAGAAAGCTCTTTTCGATACGAACCCAACGGTTCCGGTTTTAGGAGAATCCGACGGTCGGATCTCCCGTAATGTCCGTTTGAAATAAATGGTCGAAATTCGCGAACTGCCGCGGCGCGGCGCGTTCTATTCAGGCCATTATATTATATATATAATATATATAATATATATTTCGTCGATTTCTATTTAAAACGAATTATATAAATAGTTTTAAAATTCGTTTCAAAAGCAATTTCAACTTCCATTTCAATTCAAATCAAAATTGAATCCTTCTTTATAAATTCGTTGTAAAATTCATTCCTATTCAATTCAAATTTCAATTCAATCTGAATTCATTTCAATTCGCTTTCAATTCAATTTGAATTCGTTTTCAATTCATTTCGAAATCGTTTTCAATTCAATTCATTTCGAAATCGTTTTTAATTCATTTCATTTCGAAATCGTTTTCAATTCATTTCATTTCGAAATCGTTTTCAATTCATTTCATTTCGAAATCGTTTTCAATTCATTTCATTTCGAAATCGTTTTCAATTCATTTCATTTCGAAATCGTTTTCAATTCATTTCATTTCGAAATCATTTTCAATTCATTTCATTTCGAAATCGTTAAAATCGATATAAATATCGTTCACGTCAAAATGGCGTCAATCTAATCAACACGGCTTCATAGATTTCTATTTTCAAATATTCTATTTCAAATATTTCTTTTTCAAAATAGTTGTTATTATCAAAATATTTCGTTCAACACATGACCAATCTCAATGGATGAGTACTGTCAACACATGAACCTTTATTTTATATTGATAGAGATGTAAATTTTATTACTAAAATACTTCGTTCAACACATGACCAATCTCAATGGATGAGTACTGTCAACACATGAACTTTTATTTTATAATATTCTTTATTTTCTAAATTGGAATGAGGCCCAATCAATTACCATATAAAGTTAATTATATGGATTTTCATATATTACACACATATAATAGCATTGAAAAATAATCAACCATCAACCAAAGTGCACTACACTGTATAAGCATCAAATATAGATATCTAACGCTTATAACAGCCTGTCAATCAATCGATTGACATATTTAATCAATCAGGATGAGTGAACTTCAAATTTCATCCCAACACCCATGTGGGGTTTCAAACAATCAAACACAGATTTTATTTGTGCAGTTGGGCGATGTGTAAAATTTATCGACCCAATCAATGTCCTTCAAATAGGTGTACATAAACAAACCTTCTGGTTTGTAAATGAATATTTATTTATTCACATTCACGTTAAAAATTATATTTTTAACGATAAAACATTTTATTCCAACATATGAATTTCTATTTAGTTCATTCTTTAAATAAAATGATATTTTTATTTTTCTAACTTATTTTAGAAAATTTCGGCGGCATAACGGCACGATACTAGAAACGGGACGAGGCCTAGCCTTATCCCCGGTCTAGTGAAGGCCCACGCCATTCACACATCAATCAAAATCACCAAACAACCAAATTCAAATCAAATCATATAACTAATCTATGCAACTAAACAAACAAGTCCATGGTTTGTGGACGATTGTGTCGGGTGCTACTAAGCACCGTCTGCATCCTAGTATATATATATAAATAGAAATGAAATGGAAAGGTGAGAAATTCTCACCTATAGCTATCCTAACTCCACGGCACTTCTTTTACAGAAATCTTCTTCATTATCCCATCTTCGTCATCTTCGTTGCCCGTAGTCACTATATATATAAAAATCACACATTTTTATATTTCGATGTCCTTAAAATAAAAATCACATTTTTATTTATTCACTTTCAATTTAGAAATCATATTTTTATAATCACTTCATACATTTAAAAATCGAATTTTTACTATGCTATTCAATATATAAAAATCATATTTTTACTATCACGCTCTATATAGATAAAGTTTATATTTTTATCACCTTATTCTTCATATAAAGATTTCGCCCTTTTAAAAATAAAGGTTTCGCCTTTATAAAAATAAACACTTCATTTCAACGTATATAAAATAAAAATCAGATTTTTATTTTGCTACATACACAAAGATGATATTTTTATGTTCTCTATCCTATAAAGATTATATTTTAATACTTTAAAAATATAAAAATCATATTTTTAATATTTCTATATAGTAAAGATTATATTTTTAATACTTTAAAAATATAAAAATCATATTTTTATCACTTTAAAAATATAAAGATCATACCTTTTACCAAATAAAAATCCTATCTTTTCACCTTTCAAAGTTCTAATCTTTTTCCATTTAAAATTCAAACCTTTTCTATTTTAAATTCTTTTTAAAATCAGTTTTAAATTACTCTTTAAAATCAGTTTTAAAATCACTAAAAATCAGTTTTTAAAATCAATAAAAAAAATCAGTTTAAAAAAAATCCACTATTTATATAAAATAAAAATAAAATAAATAAATTAAAAAAAAACTTACAGGGGGGGGGGGGCTCGGGGTTGGTGGAAGGGGGGTGCGGCGCGTCGAGGTCAAAGAAGAGGAAGGGGAGGAGAAAGGGGGCGTCGCGTTAGGGGAGGGGGTTTGGGTTTCATCGCGGTCGAAGGGGAAGAGGGCTGGAGGGAGGAGAGGCGGCGGTGGGGGATTCATCAGAGGTGGCGGGACGATGGCAGGGGCGGTGGCGCGTTGAGGGCGGCGGCAGGGGCATCGACGCGATTTCGATTTCTCTCTTTTTTTTTTCCTTTTCTGTTTGAAGAACGGGGGGGGGGGGGGGCAGAAGGTAATGAAGGGGAAGAGAAAATATTTTTTTATTTTATTTAATTTAATTATTTAATTTCTAAAAAGGTACTTTTACATACGACCTCTAAACGAGGTCCACCGCCTGTCGTCCATAGCGTTTCACCCCCATTCTGAACACAATGGGATATGTATCGCAAGTTGATTCGATCGTTTGAATTAGTTTCCGTTGAATTTACATTTAAATCACTATATTGAATTTTAAACGTACATTTCAAATTACCGGGGTCACATACGAACTCTAAAAATTCTCGAAAAATATTTTCTAGCTTCGTATTGACGATACGGTCCTAACAAAACTAGTTTCGTCGAATTCTGAGACCGTTGGAAAAATGACCATTTTCCAGTCGATTAAAATCAACTGAAACCGGTCAAACGCGTTTTCCTTTACCATGCTCACATATTGATTCGAAAAATTATGAAATTTGGAATCTAACCATAATTTGACATTGCGGATCCAACAAAAGTGGTTTCGTCGAAATCCGAGGTCGTTTGCAAAATGTCCATCTTTAAGGGCCTGAATTCCATAGCGACTATTCATAATTTTCAACTGGACATATCTTTTGATTCCCGCTAAGAAATTTCGATTATTCGGATCTATTGGAAAGATATCATCAATTAGATCCTAATGTTTTTGGTTTCACTAAAATCCGGATTGTTTTGCACCCGGTACGTTCAATTGAAGTTTGAAATCGAATTATCGAACTACCGCGCCATTTTCAATTCTATTTATAATTATATATAAATATTTATATTCTAACGACGGCGCGTATAATATATACGTTCGAATTATATTCAAAATAAATTTCTCGTCGATATTATTTAAAATAATTCATTTTAAATAATCAAAATTCGCTAAAATTGCCAAAATAAAAATTTTAAACTGGCCCAGATTTTCCGGGTTATTACAGAATAGAATAGAATAAAGGAGTTAATTGAATATAGTTTATTCGAATAGAATAAAGGAGTTAATCGAATATAGTTTATTCGAATAGTAAAAGGAGTTAATTGAATATAGTTTATTCGAATAGTAAAAGGAGTTAATCGAATATAGTTTATTCAAATAGAATAAAGGAGTTAATCGAAAGTAGTTTATTCGAATAGAGTTAGAAGAGTTAAAACAGTTAGAATTATTCGAATAGAGTTAGAGGAGTTATCGAATATAATTTATTCGACAGGAGTTAAGTGAATAGAGTTAATCGAATAGAGTTAATCGAATATAGTTACTCGAAAGAAAGGTTAAGTAAGGAAGTTAGTTAAAGAAATATAGGGTGAACTTTGTCTATTTCAAGGTTAGAAACGTTGTTCAGTTAAGGTCTGAGAGGTAGTATTACCCCAACTTGATTGACTACATATTTAACTAAGGAATGGTTAAGGTTCGGCATTAAAGGATGGTTAAGTGAATTTAGTAATTTAAGGAAATGGTTTGAGTTGGCATCGCGATGGTTTGTTTAAACATCTGTCTAAGTCCAATGAAGAAGCTTTGGAAATGTTTTCCAAATAAGAAACCAGAAATGTTTTCTAATAAAGAAAACAAGAAATGGAAATGTTTTCCATTGTTAATAACGTATATTTTCCAAATTTAGAAAATAAGAAATATTGAATATAGGGAAACAGGAGATAAGTAAATTAATGAAATAAAGAGATTAATGTTAAATGATGTTGGTTCGATATAATTTCCATTTGGAAATAATATCGTTGTTTGCACACCTGTTTTTCTTCGATAGTTAAATCACAGACTATCGAAGTTTTGACCATTTTAACGTTGTTAATATGGAGAGACCGGTTGGATTATTATCCAAAGAACCACTCTGTGTTGGCATAAGCGTTGCGAATCATATATGCCAAAGGAAATTGAAGACGGAGTTATGCAAGGGCTATCCTGTTTACAGAATAGTGCCTTCGGTTCATCCTGTTCCTAGATGACTTGTATGGACGGATGTCTGACAGAGTATTTCCAGACGATCACGTATATTGATTTCTCCAACCGTACCAAGAGTGGAAGCGGAGAAGGAAATTTCTTTTAGCTAACACATAATGTATGGTTGAGGACATCAATCGGTGATTTGATGGATTTGACGATGTGGCATTCAAAGTGAATCTGGTGTGATGATAAAGCGTAGCTTCTAGCCTCACATCCGGTAAATGACAGAAATCGGGCAGGCAGCATGGCTAAGTCGGTCGCACCGAAGTAGGGTGTATAATCACCTGATCTAGAGTTTCATTTACTTCTAAAAATCTATTGTTGATGTTGTCCCATTCGGGAAACGGTTGCTGATCCCAACCGTTGGTGATATACATTCGATACACTCAAGCGAAATGAGTGGTCGGTCATGTGTGGCCGGGTTGCAAGATGTTCTTGTTGAACCCAGTGTATTCCTCTCTAGAGGTACACTAGCGAAAGGTGGTTCCATACCTTGTCATAGTTAGAAATCCATAACCCAATACGTGCTTGCGGTTTAGAACGTGAGATGAAAGCGTTTCTGCTAGATGATTATTATATTGTGATTGATAGACATTATTATAATATCAAAAGGTTTTTGATATAAAGATAATTTGGATTCTCATAAGGGAAAAACTCGTTCCGTTATACGGCGTGGTCTTATGAGATATCGTTTACCTGTTTGAACTGCTTTAAACTGTTTTACTCATACCAGTCCCATGACTAACCCGGAGTTTATTTTGTTTTGTTTCCCCTAAACTCTTGGGTGCCTAATTTTGTATGGGCAATCAAGTAGTCGGGATTTTACATATATACCTGAAGAGCTGGAGCAGGAGGCTTCAGGATTACATTGCTATAGTTATTTCCGCTGTGTTGTAAGTGTTGTACTCTGATAATGTTGTTGTATACATATACAGATTTATATTTCAAAGTTATGTTATACATATTATATGTTATTCGTTCCGCTGTGAGATTCGTGTTACTCTGATGTTCTGTTCTTCTTCTTCTTTTATTCTAAGTTTCTATCTTATCTATCCTCACCCTCTAATTTCTTTCACTAATGACTGGTATTTTTCGATGTTTGGTTAGTCATCATTGAGTTTATGGAGATAACCAAAGTCGTCAAAATCCCGGGTCATTACATTCTTAAACTTAGTTTATAAATCCAGAATCAAAGCATTAAGTTCATCTTATCTAATGATATCAATTTAGGTACTAAGGTAACTCGATTCAATGAAACCTTAGAAGTTTAAGCCATGAAGTGGATTTAGGTATTAAGAGAAAGAGAAATGGTCGTCGAAACGCTTAAGTGTGAGCGATAATAAAGCTTAACAATTCCAAATTGATAGATATAAGAGTTAGAGGAAATTTAAAATTTGACAAGAAATAAAATCCAACCAAAGTTAATTAAAAACGAATGGGAAGAATTTGGTTGGTTAATAAAGGTGAAAACTCGTGACTTGGAATGATTAATAATGAAATTAAATTAATTCGAAAAGAGTTGAAAGAAGTTTATGTTGTTGATAATATGTGATGGTTGATAAATTAAACAAAGAAATTAAATAGTGAATTTGAGTTTATGTAGAACGAAGATATAAAAAAAATCTAAATGGGTTAAATCTAATTAGGACAATATATCGAGTATAAATCTAAGTATAAACGATGAAATGAATGGAATGTAAACCATTTAGTTGAATGAAGTATAACTTAATTTGAACAGAGGAATCAAGCTAAATGAAGTATAAATTTGAGCTATGAATAACCCTTAATTCAATCCATGGTTTACGAATCAAATAAATAAATTGAGTTACAGGAATAAAACTTTATTTGAAATACAGGAATAAGATATAAAGTATAACATGAGTCGGGACGATGGATTAAATTAAAGAAATCAACTTAGGGAATTCAATAAGCTGATTTAAAAAGTCATGTTGATGGTTAGATTTAGTAAGGAAGATTTGGTTCGTACTAGCGATTAATGTTTAAAAGGGTAAGTAAGTTAAGGGAAATTGAATAAACGAGACAAAATGGAAAGGTTTATATAAAACCATGGCTGACCTTAACCCACGGTGATAGATTCAAAGTAAATTGGTTCGAATGGGGAAATGAAGTAAACTGGAAATTGGAAATATGGAATAAGGTATAAGGAAGAGAAATGACCAATTTATTAAATTAGAATATCGAAAGAATTTGAACTGAGTGGAGTGAATTATGTCTAATGAATTTAATTTTATGGAAAAAAACTCGATAAAAGTTAAATTAGTCAATTTAAAACCAAATATGAATGAAAACGAAGTATGGATGAACTTAAACAATTAGAATGGATAAAATCAGAATTTATTCAAATGAATGGCAAATCGGATAAGGATAAATTGGAACGACATTCAATGTAATATGGATAAATAAACAAGAATAAGAAATGAAAATTGGCATATCGACCAAGGTTAACGAATTAACGATTTGATATAATCAAGTTAGTTCGGGAAGTAAAATGGATTCAAGCTTTAATTAAAATTAATGCTTGAAATGAAATGGGGAAAATGAATAGAAAGTAAATCAGAAAGAATAGCAATTAAATGCGAATCCATTTCTCGAATAATGAAGTGATAACCAAGTCTAAGTGCTAAAAGATTTGCCAAAGTTTTGGGAACCGAAAGGTTGGAACTCAAATTAAAATAATTCGACGTTATGCAAAAATTTGAAATATTCCATATTAGCTGAAGCTAAAGTGACCATAATTTTTGATGGGTTGATCGGGATTCAACGATTATGGACTTTTCGGAAACCTTAGAAACTAAACTAAAACTTTTGCTAATAGGGCCTTGTCTAATTTTCAGGTTTGTTAGGTTGAAATCTGAGGATTAGTCGTAGTTGTATTCGCAGGAAATAAAAATCTGAACTGAATATCAATGTTGTTTTAGTCATAACTTCCTAACGGAGCATCGGATTTTAATGTGCGAGTACAATTCAGAAAGCCCAGGATCTGAACTAAAACTTTTCCTTAACTTGCTGGGTGAAATTTTGCTGTTTAAAGGGTTAAAAACTGGGTTGAACAACTCAGTTCTGTAATTTTATGTGTATGAGCTGAAGCGTTTGCCTTCACTAAAATAGCCATAACTTTTAAATGAATTATCGGAATTCGATGAATCCGGACAATTCAGAAAGCTTAAAAGAAATGCTACATCTTTTTCCTAGGGTATTTTGGTCAAATTCCATCATCTAAGGGCCGATAACACACCTTTTGTTCGCTGGTCTGTTGGTAACATGGTTGTTTTGTTGTTGGAATGTTTGATATGTAGTGTAATTTATATGAAATTGCTATGTATTTTATGTATGTTTGATTCTCATGTATATGTTAGTATGTAGCAGGTGTAGGGAAGTCGCGCTACGCTTCGGAGTTCGCTGGCGCTAAATACTAAAATGTTAAGGTAATTTTTTTTTGCTAATAACGCTAAAGAAGGTACGTATTTGCGTTATATGGTTTTGGGGTTATATATATTTTTTGTTTTTCCCCATTTTTGGGATGCCTCATCGTGTGATGAGATGAATATTTGAGTTTTATATGTATGTGATTTTTTCCGGACCTCTCCGTACAAAGGAGATGCTACCGAAATTTTCCGTGATTTCGGGAGATAGAAATTTTATGATATTTTTACAACTATATAACTTGTCTTATAAATACTATTTTATAAGTATGGATGTGGAAGTATGATTTTTTTAATACCTTATCTCGTTCTCTTTTCGAGGACGAAAAGATTTTAAGTGGAGGAGAATGTAACATCATATAATTTCATTATATTTAAAGTTCCATTTAAAATAAGTAAAATGGAATATATTGGATGAAAATCAAATTTTGCTGTTAATAATAATGATGATTATTGAATTGAGTATGAATAGATTTCCAAATTTAGTTCTTTAGAAATATGATAATTTGGAACTTAATATTTTAATAACAAAGTAAATATGATTGGTTTAAGTAAAAAGGGAAATTCAAGTTAAATTGATTAAATGGTGAAATTATAAATTGTTTAAGTTAAAGATTTGAAATTCAAATTTAAATTCTATGGAATCAAATTTAGGAACTTAAAATATGGGAAATCGATGTGTAAAATTTATTTGGGTTATAATTAAATTAAAATGGAAATTTTAAATATTTAAATTTGAATTTAGACAGTTAATCGAATAATTAATTATTTTATTTATTTAATTAACTGTGGAATTTAACTGTTTTGGCGTCTGACTCGGAATCCGACGAAACTGGCGCCATCAGAACCGGAACGGTAAATTATGGTAGGATTTCAATTTGCGTTACAATCCGACTTACCGTTTGATCGTACGGGATAAAAAGTGAAAGAGAATCAGTGTAATAAGATAACTGTGTGTTGATCATCTTGGGCCTCCTATAGCTATATAAATAAAACCCATTCATTATTCCTTCAGCCATTTTCAACCTACGTATGTTTTCTTCATCAAATTTCATCTTCAATTGCTGGAACCAAATTTTCAAAACCCTAGAAAAACAAATACCAACTCAAAAATCAAATCTCCTCCAAATACAAACATATAATATACCAAATCGAAGCTCTCGACGATACAAAGCTGCTGGTGTAATTTATTTCAACATGCAATGCTTAGATTGCCTGAAAATCGATAGTCAAAGTTGCTGGAAGCGGAACCCAAGGAAGCGAATTGGGCTTTTTTGATCTGTGAGTTAATCATCAAATTGGTGATGTGGGTTTTGTAGAGGATGGTCGCGGAAGTTCATCTAAGGTGGTCACTGGTCGTAATTCAGTCGGAGGATGCGGTAATTGGTGTTTTAGGGTTTGTGGAACCGGGTTTTTGCTGACAACGCACGAGCGGTAGGCTCGACCGGAGGCGATGGCTTAGGGCTGCGAGGTGCGTCTGGTCGGGGGCATTCGAACACCGGTGGTCTCGAAGTGAATGGTGGTTGGAGTTGGCGGAAATAGGCGGTCAAAGAGCAACCTGAAAATGGGTTTCATGATTCGTTACTGTCACACTCGAGAGAGAAGGAGAGCGGGAATTGCTGCTGATGTGGCAAGGTCTAATTAGTTGGAATTAATTTAATTTAATTTAATATATATATATATATATATATATATATATATATATATATAAATATATTGAATGTTCTAACGACCATAACTTGTACATGCGAGCTCGGATTTGGACGTGGTTAGTTGCATTGAGATCGTGGCGAGATTGCGGACGTTTTGGCACTAACCTGGCTGCGTTTGGAGACTGTAAAATTTTGGCCCTTAGTTGGATGTCCGATCCACTAAGGACCTAAAGGTGAGTGATTTTCTCACTTACGATGAACTGAAATATCCCCATATTTATCGAATTAAATTGTGAAATAAGTTTGGTTGCATGATTGTGTTGATTTGGTGAATGGTTGCTTGAACTTGACATGCAATGAAAATCGATAGTTAGTTATTTAAATTTAATTTAAATTTCTAGTTAGAAAATCTCAACACTTTAAATTAGTGAAATGATTTAACATTTACCATGGAATAAAGTGTTGTGTGATGGATGCCTTGGTTGATGTGATTACTGAATGATTATTGTCGAAATGTTACTTACTTCAGTATATGGATGTTTGTGTGTTCATTATTGACGATGAATCCCAATTTTTCACCTTGGTTTTACGGGCATCCAATAAACCCTGGATTCATCGATGAAAATAAATTAAGAACGCAGAGTGAAATGATAAATCTCGGTGACCCTGATTTGGATTGAAATGATAGATCCGTCCCTGAAATATTGAGAAATTTAAATATAATATCACTTGGCCATTGAATAGATAATTATATACAGACATCGGTTGGTTAAATAATTTCAAATATTTAAATGTTGTTTGGTCAGAAATTTTATTTAAAGAGATGTGCCCATACTCGATAAATCCATTTTCTTTAAAGATCTGGAACCTGGGAAGGTTTATTAAAAAGGGTTAAGGAATTTATCCCAAACCAAAGTGGAAATTATTAAAATGGGATCTGAATATGTTTGGAATTATTCAATTTATGGTGTAGATTTGAGGGTAATAAATTCTCATGGAATTTAATTTTTGAATAATGGAAATCGAGGGTAATCTGAGTTGTTTTAACTCAGTTTTTGAATATAGATTTGAATTCTGCACATCGAACGATTGTTTGAACGATGTTGAAAATGAGATATGAAATTTATGAACTCCATTGAGGCTAGAGTTAGATTCAAGTATTGAAGTTTGGAAGAAAGGAACGATTTAAGTTAAAGAATTTTATTATATATATTTACATTGTTTGATTTAAGATAACTATTTCTTTTCTTAGAATTTATTTATTTAAAACTTTCCTATAAAACTATTTTATTATAACTAAATTGTTCTTTATATTTTATTACTTAAACTAAGTAGTAAAACTTTTAAATTACGTATATACATAGTGTTTTAAAGTATCTTATTTTAATTCTAGCTATTATATTCTATATATATATACATTTTATATAGAAAGATTTTTATTTATAAGCATCTATTTTTCAAGTTATATTAAATGATAGTAATTTTCTTCCAAATAGAAAGTGTTTGGATCTAAAACTATTTTTCAAATGGAGTTGAGATAAATTTTATTCTATCTGAATATAAATCGATTTCTTAACCGATTTTTGATATGGAAATGTAAATTTTATTCTTCTCGAATATAAATGGACCTCCAAAGAAATTGAAATGAGTTGAAGTGAAAGTATATATTCTATTTGAATATGAATGTATTTCGAACATAAATCGATTTGGGATAAATTGAAATCTTTGAGGAAAATATAGTCTATTGGAATATAGGTCAATTTTGAAATATTATAAGATTATAATATAAGGATATGGAAATATATTCTAATTTAGAATATGATCGGTTTGGTTTGATTTTTGACAGTTTGATATGTAAATATATTCTATTTGAATATATACTTGGTTCAAAACAGAATATGATATTTTGAGATGAATCGAACCTTTGTGAAATATAAAAGAACCAACCAATGTGAAAGATGTAAGCGTTGGTTGTCAAAGAGACCAGGGTCGACATAAGGCATACTCTCTGTCAGTGTCGATACCACTTTGACAACTGTGAACGTTATGACGTATCCAGAATGAGTATGATGACATGGAGGCGATTATTGAATCGAAGAAGATGAACGATATCGAAATAGCCCTGACCTTTGGGTCAGAATTGAAATGACTAAAACAGGAGCTATATGTGACTAAATGAGGTAGCACCTTAGATCGGACACACTTCTTCGATACTATTTCTATGACTATGATGATGATGATTTGGGCCCATTTATGACTTTGGGAGTGTGTTCCGAGGTGGGCGGTAGTGGCTACTATGCGTTACCACCGGTCTGGGAGTGCAATTGGTAGAATCCTACCCTGGGTATTGCCTCGAGTGCATTGTCACACTATCCTTATCGAGACCCATAAGATTTTGGTTTGTATCATACCTATGGAGTGCCCTCTGATGCCATCGTTTACGGTGGGTTTACGGTACTGTATAGACTACGGTATTATAAACGGTGTAAGGGTAAAAATGTAATCCCGCTTACGCTATTTTCAGTATTTATACTTTACTGAGTAGACACGATTATAATAGCGTATTATACTATCTATGTATTAGTTTAATGGATCATTGAGAGATGGAAAAATCCCGTAACATCTCTTGAGTTACTGCACCCATGACACTGATGTTATTTCGTATTTTGATTTGACTAATATGAGAATGATTAAGTGCTGATCCGAGTGTTTGTTGTGTTTTCTTTTATGTAATACGCTCGGGTCAGCAGATGTTGCAGTTAATGAAGATTACTTTGCCTTGGAGACCGAAGACGAATATTTAGAATATACCTATTATATATATTTCCGCTGCATCTTATTTCCGCTGCCATGTTGTGTATATCTGTTTATGTGCAACTCTGATTTATCATTTGTACGCTATAGTCAAATGTATATATTCTAATTGTTGTTTTTTATTGTTATTTGTCTATTATATGTTGTCCTTCCGCTATGAGGTTTTGAAATTTATTTTTCTCTCATTTCTTCTTTTTCCAGTGACCGCCTGTATTTGTGATTTGTTTGGGTCGACATGTGTGGTTTATTGTCGATTTGAACGGTCAAAAATATGGGTCGTTACAATGCAACAGAAAAAAACAGAAAGGAAATAACACACAGAGATACCCAGCTTTGGCAAAATACTGCCTACTGCCGCATTCCTAAGGTTTCTACTAGGCGATTGAACTGATCCCGCTTACAGACCCTGTAAACTCACACTCCCTGCTCCTGTACTAACCCTACGCTCAAAACCCTAGACTGGTCTATATTCACTAGACCAGATTTTCCCTAGTTTTACAGACACTAGTAAACTGTCAGTTAACCCCTAACTGAATCTTCCCTAGATTTTACAGACTCTAGAACTGATCAGACGGTTTACAACACAAATTCAAAAACAATACAAAAATAAAATAAAACAATGAGAAAATAAACAACTAAAAACCCTAGATTTAAAAGAAAGGTTTATCCCCTTTTCCTTTGAAATAGAAAATAGGCCGGCCACTTATTCATTTTCTTGCACCCTTGTTCCTTTGTCCCGATCTCTTTTTAAAAATGGCGGCGGCTGAAATAGATCTAGGGTTTTTCTCAAAATGCCCAAATCAAATCGCGATAAAAAACAGGGCTCTGGAAATTCTCTAGAAGCTTTAATTGCTTTGTTGCTCCACGTCTTTTTGCTCTCTGAGTTGGAAATTCCTTGCGATCGAAAATTTGGTAAGTAGGTTCTGATTTAAATCCTTATTGCTCTCGAGTTTTTGTTGTGTTTTTTGATGCCATGCCAGTGATGATTTGGGGAAGTTAAATAGGATTACATAATCCTTGTATTGCTCTGATTTCATTTAAAGGACTTGGTCTGATTTATTGCTTTCCTCGATTGAATTCTTGCCTTTGAAAAGTTGCGTGATTGATGATATGAAACCAGACATGAAAATAACCTTCTATGAATCGGTTCGACTTATTTGTGACTGAATTTTGAAAAATTTTCGAGTTAAAAAAGAACTTTCCCAAACAGATTTTCCAAATAAGAAATTGAATTTGTTGCCTTGAATGGATAATTCCATGATTCATGTGTAATAACATTTGCCGTGTGTTATTCCTTTGTACAATTCTGGAAATTGATTTTCTGCCTTTCCTTGAATAAGATTTGAAGTGATTCTGGAAATACATTCCCATTTATATGTGCACTTGAATTGTGTTCAAAAATCCACATTTAACACTTACCAAAAAAATGCTGTGCCCATTAAAACAGATTTGCAAATTTCCTGTTTGATTTCAAATAAAATCCATTTGTTTAATGCTTGATCAAGATTCATGCCAAATATTTGTGTTTGCCAATAATAGAAAAACCGCGAATTATGTTTTCATTTAGTAGATGGAAAAAAAACATTTCCTGAGATTTTTCTGCATTGATTTGGTCCCTTGCATGATCAATGAAAGATATCTATTTTTTCTTGTAAGTCCACTGTCTTGACAACATGTTGAATCATCACTTTTAATTTGATTTGATCCATGAATGCGATACTGCATCTTTAAACCTGCTTCAGTACATGAGTTTGTTATTCTTGCACCATGCTTATATATGCATATACATATATGCTGTATTTGTTGCACTTAAAAACTATGAACATGTGTTCACTGTTTTGCTTTGGACTGGCTTGACCTGTTGCTTATCCACTATTCTAGCAATTTACATGTCCAACTTCATTTCTTAGTTGATTTTATTAGCTTGAGAATTTTCTGTATGTTGTACATGATTTGCTTCAGCACAGTCATGCTCTTGTTGTCAATCACCATACATTTGTGTGTGTGCACATGCTATGCTTCACTTGAATTGCACTGTTTCACCCATGCTTGAGCACACAGATCCATTCTTACATGTACATATTTCTGCTACTGAAAGCTCCACCATGTATCATCCTTGCTTACTTGTAAAAGATGCTTGAATCATCATGATCCACTCATGCTTCATTTTGTATGTTGATTCACCATTGCTATTGTGAACATATATTTGTGTATTTGTGCATTTGAACCCATGCGTGTTTGCTCTGCCATGATGTGTTGTGGAGCCCAGCATGTACACTTGTATTTGTACATGAATGTTTTGTTTTGCACCACTATTTTGAACTATGCTATCTTAATCATGCACTTGCACTTCAAACTTGTGCATGTCTGCCATTGTGACCATGAAGTTTGTTGTTGCTGAATTACCCAGATTTGCACATTGCCATTCAACCCTGTATGAGTTGCACTTGTGACCATCCCCATGTATTTTTTGTCATGCATGAATTCTGACTTGATTTACTTTTCCATGTTTGCTTGATTATGTTGCACCATGAACTTATGCATAATTCATTTTGCTGAGCTTGTTCATTATTCATTGCTCGACCATGTTTGTTGATAGTGTGTTGCCTCGGCCATTTGTGTTAAGATGCTTTGTACATGATATAACATCCTTGGCTCGACACCTTGGTTGTTGTGTTCACTTGTCCATTTCACTGTGTCGAGCTTGGTCCATGTGACTGCTCCACAGATGCTCGCTACTACATTCTAATTGGTGTGGCAGTGCACACGTGTATATCTATACACGTGAGTATATGCAGCCATCAGACAAGATTTCCTGTCCCTGTACTATACATATACAAACTGACTAGACACAGATGAATCAGATCAAGTCATGAAAAATGATGATAAACACACCAGAAATCTGAGGCAAATAAAAACTTAAAAATAAATTCAAATTTTCATGTATTCAGCTTTTATTTCTATTGCAGTGTACTGTGTATGTGTGTTTCATGTGACAGGTAAGCAGGTGATGACTGGACAGACTGAAGATGCTGTGAATACAGAAGATTGAAGGTGAAGACAATAATGAAGATGTGTCAATGTATCAGTGTCATTGTGTCTGTAAATTGAAATGTAAACTGAGTGATTGTATATATATATATATATATATATATATATATGATGTATAGACAGAGTGTTATAGTGAGGAGTTGTGTGACAACAGAATTGTACTGATGTTTGTATTAAACAAATTTGTTTGAAATAAAAAATTAATTTATTTTTGTCAAACAAACTTGTCTATTATATTTAGTTTATTTACACAAGTAGTATAATATTCTGTGGATGTGTGCAAATAGTGGGGTCATATAATTTGTACTGTTTGAATGTTGAAATATAATATTATATTTAAATAAAATACTGTGTGAATGTATGAAATTCTGTACAGTCGTATTCTATTTAAATATAAATATTATATTCCTGTCTGTAACAACCCGCACCTCCGTTCACGCAAGATATTGTCCCCAACTTAGCCACCGTATAGGTGTGGGGTTTTGTTCCTCAAAAGGCCTCGGTGTTAGTAAGAGATGGGCTCTACTTTATAAGTACCCACTTCACACAGGCTTTCACGATGTGGGACTTAGAAGTGTTACATTCTCCCCTCCTACAGAGCCCAACGTCTCCGTTGGCTCACAAAGACCTCACCCAGGCGCTGTGGTCCACAAAGGAGCCATAATTCCGGCTAGGTATTAGCTCTGATACTACTGTAACAGCCCGCACCTCCGTTCACGCAAGATATTGTCCTCAATTTAGCCACCGTATAGGTGTGGGGTTTTGTTCCTCAAAAGGCCTCGGCGTTAGTAAGAGATGGGCTCTACTTTATAAGTACCCACCTCACACAGGCTTTCACGATGCGGGACTTAGAAGTATTACACTGTTTGTGATGTTATATAACAGTACAATAACAAACACATTTAAATTAATATATATTTGGTTGTTATCATAAAACAAAAATCATATAATTGTGTATACAACACCGTTATATACAACACTTTTTCCTTGTGCACTTTCTCCCGAAATGCACGGATTCGCAAGAAATCGCCAATGCTTGCTCCATATCAGCAAACTTCGGTAACATTTTCTGAGCATCTCCACACTCCTAAATTCGATTTTGATATGTCAATTTCGTAGAGAAAAATGATATTTACAATTTTCGTTTAAAGGGTCTCGGCCAGAAATGCTCTGATCGACGGGTATTAAGCAAAGAAGGGGCGGGGGTATTTGCAAACGGATTTTTTTTTGAAAAGAGGGGATTTAGAGGAGGTAGGGCCCATGACCGAAGGGGGCGGCCCAACTGGCGGCGCAGGGGGGACTGATGGTCGGAGGAGGGTGTGGCGGTGGGGTGGGAGGAGGCGCTAGGGTTTAAGGGAAGTGGTTTTAGGGTTAAAGAAAGAGAGAGGGAGAGAGAGAGAGAGAGAGAAGAGGAGGAGGGAGGTGGTGGCAGCGGGAGAGGGGGTGGCGGCTGCAAAAATTTAGGGGAGGAGACCATTAAAAGAAAGAGGAAGAAAAGAGAGGAAGGAGGAAAGTGAAGAAAGAAAATAGGGTAAAAGAGATTATATGCCCGTTTCTCTCTGAATCGCCCGACTGCAACCGATCTCTGTTTTCCACGAAATTCGGACATGGGATAATATACGTGATGACGAGTCCAATGAATCAAGTTTCGTCGAATCTAGAGTTCGTTTGACTTTTCGTTTAATTTACAGAACAGACTCAAATAAGCTTCAAAAATGCGATTTAGCGTACCTTTTCTTTTTGTATGCCCAAACGCTAACACAAAAAATTATGAAATTTTGGATTCTACCATTATTTGACGATACGAATCCAAAAAAAAAAGTGAAATCGAATTCCGGGATCGTCTCAATAACATTCCTTTGTAAACTGACTATCAGTTTTACCTCAAACGGGTTTGCCTCTCATGGCCACATACTAACTCTGTTTCACGTGAAATTTGAAATCTAACCATGACTTATTATTCCGAGCCCAACAAAATTGGTCTCTTCGAATTCTGAGATCGCTAGCAAAATTACACTTTTTAAGGGCTATACGATGATTTTAAAAATCGAATTTTCAAAATTTTCAAATACAAAGCTTACAAATCAATTTAATAATTTTACTGAGTTTTTTCTAAGTCAAATAAAATATAAAAACTAATTTTAAAATTATTCTCAAATTTTATTTTGCAAAAAATAACCATTTTATATTCAGTATCCATTAAATTAACTTAAATCAAATTTTAAATTGATTCTAAAATTTTAGGTTGTTACACGTTTATTTACAAAATGATTTTCCACACTATGCACTAATAAAATTATCAGAGGATTTTCTACATATCAAGTATTTTTTGTTACCATAAGGAGAAACCTTGCTGATCTGTGCGTTTGCATTGTGTGTGTGCTGCAAGACCTTATGGTAGTTTCATTTTCCAAAAAGCATTGTGAATTTTTGTGCACTGGTATTCATCAGGGGAAACTCATTCCGTGTTATGTGGCGTGGTCTTTTGATTTACCTTACTTTAAAATAAACCTAAATACAACTGTTTTAGTTCTCACACTAGTCCCGTGACTGACCTGGAGTTTATTGTTCCTTCACCTAAACTCTGAGTGCCCATATTTTCTACACGTGCAGCTAGTAGTTTAGTTTGTAGATTTTTCCTTGGCATTAGTTAGAGCGGGATTCAGGATTGAGGTTAAAGCCTTATCGTGGATCATTGTTCTTCGGTTAAGAGTTTACATATATTTCTTTCCGCTGTGTTTCTGTTGTACTCTGATGATCATTGTAACTCTGATATAAAATTATTGTTTGATAATGAAACGTTCTTTTATTTTTGTCCAAATGTGTATGTACCCCTAAAAATCTGTCTTTTTAAACGATTGAATTGGTTTAGTTATCGGTTCGAATAAGGTAAAAAGGCAGGTCGTTGCATGTTGAAATATTCAACATACACTAAATACAAGCCCATGGACCGAAGCCCAAAAGTGGAAAAATAAATAAAAACCAAGGATTGTTAAAGGGACTCCACTTTAGCTGAGGAGGTTACATTTTTAATTTATCGTGCAATTGTTATAGAGGAAGGCCAAAAATAAATTAGCCTTCTCTTAAACATATAAATAAAAATTACAATATTAACCTTATAATCCTCTTTAATGTAAACCTTAAAACCTAAACCCTAATTAATGAGTATAATTTAATGTTGGTCATGAAATGAAAATGAAATAATGAACGTAATGGAGACACAAGAATTAAAGTTGTGTGGGCGATCATAAGACATTGGATCAGGTAAGTAAACATAATATCATATTGGAATTTGACGGTTTAATTTAAAATAAATGAATAAACGATTTTTTTATCGAATATGTATTATAATGGTCAGAAAATTGTATTCATTCGATAGGAAAACAACGTTGATCGTAATTTTAATCGGTAGATTAACATCGTGTTTTGTAGCCGATTGATGAAGTGTGTATAGTCGTTGTTAAACGACAATACAAGGTCGAGTTAGGTAAGGAAAAAATGGTAATCTATAACCGATAATGAAGTGTGCACTGTAAATGTTAAACGGTCGTTAGTTGTCAGTTTTTTAGTTTGAAAAACGATTCTGTATGACCGTTTTATATGGGCGTGATTTCCTTTAGATCGAACTACGTAGAATTTCAAAGTTTAGGGTTATCAAAACATGTGATGGTAGTTTAGTTTTTTTTTTTTTTTTTTTTTTTTGAAACGCAAACCCACCCTTAATAAACAACAATTGAAGAGTGTTATGTAACGACGGTCGGAACAAAGCCACCTTCCTTGCATGCATATGAGCTGGCACGCAACTCTCATATAACAAAAGGAATTCCTGATGTTACATGCCTACCAACTCATATTTGTACACAATTCCTTCAATATATTCCGTGATGTGAGACTATTATATCTAAACCACCATTCCTCCTTAAGAACATGCGAGGCAATCCTAACAGTCTCCCCCTTGACTCGCATCCTACGGGTATCTTTTGAGAGCACTGCCTTGTCTGCATGGCCCAGTCCAAACTTTCGGCTCTGATACATGGAAGTCATTGTGGTATTGCAAGCAATTTTGAATTTATTGCTGAGAGGTGCATTTCATGTGGGAGATGCATCATTTATAAGTGGTAGATTTGTTTTGAGATTGGAGTTTATTGAACAGATTTCATATCAAGGTAGAGTGTTGTGATTTGTAATATTCAATCATAGGTGGAGAAAATGGTATGTCAAATCAGATTAAATGGAAGGAAATTTTTTCTAAGAGGGAGAAAGGGTAGATATTGTTTTCCCTAATTAATGGGATTTTGATAGATATTATTTTCCCTTATTAGGTGGCATAATTGGTAAAATTTGTTTTGAGCAAGCTTTAAGGAGTGTTTATTTCTGAGATATTTTAGGGCCCAATTAGGCTTTAGACCTAGCCTTTCTATTTGCCTATATAAACATCTCATTAAGGAGAGAATTACTTGTTTTGAAGAAAAAAAATCTTTTTTTTTTTTGGATTGAGATAAATTCTCAATTATTTCTAGGTTTTCATTGTAATAATTTGGTGAATTAGTAAAGGTTTGTTTAGTGGAATTTGTTTGTTATTGTTATATTCTTTCCTCTTTCAAAATCTAATTGTGTAGTGATCTTGCGGAAATCCTAACAAGGAGTCCCATTGAAAATGTTCATCTTTAACCAAAAGTGGAGTTACTGTAACAATTCCCTAAATACCTAGTTCGGCCGATTGTAGTATTTTATTTGTTATAATTTTAAGGTATTCAATATCTATGAAATGATGAAGTAAACCATAAATTCCAATATACAATGGAAGTACTTAAAGTCCTTCCTTTGAGAAATGATGATGAAAATCTCCAGGAGCAACATAAATTTTGCTTTTTCCTTGTTGTAGCAAATATGAGTTTGTTGACCTCATTTTAACTCAGGTTGACGTGACACCACTAACGGTGTTAGTGGTGTGGTGTTGTGATTTACCGTGATTAAATCACAGTCGCATACCACTAGCACAGTTTGTGGTGTCATGTTGACCTCAGTTTAAATGAGGTCAACAAACTAGTTCTCTGTTATAGCTATTTGGGGGAATTCTTATATTACCATAACGGTAATATAAAATCTGGTTTGAACAAAATAAATGATCATCATTGCATGAACCTTCCTTGAGGGTTCTGATATTACATCAATCTGATGGTGATGTTCCATTTGTTACAGGTATCATCTTTGACTACTATGTATGGCCCTTGATCGTTACATTGCTTAAGTTTTTGAGCCATTCGATAGGTTTTTAATTCTTATTTCATTATCAAATGCAATCTCTTTTTTTACATTATTACAATTGTAGTTTTAGTGGGTCATTTCATATATTTAATCATTATCAAAATCAATCATTTTATGTGTATATTATGCGTATGCCATGAGATCGTGGACTCTTCAGATTACTTCAAGGTCAAGTGAAAAGTGGAGATATCACTTGTAACCTTCCTCATTCCTTCCTCTCAGCACGTGTTCAAAATATGTGATAAAAAATATATACACATCACAATCTGGGCTTCTAAATATCCAACAAGACTAAGACTGTTTCATTTAAGTAATCTCATCCGATTTCAAACAAGTACGTAAGTATAAGACCGTCAGAAGACTGGGTTTTTTTAAAGCTTTATTTCATACATATGACTTAATAGTTAATACTGTTCAGACTTTGAATCGTTTCACTATATTTTTTGGTAAAAAATATACGAGAAAAACGGTGGTCCTACCGTTGAGGTTGATATAGATCTTTGCATGGTAATAAAGTTTTGAATAAAACTGCTACTCTGTTCATGAGTGCGAATACGTTAACACTTTTTAAGAAAAATAAACATAACTCTCTGTCATTATTGGTAGAAATTAGGAAGGCCATATCAAGTAATCAGGAGAAAGTGTTATGTTCACATCTTCAAAAAAGATGTGAATAAACTCGTAGTGCTCTGTTTACTAAACATATGAGCAAATTGAGTATCAATATTGAAATTTGGACACTGAAAGTCAATGTGATAATTCATAAGGCTTGGGTGAACTCAAAAACTGTAAGTTATAACCCTACGAAAAGTAGTGATAAATATGAAGCTTCTACGAAAAGGCAAAATAAATATGAAGCTGGAAATAAAATAAGGAAGATTGGTAGAAAGCAGTGATAGATTAAAACAAAAGGTCTTTCACTCTCATATTACTGCTATATTGCTGACACGATGACATAATTCTCCATTTCATAAGTGCGTATATAACCACCTTCTTTGCTTTACCCCCATCATGGCGGCTGTCAATAATTATACTCATATAAACATGGATGATATCTTCTTCCATGCTCATGACTCTCCATTGGATATATCAGACTACAACATATCTGATGAAGCTCCTTTGATCGAATGCCCACCAGTATTACCCACTTCTTCTCATGCTAACCAAGTATTATTTTCTCCTGTTCCAAGATCGTTTCCTTATCATAACAGTAGCAGGTAAATAGCATAAATTTATGGAACACACTATAAATATAACGTTTATATGCATGTTGTAGTAATGTTTAGTTGGAAAAATATTGTAGGCATAGCAGGGAGCGGCCAGTGCGACAAACCGAGGATAAGAGGATTGCATTCAGGACAAAATCTGAGATTGATGTTATGGATGATGGATTCAAGTGGAGGAAGTATGGCAAGAAATCAGTGAAGAACAGTCCGAATCCAAGGTAACACAAGTATATATATATATATATATATATATATATATATATATATATATATATATATATATATATATATATATATATATATATATACACTTTTAGTTCTTTTTCTCTTTGTCATTATTATTATAAAAAACACTGCTAACATATGACTGGGTGTAAAAAAAACATACAGGAACTATTATAGGTGTTCAACTGAAGGGTGCAGAGTGAAGAAGAGAGTGGAGAGGGACTCTAATGAACCAAGCTACGTGATCACAACATATGATGGAGTTCATAACCATAGTAGCCCAGATGTTGTCTATTATGCAACTCAAGATAGCGAGTCTGGTAGATTTGTTGTTTCTGGGTGCCATCATCCATGTACTAACTCATAATCAGTAATGACCATGTGTTTCTTATAGTATCAAATAGTTAAGCGCAGCCAAGAATTTATTTGATTTAATTTCAACCATGTTATATTGTTGTTTCACTATTGAAAGCCAATTGATAATCCAGTGCCTTCAGCAGGATTTTTTAGTTGGAAAAGTGTAATTTAGTTTGTAGTGAAGACAAGTAAATCTTATATTGAATTTTATAGTTTGGCCAAGTTTTTTTTCTTTTTCCGAAAATGGATACTTATATATATACAAAATTACATGGTATGAGTCATACTATCTTGACAAAGAGATTCGATCGACATAATTGAATTCATGACATTTTGCATTTTATTCTTATATGTTCTAACCAGCTGAGATAAGGATGCATGTTTAGTTTGATGAAGTTGTGATTTGTTTAGACTTCACTAAAGAGCTGCAAGTTAGTTGCTGTCATATTTTTGATCTCTTTTTGACAAAAGCAATTAATGTCTATAACATTACACAATTCCTGTTATTTTCTCTTTTTAATATGCATGTTTTCAGTTACATGCTTATAAGTACGAGCATATCCAACAATGTACAGTATGTAATAGTATAGTAATGTAATCAGCAAAGTTCCCTAAACAGTAAGGTAATCAAACACCTGTGACAGTCTAAAAAGTAATATTTCTATTTTTGTTAATATTTTCGGTTTTCCTAATTCTGGTTATACATAATTAAACAATACATGGAAATAACACTGCTCAGATTAAATGATCCATAAAACATTATTCCATAAAATCATAATTACAGTGCTTTCAATCAGAGTTACTTCCTGCATTCTTCAGTTTATTCCTCTGTTTCAATCGTCATTTTCGTCTTCATCCAAGTCTGCAAGCATATTTCATTGCTTATATTCTCTTTTGGTGCAAATGTCTAATTAGTTGCTCTTCATTCAAATCTCGTTTACCCATGAACATTATCTGATCGGCTTCACGTCCACTTCTTCTTTTCTCATCACATAAGATATTCGTTATTATCATTCTCTTTTTCAATTGTGTTGTTGGTTGAATTCATCGCCGATTCTTCTTATCTTTGAAAATGCAAAACTCCGAGGTCCGATATGATGATTGATATCCTAAAACAGCATTTGCCCTCTTACTACAGTGCAAGTGTATAGAGCAAATTTGTTCGAAGATACAACGGAGCAAATATTGGATATCTTTAATCGATGTGTTTGCACAGACACGACGATTCACTGTCCGGATATATTTGGCTGCAGTGACAAGAGATTGAAATTCTAGCCTGCAGGAACCAAAACTCATTTTTATTTATTTTTAAGAAAATGGCAGAGAAGGAAGAAGATGTACAAAAGAAATTCGTGTGTTTTAAAACTGGAATGTGGTCCAGTTTTTATAGCAGTGAGGAGACACGGCCGTGTCCGTTCAAAAGAACGGTCGATTCTATTCGAACAGCAATGTCCATTTGTATTCAAACGGGCGCATCCTGTCGTTATTAGTCGACTGGTCTGAATACCACCAGTCGACTGGTCTGAATTCAACTAGGCAGCTAGTAACGGTTATTTTCTGCCGTTCTTTCAAATATATTTGCAAGGTATCATTTTTGTTTAAAATTTAAATTTCTGGACTGAAAAGCCTTATAGCATCGTGGTCCAAAAATATATGTTTAAGGCTCCAACACTCTTCTGAGAAGGCTATTGATATACTTGCCACCTCTATTTATTTTCCAAAATGTGGGAGAACTGCTTTTCCTTTTCCCTTCTCTTCTTTATTTTAAATTTTCTTTAACAACCCTCCACCAAATTTTAAATAAATTCCTCTTGTCGTTTATTTACAGGAAAATTTGTGCATAAGTATAGATGTCTTATGGACTTGAATCTACACGTAGTGAAAACTCATCAAAGTATATCAGGATAAAGTGGTTGACTAAGCATTAAACCATCGATCCTTTATGATCTACTGGATGTGATTATCACACACTTATTTTCATATTATCCAGATATATGTATGCTTGACCCGTGGAATGGTCTTGGGTTAGTATCTTCTTTCATGAAATGTCCTTAGAGATCAAGCCAAAGTCTGACAGAAGGCGGCACCACCTTTGTTGCATTCATATAGGTAGGTTTATCAGAAGTCCCTTATAACACACACCTCAATAGTATATTTGTTATAAACCTATTAAATTATAAGCAGAACATCATCTCTTTGTCATTATAAGTACCAAGCATTTTTCTTTGGAATGTATGGTAATACTTAGTTTTTTAGACTAAATATTATAGTGCTTCCAACCGCAAACATATGAAGCACTTTTGCTCTTTGAACTCAAGATAATAATTTTCTTTGTTTTGTTAAGTTGAGTTTCCTTCATTGGCGATTGTATTGTAAAGGCTATAAACTCATTCATTGTGATGTTTTTATCACTAAGTTCCTTGCAAGTCTTTTAGTAAATGTATTTGGCAAATTCTAGCTATATCTCACAAAATCTATGATAATTACTCATTCGGTGAGCATTTGCCTAACCAAACTGTGCCTTAGACCAATATGTCCAGATTTACCATTATAAACTTGGTTGTAAGCTTGTGATAATGTTGATTGACTATCACAATGCACGGATATTGGTGGCAGAGGCTTTGACCACACAAGATTTCTAATAATAAATTCCTTAACCATTCCGCTTCTTTACTACTAGAACCCAGTGCTATGAACTCAGCAGCCATTGTTGAATCAACAATACATGTTTGTTTCCTTGAGGCTCAGGATATTGCTCCCCCACCAAGAGTGAATATCAATCCACTAGTTGATTTACTATCTTCACTTCCAGTGTTCCAACTAACATCTGTGTGTCCTTCTATTACACTCCGATAACCGTTGTAATGTATACCATAATTTATACTACCTTTTATATACTTTAAAATTCTATGTATTGCATTCCAATGGATATGACTAGGGCTACTAGTTTATCTACTTATTTTGCCAACAGTATAGGCAATATATGGTCGTGTACATGTCATTGCATACATCAAACTCCAAATATCTCTAACATATTCCAATTGCTCTATAGCTCATCCAGTATTAGTGTATAACTGCATATTTGGATCAAACGGAGTAGACATAGTTTTACAATCGAATAGATTGAACTTTTTCAAAATTTTCTCAATGTAATGAGACCGGCTAATTGATAACCGATCTTTTGTTTTCATGATTTTTATTCCAAGATTCATTTCAGTTACTCCCATATTTTTCATGTCAAAGCATGAAGATAGATATCTTTTTGTGTTTTCAACTTGAAGTATCTGTTCCAAATATATACATATCATCCACGTAAAGGCATAAAATTACACCTTTACCTGAATGAAACTTGCTATAGACACATTTGTCAGATTCAAAAATCCTAAAACCATTAGATATAATAGTTTTATCAAACTTTTCATGTCATTGTTTTGGTGCTTGTTTAAGACCATAAAGTGATTTGACAAGTTTATATACTTTATGCTCTTGTCCAGGCATTACAAAACCTTCTGATTGAGACATATATATCTCTTCATCAAGTTCTCCTTTTAGAAATGCAGTCTTTATTTCCATTTGATGAATTTCAAAATTATAGATAGAAGCTAATGCAATATGGCATATGTATCAAAATAATATATTCCTTCTTACTGTGTGAATCCTTTGGCAACTAATTTTACTTTAAAATTTTTGATTATACCATATGTTTTAAACTTTTTTTTAAATATCCTTTTACATCCTATTGGTTTAGAGCCAAGAGGTAAATCTTCTAGTTCCCATGTTTTATTTCCCATAATAGAATTTCATCATTTTTGGCTTCTTTCCAAAATGATGAATCTTGAGATTTAATTGCTTCATTATATGTTAAAGGATCAGATTTTATGTTTGTAGATATCATTAATTGATGATCTACATTGTTTCTAGAACCTTCAACCAAATATACAACAAAATCTGGCCCAAAAGATTTCTCTATCCTTCTTCGTTTACTTCTCCTAAGAGAATCACCATTTTAATCGATATTTTCATCAGTGTTTTATACAGGTTCAATAGTTTTTTCATTAAACTCCACCATTTCACCAATAGGTTTAATAACCTCCACCGTTCCATTAATAGGTGTGTTGACCTCTACCGTTTCATGAGTCGATTTATTTTGAATAGATATAAATCTATTCTCATAAAACATTGCGTCCCTTGATTCTATATCTGTATTTACCTCAATAGAGCTATTAGGTTATGTTACTAGAAACCTATATCCTTTGCTATGTTGAGCATATCCTAAGAATATGCACTCGATAGCCTTTTGTCCCAATTTCCTAATTTTTGGTTCAGGTAATAGGACAATTGCTCTACAACCCCAGACTCGATAAAATCTAGATTTGGTTTATGTTTCTTCCAAAGGTCATAAGGAGTAACTTTACTTTTCTTATGAGGTATTCTATTCATAATATAACATGCAGTAAGTAAAGCTTTACCCTAGAAACTAGTATTAAGCCTAGAATTACAGAACATTGCATTTACCATTTTGGTAAGGGTTCTGTTTTTTCTTTTAGCCACTCCATTTTGTTGTGGAGTATAAGTGTTAGACCAAAATTTGTACTAACACACAAATGCAGTGCGAAGTCCTCACAATCACAGATAACAAAGTGCAGAAAACAGTAAATAGCAGGAGACACGCGAAGTTTTTATAGTGGTTCGTCTCAAACCAAGCCTACGTCCACTTTATCTCTTCTTAAATCCTAAGAAGTTACAAGTACAATTCACTCGTATTTATACACAAAGTCCTCGTGTTTACAATTAAAAGAAGTGAGAAAAGTGAAGATTATACATCAAATCCTCGTGTTGTAATATGGAATTCGGCTTGTATGTTGTGCAATAGCCATGCGAGGAACAATAGTGGAAGCCGTTAGGAGGTAGTGCCAAAAGATCCTTTCATTTGCCTTCAAATGGTGTATTTATAGAGGTGGAGAGGCTCCGGGTCGGATGCCACGTGTCACACCCAGAGAAGATCTTGAAAAGTCATGGAGAATGCTTTCAAAATCATGCTATACCAAATGGAAGTCGATCCATGCAATTAGGAGACGGATACTCCTTAAGAATGCTCAAAACTAACATGTAGTAGCAGGTCTAGGCAGGTCGGAACGGGTCCTCCATCTCCACTCGAACCGAACCAGTGCTTCACCAAAACCATCTAGTGCCAAGCCAATTCAGGCGGGTCGGGTCGGTCTAGCTCGATCCGAGACGAAGGAGTCTGCATGCCAGAAGTCCAAGTGCTGAGTTGCTTTGCTGGGAGCGGGGTCTAATTGGGTCCGATCCGATTCGGGGTTTTGCCCATGCCAAATTCCAAGTTTTTAAGCTATTCCAATTATGTGCGCGTTCACGGAAACAGGCGTAACTTTCAAACCGTAAGTCCGTTTTGTCCAAACGAAAGTTGCACCTGAAGCTAATTCAGAGGGATACAAGAGTTACTGGGCAAGGCCCTGTAATTAATATTTTCGGGCCCAAAAGAAATCATCTTATAGGAGTTTCGGGCCATTTTGGGTTTGCGTTGCGACTTCAACCAAATCGTTTTACGTCTTCTAACGATCCTCTCAATGCTTGAGCGCGCTGTTAACCAGAAATCTCATATAAGACAGCTTAGACCAAAAAGTGTGTCAACAATAAGCAATAGATGTTTCATATATAATTCCTACTTATTCACAATATTCAGGAAATTGATACTCGTCTCCCCTATCAGATCTAAGTGTTTTTATTTTAGCATCACATTGGTTTTCTACTTCAATTTTATAAGTAATAAATGAATTTAACACTTAGCATGCATAAGATAAATGTAACAATATTTAGAGTAATCATCTATAAATGTGACAAAATATCTCTTTTCTCCTCTAGTAGGAGTACTATGTATATCACATACATCATTATGAATAAGTTGTAAGAATTTCGTTGCACTTTCTTCTTTATAAGGAAATGGTTTTCTAGTGATCTTAGTTAATAAACGTATCCTACACTTATCTAGCATACCATTTTGATGTTTCGAATTAGATTCAAAGATATCATATTAAGCATGAGTTTATGATTAACATGTCCTAATCTATTGTGCCATAATGAAAATGAATCAACAATATAAGCAGAATTCATATTTTTATTAATATCAACATTCAGTTTAAACATACCATCACACATGTACACTTTTCCCATAAACACACCGCTTTTGGTCAATACATATTTATCTGACTCAAAAACTTGTTTAAAACCAAACTTATTAAAAAGACTTCCTGAAGCAAGGTTCCTTCTAATTTCAGGTACATAATATACATAATTTAAAGTTAGAACTTTTCTGAATGTGAATTCTAAATTCACAATCCCCTTCCCTTTGATCTCTGCCTTTGCTGAATTTCCCATATAAAGGCAATCTTCTCCTTCAGCCGACTCTAGTTTCTTGAATTGATTCTTGTCAATGCAGACACGCTTAGTAGTGCCAAAATCGATCCGCCAAGAATTGCCTTGTTCAATCATATTCACTTCTGATCTGACTACTACAAACTTTTCTTTCTCAGATTGCTACTTCTTTTCCAGAAGCGACAATCCCTTTTGAAATGTCCCGGGTTTACTACAAAAGTAGCAATCATTTTTTCTTTTCTTGTTTTGGGAATTTCTGTTGTTATGCTCTTTCCTCTTTTTAGAAGAGCTATTCGAAACATTGTTTGCTTGTTTTTCTTCCACTACATGGACCTTTGATGTATCAACAACTGTTTCATCTTGAACATTTTTTTGCCTCAGTTGTTGTTCAACCTGCAAGTACTGTGCAAGACTGTCTAGATTCATATCCTCCTTCTTATGTTTTAGTAGTTTCCTTTGATCTTTCCAAGAAGAGGGTGATTTGTCTATTATCGATGAGACCTTAATCTCCTCATCCATATTTAAATTATGCTGACTGAATTGGTTAAGTATATGCATGATATCATTGAATTGCTCTACAACTGAACGATCATCAGTCATTTTGTAATTAAAAATTTTGGTGGCTAGAAATTTCTTATTAGTTGTGTCCTCAATAAGATACTTTGCTTCTAATGAATCTCAGATGTCTTTTGTAGTGGGCTTGTTGTAGTACCTTTCGAAGAGAGCATCAGTCATTGCGTTGCAGATATAGCCCTTGCAAATATAATCACCTTGTTCTCATTTCATCCTATCCCGTGTTTGCGCAATAGTTTCATCTTCTATCTCCTATGGCTTTAGCGTAGCTAGAACATAGACAACTTTCATTACAACCAACAAAAAATGCATCTTCTTCTGCCATTGTAGAAAGTTAACACTATCAAACCTCTCCAGTTTTGTAAAATCAGCAGCGAATTCCTTAAGACTGTGAGGAGCCTTTGCACGAATACTGTTTTAGATTGTTGTTGGTTGAATTTGTCGTTTGTTTCTCTTATCTCCGAAAATACAAAATGATATACACGTAAATGTGTATATTTTATCCGCTTATTTATCTTATTTTATCTTTTAAATAATTGATATTGTGCATTTATAGTTTTGTTTACAGATTATTTTTGATGAATGGATTAATGCACTTAATTGTTGAAAAGCTTGAAGAATTTATGCAAGAAGAGTGTTGAATTTTAGAGCTGGATTAAATCTTGAAGACCTGAAGAAAAGTTGCTATTCAATCGCCTTCTGCTGCATATTTTAAAGACAAGATTCAATGTTTTTCCATAATGATCACTTGGAGTTATTATTCATTCTCAAGGCAATTGGAGTTGAAGCCCGCAACCTATTTTCCATGACATCTGCATGCATTCACATTGGTCTAGTTGCTAATTAGGCTAAGTTATTTGTCCCATATCATGTAATTTCACTACAACAAAAACACCATATTACAACTATAATTTTACAACGGTGGTAAAAGCACCGTTGTAATAAATGTTTTTTACAACTTTTTTCCAGAAAAAGTTGTAATAAACTTATTTTTAACAACTGTGTTATTTTGACAGTTGTAATAAAAGCCTATCACAACCTTTGTTTTTTGACTGTTGTAATATATGACTATATTTAATATAATTAACAACTAATAATTAATATTTAATACATTTATATTGATTATTTATAATTAATAACTAATAATTACTATTATTAATCAATTAGGAAGTAATAATCAATAATCAATCTGTAATATTCAATACTTAGCAATTAAGAAGAATATTTAAAAAAATAGTTAATATACATAATTACTATTAAATAGTTAATAATTAAAATATAATAATTAATGCTAATCATGAATAATCAATGATTACTATTAATAATTAAGAAGTAGAGATTAATAATTAAGAAGAAGAGATTAATAATTAAGATTATATTTAATAATTAATTTATAATAACGAACGATTAATAAGAAATTTTTAATAATTGTTCCATGGTTTAAATTGTGGAAAAATATACATGTCGATTTGTATATTATTTGTGTGTTTAATTTATAAGTAAAGATTCATGTTTATTGTTGGGTTAAATATAGCATGAAAATTAGTTAAAGTGTTGTGGGAAAATGGGCTCAACTATCATAACAGGCTAATACAAAAGCTAGGGGTAAAATTGGAATTAGCAAGGAATTAAAAACCCTAGTCGTATGGAATTAACCCAATAAAAAATAGAGAGGCCGTCGTTTCCAGATTCATGTTCTCCTCGTTCAAAATAAAAAGAAACAAAATAATCGTATGCTCGCTTTCGTTGTCGCTCACCTCCATTAAAGAGGTATCGATAATCGTTGTACATGTATCGGCTTTTTTCTGATTATGGTTGATAATTTTTCTAGTTAAGTTGTAAGTGGGTTTTACTTGCGGTTGTGCTGACTGTCTGGATTTTTCCCCAAATTGAAAAACCTTAATGCCTAAGTAATCGGCGCTGCAACCTTCGTCATAGCCTCTTCCTCTAACTTCAGTGCCGATCCAAGACCAAGGTGAAGAAGGCATTGGCCTGGGATATCAGTCTCAGAAGGGGAAATAGAGGGCAAAGAACGAAGTTTGCTCTCAATTGTAATTCTCGACTACGCAGGAGCACGACCTTCTCCTTTGCCGCTCTACGCCACATCCACTCCTATGGCCTGCTTCTCTCGTGTGCGGCCCAGCGGCGATGCTCCAATTGCAAATCTGACCAGAGTCTTTAGTCCAGCTGCTGCCTAGAATGTATGATTTTATTTAATATTTAAACATAACTATGATGTCTGCTATTTTTCCTACTAACTTATTTATTAAACGAACTGCAAATCTTCTCATTGAATATTGTTGTTGAACTATCAATCTTTGGACTGCAATTGATTTAGTATTGATGAAAATCTACTGTACTCAAGAATATTTTCACTGAAACTGAATATGATGAAGTTATAGTTGAAACTAAATAAATAATGAACTGTAGAATTGAATTAGATAGAATTGAGTTGATTACATGAACAACATTAATTTCAATTTTACAATTGCTATATAACACTAATATCTACTCTATAAATACATTATATTATTTGCTTTATAACTGCATATGTATGTGTGTTATATATATGTGTGTTCCTGAAGCATCAGATAAGGATTTCTCACTTTGTGTTATTATGAAGGGCACGAAAATGATTGATAGGTTGTAACAGAGTGAACAAATACATATAAGAGCATGTATAATATGCTTAACTTAATATAATGTAGATTCAAATTGGTCAAGGACCCAAGCTTCAGATGAGCTTCTAACAATGACTTAGCATAACATTATTATGAATCTATTTGATATATTACAGTACATAGTTTTTTAGTATTAGATTATTAACATGAATACACAGTAAGTTCAAAGTTGTAGAATTCGGTCACACATTTTTTTATGTCTGAATTATAGTGTTGATTATTCAAATTCTTTGGGTACTTCAGTCTCAGGCCTAGTTCACTGTATTTTCCTCCTTTTTTGTTGTTATAATTGATTAAATTAATGATCTTGGTTTGTGCAGTACATTAACGTTCTTATCAACTAATGATGGTTAGATGTTTGGGCAACAGCCTACCAACAGTTCACAACTAATAACTTGCTGAATCCTCTTGATAAATAATTTTTGTCTTTGTTTTTTGATTTTTTATCCTTTTTAGCAGGACTTACACATCTATTTGTGACTTTGAACAAATTGTGCACAATGATTGATGCAACTTCTAATACATTATTTTGGCTCCTCTTTATCTTGTATGCATTGTGGAATCATTTTCTGTAGTTGTGTTCACCTTTCGTGTGGTCATCGTCTGAAGCTACTGCAGGTACATGTACTCTTACTTTTATTATGTTTAGCTACAAGCTTTTTTAGACATGATTATCTAAAAAATTAACAAACTATGGCTGTAATGAGCTTATAATTCACATTGAGTAAAGAATCAAAAACAGGCTGCATGAAGATAGCACGAATTCGGAAAATGTTGAATATATAATCATTATTCAGAAAAATCAAAAATCAAATTGCAGTAACAATTAAGGTACTTATTTTGTATGTGCATTAGCTGTTACTTCTATTTGATTGAACCCATAGGTTGAAATTTCTTTTATTCTTTGTTTTTTAATTTTAAATTTATTGAAAGGGTAATGTATTTTTGATAAATAATCATTGATGATATCTGATAATAAAACTTCTGTTGAAAGATGCAAATGTTTGTGATTTGTAATATGGTTTGATACTTGTAGGCATGAATTGTTACAACTGAACAAATAGATATGAACCTGTCGTTGGAAAAATAAATTACCTTTTGATGAAGTAGTATGCATGATCTTATGTTTGGGTAGAAAATTTTGTCAATTTGTATTTTAAAATGGCTCATTCTTGTTTGATATTCAATTCAAACATTTTATGTATTCTTCACTTCAATGCCCCAGTCCACGACTTTTTCTATTATACTGGACTTCAATGTCCTAGTCCAGGACTTTAATATCCCATTTTATGTATTCAGTTCGAACATTTTATCATCTAAAACATTAGTATACTATTTGTACTCTCAGCCATGTCAACATCAGAGAGTTTGTGCTAAGATATTTTGATTTCGTATGAGGTTAGTTTTATTATAGGCGTGCTTGGTAACTAAGTGACAGTTCCATTCCGCTTCAAGTTCACAAATATTAGTTGAAGTAAGAAAAATTATATTCTCACAAATTTTTTTTTTTTTTTTTTTTTTTGCAAGGCATTATATTCTCACATTTGACCATGGGCACAAGTAGGTTTTCATGGTGCAGTAACTCAGTTATACCTATAAATACTCGTCGCTTGCAGCTATGATTGATGACAGTGAGCTATTCAAGTGCATATTAGCACAGTGTGCCATGGTAATAATAAGAGAGTTTTCTGCCTTTGACATGGATTTTTTTTTTTTTTTTTTTGCTCTTCCAGCTCTTTCTAATCCTACATCTAGCAATAAATATGCAGGCTTGAAATTTTCTTCGTTGCTCAAAGAATTTGGAATACTCAAGAATGCATTTGGGACTGTATCATGTATGCTTTGATGTGTACCCTTTCTTATATACGCTGCAGTACGAGACATCACAAGTCAATAAAAAAGCCCACATCCCTGTAAGACCAATCAAAAATAGGATTCGCTTTCATGAAAAGTCAAAGTGATTTTAGTTACATTGATGTATTAATGGCAAGTATTTATGTACTTGAGCTATGTGTATAATTTATAAATTTAATGTATTATGTAAAAAAATGATGAGTTTGAAAAAATTAATATATTGTTTTGGTTCATGTTTTAAGTTTGTTTGATATCTTCCAGTTTTGTAGATAATATATTCTGAAATGAATTCTTTTATTAGTAATATGTATATAATTTGTGGATGTATTACAAATGCAAGATAATAGTTGTAATAAAATATATCACAACGGTTATAAACAGTTGTAAAAATTATAATAACAACGGTGCATAACAGTTGTAACAAAGTTTATTACAACGGTGAAAAAAAGTTGTAAAATATACATATTACAACGGAGCAAAAAAGTTGTAAAAGATTTTAGTCTATTACAACTTCTTAATACACGACGGTTATCCCACCGTTGTAAAATGTATATTACAACGGTTTTCCACCGTTGTAATAGGGTCATTTTGTTGTAGTGTTTGCAAGGCTTCTCATTCATGCGTTGCACGCGTTCACATTGAGCTATTTGATTTATGTGCTATTTTGGAAAAGGGGTTTTGTCCCACATTGTGGAATTTGCCAAGTAGTCTTTGTCATATCAGCTATAAATACATTGTATCTCATTCATTGTAAAACACACTTAGTTTTATTCTGTAATTCTCTTCTTGGAATAAAACTCTTCTTTTCCCTTTCTCTCAGTTGTTATTTTATTTTATTTATATTCATGTTATTTAGTTTCTGTTTCTCTTCTTCATTAGCTATGTCTAGCTAATCCCCTTTGATTAGGGGGTGATGACGCTAATAGATAGCCAGTAGATGAGGACTTTATACATGTAGATCTGGATCTAAATCAAGGGTTAGATCTGAACCTTCATATTCTGTGTCGTTTAAGAGCTATGCTCCTTCACAGGGTATATTCGTGTTTGATCTAACAATTATCAGATTTAGATCTAATTTTAGGGTTTTAGAAATTAATTAGTGAATCTGTCCTGATAGTCTATGGTTGTTTAAGAGCTCAGCTCCTGCATAGGCTATGCTTGTAGTTATTTACTTATTTGTTTCTAAGAACCTAATTATCGTTGATTCATGTGTGTGACAGAAACATGAATTAGATCTATATTTATTTGTTGGCTATTGATGAGTATGAATCCATTCTATGTCATTATCCCCTAATTTCTTTCTCTTATTATATAAATCTCTCTTTTTATTTAATTGCTGTTATTTTTCTGTGTTTTTCAATCAATCAAAATCCTGAAATAACTTGATTGGATTTATTAATTAAAATATTTTTGGTCCTAGAGTTCGACACCCTCTACAACAATCCTTGTTGTTTAGGAAAGCCGAACGTATTTTATGGTTGTTTACAATTGTAAAATTTGTTCGCAAACACAAAACTTCGAGGCACGATGTGATGATCGCTGTCCTAAAACAATATTTGTCCTCTTATTACAATGCAAGAATATAGGCACAAATCTGTTTGAAGATACAACAGAATATATTAAATATTTTTAATCGACGTGTTTGCACATACACAACGATTTACTATTTGGATATATTTGGCTGTAGTAACAAGAGATTGAAGTTCTAGCCTGCAGGAACCAGAACTCATTTTATGTATTTTTAAGAAAGAGGATTTTCTTTTAAAGGACAAAATGCAAAAAAAAATGGTCAAAAGTATAGAAAGTTTCAAAATTAGGGGCAAGGACACATTTACACTAAAGGTGGAATTCAGGGGGCTCACTATCCTTTTACCATTAACACTAACATTTGTCCTTCTCACTAAATTCTAAACTTCCCATACTTTTCACTAAAAAAATTATTAAGTTTGACATTCTCCTTATTTTCCACTTTAAGAAAATGGCTGAGGAAGAAGGAAGATGATGTAGAAAAGAAATTCACATGTTTTAAAACTGAAGTGCAGTCCAGTTTTTATAGCAATGAGGAGACACGGCCGCGTCCGCTTAAAAGAACGGTTTCTTCTATTCAAACGATAGTGTCCGTTTGAATTTAAACGGACACATCCTATCGTTACCAGTCAACTGGTCTGAATTCTATTTTCTGCCGCTGTTTAAAATTTAAATTTCTGGACTGAAAAGGCTTATTGCATCGTAGTTGAAAAATATGTGTTTGACCCAATTCCATATTGACCGGCTTGCGCGTGTTGTTTAAACATGGATGGTCTTACAACTTACAACAATGCAAAGATGTGGAAGACTCAAGGCTCCAACACTCTTGTAAGAAGGCTATTCATATACTTGCTACCTCTATTTGTTTTCAAGATGTGGGACAAATGTTTTTCCTTCTTCCCTTCCGTTTTTTATTTTAAATTTCCTCTAATAATTTGTTTGACACAAGCGTAGAACTCTAGAGCATTATGCCCGGTTTGATTTATTATTTTTTGTTTTGGAATTTCATCCAAACAAACATGGACGCTATCCATTAAGTGCTGTTTCACTTTCCGGATCTTGTGCATCGTAGTGCTGTTACTAAACATTTGCGTTCTTGTCCTTTTTGGGCCTTTTTTCAGGAATTTTTTGATCAAAATTTGTGTTGATAATAATACTTAGTAGCCTAATGATACCTATTCTAATGGCTGTGAATCAGCTGGTCAAATCACTGTGAATTACCTATTCTAAAGGGTTGCAGTTGAGCTTCCTTTGTACTATAAATAGCACTATACTTTATAATGATAGTATGAAATAAAATATCATTCGTAGCTCTGTCATGGTATCAGAGCTCCACTTGTTGAACAAGTCTCATTAGATTATATTTTCTGTTTTCTCTTTGTAAACATCATCATGGCTCAAAACAATCCCTCTGTTATTTTAAATCCACCAGATCAAATAATAGCTATCAATGCTGCAACCCAGCTTCCTTTGAAACTTACCAAGATCAATTATCCATCATGGCGTGTGCAGTTCCAGTCTCTAATTTTTGGTTATGATTTAGTTGGCTACATTGATGGCACTTTCCCTTGTCCTCCTTCAACCACAAAATCATCAGACATTATCACCTCTGCCCCAAATCCAGCCTATCGACTATGGAAGAGACAAGACTGTTTAATCTTTCATGCTATGTTAGCATCAGTTTCTGATAATATCGTCCCTCTTATAACATCGGCTGGAACGGCAGCAGAAGCATGGAGTCGTTTGGAGAAAACTTATGCAAGTAAATCATACACGCGCGTGATGGGTCTTCGGGAAACTCTAGCTAACACGACAACTGAAAATATGTGTATTGCTGATTATATGCAGACCATGAAAAGCATATCAGAAACACTAGCTCTTGCTAGCTCGCCAATGAGCGATGATGAACTGATTCAAGTTGTGCTAAAAGGCTTGGGTCCTGAATACAAAAGCCTTAGTGCAGCAATTCGTGCTCGCGATACCCTCATATCTTTTGAAGAACTGCATGATAAACTATCAGACTATGAATTAATTCTCAAGAGCAATGAAACTAAGCCGGATAAGACGCCCATTATTGCTCAGTTTCATCAGAGAAACCAATACATAGGTCGACATTCCAATTTTAGCAACATTAAACAAAAAGGTAATAGACCACCTCATCAAGGAACTTTCAATAACCGTTTTCAGCAAGGAAGTGGAAGTTCTTGGAATCAAAGTCATACAAATAATCAACCATAACGAAGTCAACCCAATCACAACCAACCTCGAATCATTTATCAGCTTTGCGACAAACCTGGTCACACTGCCAAGACCTGTAGATCCCGGCCTTTACCTTCCTCTACACCCCAAGTTAATTTCATGAACACTACTCCCAACACAAGCAATGACAAATGGATTGTTGATTCAGGTGCCTCACATCATATTACATCTGATCTCCAAAATCTCTCCTTGCATTCTGAATATGAAGGAAATGATGACATTATCATTGGCAATGGTAATCAAGTTCCTATCACCCATATAAGCTCTACTACACTATCTTCCTCTGAATCTACTTTTCAATTAAATAATGTCTTGTGCTCACCAAAAATCACTAAAAATCTTATTTCAGTTTCTCAGTTTTGCAATCATAATAACACTTCCATTGAATTTTTTTCCTAGTTGCTTTGTTGTTAAGGATCTGAGCACGGGGGCATCACTTCTTCGAGGGCCGAATAAGGGACATGTTTATGAATGGCCTTCTTCCTCCAGCATTAATAAACCAGTTTATGCACATCATGCCATGAAGTCTTCTTTAAGTCGGTGGCATCATCGCATTGGTCATCCATCATCCAAAGTCCTTAAACAACTCGTGTCTGGTAATTCTCTACCTACTTATGATTCTTCTTTTAGTCATTGTAATTCATGTCTTTGTAATAAAAGCCACAGACTTCCATTTGGTGTTTCATCTATTTCATGCAATAAACCTCTTGAAGTTCTATACACTGATGTTTGGGGTCCCTCCCCAGTTGAATCTTTTGATCATTATTGGTACTATGTCGTGTTTGTCGATTATTATACAAGATATTCTTGGCTCAATCTTATGAAGAGAAAATCTGATGTTACTGGAATTTTTGAAAAATTCAAAAATGTAGTTGAAAATTTTATTGATTCCAAAATAATTACTGTTTACTCTGATGGTGGAGGAGAATATCAAAATTTAGCTTCTATTTTTGAAACTAATGGTATCCAACACCTAAAATCACCTCCTTACACACCACAGCATGTGGGCACTGCAGAGCGTCGTCATCGTCATATTGTTGAAACTGGTTTAACGCTACTTCATCACGCCTCTATGCCATTAACATATTGGTCTGTTGCATTTCAAACGACCACTTAATTAATCGCTTGCCAACCCCAGTTTTACAAAATCTATCCCCATTTCATAAATTGTTCAATAAATCTCCAAATTACCTTAAACTGCGTGTGTATGGATGTCTTTGCTATCCTTGGTTGTGTCCATATAGTACGAATAAACTGCAGCCTCGTTCTCGTCCTTGTGTGTTCATCGGTTATTCTATAGAACACAACAACTATCGATGTATTGATCCAAAATCCAATCAAGTTTTTATCTCACGTCATGTTGTCTTTATTGAAGATTCATTCCCTTTTCATGAACATTCTCAGTCCTCACTGCAGCAAGTGGATAAAGAATCTATCACTCAATGGAATTTACTTGATTCTCCACCGCATTATCATGTTCCTTCACCAGCATCAGTACCCCTAGCCAATCCATTACCACCTCCATCACCACCTCCATCACATGCTATACCTGTACCAAATACCTCCTCACCGCTACCAACTGAAACTAGCACTTCAGCTCTACCACCTTCAGCAACTAACATTCAATCTTCCCACTCTATGCAGACACGCTCTAAAAATAATATCGTAAGGCCGAACAAAAATTTTGTTTAAACACCACGGTAGATCTTGATCAAACTGAACCTACATCCTTTACTCAAGCACAGAAGTCTTCACATTGGCGTCAAGCTATGAGTGATGAATTTGATGCTCTTGTTCGTAATAATACATGGTCTCTTGTCCCCTCTCAACCTTCACAAAATATTATTGGTTGCAAGTGGATATACAAGATTAAGCGTAATCAAGATGGATCAATATCTTGATATAAAGCCCGATTAGTTGCTAAAGGATTTCATCAACGTCCTGGCATTGATTTTAAAGAAACATTTAGTCCGGTTGTGAAACCAACTACTATCCGTATCGTTCTCACCATTGCTGTCACTCAGAATTGGCATATACGACAATTAGACGTGAATAATGCATTTCTTCAAGGCTCACTAGCAGATGATGTCTATATCCAACAACCTCAAGGATTTGTTGATGCTCAACGGCCAACGCATGTTTGTAAACTTCATAAAGCCTTATATGGTCTCCGACAAGCCCCTCGCGCTTGGTTTAAGGAACTACAAAGGTTCCTCATTTGTAACGGGTTCACTAATTCTCACTCTGATGCATCTTTATTTATTTACGTTGATGGATCTCTTATAATGTATCTACTTGTCTACGTAGATGATATATTAGTCACCGGAAATTCAGCATCTCTCATTGATAGATTCAATGCTACTCTTGCTCAACGATTTTCTCTTAAAGACCTTGGATCTCTTAACTACTTTCTTGGTGTTGAAGCATTCACAACTGCCAATGGCTTATTTTTATCTCAACAAAAATACATACGTGACCTCTTACATCGTACAAAGATGCTGGACTCAAAGGAAGTGTCAAGCCCTATGATACTACAGAACATGTTCAATTAAAGGATGGCAGTACACCTGCGATTGTTACAGAATACCGTAAAACTGTCGGTGCACTTCAGTATTTGTCCATGACCCGACCCGACATATCATTTTCTGTTAACAAATTATCACAGTTTATGCATCAACCTACAATGAAACATTGGTCTGCAGTCAAAAGGGTGCTTCGCTATCTCAAAGGAACCTCTAATTATGGCATTGTCATTGATAAATCAACGCCTCTTAATTTACATGCATTTGCTGATGCCGATTGGGCTGGAGATATCGATGATCGTGCCACTACTTCAGCCTACATTGTATTCTTGGGTGCTACACCAATTAGCTGGAGCTCAAGAAAACAAAAAACAGTTGCTCGTTCGTCCACGGAAGCGGAATATAAATCTGTAGCATCAACTGCTGCTGAATTGATGTGGATTCAAAACTTATTATATGAACTTAATATTAAAACTCTCAATTATGTACCTACTATTTACTGTGACAATGTGGGTGCAACCTACCTATGTGCAAATCCAGTATTTCATTCCCGGATGAAACATATAGCTATCGACTTTCATTTCGTCCGCGATCAAGTTGCAAAAAATCAAGTTCGTGTCTCTCATATTCATACTGCAGATCAACTTGCTGATTCGTTGACTAAACCGCTTTCACGTCAATCCTTTCTTCGGCAACATTACAAGATTGGCGTTCGTTGTGGAACCCCAATCTTGCGGGGGCATGATAATAATACTTAGTAGCCTAATGATACCTATTCTAATGGCTGTGAATCAGCTGTTCAAATCACTGTGAATTACCTATTCTAAAGTGTTGCAGCTGAGCTTCCTTTGTACTATAAATAGCACTATACTTTGTAATGACAGTATGAAATAAAATATCATTCGTAGCTCTGTCAGTTTCTATGTCTGTTTTCCAGCTTTTATTTACAAGTTTGAGTTCTTTTCCAAATTTAATAATTTTCTCAATTCAAACATAATGTTGCACCTTTGTTACATTATGTACAATATTTCGTATGAAATAAAATCACATTTCTGTCAAAAAGCTATTAGGAATTATAGTGGTTCAGCAATATACCTACATCCACTGCTTGCAGTCTGTTATGTATACTGTTTGATTATACAGATATATATATGTTTCACTTAAGAAATTAGAAGGAAAAAAAAAGTTGAATCTCGAAACCAGCAGACTATCGGCATGAAAAAGCCAAAAGGATTCTCCCAAATGAAGCCCTTGAGTGGTATTTATGAGTGAAGGCTCAATCCATACTAGTATGCAGCTGAGCATGAAATGCGGAGTAGTGGAAACGGTGTAGAAGGTGGAGAAAGTGGGGTGCCACGTTATCTGGATTCAGGGATCCAGATCGGTATAACCATACCGATCTGGATCATAACAATTCGCACTTGAGCGTTGCTTCATGGTGGCGTGGACTTCGACCGTCCCGGACCATTCTGGTGAATGCTTGGTCCGATTGATCATGGCGAGCGCGAGTGGCTTCTACCCGATCCAAAGCCAAGTGTCCAAGTTAAAATCTTGTTTGAGCGATTTAGGTGTGTTGAGTCGCGTTCAGATATAAGTGCCAATTCCAATGTAAAGCTAGCTGATCTGGTGCCATAGGCCATGGCCGATCCGATTTGTAGCGCTTCGTATCAATGCGGAGTGAGGAGTATAAGTCGATCCAATCCTTCAACTGACATACCAATCCAAGCTGGTGAAATTGCCCGATCCGGATCATTGAATGCTATATGTCGGTCCGGACCCAATGACTGCTGTAAGGTGTTGACTGATCCGGATCTCTCTAGTCTGGTTTCTGATCATTTTGTCATGCTATTTTTTCGCAAAATTGCTTAACAGACCGAAACTGCTTCTGTCTAATTATGCGAAAGGAAGTAAAGGGTCCGTCTATTTCCACCCCAGTAATTGCTCTTCACACCCCGGTTAATAATTTAAAATTTCAATACCAATTATGCCCTTTAATAATATTTTAGAAACTTTTATACTTATTTACAATATATGCAGTATAATCAAACTTATTTTAGTAATATACTTATTTACAGTATAATCATTTGCAATATATACCCAAAATTTCATCCAAATTACCAAAATTTAAATTGTTTTTAGTACATCAAACTCATCTTAGGTTCAGAAATAAATAAGATTGTTTTGTATGAAACTAAGATGATTTATATATACTCTCTATGTTTATGTGCATGTATAATTACCAAAATTTAAATTTTTTTTGCTTGCGTTTTTTTTTTTTTTTTGAAATTTAGGGATTTGGAAACTGAAGATAGAGAGCATACGATGTATTGATGAAAAAAGAAAGGGGTAATTTGGATATAAATGGGGTGAGAAGAGTAAAAAATGGGATGAGATTTTTTTTATAAAATTACTGGGGTGGGAAGAGCAAATATTGGGGTGCGAATAGACGGACCCGGAAGTAAAAAGCAGGAGAGCCCACTGAAAATTACAAAACTGCCCTCCGTGCATTACGTGATTTCAGCACTTCGCACGAATGGACCGAATATCCTTCGGTCCGTGTAGCATTTCCTAGCTTGTCTGACTGTTGACCCCCGATATTTGGTCTTCCTTCCTCTCAGCTCGTGTTCAAAATATGTGATAAAAAATATATACACATCACAATCTGGGCTTCTAAATATCCTACAAGACTAAGACTGTTTCGTATAACTAATCTCATCCGATTTCAAATCATTAAGTATGCGCCCAGTCAGAAGACTGGTTTTTTTAAACTTTGAATCAGTTCGCTGTATTTTTAGGTTAAAAAATGGTCAGTTGCTTCGAGTTCAAAAAGCAACTTCCTGATACGAGTAAATAACAGTGGTACCGTTGATGTAGATACAGGTCGTTTGCATGTTAATAAAATCTGAATAAAACTTTTACTCTGTTTACTAAACATACGAGCAAATTGGGTATCGATATTGAAATTTGGACATTAAAAGTCAATTTGATAGTTCTAGAGTTCAAAAGGCTTGGGTGAACTCAAAAACTGTAAGTTATAACACTGGGTTCGTGTAGAGCTTGCATAGCTTGAGAAACTTCAACGAAAAGAAAAATAAATACGAAGCTGAAAATAAAATAAGGAAGATTGGTAGGAAGCAGTGATAGATTAAAACAAAAGGTCTTTCACTGTCATATTACTGTTATGTTACTTATAGGATGACATAAATCTCTATTTCAAAAGTGCATATATAACCACCTTCTTTGCTTCACCCCATCATGGCGGCTGTCAATAATTATACTCATATAAACATGGATGATATCTTCTTCGATGCTCATGACTCTCCATTGGATATATCAGACTATAACATATCTGATGAAGCTGCTTTGATGGAATGCCCACCACTATTTCCCACTTCTTCTCATGCTAACCAAGTATTATTATCTCCTGTTCCAAGATCGTTTCCTGATCATAACAGCAGCAGGTAAGTAGCATAAATTTATGGAACACACTATAAATATAACGTTTATAAGCATGTTGTAATAATGTTTAGTTGGCAAAATATTGTAGGCATATTACGGAGCCGCCGGTGCGGCAAACCGAGGATAAGAGGATTGCATTCAGGACAAAATCTGAGATTGATGTTATGGATGATGGATTCAAGTGGAGGAAGTATGGCAAGAAATCAGTGAAGAACAGTCCGAATCCAAGGTAACACAAGTATATATATACTTTTTATTCTTTTTCTCTTTGTCATTATTATTATAAAAAACACTGCTAACATACGACTGGGCGTAAAAAAAATATACAGGAACTATTATAGGTGTTCAACTGAAGGATGCAGAGTGAAGAAGAGAGTGGAGAGAGACTCTAATGAACCAAGCTATGTGATCACAGCATATGATGGAGTTCATAACCATAGCAGCCCAGATGTTGTTTATTATGCAACTCAAGATAGCGAGTCGGGTAGATTTGTTGTTTCTGGATGCCATCATCCATGACGTACTAACTCATAATCAGTCATGACCATTCGTGTCTTATAGTATCAAATAGTTATTCTGTCAAGAATTTGTTTGATTTAATTTCGACCATGTTATACTGTTGTTTCACTATTGAAAGCCAATTGATAATCCAGTGCCTTCAGCAGGATGTTTTAGTTGGAAAAGTGCAATTTATTTTGTACTGAAGACAAATAAATCTTATATTGAAGTTCATAGTTTGGCAAAGTTCTTTTTTTTTTTTTTTTTTTTTTTTTTTTTTTCCCTCTAAAAATTGAATACTTATGCAAAATAGTATGTGCCGTACTATTTTGAGAAAGGGATCCGACAAAATCAAATCCATTACCTTTTAAATTCTCCTCCTACGCTCTAACCAGCTGAGACAAAAATGCTTGCGTAGTTTGGTAAAATTATGGTTTGTTTAGACTTAACTAAATAGCTGCAAGTTAGTTGCTGTCATAATTTTAATCTCTTTTTGACAAAAGCAATTAATATCTATAATATTACACAATTCCTGTTGTTTTCTCTTCTTAACATGCATGTTTTCAGTTAAATGCTTATCCTTAAGTATGAGCATATCCAATAGTGTACAGTATGTAACGGTATACCAATGTAATCAGCACAGCTCCCTAAACAGTAAGGTAATCAAACAACTATGGCAGTTAACTCAAACGACAGTGTAAAAAGTATATATTTTTATTTTTCTTAATATTTTTCGTTTTCCTGATTCTGGTTAAACATAATTAAACTATACATGGAAATAATACTACTCAGACTAAATGATCCATAAAACATTATTCGATAAAAAAACATAATTACAGTGCTTTCAATCAGAGTTACTTCCTGCATTCTTCAGTTTACTCCTCTGTTTCCATTGTCATTTTCATCTTCATCCAACTCTGCAAGACTGCAAGCATATTTCATCCCTTAATTTCTCCTTTGGTGCGAATGTCTAATTAGTTGCTCTTCATTCAAATCTCGTTTACCCATGAACATTGTCTGATCGGCTTCTAGTCCACTTCTTCTTTCTGCATCACATGAGATATTCATTATCAGTCTCAGTTTTATTTGTTTGACACAAGCGTAGAACTCTAGAGCATTATGCCCGGTTTGATTTATCATTTTTTGTTTCGTAATTTCATCCAAACAAACATGCGCGCTATTCATCAAGTGTTGTTTCGAATTCGGGCTCTTGTGCGTCGGAGTGCTTAAGTGCTGTTTCTAAACATTCGGGCCGGGTTCTTGTCCTTTTTCAGGAATTTTTTGATCAAAATTTGAGTGTTTCTGTGTCTATCTTCCAGGTTTTAATTCACAAGTTCGAGTACTTTTCCAAATTTAATAATTTTCTCAATTCAAACATTATGTTGAACCTTTATTTGAGGTTAATTTTGGGTCTTTTTCGTTGTGTTTTTATGAAATTACTCACCTTTTTGTAGTAAATCCCGAGTTTACTGTGCTTTCTTTCTTGTTGGACAACGCTTTTGAAAATGAATCTTTAGAGCATGGACGAAATATGGATGCAATACTTGTCCCCCCAGCAAAAAGTTTGTTTCATATCAATTATCAAGTGAATTGGACCTTTCAGGTGGAAAACTTTGATTCTTAATTGATTTTAACAGTATCATTTCTGGGTTTTGGCCGGTATAACGAGCTCTTTTACGTAGTCGTAAGAGCATACCAAGTACAGTGTGCCTTTTCGTGAGCGGTAACCAAAAAAAAAAAAATTGGGGTTTGGTCAGTTTTTTTTTTTTTTTTTTTGATCTACTAACGCTGAACGGCAAACAATTTGCTGTTTAGCGTTTTTTACCTCTTAAACGGCAATCAATTTGACATTTAATTCTCACTTGTATTCGACGGACTATCATCGGTCAAACATTGTTTGATCGGCGGTACCGTGGTAGCATGCATCACAAACATGGTCCCCTTAGCATCGCATTATGATCGAGCTTAGTACGTGCTTGAGATGTTAGATAATCTCATACGCTTGTAAGCCAAGAAAAAAAAATGTAAAATGACACTGAGATTAAGGTCTTTGAGATGGAAAGTAATTTCGCACAAGCTTAAGCTAGTCAAATTATGTCAAATGGTAAATGATCATGCTCATCATAGCATGTTTTAAGATGTAAAGGTATCGTGTCTATGTGTAATCAAATCAAGTAACTCTCCCCTGTGTTATTATTATAGATTATTGGGCTCTTAAGCTCGTGAGCTCTAGGACACTTAGTACATCACTACATAAAGAGATAATGAAGAGTGGTTGACTTAATTGATTAGTAGTTAAGATTACACGATTAAAGGTATGGGTTCGATCTTTGAAACTGACATTCGCTGGTATTAACTAACTACGTCTTAATAAAAGTGATGGTAAATGATGAAGTTTTTAGTATTGAATTCTTGGATGCATCAAAAATCGTTACATACGGGGATAGTGATAGGACAATGTTCTTGAACTATACAAATCTTTGATATTAAGACTCTTTAATGTTTAAATTGTGGTCTTTCGGAGCACTCTTCAAAGTTCACAATGTTACAGCCAACTGGAGCCTAAATGAAACACCCAACACCCCTTAACGTTACCGAAAATAAGATTCTATTAAGAAATATGAAGTATTATAGGTATAAAGACTTAACACATCACAAAGACTAGATTTACAAGACATAATTAATTAAAACACAACATAAGATGAAGACAATTTACGTGAGTGCCAAAACCATTTATTTCAGAAAAAAAAAAACAAATGTCACAAAATACTATATCTCATGAGGATAAAATCACAATCATAAAATAGCATTAGAGTACATAAATAACATCCCTCAAATAGTCAATAGATACAACCAAAAAGTGGAAAATAAATAACAAAGAGAAATATAGCTACTGCAAAGAAAACCCTCCAAGATAGAATTGGCCGAACAATCGAAGAATGTACTTCCTCCTTGCAAGCCCGAGGGAAAGAAAAAGGAAAGAAGGAAGGAAAATAGGTCAGACATAAAGTCTGGTGAGTTGCTATAATTACTAGCATGATTGATAAGTAAAAGAAAAACAGATAAAACAGTAGTTCTAGTGTTAGATAGGGTAAGTGTCTGTGTACACCTAAAGTGAATATATAGAATAACTATTCTCATTCAACATTTAATTATTTTCCGTTCTACTAATTCAGAACATAATATGATTACGAAAATCTTTCTAATACCACCCATCGATCGGCTGCTAAAACTGTAGAGAGATAACCTATGTCTGTTATGGCCTTGGGCTTATCAAGCCCAACCCATTAGCAAAAAGACATACCATTAATCATAAGTGTCGCAATGTCTTATTTTTTCTAGTTGGGTCAATGCACGCACATTGAACCATCAAAACTCACCTATACCTACCTCAATTTGGACCATGTTACTACCTCCCATAGCATGGTGCGTGCTGTTATGAAAAATTGCGCCTTTGCGGAAGAACAATAAGCAGGATCTAGATTTGTCAATTGAACACCAATCTAATCTGATAGCAATTATTCTATTACATCAACAAAATAGTAAATAACTATAACAGAAAACAAAGAGACACAATATTTATACTGGTTCCACTATCCTCGAGATAGTGTACGTCCAGTCCAACAGAGAGAGATTTTATTCCACATGAGAGAATTACAAGAGATTACAAAATAAGAGTTTATATATCCAAACCTCAATCAGGTTTAACAAGAAGAGACACCATTGGGGATCACTGGCTCCAGGCCAGGATGAGTTTACACTAAAGTCTACCCCTCAATATATAGCCAGTGCAAATCTATGAGGGTCATCAATTAAATTACCAACATATGGTAATAATATAATGGAGGCAAATTACCATAACAACAAATGTGCAAACATAGGAAGTAAATCAATCTGTTTCTTTAGCATAGATGAAAGAAATTAATCCCTTCATTTATTTCTCTACCACCTCATCAAATGCAATCAATGCATTCCTATTATAAAAATATTTACTTTCCATTCTTTGCAAATTTGTTCCAATCAATTTGTGATTTTGTATCACCAAATTTAACACTCCACCTTGATGCAAAATCACATATCTCCAGCACCCCACCTTGAGTCAAATTCTCTTCTCATCATAAAACTCTTCAACAGAACTCCACCTTCACTCAAAAACTCACAACGAGATACATCAAAAAATGAATATTTACCAAATGGGTTCCAGCAAAGCCACCCCCCATCACACAATTGTTAACGAGCTCAGACTACGTCCTCGCCCGCCAACAAACTGTTGCAAATATCCAAAATAACAAAGAAGGCAGACACCAACGTAATCTCAACACCACCAATTAGGCCAAAAATAATTCTCTCAATCACCAATTCAAATACATAGCCAAAATACAAATCTCTGTACTCACAAAAAATCTCTCTCCTACCACTTAATCAAAACCATTACAAGCTTCACCCACCGCCTACAAAAGATGCATCTACCACCACGAGCTGCACCACGCATAAACCAACGGTCTAAAAGTGCTTGCAATACACATCGACACCCGTCTAACACTTGACCTGAGCTCCTTCCTCGATCACCTCGGATCCCTCGAGCATCATCAACATGAAGACCCCTGTCGAACACATCAGCAGTGACCAAACTAACCTCTCCACCTTGCTGTGGACTAGGTTCTTCAACCGTCACCCGCCTTCTTCTTCGTCTTCTTCCATCTTCCCTCTTCCATATCAGAGGGCTTCTTCACAATAAACTCCATATCACGTCAAAGTTCCCAGATTGGAACGCTCTTCACTCTCAGCATAATCTCCTCCACCAAAGTCTCATTTTCTCCAAAATAGTAATAGCATAATCACCACTGAATCTACCAACCTTTGTAGAAATAATTGATGCACAATTTAAAACAAATCGCCTCGCTCTGATACCAATCTGTTATGAAAAAATTGCGCCTTTGCGGAAGAACAATAAGCAGGATCTAGATTTGTCAATTGAACACCAATCTAATCTGATAGCAATTATTCTATTACATCAACAAAATAGTAAGTAACTATAGCAGAGAAACAAAGAGACACAATATTTATACTGGTTCCACTATCCTCGAGATAGTGTACGTCCAGTCCAACAGAGAGAGATTTTATTCCACATGAGAGAATTACAAGAGATTAAAAAATAAGAGTTTACATATCCAAACCTCAATCAGGTTTAACAAGAAGAGACACCATTGGGGATCACTGGCTCCAGGCCAAGATGGGTTTACACTAAAGTCTACCCCTCAATATATAGCCAGTGCAAATCTATGTGAGTCATCAATTAAATTACCAACATATGGTAATAATATAATGGAGGCAAATTACCATAACAACAAATGTGCAAACATAGGAAGTAAATCAATCCGTTTCTTTAGCATAGATGAAAGAAATTAATCCCTTCATTTATTTCTCTACCACCTCATCAAATGCAATCAATGCATTCCTATTATAAAAATATTTACTTTCCATTCTTTGCAAATTTGTTCCAATTAATTTGTGATTTTGTATCACCAAATTTAACACGTGCCCTCGCCTCTATATGATACGTATGTGATAAAAAGGTTATGTTGTATGGTATGGATCCCCATCAAATAATACTTGATCCAAATCCCAATTGGTTTGGACACCCATAGATTAACTAGAGAATTTTAGGCTTGTAATTTAACTCCTTATAAATCAATAAGATCATATTAAAGGCTAATGCCTAATCACAAGTCCACCATAGAATTTAGGCTCGTAACTTAACACTTTTTAAGTCAATGTGTTCGTATTATAGCCTAACTGTCCTTTCAACCATGCTTATTTATTATGATTTCTCAATTATCATATTTAGGCTTATAACTTAATACTTTTTTAAGTCAATATGTTCATATTAAAGCCTAACGCCTAATCGCAAGGCCATCATAGAATTTTAGGCTCGTAACTTAACATCTTTTAAGTCAATATATTCATAGTAAAGCCTAATTGTCCTTTCAACCATTTCCTGTTATATTCATATTTGCAAATAAACCATGTTTGTTTATTATGATTTCTTAATTATCATATTTATGAAAATATAGATTAAAATTCATTTTTCTATAACAACTTGTATCATATTTATTTTATGAACTTAATTAAGTTTGTACATTATCACTCCAACGTTCCCTTTGTATTAAAGTTTTCCAACTTCTGTCCAATTATCTCCAAATTATTCAATTATCCCAATTTAATAAAAATTTTCAAACATGCACATAATAAAGGATAATAATCGGTCATAGGCAATTAGGCATATCAATCTATACCTAAATCTGTCGGATACATATTCCTTTAGGCATATTTAGACAAAACGAAAATAAATTGTAAAAAAAATCCGACGAAGAATGGGGGAAAGAAGACTAAGAATTTACAGTAATCTGATTATTAATTAAACAGAAACTGTAAGAAAAGACAGAAAAATTACAAAAAATACTAACATAATGAAATTACACGAAACAGGAATAAACATAAAATGTAAATAGTTGTAAGTAGAAGAACTGTAAACAAAACTACAACTACTATTATTCCTCTTTACCCCCAAACTTTAATCAAAAATCTAAATAATCATAAAAACTCACCAGAAAGCTTTCCCTTGTAGATCCGCAAAACATCCCCCAAGAAGAAAATAAAATAGAAAATGTTTTAATTTAATCTCAACCCCTAAAATTTAGATTAAGGTGGCATATCTCTAAAAAAAAAGACTAGCCTAAAAGTTCTAAATTAGGGCGGTCTGTCTCCAAAAAATGACTAGCCTAGGTGAGAAAGAGATGTTTTGTGAGGAAATATGGAGGGGCTTGGGGTTAATTTATAGGTGAAGAAAAAGACCCTCAATCATTAAATTTAGCATTTAAATATGAACTGCGTATCCTTAGGTCAATCCGGAATAGCCACATCGGTCAATAAAAAAAATGTCATCATAAAAATCCTGAAATAAATCTTGTTCGTTCGCTGCATTTCGTACTTGGCAAGTAAACGTGCCAGGCATGCCTGGGTCGACATAAGGGTTGAACTGCTTATGGCTTGGGTCAACCTGGCCACAAAATGGGTCGTCCCAGGTTATAGGTAATGATAATTTTTTTCATTTTAAATATTTCTGATTTGAATTTCAAATTTCGATTTGCCTTGTCTCCATCGTTATAAGTCCATTTTATGTAAATCAAATATGAATCCGAACCAGAAAATCGTAGAGAACAAAATGGAGCAATCCCTATTGCCAAATTCCCATTATTCTTTAACTTATTATATAATTAATTAATTGATTATTGTTCGTTAAAATTTGGGTTGTTACATTCTCCCTTTCTTGAAGGATTTTGTCCCTAAAGTCTTCAAGGATAAGAGTATAGTATAAATATTTTCATACAAATATCTACAACCATTTACTCATACATCATCCATTAACAACCTTAATCCTTATATTTTCCAATGCATTTCATGTACTTATGCAATATTGTAGTGTATATGTACCTAAAAAATCAAAAGATTAAGCGGTCTACTGATTCATTTGACCTCCTCTTTATACAATTATGTTAGTGCCATGCATCCAAATGTATGCCAAAAGCCATAAAGATGACAGATAGTTCTATAGTGTGCTTTAACCATCATTCATATGAAATAACCATATGACAACACCCACTCATATCATCCATAAAATAATATAAAATCTGCACACATCCATATGTATATGCAAGTGCCCTATAACCGATAATTAGTGCCAAGTGTGCATATATACGCATCCACCGCATCCATTTGCAAACAGTTGCATCCATCTGTAAACATCAAACATAACATGTTTCAACCACATCCTACCATCCCTGGACCAAATCCTAATATTCAAAGGATAGAAAGGATATAACTTATTCAAAACTAATGAAGGAAAAAGAAAGACTAGTGCGTACCATCAAAGAGAAAAGGATAGGAAACGCGCAGCTTCTCCTTCGGTTCACTTGTAGCTTCATTGGAATCTTCTCCCCATTAAACCTTTACTGCTTTACCTCCTTATTTGTAGCTTCTTAGTATCAAAGTATAGGATCTTCATCGGTGCTCGTCGAATAGATGCCTCCCTCTTAATTTCCAAATCCTCTAACATGTTAGGCTCTGCTAGAACTGCTGAGTCAAGTAGGCACTTTCGCAAGTGTGAAACATGAAATAAATCGTGCATGCCAGAAAGCCTCTTAGGTAGCTGAACCCTATATGCCATATACCCTACTCTCTCTATAACCGAAAATGGCCCAACGAACCTCGATGCTAACTTTCATACGGAGTCAAATCTCACTACATTCCTCAACGTCAATACCATAATGAATACCAAGTATCCAATAGAAAATTGAAGATCAGTCCTTCTTTTATCTGCATATGACTTTTGTCGATCCTGTGTTGCCTTCATCCTCCTCCTAATCAAATCTGTCATATTAGAGTCTCTCTAATCGTATCTAGTCCAAGGAGTAGTATATCCGTCAACTCCCACCAACATGAGGGCGATCTGCAAGGTCGTCCATATAGAGCTTCGAAGGGTGCTATGTCGATGCTATTCTGAAACTATTATTATATTAAACCTCCACTAGGGAAGGTGCTTCTCCCATGTCCCTCTGAGTTAAAAGAGACACAACCTCGTTAAATCGTGTAAATCTGATTTACCCTCTTAGTCTGTCCATCGTCCTGAGGGTGATAAGTTGTGCTCAATCTGAGCTGTGTCCCTACTGCCTCCTGCAAACTCATTAAAAACTCACTACCGAAAATCGATTCTTTGACGTTCACAATATTCGAGGGAACATCATGGAGTTGGGCTATCTCACGCACATAGATAGAAGCAAACCACGAAATCGTCCTCTTACTTTTATCTGGGATGAAATAAGCGCTTTTCTCGGTCGATCTATAATAGTCTAGATGCTAGTGTTGTCTTTCCTCGATCTAGGCAACCCATCAATGAAATCCATAGATATGCTCTCCCATTTCCAAAGCGACACATCAATAAGATAGAGTAGTCCATCAGGCTTCTTTTGCTCCGCCTTTACACTCTAGCATGTCATACACCTTGCCACAAATTCGGGCATGTCCTTCTTCATACTAGCCCAGCAGAATATTTGTCTCAAATCATGGTATGTCTCATCACCGCTAGAAGGGTAGTCATCTTAGAGTGATGTGCTCATCTAATACCGCACTCGCCAGTCACTCGTGCAGGGAGCACGAAGTCTACCATCACATCGTAACCAACCTCTACAATCCACAATTGTGACGACTGCCCATAACTCTTGCACTTAACAAGAAGAATAATGTGTTGAAAGATGTGCCAGGCAGCTATGGACGATCATCTGGGTAGAATAACGCATACAGAACCTGTCGTATACCTCATAGCATAAGGATAAAATGTAATAGAACATATACAATAGGCAATAATAGTGAAGCAGAATTGAGTAGAATTTCAAACTTCCATATCGTTATGAATTACCCAAACATCAAAATCTATACAAAAATGTCTCAGTACAGGTCACTCGGAGAATACATCAACATAACAGAGGAAAACATCAAATAGTAGGTAATAGAAAACAAAATGTTAGCCTCCTGCTCGTCGTCGCTCAGCAGCATCGTCCTCATCAAGACCTACTACCTGTTACGTACTACTCAGTCTGCCCATCCAAAACCGGATGAACAACCCAAGGTAATAAGAGGGAATATAACCTTGAGTCAGATAATAGTCTTAATGAGCGATAAAACAACTATCTAACATCATCAATAAAGTATATGAGAATAGGTAGATCAATCATCTAATCTACAACATCAACGAAGAAGAAATCTAAATCCGTCTCCTCCACATCTGACAGCGATAGCCTTTACAACAATCAGGAAGAATCAAACAGACATAACAACTAGTTATCTAGCATAGACCATCCTAGTCAAGATCAACATCCCATATGCACAAGCCCCGAAGGCCTAAACCAACATCATACAAGTACCCAAAAGATATCTCCTTCGACGTCGAACAATCTACGCAAGACGATACAAGCAAAACAATCAACATCCATGACTCTGGCTATCACCGCCTATCCCGGCTTGATACCATCGTTAATTGTATGACTGGATCAACATCATGCCATCCGTCAAGGGAAAATGCTAAACCCAGTTCTAGCAAAACTCCATACGCCTTTCATCGATACGTATCTAGGCCTTTCATCGATACCAAGGGTACTCAACTAGTGTACACTAGCCTTTTAGGCGTCCCTATTATACCCCTGCTTTGAGTCTGCTAGAACCTACGACAATAATAATTCCTCATCCTTCGATATCTTTAGTCGTCATCATCGGTGACAATCCATAGACTCAAATCATCTTGAGCAGCCATTATCCATAATTTCAAATCATCTTGAGTCGTCTTCACATTCGTTGCATTTCATCGATCACCGAACATTTCATGACACTTCGAACATTCCGTCTTGAATTCATTCCAAAGCCACGTCCGACGTCGAACCAAAAACATACTTCGTTTGGTCGATATTCGATGGGTCGATATGTATGTGTAACTCAAATAGATCCATGTTATTCACAGTGTTTCACCTTTTACCATGAGTCGTAATCCATAGAGTTTCCTATCTTTACCACAGTGTTTTCAGAACGCTATGAGCCACCATACCGATCCTTCATTAGATCGATTGATTTCCTCTAGTGTGCCTCATACCGACCCAGAATGTGCCTATGCACGATCCATGATCCTGGAAATTGAACCGATCCATCTGATTTTGCGTTATCGATCCATCCAAACCAAAGCATGCTGGTCCATCAAAGAAAGGTTATGCCTGATCCATCTAATCTGCACACCGATCCTTTGATTTGCGCACGTCCGATCTAAGCATTTTGAACACTGCTGATTCATACTTTTTAAGTGCTCGATCCATCACCTGGACATGCCCGATCTATCATAAAAACCAAGTCGATCCATGTTAAACACTCGTGCCGATCCATCATTTTCACTGCAAATCCATTAACTTGAAGCCATGCCGATCCATAGCTTTTTGCGTGCCCAATCCATCTGTTTCTTGAGCAACAAGCCACGATCCATTAGAATCATCACCAATCTATCTTGCACGTTGTCGATCCATCCACCTAGCTTGACTTTCATACTTATGCCAACTGATTCGATCAATTCAAACCCAACCAATTCAACCAACCATCCCAAAATTCAAGAAATCATCAACCACACTTTTGCACATCAAATAATCATCACACAAATTAGATCTACCAATTCACGATAAAACAATAAATGATTCAATTATTGAATCTAAACTTGCGTAATCATAGAACTTACATGTGAATTTACCATTGTAACTTGCTAGATTATACCCTATGGTGATCCGAATGAAAATATTCTTACATGGATTAGATCTAGGTGAAAATGACTTGAAATGATGAGAATAAGATCACATAACCCATATACTCGATTGAATCCATGCGACTGATACTTATCACTCACCAAATCTTCAAAATAGCTTGAAATCAACTGATCTTCAATCCGGATAGTGAAGAACGATCTTCAAACCACCCAATTTTATGTGATCTACTCTCTCTTGATCTTGATCTTCAATCTTCGAATGTAGATCTAAGAATGAAATGAAGTGGAGAGGTATTTGATTGGAGTAGGGAGAATCTCAAACCCCAACCAAATAGAGAAATGAAGAAACTAAACCATTCTTCTTGGCTCTACCCCTATATTTATAGCCAACCTTAATGGGCCTCACTAGTCAGCCAACTAATGACTAATTAATCTGTCCATAAATTGTCACTACGCCATAGATGGCCGATCGAACGAAAATCCAAGGTGTTGCTAGTACAATGTAACGATAGGTATGCTGATTTTTGTCTATTGCAACACATGCTTCAAGGTGTTACCATAGAAAATCCAAGGTGTTGTAGTAGTCATGTGAATAAATTTATCAATCCGAGTGATTACGATCCAATGTTCCACGTTAGCAATCCACGTGAAATAATCTTTAACGCGGGAAGCAAAAATAAAAAACAAACCGGCAAAAGGCTTAGCAAAATTTTCAAGGGTTTCAATCAAAAACTTAACAAAACACGCCGCTGCTCAACTTGTCATAGACTCTCACTTGCAGTTTCAATCAGGGCTAAAAGTTAAAGTTTACAAGCCTATTTGGGGTTTGATTACATCAAGTTCGAGTTCAAGTTCAATAAGGGCTTCGGTGTTTCAATTAGGTCTTCAATTGGGGTTCGTCTGGGTCTCAAATTTCAGTTAGGGCTTCGATTTAATCTGCTGCTTAAGGTATCACTCAATGTGTATTTCAAGTATTTACTAATTTGATTGTTGTGTTGCCTAATTTACGGATTTACTTGTGCATTCAGGTGTAATCGTATTCCTGATTTTATTATTATGTTTATCTTTGTAACAAACTTATGTTGAGCAGTGCTTATATGATATTATTGTATTTTTTGCCTTATAGTCATGGCTAAATAATGTTTGTGTATGTTATTTGTGTGTAAATTAGTGATGAACAAGGAAAAAATATGGGCAAAAAATCCTAAGTTCAGATGACTGCATGTTATTTGTGTGTAAATTTAGGCCTCGATTACCAAAGAATACAGACATGTTCAAAAGACTGCATTCTATATTGGGTAGAAAATGAAAAGGAAGATAACTGCAAAACTTGTGGTGTTTCAAGTAAAATAACTGCATGCTATTTAAGTTAGAAAATGTTGTTTCTTCGTTGATTAAATGTTGTAACTAATGTATCATATTTGTGGCTTCTTTTTGTTTTTTTACTGTTTTGCCTATATTACATGTTAATGAAGTGGCTGTTTTATTTTAAAATGCGCTTGGTTTATTTTATTTTGTAATTATTTCAATCTAATGTTAATTTCTCCATTTTGTGTAGGATGGAGGCAAATCTTAGGTTCCGCCACAAGGGAAAATTTAGGAAGAATGGATATGTTGGTAAAGAAGAGGCTATTGTCAAGGGAGTTGATCTGGATAGGTTTTTGTACACAGTATTGATGGAGTTTGTCAAGGAAGAGTTACAGTACACCGAAATTGGAGGAGTTTATGCATGGAAAGGTCCAACGAGTGGGTGGAAATTGGTGGCCGATGATGTAGAGCTGTTGTGTATGATGCAAATAAAAAATGATGGTGATTACATTGATTTCTGTGTCGACACTGTCGTCGATGATAATACCGAGCTAATGAAACAAATGCAACCACATGTCATCGTACACCCAAGGAAGAATTTGTTTCCAGGTATAAACATGTCTTCTCATTTGTATTATCTTCATGAATTTGGTCATTTTGCTGAATTAGTTTTTCATTTAGGACTTGTTTGATTTTTAGTGCATTTATTAGAATAATAAAGAACTTATATGTTGCAGCTGCGAAATCACAGAAATGGTAGTTTGTCACCGCTCACCATCTGCAACAGGTAGCAAAAAAGAAGAACGAGACTAATCAAGTCTTTACTCCTAGAAAGTCGACATGGCTAAACAATCCACAAGTGATCAGCAAAGCTGTTGTGAGTCCACCTATCGACAACAAGCAGACTAAAGTCTTTACTCCTAGAAAGTCGGCACAGCTAAATAATCCAGTTACGAACAATCCAGAAGTGTTCAGCAAAACTGCTACGAGTCCACGTATGAACAAGAAAAAGGTGGTTAGCAAGAAGTCAACTAGAGTCAGTAGTTTGACGAAGTTACCAGAGAAGGAAAATCCAACTAAAGTCAGCGATGCAACTTTGAATATCAACTCAGCAGGTGTCAGGAGTAAATTGGATTTCAATAATTCTCCACATGAAGAGGAAAATACAAATGAAAATGAATTTCTGGTAAGAAGACTACAATCTAATCTTCTAATATATGACCTACATATTTTACTAATATTTACAATAATGTCTTGTTTAATTACTTTCAGAATGATGATCTATATCACCATCGCCACCTCCACTGCTTACAGGATACGAAAGGGAGAGAGAAAAAAATGTCTCACAGAAGGATAGTGTTTTTGAAAAACTTGGGATTCCTAAATTATTCCTGGACTGAGAAATGAATTTGGAAAAAAATAAAGCAAAATCAAAGATGCTTGATGAGGAAAGCGAAGATTATGTTCCAAAATTTGAAAATGATACTTCAAAAAATCAGGCAAAGGTGCATTATAGCTAAAGATTTAATTTTATGTTGGTAATTATAGACTATTTTCATATATTTTTTTAATTGTTTTTGTGTGCGTATTTTAGAGAACCAAAAAAGTTAGGGTTACAAAGCCTCAGTCTGGACCAACAACTCGTTCACGAGCCAATGTTGAATATGCAACTGATAAGAATGCAACTCCGAAGGCAGGGGAAGAACCACTTCATATGCAATCTGATGGTCCACCTTGTAGCATTGAGTTACCACACAATGAAGGAATAGGAACAATGACGGCTTATTTGGCTATGCGAGAACGCCAGAAGATTAACAGTAGTGGAAGTGGAAGTGCAAGGAATAAGGCTGTTGTTGGAAATGTCTCGACAAATATTGAAGTAGAAGAAGATGAAGGTAGTATCTAATTGAGTTCTGATTTTAATAGTTTAAGTTCTCATTTATGTTATGCCTAGCCTTCTCATTACTATAATATGTACTTTGTAATGGTAGTCGGAGCTCCCAGAAGGATCAGGGGAAAAACAAAGATGGATAAAGTTCATTCAAGGCCATATGATAAAAGAGTTGTAATCCAAATGAATAATTGGGGCCAATCTATTTCAGACGATGACCAAGTAATGACTGAACTGAGTTATTTTTTAGGAACACTGAAGAGGAGTGTTCCACTTACTTACGTGTCTTGGTTTTATGTTCCTGCAAGTTTGAAAGACACGCTGTGGAACTATGTAAAGGTAATTTGCAAACTTAGCTTAATTTTACTTAAATATATGAAACTTGTCACAAAATTAGCATGACTGTTCTTTTTAATGTTTGATTTGTATTTAAGCAACGGTATATTATTCCGAATGAATGTGAATATTAGGCTTTGAATTCAATTCGTGACGCTTGGAGGGGGTATAAGAGTCGAATTAAAAAGGTACATTATGCGGATTATGAAACTGATGAAGAGAGGCTTGAAAATAGGTCGGACGAAATTCCACTTCAGGATTTCAAAGTACTCTTGCAGCTTTGGGGAGATGGAAAAGTTCAGGTATAATTTTAAGTTTTATCACATAATTTTTTTTCCTTTGTATTCATTCAAATCAGTCAGATAAACATCTTTATTTCATGTTGTTTTGTAGTCCAAGGCCCTTACAAATTCTGCAAATCGGAAATCGTATACTGACACACATTGATGGTCCAAAACTTTTTTCCCAAATTTGGCATAAGACGGTATGTATTTTGCTTATTTTCATGGTTGGCTAGTTTAACAATATAGGTCACATGGAGGTATGCTTGTTTAACTTGAATGTAGTATCCTTGTCTAACTTGTGAATAAACTACATATTCTTGTTTAACTTGTTTAGCAATATTAGTGATATATGTTCTGGAACAAATGGTTTGATATCCTTTTACTATCTAATGTTTTCTGTATCAGTCCAAGGATTCAGATGGAGAACTTTATGTTAAAACTCACAAGCGGAAAGAAGGAAAGGTGTACAAGACTGATACTTCAATGATGAACTACAAAAATGTAAGAATTTTGTTTTTTCTTCAATCAAGTGTAAAAAAATGCTTCATTTTGCACATGATCATCATTATTGTAGAATTAGATCCTGTTTTGTTGAAACTGATAGCAGGATCATAGCAATGGTTGATCTTTTACTTTGGGTTTCAGTGTGTTATATGTCGCAATTCTTATTTAAGAAACTTGCTTAAAAATTGTTAATTTTATTTAATGGCACATTTTGAAACTGCTTTATTTTGCAGGAGAAGATTGAAAAAGCAATTGGTGAAGGAGGCAGTGATGGAGTTGTTCAAGGATTTATTTCTGATGGAAAGTCGCATGGTCCATCATGGCTTATAGGACTGCACACAAAGTGTCCACAAGTTTCAAAAGTTGCTCCAACAGCAGGCACATACATACAGGAGCTGGCAATGAAGATAAGGGAAGATATAGTCAATGATGTCGAAGCAAAGGCGTACAAGATGGTCCAAAATGAATTTGATGCAAAAGCGAACGAAAAAGTTCAGGAGAACTTGTGCTTAATAAATTAGGTGAAGAAAACCCTGACATGCACATTGATATTAGGGATCTTTGTGCGACAGTTTGCAGTGAAGGCACTGAAACTGAAAGCAGTGAACGCAGTGGAGGATCGCGCTCTTAGTTATTGATATTGGGGATCTTTGTGCAACAATTTGCAGTGAACATGAATTGATATTTAGTACGTACTAGTTGTGTTTGTAAGTACAGTCTGAAAACATGATTTTTCTAGCTATGTTTGTAAGTATGTTCATAAGTACTATTTGTATTGCTTGTAAATCTGAGATAAGAAGTTATTTAATTCAGTACGATGTTAAATTCTGTAATGTTGCAGTATGTGATTTAATGTTGCCACAGCTCTTATATAATGTTGCAGTATATGATGTTAAATATTGCCATTGCTATGATATGGTGTTGCCATTGGATGGTAAAAGTGTTTTTGCCATATATTAATGCATGTGGGCCCCACAAAAGATTCCGTGAACCCGGGCTACAGCCACAACAGGATTCCGTGAACCCGAGTTACAGATTTTAGCGGGCCCCATATTTTTGTAAATTTAGTACCAGTAGCAATACCTATGCTGATGTTGCCTTAGGGTCGCGAAGATGTTACCTTTGACTCTAAGGCAACGCGGCAAAAGGTAACCTCGAAAAAGTGTTGCGATAGATCATTTTTGGCCTATACCAACATTTTTTGGCATCTCCTACATCACTTCTCTGGTGTTGCAGTATGCAATCTATGACGTAGTGTGTATAGCACTAAAACAACGATTCCTGCCAAATCGTTGAACCAAATCTTTAATATGACCATCTACGGAATTAGAAACATCATTTCCTTTCCAATGAAATTGATCTCAGCACCTAATTCGATCCAAATCAAAAGTTATGCCCTGTATAAAACTAACAAGGGCAAATTGGTCACAAATGAAATTGGTAAAAATCATGGACATGTCACACATCCCCATAAACAACATATAAAAATATGAGAATGATCTGACACTCAGGGAATTAAATAAAAATATTTTACGATCCTCTGATACGTAAAATGTGGGTCGTTACAATAATATATCTAAGAAGATGTCTAGAAGTCTCTCCTTTACCAAGCATGTCCGAGATATCTACTAACTCGGGATACTCATGTTGCCTCGACCCAATCCGCTTTAATAAGTCAGGATGCACCTCCAAAGAGGCCAACGATCTTGGAGTATAATCCGTAGATGGTCTAAAATCGAATGCATATATGAACTCTAAGCTCTTCCACTTTACGAACAAGGGACTCAGTGATGACCTTTGCTTACTCAAAGAATCTGCTATTACATCCTCTTGCCAGGGGTATAAGCAATCTCAAAGTCGTAGGATGTTAACATTTCCATCCACCGTTGTTGCCTCAGATTGAGGTCCACAACACCAAATAAGTCATTTTATCACACTTTTTCATTCGAAATTTATCACAGTTATAACCGTGATGGATTTATCACAAAAATAATCATTATAACCCAATATTACGTTTAAAACCGTTATAATATATGGTTATTCTGCAAATAGTTAGAACCCCTGGGGAGAGCTCTGTAATTACCTTTTTTCTTTCTTTTTCCTTCACTCGCTCCTGTCTTTTCTTCACTTCTAACGCATTCTACCCTATTTCCAGTTCCTCCTTTTAGCTATTCCTATTCCAGCGCATTTATTTAATTCGTAGTTATTCACTGAGGATCCGTGGTTCTCGTTAACAATTAGGGTTCGCACCACTCAGATTCGAGGTTCACGTTGACGTCGATAACTAGGGTTAGGGGCCTTCGCTATGCCTATTCCAGCGCATTTATTTAATTCGCAGTTATGCACTGGGGATCTGTGGTTCTCGTTAACAATTAGGATTCGCACAACTCAGATTCGAGGTTCACGTCGACAAATAGGGTTAGTGGTCGCATCACTGTTCTTGGATCTAGGGTTTAAGTCGGTATCTGCTGTTCACTGAATAAGGTACATTAAAATTCTATTTATATTTAGCTGATTTTGATTTGTATTAGTTTCTACTGATTTCGAATTTCGATGTAGGGTCTTTGATTTTCATATTCCATTCTTGTGTGTCTTTGCCTAGTACAAAAATTGTTAGTGCTGATTATGTCAACATGTAAATTCTAAGGAATTGTTGGGATTGATATTGGGTCAAATTTTAATTGATGTTTAGTTTACAGATTCTACTCTCAGTGCAAGGCCATGTTTCCTTTTTAACCAAAAACTCATATTAGTTCAAGCTCTAAATGTTGTATATAACGGTGTTGTATACACAATTATATGATTTTTGGTTGATGATAACAACCAAATATATTTCTATTATAAATGTGTTTGTTACTATACTGTTTCATATATACATCAAAGACAGGAATATTATATTTATATTTAAATAGAATACGACTATACAGACATTCAGATATTTACATAGTATTTTGTTTAAATATAATATTTTATTCTAATTTTCAAACAGTACAATTTTACAACTCCACTATTTGTACACTTCACTAATATTTCACATTTCATATACATTCGCAGAAGATTGTACTTGTAAATAAACTGAATATGATAGACAAGTTTGTTTGACAACAATAAAATAATATTTTATTTCAAACAAATTTGTTTATTACAAATACCAGTACAATTCTCTCATTATACATTCATACACTGCTCCTCACTATAACACTGTCACTCAGTTATACAATTTTATGTACATTCTTTACATTTCATATACACTTATACTCTCTTTCACTATCTTCTGTCATCTTCAGTTTTCTATCTTCACAGCTCAGTCCAGTCATCATCTTCATACCTGTCATATACAGAAACACACACATAGTATATGAAACAAAAATAATTTTCAAAATACATGTGAATATACATTTTATTTTTTAAATTTTATTTACCTCAGATTTCTGGTGTGTTTCTCATCCATGACTTGATATGATTTATCTGTGACTAGTCAGCTTGTGATATTCATAGTGAAACACTGTAAATACCACAAGACAGCCAGTTTATATTTCAATACAGGGACAGGAAAACTATTTTTATCAACTGCATATAAACACGTGCATATATATACACGTGTGCACTGCCTCGCCAATCAAAATACTGTGTGCAATTGAGGAGTAGCCACGTGGACCATTTCGACTCAGTGCACAATGCAAATCAGTGTGCGAAGGATCAAACATATCATGGAAATGCAAAAATTTCAGATCAGCCAAAAATAAGCTGACAAACAAGACAGATTAGCTAAAAATCAAGTGATTTTACATGGCAAATCAAGTTCACTAAGATCAGCTCAAAAAATAGTTGGGAAACATGCAAGATCACTCAAATTCAAATGATTTACTATGGCAAATCAATTTTTTTAAAAAACAAAAAATATTTGGCAAATCAGCTCAGCAATCAGTGTTTACAAACAACAAATATATGGCAGCAGCAAATTGGTTGAAGCATGTAGTCAAATCAGTTTTTTTCTCTACATGAATACATGCAGCTTAAACTCAACATGGGACAGAAGTGATCTTAGCATGGAAGTATACAAGTATGGATGAGGCAACAACATATGCAAGTGAATGGAGCAAGTGAAAGTACCATCTCAACACAGTCAATATGGAGCAGTTCATGGATGTATGGAACAAACCAACAAATCAGAAGTGATACAAGTACAAGCTCAAGTTCAATGTGTATGCATGAATATACAGACAACATAGTCGAGCAAAGTGTCGAGCACAAGGGCGAGTCAAGTATATGCAGCAAATATCAAAGCTCAAATATGTTTCAGTGTGCATGTACAAGTGTGTACAGTTTTGCAAATGATGCAGCATTGCCATGAACTAATTCTTAGGGATAATATCATTTCAAGCATGAATGTCCTCAACAAATAAATGAAATGCATGTATGATTTCAAGAATAAGAAAATCAATCCACAAAGCATACTTGGAAAGAGGTCGAATTGTTTCCAGAATTATGCAAATCAGTAAACAATGTTGTTCGACAAGTATGAATCATCGGCATAAATCAATTCAAGATTTTTCTCCTAAGTGCATTCCAGAGCTGTATTTAATCAAGAAAATCAGAGAGCTTATGTATGGCAAGAAGAATCACAAAATTTTTGGCAAGAATCCATTTTGGTTTAAATTCATTTCAGAAATCTTTAAAAATCAGGAGAATTCGACAAAGAAATCTTGTATTTCTTTCCAAAACTTATATGGCAATCAATTTCAAAGTTTCCAGTTTTGAGTTACAAATAAATGGTATACATGGGAGCATTCTTGTTTTGGACAGATTCATTAATTCACGTTTTGGACAGATTTATAAAGTTATTCAAACTGGTATACAAATGAAGCAGCATACTAAAAGCCTGTTTTTAATGGGACATAACAAAGTTTTTGGCAAGATTAATTTCCGGTTTTGGACAATTTTATTTGGCAAGCAATTTTTAATGAATCCCAAAATTGTTGAAGTTCACTTATAAACTTTCTGAAAATTCCATTTCTTTTTCTGGCAAATTGAAATGTGTTTCCAGTTATACAATATGCAGTTATTCACGCAAGGGAATTAATCATGGCTCGATTCAATCTCAAAAATCAAACAAGGCAAGTAATCGAAATTCACAAGGGATAGTTCATCAATAAATCACACAAGTTTTTCAATGCCAAGATTTCAAATTCAAGAGTCAATTTCAGCCGAGAATTCGAAAGAGGAAAACGAAAATCAGGGAAAAATCAAACCAAATCATTTTTGGCGAAATCAGAGTGTGATAGGGTTTCGAATTACCCTATATAGTGACACCAATTCATCAATGGCATGATTGATCGAAACTACAAACAATAAATAAAAGTCTGCAGATAAAATCAGAAAAACTTACTTTTTTCTGGATTTCGATCAGCATCTAAGTCGATCTAGAAAGCTACAGAGACTCGATCCTTCAGAAATCATTTTCCAGAATAAACATAAGCATTTGCGATCGATTTGGGAGAGCAGAAAAACCCTAGTTTCATTGCCATCGCCATTTTTATTCCACGAGAGAAAGTGAACAGGGCAAAGCAAATAAGGATGGAACCAACGTGAATGTGGTCGGCCTATTTGTTCAAAGGGAGTCTATGTTTTATAACTAGGGCTTTGTTTTTTTTCTTTGTTTAATTTTTTTTGTATTTCAATTTCATTTGTAAATCGTCCGAACCAGTTCTAGAGTTTGTAAATTCTAGAGGGAATCCAGTTAGGGTTTAGCTGGCAGTTTACTAGAGTCTGTAAAATCTAGAATTACGGGTTTGCAATTCGGGAAAATCTGGTCGAGGGGATATCGGTCAGCCTAGGGTTTTGAGCGTAGGGTTAGTACAGGAGTAGAGAGTGCGAGTTTACAGTGTCTGTAAGTAGGATCTGTTATTAACTCCTAGTAGAAACCTTAGGAATGCAGCAATATGCACGATTTTGCCGAAGCTGGGTATATCGTGTGTTATTTACTTTCTGTATTTTTTATTTATGCTGCATTCTGTGATCTGTGAATATTTTAATATCCCATAATATTTAGACTCTGCGATAATTTGTGATAAACCCTATTCACCCCCTCTAGGGTTAATCTAGATCCAACAAGTGGTATCAAAGCTAGTATAAGGTAACAACATGATAGGGGGTTCTCGCTGTATGATCATGTGGCGAATATTGACTCTTGCCCCTATATGCCCGTAGGTGGTTGTCCGTGTCGAGAGGCAGGACGTGAAACCAGTGTCTGAGGTATCTTTGGTGGCCACTGGGGTTCTTAAAATTCCTCGTAAATAGAGACACCATTTGGTATCAGAGTAGGTATTTCTTTAACTCTAGAGTCATGAGTAACCCTAGTTATCAGTCCACTGAGGGTCAGTCTAGTAATATTCCGCCTATTTTCAATGGAATGGATTTTTTAAATTGGAAATTCAAAATGAAAATTTATTTAAAATCTGTTCATATTAAATATTGGAATATTATTCTTAATGGAGGAGATCTGTCAGATAAAAAGTGTAAAGATATCAATACTCGTGCGATGAACATTATTTTTTCTTGCCTTAGTATTGATCAATTTAAACTTGTTTCATGTTGTTTAACTGCGCAGGAAATATGGAGAACTCTCAATTTAAAATACGGACAAAATGACAAAAATTGCTCAAAACCCCACAAGGAAAGCTCAAGTCCAGAATTTTGCCTGACTGGATTTACCAAGGATGAATCTGAAGATGAGGACTCAACTGACAATGATATAAGAGACTACACATATGAAGATTTGGTTCATTTTTGTACTGAATTAACAAAAGCTGTTGATAATCTCAAATCTAAAAATAAAACTCTGAAATCTGAAAAACTTGAGTTGATCACCAAAAATAACATTTTGGAATTAAAGCTTGAAAATGCCAGAAATTTAGAAAATTCCGACTGCAAAAATTGTTTTAATTTCAAATCTGATTTAGTTCTGAAAAACCTTGAAAATGTAATCATGCTTTAAAAGAAAATGAGAATGAACTAATTTGTAGAAACAATATTTTGCAAAAGGAATTATATAATCTCAAGACATCTGAAAATTCAGAATTTGAAATTTTTGAAAGAGAAAGCCTATTGAAAACTGAATCTATTTTGAAAGAACTTGAAAAGGAGACTGAAAAATTCAAGTGTTCTGAAAAACAACAATTTGAAAAACAAATTCAATTTGAATCTGAGATTTTTGAATCCAAGACCAAAATTAAACTTCTTGAAAACAAAAATTTGTTTCTGAAACAAAATGATACTGAAAGAAGGAAGATCAGCATAAATCGTTGTTCAAATCTGATGAAAGAGAATTCTGATCTTAAATCCAAAATCAACGATCTTGAATTGAGTTTGAAACGTTTTTCAACAGGAGAAAAATATTTGAATATGTAGTTGAAAAATCAATGTTCTCCAGGAAACAAAAATGGTCTTGGTTTTGGGAAAACAAATACCTTTGAAAATTTGAATTCGTGTGATTTTAAAAATCCTTTAAATTGCTTCAAAAAGGGTCTTTCTGAAAATTTGAACTTTGGAAATTCCAAAAGGTTTTTACATCACAACCGAGATGTGAAGTTATTGTATAACGATCCATTTAGACAATCCCGGACCCCAAAAGGAAATAAAACAATTTTGTCTAAATTCAAACAGATTTAGGTTCCTAACGGGACAAAGGTAAATTCAGATGGGTTGTTGTATAAACAAATTTGGGTACCAAAAGATGTGAACAAAACTGTGAGTGGTTTTCCAAATTTTGTTAGATCACTTGATCATCTCAACTGTTAGGTACCGGAGGAGGCTGAGGAACTTCTAGGCAAAAAAAAAAGGAACTGGATTCAAGTTGCTTCATATTTCTGTATCATTCAGAGTTCCTTAGCCCAAGATTGTGTTGAGTTAGAGATTCTGATTTACATTGGATTCTGGTATGATCTCTAAACTCACCTATGTAAATATTCTCTATTTTTATTTTCTTTGTTTATTTCTCCTTCTACCCCTTCTGTTTTTTTAATTTGATTTGTCACTATCATATCATTGTAATTTTTCTTGTACTTTCTTAACTTCCAGTTGCAGTACTCATGATCTTCTGGAAATTCGCTTTATTTGTATAAAATTCTGATGTTTTTAATCATTTCCAGATCTTGAATTTATTTTTGTAAATATCTGCAATTGATTTGAAGTTTGTTTTCTGATTTTCTGAATTCATAACAGTGTTGATGTATTCTTGTCATATCTTGAAAACTGTTGATTAGGATTCTAAATTTTTGAAGATCTGAAAGTTTTGTGTAATTTCAGCCATCTTTGCTATTTTGAGTTTCTTCTAATCCATTTTTGAAAAGCTTGAAATATTATACTCATTACAACACTCTGTTATTTATCAGTTGTGATAATTTCATTGATTTTCAGATTGGCTTGAAAATTTTAAATGTCTTGAATAAGTGATACATCTTGAAATTCATCTTTATTCATTTGGAATTTGTTTGTTTGAAATCATCTGAAATTTCTTGATATTTTGAATCTCACACACCTCCTAAATTTGAAAGTATCAATCTTTTGTGACTTATTCATTGTATCCCAAAACTTGACATAGATTCAAGTGATTTCAAATAAATTATTCTAATTTTCTGGATCATGAATAATTCTCAAATTTGATGTAAATGATCTGAAATTTCTCGTGTACTTGTCAGAAAATACTTGTGGAAAATTCTTTGAAAATCAGGTTTTAAAACCCACTACTATTTCATGATTAATTGATTTGAATATTTGTTTGTTTAAAATCATTTGAAATTATTGATCTTATTCTCATTCTGTATATATATATATATATGTATGTATATATATATATATATTGTCTTGTATATATCTCTCTAAATTCCTCTTGTAATTGATTTTCAATTTTAAAATTATTTATTGATTATTCATTCAGAAATTGAAATCAATAACCAAACTGAACTGTATTTATAATTCATCAAAATTATTATTAGGTTTTGAAATTGTGATGAAATGTGACTGCAATACATTTCACAACAAGAGGAGATTTTATTTAAATTTTCATGATGGTTGAATATTTATTATAATATCTTTGAATTGGCAATTATTTCGTGACCATCTTCATTATCTATCATCCTTCTGCCATCCATTATGATTTTATATTCATATGGAGAGTTAATAATTTTTTTAAAATCTTTTTGAATAAACAGTAGAATTATTTGTGATAGAAATTGGACTATGTTATTATTCAGAATTAGTGATACTTGAAAATTTTCAATGATCCCGGTACAATCGAGCATATTTCATAATATAATTAATTTAGAAATTTATTTCACAGCCCATTTCTGTACCTATCACATTTCTATCATCCATATATTTATATGCTGAGGAGTTTTTCCTTTTAAAGCTGAAATGATAAATATATATAATTAATAAATATAAGTGTGTCTATAATCTCATTTAAAAATCCAAGCTCCGGTCATGCATGGTTATGAGATAACTTATAATTTAAGTTGCGACTGACCTCATTTAAAAATCCAAGCTCTGGTTATGCGTGGTCAATGTGCTCTTAAATAAAATAAAAAGAAAAAGGAAAAATGTGCTATAAATAGAAATTAATTTGAAATTCTCCTTGGTGTATAAAAACCAGTATATCAATCCATTTTCTAATCTGTGAAATGTGTTAGTATCTTATGACGTATTATGATATGTTGATTGATAGCTATTGGGATTTGAGATTATATGATTTTGTCACTTAAATTGAATTATTAAATATAGTCTGAATCCGTCACTGCTTTTGTGCTCATTTTTATAAAAATTCTTTTGAAAATAATTGCAAATCATATTTTTGTAACTCTCTCCATTTTATATAAAACTCACCTTAAATCCGTCATTCTCTACAATGTGAAATATGCCACTCGTTCTCAGTATATTATGTTTTTTGTTTGACTGATTGAGATTTATGATGACCGTTCTTTCTCTTAAGCTGATATTGTATTTGTTAGTCATTTTTCATCTGTATTTTAATTTTTGTATCCTTTTGATGATAACAAAAGGGGGAGAATGGGTTGAGATTTTGATTTATGAGTGAATATTTTATAAATATTTTTAATTTTGAAAATTCATTATTATTCATTCATTTCACTCATGCACAGTTATAGGGGGAGTTTCCGTTGTAGGGGGAGCTTTCAAATAGGGGGAGTTCAGTTCTTCACTGTCAAACACATTTATTGTATTCAAAATCTTAATATTTATTTGTCATCATCAAAAGGGGGAGATTGTTGTATATAATTGTGTTGTATACACAATTATATGATTTTTGTTTGATGATAACAACCAAATATATTTCTATTATAAATGTGTTTGTTACTGTACTGTTTCATATATACATCACAGACAGGAATATAATATTTATATTTAAATAGAATACCACTGTACGGACATTCAGATATTTACACAGTATTTTGTTTAAATATAAAATTTTATTTTATTTTTCAAACAGTACAGTTTTACAACTCCACTATTTGTACACTTCACTAATATTTCACATTTCATATACATTCATAGAAGATTGTACTTGTAAATAAACTGAATACGATAGACAAGTATGTTTGACAACAATAAAATAATAATTTATTTCAGAAAATTTGTTTATTACAAATACCAGTAAAATTCTCTCATTATGCATTCATACACTGCTCCTCACTATAACACTGTCACTCAGTTATACAATTTTATATACATTCTTTACATTTCATATACACTTATACACTCTTTCACTGTCTTCTGTCATCTTAAGTTTTTGTCTTCACAGCTCAGTCCAGTCATCATCTTCATACCTATCATATACAGAAACACACACACAGTATATGGAATAGAAATAATTTTCAAAATACATGTGAATATAAATTTTATTTTTTAAATTTTATTTGCCTCAGATTTCTGGTGTGTTTCTCATCATTTTTCATGACTTGATCTGATTTATCTGGGACTAGACAGCTTATGATATACACAGTGAAACACTGTAAATACCACAAGGCAGCCAGTTTATATTTCAATACAGGGACAGGAAAACTGTTTTGGTCGACTGCATATACACATGTGCATATATATATACACACGTGTGCACTGCCTCGCCAATCAAAATACTATGTGCAACTGAGGAGTAGCCACGTGGACCATCTCGACTCAGTGCACAATGCAAATCAGTGTGCAAATGATCAAACATATCATAGAAATGCAAAATTTTCAGATCAGCCAAAAATAAGCTGACAAACATGACAGATTAGCTAAAAATCAAGTGATTTTACATGGCAAATCAAGTTCACTAAGATCAGCTCAAAAAATAGTTGGCAAACATGGCAAGATCACTCAAATTCAAATGATTTACTATGGCAAATCACTTTCTTTTACAAACAACAAATATATGGCAAATCAGCTCAGCAATCAGTGTTTACAAACATCAAATATATGGCAGTAGCAAATTGATTGAAGCATGTAGTCAAATCATTTTTTTCTCTACATGAATACATGCAGCTCAAATTCAACAGGAGACAGAAGTGATCTTAGCATGGCAGTATACAAGTATGGATGAGATAACAGCATATGCAAATGAATGGAGCAAGTGCAAGTACCATCTCAACATAGTCAATATGGAGCAGTTCATGGATATATGAAACAAACCAACAAATCAGTAGTGATACAAGTACAAGCTCAAATTCAATGTGTATGAATGAATATATGGACAACATAGTCGAGCACAGTGTCGAGCACAAGGGCGAGTCAAGTATATGCAGCAAATATCAAAGCTCAAATATGTTTCAGTGTGCATGTACAAGTGTGTACAGTTTTGCAAATGATGCAGCATTGCCATGAACTAATACTCAGGGATAATATCATTTCAAGCATGAGTGTCCTCAAAAAATAAATGAAATGCATGCATGTATGATTTCAAGAATAAGAAAATCAATCCACAAAGCATACTTTGAAAGAGGTCGAATTGTTTCCAAAATTATGCAAATCAGTAAACATTGTTGTTCGGCAAGTATGAATCATCGGCATAAATCGATTCAAGATTTTTCTCCTAAGTGCATTCCAGAGATGTATTTAATCAAGCAAATCAGAGAGCTTATGTATGGCAAGAAGAATCACACAATTTTTTGGCAAGAATCCATTTTGGTTTAAATTCATTTCAGAAATCTTTAAAAATCAGGAGAATTCGACAAAGAAATTTTTATTTCTTTCCAGAATTTATATGGCAATTAATTTCAAAGTTTCCAGTTTTGAGTTACAAATAAATGGTATACATGGGAGCATTCTTGTTTTGGACAGATTCATCAATTCACGTTTTGGACAGATTTATAAAGTTATTCAAACTGGTATACAAATGAAGCAACATACTAAAAGTCTGTTTTTAATGGGACAAAACAATGTTTTTGGCAAGATTCGTTTCCAGTTTTGGACAACATTTTATTTGGCAAGCAATTTTTAATGAATCCCAAAATTGTCGAAATTCACTTATAAAGTTTCTGAAAATTCCATCTCTTTTTCTGGCAAATTGAAATGTGTTTCCAGATATACAATATGCAGTTATTCACATAAGGGAATTAATCATGGCTCGATTCAATCTCACAAAATCGAACAAGGCAAATAATCAAAATTCACAAGGGACAGTTCATCAATAAATCACGCAAGTTTTTCAATGCCAAGATTTCAAATTCAAGAGTCAATTTAAGCCGAGAATTCAAAAGAGGAGAACGCAAATCAGGGACAAGTCAAACCAAATCATTTTTGGCGAAATCAGAGTGTGTTAGGGTTTCGGATTACCCTATATAGTGACACCAATTCATCATGGCATGATAGATCGAAACCACAAACAATAAAAAGAAGTCTGTAGATAAAATCAGAAAAACTTACTTTCTTCTGGATTTCGATCAGCATCCAAGTCGATCTAGAAAGCTACAGAGACTCGATCCTTCAGAAATCATTTTCCAGAATCAACATAAGCATTTGCGATTGATTTGGGTGAGCAGAAAAACCCTAGTTTCATTTCCGCCGCCATTTTTATTCCATGAGAGAAAGTGAACAGGACAAAGCAAATAAGGATGGAACCAACATGAATGTGGTCGGCCTATTTGTTCAAAGGGAGTCTATGTTTTATAACTAGGGTTTTGTTTTTTTTCTTTGTTTAATTTTTGTTGTATTTCAATTTCATTTGTAAATCTTCCGAATCAGTTTTAGACTCTGTAAAATCTAGAGGGAATCCAGTTAAGGTTTAGCTGGCAGTTTACTAGAGTCTGTAAAATCTAGGGTTACGGATTACGGGTTTGTAATTCAGGAAAATATGGTCGAGGGGATATCGGTCAGTCTAGGGTTTTGAGCGTAGGGTTAGTACAGGAGTAGGGAGTGCGAGTTTACAGTGTCTGTAAACGGGATCTGTTATTAACTCCTAGTAGAAACCTTAGGAATGCAGCAGTAGGCAAGATTTTGCCGAAGCTGGGCATATCGTGTGTTATTTACTTTCTGTATTTTTATTTATGCTGCATTGTATGATTTGTGAATATTTTAATATCCCGTAATATTTAGACTCTACGATAATTTGTGATAAACCCTATTCACCCCCCCTCTAGGGTTAATCTAGATCCAACACTAAGTCCGTGGAAATTTTTTCATGAACATTCATTGAATAATTAATGCATGTACAAATCATTTCACTTCATTATATTTAGCCTGTTGCAAATACGACATTTTTTAAAATAAAGAAATATATACAACAAGTTTTTCTTTTAAATACACATGATATCATAGTCTGTAAACCGACATGTGTGACTTAAATCATCTTTTCGTTCAACTTAAATGAATTTCGATAGAAGGTCATTAGTTTCATCTCAAAATCAAGTGAGCACTTTTTACATTTTTTTCCTTTCTTAAACTAATTCAAAAACACAACCTGTTAATGAATTGTTTTGCGCTACCTTTCTTTTGAGAATCACTAAACCACTTTACGCCGCATTTTATGTAGAATGAATACACTAGTCATTGCATGCAGTCTTCTTTTGAGGATTCAAAGGATGGAGTGTTGGAGACTACCTTGTGTATTCATTATCTTTCAGCTTATGTTCTTGAGATCGATAGGCAAAAGGTTGTTGGCATTGGTGCGGATTTCAATTTCCTTTTGATATTGTTCTTTTATGACGATCTATTCTTAAAATTTTAAATTTAAGTTTCATAATCTTCGCAGTAAAATTATGGATACAAGTTGGTAGTCTTTATACCACAAGCCCAGCAGTTTTCTTATTCATAATGTTGCAAGTAAGTTTGACTTTTACTATCATCTTGATCAAATAATAAAATTTACTAACATATATAGAAGCAATTCTTGAAGAATCCTACTATAAACGATGTTTATATTTTTTATAGTGTGAAGCTAGATTCAAAGGATTCCAGTATGAAGATAAAAGGATGAGGGATATTAGAAGCCAGAGACATGAACAAAGACAATCAGATAAGGTATTTGTACCATATTTTTTGGTTTAGGTTACAAAAATGTGTACCGATAAAATCATGCTTATTGTAGTTGAGAAAATACGTAAAGTGCATATGGGGCGAAGAAATTTGAGAAATAAAACCTTTTTAGCTCTTTGAAGTGTAAGACACTACTGATTCAAATTGTTATCACAAAAAAATTGATTATTGCTATATAACAGACATTTTTAATTTGAAAAACACACATTTTTGAGAAATAATGGTAAATAAAGCAAATGTATATAACAATGTACATGGTTATGTATTTAAATACTAGTAGTGCTTATCCAGTTGTAATCACATTTAAAACTGAAGCACACTTCAGTTTGCTTCAATTTTTAAACTGAAGCAAGTGGTTTAAAACTGAAACGTGCTTCAGTTTTTAAACTGAAGTGTGCAGTTCGCTTTAGGTTTTGACCTAAAGCGTACGTAAGTATGAGAATTTATCTAGATACTTTTTTACAAACAAGATGATACCGTTTTGAATCATGTTATCACAATTTTTCCTTCACCCATTCTATTTGCATGTCTGAGTTTGTAATTTATTTAGAACAGAGTATTTGCATGTCTGCACAATTGAACCTGCTTAAAAATTTCACCTAATACCACGTCGTAGTTTTTATTTCAGCATATCTATTAAAAAAGGAAGCCATAATATATTGTCTATTACCATATTATTATTTAGTCCACATGCAAATAATGTGTTCCTTGTATATGTAATCGAATATACCACAACTTTATATTATTAACTTTTGAAATGTTTCAAGGTATATTTTAGTTGCATATTTGATCCATCACTTATTTTGTTCCATCCTTGTTTATCAATACATTTCATATACTCCATTTAGGTTATTTGTAGGCTTTTATGAACATTACACACTACAAGAAAAACTGCATATAGCAGCGGCAAAATCCGCTTCTAATCCGTCCATATATTGGCCTTAGCGACGGATTTCCTGCATAACACTATGGTCGGTAAAAACCATGATGGTAATTGTGTCAGATTTTTGCGACGGAATTTAGCATGAGTTTTCTGACAGCTTTTCGTCATTTTACTAATTATATAATAAGAATAAATTTTTATTTATTAATTTAATTTTAATTTATATACCGACTATTTACCGATGGATAAATAATTTATAATAAAATATTATTTACAAAAGGAGTTGGTAAACCCTTACTAATTGCCAAGGGATTAACGACAAAAAAAATTGGCCAAAAAAGCTGTTTCAGTATTTTGTCGGAAACCCCTTACAATTCAGGAAAGGATTAGCGACGGAAATTAAACTGAGGTAAACTTAACCTCCCTTCTTTGTTGGTAATCCGTCGCTATTCCCCTTCTGGTCTGCATACATACATACATATATATATATATATCATTCAACTGTGAACACTGAAATAAATAACATATTAAAAAAACAAAGATAAATTAGCCAACCAAATTAATTTAGAACCAAAAAGAACATTCATAATCACATACAAAAAACCCACAACATCCATAATCCTTCATCAATTAACACACCAAGTTAAATTATGAACAAAACTATTCAGCTGGTGCTAACATTATCCCAAATACAAACACATATCATCCATAACCATACTTAAACCACATAAAGACATATTTACACCAAAATAAGTCTAACATACCTACCCAACAAGCTTACGAAGATGACGACGACAAAGTCATGAAAAATTCAGGATTTTATTCGCAAATAAATTTTGAGTATTCAATGCATCTTTGATCTCTACTATAAAGAGAGCTTCCATGTTATACAGTTTATCCCAATCTAGGCCTTCAAACCAAGGATGAATCTGTGAATTAATATGGAAAAAGTTCGAATAATTATTATCCATATAAGATAATTTACATATAAGATATAATTATCCATATAAGATATAATTTTACATGGTAGCTTCTTGTAACTGAACAAGTGATGCTTGGTCAAGTTAAGGAATAAAAACATAAATATAGCGACAGCATGAAGCTATCGTTGTCATGGTGTTGCAATTCACTAGGAATACACTCTATCAAAGGTTTACTGTAAGTTGTAATGAAGCAACTCACTAGGACAATTGGATATTCTACTCTTTTCCCTATTTTAGTCCTTGTTTAAGTCATGCATAATTAAGATAATATTCTATCTTAAGGAACAGATAAGAAACTACTCATCTTCTGATCACTCATGTTCACTAGCTAATGTTCCACGTCTCTCTCTCTTCCATATCAGATATGGATGAAATTATTAAAGATATCTGAACAAATTTATCCCATAATATAATTATAATTCACTCACCTTCCTATAAGCTGTCATCAGTTCATCTGCATTGCTGCCATTGCATGCTTCTAGAAGGAGAGGAAGGTGTATGCCATAATATCTTTAAATTACAAAAAACAATATAAGTAAGATTTTCAATTTAAAACACATCTCAACCTGGATCATCTAACTTAGCTTGCATAATCACAATCCAAATGAAATAAGTTATGGCCTATGCCAATTCTGTAACCTCCTATTTCCTTCACCTGTGAATTTACTTTCTAGTTCTCTTTAAATCTTTATCTTCTCTCAAATGATGACTCGCCGATCACAAGATTGTGACCTACAAAAAAAATTCTTGATGCTTTCACTAATGCATCTCCACTAATTTGGTAACCTCTTCTTTAACAGTTGAACCTGTAATAATTTCAATACTTCAATCATGTTTGATGTGCCTAAATCATGATTCAGGATAACACAACACAATAAATTGTTTTATTGGCATTCATTCAAGTGTTCATCTCAGTAAATTTTCACAATGTTGAAACTGTACATTTGTTTCATCGAGTATTGAGATTTATTTTATGAAACTGGTTTCAGAATGGTTGAAAATTTTCAGAATAGTTGAAAAGCAATTTAGAAAAGCATTCATAAAATAGGTAGTAGTATATTTTGGTCAGTAATGTATAACAGCACACGTACTTATGGTTTAAAAATTATAAAATAACTAAGGGTATGCTATCATAGTTTGGAAATTGTAAAATAAGTTGAACAAAATAGGGCATTAGATAATTTTGTTTCGTTCAATATATTTGTAGTTAAGCTCACTAAGCTTATGTAATTTATTTTATATGAATCAAGAAGAAATCTAAACAAAATACATTTCGCATGCACCAAAATAATATATCTTTAATAATTTGGTTCCAAAATTTGAATAGCTTCCTAAAAAATTGAAATGCCAACACTTGTAATTTTCTGTGCTAAAAAGTTGAAAGTGGTTACAAAAGCAATTGGTGCCTAAACAAACAGCGAGAAATAAATACAAAAGCCAACTACATGAGCCTTCTGCATTCAAAATCCCCTGAAAAACACAATGCAAGTTAACTCTACATTGGTATCTACATTAATTGATGTTAAATGATATTAAAGATGTTTCTGTTTTAATTGAATGCTTGAATAAATGGTGTGAATGAGTCGGCACTTGAGAAAATTGTTGCTGAAATGATGCTTGAAATGATGCCGTTTAAATAATTTTAACCGAGTTCGTTTAGGAAACATAAATGAGGTTTGAATGGGATTTAGCCGACCGAGACGTCAATGGGTTTTAACTGACATTTACTAAAATGAAACATACAAATAATCACACTTCCATATATAATTAAGAAAGTAACTTACAGATACATGAATTGTGTACCACCCAGCTCATCACATATATGGTACCAACCTTAATAACAATTGTACCTTTAATACCATTAATATCTGTATTGACAGATACACATACATGGTATTATAGAATAATTCAATAATGGCTAATGATTTGGCAGAGGACTAAATAGCCAAGTAAACATTTGGATTATAGTATGGACATAATTACCATATTCCACAAATATCACATACATTTTAATTCCAATTCAGGCTTCATAACTTTACTTATAATTTGAAATAAATTATATTTGCATATAGATTTAATTGACTGGATTTATCTATGCATATTGTATATTTATCCAGCTAAATAGAGATACATGATCAGCTTATTAAGAGCAGCAAAAGTAAGAACATATGCTACATATTTAATACATTAACTAACAAATAAGGTGATGAATAACTCACCCATTCATTTAAAGCATATTGTCCATTGCACTCTACAGTCGGTTAGATAGATATGTATTCAAAAATGAATGCCAAGAAAAATTGTAGCATAATAGACAGGAAAACAATGAATGTGAAACTATATATATAGACAATGTGGAATGTGAAAGGTAAACATATTTTAAAGGACATACTAGTTTCAAATATTAGCATAAAGTGGTTTATTTTAGTGCCAGTTGAATATCTTGCATATAACGCCTGCTATTTGATTACCTACAATCGTGAAATATATCCTGTTATTTGAAAATTTGATCTTATTTGATCATAAAGTAAATGCTTACCTTGAATGGTGGTTGAATCGTCTTCTAATTTGACCATTCATCCATCCTATTTGTCAACTCTGATCAGTTCGTTCCTTAACATCTCCTGCGTTGAATTTGGTACAAAGAAAATGAAACATAAAAACCTAAAAGATTAGTTTGAGGTTAATATTCACTCTGTTGCATAACAAACTAATCTATAATCAAATAGAATAATTTCAGATCAGTATGTAACTTCCGAACATAAGTGAAGTTGCTCTCTTTATCAAAGCATGTAGATGCTTTGTCGAACGCTGCCATAGGTCAACTCAATACCTATTATCAACACTCGAGTTTTCATTATTCAAAATTATAGACTGCTTCGATTTTATTTTATTTTTAACCTAATTTAATTTTCGTTTTCTGTGACTCGTGAAGAGAATGAATTGAGAATATGGGTTGTTAACCGAATCAGGAATCTAGTGGAGACCTCAAATACTAATATACCCTTATTTCATATTTAACAAAATTACTTGATAAAGGACGATTTCAGCAATTCAAAATATGCATCACTTTTCAAGTATTTGAATTATATATAAGATACATGACTAAATTAGGAATAGTCGCAAAATCTTCACTGATATTGTTTAAAAGTATTCTTCAATTTGTTTGGTCATTTCGATCACCTGTCCAGAAAGTAATTTTCTCGACAGTAAAATATAAAACACGGGAAAAAGATATAAGTGTTATTACAAAAGCACTATTGTTTCTTAGTTTAATAATTGTCAATCCGAGCGACACTAACATTGTAAGACCTAAACAGAGATAAACTCTGATTTGAAAAGCATGATGGTAATGTAAGAATAAATTAAAACATGAACAGCCAAATTTCCCCTTTGAAGTAGGCACTAAAATCATAGCCATTTCAGGAAAAAATTGCATGAAAGTGTTCTGGAAGTAAAATAATACAAAGGGTAAAACTTTCGAAACCTAGCTAACAAAAGCGATATAACTGGAACTGTTCATCCAACAACAATTATTTAGCTAAAAGGAAAGAAAATAGATTTGGTAGTTTGAAGTACCGAAAGTAAAATAATACAACATAAAACTTAGTGATATTAGAAGAACAGTGTTAACCATGCAACAAATACTCTTCAAAATAATGACAAACTTTTCTACAATGTGATTCGATAATTTCATAACGATGAACAATCTAATTATCTTTTTTATCTAGGACTAACAACTTATCAGTTTGAAGCCATAGTGAAAAACGCTCTATTTTGTGACTTTCCGGCTCTCATGTCACCTATGTAAAAATGTAATAATGGTTTTTATCAACTCTATTTTTGAAATTTAATCATCGATATTGGAGCATTATTGCATTAATGTTTGTTTAATATTTTAATATCAGTAACGTATGTGTTAACATCTTAGTTTTGGACCCTCAAAGTAATATTTTTGCAATAAAGTATATCCAAAATTGTATAGCATTGTGCGGTAATTTATTCAGTTCGATATAAGGAATTGAGTAAATTTAAATTTTTACAATATAGTTAGTAGATGAGTAATTATACATTTAGATGCACATGAATGAGAGTCAAAAAATTAATAGAACCCACCACAGTTTGGACTGCTCAAAGGCTCCAAAGTTGGCATGTGGAAAAGGAGAGGAGATAATTAAGCGTGACAACTGAAATACAAGCAATGTATTAAATGCCCAGGAAGTGTTTTGTTCAGTTCGAAGCTTACTGTATCCTTTTGGAGTCACATCTTCTACGTCGTTACCTCTACGGTCTTTAAAAATTTCATCTTTGTATTAAACTGTGCATTAAGAAGTTCAAAAAAAAAAAATTGTCACTATCTACAATCAAAATGGAAGTAGTTGAATAGCTATAAATTACATAATAGTAATCATCGTTGATGTTGATTCTATATGAGTCAGAATATTTGATAGTGCATAATTTATCTCTATTGAAACTATTAGTTACCTAATATACAAATTGAGCCGACATTCCCAACTCCAACAATAGAAACAGAAGACGAAGGTCTTGTTTGATTGATTGGTATATGAATTTCTTTGTGAATGAATGAATTGAAAGCAAAAAGTGACACAAAATCCCTAATCTGAAATTGAAATTAGACGAACAAACTATTCAAAAACCAAAAAAGGCAAGCAGGAAAGATGTTACCGGAAGTTATAAAGAATGGAAATCAAATCATCGCCAGCGACCAGGTTGAGAAGATCTGAGCAGAATTTTTTTTTGGTGTGTGGAGAAATGGTGAAAGAGGGAGATTCAGGAGATCTGAGTAAACAAGATTTAGACGGTGAGAAAGAAGAGCGTAGGGTTAAGATCTGAAGCGTTGGTTTGGTGACTTATCTAACAGTTGATAAATTAAGGCATCAGGGACTTGATTGGTAAAGATTTAGACGGTGAGAAACTTAGGGTTAAGATCTGAAGCGTTGGTTTGATGACTTATCTGACGGTTGAGAGATTAAGGCATCGGGGACATGGATTGGTAATGGTTGCAAGGGGCTGCTGTTTTGCATTTAACATTTCAATGTAAATATTAGATAAACAATCAAATAAGATTAATTGTAAACAAAATTGCATTTTTTGTAAATCATTAAGCTTAAATAGTTAACTATTAAAACAAAATTTATAAATAATCATTAAATCGATATTCGTAACGCCTCATAAATAGTGTTTAATAAAATAAATTTACAACACTAAGAAGATTGGAAGATGCTAAAATTTGTAGCTATTTGCGCTTTTTCTTGTAGTGATTTTGTTTCCTGAATCCAAATACCAAGCATAAATCAATGTTATCACCATAGAGACGGATGCAACAATTATGCTGAAACATTTGCAGTTAAATGGAGCATTATTTGAAATGAACAATGAAGTCAGCGGACTCATAACACGAGGCGATAACAGGCTAGCAACAAACTGAATCCCAACAATGAATCCTTGAGCCATCCCCTAATCAGTATAATACTCCTTTTTCTTGGAAGTATGGATTGACTTGTGGAAGCAGAAAAATCTGAGAAAATATAGAACCAATTCCCGCCATAATAAGAATTTTTGAGAACTGAATTTTGTTAAATCCAAAAGTCGATTTCAGATAGAACAGTAGAATACCGCTGATGCCAGACATGCCTAACTCATAAAAGAAGGATATAAGTGAGATTTGTTTTAGAAGTTGGCTGCTAACTAACTTGAACTAAAACCATCATCAAAATTGGCATGCTCAATTAAGATTCATGTAATAGCATGCTCAATTAACAAAAAATGAAGAAGAATCCATGTTTTTTTTTGATAACCAAATCTTCCACTTTTAAACTAAAAGTCACCATAAACACAATCATACAGAAAACATTCCAAAAGCCACATATCCATTGTTTTTAACCACATCACTGGTGGAATACATTATTAGTACCTTCTCCTTAGATAGATTGGAAAGCATAAACAAGCTTAATCAAAAGGCATAAACTAATAAAGGCGTCTAACAATAGAGACCTTGTCAAATAGATAGATTCCAAAGCATAAATCAAAAGGCGTCTAACAACAGATGCGAAAACACAAATAAAGGCGTCTAACAAATAAAGGCGTCTAACAACAGATGCGAAAACATAAATCAAAAGGCATTTTATAACTAAGATTATACTGTAAATGGGAAATACCTAGAAACGGTTGTTGAAACCTTCGATCGAATCTGCGTCTTCAACAAGAGTTGAACATCCACCGAATGAAGTAGCAACAGAACAGCCATCAGTGTTTTCGATCGAAGCAACTTACCAAAGAAGCGGCAGATCGAGCAAACCCTAATTTTCAGAGTTGGTCGCCATCAAAGAGAAGCCGAGACCAACATATAAATTTAATTGAGCCGATCAGTTCTCAAGGGACGGAGTGTAGTTGCTCTGCGGTGTTTTGGCTCGGATTGAAGGTAGCAACTTGTCTAGGGTTTTTTTTACAGAGAGAGCGAGAAAAGAAGAAATGGAGATTGACGGCGTGAAAGGGGAATGTGTTAGCACACGTTTAGGCGGGTTAAGGAAAAATTTGGGACTATTTTTGGTTTAAGCGAAATTTTGGACGGTGGAAACTTGGGAGGATAGAGCAATCCATGTCATAAAGCAGGTTATGGTTGGAATTTAAATCAACGTTCCATATTTAGTACCTAATGTTGATTCGGATCACAACAGATATTTCGTTCAGCCAACCTTGTTGAACTAATAGAAATAAATCAAAATAGGTAAAATTTAAAATATCATTAAAACTTTAAACTATCATGTAATTTATTACAAGTTTGATCAGTATAAAAGGTATTATTATAAAAAAATACTATAACTTATTAAATTTTAAATACTGGATAATAAATTTTACTTCTTAATTATTAAATATTATCATTGGTTATTAAAAATTACTTATTAGTCTATATTATTGATTATTATTATCTCTTAATTATTTAGTAATTATTAATTAACCAATACTGACTATTGAACTTTATTTACAATGAATAGTATTTTTTGTTATTCACATTAATTATTTAAAAATTAATTTTACTTATTAAAAACATAAGAGCAAAACATTTTAAGAAGAATACACATGCCCGTAGGATCATCAAAACCAGAGTTGAAAGGGGATTAATGAATTACAAAGACAGATCTGAGTCAGAATTATTATCCATTATTTATTAATGTTTAAAAATAATAATTTTTAAATTAATCCTTCATTATCACTATTTGGTTATAATTAATATTATTATTTATCAAATATATTTCTGTAACGCCTCAGTCTTTATGAAGAACTTTCTAAATTGAAGATTAACCAAGGAAAAACTTCTGGATTAAGTAACATATTATTTGTTTAATCAATTTGTCTAGAATGCATAACAATGAAATAAACAATATAAAAAATAAATCAACGAGTTATGAATTTGAGCACAACTCCACCCCAATTTGTCTACAATATTTCAAAATGAAACTAGCAGCCAAAAAAGTAAAAAATTATAACTAACCAAGTATTGCAGTACTACTCTACCCATGTAGACCATCCAAAATATTGTCGAATATTTTGAAATTCTTTAATCATTTTGAAATTCTTTATAATTTTGAATATTTTACAAACTTATATATTTATTTAAAAGAATATTTTCGAATCTTATGAAAATTTAAAAATTTTATATTTAAAATTTATGAATAACATTAAATATATTTTAGAAAATTCGAAAATTTTACTTTTTTAATTAATACATATTTAATATGATTTCAAATATAATCATCAAATATTAGAGACTAAGTAATAAATATATTGTTAGTTATCAATTGTTTAGTAATAATTTCTTATCAATAAAAATTAATTATTATAAATTATTTTTTAATTATTAAGTATTAATCAATGGTTATTTGATTATTAAATATATATTTTACAGAATTGATCATGGCTTAATTGTATAAGCCTTCCCAAATTTTAATTAAGAAATAAGGATTTGTAAAATAGTTAATATTATATAGTAATTAATAATTAATCAACATTAATTTTCAAAAATAATAATAATAATCAACATTAACTATTGAATTTTATTTACTTCTAATAGTCATTATTTATTATTAATTACTAATGTATTATTAACATTAATTATTTAAAATTTAAATTTACTAATTAATTACTAAGTAATAACACAAATTTAAAACATTTAATAAATAAAAAATATAAAAGTTCGTTTCAAATCTCTTGGAAAACTGCAGGAAAATAGCTTTAAAATTATGTCGACGGTAATCCGACTCTATTAGCAACAGAATTTAGCGTCAAATATTATATGACTGTAAAGAGCTGCAATTTCCATTGATTTACCGATAGAATTAGTATTCGACAGTAATAATTTATAATAAGATGACATATAAAATCCAAAATATTTTCTCTTACAAAGCCCACGGAAATCCGCCGCTAATTAGCGATGGAATTTTCCGCTGCTAAAAATATGTCGCTAATCTCGGTTTTTCTTGTAGTGACAGTAGGCAAGCATTAGGAAGAAACATCATTCATTTTTTTAAATTATTTATTTTTTAAACCAAAAGTAGATGAAAGCTATTGTTACAAGGAAAAAAATTGAATAGCTGTTTATTTCTAGGTTGCGGTAGCAGACTAAGTACTCATGTTATATTTTAGCAAGTCAAGGAAAAATCGTAAAAGAATAAGAGGATTTCCCTCCCACTCCCACTTGAATAAGGCCTCTTTAAGTTAAACACGGTATATTTTGCAACTAAAAGTAAATCTTAAACAAATTTGGTTAGACTTACCAAATATCATTGACTATGAAAATTATATTCTAACTTTTTAAATCATGCCTAAGCTTTCTTCATAAAACATTAGTACGAACCTGTGCCATGGGTATGTCCATAATGATATTTTGAAATAGTTTTTATCAATTGGAACCTTCATGTTAGTGCCAAATAGTTTTGAAAATCTTAGTGGTAATGAAATGAATATATATTATCGTTTAATAGCCAAAAAATGTTCTTATGCAAAAACACTAAAAATAAAGAACATTGAACTTCAACGTTGTAAAAGAACTAAAAAAAAAATTGGACATCAAGAAGTTTAAAAAAAACTCATAAAGTTTAAATTTGTAAGAGCATATTAAGATATTTAAAAAAATTCATTATTCATGTTGTACACAAATGAACATCGGTCATTATTCCGATAATTTCATGAAAGTTGTAAACTTTTAATACTGTCAATTCACAGTAATTTTAATAATCATATATTGTCATTAATGCTTATTTGGAGTTTACAATAACTTATTTTTCTAGATCTAAAAATAGATGAATGAAATGATGTTTATTTACCTTTGGCGATTAGTTTAATTATACTTTATTTGAATGCTATTTCAACCTATTCAGATTATGTGGACAATGGAGTTCAATCCCAAACTCTTTTCAATGTACGCATCAGGTGAAAAATCTAGCGACACATCAAGTTTAATTTCAATTGCCAGCTCACGAAAGAAGTATAAGAAGCTTGAAAGGATGAACTTGTTTACTCAATAATCTAGTAAAGATGACCAGCATGCCACTCTATCCATTTTTCTAGTGACCAGCATTATTGAAGCACAAAATATTGTAGGAGGCTAAAGGCTTGGATGATGTTGTCAAGGTAATATGTAATTTTTCAAAAATCTGTCATTAATGTAAGCACCCTTCTTCACAAAAAAACTATCATTTACTATTTTTGTTTGGAAAAAGCATGCACAGTTGGTACCATTCTAATGTTCAGTATTATTTTGCATATGTCTAAATGATATGAATGATATAACTGAGATTTTGGAAGCAAAGAAGGCATATAACAATGCACTGTAGATTCACAGCGTATATTTAACAAAGGTTACCCCAGTGAATTGTTTTCTCTGCCTTCTATTTTATTAGGATAGTGGAAAGATGTAAGTTTGATGAAAGAGAAATACGATTTTCGCTACGAAAGGAGAAGAGAAAGGGGCATCAATATGATATTTGTGTTGTGATAATTATTAGGATGATGATCTCTTTTAATTCATTAGTACAAAACATGAATAAACTTATGTAGTAATAAAGGCAAAACATTATAGGATAACAAATACATTGAAACATATACAACAAGTGTAAATATAATAATGCGGGATAGGAAATTAAGGCATATGTTTCCAAGAAATAAACAAAGTCTTGAATAGTTAGTTCGTTTCTTATGTTTCTCCAACCAACGCCATATTATTTCTGGTGATTCTTTGAATTGATTCATTCTCTTTCATGTTAGTCATTTGATTCTTCAAGGTATTTATTCCAAATATGATTGAGATCAACATCAAATGGCATAAAGTTAGAGTTCCGCTGGTTATATTTCACTATGAAGTTAAACGTGATGCACCCAAAATATGTTATAGCAATGTGGCCTTTTTAATATTAAGTTAGGTTCCATAATATGTGTATCTCATACCGTCAATCTAACCATGGTATTTGTAGGCCATCAATATTTGTAGAGAGGTATATAACTGTTGCCTAAATTTGAACAGGTTGATTGATAATTCCTTTTGTAGTAGCTGACAGCAAATAAGTATTTTTTCAAAGTAAAATGGTGAGTCGTAAATGTATTTTTCCCATATCCATACCATGTTTTGTATGTGTTTATATCTCTCTTTTGTTCTTCCTTTTCTTTTCTTCTATAATCATTTATCCATACATAGAACGTCCCAATTTAGATTTAAATCATTGAGTATAAGATGTCTTCCTGGTCATGAATAGCGAGGAAGATGATGTTTATACGTCGAATTTGGATTCAAATAAAACATTTCTAGAGAGACTTAAAATCATATATTTTTCCAGAAACATAATGATTTTCAAGCAATTCAATAATTTGGTTATCGATGATTTTCAGAAATTCCGAGCAATGATAACAAAAAGGAAAAGGATATGATGATAACCAATAATGAATAAATGATGTGAACGGTTAAAATAATTATCGTATTTTGGTTCACATTTCAAAGAAAAATATAAGTTGTATGGTGAAAATCGGTGTTACCTAAGTACTAGGACTGTATTTCTTCTTTATGCCAATATTGCTCCTTATCCAAAATGTTAGTGTAAGAATTAACTCTTACTTTAAAGAGGTGGATTAAATTCATCTGGATTGGTGCACATAATGATATGATTACTATTTTCAGGAATAATCTGATGTATTTTAAAATATGCCGATAATTACAAATGAGAGGGAGTTGTGGTGGTGGAACCTTATAATTTAAAAAAGGAACATTGTTTAATGTGTTACATAATGAGAGATCCATTCTTCACCAAGTATACCAAGTATGCATCATATCACTTACATGGATCAACCGATCAGTTTGATTCAACATATCTTGTATTAATTTCACTCTTTATTATAATTTTAGGGAACATCTTGAGAAAACAAGTACTTATCTTGGAAAATTTCTATTTGTTGGTATCCTGGCAGGTATGTTGTTTAGTTGTGTACTTTTTTGCTTTTTGTGTCATGTTTTTCTTTATTTATAAAAAATGAGTATTGTTATGTTTGAACAGATAAATTTGTAGAACTTGTGCTTGGAGCTCAAACATGATATACTTACATATCAGGGTCTTGATTCTTCATACATCATATGCTTCTCTGGCTATGGCCATTATGAGATGATTTTCAGAAATATGGAATAGGCAATAGAATCATGTGTATTTTATCATACAATAGAGGTTGGTAGTAAGCCGTATGTTTACTGAAATAAGATATGTGATTAGCAGCAAAGCATTCCTAGTTGATTACATCGTATACATCTACTTGTGTTACAAGGGCATATTGCACTGTGCGAAGTTTTGTTGCAAATTGAATTCTTTTATACCTACGGGTTCCAGATAGATAGAAATACATAATTTGTTTCGTGTTTGAATTTCACATATCATGTTTTTCTTTTAGATATCTGTCTATTTCATGTATTATTTTCTTTGAACTCAACAACTGATATATGTATAACTATTTTGATTTTGGTCGTTTCTCAAGCTAATATCGTTTAAGCATGTTGTCATTAAAAATGTATCTACAACACATATATAGGAGATGTCATATATTATTATTACTTTCTGCAGAACTCCAAAACTGACAGGGCAGTACTTCATGGTTATAATTTCAAAATTGATAGGGCAGTACTTCATGGCTATTATTTTATTTGTATAATAATCATATGTCTTTTCATGTACTAAGTGAAATCAACATGGCCAGCGTTCTTGAAGCACAAAATATTGTCGGGGGATAAAGACTTGGATGATGTTGTCAAGGTAATATGTATTTTTTCAAAAAAAAATGTCATTTAGTACAAGCACCATTCTTCATTAAAAACTATCATTTGCTAATTTGGTTTGGAAAAAAAAACATGCACAGTTGGTAGTGTTCTAATGTTCAATATTATTTTGTATATGCCATTAGATTCTAAATGATATAACTGGGAGTTTGGATGCAAACAAGGTATGTAACAATGCATTGAAGATTCACAACAACTACTTAACAGAGGTAACTAATGATCTATGCATAAGCTCAGTTCAAACTGAGCTTGAGCAAGCTCAGCTCAAACTTAGATTAAGCACAAGCTGAGTTCAAACTGAGGTGGAGCTTAGTCTGAAAAACGAGCTGCGGCTCAGTCTGAAAACCGAGCTGAGCTCAGTTGTATAACTAAGTAGCTTAGTTATTAGTTCACACCTATAGTATTTATCTGTAAATTATTTATGTTACTTATGTTTATTTGACTATTTCAGCCTGTATTTAGCGTGTCTCAGTACTGATGATATTTTTCACCAAACATGTTTACTGATATCCTTTAAAAATGATGTAAATTTATTATGTAGGCTGCATAAAAGAGTTTACTTGGGCAAAAAAGGCGCATCTGTTTTCTCCACTCTTGATGTTGATGTACCACCAGGGAAGCTCACCAAAATATGTCTACAGATGTATACCTTTAGGTGACCATGTAGAATTCAGATTAGAATAGTCAAATGTAACATTGAAAAGAAAATGTAATTTGGAAATGGAAAGTAAACTTTGTTGTCAAATCTAAAATGATACTTTAATGTTTGTTGAAATTAAGTTTTTCCAGGTTATTTTTTGCCATATATGCTTTAAGAAATGAAATTATTAGATACTACTATGTATAGTTTGTAATATGCTACAATAAATTGTGATTGATATGCTATAGTGAATCATGGTTGTATATATCTGAAATTAATAATGGTTATATATGTTATAAGTTTCCATTTTATAACAGTTATAAGTGTGATAAAAAAAAATTCTATCACGTTAATATCTGTTTTTTTTTCTTAATGGTTATAATCGTTAGGATATTTTTAATCATAACAGTTATAATCGTTACAAATTATACTGATTGTCACGGTTATAAAAGTTATATTATCCATGACAAAAAACTGCCACGCACTTTGTAACCACGGCAATAACCATTACCAATCTTATTTATCACGCTTATAAGCATGACAAATACCCCCCTTTATGGTGTTGTGGCCCCTCTACGAGAACAAATACTTCAAAGACTTATGGTCTGTGAAAAGCTCAAACCACTCGCCTAGTAAATAGTTCCTCTAAGAGTTAAGAGCTAACACTATCGCAGCTATCTCCAAACCATGAGTAGGGTAATTTCTCTCATGCACTCTCAGTTGTTTGCTACCGTAGCACACAACCCTACCCTCCTGCATCAACACTATGCCCAAGCTAATCCCACATGCGTCGGTATATACAATAAGTGTCCTAGAGCTATCAGGAAGTACCAATAACGGTGCACTAGTGAAAGCCCTCTTTAACCCCATAAAAGAGTCCTGACAAGTTATATCCCATGAAAATACCAAGTTCTTGCTAAGGCGGGGTGAGTGGCAATGAAATCCATGTGAAGTCCTTAATGATCTTCCTATATTAGCCCGCCAAACCAATAAAACTCCCCAACTCTGTCACGCTCTTGACGGATTTCCAATCTTGCACCATCACCACCTTAGCAGGACCCACAACTAATCCATCCTCAGAAACCACATTCCCCAAGAAACGCACTTCCTTACGCCAAAAATGGCATTTAGGAAACTTCGCCTTTAGGATGTGTGCGGAGAGTACGTAGAACGTCTCCTAAATGCAAGGAGTGCTCATCCTCGCTCCTTAAGAATACAAGAATATCATCCACAGAGACAACCACAAAATTATTCAGGACATCCGTGAATACCCTACTTATCAAATCCAAGAAATAGATAGTGAGTTGGTAAACCCAAAAGGCATGACCAGCCACTCAAAGAAATCATCAGGAGTCTGAAATGTTGTCTTATCGATGTTGTCATCTGCCACACGCAACTGATGAAAATCGATGGCCAAATCCAACTGAGAAAATACAGATGCTCCCATCAACTGGTCAAACAAATCATCAATCCAAGGGATTGGGTAAGAATTCTTCTTCGAAAGCATATTCAATTCTCTTTAATCCATACAAATTCGAAGGGAACCGTCCGCCTTGGTAGCAAAGACGACCGGTGCTCCCCACTCGGAGATACCACGCCTGATAAATTCTTTCTCTAAAAGCTCACCCACTTGCTTACTAAGCTCTCTCTGTTCCCTTGGAGCCATATGACGAATAAGCAATGAAACAAGCTTTGCATTCTTAGACAGATAGTTCTGGAAATCAATCTCTCGCTAAGAGGTTAGTCCTCTGACCTCCCCAGGCACGTCTGGATACTCATGCACAATGGGTACAAAATTAATGTCGTCGGCAAAAGAATCTAACGAATATAGGAAAAACAACATGATTGATCCCCGTGTTTTGCAAGAAATCTCAAGGGTCCTATCACTCCAAGTTATCAATCTAAAGACCCTCCTCTCGCAATCAAGGATAGCCTAGTACGTGGCTAACCAGTCCATTCCTAAGATCACACCATACCTAGAAAATACCACCACATAGGTATCACAATCATACTCAACGCCTAAAGTAAAAAAATTCAAATCGCTACAAACCATAGATTAGTTCGCTAAACCGCTATGGGGTTTGAAACTACTATGGAATCAGTAACAAGAGAAATATCTAAGTGCAAACAATTAACCAAGGTACTAGAAATAAATGAATGAGAAGTGCCCCAACCAAAGAAAGTACGTATGAGAAAGTTGGAAATAGAGATCAAACCTTCTACAGTTACCTTTCTACCTCTATCTGGGCTACTGCTAGTCGGAACCGCCTCCGACACATAAACCTGAGCTGCTGATGTGCCAGTACCTTGTCCAGGTTTCTATGGAGATGCTCTACTAAAGTCAGCCCACAAGTAAAGCACTTGACTTTTGCATAACCAATCCTTGAAGTGTTTGATTCAGCCCCCTTGTACATCTAACAGCTTTCTTGTTAGCGGTACCAACCAAATCCATAACAAATTGCGATAACTCATTAAAAGGTTGATGTAATCTTCAATAGAAAGGTCTCCTTGCTTCAAACTGAGAAACTGCTCTAACTTCATACTCACTTCTGCTTGTAACATATATTTCCTCTCGAATCCAACTCAATGCGTAACTCTTCCTTCAGCCTCAATAATTTCCCATCGAATGATGCCTCTCTCTTAAGTTGCCAAGCAGCCAACCGAACTCTATACTGATCTTAAAGCTCTAATAACTCAAACATTCGCTCTATGTCTCTAAGCTAAGTGTGGGCCTCTATAAAAGTCTTTATGCCCATAAAACTCTTGCCGTCTAAATTAGAGAAATTGCAGAGCTTTGAAAAGTTAAGAGCTGCTGGTTGATTAGGTTGAAACACCATAGCAGGTCCTGGTTCCTGCACATGTTCCTCTCCTTCGGTTGGTGTCGTAGCCTCTAAGTATCTACGAAACTAAACATGAATAGGGACACCCTCAAGAAGATTAGAAGCACCTGACATACTGCACAAGAGAGAGAAAATAAAGATTTTAGAATTCGAGAGAGTCAAAGGAAGGTTGTAACTGACTTGAAGGGATAGTTTTTAAAATAACATTGGTTTTGAAAATATGTTTTCTTCAAAATATTTTTTTAACCAAATTTTTAGTGATCTTGCTACCTTAGGCTTTGATACCAAATGAAACACCCCACACCCCTTAACATTATCGTTATGAAATATGGAGTATTATAGGTATAAAGATATAACACATCACAAAGACTAAGATTCACAAGACATAATTAATTAAATCACAGCAGAAGAAAATAATTTATACGATTGACAAAGCCATTTATTTCAAGAAACCAAATATCATAAAATACCATGTCTCAAGCGATAAAATTTCAATCATAAAATAACATCAGAATACATAAATAACTTTCTCAAATAGTCAGTAGATACAACCAAAACATGAAATTGAAATAACAATAAAAAATACATTTGCTGCAAAGAAAATCCTTTAAGACATAACCAGATGAACAATCGAAGAACGCACTTCCTCCTTGTAAGCCTGGGGGAAAAAAAAGGAAAGAAGGAAGGAAAATGGGTCAGACATAAAGTCTGGTGAGCTATTATGATTACTGGCATGATTAATAAGAAAAAGACAAATAGATTAAAAGTAGTTCAAGTGCCAAAAAGGGTGATTGGCTGAGTGCCTGTGCACACCTAAAGTGAACATATATGATAACTATTCTCATTCAACTTTTGACTGTTTGCACTTCTACTCATTCAGAACATAATATGATTAGGAATATTATCCTAACACTACACATCTATTGGTTCCTAAAACCATAGAGTAATAACCTATGCCTAATATAGCCTTGTGGTTATCAGGCCTAACCCATCAGCAAAAAGACATGGCATTAATCACAAGTGTCATAGTCATATCTTCCCTAGTCGGGTCAATGCACGCACATTGAATCCCTGGAACCCACCCGTACCAACCTCAATTCGGACCGTCTTACTACGTCCCACAGTATGGTGTATTCCCTTGCCTCTTATATGAGACCATATGTGATATGCTGTATGGTACAGATCCCTAACAAAAAATAATCGGTCCAAATCCCTGCTAATTTGGACCCATTGTAATAACCCGGAAATCCGAGCCAATTTAAAAAAATTTATTTTGGCAATTTTGATGAATTTTGAATATTTAAAATGATTTATTTTAAATAATAACGACGAGAAATTTATTTTCGATAGAATTAGAATGTATATCTTTATTTGAATCGACGTTATATTATAAATAATTTATTTTAATTATAAAAGGAATTGAAAATGGCGCGGTAGTTTGAAAATTTGATTTCAAATTTCAAATGAATGTACAAGATTCAAAATAAACCTGATTTTAACAAAACCAAAAATATTAGAATCTATTTGAGAATATCTTTCCAACGAATCTAAAAAATTGAAATTTCATAGCGGGGATAAAAAGTTATGCCCAATTGAAAATTCAGATTAGTCGCTATGGAATTTTGGCCCTTAAAAATGGAAATTTTGCAAACGACCTTCGTTTTCGACGAAACTACTTTTGTTGGATCCGGGATGTCAAATTATTGGTAGATTCCAAAATTCATAATTTTCTGAATCAATATGTGAGTGTGGCAAAAGAAAACGTGTTTGAACAGTTTCAGTCAATTTGGACTGACCAGAAAATGGCCATTTTTCAAACGGTCTTCAAATTTAATGAAAATGGTTTTGTTAGAACCATATCGTCAATACAAAGCTAGAAAATATTTTTCGGGAATTTTTAGAGTCCGTATGTGGTCCCGGTAAATTGAAATGCGCGTTCAAATTCAATATATGGATTTATATTTTGATTTTGACGGAAACTGGTCGAAACAGTCGAATAAGCTTACGGGACATATCCCATTGCGTTCGTAATGGGGGTAATTAGCTAGGGACGACGGGCGGTGGGTTTGATTTCGAGTTCGAAATAAAAAGTTGCTTTTTGGAATTCTAAAATAATAAAATATATATTTATAATCAACACCTCACCCCTCACTTCCTTTCTCTCTCTCGTTCTGAATAAAAAGAAAATAAACCCGGCGACCTAGTACATCGCGCCCCCCATCTCCACCGCACACCTCCCCCCCCTCCGCCGAGTTCAACAACGCGCCGCCGGTTTCCCCCTCACCTCCGACCTCCCCCTCTTCATTCGATTCCTAGCCTTCTCCGAACCCCCCCCCCCCCCCCCCCCACGCCCAATCCGTACTCCACAACCACCACAGTCCTCCACCACTCGACTGCACACCTCCCCCACCATCTGCCGAGCCCGGTGCGCCCACCCTAAGCCACCACCTCCGGCCGAGCGCCCTCCTCCATTCGAAAAGGTGATTTTTTATTTTATTTTATTTATTTAGTTTAAATAGATTTTAGTAATTAAATAAAATCAGTTTATAGATATTATGATATGATAAACATATATGATTTTTATAAATATAGTTAGAGTATAAAGAAATGATTTTTATAATAAAGATATGATTTTTTGCAATAAAAATATGATTTTTATATATGTATGATAATAAAAATATGATTTTTATATATGTATGATAATAAAAATATGATTTTTATATTACAGAGATAATAAAAATATGATTTTTATATTACAGAGATAATAAAAATATGATTTTTATTTATTGAAATGAAGTGATAAAAATATGTGATTTTTTATATATGAAATGCCATAGTAAAAATGTGATTTTTACTATGAACAGCGTGAAAAGGTCGCATTGGAATTTTGGGCATATCCGAACCGTTCAGAAATAGATAATGGCGGAGTGGAACCCAAAGGTGAGAACTTCTCACTTTAACTCTTGCTTTCTAGTTAAAAATATATACTAGGATGCAGACGGTGCTTAGCAGCACCCGACACCCGTTGTCCACAGACCATGGACGACTTGTTTGATTTTGTTGTGTGGTGAAAATTGATTGTGATGTGGAATGAATGGAAATATATTCATGTGTTGAAATAAATTATTTATCGTTAAAGATATAAATTTAACGTGAATGTGAATAAATAAATATCCATTTACAAATCGAACGATTTGTTTATGTACACCCATTTGTATTGATATTGATTGGGACGATAAATTTTACACATCGCACAATTGCACAAATAAATCTGTGTTTGTTGTCTACAAACCCCACACGGGTATTGGGATGATATAGGACATACACTAATCCCAATAATTAGCTGTATGTTGATCGATTGATTGACAGGCTGTTATAAGCGTTGAATATTTATATTTGATGCTTATACAGTGTAGAATGCACTCTGGATGATGGTTGATTATTTATCGTTGTTATTATATACATGTGTTGTATGGAATCCATATAAATAATATTATATGGTAATTGAGTGGGTCTCATTCCAATTTAGAAAATAAATTATATTCATGTGTTGAATAAACAAAATACTCATGTGTTGAGAATATTCATGTGTTGAAACCATTCATGTGTTGAAAATATTCATGTGTTGAATAAAAGAAAATTCATGTGTTGAATAAAATATATACTCATGTGTTGAGAATATTCATGTGTTGAATAAAATATTTATACAATAAATTTCACATTTTTATTGTAAGTAATAATTAATAAATATTCATGTGTTGAATAAAGTATATATTCATGTGTTGAAGAAAATATTCATTTTTTGAATAGAATAACGAAGTTATTGAAATATATAAAGTCGTGTTGATTAGATTGACACCATTTTGACGTGAACGATATTTATATCGATTATATATATCGATTTGTTTTCCATGAAGATTCCATTGTAAATGGAATGTGAATTGGGTTTATCGTGAACTGTGTTTTAACGACATTCGTTCTTTAACACGATTTACAGTGAAATGTGATTTGGAATTTATAAATCTTTTATTAAGATTTAAAGGAGATTTTCCAAAGTAAAGTTTTCCAATTTAATAAAATAAATTGGAATAGAATGGAATTCGATTTGGTAATAATCGAAGTGAATTTCTGTAGAGGAAGACAACTAATATATCTGGAATTTAAAAGGCTTTGCCGTTATTCCATTTATATTATTAGTCGGATATAGATGTTTATATCGATTATATATATCGATTTGTTTTCCATGAAGATTCCATTGTAAATGGAATGTTATTTTGGGTTTATCGTGAACCGTGTTTTAAATGACATTGGTTCTTTAACCCAGTTAAAGACAGGATATGATTTCCCAAGTTAAACAATCATTAATATTGATTTTTGGGAAGATTAAAACCAAATGGAGTTTTAATGAATCTTTAATTATATTGAAATGATCGAGAATGGAGTATCACTAGTTTTGCTCCAGGCGATAGTTAAATCTTTAATTAAATTTGAACGTGAAATGGTAATTGAATTTACCGCTAACACCGTGGTGTTAGATATGAAGTATTACCAGTTTTACTTCATGGGATGAATAGGTTGGGATTAGGAAATTAAAACAAATGTTTACTTCGGTAAGGTTCGTTAATCCCGACTAGTTTGGATAAACCATAATTTGGTTTGAATTGATATTCAAAAGAAGATTAAAGAATAAATTTAAAGAATTTATCTTTGATAAAATTAATGGGAACCTTTCCCAAAGTATAAGAATATTTGAATAAAAGAATATTCTAAATTGGAATGACGCGTATGTTGTGTTTGTGAAAAACTTGTTTATTATATACGTGAGTTATTCAGAAAGACCGGGTTTATCCCATTCTGAATAACTGATTCGACGATGTGTCAAGGATGAAGACGGTGGTCGAAGACCGGAGGTCTTCACATCGTTTGGATAATTACTAATGATCTTGATTGGGCTATATACCCAAAAAGAGGGAATCAGTTGGTGATCGTCCAGACGTACTTGGAGATCGATGGATATGCGAGGTACAACGTGCCTCCGGTTTCGTTCAAACCCAGAACGGACTTGTAAATGGACTGTGTGTCTGACATTGGATATCATTCTGTGTGATTGATGGATATCGTTTGCATGGAGTGGTTTGCCTGTGTGGCATGCTAAGATGCAAATGATCACAGCTTCTGTTGAAAAGTAGATTTTGTGGTTGATGATCAAAGCTCGGCCTATGTGGCATAACTTTGTGTAGCGTTGATTCGCGAGCCTCACACCCCGGTTGTGAACCAGAAACGGGAGAGGACCTCAGGGAGGACATGCGTTTCCTTCTAGCTAGGGTTGTGTCAGTGACCTACCAGCCCTGACATTTATATTATTTTCACATGTGTGGTTGTTGGATTGCAAGGCGCCTCGGATATATCAGTGACTATGTGGAGCCGATGGAGTCATAGGACTCATTTATGCCCCAAAGGGCAGGGAAACGCAGTGTTCAGGCATTTTGATCCACATCGGTGGACCGGCCCTGACGATCCAAGGGTCACTCGAGCTCTGATCCTGAGGCTCGGGCTAGACAGTCTCGAATCAGTGAGGATGATCCCTTGCCTCGGTTCACAGATGGAAATCCAACTTCCAATACGTGACTTTGCGGTTTTAATTGTAGAACTAGTATGGCGACATGATATATGGTACCCATGCCGTCTATGATTGATATTTATGATTGAAATTGTTTTGACACTATACACTTATAGTAATAATAAAAGGTGAAATTTAGCGTATCAAGCATTCTTTGGCTATTATAAGGTAAAACTCTATGCTCCGGCTTGTGTTGCATTGTGTGATGGGACCTTGGTCTTATAATAGCTTCATTGTTCTTTATTTAGCATTGCGCTGTTGTTTTGTGCACTGGTATTCTTGGGAGGAAACCCGTTCCGTGTTATGCGGCGTGGTCCCTTGATTTACCTAACTTTAAAATAAAGATTAATAACTGTTTTAGTTCTCACACCAGTCACATGACTGACCTGGAGTTTATTGTTTTAACCTAAACTCTGAGTGCCCCTATTTTCCGCACGGGAAGCTAGTAGTTTTGGTTTTGTAGATTTATAATCACAGGATCCTGATTTACAGCTGGAACGATATCCGGAAAGCTCTGTATCCGTATATCTCTTTCAGTTGTGTTTTGTATTATTTTCCGCTGCTATGTAATGTAATTTAAATCTCTGATATTTTTCTGATGTATAATATTTATTCATACTCTGTGTATTCTTGTATTTTGACGGAATTGTTGTAATAAGCAATGAAATGTTCTTCTGTTTGTGTTCTGATTTGTCTTGTCCTCAATACAATCCGGACTTTCCTTCGCGGGGAAGTTCGGGTCGTCTCACCCTTATAGATTAATCACAAAATTTTAGGCTCGTACTTTAACCCCTTGTAATCAATATGTTCATATTAAAGCGTAATGCCCAATCACAAAGCCACCATAGAACTTTAGGCTTGTAACTTAACACCTTTTAATTAATATGTTCATATTAAAGTCTAATTGTCCTTTCAACCATGTTTGTTTATTATGATTTCCATATTATCATACTTAGGCTTGTAACTTAATACCATGTTAAGTCAGTATGTTCAAATTAAAGCCTAACGCCTAATCGCAAGGTTACCGCATAATTTTAGGCTTGTAAGTTTACACCTTTTAAGTCAATATGTTCATATTAAAGCCTAATTGTCCTTTCAACCATTCCATGTTATTTTCATATTTGCAAATAAACCATGTCTATTTATTATGATTTCCTAATTATCATATTTATGCAAATATAGGTTATAGTTCATTTTTCTATCATAGGATGTATCATAGTCATTTTACAAACTTAATTAAGTTTGGATAATTTGTCCAATGTTCTCTTTTTATTACAGTTTTACAATATTTGTCCAACTAGCCCCAAATTATTCAATTATCCCAATTCAATAAAATTTCCCAAATTTGCGCATAATAAAGGATATTAATCAGTCGTGGGAAATTAGGCCTATCAATCTATGCCTAAATCAGTCGTATACGTATGCCTTTAGGCATATTTGGGCATAACCAAAATAAACTGTAAAAAAATTCAACGAAGAATGGAGAAAAGTAGGCTGAGAATATAATTTACAATAATCTGAATATTAATTAAACATAAAATGTAAGAAAAGATAGAAAAATTACAGAGAACTACTTATAGAAAACAGGAATGAAAATAAATTGTAAATAACTATAAGTAAAAAAATTGTAAACAAAACTATAACTATTATTATTTGTATTTACCTTAAACTTCAATAAAAAAATCTAAATAATCATAAAAAACTCACCAAAGAGTTTTCCCTTGTAGATCCAGTAGAACCTCCCCTAGAAGAAATTAAAATAAAAAATATTTTAATTTAATCTCACCCCAAAACTTTAGATAAAATTGGCCTATCTCCAAAAAATGAAGACTAGCCTAAAAGTTTGAAATCATGGTGCCTTGTCACCAAAGAAGACTAGCCTAGGTGAGGAAGAGATGTGTTGTAAGGAAATAGGGAGCAGATTGGGGGTTCATTTATAGGTGGAGCAAAAGACCCTCAACGGTTAGATTTAGGTTTTAATTCTAAACCGCATACCCTTAAGTCAATCCGAAATAACCACATCAACCAATAAAAACTAAACATGTCAGCATAAAAATCTCGAAATAAATCTCGTCCGTTCATTACATTTCGTGCCTAGCAAGTAAACATGTTAGGCACGCCTGGGTCAACCAGTACCAAGTTAGGTCGATACGTGGGTCGACCCACTTATGGCCTGGGTCAACCCATGGGTCGACCTGGCCACGAAGCGGGTCATCATAGGCAACATGTAATAGTATTTTTTTCATAGTTTTAATTTCGTATTTTGATTCGCCATATCTCCTTCGTTTTAAATCTGTTTTACGTAAAACAAGTATGCATCCAAACCAAAAAATCATAACGGACAAAATGGAGCAATCCCCATTGCCAAATTCCCAAAATTATTCAACTTATTCTTTAATTAATTAAAATTTTAATTAATTATTGTCCGTTAAAATGGTGAAATCCTCATGACCGGTCTGAGTTGGAAAATGATAAAAGTTTGTACTATCGAGGGATAACCACAAACCAAATCGATTAGTTGAATAAGGAACAAGTGGAACTTTTTGAGAACAATTGTAAGATTTAGGTACTGTTTGCACCAAAATTGGTCTAAACACCCAGATGAATGAAATCTATAAAATATTTACAAATGATGTCACTGTCATATATCATAGAAATGAACGAAAAGTAAAGAACACCACATAATTTTAGTGGTTCAGCAATATGCCTACATCCACTGGTTGTAGTTAGTTATATATACTATTTGATTATAGATACAAATATGTTTCATTTAATATATTCGAAAAGAAAATAGGTGGATCTCGAAAGCAACAGAGTATCGGTATGTAAAAGCCAAAAGGTTCTACCCAAATGTATCCCTCGAGTGGTATTTATAGGTGAAAGTTCAATCCGGATCGGTATGCTTTGAGCATGAAGTGCAGAGTAGTGGAGAAAGTGGAAAAAGTAGAGAAAATGGGGTGTCACGTCATCCAAAGTCAGCGATCTGGATCAGTTCAACCCAGATTGATATGACCATATCGATCTGGATCATAACAATTCGGATTTGAGCGTTGCTTCATGGTGGTGTGGACATCGAGCGTCTCGATCCGTTCTGGTGAATACTTGGTCCTACCAATCAGAGCGATTGGCTTCTACCCGATCCAAAGCGAAGTGTCCAAGTTGAAATCGTGTTTGAGAGATCTAGGTGTGTTGAGTGGCATTTAGATGTAAGTATTGATTCCAATGTGAAGCTTGATCATTTGGTGCCATGTGCCATGGATGATTCGATATATAGTGCTTCATATCAATGTGGAGTTAGGATTCTAAATCAATCCAATCCTTTAAGTGACATACAAATCCGAGTTGATGAAATGACCTGATTCAGATCATTGAATGTTATGCATATCCAAACCTAATGACTGTTGTAAGGAGTTGACGGATTTGGGCTTTATGCCTCTCTAGTCTAGTTTTTGATCACCTTGTCCTACTATTCATTTTGAGCTTGTCTTACTGTCGAATCCGGATATTTGGTCTCAACACTCAAGTCTTAAGATCATCCATTTGGGTTGTTTGTCTAATAATTGATGAGCCATACTTGTGTTAGTAGTTAGGAGTAGCCGAGCCAAAAACCAGGTACAATTTTTCCTCCATGGTATGTCTTGTTGCAACATGACGTACTTTAAATCAAGACAAGATAAAGTTATCAAAAAGGATTCCATATGCAATCTGGAATGGTCATTATTCTTTCGACTAGTTTATTTCCTACGCTCGGTTCCACTTAGCTTATCAGATAATATATTAGGGCTCGGTGTCTAAAATTGGTTCTCACTTTTGAGTTCCAAGTATCGATTGAAATTTCATCTAGTCAAGAAGTCGAATGCAAAGTATGCATGGATCATAGGTATTCAAGATTTATAGATGACCATTGATTACAATTTTTCACTCTCCCAAAGGTATAATTAGTGGCATGCGGGATAGTTAGTTGTATATAAAGTGATGGTTGCTCTAGTTGTACCCTACAGGCACTTCTGAGCATGTGTCTACTATGTTTTCAATTAAGCTTCTTCATATGTTGAGTAAGATGGAGTATAGAGTTCAATCTGGTGTAATGTGCAACTATATGGTAGATTTTTGCATTGAGTGATGGAGTGACATGCTTTCCCTTTGGTGTATCCACAGTGCATCACTCATTATTCAATTCTAGGTGACAATTGGTCGTCCATGCTTTTAGGAACCAATCTAAGGAGTTTGTTTTTAGGTAAATCCTTTCGATTATAGCTTGAGGTCTTGAAAAAAATCTAGGTACAAGCAAAAAATGCAAGGTATCGTAATTTGATATTTTTTTTGGATTCATGCTAGATTAGATGAGTTAAGTAATAGAATCTTGTGTATTTTTCAGTCCCATGCCTAGAACCAGGGCTATCTATCGGGTAGTTGGATCATGCCTCTCATTACGGACATCCTTTCTCTCTGTTCATAGAGTATATGTTGATTGACGAACGAGGAAGTCAAGCCTTTTGAAGATTTATACTCTCCCATCGAATAGTGAGTTAGAGTTGAATGCAAGATGATAGGTTTACACACAGCCCGAAGTAGTTTCACCTATTAGGTTGAAGGCAAGATAATATGGCACAAATGGTCGGCTCACATTCACTTCTCACTTATACTCTCATCCAAGCTCTAAGGACTAAATTTAGGCGATGAAAAGTCAAATTATAGTCATCTTGAATGCTCTCTTTTCCCCCCGAAGACTTGGGGAGTGAATGACTGTGTCATACCCAGTCAATGTATGAAGTTGGACAGTCAAGTCATGTTCGATCTTGCTTATATTCCTCATGTCGAGATGGGATAGAACCAGCACGTGGATGTAATGTCGCATCCCTTCCATGATTTATAATCGGCCTGTCAAATCAATGTTACGAATAAATCAAGGGTGGCTGGGTCATTGGCCTTTGAATTTTCTATAGTATTGCTCCCCATCCAACAGCATTATCGGGAGATGCATGGTCAGATCTCACATATTCCAAGTTTGATCATGTACATAAGAGTTCGTACTATTTTCCAAACTTTAGTGCATGATTTACTCATCCAAGTGCTCATGTCATCACATTTTCCATTCAATGTACTTGCAATTCTATTGCTTATCGTTGCACTTGAAATTTTTGTTAGTTGTTGTTTCGTGCATTGATCAATGATACAACTCCCAAGGCCTTTTTTGGTTGTTGCCCTAATTTGTGTAGTGTGTTATCAAACATTCGACGATAGAAACTCGAAAATGAACACTAATGATGTTGTAGTCATCATTAAAATTATTTTTCAGCAACCAAAATAAGATATGTGCTTTTAAAATCCATTTAATATTTATAAACACTTTCAAATAATCATACTATTTCTTTTTGAAAACCCATTTTCAAACTCACCGAAAGTTCATATCATACAATTCTCAACTCAAATCTAGTTCCTATTTATATCTCTTGTTTATAAATTACACTTGCATAAATTTTAATTTCTATATAAGGTTACTCCCTTTAGGCTCATCTTTGTTTAAATTAATATTAAACAACTTTACTTAGGTTAAATTCTTATTCAACATCGTCATCGAATGTTGTATAGTCAAATTGTGAAACTAAATTCTCACGGTATTCGTTTCCAATGTTTCCCTAATTAAAAATCTACCTAACCCATGCAAGAAGCTGAAAAGATTGCTCTTATCTAAACAAGGTATCTAACGCCTTTAAATAGGCTGGGCATTGTTAGGGAATGCAGATTAAGGATCTTAAGGCAAAACTAACACTAGAGGGGAGTGAATAGGATTTTAAAAAGATTATGAAAAATTTAAACAAGCTTGAAATATTATATGAATCACACAATGATTATCACACAAGAAATGATCACAAACACGGAAACAATCACAAATACAGATATAAATAAATATAAAATGCAAAAAAGGAAAGAACACACCGGATTTTATACTGGTTCGGATTACTCCTACGTCCAGTCCCATGCAATGCTAGATTGCATAGAGTTTTATTAATACTTGTATCAATCTTTATAACACCCTTGATTTCACGGCTACAAGGTTCACACCGATTCCACCACCTTTGATTTCGCAGCTACAAGGTTAACACTGATTCCACCACCCTTGATTTCACGGCTACAAGGTAAACACCGCTCCCTTTTCTTAATTTCCAGGCTACAAGGAACACACCCTTTCCCAAATGATTACAATAGCCCTAGAACTCTTCAATAGAACTTCAAATAGAGAGTATTAACGGAGATTGAGAAGAGAAGAAATTTGATATAATTTGAGTAGAAATAGAAAGAATATAAGTGTAGAAATCAAGAAATTTATGTATAATAATGATGGATTAAGATAGTATGATAATGGAGAAGAAGAAATGATAAAAAATTCGAAATTAACTCTTATTTATAGAGGTTGAAAGGTTGCAACGTTTCAAATATGAAAACACACTTCCTTTGAATTTTAAAATTATGACAGTTATATGTCGACATGTGCATTATGGTCTGTCAACATATATACTATATTTTTGAATTTTAATCATTTTTAAAGTATTTAGATCAATATATATTCTGGAAATGCCTGAAACAAAACTAGTTGTTAAAACATTATTTTTCAAGTATAAAAACATAAGAAAGTATTATTTAAACATATGATTAAAAACCTTATATATAAGTTATCTAAATATAATACAATTATAAACATATATATAGGAATTTATAAAGAGATATTTGTAAACTATATAAACAAAAAGGTTATATGAAAACATAGAGTTTAAATAAGAATATTTGAAATTATAATCAAATATAAACTTAGTAAAACATAAATGATTTAATAAAACTATGAAAATAAGAATACTTATAAATTAGGAAATATATATTTGAAATCCTTGGATGATTAAAAATCATTTTCTAAGAAGTTTGAAATCAATTTGAAAATAGTTTGAAATCGATTTTGAAAAAAGATAATTTGAAAACAGAGTTTGAGTGTTATTCAGAGTTTTACATAATTTCTAGAGTCTATTAACCTTATAGTCTTGGACTCTTGAACTCTTAATATCTTGATATTCATGAGTCTTTATTCTCATTTGAAATCTTGAATCTTGAAATTCTTAACTGTACGGTCTTTAATATTTTATTACCTGCATATAAATTCTGCATATACGTGCATATATATATATATATTCTAGATAAAAGTGTTGGTATATATTTTATAATCAATAATGATTGAAACAAGGGTGTTGTCATCAAAACATCATCAACATTCCATTGTCCAACAATCTCCACCTTTTTGACGATGACAACCTTGGTTTATAAATATTCATACCTGATATTAAATGTCGATCTGCTTCCTTGATTACTCCCCTTTTCATTATGAATTCCTTCTGACTCCCCCTTAAACTATGCCTGTCTTAACTATATCTTAATTTATATTATATAATTTCTTCCCCTTTGTCATTATCAAAAACTATCTGATACTAAACTAAACTATATTATACTAGATAAGACTATACTAAACTATACTCCCCCTCAGTTTATTCTACAACTTATCCTATTGACTAATTTTATATATAAGCCCCACTTATTTTATAACTCTCCCTAAACCTATAATTTTCCCTAAATCTATAAATTTCTATAACTCCCCCTAAATCTATAGCTACAAATATTGTATAATTTAAGCCAAACAAGCAATTTAGACTAATAGTTAAGTCAAACCAATTCAATACAAACTTTCTACATAAACAAGCATCCAATCAATCCAAACAAATTGAAATCTTAGTTATATTAAATTCAGGGTTTAAGTTAGTCAAACCTCATCATTCTTAATTATGTTTATCATGTATAGATTATTCCAATTAAATCAACAATCCAAACCAAATCAACCAAATCAAAATAATTACAAAAACTCTTCTTGAACCTTCAACTAATCCTTAGCAACTATAAAACTCCTATTAACCACAAATGCATAACTATATTTCTAACACACCCATCAACCACTAATGAAATTGTAACAACCCGGGAAATCATAACCAATTTAAAAAATTTATTTTGGCTATTTTGATGAATTTAGGGTATTTAAAATAATTTATTTTAAATAATAACGACTAAAAATTTATTTGAATCGAAATTAGAACGAATTTATTTATTTTAATTATAAAAGGAGTTAGAAATAGCGCTGCAGTTTGAAAATTTGACTTTGAACTTTAACTGAATGTACAGGGTTCAAAATAAACTGGATTTTAGTGAAACCAAAAATATTTAAATCTGTTTAAAAATATCTTTCTAACGAATATGAAAAATCAAAATTTCATAGCGGGAATCAAAAGTTATGGCCAGTTGAATATTCAGAATGGTCGCTATGAAATTAAATATAAATATAGCCCTTAAAAATAGACATTTTGCAAATGACCTCCGTTTTCGACGAAACCACCTTGGTTGGATCCAGAATGTCAAATTATTGCTAGATTTCAAATTCCATAATTTTTGGAGTTGATATGTGAGCGTGGCAAAGGAAAACGCATTTGGTAATTTCAGTTTGAATTAGATCGACCAGAAAATGTCCACTTTTCCAACGATGTCCTAATTCTATGAAATTAATTTTTTTGGGATCGTATCATCCCAACATACTTAGGTTTATTTTTCGGGATTTTTGGAATCAGTATATGGCCTCGGAAAATTAAAATGTACGTTCAAATCCAAATATGAATGTTTTATATTTTAATTTGAAGAATAGTTGATTGTAACAGTCGAATGGGCCTAAGAAACATATTCCATTGTGTCCGAAATGGGGGTATTTAGCTAGGGGCGATAGTCGTTGGGTTTGATTTGGGGTTCGTTTGGACTAAAGGGTATTTTTGGTTTAAAAAGAATTAAAAATTAAATATAAATATCGTGGGCCAATCAAAATAAGCCGTAACCCTAATTCATTCTTCCTAGAAACCGATTATCTTCAAAATCGAGCCGCGACGGTTCTTCAAACTTTATCCCCTTGATTCCTCCCAATCCACGCTTCAAAATCCATCGATCCTTCAAGGGATTCCATGGTAAATCTCGAGGGCTTCACATCCATACAAACTTCATCTCCCCTCGTTAAATATTTCATTCGAATCACCCACTAAAATTTCCGCTGTTCGAAGCTCCCTCCCACCTCCTAGGTGCGTGCGAGTTCATCAGGAAGGGGACCCCCTGGTGCGCCTTTCGAGGCTCTAGAACATGGTAGCTTCCGATCGTCGTGAAGTGGAACAAATTGAGCGTGGATCGAAACCCTAGTTTCGAACAAGAAAAGGGACCGTCGGCTTGATATTAGAAGGTATATATTTAACTGTTTATAACACTTAAAAGTGTTGCTAATCCAATTATTATTTATAAAAATCGTATCTTGCTCATACGTTGTCGAAATCCGGTGAAACCAGAGACATTGGACTCGTGACGACGTACTCTACACTCTAGAAGAGACTGGAGAATTTTTGGAGCTTCCTACAATTTTTGGAGGAGTGGAACCTAATGTGAGCAATCTAAATTCAAATTGGAATAAAATAGCGATGTATAAATTATATAAGCGATGTATAAATTATATACGCGTTGTATACCTCATATATGGGCGTTGTATAAATTATATAAGCGATGTATAAATTGTACATGCGTTGTATAAACCATATATAGCGATATGGAATTGAAATGGAAGTATATACGTTTATATATATATATATATATATATATACGCACACACACATACACTCCACTCGTCCACAGACCATAGACGATATATATTGATTGTGTTGTGGAAATTGATTTTGGATGAAACCAAATTGGAATTGCTTGTGGAAAAATTCATTATGATATGAAAAATGATCGAAATGTTTAGATCATTTAGTAAGCCCCCTTGTAAACGCCGCAAGGCCTAAGGTAGCGCGCGGAGCCGTACTCCGGACGGTGCCGGTTTTAATTACCCTACCGTTATAATGTCGAAATTTTCTGAAATATTTATATGTTTGTCAAATATTCATGTGTTTGTCCAATATTCATATGTTGATAAATATTCATGTTTGAAATAAATTGTTTGAACAATAAAAATAACATTTTTACTATGTATATGAATCGCTAAAAATATTCATGCTGGAAATAAAATGCCTTAACAATAAAAATCACATTTTTATTGTATGTAGGAAACTTTAAAAATAACGAAAGGTTGAAATAAATATTTGTTGATTAAAAATAATATTTTTAACATGTATATGAACTGTAAGAAATAAAGAAAGGTTGAAATAAGTATTTGTTGATTGAAAATAATATTTTTTAACATGTATATGAAGTGTTAAAAATAACAAAAGTTGAAATAAATATTTGTTGATTGAAAATAATATTTTTAACAAGTATATGAACTGTTAAAAATAATGAAAGGTTAAAATAAATATTTTTTAATTGAAAATAATATTTTTAACATGTAAATGAACTGTTAAAAATAACGAAAGGTTGAAATAAATATTTTTTGATCGAAAATAATATTTTTAACATGTATATGAACTGTTAAAAATAACGAAAGTTTGAAATAAATATTTTTTGATTGAAAAGAATATTTTTAACATGTATATGAAGTGTTAAAAATAGTCACGTATGGAAATAAATATTTGTTCACTAAAAATATTATTTTTAGCTTAGATATGCACATATATACATGTACTGGACAGGTTATGGATAAACTGCTAAGAAGAGAAAAAAAAATTTATGCCCAACAAATAGGCACGTGTTTACTAATTTTCTTTTTCTTTTAAAGATTTTATGAGCCTAAGGCTGGCCGCTTGGCATTTTCTTTTTCTTCTAAAGAGTTTATGAGCCTAAGGCTGGTCGCTTGGCATTTTCTTTTTCTTTTAAAGAGTTTATGAGCCTAAGGCTGGCCGCTTGGCATTTTTCTTTTCTTTTAAAGATTTTATGAGCCTAAGGCTGGCCGCTTGGCATTCTCTTTTTCTTTTGGGTTGATGAAAGCTCTGGAAGCGAGTTACGGTTTTTCAAACCCCTCCCCGTACAAAGGAGACTATGGCGAATTTTTTTGAAATTTAAAGGCGTTAGTGAAATATTTGAAGTGAAAAACGATTTATAAATCGTCGAGTGAATTATATTTATATATATATAATTAAAATAAAACGAATAACGACGTTGCAGTTCATGTTTTGGAATTGTGATTTTAAACGATTTTACTGAGCAATCCGACCATCGGATTTTCCCGAAACTGAAACCGTTGGGTTCGCTTTGAAAATATCTTTCCAACGATATAAAATTTTTTGAGATCCAAAGGTTAGATTGTGTGAAATGTTCAAATCAAATCTGAGGAAAACCAGTGCCTGAATAAATTATATTTATATATATATATATAATTAAAATAAAATGAATAATGACGTTGCAGTTTGCCTTTTAAAATCGTAATTTTAAATGATTATTACGGGAGATCCGACCGTCGGATTTTCCCAAAACCGGAACCGTTGGGTTCGCTTTGGAAAGATATTTCCAATGATATTAAATTCGTTAAGAGCCAACAGTTAGATTTTCTGAAATGTTTAAATCAAATTTGGACGAGAGTAGCGCCAGGGCCATCGAATGATCTGAAACGTCTTCGATGGAAATGGACTATTTTTAAATAAATAAAAATAGTGAAAAATCATTTTAAAATATTTTAAACGATGTGTAATGGAGATAAACCGATTTTAATTGGTTTATCAGATATTTTGATGGTTGGATGTATTTGACATGAAAATTATACTAATGAACTGAAATGTGAATGTCGAATAGTTTAACCATAGAAAGAATTGATTGAATTCTATATATGCATGAATTATTTGAAAAGGCCGAGTTAATTCTCATTTCAAATAATTGATCAACGATGAAAAGTCAAAGGATGATGGCGGTGGTTGAAGAACAAAGATCTTCACATCGTTTGGATGATTACTGATGTCTTGATTGGGAGGCATCCCAAGATAAGGTAATAAGTGGTGATCGTCCATACGTACTTGGAGATCGACCGGATATGCAAGGGCTTCTCTCCTGTATTGGACATACGGGACGAGGAATAAGGTGCCTCCGGTTTCGTTCAGACCCAGATGGAACTTGTAAACGGATGTGTCTGACATTGGATTTTATTCTGTGTTGATTGATCTCTACTAAATATATATCTATTTGGTGGCGGAGAATTTATTCTCTTGCTTAACACCCATTTCTGAGACGTACGATCTTAGAGGTTATATATCGATGGACATCAGTCGCATGGCGTGGATTGTCAATGTGGCATGCTGATATGCAGTGATCAAGACTTTTGTTGAAAAGCAGAGCCTTGTGGTTGATGATCAAAGAACGACTTTAATATATAGCTTTGTGTATGGTGTTAATTCGCGAGCCTCACACCCCATGTATGAACCAGAAACGGGAGAGGACTTCAGGGAGGACATGTGTTTCCTTCTAGCTAGGAGTGGTGTCATGGTATGGAGCCTAGACATTTTACTTATGTGGATAATGGAAAGCGAGGCCTCGGTTATATCGGTCACTGCGGTGCCGATGGATGGTTTGGTTGATATATGACCAGTTTACGCCCCATAGGGTAGGGAAACGTATTGTTCAGGCATTTTAATCCACTTCGGGTGGACCGGCCCTGACGATCCAGGTGCAATTGCGTCTGAATCCTGAGACATGGGCTAGATTGTCTCGAACGCGGTAAGGACGATCCCTTGCCTTGGTTCATGATGGAAATCCAACTTTCAATACAACATGTGCGGTTTTGATTGTAAACCTATATATGGCGACATTATATATGGCACCCATGCCGTCTATGATTGATATTATGATTGAAATTGTTTTTGAAACATATGCACTAGTAATAATATCAAATGATTTTGATTTATACGTATCAAGCATATTTTGGCCATTATAAGGTAAAACTCTATCCTTCGGCTTGCGTTGCATTGTGTGATGGGACCTGAGTCTTATAATGGCTTCATTTTCTATAAAAAGCATTGCGTTGTTTAAATGATTTACTTTATTTATGCACTGGCAATCCAATGGAGTAAACCCATTCCGCGTTAGCGGCGTGGTCCTGTGATTGACCTTATTGTTAAATAGGTTAAGTAAGATTTCACATACCAGTCCCATGACTGACTCATAGTTTGTTTCACTTACAAACTCGAGTGCCCCTATTTCTACATGGGCAGCCTTGTATTCAGGATTTGCAGGCTCATTCTGGAGCTATGGAGGTGAAGATGGATACTATCACTTCTTTTATGCTGTTCAGACTTTGTTATGTATATTATGTTTGATTCCGCTGCAGACATTTTATATAAAGCTGAAACTGTATTTTGTACTAAGTATGATCCTGTTATACTGTGTAACTCTGATGAATATATTTATTCCAGTGTAATCTGTTGTAAATTTTCTGGTGTAATGATATATTTTTGTTCTGCTGTTATTGTTTATGTGTTATATTCCAAAGATTATCCTTGCTTCCGTGGCATGGGAGTTTAGGGTCATCACATCTGGTATCAGAGCTTTGGTTAACCTTAGTTCCGGAATATAACATATTAACGAACTCGTCAGAAATAGAATCAGATGTATTCGATGACGAATAACTCATTACAAATAGGATCAATAATATCCTAGAATGAGTTTAGCAGAAAAAATACACCCTAATAGATGCATATACATTTAAATATATGTCTCTAAGCTTTACAATATCTTTCATGTTGGCCTGACTCCTTGTCTGCTATTTGCAGACATAGTAGAAAATGAGTGGCAGAAGCAGAAGAAGTAATTCTATGGTTCAACAATCTAATGATTCAATCGTGCTCCCACAAACAGAAGCAGATATAGAAGTTCTATTAAAGAAGTATTGAAATCTGGGTGGAGTACCATTCTTGGGCAAAGAATCTATTATTGAAACTCAAGCATGGATGCATTCTGCTGAGAGAATTTTAGAAGGCTTAAAGCTGAGAGATGACTAGAAAGATTACAGGCATCTTGGGCACTCAAAGACGAAGCTTTAATCTGGTGGGAAATGGTCATTAAGGATAATCCAGAAGGTAATATTACTTAGGATGGATTAAAGGAAATTTTCAATGAAAGATTTATTCCTCCAGAAGCAACTGATCGGCTATACGATGAGTTCTACTATCTGAAACAAGGAGATATGACCATTCAGGAGTATCAGGATAAATTCAACAGACTTTCTCGTTTTACCCCGAAGCCAATTGAAAATCCTTTGAAGAAGAATCTGAGGTTTATTCGCGGGCTTCAAAGAAGGTATAAAAATTGCGTAACTGCACATGTGAAACTTCCTTTTTCTGAAATAATATACATGGCTTATCGCTATGAGGATCTTGATAAGCAAGATCTTTTGGAGGACGAAGAGGAAGTCAGTTCTAGCAACAAAAGGAAGTTTGAAACTGATAGCCCTGAGGCAAGCATGACGCCTGAGGTCAGTAAGAATCCTAAAGTCGACAGGAAAAGGGTTAAATCTAAGAAACACCAATAATTGTTGAGTCAAGGAATTTATAGCATTTTGATTAATGACAAGGAGAAGTTTCATGATCGACAAAAAGAAGAAAATCAATGATAACACAAGTTAGAGGTTGATTATTTAGTGGTTTAGTCGTGTTATAAATGTTAAAATCTATCCTCAAATAATCGTATACCTCTATATTGTGAATATATATATATATATATATATATATATATATATATGAATGCACATTTATTGTGCATATTGCCAGAAACCGGTCGACCGGTTTAAATATAGGCGGTCGACCGTTTCTGGGCAGAATGCACAATAAACGTGTACACATATATTTCAAAATTCAGTCTACTAGTTATTTTTGACATGTCGATCGATTTTCGAACTGAAAGCAACTCTTCATACAGATATCTCTTCTCATCAAAAGTTGCTTCCTTTACCTTTCACCAAATACCATTTCTCTTCAATACTTCTCTTCACTAATGGTTGCAACTCTTTATCATGTATAAAAACAACATGAAATCATCTATTCAAACAACTAAATTATTTCTATCTATTGTTGATTTCATTCTTGATCATTCAAAGCACTCAAACGATCATAATCTTCTTATATCGTTGTTGAATCCTAGAATCTATATATTATTCTTTTGATTCAAACACGATATCATCTTCCAAATCTTCACAAATTCAAATTCTATTTGAGGATAAGATTATAGGAAGGTTGTACAAGAATTGACAAATTCGTGTTATTAAGAACACACATTGTCAAATTACAAGTCTACCCATCTTATGTGAAGTCCTTCGTGTTGTGAGGGGCAAGTTGTGAAGTCCTCGTGTTGTGAGAGGCGTGAAATCCCGTTCGGGTGTTGTGAACCTGTTCCTCCGGGTGAAGCGAGGTGGTTGATTAGTGAAAATCCAGAGAGAGGTCTAGGACTGGACATAGGACGGTGCTCCAAACCAATATAAAAAGCCCTGGTGTTATTACTTTACTTTACTGCTTTTTATTTTGTTATATGTTTTACTATCTCATATTCATTTGCATAATTATTGTAAATATACAAGTTAGTCTATCTCATACATTATGCATATCCATATTATTGATCATGCCTAAGTCGTATACCAACTTTTCAATTGGTATCAGAGCACGGTTATCACATAACCGTAACATAGTTATTTGATATATTCTAGTAATATTGCAAATAACGCAAGCACTAGCACTAACACTTACGTAAGGTCAATCAACACAAAGACCTCCATTTTTCAATGGTCTTAACTATAGCTATTGGGAAACACGTATGGCTTTTTACATGCAATCAACTAGCTATGATGCTTGGAATGCTACTCAGAAAGAATTTGTGAATCCAACAACTGAGTATTCAGAATGGACACCTGCTGAGAAAACGGCAGCAGCCGTAAATGCAAAAGCAAGAAATATGTTGTTTTGTGCATTAGATCAAAACGAATATAACCGTGTTAGTATTTGTACCACTGCATATCAAATTTGGCAAACGCTAAAAACCACTCATGAAGGTACTAACAAGGTTAAGCAAGCCAAAATAGCTATGTTGAAAAGTCAATTCGAAAATTTCAAAATGAAACAATCAATGAGATGTATTCACAGTTTCAAGCTATTCATCATGCATTTATTGGTTTACGGCAAAAATATTCTGATTTTGATGTTGTCTCGACAGTCCTACATTCTCTGACTAGTGAATGGGAAGGAAAAGTATTAGCCATTGAAAAAGCTAATGACCTTTCCACCATGAAGCCAGATGAATTGATAGGAAATCTAATGTCCTATGAAGCTAACTTACAGGCTAGAAAAGAACAAAAAGAAGAAAAGAAAAATGTAGCTTTTCATGCTGAAAAAGATGAGGACAACTCAGATTCTGAAGATGAAGATCTAGCGTTCATTGCAAAAGGATTCAATAAATTCTTAAAGCAACGAAAGGCTAGTCGATACAACAGAAAGAAGTTCGATTCAAATAAACCATCTTCTTCAAATATAGAATGCTTCAATTGTCAGAAAAAGGGGCATATGCAAAAGGATTGTCCAGAGCAAAAGAAGTCAGAAAATGACAAAATCAAATACAAGAAAGACAAGTCAAAGAAACGAGCATTCTCAGTAACATGGGATGATTCAGACTCATCTTTATATGATAGTGAAAGTGATTCAGACAATGAACAAGCTAATGTATGTTTCATGGCAACAGAAGATGAGGTACAAATTCCTACTTTTGAAGAAGTTCTTGATATTAATGTTGAATTAATTTTTAAATTTAAAGATATGAAACGACAATGCAAACAAGCCAAAGCAAATTTAAGTAGAGTAGAATTTGAACGAGATATGTTAAAAGACAAGAAGAAAATATTAGAGGAGGAACTTGAAAAGTTCAAGAATCATCATCTAATATTGATTCTCAATTATCTCTTTTAACTCAAGAAATTGAAACTCAAAAAGAGAAAAATTATGACCTTACTACTGAAAATCATGAGCTTAAGGCAAAATTCAAGATTCTAGACCTAGAAAAAGCTAGTTTACAAACTAAGTTAGACGATATTACTCAAAATGTCTCTAACTTCAACAAAGGTCGAGAAAACTTGACAAAAATTATTGAAAATTCACAATCTGCTTCGAATAAACAAGGTTTGGGGTATAAGAAACAAGATATCAAGAAATATCTTGGCAATAAAAGAAAAAGAAAAAGTAAAATAGTACAAGAAACTGAAGCTAAGAAAAATCTTAGTTTATTATATTCCAAACCAAAACGGTTATGAAATTTCAAAAGAAAAATGTCAAGATATCAAAATATGGTTTCCTAAAATAAATAACAATTTAATTAGGAACAAATACATTCAAAACTTTTTGAATATTGTGCATCATAATTCCAATTATTTATATAAAGGGGATACCGGACCCGTATGGATTTGGACTCCTAAGACCTGACTCTTAGGGCCCTACAAAAGGTGGGTACCATGGACTTAATTTTATTTTTTGCATGTCCCACTTAAGAAAAGAGGAAAGTGGATACTGGACAGTGGTTGCTCGAAGCATATGACTAGAGACAAGAGCTTATTGACAAATATCAATTATTCAGATGGTGGCTCCGTCACTTTTGGAGATAATTCAAAAGGTTATATCATCGGCAAAGGCGATGTGAGCAATTGTGGTACATCTAACTTACCTCTTATTACTAATGTCATGCTAATTAAAATTTTGAAACATAATTTACTTAGTATCAGTCAATTATGCGATAAGGGTTTTACCATTTCCTTTTCGAATAACAAATGTAGTATTTTAGATAAAGATCGAAATTTAGTTTTCGAAGGATATAGAGACAGAAATATTTATATTCTGAATATGAATGTCAATCATAATTCATACATGTGTCTTGTAGCAAATGATAATGATCCATGGCTATGGCACAAACGTTTCTGTCATATAAACTTCAAAACTATCGACAAGCTAGCCAAAAATGACCTAGTTAGAGGACTACCCAAAATGAGCTTTACGGTTAATAATATTTGTGATGCATGTTAATTAGGAAAATTGACTAAATCGTCATTTAAATCCAAGAAAGTTATATCAATGTTTCAACCACTTGAGCTGTTACATATGGATTTATTCGGACCAACACAGATTCAATCAATAAATCATAGTCAATATGTGTTTGTAATTGTTGATGATTACTCTCGTTATACTTGGGTAATTTTCTTGAAAAACAAAAGTGACACTTTCAATCATTTCAAATCGTTCGTCAAGAGAATTCAAAAATCAAAAGGGCTTAAAGTTAAGAACATAAGAAGTGATCATGGTGGAGAGTTCGAAAATAATGAATTTGAACATTTTTGTGCAAAGAAAGGTATATATCATAATTTTTCCTTTCCTAGAACTCCACAACAAAACGGAGTTGTAGAACGGAAAAATCGGACTTTACAATAATGTGCAAGAACATTATTAAATGGATCCACTTTACCAAAACATTTTTGGGCAGAAGTTGTAGCAACTGCGTGTTATGTTTTGAATCGTGTATCCATTCGACCTCTCACCAAGAGTACATCTTATGAGTTATTTAATCAAAGAAAGCCAAATATTTCATACTTCAAAGTTTTTGGTTCTAAGTGATTTATTTTAAATACGAAAGACCATCTTGGAGAATTCGATTCAAAATCCGATGATGGTATATTTGTTGGATATTCAGAACGAAGCAAGGCCTATCGTATATTTAATAAAAGAACTAAAACAATTGAAGAATCACTTCATGTCTCATTCGATGAATTCTATAAACCGTCTTATAATATATCAGACGAGGACGAAGTTATAGTCACTGAAAATCCTGTCATCACAAATAATAACTCTGACTCAGAAATTATTGAGAATATTCCCCAGCCAGTTGTGATACCTTCTCCACCAAGGTTTCGTTCTCCTCCGAGAATTCTAAGAGATCATCCGGTTCAAAATGTAATTGGAGAAGTAACATCACAAATTAGAACAAGAAGTCAACTCAATCAAATGGGTCATGTCGCGTTTCTTTCTAATGTCGAACCTAAGAATCCAAAAGAAGAAGCTACTGATGATTATTGGATCATTGCCATGCAGGAAGAACTAAATCAGTTCGAGCGCAATGATGTCTGGGAACTTGTTCCAATACCAACTAATCAGTCAGTTATTGGTACGAAATGGGTCTATAAAAATAAGGCCAATGAACAAGGAAATATTACCAGAAATAAAGCAAGATTAGTAGCACAGGGATACAACCAGGAAGAAGGTATCGATTACGAAGAAACTTTTGCGCCAGTTGCACGACTAGAAGCAATTCGAATTTTATTATCCTTTGCTTGTCATCATAATTTCAAACTTTATCAAATGGATGTCAAAAGTGCCTTTTTAAATGGATTTATCAAAGAGAATGTATATGTCGAACAACCTCCCTTGTTCGTACATGAAAAACATCCTGATCACATATATAAACTAAAGAAAGATTTTTACGGATTGAAACAAGCACCTCGTGCTTGGTACGAACGGTTACAAAGCTATTTTACTAATTCAGGATTTCAAATTGGTAAAGTCGATCAGACTTTATTCACCAAACATTCTCGAAAAGATATTTTGGTTATCCAGATATATGTAGACGATATTATCTTTGGTTCAACAAACGATAAACTCTGCAAAGAGTTTGCAAATATTATGACCAAAGAATTTGAAATGTCTCATATGGGAGAACTATCATATTTTCTTAGTCTTCAAATCAAACAACGTTCTAACGGTATTTTTATTAATCAAGAAAAATACTGTGGAAATCTTATCAAACGCTTCGGTTTAGAAAATACATCTGGTAAACCTACTCCTATGAGTACAACTACACATCTTGAGAAAGATGAACATGGTAAGAGTGTTGACCAGAAGTTATATCGAAGCATGATTGGTTCTCTTCTTTATCTTACCGCAAGTCATCCCAATATAATGATGAGTGTTTGTCTATGTGCAAGGTTTCAAGCCAATCCTAAAGAATCACATTTACGAGCTGTAAAACGTATAATTCGTTATCTTAATAATACCAAAGATTTCGGTCTTTTCTACCCAAAAGATTGTCCATTCGAATTAGTGTCCTACAGTGATGCTGATTTTGGTGGCTCTCGTATGGATAGAAAGAGTACAAGTGGTGCATGCCATTTTATATGAAAATCACTTGTTTCTTGGTTTAGTAAGAAACAAAATTGCTTTTCACTCTCGACATGTGAAGTAGAGTATATATCAGCAGCTCTTGCTTGTACTCAAGTATTATATATGCAATAAACACTTCGTGATTTTGATATTCATTTATCAAACTCCATCGTATACTATGATAACACAAGTGCGATCAACTTATCAAAAAATCCAGTAAATCATTCTCGAACAAAGCACATATTCGACATCATTTCTTAAGAGATAATATTGAAAAAGGAACAATATGTCTCGAATATGTTCAGACTGAACATCAGCTAGCGGACATTTTTACTAAGCCTCTACTTGAATCAAGTTTTATTTCTTTGCGTAGAGAGCTTGGATTGATTTCTAGAACTGAACTTGATGTATGAATTTTAAAGTTATATATACTTGAATTGTCAAGTTCATTTGTTTTTCATTTTTCATATTGTAGTTATCAAGTAGCTACACTATTTATAGTAAGAAGATATGAGCTTTACATTTTCTATGGTATATATGCTCTGAATGTTTTCAACCATTATTCTTTATTTAGAAAAACCTATATATATGAGTTTATTCTGTCTCTTTTCTACATCTCCTATCTTTGAATCCATACTAATCTTAAACGAATTCAATTCTATCTAAATGGCTTACGAATGCGCTCAGCGATCCCACATTTCGGTCACCAGTTCTGAACCGAAGGAATATTTTTCTCCAGAGACACCAAAAAGTAGACCAAAATGTACTCATATCCCCGGACATAGACCAAAGTCCAAACGTGCAAAGAAGGAATTATTTTTCTCCCCATGAACTAGAGAAAAGATAAGTGAGATTAACCACTACCAGAAACATCAGATGGATCTCCAGCGTCAACTTTATTACGAACAAAAACTTACGTCCGACCGTTTAACACTCTTAGAACGCATGGCGTCATTTTTCTGTGGCACGGACAAACAAGGAGTTCATGAACCAATGCCACATGCTCCGTCTTCCTCTAGGAGTCCTAACTCCTGGGATTGTAACTACGTGCGAAATGAAGGAACAAAAGAAACTTGGTCACCATGGACACCAAGAGTTACCAATATCAAAGAATTTTCCGAAGACAAGTCCTTCACCTCACATTAATTATATATCGTTATTATTTTGATGTTCTAATAAATATTTTCAAAATCTTGAAGGATTTCTTCTCATGTATTTTATTTGTACTTTTCAAGTTTTGAAATAAATTCTTCTTATACGACATTGTAGAGCTTTGGAAAAATCTCAGAAAAACAAAGCACAGGAAAACCAGTCGACCGACAGGAATCAACCAGTCGACCGTTTATGTTTATGGAAAACATATTTTTTTCTAATACCGGTCGACCGATATGATAATAACAGTCGACCGTTTATTTCTCTGGAAACAATACAATTTCTTCAATAACTAGTCGACCAGTTAAACTTTCACCAGTCGACCGGAAAAGTTTCTGTTTGAAACCAGTTGACCGGTAAAATCATCACGGTCGTTTTTTTAATATGAACCTACACGTCGGTTCCTCAATCACACCCATTCACTTATCCTTTATATCTCTCAAACTCACAAATCCTTATTAAACCGAAAATCCCCAAATATATTCTCCTTCAAAATCAATGGTTCCACCGCAAAAGAAGACAAAGAAATCAACTTCTACTCAACCTCAACCCATTGATGCTAATATAAAACGATGGTTAATGGATCCTATAGCAATCAAGAGGTGCAATGACATGAAAGATTATACGATTCATGAAGAATCATTCATCAAATTCTTTGATTTCATTCTCTATGATGTTGAAGAATTAGCGGTCAAAGCCCGTATTAAATCCCTGTCATGATAAAGTTGTTCTATGCTAATCTTAACTTAGAAAAGTTTAAACCAGAGACTTCTGCTCACTGTCTATGGTCGGTTGTGTGTGGTGAGCACGTTTTTATTTCAAAGGAAAGAATGGCATCGGTTCTTGGATCCGGTAATAGTGGAAGAAAGTTCTCTAGCAATTTTTGTACTGTTCATACTCGAGACAAGGTGATCCATCTATTTATTGAAGATCATAAACTCAGTACAAAAGCAATCAACTTACGGCCTACTGCTAGAATTCTACATCATGCTCTTACGTATTCTTTATTACCGAGAGTTGGTAACTTCGATGCTATATATAAAGAGAATTTTAAGGCTTTGTACGCTATATATGGAGATATAGAAATCAATTGGATAAGTATGATCTTTAATGAGATCTTGCTCGTAAATGATCGTACAAGACCTCATTTATTCTACAACGAATACATCATGCGTCTTCTACTTGATTGTGGTCTCAAATCTCCCGAATCTAAAGTCTCCAAGCCAAAATGTATCAACAAAGCAACGAGGAAGAGAATGAAGCTTCCTGAACCGTGTTTAAGTATTATGCCCTTCGAACGTTATCAGGAACAAAGTCACCAAGAAGGTACTTCTTCACCGCCCGCTAGACCGAAACCAGAAGAGGTTAGGCTTCTTCAACCATCCTCCTCGACAAAAGATTCGCTTGAACAACTCGCACGAAATCAATTTCTTCTTGAAGCAAGGCTTAAGCGTACGGACAATAAAATTGATCATTTAAATACAAAACTTGACAAACGCTTTTCAAAACTCAAGTTTTTATTCGGTATACTTTGGGATGCGATATCTTGTGGAGCATCTTCCTCCTCTACGCATATACAAGACCCAGGAAAATGTCCAATGGCTCCTACTTTTACATGGTCAACTTCAGAGGAAGGCACAAGTTCAGGAACGAGTACTGGACGTGGTCGTGGAACAACTGAAACTGAGGAAGAAGACGACGAAGAAGAAGGAGACAAAGAAGAAGAAGGGGATATGACTCAATCCGATTCACCATCTCACTAGTACTTTCTATCACTCGTTTATGGTAGTATGAACATTATATTAAGACCTAAATCAGCACTTGTACATAAGTAGTGCTGTATTTTATTTTGGGTTTGTACGTATTAACTCTTAGCTACATGACTTGGTTGGGTACGTATGGTCGTATTGTATGCTAAAATCCTAATATTTTATATCTGTTTTATGGGATGTATGTCTTAACTACTCCTTTTTGTCGATGACAAATGGGGAGAAAAATGTTACTAACAATATTTTTTGCAGATTTTTAATATATATTTTAGGGGGAGTACATATACAGGGGGAGTTTAGCAATATATTCAGAGCTATGTTGTCATCAATCAAAAAGGGGGAGAATATTGAGTCAAGGAATTTATAGCATTTTGATTAATGACAAGGAGAAGTTTCATGATCGACAAAAAGAAGAAAATCAATGATAACGTAAGTTAGAGGTTGATTATTTAGTGGTTTAGCCGTGTTATAAATGTTAAAATTTATCCTCAAATAATCATATACCTCTATATTGTGAATATATATATGTATATATATGAATGCACATTTATTGTGCATATTGCCAGAAACCGGTCGACCAGTTTAAATATAGGCGGTCGACCGTTTCTGGACAGAATGCACAATAAACGTGTACACATATATGTAACGTATATATATTTCAAAATTTAGTCTACTGGTTATTTTTGACCTGTCGACCGATTTTCGAACTGAAAGCAACTCTTCATACAGACATCTCTTCTCATCAAAAGTTGCTTCCTTTACCTTTCACCAAATATCATTTCTCTTTAATACTTCTCTTCACTAATGGTTGCAACTCATTATCTTCTATAAAAACAACATGAAATCATCTATTCAAACAACTAAATTCTTTCTATCTATTCTATCTATTGTTGATTTCATTCTTGATCATTCAAAGCACTCAAACGCTCATAATCTTCTTATATCGCTATTGAATCCTAGAATCTATATATTATTCTTTTGATTCAAACACGATATCATCTTCCAAATCTTCACAAATTCAAATTCTTTTTGAAGATAAGATTATAGGAAGGTTGTACAAGAATTGACAAATTCGTCTTATTAAGAACACACATTGTCAAATTACAAGTCTACTCATCTTTTGTGAAGTCCTTCGTGTTGTGAGGGGCAAGTTGTGAAGTCCTCGTGTTGTGAGAGGCGTGAAATCCTGTTCGGGTGTTGTGAACTTGTTCCTCCGGGTGAAGCGACGTGGTTGATTAGTGAAAATCTAGAGAGAGGTCTAAGACTGGACGTAGGACGGTGCTCCGAACCAGTATAAAAAGCCCTGGTGTTATTACTTTACTTTATTGCTTTTTATTTTGTGATATATTTTACTATCTCATATTCATTTGCATAACTATTGTAAATATACAAGTTAGTCTATCACATACATTCCGCATATCCATATTACTGATCCTGCCTAAGTCGTATACCGACTTTTCAATAACGACTGCCACATGCAATAACTGCAATAAGAAAGGGCATTTGCAAGGGGATTGCAAGTCTTCGAAGAAGCAAAAGAATGTTGGATCTAAATCCAATATGAAGTTTCAAGAGACCACAGAATGCAACATTTGCCATCAATTTGGTCATGTAAAGCAGGATTGCTAGCTTTTAAAAATGGCCAAAGTGGCTCAAGTCAATGAAGTGGCAGAAACTCCAACACCCTCTTCTAGTCAAGTAAGGCCAGATGTTTTGGAAGGCACGCTTACTTTCAAAACTATTCCAGTTAAAGTACTATTTGATACAGGCATGTCACGAAGCTTTATTGCGAGTAATGCGGTTAAGAAATTGGATTTGAAACTGAAAAAGCTCAAATAACCCATCACTGTCCATAATCCGGTTTGGGGTTCCCTCAATCTTAGTTGGATTTTTGGGGTGCCTGTCTCCTTTTCCCATTATCGATTCCCTACCATCTCGATCGTCATGAATTTTACCGAATTCGATCTTATTTTAGGATTGGATTGGTCAACCAAATATAAAGCCAAAGTTGACTCCGCCGAGAGAGTTGTTAAGGCAAAGACTAAATCAGGGGAATATATAACCATACCATGTGAAGGTCCAAATTCGGATAGAAAAGACTTTTGGTCAGCTCTTGATGTTTCTTCTACTCCAATAGAAAATATTCCTGTTGTCACGGAAAATATTTCTATCGTCAAAAATTATGTGGATGTGTTTAAAGAAGTGGATAGCTTACCTCCACGTAGAGAAATTGATTACTAGGTTGCAGACGGGGTTTAGTAGCCCCTGACACCATTTATTATACAAACCATAATTGTTTGTTTGGATTGTGATGTGAAATGAAATAATATATATGCTATGCAAATAAAATATATATGTGATGTGAATTCAATTTCAGAATCGATTTAATTCTGAATGCCAGGCCAGTAGTGCACCCTATTCAGAGAATGTCTTTAAAGGAGAAAGAAGAATTGGGGGACTAGACTCGACAATAATTATGGAAGGGTCTGATCAGGCCTAATTTCTCTAATTGGGGAGCAGCAGTGGTGTTTGTCCCAAAGTTAGACGTTACTCTCAGACAATGCGTGGATTATCGTGACTTGAATAAGCAGACATTGAAGAATAAATATCCATTACCGTGAATTGATGATTTGTTGGATCAATTTAATGGAGCGCAAGTATTTTCCAGAATGGACCTAGCTACAGGTTTCCATCAGCTGCGTATTGCCGAAGAATGTGTTCCTTTGACAACATTCAAAGGTCCAGACTTATTTTATGAGTGGTTAGTAATGTCGTTCGGGTTATATAACACTCCATCTTATTTCGTCGATCCAATGAATAGAGTATTCAGAGAAGTCTTGAATAAATTCGTAATGGTCTTCATTGATGATACTATAATCTTCTCTAAGTCAGAGAGCGAGCATGCTAAACATTTGGAACAAGCGTTGGAAATTCTCAGAAAGAACGTCTTAAAAGCCAAATTTTCCAAATGTATACTCTGGCAAGAAGAAGTGAAGTTCCTTGATCACATTGTATCAAAGGAAGGAATTTCAGTTGATCTAATTAGTAAAATTTCAGCTATTCAAGATTACCCAGGGAAGTCCGAAGTTTTCTGGGATTGGCTAGTTATTATCGGAAATTCGTTAAAAAAAATTCGAAACTATCTAATCCATTAACGTAGCTTACTAAGAAACACACAAGATTTAATTGGACTCCAGAATGTGAGGCAGCTTTCCAAGAGCTAAAATTAGGATTAACTACTGCTCTAGTGTTAACTAATATCGATGGTAATCAAGATTTGAAAGTCTATACATATGCTTCTATTGAAGGTGCTAGTGCAGTATTAATGCAAAGAGGCCAAGTAGTTGCTTATGCTAGCTGTCAGTTGAAGCCGCATGAGAAGAAATATGCTACTCATGATCTTGAGTTGTTAGCCATCGTGTTTGCTTTGAAAATCTGGAGGCATTATCTATTGGGTGAGAAGTTCGAATTATATACGGATCACAAGTCATTACAGCATTTGTTCACCCGGAAAGATTTAAATCTGAGACAGCAGCGTTGGCTAGAATTTATTGCAGCGTACGATCTAGATATATTGTATACTCTGGAGAAAGCCAATGTTGTAGCTGATGCGCTTAGCGGAATGAACTTAATCATCGCCAGTCTTATTATCACGCCTTCATTGATTGACAATATATCTGCTCTTCAATAGGATGATCACTTCATTACTAAGATCAGAGAGAGAATTCAAAAAGGCGAACCCTTGAGTTTTCAGATTGATAACGATGAGGTTCTGAGGTTAAAAGGCCGAATTTGTGTTCCAAACATTCCTGAGCTCTGAGAGAAGTACTGGACGAATGTCACAAATCTAAACTTAGTATCCATCTAGAAGTGAATAAAATGTATAATGATATCAAACGCACCTTCTGGTGGAGATCTATGAAATGAGACATTTCCACATACGTTAGCAAGTGTACTACTTGTCAACAGGTCAAAAGCGATCAACAGAAACTCGCTGAATTGTTACAACCATTGGAGATTCTAAATTGGAAGTGGGAGCAAATTTCCATGGATTTTATAGATGGTTTGCCCAGAACCAGGAAAGGAAATGATAGTATATGGGTGATCGTAGATCGTTTCACGAAGACCGCCTATTTTATACCTGTCAGATCAAATAGAACGGCTCAGAACCTGGCGCATATTTATTTCAAAGAAATAGTTAGACTACATGGAGTTCCCAGTAGTATTGTTAGTGATCGTGATCCGATATTCACTAGTAAATTCTGGGAAGCATTCCAGGCAGAGCAGGGAACAAAGTTAAACCTTAGCACTGCATATCATCCTCAAAAAGATGGCCAAACTAGGAGGGTGAATTGTATACTAGAAGATTTATTGCGAGCATGTATTATTGATTTTGGCGGATCGTGGGAAGATCACTTGCATTTGGCTGAGTTCTCATATAGTAACAGCTACCAAGCGAGCTTGGGAATGTTACCATTCGAAGCATTTTATGGTCGGCCATGTAGATCTCCTGCATGTTGGGTGGAATCAGGCAATCGATTAGTATTGGGTCCCGACATGATTCGTGAAGCTTCGGATAAAGTTGATTTCATTAAGAAGCGACTGCAAACAGCTCAAAGCCGTTAGAAGAGTTATGCCGATTCTAGAAGAAGAGATTTAGCATTCGTTGTTGGTGATTATGTACATCTGAGAGTTTCTCCGATGAGAGGAGTAGTCCGATTCGGGAAAATAGGGAAGTTGGCACGAGATTTATTGGTCCATTTCATGTACTTAAAAGGATTGGAACTCTTTCTTATAGGGTTCAATTACCTGGCTGGTTGTCCGGTGTACATGATGTATTTCACGTGTCTCAACTTCGAAAGCATGTGCATGATCCAGATCTAGTTGTAGAAGAAGCAGCGCAACAGATTTGGATATTACTCCAGAACTAGCTGTGAGAAGAGAGCCACTAAAGATTATTGGCAAAGAAACCAAAGAGGTAAGGAACAAGAAGGTTCATTTGGTCAAAGTGCAGTGGAGTGGAGATCCTAGAGACTATACATGGGAGACAGAAGATAGCATCAAACAGGCGTATCCCAAGTGCAGAGTGGACATCTCTGATTAGCTCTAGTGCAAGGTACATTTGCAGTATACTCTATTTTCTGTTTTGTTTCCTACTTTACTGTTGTTTCCTTTTCGAGGACGAAAGTTTTTAAGTGGGGGAGATTGTAACAACCCGGGAAATCAGAACCAATTTAAAATTTTTATTTTGGCTATTTTGATGAATTTAGAGTATTAAAATAATTTATTTTAAATAATAACAACTAAAAATTCATTTGAATCGAAGTTAGAATGAATATATTTATTTTAATTATAAAAGGAGTTAGAAATAGCGCTGCAGTTTGAAAATTTGACTTTGAACTTTGACGGAATGTACAGGATCCAAAATAAACCGGATTTTAGTGAAACCAAAAATATTTAAATCTTTTTAAAAATATCTTTCTAACGAATCTGAAAAATCAAAATTTCATAGCGGGAATCAAAAGTTAGGGCCAGTTGAATATTCAGAGTGGTCGCTATGAAATTTAATATAAATATAGCCCTTAAAAATAGACATTTTGCAACCGACCTCCATTTTCGATGAAACCACCTTGGTTGGATCCGGAATGTCAAATTATTGCTAGGTTTCAAATTCCATAATTTTTGGAATTGATATGTGAGCGTGGCAAAGGAAAACACATTTGGTAATTTCATTTTGAATTGGATCGACCAGAAAAAGTCCATTTTTCCAACGGTCTCCAAATTCGACGAAATTAATTTCGTTGGGACCATATCATCCCAACATAGTTAGATTTATTTTTTGGGAATTTTTGGAATCAGTATGTGGCCTCGGCAAATTAAAATGTACGTTCAAATCTAAGTATGAATGTTTTATATTTTAATTTGAAGAATAACTGACTGTAACAGTCGAATGGGCCTACGAAACATATTCCATTATGTCCGGAATGGGGGTATTTAGCTAGGGGCGATAGTCGTTGTGTTTGATTTGGGGTTCGTTTGGACTAAAGGGTATTTTTGGATTTAAAAAGAATTAAAAATTAAATATAAATATCGTGGAACAATCAAAATAAGTCGTAACCCAATTCATTCTTCCTGGAAACCGATTCTGTTCAAAATCGAGCGACGACGGTTCTTCAAACTTTCTTTCCTTGATTCCTCTGAATCCACGCTTCAAAATCCATCGATCCTTCAGGGGATTCTGTAGTAAATCTCGAGGGCTTCACATCCATACAAACTTCATCTTCCCTCGTTAAATATTTCGTTCAAATCACCCTCTAAAATTTTCGCCGTTTGAAGCTCCCTCCCACCTCCTAGGTGCATGCGAGTTCATCTGGAAGGGGACCCCCTGGTGCGCCTTTCGAGGCTCTGGTACGTGGTAGCTTCCGATCGTCGTGAAGTGGAATGAATTGAGCGTGGATCGAAATCCTAGTTTCAAACAAGAAGAGGGACTATCGGCCTGATATTAGAAGGTATATATTTAATTGTTCATAACACTTAAAAGTGTTGCTAATCCCATTATTATTTATAAAAATCGTGTCTTGCTCATACGTTGTCAAAATCCAGGGAAACTGGAGACATTGGACTCGTGACGACGTACTCTACACTCTAGAAGATACCGGAGAATTTTTGGAGCTTCCTACAATTTTTGGAGGAGTGGAACCCAATGTGAGCAATCTAAATTTAAATTGGAATAAAATAGCGATGTATAAATTATATAAGCGATGTATAAATTATATACGCGTTGTATACCTCATATATGGGCGTTGTATAAATTATATAAGCGATGTATAAATTGTACATGCGTTGTATAAACCATATATAGCGATATGGAATTGAAATGGAAATATATACGTTTACACACACACACACACACACACACACACACACTCCCCTCGTCTACAGGCCATGGACGATATATATTGATTGTGTTATGGAAAATGATTTTTTTGTGGAAATTGATTTTGGTTAAAGCCAAATTGGAATTGTTTGTGGAAAAATTCATTATGATATGAAAAATGATCGAAATGCTTAGATCATTTAGTAAGCCCCCTTGTAAACACCGCGAGCCCTAAGGTAGCGCGAGGAGCCGTACTCGGGACGGTGCTGGTTTTAATTACCCTGCCGTTATAATGCCGAAATTTTCTGAAATATTTATGTGTTTGTCAAATATTTATGTGTTTGTCAAATGTTCATGTGTTTGTCCAATATTCATGTGTTGATAAATATTCATGTTTGAAATAAGTTGTTTAAACAATAAAAATGACATTTTTGTTGTGTATGTGAATCGCTAAAAATATTCATGTTGCAAATAAAATGCCTTAACAATAAAAATCACATTTTTATTGTATGTAGGAAACGTTAAAAATAATGAAAGGTTGAAATAAATATTTGTTGATTGAAAATAATATTTTTAACATGTATATGAACTGTTAAAAATAACGAAAGGTTGAAATAAATATTTGTTGATTGAAAATAATATTTTTAACATGTATATGAACTGTTAAAAATAAAGAAAGGTTGAAATAAATATTTATTGATTGAAAACAATATTTTTAACATGTATATGAACTATTAAAAATAACGAAAGGTTGAAATAAATATTTGTTGATTGAAAATAATATTTTTAACATGTATATGAACTGTTAAAAATAACGAAAGGTTAAAATAAATATTTGTTGAATGAAAATAATATTTTTAACATGTACATGAACTGTTAAAAATAACGAAAGGTTGAAATAAATATTTGTTGACTGAAAATAATATTTTTAACATGTATATGAACTGTTAAAAATAACGAAAGGTTGAAATAAATATATGTTGATTGAAAAGAATATTTTTAACATGTATATGAAGTGCTAAAAATAGTCATGTATGGAAATAAATATTTGTTCGCTAAAAATATTATTTTTAGCTTAGATATGCACATATATACATGTACTGGACAGGTTATGGATAATATGTTAAGAAGAGAAATAAAATTTTATGCCAGGCAAATAGGTATGTGTTTACTAATTTTCTTTTTTTAAAAGAGTTTATGAGCCTAAGGCAAGCCGCTTGGCATTTTCTGTTGGATCTAGATTAACCCTAGAGCGGGGGTGAATAGGGTTTATCACAGTTTTTAACTGAATTAAAAATCTAACGAGATATATAATAATAAACAGATCACAGAATATAACAGAAACAGAAATGCAGAAAATAAATCACACACAGATATACCCAGCTTCCGCAAAAACCTGCCTACTGCTGCATTTCTAAGGTTTCTACTAGGTGATAGAACAGATCCCGCATACAAGACCATGTACACTCGCAAACCCTGCTCCCATTCTAACCATATGCTCAAAACCGTAGACTGGTCTATATCCACTAGACCAGATTTCCCCAGATTACAAACCCGTAACCTATATACCCTAGATTTTTACAGAATTCTAGAAACTGATTGGTCGAATGCAATTCAAAATAAAAACAATACAAAATAAAAACAAACTATAAAACCCTGGGAGATAGATTATAAGGGTCATCCCCTTATTCCTTTTGAAACATGGTCGGCCCCTTTTGAAATGTGTTGCACCATCTTTTTATTTCACCCGATCTCTTTCCCTTAAGAAAAAAAATGGCGGTGGCTTGGAAATCAAAACTAGGGTTTTTTGAAATTCTCCCCAAATCAGATCGATGAAAAAAGGCTCTGGATGTTGGTCTGTGAAGGCTCGATGCTTTGTTGCTCTCGTTCTTCGATTGGTTTGGGTTGGGATAACTTGCGATCGAAACTATGAGTAATATCAATTGAGTATTCAATTTTTTGTCCTCGGTTTTCGATCTTATATGCCTGTGATGATGCGGTGTAGAATAGGATTACACATCCTTAACTTGCGCTCTGATTTCAGTTAAAATGGCTTGACTAATTTGTTGTTTCATTCCGTTTTTGAATTTCTTGGCTTTGAAATAACTTGCGAGATTTATGAATTGTTGGCTCGGTTTCCTCTTTTGAATTGATTGATAGAACATTGGCATGGTTTGGATTGAATTCGTCTTTGATTCCTTGAGTAAATTCTTTTTTCCTAATTTGTTGCCCAAAAACAGTATGTAGTGAATTCGCTTGCACGACTTAATTGATTGATGAATTCAGACCATAGTTAAAAACTTGCTTGATATACATGAATGATTCCGGACATGTTTTTGATTTCGAATTGTTGCCTTATTGGAATATCTTTATTTCTGAAAGTAAAAACATGCTCTAAACAAATTGAATAAAAACTGGAAAGAAATTTTTTTGCCAATTTTATATGTATTGGAAACCAATTCTGGAAACATTTTCATATGCCTTGTCCATAATTCCTGATTGATACTGAAAACCACACTTTGCCAAAAAATTCAATATATGATTTTCTAGAAATTCATTTTTGCTCTGTTCGAATGCATTGCTGATTTGCAAAAAAAAAATATTGAACCATTAACTTCTTTCCACAAATGTAATCTGGAGAACGAAATGAATTTCCTTGCCATATTTGTTGCTCACTGGTTTGTTTTGAATGGAAATCCATTTACCATATTCTTGAATGCTCCATTTTTAATTGTTGTGTGTATGCACCCTGTTTTGTTGACCACTGTCATGTATTTCCTGCAAAACTGCATTGTACCTGCTCTTGACATTTGTAGTAGTATCACCATTCATGTCCATCTGTTCCATATACATTCTTATTGCTGTGTATACACATGATATTTACTTGAATTGATCTGCCATGGATTTTCTGCTTTATTTCACCACACTGTACTTGCATATACCATCTATGAACTGCTGTGTAATTGTGTATTGAAACATGTATGTATACACAGTTAATGTTGTTTCATCTTTGACCATGCACTTGCTTGTCCATTTGCATTGTTGACACTTCTGAACCAAAAAGCTTTGGTCCATCCTTATCTTAAAACTGTTGCAAAACATGAAATCATACCTGTTTCACCATATGTCATGCTTGAGCTTGCCGAAGACCTGACTTGCATTTTTGGACCATTTATTTCTTTGATTGTACACAAAATTGTGCACACTTGACACATGAAGTTAGAAACTGGACATATGACATTGTCACTTGGGCTCGACTGCTTGTTGTATACTTTGAGCACTATATATCATTATGCTGTTGTACATGCGAGATTTTGTCATCACTATTTTAGTATATGCTGCTTGATCACTTTGCTTTTCACCATTGATATTGACCTGAGTTGAAATCTGCACTGTGCACGCCATGTTTATATTGATCCATGTTGTGAATACTGTCTTGAACCATGAATCTGCCTTGATCACTTTAAAAACACTTGAACTGCTACACCAATATACTCTGAAATCTTGAGGTTGTGTAGTTGTGTCATTCATGTTGAGCTGCCTCCACCATGTTTGTGTGATCACCTGAAACTTGGTCTGTCTCACCTTGTACATTTGAATTTGTTGAACCATATATATTTGCATGCTTTGCCATTGCTTGATCATGGCTCGACCATTCAGCTTGTCATGATTTTGCATTGCCTCGGCCATACATTAGATTTCTTTGTTTATTGTACTCAACCATTTATGTTTTATTTTGCTCGTCTATATACGCACTGAGTCGAGTTGGTCCACGTGGCTTCTCCTCAGTTGCACACTGATCGGCGTGGCAGTGCACACGTGTATATTTATACATGTGTGTACATGCAGCCATCAGTTAAGTTTTCCTGTCCCTGCATCGTATATACATATGTTGTCTGCATTGTGATATTTACGGTGTATCACTGTGAATATTACAAATTGTCTAGACATAGTCAAATCAGACCAAGTCATGAAAAATGATGAGAAACACACCGAAATTCTGAGGCAAATAAAATTTCAAAATTAAAGTTCAAATCTGTATGTATTCAGTTTTTATTTCTATTGCAGTGTACTGTGTGTGTGTTTCTGTATATGACAGGTATGAAGACTGGACTGACTGTGAAGATAGAAGACTGAAGATACAAGACAGAAGATGAAGCAACGTGTGTAAAAAGAATATATATATATATATATATATATATGAAAATGTACGACTGTGTGACAGTACGAGTGTTGAGTGACTGTATGAAAATGTACTGAAATGTATTGAAATGAAAATTATCAGTGAAGTGTACAAATAGTTGGAGTTATATATTTGTACTGTTATAAATATTGAATAAAATATTATATTTAAAACAAAATATTGTGTAGATATTTGAATTTCTATATAAATGTTTTTTGTTTAAACATAAATATTATATTCCTGTCTGTAATGTATATATAGAACAGTACAGTAACAAACACATTTAAAATAATATTTATTTGGTTGTTATCATCAAACAAAAATCATATAATTGTGTATACAACTACGTTATATACAACATTTTCTTTTTCTTCTAAAGAGTCTATGAGCCTACGGCTGGCCGCTTGGCATTTTATTTTTCCTTTTAAAGAGTTTATGAGCCTAAGGCTGGCCGCTTGGCATTTTTGTTTTCTTTTAAAGATTTTATGAGCCTAAGGCTGGCCGCTTGTCATTCTCCTTTTCTTTTGGATTATTAAGGGCCCTGCGAGGCGAGTTACGGTTTTTCAAACCTCTACCCGTACAAAGGAGACTATGGCAAAAAAATTCGAAATTTAAAGGCGTTAGTGAAATATTTGAAGTGAAAAACGATTTAGAAATCATCGAATGAATTATATATATGTATATGTATACATATATATATATAATTAAAATAAAACGAATAACGACGCTGCAGTTCGTGTTTTGGAATCGTGATTTTAAACGATTATACCGAGAAATTCGACCATCGGATTTCCCCATAACTGAAACCTTTGGGTTCGCTTTGAAAATATCTTTCCAACGATGTAAAATTTGTTGAGATTCAATAGTTAGATTGTGTGAAATGTTCAAATCAAATCTGAGGAAAACAACGCTAGAATAAATTATATATATATTTTTATAATATAAAACGAATAACGACGTTGCAGTTCGCGTTTTGAAATTATAATTTCAAACGATTATCACAGGAGATCCGATTGTCGGATTTTCCCGAAACCGGAACCGTTGGGTTCGCTTTGGAAAGATTTTTCCAACGATATAAAATTCGTTAAGATCCAACGGTTAGATTTTTCGAAATGTTTAAATCAAATTTGGACGAGAGCAGCGCCAGGGCCATCGAATGACCTGAAACGTCGTTCGATGGAAATAGACTATTTTTAAATAAATAAAAATAGTGAAAAATCGTTTTAAAATATTTTAAACGATGTGGAATGGATATAAATCGATTTTGCTTGGTTTATCAGATAATTTTATGGGTGGATGTATTTGACATGAAAATTATACTAATGAACCGAAATGTGGATGTCGAATAGTTTAACCATAGAAAGAATTGATTTGAATTCTATATATGCGTTAATTATTTGAAAAGGCCGAATTAATTCTCATTTCAAATAATTGATCGAAGATGAAAAGTCAAAGGATGAAGATGGTGGTTGAAGACCGGAGATCTTCACATCGTTTGGATGATTACTGATGTGTTGATTAAGAGGTATCCCAAGACAAGGTAATAAGTGGTGATCGTCCAGACGTACTTGGAGATCGACCGGATATGTGAGGGCCTCTCTTCTATATTGGACATACGTGACGAGGAATAAGGTGCCTCCGGTTTCATTCAGACCCAGAACGAACTTGTAAACGGACGTGTGTCTGACATTGGATTTTATTCTGTGTTGACTGATCTCTACTAAATATATATTTGTTTGATGGCGGAGAATTTATTCTCTTGCTTAACACCCTTCTCTGAGACGTACGAGCTTAGAGGTTATATATCGATAAACATCAGTCGCATAGCGTGGAATGTCAATGTGGCATGCTGAGATGCAGTGATCATGGCTTTTGTTGAAAAGAAGAGCCTTGTGGTTGATGATTAAAGTATGGCTTTAATATAGCATAGCATTGTGTATGGCGTTAATTCGCGAGCCTCACACCCCGGGTATGAACCAGAAACGGGAGAGGACTTCAGGGAGGACATGCGTTTCCTTCTAGCTAGGGGTGGTGTCATGGTATGGAGCCTAGACATTCTTACTTATGTGGATGATGGAAAGCGAGGCTTCGGTTATATCGGTCAATGCGGTGCCGATGATTGGTTTGGTCGATATATGACCAGTTTACACCCCATAGGGCAGGGAAACGTATTGTTCAGGCATTTTAATCCACTTCCGATGGACTGATCCTGACGATCCAGGTGTAGTTGCGGCAGAATCCTGAGACATGGGCTAGATTGTCTCGAATACGGTAAGGATGATCCCTTGCCTTGGTTCATGACGGAAATCCAACTTCCAATACGACATATGCGGTTTTGATTGTAAACCTATATACGGCAACATGATATATGGTACCCACGTCGTCTATGATTGAAATTGTTTTTGAAACATGCACTAGTAATAATATCAAAAGATTTTGATTTATATGTATCAAGCATATTTTGGCTATTATAAGGTAAAACTCTATCCTCCGGCTTGCGTTGCATTGTGTGATGGGACCTAAGTCTTATAATGGCTCCATTTTCTATAAAAAGCATTGCGTTGTTTAAATGATTTACTTTATTTATGCACCGGCAATCCAATGGAGTAAACCAGTTCTGCATTAGCGGCGTGGTCCTGTGATTGACCTTATTGTTAAATAGGTTAAGTAAGATTTCTCATACCAGCCCCATGACTGACTCGTAGTTTGTTTCACTTGCAAACTCGGGTGCCCCTATTTCTACACGGGCAGCCTTGTATTCAGGTTTTAGCAGGCTCATTCTGGATAGCTATGGAGCTGAAGATGGATACTGTCACTTCTTTTATGTTGTTCATACTTTTATGTATATTATGTTTGATTCCACTGCAGACATTTTATATAAAGCTGAAACTGTATTTTGTACTAAATATGATCCTGTTATACTGTGTAACTCTGATGATTATATTTATTCCAGTGTAATCTGTTGTACATTTTCTGGTGTAATGATATATTTTTTGTAACGACCCAGATTTTTCTGGTCGGTTTATTTTAAATATTTAATATTATTGAGCTGATAATATAAATCGATTTTCATATTGAATTATAGATCTAATTACCGTAATACGAGATATATTGAATTTGAATCAAAACAGTTCAGATAATAAAATTCTATGTGAATGTAATCGATAATGGTATTGATATATTATCGAGAAATTTATTTGTTTATAAATTTAAATTATTTTATATCTATTTAAAATGATTATTCTATATACGTTTAAATTTAAAATATATTCGGTTAGTTCAGAATAGTGTTAAACTGTTGAAATAACAATGGTTGCGTTAAAATAGCGGTTCTGGTTTTCGAATAAGGGTACCGCAAGATATTTTAGTTATCTAATCAAATAAAATTCCAATCAGTGTTTTTCAGCCGACCTCTCCTCCTACAAGCAGACCTACTGTTTTTCTTGAGCACAAATTTGTGTCTCCTACTTTCGATATATAGGAAGACAGTGTTTTAATGGATGTGTATTTCCTGTCTACTCTCTTCAGCTATAAAAGCCACCGCACCCCTCACAATCCATCACTTCAGAAAATCCAAGCTTCTGTTTCGTTCCCTCTCCCATCTCAAATCAAAACCGAGAGTATGGATCGAATTCGAAGCCGCCAAATCGAAATCAAGTATCGCGGTCCCTTTCATCATCGCGATATCTTGAAATTTCCCATAGTTCGATGCGCTCGTATTCCAGAGAAGGGAATCGACGTTCGAAAATCACGCTCAAGCTAGAAAGGTTAGAAATGGGTTCGAGCATGGATCTCAAATCAAACGGAGGCAGTGAATGAGAGTTCGATCAGTCAGATGGGCATTTGAGGACCGCAATACTGTTTTGGGGAAAATCATCTAACGCAGATCGTGAATGAGGGGACTGTCGTGTTCAAAAATCGAAAGTCGGAGTTCGATTTTGAGGCAGATAGGCGAGTGGGGTTCTGGGCTAAGCACGACGTTGGCAGGGGAGCGTGAGGCCTGATGGATGCTGGAGGAGTGCTGCCAACGTTGAGAAGTTCAGAGTTGACCTCGTTCAGGCGACTGAGTGGAATTCGAATTTGATTTGGCTGTGGAGCCAAGACCCTATTCAAAGGGATTAAGGTAATTTTTATTTTTATTTTAAATAATACAGGAAATTAATTTATACAATTGGTAATCTAATTGAAGTGAATCTATTTAGATATTAGTTTAGTTATGAAATCAGTTTGATTTATGTCAAAGATCATAAATAAAAATGGAAGAAAATAACAATTAAAATGTGTTATTTATTTGTTCGAGAAAAACCTAACATATATATATATGTGTTTAAAGATACGTAGGTTAGTTTAATTTTATTTGTTAAGTAAGGTTTCAATTAATAACCTCTAAAAGAAGAAGAAAAATATAGGGAAGTAATTTATTTATTTAAATAGTTAATTTAAATAAATATTAATCAGAAAATTTAAATCAAATTATCGTAGGTGCGAATTCATTCGAGAAGATTCATAGTCGATGATTTGGAAATAAACAGGATATTCGACAACTGCAAACTCCGGTGAGTAAATCTCACTCACCTTTTATTTATAATTATTTTTATTTCATTAAAAATAATTGTCTGTTGCTTGTGTGAATGTTTTATGCTTGTTTTATATATATTAGTTATTTAGGCTATATATATATATATATTGGGATGATTGGTTGGTTGGATTCCCGCAGTCTCATTAGCGGATGCCCGCGGTACCATAGCGGATGATTACCCTATACGCCCCACGCTATGATTAGTGGATGACCTTCTATACCGCGATATTCTGCCACGAAGCAGAATGGGTATTATTTATGTGCTAACATCTGTGGGTGCAGGAAAGACAGGTTGGAGGAATCCGACTGGATTCCTCAAAAATATATTATCTGTTTGTTTGCTTGTTTGTTTGATTTCATATATATATTCATATATGATGTGTTAAAAACCAAATGATTGAGAATTGGGTGATTTGATTGTTTTAAATATCACTGGGCCGATTAAAAGGAGATTTGAGATTTAAAAAGGAAAGATTCTATCTTTAAATAGAATTTGAATTTTAAATGGAAATAGAATTTTAAACTTGTTTTTTTTTAAATAAAACCCAAGTAGTTCTTTTTAAACGAAGTTTAGAAATAATTCCTTTATAACGAAGTTATAAATAAAGTGAAAAGAATTATCCTTTGATAATTCAGAAATAGAAATACAAGTGCGAAACTGGAATTTGAAATGAAATTTCAAAATAAGATGTGTAATGAAATTTTTAAATGAAGTTTGAGTATAACATTTGAATTTTTTAAAAGGAATTTAAATATTTGAATTTTTATAGAAAAGAAAAGGAGTTTGAATATTAGAAATTCAAATCGAAGTTCAAATGGAATTTGAATAGACGAAATTACAATGAAAAAAATAGAATTTGAATTCGGGAGATTAAAATAAAATTTGAATTCAAAGGAATTCGAATAAAGAAATTCAAATAGATTTGAAATATAGAATTTCAAAGAAGAATTGAACAGACTTTGAAATATAGAATTTCAAAGAAAAATCGAATAAGATTTGAAATATAGAATTTCAAAAGAAGAATTGAAATGTGAAATTTGACTAGAGTTTTGAAATGAAATTCAAATATGGAATTTGAATAGAGATTTGAATGGAAATTCAAGTATTGAATTTGAACATGGAATTGAATATAGAAATTCAAATAGAGATTTGAATATCGAATTTGAAAATAGAATTTGAAATAAACTTTGAAAGTAGGATTTCAAAGTAGGATTGAAATAGGATTTCAAAATAGGAAATCCAAATAGTTTTGAAATGGAATTTGAATTCAAGGGAATTCAAATGAATTTGAATATTAGAAATTCAAATGGTGTTGAAATGAATTTGAATATTAGAAATTCAAATGGTGTTGAAAATGAATTTGAATATTAGAAATTCAAATGGGGTCGGAAATGGAAAATGAAATTTGAATATAAGAGATTCAAATTGAATTCAAATAGGATTTAATCTATGGGATTTGAATATGAAATTCAAATGGGTTTTAAATTATGGAATTCTGAATATAGAATTTAAAAAGGAGTTGAATATTTGAATTTCAAATAGAATTCAAATATAGAAATTGGAATATAGAAGTTAAAATGGAATGTAAAAAAATAGAGTTTGAATAAAAGAATTCAAATGAATTCAGGTATTGAATTTGAATTGAAATAAGGATTCGAATATTGAATTTGAATACCAAATAGAAAAGGAATTGGAATTTGAATTTAGAATTCAAATAAAAGTGAGATTTGAATTTGAATCAAGCAGAGTTAAATGGAGTTGAATTTATATTTAAAGAAGTTTAGAAGTTTAAAAGTTTATATATATTTTATAAATATAATTAAAACGAACTCGCCGCAGCGCTGCAGTTCGTAAAATAGCGATTCGAACTTCAATCGAGTATACAGGACTCAATTGAAGTCGAAATTCTTTGAAACAAGAAACGTCAGGACCGGTTTGATAATAGTTTTCTAATGAAAGAGAAAAATATGAATTTCGTCGTATAGATTTTGAGTTATGTCAAAATCAAATTTTCAGAAAAGCAGCGCCAGAATCGTTTTATAACCATAATGGTTTATTTAATATTATAAAAGGATTTTAAGCAAATAAAAATCGAAATTTCTATTTAGAAAAATCCAGATTTGAGTTATAAAATATATGTGAACTCCAGTGGAGTAATGGGTTGATTTTTGAAAACAGAAATCAGATTTTTGATTTATTGAATGGAGTTAACTAATTCGAATAGAAATTAGTTAATGAGATTTCGAATTAATATTGGGCTTTGAATAAGCGAATTCGATTTGAAAATTTATATTCGAAATCAAACAGGAAACTAGGATTGAAGTTGAAATTCAATTTGGTTGTAAGCAAGTTAAACATTTTATTTGAGCATGTTATGTTCAACAAAAAGTGAAATAGGCAAAAGGGCCAATTTTAAAGAATAAATGGCGAAACTGAATTCAAGCGATTAGATGGTATTGAATTGAATTGCAAACAGGTGAACAGGTGTTAGACAGGTATGGGATGGAGTATATGAAGATTTTTAATTTATGTGCCCGACAAAAAGGTACATGTTTTAATTCATATATGGGTTTTATGCGCCGTATCGGCAAGCCGCTTGGCTTTTCCTTTTTCTTTTTGATTGAGGAAGATACCGGGAAGCTATTTGAAATTTCCCGATGCTCCCGATACAGGGGAAGTTATGGCGAAATTTTCCGGAAATTTAAGGAGTTAGAATATTTTTAAGATATTTTGATAATTTGAAATCATTATATCGACGTATTGAATTCGATAGTAAAGTGAATATAAAAATCGAATATTGCAAACAAAAAGGGATAGAGATAAGCAATTGAAATTGTTTCAATTGTAAATAGAGACATTTTCTAATATATAGAAAATAAAGGAAGTTATTATTTGGAAACGTTTTCCAAATGGCATAAGAGGCAAGAAGATTATTGAAAATATTTGGCTAACAAATATTGATTGAGAAAATAGAGAAGTGGTTTAATTAATGAATATTAATTAAGGAGCCCAGTGATTTGTTTGATATGTTGGATGAACACTTGTTTTTATTCGATAGTTAAATCACAGACTATCGAAGTTTTTGACCATCGTTGTCAATATGGAGAGACCGGTTGGATTATTATCCGAAGAACCACTCCGTATCGGCATAAGCGTTGCGAACCAAGTATGCTGAATATATTGAAGACGGAGTGAAGTGCAAGGGCTTTTCTATTTATAGAAAATAGTGCCTTCGGTGTCGTTCAATCCCAGAACGAACGTAAATGGACGAATGTCTGACAGAGTATTTCCAATGATCAAATGGGTTGGTCTGTATGAATATATATGGTTGCAACGGATTTATCCCTTAGCATAATATCCAGAATATTTGTGCAAACTCAACTAGTGATTAACGGATCTGACAATGTGGCATTCAAAGTGATTGTGCTATCAATGAATGGTAAGTATTCGTAGCCTCAGGCCTCAACAACCGGGAAAGGACAAAAATCGGGCAGGCAGCATGGCTATGTGGGTCGCACCCATTAGGGTGTATAATCACCTATCTAGAGAAATTCCTTTTGTTTCTAAATCTATCAATTCTGCCCATTCGGGAAACGGTGGTTTGAGTCCAACCGTTGGTGGTATACATTCGATACACTCAAGCGAAATGAGTGGTCGGTCATGTGTGGGCCGGGTTGCAAGACGTTCTTGTTGAACCCAGGTGTATTCGCCTCTAGAGATACATCATCGGAAGGTGGTTCCATACCTTGTCATGTTAGAAATCCAATCTCCAATAAGCGCCATGCGGTTTTTGATTTTATAATATATATGTGGAGCGTGAGATGCAAGTGTTCTGCTATTTGATTATTTACTTGATGTAGACATTATTATGATATCACTGGATTTGATATCAAAGTGTTTTGGGTTATAGTAAGGTAAAAACCGTCCGTGTTTATGTGTGGGCTGGTCTTACTATTATCTTTTCTTTTGAAAGGATTTTTAAAGTTAAACAAGTGGTTGGAGTTTACTCACACCAGTCCCATGACTGACCCAGAGTTTGTTTTGTTTTGTTTTCCCTAAACTCTTGGGTGCCCAAATTTGTACGGGCAGTCAAGTGTTTCAGGCTTTTACAGATACACTTGGAGGAGCTTGAAGCAGGAGGCTTCAACGTTAGTTATTTCGAGTTACTTCCGCTGAATCAAAAGTTATGTGTACTCTGATGATGGTATGTGTATATGTACAAAACAGATTTGTATTTCAAAGCTTATGTTATAGAATATATTTTATTCGTTCCGCTGTGAGTTGTGATCTTCGTTTTTCTTCTATTCTAATATTTCTTTCTTTCTATTTCTCATCCTCTAACTTCTTTCTAATAATGAGTCGTATTTCTGTGTTATTTGGGTTGGATGTGTTGTGTATTTAGTCAACTCAGATAGCACGGATTTGCGGGTCGTTTCAGTTGGTATCAGAGCCAGGTTGAGCGAACACCTAGGCTTGTGTGGTATGTACTCATTAGAGATAGGGTCAGTAGTACCCTAGAATGAGTTGAGCGTATATATACGAGAGAGCGTATTTGTTAGTTAATATAAAAATTGTTTTATATTGTGTTGGCTAGTCTGTTGAGTGGTTTATGAATTCTGGTCGAATCGTGGGACGCCACGAAGTCGATAGGGATTTCTAAAAACTTGAACAGAAAATACAACATGGTATTGTTTCCAAGTGGGTAGATGAAATAATTTTACCCAAAATTTCTATTTTGATATAGAAAGAATAATTTTCTAGAATTATTATTATATGGGTGTGTTGGATGTTGATTTTATAATCAAATAAGACTATAAAATTAGAATGGTTATTTATACCCAAATAGAATTTGTATAGAAATTAAATATACAAATGAGATGAATTAGAATTAAATTCAAACCAGAATTAAGAATTCAAAATTTTGGGAAGTTGAAAAATATTTTTCAAAGTATATTAAAGTAATATAGCTTTGTTTTAGAAGGAGTTGAAAGAAAATCATTTTAGATGGATTTTAAAATTTTCAAAGCACTGAACTCACTTCAGTGGCTGGGAAATAATTCCGATGATGGTCGCGACATCATCAGTGTTCATTTCCGAGTTTCTAAGTGATAGGTTGCTACCTTAGAAAGTTTTGATGGAAATTTGTTTGAAAGAAAACAAGTGGTTTGAATATTCAAATGTTTTGAATTTGAAATGAAAATAAATATATGTATATATTTATGGGATTTCAAAAGAATTTGAAAAGAAAACCCAGGGATTTGAATTCTGGAATTGAAATTTAACTTAAACAAGTTAAATGGGTCGAAGTGAATGGATTGATTAGAATCAATTTGAATTGGTTTAATAGGATATAGATTGGATATAAATGGATTGATCGTGGATCATTCGAATTGAATGAAGGAAGACCAAAAGTTTTGGTGGAATTAAATTTGATGAAATATGAGGAGTTGAATTTCAACATAAGTGGATTGTTGAAAGGTAGTGGATTTGTATCATTTTTCCTACCTTAGCAATTTCGAGGACGAAATTATTTTAAGGGGGGAAGAATGTAACGACCCAGATTTTTCTGGTCGGTTTATTTTAAATATTTAATATTATTGAGCTGATAATATAAATCGATTTTCATATTGAATTATAGATCTAATTACCGTAATACGAGATATATTGAATTTGAATCAAAACAGTTCAGATAATAAAATTCTATGTGAATGTAATCGATAATGGTATTGATATATTATCGAGAAATTTATTTGTTTATAAATTTAAATTATTTTATATCTATTTAAAATGATTATTCTATATACGTTTAAATTTAAAATATATTCGGTTAGTTCAGAATAGTGTTAAACTGTTGAAATAACAATGGTTGCGTTAAAATAGCGGTTCTGGTTTTCGAATAAGGGTACCGCAAGATATTTTAGTTATCTAATCAAATAAAATTCCAATCAGTGTTTTTCAGCCGACCTCTCCTCCTACAAGCAGACCTACTGTTTTTCTTGAGCACAAATTTGTGTCTCCTACTTTCGATATATAGGAAGACAGTGTTTTAATGGATGTGTATTTCCTGTCTACTCTCTTCAGCTATAAAAGCCACCGCACCCCTCACAATCCATCACTTCAGAAAATCCAAGCTTCTGTTTCGTTCCCTCTCCCATCTCAAATCAAAACCGAGAGTATGGATCGAATTCGAAGCCGCCAAATCGAAATCAAGTATCGCGGTCCCTTTCATCATCGCGATATCTTGAAATTTCCCATAGTTCGATGCGCTCGTATTCCAGAGAAGGGAATCGACGTTCGAAAATCACGCTCAAGCTAGAAAGGTTAGAAATGGGTTCGAGCATGGATCTCAAATCAAACGGAGGCAGTGAATGAGAGTTCGATCAGTCAGATGGGCATTTGAGGACCGCAATACTGTTTTGGGGAAAATCATCTAACGCAGATCGTGAATGAGGGGACTGTCGTGTTCAAAAATCGAAAGTCGGAGTTCGATTTTGAGGCAGATAGGCGAGTGGGGTTCTGGGCTAAGCACGACGTTGGCAGGGGAGCGTGAGGCCTGATGGATGCTGGAGGAGTGCTGCCAACGTTGAGAAGTTCAGAGTTGACCTCGTTCAGGCGACTGAGTGGAATTCGAATTTGATTTGGCTGTGGAGCCAAGACCCTATTCAAAGGGATTAAGGTAATTTTTATTTTTATTTTAAATAATACAGGAAATTAATTTATACAATTGGTAATCTAATTGAAGTGAATCTATTTAGATATTAGTTTAGTTATGAAATCAGTTTGATTTATGTCAAAGATCATAAATAAAAATGGAAGAAAATAACAATTAAAATGTGTTATTTATTTGTTCGAGAAAAACCTAACATATATATATATATGTGTTTAAAGATACGTAGGTTAGTTTAATTTTATTTGTTAAGTAAGGTTTCAATTAATAACCTCTAAAAGAAGAAGAAAAATATAGGGAAGTAATTTATTTATTTAAATAGTTAATTTAAATAAATATTAATCAGAAAATTTAAATCAAATTATCGTAGGTGCGAATTCATTCGAGAAGATTCATAGTCGATGATTTGGAAATAAACAGGATATTCGACAACTGCAAACTCCGGTGAGTAAATCTCACTCACCTTTTATTTATAATTATTTTTATTTCATTAAAAATAATTGTCTGTTGCTTGTGTGAATGTTTTATGCTTGTTTTATATATATTAGTTATTTAGGCTATATATATATATATTGGGATGATTGGTTGGTTGGATTCCCGCAGTCTCATTAGCGGATGCCCGCGGTACCATAGCGGATGATTACCCTATACGCCCCACGCTATGATTAGTGGATGACCTTCTATACCGCGATATTCTGCCACGAAGCAGAATGGGTATTATTTATGTGCTAACATCTGTGGGTGCAGGAAAGACAGGTTGGAGGAATCCGACTGGATTCCTCAAAAATATATTATCTGTTTGTTTGCTTGTTTGTTTGATTTCATATATATATTCATATATGATGTGTTAAAAACCAAATGATTGAGAATTGGGTGATTTGATTGTTTTAAATATCACTGGGCCGATTAAAAGGAGATTTGAGATTTAAAAAGGAAAGATTCTATCTTTAAATAGAATTTGAATTTTAAATGGAAATAGAATTTTAAACTTGTTTTTTTTTAAATAAAACCCAAGTAGTTCTTTTTAAACGAAGTTTAGAAATAATTCCTTTATAACGAAGTTATAAATAAAGTGAAAAGAATTATCCTTTGATAATTCAGAAATAGAAATACAAGTGCGAAACTGGAATTTGAAATGAAATTTCAAAATAAGATGTGTAATGAAATTTTTAAATGAAGTTTGAGTATAACATTTGAATTTTTTAAAAGGAATTTAAATATTTGAATTTTTATAGAAAAGAAAAGGAGTTTGAATATTAGAAATTCAAATCGAAGTTCAAATGGAATTTGAATAGACGAAATTACAATGAAAAAAATAGAATTTGAATTCGGGAGATTAAAATAAAATTTGAATTCAAAGGAATTCGAATAAAGAAATTCAAATAGATTTGAAATATAGAATTTCAAAGAAGAATTGAACAGACTTTGAAATATAGAATTTCAAAGAAAAATCGAATAAGATTTGAAATATAGAATTTCAAAAGAAGAATTGAAATATGAAATTTGACTAGAGTTTTGAAATGAAATTCAAATATGGAATTTGAATAGAGATTTGAATGGAAATTCAAGTATTGAATTTGAACATGGAATTGAATATAGAAATTCAAATAGAGATTTGAATATCGAATTTGAAAATAGAATTTGAAATAAACTTTGAAAGTAGGATTTCAAAGTAGGATTGAAATAGGATTTCAAAATAGGAAATCCAAATAGTTTTGAAATGGAATTTGAATTCAAGGGAATTCAAATGAATTTGAATATTAGAAATTCAAATGGTGTTGAAATGAATTTGAATATTAGAAATTCAAATGGTGTTGAAAATGAATTTGAATATTAGAAATTCAAATGGGGTCGGAAATGGAAAATGAAATTTGAATATAAGAGATTCAAATTGAATTCAAATAGGATTTAATCTATGGGATTTGAATATGAAATTCAAATGGGTTTTAAATTATGGAATTCTGAATATAGAATTTAAAAAGGAGTTGAATATTTGAATTTCAAATAGAATTCAAATATAGAAATTGGAATATAGAAGTTAAAATGGAATGTAAAAAAATAGAGTTTGAATAAAAGAATTCAAATGAATTCAGGTATTGAATTTGAATTGAAATAAGGATTCGAATATTGAATTTGAATACCAAATAGAAAAGGAATTGGAATTTGAATTTAGAATTCAAATAAAAGTGAGATTTGAATTTGAATCAAGCAGAGTTAAATGGAGTTGAATTTATATTTAAAGAAGTTTAAAAGTTTAAAAGTTTATATATATTTTATAAATATAATTAAAACGAACTCGCCGCAGCGCTGCAGTTCGTAAAATAGCGATTTGAACTTCAATCGAGTATACAGGACTCAATTGAAGTCGAAATTCTTTGAAACAAGAAACGTCAGGACCGGTTTGATAATAGTTTTCTAATGAAAGAGAAAAATATGAATTTCGTCGTATAGATTTTGAGTTATGTCAAAATCAAATTTTCAGAAAAGCAGCGCCAGAATCGTTTTATAACCATAATGGTTTATTTAATATTATAAAAGGATTTTAAGCAAATAAAAATCGAAATTTCTATTTAGAAAAATCCAGATTTGAGTTATAAAATATATGTGAACTCCAGTGGAGTAATGGGTTGATTTTTGAAAACAGAAATCAGATTTTTGATTTATTGAATGGAGTTAACTAATTCGAATAGAAATTAGTTAATGAGATTTCGAATTAATATTGGGCTTTGAATAAGCGAATTCGATTTGAAAATTTATATTCGAAATCAAACAGGAAACTAGGATTGAAGTTGAAATTCAATTTGGTTGTAAGCAAGTTAAACATTTTATTTGAGCATGTTATGTTCAACAAAAAGTGAAATAGGCAAAAGGGCCAATTTTAAAGAATAAATGGCGAAACTGAATTCAAGCGATTAGATGGTATTGAATTGAATTGCAAACAGGTGAACAGGTGTTAGACCGGTATGGGATGGAGTATATGAAGATTTTTAATTTATGTGCCCGACAAAAAGGTACATGTTTTAATTCATATATGGGTTTTATGCGCCGTATCGGCAAGCCGCTTGGCTTTTCCTTTTTCTTTTTGATTGAGGAAGATACCGGGAAGCTATTTGAAATTTCCCGATGCTCCCGATACAGGGGAAGTTATGGCGAAATTTTCCGGAAATTTAAGGAGTTAGAATATTTTTAAGATATTTTGATAATTTGAAATCATTATATCGACGTATTGAATTCGATAGTAAAGTGAATATAAAAATCGAATATTGCAAACAAAAAGGGATAGAGATAAGCAATTGAAATTGTTTCAATTGTAAATAGAGACATTTTCTAATATATAGAAAATAAAGGAAGTTATTATTTGGAAACGTTTTCCAAATGGCATAAGAGGCAAGAAGATTATTGAAAATATTTGGCTAACAAATATTGATTGAGAAAATAGAGAAGTGGTTTAATTAATGAATATTAATTAAGGAGCCCAGTGATTTGTTTGATATGTTGGATGAACACTTGTTTTTATTCGATAGTTAAATCACAGACTATCGAAGTTTTTGACCATCGTTGTCAATATGGAGAGACCGGTTGGATTATTATCCGAAGAACCACTCCGTATCGGCATAAGCGTTGCGAACCAAGTATGCTGAATATATTGAAGACGGAGTGAAGTGCAAGGGCTTTTCTATTTATAGAAAATAGTGCCTTCGGTGTCGTTCAATCCCAGAACGAATGTAAATGGACGAATGTCTGACAGAGTATTTCCAATGATCAAATGGGTTGGTCTGTATGAATATATATGGTTGCAACGGATTTATCCCTTAGCATAATATCCAGAATATTTGTGCAAACTCAACTAGTGATTAACGGATCTGACAATGTGGCATTCAAAGTGATTGTGCTATCAATGAATGGTAAGTATTCGTAGCCTCAGGCCTCAACAACCGGGAAAGGACAAAAATCGGGCAGGCAGCATGGCTATGTGGGTCGCACCCATTAGGGTGTATAATCACCTATCTAGAGAAATTCCTTTTGTTTCTAAATCTATCAATTCTGCCCATTCGGGAAACGGTGGTTTGAGTCCAACCGTTGGTGGTATACATTCGATACACTCAAGCGAAATGAGTGGTCGGTCATGTGTGGGCCGGGTTGCAAGACGTTCTTGTTGAACCCAGGTGTATTCGCCTCTAGAGATACATCATCGGAAGGTGGTTCCATACCTTGTCATGTTAGAAATCCAATCTCCAATAAGCGCCATGCGGTTTTTGATTTTATAATATATATGTGGAGCGTGAGATGCAAGTGTTCTGCTATTTGATTATTTACTTGATGTAGACATTATTATGATATCACTGGATTTGATATCAAAGTGTTTTGGGTTATAGTAAGGTAAAAACCGTCCGTGTTTATGTGTGGGCTGGTCTTACTATTATCTTTTCTTTTGAAAGGATTTTTAAAGTTAAACAAGTGGTTGGAGTTTACTCACACCAGTCCCATGACTGACCCAGAGTTTGTTTTGTTTTGTTTTCCCTAAACTCTTGGGTGCCCAAATTTGTACGGGCAGTCAAGTGTTTCAGGCTTTTACAGATACACTTGGAGGAGCTTGAAGCAGGAGGCTTCAACGTTAGTTATTTCGAGTTACTTCCGCTGAATCAAAAGTTATGTGTACTCTGATGATGGTATGTGTATATGTACAAAACAGATTTGTATTTCAAAGCTTATGTTATAGAATATATTTTATTCGTTCCGCTGTGAGTTGTGATCTTCGTTTTTCTTCTATTCTAATATTTCTTTCTTTCTATTTCTCATCCTCTAACTTCTTTCTAATAATGAGTCGTATTTCTGTGTTATTTGGGTTGGATGTGTTGTGTATTTAGTCAACTCAGATAGCACGGATTTGCGGGTCGTTTCATTTTTGTTCTTCTGTTATTGTTTATGTGTTATATTCCAAATATTATCCTTGCTTCCGTGGCATGGGAGTTTAGGGTCATCACAGAAATTCAACCATGTCAAACAAGTCAATCAAGTTATTCATGTCAAACAAATCAGACAACTCGATTAAGTCAAACAATTCAAACAAGTCAACCAAATTAATCAATAAAGCCAAACTAGTCAATTAAGCCAATCAATTCAATCAAGCCAAACAAGTCGAACAAGTCAATCAAGTCAAAGTAAATATATTATGTATTTGATTAATAATCCAATATATTTCTAATTAGAAAAAAACTCCTCATACAGTATACTTGTTATATATGGAGTTAAAGTTAACATGTAATGCAGTATGTCATATGCAAAGCTATATAAAGTGATATATTGAATGAAATGCAACTTATGATGTGAATGATTTTAATTTGATATGCACTGTAATTTATAATAATGATGTATGATATGAAATAAGATGTCTAACGATTATATGCAGAATGATTTGGTGATGATATCTATTCTGGTAAAAGACATTCAAAGTACTACATAAATTATAACTTATTTCAATCAAAAAAATGTAATATTAATTTCTAGACTTAGGTTAATGATACTAATGAAAGAAATTAAGAGTTTATTGGTAATTAGAAATATATTCATAATAGGTAGTAAAATATTTTGAATAATTCTATGAGAAATATGGAGTTAAATAATCTTAGTAGCGCGCTTCTTTAAAAATAATATAGTAAATATTGAAGATCATTTTAAAGGGAATATAAGGTTGTATCATATGAAGTAAACTATTTTGATATAAACATATATTCATAATTGTATATATAAAAACTAACAAAAATTAATGTGTTGTGAAATATACATCAAACTTTTAATGCAAATTAACTTTAAATTTATACTATAGAATAGATTAATTTACTAAAGAACCAGTAAATGTTAAAACTTCAAATTAGAAAATTATTATAATATAAGAGGTAGTTAGGGAGAAGGACAAACTTTACCGAAAAATTAGGCTGAAGGACAACAAGTTTTATTTTTAGTCTGAAGGACAAACTTTGAACCAAAATTAAACTGAAGGAAAATGCTAAATGTAAATAGCATTATATTCAGTTTTTTACACTGCACGAAAATGCTAGTTTTAACTAGCATTATTCAGTTTTACACTGCAGAAAATGCTAATTATATTTAGCATTGTCCTTCAGTCTAATTTTTTTTCAAAGTTTGTCCTTCAGCCTAAAAATAAAACTTGATGTCCTTCAGACTAATTTTTTTTCCAAAGTTTGTCCTTATGCCTATTTTCCATATAATATAAAATCTATAATTATAACAAAACTAATTTTTTGATAAAATCTGGTAATATATAGTAAACTATAAAAATATGTTTAATATACCAAAGTTTAAACATACAAGTTTTATAAAAATAAGATAATCAAAATTATTATTCAATTTACAGTGTAACCCAAATCTTTATGTAATCATAGGTATAAATATATATAAGTTAGCTATGTATGTTTAAACTATATATAAAAGATATATAAATATATATTTTATAATAATATCAAATATTTGAAAAATTAAATTATTTCAAGCATATATCTATGTACTATATATAATTTTATTGATTTATATAATTTCAATATATATATATATATATATGAAACATAATATATGAAACATAAGTAGATAAACAAAATTGATAATTAGAATTTGAACAGACATTTTCATTTTGAAAAGATGTCCTTTCAAATTTTCAAATCCAAATCAAATAGTAATGAAAATTAAATTTAGAATAAGTAAAGATTTTGATTAGATTGGTGCACTTATAAGTATACTATGGTGTATCAACATATGAACCAAATTATATAAAATTATAAAAGAGATAAATTTCTATATCTTACTATGTGCATAGATGTATATTCCTAAATATAATGACAATTGTGAAATTATTGTAAAGCGTACCTCTTTGGCAATCCTCCATTTTTTTTTCTTCCATTGTCATAAACCATACATTTATATTTTTCAGAATTTGACGATGAGATCTGCTTTATTGCGACAGGCTCGTTTTTCGAATCAGCATAGTATATTCATTTGCTGAGTTTGAAGACAATATGAGAAGGATATCGATGATTTAGTAGTTTAACCAACTTAGCGCCAAAATTTTGAATTTTAATTTTGGACACTTCAACTACTATAACCCTAAAAGTCATATCCTTTCATAAACTTTTCTCTTCTTGACTGATGAATGATCATCTTGGTGTCTTTCGACCAGTAGTCATCAAACAAAATTCTTCCCCTGCAAAACAACACAACTATTCAAAGAATTAGGTGTCTTTTTCAAAATAATTAATTGTAATTTTAAATAATAACATCATGATGATTCTATGATATATCCATATGAAAAATAGTGTTAAAAAATTACTATTTTGAACTTTTCAAAAAAAAAGATTATGATTACTTGATTTTTTTTAACATAATAAAATGCAGACCTATCTAATACTGATGCAATGCACGAATTGAAACTGGTGTTAAAAATCATTTCAAAATTCTCCATTTAATATTTCCAAATTTCAGATGATGAACTTTTGAAAACCTATGCTCCGATACCAATTGTAAGGGAATCAGATTAAGGATCTTAAAGCAAAACTAACATTAGAGGGAGGGTGAATAGTGTTTTAAAAAGATTATGGAAATTTGAATCAATCTTGAAACACTATATGAATCACACAATGATTATCACACAAAAAATGATCACAAACATAAAAAAAATCACAAACACGGATATAGGTAAATATAAAATGCAGAAAAGGAAAGAACACACTGAATTTTATTCTAGTTCGGATTACTCCTACGTCCAGTCCTACACAACGCTGGATTCAGTAGAGTTTAATTAATACTAGTATCAATCTTTACAACTGTAACGGCTCGGATTTCGCCCTGACTCAATCGATCACAAAATCGACTAAGACCGTTCAAAACCCGAATACGTTAACTTTGGGAATACAACAACAACAAACTTTTATAAAACATCATAATAATGTTACATCAGAGTACAGAATATCAGAGTACATCGATAAAATTACAGCGGAAGATAAATTACAATAAATTAAATACAATGAAAAGCGGAAGACTTCTATGCTCTGGACACAGCTTTAGGCTTCGATCCAGAATCCTGCTGAAGAGATAAATATCTGCAAAAAGCTACTCGACTGCCCGTGTGGAAATGAGGGCACCCGAGTTTGCAAAGTGAAACAAACTACGAGTCAATCATCGGACTGGTATGAGAATTCTAACTTAACTAATCTAGTAATAAGGCTAATCACAGGACCACGCCGCTAACGCGGAACGGGTTTACTCCATTGGATTGCCAGTGCATAATATAAAGTAAATCGTTAAACAACGCAATGCCTTTTAGAAAAAAAATGAAACCATTATAAGACTCAAGTCCCATCACACAATGCAACACAAACCGGAGGATAGAGTTTTAACTTATAATGGTCAAAAGATGCTTGATACGATAAAATGGATTTGATATTATTATTTGTGTGTATAAGTTTCAAAAACAGTTCAATCATAACGTATCAATCATAGACGGCATAGTACCCCATCCTACTATGTCGCCATACTAGTTCTATAATCAAAACCGCATGGTGTCGTATTGGAAATTGGGTTTCCATCATGAGTCAAGGCTAGGGAGGAGCTCCTTACCGATTCGAGACACTCTAGCTAATGTCTCAGGATTCCCCGCAGTGAACCCTTGGATCCTGCAGGGCCAGTCCGCACATACGATTTTGCGGATTGGCAATTCCTGAACACATGTTTCCCGGTCCTATAGGACCTATCATCCGAGGCGCCTCATTCCATCATCCACATAAGTAAAATGTCGGGCCGTGTAAAACCCAAACACCACTTCTAGCTAGAAAGAAACGTGCTGCTCTCCCTGTGTTCCCTTCTCCCGTTTTAGACTCCAACCGGGGTGTGAGGCTCGCGAAGCTACGTTATACACAAAGCTACGCCTAAACAGGCCGTGCTTTGATCATCAATCACAAGGCTTGCTTTTCAACAAAAGCCTTGATCATTTGCATCTTAGCATGCCACATTGTCAATCCATACCATACCATTGATTCTTACCAATATATAACCTCTAAGCTCGTACGTCTTAGAGAAGGGTGTTAAACACCAAACAGATATATATTTAGCAGAGATCAACGAATACCGTATAAAGGAATACAATGTCAGACATACAATCCATTTTCAAGTCCGTTCTGGGTCTGAACGAAACCGGAGGCACCTTATACCTCGCATATTCGAACAATCAACAAGTAGTCTGGACTGCCACCATTGTAGCCCCTTCAAGGTAGCTACTCCAATCATGGGCGTCAATGGTAACTCATCCATTCGACGTGAAGATCGTCGGTCTTCAATCACCATCTTCAACTCTTCGACTTAGATCGACGAATAATCATTTGAAATGAGATTGAACTCGGACCTTTCAAATGATTCTCGCGTATATATCATTTCAAATCATTTCTTATCGTTAATATTAATTTACAACCATTAATCTCTATTTTTATTTATATAAAAATAGTTGAATTTTATTTAACAACACTTCATGTCAATAGGCGACCTTGGCGCTGTTTTCATCCAAATTTGTTTTACAAATTTCTCTAAATCTAACCGTTGGATTTTAACACAATTCATATCGTTGGAAAGATCTTCCCAAGGCGAACCTAACGGTTTCAGTTTTGGGAAAATCCGACGATCGGATATTTTGGTATAATCGTTTAAAGGCATGATTCCAAAATGCGAACTACCACGCTCGATTCGTTTACTTTAATTTATAAATATATAATTCCTTCATCCATATATTTTGCTAACAACAAATATCCCTATTTGTACATATAATATCAAGGTATAACATGACACACAATAATGTTTTATTTTTATTATAATTCACATTCACATACTATACCCAACAATGTACATTTTTCTTTCATCTTTCAAATTACACAAAATGTATATTTTGTTTCCTTATTCTTTTTAATGAAAATCCATTCATTAAAATGTAAATTTCATCGTTATAATCTTTACTGAAAATCTTTTTACGTAAATATGTAAATTTCATACTGTTGTTCTTTTACATGAAAAATGTAATTTCACTTTAATTCAATTACATGAAAATGTAACTTTAACTTTTATTCAATTACTATCTTTCCATTGGAGTCAACTTATATTAAATTGAAGTCCTTAAACGTTTAATTCTTTCCAATGAAAATGACACTAAAATCATGCCTCATTTTAATATATGAACATGACACTAAAAACGTGTTTCATCTTCAATATATGAACATGATCTTAAAAATATATTTATTTTTAAGATAATAACATAACACTGAAATATGTTTTAAATTTCATATATTAACATAACATTAAAAATACGATTATATTTCATATAATTAACATGACTTTAAAATATGAAGCTATTTCATATGCATTCATATGATTCCAACACATGATTTTATTTCATATGCATTAACGCTACTCCAAACATGATTTTATTTTCATATGCAGTAACGCTACTCCTAAATATGATTTTATTTTCATATGCAATTAAACGACATTAAAACAAATGATTATATTTATTTCTTATGCACTCATGTTACACTAAAAAACATGATTTCTTTTTCATATGCATTTTCATGATTCCAACTATAATCTAAAAATTGATTATTCTATATGTTATCCTTTTATAATAATATTATTTTCCAAAATATAATTTTGAAATTTCTCTTTTAATATTCATTATAAAATGGATAAAATAAATCGATAAACTCGTTTGGGTTTTTTAAAAATGCGTTGCTATTTTTAAAACGGATTAAATAGCCCAACTCATTTTCTTATCCATTGGTATTTTATAATGGGCTGGACCTCTCACATTAAGCCTACGACTTGTGGTTGCTGGATGTGCCGGTCGGATCCGGGCAGACTTATTCCACAAGTTGGGTTTAACCTCGTGTCATGGCCCGTTTCGTATTTGTGCACTTGGACCTCTCACATTAAGTTCAACATTAGTGGCTGCTGGATATGCCGGTCGGGTCCGGGCAGACTTCCACCATAAATGTAATCTAACCTCGTTTCCAAGCACAATTATAATTTATAATTATAATTAATTTTTCCAAAACATATTATTTGAAATTATCCTTTCCATTAAGGAATCTTAATTTTAAATATTCTTTATTTCCAAATATCTTGATTTCAAGTATCTTAATATAAATTGTAACTTTCCATATTATTATGATTTTATAATAACAACCATTTCAAAATGTTAAATTTTGAAACCACATTTTTTTTTACTTTAACATATTGACACCAAAGATGTAATCTTTTTAATTGAATCCTTTTATTGTAACTTTTAGACAATAAAGACGTAATCTTTCTAAATCAACGTCAATTAATTCCATTAATTGAATATAAAATAAAAACATTCCTTTAATTCAAGATTGGTAACGTTTTGAAAATAAATCTTCTTAATTTAACATATTGACAATTAAAAAGGTAATCTTTTTAAATTCTAACTTTGTCTTTTTATTGTAACCTCTTAACAACAAAAACATAGTTTTTTTTTAATTCAAAACGTTAAAACCATCGTTCAATTCCATTAATTGAATATTAAATGAAAATATTCCTTTTTGATTCAAAATTGGAATGAGACCACACCATTACCATATAATTACAATACATATTCTATTCTTAATTACATAATAAAATGTAACTTTAATTTACAATATATATTCTTTTCTTATTCAAAACGTTGTAAATGTATTTTTCTCATTCCTTTCTTATTACATTGATAAAAATGTAAGTTTTCATTCTAATTTAAATTACATTAATAAATATGTAAGTATTCATATCTTATTACATTGATAAAAAGGTAACTTTTCATTCTAATTTAAATCACATTAATAGATATGTAAGTATTCATATCTTATTATATTGATAAAAATGTAAGTTTTCATTCTAATTTAAATTACATTAATAGATATGTAAGTATTCATATCTTATTACATTAATGAAGGTAAGATTCATACCTCATCATCTTAATTACATTATAAATGTAATTCATACGTTAAAATATATCATTTCCTTTCGTACATTAAAATATATCATTACATTACATACATTAATATATATCATTACATTACATACATTAACATATATCATTTCATCTCATACTTTAAAATATATAGTTTCATTTCCTAACAAAATTACGTGTAAACATTCATTTTGATAAAAAAAAATATACTTCTCTTTCAATTCTTTTCTTATTAATGTAAATAAATAAGATTAAAATCAAATCTTTCCTTTACTTTTCTTTATTTGTACATGGAATGTAACTAAACATGTTATAACAATTACGGTTTTTTTATTTAAACATAAAATCCAAATAAAAGTGTGTTTCATAATCTTGTCTTTTTATTTATATATGGAGTATAAATAAAATGCAAAATAAAATATATTTTCTAATCCTGTCTTTTTATTTACACATAGTATGTAAATAAAAATATGTTAAACAAGTTTGTCTATTTATTCACACATGGAATGTGAACAAACATATAATAATCAATTTCGTATTTTTATTCACATATGGAATGTGAACAAACATATAATAATCAATTTCGTATTTTTATTCATATATGGAATGTGAACAAACATATAATAATCAATTTCGCCTTTCTATTGTGTAAACAAAAATATAATTTTTTAAAAAAAGTGAATAAATAAATCTGACAACGAAATAATTTGTCTTGATTTGGAAAATTGATTACAACTCTGTACTCAACATGATATACAATTCTAATGTTAACATAATTTAACGATTCTTGATTTGCTAACATGACCTTTTCAAATAAATGATATTTTAACAAATTCAATAACAAATCATAACAAATTTGATATTGTAAATTGGATTAAAAAAATTTAACCTAATCAAATTCACAAAACAAAACAATATTTTAATTAGATTAAAATTTTGGTTTAATCTAAATTACCAAACGCGATGTTTTATATCGGATCCATACAGATCTAAGCGATAAAATGACAGATCTACACAATACAACGCAATACAATTCAATACAATCCATCAGAACAATCAGCACAATACATCACAGCACAGATCACACAGATAATTATTTAAAATAATTAATTAAATAAATTAATCTGTGAAAATCAGAGATTCTCACATCGGTTGGTTTAATTTCTGTTCGCGCTCAAATTTGGCTGAATTTTGATTTTCAGATCATCTCGATTTTCGTGCAATTCCTTCGTCTTTCAGGTGAAACTCTAAGAAGCAAAATTGTTTGTATGTCTCTTGGCTACATTTTCTCCAACTGGGCCGTCGTCTAATTCTCGATGGTTTGGCGAGAAAATCACCAAATCCGAAACTGACTTTTTGCAATCAAACTCAGATTCCGGCGAATCCGTGCGTTAATAGGTCTTGGATTTTTCGTGATAGGTAGAGGATGTCGAGGTGTTCAAAACCCAGAAAGGGTTTGGTCGGATTTTATTCTGATTTGGAGATATAAATTTTTCAGTTTCAGGGACTTTTGTGCAAAGAAGTTTTCTTGAGGAGGAGGCCATGGAAATGAAGATGAAGAAGATGGAGGCTATGTTATGTTTGGATTTTCAGAATTAGGTTATGGCTGGTCTATGAGATATTATATAGGGGTTACTTTAATTCAGCCCATATGTAATTTAGTCCATTTTAATTATAGCTTTAGTGTAATTATTTACATCCGTTTTGCAGTTTTAAAAACCTTACGACCACATACTGATTCCAAATTCGATGGAATTTGGATCACAGCTAATTCTAATCAATACAAACCTATAGAAATTTGTTTCGTAAATTTTCGAGTCCGTATGAATTTTTAATGAATTTTTAAAGTCTAAAATTGTCCGTTTACACTGAAAAATCAATTATAATTATATATTAATTCTAAAAATTACCGAAAAATCAATTTTAGCTTTGTTTTGACGATACGAACCCAACAAAATTAATTTTGTTTGATTTGGAGACCGTTTGCAAAATTTCAATTTTCAGGGCGTATATATTTAATATTAAAAATAAATTTTTAAACAAATAATTTCCGAAACTCGAAATATATAAGTCTTTATACTTTTTAAATGCAGAAACATCGTTTTAAACTCAATGGAAGTGGTTTCGAGTCCAAATTCCTTCGTATGCAAAACGTAGCATTTTTGACCTTTATATATTATATATAAATTTCATAGCGACCTTCTAAATTTTAAACTGGGCATAACTTTTGATTCCTGCTATGAAATTTCAATTTTTCAGATTCGTTAGAAAGATATTTTGAAATAGATTCTAATATTTTTGGTTTCACTAAAATCCGTTAAATTTTGCATCCTGTACGGTCAGTCAAAGTTCAAGTTTGACTTTTCAAACTGCCGCGCTATTTCTAACTCCTTTTATAATTAAAATTAAATTATTCATTCTAACTTAAATTTTTAATCATTATTATTTTAAATAAATTATTTTAACTATCAAGACCCATTAAAATTAGTTTAAAATAGATTTTACCCCAAAATTCAGGGTTGTTACAGTCTCCCCCACTTAAAAACTTTTCGTCCTCGAAAAGGAACGAAGCTAAAGTTGTTTAATTAACTAACTCATCTTTCATTATTTTATTGATTTCAATAACTTTATTTGTTGATTAACTTTTTAAAATATATAACTTTTTATATTCAAAAATCATATTTCCAAAGATCGGATTATATATAATCAAAAATACGTTAATTATAAACTGGGCACTCTCAACTCATTCTAGGGCATTACTAACCCCATCTCTAATGAGTTTTTCTCATTCTAGGATACTGTTGATCCTATCTCTAATGAGTATTCTTATTGGATATTACTAATCCAATCTCTGATGAGTCTTTTGTTCAGTTCTAACGAGTTGTACCCCAAAGATTTGAGCTAACCAGAGCTCTGATACCAACTGTAACGGCTCGGATTTCGCCCTGACTCAATCGATCGCAAAATCTACTAAGACCGTTCAAAACCCGAATACGTTAACTTTGAGAATACAACAACATCAGAACAACAACAACAGACTTTTATAAAACATCATAATAATGTTACATCAGAGTACAGAATATAAAATTACAGCGGAAGATAAATTACAATAAATTAAATACAATGAACAGCGGAAGACTTCTATGCTCTGGACACAGCTTTAGGCTTCGATCCAAAATCCTGCTCAAGAGATAAATATCTGCAAAAAGCTACTCGACTACCCGTGTGGAAATGAGGGCACCCGAGTTTGCAAAGTGAAACAAACTACGAGTCAGTCATGGGACTGGTGTGAGAATTCTAACTTAACTAATCTAATAATAAGGCTAATCACAGGACCACGCCGCTAACGCGGAACGGGTTTACTCCATTGGATTGCCAGTGCATAATATAAAGTAAATCGTTAAACAACGCAATGCCTTTTAGAAAAAAAAATGAAACCCTTATAAGGCTCAAGTCCCTTCACACAATGCAACGCAAACCGGAGGATAGAGTTTTACCTTATAATGATCAAAAGATGCTTGATACGATAAAACGGATTTGATATTATTATTAGTGTATATAAGTTTCAAAAACAGTTCAATCATAATGTATCAATCATAGACGGCATAGTACCCCATCCTACTATGTCGCCATACTAGTTCTACAATCAAAACCGCATGGTGTCGTATTGGAAATTGGGTTTCTCATGAGTCAAGGCTAGGGAGGAGCTCCTTACCGATTCGAGACACTCTAGCTAATGTCTCAGGATTCCCCGCAGTGAACCCTTGGATCCTGCAGGGCCGGTCCGCACATACGATTTTGCGGATTGGCAATTCCTGAACACTTGTTTCCCGGTCCTATAGGACCTATCATCTGAGGCGCCTCATTCCATCATCCACATAAGTAAAATGTCGGGCCGTGTAAAACCCAAACACCACTTCTAGCTAGAAAGAAACGTGCTGCTCTCCCTGCGTTCCGTTCTCCCATTTTAGACTCCAACCGGGGTGTGAGGCTCGCGAAGCTACGTTATACACAAAGCTACGCCTAAACAGGCCGTGCTTTGATCATAAATCACAAGGCTTGCTTTTCAACAAAAGCCTTGATCATTTGCATCTTAGCATGCCACATTGTCAATCCATACCATACCATTGATTCCTACCAATATATAACCTCTAAGCTCGTACGTCTTAGAGAAGGGTGTTAAACACCAAAGAGATATATATTTAGCAGAGATCAACGAATACCGTATAAAGGAATACAACGTCAGACATACAATCCATTTTCAAGTCCGTTCTGGGTCTGAACGAAACCGGAGGCACCATATACCTCGCATATCCGAACAATCAACAAGTAGTCTGGACGGCCACCATTGTAGCCCCTTCAAGGTAGCTACTCCAATCATGGGCGTCAATGGTAACTCATCCATTCGACGTGAAGATCGTCGGTCTTCAATCACCGTCTTCAACTCTTCGACTTAGATCGACGAATAATCATTTGAAATGAGATTGAACTCGGACCTTTCAAATGATTCTCGCGTTTATATCATTTCAAATCATTTCTTATCGTTAATATTAATTTATAACGATTAATCTCTATTTTTATTTATATAAAAATAGTTGAATTTTATTTAACAACACTTCATGTCAATAGGCGACATTGGCGCTGTTTTCACCCAAATTTGTTTTACAAATTTCTCTTAATCTAACCGTTGGATTTTGACACAATTCATATCGTTGGAAAGATCTTCCCAAGGCGAACCTAACGGTTTCAGTTTTGGGAAAATCCGACGGTCGGATATTTTGGTATAATCATTTAAAGGCATGATTCCAAAATGCAAACTACCACGCTCGATTCGTTTACTTTAATTTATAAATATATAATTATATAATTTCTTCATCCATATATTTTGCTAACAACAAATATCCCTATTTGTATATATAATATCAAGGTATAACATGACACACAATAATGTTTTATTTTTATTATAATTCACATTCATATACTATACCCGACAATGTACATTTTTCTTTCATCTTTCAAATTACACAAAATGTATATTTTGTTTCCTTATTCTTTTTAATGAAAATCCATTCATTAAAATGTAAATTTCATCGTTATAATCTTTACTGAAAATCTTTTTACATAAATATGTAAATTTCATACTGTTGTTCTTTAACATGAAAAATGTAATTTCACTTTAATTCAATTACATGAAAATGTAACTTTTACTTTTATTCAATTACTATCTTTCCATTGGAGTCAACTTATATTAAATTGTGACGAGAAGGAATTTCGCTCGGTACGAACCAGTCGCTAAACCGGCCCAGGCCGTTCGAAACGCCCTATCGTTTGAGAACACGACAAAACAGAACGCATACAGAAGAACATTTCATTGTATATTACAACAATGCATCAGATTACAAGAATATACAGAGTATTAATGAATAAATATTACACAGAAATATCAGAGATTTAAATTACATTTAAATACATAGCAGCGGAAAATAATACAATACACAACTAGAATGAGATATACGGATACAAAGCTTTCCGGATATCGTTCCAGCTGTAAACCAGGATCCTATGAATATAAATCTGCAAAAACCAAAACTACTAGCTGCCCGTGTCAAAATAAGGGCACCCAGAGTTTAGGTTAAAACAATAAACTCCAGGTCAGTCATGGGACTGGTGTGAGAACTAAAACAGTTATAATTTTTTATTTTAAAGTTCGGTAAATCAAGGGACCACGCCGTATAACACGGAACGGGTTTCCTCCCAAGAATACCAGTGCATAAAACAAACAGCGCAATGCTAAGTAAAGAAAAGTGAAGCTGTTATAAGACCCAGGTCCCATCACACAATGCAACGCAGCCGAGGATAGGGTTTTTCCTTATAACAGCCAAAGAATGCTTGATACGGTTAAAACAAATCGTTTGATACTATTATAAGTGCATAGTGCATAAACAACTTCAAATCATAAGTATCAATCATAGGCGGCATGAGCGTCCCATGCCACTATGTCGCCATATATAGGTTTACAAATAAAAACGCAAAGTCACGTATTTGGAAATTGGATTTCCGTCTATGAACCGAGGCAAAAGATAGTCCTCAACCGATTCGAGACTGCCTAGCCCGAGTCTCAGGATCAGAACGCATCGACCCTTGGATCGTCAGGGCCGGTCCACCGATGTGGATTAAACTTAAACCCTGGACACTGCGTTTTGCCGCCCTTTGGGGCGTAAGCGAGCCAACGAATGACTCCATCGGACCCGGATCGTCCGATCTAACCGAGGCGCCTCGCAACAGCAACAACCACATAAGTCAAACTCGTCAGGGCGTGTAAAACCACTGACGCCACTTCTAGCTAGGAGGAAACGCAGGCCCTCCCTGAGGTCCGTCTCCCGTTTTTGGTTCATACCGGGTGTGAAACTCGCGAAGTAAACGTTACACAAAGCTACGCCACAAAGGCCGTGCTTTGATCATCACCACAAGACTTTGCTTTTCAACAGAAGCCTCGATCAATTGCCACTTAGGCATGCCACACAGGCAAACCATCCTATGCAACCGATATCAGTCACACAGAATGAAATCCGATGTCAGACACACAGTCCATTTACAAGTCCGTTCTGGGTCTGAACGAAACCGGAGGCACCTAGTACCCCGCATCTCCATCGATCTCCAAGTACGTCTGGACGATCACTAACTATTTCCATCTTCTTGGGTGTACAGCCCAATCAAGATCATCAGTTATCACCCAAACGACGTGAAGACTTCCGGTCTTCGACCACCATCTTCATCTTCGACTTATCGTCGTATCAGTTATTCAGAATGGGATAAACCCGGTCTTTCTGAATAACTCGCGTATATATTATAAAAGTGTTACACAAACACAACATACGCCTCATTCCAATTCATTAGTCACTAACTGTAAATTTATCAAGAGAATAATTCCCCAAATATTAACCCCGAAGGCCGAAACCAACATCAGATCAATATCCAGAAAACCATTCTGCTTGGCTAACCGACAGTTAGTTTCTAAATTTCACATTCATAGGGAAAAGGTTCCCATTAATTTTATCAAAGATAAATTCTTTAAAATTTATTCTTTAATCTATTTTTGAGTCTCAATTCAAACTAGTCGGGATTAGCGAACCTTACCGAAGTAATCATTTGTTTTAATTTCCCAATCCCAACCTATTTATCCCATGAAGTAAAAACTGGTAATACTTCATATCTAACACCACAGTGTTATCGGTAAATTCAATTACCATTTCACGTTCAAATCTAATTAAAGATTTAACTATCGCCTGGAGCAAAACTGGTGGTACTCCATTTTCGATCTTTTCAATCTAATTAAAGATTCATTAAAACTCCACTTAGTTTTAATCTTTAATTGGGTTAAAGAATCAGTGTCATTTAAAACACAGTTCACGATAAACCCAAAATCACATTCATTAATTATCGGGTTAAAGAACGAGTGTTATTTAAAACACTGTCCACGATAAACCCAAAAATCAATATCAATTCAATTCCAATTAAATATTATTTAATTGGTACACTTCATTAAATCTAAATAAAAAGATTTAATCTTTTCTCAACTGGGTTCAAGAACAGTGTTAGTGAAGACACCATTCACGACAAACCCAAATCACATTCGATATTCGATACAAGGCTCTGAATAGAAAATATATCGGCTTATATTCAATATCGAATTCTACGACTAACAAATGTCGTATTGGAAATAACGATATAAATATATATCTTTCAAATTTCCATAACAACATCTGTATAATCACGAATTCCAACATCGAAATATTCCGAAGACAATTTCAATTCAAATCCACTCCAATGCAATCATTGGAAATTTTGGTTATTTTCAAAACCCTTTTCAAATTCAATTTATTTATTTAAAAATAAATAGAATTATAATTCTAGTTCAAAACTAGTTCATTTCGATAAAAATCTATTTTTATCTTTTCAAATATGGAGTTTTTCATCCCAATTCTTTCTAAATCATTTCTTATGATTTTACACAAATTATTACTATTTTTAATAATTTTATCAAGGCCCGTACCGTCGATTTCCATCAATGGCCATCGAACTGCACTTATAGCGACCTTTTTCAAATTTGATTTGGACATAATTCCAAATCCAACCGTTAGATTTCTAATTTCTAATATCCGTTAGAAAGCTCTTTTCGATACGAACCCAACGGTTCCGGTTTTAGGAGAATTCGACGGTCGGATCTCCCGTAATGCCCGTTTGAAATAAATGGTCGAAATTCGCGAACTGCCGCGGCGCGGCGCGTTCTATTCAGGCCATTATATTATATATATAATATATATAATATATATATCGTCGATTTCTATTTAAAACGAATTATATAAATAGTTTTGAATTCGTTTCAAAAACATTTTCAACTTCCATTTCAATTCAAATCAAAATTGAATTCTTCTTTATAAATTCGTTTTAAAATCCATTTCTATTCAATTCAAATTTCAATTCAATTTGAATTCATTTCACTTCGCTTTCAATTCAATTTGAATTCGTTTTCAATTCAATTCATTTCGAAATCGTTTTCAATTCATTTCGAAATCGTTTTCAATTCAATTCATTTCGAAATCGTTTTCAATTCAATTCATTTCGAAATCGTTTTCAATTCAATTCATTTCGAAATCGTTTTCAATTCAATTCATTTCGAAATCGTTTTCAATTCAATTCATTTCGAAATCGTTTTCAATTCAATTCATTTCGAAATCGTTTTCAATTCAATTCATTTCGAAATCGTTTTCAATTCAATTCATTTCGAAATCGTTTTCAATTCAATTCATTTCGAAATATTCGATTTCAAAATTACTTTTTAATATTCATTTTAAAATGAATAAAATCGATATAAATATCGTTCACGTCAAAATGGCGTCAATCTAATCAACACGGCTTCATATATTGATATTCTCAAATATTCCATTTCGAATATTTCTATTTCAAATATTTCTATTTTAAAACTGAAATGAGGCCCAATCAATTACCATATAAAGTTAATTATATGGATTTTTCATACAACACATGTATAATAGCATTGAAAAATAATCAACCATCAACCAAAGTGCACTACACTGTATAAGCATCAAATATAGATATCTAACGCTTATAACAGCCTGTCAATCAATCGATCGACATATTTAATCAATCAGGATGAGTGAACTTCAAATTTCATCCCAACACCCGTGTGGGGTTTCAAACAATCAAACACAGATTTTATTTGTGCAGTTGGGCGATGTGTAAAATTTATCGACCCAATCAATGTCATTCAAATAGGTGTACATAAACAAACCGTCCGGTTTGTAAATGAATATTTTATTTATTCACATTCACGTTAAAAATTATATTTTTAACGATAAAACATTTTATTCAGTTCATTTATTCAATAAACTGATATTTTTATTTTTCTAACATATTTTAGAAAATTTCGGCGGCATAACGGCACGATACTAGAAACGGGACGAGGCCTAGCCTTATCCCCGGTCTAGTGAAGGCCCACGCCATTCACACATCAATCATATCAATTTCAATTTCACCTAAACAATCAAATCCAAATCAAATAATCTAACCAACTACACAACCAATCAAACAAGTCCATGGTCTGTGGACGGGTGTCGGGTGCTTCTAATAAGCACCGTCTGCATCCTAGTATATATATATATATATAACTAGAAAAGAAATTTAGAGTGAGAGATTCTCACCGATAGCTATCCAATCATCTTCTCTTCTTCTCGCCTTTTTATCATCTTCTTGTGCCCGTAGTCACTATATATAAAAATCACACATTTTTATATTTCGATGTCTTTAAATAAAAATCACATTTTTATTTATTCACTTTCAATTTAAAAATCATATTTTTATAATCTCTTCATATATTTAAAAATCGAATTTTTACTTCGCTGTTATATAGATAAAAATTCTATTTTTATAACGCTATTCTCTATATAAAGATTTCGCCTTTTTACATAAAAAGATTTTAGCTTTTCAAATATAAAGATTGAACTTTTTCTAATTTAAAGATTTCACCTTTTCTAATTTAAAGATTTCACCTTTATAAAAATAAAGTTTTCTCCTTTTCTAATTTAAAGATTTCACCTTTACAAAAATATAGATTTCATCGTTATGAAAATCACCACTTTATTTCAATGTATATAAAATAAAAAATCAGATTTTTATTTCGCTACATATACAAAGATGATATTTTTATATTCTCTATCCTATAAAGATTATATTTTTAATACTTTAAAAATATAAAAATCATATTTTTAATATTTCTATATAGTAAAGATTATATTTTTAATACTTAAAAAATATAAAAATCATATTTTTATTACTTTAAAAATATAAAGATCATATTTTTAACATTCCTATATTATAAAAATTACATTTTCTTTCTACTATGAATTTTAAAATCTGAAAATAAAATTCAACACTATCTTTAAAAAAAAAAATCTGATTGTCAAAACCATTTTATCCCACCTAAAAATCCTATCTTTAGTTGCTAAAATAAATAAAAACAGAAATAAATCAGTAAATAAAACTTACAGTGTGTTGTTTGTTTTTAAAAGGAGAGAGAATGCCAGAGGTTCACTGTCGGAAGGGGGCACTGGGAGGTCAGCGCTAGGTCTGGTTGCGGTGGACCCTCAGGTGGCTGAGGCGGCGGCGTCCTAGGGTTTCAGGGAGGCGCGGTGGAGCTTTGAATCGGAGATGGGGGGTTTCCGTCGTTGCTGGAGTCTGGTGGGGGGTGCGGTGTGGCCGTGGAGGCGCCAGGGAGGAGGGCGACGACGTGGGAGGGGTCGGCGATGAGATCGAGATCGTCGGGTTTTTTTTTCTTTCTATTTTCGATTCTGAAATGATTTTGGAAGAAGGGGGGGTCGGCTGAATAAAGTAGGAGGATTATATATATATTTTTTTATTTTATTTTATTTTATTATTTAATTATTTAATTTTGCAAAAAGGTTGACTTTTACATACGACCTCGAAACGAGCCCCACCGCCTGTCGTCCATAGCGTTTTACCCCCATTCTGAACACAATGGGACATGTATCGCAAGCTGATTCGATCGCTTTGATCAGTTTCCGTTGAATTTTCATTTAAATCATTATATTGAATTTTAAACGTACATTTCAACTTACCGGGGTCACATACTAACTAGAAAAATTCCAGAAAAATATTTTCTAGCTTCGTATTGACGATACGGTCCTAACAAAACTAGTTTCATCGAATTCTGAGACCGTATGAAAAATGGCCAATTTCCAGTCGATTAAAATCAACTGAAACTGGTCAAACGCGTTTTCCTTTGCCACGCCCACATATTGATTCAGAAAATTATGAAATTTGGAATCTAGCAATAATTTGACATCACGGACCCAACAAAACTGGTTTCGTCGAAATCCGAGGTCATTTGCAAAATGTCCATTTTTAAGGGCCTGAATTCCATAGCGACTATTCAGAATTTTCAACTGGACATATCTTTTGATTCTCGCTACGAAATTTTGATCTTTCGGATTCGTTGGAAAGATATCCACAATTAGATCCCATTATTTTTGGTTTCACTAAAATCCGGATTGTTTTGCTCCCGGTATATTCAATTGAAGTTTGAAATCGAATTATCGAACTACCGCGCCATTTTCAATTCTATTTATAATTATATATAATTATTTATATTCTAACGACGACGTATATAAATATATACGTCGAATTATATTCAAAATAAATTTCTCGTCGATATTATTTAAAATAATCTATTTTAAATATTCTAAATTTGCTAAAATTGCCAAAATAAAAATTTTAAACTGGCCCAGATTTTCCGGGTTGTTACAATCTCCCCCACTTAAAACTTTTCGTCCCCGAAAAGGAACAAAGTCGAAAGTGGTTTGATTATTCAACTCTACATTCGATCTGGCTTCCATTCTCCAACTCTTTAGTTTCTGAGAATTTTCAAAATTTCAAAAATTTGGCTAACACCCTAAATTTTCGAAAAATTTCGCCATAACCTCCCCTGCAATGGGAGCATCGGGGAATTTCAAATAGCTTCCCCGGTCCTTCAGATCTCAAAAAGAAAAAGAAAAAGCCAAGCGGCTAGCCAATAGGCTCACAAAATCATCATCACCCAAACAAAACAGGAAATTATGTAGTAAACATGTACCTATTTGTCGGGCAAACAAATTTTATTCTTCGGCTCTAGCCTCCTTGCTATGACCTGTTCAATGTAAGTATATGTATATACAAGCAAACGCAACCAATTTTCGATACAATTCAATATTTGATACAATTAGGCGTAATGGTTCAAAATTATCAATCAAATAAACAAACAACACAAACATCAATCAATTAGTGAATTAGAGTTTCAAATTCATAATTTTGATATATATACAAAAATCATGTTTTTGATGCCAACTCACAACAATGTATTCTAGCTATATATAAGTTTTGGTTCTCACACCAGTCTAATGGAAATATATAGATATCACACCTTCGTCACTCGAAAATAAATGCTGATGATGTTTCGAACCACCATCAGAACATCTCCGGACGACTAGAATGTGATTCTATATCTATCCAGTATATTAAAATTTCGAATACACGCGGATCAGACGTATACGCAAAATCTATATATACTGGATTGTCCACATCAATATAAATAGATAGTCAAATACGAATAATTGATTTAAATCTTCAAAACAAATTTTGTTTTCATTTTAAAAATATACTCTTCACACTCGTTCTAGGATACTACTGATCCTATCTCTAACGAGTCATTCCATTGGATATTGCTAATCCAATATCTGATGAATTCTTTCGTATGGTTCCAATGTGCCTTGTTCTCTGAGCTTTGTAAACCAAAGCTCTGATACCAACTGTGACGAGAAGGAATTTCGCTCGGTCCGAACCAGTCGCTAAACCGGCCCAGGCCGTTTGAAACGCCCTATCGTTTGAGAACACGACAAAACAGAACGCATACAGAAGAACATTTCATTGTATATTACAACAATGCATCAGATTACAAGAATATACAGAGTATTAATGAATAAATATTACACAGAAATATCAGAGATTTAAATTACATTTAAATACATAGCAGCGGAAAATAATACAATACACAACTAGAATGAGATATACGGATACAAAGCTTTCCGGATATCGTTCCAGCTGTAAACCAGGATCCTGTGAATATAAATCTGCAAAAACCAAAACTACCAGCTGCCCGTGTCAAAATAAGGGCACCCAGAGTTTAGGTTAAAACAATAAACTCCAGGTCAGTCATAGGACTGGTGTGAGAACTAAAACAGTTATAATTCTTTATTTTAAAGTTCGGTAAATCAAGGGACCACGCCGTATAACACGGAACGGGTTTCCTCCCAAGAATACCAGTGCATAAAACAAACAGCGCAATGCTAAGTAAAGAAAAGTGAAGCTGTTATAAGACCCAGGTCCCATCACACAATGCAACGCAGCCGAGGATAGGGTTTTTCCTTATAACAGCCAAAGAATGCTTGATACGGTTAAAACAAATCGTTTGATACTATTCTAAGTGCATAGTGCATAAAACAACTTCAAATCATAAGTATCAATCATAGGCGGCATGAGCGTCCCATGCCACTATGTCGCCATATATAGGTTTACAAATAAAACCGCAAAGTCACGTATTTTGAAATTGGATTTCCGTCTATGAACCGAGGCAAAAGATAGTCCTCAACCGATTCGAGACTGCCTAGCCTGAGTCTCAGGATCAGAACGCATCGACCCTTGGATCGTCAGGGCCGGTCCACCGATGTGGATTAAACTTAAACCCTGGACACTGCGTTTCGCCGCCCTTTGGGGCGTAAGCGAGCCAACGAATGACTCCATCGGACCCGGATCGTCCGATCTAACCGAGGCGCCTCGCAACAGCAACAACCACATAAGTCAAACTCGTCAGGGCGTGTAAAACCACTGACGCCACTTCTAGCTAGGAGGAAACGCAGGCCCTCCCTGAGGTCCGTCTCCCGTTTTTGGTTCATACCGGGTGTGAAACTCGCGAAGTAAACGTTACACAAAGCTACGCCACAAAGGCCGTGCTTTGATCATCACCACAAGACTTTGCTTTTCAACAGAAGCCTCGATCAATTGCCACTTAGGCATGCCACACAGGCAAACCATCCTATGCAACCGATATCAGTCACACGGAATGAAATCCGATGTCAGACACACAGTCCATTTACAAGTCCGTTCTGGGTCTGAACGAAACCGGAGGCACCTAGTACCCCGCATCTCCATCGATCTCCAAGTACGTCTGGACGATCACTAACTATTTCCATCTTCTTGGGTGTACAGCCCAATCAAGATCATCAGTTATCACCCAAACGACGTGAAGACTTCCGGTCTTCGACCACCATCTTCATCTTCGACTTATCGTCGTATCAGTTATTCAGAATGGGATAAACCCGGTCTTTCTGAATAACTCGCGTATATATTATAAAAGTGTTACACAAACACAACATACGCCTCATTCCAATTCATTAGTCACTAACTGTAAATTTATCAAGAGAATAATTCCCCAAATATTAACCCCGAAGGCCGAAACCAACATCAGATCAATATCCAGAAAACCATTCTGCTTGGCTAACCGACAGTTAGTTTCTAAATTTCACATTCATAGGGAAAAGGTTCCCATTAATTTTATCAAAGATAAATTCTTTAAAATTTATTCTTTAATCTATTTTTGAGTCTCAATTCAAACTAGTCGGGATTAGCGAACCTTACCGAAGTAATCATTTGTTTTAATTTCCCAATCCCAACCTATTTATCCCATGAAGTAAAAACTGGTAATACTTCATATCTAACACCACAGTGTTATCGGTAAATTCAATTACCATTTCACGTTCAAATCTAATTAAAGATTTAACTATCGCCTGGAGCAAAACTGGTGGTACTCCATTTTCGATCTTTTCAATCTAATTAAAGATTCATTAAAACTCCACTTAGTTTTAATCTTTAATTGGGTTAAAGAATCAGTGTCATTTAAAACACAGTTCACGATAAACCCAAAATCACATTCATTAATTATCGGGTTAAAGAACGAGTGTTATTTAAAACACTGTCCACGATAAACCCAAAAATCAATATCAATTCAATTCCAATTAAATATTATTTAATTGGTACACTTCATTAAATCTAAATAAAAAGATTTAATCTTTTCTCAACTGGGTTCAAGAACAGTGTTAGTGAAGACACCATTCACGACAAACCCAAATCACATTCGATATTCGATACAAGGCTCTGAATAGAAAATATATCGGCTTATATTCAATATCGAATTCTACGACTAACAAATGTCGTATTGGAAATAACGATATAAATATATATCTTTCAAATTTCCATAACAACATCTGTATAATCACGAATTCCAACATCGAAATATTCCGAAGACAATTTCGATTCAAATCCACTCCAATGCAATCATTGGAAATTTTGGTTATTTTCAAAACCCTTTTCAAATTCAATTTATTTATTTAAAAATAAATAGAATTATAATTCTAGTTCAAAACTAGTTCATTTCGATAAAAATCTATTTTTATCTTTTCAAATATGGAGTTTTTCATCCCAATTCTTTCTAAATCATTTCTTATGATTTTACACAAATTATTACTATTTTTAATAATTTTATCAAGGCCCGTACCGTCGATTTCCATCAATGGCCATCGAACTGCACTTATAGCGACCTTTTTCAAATTTGATTTGGACATAATTCCAAATCCAACCGTTAGATTTCTAATTTCTAATATCCGTTAGAAAGCTCTTTTCGATACGAACCCAACGGTTCCGGTTTTAGGAGAATTCGACGGTCGGATCTCCCATAATGCCCGTTTGAAATAAATGGTCGAAATTCGCGAACTGCCGCGGCGCGACGCGTTCTATTCAGGCCATTATATTATATATATATAATATATATAATATATATATCGTCGATTTCTATTTAAAACGAATTATATAAATAGTTTTGAATTCGTTTCAAAAACATTTTCAACTTCCATTTCAATTCAAATCAAAATTGAATTCTTCTTTATAAATTCGTTTTAAAATCCATTTCTATTCAATTCAAATTTCAATTCAATTTGAATTCATTTCACTTCGCTTTCAATTCAATTTGAATTCGTTTTCAATTCAATTCATTTCGAAATCGTTTTCAATTCATTTCGAAATCGTTTTCAATTCAATTCATTTCGAAATCGTTTTCAATTCAATTCATTTCGAAATCGTTTTCAATTCAATTCATTTCGAAATCGTTTTCAATTCAATTCATTGCGAAATCGTTTTCAATTCAATTCATTTCGAAATCGTTTTCAATTCAATTCATTTCGAAATCGTTTTCAATTCAATTCATTTCGAAATCGTTTTCAATTCAATTCATTTCGAAATATTCGATTTCAAAATTACTTTTTAATATTCATTTTAAAATGAATAAAATCGATATAAATATCGTTCACGTCAAAATGGCGTCAATCTAATCAACACGGCTTCATATATTGATATTCTCAAATATTCCATTTCGAATATTTCTATTTCAAATATTTCTATTTTAAAACTGGAATGAGGCCCAATCAATTACCATATAAAGTTAATTATATGGATTTTTCATACAACACATGTATAATAGCATTGAAAAATAATCAACCATCAACCAAAGTGCACTACACTGTATAAGCATCAAATATAGATATCTAACGCTTATAACAGCCTGTCAATCAATCGATCGACATATTTAATCAATCAGGATGAGTGAACTTCAAATTTCATCCCAACACCCGTGTGGGGTTTCAAACAATCAAACACAGATTTTATTTGTGCAGTTGGGCGATGTGTAAAATTTATCGACCCAATCAATGTCATTCAAATAGGTGTACATAAACAAACCGTCCGATTTGTAAATGAATATTTTATTTATTCACATTCACGTTAAAAATTATATTTTTAACGATAAAACATTTTATTCAGTTCATTTATTCAATAAACTGATATTTTTATTTTTCTAACATATTTTAGAAAATTTCGGCGGCATAACGGCACGATACTAGAAACGGGACGAGGCCTAGCCTTATCCCCGGTCTAGTGAAGGCCCACGCCATTCACACATCAATCATATCAATTTCAATTTCACCTAAATAATCAAATCCAAATCAAATAATCTAACCAACTACACAACCAATCAAACAAGTCCATGGTCTGTGGACGGGTGTCGGGTGCTTCTAATAAGCACCGTCTGCATCCTAGTATATATATATATAACTAGAAAAGAAATTTAGAGTGAGAGATTCTCACCGATAGCTATCCAATCATCTTCTCTTCTTCTCGCCTTTTTATCATCTTCTTGTGCCCGTAGTCACTATATATAAAAATCACACATTTTTATATTTCGATGTCTTTAAATAAAAATCACATTTTTATTTATTCACTTTCAATTTAAAAATCATATTTTTATAATCTCTTCATATATTTAAAAATCGAATTTTTACTTCGCTGTTATATAGATAAAAATTCTATTTTTATAACGCTATTCTCTATATAAAGATTTCGCCTTTTTACATAAAAAAATTTTAGCTTTTCAAATATAAAGATTGAACTTTTTCTAATTTAAAGATTTCACCTTTTCTAATTTAAAGATTTCACCTTTATAAAAATAAAGTTTTCTCCTTTTCTAATTTAAAGATTTCACCTTTACAAAAATATAGATTTCATCGTTATGAAAATCACCACTTTATTTCAATGTATATAAAATAAAAAATCAGATTTTTATTTCGCTACATATACAAAGATGATATTTTTATATTCTCTATCCTATAAAGATTATATTTTTAATACTTTAAAAATATAAAAATCATATTTTTAATATTTCTATATAGTAAAGATTATATTTTTAATACTTAAAAAATATAAAAATCATATTTTTATTACTTTAAAAATATAAAGATCATATTTTTAACATTCCTATATTATAAAAATTACATTTTCTTTCTACTATGAATTTTAAAATCTGAAAATAAAATTCAACACTATCTTTAAAAAAAAAATCTGATTGTCAAAACCATTTTATCTCACCTAAAAATCCTATCTTTAGTTGCTAAAATAAATAAAAACAGAAATAAATCAGTAAATAAAACTTACAGTGTGTTGTTTGTTTTTAAAAGGAGAGAGAATGCCAGAGGTTCACTGTCGGAAGGGGGCACTGGGAGGTCAGCGCTAGGTCTGGTTGCGGTGGACCCTCAGGTGGCTGAGGCGGCGGCGTCCTAGGGTTTCAGGGAGGCGCGGTGGAGCTTCGAATCGGAGATGGGGGGTTTCCGTCGTTGCTGGAGTCTGGTGGGGGTGCGGTGTGGCCGTGGAGGCGCCAGGGAGGAGGGCGACGACGTAGGAGGGGTCGGCGATGAGATCGAGATCGTCGGGTTTTTTTTTTTTCTATTTTCGATTCTGAAATGATTTTGGAAGAAGGGGGGGTCGGCTGAATAAAGTAGGAGGATTATATATATATATTTTTTAATTTTTTAATTTTATTATTTAATTTTGCAAAAAGGTTGACTTTTACATACGACCTCGAAACGAGGCCCACCGCCTGTCGTCCATAGCGTTTTACCCCCATTCTGAACACAATGGGACATGTATCGCAAGCTGATTCGATCGCTTTGATCAGTTTCCGTTGAATTTTCATTTAAATCATTATATTGAATTTTAAACGTACATTTCAACTTACCGGGGTCACATACTAACTAGAAAAATTCCAGAAAAATATTTTCTAGCTTCGTATTGACGATACGGTCCTAACAAAACTAGTTTCATCGAATTCTGAGACCGTATGAAAAATGGCCAATTTCCAGTCGATTAAAATCAACTGAAACTGGTCAAACGCGTTTTCCTTTGCCACGCCCACATATTGATTCAGAAAATTATGAAATTTGGAATCTAGCAATAATTTGACATCACGGACCCAACAAAACTGGTTTCGTCGAAATCCGAGGTCATTTGCAAAATGTCCATTTTTAAGGGCCTGAATTCCATAGCGACTATTCAGAATTTTCAACTGGACATATCTTTTGATTCTCGCTACGAAATTTTGATCTTTCGGATTCGTTGGAAAGATATCCACAATTAGATCCCATTATTTTTGGTTTCACTAAAATCCGGATTGTTTTGCTCCCGGTATATTCAATTGAAGTTTGAAATCGAATTATCGAACTACCGCGCCATTTTCAATTCTATTTATAATTATATATAATTATTTATATACTAACGACGACGTATATAAATATATACGTCGAATTATATTCAAAATAAATTTCTCGTCGATATTATTTAAAATAATCTATTTTAAATATTCTAAATTTGCTAAAATTGCCAAAATAAAAATTTTAAACTGGCCCAGATTTTCCGGGTTGTTACATAAATTGAAGTCCTTAAACGTTTAATTCTTTCCAATGAACATGACACTAAAATCATGCCTCATTTTAATATATGAACATGACACTAAAAACATGTTTCATCTTCAATATATGAATATGATCTTAAAAATATATTTATTTTTAAGATAATAACATAACACTGAAATATGTTTTAAATTTCATATATTAAGATAACATTAAAAATACGATTATATTTCATATAAACATGACTTTAAAATATGAAGCTATTTCATATGCATTCACAAGATTCCACCACATGTTTTTATTTCATATGCATTAACGCTACTCCAAACATGATTTTATTTTCATATGCAGTAACGCTACTCCTAAATATGATTTTATTTTCATATGCAATTAAATGACATTAAAACAAATGATTATATTTATTTCTTATGCACTCATGTTACACTAAAAAACATGATTTCATTTTCATATGCATTTTCATGATTCCAACTATAATCTAAAAACTGATTATTCTATATGTTATCCTTTTATAATAATATTATTTTCCAAAATATTAATTTTGAAATTTCTCTTTTAATATTCATTATAAAATGGATAAAATAAATCGATAAACTCGTTCGGGTTTTTAAAAATGCGTTGCTATTTTTAAAACGGATTAAATAGCCCAACTCATTTTGTTATCCATTTGTATTTTATAATGGGCTAGACCTCTCACATTAAGCCTACGACTTGTGGTTGCTGGATGTGTCGGTCGGTTCCGGGCAGACTTATTCCACAAGTTGGGCTTAACCTCGTGTCATGGCCCGTTTCGTATTTGTGCACTTGGACCTCTCACATTAGGTTCAACATTAGTGGCTGCTGGATATGCCGGTCGGGTCCGGGCAGACTTCCACCACAAATGTAACATAACCTCGTGTCCAAGCACAATTATAATTTATAATTATAATTAATTTTTCCAAATCATATTATTTAAAATTATCCTTCCCATTAAGGAATCTTAATTTTAAGATATTCTTTATTTCCAAATATCTTGATTTCAAGTATCTTAATATAAATTGTAACTTTCCATATTATTATGATTTTATAATAACAACCTTTTCAAGATATTCAATTTTGAAACCATATTTTTTTTTTACTTTAACATATTGACACCAAAGATGTAATCTTTTTAATTGAATCCTTTTATTGTAACTTTTAGACAATAAAGACGTAATCTTTCTAAATCAACGTCAATTAATTCCATTAATCGAATATAAAATAAAAACATTACTTTAATTCAAGATTGATAACGTTTTGAAAAAAAATCTTCTTAATTTAACATATTGACAATTAAAAAGGTAATCTTTTTAAATTCTAACTTTTTCTTTTTATTGTAACCTCTTAACAACAAAAACATAGTTTTTTTTAATTCAAAACGTTAAAACCATCGTTCAATTCCATTAATTGAATATTAAATGAAAATATTCCTTTTTGATTCAAAATTGGAATGAGACCACACCATTACCATATAATTACAATATATATTCTATTCTTAATTACATAATAAAATGTAACTTTAATTTACAATATATATTCTTTTCTTATTCAATACATTGTAAATGTATTTTTCTCATTCCTTTCTTATTACATTGATAAAAATGTAAGTTTTCATTCTAATTTAAATTACATTAATAAATATGTAAGTATTCATATCTTATTACATAGAAAAAAGGTAACTTTTCATTTTAATTTAAATCACATTAATAGATATGTAAGTATTCATATCTTATTATATTGATAAAAATGTAAGTTTTCATTCTAATTTAAATTACATTAATTGATATGTAAGTATTCATATCTTATTACATTAATAAAGGTAAGATTCATACCTCATCATCTTAATTACATTATAAATGTAATTCATACGTTAAAATATATCATTTCCTTTCGTACATTAAAATATATCATTACATTACATACATTAATATATATCATTACATTACATACATTAACATATATCATTTCATCTCATACTTTAAAATATATAGTTTCATTTCCTAGCAAAATTACTTGTAAACATTCATTTTGATAAAAATATACTTCTCTTTCAATTCTTTTCTTATTAATGTAAATAAATAAGATTAAAATCAAATCTTTCCTTTACTTTTCTTTATTTGTACATGGAATGTAACTAAACATGTTATAACAATTACGGTTTTTTTATTTAAACATAAAATCCAAATAAAAGTGTGTTTCATAATCTTGTCTTTTTATTTATATATGGAGTATAAATAAAATGCAAAATAAAATATATTTTCTAATCCTGTTTTTTTATTTACACATAGTATGTAAATAAAAATATGTTAAACAAGTTTGTCTATTTATTCACACATGGAATGTGAACAAACATATAATAATCAATTTCGTATTTTTATTCACATATGGAATGTGAACAAACATATAATAATCAATTTCGTATTTTTATTCACATATGGAATGTGAACAAACATATAATAATCAATTTCGCCTTTCTATTGTGTAAATAAAAATATAGTTTTTTTAAAAAAGTGAATAAATAAATCTGACAACGAAATAATTTGTCTTGATTTGGCAAATTGATTACAACTCTGTACTCAACATGATATACAATTCTAATGTTGACATAATTTAACGATTCTTGATTTGCTAACATGACCTTTTCAAATAAATGATATTTTAACAAATTCAATAACAAATCATAACAAATTTGATATTGTAAATTGGATAAAAAAAAGAATTTAACCTAATCAAATTCACAAAACAAAACAATATTTTAATTAGATTAAAATTCTGCTTTAATCTAAATTACTAAATGCGATGTTTTATATCGGATCCATACAGATCTAAGCGATAAAATGACAGATCTACACAATACAACGCAATACAATTCAATACCACAATACATCACAGCACAGATCACATAGATAATTATTTAACGAAATAAAATAAATAAATAAATAAATTAATTAAATTGTGAAAATCAGAGATTCTCACATCGGTTGGTTTAATTTCTGTTCGCGCTCAAATTTGGCTGAATTTTGATTTTCAGATCATCTCGATTTTCGTGCAATTCCTTCGTCTTTTAGGTGAAACTCTGAGAAACAAAGTTGTTCGTATGTCTCTTGGCTACATTTTCTCCAACTGGGCCATCGTCTAATTCTCGACGGTTTGGCGGGAAAATCACAAAATCCGAAACTGACTTTTTGCAATCAAACTCATATTCCGGCGAATCTGTGCGCCAATAGGTCTTGGATTTTTCGTGGTAGGTAGAGGATGTCGAGATGTTCAAAACCCAAAAAGGGTTTGGTCAGATTTTATTCTGATTTGGAGATATAAATTTTTCAGTTTCAGGGACTTTTGTGCAAAGAAGTTTTTTTGAGGAGGAGGCCATGGAAATGAAGATGAAGAAGATGGAGGCTATGCTATGTTTGGATTTTCAGAATTAGGTTATGGCTGGTCTATGAGATATTATATAGGGGTTACTTTAATTCAGCCCATATGTAATTTAGCCCATTTTAATTATAGCTTTAGTGTAATTATTTACATCCGTTTTGCAGTTTTAAAAACCATACGACCACATACTGATTCCAAATTCGATGAAATTTGGATCACAGCTAATCCTTATCAATACAAACCTATAGAAACTAGTTTCGTAAATTTTCGAGTCCGTATGAATTTTTAAAGTCAAAAATTGTCCGTTTACACTAAAAATCAATTATAATTATATATTAATTCTAAAAATTACCGAAAAATCATTTTTAGCTTTGTTTTGACGATTCAAACCCAACAAAATTAATTTTGTTCAATTTGGAGACCGTTTGCAAAATTTCAATTTTCAAGGCGTATATATTTAATATTAAAAATAAATTTTTAAACAAATAATTTCCGAAACTCGAAATATATAAGTCTTTATACTTTTTAAATGCAGAAACTTCATTCTAAACTCAATGGAAGTGGTTTCGAGTCCAAATTCCATCGTATGCAAAAAGTAGCATTTTTGACCTTTATATACTATATATAAATTTCATAGCGACCTTCTAAATTTTAAACTGGCCATAACATTTGATTCCTGCTATGAAATTTCAATTTTTCAGATTCGTTAGAAATATATTTTTAAATAGATTCTAATATTTTTGGTTTCACTAAAATCCGTTAAATTTTGCATCCTGTACGGTCAGTCAAAGTTCAAGTTTGACTTTTCAAACTACCGCGCTATTTCTAACTCCTTTTATAATTAAAATTAAATTATTCCTTCTAACTTAAGTTTTTAATCATTATTATTTTAAATAAATTATTTTAAATATCAAAACCCATTAAAATTTGTTTAAAATAGATTTTACCCCAAAATTCAGGGTTGTTACAACAACTCCCTCGATTTCATGGCTGGGTCACACCGGTTCCACCACCCTTGATTTCACAGCTACAAGGTTAACATCGATTCCACCACCCTTGATTTCACGGCTACAAGGTTAGCACCACTCCCTTTCCTTGATTTCCAAGCTACAAGGAACGCACCCTTTCCCAAAAACACCCCAAATGATTACAATATCCCTAGAACTCTTCAATAGCACTTCAAATAGAGAGTAGTTGATAGAGACTGGGAAGAGAAGAAGTTTGATATAATTTGAGTAGAAATCGGTAGAGTATAAGTATAGAAATCAATAAATTTATGTATAATAATGGTGGTATAAGATAGGATGATAATGAAGAAGAAGAAGCGATGAAAAATTCGAAATTAACTCCTATTTACGGAGGTTGAAAGGTGCAACGTTTCTGAAGAGTTTCAAATATGAACAGACACTTCCTTTGAATTTTTAAACTATGAAAGTTATATGTCGACATGTGCATTATGGTATGTCGACATATATATTATATTTTTGAATTTTTAATCATTTTTAAAGTATTTAAACCACATATATATATATATATATATATATATATTCTGGAAATTTCTGAAACAAAACTAGTTGTTAAAACATTATTTTTCAAGTATAAAAACAGAAGAAAATATTATTTAAACATATGATTAAAAACTTTATATATAAGTGATATAAAAACTATATATAATATAGTTATAAACACACACACACACATATATATATATATATATATATTGGAATTTGTAAAGAGATATTTATAAACTATATAAACAAAAAGGTTATAAGAAACATAGAGTTTATATAAGAATATTTGAAATTATAATCAAATATAAACTTAGTAAAACACAAAAGATTTAATAAAACTATAAAAATAAGAATACTTATGAATTAGGAAATATATATTTGAAATCATAAGTTTGAAATCCTTGGATGATTAAAAATCATTTTGTGAGAAGTTCGAAATCATTTTGAAAATAGTTTGAATTCAATTTTGAAAAGACATAATTTGAAAACTGAGTTTGAGTGCTCTTCAGAGTTTTACGTAATTTCTAGACTCTATTACCCTGATAGTCTTGGACCCTTGATATCTTGATGCTCATGAGTTTTCATTCTCCTTTGAAGTCTTGAATCTATTAACTCTTGATACTCTTAACTGTACAACCTTCAATATCTTATTACCTGCATATAAATTATGCATATACATACATACACACACACACACACATATATATATATATTGGATAAAAGTGCGATTACGTATTTTATAATCAATAATGATTGAAACAAGGTTGTTGTCATCAAAACATCAACAACATTCCATTCTCCAACAAGCATAACTACAAATCAATCAATAATAGTTAATGTTCGAAAGTGAGCACGACTAATCAAACAATAAATGGTAATAATTAAATATCATTACTACTTATCAAACCAAACTAATCATCCATAAAACTATATTTAGTTTGAAAATCCATTTTGCAAATATCAATATATATAAACCCTTGGTAAAATTATTTCATTTACCAACTCTTTAAAACTATAACATGTCTATTTTCCTTATTTAAGTGTTTAGAAACCCATATCAACAACATTGGCCAAACGCATCAATTTGGTATTTATATACCACTCAACAGATAAACAAACATAATACAAAACATTTTATAACACTAACAAATACACTATTATATATACACACTCAGGACTCAATCTAGGGTATTACTAACCCTTTAAGTTACTCATCCTAGGATATTACTAATCCTATCTCTGATGAGTCTTTACCCGAACAAAATCAAGGTTCTCGCTTAACCTTCACCTCCGACAACAGGCTTTGGGACTCGCTAACCAAAGCTTTGATAACAAATGTGACATCGTAAAAACCCATACCCTTTAAACCGGCAATATCAACAACTACCTAATTAGATTGAACGAATCCTTGGATCATCAGAGGTAGTATAAGAAAATATAACATAACAAAATCTTACATCGGTGGGACAATATATAATATTGTACAATATTTTTTTGATAGAGGAAACTTTTAAAATACAAATCAAAGCCCAGCCTAGATTCATCCTGGACAGTTATAATACATTCCCTTACAATTGCTGACAATAATTAATCACAATATGCAAACATAGCGGAAAATAGAATAAGTCTACATACCTGATGAATATCTTCAACTCTCCTTTGGAAACTCCAATTGTCTTCAGCTGGTCATGAAATAACTCGGATCCGATCCGAGCATTAAAAACATTCAGATTAGGCTTAGATAAACCAATATGAGATAATCTTAATAATAAGTGACAATGTCATATATCAGCTTTTAGAGAATGAAAATCCTTTTGAAGAATGTGTATCTCATAAGACCATGTCCACGAAAAAAACACCGATAGATTTCTCCCTTATGATAACTAAAACGTTTATATGATAAACGTTTGATATTATTACTCTACTCTTCGTAATCGTTTTGAATGTAAATATTCAAATACCCGAAATTGTTACCATTATTAAATTCCTGGGATACTATGCCATATAATCTAAATTTTACGTTCTTATTGGAGAATTTGGTTTTCCATACAAATGACCAGGCTAAAGATTTTCCTTTTCCACGATTGGGAACTCCTCTAGGATGATTCCCCGAGAATCCAAACAACCATGAATTCTCTGCCAACACAAGACCGACCCGCCTCTGCCCATTCCCCTACGTATATGCATCTTAGATGGTACCGAATACCTCATTTCCCGATCGCAACAGATCTTCAAACCGAGCGCCCGAAGTTTCCATACACCACATAAAATATACCAGGGCTCATCCATAGTAATTTATCTAGAAACAAATGATAATAGCCTAAAGGGAGCGACCCATATAGTCTTGCCACATTAATCCTGCTTTGGTCATTTTTGATGTGTGAGGCTCAATAGAGTTAACGATTTACCTTTTACATATCATCTTCACTATCTATGATTGTTCGCATTGCCATATTCTAATGACCACCGCCCGACTTTGTCACAAAATATACAATTCCTTAAGCTCATACATCTCAAGGAATCATTTAAGCTAAGAGAATGTGTCTTCTCTGCCACTATGATATAAGCACGAGGTCTAGAAATGAAATCATAAGAAAATCATCCATACAATTTCATTTTGAGACTGAAAGAATCCCTTGCAATCCGAAGATCCCAAATATGTCAGAACGATTGCTATAAGCAATCTCATAATGGGAGCTACTTGGGACATCAACAAGCAGTCCTTCCAGCGTGAAGATCCTTGGTCTTCAATAACTTTAATCTTCATATGTCTTCAATATTTCGCAATGCAAATGGGTTTGAAGTGGTTTTTGGATAGGTACAAAACAAACACGATACTGCTTCCATCAACCGACATGTTATAAGAAAAAAGGGAATTTATTGACAGTTAGTTCTTTAACTATATAATCAAAATATTACAATTAAGTACATCAACTGCATAAGCCCTTTTTAATCCCATCATTCATTAGAAATCATTTCATCAATTCATAGAAATCGATTCCATATACTAATCCCAACGGAATAAGCATATTCATGAATCTCTTGTTTTCATTACTTTGAAAACTATAGCCATACACTTATCATTTTGGAATAAGCATATTCACAAGTCATATTATTATCAATACTTAGAAAATAGAGTTATATAGCTAGCTAAATGGTATAAATAATGTCATATGATACATTGTTTACTATACAACTCAAAACAGTTTTATTTAACTTATAAACTTTGCAAATTAAAGTTAGTAATATCTTTTGTGGAAATAATAATCTAGTTTCCAATATCTACCTCCGTTTCAATTATTATCATCTCTTGGATAAAGTGAAGTCATTCAAGTAGGGGTATTTTATTTGCATCTCAAACCTTGACTCGACAACATTTTTATCTTCAATTTAAATAGAAGTCTATTAACACAAAATTTGATATTCAGTAAATGTCGCAATAAGTTCCATTTTCTATTCAATTTAAATAGGGTTTTAAAAATCTTTTTATTCATTTGAAAGTCTATTTTCAATATGACCATTTTTACTTAATTCTTTTACTAAGTAAATCCATATTGAAACCATCTTATTAACTTAAAATTTCTTTCATAAATCTTATTATACAAAGCATAGATTTGTTGAAAAAATCCTTTTGTAAATCCTTAATAAAATTCTTTATGAAAACTCATTCAAAATCTTATTTTACAAAGCTTGATTTCCTTTTATACAATCTTGTTTAAAAACTTGGATTTACTAATAAAAATCTCTTTATAAAATCCTTATAAAAATCTCATTTAAAATTGTTGTTTTAAATTGTGATTTCAATTTATCTTATAAAACTTCAAATCAAACCTTCTTTCATTTTAAATCAAATCACTTAAAGCTTATCTTGAAATCAAATTAAATCATATATAAATTCTTTATGAATATCTAACTTTTTATAAATTCCAATTATAAAAACCAAGATCATTTCTACGTCATTTTACAAGTTAAATCATGTTATTTATTAAACTTATTCAAAGCAATTTCTAAAATCTTCTTTTATACTTCATAAACATATTTATAAAACTTAGTTAAGCTTTAAAATTCAAAATCTTCAATTATGAAACTTATTTATAAAACAAGAATTTTGCTACACAAATCATTTTATAATCTTTTTATAATATCCAACAATAAATATTGATTTACTTATCAAACTTTTATTTTATATAACTTGTATAAAATCCAATTCAAAATCTTACCTTTGTTACAAAAATAAGTTTATAAATTCAAACTTAGTCAATTCGCCTTTTGGAGAAAGCCTTTAAAATATTAAATTATAGTCAACTGCTGCTAATCACTTAATCAATATTGTTTATTGATTAATAACACATCGGTATTGAATTAAATTCAATAATCATCATACAAAACAGATTTTAATATTACTTAGGTTAAACAATTCATATGTGTAAAATACGAAAGAAGTAACATCCAAAACATTGAGCAATCCTATTGGGTCCCTCCAATATGTCTCCTTGCATCATAGCTCATGTATCAGTTTATATATGCATATAAATCAGATAATCTAATATAATTCATTTAAGATCAATCTTCCGCTTAAAAGTAAGCTATGTCAAAGGTCATCTGCTCATAGACCGGTGTATGTATATATATATATATATATATATATATATATATATACATATATATATATATATATATGTGTGTGTGTGTGTGTGTGTGTGTGTGTGTGTGTGTGTGTGTGTTTGTGTGTATCGACAACCACCAACAAAGCAACAAATAATCTAAATCATCCAAAAACATAATTTATCTACTAACAACAGTGAATATTATTATATGAAATAATATTTTAGAAAACGTTAAAATTAACTCACCATCTATTCCAATTCAACGATATCGCGTCAATTTACATAATTTCAAATAGGTGTTTGAAATTACATAAAAAAAAAAATAGCTCCAAATCACCCCAATTCTAACTCGTATGCGTAGTGTTCGCGAATACGAACCCAATACAACTTGTTTCGCCTTAATTTGATCGTATTAAATAAATATAGTTACTACAAGTTTGAACTCGAATTAAAATATGTGATATTCACTAATGACAGACATTGAACCCCTAATACCTTGATTAACACTAATAAATAATGACCCCCTCCTTCGTTACTTCCAGGTTTCGAACCAAAACCCAATCACAATCTTCAACCTATCACCCTCGACTCCCTGGGCCACCGGACCTCCGACCAACATTACCGCTAGCCTGGCCATGCTACCAGATACCTTTTCCTGAAGTCACGACCATCCTCATCTGCCCCAGTGCCGTGGAAGTCGTGTTGAACGAAATCCGCTCAACTAGAAAAATCCGCCTCCTCTGACCACCATCAACAAAACCGGACCACTAGACGTGGCTAGCTCCGCCTTTTCCACACCTATCCCTTTCAGAAACCTCAGCCACAAAGCCATCAACAATGCAACTCAGCTCAAAATACGAAAATGGACCAATAGAGGTATTAGTGAAATTTCGGCCACTCGTGATCTTCTATGGTCGAGCTCCCGACATGGATGAACTCAAGACGATGATGCGAACAATCTTCCAGTTGGGATTTTTTGGTAAATGTGGATGGATTAAAAGATTAAATTTTAGCCATTAAAATGTAATGAAGGCTAGGGTTCAACAAATGGAAGAGTTAACTTTTATTTTAGCCTTCACTAAATCACTGTTCATCGAGGTCAAAAAAATTCAAGCTCAAAACGAAACGTTCTAATTGTCGTTCATAACTAATAACCCATATTCAGAATACAATGTAACTTATTTCGGAAGCTAATTCAATTGTATTTAATAGTTATTATTAAAATTTCAAATCGATTATCGATACACGCTTATATTGCGCAAACTCACACCACAACTCCAATTGTTACGATAATTGAAATCTTATAATGATTTAATATTCCAGGTCTTAAGAAATTGGTTTCGTCGAATTCCAAGATCGTTTGAAAATTTTCTATTTCATGTGTTAAATTAAATTGATAAAATATACATTGATTCCCAAACACTCATTTCCTTGATAATTAATTATTATTATCATTCATAGCCAAATATAATTTTACATTGCTCCAAATTAAACTTAAATCAATTTTAAATTCAATATTTACGTTTTTATGTTAATTTACATTCAAATTCTTACTTATATAAATTTCAAGTCATTAACTCCCAAAATTAATCATTTTAAATATTTAAATTAATTAAATATTCTAATATAAAAATTCAGGTCGCTACATAATCCAATAATTATAGTAAGTGGGTGTAGGAATGATTTGCTGAACCACTAAAAAACATGTGCCCTTTTACTTTTACGCACTCCATGACTTCTCCATGATTGTTGTGAGACTGATAACTATAGAGTATGAGACTGGAAATCAAGTTGTTTTCTTGGTTGTCTCCTTTTAAGCCCAGAAATCAAGTTGGCTTTTAGTAGAGGTATGACATTCTAGGGTTAGAGATTCTGGAGACTGATATGTGATCCTTATTTTCAAATCTATAACGAGACATGATCACAAAGACACAATTTGGGTTGTCTCCTTATTGTGTGTGACATGTTGGCTCGGAAATCAAGTTGGCTCTTCCCAGAGATTTGAGAATCTGGAGGCTGTCTACTTATTGCTTTGAAATCAAGGAGTGTAATTGAATTGATAGTGATTAAATACCATAAGGAGTACGAGACTGAATGTATGATAACTCCGAATCAATATAAAATACAGTATGTTCTTTCCTGTAACACATTTACTTTACTTACTTTTTATCCTTTTGATTGATTATGTGATCATTACATATACACTCATAAACATAATCCAAAATATTTCTAAAAGTTTCGTAAATTTAAGAAAACAATATTTACCTCCCCCTCCATTGTTAATCTAGACTTAAGATCCTTGATCTGAACCACGTTCAAGAAGCACCACCAATGTATATTACGTAGTTTTACATTAGACTAACTATAAAGTGATGTGATACAAACTATATATCTAATTTCAATAAATGCTAAATTGTTAACTATTTTAAATGCATATTTAATGTAAATACAGCATTTTTAATTGGCATCTATGCTATCTTCCCTTGGAAATTTTCAGTTCTTTTGCTCTACTCAAGAAACCAGACTGAATGAATCGAAGTTTCAGCTTGTGTACATGAAAAAGGTAATATTTTATATTGTTGTACTAAAGGTTGTAGCTCATGGAAGTTACAACATACTTTCTGTGTTCTCTGATCAAATTTTATTAACTTTTTGAACTACGTTGTAGGTTTTTTCTATATTTTTCACTACGTTGTTGTTGTTTCCTGAATTAATTAACATTTTTATAACCAGTTTCTTATTCTTTGTATTTGTTTTTGTTATGTTGAAAGATACTTTAGTGCAGCTTTCATTTTTAGGTGGTAGTTTTAGTTTTGCAGTTTATTTAGTAGTTTTCTAATAAGAATTGGGTTGAAAGATTTAGGTTTGATTTACCCGTTAAACTTGCTGGTTAGGTTGATTTTACCCATTTAATAAATGGGTTTAGTGGACCGGGTAGGGTTTTCCATTAAATAAGTTGAGTTAATTTGCAACCATCCCATTTACAACCCATCACAACCTATTGACAACCCTAATTGTATTCCATGTTTGTAAATATATGAAACGACCCAACTTTCGAACACCTCTAAAAATATCAAAATCTCATAGCGGAACTTAAACAAAATATAATAACCTATAATATTACATATCATAAGCAAAGTACATTAGAGTACATCATGCATACGGATACATGTCATCACAAATTACAGACTTAAACATTCGTGATAAACAAACTTGTAGATAATTATACATAAACATCATGGATAAACCAACTTGCAGATAATTATACATAAATATGATAGATATGCTAACATTCAGATCCTTCCCATCCAGTTATTCCAAAAGTTAAGTCAATACCTGGTTCACTTGTATACTCATAACAAGTGTTATGAGTACCTAAGAGTTTAAGGAAAACACAGAAAAATAAACTCTGGGTTAGTCGGGGACTGGTGTAAGTAAACGATTTTAAAACAAGTCAAGAATTTAAAAGTAATTCATAAGACCACGCCGTAAATATAGAAAAGGTTTTTACCTTATGAGAACCAAAAACGTTTTGCATATTTAAATAAGATATTATGATAATGTCTAGGATTTTCACAAATAATTTAGAATCAGTAGAATGTTTGCATCTCACATTCCACTTACATAATATACAAACAAAACCGCTTAACGCTTATGGATAATGGGTTTCCAACAATGAAAAGATATGGAACCACCTTCCGATAGTGTATTTCTAGAGAGGAATACACCGGGTTCAACAAGAACTTCTTGTAACCCGACCACATATGACCGATCACTCATTTGTCTTAAGTGTTTCGAATGTATATCACCAATGGTTGTGTACGACAACAATTTCCTGAAAGGGACCACATCGATAGAATAAGTAATAAAAGGAATATCTCTAGATAGGTGATAATACACCCTAATGGGAGCGACCCACACAACCATGTTGTTTTCCCGATTTTTGTCATTTCTAGGTTGTGAAACTTGAGGCTAAACTTACCTTGACTAAACACTTTTTTTTTCTTTGAATGCCACATCATCAAAACCCGCTAATCACTGATTGACTTGGGTATAAAACAAAAGAAATGAATTCCTCTGCCACCACATAATTACATTTGAAGAGATCAGCGTACGTGATCAGTTAGATATACTCTGTCATACATTCGTCCATACAAGTTGTCCTGGGACTGGACAAACCGAAGATATTATTCTATAAACCCATCTTAGGCAATTTCTACCTAGGATTTACAAAATAATTCCTGCATAACTCTGTCTTTTATTATCTTCGATAAATCTTCGACTTGCAACGTAAAAATCGAATCGAAGTGGAATATATATTCCGGACTCTTCGAAACGATTGACATTAATATCTTTTAGGGACATATGATACTTAAATTGATGAGATTATTGTATAAAATTGGATCTTTAGTATTCACTTTTATTTATCGTAAATTTTGAAATCATTTCTCGATTTTTAGAATGGTCATCGACCTAAGTTGATTAATTAAAACTCCAATGTTTATTCAAAATAATTCCTTTTCATTTATCGTCAACCACCTTCCGATAGTTGCGGCAAAATATTTATTACAACTTATCAAAACAATTTCACCACCTCCTCAATTGAATGTGATTGGATCAATCCTTTCTTAATTATTATTTAAATTATTTAAAGAATTAATTTAAATTTCAAAACAACATTGATTATATATAAGTGTATAATTTGACTTTGCATTGGTTTGGGCTTACTACAAATACATACAAGTAGTTTCTGGAATCAAATTGATAGTTTAAAACTAACTTATTTAATTAAATCAAGTTTAAAACCCAATTGGTCAACGTTCCTATTCAGTATTCATTTTTGTTTGTTTTACCTTACTTCTTTAGTTGGCCTGCAAAAACTACAACCCATGCTTATTTTATTTCCTATATAACATTGGTATGTGGCCCAACATCTTCAAGCCCACAATTAAAGCCCACAAAGCCTTTTGATTTTAACCCCATGTTGCCGCGTGGCCTAAAGCCCACGAAAGAAAGAACCCACATCCATTGTTAATTATAAAAATTATGAAACCTGCTATATGTTCCCTTTCATATTTTATTTTCCTGATGGCTTCTTCCCTTCCAGTTTACACCTCGCTACTTCCTTCTTTCCCCTGCCGTGAACCACTACTACTTCGCCACAACCTCCAGCTCCGGTGGTCAGTCCTCTCCGTCCATGCACCAAATCACCGACCACGCTCACAGCATCTCTCACCCTCTCTTCTCAACTACACCCACTCCTTCTTTCATGTTTTCATCCAAAAGTCTCCACTGTGCACGAACCGTGTGCACATGCACAAGCGAGATAACCTGTAACCAAGCATCCTTACTACTTCCACACATGCACGCGCTGAACTAGAAAGATGACACACCCAAACTGACGATCGAAGAATGATCTACTATCATCGACATACGCGATCAAACCCAAACTTTCAATGTGTTGCTGACACCATGGCCGCACCCTGCCCCGAGTTTCTCAACCCTCGGTCATCTCAAAACGCAGCAGTTCATAACTGCTTTTATTGTAAGAAAACGTAACCCCAAGCCCTATGTCAATCAATAACTCAAAATTTGTACTTCTGGAAAATAAGTTAAGATTTTTCCTAGCTTCCTTTGGTTATCCAACTCCTTCAAACAAACTCTTAGCCTCAACGATCATCTTGATCGTCGACAATAGCCATGATTCCCATTTTTGGCAAAACCAGTATTTCTCATTCTCCTCTTCGTTAAAATTTATGATATTGGTTTCTAAAATCATATTTTTCAACTGTAAACATGTCTATACACCTGATATTTAGAACGGAGTTTGGTTGAAAATTTTGTTTCTCTCACATTTCTTTGATGTATATATATTACTGAATATATATGTCTAGTTGTTTCAAAGTGACTCATTTTCATATTATCAAGTAAACTAAATGAACATTTCCCTGTAGAAAACAAAGTAAAATTTACACTAGAACAAAGATATAGTATTTGAAATTAAACAGAGCAAATGTTTTAACAGATTATACACAATATGTATTACAGGAGTGTCTTAGGTGTGATCAAACAATATAGGTCAAGCAGTAAGGTTTAGTGATTTAATCCTAACAAGTATAGCACATATAAGAGTAAATGAACTTGCATGGATTTTACAGAAATAAGTAGCGAGTGTTTACTCACTTTCTCCTGTGCTAACAAGTGTTTCTCTGGCCTGTTTTTTCTTCAGTTGCTTTGATCGGATGCTATGGTGAAATAATGGTGTATCAGTGCTTCTATTTATAGGAGAGTTATAATATTAAACTAATACGTGCATTAATTGTTTGTATGGGAAAGGAACTCTACTTTGCAAGAATGTTTCAGTAAGATTGAAAGGAAGAATGTCCAGGTTCCTATTATAGTAGTTGTATCTAGTTTTGTTTCAGAAATGGCTTGCGCAATGTACACATTTTTTGTATTTTTATAATAGATCAAATTTAACTGTCCATTCGTGGCTGAAGCATAAAAGAGCATTAACTGAATATGGTACCTTATGGTTATAAATGCAAATTATTACTTATGCAGTGATGGGAACAAATTGAATTGTTCCTTCTAGACACAGCTAGATACTATTCTTCCTATCATTTGACAGATGTAAAAGTAAGACATTTGGCAAACATATATATATTTATATGGAATTAAATACATCCTTAGTTTCTAAGTTCTTTCTACACTCAGTTCTCCTGAACCAAATGTCTACCCTATCATGAGTGAAGGCAAAACAAAATCCTAAATCAATCTTGTTAAGCACTTAAGTGATATATCAATACACCCTTAAGCATGAAGTAAAAAAAATCCCTAAATATTTTTCTTTTTTAGATAATTTAGAATTTATTAAAGATGTGAAACTAAGATAAGCATATACTTGAATTCTTATTTGACAACATATATATGAAAGATATTTTCATAACAACTTCATACATATATAAATACATATGTATCTAGTTTAAAAGATAAATTAATTTTTTCTCAAGTATTAAATTAAATTCTACTAATTTAATTAGTTATTTATGTGATCATTGATTTACGGTTTAGCAAATGGTCGTTAAAAACCCCGGGACTTTACAATCTACCCCCTTAAAAAAAATTCTTCCTCGAAATTTGTAAACAACAGATATATATAGCCAATAGGTGATATGTCATAACCCATCAAACCAGTTACTACAGATAATACGATAATAAGTACTACACTCGATTAGCTCGAATTATAGTCTGATATAAGCTATATGTACAACCACAAATACTATCCAAGTCGGAGTCACTGCTGTAACACCCCGTATTTTCTGTAAACATAAGAGTTAAAAATCAAGGTATAATTAATTTTTAGGAGAAGAAATAAGGGAAACGGGTTCCGCCATTGTGTTCGTCTCGGAAAAATACGCGAAATAGAGTCCGAATTTGCGTAAATCGGAGTCTGTATGAAGAAGATATGGACGAACGAAGTTAGGCAGAAAAACCGGAAACAGGCCAGAATACACTGGCGCACTTGTGAAGTGCGCCAGTACAAAAATACACTGGCGCACCTGCCAAGTGCGCCCGTACAAATCCAGCACCGAATTCTGGAGTATTCTGAGGTGACGTGTCTTCTTTTGAGTGGCTGGATGATGTGTATTCGAGCTGTGCGATTCTGATGACTTCTGGATTGATCTGAAGGCTCTAAATCACCCTATCCTCCTATAAATACATCCCTAACCTAAACCTAGGTTTCTTACACAATTCTCTAGCCTCCATTGCTCTCTTCTTCTAATTAAAAATAAAAATGGCGTCGCTACTCTGCTAGAATCAAAACTAGAAGCCAATCAACATCATCCTAAATTCAAATTTGAGATAAAAGCTTCTGCAACAATTCTGTAACAACTAAAGTTCTTTCTTTAATCCAATCAAGGCAAGTACAGTTATTTTCTGCTATAAACATTAATTATAATTCTGATATGCTTTTAAATCTGAATCTGAGATTGTATATCTGTCAGAACTGTTTTTCTGTGACTGTTCTGTATCCCTTTCTGCTTCCTTTCTGTTTCTATAGCCAGGCTACCACGAGCCTGTGCCTAATCTCATAAGAGAATAACGTATGAACGCAAATTTTGGGATAAATAATGAATGATGCGCAATTTGACGAGACTGAATTGAACATATGACTTTAGATCTGAGGCATAAAATATATTGACATATGACTTGGGATTGGATGCATGAATTTGACTATAAACATATAATTTATATATGTTGTATGCATAGTGTACGATGTAATCTAGATCTGTAACTAATTAGAGAAATGAACATATGTTATTTAGATCTGTAATTAATTAGAAAAATAAGCATATGTTATAAACTAGTTTTAGACCTATGCATATTCTGTGATAAAAGAAGAAGAGGAACCACTGTAAGATTACATATGATTTGAGACTTTGGACAAAATGCATATAAAAGTCAAGATCTGATTTTTAGAAGATATGATTTAAAGATTTAGATTGTTGGGTATAGTTTGCATAATAATTCATGACTTAAAAAGAAGAAGATATGGAAACTTAGGTGTAAAGATTTACATTAATTATGATATCTATTATTGTGATTACACCTAAATAGGGATTTTTGGATATATGGCATGCATTGAAATTAATGGTTATATTTGGTATAATTTATATGTGAATCTGCTGTAAAATGCTAGTTTAACAAAAATTGGAACATATGTTATATGGCAAATTATGTCCATATTCTGCGCTTATGCAAACATGGAGTGTATGTTGTGAATCATGACAATTATGTAGGCATATGAATTTAGGCCAATTTATGATTAGGCAAGGCATGTAAATAGAACCTTTAGAAATATTAAATTTGCTAAATCTGCTAATTTGCCAAGTTGCCTAAACTGCTAGTTTTGTTATATTGCCTAGACTGCTAATTAGATTGAAATGCCTAATCTGTTAAATTTGTCGGTTGAAATGCCTAACCTGTTATATGCCAAAATCTGCTAAGTTGCTAAATCTGTTAAATCCGTTAAGTCATATAAAATCTGTTATCTGCTAAAATCTGTTATCTGCTGTGTTGATATAATCATCCTGTTATTGATATAATCTGAATTGGCATATATATTGGGCGTGCGCATAAACGGTAAATTATTAATTAATTGGCCGCAAAGATAAACGTGACTAACTCGAGGTTAGAATGAGTTTGCGGCGTAATTCTGCCCGGAACCGCCCGGCACATCCAGTGGCCGCAAACAATAGGTTCTAATGTGAGAAGTTAGTCATAACCTGCTTAAGACACGAGGTTAGGTCTGGCTTGTGGCAGAAGTCTGCCCGGAACCACCCGGCCCATCCAGCGGCCACAAGCTAGCGACCTAATGTGAGAGGTCTGGGCATTAATAATTAATTAATGCAAATCTAAGATAAGAATGACGTCTAAAACGTATTGGGGAAAATAGGGTTAAACCAACTGGATTAATAGGTGTAGTAAACCCGTCCATGAATTTGTAGGCCCAATACAAAGTTAGACAAATCTGAAAAATCTGTACATCTGATCTGTTAGTCTGAAAACTTGTTAACTTAATCTGTGAACTAGTAAATCTGAATTCTGTATGTCTGAACTTGTAAACAAGTTAATCTGAGATCGGTTAGTCTGGGGACACAAGGTTAGGAGGGGAATTACTTGTGTCATCTGTTGTTTGGGACCCATATTAGTCAGTAACCCTTTCTGGTATCAAAACTTTGACCCAACAGTAGGTAGGGTCCGGGCACGCTTACTGAACTAATTATAAGTGGTTCATTCTGATAATGGCGAGGGGTGTTGATGGTGCGTTCCAATCGGGTCATGTGCATGCATGGATCCCGGTTGCCTCTGAGGATGTAAGACGCCGTGACATCTGTAAATAGGTCTGTGCCAATTGGTTGTCACTTTAGGGAGTGATACACCCTACTGTGGGGCCGACACAGGATATTTATGTATTAGGGAGCCGATCGCTTGGGGTAGGGTTTTAGGGTACGCTTAGTTCTGTCTGTTTCTGTTGGTACCGTTTGTTTCTGTTGGGTGGTAACACCTGTCTGTTTCTGTGTGGTACCGTCTGTTCGGGTGGTAAAGGCCCATTACTAGTGTACACCTAATTCTACATTCTGTTTCCGTAGGGATAAATCTGTTTCTGCTTCTGTCTGTTTCTGATCGGGTAGTAAAGGACCATTATTAGCATTCTGTTTCTGTTAAAGTATTCTGTACCCGTTCCTGCTTCAATTTAGACATTAGGGTGACACCTAATTCTGTATACTAGTATTAGTGCAGAGAAGTGTAAAACAATAGTTTATATCGTTCTGTTTTTCTGTTATATCTTCTACACCTGTTACAGTTATCTCACATCCAGTTTTATGTTCATATCATATTATTATTATCTGTTCATATGCTGAAAGTCACTGGACTTGCCAGACTTTTTGTCTGACCCTTGTTGTTTCGCCTCCTTTCTTCCGTTCCCCCCAGGTTATCCAAGGAGGGAAATACTTTAGCTTGATCCGGATTTCTCTTAGCTTGAAGTGCTTAAAGTATGGCTTGGCTCTGTATAGCTTCCGTTCCATGGGGATTATGATTTTAAACCATGCCTTTTGAAGGCTTTTGTACAAGACTGATATTTTGTACTTGAATTCTGAAATTTGAAAGGATGTAACCATATTAATTTATGTTTCCGCTGTAATAAAGTTAAAAATTTTCAAGTACTGCTTTATCTGTCTTGTAAGTTTCTGTTCTGTTTACTAAAATGCTCCACCAAAGTTAAGGCATTCCCTTTGTGAGTGACCTTAACGGAGGTGGGGTGTTACACTTGGTATCAGAGCTAAAGGTTACTAGATTAGATAAAAGTTTTTGAAAACTATTTCCAAAAAGGTTTTAAATGGAAGTATTTTCAAAAGTAGACTTTATTTTGAAAAACGTAGTCCCTAAAGCCATATATCTATCTTTTGATCCTCTGTTTGAATCTTTGTTTCCTTCTTTCCTGAGTCTCCGGGGCTCCTGGCTTTCTGGGAGGTAACCTCATCGCGGCATGGTTCCGTAGGCTTGATAAGACTATGCCACCTGTCAGAGGGCAAATAAGCGCCCAACTTCCATCTGTAGCCGTAGTAGTCTCCCCTACGGCTAATTTTCTTTCGAGCTTTGTAGGATTTTTCCGTGCGATGGAGGCAGCTTTCGAGGGCAAGGGCAGAGGACAGGACCTACTTCTGGAAGGCAGGCGAGCACTCTCAAGGCTAGTGGATAGGATAAAAATAGGAAAATTTCTGTAGAAGGTTTAATTTCCTTATCTGACCTTTGAGTAGAACTCTTTCTGATTCTGACATTCTGATTCTATAGTTAAGTCTCTACACTATAATACTAGTCTTGATTTGGTTATAGCCTCAAACCCATAGGGGTTACGACTCATCCGTTTGTGATAGAATGGGGGATATCTGTGTTAGGTGTCAAGTATGACGCATACATTTTGAGTTTTTATGGGATATGATTTTATCATGCTTAGCTTCCTAAGAATCATTAGGGAACCTGATCTGTACCAGTAGTCTGTAAATATCTAAATACTTTTGATAGGATTTCCAGTTTTGACATTGTCTAAAGAAGGTAATCCTCTGGGTGTCAATTTTATGTTGGTTTCGGTCTTTGGGGTCGATACTTAGGACCCATGTCTAATGGGAACCAAATTTTCGTTCTATCTGTACTCGCTTCCATCATTCGACTGTATCCTATCGATCGAATCTTCGAACTTTAGGTAGAAACTAATGGGTGTAAACATGTGTTTGAGACATGTTATGTTTGATGGTTGCAATTGGATGCAAGTGGTTGCTAGTGGTTGCCTGTGGATGCATATACACACACTAGGCACTAGATCGGCTCGAAAACACTCTCATACTGCATATGGATGTCTGAGCATTTTTCAATTCTTGTGGATGCAAAATGGTTGATTCAGCACATGGATGTTGCATTTGAGTGAATAATTGTGCACTCATATAGAAATAATATATATCATTAAGATTCTATTGCATACATGTTGGACTCATGGCACTGACATAATTCGCATTAAGGAGGTCAACTGAATCAGTAGACCGCCTGATCTTTGCATTAGATAAGGAACATATACACACACTTTTGCATATGTTCATACAACATTAGAAGTTTTCTAAGGACAATGGATGCTTGTGGATGATGGTTGAGTAGATGGGTGATTGGATGGTAGGACACATTCTTCTTAACTTGAAGATTTCGGGGACGAAATCCTCTAAGGAGGGGAGAATGTAACACCCCGTATTTTCTGTAAACATAAGAGTTAAAAATCAAGGTATAATTAATTTTTAGGAGAAGAAATAAGGGAAACGGGTTCCTCCATTGTGTTCGTCTCGGAAAAATACGCGAAATAGAGTCCGAATTTGCGTAAATCGGAGTCCGTATGAAGAAGATATGGACGAACGAAGTTAGGCAGAAAAACCGGAAACAGGCCAGAATACACTGGCGCACTTGTGAAGTGCGCCAGTACAAAAATACACTGGCGCACCTGCCAAGTGCACCCGTACAAATCCAGCACCGAATTCTGGAGTATTCTGAGGTGACGTGTCTTCTTTTGAGTGGCTGGATGATGTGTATTCGAGCTGTGCGATTCTGATGACTTCTGGACTGATCTGAAGGCTCTAAATCACCCTATCCTCCTATAAATACATCCCTAACCTAAACCTAGGTTTCTTACACAATTCTCTAGCCTCCATTGCTCTCTTCTTCTAATTAAAAATAAAAATGGCGTCGCTACTCTGCTAGAATCAAAACTAGAAGCCAATCAACATCATCCTAAATTCAAATTTGAGATAAAAGCTTCTGCAACAATTCTGTAACAACTAAAGTTCTTTCTTTAATCCAATCAAGGCAAGTACAGTTATTTTCTGCTATAAACATTAATTATAATTCTGATATGCTTTTAAATCTGAATCTGAGATTGTATATCTGTCAGAACTGTTTTTCTGTGACTGTTCTGTATCCCTTTCTGCTTCCTTTCTGTTTCTATAGCCAGGCTACCACGAGCCTGTGCCTAATCTCATAAGAGATTAACATATGAACGCAAATTTTGGGATAAATAATGAATGATGCAAAATTTGACGAGACTGAATTGAACATATGACTTTAGATCTGAGGCATAAAATATATTGACATATGACTTGGGATTGGATGCATGAATTTGACTATAAACATATAATTTATATATGTTGTATGCATAGTGTACGATGTAATCTAGATCTGTAACTAATTAGAGAAATGAACATATGTTATTTAGATCTGTAATTAATTAGAAAAATAAGCATATGTTATAAACTAGTTTTAGACCTATGCATATTCTGTGATAAAAGAAGAAGAGGAACCACTGTAAGATTACATATGATTTGAGACTTTGGACAAAATGCATATAAAAGTCAAGATCTGATTTTTAGAAGATATGATTTAAAGATTTAGATTGTTGGGTATAGTTTGCATAATAATTCATGACTTAAAAAGAAGAAGATATGGAAACTTAGGTGTAAAGATTTACATTAATTAGGATATCTATTATTGTGATTACACCTAAATAGGGATTTTTGGATATATGGCATGCATTGAAATTAATGGTTATATTTGGTATAATTTATATGTGAATCTGCTGTAAAATGCTAGTTTAACAAAAATTGGAACATATGTTATATGGCAAATTATGTCCATATTCTGCGCTTATGCAAACATGGAGTGTATGTTGTGAATCATGACAATTATGTAGGCATATGAATTTAGGCCAATTTATGATTAGGCAAGGCATGTAAATAGAACCTTTAGAAATATTAAATTTGCTAAATCTGCTAATTTTCCAAGTTGCCTAAACTGCTAGTTTTGTTATATTGCCTAGACTGCTAATTAGATTGAAATGCCTAATCTGTTAAATTTGTCGGTTGAAATGCCTAACCTGTTATATGCCAAAATCTGCTAAGTTGCTAAATCTGTTAAATCCGTTAAGTCATATAAAATCTGTTATCTGCTAAAATCTGTTATCTGCTGTGTTGATATAATCATCCTGTTATTGATATAATCTGAATTGGCATATATATTGGGCGTGCGCATAAACGGTAAATTATTAATTAATTGGCCGCAAAGATAAACGTGACTAACTCGAGGTTAGAATGAGTTTGCGGCGTAATTCTGCCCAGAACCGCCCGGCACATCCAGTGGCCGCAAACAATAGGTTCTAATGTGAGAAGTTAGTCATAACCTGCTTAAGACACGAGGTTAGGTCTGGCTTGTGGTAGAAGTCTGCCCGGAACCACCCGGCCCATCCAGCGGCCACAAGCTAGCGACCTAATGTGAGAGGTCTGGGCATTAATAATTAATTAATGCAAATCTAAGATAAGAATGACGTCTAAAATGTATTGGGGAAAAATAGGGTTAAACCAACTGGATTAATAGGTGTAGTAAACCCGTCCATGAATCTGTAGGCCCAATACAAAGTTAGACAAATCTGAAAAATCTGTACATCTGATCTGTTAGTCTGAAAACTTGTTAACTTAATCTGTGAACTAGTAAATCTGAATTCTGTATGTCTGAACTTGTAAACAAGTTAATCTGAGATCTGTTAGTCTGGGGACACAAGGTTAGGAGGGGAATTACTTGTGTCATCTGTTGTTTGGGACCCATATTAGTCAGTAACCCTTTCTGGTATCAAAACTTTGACCCAACAGTAGGTAGGGTCCGGGCACGCTTACTGAACTAATTATAAGTGGTTCATTCTGATAATGGCGAGGGGTGTTGATGGTGCGTTCCAACCGGGTCATGTGCGCGCATGGATCCCGGTCTGCCTCTGAGGATGTAAGACGCCGTGACATCTGTAAATAGGTCTGTGCCAATTGGTTGTCACTTTAGGGAGTGATACACCCTACTGTGGGGCCGACACAGGATATTTATGTATTAGGGAGCCGATCGCTTGGGGTAGGGTTTTAGGGTACGCTTAGTTCTGTCTGTTTCTGTTGGTACCGTCTGTTTCTGTTGGGTGGTAACACCTGTCTGTTTCTGTGTGGTACCGTCTGTTCGGGTGGTAAAGGCCCATTACTAGTGTACACCTTATTCTACATTCTGTTTCCGTAGGGATAAATCTGTTTCTGCTTCTGTCTGTTTCTGATCGGGTAGTAAAGGACCATTATTAGCATTCTGTTTCTATTAAAGTATTCTGTACCCGTTCCTGCTTCAATTTAGACATTAGGGTGACACCTAATTCTGTATACTAGTATTAGTGCAGAGAAGTGTAAAACAATAGTTTATATCATTCTGTTTTTCTGTTATATCTGCTACACCTGTTACAGTTATCTCACATCCAGTTTTATGTTCATATCATATTATTATTATCTGTTCATATGCTGAAAGTCACTGGACTTGCCAGACTTTTTGTCTGACCCTTGTTGTTTCGCCTCCTTTCTTCCGTTCCCCCCCAGGTTATCCAAGGAGGGAAATACTTTAGCTTGATCCGGATTTCTCTTAGCTTGAAGTGCTTAAAGTATGGCTTGGCTCTGTATAGCTTCCGTTCCATGGGGATTATGATTTTAAACCATGCCTTTTGAAGGCTTTTGTACAAGACTGATATTTTGTACTTGAATTCTGAAATTTGAAAGGATGTAACCATATTAATTTATGTTTCCGCTGTAATAAAGTTAAAATTTTTCAAGTACTGCTTTATCTGTCTTGTAAGTTTCTGTTCTGTTTACTAAAATGCTCCACCAAAGTTAAGGCATTCCCTTTGTGAGTGACCTTAACGGAGCTGGGGTGTTACAACTGCTGCTGATCTCAATCTCGTCTTCCATTTTGTTGTCCGAAATGTTAATAACTTCCACTACATCATCTTCCTTCTCCATGCCCTCGTCATACGATATGTCGATTACCTCGATTGGTGAAGGTGGATAAAGCATCATATCTGGATATGCAATATCCATCGGAATCTCCAGATTAACCCCTGCAGCTTGGAACTCCAATAGGTCATGTATAATCTGCTCCCACCGAGCAGTTAGCTGGTCATCCTTCTCTACAGGTGGAGTCTCTACTACTGGGTCGACCTGCATCGGCTCTGGCATGACCTCCTCTTCTTCCTTCAGCTTTTCCTCCATCTGCTCACCTTCCTCTATCTCCTCCAAGTCCATATCCATGTCAACGTCATCATCACTACTGCCATCGTCTTCCCCATCACCATTATAACCTATCTTCTGTCCTACCTCGTCCTCGACATCATCCTGATCCTCATGAAAATCCATACTCTCTTCCTCTGACATAGGCTCTCCATGGTCTGCAGCAGACTCCTTTGAATCCACATATCGACCCTCATCATCGTGGGGTTGTACTGTCTCAGTCCTCTCCCTAGAATCCACCGCCTAATGAATACTGATACTTGTACGAAGCCTAAGTATATATAAGGGTGTCAACCTCTTCCTAGTAGTCCTTTCGAACATGGGTGCCATTTGATAAATAAGGGATAGATCTCAGAATAAGTGAAAATAAACTGTAAATGTTCATAAACCCTAAGAATAACTGAAACCACAATATACACATACTGATAAAATTAAAAATCCATAATTTCATTTCCAAACATTGGGTAACATCAGAAACAATACATATAATATCATCCAGCATATGATAACATCTAAATCAAACATATTATAAGCCAACACTTAGTTCATAACAAAGTCTCGATAGATCTCCTTGATGTGCTTCTCTGTTTCCCAGGTACAGTCGTTTGCATTCTCGCTCCATTGTATATTGAGTAGCTTCACAATCTTGCTTCGGAGTTGCTTCTCCTCATATCAACAACATAGATTGGATATCGAATCACAGTCAAGTCTGGCTCAATCTCAAGATCTTCCTGGATGGATGGTTCCAAAATCAAAGACGGGTCGTGAACACATTTCCAAAGATGGGATACATGAAAAACATTGCGAATCCCTACCATCCTTTCTGGTAATTACACTTTATAAGAAAGAGATCTAATCTTCTCAAGAACATGGAAAGGTCCTACATGTCATGGAGCTAGCTTTCTAGTTTTGCCAAATCTGATTGCTCCTTTGATAGGTGAAATCTTTACAAACACAAGATCTCCCTCAAAAAATTTAAAATCCCTTCGTCTCTTGTCTGCGTAGCTCTTTTGTCGATCCTAGGCCTCTTCCATCCTTCTCTTGACCTTCGTCGTTTCTTCTCGGATCATATCCAAACCAAGAACAAGTTTATTGCCAAACTCAACCCAACAAGTTGGTGATCGGCACGGTCTTCCATAAAGAGCTTCATATGGTGTCATACCTATACTAGCTTGGTAGCTATTGTTGTAGGGGAAATCTACTAAATGCAGGTGATCTTCCCATGATCCACCAAAGTCAAGAATACATGCTCTCAACAGGTCTTCTAATATCTGGTTCACCCTCTCCATTTGACCGTCTATCTGAGGATGGTAAGTTGTGCTCAGATTCAGCCGGTACCCAAAGTTGCTTGAAGTGCTTCCCAAAATTTACTAGTAAAAATGGGATCTCTATCGCTTACAATGCTTATTGGAACTCCATGTACTCACACAATGTCTCTCTCATAAAAGTTTCGGCTAATGAAGTTGCAGTTCGAGCCAGTTTCACTCGAATGAAATGTGCACTCTTCGTTAATCGATCTACTAACCCAAACTCCCTCATATCCCTTTCTAGCCTTGGGTAAACCATCAATAAAATCTATTGATATCATTTCCCATTTCCAATCGGGAATCTCCAAAGGTTGCAGTAATCCTGCTGCTTTATGACGATCACCTTTGATTTACTAGCAGCATAAACACTTATTCACATGAGTCAAAATATCCTTCTTCATTCCGGGCCACCAAAACACTCGTATCATGTCTTTATACATTTTGTGGACTCCTAGGTGAATACTCAACTTTGACTTATGGCATTCGGTTAACACTTCTTGCCTTATCTTGTCAATGTCTGGGATACAAAGTCTTCTATTTATCTTGAGAACACCTTGATCATCTAGTTCAAGATCTGACTTCCTTTCCTTCATAACTCCTTGAATTAACTTTTCCAAATTAGCATCTCTTCTTTGATTTCCCGTTATTCTTCCTTGGAGTGTCGGAGTAACTTACAGAAGAGATAAGATTGCATTTCTTCTTAGAGCGTATACTATGACATTAGCTTTTCCTGGCGTATAGATAATATCCAGGTCATATGCTGGAAGGGACTCTAACCACCTCTGTTGCCTTAAATTTAGATCTTTCTAAGTGAACAGATACTTCAACGGTTTGTGGTCGGTGAAAATCTCGAACTTCTCCCCTGATAGGTAATGACTCCACATCTTCAATGCACAGACGATTGCCAATGATTCTAAATTGTGTGTAGCGTAATTCTTCTCATGTAGTTTCAATTGTCTACTAGCATACGCAATCACATGTCTATTCTGCATTAAGACCGCGCCAAGTCCAATTCCACAAGCATCAATATATATTGTGAATCCACTCTTTCCACCAGGAACCGCTAGAACTGGTGCTTCTATTAACTTCTCCTTTAATTCCTTGAATTCCTCTTCACATTTCGAAGTCCAAATAAATTTCTCACCTTTCTTAGTCAACTTAGTTAGACGAGAGGATATCCTAGAATAATCCCGGATGAACCTCCTGTAGTATCCTGTCAATCCTAGGAAACTACAGACTTATGTCGGCGTTCAGGTTTGTTTCAGATCTTGCACTGTTTCTACCTTGATTGGATCCACAGAGATACCATCTCCATTCACAATATGCCCCAAAAATCTAACTTCAGGTTGCCGGAAATGACATTTGTAAAATTTCGCCTTCAATACATGCTTCCTTAGAGTTTCCAAGACTACTCTAAGATGATATCGGTGTTTTTCTTCTGTCTTCGAATAAATTAGAATATCATCAATAAAAACTAGGACAAACTTGTTTAGAGTCTTCCTAAAGACACAGTTCATTAGGACAACAAAATATGCAGGTGCGGTAGTCAGTCCAAAGGGCATTACTAACCACTCATAAAAGAAATCTGGGCCTCTGAAAGCAGTTAAAGTAATACTATCTTCAGAAATTCATAACTGGTGGAAACCTGTTGCTAAATCCATTTAGGAAAATACTATAGATCCATTCAATTGGTCGAAAAAATCATCAATCCGGGGTAAAGGATATTTATTTCTAACTGTCACTTTATTTAATTCTCTATAGTCAACACACAATCTTAGTGACCCATCAGACTTAACCACAAAAACTACTGCTGAACCCCAGCTTGAAAAACTTGGTCTTATTAATCCTTTAGTCAATAAATATTTAGTTTTCTTCTCAAGTTCCACGATTTCTTTTGGTGCCATTTGTCTTTTAGGTTGAACTAACGGTTTTTCTCCTGGAATTAGATCGATTCGGAACTCTATCTCGCGATGAGGAGGTAAACTGGTAACTTCTTCAAATATGTTAGAGAAATCTCGGACTATTTCTAACATCTCCAAATTTTCTTGTGGTGCTTCCAAGGCACACAAGAAACTACAAGTATGAAAACCGGCTTTCCCACACGGTATCCTAGCTTTCCTTCCTATACTGGTTATTAGAGTTACGATTTCTTTGTCGCGTTTTCTCTTAGCTTGGAATTTACTCAACTAGTCTAAACCGAGTATAAAATTAAAACCTTTAAAATCCAAATAATAGAAATCGAAAAGGATGAAATGTGAAAGATACGAGATGACCACATTATCGCAAAACATTTTTGATTCCGTTTTTTCGCCAGTGTGATAAGACACGCAAATCGGATTTAGGGAATATATTTTGGGATAAGTTGAAATTTTCCTAGTGAAACACCCCACTTCCGTTAAGGTCACTCACAAAGGGAATGCATTAACTTCGGTGAAGCATTATAGGTAAAAGATACAGATAATTTGCAAGACAGACATATAAACAGCGGAAAAACTGGAATTATTTCATAAGCAACGTGGTCTAGTCAAAACATTACAATCCATTGTCTCAAAACCCAACTTCCAAGTTATTACAATAAAACTTCTGTCTTGATTAAAAACTCAAAATACATAAAGAAGCATAAAGCAGTAGTTAAGCGGCATAAATCCCCAATAAAAGTGTAGCCACAGCCCAAGAAAAGAGAATCCAAGCAATACATCTACTCTCTTCAAGCTGGAAAAGGTCTGAACTAAGCTAAAGTATGCCCTCCATGCGGACCTGGGAGGGGGAACGGAAGGAATGAAGATGGAAGAAAATGGGTCAGACATAAGTCTGGTAAGTCCAGTGATTTTTCAGCATGTAAACAAGAAAAAAGATCTTGACATGAATAAACTGAATATAGGACAATACCATAGTGACAAGATAACATAAGGCAAGATAGACTGAATATGCTATCGCACTCATTTCCATTTCTCTGCACCTACTAACTAATGTTTCAACTAGCACCGTGTGTTCATAATAAAGTGATCCCTTTATCAATCGGCTCCTACTCGCAAGCATTTATTACTTGTGTCATTCGGCCCCGCTTGTTTGTAGATACCTGTGCTGGTTCCACCACATGGTGTATCGATCCCTATGGTGATAACCCGACATAATTCAAGATGCACAGTGTTTAACTACTGATGCCCAGTGCCTGATTTTTCGACTCCGGAGTACGTGCACGCCCGTACTCCGTCGGAACCTACACTGACGCACCACCCGCTGCTATTTTGACCGCTTATAGTCAACCCAGTAATCGTGCCCCACTCTGCCTAGTTCAGGGTACCATGATACATCTATGTGGGTTACTGCTGAAATGGGTCCCTGTTACTAGGGTTTCCTAATCAACATGTTATAATGGTTAAGTGTTCTCCATGTAACCTAACCCCACCCACCTGTTTAATTAACATGTTTTATTGGTTAAGTGTTGACTGTGTTAACTTAACCCTACCATTCTTAGTATGTCCGTTCATTAGCACTAATTCATTCATTAATGCCTCCACCTCTCACATTAGAACTGTTGTTTACGGTTGCTGGATGTGTCGGGCGGTTCTGGGCAGACTTCTACCGCAAACTCATTCTAACCTCGAGTTATGGGCTTAATGCTCTAACCTCTCACATTAGATCTGTTGTTGCGGTCGCTGGATGTGCCGGGCGGTTCTGGGCAGTCTTACACCGCAACTCAATCTAACCTCTTGTTAGGCATGTTCATCTTTTAGCCAAATTACATATTTACCATTCATGCCCAAATCTAGATTTTTATATGTCAATTACCCACAATTGTAGTCAATTCAAGTTATGCCACATTTACTTGTTATGCCCAAAATTACTTAATTATTTTATACCCAATTCCCCGCGTTTCAATCGTACGTACAACAAGATTCAATCTAGGTTCCGAATGAACCTAGTATTCAGAAAATAAAACAAAAAGGGGAATATGAAGGAACACAAGAATTGGCATAAGAAACAAAATAGGCATGTAAAGGTGTACCCAAATCCAAGAATCATGTTTCCAATAGGCATGTTGTACATTAACGATAAATATGGCCAAACTGAGCAAGTTACATCATAGGAATAAAGATTCGATAGAATTGAATATAAGAGAATCACCAATTTGTCACAACAGTCTCATAATCATAGGTAATTCAGATTTGACAAAAGGATAAACATGAATCAGAATTGATTATCTCAAAATTAAGCATAGTGGTGTACAACATGATAGGTTCCATTGTTCCAATCACAACAGTCTCATAAGCATAGGTAAGCATGAATCAGAATTGATTATCTCACAATTAGGCATAGTGGTGTACAACATGATAGGTTCCATTGTTCCAATCACAACGGTCTCATAAGCATAGGTAATTCAGATTTGAAAAAAGGATAAACATGAATCAAAATTGATTATCTCACAATTAGGCATAGTTCTAGATCCGATTATTACAGTCATGATTTCTATTAGGTGCTCAAATCTGAATAATAACTGAACTTACAGTGAAAGGATTAGAAAAGTGAATTAGTTGACGTTGTAGCGATTCTAATCTTTCTTTGTTGATTGAAGAAGAAAACCTCTACTTTGATTTGTAGCTCTCTCTAATTTGATTTTTAGTTTGGAGAAGATGGAGGCTAAGCTAGTTTAGAAAGGGACAACATGGTGGCATGGTAGAATAGGATTATGATGTTTGATGTGATTATATAGGAGTATAGGATTAGTTTGAGCCTTTGGATCAACATAGGATCCATCCAGTCCAAAAAAATGCATCATCAGGCCAATCAGAAGTCGCCACGTATCCCTACGACTTAGAAAATCATCACTGTCCAGAACAGTCAATATGGGTCGACCCCTACAGGGGGGTCGACACTATGTCGACACCCCTATAGGGGGGTCGACTCCCATGTCGACACCCCCTAGGGGGGTCGACACCCCTGAGCGGGAGATTTCCCGCTTAGCTGCTTTCCTGAATTTTGAATTTCGAATCTGTTTTGATTATTTAATTATTATTTTAATTTAATTTCTGCTTACACTTGAAATCTTCTAACCTCCATAACTTCTTCATACGGAATCCGATTCACGCAAACTCGGACTCTATCTCAAGCAGAATTACGAGACGAACGCAATGGCGTAACCTGTTTCACCTAATTCTTCTTCTAAAAATTAAGTGTTCTTAAATATGTTAATTTTAATATTCATAGAAAATACGGGGTGTTACATTCTCCCCTCCTTAAAGGATTTCGTCCCCGAAATCTTTAAGTTAGGAAGAATGTATCCTAACATCCAATATCCATCTACTCAACCATCAATCACAGGCATCCATTGTCCTTAAAAAGATTTCTAATGCTTTCATGTTCATATCCATAGTGTGTGTATATGTCCTTATCTAATGCAAAATCAGACGGTCTACTGATTCAGTTAACCTCCTTAATGCGAATTATGTCAGTGCCATGAATCCATTATATATGAAATTATTCCTAATCGTACCTTATAACTTCTACCTGAGTGCACAATCATTCATACAAATGCAACATCCATATGATGACACATCAAGTTTCAATCCATATACAAATACATATATTCATATGCAATATGAAAGTGACTGTGCTGATCTAGTACCTAATGTGTGTGTATATGCATCCACGAGCAACCACTTGCAACCATCAATCATAACATGTTTCAAATACATGTTTACATTCATTGGTTTCTACCTAAGGATTAGGAATAGGACCGAGGAGATATACTTAAAAGATAGATACAAGCATGCATAAACTTATGAAAAAGGAGATCGGATATACCCTCAAAAAGATAAGGGTAAGCTGCGCGTATCTTGTCTTCAGTCTCCCAAGTTGCGTCTTCTTCAGCGTCACTCCATTGTACTTTTACTAGCTTGACCTTACGATTGTGTTGCTTTTTAACTTCTGTTCCCAAGATACGAGTTGGAACTCTTCTCACCGTCGCTTCTCGTTCCACTTCTACTTCATCTAGTATTCTTGGCTCCACAACTTCTGCAGACTCATGTAAGCACTTTCATAGATGAGAAACATGAAAAACATTATGAACTCCAGCCAATCTTTCGGGCAGCTCTGCTCTATAAGCCATTGTCCCAATCCTCTCAATGATAGAAAATGGCCCTACAAAACTTGGTGCCAATTTCCCTACGGATCCAAAGCGAATGACATTCCTCAAAGGAGATACTTTATGGAAAACCCTGTCTCCAACCTCAAACTCAAGGTCGGTCCTTCTTTTATCCGCGTAGGACTTCTGTCTATCTTGTGCGGTCTTCATTTGTCTTCGTATCAAGTCCACCTTCTCTGAAGTTTCTTTAATCATGTCGGGCCCAAGTATAAGCTTGTCTGTAGACTCTCACCAACAAGTTGGTGATCGACATGGTCTTCCATATAAAACCTCAAAGGGTGCCATGCCTATGGTGGTTTGGTAGCTATTGTTGTAGGCGAACTCCACCAAAAGAAGATGATCCTCCCATGTTCCTCCAAAATCAAGAATGCACAATCTCAAGAGATCTTCTAACACTCTGTTCACCCTTTCCATCTGACCATCGGTTTGAGGGTGATAGGCAGTGCTTAAGCATAGCTGTGTGCCTACAGCCTCTTGCAAACTCTTCCAAAACTCACTCGTAAAGATAGGATCTCGATCACTTACTATGCTAGAGGGTATCCCATGCAGTCAAACTACCTCTTTAAGATAAATGGATGCTAACGATGAGGCAGTCCTCCTACTTTTAATAGGTATAAAGTGAGCGTTTTTAGTGAGCCTATCAACTATTACCCAAACACTGATATTGCCCCTTCTTGACCTAGGCAACCCATCTATAAAGTCCATCGAAATGCTATCCATTTCCACTGTGGGACCTCTAGAGGATGAAGCAGACCACCAGTCTTCTTCTGCTCCGCCTTGACTTGCTGGTATATCAAGCATTTAGAGACAAATTCAACTACATCCTTCTTCATGTCATTCCAAAAGAAAACCCTCTTTATGTCTTTATACATTTTGTCTCCACCTAGGTGTATGGTCAACTTAGAATGGTGTGCTTCTTCGAGAACTGTCTTCACTAAATCCCTTGTTTATGGGACACATAGTCTTCCATCCCGTCTCAACCAACCCTTGGCATCTATGGAGTATCTATTGAAGTGACTAGAAGTCTCACCTCTAATTAACTTATCCATCATATTAACAATCTGAGGATCTTCACGTTGCGTGGTTCCTATTGAGTCCAAAAGCGTAGGCCGCACCTCTAGTGTTGCTAACAAACCAGGTACAAACTCAAAAGAGGGTCTAAAGTCAAAGATTGCATGTAATCCAAGTTTTGCCTTTCCACAAAGAGAGGACATAAGGTCAGCTTTTTCCTACTCAAGGCGTATGCTACCACATTGCCCTTGCCAAGGGTATAAGCAATCTCAAAATCGTATGAGGCAAGAAACTCCATCCACCTTTGTTGTCTTAAGTTAAGATCTTTTTGTGAGAAAAGTTACTTTAATGATTTATGGTCAGTAAACAATTCAAATCTTTCTCCTAGTAGGTAATGACGTCATGACTTAAGAGCGAAAACAATGGCAGCTAATTCTAAATCATGAGTTGGGCAGTTCTTCTCATGTACCATCAACTGCCTTCCCCCATAACAAACTACCTTGCCTTCTTGCATCAAGACAGCGCCTAATCCTGTACTGCATGCGTCTGTGTATAATGTAAACATCTTACTCCCATCAGGAAATGTCAGGTCTGGAGCTGTTGTCAGAGCCCTTTTCAATCGTTGGAAAGCAACATCACAATCCAAATCCCAGGAAAAAGTTAGGCTATTCTTTGTCAATCTTGTAAGTGGTGCTGAGATCTTCGCAAAGTCTTTAATGAACTTTCTGTAATAGCCCGCTAGTCCGAGAAAACTTCGTACTTCGGTTGCATTCCATGGAATCTTCCAATCTTGCACCGCGACTACTTTTGCCGGATCCACAGCTATCCCCTCTTTGGACACCACATGTCCAAGAAATCTGACTTCTTCTCTCCAAAAATGTCATTTAGAGAATTTTTCTTTCAGCTGATGTGCTCGAAGAGTATCCATAACTTCCCTTAAATGCAAAGCATGTTCTTTCTCACTTTTTGAGAAAATCAAAATGTCGTCCGCGAACACCACTACAAATTTATTAAGGAACTCCCTGAACACCCTACTCATCAAGTCTACGAAATAGGCGGGTGCGTTTGTCAAGTCGAAAGGCATGACAAGTCATTTGAAGAAACCATCCGGGGTCTCGAACACGGTCTTATCTATGCTGTCTTCAGCCACTCTTAGCTGATGGAATCCGGTGGCCAGATCTAGTTGGGAGAAAACTGATGCACCTACAAGTTGGTCGAACAAGTCGTCTATTCTTGGAAGTGGGTGCCTATTCTTCTTGGTCAAGTTGTTTAGCTCCCTATAATCCACACATAAGCGAAGTGAACCATCCGCTTTGGTTGTGAACACTACTGGAGCACCCCATTCAAAAATAGTCCACCTTATGAACCCCTTTTCGAGCAGCTCTTTAACTTGCTTACTGAGCTCCTTCCTTTCCCTTGGAGCCATGTGTCGAACGGGTAAAGCAACTGGTTTTGCATTATCAACCAGGTATATGTGGAAGTCTATCTCTCGCTTCGGAGCTAAACCCTTCACCTTTTCAAAGACATCCGAGTGTTCACGGACTACTCTAACAGATTGCAAGTTTTCAACAGACGCATCAAGAGATTTTAGGTAGCTAAGCATAACAGAATTCATGGGATTACAGGTGATTTTGAGAGTATTACCGAGGCAAGTCATAAGTCTAACCACTCTCTTTTCACAATCGAGGATGGCACCATTACTGGATAACAAATCCATGCCTAGAATCAACCCATAGCCCGTGAAACCCAAAACGTAAGCATTACATCTAAACCCAATGCTTAGTATAGAAATTTCCAAATCCAAACAAATCATTGACAAATAAGCCGAACCCATAATTGGATTTGAAACAACCATGGGATCCTCTACTATACTGGTATCTAGGTGCAAAAATTCAACTAAAGCAGTAGATATAAAAGAGTGCGATGCACCAGAATCAAAAAGAGTACGAACTGGATGATCAGAAAGATAAACTAAACTCTCAACAGAAACATTTCCACCTCTTTCTTGCGGAGGAGCAATGAGAGCGTGAATCTGCCCTCCAGAAGTAGATCCAGTCCTCTGCCCTTGCCCTTGCCTTCTTGGGCAATCCTTAGCCATATGTCCTGTCTCACCGCATTGAAAACAACCACCCATCTTCCTCTTCTTCTTTCTGCAGTCCTTAATCAGATGTCCAGGTATGCCACAAAAGTTACACTTCCTCTTGTCACGGGGTTTGTTATTCTTCCCGCCCTTCTTAGAATCCATCTTCTTCTGCGATCCCTCCACTTTCTTGTCTAGAGGTCCTTCCACCTTTGTCTCCTTCCCATCCTTGTCTTCCACCTGTAACAGTGCCATATCCACCAGTTTCTCATAAATCGCACCCATAGGTATATGGGACATAACTAGGTTGTGCAGTGGCTCATTCAACCCTTTAACGAAACGGAGAGCCTTTTTATGTGGAGTGTCTACCAACTTCCATCCAAATCTAGCCAGCTGGTTGAATTGGTTGGCGTATTCCTTAACCGATAGGTTTCCCTGTTTGAGTGCTAAGAACTTCTCCATCTGTAGGCTTCGTTCAGCTCGCGAGAGGAACTTCATTTCAAACCTTATTCTGAAATCCTCTCAAGTCTCAACTGGTCTTTCAGCATTAGTAACTTCCCACCAGAAAGAGGCTTCGTCCTTAAGTAACCATACAGCCAATTGTATCTTCTGCCTATCGTCCACTTCGAAGATAACAAATAAATCTTCTGTTTCCTTGAGCCAGTTTCTTGCTTCCATGAATGATTCAGTCCCATTAAATTTCTTTCCGCTCATAGATCAAAAGTCTCTACATATCTTCGAGAAAGCATTCACATGAGGAGGAAGAGGAGGAACTGCTACAGCTGGGGGAGGAGGAACGTCTGCTGGGCCTGCGGCATCAACCCTAGCCTCCAGATACCTTCTGAACCAACCGGGTATCTGTACACCCTCGGGAAGATTAAGATCTTGTTAAGTTTTTTTTTTATGATTCAAAATAAAATAAATGGAATCACGCTCTGTAGGATTTGAACCTACGACATCGGTTTTTGGAGACCCGCGTTCTACCGAACTGAACTAAGAGCGCTTTCTTATGACGAGTTAGTGGCAGTAGGTGGCAAAGTAGCTGCAAAATAATTTTTTTTCTTTAAGTTTTATTTCTTTGACATGTTGAAACGAAAAGAAAACGTTCAAAACAAAGGATAGAAAGATAGTGCGTATGGCTTTAGGGAATATGCCTTTAAAATAAAACAACACTTTTCCTTGAAAATGCTTCTTTAAAACTTCTTTTTGAAAAATTGGTTTCAAGAATTTTAATCTGATATGGTAACCATCAGCTCTGATACCAAGTGAAACACCTTACCTCCGTTAAAGTCACTTACAAAGGGAATGCATTAACATCGGTGAAGCATTATCGGTAAAAGATACAGATAATTTACAAGACAGACATATAAACAGCGGAAAAACTGGCATTATTTCATAAGCAACGTGGTCTAGTCAAAACATTACAACCATTGTCTCAAAACCCAACTTCCAAGTTATTACAATAAAACTTTTGTCTTAATTAAAAACTCGAAATACATAAAGAAGCATAAAGCACTAGTAAAGCGGCATAAATCCCCAATAAAAGTGTAATCACGGCCATAGCCCAAGAAAAGAGAATCCAAGCAATACATCTACTCTCTTCAAGCTAGAAAAGGTCTGTACTAAGCTGAAGTATTCCCTCCCTGCGGACCTTGGGGGGGGGGGGGGGGACGGAAGGAAAGAAGATGAAAGTAAATATGTCAGACATAAGTCTAGTAAGTCCAGTGATTTTTCAGCATGTAAACAAGAAAAATGACCATGACATGAATAAACCGAATATAGGACATTACCGTAGTGACAAGATAACATAAGGCAAGATAAGGCAAGATAAACTGAATATGCTATCGCACTCATTTCCATTTCTCTGCACCTAATAACTAATATTTCAACTAGCATTATGTGTTCATAATAAAATGATCCCTTTATCAATCGGCTCCTACTCGCATGCATTTATTACTTGTGTCATTCGGCCCCGCTTGTTTGTAGATACCTGTGCTGGTCCCACCACGGGATGTATCAATCTCTATTGTGGCAACCCGACACAATTCAAGATGCACAGTGTATAACAACTGATGCCCAGTGCCTGATTTTTCCACTCTGGAGTACGTGCACGCCCGTACTCCGTCGGAACCTACACTGATGCACCACCCGCCGCTATTTTGACCGCTTATAATCAACCCAGTAATCGTGCTCCATCCTGCCTAGTTCAGGGTATCATGATACATCTATGTGGGTTACTGCTGAAATGAGTCCCCGTTACTATGGTTTCCTAATCAACATGTTATAATGGTTAAGTGTTCTCCATGTAACCTAACCCCACCCATCTATTTAATTAACATGTTGTATTGGTTAAGTGTTGACTGAGTTAACTTAACCCTACCATTCTTAGCATGTCCATTCATTAGCATTAATTCATTCATTAATGCCTCCACCTCTCACATTAGAACTGTTGTTTGCGGTTGCTGGATGTGCCAGGCGGTTCCGGGTAGACTTCTACCGCAAACTCATTCTAACCTCGGGTTTTAGGCTTAATGCTCTAACCTCTCACATTAGATCTGTTGTTGCGGTCGCTGGATGTGCCGGGCGATTCCGCGCAGTCTTACACCGCAACTCAATCTAACCTCGTGTTAGGCATGTTCATCTTTTGACCAAATTTCATATTTACCATACATGCCTAAATCTAGATTTTTATATGCCAATTACCCACAATTGTAATCAATTCAAGTTATGCCACATTTACTTGTTATACCCAAAATTACTCAATTAAGTTATACCCAATTCCCCGTGTTTCAATCGTACGTACAACAAGATTCAATCTAGGTTCCAAATGAACCTAGTATTCATAAAATAATACAAAAAGGGGTATAGAGAAGGAACATAAGAACTGGAATAAGAAACAAAATAGGCATGTAAAGGTGTACCCAAATCCAAGAATCATTTTTCCAATAGGCATGTTGTACATTAACAATAAGTATAGCCAAACTGAGCAAGTTACATCATAGGCATAAAGACTCGATAGAATTGAATATAAGAGAATCACCAATTTGGTGTACAACATGATAGGTTCCATTGTTTCAATCACAACGGTCTCATAAGCACATGTAATTCAGATTTGACAAAAGGATAAACATAAATCATAATTTATTTTCTCATAATTAGGCATAGTGGTGTAAAACATGATAGGTTTCATTGTTCCAATCACAACAGTCTCATAAGCATACGTAAGCATGAATAAGAATTGATTATCTCACAATTAGGCATAGTGGTGTACAACATGATAGGTTCCATTGTTTCAATCACAACAGTCTCATAAGCATAGGTAATTCAGATTTGACAAAAGGATAGACATGAATCAGAATTGATTATCTCACAATTAGGCATAGTTCTTGATCCGATTATTACGGTCATGATTTCTATTAGGTGTTCAAATCTGAATAATATCTGAACTTATAGTGAAAGGATTAGAAAAGTGAATTAGTTGATGTTGTAGCGATTCTAATCTTTCTTTGTTGATTGAAGAAGAAAACCTCTAATTTGATTTGAAGCTCTCTCTCTCTAATTTGATTTCTAGTTTGGAGAAGATGGAGGATAGGCTAGTTTAGAGAGGGACAACATGGTGGCATGATAGAATAGGATTATGAGGTTTAGGGTTAAGGTTCCATGTGATTATATAGGAGTATAGGATTAGTTTGAGCCTTTAGATCAACAAAGGATCCATCCAGACCATCCAGTCCAAGAAGATGCGTCATCATGCCAATCATAAGTTGCTACGTAGCCCTACGACTCAGAAAATCGTCACTATCCAGAACAGTCAGCAGGGGTCGACCCCTACAAGGGGGTCGACACCTATGTCGACACCCCTACAGGGGGTCGACTCCCATGTCCACCCCTTGGGGGGATCGACACCCCTGAGCGGGAGATTTCCCACTTAGTTGCTTTCCTGAATTTTAAATTTCGAATCTGTTTTGATTATTTAATTATTATTTTAATTTAATTTCTGCTTACACTTGAAATCTTCTAACCTCCATAACTTCTTCATACAGAATCCGATTCACACAAACTCGGACTCTATCTCAAGCAGAATTCCGAGACGAATGCAATGGCGTAACCCGTTTCTCCTAATTCTTCTTCTAAAAATTAAGTGTTCTTAAATATTTTAATTTTAATATTCATAGAAAATACGGGGTGTTACACCTATGGTTCCAGATGCAATGAAACTATGCAAGGGGCCAGTATCAAATAAAACGTGAATATAAATTCCATTTAAAGTTTAACTACCTTCTAAGACTCCTTTCCCTTTCACATCTTTAGAGGTTGATGGTTCTTCCTTCATAGCATAAACCTTTGTTTGTTGTGCTTCCTTCATAAGAGGACAATCTTTAATCATGTGTCTGGGCTAATGTCAATTAAAACATAAAGTCGTCATAACTATGGCATTACCGGGTCCTTACTGTTTTTGCTGCTGTTGAGGCTGATGCTGAGGTTGTTGTGGCTTTTTCACTGCCAGCTTCTTAAAGAAACTAGCGATGTGTCCCTTTTCTTTACGGAGTTGGCACACTGTATCCTTGTAACTTTCTTTAGCCTTTTCCCCCATCTTTCCTTTTCCCTTCCAGTTCGGATTAAATTTCCTTTTCAGGCAATTCTCTCCACTGGATTCTCCCGTTTGTGTCTTTGCCACTGGCTTCTTTGTTTCAAGCGCTTCATATAGAATTTCCATGTCCACTAAGTCAACAAATGGAATCTTCAGACGCCCAATCATCTTAACTTGCAAATTATCCTTCAGACCTGCTATGAACGTCTCGTTTTTCTTAAGCAAAGTATTTGATCAATTCTGGCCCAAAGCAGGAATGTGCATTAAACTTACTCTAGTATTCTGCTATCGACATGTTTCCTTGCTTGAGATCTATGAAATCCCGACATATCCTAGTTTTTCTGGCAACAGGAAGAAACTGTGCTTCGAAATACTCTTTGAATTTTTCCCAAGTAAAGTCGTCTTCATGAACGTTCGCAGTTTGTGCGTCCCATCAGATTGCAGCAGCTCATTATATTTTCCATGAAGCTATAAGATGTTTTTGCTCATCATTCAATTTCAGTCCTTTAAAAATCCTTTCATAAGATCTCAGCCTGCATGAACTTCAATGAAAGATTCAGTTCCTTTGAAAACTTTCCCTCCTAGAGTGTTATACTCCTTACAGATACTTACAAAATTTGATCTAGATTGAACTAGCGCAACTTCTTCCACGGTTTCTAATGGATTCTGGGTAGTGTTATGACCATTAGTAGTGGTGGTTCCACTAGCTCAACCTCTTTGTCCATGGCTACTCATACTTAATTACCTGAAGATGACAGGTTGATAATCAAAACTTGATCGGATGTTAAATACTTAATTATATAACTCAAGGCGACCCCCTTATAAGTATGAATATATATTATACATAATAATATCAAATTTCAAATACGCTCTCTCAATGCTTACCCAAAGCCTAGGTATTCCATAACCTAAGCTCTGATACCAACTATAACGATCGAACTTTTGAAAACCTTGGAAGTTGTGTCATTTTATAAGGATAAAAGATAGATAGAAGATAAAATTAAAGAAAAACATCAAAATCTCACAGCGAAACTTGAACAAAGTATAATAACCCATAATATTACATATATAAGCAAAGTACAGTAGAGTACATCATACATATGGATAAACCAACTTGCAGATAATTATATATAAATATTATAGATAGGCCAACATTCAGATCCTTCCCATCCAGCTATTCCAAAGTTAAGTCAATACCTGGTTCACTTGTCTACTCATAACAAGTGTTAGAGTACCCAAGAGTTTAAGGAAAACACAGAAAAATAAACTCTGGGTTAGTCGGGGACTGGTGTGATTAAACGATTTTAAAACAAGTTAAGAATTTAAAAGTAACTCATAAGACCACGCTGTAAATACGGAACAGGTTTTTACCTTATAAAAACCAAAAACAGTTTGCATATTTAAATCAGATATTATGATAATGTCTAGGGTTTTCATAAATACTTTAGAATATAATAGAATGTTTGCATCTCACATTCCACTTACATAATATACAAACAAAACCACTTAACACTTATGGATAATGGGTTTCCAGCAATGAAAGGTATGGAACCACCTTCCAATAGTGTATCCCTAGGGAGGAATACACTGGGTTCAATAAGAACTTCTTGTAACCCGGCCACACATGATCGACCACTCCTTTCTCTTAAGTGCATCGAATGTATATCACCAATGGTTGTGTACAACAACCATTTCCCGAAATGGACAACATCGATAGAATAAGTAATAAAAGGAATATCTATAGATAGGTGATAATACACCCTAACGGGAGCGACACACATAGCCATGCTGTCTGCCCGATTTTTGACATTTCCAGGTTATGAAGCTTGAGGCTAAACTTACCTTGACAAAACACTTTTTTTTTGCATTGAATGCCAAATCATCAAAACCCGCCAATCACTAATTGACTTCTCCATTATGGGTATAAAACAAGAGAAACGAATTCCTCTGCCACCACATAATTACGTTTAAAGAGATCAACGTACTTGACAAGTTTGAAATACTCTGTCAGACATTCGTCCATACAAGTTTTCTTGGGGCTGGAGAAACCGAAGATACTATTCTATAAACCCATCTGAGGCAATTTCTGCCAAGGATTTACGAAATAATTCTCGCATAACTCCATTTTTTATTATCTTTAATAAATCTTTGACTTGCAACGTAAAAATTGAATCAAAGTGAAATATATATTCCGGACTTTTCGAAATGACTAACGTTAATATCTTTAGGGACAAGTGATACTTAAATAGATCAGATTATTATACAAAATTAGATCTTTAGTATTCACTTTTATTTGTCGTAAATTTTGAAATCATTTCTCGATTTTTAGAATGGTCATCGATCTAAGTTGATGAATTTAAACTCCAACGTTTATTCAAAATAATTCCTTTTCATTTATCGTCAACCACCTTCTGATAGTTCCGGCAAAATATTTATTACAACTTATCATAACAATTTCATCAACTCCTCAGTTGAATGTGATTGGATCAATCCTTACATAATTATTATTTAAATTATTTAAAGAAATAATTTAAATTTAAAAACAACATTGATTATTTATATAAGTGTATAATTTGACTTTGCATTGATCTGGGCTTACTACCTATGTAGTTAAAGCCCTACTAAAGCCCCACATAATCCCCGCTATTGCCCGTAGCACCCTTCTACCACTACACTATTTCAGTTTAGCCCCGATGAACTATAAATCCGCTTCTAGCCCCGCTATTTTCTGCTGCACCTGCTAAATCAAGACTTTTGAGCACCCGCTTTAGCAATATTTATATACAAAGCTTGATTTGACTAGTTTTCTTCTTAATGAATTCAATAAAGTTAGTCTAAAGAACTAAATCTAAGGAATAATTTCCCAATAAATTATAAAAATCTACTATAGTCATAAAATTTTATGTACGTAACCATGACATTGTTTGATTTTTGTTGCATAAGATTAGTTAATATTGATTTCTTGTACACACATAATGTGAGAATGATAATTAATTAATTTTTAAATATTTGGTTTTACATATAATGAACCATTTTGTGCCTGCGCTATATCCCCGATATTTCCCCGCTTTATCCCCGCTACACCTTTTTGCTCCTCCACCGCTATAGAACCGCTAAGCGCTTTAACTGCACAGCTTACTACAAATATATACTAGTAGTTTAACTTATTATTTAAAAATAAATTGATAGTTTGAAACTAACTTATTTAATTAAATCATGTTTAAAACCCAACAGGTCAATGTTCCTATTCAGTATTCATTTTTATTTGTTTTACCTTACTTCTTTAGTTGGCTTGCAAAAACTACATCACATGCTTATTTTATTTCCTATATAACACTGGTACGTGGCCCAACATCTTCAAGCCCACAATTAGAAGCCCACACACCCTTTTGGTTTTAACCCCATGTTTCCATGTGGCCTTAAGCCCACGAAAGAAAGAACCCACACCCATTGTTAATTCTAAAAGTTACGAAACCTACTGTGTGTTTCCTTTCATAGTTTCTTTTCCTGATGGCTTCTTCCCTTCTAGTTTCACCTCGCTACTTCCTTCTTTCCCCTGCCACTACTCCTCCTCCGCCACAACCTCCAGCTCTGGTGATCAGTCCTCTCCGTCCGTCCACCAACTCATCGACCATGCTCACAGCTTCTCTCTCCCTCTCTTCTTAACTACACCCACTCCTTCTTTCATGTTTTCATCCAAAAGTCTCCACTGTGCACAAACTTTGTGCACATGAACACGCGAGACAACTCGTAACCAAGGACCCGTAACCAAGCATCCTTACTACTTCCATAAACGCACACACTGTACTGGAGTCATCTTCAGTTGCTCAGACACCCTCTGGTCACCTTGATCAGAAAAGACATGTTTCGGTTGAACCAGAAAGATGACACACCCAAACTGGCAATCGAACAATGGACTATTTTCGTCAAACATACACCATCAATCAAACCCAAGCTTTCGCCACATGTTGCCGACACCATGGCCGCACCCAGCCCCGAGTTTCTCGGCACTCGGTCATCTCAAAACACAGTAGTTTATAACGGCCTTTACTATAAGAAAACGTAACCCCAAGCACTATGTCGATCAATAACTCAAAATTTATACATTCGAAAAATAAGTTAAGATTTTTCCTAGCTTCCTTAGGTTATCCAGCTCCTTTAGACCAACTCTTAGCCTTAGTGATTGTGATACCCCACATCCGTTAATGTCACTCATTAAGAGAATGCATTAAGTTTCGTGAAGCGTTATTGGTAAACATGAACAGAAACATTACAAAACAAATATAAAATAGCAGCGGAGTTTAAAATTTTATTAAGCAGAAAACATCGTAGTTCAAAACATGGTTACATCATATGTCTGAAATGCATAAAACCCTGTACATCGTTAAAATTTATGTCTTGTACTTAAAACATCAGAGTACAATAATAAAAGAAGCATAATCCCCAAAACATAGTCATAAAAGAAAGATATGAAATCAAGCAGTACATCTAAGCAGCTCCAAGCAAGATGAAAGCAGAATCCTGATCAAGCTTGAGTATTCCCACCTTTAGAACCTGGGGGAGGGGGGACGAAAGAGAAAGAAGAGGAAACAAAATGGGTTAGACGTAAAGTCTGGCGAGTCTAGTTACTTGTAGCATATAAATTAATAAAAGTTCCATGAGAGGCATATAAAGTGTTTAAGAGAGATAACATTATAAAAAGCTAGGTATGACAAGGTAAACAGGATAAAGATGATAGAATGTATTGTGCTTCTCTAGTACTTTCTCTTTCTCTGCACCAATACTAGTATAACCGAAATGAGATGATCCCAACAACTATAAGATGGTAGACTTAGGCTTATTTCTAGTGAGAGGTTTAACCCCATACAATCAACAGGCAGCACAACATATCGGAGTTACCCTTAAGGATAATAACGGGCTCCTAAACATACCAGAGTCTAGATGTACCCTAATTACTACACCAATAGATCGACTCCCTACTCCGTAGATATCCTGTGTTGGCCCCATAGTAGGATGTATCACTTCCTAAAGTGGCAACCCTTCGTTTTTAGGATGTGCACAACCATATCAGCTGATGTCACGACGTCTAAACCTCCTCTGTCGGACCCATGCACGCACATGACCCCGTCAGAACGCGCCACCCACAGTACCCCTTCGTTTGGATCTCTTACAATCAACCCAGTAAGCGTGCCTCGACTCCGACCTAGTTCGGAGTACTCGTTTGAGACCTATATATGGGTTACTGACTGAAACGGATCCCACACACAAGTTGATACAAACTTCTTCCTATACTTGCATCCTCACTAGGTTTTCCACAGGTTATGCTATACCAGAGTAAAAGATTGCATAACCGCACAGGTTATGTTTGAGGGCCTATATATATATATATATATATATATTACCTACCGCCCCAAGATATACTTAACCCTCCCACTATTTCAAACAAGTTTACTTAAACCCTGTTAGACCCAAAAATGGTTCTAACACCCAAATTGATTAAAAGCAAGATGAAATGAGACAAAAATAAAAATGAACGTGCAGGATTTATAGTGGTTCGGCGAAGAAATGCCTACGTCCACTTATCTTTCACTATATTCAATAATTCAGTTGCAAATACAATGTAAGATTCACTCAATTCCACTCACAACTCACTTATGTTCACTCAATTGACTAAAACAAAGAATGAAAGATGATTTGGATTCTCCGGGAGTAATGGAGTTCGGATGATGGAGGTAGTTGAATTCTCAAAGTGCTGAAAAAAAGAAGACCCTTCTCTTTGTCTCCAGACGGGGTATTTATAGGTGTGAATTTGCTTGAAACTTGATCCGGGTCGGGGCCACGTGTCGTCCATCCCACTATCTTCGGGTTCGGATGAACTATCATGTTGACAACGCATCAAAGGAAAGGACGTTATGGGTAGGAACTGGTCATAGCCGGTTCGGATATCCAGGCGCTTTTGCAGGAGAATAACATGGATCATGGGTTCGGGTCGGAGACGCGCAGATAAGGGGTTCGGATCGGGATACCCGATCCGAACCGGATTGGCTTGGATGCAATGCTCTCTTCTTCTCTAATCTGCTCCGCTCCGATCCATTTTCGTGGCAAACAGGTGGCTTTCCGATCCGATTTAGTTGCCCTCCGATCCGATTAGATATGCCTTACCAATTTACTCAGTAGGAGTTCACCGATCCGAACAGAGGACTCTATCCGACCCGAACCGATATGCTGCTCTGACCCGACCCGAACAACTGCAGCTATCCAATCTAGATTGTAGTGTTTTCTCCAATCCGAACCGAAGTCTTCTAATTAAAAATGCCCTTCAATGTCTGGTTTCTTGATTTTGTGTTGCCTAGTTCACAAAGTAGGCTAATATTTTGCCCCCTCAAAGGATGCTTCTGTTGTATACGAAGCGTGCTTTGATGTTGTTTGAATGCTAGTCCTTGAATCAGAACAGTCAGAAAGTCACTTCTGTTCGTTTGTGAAGATGCGTTGCTTCATGAAGACATGTCTCTTATCGCTTATATATATGTCGTGAAATACTTGACTCATTTTCTTCATTTTTGAGTCAAGTTCAGAAGTTCTTCTCGACATATAGTATTCTTCTCAGGTATGTTCTTTCCTAGTTTTTCTTTTAAATCCAATTCGAATGCTAGAGGAATGCACAGATTTCTACCCGGTTCGGTGTCCGACTCGAGCACCTATTCTTCCTGTTTCGCTTTGCACTGGGTCGATGGGCTGGAAGATGTGGGCTGGCTTAGACTCGGTCCGAACGGAGTAAAATACGGGGAATACAAAGAGCCATCTCACGTCTTATATAAACTCAACCACCCAAACTCTTCTACCTCTTTTACTCCCACAATTCTTATTCTCCCAGCTATATACCGAAACCCTATTTCCTAAAAAAAAAAAAAAAAAAAATCCAAAAACTCCAAAACTCCTTGTTTCAATCTTCGAATAAAACATCTAGGTATTTTAAATCTCCGATTATTTATGTAATAACTGATTTCAGCTAGAATTTGCATTTAAATCGAGCGATTGGAGTGTGGTGTTTGTTGAACTCCGACGCCTGGATCTCCTCCACCGTTTGTCATCGTCGTTGATGGCGTCTTCGCCGTCTCGAGGTAGCAACGGGGGTCCTTGGGATCCAGCGTTAAACATTCAAGAACATAAACGCTTAACTTCATTTGGGTCTAGTGAAATTTGAAGATGAGAAAGGGGAGAATAGGAGTTGGGTTCGGTTCGGGTAAGGAAGTGCTGAAGCAGCGGAGGGGAGGACAAGTTCATATGTTAGGATCGGGTCGGAATGAAATGCGATGTGGAGAAAGCCATGCTTGCCCGACCAGGTCGGATTGGAGGAAAAGATAGAGAAAGGAAAAGGACGTATGGATCCTTTTGTTTGCTGAACCGCTCCGAATGCTTATTCCGATCCGGTTTTAAACTGCCAAATATGAACGTCTTCTCCGAACCAAACAATACGCAGACCCGAGCCGATCCCAGCTATATGCACATCCGATCTGAACCCAACAATAAGCACACCCTATCCGAACTGAATGATATGCATATTCCAACTCAAAGCACAAGACTTTATCCAACCAGGGTTAATCAATACTTGACATAATCTTCAACTTAATGAATAGTTAGGGTAGTGCCTCGCGGACATAAGTGAACATTAAGAACTACTCTGACTATCACTTTCTCTTCAAAATTTCGTCTTACATTGCTGTACTTTTACTTTGCATTTCTCACATTTGCTGCACACATTTTAGTTCACACACATACACAGGGGGGCACGGGATAATTTACTCTAATCCGTGCTATTGCTTCTTCAATAGTTCTATGACAATGAGACCCAGACGCTCTTCCCGACTAGCTGAGAGGAAAGAAGCCCCGGAAACTTCTAACAAAATCACTCTTGAGGATATATCTTCTTCGTCTGATCCAGAATGGGACAGCGAGGGTCCAGATTACGGGGTTGGACATCGGGAAAGCGACGAGGTGTCTTCAGAGAATGAAGTTTCTCTGGGTTTTGAGGAGGAAGGAGGGATTGGTGACAATCGAGCACCCGATGAATTTGAATCAGCCATCATATTGGAATCACCCTTGGACTCTGTTGAATCAACAATTGACGACGATCGACTTGTTCGAATTTGCCTAAAATATGGAATAATGAAAAGGGACACCCTAGTGCCCTCACGCTCTGACCGTCCCCACATCCCTCCAGAAGGATATATGACAGTCACTCGATTGATGTGCATGGTCGGCGCCATTCCTCCATTCTCTCCTTTCATCGTTGATTTCTTAAGACAAATGCGGATTTCCCCCATGCAGTTGCATCCCAATTCATATGCCTATTTGCACACCTTGTACATAGCATATCGTGAAATCCTAGGCATAGAGCTCACGTTCGATGACGTTCACTTCTTTTATAATTTCAAGCATCGGACTCGAGAGACTCCATCCTTCTGCTACTTTGAATCAGTCCCAAAAAGGAAGATAATCTCTGCACCATTTAGCAGTAAAGCTGGAGATTCCAGACTAGAATGGTTCTACATAAAGCAACAGTCTGGATGCGCCAGGAGATGGACAAAATCAAGTAAAGCGTTGATTTTCTAAATCCGGACTCTATACACTTGAATCATCACCCTGACCTGTTTTCCTTTTTGTTTGCAGTCGACAATCCCAAACAGATATCAGATCAGGTGTTCTTTGATCGGATGCACCGACTTCTTAATGGCGATCAAAAATTCTTGACTATCGACGAGGTCCTTAAAGATGAATACCTTCACTTTCATGGGCTGCTATCCGTTTTTCGTAGCATCGGTCATGGGACGGTCCCTTATGCATACATTCCTCCAGTGGAGATAGTTCCAGAGACAGGAGAAGGCTCGGAAATTCCTACAGTGCCTCTTCAAACTTCACCTTCTCCATCTTCCACACAAGATGATGAATTAGCTAATCTGGCCGAAAAGCATCGTGAAGGGTATATTGCCCCCGAGGAAACTACTTCTCTAGACAAGTCAAAATCCTCCCAAGAGTCGCCACTTCATGCTTCCGAAGGGGATGTTCCTAGTACTGATGGGCACATATTTCAAGGTTTGGGGGATCTCCCCTTACCTGAGACTATATATACTTCAGAGGATTTCAGGAAGGATCCTTTAGTCTTCACCTCTTCTGAAGAAACCACTCCCGCTAAGGCCAAAGAGCCTGCCCGCACTAGTCTAGCTTCAGACTCGGGTTGGTTGGGGGGAAACACACCACTTAGGATACACTTTACACCACAGCATTAGCATTCATTGCACTTCTTTCTCCATGAATCCATTAATTCTAAACTTCGTTTATTTTATCGTGCAGGTACAATGTCTCGATCCTAATATGATATAAGAAAACTTCGTCGTAGCATGTCCAATCCTCCTCAGGATGTCGAGTATGATCGCCGGGATGATCGTGGTAGGGAGGAGAGAAGACCTTATGATCCCTATCGTTCTCGACCCTCACGTTCCTGCTCACCAGTTAGGCCGGAACAAGAGAAATACAAAGGTTACCAAAGCCGTAGGGAGGAGGACAGACCACAATCCAAAGACTCCTCCTCTTCCTATGAGAAACGCAGTAGAGAGAAAAGTCCTCCAAAGGAAACCGGGTCTCGAAGTAAGCAAAAGGTCCCTGCTACTAAACGACCTAGGATAGACAAAGAGACTACAGAATCCTCTTCAGGAAGGGACACCGAATTGACAATCCTCGCTCCTCCCCCACCAGATGCGGGAACTGCAATAAAGCGGGCATATTTGAAAGAGCAATTTCCCGAACACTACTTCGAAACTCTGACTTTTTTACCTGCCCTTGAACCTATTTCGTCTAATTGGGTAGATGAGGCCAAAGCAAAGATTGATGCGGTGCAAAAACAATATACTGAGATGTTCAAATATTCGCGCAATCTTTCTAAAATCATCCGCACTCTAATCACAAATACTGATTCAATGCAAAAGACCGCGGAGGAGGATACTAAGGCCTTAAAAGCTCTAGGAAAAGATTTGGAAGACACTCAAGCTCAGCTAGCGGTCGCTCAAAGGGACGCTTCTAATTTCAAACAACAATTCGAGGACATGCAAAAACGTTATCACGATTTGCTTGAATCTCATACTCAGGAGCGTTCTGAATTAAAAAAGCAAGCTGACGAGGCCAAGTCAGAGGCTGCTAAGACACGCATTGCTTATGCTGAGCTTGAGCGGAAAAACGCCGAGTTAGCAAAGAGGAGTGCTGAATTAGAAAAGAAGAACGTTGACTTGGCTTCAAAGCTGTTGGAGGCAGAGAACAGGGCTGCTCTGGCCGAGGGCAATGTGGAGTGTGCTATTAAATCTGCGGAGGAAGCCCGCAAGCAATTATCAGAGGCGGAGGCTGATATTAAGGGCTTCGGCGAGCTAATGATTGAATTCTTCGCACACATTATTCGTCGTCGAAACATTTCTTGGATCGAGGACTATCCATCCACTCTGGTTCAAGTATGGAATCAAATCGTTGAGTGGGAAAAAGAGGAACTTAAGGTCGATTCCCTCGATGAAGATAAACTGATGGAGAAATACTTGAGAGACGATGAACCGGAGCGCCTAGCTGAAGGGCGCCGCCTTATTGCTGAGGCCATGGAAGAAGAGAGACGGAAGTCTAAACAAAAACCCATTCTCAAAGCTGGTTCCTCTTCTTCTGCCCCTGCAACCTCCGAAGTAGAAGGGTATGATCCCGAAAATCCGGGAATTCCTCGAACAACCCTGCTATCCCCTATTCCTGAACTAACCCCAGAGGTAGTGGTCACCCCCGCTGATAAGTCTTCGGAAGGTATCGCTATCTTTTCTCCTCAATTTGCCAAAGCTATTTCTACCTTTCGCCACGTGATTGAACAATCGATGAGAGACCCTTTGTTTTCGCCTGAGTTGATAACCGTTGCTTCTCATTTTGTAGGTGTTGAATCATCCGAAAAGACAGATGTAGCTCAAGGAGCTGTCGTTGGGACAAAGCCCGCTGATAGGGCCAAAGAAGGGGAAGACAAGGCTGCTTCTATAGACTTGGGGGAAGGAAGTGCGCCAACTAAGGTCACCACTCCCCATGATGAAGAAATGATAGCAGCTTTAAAGGACGACGGAGGAGACGGGGGGCATGAAGAGGAACCGGAAGTTGCAATAACTGGGGAGTCGAAAAGCGCTGATGACGTTACCTTGGCTGCCATGAAGGCTGATCAAGACAAGCGCTTGCAATTAAAGGCCGAAGAACTAGACCCTGAGGTCCTCAAGCCCCTCGCAGTTGTGGATGCGGGATCAAGGTTAGTTGTTAAGCTCTCAACTAGATCTATTACAGAAGAACTTGCTAAAAAATCTTCTCTTGATTCCAGTGCCCCGCCCTCCGGGAAGAAGTCTACTGGCTCCAGTACCGCATCTTCAGGGAAAAAGAAATCAAAACGAATCTTGACTGAAGCCGAGAAGGAAGCAAAGGATGCGGAGAAAGCCGCCAAGAAATCCAAGGCTCATTCCAAATCTAAATAGTGGATTGTCCTGTATCTTTTTAGCATCTTTGTGAACCAATAATTGCTGCCACAAAAGCAGCTCCTGCACTTTCTTTTTTAGCTATCTACCTGTACAAATTCATTCATTTGTAAATAAAAATAATTCGCTTTTTGCAATGTTTATTTGTTAGTAGTTCTGCACTTATGTAAAAATGCATGTCTATAGTTATGAAACGAAGTTGTGGAGGGGGGAAATATGTGTATGCATACGTGTCCCCGGTTAATTCCCACAAATTATCTAATGCTTAATCAAGCAATCTGAAAGCTCCCGATTTTCTGACGGGATAACACTTCCTGTGCCGTCAGTACCTGTCGTTTTTTCTGGCATTTCTTTTATACTCCCCCTCTTTCTCTTGAGAGTTAGAGTTCGAGTTCAGTCATCTGTTTATTCCCCGGTCGTTCAACGGGGAAAGATTTCTTTCTCGGCGCCAGTCGGAGACGCCTTTATACTCTCTTTCTCTCTGGAAAGTTAGAGTTAGGAGGAGAATTTCTTTTTCAGCGCTCAGTCGGAGACGCTTTTATACTCTCTCTCTTTCTCTGGAGAGTTAGAGTTAAGAATGTCGTTTTCTCATTCTTTTATGTCTTATTGCACAAATAATCGTTTTGCTTCTTTTTATGTCTAAACTGTTTTCAACCTTTTTAGGCTCTGAGTTATCCTGTATTTTATAATCACAACAGAATAACTGATGAATGTAAATGCATAAAAGTAAATAACACACAATATTTTTATAGTGGTTCAGCTAAGTCGTAGCCTACATCCACTTTATAGTCCTTTATTCATATCATCAGATTTTCCCAAGGCAAGTCGTGCCTTATTACAGAGTTCATAAGAAAAATAACACAAAGTACAGTGTTTTTAATCCAAATATCGCATTAAGTGTTGGGCATTCCATGCTCTGGGGACTTCTTCGCCATCCACGGTCGTTAACTTGAAGGTTCCTTTTTCAAGTTTCCGTTGAATGACAAAGGGTCCTTCCCATTTCGGACCAAGGTGAGGAAGGGATGGAAAGACTCTCTTTAGCACCAAATCTCCTGGTTCAAAAGTCCTGAGGCGAACTTTTTTGTCGTAATAGCGTGCCATCTGACGCCGATGTCTTGCTGCACGCAAATCTGCTTCGTCCCTTTTCTCTTCAACTTCATCAAGAGACTCAAGTAAAAGTGCCCGATTTGTCATCGGGTCATAATATGTCACCCTGTGGGAAGGAACTTCTAGTTCAACTGGAATTACAACTTCTGAGCCAAAGGAGAGAGAGAAAGGGGTATGACCGGTGGCCGTTTTAAATGTTGTTCGATATGCCCACAAAGCTAGGGGCAATTCATCAACCCACTTTGCCTTTGCACGCTCTAATCGTTTCTTGAGGATGGATTTTATTACCTTGTTTATTGCCTCTACTTGCCCATTCGATTGCGGATAGGCAACTGCAGTATATCGTTTGTCTATCTTATACTTCTGGAAAAAATTTCTGAATTCAGTGCTATCAAATTGGGTCCCGTTGTCAGTTATAATCGTCCTTGGGATCCCGAATCGGCATATAATATTTTTGACCACAAAACTTATCACCTTTCTTGTTGTGATCTTAGTCAAAGGCTCAGCTTCCACCCACTTCATAAAATAATCCACGGCTACTATTGCATACTTAGCTCCTCCTCTAGCAATTGGTAAAACTCCAATGATATCGATTCCCCATGTGGCAAATGGCCAAGGACTCACCATCGATTTAAGCTGGGTTGACGGTGCCCTGGGGATTTTGGCGAATCTCTGGCACTTATCGCAGCGTCGTGAATAATCAGCTGCATCTTTGTTGATCGTAGGCCAGAAGTATCCGTACCGCAATATTTTCTTTGCTAAAGTTTGACCTCCTGTATGATCTCCACACTCACCTTCGTGTACTTCTCTTAGTACACGCTTGATGTCGTCGTGTGCTATACATCGTAACAGGGGCATAGAAAATCCTTGTCTATAGAGAGTATCGTCTTGTATGACATATCTGGTAGCTTTGCGGACTACAGCTCTTTTCTCACTCTTCTTCGATGGGAGTGTCCCATTCTTAAGGAAATTCTTAATTGGAGTCATCCATGACTCTTTCTCTGGTTCCGCTTCAAAAGCGAATTCAATTTCCATTGACTCAAAGCTTGGCGACTCCAACGTTTCAATTGGAATTACTTCAGTCTCTTCTGGATTGTCGGAACTAGCCAGCTTTGCCAGTCTATCTGCTTTCTGGTTTTCAACTCTGGGAATATGTGTTATGTTGTACCGCTCTAAGCTATTCAATAGCTCTTTCACTTTCTTGAGGTAGGCGATAAGTCGAGGTCCTCGAGCCACAAATTCCTCTCGCACTTAGCAAACAACAATTTTAGAGTCACAGAATATGTCTAACATTTTTACTCCAAGGTCTTTAGCAAGTTTCAGCCCGACAATCAGGGCTTCATATTCAGAGTCATTGTTAGTTGCCGAAAATTCTAATCGCAGGGCGTAATATAACGACCATCCCTCGGGAGTGACTAAGACAATTCCAGCTCCGGACCTTCGGTCATTCTTAGCTCCATCTGTATATAATTTCCACGGATTCATCTCTAGCTCATCCTCAGATTTAACCACTCGGTCATTGATTATTTCCTCCTCTGGAATGATGAACTCCGCAATAAAGTCTGCTAGAGCTTGCCCCCTGATTGACTTTCGTGGTTGAAAATTCAAATCAAACTGGCTTAGTTCTATGTTCCATTTGATCAACCTTCCCGATGCTTCGGGTCTCTGCAATACCCGCCTTAAGGGTTGGTCGGTGTATGTGGTTATTGGATGGGCTTGGAAATAGTGACGAAGTTTTCGGGATGCGATCAGGAGGCTGTAAGCGAGCTACTCAATTTTTGGGTAATTGCGCTCTGCCGCTGCTAATTTCTTACTTACATAATACACCGGCCTTTGTACTTTGTCTTCTTCTCGAACCAGAGCCGTGCTGACAGCATGAGCCGAGACTGCCAAATAAACAAATAATTCTTCATGATCTACGGGCTTTGATAAAATCAGCGGTTTCTCTAGCAGTTCTAACAGATTTTGAAAGGCCTCAACACAATCTGGAGTCCACCGGAAGTTCTTCTTTCCCCTTTTTATCAAATCAAAAAACGGAACACATTTATCTGTGGCTTTGGAGATGAATCTACTCAGCGCCGCTACTTTCCCTGCAAGACTTTGGACGTCTTTAATTCTCCTAGGTTCTTCGATGTTTCTAATCGCTGCTATCTGGCTAGGATTGATTTCAATTCCTCGGGAACTCACAATGAAGCCAAGGAACTTTCCCGATGCCACTCCAAATGAGCATTTCAGAGGATTCAATTTCATCCGGTACTTTCGTAGGATACCAAACATTTCCGCTAAGTCTTGCGTATGACTGGAAGACTGCTTTGATTTGACAAGCATATCATCCACATAAACTTCCATAGTTTTTCCTATTTGATCATAAAACATTCTATTTACCAAGCGCTGATAAGTAGCTCCAGCGTTTTTTAACTCGAATGGCATTACAACATAACAATATAACCCCAAATTCGTAATGAAGCTCGTATGTTCTTGGTCTGGTACGTGCATAGGAATTTGGTTGTATCCAGAATATGCGTCCATGAAAGAAAGAAGTTCATGACCTGCTGTCGAGTCTACAAGCTGGTCAATCCTGGGAAGTGGGAAACTATCTTTCGGGCAAGCTTTATTTAAATCTGAAAAGTCAATGCAAGTCCGCCACTTTCCGTTTGGCTTCTTTACTAAGACGGGATTCGATATCCAGTCGGGATAAGTCGAATCTCGAATAAATCCATTCTGCTTCAACTTCTCTACTTCCTCTTTGAGAGCAGCCGACCTCTCTGGGCCCAGCATGCGTCTCTTTTGCTTCACAGGCGGATGCTTCAGATTTACATTCAATTTGTGACTTATAATGGATGGTGATATCCCACACATGTCAGCATGGGTCCAGGCGAACACGTCTAAGTTTGCCTTCAGGAAGTCCGTTAGTTCTTCAGCCCGACGTGGATCCAATTGAGAACCAATCTTCAAAACTTTTGTCGGATCAGCTTTATCAATGGGAATTTCCACTGTCGCTTCATTAGGAGTTGCATTCCTAGCCTCTGGTTCCTCGTCTTTTCTGGGATCCAGGTCTTCAGGCGTTCCTTTGGGCAACTCCCTCGGGGTCAATCTCTCTAATTGCTATGCCGAGTCTCCCTTTGAGGGAGACGAGGCGTCCTTACTCTCAACGCTAAGTCCTTTCATCAACATCTTTAACTCGGCCACATAGCAGGCCCGTCCGGAAACCCGATCCCCTCTCATTACTCCAGTTCCGGCTTCGGTTGGGAACTTAAGTAACAAGCACCAAGGGGCGATACAAAATCTAAATTCAGCGAGGGCAGGTCTCCCCAAAAATGCGTTATATGGCGAATCTACGTCCAATACTACAAACTGAAGCATTCGCACTCTTCTACGTTCTCCTTGCCCCAGGGTCACGGGCAACTCTATGTATCCCATGGGAGCTGTCGTCGCTCCGTTGAAGCCTCTAATCCATCCTTCACAAGGTTTCAGATCTTCGGACTCAAGCTTCATCTGATCAAATGACTTCTTGAACAAAATATTAACGGAACTTCCATTGTCTACTAATACCTTATGGACCAAGGCCGGCCCAATGGGGGTAGTAATAACCAACGGATCATTGGTGGGTGATTGTATCCCAGTACTGTCTCGGCTGCGAAATACCACGTCGTCGAACATGGTCTTCTGTTGTTTTATGGGGGTGACATCTTCCAAATCATCACCTTCATTCACGTCTAGATGCTTGGCAGCATTCACATATTGATCCATTGATCTGAAACTTCGGATTGCCGGGTGAGGTCCGCCTACTATGGAGTTGATAACAATTCCTTTACCTTTCTGCTACGCTGTAGGCTTGGGAGCAGGTAGAATCTGTTTTGGAGCCTGCTCACCTTGCCCCCTGTCTCTCGGGGCAACCTTGTACTCATCCAACTTCCCTTCACGCAATAGTTTCTCAATCACATCCCTCAAATGCCGACATTCATTAGTTGAATGCCCGTGAGTTCCATGGAACAAACAAAACTTCCCTGTCGCCATTTCTTTCTTGGTCGAATCACGAGGTGGCGGTCTTTTGTATTGCAACACATTATACGTATCTAGGTAAATATTTTCCAGGGTGTCGTTCAATGGTGTATAATTCTCGTAGTTCTGGAATCGGGGTCTTTTGTTAGGGTCACTTCCCCTATTTCTGTTTCTTCTGTTACCGCTCGAATTACGGTTATTGTTATTGTTTCCCCCACTTCCAGTATTGCTATTTCCACCCTTGTTTCCTACATTTACTTCAACCTTGCCAGAATTCTCCCCCGACTGCTTCACGGCGATATTACTCTGCACATTCTCCTTTGAAGCCGTTTCAGACTTTCTCTTTCGGTTTGCCCTGGCCTCCTCTCGCCTTAAATAAATATCGGCTTTTTCGTAGAATATCTCCCTTGTGGAGGGTGTCTTCCCAGAAAGGTAGTCTCCAAACTCAGATTCAGGATCGACTCCTTCCTTCAATGCCATCAGAATGGTGGGCTCATGCGGGTCACTGACCTCAGTTACAGCTTGGTTAAAACGATCAAGATATGCCCTTAAAGATTCTCCTGGTGCCTGTTTGATTCTCGATAATTCAATAACACTCTTGGACTTTCGGGCATGCAGTCGGAACTGGTTCATGAAACGCTCGCTTAGTTCCTTGTAATTAGAAATCGAACGAGGAGGAAGTCGGGTAAACCAGAACAATGCCACATCTTCTAGGTAGATTGGGAATGCTTTGCACTTCACTTCATCAGGGGCAGCAGCAGCATTCATAAGCCACGAATACCGCATCAAATGCTGTCCCGGATCAGTCCTTCCGTTGTACTTGTCCATCTGTGGCAAGTTAAAGCGTCGGGGAAATTGGAAGTCGAGGATATCGTCGGTGAACGGAGTATGGCTTCGCTCAATGCCATAATCTTCATTTGTATAATTCCGGCTCTCTGACATGATCTGGCGAACCATTGCCTGTACATCAGCATTAGTTAAGGGCCGCTCAGGTTCCCTGGCCCTAGCATCCGAGTTCCTTCTGGGCTCTTGTTCAGGAGATGCCCTTCTTCTTCGAGCTGCCTCTGCTCGATTCCGTTCCCTGCGTTCCCGGTCGATCTCGGGAAGAGGGGACTGGAGTCTTTGCCCCCGAGTGGGGTCATTGTTTCCTAATGCTCGTGCGATATCCTCACGAGATCCCAAAGATCCAAATGTCAGCTGCTCCACGTTCTGAGGTCGTTCGAGTGGCCTTCGTTCACGGGGCCTCTCTTCCTCGGAAGATGAAGATTGATCTACTGGTGTGTGACGAAACGGTGATGGAGTTCTCTATCGACGGAGTTCACTAATCTCCCGACTCATGAGCCTCATATTTTCCTGCATCATGAGATTAGTGCGCTCGTGAACTTTCATGGCCTCCCTCGTGCTCTCAAGCATGTCAAGCAAGCGCGAGAAATCTCCTTGGGTGATGGGCGCAGATGGATTGACCTGATCACCAACCCTGGTGGCTGGAATTGGAGCATTCGTAGGGACTCGAGTAGAGGTTCCAGCTTCACCAAGCATCGGGTCGGATCAGAGGTAGGAAGTCGGATCGGTTCGGAGCTGGGGAGCCTGGTCGGATCGGTGCGTGGCAAGAAACTCGGGTCGGTTCAGATTGGGGGAATCCACTGCTTCAGAATCTCCTACCCGGATTGGATCGGAGCTCTCCCCCTGCTGGCGGCTCGGATTTCCTGCATTGGTTCTTCCTGCTGCTGAACTCTGCCCCCGAGACCTTGTTACAACAGCATTTTGCTGATCTTCGCCAGCTCCATTTCCTCGAAAAGGTTGAACTTCCTTGCCTTTTCCTTTGGCCATGAGTTTTTGACAATCACTTCAACGAATATAAAAAAGCGGAGAAACTTAAGGATTCACTTCTTTGAACTCAACGGTCCAAAAAGTAGAAAGAGATCCCGGAAAATAAAGAATTTAGATAAGGATTCTCAGTGAAAGCACCAAAATGTTAGACCCAAAAGTGGTTCTAACACCCAAATTGATTAAAAGCAATATGAAATGAGACAAAAATAAAAATGAGCGCGCAGGATTTATAGTGGTTCGGCGAAGAAATGCCTACGTCCACTTATCTTTCACTATATTCAATAATTCAGTTGCAAATACAATGTAAGATTCACTCAATTCCACTCACAACTCACTTATGTTCACTCAATTGACTAAAACAAAGAATGAAAGATGATTTGGATTCTCCGGGAGTAATGGAGTTCGGATGATGGAGGTAGTTGAATTCTCAAAGTGCTGAAAAAAAGAAGATCCTTCTCTTTGTCTCCAGACGGGGTATTTATAGGTGTGAATTTGCTTGAAACTTGATCCGGGTCGGGGCCACGTGTCGTCCATCCCACTATCTTCGGGTTCGGATGAACTATCATGTTGACAACGCATCAAAGGAAAGGACGTTATGGGTAGGAACTGGTCATAGCCGGTTCGGATATCCAGGCGCTTTTGCAGGAGAATAACATGGATCATGGGTTCGGGTCGGAGATGCGCAGATAAGGGGTTCGGATCGGGATACCCGATCCGAACCGGATTGGCTTGGATGCAATGCTCTCTTCTTCTCTAATCTGCTCCGCTCCGATCCATTTTCGTGGCAAACAGGTGGCTTTCCGATCCGATTTAATTGCCCTCGGATCCGATTAGATATGCCTTACCAATTTACTCAGTAGGAGTTCACCAATCCGAACAGAGGACTCTATCCGACCCGAACCGATATGCTGCTCTGACCCGACCAGAACAACTGCAGCTATCCAATCTAGATTGTAGTGTTTTCTCCAATCCGAACCGAAGTCTTCTAATTAAAAATGCCCTTCAATGTCTGGTTTCTTGACTTTGTGTTGCCTAGTTCACAAAGTAGGCTAACAAAACCTAATCAAGTTAACATGTTTATTCAATCCCTATGGATTCAACCAGGTTAAGTATTCATTACCATTTATTCATTTATGGTTATAATGCGCTAGACCTCTCACATTAAGCCTACAACTTATGGATGTTGGATATGCCGGCTGGTTCTAGGCAGACTTCTTCCACAAGTCGGGCTTAACCTCGTGTCTTAACACGTTTTGTGTTTATGCGGTTAGACCTCTCACATTAGATTCATCAATTATAGTCGCTGGATATGTCTGGCGATTCCGGGCAGACTTCCACTACAAGCGTAATCTAACCTCGTATCCAAGTACGGTTACAATTTCTAATTAATGTAATTATAGGCATTTTCATTATTAACCAATTATTCCTATGTCATTATAGGTTTTTATACTCCTTTCCCAATTCATGTTCATAATGAACTATATGCCCCAAATTAAGGTCTTTAATCAAAATTTTGGTTTATGAACCAAATCCACAATTATATATTTCATTCAAGTAATGCCCAAATTTCCGAATATAAGTTATGCTCCAATTTTAACGTTTTCCCCTCGTTTCCAGTTTAACGCATTCACATATTTTAGCGTATGCCTAGGCTCGAAGGTAGCCTGACTATCAAATAAAAAGGGAAAAGAAGGAGGGAAGAGAACAGAAGTAATCACAACAACAGGATTGACATATGACAGTAAAATAGGCAAAGAAAATGGTAAAATAGGCAAAGCAACTAATAAACGTACAGTGACAAAGTTGGGCATAATGATAAGATAGGCATAAAGGAACATATCTAATGAATATGTGATAATAGTACTGTTTAGGCATAGTGTCATAGTCGTAAACAGGCATGATGAGATTTAATTAGTGAATTAGATATACAAATAATGGCAGGTCTGACATGATAAATAGGCATAGGCTTAGATCTAGTTCATAGTCATGTCAGAATAACTTAGATACATAGGTTATAGTAGTCTGATAAAATTCAAATAGTCACAAGCTTAGATCTAAGTTATAGTCATATCAAGATTAACTTTTAAGTATTTAGATCTAAAATTAATGTAGACTCACTCTGATTGGAACTAGAAAATAGAAGAAAGATTGTAGATATTGAATCATAGATCTCTAAACTTGAATGACTTGATTGTTGAAAAGGCTTGATTTAATCTGGGCAGAGGCAACATCTAGTCCTCCATTGTTTTTGAGTGAAGAAAACAATGGGTATAGGGTCCTACTTATAGCTTAGAATCAACTAATTTGGTTAAGAAAGGAGTCTACGTTCAGAAAATGGAATTTTGCCTCAGATCTGCAGGGGGGTCGACCCCCCTTGGTATGTCGACCCTGGGGTCGACCCCCCTTGATAGGGTTGACACCCATGGGCGGGAAATTTCCTGATCCCCTTCTCCTTCTCAAATTCGAACTGCTTTGAATTTCTGAACTTATTTTATTCATATATATTCTTCTTATGCGTATACAAACTTTAAACCTTAATAACTTCTTCATACGTTGTCTGTTTTACGCAAACCAAGTGTCTATTTTGACCAGAATTCTGAGACGAACGCAATGGCATTATCCATTTCACTTAATTCTTAATATTTAATTAAGTATTCTTTAATTCATCATCTTTAGTGTTGTTAAAATTACGGGGTGTTACATTCTCCCCTACTTTAAGGATTTCGTCCCCGAAATCTCTAAGTTTAGAAGAATATGTATCCTAACATCCATCATCCATATACTCATCCACCAATCACAGGCATCCATTGCCCTTAAAAGATTTATAATGCTTATATGAAAATATGCAAATGTGGGCGTATACGTCCCTACACTAATGCGAAAATTGGGCGGTCTACTGATTCAGTCGACCTTCTTAATGCAATGTATGTTAGTGCCATGAATCCAACATATATGCAAATAATCCTATTATAACATGTAAGTTCTATATGTGTGCATAATCATTCATCCAAATGCAACATCCATATGATGATACACCCACTTTCATCCATTAAAAGAAAAAATGCACACACGTCCATATGCAGTATGAGAGTGATTGAGCCGATCTAGTGCCTAATGTATGTGTATATGCATCCATGAGCAACCACTAGCAAACACTTGCATCCACTTGCATCCATCAAACATAACGCATGTCTCAAACACATGTTTACATCCATGAGATCTCTACCCAAAGGTCAAAGATTCGATCGATAGGATACACACGAATGACAGAAGCAAGTACGAATAAAAGCTTTGGAAAAGAATTTAAGAACATAGTCCCGAAAAGGAAAGGGTATGAAGTGTGATTCTTGTCTTCAGTCTCCCAAGTTGCATCCTCGTTGTCTTCTCCCCCATTGCATTTTATTAACTTAATCTCCCTGTTGCGCAGTTTTCTTAACCTCTGATCCAAGTATACGGGTAGGAACACGTCTAATTGTCACCTCCCGTTCTACCTCTACTTCCTCAAGCATGCTCGGCTCAACTACCTCTGTTGTATTGTGCAAACACTTCAGTAAATAAGAAATGAGGAAAAACATCATGAATATCCACACATAAGCAAAGTGAACCATCCTCCTTAGTTGCAAATACCACCGGAGCACCCCATTCAGATATGCTTCGCCTAACCAACATCCTTTCAAATAGCTCCCCTACTTGCTTGCTAAGCTCCCTCCTTTCCCTAGGAGTCATGTGGCGCACAGGTAATGCAACTGGCTTCGCATTATCTACCAAGTACATCCAGAAATCAATCTCGCGCCTTGGAGGTAAGTCCTAACCTCCTTGAAAACATCTAGATACTCACAAACTACAGGTACATATCGCAAATCATCATCAGAAGCATCAAGTGATCCTAGGAAACTAAGCATGCTAGATCCTCTTGGGTCACTTGAAATCTCGATAGTCCTTCCACGGCAAGTAAGAAATCTAACGACCCTCCTCTAACAATCTAGAATGGCACCGTACATGGCTAGCCAATCCATCCCTAGAATAGGACAGTATCCTATAAAACCAATTACATATGTGTCGTATTCAAATTCGATGCCTAACACAGATATTCTCAAACCCCGACAAATCATAGTTAGATGAGTCGTACCCCCAATAGGGTTTGAGACAACAACGGGATCAGAAATAATACTAGTACTAAGGTACAGAGACTCAACCACAGAATCAGATATAAAAGAATGTGAAGCGCCCGAATCAAGAAAAAGAGTTCCAACAGGATGATTGGAATGAGAAATCAATCCTTCTACAGAAACTTTACTACCTCTATCTGGTGCACCGGCCACAAGAGCATGCACCTGCCCTCCAGAAGGTCCTGCCCTTTGGCTTTGTTCTTGCTTCTTCGAGCACTCCCTAGTATAATGTCCGACTTCACCACAGTTGAAGCAAGCATTCTTCCTTTTTCTTCAGTCTTTGACTAAATGACCCGCATTCCCGCAACCATGACATTTCTTTTTGCCTTGAGCTTTGTTGTTCCTTCCGTGCTCTTGTTGTTGTTCTTTCTTGGGCCACGCTTTCTTGTTTTGTGTTTCCTCAACCTTAGCCTCTTTCTTTTCACCTTTATCTTCCTCGTGCATTAACGCCATATCAACGAGCTTCTCAAAAGTTACTCCCATTGGAATATGAAACATAGCTAACACATAAAGGGGTTCATTCAATCCTCTAGCAAACCGTAAAGCTTTCTTATGCGAACTATCCTCTAGCTCCAACCCAAACCTCACCAGTTGATTGAATTTGTTAACATACTCTTTGACAATCATGCCTCCTTGCTTGAGTGCCAGAAACCTTTCCATTTGCATACTTTTCATAGCTTGAAAAAGAAACTTCATTTCAAAAATCTTTACCGAAAATCATCTCAAGTCTCCACCGGACGCCTTGCTTGCATCACTTCCCACCAGAATGAAGCCTCATCTTTCAGCAGCCAAGCGACTAACTGAATCTTCCTACGATCGTCAACTTCAAAAATTCCAAACAAGTCCTCCGTCTCTTTAAGACAATTCCTTGCCTCTACGAAAGTTTCGATTCCTCGGAATGGCCTTCTACCCATAGCACAAAAATCTTTGCAGATCTTTATTTCAATCTGGTAACCTTCAGCTCTAATACCAAATGTGACACCCCCACGTCCGTTAATGTCACTCATTAAGAAAATGCATTAAGTTTTGTGAAGCGTTATAGGTAAACAAGAACAGAAACATTACAAGACAGATATAAAATAACAGCGGAATTTAAAATTTTATTAAGCAGAAAACATCGTAGTTCAAAACATGGCTACATCATTTGTCTGAAATGCATAAAACCCAATATATCATTAAAATTTCTGTTTTGTATTTAAAACATCAGAGTACAATAATAAAAGAAGCATAATCCCCAAAACATAGCCATAGTGGAGAGATATGAAATAAAGCAGTACATCTAAGCAGCTCCAAGCAGGATGAAAGCAGAATCCTAATCAAGCTTGAGTATTCCCACTGAGAGAACCTAGGGGGAGGGGGAACGGAAGAGAAAGAAGATGAAACAAAATGGGTCAGACATAAAGTCTAGTGAGTTCAGTTACTTTTAGCATATAAATAAGTAAAGTATCACGACAGACATATAAAAAGGATAAGAGAGATAACATCATAAAAATGCGGGTATGACAAGGTAAACAGGATAAACATGATAGAATGTATTTCACTTCTCTAGTACTTTCTCTTTCTCTGCACCAATACTAGTATAACCAAAATTAGATGATCCCAACAACTATAAGATGTAAACTTAGGTGTACTTCTAGTGAGAGGTTTAACCCCATACAATCAACAGGCAGCCCAACATATCGGAGTTACCTCTAAGGATAATAACGGGCTCCTAAACATACCAGAGTCTAGATGTACCCTAATTGCTACCCCAATCGATCGGCTCCCTACTTCGTAGAAACATTGTGCTGGCCCCACAGTAGGATGTATCACTTCCTAAAGTGGAAACCCTTCTTTTTCAGGATGTGCACAACCATATCTATTGATGTCACGACGTCTAAACTTCCTCTACCGGACCCGTGCATGCACATGACCCCGTCGGAACGCGCCGCCCATGTCACCCCTTTGTTTGGATCTCTTATAATCAGCCCAGTAAGCGTACCCCGACTCTGACCTAGTTTGGAGTACTCATTTGATACCTATATATGGGTTACTGACTGAAACAAGTCCCACACACAAGATGATACAAGCTTCCTCCTACGTTTGCATCCCCACTAGGTTTTCCATACATTATGCCATACCAGAGTAAAAGATTTCTTAACCCCACAGGTTAAGTTTATGGGCCTATATATATATATATATATATATATATATATATTACCCACCACCCCAAGATATACATAACCCTCCCACTGTTTCAAACAAGTTTACTTAACCCCTAATCAAGTTAATATGTTCATTTAATCCGTATGGATTCAACCAGGTTAAGTATTCATTACCATTTATTCATTTATGGTTATAATGCGCTAGACCTCTCACATTAAGCCTACACCTTGTGGATGCTGGATATGCTGGTTGGTTCCGGGCAGACTTCTTCCACAAGTCGAGCTTAACCTCGTGTCTTAACACGTTTCGTGTTTTGCACTTAGACCTCTCACATTAGATTCACCAATTGTGGTCGCTGGATATGCCGGCTGGTTCCGGGCAGACTTCCACAACAAGTGTAATTTAACCTCGTGTCTAAGCGCGGTTATAGTTTCTAATTACTATAATTCTAGGCATTTCCATTATTAACCAATTATTCCTATGTCATTATAGGTTTTCATGCTAGTTTCACAAGTCATGTTCATAATGAACCATATGCCCCAAATTAAGGTCTTTAATCAAAATTTTGGTTTATGACCCAAATCCACCTTCATATATTTCATTCAAGTTATGCCCAAATTTCCCAATACAAGTTATGCCCCAATTTTAACGTTTCCCCCTCGTTCTTAATTTAACGCATTCGCATATTTCAACGGTATGCCTAGGCTCGAAGGTAGCCTGGCTATAAAATAAAAAAGGAAAAGAAGGAGGGAAGAGAACAGAAGTAATCGCAATAACAGGATTGACATATGACGATAAAATAGGCATAGCAACTAATAAACATACAGTGACAAAGTTGGGCATATTGATAAGATAGGCATAACGGAACAGATCTGATGAATATGTGATAATAGAACTGTTTAGGCATAGTGTAATGGTAATAAACAGGCATGATAAGATCTAATTAGTGAATTAGATATAAAAATAATGGCTGATCTGACATGATAAATAGGCATAGGCTTAGATCTAGTTCATAGTCATGTCAGAAGAGCTTATATACATATGTTATAGCATATCTGATAGGATTCAAATAGTCACAAGTTTAGATCCAAGTTATAGTCATGTCAAGATTAACTTTTAAGTATTTAGGTCTAAAATTAACGTAGACTCACTGTGATTGGATCTAGAAAATAGAAGAAAGATTGCAGATATTGAATCACAGATCTCTAAACTTGAATGACTTGATTGCTGAAAAGGCTTGATTTAATCTGGGTAGAGGCAGCATCTAGTACTCCATTGTATTTTAGTGAAGAAAACAATGGGTATAGGGTCTTATTTATAGCCTAGAATCAACGAATCTGGTCAAGAAAGGAGTCTATGTTCAGAAAATGGAATTCTACCTCGGATCTCCAGGGGGTCGACCCCTCTTGGTGTGTTGACCCAAGGGTCGACACCCTCCTTATGGGGTCGACGCATGGGTCGACTCCCCCCTGATGGGTCGACACCCATGGGCGGGAAATTTCCCGCTCCCCTTTTCTGCTCGAATTTGAACTATTTTGAATTTCTGAACATATTTTATTCATATATATTCTTCTTATGTGTATACAAACTTTAAATCTTAATAACTTCTTTATACGGTGTCCGTTTTACGCAAACCAAGTGTCTATTTTAACCAGAATTCCAAGACGAACGCAATGTCGGTGTCCATTTCACTTAATGCTGAATATTTAATTAGGTATTCTTTAATTTATGATCTTCAGTGTTGTTAAAATTGCGGGGTGTTACAGTGATCATCTTGATCGTCGGGAACAGCCATGAATCCTATTTTCGGCAAAACTAGTATATCTCATTCTCCTCTTCGTTAAAAATTATGATATTGGTTTCTAAAATCATATTCTTTAACTGTAAACATGTTTATACAGATGATATTTAGAATGGAGATGGTCGAAAATTCCGTTTCTCTCACATTCCTTTGTTGTATATATATTACTGAATATATATGTCTAGTTATTCAAAGTGGCTCATTTTAATATTATCAAGTAAACTAAATGAACATTTCCTTGTAGAAAACAAAGTAAAATTTACACTAGAACAGAGATATTGTATTTGAAATTAAACAGAGAAAATGTTTTAACATAGTATACACAATATGCATTACAGGTGTGTCTCAGGTGTGATCAAACAATATGGGTCGAACAGTAAGGTTTAGTGATATAATCCTACAAGTATAGCACATGTAAGAGTAAATGAACTTGCATGGATTTTACAGAAATGAGTTGTGAATGTTTACTCACTTTCTCCTGTGCTAACAATTGTTTCTCTGGACTGTTTTTTTTTTCAGTTGCTTTGATCGAATGCTATAGTGAAATAATGGTGAATCAGTGCTTCTATTTATAGGAGAGTTATAATATTAAACTAATACATGTATTAATTGTTTGTATGGGAAAGGAACTCTACTCTACATGAATGTTTCAGTTTGATTGAAAGGAAGAATGTCCAGGTTCCTATTTAGTAGTTGTATCTAGTTTTATTTCAGAAATGGCTTGCACAAGGTACATATTTTTGTATTTGTTATAATAGATCAAATTTAATTGTCCATTCTTAGCTGAAGCATAAAAGAGCATTAATTGAATATGGTACCTTATGGTTATAAACGCAAATTCTTACTTACACAGTGATGGGACCAAATTGAATTGTGCCTTCTAGCTACAGCTAGACGTTATTCTTTCTATCATTCGGCAGATGTAAATGCTCTTGAACCAAACGACTACCCTATCTTGAGTGAAGGCAAATCAAAATCGTAAATAAATCTTGTTAAGCACTTAAGTGATATGTCTCTACACCCTTAAGCATGAAGTGAAAAAATAAAATCCTTAAATATTTTGATTTTTTAGATAAGTTAGAATTTATTAGAGATGTGAAACTAAGATATGAATATACTTGAATTTTTATTTGATAACATATACATGAAAGATGTTTTCATAACAACTTCATACATATATAAATACATATGCATGTAGTTTAAAAGATTAATTGATTTATTCTCAAGTATTAAATCAAATTCTACTAATTTAATTAGTTATTTATGTGATCATTGATTTTCGGTTTAGCAAATGGTAGTTAAAAACCCTAAACGTTACAATATACTTAAAATATTTTAGACTAAATTATTGCTTTTCTCACTAGTCACTGGCATATGTTATGTAGTTCAGTTACAAATATTCCCCAATAGATTCCTTGCATTTCCCTTTATACAAGGGAAAGCTAGACAGCCTAGACTATCTATCTGAATAAATCCACTGCATTCATCCTTACTTATTACACAATTTATATTTTTTTTATTTTTTTTCTTATGAAATTATCTAGGATCTTGAGAAGAATACTGTTGAATACCAAATTTTTCAGAAACTAATAGGGTTTCAAATTCATGCTTGTTGGTGCTGGCCATCCAGAGCTATTATTGGCAAAGAGTATCGATCCAAGGTGCATGTTTGGTACTTTTTCTCAACTTACTTTAGTAATATCTTCTTTTGCTTGTTTGTTGTATCTTCGTATGGATAAAATGTTGATTTTTCCTCATGTTATTTAATATGCTCATATGGTATTATTTATGTATGGTTTGTTACAACCTACACCCCAACGAGTTTGGATTTTTCATGCTAAGCGAAAAATCAAGCCTACTGAAGAACAAGTAGTTTGTTTGGTATCCTGCAAGTAAATAAAGATACACACACACACACTAGACCTCAAATAAATAACTCACAGCAGGATAATCTAAGCACTTGTCAAAATACTGACACTTTCAACTTGATTTGAAAGTGTTAATATTTTGTTATGTGCTTACTTATGATTAAAATAGATTATTCCACTATTTGTTATTTACTTGAGCTCTGGTAGTATCACACAAACTACTCGTCTTTCAATTGAACTTGGTTCTTTTGCTTTTCATGAAAAACCCAAATTTATTGGGATGCGGGTCGTTACAAGTTGTCTCTTCCTGGTTAAAATATTTTAGAAATGCCTTTTAACCAAAAACAGACATACCAAAAAGAGAAAAATTTGTCTTTCTTCGGTGGCACACAAAAGACAAACTAGAGGATAGCAGAAAGACACCCAAACTAGCCACATAACAAGCAAAAACCCCTAGAAACCTAACATATAGGGAAAAACAAAAAACAAACTGCAAAAGGGACCCCACCATACACCATATAATAAGATTAAAATCGTCCAGCAAAACAACAAATGACTGAGCACCCCAAAAGATCACGACCCCAAAATGCAATATAGTTGGGCCAATGATGATGACCAACCAACCAACCAAAAAGCTCTTATATTCTTCATAGCAATCGTACATACAGTAGCTGCTAAAAATGATTCAAGCTAGAAACGTAGCTCCGACCAAAGAAAGCCCCTGCTGCCAAGTCCAACGCAGTTTCAACCAGAGAATGCTCTAGCTCCGAATCACCATTTATGAAGACCAGCTCTTTGCCTTCGTCTCTAATTCCAGCCCCTAAAAAACACTCCACCACCGAGGCACAACACATTCACTTAACCCACCTCGCTTAGGGATTAAATCCTTTAGTAATACAGAAATCATTAACCAAAAAATCGAAGCTTGATTGAGGTTACTTGTAAAGGGTCTTCCTCTAAAAGAGAAATGCACATTGTTCGACACATAAGGAAATATCGAACCTGACACCATGAGTTAATCATCATAAACCACCTTGTTTCGAGAGAACCAAATATACAAGGAATAAGCCTGAAGAGAATTGAGGAAATATCCTTGCTAAGTCCCCATGCCCACCAGGACCGAAGGAAGCCAATCAGAGAAGAAGGATACCCTAGGGAACTAATCTTGGCTCCGAAGTGAGATCAAACCACGACAGCGCACTCGTTATCTCGAAATAAGTGCCCGATCGATTTCAAAGTGCCAAGTCGACAACACCTGCAGGCTGCAGCGAGACACAAGAGAAATATCTATCCTCATAAGGTTCGCATCAAAGGGACCCCCTAATGGAGAACATTCCACATGAGAATGGAGACCTTGGGCGCTGGTCCCAAATGATAGAGAAATCAAAGTTTCTAGCTGCTAGAGCTCTAGCAGAATTCCGAACCACCCTACGGGAAAACAGTCTATTATACTAGGTAAATCCACGACCATGCGAATATGAAAACGGCTTGACCGATTGCATCCTTTTTCATGTCTCACTAGCGAATGATAGGGTCCCAAATAAGTCGGCAGGAAAAAGACGCCTATACTAAGCATGAAGGAACGACACAAAAAGCGAGTAGTTAGCGTAGAATTGAGTCCAAAACTCAGAAGCAAACATCTTGCACACATCCCGAAGGTTATGCAGACCGAGACCCCCTTCATGCTTGGGGCGACAAATGGTATCCCAAAAAACCCAATAACGTCCCCAAGAATCGTCTCTGCTACCTCAAAAAAGGACGAGGCGAAGAATGGTAGGCACGAAAGAAAGACGAAGTGGGGGCCACAAAAACAAAGACATGGAACCCTAGAAAATAAAGCACCGAGTTTATGAGAACTAACCTTCCATCTAGGGATAAGAGAGTCGAATTCCATCTCAAGGTCTGTAACAACCAGAATTCCGACAGACCGATTTTTTTTCAAAAATTCCAATCTAACGAAACTCGAATTGACTTGTCTGGTATCCTGCAGAAAAGACAGAGATATAAAATATATCAGAGCTCAGAAAACATCTCATAGCAGAATGAAATAAAAAAGGATATAATCAAATATAGCCTTACCGAAGTAATAATACGACCTAACCAGTGTCCAAAGCCATCATGTCTCTGCCATAAACCTAACATGCGAGTGCGTTATGAGGAGGGGGTCAGAACACAAGTTCTAGTGACTGGACTAAATTACACATTATGAAATAACCCTACATATACCGTTCAGTTATGTTTTCTTGTTTATTAGGTTAATTTGGGTTAATAGCACTCAAGGTTTTACACAAAGTTGTACCCATGTACCTCCCACTAGATTAACCTAATATAGTATATATGTAGCTGCCCCCAATATATCTAGGTACTTTCCATAGTACCCTTCTCGCATGCTTTCTGCCGTCATGTTACAGAAGTATATGAAAATCTCATCCTACGCCTGAGCGACGTACAGACCTCCATATAACTATGCCACGTTCTGCACAGAACTACCATCACTATGCAATGTAAGCGTACGGACTGCCATATCCAATCTCCTGGGTCGAATCAATCCTGAACATGGAATAATGCCCTAATGTCTACATACACCACCGGGTGCGGCATGCATGTATCTAGATCCTCACACGTACACGCTATCTACTATACACCGAGTCCCGTAATAGGGTGCATCTGAATGCACGGTACTCGGTCAGGAGTTTATCCATATCTGTATAGGTCTGCTAAAGAGACATAAAATACAAATGTCTAAAGTATGGTCTGCATTTCCTTAGTGGCTATTGTCCCACCTTGACCCCTCCCTCAACTAGTGAAAGATCACATTAAGAGCTAAGTGATGTACCCCTAGAAAAACAATCTACATCCAAATTGGTGTGTCGTGTAACCAAAGTCTCGATAGTGAAAGATTGATGGTCTGTAGGTTTAGCACTAGTTTTTTCGCATCACACCGACTGCCGATGACAGGTACCCGACGATTACTATCCTTTAATTGGTCCTGACTAGCCTATCTATAGGCAAATCGTTGAATCACCCCAATGCCACACCGCCACAGCCTTTTGACTGCCAAACTACCGTTGCAGTTATGGTATACTCACCGGGTGGTAACACGCAGACCCAACCTCTACGAGTACATCCTGAGCATGCACTGAAATAGGGGACTACCACGGAGTAACCTACCACGTCCCTCGCAAGCCGCATGATTCCTTCCAGTCTCACAGAGCCAGCAAGCAGAATATCAAGCAGAAGAATCAGATGGACGTGCTCCTCTCGTGCCTCTATACACCTCGATGATCTACCCCGTTGGGTTCTTTACCTTCAGACGCGTGGACCGGTCCAAGCGCATCACACCATCGTGTTATTAGACCCAATGTTTAATTGTTTAATCATGTGCTTGTTTTATCTTATCAGCTTACCAATTAACTTGATCATCCACATATTAACTTTATTCAAGTTACCGAGTTTTATCTGAGCCCCTTATATCTCGAATTAATGTCATTTATTTATGTCGTTTATTTAACATTAACCAAACTTTTACTGTTGTAACATCCATTCAAATTAATGTCATTTATTTATATTCCATTATATACATATATTCATATATGTATGTTGATGCACCAGACCTCTCACATTAAGCTGACCACTTATGGATGCTGGATTTGCCGGGCAGTTCCGGGCAGATTTCTACCACAAGTTCAACATAACCTCGTGTCTTAGTGTAGTTATTTACAATTTCCCAATTACTGTAAATTTTCCATGTAACTATGGTATATTTATTATTCAATTATTGTCATGTACGTTTCGTTTATTTTAGGAAAACCTTTCACGTACATCATTAGTTTGAATTATAGAAAGATATAATGATTTATTTCCATAATGCACACCGACTTAGATACGTACTTGCTAGCCATTTTCCTTATTTTAAGTGTTTGGATATATATATATATATACATATATATATATATATACATATATATATATATATGCATTTAATTCGATTAGTATGCAATACGGTAAAAGAATACCTATTACACACTAATCTCTTTTTCATTTCCTTTTCTTGCAACTACGCCCTCGGTAATTTGTCGTTATAGAAATATACCATTTTCCCCTAGTCCAACTAACTAAATCCACTACCAAATTTTCCCTTTTTATTTCTGAGTTAGATATTAAATTCTTATTCCATATACTATTCATACTTACTATAAATTTTCTTTGCCAAGTAGGCAAATTAATTCTCAAGAATATACTCATGATTAATTCAAGTTCCCCAATTTCGGTGTTTATAGTAATTCCCAAATCATATAGAATATCTAATGGAAATAGGTTTTATACAACAGTAACAATTTCAACATATTCTAAATAGGTTTAATAGCCAATTTCCATAATGTTCAGCATATTAAATATAATGGGGAATGCAAACGATAGATATACGTTATTTAAAAAGGTATAATTTAACCTATTCACCTAACAGATTTCCAATCCACGAATTTGATCTAAATTTGTTGTTCAGTGGCCTCTCTAACTGAATCTAATATTAAACAACCACAGATTTACAAATCTGATGCTAAAAGAAGAGAGGAAAAAGAAGAGAAACCTAAATAAATTAGATTCAAACTTTACTCACGTTGATCAGAATTCTAGACACCTAAGTTGTAGATTTATGTCTCTTTCTTCAAATCTTGAATCAGAATTTCCTAAAACTAATATTTTATTTTCCAAAAATATTTGGAGGAAGAAGAGAATGGAGAGCCTAGGCAGCATCTCAGAAAATATGAGTTTAAGGCTAGGCTCTACTAGTCTATTTATAGGTGTATGGAAAAGTTTGGTCCAACGGATTTAATCAAATAAAATCCAAATCGCAAAAACCAGGAAACCACGTCACACAAAACAGATCTGGTTTTAATGTTGATTAATGACGTTCAATTCCTTAATATACGCATCTGAATCATACTATTCCGGTTATAACTTATCTTTAAGTCTGAATTTTGAATATACGCATACAATCTTTCCACTCCTTGTCCGTTAATTAATGCAATTAATGACGCTTTGTTTTATTCCATTTTATGCACTCTTATTCCTTAATATGAAGTGTGAGTTCAGCGGTGTCAGGTCAGATGACGGAGATGTCACCCTGGCCAGTCAAGCAGTACCCGAAAAAAGAATTCTTTCGATATTTAGGATCTATGTTGCAGTTCGATGGGGAGATTGATAGGGATGTTAGTTTTAGAGTTCAAGTAAGATGGGTGAAATGGCGACTTGCATCCGACATTCTCTGTGATAGGAAGATCCCTCAGAAGCTTAAAGGAAAATTCTATAGAACAACAATCAGGCCGGCAATGTTATATGGTGCAGAATATTGGCCTACTAAAAGGAAACACGTCCAATAAGTGTAGCAGAGATGCGTATGTTGCGTTAGAGTTGTGGGCATACCAGACGAGATCAGATTAGGAATGATGATATTCGAGACAAACTTGGACTTGTACCCGTTGAAGAGAAGTTAGTCCAATGCCGCTTGAGATGGTTTGAACATCTCCAACAAAGACTGCACGATGCACCAATGCGCGTTGGAAGTATATGCCACGCCGAAGGCTCAAGGAGAGGTAGGGGCTGACCTAAAATGACATGAGAGGAGATAGTAAAAAGAGACTTAAGGAATTGGAATATAGCCGAAGAGTTGGTTTCGGATAGGAGTGCATGAAAGTTAGCAATCCATGTACCAGAACCTTAGGGTTTTTTTTTTAACTTTTTAATCTTCGGTTTTGTCTTTTTCAAACCTTTATTTTACTTTTACGAAAGATTTTTACTTTTTTTTTTGGGTTCCATGTCTAGCCAACGCCAACTTGTTTGGGATTTATGGCTTAGTTGTTGTTATTGTATTTATTTATTATGCATTAACTTCTTTCTGCTCTTATCTTGCACCTTTTTATTTCAACATTTGAATTTGTGCCTATATATATACGCGCAACTTTTGTTTCTTTTTCAAAATTCAAACGGTGTTATGCCATCATTAAATTCTTACCTATTAACAATTGATTGCAGGTTTATTTCGGCTTTCTCTTTCATATGTATATATTTCTGCTCACACATACACATATATTTACATTTGCGTGTATACATTTACTTTTGCACTTACTTTTATGTACAATTTTCCTTATATATGCGTTTATACATATTTTCCTCTTAGAATATGTATGAATTTAGCCTTCCCACTAAAATAAAAATATGGGATCGACGGGACTTGAACTTGTGCCACTCACTTGAGAGAGACATGTCTTTACCAACTGAGCTACATAAGCTTTTGTTAACAAGATAGAAATAATGATGGTCATTGTTCTTTTATTATATCTTTTTTTCATGTTTGTTGTAATATTTCATTTAAACATATCTTTTTCATCTTAAATCCGTTTCCTACAAACCATAGGTCTAAAATGATCAGAAAATCACCACGGATGCAATAACGTTAATTCTGTGACCAAATTCTGAAAGCTTTTCAAATTTTATTTTACTATTTAATTTTAAAAGGCGGGGGTGTTATATTCTTCCACCCTTGTTAAATTTCTTCCTCGAAATTTGGTAAGGGTGAAATTAAGTAATTTCTCGCATAATTCTCAACCATTATGTGTACATCTAATTTTGCAACCATTTGTTCACTTCTGCAAAGTGAAATTCAACATAATAATACATGACTGAAATAAATGCCTAAGCGATACCTTCTACATGAGTGCAAATTGCTTTTTAAAATCTTTTTGAAAGCATGATGCACGCATCCTAAATATACTGGTAATTTCTATTTGAATGCAATATTTCGGAAATCAAAATACTTTTTTCGTCCAATTTCCTACACTCTTACAGAATAAGAATTATGTTCATCCAATTTTGCATCCAAAACCCTATCAACCAACTTTGAATTTGCGAATTTCAGAAAACTAATTTTTTAAATTCAATTTCTTATGTTACAAAAGGTAGAAAACAGAAAACTTCACACCTTCCGTTTTTACTATATAAAGGTTACCTGTCTTCCTATCCAGACATAGTTCTCATAAGAAAATTTTCGTTATTATAGATTTTCTTTTTCAACTTTCTTTGGGAAAAATCCATTTTTCTCATCTGTCATGTTTGTTGCTTTACAGGATTTGTTGTTTTCATTTTAGTTATGCCATTGCTCTTTCTTAGCTTATTTAACTTAATCCACTGATCTAAGTTTAATTTTCAAATAAGTCTTCTAATCCTTCGACTAAAACAGGAAAACAAGCATTCTACACAACTACTACCAATAGCTAAGAATCCTATGACCATGTGCCCTCTGACAAAGAAAAGTCCAAACCAAAGGATCTAAACACTTACCCTTTACCATCTAATAGTCACCAGTAGGCCTTGTTGTGTACTAACAGTCTTTTCCAAGCAACAACCTAAGCTCTGTAATGCTTACGCATTCTACGGGAATTTACTATTATTTCAAAATAGTCCTTGCTATTTAGTTCATAGCCTCAAAATATTTCTCATCTTCCTTAGGTACTAATCCTTACTTCATGATTTAAAAACATGGTTTGGCTTCCTTATTTCATTTCAAAAATTAAAAGTTCCAAAACTTAATTTTTCCTCACTAAAACTTTCCTTTGCCAAACCATAAAATATGTTATCCCAAAAAATGCAATTAATTTTATTTTCAAATCACAAAAACTGGGGTAGACAAGGATAATTATTTCTTAATCAGTTTCACCAACGTTCATATTTACAATGTTAGTTGAATAACTTATATATGGGTGCACACATCTACTCTTTTTTTATTTTTTTCTTACAACTTATTTTTTCCACCCAACAAAATTTTATGATAAAACAATTATAAAATATATTGTCAAAAAAATAGAGATTTTAAAAATTTTCCTTTCATACCTTATAACTCAAAAACTAGCAAGCTATACATTCTCTATAACGTGCACACTTTTTTTTTTGAAAGAATTCATTTTAGACAAAAATTCACAAGAAATCACTATTTCCAAAATAAACTCCATTTTGTTTTAAAACTCTGTATGTACTTTTCAATTATGTTCCTCACATATTTTAAAATTATAAACTTTTAAGGACAAAACTTGAAAAACACCATAAACTATCACCTAAAAGCTTTTAAAATTTCAAGTTCTTAAAAGTCAACAATGGGGACAGACTCAAAGTGGGATTTTAACATATTTAGACCTCCCTAAATATTCCTACAAAGTCATTTCTCTCAAATATATATATTCCTAATCCATTTTACTTCTTTCCTTTTCCCAATTCCTAAGGCTCAACTGTCAAACCCACTAATCCAATGCACTAACATATGGAATACATCTTTCTTTATTACCTATTACACTGTACACTTTTTTTCCCAAACCATCTAAGGGTCTCAAATTTTAATAACCATTTATTTAGTGCACACTACTGATATCCCAATTTTATCCATAAGCATCTCTTCCTATTTAGTGGGTTCCTGTAACAGCCCGTAATTTCCAATAATAACATTCACAAATTAAAGAATAACTAATCTCAGATGCAAGAATTAAGGGAAACGGGTTGCGCCATTGTGTTCGTCTCGGAATTCTGGTTGAGATAGAGTGAGTTTGCGTGAATTGGACTTCGTATGAAGAAGTTATGGCGATCGGAAGTTTCAGAAAATTCAAAACAGATTTCAAAATTCAAAATTTCAGAGTCAGATGGGCTTGGCGGAAAATTTCCCGCCAGGGCCAGGTTAACCATAGGGTCGACCTGGGGGTCGACCTACCCTGACTAGGTCGACCATAGGGTCGACCTGGGGGTCGACCTGGAGGTCGACCTGCCCCCACGGGCAAATTTGATTAATGACCTGTTTATGACTGTATGCTGACTCATTAGGGTTTCTGATCTTCTCTGATTGGCTGGGATTAATTCTGGGTTGAACGGACGGCCTAAATTAATTCTAAACTCTATAAAAAGACATGTAGTCTCAAACCCTAAAATCAAATTAAAAATTAGATTCATGGCCTCCATGCCATCACCTAGCAACCTAGAATAGCCGCCACCAATTAGAGAGGAAGAAAGCTAATCAAAATCAATTCTAATCCAAACCGTAACAACGAATCTACTTCAAAGGAAAGCTAATTCAACTTCAGAACTCATATTTCAGAACTCAAGACCTTCTTTGAGTTGTGAGTTCGATTTCTTTAATAAAATAATTAACAATTTAGTTATGATGCAGATTATATGGTTATGTTGTAGATTATTGACCGCATGTTATCATCTATGTTGTAAAATTGTGATGTTATCATTTATGTTGTAAATTCTATGATGCTATCATCTATGTTGTAAAGTTGTGATGTTATCATCTATGTTGTAATTCTATGATTAGCTTATGTAAAATAAATCCATAATGATGTTTCATATGCTAGTTTGGTTATGTGATTGGGACTAATTCATATGATAAATCATATGTATGTATGCAAGTTAGGATGTTAATTGAGATGTGAATCATATGCATGTTAGTGAAAGTTATATATAACCTTACATGTTTCATGACATCTATTTTATATGTAAATTGGATCTAAAATTAGGCTATGACATGTGTGAGTTTTATGCTAGTATACAAAATTCCATATGCTAGTTTACATGTTTAGATGTAAGTTTACACCATCGTTTATGTTGCATAAATCACATATGCAAGTATATACATATATGTTGTTTTGGAGTATAAATCATGCCTATGCAAGTTTACCCCTTATGGTTAGATCCATGACATACATGTTTTATGCAAGTTGTGACTATTACCTAAACAAGTTCACATCTTTAGATTTAGATCTATGACATATGTAGTTTTATGCAAGTTTGTGGCTCTTGCCTATGCAAGTTTTAGATGAAGAACCTCATTAACACATGCAAGTTCACCCCTTATGTTTAGATCTAGTTTTATTTCTATGTATGTTGTGATGTTTTCTCTTTATTCCATGAGTTAGACTATTCGAGTCTAATGTATACTTTACGTTAAACGAACGAGCGTACAACGTGGGGGTAATGGGATAATATTAAAAGATTTAATATTAAGAATTGGCATAAATGCCTTAAATGGCATAAAATAAATTTATGGTGAAAATTGGTATGATTTTGCATACCATAAATAGATGGACATAATTGAGTCAATTATGGCCATAGTTAAATTTGGAATTGATTGATAATTTGAATAAGGAAATTAATTCAAATTGGGGAATAATTAATTATGTGTAATTAATCGTCTAAGACACGAGGTTAGGCTCTTTTGTGGTGTAAGACTGCCCGGACCCGCCCGACAAATCCAGCTGCTACAAATGCCAGTCTAATGTGGGAGGTCTTAGGCATAAATTAAATGCGTAACAATTGTAAAGACACGAGGTTAGGCTCGTTTGTGGTGTAAGACTGCCCGGACCCGCCCGGCAAATCCAGCTGCCACAAATGCCAGTCTAATGTGGGAGGTCTTTATAAGGTTACGACCTTAATGAATTAAGAAACACTTAACCAGATAAACATGTAGTGGGACATGAGGGGGTTAAGTGGGTGCCTTCGGTGGCATGTGGAATCTAGTGGGTGCCTTGGGTGGCATTTGAAAATACGATTAGAAACACTTAACCAAAATTTAAACTTGTAAGTGAACATGAATAAGAAGAGGGTTAAGTGGGATGTACTAGAGGGGACCAAGCTTAGGTGGATAGCTTGTGTCAAGTAATGAGGGCCCGTTTCAACCAGTAACCCATACATATCTTTGTGGGCTCGACCCAAGTCGAGGACGGGACATGCATATTGGGCTTGATTGTAAGAGGCCAAAACGGGTTAGCGGTGGCAATACAAGTCCAACGGGTTCATATGCGTGTGTGGGCCCGGGCTGGTAGGTAATACGTTGTTGCATCGTGTAGGTATAAGCCATGCATTCTTGGTGGTATCGGGTTGCCACTTTGGGGAGTGATACACCCCACTGTGGGGCCAGCACAGGTATCTACGAGTTAGGGAGCCGATCGCATGGGGGTAGTGGGTACACCTAGTGGAGATAGGGGCAGGCGACACCTATGAAGGCAACTAGGGGTGCACGAAACTACCATTATCATTATTAAGTTCTGTAGGCGGGATCAACCTTAGGGTGGCTAGTGGTGGTGCAGTATAGTAATTATCTTATAGTGGTTTAGGTGTGCCTTTAACGTTATCTTTGTTCATCTTATTTCCTTGTTTACTCTGTCATACCCAATTGTTCATAGTCATTTCCTTATTTTCCAACTTATGCCTTAGCCTAGTTATTTTGGTAATTATATTGTTCAAGTTATCGCACTCGCCAGACTTTATGTCTGACCCCCTTTGTTTCCACCTCTTTTCTTCCTCCCCCCCAGGTGCTCAGGTTGGAACTAGCACCGGTGGAGCTTGATTTTGGACAGGGTATCTCTGCTTTTAGAAGATTGCTTGGATCGATGAAGTAAAAGTTCAGCTTATCTTATTTATGGCTATTTTGTATTGGGGATATGTCTTTCAATTTACGTACTCTGATTTAGTCAAGATGGATATTATGTACTTTGACTCTGGTTTTTGATGATGTAATCAAACCTATGTGTTTACCGCTACAATGAATAAAGTTTTAAAGTTTTAAGTACTGTTTATATATGTCTTGTTGTTAAGTTTCTGTTCTATACTCACTTAAAACGCTCCATAGAAGTTAATGCATTCCCTTTGTGAGTGACATTAATGGACGTGGGGTGTTACACGTGGTATCAGAGCTGAAGGTTACCAGAACAGATATGAATTTTGAAAAACTGTTTTTCAAAAACACTTTTATAAAGAAGTACCTTCAAAAGTATGTTTTAAGGAAAGTATTTTCAAGAGAAAAGCTTATTTTAGAAAGCATAACCCCAAGAGCCGTATATCCTTCCTTTGGTTCTTTTGTATTGAATCTTTCCTTTTTCGTTTCAGCATGTCTGGAATTCCCGAGATACCCGAGGGGATACCGATACCAGGATGGTTTAGGAGGTATTTGGAGACTAGGGCCGCCACCGCAGGTCCAATAAATCCTCCTCCTCCTCGTGTCGATACTTTCGCAAAGATATGTAAGGACTTTCGGGCAATGGGTGGAAAACTTTTCACGGGACGGAGACATTTGTTAAAGCTCGAAATTGGCTAAAGGAGGTGGAAGAATTGTTTGGAATCTTTGAAGTGGAAGATGGAAGAAAGGTCCAGTTAGCTGCCTAGCTAATGAAGGATGAGGCCTCGTTTTGGTGGGAGGTCACTAACGGAGAGCGTCCAGTTGATACATGGCCAGATTTCAGGCGGAGGTTTGAAGCAAAGTTTCTCTCACGGGCTGAGGTGAATTTATACATGGAAAGGTTCTTGGCATTGAAGCAAGGGAATCTATCAGTGAAAGAATACGTCAACAAGTTCAATCAGTTGGCGAGATTTGGCTTGGACTTGGTGAATACACCAGAAAAGAAGGCCCTGAGATTTGTTAAGGGTTTGAACGAGCCGCTTCATGGGTTAGCTATGACTCACATCCCTATGGGGGCTACCTTTGAGAGACTAGTTGACATGGCGCTTATGCATGAAGAGGAGAAGGGCGCCAATGATAAAAGGCACCCGAGAAGAAAGGGGATCAAAAGAAGCCGCAACAGCAACAACAGAACAAGAAAGGTGGTAAAGGCAACAATGGTAAGGGAAAGAAAAGATGCTTTAAATGTGGGACACCAGGCCATCTAAGCAAAGATTGTAGGAAGAAAAAGAAGACTGGCTGTTTCCACTGTGGCGAAGCGGGACATCTGATTAAGGATATCCCAAGGAAAGGGCAGAGGGCAGGGTCTACCTCGGGAGGACAGGTGCAGGCTCTTATGGCACCAGGGCAGGAAAGGGGGCAAGTTCAGGCTCTTGTGGTCCCACCGCTGCAAGAACGAGGTAGAGCAATTTCCGTTGAAAGTTTAGTTTTTCTGTTTGATCATCCTGTCCGTACTTTATTCGATTATGCTGCATCACATTCGTTTATCTCTACATCATTAGTTGAAACACTGCACCTAGAAACTAGTCTAGTTACAGATCCCTTAGTAGTCTCAAATCTTATTGGTGGTTCGGCTCATCTTTCTATGATCTGTCGGGATTTGAGAGTGTCTATCTTGGGCGTTGGGTTTGAATGCAACGCCTTTGTTCTTGGCTTCATGGGCTATGGCTTGATTCTAGGTATGGATTGGCTAACTAGATATGGGCCATCCTAGATTATGAAAGAAGGGTAATTAGATTGTTGACTCATTGTGGAAAGACCCTTGATTTTTCTTGTGACCCTAGAGGTCCAGTAATGCTTAGCTACCTAGAATCCCTTGACGCATCCAATGATGATTTGCATTCTGTTCGTATAGTCCGTGAATATGTTAATGTCTTCGATGAGGTGAGGGGTTTGCCCCAAAACATGAGATAGACTTTCGAATATATCTAGTAGATAATGCAAAGCCAGTTGCATTGCCAGTGCGCGACATGGCCCCAAGAGAGAGAAGAGAACTCAGTAAGCAAGTGAAAGAATTGCTTGAGAAGGGGTTCATCAGACGTAGTATATCGGAGTGGGGTGCTCTAGTAGTATTTGCCACGAAGGCAGATGGGTCCCTTAGATTTTGTGTGGACTATAGAGAACTTAATAAGCTTACTTAGAAGAATAGGCACCCACTGCCAAGGATTGACGGTCTCTTCGATCAGTTAGTTGGCGCCTCAGTGTTTTCGCAGTTGGACTTAGCCACCGGCTTCCATCAGTTGAGAGTGGCTGAGGATAGCATAGACAAGACTGCCTTTAGGACTCCACACGGCTTCTTCGAGTGCTTGTGATGCCCTTCGGTTTGACAAACGCCCCTGCATACTTTGTTGACTTGATGAGTAGAGTGTTTAGGGAGTACCTTAATAAATTCGTGGTAGTCTTTGTGGATGAGATCTTGATCTTTTCTAAGAGCGAGGAAGAGCATGCCCTACATCTTAGGGAAGTGTTGGAGACCCTTCGAGCACATAACCTTAAAGCTAAATTTTCTAAATGTCACTTTAGGAGGAAGGAAGTGCGATTCTTAGGGCACGTGGTTTCCAAAGAAGGGATAGCTGTGGATCCCGCGAAGGTAGTGACCATCCAAGATTGGAAGGTCCCTAAAAATGCTACCGAGGTGAGGAGTTTCTTAGGGTTGGCTCGCTACTATAGGAAGTTTATCAAAGACTTCGCAAAAATATCAGCCCCATCAACACTCTTGACGAAGAAGAACCTACTTTTAACATGGGACATAGATTGTGATGATGCGTTCCAACGTTTAAAGAGAGCTTTGACAACAACCCCAGTCTTAGTGTTGCCAGATGGGAGTAAGCCATTTACCGTTTATACCGATGCTTGTGGGACATGACTAGGCGCAATTTTAATGCAAGAGGGAAGGGTGATAGCCTATGGTGGAAGGCAGTTGAGAGTGCATGAGAGAAATTACCCTACACATGACCTAGAGTTGGCCGCTATTGTTTTCTTGCTTAAGTCTTGGCGCCATTTTCTTCTTGGCGAGAAATTCGAATTGTTCACTGACCATAAATCGCTAAAATACTTGTTCTCTCCGAAGGACTTGAACTTAAGGCAGGAAAGGTGGATGGAATTCTTAGCGTCCTACGATTTTGAGATAGCGTATACCCCTGGCAAGGGTAACGTGGTGGCAGACGCCTTAAGTAGGAAAAGGTTGTCCTTGAGTCCGTTGTTTGTTGAGCGGCGAAGCTTAGAGTTCATCTCTACATTTGACTTTAGACCTTCCATTGACTTTGTACCCGGTTTGCTAGCATCCTTAGAGGTCAGACCTACGCTTTTCGGACGGATCGGTGAGGCACAGCGAGATGACCCACAGTTGGTTGAGTTAGTAGAAAAGCTCAAAAGGGGGGAGTCATCGAGCCATCTCAGTAGGTATACCCTAGATGATAAGGGTTGGTGGCGTAGGGATGGTAGACTTTGTGTACCACGGGACGGGAATTTGAGGAAGACCATTCTTGATGATGCACATCATTCGAAGATGACCATCCATCCAGGCGGGAACAAGATGTATATGGACATGAGACGAGTTTACTTTTGGGACGGTATGAAGAGGGATGTGGCTGAATTTGTCGCTAGATGCTTGGTGTGTCAACAAGTAAAAGCATAGCAAAAGAAGCCCGGTGGGTTGCTTCACCCATTGGAGGTCCCACAATGGAAGTGGGAAAGTGTCTCGATGAACTTTATTGATGGGTTACCGAGATCGAGGAAGGGTAATACGGGGATTTGGGTCATAGTAGACAGACTTACTAAGAGCGCTCATTTCATTCCCGTGAAGAGTAATAGGACTGCTCCATGGTTAGCCTCCGTATACAATCGAGAGATAGTTCGTTTGCACGGTGTTCCTTCTAGCATAGTGAGCGACCGTGATCCTATCTTTACTAGTGAATTTTGGAAAAGCTTGCAAGAGGCGGTAGGGACTCAGTTATGTTTGAGCACCGCATATCATCCTCAGACGGACGACCAGACCGAGAGGGTGAATCGTATTCTAGAGGACCTATTGAGGTTGTGTGTCGTAGACTTCAGAGGTACATGGGAGGAACATCTTCCATTGGTGGAGTTCGCATACAATAATAGCTTTCAGTCTAGCATTGGCATGGCACTGTTCGAGGTTCTTTATGGACGGCCATGTCGTTCGCCTACATGTTGGTGGGAATCTATAGATAAGATCTTGCTTGGGCCCGATATGATTAGAGAGACTTCGGAAAAGATCGATTTGATTCGAAGGAGGATGAAGACGGCGCAAGATAGGCAGAAATCTTATGCGGACAAGAGGAGGACAGATCTTGAGTTTGATATTGGGGACATGGTCTTTGTCAAGGTGTCTTCACTACGGAATGTCGTTCGCTTTGGGTCCGTTGGGAAGTTAGCACCAAGGTTCGTAGGGCCGTTTCCTATTAAGGAGAGGATTGGACAGATGGCGTATAGAATGGAGTTGCCCGAGAGACTTAGTGGTGTACACGACGTATTCCATGTATCACACTTGAGGAAGTGCTTGCATGAGACCGCGGAAGTGGTAGAGCCGAGCTTGCTTAGAGAGGTGGAGATAGAGCGTGATGCGATGATTCGACGAGCTCCTACGTGCATTCTTGGGTCGGAGATTAAGAAGTTGAGGAATCGAGAGGTCAAGCTAGTCAAAGTGCAATACGGAGGTGATGAGAGCAACGCTACTTGGGAGACGGAAGAGAAGATGCGTTCATTGTACCCTTTTCTTTTCGAGGGTATGCCTTTTAATTTCTCCTTTATCGCTTAGCTTGTACTTGTTTTATCTTTAGTATGTCCTCTCGCTAGTATCTTTGACCTTTAGATAGCGTAGTCCTATGGTTGAAACATGTGTTTGAGACATGTTATGTATGATGGATGCATGTGGATGCAAGTGTTTGCTAGTGGTTGCTCGTGGATGCATATACAGACACTTTAGGCACTAGATCGGCTCAGTCACTTCATATTGCATATTGCATATAAATGTGTGTGCATACTTAAGTTAATGGATGTATAATGGTTGTACTATCATATGGATGCTGCATTTTGGTGAATGGTTGTGCACACATGTTGAAATAATATGTATAGATAGGATTCCTTCGCATGCATAATGGACGCATGGCACTATCATGGTTTGCATTAAGGAGGTCAACTGAATCAGTAGACCGCCTGATTTTGCATTAGATAAAGAACATATACACACACTTCTTGCATATGTTCATACCGCATTAGGAATTTTATAAGGACAATGGATGCCTGTGTTTGATGGTTGAGTAGATGGTTGTTTGGATGTTAGGATATGCATTCTCCTTAACTTGGAGATTTCGGGGGCGAAATCCTTTAAGGAGGGGAGAATGTAACACCCCATAATTTTCAATAATAATGTTCACAAATTAAAGAATAACTAATCTCAGATGTGAGAATTAAGGGAAACGGGTTGCGCCATTGTGTTCATCTCGGAATTCTGGTTGAGATAGAGTCCGAGTTTGCGTGAATTAGACTTCGTATGAAGAAGTTATGGCGATCGGAAGTTTCAGAAAATTCAAAACAGATTTCAAAATTCAAAATTTCAGAGTCAGATGGGCCAGGCGAGAAATTTCCCGCCAGGGCCAGGTCGACCATAGGGTCGACCTGGGGGTCGACCTACCCTGACCAGGTCGACCTGCCCCCCCCCCCCCCCCCCGGAAAAATTTGATTAATGACCTGTTTATGACTGTATGCTGACTTATTAGGGTTTCTGATTTGCTCTGATTGGCTGGGATTAATTCTGGGTTGATCGGACGGCCTAAATTAATTCTAAACTCTATAAAAAGACATGTAGACTCAAACCCTAAAATCAAATTAAAAATTAGATTCATGGCCTCCATGCCGTCACCTTGCAACCTAGAATAGCCGCCACCAATTAGAGAGGAAGAAAGCTAATCAAAATCAATTCTAATCTAAACCGCAACAACGAATCTACTTCAAAGGAAAGCTAATTCAACTTCAGAACTCAGATTTCAGAACTCAAGACCTTCTTTGAGTAATGAGTTCGATTTCTTTAATAAAATAATTAACAATTTAATTGGATTGAGTTATGATGCAGATTATATGGTTATGTTGTGGATTATTGACTGCATGTTATCATCTATGTTGTAAAATTGTGATGTTATCATTTATGTTGTAAATTCTATGATGCTATCATCTATGTTGTAAAGTTGTGATGTTATCATCTATGTTGTAATTCTATGATTAGCTTATGTAAAATCAATCCATAATGATGTTTTATATGCAAGTTTGGTTATGTGATTGGGACTAATTCATATGATAAATTATATGTATGTATGCAAGTTAGGATGTTAATTGAGATGTGAATCATATGCAAGTTAGTGAAAGTTATATATAACCTTACATGTTTCACGACATCTATTTTATATGTAAATTGGATCTAAAATTAGGCTATGACATGTGTGAGTTTTATGCTAGTATACAAAATTCCATATGCTAGTTTACATGTTTAGATGTAAGTTTACACCATCGTTTATGTTGCATAAATAACATATGCAAGTATATACATATATGTTGTTTTGGAGTATGAATCATGCCTATGCAAGTTTACCCCTTATGGTTAGATCCATGACATACATGTTTTATGCAAGTTGTGACTATTACATAAACAAGTTCACATCTTTAGATTTAGATCTATGACATATGTAGTTTTATGCAAGTTTTTGGCTCTTGCCTATGCAAGATTTAGATAAAGAACCTCATTCACACATGTAAGTTCACCCCTTATGTTTAGATTTAGTTTTATTTCTATGTATGTTGTGATGTTTTGTCTTTATTCCATGAGTTAGACTAGTCGAGTCTAACGTATACTTTACGTTAAACGAACGAGCGTACAACGTGGGGGTAATGGGATAATATTAAAAGATTTAATATTGAGAATTGGCATAAATGCCTTAAATGGCATAAAATAAATTTATGGTGAAAATTGGTATGATTTTGCATACCATAAATAGATGGACATAATTGAGTCAATTATAGCCATAGTTAAATTTGGAATTGATTGATAATTTGAATAGGGAAATTAATTCAAATTGGGGAATAATTAATTATGTGTAATTAATCGTCTAAGACACGAGGTTAGGCTCTTTTGTGGTGTAAGACTACCCGGACCCGCCCGGCAAATCCAGCTGCCACAAATGCCAGTCTAATGTGGGAGGTCTTAGGCATAAATTAAATGCGTAACAATTGTAAAGACACGAGGTTAGGCTCGTTTGTGGTGTAAGACTGCCCGGACCCGCCCAGCAAATCCAGCTGCCACAAATGCCAGTCTAATGTGGGTGATCGACGTTGGTCTATGAATCAGAAAAGCGCGACATTTAAATTAAATTCTGCAAGCATACAGGTGTGTAGCATACAGGTCGAACACAGGGAGGTTAATTAAAATCAAATTATTTATTTAATCTCTTGGGCAAGTTAGACGATTTTCGAGGTTGGTGTTGAAAACAATAGAAATTGAAACTGCGATCCGATTCAGAACAAATCTAATTGAACCGACGATCAAATCACAACTATCAATTGGAAATCGAAATGCAAAACATAAATAACATGCAGAAAGTTAAATTGCAAGAAAAGGAGAATAACAAAAAGTAAATTAGGATTGTCGTTGAAACTAATCAAACGACTAATCACTAATAAGCAATAGAAATAACAATAACAATTTCTGTCTACCAAAACTAATTGAGTAGAACACAAATTGTTATGACCGTCAAGAAAATAAACTAAACGAAGAAGAGCTTTATTAAAACTAAAAGAGAGTACAGAAGAATCGATCCTCTTACAATGGTTACAACGTATATTTATAGATGAGATAGGAAAAATCCTAATTAAGTCTATGAATAAATGGGCCTCATCATCCATATATCTCTTGCCTTTCTTGACCAAGCTTGATTGAAAAGCAAATCACGGTGAATATCTTCCAAAACTTCCATATCTTCCATGTGGCAAATTGATTGATTGATTGATGAGCAGATTGCATGTGATTAATTCTTCCAAACAAGGATACTCATTAGACTCCAAAGGCAACAAAGGATAAAATCTTCAAAATTGATCTTTTCTTGACAATAAATCAATCAGAAATTCTTCTAACTGGAAATTGAAAAATGAATGTTCTGAATTGATTTCCATGACTACTCTTGAAATGTTCATTAGTGAATATTATACATACACATGAATATGTATATATATATAATATAACACTAATTAATATATTCTTCATAGCAAAAGGGCAGTGTGAAAGTTCCGTTCTTTGGCAAAAAGTGAGCTCGACGGGGATCGAACTCAGGTCTCTTAGCACAAATCTCTATGCAATTACCAGTGAGCTACAACGTCTTTTGTAATTGAGATGGCTTTAATATGGGGAAGTAGCTTTTTATCTGTAGTTGGCCTTTAATTTGAAACGAAGGAGGCATTTCTTGACAACCTGTAAAAATACACAAAAGTACCCAAAGTATCATTTATTTATTTACAAAAGATAAAATATAATAGCATAAAATAAACACATTTCTGTGTTAATCAAATACCCCCACACTTATCTTTTACTCGTCCTCGAGTAAAAAGAAAATGAAAAACTAACTAGATAGGTTGCACTTTCGTAGGAAACACGACTGCATTGAGCGTATGCAACAAGCCGTTAAACCTCTAGGTGTCCCTAGTAGGACGAGTGGTGTCTCGTGAGGGTTTTCAGCGGATACTACCCACAAAATCCAAATGCATTATGTGTGGATCTAATGTAACTACATGAATGCAAAGGACTTATGCAATTGAAAACAAAAATTGAAAACACGGCTTGTTTCCGGAAAGTGATACAACAAATTAAGTTAATAATTTCTAATCAGTTGATTTTATTTTAGATACCTCAACTTGTCACAAATTTTCAAATCAAGTTTTCAAATGTTAAATTCCAGTTTGGCCAGTTAGTTCGGTCGATAACATAGTGCAGCCATGATATAGATTCTTACTTTGCTTGGCACAGTTTGTAAAGTGGTATTGTAATTTTCTCATGTATGGCTAGTCAAATCAATAAGGTCAAGAAGTGTTTGGGCATCATCGCTTATTCTTTATTCTATAAAATTTTAAAATTTATGACTAAGTACATACACCTAACTTAGAAGGCCAAGGTTTACCACCCATGCACTGCCTCGCGGACTAGCGGAGAGTGGGTAAAGAGCTTGGCGGATTGTGCAGGCCGACTTTGACTTTGTCAAAAACGTGTCAGTAATCCTTAGGTGTCCAATCTCATAAAATGAGACCAAGATATTCCAACGCTGACTTTGTCAACAACGTGTCGGATAGAGCTTGGCGGGTTTGCACACCAACGCTCGATATACAAGCAATGTTGGATACCCTTGGATTACTATTATTATTATTGAATTTATAAGCACAAAAAGAGAGATACGCGAATTCAACTTAACACAACTTAGTTTTAAAGATTTGACAAGCCATTATAAGTATTTTAAGTCCTCCACTTATTTAAACAAAGTCTACAATATATAATAGATTTCATGGCCATCACCTAAGAATCTCCCTATGTACAGGTTACACTATTATCCCTCAAAATTAAACTTTTCATTATATTTCTTATTCGATCTAAGTTGAGAGAGAAAAATACTATCAACTGGTTAAAAATTGTAAACTTATTTTGTTGTATCAATTGAAAATGAGTCGTATTTTCCAAAAAAAAAATTATGGTATGTTACTACGATATAAAATGTATGATGGTCCTACATGAAAAGAAAGAAAGAAAAATTAAAGAAAAATCAAAAGAATGCAATGCAGACTCCCCCCCCCCCCCCCACACTTGATTGAGATAGTGTCCCAACTGTCTAAGGCAGAAAAACAAAAATAAAATAAAAAATGAAAAAGAAAAAATAAAAGAAAAAGAATGCGTACCACCTGATTTCATGGTGGATGATCAGGCTCCTGCAGATCGATAGGGTCATCTTCGTCATATTGCTCGAATTCCAAAAATGGTTTCAGTCGTTGACCGTTTACTTTGAAGACTTTTCCATCCTTAGGATTTTCAATTTCAACCGCTCCATGAGGATATACTGTTTTCACAACATAAGGTCCAGTCCATCGAGATCTGAGTTTTCCTGGAAACAAGTGAAGTCTAGAGTCGTATAAAAGAACTTTTTGACCTACGTTGAATTCCTTACGAAGTATGTTTTTGTCGTGTTGGGCTTTGGTTCTTTCTTTGTAGATTTTCGCATTTTCATACGCCTCATTTCTTAATTCCTCTAATTCCGAAATTTGTAACTTCCTATATGAGCCGGCTTTCTCTAAGTCAAAGTTCAAAAATTTTATGGCCCAAAGAGCACGATGCTCTAATTCAAGAGGTAAGTGACAGGCCTTTCCAAAGACTAATCGGTATGGTGACATCCCTAGATTGGTTTTATAAGCAGTGCGAAAAGCCCAAAGTGCATCAATCAGTTTTACGGACCAATCTTTTCTATTGGAATTCACGGTTTTCTCAAGAATTTGCTTGATTTGTCTATTGGAAACTTCTACTTGTCCACTAGTTTGTGGATGGTAAGGGGTCGACAGCTTGTGTGTGATTGAGTATTTCTTGAGCAAGGACTCAAAAGCACGATTACAGAAGTGAGTAACATTATCGCTAATGATAGCTCGAGGCGTGCCAAAGCGCGAAAAGATGTTTTCTTTGAGGAATTTGACAACAACCTTGTTGTCGTTGGTTTTGGTCGGAATGGCTTCAACACATTTTGAGACATAATCTACCGCAAGCAAGATGTAAAGATTCCCAAATGAATTAGGGAATGGTCCCATGAAATCGATGCCCCAAACATCGAATAACTCAATCACTAAAATGAGGTTGAGAGGCATCATGTTTCGCTTAGAGATTCGACCCATTCTTTGACATCGATCACATTTAGAGCAAAATTCGAAAGCGTCATGGAAGAGTGTGGGCCAATAAAAACCGCTTTGCAAAACTTTTGCAGCAGTTTTTCTTGCTCCAAAATGACCGCCACAAGCATGGTCATGTGAGAAGGAGAGAATACTCTTGTGTTCATGATCGGGCACACACCTTCGAATGATTTGGTCTGGACAGTATTTGAAAAGATATGGGTCGTCCCAATAGAAGTTTCGAACATTCGAGAGAAATTTTTGTTTATCTTGTTTCGACCATTCAGCGGGTGTTTGTTATGTGACAAGATAATTCACAATGTCAGCGTACCAAGGGGTGTTAGAGATCGAAAGGATTTGTTCGTCAGGAAAATAGTCATCGATTTAGGTGTCATCAACATTTTCATGCACAATTCGAGAGAGATGATCAACTACTACATTTTCAGATTATCTCGTATTTCTATATCGAATTCTTGAATAAGAAGGATCCAACGAATCAAGCGGGCCTTGGCATCCTTTTTAGAAATCAAATATCGGAGGGCAGCATGATCAGTGTAAACTATGACTTTGGATCCTATGAGATATGGTCTGAATTTCTCAAGAGCGAAGACAACTGCCAAAAATTCCTTTTCAGTAGTTGAGTAATTCAATTGGGCCTCGTTTAAGGTTTTGCTTGCGTAATAAATGACTCGAGGGAGTTTATCGATACACTGACCTAAGATGGCTCCAATTGCAAAGTCGGAAGCGTCGCACATAAGTTCGAAGGGCTAAGTCCAATCAGGAGGTTGAATGATGGGAGCTGTGGTCAAGATTGACTTAAGAGTTTCAAAAGATGTTTTGCATTCATTGGAGAATTCGAACTTAACGTCTTTGGCAAGTAAATTTGAGAGAGGTTTTGAAATTTTCGAGAAATCCTTAATGAATCTTCTATAGAATCCCGTGTGGCCAAGAAATGAACGAACATCTTTGACAGACTTAGGAGGAGGTAAATTAGCGATCAAATCGATTTTGGATTTATCTACTTCAAGGCCATCTTTGGAGACGACATGACCTAGAACTATCCCCCTTTTCACCATGAAATGACATTTTTCCCAATTAAGCACGAGTGATTTCTCCTTACAACGCTTAAGGACGAGTTCTAAATGAGTGAGGCATTGGGAAAAAGATGATCCATAGATTGAAAAATCATCCATGAATATTTCCAAGAATTCGTCCACCATATCAGAGAAGATACTCATCATACACCTTTGGAAAGTCGCTGGGGCATTACAAAGACCAAAAGGCATGCGACGATAAGCAAAGGTTCCAAAGGGACAAGTAAAGGTGGTCTTGTGTTGATCCTCTAAAGCAACAGGGATTTGGTTATAGCCAGAGTATCCATCGAGAAAACAGTAGTACTCATGACCCGCTAAGTGTTCGAGCATTTGGTCAATAAAAGGTAAGGGAAAATGGTCTTTTCGTGTGGCTGCGTTGAGCTTTCGATAGTCGATACACACACACCATTTTGTTTTGATTTTTGTTGGGACAAGCTCATTACTTTCATTTTTGATCACTTTGACTCCCGATTTCTTTGGTACGACTTGTACCGGACTCACCCAGGTACTATCAGAGATGGGATAGATGATGTTATTGTCTAGACATTTGATTATCTCCTCCTTGACCACTTCTCTCATGTTTGGGTTTAATCGCCTTTGAGCCTCACGGGTGGGTTTAGCCTCATCAACTAAATGTATGCGATGTTCCACAATTGATGGGCTAATTCCTTTTATATCGCTCAGTTCCCACCCCCAAAGCTTCTTTGTTTTCCCGCAAAATTTCTAAGAGTTTTTCTTCTTGGTCCTCGGTAAGATCAGAGGCCAAGATTACGGGAAGATTTTCTGAGGAGTCTAAGCATGCGTACTTAAGGTCTTGTGGCAAGGGTTTGAGATCTAACTTAGGATGTTCTTGAGTGTTAACATTGGTTAACATTCCTTGGTTAGATTCAAAAGACGAAGGATTTAAGTCAAGAAATTCATTCAATTCAGAAATGTATTCAAGTTCGTCGAAATCAGAGTCGAAATGTTCCAGACACATTTTCAAGGCTTCAGAAGTGTCTTTAGAGGTTTCGTCAACTATGGTTTGAATCATGTCGATTTCATCGGTCTCAAAATCCCTAGGTTGTTTGTTGAGATTAAAGATGTTTAGCTCAATGGTTAGGTGCCCGAAGGAAAGTCGAAGTTGATCGTTTCTACAATTAATGACAGCATTTGAGGTTGCTAAGAAGGGCCGTCCTAAAATCAACGGTATTTGAACTTTGGGATTTGAGACAGGCTCTGTGTCTAAAACTATGAAATCGACAGGGAAGTAAAACTGTTCGATCTGTATCAAGACATCTTCGATAATTCCCAATGGCTTTTTGACAGATTGATCGGCTAACTGAAGTGTGATGTTTGTTGGTTTAATTTCCCCTAACCCAAGTTGACAATAAACGGTATAAGGAAGAAGATTTACGCTGGCACCAAGGTCGAGTAGGGCACGAGAGATATGGGTGTTTCCTATTTTGTAATCAATCGTAGGGCAGCCACGGTCTTTATACTTGACTGGGGTAAGATTCGAAAGAGCAGAGCTTGTATTCGCAGTTAGAAAGGCGGTTTTTGGGACATTAGTCGCACGTTTTTGTGTGCACAATTCCTTAAGACATTTGGTATATTGAGGAATTTGTTCAATTGTGTCTAAAAGAGGAATGTTCACACGGACTTGTTTGAAAATTTCCAAAATTTTATCGAAATTTGCCGTTTTCTTCTTATTATTGAGTCTATGGGGAAATGGAGCTACTGGTTTTTCGACTTTGTGATCAGTTTCATCATTCGAGGGAGAAGATTTATCCAAGGAAATAGAAGGTGGTAAGGTCGTAGAAGATGGAATGTTGGTATTGCCAACATTAAGTTTCGAAGGTGGGTCGGGTTTGCCGACACTGGAAGAAGAATTGTTGGGATTGCCAACATTTAAGGGAACTTGAGGTTTAGAGGGATTGGCATTCGAAGCCAATGGGTGATCATCAAGATTAGGGATTGGGGTCAAGTTAGAAGGTTCGCCAGGGTCGCCCACGTTATTATCAACCCTCTTTCCAGATTGAAGGGTTGTAATAGCGTTGATTGGATTATGGTTTTCGTCCTCACAAGAATTCACAGCATGAGAGTTATATTTTGGATTCACCTCAGGTTGACTAGGCAACTTTCCTTTCTCGTTATTTTTCGCTAGTTCCTTTATCATATTCATCATTTGTTCCATTTGTTTTTCTAAACGCACAATTTCTGGTGACGATTGAGAAGATTGAGAGGATTGGTTTGATGATTGAAAATTGGGGTGCCTGTAAGGTTGTTTGGATTGAGATGCTGTTTGAGAGGTTTGAGAAATTGGAGGTGGAGCTTGATAATTTGGGTTGGGAATAAAGGGTTGCATGTGAGATGGGTTAGCCGAATTATTGGGGTTTGACCAAGAAAAATTTGGGTGGTTCCTCCAACCAGGATTGTATGTGGATGAGTAAGGATTATTTTGAGCGATGGCATTAGCTTGGTCCTGAGAGTAATAGTGGGGCAACCCTTCTCCGGCTTGAGGAGTTTGATTTTCTAAGGAAAATTGATTTGGGTCCACGACATGCACTTCTCTAGTAGAAGTACGAATGGGAACACGAATCGATTCCCATTGCATGTCCTTTTCAGCATAATCTTCTAAGAATTGCCAAGCTTCATCGGCTGTCTTAGACATAAAATCTCCTCCACACATTGATTCTAGTTGAGTTCTAGTCTGATAGTTTAGCCCTTCATATGCAATTTGACATAAGTGATCTTTTAGAATTCCATGATGAGGGAAACTATATAATAGTTGGTTGAATCTTTCAAAGTATCTTGAAAAAGTTTCCCCCTCATTTTGACAGAATTGGTTTATCTCAGTTCGAATTTTTAGAGTTTTATGGAAAGGGAAATTTTTTTCAAGAATGCAGTGACAAATTCATCCCAACTTTTTATGGAATGTCTTGGAAGAGAATTTAGCCATCTTTTAGCGCTTTCAAGTAGTGCAAATGGAATTAGCCTTAGCTTGATCGATTCGTTAGATAATTGTTGCATTTTTGTTGTGGACGCATACAATTCAAATTCACGTAGAAATTCATAAGCATTTTCAGATCCAGTAAACTTTGGTACCCCTTGGATAAAAGAATGTTTTAGCTCAAAATTGTTTCCTTCTGCTGGTGGGAACACGATGATAGAGGGTTGGACGGTCCTAGTCAGATAACATCGATCACGAAGAGACAAGGGTCTATCCATTTGGATATTGGGATTTTGAAAATTTTGATTTTGATCCCCAAAGTTTGGAAGTTTTGATTCACTCGATTTTGATCCAATTCGGTTGGAAAATTTTGGTTGATTCGAGAACCCCTAGGAGAATTTTGTTGGCTAACACTTTTTTCACTCATTGTTGTTAAATGCAAGCACAGAAATCTGCTACAATGAATTTTTCTATCCTTAATGGCTCCTAACCCAAAATTATAAAGTGACGCGTTTGATTACTTAGATCAAAAGATTTCTCAGCCAGTTAACGGACAGGAGTTATCGGTGCACCAGGAATCACCCTAGCAATGCAGCCGAAGGTTTAAGTACCTTCAGAGTAACAACCGATATAATATTTACGAATCACCGTAATATTTATAAACGGTTATTTCTCTGCCGTAGTCTAGACACCAAGAAATAATTCGTTCCAAACGAATCAACTATCACAATACAATTAAGCCCTAGATGAGCCCGTGGCTCCCTTAAGTCCAATGTCTAAGCGTTATTATTAGTCAGATTCTTCGATGAAATGCAATTTGTGGGCTAAGGAAAGGGTAATGAAATCCCTTTCCTTATGTGAACTGGGGTATTGCCCTTAACAGAATGAATAAAAAAAATGCAGAAATAACAACAATCACACAAAATAATTGCAGAAATTAAAAATTGTACATTGCAAGCCGCTGTCCCTGCAGAATTTTTTTACAACAATTGTCTATTTTTTTTTTCTTTTTGCAGCAGAGCACCTGTAGAGTTTTTAAAAATTTATCACCATGATCGGCAGTCCGTCCAGAAATTGAGTAGCTTGAACGATTCTAACTTCTCTTTTTGCAATTTGATTGATCTTTGAATTCTTGTGTTGTTGTCTGACCTTTTCTCGCTTTGATTCTTCTCTTTTTTTAAAAAAAAATTTAAGTAAAGAGAAAGCAAAATAAAATAAAAAAACTAGATCGAAAAGGAAAAAGAAAAAAAAATGAAGAAAACTAACTTGAAACCAAGACTAGGCAAAAACAAAAACAAAGACTCGATAAAATCAAGACTCAAGAAAACTAAACAAGACTCTAAAAGAAAAAGAAAGCAAAAGCAAAAACAAAATAAATAAATAAAAAACTAGGTTAACCTAAACAAGCTGACACCAAAAAATAAAAAACTAACCTAATACTAATCTAAGACAAACTGGCTAAAAAAAACTAGACTGGTTACAATGCTAAGTTCAAACAATAAGGGGCGCACCCAAACAGTGCTTCAAACCCACTCAACCGACCACTAAACAAGCGACCACAAACCCTAAAAACAAACCAGAGCTTGCCCAATATAATATAGCGCAACTCTCTCAACAAATCAATCAGAAGACAACGCTCCTTTTTTAAGCAAATCACGAATACCAATACTCACGCCCCTTATTTTTTTTTGCCAAATATCCAAACGCAGAACAACAGAATCACGCCCCCTCCCTTCTTTTTAGTCTATAAAACTCCACAGTTAAACTCCAAAAAAAAAAAAAAAAAAAAAAAAAATCAGCCACGCCCCTCCCAAAATCTCTCAGAAACCAAAAAAACGCAGTCACAAATCCTTTTATTTTCGAAAATCGAAATCGTTCGAGTCTAGTTTAGGTATTTCGAACTCAAACTTTGGATCTTTGGTACGAAATTGCAGACGTTTTTGGTTCGAGAATGGTTTACGTGTTGAGTTTTAGGGTTCAGATGATGGCTGGCGTTTGTGGTATGATGCTGAAGGACGTTGGTATGTCGAGAGGTGAAGTTGTGAGTCTGGTCTGAGGATGATTGGGGCGTGGTTGTTGAATCGGGGTCAGGTGGATGATGATCAGGAAGGCAAGGTCTGTGTGAAAGGTGATTGTTGAGGTACTGGCGTGATGATTGGTGATTTGGAGGGAGGTTTGTTGAACTGAGTATTGCGTTGATTGGTGAACTGTTCGTGGCTTTGTTGATCGGCAATGGAGTATGGTTTGGCAGTGGCGAAGGTTGATGGGGTATGAGGAGGGTGTGTGGTCAATATGGGTCTGTCTGTTGTGGTGAGTATGATCTGCTTTGGTAGAGCTTGTTGAAGGGGAGGATGGGAAATTGGCAAAGGAAAAGGGTACGGTGTATGATTGTGGTTCGAGCAAATAATTGTGGTGTGAACGTGGTATAGGCTGGGATGTTGAGATTGATGAGTATGGACTGGGGATGGTAAGAAGAAGATGAGAACGGTCAAAGAAAGCAGGCACAGATGGTACAAAAATTTGTAAAAAAGAATTGTAAAGATTTTTTTTTCTTTGTTTTTTTTTTTGGAAACTTGTATTAGAAAAAGAGAGAGGAAGTTGTAAAAGAAAAAGAAAAGGAACTGATTGGGAAAGCGGAAAGAAACAAAAGAAAATTTGGTAAGATTTTTTTTTTAATTAAGAATTGTAGAAGAAAAGAAAGAGGTTGAGAAATAAAAAGGAAAGAGATCAAACAAAAACAAGAAAGGATTTTTTTTATGAATACGCACAAACAAGGAAAAATAAAACTAACACGAATCAGGAATAAGTAAATAATAAAATTTAATCGTTACCTCCCCGGCAACGGCGCCAAAAACTTGATCGACGCTAGTCTATGTATCAGAAAAGCGCGACATTTAAATTAAATTCTGCAAGCATACAGGTGTGTAGCATACAGGTCGAACACAAGGAGGTAAATTAAAATCAAATTATTTATTTAATCTCTTGGGCGAGTTAGACGATTTTCGAGGTTGGTGTTGAAAACAATAGAAATTGAAACTGCGATCCGATTCAGAACAAATCTAATTGAACCGACGATCAAATCACAACTATCAATTGGAAATCAAAATGCAAAACATAAATAAAATGCAGAAAGTAAAATTGCAAGAAAAGGAGAACAACAAAAAGTAAATTAGGATTGTCGTTGAAACTAATCAAACGACTAATCACTAATAAGCAATAGAAATAACAATAACAATTTCTGTCTACCAAAACTAATTGAGTAGAACACAAATTGTTATGACCGTCAAGCAAATAAACTAAACGAAGAAGAGCTTTATTAAAACTAAAAGAGAGTACAGAAGAATCGATTCACTTACAATGGTTACAACGTATATTTATAGATGAGATAGGAAAAATCCTAATTAAGTCTATGAATAAATGGGCCTCATCATCCATATATCTCTTGCCTTTCTTGACCAAGCTTGATTGGAAAGCAAATCACGGTGAATATCTTCCAAATCTTCCATATCTTCCATGTGGAAAATTGATTGATTGATTGATGAGCAGATTGCATGTGATTAATTCTTCCAAACAAGGATACTCATTAGACTCCAAAGGCAACAAAGGATAAAATCTTCAAAATTGATCTTTTCTTGACAATAAATCAATCAGAAATTCTTCTAATTGGAAATTGAAAAATGAATGTTCTTAATTGATTTCCATGACTACTCTTGAAATGTTCATTAGTGAATATTATACATACACATGAATATGTATATATATAATATAACACTAATTAATATATTCTTCATAGCAAAAGGGCAGTGTGAAAAGTTCCGTTCTTTGGCAAAAAGTGAGCTCGACGGGGATCGAACTCAGGTCTCTCAGCACAAATCTCTATGCAATTACCAGTGAGCTACAATGTCTTTTTTAATTGAGATAGCTTTAATACGGGGAAGTAGCTTTTTATCTGTAGTTGGCCTTTAATTTGAAATGAAGGAGGCATTTCTTGACAACCTGTAAAAATACACAAAAGTACCCAAAGTATCATTTATTTATTTACAAAAGTTAAAATATAAGAGCATAGAATAAACACATTTCTGTGTTAATCAGTGGGAGGTCTTTATAAGGTTACGGTCTTAATGAATTAAGAAACACTTAACCAGATAATCATGTAGTGGGACATGATGGGGTTAAGTGGGTGCCTTAGGTGGCATGTGGAATCTAGTGGGTGCCTTGGGTGGCATTTGAAAATACGATTAGAAACACTTAACCAAAATTTAAACTTGTAAGTGAACATGAATAAGAAGAGGGTTAAGTGGGATGTACTAGAGGGGACCAAGCTTAGGTGGATAGCTTGTGTCAAGTAATGGGGGGCCGTTTCAACCAGTAACCCATACGTATCTTTGTGGTCTCGACCCAAGTCGAGGACGGGACACGCATACTGTGCTTGATTGTAAGAGGCCAAAACGGGTTAGCGGTGGCAACGCAAGTCCAACGGGTTCATATGCGTGTGTGGGCCCGGGCTGGTAGGTAATACGTTGTTGCATCGTGTAGGTATAAGCCATGCATTCTTGGTGGTATCGGGTTGCCACTTTGGGGAGTGATACACCCCACTGTGGGGCCAGCACGGGTATCTACGAGTTAGGGAGCCGATCGCATGGGGGTAGTGGGTACACCTAGTGGAGATAGGGGCAGGCGGCACCTATGAAGGCAACTAGGGGTGCACGAAACTACCATTATCATTATTAAGTTCTGTAGGCGGGATCAACCTTAGGGTGGCTAGTGGTGGTGCAGTATAGTAATTATCTTATAGTGGTTTAGGTGTGCCTTTAACGTTATCTTTGTTCATCTTATTTCCTTGTTTACTCTGTCATACCCAATTGTTCATAGTCATTTCCTTATTTTCCAACTTATGCCTTAGCCTAGTTATTTTGGTAATTATATTGTTCAAGTTATCGCACTCGCCAGACTTTATGTCTGACCCCCTTTGTTTCCACCTCTTTCCTTCCTCCCCCCCCCCCCGAAGGTGCTCAGGTTGGAACTAGCACCAGTGGAGCTTGATTTAGGATAGTTGTATCTCTGTTTTTAGAAGATTGCTTGGATCGCTGAAGTAAATGTTCAGCTTATCTTATTTATGGCTATTTTGTATTGGGGATATGTCTTTCAATTTATGTACTCTGATTTAGTCAGGATGGATATTATGTACTTTGACTCTGGTTTTTGATGATGTAATCAAACCTATGTGTTTACCGCTGCAATGAATAAAGTTTTAAAGTTTTAAGTACTGTTTATATATGTCTTGTTGTTAAGTTTCTGTTCTATACTCACTTGAAACGCTCCATAGAAGTTAATGCATTCCCTTTGTGAGTAACATTAATGGACGTGGGGTGTTACAGTTCCTCTGGATCTAGGTGTGTATATATAATATATTTACATTTTAAAAATACAAATATGTTCACTCACTACCTATATAGGAATCTTGAAACTAAGCTCTGATACCAGATGTAACAACCCGAATTCCGATAGATCGATTTTTTTTCTCCAAAATTCCAATCTATCGAAACCCGAATTGTCTTGTCTGGTATCCTGCAGAAAAAACAGAGATATAAAATATATCAGAGCTCAAAAAACATCTCACAGTGGAGTGAAATAAAATATGATATAATCAAATATAGCCTTACCGAAGTAATAATAATGCCTAACCAGTATCCAAAGCTATCATATCTCTGCCATGAAGCTAACATGCGAGTGTGTTATGAGGAAGGGGTCAGAACACAAGTTTTAGTGAATGGACTAAAATACACATTCTGAAATAACACTAGATATACCATTTAGTTATGTTTTCTTGTTTATTAGGTTAGTCTGGGTTAATAGCACTCAAGGCTTTACACAACGTCGTACTCATCTACCTCCCAGTAGATTAACCTAATATAGTATATAGTATATATATATGTGTTGCCACCCCCAATATATCTAGATACTTCCCATGGTACCCTTCTCGCACGATTTCTGTCGTCACACTACAAAAGCATATGAAAATATCATCCTACGCCTGAGCAACTACGGCCCTCCATATAACTACGCCACATTCTGCACAGAACTACCATCGCTATGTTACATAGGCGTAAGGACTTCCATATTCAATCTCTTCAGCTGAATCAAGCCTGAACATGGAATATTGCCCTAATGTCTACGATACACCACCCGGTGCGGCGTGCATGTACCTAGATCCTCATGCATACGTATTGTCTACTGTACACCAAGTCTCGTAATAGAGCTGCATCTGAATGCACGGAACTCGGTCGGGAGCTTTTCCATATCTGTATTGGTCTGCTAAAGAGCTAAAGTACAAATATCTAAGTTATGGTATGCATTTCCTCAGTGGCCATGGTCCCACCTCGACCCCTCCCTTAACTAGTGAAAGACTACATCAAGAGTTAAGTGACGTGACCCTAGCAAACAATCCACAACCAAATCGGTGTGTCCCGCAACTAAAGTCTCGATAGTGAAAGATCGATGGTCTGTAGGTTTAGGTCTAGTCTTTCTGCATCACGCTGACTGCCGATGACAGATACCCGACGATTACTATCCTTTATTTGGTCCTGACCAGCCTATCTGTATGCAAATTGTCGAATCACCCTAATGCCACACTGCCACAGCCCTCTGGCTGCCAAAATATTGTTGTAGTCAAGGTATACTCACCGGGTGGTAACACGCAAACCCAACTTCTACAAAGCCTGAGCATTCACCGTAATAGAGGACCACCATGGAGTACCCTATCATGACCTTCAGAAGCTGCGTGCTTCCTTCCAGTCCCGTAGAGCCAGCAAGCAGAATATCAAGCAGAAGAATCAGATAGACGTGCTCCTCTCATGCCTCCAGACACCTCGATGATCTACCCCGTTGGGTTCTTCACCTTTAGACGTGAGGACCGGTGCAAGCACATTACACCATGGTGTTATTAGTATGTCTAGTTGTTTAATCACACGCTTGTTTTATCTTATCAGCTTACCAATTAACCTGATTATCCACATATTAAATTTATTCAAGTTACCGGGTTTTCTCTGAGCCCCTTATGTATGAAGGAACGGGCCCCTCTTGCTTGTTAATTTAGTGATATAACTTAACCCATTTAAGTTCATTAATAATCCCACAACATGTTATTCCCTATATTGTAATTTACGAAAGTAACCTACAATCTTTTTACATTATTACCATGTAATTCATTATCCAGTTTCGTGTTTACAAGTTACAATAACATGTTCTTCTTAATATAAGTATATCTTGTTCTAGTCCTCATGTTATTTGTTAACATGTTACTTAATGTATATAATTAAGTACCACTTATTTCTTTCAATAAGTCTTACCTCATTTTCCCTTGTTTAATCATGAATCTTGCACTGTCATCATAACCTTTCATTATTGTTTGCATATTAGCTTAGTTCCCTGAACCAAGGTTTATTAATAACTTCCCTCTTTATTTATTACAACTCATGTTGTAATTCCACTTTTCCCTAGAACAAGCCTACCTATTATATTGCATCCTCATTAATATAATTAACTATAATAGGTTATATTCTTCATTCATCACATTTCCCTTGGTTCTTTAACATTAACCAAACTTTTATTGTTGTAACATCCATTCAAATTAATGCCATTTATTTATTTCCCATTATAACATATACTCATATATGTATGTTATGCAACGGACCTCTCACATTAAGCCGACCACTTGTGGATGCTGAATTTGTCGGACGGTTCCGGGTAAATTTCTACCACAACTTAACCTCGTGTCTTAGTGTTGTTATTTACAATTTATCAATTACTGTAAATTTTCCATGTAATTATGGCATATCTATTCTTTAATTATTGTCATGTACATTTCCCTTATTTTTGGAAAACCTTTCACGCACCTCATTAGTTTGATTTGTAGAAAGATATAATGATTTATTTCCATAACGCACATCGATTTAGATTCGTAGTTGCAAGCCATTTTCTTTATTTTAAGTGTGTGTGTGTATATATATATATATATATATATATATATATTTACTTTATTTGATTAGTATGCAATATGGTAAAAGAAACCTATTCCAAACTAATCCCTTTTTCTTTTCCTTTTCTTGCAAATACATCCTCGGAAATTTGACGTTATAGAAATATATCATTTTTCCCAAATCCAACTAATTAAGTCCACTACCAATTTTTCTCTTTTTATTTCTAAGTTAGATATTGAATTCCTGTTCCATATATAGTTCATAGTTACTGTAAAATTTCTATGCCAATTAGCCAAATCAATTCCCAAGAATATACTCATTCATGATTTACTCAAGTTCCACAATTTCAGTGTTCACAGTAATTCCCAAATCATATAGAATATTTAATGGAAATAGGTATTATACAACAGTAACAATTTCAGCATATTCTAAACAGGTTTATTAGCGAATTTCCACATTGTTCAATATATTAAATATGACGAGGAATGCAAACGATAGATATATTGTTATTTAAAAAGGTATAATTTAACCCACTCAGCTAACAACTTTCCAATCCATGAATCTGATCCAGATTTGTTGTTCAGTAGCCTCCTTAACTAAATCTAATATTAAACAACTATAGGTTTACAAATCTGATACTAAAAGAACAGGGAAAAAGGAAGAGAAACCTAAATAAATCAGATTTAAGAACTTACCTCACGTTGATCAAAATTTTAGGCACTTATGTTGTTGATTTATGTCTCTTATCTTCAAATCTTGAATTAGAATTTCCTAAAACTAACATTTTATTTTTCTAAAAAGATTTGGAGGAAGAAGAGAATGCAGAGCCTAGGTAGCACTTCAGAAAATATAAGTTTCAAGCTAGGCTCTGATAGTCTATTTATAGGTGTACAAGAAAGTATGGTCCATCATATTTAATTAAATAAAATCCGAACCACACAAACAAGAAAACCACGTCACGCAAAACAGATCTGGTTTTAATGTTGATTAATGACGTTCAATTCCTTACTTAATATACACATCTAAATTATAATATTCCGGTCATAACTTATCTTTAAGTTTGAATTTATGCATGTATATACGCATACAATCTTTCCATTCCTTATCCGTTAATTAATGCAATTAATGACGCTTTGTTTTATTCCTTTTTATGCACTCTTATTTCAAATGCAGCTGATTTCTTGCCCATTGTTCATTTGTTATGCATTAACTTCTTTCTGCTCTTATCTTGCACCTTTTTATTTTAACATTTGATTTGTACATATATATATATATATACGCACATATATATATATATATATATATATATATATATATATATATACATATAACCTTTGTTTCTTTCTCAAAATTCAAATGGCATTATGTCTTTATTAAATTCTTACATATTTTCATTGATTGCTGGTTTATTTTGGATTTCTCTTTCATATATATATATATATATATATATATATATATATATATATACATACATACATATATATATATATATATATATATATATATACATATATATATTTATATTTATATATTTGCTCACACATACGCATATATTTACATTTGCATGTATACACATATTTTTGTAGTTACTTTTATGTATAATTTTCCTTATATGTGCATTTATACATATTTTCCTCTTAGAATATGTATGATTTTAGCCTTCCCTTTAAAATAAAAATATGGCGCAGACGTGACTCGAACTTGCGCCACTTACTTAGGAGAGACATGTCTTTACCAACCGAGCTACATAGGCTTTTGTTAACAAGACTAAAAACAATGGTGGTCGTTGTCTTTTCTTATACTTCTTTTCATGTTTGTTGTAATATTTCATTTAAAGATATCTTTTTCATCTTAAATCCGTTTCCTGCAAACCATAGGTCTAAATTGACAAGAAAATCGCCTTGGACGCAATGACGCTAATTCTATGACAAAATTTTGAAAGATTTTCAAATTTTATTTTATTATTTAATTTAAAAATGCGGGGTGTTACAAGGTCTTTCTCCTTGCTTTGTCTATGAGGGGAACAAAAAGCGCATTGAGCTTATGGCTACAATAAAGAATGATACCAAGATACAATAAAGGAAGAGAACCAAAACAACCCGTGAAGTGCTAGACCTATAAGACCTTCGACGAGTCCATCAATCTTGAGGGAACTAAGCATCTCTTTATGGAGTTGATCAACTACCCTGAGCACTTTTGTAGAGATGGAGATAAGAAAGAAGACAACGAACATAGCGTGATGATCATTAGTAAAGATAATGATGTCATTAGCAAAAGAAAGAGAAGAAATCATTGTACAATCATTGGGGTAACAAATCGATGAATTTTTCCAGGGATCGTAAGAAAGTGAGTTCCATGAATAAGCATCTCATCAACAATGACAAATAGAGATGGAGAAAGGGGATATTCTTGCCGCATCCCCATTCTCGACAGGAAAAAATCCTTTAGCCACTCTATTAATAAGAATAGAGAACCAGTAGTTCGAAACAAGCCTCCAGATAAAACCAATAAATGGCTCGAGAAAGCCAAAAGAATGAAGAACTCGGATGATGAAAAACCAAGACATGCGATCATAAGAATTAGCCATGTCAAGTTTGAAGACAACATTGGACCCTCGAATCTTTTGATAAAAATGGGAAATCAGCTCTTGAACAAGGAGGACGTTATCGGTGATCAATCGGAATTTGAAAAAGTTGGTCTACGAGGAGGAAATGATACGATCCAATATAGGCGTGAGTCGGGAAGATAAGATCTTGAAGATGACTTTGTTTGAAAAGTTATGTGATGGCCCGCCCCGCACCAACCGACATTTATTCCGAAAGTGCGCTGTACACATGTCCAGTTAGTACGGAACGGGTCGTGAGAAGGAAAGGGAAGAAGGAAATGAACATACAAAGAACCTGTAGAATGTCTCACAATGCATAGAACAAAATATAATAATAACATACTTGACATAAAACAGGAGAGACAGTGCATAAACTGAAAATCAGAACTAAACATCATAGCAGCGGAAATCCAAAATACAGCTTATTACAACTTTCAAACTGTCTCAAAGCAAAAGTAAGATAAAGGAGGTACACTACTAATGCCCAAGTAGCGACCACCAACGACACAGGGAGAATGTGTATATATATCATACGTGGAAGCCTCCTGCCCGCCTCCGAATCAGCTACTCGCGCTTCACCAGCTAACCTGTCTCTAGTCTGCTCGTGTGAGCACCCAGAGTAATAAGAGGAGACATAAAACTCTGGGTCAGACATAAAGCCTGGTATGAGCGATAAGCATCTAAAGTGAACAATAACAGGTAGACTAAAACATACCTGGACCTGCAACCAAAGAGTTAGCACTACATACTGTACAACACTCTAAGGTACCATATCAAACAGTGTAAAGATACGGAGGTGGGGGAGGTGTGCATGTCATAATGATGGCAAACAATCAAACATAGCATCCATCTTCACATCTCTCACTCAGTGCGTAAAGCATACGATATTCACCACTTCGATCACCCAACATACCATGCTACGATCACTCTGCCGCATGAAGTCATAAATGGCTTCACTGCACTGATAACGTAGCCACAAATCCTTCGCTATGTCCACTTTGCCCCATGGAGTCACAAGAACACCACTGCACTGGCTCATAGCCTTACTAATCCTTACTATGTCCACTCTGCCCCATGGAGTCGCAATGACCCCACTGCACTGGCTCATAGTCTTACTACGCATCACCTTGCCCCTCAGGTCATAATGACCCTACTGCACTGATAACGTAGTCTTGGTACCATCACTTTGCCCCTCAGGTCATAATGACCCTACTGCACTGATAAGTAGCCCTTCATCCATTTTCAGTGGTGAATCGAAGTTATGAACGTCGAAAACTCCTTAGCACACGTCCCGCAGCAAAGTCCAACCATGAAGTGAACTCATTGGTTCCCAACTGGATCCTGAGCTCTAACTTCCCATATTGGACTACCTTTGCATCTTGGGTTATTGGTCAATACTGGGTCGGGTCGGGTTCCTTCTCAAGCCATCGGTTCGGGTCGGGTATCCTCCATTTGTTCGGGTCGGGTCTTCTTCTGGTGCGGTTCGGGTCGGGTGCCACTCCATCGGTTCGGGTCAGGCGTTTCTCCTCGGTTCGGGTCGGGTGTCACTCCCCCTCCAGTTCATGCTTCCGCTCCGATCCTCCTCCTCATCCTTTACGTACTTCGATCCGATCCATCCTCCTCTATCCGCTCCGATCCCTACTCCCTAATCCGATCCGATCCCAGTCAGCTAGCGTGGCCTTCCTTTTTGCCACTTTTCCCAAGTGCCAGGTTCCGATCCGATCGGGTTCCTTGCTCAGTTCAACATATCCGATCCGAGCCCCATATCCGATCCGATCCGAACGCTGCACTGTTTTCTGAAACTGTTCCAGCAAGTGTTTACGCCATTCGATGACGTTTTCGACCATTCTAACTATTGAAATCAATCACAAAGCATTTCATACAGTCATAGCAACATGCATAATCAACCACAAACATCAAAACATCAATATAATAGGTTAAATGGATCAAACATACCCCAAAATCCCATATCTCCCCCTAAGCATGTTTAGGTGAAACTAATGATAGGATTAGCAAAACTTAACCAAATTAACCCAAATTCATATCAGAGGTCTAAAACATCATTTAAGAATTTATGAACATTTTTCCCGAATTTTACCATGTTTAAATTCGCTAATTAACACTAATCACCCATTACTAGCCATAATTAGTGCAAAACTATGCAAATCACTCACCTTAGCCACAAATAAACTAAGATCTGAAATAATTCTCTGATTTGATGTGAATCTCAATGCCAAACAGCAGCTCCTATGTTGCTTTGGTGAAGATCTTCCTTGATTAGGGGTTGCTAAGCCAAATCCTTGACCAAAAGATGATTTGGAGGTGATTTAGAGGTTAAAGGCCATTTTTTAGGGTTACTTGGTGATACGTGGAGGCTAGAAAACTGAAATGGAATGATCCTCTATCTCATTTCAGCCTCCCCATAACCCTAATCCCGAAATGGGTTATGGGCCTACTCACTAATCACCCGATTTGGCCCGGTTGAGCAGTTTTCACCCTCCAAACCTTATTTCAGCCATATCTCCCAAACGGTAAGTCCGTTTGGCTATTATGACCACTCTACGGAAAGGTAAACCATCAAACGAATCCAATGGAAGTGGTTTCAGGTCAAAATTCCTTTCCAATCAAAAGTTATGGCCAAAACAGTACCAACTAGGGGCAAAATGGTCATTTAAAAATTGACAAAAATCATGAACATGGGAAATGACTCTAATGGATGTTTCCCAAAGTTACATGACCATACGACTTCACATGGGAAAGAAATAAATATTCTACAATCCTATGATCTGTAGAATACGGGTCGTTACACTCTTCCCCCCTTAAGAAATTTCGCCCCCGAAATTCCCTAATCAAAACACACACAAAGGCTCCTGCATGCCTATCAACTATAAAACAACCATCAAACATGCAAAACAAGCAAAACAAGTCTACCCTAGCATGCGGAAAAACCAAATTGCAAAATAAATCTTACCAGGCAAAGAGTTCTGGATATGCCTTCCTAATGCTCTCCTCTGTCTCCTAAGTACAATCATTCTCGTCCTCGCCCCACTGAACCTTGACTAGCCTCACCGCCTTCCTTCGAAGTTGCTTCGTATCGTGCCCCACAATACGAATCGGCTTGCAGTTCCCAACCGCCTCGGGTTCTACTTCGAAGTCCTCTAACTGATCAGGTGAAATAGTCATATCTGAGTCGTGAACGAACTTCCTTAGTTGGGAAACATGAAATACATTATGAACTCCCGCCATTTTCTCTGGTAAGCCAACTCTATATGCCAAATTCCCGACTAGTTCAAGAACAGGGAATGGGCCAACAAATCTTGGTGCCAACTTGCCTCTCCTGCCAAATCGTATCACACTCTTCAACGGAGAGATCTTGACAAACACCAAGTCACCAACGGAGAATTTCAAGTCTCTTCTCCTCTTATCATCATAACTCTTCTGCCTATCTTGGGCAGCTTTCATTCGTTGCTGAATGATCTTGATCTTATCAGAAGTTTCTCTCACCACATCTGGTCCAAGCACAAACTTCTCGCCAGTCTCTATCCAACATGATGGTGAGTTGCACGGTCTTCCGTACAAAGCTTCATATGGAGCCATACCGATACTGGATTGGTAGCTATTGTTATATGCAAACTCTACTAGATGCAAATGGTCATCCCATGATCCACCAAAATCCAATATACACGCTCTCAAGAGGTCTTCCAATATACGATTCACCCTCTCCGTCTGACCGTCGGTCTGAGGATGATATGCGGTACTGAGATGTAAACCTGACCCTAGAGCCTCTTGTAAGCTCTTCCAAAACCCACTAGTGAACAACGGGTCTCGGTCACTCACAATGCTTTTGGGTACTCCATGAAATCTCACTACCCACTTCATATACAATTCTGCCAACTTGGCTGCCATTCTGGTCGATTTGACTAGTATAAATCTTGCACTTTTAGTCAATCGATCCACAATTACCCAAATGCTATCATATCCCGATCTAGTCCTTGGTAAACCATCGATGAAATCCGTCGAGATTTGCTCCCATTTCCATTCGGGAATTTCTAATGGTTGCAACAACCCACTAGGCTTCTTTTGCTCGGCTTTAACTAGCTGGCAATTCATGCATTTGGATATAAACTTCCCAACGTCTCTTTTCATCCCTTCCCAGTAGTAAGTCTGTCTCATGTCTCGATACATCTTATTACCACCGGGGTGTATAGTCAGTTTTGAGTGATGACATTCTCTAAGCACTTAATCTCTCAATCTATTCACGTTGGGCACAACTAGCCTTCCATTCCTTCTAAGCCATCCATCTCGATCAAGCCCATACACATTCATCTCCTCACCGTCGATGTTCATCTCTAACTTGGAGATGATTTCCGATAGATTAGAATCGTCCCTCTGGCTAAAACCAATCCGCTCTATCAAAGTGGGTCTGATCGTCAAACTAGCTAGCATAACTGGATCCAATTCGCACTTTGGTCTAAAATCAAACCTCGCGATATACTCCAGTTGCTTCCACTCAAGAAACATTGCCCCTAAGCTGGCATGTCTCCTACTCAAGGCATCGGCTACCGCATTACCTTTCCCAGGTGTATATGCGATATCAAAATCATACGAAGCCAAGAACTCTAACCATCTCTGCTGACGGAGATTTAGATCTTTCTGAGAGAAAAAATACTTTAACGATTTATGATCGGTAAACAACTCAAATCTTTCTCCCAAGAGATAGTGTCTCCACATTTTCAGCGCAAATACAATCGTTGCCAATTCCAAATCATGGGTAGGATACTTCTTCTCATGCGGCTTTAGCTGTCGACTAGCATAAGCTACAACCCTACCTCCTTGCATCAATACTGCACTCAGTCCGGTACCACAAGCATCCGTGTATACCGTCATCTCTTCATTCCCTTTAGGAATGACTAACACTGGCGCACGCGTCAACTTCTCCTTTAGACTCTTGAAGGCATCCTCACACACTTCGTCCCAGACGAAGGACTGGTTCTTCTTAGTCAACTGAGTCAATGGTGCTGCTATCTTGTAGAAGTCCTGGATAAACTTACGATAATATCCAGCTAATCCCAAGAAACTTCTTACATCTGTCGCATTCTTGGGCGTAGGCCAATCCTGTACCGTAGCCACCTTCGCAGGGTCCACGGCAATACCACTCTCGGAAACAACATGACCCAAGAATCTCACTTCCCTTCTCCAAAAATGACACTTAGAGAATTTCGCTTTCAATTGGTGTTTCCTCAACACCTCCATCACTATCCTCAAGTGTCCCTTGTGTTCCTCCTCTGTCCTTGAGTAAACAAGGATATCATCCACGAACACAAGAACAAACTTATTCAACTGATCTCTGAATACTCGATTCATAAGATCCACAAAGTAGGCTGGTGCATTGGTCAACCCAAACGGCATGACCAACCACTCATAAAATCCAGACGGCGTCCTAAATGTCGTTTTCGGAACACTCTCATCCGCTACTCTAAGCTGATGAAATCCTGTCGCGAGGTCCAACTAGGAGAACACTCTTGCTCCTTCCAGTTGATCAAACAAATCATCTATCCGCGGTAGAGGATACTTATTCTTCCTCGTCACCTTATTCAACTCACGATAGTCCACACACAAACGAAGGGAACCATCTGCCTTAGTGGCAAACACAACTGGTGCTCCCCACTCGGAGACACTCCTTCTAATAAATCCCTTCTTCAAAAGATTGCTGACTTGCACCCCGAGCTCTCGCTGCTCCCTTGGTGCCATACGACGAAGTGGCATCACTATAGGTCTGGCATCTTTCACTAAATCAATACGGAACTCAATCTCTCGGTGTGGTGGAAGCCCGGTCACCTCCTCGAAGACGTCCGGATACTGGCCAACCACGGGCACATCTGACAACTCATCCTGCGGGATGTCGAGGGAATTTACAAAACTAGCCATAACCCCATCACTAGGTAGACTACCAAACACTACCCTCCGCCCATCATCCGCCCTCACTGTCACCAAAAAGCCCTCACAGTCTACCACCACCCCGTATCTTTGGAGCCAATCGACTCCCAATATAATGCCATACCCAGTAAAGCCCAAAACAAAGCAATCACATACAAACATACATCCATGACTCGATAAGACCAAATTCCTGCAAATCATACTAAGGCTAGTCGAACCACCAATCGGGTTCGTCACAACTAATGGTCTATCGACTATCTCGGGTTCCAGTCCCAATCTATCTACCAGGTCACTAGATATGAAGGAACGGGAAGCCCCAGTATCAAACAAAACTCGAACTGGTACATCATAAATAGAAAGCATACCTTGAATAACAACATTCTTTCCTTTCTCCGCCGCAGTTGGGGCATTCGACGAAGAAGGAACAACATCAATAGCATATGCTTTCACAATCTGCTTCTCCTTAAGAGGTTGCAGACACTTATCCTTCTGATGTCCCATTTGACCACAGTTGTAGCAATTCCTTTCCGCTGGCTTGGCCCGACATTCTTTAGCATAATGGCCCTTCTTTCCACAGCTGAAGCACTCAACATCCTTCTTGCTCTTTTTCTGGCCACCCTTAGATTGGTCCTGCTTCCTCTTACTCTGAGAGTTACTCTTGCCTCCACCGCCTGCTTGCGGCTTTGGCCCTTCTGCAGATGCAGCCTCAGTCTTTGACTTAGGGTAAAGGCTCTCTGATCTCAAAGCTTTCCCCACGATCGATTCAAAAGTCTCATCGATGTGGTTAATAAGCCTTTCCCCCAAGTATCCATCCAAACCAGTAATGAACTTCTCATTCTTCTTCTCAGGAGTATCGATGAGAGACAGTCCATACTTCGACAAAGTGTCGAACTCAACAATATAATCAGAAACTGCCCTGCCACCCTGCTTGAGTTCCAAGAACCTCTTGAACAATACTGACTTCTGGGAAGCTGGAATGAACTTCTCGCCGAAGCGAGCCTTGAACTGATCCCAAGTAACCTGATCTTCTGGAGTAGCTGTTCTAATGGCATTCCACCAATTCATCGCTCGCCCTTGCAGCTGACGAGACGCTAGCCTTCTCTTCATTGCATCCTCAAGACCCAAGTCATCAAAGATACGATCACAGCTATCCATCCAATCTTGAACATCTGTGGCCGACTCCGTTCCGTGGAACGACTTTCCACCAAGATTAGTGTAATCCTTGCACAACTTGGCGAAATCGACCCTAGGCGCCTGCACTACTGGGCCAACACCAACTCCGGGATTGGGAACTGCCCCTTGAACTTCTCTTAGCATGTCTCTCATGAGGTTAGTAAACATCGCCCTCATGTCAGCGACATTCCCTTGGTTGGTCCCTCTACCAGCACCCCTCGTATCTCGACTCATCGTCAATCTGAAAAATGGAAACGATTAACGACCCCATAGTGGTGCTAGTGCAGTGCGACTTCATCTTTATAATACTAATAGTATAAATATATACATAGCATTTGAAAACCAAAGTAATTACAAATACGCGCTCTCATATACGTACTAACTCTCCCTAGTGTCTTTCCCTAGGTTAACTACGCAACCTAGAGCTCTGATACCAAGTGTGACGGCCCGCCCCGCACCAACCGACATTTACTCCAAAAGTGCGCTGTACACATGTCCAGTTAGTACGGAACGGGTCGTGAGAAGGAAAGGGAAGAAGGAAATGAACATACAAAAAACCTGTAGAATGTCTCACAGCGCATAGAACAAAATATAATAATAACATACTTGACATAAAACAGGAGAGACAGTGCATAAGCTGAAAATCAGAACTAAACATCATAGCAGCGGAAATCCAAAATACAGCTTATTACAACTTTCAAACTGTCTCAAAGCAAAAGTAAGATAAAGGAGGTACACTACTAATGCCCAAGTAGCAACCACCAACGACACAGGGAGAATGTGTATATATATATCATACGTGGAAGCCTCCTGCCCGCCTCCGAATCAGCTACTCGCGCATCACCAGCTAACCTGTCTCTAGTCTGCTCGTGTGAGCACCCAAAGTAATAAGAGGAGACATAAAACTCTGGGTCAGACATAAAGCCTGGTATGAGCGATAAGCATCTAAAGTGAACAATAACAGGTAGACTAAAACATACCTGAACCTGGACCTGCAACCAAAGAGTTAGCACTACATACTGTACAACACTCTAAGGTACCATATCAAACAGTGTAAAGATACGGAGGTGGGGGAGGTGTGCATGTCATAATGATGGCAAACAATCAAACATAGCATCCATCCTCACATCTCTCACTCAGTGCGTAAAGCATACGATATTCACCACTTCGATCACCCAACATACCATGCTACGATCACTCTGCCCCATGAAGTCATAAATGGCTTCACTGCACTGATAACATAGCCACAAATCCTTCGCTATGTCCACTTTGCCCCATGGAGTCACAAGAACCCCACTGCACTGGCTCATAGCCTTACTAATCCTTACTATGTCCACTCTGCCCCATGGAGTGCAATGACCCCACTGCACCGGCTCATAGTCTTACTATGCATCACCTTGCCCCTCAGGTCATAATGACCCTACTGCACTGATAACATAGTCTTGCTACCATCACTTTGCCCCTTAGGTCATAATGACCCTACTGCACTGATAAGTAGCCCTTCATCCATTTTCAGTGGTGAATCGAAGTTATGAACGTCGACAACTCCTTAGCACACGTCCCGCAGCAAAGTCCAACCATGAAGTGAACTCATTGGTTCCCAACTGGATCCTGAGCTCTAACTTCCCATATTGGACTACCTTTGCATCTCGGGTTATTGGTCAATACTGGGTCGGGTCGGGTTCCTTCTCAAGCCATCGGTTCGGGTCGGGTATCCTCCATTTTTTCGGGTCGGGTCTTCTTCTAGTGCGGTTCGGGTCGGGTGCCACTCCATCGGTTCGGGTCGGGCGTTTCTCCTCGGTTCGGGTCGGGTGTCACTCCCCCTCCAGTTCATGCTTCCGCTCCGATCCGCCTCCTCATCCTTTACGTACTTCGATCCGATCCATCCTCCTCTATCCGCTCCGATCCCTGCTCCCTAATCCGATCCGATCCCAGTCAGCTAGCGTGGCCTTCCTTTTATCCACTTTTCCCAAGTGCCAGGTTCCGATCCGATCGGGTTCCTTGCTCTATTCAACATATCCGATCCGAGCCCCATATCCGATCCAATCCGAACCCTGCACTGTTTTCTGAAACTGTTCCAGCAAGTGTTTACGCCATTCGACGACGTTTTCGACCATTCTAACTATTGAAATCAATCACAAAGCATTTCATACAGTCATAGCAACATGCATAATCAACCACAAACATCAAAACATCAATATAATAGGTTAAATGGATCAAACATACCCCAAAATCCCATATCTCCCCCTAAGCATGTTTAGGTGAAACTAATGATAGGATTAGCAAAACTTAACCAAATTAACCCAAATTCATATCAGAGGTCTAAAACATCATTTAAGAATTTATGAACATTTTCCCCGAATTTTACCATGTTTAAATTCGCTAATTAACACTAATCACCCATTACTAGCCATAATTAGTGCAAAACTATGAAAATCACTCACCTTAGCCACAAATAAACTAAGATCTGAAATAATTCTCTGATTTGATGTGAATCTCAATGCCAAACAGCAGCTCCTATGTTGCTTTGGTGAAGATCTTCCTTGATTAGGGGTTGCTAAGCCAAATCCTTGACCAAAAGATGATTTGGAGGTGATTTAGAGGTTAGTGGCCATTTTTTAGAGTTCCTTGGTGATAAGTGGAGGCTAGAAAACTGAAATGGAATGATCCTCTATCTCATTTCAGCCTCCCCATAACCCTAATCCCGAAATGGGTTATGGGCCTACTCACTAATCACCCGATTTGGCCCGGTTGAGCAGTTTTTCACCCTCCAAACCTTATTTCAGCCATATCTCCCAAACGGTAAGTCCGTTTGGCTATTATGACCACTCTACGGAAAGGTAAACCATCAAACGAATCCAATGGAAGTGGTTTCAGGTCAAAATTCCTTTCCAATCAAAAGTTATGGCCAAAACAGTACCAACAAGGGGCAAAATGGTCATTTAAAAATCGACAAAAGTCATGAACATGGGAAATGACTCTAATGGATGTTTCCCAAAGTTACATGACCATACGACTTTACATGGGAAAGAAATAAATATTCTACAATCCTATGATGTGTAGAATACGGGTCGTTACAAGTTACAGAGACTAATCGGTTTAAAGTCCTAGCAAGACATAGGGTTCTCAAACTCAAGAATGAGAACAAGATTGGTAGACGTCCAGCTCTTAGGAAGCGTCCTACAGAAAAATGATTGGATCGAAGTAGCTAAATCAAAGCGAATGACCTCCCAAGTACAATGGTAAAAAGCCACATTGAAATCATCTGGGCCACTCGCACTGTCCTTGCTAAGCGAAAAGATAAAAAATTGAATCTTTTCCAGAAAGGGCGGATCATGAAGACCAGGAGCTTCAGAAAGAAGCACAACGTGGAGAATATGGGAAAGGAGAAAAGGACCAGAAAGGTTGATAGATGGACGCTGCAGGAAAGAGCGAAAGTGGGAAATGATGGTCTCAAGCGCCTCATCCAAAGTTGAAGCCGTAGATAGGTCCGGATGAAGAATTTGATGGACATAGAGGATGTTATTCTTTTTCCTAATAGCGAAATGAATGAATTTCAAGTTAGAATCACCGTCAATGACCCATTTGATTTTGGTTTTCTTTCGAAGAAATTAATTCTCGATCTTCAACTCGGAGTTAAAATAGCAGTTTTAGCAAGGATCCATTCCGCTTTATTGGAATTTGAAGGATCTGCATCAAACGACGATTCAGCAAGGATCAAGCTTCTTCCACAAATCGAACCCTGTCAAAGATACTCATAAACACCTGAACCTTCCAGAGCTTAGACAAATTTTGAGGTGTTTGAGTTTAGAGTAGGAAGCCATAATAGGAAAACCTAATGCGTGGGAGACCATGAGTCCTTTACTGTTGTAAAAAAGGACCGGTAGAAGACCACATGGATTGGAAATGGAAAGAAGCAGACCCAGAAGACAAGAATGGGATGCACTTCAGAAGCATCAGGGAATGATCCTAGTTAATGCTATAAAGATGTTCAACTGAGTAAGAGAAAGGAAGATCAAACCACCCCTCAGACCTTCAGAACTTATCAAGGCGAGAAAGAATCATGTGGGGAACCTCTTGGTTATTACACCAAGTGATAGCAGGACCAACAAATGAGACCTCCGACAAACCCGAATGGAAGATGAAGAGTTGAAATCACTAACTGAAGCGCGGTTGATAGAATATCCTTCACTTTTCTCAGCTTGACAAGAAACGTCATTAAAATCCCCCTTAAAACAGTAGCCGGAAATCCAAGCACTGAAAGAGAAAGGATTCCCACCATAAACAAAGATGCTCGACGCGGTCACAACTCACGTAGTCCGTGGAGAAAAGAAAGGGGATGGGACAGAGCGATAAGAACACGCAACCGAAAGATGTTGAGTCGAATTAAAAATTTGGAACACAGACACATCTTTAGCCAAAAGAATCTAAATATTAATGGAGACATTGTGGAAACCTCCTCCAAAGCTCAGATGAAGAATGATTTGGGATAACACATTCATTTCCATGAAGGATTCTTGAAACGCCACACGAAGCATAGAATGTTTCCTAACGACGTACTTGAGAAACGATAAAGAAGCTTTGCTCCCTACTCCCCGGATATTCCATAACAAATAAGTCTCCATAACTCCAAGAAAAGACTGGGGTAGGATACAAGACAAAGAAAAAGAAAAGATAAAATGATAAGGGAAAAAGGTCAGATTAGATAGAGAGTAGTCAAGTGGTCCTAACTATCTGCTCTGTCGCAGTCAGAGAACGAGTGTGAATGGTGTGAGGAATAGGAGATAGAACCAGCAATCTTCTATGCGAAGATCGGATAGTATATTTGACACAATGAGAGCACGTGGACCTCGAAGGAGACGCAACAAAGGTCAAACTTCAGGAAGAGGGCGAAGTAACAACATACTTGGAAGAAGTGAGATTGTCTAAATGGTAGGTATAGATGTTTCTAGAAAGCTGGGATAAACAGTTGTTTATGACCCAAATCTCGTCCCCGCGAAGAAGGGGCAACAAGTGAGAAAAAGGAGGTGGCAATCGAATAAATGTTGAAACGTCAAACGTTGACGTCACACCTTGTTGTTTTGAGTCCACCTTTGCATAACTGTCATCAGATTGAATATCCTGCTCTAAAAGGGAAGACCAACAAACGAATGTCCTAAAAGATCAAGAAAAGCAGACCAACCCATTGAATATAGAGAAAATGAGATCGCTCTAATAGAGACCACAACGGTAGTCGATGTATAGACCCCATCAACGATGTAATCTATATGTCTCTGACGACATTCGATGCCCATAACAAACACTGCAATAAAAAAACAACCCAAATCCTAGAGAAACACGCAACACAATGAGACCACCACCGTGTAATCGATTGACCTGATGTGGTCAAAAAGGATCCATCTAGCTAAGAAATGACACACACCCAGCCTAAAAATAAATCCACAAATAAAAGAGCCACAAAGTAAATAAGCAAAGAAGTGCTCACCCTTAAACATAAGGGTAAAAAACTATCATAACCATTCCCCTTAGCTAACCTGATAAATAGTGGGCAAACCCGGTAAGACATAAGAGACACACACATACCTCATTATACAGACTGCCACATACCTCTAACAGTGACAATCAATGCAGCCCCTGGCAAAACAGATAGAGAAAAGACGGATGACCCCTTAAACCAAGCAAACTCCACCGCATTAACATGGGCCAAGACATCCAAGCCTGGAAATCAAACTCGTAACTTACAATGCAACAAAAGAACAATAGATTCAGCCTCACCAGCAACCAAACTTGGCATTACGATAGAACCAACACCACAATCAACCAACAAAAAATAAGCCAATCTATGCAACAATAGAGATACAGTGAAACAACAATCAAAACAAGTCAGAGGGCAAACCTCATGTAGGGGAAAGAATGGGACATAAAGGCTGCAAATACTGGGGACCAAACTCACATCGGGGACCAAACTCACACCATCAACCTCCCACGGATGCGCGGATGCCTCTCTAGTCGAATTAACAACTGTCTGTTTCCAATGATTAGGAATCGCCCGCTTCTTACCGCAACTTGATTGTAAAGAGGCCAGACTACGTCTGAAGTCTTTTCCCCTCAACTAGCTTTGGCCTAGTCGAGGAAAACACTTACCACTAGCAACGACTTTCATTTTAAAGCAATCGTCCCATTCCTTAACCAGGTCTACCTGGCCAAAAGAGTTGTCTATAATAAGAGGGGGCAGTGGATGGGACTGTGCGCCATCCGAAACAGTAACCAGTGCTAAGGGATTGCATGATTGAGTGTTTGAAGTTGAGGGGAGAACCTAAGCTACGCGATAAGGTCAATAGGGTTCACGCCTCAAACAAACACTCTACTTCTCACCAACAGCATACCCAATACAGGCTACTCAACCAGATTAGCAGAATAACAAGAAATTGATCGAGGAAGAAACAATTAGGAGGCACGAAAGCCCCAAATCCACTTTCACACGGAGAAGAAAGTGCACTGGGAGGCTGGGGTAAAAAGCTGAAGTTGCTCCTTACACGAGTCCATACCTCAAAGGCAGACACCTTTAGCTCCAACGAGAAAATTTTGCACGGCCAAACCTCCATGAAATACAAATCAACAACTACATAGTGATGGCGGACTAACGCCGAGAAAACAAATAGCAACCTAGCCCGAATCAACAACGAGGAGGTGCTAATTAAACAAAATGAAATTGAAACCCTAGAGACCATTACCAGAGCCTCCGAAATCGAACCAACTTCAGGGAACGAACCCACAAAAGATCCAAAGCACAAAAAACCCCATCGTGGAAAATCGCATCAGTGGAAAACCTAGAGAGGCCAACAAGTTCTCAATTAGGGATGCAAGTTGGAAAAGAAAACAGTCCAGTAGAAATATTTGCGAAATTATGAGGAAAAGCTACGGAGAAAGAATAAGAGGAAGAATCACCAAATCGAATTAAGGGGCAACAGCCATTATAAGAGTCTTTGTTTCTAAGAGGTTAGAAATGCTTACTAACAATGAGCATTGTAGAGAAAAATTGATATAAGTACAACAAATGGCTTTTGATTATGACTTCTGTAAGCTTAAACATCTGACGTTAAGACATTTGCAAGTCTTATACAGAATTAACAAGTGCTACAGTTTTTGAAAATGGGAATAAAATTCGAAAATGGAATATAAGAAAGGCTTTGTGCGTATGCTGGAGTTGTTTCTCATTTGTCTACTGATGTCAAAGAAGCAAGCGACAATATGATTTCCATTCTTGAATTTGCATAACTTAACAAGTTTCTGCAACGCTTTTCCTTCTAATATTTATGTATAAACTTCAAATGGAAGAATGACTATTTTTGTTCACTTGTTGAAAGGCATTACTAGAAGGGAAGCCAAATCCATTCCCACTTAACGTGAAATGGCTTAAAGGAACTATGATTGTGTACGAATTTAATAACTTCAATTTACACTTCTTGCCTTTTTGAGAACTTATAGGCGGGATTACGTTTGTTTCATTTTGAGTGTCAGAAGATAGGTTTACATTGAATATCGTTAACTTTATCAAACTTTAGGAATTAAATTTATGTCCCTAAGTTTAATAACCCACTGTTCATCACTTGCCAAAGTATAAAACAGTCTTAGGAAACTTAATTCCCTGCTCTTGTTTATACCACTTACTTTGTTGAAACCTGAAATTGAGTATAAAATGCACTGTTCCAAAGAATTTTACCTTGCTCAGCTTGGTATGGAAAATCCTATTCTCCTACAAAATCTCAGCTTACACCTCCTATTTTTTTCCATCATTTCGCCTCCCAGTCTGCTACATTTCATCACCATGGATCCCACGCGCCATGTACTCCATTTTAACAGCTCATAAAGAACCTTCCAGAAGCACCTCGACATGTACACGTCCATGTTTGTACAAGCAAATGCCTAATTCCATGCCTTGGCTACTGTTAGGATTTCCTCGCAAGTTGTTAAGGAGGAATGATGGTTTGGATACAGTAGTCCCACATCATGGAATAAATTGAAGAAGTTGGATACAAATATGAGTTGGTAGGCACATAACAACAGGGATTCCTTTTGTTGTATGGGAGTTGTTTGCCAGCTCATATGCATGCAAGGATGAGGGGCTTTGTTCCGACCGTTGTTGCATAACAGTGGTATCAGAGCCGAAGGTTACAGGTTGGGCCGTGTAGGCAAGGTAGTGCTCTCAAAAAGATACTCATAGACTATTAGGATTACCTTTCATGTTGTTAAGGAGGAATGGTGGTTCGGGTACAAATATGAGTTAAAGGAGTTGGGTACAAATATGAGTTGGTTTGTCGGCTCATATGCGTGCAAGGAAGGGGGCTTTGTTCTGACCGTCGTTACATAACAGCTACTATCGAACCCACACCTAGTGCTCCGCCAGCAAGTCGTGGCTGATGTGTCGCACAGATAAGCCCGCATGTATAGGCTTCTGAGGAACAGAAACGGCCTTCCCTCTCGCTTGTAAGCATGACTTGCATATTTGGGTAGTGTCAGTAGCATGTTGTATAGGCTGCATTGAGGGACAAAAACCTATTATAGCCTTATACAAAAATGAATTCACGGAATTTACAAGGGTAAATAAAGCAACTAGGATTAGTATGTGCCTTGCAATACATGTTAACATTTTTTAATTCCTCAATGAGATGGTGCTTAGTCATTGATCTGCACCACCTAACTTAGCTTATAAGAAACAAATCTGTGTTTTAAATATGTACTTCTTTATCCAACAAATAAAATAGTGACTCTATCTACAGATAACATATATTATACAAGGAATTCGGGTATAGGATATAAGAACAAGAAACTGAAACTGCCTACAAGTCATTCGATCAGCCAGCCCATTAAGCAAGGCTCATTAGCGAATAGCGTTATATATATTGTGTAACTTGTACAGATCGAGATTGATTACTTTTGCAGTACAATTGTCATTGGTTCTCTTCTCCTCAAAACTCACAATATTCTGCGTACCTCAGGACCAAATTCATTAATAAAGATATGCATTTCTTATATGGTATCAGAGCTCATTGCTTAACAACATAAAGTATATCAAGAAAATCAAAGAGAATTGATATTCAAAAATACATCGGAGAAGCATCATCATTTGGTCTACCTCTCATCAGAGTTTACTCCTTATTTCAGAGTTGACTCAAGAATTCGATCATTGCTACCCCAGTAATTAAGTATCTACTGGCTGCATCATAATCTTCATCAGTGAGTCCGAGAAGAATAAGAATACAGAAAATCAAAATCAAATCGACAAGAAATCAAGAAATCAATTCAAGAAGATGACTTACCAGTGAAACTCATCAGAAACCATCATTTGAAGATCATCTGGTGGCAGAACCATACCTGAATTAACCCCTATCCTTCGGCAGCTTGAAGTTCTTTCTGTAATTCAAGTTCTCCCTGCTGTCCACACTTCATTTCTTACACCATGGGTGACAATTCATCTATTGGTGCATGTGCAAAATCTAAGAATCCACCCACAGTTGTTGCCTCTATCGTAAATCAACTAGTTAAAAATGTGATAAGTCCACAGAGTCAACTTATCACAGTCAAGCTAGAAGAAAACAACTATTTGTTGTGGAAGTTTCAGACCGAGACTGGCATTCAAGGTTATGGTTTGGAAGGGCATCATTATGGCACTTTGGCCATAACACCTAAGTTCATCATAGATCAAGAAAACAGGGGTGTTAGTAATGAGGAATATATCAGATATCACAAATAAAACAGACTAATCAGTGCATGACTGCTACCATCAATCAGCAAAAGTTTGTTATCACAGGTTATAGGATGTAACAATGCGAATGAAATATGGATTAATGTTGAAAAATATGGATTAATGTTGAAAAGAATTTCAACTCACAATCATCAACAAGGATCATGCACTATAGAAGAAAGTTGAACAACTCAAGAAAGAACAACAGCATCATGAGAGAATACTTGGCTAAGATAAAGAACATATGTGATCAACTAGAGGCCGGTGGTCATTAAATTTCAAAATCAGAACAGGTACAAACTATTCTAAATGGCCTCAGTAACAAGTATAAGATTGTAGAGGCTGTAATTCATCATAAGGGTACCCTATCTATGGATGAAGTTCATTCAATACTTCTTACTGATGAAGAAAAATTGGAAAGCAAAAGATCTCAAGAAAATGATCTAACTATCATTTATGCTAGCAGTAATAAATACGAGAAAATAAGATCTAATTACTAAGTTCCGAGAGGTGGTTATGGCGGCAGAGCAAGAGGAAGAGGCACAAACTGTTGGAGAATGGAGTTTTGATGACAAAAACATTATTTCAATATTAATTGATTATAAAATATACACTAGTATCTCTATTTAATATATATATATATATACACACATATATGCAGGAGTTGTATAAAAAATTAATACATAAGATTGTACAGTTTTAGATATTCAAGATATCCAGAGAAGATTCAAGACTCATGAGTAATTAAGAAATCAAGAGTTCAAGATAAATAGTAATAGAGTCTACTTGATATGTAAGACTCTGAATAACACTCTAGGTTCAAATTCAAATTCTGATTTTCAAATTCTATTTTTAAAATCCAAATTCCATTAGTTTTTCTATCTTACCTTTGATTTTAAACTTAAGTTTCAAAGCTTATTAGTTTATATATATTTATATAGTCATATACCTTTATAATTTTATATTTATATAGTTTTAACCTTTATAATTTTATAAATATGATTATATAATTTATATTTATGATTTTATATGATTTTCTACTTTATAATACTCATTTATATCATCATTTTTTATTCAAGAATTTCCAGAATTATATATATAGTAAAACACTTGAATAATATTCAAAATTCAAATTTTTAAAACATATATGTTGACATACATAAGAGCATATGTCGACATACAACTGTCATATTTTTAGTTTTGAAAGGAAGTGTCTTTTCACTATTTGTAACGTTCCAGAAGCGTTGCAACCTTTCAAATCTTATAAATAGGGTTTGATTTCTAATTTTTTAACCATTCTTCTTCTCCATCTTCACATCCATTTTCATTCCACCATTATTATTTCATATTTTTATGATTTCTACACTTTTACTCTGCCGATTTCTATTCTAAATACATAAAACTTCTTCTCACTCTCTACTCATTACTCTCTAGATTGAAGTGCTATTGAAGAGTTATAGGGCTTTTGTAATCATTTGGGATTTTTTGGGAAATGGTGTATTCCTTTTAGCCGTGAAATCAAGGAAAGGAAACGGTGTGAACCTTGTAGCCGTGAAATCAAGGGTGGTGGAATCGTTGTTAACCTTGTAGCTGTGAAATCAAGGGGATTGTACTAAGATTTTGATCTAGTAACAAAACTCTGCGCAATCCAGCGTGTGGGACTGGATGTAGGAGTAATCCAAACTAGTATAAAATCAGGTTTGTTCTTTCCTTTTCTGAATTTTATTTTTGTTTATTTTTGTATTTGTGTTCGATTCTTTGTCTGTGGTCATCTCTATGGTGTGTGATTCATATAGTAGATCATATAAGTTTACATTTTCTAAAATTCCTTGAAAATACTATTCACCCCCTCTAGTGTTTGTATTGCCTTTAGATCCACATTCTGCATTCCCTAACAATTGGTATCAAAGCAAGGTTTTTCAAAAAGTTCATAATCTGATTTTTGAAAAAATTAAATGGCAAACTTTGAAATGATTGTTAACGTTAGTGTCAATTCATGCATTACATTAATGTTGAAAGAGTCTACATTCAATTGTGTTGAAAATTCAAGTGATCTACTGAGATATTGTCCAATACTGGGAAAGATGTGTTATATGACTATTGGAAATTCAAATTTTGAAGATGGGTGAAGTGGCCGTTGAAAATTCAAATTCTGAAATGGTGTGTTACATGGCTATTGAGAATTTGAATTCTGGTGAACAAATAGTGCAAATCAAAAGGACAAATGGATAGTGGCTGTTCGAGACATACGACGGGAAATCTAGAAATACTAAATAATCTAGTATCTGAAGATGGTGGAATGGTCAACTTTGGTGATAACTCTAAAGGATATACTGTTGGCATCGACAATGTCAGTAATTCTGAAACTCCTACTATTTCTGATGTTTTATTAGTTAGGAATCTAAAACATAACCTACTAAGTATCAGTCAACTTTGCGATAAGGGCTATAAAATAAACTTTGAAAAGGATAAATGCTTTATACAAGATAAGAATTCAAAAGTAATATTTGAAGGAGATAGAAAGAAAAATATATATATTAAGTATAAAAATCTCCAATGATAATCTATGTCTTATGGCCAATACAAGTAACCCTTAGATCTGGCATAAGAGATTCAGTCATACAAATTTCAAACACATATCTAGAATTTCAAAATTAGATTCAATCAGGGGAATAAATTAAGTTTAAAGTTAATAATTTATGCGATGCTTGTCAATTTGGAAAATAAAAAATAATTTCATTTAAATCAAAAGAGGAAATTACAACCTCGAAACCATTAGAGTTAATTCATATGGATTTATTTGGTCCATCTCAAACCCAATCGATAAACCACAATAAATATGTTTACATAATAGTCAATGATTTTTCTAGATTTACTTGGACTTTGTTTCTTAAAAATAAATGTGATGCTTTTGATTAATTAAAACTTTTGCTAAAAGAATTCAAATTTTGTTATCCTTAAAGATCAAAATAGTATGTAGTGACCATGGCGGTGAATTCGAAAATGAAAATTTTGAAAAACTTTGTAATAAAAAGGGAATAACCCGTATTTTTATTTCCCTATAACCCCTCCACAAAATGGAGTAGTTGAACGTAAAAATAGGACGATAGAAGAGTGTGCGAGAACTATGTTATCTGATAATAATTGACAAAGAAATTTTTGGGATAAGGCAGTTGCAAAAGCTTTCTATATTTTAAATAGAATTTCAATCAGACCCTTAACTCATAAAACGCCATATGAACTTTTATATAATAAGAAACCAAAAGTATCATATTTTAAAATATTTGGAAGTAAATGTTTATACTTAATACTAAAGAAAATTTAGATAAATTTGACTCGAAATCCGATAATATTTTTTTTATTGGATATTCAGATAGAAATAAGGCATATAGAGTTTTTAATTCAAGAACCAATACTATAGAAGAAACCTTAAACGTATCCTTTGACGAAAATTATAAAAGTATAACACAAAAAAACAAGGATGAATGTGAAAATGAAGTTAATGAAATAAATAATGAAGATAGTCAACCAAATAAAAGAATTAGATTACTAAGAGACCACCATGTAGAAAATATCTTAGGAGATATTAAATCCATCGTTAGGACTCTTAATCAATTAAATAATATTAGTAATTCTGCATTTACTTCAACTACTGATCCTAAGAATCCAAAGGAAACATCGTCTAATGATTCGTGGATCCTTGCCATGCAAGAAAAATTGAATCAGTATACTAGGAATGATGTATGGGAAATTGTTGCTAGACCAGAGAATAAAACTATAATAGGAACTAAATGGGTTTTGTAACGACCCGCATTCTACGCATCGGAGGATCGTAGAATATTTATTTCTTTTTCGTACGAGGCCATATAGTTGTGTAACTTTGGGGAACAACTATTGGGGTCATTTCCCATGTTCACGATTTTTGCCGATTTTTAAATGACCGTTTTGCCCCTAATTAGGGTGCTTAGCAGCTAGGCCCATAACCAATTTCAGGATTAGGTTTATGGGGAGGCTGAAATCAGTTAGGAAATGATCTATTTTCATTTTCTCAGCCGCCTTAAACATTTCTCTAACCCTAGCCATGGCCTTCACCTTCTAATTTCATCCCAAATCGCTCTCTAATCAAGGATAAAGCTAATCTACGTCAAATCAAGGAGGAATAGCACCAATTCAGAGTTGGAGCTGCTGTGTTTCATAGAGATTCGACCTAAATCAGAGATAGTTTCAGATCTAAGTTTTATTCGTGGCTAAGGTGAGTGATTTGCATTGTTTTTCACTAATTACGGTTAATTAGGGGTGATTAGTGATAATTAGCGAAATTATGGCTCAAAAAAATTGGAAAAATTTGTAAAATTCTAAAATATTATTTTAGGCCTCTGTTAGAAATTTAGGTTAATTTGGATAAGTTTTGCTAATCCTATCATTAGTTGTTGTTAAACATGATTAAGGGGAAAGCATGAGTTTTGGGTATGTTTGATCCATTTTTACATGTTGAATTGTTGTTTTGGTGTTTATGGATAATTATACGTGTTGTTATGAATGTTTGAAATGATTTGTGATTGTTTAGAAAAGTTAGATTGGTTGAAAACGCCGTCGTATGGCGTAAACAACTCGCTGGACAAAGTGCAGAAAAATGTGCAGGAAACTGGATCGGATCGCCTCACCCTGATCGTCTCACGAAACGACCAGAAGCACATGAGCCGCCTGCTGAAGCTTGTCATCCTCGATCCGTTCTCCCCTGAAGTCCTCCGATCCGAACCGCTCGCGCTCACTAATCACGAACCAGAGCACACCCAAACCGTGAAGCTTGGCCACGACCCGACCTGGAGGAAACTGAAGAACACGACTGAACCAGATGCTGACCACAAACAAGATTACTCGAGCTAATTCCCACGAGCCGGACCGGAGCACCACGAACCTCTTCGAGGATCACGAACCGAACCGCTAGAGAGAGGTAATCACGACCAAACCGGACCGAATCGAAGATAAGAAGAAGCACCGAACCAATCCGGAGGAGACCAAAAACCCGAGATGCAAAGGTAGTCCAAATAGGAAGTAGAACTCAGGATCTAGTTGGGAACCCGAGTTAACTTCATGAGTTGGGCTTTGCTGCGGGACGTGTGCTAAGGAGTTATCGACGTCCATAACTTTGATTCACCACTAAGACGAATGTTAGGCTACGGATCAGTGCAGTGGGGTAGTTATTACTCCATAGGGCAGAGTGATCGTAGCATGACTATGAGCCAGTGCAGTGAGGTCGTCATGACTTCATGGGGCAGAGTGGACATAGCAAGGACTAGTGGCTATGGATTAGTACAGTGGAGCCATCATGACTCCATGGGGCAGAGTGATCATAGTAAGGATTTGGGTGATCAGAGCGGTGGATATCGTATGATTTACGCACATAGTGAGAGATGTGAGGATGTTTGTTATGCTTGATTGTTTGATATCATTATGACATGCACACCTCCACCCCCGTATCTTTACACCATATGTTAGTGTCACCTTAGAGTATTGTACATCCTGTTGTGCTAACTCTTTGGTTGCAGGTCCAGGTATGGTTTAGTATACCTGTTATTGTTCTGTTTTGTTACTTATCGCTCATACCAGACTTTTGTCTGACTTAGAGTTTTATGTCTCTTCTTATTACTCTAGGTGCTCTTAAACGGGCAGACTAGAGAGAGGTTAGCTGGTTATGGACGAGTAGCTGATCCGGAGACGAGCAGGAGGCTCCCACGTATGATATATATATATATGTATGTATGTATGTATGTATTCTCCCTATGTCGTTGATGGTCACTACTTTGGGCATTAGTAGTGTACTCTTCCTTTACTTTGCTTTAGAGACAGTTTGAAAAATTGTAATAATGATGATGTGGAACATAAGCTGTATTTTGAATTTCCGCTGCTATGATGATTATGGTTTGGTTTTCAGCTTATGCACTGTCTCGCCTGTTTTATGTCAAGTATGTTATTATTATATTTAATCCGTGCGCTGTGAGACATTCTACAGGTTCCTTTGGTAGTTTTAGCTTCAAATCCCATTTTTTTCCCTTTCTTTGGCGACAGTTCCGTGTTGGTTGGACATTAGCATAGGGCACTTTCATTGGAAATGTCGGCTGGTGCATGGCGGGCCGTCACACTTGGTATCAAAGCTCTAGGTTGCGTAGTTAACCTAGAGGAAGACACCAGGGAGAGATAGTACGTATATGAGAGCGCGTATTTGTGGTATTTTAGTTTTCAAAAGATATGTGTGTGTGTGTGTGTATATATATATACTATTAGTATATTTAAGGATGGAGTCGCACTGCACTGGCACCACTGAAGAGATAGTTAATCGTTTTCTCCTTTCAGATTGAACGATGAGCCGACATACGAGGGGTACTGGTAGAGGAGCTAATAATGGGAATGCCCCTGATATGAGGACGATGTTCACAGACTTCATGAGAGAGATAATTAGGGATGTTCAGAGGGCAACTCCTAATGTTGCAAATGGTGGTGGTGCAGCGGTGCAGGCGCCTAGGGCCGATTTCGCCAAGCTTTGTAAAGACTACACTAGTCTTGGTGGAAAGCCGTTCCATGGAACGGAGTCGGCTATGGATGTTCAGGATTGGTTGGATAGCTGCAAGAGTATCTTCGAAGACTTGGGTATCGAGGACGCGGTGAAGAGAAGGTTAGCATCTAGTCAGCTGCATGGATGGGCAATGAACTGGTGGAATGCTATAAAGGCAGCTACTCCCGAGGATCAGATTACTTGGGATCAGCTTAAGCCCCGATTCAGTGTTAAGTTTATCCCTGCTGCCCAAAAGTCAGATTTATTTAGGAAGTTCTTGGAACTTAAGCAGAATGGTAGGGCAGTCTCGGAATATATTGCTGAGTTCGATACTTTATCGAAGTATGGATTATCCCTTATCGACACTCCTGAGAAGAAGAATGAGAAGTTCATAACAGGCTTAGATCAGTACTTAGGGAAAGGCTTATAAACCATATTGATGAGACTTTTGAATCGATTGGTGGGAAAGTATTGAGGTCAGAGAACCTTTATCCTAAGCCCAAGACTTAAGTCGTTGTTGCATCAGCAGACGGGCCAAAGCCAAAAGCAAGCGATGGAGGCAAGAATAATTCTCAGAACAAAAGAAAACAGAATCAGACTAAGGATGGCTAGAAGAAGAGTAAGAAAGATATCGAGTGCTTTAGCTATGGCAAGAAGGGCCACTATGCCAAAGAATGTTGAGCAAAGCCTGCGGACAAGAAGTGCTTCAATTATGGCCAAGTGAGACATCACAAGGATAAGTGTCTGCAACCCCCTAAAGAAAAGCAGATTGTGAAAGCATATGCTATCAATGTTGTTCCTTCTTCGTTGAATGCCCCAACTGCGGCGGAGAAAGGAAAGAATGTCGTCATTCAAGGTATGCTTTCTGTTTATGATGTTCCTGTTCAAGTATTGTTTGATACCGGAGCTTCCCGTTCTTTCATATCTAGTGACCTGGTAGATAGGTTGGGATTGGAACCCGAGATAGTCAATAGACCTTTAGCGGTGGCGAACCCGATTGGCGGTTCGACTAGCCTTAGTATGATTTGTCGTAATGTGGTCTTATCGCGTCATGGATGTATGTTTGTTTGTGATTGCTTTGTTTTGGGCTTTACTAGGTTTGGCATTATTTTGGGAGTCGATTGGCTCCAAAGGTATGGGGTGGTGGTAGACTGTGAGGGCTTTTTGGTGACAGTTAGAGCAGATGATGGGAGGAGGGTAGTGTTTGGTGGTCTACCTAGTGATGGTGTAATGGCTAGTTTTCAAAATTTCCTCGACATCCCGCATGATGAGTTGTCAGATGTGCCTGTGGCTAGCTAGTATCCGGATGTCTTCGAGGAAGTGACCGGACTTCCACCACACCGAGAGATTGAGTTCCGTATTGATTTGGTGAAAGATGCCAGATCTATAGTGATGCCACTTCGTCATATGGCACCAAGGGAGCAGCGAGAGCTCGAGGTGAAAGTGAGCCATCTTTTGAAGAAGGGATTTATCAGAAGAAGCGTCTCTGAGTGGGGAGCACCAGTTGTGTTTGCTACCAAGGCCGATGGTTTCCTTCGATTGTATGTGGACTATCGCGAGTTGAATAAGGTGACGAGGAAGAGTAATTATCCTCTACCGCGGACAGATGATTTGTTTGATTAGTTGAGTGGCACGAGAGTGTTTTCCCAATTGGATCTCACGACAGGTTTTCATCAGCTTGGGGTGGTAGCTGAGAGTATAGCCAAAATGGCCTTTCGGACGCCGTCTGGATTCTATGAGTGGTTAGTCATGCCATTCGGGTTGACCAATGCACCAGCATATTTTATGGATCTTAAGAATAGGGTATTCAGATATCAATTTAATAGGTTTGTTCTTGTGTTCGTGGACGATATACTTGTTTATTCGAGGATAGAGGAAGAACACAAGGAACATTTGAGAGTAGTGATGGAGGTGCTAAGAAAACACCAATCGAAAGTGAAGTTTTCTAAGTGTCACCTCTAGAGGAGAGAAGTGAGATTCTTGGGCCATGTTGTTTCAGAGAATGGTATTGCCGTGGACCCTGCGAAGGTGGCTATGGTACAAGATTGGTCTATGCCCAAGTATGCAACAGACGTAAGGAGTTTCTTGGGATTAGCTGGATATTATTGTAAGTTTATCCAAGACTTCTCCAAGATAGCAGCACCGTTGACTCAGTTGACTAAGAAGAATCAAGCTTTCGTCTGGGACGAAAAGTGCGAGAATGCATTCAAGAGCCTAAAGGAAAAGTTGACGTGTGCACCAGTGTTAGTCATTCCTAAAAGGAATGAAAAGATGACAGTATATACAGATGCATGTGGTACCGGATTGGGTGCTGTATTGATGCAAGGAGTTAGGATTGTAGCTTATGCAAGTCGGCAACTGAAACCGCATGAGAAAAGATACCCTACCCACGATTTGGAATTGGCGGCGATCGTATTCGCGTTGAAGATTTGGAGACATTATCTCTTGGGAGAAAGATTCGAGTTGTTTACCGATCATAAATCGTTAAAGTATCTCTTCTCTTAGAAGGATCTAAATCTCCGACAGCAAAGATGGTTAGAATTCTTGGCTTCCTATGATTTCGATATCGCATATACACTAGGAAAACGCAATGCAGTAGCTGATGCATTGAGTAGAAGACATGCCAATTTAGGGCCTATGTTTCTTAAGTAGAAGCAACTGGAGTATATCGCAGGTGTGATTTCAGACCAAAGTGCGAATTGGATCCAGAAATATTAGCAAGTTTGACGATCAGACCCACTTTGATTGAGCGAATTGGTTCCAAACAGAGGGACAATCCTAATCTATTAGAAATCATCTCTAAGTTAAAGATGGGTATCGACGAGGAGATGAACAAGTATGGGCTTGATCGAGATGGATGGCTTAGAAAAAATGGGAGACTAGTTGTGCCCAATGTTAATGGATTGAGAGATGAAGTGCTTAAAGATTGTCATCACTCAAAATTGACTATACATCCCGGTGGTAACAAAATGTATCGAGACATGAAGCAGACCTACTACTGGGAAGAGATGAAAAGAGACGTTGGGAAGTTTATATCCAAATGCATGAACTGCCAGCTAGTTAAAGCTGAGCAAAAGAAACCTAGTTGTTTGTTGAAACCATTGGAACTCAATGGATTTCATTGATGGGTTATCAAGGACTAGGTTGGGCCATGATAGCATTTGGGTGATTGTGGACCGGTTGACCAAGAGTGCAAGGTTTATACCCGTCAAGTCAGATAGAACGACAGCTAAGTTAGCTGAACTGTATATGAAATGGGTACTGAGATTTCATGGAGTACCCAAAGGCATTGTATGTGGATTTTGGAAGAGCTTACAAGAGGCATTAGGATCAGAATTACATCTCAGTACCGCGTACCACCCTCAAACCGATGGTCAGACAGAGAGGGTGAATCGAGTATTAGAAGATCTCTTGAGAGCTTGCATATTAGATTTTGGCGGATCATGAGATGACCATTTGCATCCACTGGAGTTCGCATATAATAATAGTTATCAGTCCAGTATTGGTATGGCCCTATTTGAAGCTTTGTACGGAAGACCGTGCAACTCACCGTCATGTTGGTTAGAAGCCGGTGAGAAATTTGTGCGTGGGCCAGATGTGATAAGAGAAACCTCAGATAAGATCAAGGTTATCCGACAACTAATGAAGGCTGCCTAAGATAGGCAGAAGAGTTATGCTGACAAGAGGAGAAGAGATTTAAAATTCTCCATTGGTGACTGTTGAGTCAAGGAATTCATGAAGTTTTAATTAATAACAAAGAGATGATTCATTATCGACAAAAAGAGATGATCAATGGTTCAACAAAGACACGAAGAGCTTCATATGATATCTTATATTAGAGGCTGATTATTTTGTGAGTTAGTAGTGTTATTAATGTTAAAATCTATCCTCAAATAATCGTATCCCTCCATATTGGAATATATATATATATAATGTATGTGTATGCACATTCATATGGCTTTCTGGCCAAAACCGGTCGACGGGTCAAAATCAAGCGGTCGACCGATTCTGCCCAGAAAACCCTATGAACAAGCACACATATATATAGCGTATATATATTTTCAAATTCCTATCTACTGGTGATTTTTTACATGTCGACCGTTTTTAAACAAAAGCAACTATTCGAATGGTCACTTCCATTTCTTTAAGAGTTGCTTCTTTTCCTTTTCATTAATGATCATATCTATTGATTGTAACTCTTTACTAATGGTTACAACTATTTGTCTCCTAAACACCTTGAAATCATCAATTCAATACACCAATTCTTTCTATCTAATCTCAATACTATTGATTCTATTCTTGAACTCTCAAGTATTCAAATGCTCATATTCTTCACAATATCGTTCTTGAATCCTAGAATTTATATGTTATTCTTTTGATTCAACTACGATATCATATTCCAAAATCTTCATAAACACAAATTTTATTTGAGGATAAGATTATAGGAAGGTTGTACAAGAATTGACAAATTCGTGTTATTGAGAACACACATTGTCAAAACTACAAGTCCACTCGTCTTGTTTGAAGTCCTCTGTGTTATCGGAGGCAACTTTGAAGTCCTCCGTGTTGTCAGAGGCAAGTTGTGAAGTCCTCGTGTTGATAGAGGCGTGAAATTCCCGTTCGGCTGCTCGGGTGTTGTAAACCTGTTCCTCCGGGTGAAGTGAGGTTGTTGTTAGTGAAAATCCAGATAGAAGTCTAGGACTGAACGTAGGACAGTGCTCCGAACCAATATAAAAACCTCTGGCGTGATTTTTCTATGTTTACTGCATTTACTATTATATAGTTCTGTGATTACTTCATACTTGAATATTGTTCGTCATATTACACGATCCTTGTGAGTGTATTATACTAACACGTACACGTATGCACTTTCATTTGGTATCAGAGCACGGTCATCTTATAACCGTAACACAGTTATTTGATATATTCTTGTAATATGGCAAATAACCCAAGTTCTAGCACTCAAAACACTACTTGCACAGAAGGTCAATCAACACAAAGACCTCCATTTTTCAATGGACTTAACTATAGCTATTGGGCAACACGAATGTCATTCTTTATGCAATCAACGAATTATGATGCATGGAATGCTACCCAAACAGAGATAGTTAATCCTACAACTGATTATTTAGAATGGACACAGGCTCAGAAAATAGCAGCAGCTATAAATGCAAAAGCAATAAATATGCTGTTTTGTGCATTAGATCAAAATGAATATAACTGTGTTAGTATCTGTACCACCGCATACCAAACTTGGCAAACGCTGAAAACCACTCATGAAGGTACTAACAAGGTTAAACAAGCCAAAATAGCCATGCTGAAAAGCCAGTTCCAAAATTTCAAAATGAAGCCGAATGAAACAATCAATGATATGTATTCATGGTTTCAAACTATTCATCATGCACTTATTGGTTTAGGACAAAAATATTCAGATTTTGATGTAGTCTCGACAGTCCTACATTCTTTGACTAGTGAATGGGAAGGAAAAATATTAGCGATTGAAGAAGCTAATGACCTTTCTGTCATGAAGCCAGATGACTTGATAGGAAATCTAATGTCCTATGAAGCAAATTTGCAGGCTAGAAAAGAACAGAAAGAAGAAAAGAAAAATGTAGCATTCCATGTCGGAAAAGATGAAGATGAATCAGATTCTAAAGATGAAGACTTAGCTTTTATGGCAAAAGGTTTCAAAAAGTTTTTGAAACAACGAAATGCTAGTCGATATAACAAGAGAAAATCTGGTTCAAATAAACCATCATCATCTGTTATAGAATGTTTCAACTGTCATAAAAGGGGGAACATGCACAAAAATTGTCTGGAGCAAAAGAAGAAGTCAAAAATTACAAGTTCAAATATAAGAAGGAAAAATCAAAGAAACAAGCTTTCTCAGTCACATGTGATGATTCAGACTCGTCTTCATCAGAAAGTGAAAGTGATTTAGAAAATTAACAAGCAAATGTTTGTTTCATGGCAATAGAAGATGAGGTACAAATTCCTACATTTGATGAAGTTCTTGATATTAAAGATGAATTGACAGTTAAATTTAAAAATATGAAACGACAATGGAAAGAAGCCAAAGCAGATTTAAGTAGAACAGAGTTTGAACGAGATATGTTAAAAGACGAGAAGAAAATATTTGAAGAAGAACTTGAAAAAGCTCAAGAATCATCATCTAATATTGATTCTCAATTATCTCTTTAGAGTCAAGAAATCGAAACTCAAAAAGAGAAAAATGATGCTCTCACTATTGAAAATCATGAGCTTAAGGCAAAAATCAAAATTCTAGACCTAGAAAAAGCTAGTTTACAAATCAAGTTAGATAATATTACTCAAAATGTTTCTAACTTCAATAAAGGTCGAGAAAATTTGACAAAAATCATTAAAAGTTCACAATCTGCTTCAAATAAACAAGGCTTGGGATATAAGAAACATGATACCCAGAAACATCTTGGTTTCAAAAAGAAAAAGGCAAAACGAGATAAAACTAAGAAAAATCTTAGTTTGTTATATTCCAAACCAAAACCAGTTGTGAAGTTTCAAAAGAAAAATGTCAAGACAATAAAAATATGGGCTCCTAAATCAAATAATAATTTGATTAGGAACAAATATATTCAGCACTTTATGAATACTGTGCATTTCAATTCAAATTATGTATATAAAAGGGACACTGGACCCGTATGGGTTTGGACTCCTAAGACCTAACTCTTAGGACCCTATAAAAAGGTGGGTACCATGGATTTTATTTTATTTTTTGTAGGTCCCACTTAAGAAAAGAGGAAAGTGGATGTTGGACAGTGGTTGCTCGAAACATATGACTGGAGACAAGAGCTTATTGACAAACATTACTTACTCAGATGGTGGCTCCGTCACTTTTGGAGATAATTCAAAAGGCTATATCATCGGCAAAGGCGATGTGAGCAATTACGGTACATCTAACTTATCTCTTATTACTAATGTCATGCTAGTTAGAAATTCGAAACACAATTTACTTAGTATTAGTCAGTTATGCGACAAGGGCTTTAACATTTCCTTTTTGGATAATAAGTGTAGTATCTTAGATAAAGATCATAAGATAGTTTTCGAAGGATATAGAGATAGAAATATTTATATTCTGAATATGAATATCAATCATAATTCAGATACGTGTCTTGTAGCAAATGATAATGATCCATGGCTATGGCACAAACGTTTCTATCGCATAAACTTCAGAACTATTGACAAGTTAGCCAAAAATGATCAGTTAGAGGACTACCCAAAATGAGCTTTACGGTTGCTAACATTTGTGACGCATGTCAATTAGGAAAATTGACTAAATCATCCTTCAAATCCAAGAAAGTCGTATCAACATTACAACCACTGGAGTTACTAAATATGGATTTATTCGAACCAACACAAGTTCAGTCAATAAACCATAGTCGATATGTGTTTGTAATTGTTGATGATTACTCTCGGTACACTTGGACGATTTTCTTGAAAAACAAAAGTGATACTTTCGATCATTTCAAATCTTTCGTCAAAAGAATTTAGAAATTGAAAGGGCTTAAAGTTAAAAATATAGGAAGTAATCATGGCGGAGAATTCGAAAATAATGAATTTGAACATTTTTGTACAAAGGTATATATCATAATTTTTCGTTTCCTAGAACTCCACAACAAAACAGAGTTGTAGAACGGAAAATCCGGACTTTACAAGAATGTGCAAGAACATTATTAAATGGAACCACTTTACCAAAACATTTTTGGGCAGAAGCTGTTGCAACGGCGTGTTATGTTTTGAATCGTGTATCCATTCGACCTCTCACCAAGAATACATCTTGTGAATTATTTAACCAAAGAAAGCCAAATATCTCATACTTCAAAGTTTTCGGTTCTGAATACTTTATCTTAAATACGAAAGACCATCTTGGAAAATTTGATCCAAAGTCCGATGAAGGCATATTTGTCGGTTATTCAGAACGAAGCAAGGCCTATCGTATATTTAACAAAAGAACCGAAACTATTGAAGAATCACTTCATGTTTCATTCGATGAATTCTATCAACCTTCTCATAACATATCGGATGATGATGAAATTATAGTCACTGATAATCCGATCATCTCAAATGTTGATTCTGAGTCTGAAATAATTGAGAGTATTCCTCAACCATGTGTGTTACCTTCTCCACCAACATTACGATCTCCTCCAAGGATATTAAGAGATCATCTAGTTCAAAATATTATCGGAGAAGCAACATCACAAATTAGAACAAGGAATCAACTCAATCAAATGGTTCATATTGCATTTCTTTCAAATATCGAACCTAAGAATCCAAAAGAAGCTGCTACTGATGATTACTGGATCATTGCCATGCAAGAAGAACTAAATCAGTTTGAACACAATGATGTCTGGGAACTTGTTCCAAGACCAACTGATCAGTATGTTATTGGTACTAAATGCGTCTACAAAAATAAGGCCGATGAGCAAGGAAATATCACCAGAAATAAAGCAAGATTAGTAGCACAAGGATATAACCAGGAAGAAGGTATCGATTATGAAGAAACATTTGCACCAGTTGCTCGACTAGAAGCTATCAGAATCTTATTATCCTTTGCTTGTCATCATAATTTCAAACTTTATTAGATGGATGTCAAAAGTGCTCTTTTAAATGGATTTATCAAAGAGAATGCATATGTCGAACAACCTCCCTTGTTTGTACATGAAAAACATCCTGACTACGTATACAAACTTAAGAAGGCTTTGTATGGTTTAAAACAAGCACCTCGTGCTTGGTATGAACGATTACGCAGCTATCTTACTGATTCAGGATTTCAAATAGGCAAAGTCGATCAGACTTTGTTTATTAAACATTCTCGAAAAGATATATTGGTTATCTAGATATATGTAGACGATATTATATTTGGTTCCATAAATGATAAACTCTGCAAAGAATTTGCAGATTTTATGACCAAAGAATTTGAAATGTCTCATATGGGAGAACTATCATATTTTCTTGGTCTTCAAATCAAACAACTTTCGAATGGTATTTTTATTAATTAAGAAAAATACTGTGGAAATCTTATTAAGCGCTTCGGTTTAGAAAATACGTCTGGTAAACCTACTCCTATGAGTACAACTACACATCTTGAAAAAGATGAGAATGGTAGGAGTGTTGACCAGAAATTATATCGAAGCATGATTGGTTCCCTTCTTTATCTTACAGCAAGTCGTCCAGATATAATGTTGAGTGTTTTTCTATGTGCACGATTTCAAGCAAATCCAAAGGAGTCACCTTTACGAGCAGTAAAACGTATAATTCGTTATCTTAATAAAACCAAAGATTTTGGTCTTTTCTACCTAAAGAATGTACATTCGAATTAGTATCATATAGTGATGCTGATTTCGGAGGTTCTCGAACGGATAGAAAGAGTACAAGTGGTACTGCCATTTTATTGGAAAATCACTTGTCTCTTGGTTTAGTAAGAAACATAATTGTGTTTAACTGTCAACATATGTCTCGAATATGTCCAAACTGATCATCAATTAGCGGACATTTTTACTAAGCCTCTACTTGAATCAAGTTTTATTACATTGCGTAGAGAGCTTGGCTTAATTTCAAGAAATGAACTTGATATGTAAACACTGAAGTTATATATCACTAAGTTCACTTCTATATTCGGTTCATTTAATTTCAAAAAGTTTAGCTATTTTATAGCTAATTCTATCTTTAGTAAAAGAATATGAGCTATTCATTGATTGTATGGCAATTACTCCTTAACATTTCTCCTCCACTACTCTATATATAGACAAACTCTATATAAGCTTATCACTCTTTCTCTTAATTGGCACCTTCGAGTCTATATATTTTAAGAGTTTAAATACTTCAATATGGCTCACATCTGCGATGAGTGCGTGCAAAAGTCTCACATTTCAGTTACTAGTTCAGAACCAGAGGAGTATTACTCTCCTGAGACTCCGAAAAGCAAATCACACTGCACTCATACCCCCGGTAATACGCCTTCATCTAAACGTGCAAAGAAAGCACTATTTTGCTCGCCGCGAACTAGAGAAAAGATGAATGAGATACATCATTATCAGAAGCATCAAATAGATCTTCAGCGAAATCTTCATTATGAGCAACGGCTCACTTCAGAACGATTATCATTATTAGAACGCATGGCATCATTTTTCTGTAGCACAAACAAACATGGAGTTTACGAACCCATGCCACATGCTCCTTTATCATCTAGGAGTCCAAACTCTTGGGATTGTAACTATAGTCGTAACGAAGGTGCAAAGGAAACATGGTCTTCATGGACACCTCGTATTAACGAGACCAAGGAAGAGTCAACCGAGCATAATTCAGCTACATCTCATTAATTTTGTTTTTAAATCTGTTATGATTATATTTATGTGATTTTTCTATGTTATAACATATATGTACTTCCTTTGAAAGAATTAATAAAGTTTCGATCGCTTCAGAAACAGAAAAAGTGATAAAGGGCAGAAAAACAAAAATCTGGAGGATTAGTCGACCGGTAGAAATAAACCAGTCGACTGTTTTGATCTCTGTTCAAAAACGGTCGACCGGTATATTTTTAACGGTCGACCGGTCGTACTTTTCCCTGTTTTTATATTGAAACTTTACCCCTCTCTCACCTATTCATTTCTCTTTTCAACGTTCAAAACATCAAAAAACCCAATAGCCCTAACTTCAAAATTCTCAAATCTCTTTCAATTTCATTATGGCTCCTCCACAAAAACGATCAAAGAGATCTTCTACATCCAAATCTCAATCACAACCAATTGATTCCAACATCAAAAAATGGCTAATGGATCCCATAGATGTAAAGAGATGGAATCACATGAAGGATTTCAATAAATACCAAGGTTCGTTTATTAAATTCTCGGATTTTTCAAGTTATCATATTCTCAATCTTTCAAGGAAGGCTGAACTCGAGTCTCTACTAGATTTCGACAAAAATAATGTAGAGATTAATCATGTCATGATTAAACTTTTCTACGTTAATCTCAATTCGGAGAAATAAAAGCCTGAGAATCCGGTGCAATGCCTTTAGTCGGTTGTTTGCGATAAAGAAGTGTTCATTTCATGTGCAAGGATGGCACAAGTTCTCGAATCGTCTTTTTATTGTCAAAAACTCTCAAGTAATTTCCGTCCGGTTCATATTCGAAATAGTGTAAGCCATCAATTCATAGAAGATGATATAAAGGGCACAAAATTTATCGGTTTAAGGCCTACGGCAAGAGTTTTACATCATGTTCTTATGCATTCCTTATTTCCAAGACTAGGAAATTTCGACGCCGTTTACAAAGAAAACTTTAAGGCATTATACGCTATTTATGGAGATGTCAATATAAATTGGATTGAAATGATCTTTGACGAGATCTTGAGCATTAATGATTCTACAAGGTCGACGATATTCTATAATGAATAGTTATGCGTCTCCTACTCGATTATGGTGTTACTCCTCCCGAGTCTCCATCCTCACGACCTAAGTGCATCAACAAAGCATCAATCAAAAGGATGAAGCTACCTCCACCTTATTTCTCAATTAGTTCATTCGAATAATGGAAAGAGAGAAGTCATAAAGGCACCACTTCACAATCATCTAGGCCAAAACCGGAAGAAGTAAAACTTCTTGGACCTTCTTCTTCGACTAAAGAATCGCTTGACCAAATTGCGTGTAACCAATTTTTGCTTGAAGCACGTCTTAAGCGCATGGATACGAAAATGGAAAAACGCTTTAACAAGATAAAATCCTTCTTTGGAACTTTATGGGAAGCGATTTCTTGTGGACCTTCAACGTCGCAAGCTCAAGATCCCGGAAAACATCCGGCACCTCCTTCTTACAATTAGACATCTTTCGATGAGGCGGCAAGCTCCGGGACTAGCCATGGACGTGGTCGTGGTAAGTCTCATATTGAAGAAGAGGAAGAGGAAGCAGAAGAAGAAGATGAGGAAACCGAATCTGAGTCTTAGATTTGCATCTCCATGGTCTATCCTACCTTTTGCTTATGTTTACGTTTTTATTTTCCTATCTTAAGACATTCACTAGCACTTGTACGTAAATAGTGCTATGTATTTTATTTGAAATAGACTTGGTTGTGTATGTTATGACTCTTTGGTATGTTTCGTTGGTACGGTATTTGGGGTATGATGTATGATACAATTATGGTATGTTTTAAGGTATGTATTTTATATGTTGGTATCATATTTACTCTTATCAATTTTATTTATCTACTCCTTTTTGTCAATGACAAAGGGGGAGAAAAGTACTAACAGTATTGTGCAGGAAGTATATTATAAGTGCTTAAATTCAGGGGGAGATTACATATAAGGGAATTAAAGTTTCAAGAGCTATGTTGTCATCAATCAAAAAGGGGGAGAATGTTGAGTCAAGGAGTTCATGAAGTTTTGATTAATAACAAAGAGATGATTCATTATCAACAAAAAGAGCCGATCAATGGTTCGACAAAGTCACGAAGAGCTTCATATGATATCTTATATTAGAGGCTGATTATTTTGTGAGTTAGTAGTGTTATTAATGTTAAAATCTATCCTCAAATAATCATATCTGTAACACCCCACGTCCATTAATGTCACTCACAAAGGGAATGCATTAACTTCTATGGAGCGTTTTAAGTGAGTATAGAACAGAAACTAAACAACAAGACAGATATAAACAGTACTTAAAAATTTAAAACTTTATTCATTGCAACGGTAAACACATAGTTTTGATTACATCATCAAAAACCAGAGTCAAAGTACATAATATCCATCTTGACTAAATCACGGTACATAAATTGAAAGACATATCCCCAATACAAAATAGCCATAAATAAGATAAGCTGAACTTTTACTTCAGTGATCCAAGCAATCTTCTAAAAGTAGAGATACAGCTGTCCAAAATCAAGCTCCACTAGTGCTAATTCCAACCTGAGCACCTTGGGGGGGAGGGGAGGAAGAAAAGAGGTGGAAACAAAGGGGGGTCAGACATAAGATCTGGCGAGTGCGATAACTTTAACAATATAATTACCAAAATAACTAGGCTAAGGCATAAGTTGGAAAATAAGGAAATGACTGTGAACAATTGGGTATGGCAGAGTAAACAAGGAAATAAGATGAACAAAGATAACGTTAAAGGCACACCTAAACCACTATAAGATAATTACTATACCGCACCACCACTAGTCACTCTAAGGTTGATCCCGCCTACAGAACTTAATAATGATAATGGTGGTTTCGTGCACCCCTAGTTGCCTTCATAGTTGCCGCCTGCCCCTATCTCCACTAGGTGTACCCACTACCCCCATGCGATCGGCTCCCTAACTCGTAGATACCCGTGCTGGCCCCACAGTGGGGTGTATCACTCACCAAAGTGGCAACCCGATACCACCAAGAATGCACGACTTATACCTACATGATGCAACAACGTCTTACCTACCAGCCCGGGCCCACACACGCATATGAACCCGTTGGACTTGCGTTGCCACTGCTAACCCGTTTTGGCCTCTTACAGTCAAGCCCAGTATGCGTGTCCCGTCCTCGACTTGGGTCGAGCCCACAAAGATACGTATGGGTTACTGGTTGAAACGGGCCCCCATTACTTGACACAAGCTATCCACCTAAGCTTAGTCCCCTCTAGTACATCCCACTTAACCCTCTTCTTATTCATGTTCACTTACATGTTTAAATTTTGGTTAAGTATTTCTAATCATATTTCAAATGCCACCCAGGGCACCCACTAGATTCCACATGTCACCCAAGGCACCCACTTAACTCCCTCATGTCCCACTACTTGTTTATCTGGTTAAGTGTTTCTTAATTCATTAAGACCGTAACCTTATAAAGACCTCCCACATTCGACTGACATTTATGGCAGCGGGATTTGCCGGGCGGGTCCGGGCAGTCTTACACCACAAACGAGCCTAACCTCGTGTCTTTACAACTGTTACGCATTTAATTTATGCCCAAGACCTCCCACATTAGACTGGCATTTGTGGCAGCTGGATTTACCGGGCGGGTCCGGGCAGTCTTACACCACAAAAGAGCCTAACCTCGTGTCTTAGACGATTAATTACACAAAATTAATTATTCCCCAATTTGAATTAATTTCCCTATTCAAATTATCAATCAATTCCAAATTTAACTATGTCCATAATTGACTCAATTATGTCCATCTATTTATGGTATGAAAAATCATACCAATTTTTATCACAAATTAATTCTATGCCATTTTAGGCATTCATGCCAATTCTTAATATTAAATCTTTTAATATTATCCCATTACCCCACGTTGTACATTCGTTCGTTTAACGTAAAATATACGTTAGACTCGAATTGTCTAACTCATAGAATAAAGAGAAAACATCACAACATACATAGAAATAAAACTAGTTCTAAACAAAAGGGGTGAACGTGCATGTGTGAATGAGGTTCTTCATCTAAAACTTGCATAGGAAAGAGTCACAAACTTGCATAAAACTACATATGTCATAGATCTAAATCTAAAGATGTGAACTTGTTTAGGTAATAGTCACAACTTGCATAAAACATGTATGTCTTGGATCTAACCATAAGGGGTAAACTTGCATAGGCATGATTCATACTCCAAAACAACATATATGTATATACTTGCATATGTGATTTATGCAACATAAACGATGGTGTAAACTTACATCTAAACATGTAAACTAGCATATAGAATTTTGTATACTAGCATATAACTCACACATGTCATAGCCTAACTTTAGATCCAATTTATACATGAAATAGATGTCATGAAACATGTGAGGTTATATATATAATTCTAACTAACTAGCATAAGATCCATGTCTCAATTAACATCTTAACTTGCATACATACATATGATTTATCATATTAATTAGTTCCAACAACATAACCAAACTAGCATATGAAACAACATGATGAATTGATTATACATAAGCCAATCATAGAATCATAACATAGATGATAACATCACAACTTTACAACATAGGTGAGAACATCATAGAATTTACAACATAAATGATAACATCACAATTTTACAACATAGATGATAACATGCGGTCAATAATCCACAACATAACCATATAATCCGCATCATAGCTTAATCCAATTAAATTGTTAATTATTTTATTAAAGAAATCGAACTCACAACTCAAAGAAGTTCTTGAGTTCTGAAATCTGAGTTCTGAAGTTGAATTAGCTTTCCTTTGAAGTAGATTCGTTGTTGCGGTTTAGATTAGAATTGATTCTGATTAGCTTTCTTCCTCTCTAATTGGTGGCGGCTATTCTAGGTTGCTAGGTGACGGCATGGAGGCCATGAGTCTAATTTTAATTTGATTTTAGGGTTTGAGTCTACATGTCTTTTTATAGAGTTTAGGATTAGTTTAGGCCGTCCGATCAACCTAGAATTAATCCCAGCCAATCAGAGCAGATCAAAAACCCAAATGAGTCAGCATACAGTCATAAACAGGTCATTAATCAAATCTGCCCGGGGGTGCTGGTCGACCCCCAGGTCGACCTGGTGAGGGCAGGTCGACCCCCAGGTCGACCCTATGGCCGACCTGGCCCTGGCGGGAAATTTCCCGCCTAACCCATCTGACTCTGAAATTTTGAATTTCGAAATCTATTTTGAATTTTCTGAAACTTCCGATCGTCTTAACTTCTTCATACGAAGTCCAATTCACGCAAACTCGGAATCTATCTCAACCAGAATTCCTAGACGAACACAATGGCGCAACCCATTTCCCTTAATTCTCACATCTGAGATTAGTTATTCTTTAATTTGTGAACATTAATATTGAAAATTATGGGGTGTTACATTCTCCCCTCCATACAGGATTTCGCCCCCGAAATCTCCAAGTCAAGGAGAATGCATATCCTAACATCCAAACAACCATCTACCCAACCATCAAACACAGGCATCCATTGTCCTTATAAAATTCCTAATGCTGTATGAACATATGCAAGAAGTGTGTGTATATGTTCTTTATCTAATGCAAAATCAGGCGATCTACTGATTTAGTTGACCTCCTTAATGCAAACCATGATAATGCCATGCGTCCATTATGTATGCGAAAGAATCCTATCGATACATATTATTTCTACATGTGTGCACAACCATTCACCAAAATGCAGCATCCATATGATAGTACAACCATTATACATCCATTAACTTAAACATGCACACACATTTATATGCAATATGCAATATGAAGTGACTGAGCCGATCTAGTGCCTAAAGTGTGTGTATATGCATCCACGAGCAACCACTAGCAAACACTTGCATCCACATGCATCCATCTTACATAACATGTCTCAAACACATGTTTCAACCATAGGACTACCCTATCTAAAGGTCAAAGATACTAGCGAGAGGACATATTAAAGATAAAACGAGTACAAGCTAAGCGATAAAGGAGAAATTAAAAGACATACCCTCGAAAAGAAAAGGGTACAATGAATGCATCTTCTCTTCCGTCTCTCAAGTAGCGTCGTCTCATCATCTCCCCATTGCACTTTGACTAGCTTGACCTCTCGATTCCTCAACTTCTTAATCTCCGACCCAAGAATGCACGTAGGAGCTCGTCGAATCGTCGCATCACGCTCTATCTCCACCTCTCTAAGAAAGCTCAGCTCTACCACTTTCACGGTCTCATGCAAGCACTTCCTCAAGTGTGATACATGGAATACGTCGTGTACACCACTAAGTCTCTCGGGCAACTCCACTCTATATGCCATCTGTCCGATTCTCTCCTTAATAGGAAACGGCCCTACAAACCTTGGTGCTAACTTCCCAACAGACCCAAAGCGAACGACATTCCGTAATGGAGACACCTTGACAAAGACCATGTCCCCAATATCAAACTCAAGATCTGTCCTCCTCTTGTCCGCATAAGATTTCTGCTTATCTTGCGCCGTCTTCATCCTCCTTCGAATCAAATCGATCTTTTCCGAAATCTCTCTAATCATATCGGGCCCAAGCAAGATCTTATCTGTAGATTCCCACCAACATGTAGGCGAACAACACGGCCGTCCATAAAGAGCCTCGAACGGTGCCATGCCAATGATAGACTGAAAGCTATTATTATACGCGAACTCCACCAACGGAAGATGTTCCTCCCATGTACCTCCGAAGTCTAAGACACACAACCTCAACAGGTCCTCTAGAATACGATTCACCCTCTCGGTCTGGCCATCCGTCTGAGGATGATATGCGGTGCTCAAACATAACTGAGTCCCTACCGCCTCTTGCAAGATCTTCCAAAATTCGCTAGTAAAGATAGGATCGCGGTCGCTTACTATGCTAGAAGGAACACCGTGCAAACGAACTATCTCTCGAATGTATACGGAGGCTAATGATGGAGCAGTCCTCTTACTCTTCACGGGAATGAAATGGGCACTCTTAGTAAGTCTATCTACCATAATCCAAACCCCCGTATTACCGTTCCTCGATCTCGGTAACCCATCAATAAAGTCCATCGAGACACTTTCCCACTTCTATTGTAGGACCTCCAATGGGTGAAGCAACCCACCGGGCTTCTTTTGCTCTGCTTTTACTTGTTGGCACACTAAGCATCTAGCGACAAACTCGGCCACATCCCTCTTCATACCGGCCCAAAAGTAAACTCATCTCATGTCCATGTACATCTTGTCCCCGCCGGGATGGATGGTCATCTTCGAACGATGTGCATCATCAAGGATGGTCTTCCTCAAATTCTCATCCCGTGGTACACAAAGTCTACCGTCCCTACGTAACCAACCCTTATCATCTAGGGTATACCTACTGAGATGGCTCGATGAATCCCCCCTTTTGAGCTTTTCTACTAACTCAACCAACTGTGGGTCATCTCGCTGTGCCTCACCAATCCGTCCCAAAAGCGTAGGTCTGACCTCTAAGGATGCTAGCAAATCGGGTACAAAGTTAATGGAAGGTCTAAAGTCAAACGTAATGTACTCTAAGCTTCGCCGCTCAACAAACAACGGACTCAAGGACAACCTTTTCCTACGCATCTGCCACCACGTTACCCTTGCCAGGGGTATACACTATCTCAAAATCGTAGGACGCTAAGAATTCCATCCACCTTTGCTGCTTTAAGTTCAAGTCCTTCTGAGAGAACAAGTATTTTAGCGATTTGTGGTCAGTGAACAATTCGAATTTCTCGCCGAGAAGATAATGGCGCCAAGACTTAAGCGCGAAAACAATAGCGGCCAATCTAGGTCATGTGTAGGGTAATTTCTCTCATGCACTCTCAACTGCCTTCCACCATAAGGCTATTACCCTTCCCTCTTGCATTAAGACTGCGCCTAGTCCTGTCCCACAAGCATCGGTATAAACGATAAATGGCTTACTCCCATCTGGCAACACTAAGACTGGGGCTGTGGTCAAAGCTCTCTTTAAACGTTGGAACGCATCATCACAATCTATGTCCCATGTGAAAACTAAGTTCTTCTTCGTCAAGCGTGTTAATGGGACTGATATTTTTGCGAAGTCTTTGATAAACTTCCTATAGTAGCCAGCCAACCCTAAGAAACTCCTCACCTCGGTAGCAGTTTTAGGGACCTTCCAATCTTGAATGGCCACTACCTTTGCGGGATCCACAGATATCCCTTCTTTAAAAACCACGTGCCCTAAGAATCGCACTTCCTTCCTCCAAAAGTGACATTTAGAAAATTTAGCTTTAAGTCTATGTGCCTGAAGGGTCTCCGACACTTCCCTAAGATGTAGGGCATGCTCTTCCTCGCTCTTAGAAAAGATCAAGATGTCGTCCACAAAGACTACCACAAATTTGTTAAGGTACTCCCTAAACACCCTACTCATCAAGTCAACAAAGTTTGCGGGGGCATTTGTCAAACCGAAGGGCATCACAAGTCACTCGAAGAAGCCGTCTGGAGTCCTAAAGGCAGTCTTGTCTATGCTATCCTCAGCCACTCTTAACTGATGGAAACACGTGGTTAAGTCCTACTACGAAAACACTGAGGCGCCAATTAACTGATTGAAGAGATCGTCAATCCTCGGCAGTGGGTGCCTATTCTTCTTAGCAAGCTTATTAAGTTCTCTATAGTCCACACAAAGTCTAAGGGACCCATCTGCCTTCGTGGCAAATACTACTGGAGCACCCCACTCCGATATACTATGTCTTATGAACCCCTTCTCAAGCAATTCTTTCACTTGCTTACTGAGTTCTCTTCTCTCTCTTGGAGCCATGTGGCGCACTGGTAATGCAACTGGCTTTGCATTATCTACTAGATATATTCAAAAGTCTATCTCATGTTTTGGGGGTAAACCCCTCACCTCATCGAAGACATCAACATATTCACGGACTATATGAACAGAATTAAATCATCATTGGATGCGTCAAGGGATTCTAGGTAGCTAAGCATTACTGGACCTCTAGGGTCACAAGAAATATCAAGGGTCTTTCCACAACGAGTCAAAAATCTAACTACCCTTCTTTCACAATCTAGGATGGCCCCATATCTAGTTAGCCAATCCATACCTAGCCGTAGCCCATGAAGCCAAGAACAAAGGCGTTGCATTCAAACCCAAAGCCCAAGATAGTCACTCTCAAATCCCGACAAATCATAGAAAGATGAGCCGAACCACCAATAGGATTTGAGACTACTAAGGGATCTGTAACTAGCCTAGTATTTAGGTGCAGTGTTTCAACTAATGATGTACAGATAAACGAATGTGATGCGCCAGAATCAAATAAAGTACGGACAGGATGATCAAACAGAAAAACTAAACTTTCAACGGAAATTGCGCTACCTCGTTCTTGCAGCGGTGGGACCACGAGAGCATGAACTTGCCCCCTTGCCTGCCCTGGTGCCATAAGAGCCTGCACCTGTCCTCCCGAGGTAGACCCTACCCTCTGCCTTTTCTTTGGGCAGTCCTTAATCAGATGTCCCGCTTCGCCACAGTGGAAACAGCTAGTCTTCTTTTTCTTCCTACAATCTTTGCTTAGATGGCCTGGTGTCCCACAGTTAAATCATCTTTTCTTTCCCTTACCATTGTTGCCTTTACCACCTTTCTTGTTCTGTTGTTGCTGTTGCGGCTTCTTTTGATCCCCTTTCTTCTCGGGTGCCTTGTTAGCATTGGCGCCCTTCTCCTCTTCATGCATAAGCGCCATGTCCACTAGTCTCTCAAAGGTAGCCCCTATGGGGATGTGGGTCATAGCTAACCCATGAAGCGGCTCGTTCAAACCCTTAACAAATCTCAGGGCCTTCTTTTCTAGTGTATTCACCAAGTCCAAGCCAAATCTCGTCAACTGATTGAACTTGTTGACGTATTCTTTCACTGACAGATTCCCTTGCTTCAATGCCAAAAACCTTTCCATATATAAATTCTCTTCAGCCCGTGAGAGAAACTTTGCTTCAAACCTCCGCCTGAAATCTGGCCGTGTATCAACTGGACGCTCTCCATTAGTGACCTCCCACCAAAACGAGGCCTCATCCTTCATTAGCCAGGCAGCTAACTGGACCTTTCTCCCATCTTCCACTTCAAAGATCCCAAATAATTCTTCCACCTCCTTCAACCAATTTCGAGCTTCAACAAATGTCTCCGTCCCATGAAAAGGTTTTCCTTCCATTGCCCGAAAGTCCTTACATATCTTTGCGAAAGTATCGACACGAGGAGAAAGAGGATTTGTTGGACCTGTGGTGGCGGCCCTAGTCTACAAATACCTCCTAAACCATCGTGGTATCGGTATCCCCTTGGGTATCTCGGGAATTCCAGACATGCTGAAAAAAAAGGAAAGATTCAATACAAAAGAACCGAAGGAAGGATACATGGCTCTTGGGGTTATGTTTTCTAAAATAAGCTTTTCTCTTGAAAATAATTTCCTTAAAACATACTTTTGAAGGTACTTCTTTATAAAGGTTGTTTTTCAAAAACACTTTTCAAAATTCATATCTGTTCTGGTAACCTTCAGCTCTGATACCACGTGTAACACCCCACGTCCATTAATGTCACTCACAAAGGGAATGCATTAACTTCTATGGAGCGTTTTAAGTGAGTATAGAACAGAAACTTAACAACAAGACAGATATAAACAATACTTAAAAATTTAAAACTTTATTCATTACAGCGATAAACACATAGGTTTGATTACATCATCAAAAACCAGAGTCAAAGTACATAATATCCATCTTGACTAAATCAGAGTACATAAATTGAAAGACATATCCCCAATACAAAATAGCCATAAATAAGATAAGCTGAACTTTTACTTCAGCGACCCAAGCAATCTTCTAAAAGCAGAGATACAGCTGTCCAAAATCAAGCTCCACTTGCGCTAGTTCCAACCTGAGCACCTGGGGGGGGGGGGAGGGGGGAAGGAAGAAAAGAGGTGGAAACAAAGGGGGTCAGACATAAAGTCTGGCGAGTGCGATAACTTTAACAATATAATTACCAAAATAACTAGGCTAAGGCATAAGTTGGAAATAAGGAAATGACTGTGAACAATTGGGTATGGCAGAGTAAACAAGGAAATAAGATGAACAAAGATAACGTTAAAGGCACACCTAAACCACTATAAGATAATTACTATACTGCACCACCACTAGTCACTCTAAGGTTGATCCCGCCTACAGAACTTAATAATGATAATGGTAGTTTCGTGCACCCCTAGTTGCCTTCATAGGTGCCGCCTGCCCCTATCTCTACTAGATGTACCCACTACCCCCATGCGATCGGCTCCCTAACTCATAGATACCCATGCTGGCCCCATAGTGGGGTGTACAACTCCCCAAAGTGGCAACCCGATACCACCAAGAATGCACGGCTTATACCTACACGATGCAACAACGTCTTAACTACCAGCCCGGGCCCACACACGCATATGAACCCGTTGGACTTGCGTTGCCACCGCTAACCCGTTTTGGCCTCTTACAGTCAAGCCCAGTATGCGTGTCCCGTCCTCGACTTGGGTCGAGCCCACAAAGATACGTATGGGTTACTGGTTGAAAAGGGCCCCCATTACTTGACACAAGCTATCCACCTAAGCTTGGTCCCCTCTAGTACATCCAACTTAACCCTCTTCTTATTCATGTTCACTTACATGTTTAAATTTTGGTTAAGTGTCTCTAATCGTATTTCAAATGCCACCCAAGGCACCCATTAGATTCCACATGCCACCCAAGGCACCCACTTAACTCCCTCATGTCCCACTACATGTTTATCTGGTTAAGTGTTTCTTAATTCATTAAGACAGTAACCTTATAAAGACCTCCCACATTAGACTGGCATTGGTGGCAACTGGATTTGCCGGGCAGGTCCAGGCAGTCTTACACCATAAACGAGCCTAACCTCGTGTCTTTACAACTGTTATGCATTTGATTTATGCCTAAGACCTCCCACATTAGACTGGCATTTGTGGCAGCTGGATTTGCCGGACGGGTCCGGGCAGTCTTACACCACAAAAGAGCCTAACCTCGTGTCTTAGACGATTAATTACACAAAATTAATTATTCCCCAAATTGAATTAATTTCCCTATTCAAATTATCAATCAATTCCAAATTTAACTATGCCCATAATTGACTCAATTATGTCCATCTATTTATGGTATGAAAAATCATACCAATTTTTATCACAAATTAATTCTATGCCATTTAAGGCATTCATGCCAATTCTTAATATTAAATCTTTTAATATTATCCCATTACCCCCACGTTGTTTGTTCGTTCGTTTAACGTAAAATATACGTTACACTCGAATAGTCTAACTCATAGAATAAAGAGAAAACATCACAACATTCATAGAAATAAAACTAGATCTAAACAAAAGGGGTGAACTTGCATATGTGAATGAGGTTCTTCATCTAACACTTGCATAGGCAAGAGTCACAAACTTGCATAAAACTACATATGTCATAGATCTAAATCTAAAGATGTGAACTTGTTTAGGTAATAGACACAACTTGCATAAAACATGTATGTCATGGATCAAACCATAAGGGGTAAACTTGCATAGGCATGATTCATACTCCAAAACAACATATATGTATATACTTGCATATGTGATTTATGCAACATAAACGATGGTGTAAACTTACATCTAAACATGTAAACTAGCATATAGAATTTTGTATACTAGCATATAACTCACACATATCATAGTCTAACTTTAGATCCAATTTATACATGAAATAGATGTCATGAAACATGTAAGTTTATATATATAATTCTCACTAACTAGCATACGATCCATGTCTCAATTAACATCTTAACTTGCATACATACATATGATTTATCATATTAATTAGTTCCAACAACATAACCAAACTAGCATATGAAACAACATGATGAATTGATTATACATAAGCCAATCATATAATTACAACATAGATGATAACATCACAACTTTACAACATAGGTGAGAACATCATAGAATTTACAACATAAATGATAACATCACAATTTTACAACATAGATGATAACATGCGGTCAATAATTCACAACATAACCATATAATCTGCATCATAGCTTAATCCAATTAAATTGTTAATTATTTTATTAAAGAAATCGAACTCACAACTCAAAGAAGGTCTTGAGTTCTGAAATCTGAGTTCTGAAGTTGAATTAGCTTTCCTTTGAAGTAGATTCGTTGTTGCGGTTTAGATTAGAATTGATTTTGATTAGCTTTCTTCCTCTCTAATTGGTGGTGGTTATTCTAGGTTGCTAGGTGACGGCATGGAGGCCATGAGTCTAATTTTAATTTGATTTTAGGGTTTGAGTCTACATGTCTTTTTATAGAGTTTAGGATTAGTTTAGGCCGTCCGATCAACCCAGAATTAATCCCAGCCAATCAGAGCATATCAGAAACCCTAATGAGTCAGCATACAGTCATAAACAGGTCATTAATCAAATCTGCCCCGGGGGGCAGGTCAACCCCCAGATCGACCCCCAGGTCGACCCTATGGTCGACCTGGTGAAGGAAGGTCGACCCCCAGGTCGACCTGGCCCTGGCGGGAAATTTCCCGCCTAGCCCATCTAACTCTAAAATTTTGAATTTTGAAATCTGTTTTGGATTTTCTGAAACTTCCGATCGCCATAACTTCTTCATACGAAGTCCAATTCATGCAAACTCGGACTCTATCTCAACCAGAATTCCGAGACGAACACAATGTCGCAACCCGTTTCCCTTAATTCTCACATCTGAGAATAGTTATTCTTTAATTTATGAACATTAATATTCAAAATTACGGGGTGTTGCAATATCCCTCAATATTGGAATATAAATATATATATAACGTGTGTGTGTGCACATTCGTATGGCTTTCTGGCCAAAACCGGTCGACCGGTCAAAATCCAGCGGTCGACCGATTCTGCCCAGAAAATCCTATGAACATGCACACATATATATATATAATGTATATATATATTTTTCAAATTCCTGTCTACTGGTGATTTTTTACCTGTCGACCGTTTTAAACAGAAGCAACTATTCGAATAGTCACTTCCATTTCTTCAAGAGTTGCTTCTTTTCATTTTCATCTATGATCATATCTATTGATTGTAACTCTTTACTAATGGTTACAACTATTTATCTCCTAAATAAACACCTTGAAATCATCAATTCAATACACCAATTCTTTCTATCTAATCTCAATACTATTTATTCTATTCTTGAACTCTCAAGTATTCAAACGCTCATATTCTTCACAATATCGTTCTTGAATCCTAGAATTTATATATTATTCTTTTGATTCAACTACGATATCATCTTCCAAAATCTTCATAAACACAAATTTTATTTGAGGATAAGATTATAGGAAGGTTGTACAAGAATTGACAAATTCGTGTTATTGAGAACACACATTGTCAAAACTACAAGTCTACTCGTCTTGTTTGAAGTCCTCCGTGTTGTCAGAGGCAAGTTGTGAAGTCCTCGTGTTGATAGAGGTGTGAAATTCCCGTTCGGCTGCTCGGGTGTTGTAAACCTGTTCCTCCGGGTGAAGTGAGGGTGTTGTTAGTGAAAATCCAGATAGAAGTCTAGGACTGGACGTAGGACGATGCTCCGAACTAGTATAAAAATCTCTGGTGTGATTTTTCTATTTTTACTGCATTTACTATTATATTGTTCTGTGATTACTTCATACTGGAATATTGTTCGTCATATTACACGATCCTTGTGAGTGTATTATACTAGCATGCACACGTATGCACTTTCAGTGACTTGGTGTTTGTCAAAATTTCTCCGTTAAAGAGCATGATACGATTTGGTAGAAGAGGCAAGTTAACACCAAGATTTGTTGGTCCATTCCCAGTTTCTGGAACAAGTTGGGAATTTGGCATATAAAGTTGGGTTGCCGGACAAGATGGCAGGAGTTCATAATGTATTTCATGTTTCCGAGTTAAGGAAATTCCTACACGACCCTGATGTGGCTATTTCACCTGATCAGTTGGATGATATCAAAGTAGAACCCGAGGCGGTTGGGAACTGCAAGCCGATTCGTATTGTCGAGCACAATACGAAGAAACTTCGAAGGAAAGCGGTGAATCTAGTCAAGGTTCAGTGGGGCGGGGATGAGAATGACTGTACTTGGAAGACAGAGGAGAGCATTAAGGAGACGTATCCAGAACTCTTTGCCTGGTAAGATTTTAAATTTCGATTTAGTATTTCCGCATGCTAGGATAGGTTTGTTTTGTGTGTTTGGTTGTTTGTGAATGACTGATAGGCATGCAGAACACTTTTGTATGTTTTTGGTTAAGGAATTTCGGGGGCGAAATTTCTTAAGGGGGGAAGAGTGTAACGACCCGCATTCTACACATCAGAAGAATCGTAGAATATTTATTTCTTTTTCATACGAGGTCGTATAGTCGTGTAACTTTGGGGAACAAATATTGGGTTCATTTCCCATGTTCACGATTTTTTCCGATTTTTAAATGACCGTTTTACCCCTAGCTAATCTTGTTTCGGCCATAACTTTTGATTGGTAAGGAATTTTGACCTAAAACCACTTCCATTAGATCCGGATGATGGTTTACCTTTTTGTAGAGTGGTTACATTAGCCAAACGGACTAACTATTTGGGAGATATGGCTGAAACAAGGTTTAGAAGGTAAAAAACAACTTAACCGGGCCTAATTAGGGTGATTAGCAGCTAGGCCCATATGCCATTTCGGGATTAGGGCTATGGGGAGGCTGAATCAGTTAGGAAATGATCTATTTTCATTTTCTCAACCGCCTAAAACATTTCTCTAACCCTAGCCATGGCCTCCACCTTCTAATTTCATCCCAAATCGCTCTCTAATCAAGGATTAAGCTAATCTACGTCAAATCAAGGAGGAATAGCACCAAATCAGAGTTGGAGCTGCTGTGTTGCATAGAGATGCGACCCAAATCAAAGATAGTTTCAGATCTAAGTTTTATTCGTGGCTAAGGTGAGTGATTTGCATTGTTTTTCACAAATTACGGCTAATTAGGGGTGATTAGTGATAATTAGCGAAATTATAGCTTAGAAAAATCTGGTAAAATTTGTAAAATTCTAAAATATTATTTTAGGCCTCTATAACAAATTTGGGTTAATTTGGATAAGTTTTACTAATCCTATCATTAGTTATTGTTAATCATGATTAAGGGGAAAGCATGAGTTTTAGGTATGTTTGATCCATTTTTACATGTTGAATTGTTGTTTTGGTGTTTATGGACAATTATACATGTTGCTATGTGTAACAACCCAAATTCGAATAACTTCTTGAAACAAGAAATCAAGGCAGAATTAAATTTTGAAATAAGAATAACGGAAAACGGGTTGTGCCATTGCGTTCATCTCGAAATTCTACATGAAATCGAGTCCGAGTTTTCGAAAAACGGAGTACGTATGAGGGAGATATGACCCTCCGAAGTTTCAGGAATTTTCAAAATCGAAAACAGCTCGAAATTCGAATTCGAAATTCGAATTCAAACCTCAGATCAGACTGGGCGAAAATTTTCCCGCCCAGGACCAGATCGACCTGGGGATCGACACTATGTTCGACCTCCCAGGGACCAGGTCGACCCTATGGTCGACCTGGGGGTCGACCTAGTGCCAAAAACTAGTTTTGAGCCTGGGTTCATTCTGATGTATCTGGTCTCGTTTTCAGTCTAGATTCGTCTGCCTAATCCTATATAAACAGCCCCCTAGCCCCATTCTCTTTACACCATTCTTCTCTCCTTATGCTGCCTCTGAGATAATAGAAATAAATAAATAAAATAATGGCGTCGCTACTCTACTGGGATCAAAACTAGAACTAGTGCATCTTCTTCCAAATCTGAATAAGATTAAAGGAGAACTACGACAACTCTTGTTCTATAATCCAACCAAGGCAAGTGCAGTTATTTTACGATATGAAATTTAATCATGATCTTGACATAATTATAAATCTGAATCTGAGACTAGGCCCTTTTTCTATTTATCAGATCTGTTCCTCTATTTTATTATTCTGTTTGTTCTGTATTTCTTCCTCCTTTCTTTCTTTTTGTTTGATAGCCAGGATACCACGAGCCTGAGCCAAGTCTCATAAGATATGAATGCATAAACGCTAAATTTGGGAAGAATATTGAATGAGGCATATTTAGGAAAAATCGTTTTGTAACTAATTTGAGGACACAACGCATGTTGTAACTCTGGACATAAATTTGTGACATATTGCATAAGATGATCTATGACTTGGAAGAAGAGGATTATAGCGACTTAGAACATAAAGGACATATTTCATAATTTAAGATCTGGATCTGGGCAAATTAAATCTAATAGTTTGTCATTTGGAAGTAGGAGAATTAATTTGCATATGACTTAGGTGTAAAAACCTATATTAAGATTTGATGACTATTAAGTGTGAATACACCTAAGTAAGGGGGGTTTTGGATATGTGACATGCATTGTAATCAATGGCTATATTTGGCATAATTTATATGTGAATCACGATTAGGGCTTTCGGAGAATATTCTGAACTATGCAAGTTTAACTAAAATTTGGGGCATATGTTATATGGTGAATTATGACCATAATTTGGGCATGTAAGTTTAGGCTTACTTTATGAATTAGGCAAGATATGTGAATAGGACTTTAAGGAATTTTTAAATCGGCTAAAACTGTTATCTACTTAATATGTTAAATTTGCCTAATCTGCTAAATCTGTTACCTGTTTAATCTGTTGAATTTCCTAGACTGTTAAATATGTTGAATCGCCTAATCTGCTAATTATGCCTAATCTGCTAAATCGTTGAGTTGCCTAATCTGCTAAATCTGTTGAACCGCCTGAGCTGCTAAATCTGTTGAAAAGCTGAATGATTGTAATTTGTGTATGAAAATCCGTAGGCTCGATCTAAGATTGAGTAAAACATGTTAATTTGATTAATCTGCTGCGACCTGAAAAGAAATCAAATCTGTTAAATTGACATAATTAATCTGACATTTGTATAATTTGTAATGGAATAAACTGGTTATAATAAAAATGCTGAGACACGAGGTTAGACTCATGTTTGCGGTAGAAGCCTGCCCGGACCCAACCGGCTTAACCAACAACCACAACTGCTAGTCTAATGTGAGAGGTCGTAGGCATAACTAAAATATGCTTAGACATGAGGTTAGATCTGGCTTGTGGCAGAAGTCTGCCCGGAACCGCCCGGCTTATCCAGCGGCCACAAGCTACCAACCTAATGTGAGAGGTCTGCGCATTAATGTTTAATTAATGCAAATCTGAGATAAATATGACGTCTAAAACATGTTGGGTGGATAGGACTAAATCAACTGGACTGATGAATTAATAAACCTGTTTCGTGAATCTGTAGGCCCAATACAAAGATAGACAATCTATAGGTCTGTTAAAACTGTACATCTGATCTGTTAGTGTGAAAACCTGTTAACTTGATTTTCTGATCTATGAACTAGTTGATCTGAACTCTGTAGGTCTGAAAACTTGTAAACAAGTTAATCTGAAATCTATTAGTCTGGGGACACAAGGTTAGGAGGGAAAATACTTGTGTCATCTGTTGTTTGGGACCCATATTAGTCAGTAACCCTTTCTGGTATCAAAACTATGACCCAACAGTAGGTAGGGTCCGGGCACGCTTACTGAACTAATTATAAGCGTTTCATTCTGATAATGGCGAGGTGTGTTGATGGTGTGTTCCAACTGGGTCATGTGCGTGCATGGATCCCGGTCTACCTCTGAGGATGTAAGACGTCGTGACATCTGTAAATAGGTCTGTGTCATTCAAAGTTTGCCACTTTAGGGAATGATACACCCTTCTGTGGGGCTGGCACAGGGTATTTATGTATTAGGGAGCCGATCGCTTGGGGTAGATTTAGGGTACACTTAGTTCTGTTTGTTTCCGTTGGGGTACCGTCTGTTTCTGCTAGGTGGTAACACATGTCTGTTTCTGCGTGGTACCGTCTGTTGGGGTGGTAAAGGCCCATTTACTAGTGTACACCTAATTCTAACATTTTGTTTCCGTAGGGATTATTCTGTTTCCGTCTTTGATTCCGTTTATGTACCTTCTGTCTGTTGGGGATGGTAAAGACCCATTACTGGCATTCTGTTTCTGTACTGTTCCGTTTCCGTTTCAGTTTAGACATTAGGGTAACACCTAATCCTGTTATACTAGTATTAGTGCAGAGAAGTAAGATATAAGTAAAAAGCTTAGCTTGGGCTATATCATTCTGTTTCTTCTGTTTAACTTAAGTATATCAGTTACCCCTGTTGTTGTTGTCTCTTATCCAGCTTTATTTTCATGTCATGATATTATTATCTGTTCATATGCTGAAAGTCACTGGACTCGCCAGACTTTATGTCTGACCTTTCTTGTTTTCGCCCCATTTCTTTCGTCCCCCCCCCCCCAGGTTTGTAGGGTGGAAATATAGGAGCTTGATTCGGATTTTCTCTGCTTGAAGTATTGCTTGGCCTTGGCTCTATCTTTCCATGGCAGTTTATGTTAGGGATTATGACTTTAAAATCTATGCATTCTGAAGGCTTTTGTACAAGAACGATATTTTGTACTTGAATTCTGATATTGTGATTTGAAAAGATGCAACCAAACTTATTTCGATTTCTGTTGTAATAAAGTTATAAATTTTTCAAGTATTGTTTTATATGTCTTGTAAATTTCTGTTCTGTCTACTAAAACGCTCCATCAAAGTTAAGGCATTCCCTTTGTGACTGACCTTAACGGAGGTGGGGTGTTACACTTGGTATCAGAGCTGATGGTTACCAGATTTGATAAAAAGTTTTGGAAAACTATTTTCAAAAAGGGTTTTTTAAAAAGGAAGTATTTTCAAAAGTAAAGTTTATTTTGAAAAACATAATCCCCAAAGCCATAGCCTATCTTTCTATCCTTTGTTTTGAATCTTTCCTTTTTCTTTCGTTTCAGCATGTCTGGGGATCTTAACCTTCCGGAGGGCGTACCGGTACCTGGCTGGTTCAGGAGGTACCTAGAAGCTAGGGCTAATGATGCGGGCCCAACAAACGTCCCTCCTCCCCCAGCTACAGCAGTTCCTCCTCCTCCTCCGCGCGTGAATACTCTCCCGAAGATATGTAGAGACTATCGAGCCTTGGGTGGGATGAACTTTAATGGAACTGAATCCTTCGTGGAAGCAAGGAACTGGCTCAAAGAAACTGAGGATTTGCTCGTTATCTTCGAGGTGGACGATAGGCAAAAGATACAGTTGGCGAAATGGTTGTGTAACACCCCGAATTTCAATTAACACTAATGGTTAGTAATTAAAGTATAATTAATCTCAGATGTGAGAATCAGGGGAAACGGGCTGCGTCATTGCGTTCGTCTCGGAAAAATACGCGAAATAGAGTCCGAGTTTGCGTAAAACGGGTACCGTATGAAAGAGATATGGACGAACGAAGTTAGGCAGAAAAACCCGAAACAGGCCAGAAATGCACTGGCGCACTTGTGAAGTGCGCCAGTACAAAAATACACTAGCGCACTTGGGAAGTGCGCCCATGTCGGGACAGGAAACCTGCACAGTTTCTAGAGAGTTCTGTGGTTGGGTGCACCAGTTTGGGGTTTGGGCTTGGTCTTAGGGCTGGTTTCTGGAAGGTTCCGAAATCTAAGGGTCCTAATCTAATTTAGGGTTAATCTAAGGGCCTAAAACACTCACCTAATCTATAAATACACCCTAAACCTACCCGAATCCATACTAAAAATAGAATTGAGGGCTACATGCCGCCAAATTAAATCTTAGAAGGAGCCTCCACTAATTTATGAAGAGGGTTGCAAGCTAATCACTCTCTAATCAACCTCTAATCCATTCTAAGCATCTTAATCTTCTTCATTTGGAGTGCAAATTGGCTAGTAGTGAGTTTCTATCACTTTAATAACCAATTGCTAAATTAAGTAGATGAGATATGATGAGATCATGCGGTTTTGTATGCGGATTTGTGGGTTTTAAGTCATATGATATGATGTTAGTTTGCTAATCTATGTTTAATGTTAACCCTATGTTTATGCAAGTTAAGTATGTGGGTTTATGCAAGTTAAGTGATGGGTTTCATGCATGCTAAGCATTTGGTTTTATGCATGCTAAGTATTTGATTTTATGCATGCTAAGTATTTGATTTTATGCATGCTAAGTATTTGATTTTATGCATGCTAAGTGTTTGGTTTTATGCATGCTAAGTATTTGATTTTATGCATGCTAAGTGTTTGGTTTTATGCATACATTATGACATGCAAGTTACATGTATGATAATATGCAAGTTACATGTATGATAATTATGCAAGTTGTATGTTTCTTCATATGCAAGTTTATGAGTTCATATGCAAGTCATGTATTTGTTAATATGTAAGTTTATGTAACATGTTATGCAAGTTAATATGCAAGTTATGTGACATATTATGCAAGTTCATATGCAAGTCATGTATTTGTTAATATGTAAGTTTATGTAACATGTTATGCAAGTTAATATGCAAGTTATGTGACATGTTATACAAGTTAATATGCAAGTTATGTGACATGTTATACAAGATTTTATGCAAGTTATGTGGCATGTTATGCAAGTTATGTGGCATGTTATGCAAGTTCATATGCAAGTTATGTGTTTGTTAATATGCAAGATGGCACCTTTGAAACATGTTCATACATATGCAAGTTGACACCTTTTATATGTGTTATGTCATGAGAACGAAATTACGTGGGAACGATGGGGTTAATTAAATGCATATGTTAATAAGATTGTTTGAAATTAATATAATTATGCATAACATAAAATAAATGAACATAGTATGGGAATTTGCCTATTAAGTTAGGTGTACCCATACTATGTGTTGGGAATTTACCTATTGAGTTAGGTCTACCCATACTACGGAGTTGGGAATTTACCTATTGAGTTAGGTCTACCCATATTCTGGTAAACATGATTAATGAATTAGGGATAATTAATATAAATTATGAGGGTGATTAATTAGGTGTAATTAATCGACTAAGACACGAAGTTGGACTCAGTTGTAGCGTAAAACTGCCCGGACCCAACCGGCTTAACCAGTTGCTACAAATGTTAGCCCAATGTGAGAGGTCTTAGGCACAAATTAAATACGTGATTAAAGTAAAGACACGAGGTTAGACCCTTTTTATGACGTAAGGCTGCCCGGACCCAACCGGCATATCCAGCAGTCATAAAAGACGGTCTAATGTGAGAGGTCTTTATGAGGTCATGATCTTAATTAATTAATTAAGAAACACTTAACCATATTAGCATGTAGAGGGACATGAGGGGTTAAGTGGGGGCCTTGGGTGGCAATAGAAAATACGATTAGAATACTTAAACAAAGTGGAACATGTAATTAAAACATGGTTAAAGGGTTAAGTAAGTGCTTTGGGTGGCATGTGGAAATCTAGTGGGTGCCTTGAATGGCAATTAAAATATGATTAATGACTTAACCAGAATTTATAACATGTAAGTGGACATGGTTAAAGGGTTAAGCGGGATTCACTAGAAATAACAAGCTTAGGTGGTAGCTTGTAGGGGCCCATTTCAACCAATATCCCAAACGTATCTTAGTGGGCTCGACTCTAGTCGAGTGACGGGACACGCATATTGGGCTTGACTATAAGAGGCCAAAATGGGTTAGCGGTGGCAACGCATGACCAACGGGTTTCATATGCGTGTGTGGACCCGGGCTGGTAAATAAGACGTTGTTGCATCGTGTAGATATAAGCCGTGCACCGTTAGTTTTATCAGGTTGCCACGTTGGGGAATGGTACACCCCACGGTGGGGCCAGCACGGGTATCTACGTTAGGGAGCCGATCGAATGGGGAGTAGTGTGTACACCTAGTGGATTGTAGGGCCCCGTGGCGTCTACTCAGTCACCTAGGGGTATGCGAGAACTATTAAGGTAATTTTATAAGTCCATGGGTGGGATCAACCTTTAAGTTAGGAATGACTGGTGTGGTGCAGTTTAGTAATTTACCTTTGGAAGGGTAGATGCGTCTTTACGTTTCTTAGTTTATCCTAAGTCTACCAAGCTGCTTAGTGTAGCCATTCATCCCCAGACGACACCGTATATCAAGCTTATGTCTTCTCTGGTTACTTTAATGATTGTATTGTTAAAGTTATAGGACTCGCTCAGACTTATGTCTGACCCCGTTGTTTTTATCTTTTTTTCCAACCCTCAGGTCCTACGGTGGATCCTAGCAGTAGTGGAGCTTGATCGGATTGTTGTTCCAGTCTTTAGGAGCTTGGATAGATGTAAAGCTCCAGTTACCCAGTTATCTTTTCTTTTGTCATGGCTATTGTATGAGAGTGGGATTATGTACTTCTTATTTTTGATGGATATTGTACTTGACTTTTATTGTGGTTTTATGATGTAACCAGACATGTTTTACTTCCGCTGTTATGAGATGATATTTTAAATTTCAAGTACTATTTATATCTGTCTTGTTGTAATTTTTCTGTTCTATATTCACTAAAATACTCCACCGATGCTATGGCATTCCCTTAGCGAGTGACCATAGCGGGTGTGGGGTGTTACACGTTGTATCAGAGCTTAAGGTTACCAGAACAGATAATTTTTTTAGAAAAACTATTTTCTAAGAATATTTTTGAAAGGAGTATTTTCAAAAACATGTCTTTTAAGAGAAAAGTTTTTGAAAGAAAAGCATAATCCCCAATAGCCATATCTATATCTTTCGAATTCTCCGTTTTGAATCTCTTCCTCTCTCGTTTTGAGTTTCCCCTCCGCGTATAGATGACCTTTCTAAGATAGATAAGAATGGAAAACCACTTCAAGGGACTTAGACGTTAGTCAGATTAGAAGTTGGTTCAAGAAGGAGGAGGACTGGTAGGTATCTATTGGATAGACGAAGGGAGGAAGGCTCAAATAGTTGTTTGGTTAATGAAGGATGAAACCTCATTGGTGGGAGGTTACGAGTGGAGAATGGGATGAAGAAGGCGAGCAGTTATCCTTTTGGGAGGAATAGGACACCTTATTAGGATTATCCAAAGAGGCAAGGGCAAGGTACGGAATCTCCTAGAGGGTAGTTGTATTCCCTCACGACTAGGGTACCAAATGGGGATAGACCGTCTAGGTTGGAATTTGGATTTCTTTATTATCCGATTCGAACTTTATTTAATTCTGACACATCGAGTTCGTTTATCTCATCATTGTTAGTTGAGTCACTGCACTTAGACACCAGTTAGTAGATGATCTCTTAGTTGTTTCAAACCCAATTGGGGCTCCAGGATGTTTTTGGGTTTGAAAGTTTCTATACTTAGCGTTGAGTTTAGATGTGATGCTTTTTGGGCTTCACGGGCTATGGGTTAGTTTGGGCATGGACTGGTTATCCAGTAGGGGTGCCGTTCTTGATTTTTAAGGGAGAGTTGTTAGGCTTATGACCCGCTTGGGTAACACTCTCGAGATCTCTTGCAATCCCATGGAATCTGTTATGCTAAGTTATCTAGAATCGCTTGACACGTCGGTCGAGAGTTTGCGATCTGTTAGAGTGGTCCGGGAATACTCGGATGTGTTTGAGGAGGTGAAGGGCTTACCTCCGGAGCGGGAGATTGACTTCCGAATATATCTGGTAGACAATGCTAAACCTGTATCTTTACTAGTGCGCCACATGGCTCCTCGCGAGAGGAGGGAACTCCATAAGCAAGTAGGGGAGTTGCTTGAGAAGGGGTCCATAAGACAAAGTATATCGGAGTGGGGTGCTCCAGTAGTTTTTGCTACGAAGGCGGATGGGTCCCTCAGACTTTGTGTAGGCTAAAGAGAACTAAATAAACTCATAAAGAAGAATAGACACCCATTGCCGAGGATGGATGATCTCTTTGATCAGTTGGTTGGCGCCTCAGTATTTTCGCAAGTTGGACTCAGCCACGGGGTTTCGTCAGTTGAGAGTGGCTAAGGATAGTATAGAGAAGATTGCCTTTAGGACTCCGGATGGTTTTATGAGTGGCTGGTGATGCCATTTGGTTAGACGAACGCCTCCGCATACTTTGTTGATTTGATGAGAAGGGTGTTCAGGGAGTACCTAAATAAGTTCGTGATGATCTTGGTGGATGACATCTTGGAGCGAAATAAGTTTTCGTATGTGCTCAATAGGTTGAGCAAAGCCAGTTATGGGATAAACGGTGGTTTTGGAGCGAGACTGGCAAGGACATCCAGAGTTGGACAAGGGCTTAATTATTTAGCCGTTTTTACTAGTATCATCTCACGTAGGTCGTCTGAATTCGAAGGAGGTATCCCTTGGGTGTTTGTCTGATATTGGTTTAGGCCTTTGGGGCTTGCATTTGGGGGATGTCGAGTTCGACTAGGGTGGTCTGCGTGAGAGATGGATAGTTGTGACGATTTTGCATGGGAGAATATCCTGATTTTCTCTAGAAGTGGAGAAAAGCATGCCCTACATCTTAGGGAACTGTTGGAGACTCTTTGAGCGCATTGTCTTAAGACAACAAAGGTGGATGGAATTCTTAGCATCCTATGAGTTTGAGATAGCGTATACCCCTGGCAAGTGTAACGTGGTGGCAGACGCCTTAAGCAGAAAAAGGCTGTCTTTGAGTCCATTGTTCGTGGAATGGCGAAGCTTGGAGTTTAATTCTATGTTAGACTTTAGACCTTCCGTTGACTTTGTACCCGGTTTGCTAGCCTCCTTGGAGGTTAGGCCTACTCTTTTGGGGCGGATTGGCGAGGCTCAGCGAGACGACCCACAGTTGGTTGAGTTGGTAGAGAAGCTTATAAGGGGGGAGTCGTCCAGCCATTTGGGTAGATACACCATAGATGATAGGGGATGGTTGCATAGAGACGGTAGACTTTGTGTACCGCAAGATGAGGGTTTGAAGAAGGCTATTTTGGATGATGCACATCGTTCAAGAATGACTATTCATCCCGGTGGAGACAAAATGTACCAAGACATGAAGAGAGTTTTCTTCTGGGCCGGTATGAAGAAAGATGTGGCCGAGTATGTGGCTAGATGCTTAGTGTGCCAACAAGTTAAAGCGGAGCAAAGGAAACCCGGTGGGTTACTACACCCATTGGAAGTTCCGCAATGGAAGTGGGATAGTGTCTCGATGGATTTCATCGATGGGTTACCGAGATCGAGGAAGGGCAATACGGGAATTTGGGTTGTGGTAGACAGACTTACCAAGAGTGCCCATTTTATACCCGTGAAGAGTAAGAGGACCGCTCCATGGCTTGCTTCAGTCTATGTTAGAGAGATTGTTAGATTGCATGGCGTACCATCCAGCATTGTGAGTGATCGAGATCCTATCTTCACTAGTGAGTTTTGGAGAAGTTTGCAAGAGGCGGTAGGGACTCAGTTGTGTTTGAGCACCGCATATCATCCTCAGACGGACGGTCAGACCGAGAGGGTGAACCGTATCTTAGAAGATCTCTTGAGGCTTTGTATCTAGGATTTTGGAGGTACATGGGAAGAACATCTTCCTTTGGTGGAGTTCGCATACAATAACATCTTTCAGTCCAGTATTGGCATGGCACCTTTCGAAGCTCTTTATGGAAGGCCTTGTCGATCTCCTACATGTTGGTGGGAATATACGGATAAGATCTTGCTTGGGCCAGATATGGTTAGAGAGACTTCAGAGAAGATTGATTTGATTCGAAGAAGGATGAAGGCAGCGCAAGATAGACAGAAATCTTATGCGGATCGGAGAAGGACGGATCTTGAGTTTGAGGTTGGGGACATGGTTTTTGTCAAAGTATCTCCGTTGAGAAATGTTGTTCGCTTTGGGTCCGTTGCGAAGTTAGCACCGAGGTTTGTTGGGCCGTTTCCTATTAAGGAAAGGATTGGACGGATGGCATATAGGTTGGAGTTGCCCGACAGACTTAGTGGTGTTCATGATGTATTCCATGTATCACATTTGAGGAAGTGCTTACATGAGACCGCAGAGGTGGTAGAGCCGAGCTTGCTTAGAGAGGTAGAGGTAGAGCGTGATGCGACGATTCGACGAGCTCCTACTCGCATCCTTGGGTCAGAAACTAGGAAGTTGAGGAACAGAGAAGTTCAGCTAGTTAAAGTGCAATGGGGAGATGACGAAAGCAATGCTACTTGGGAGACGGAAGCGAAGATGCGTTCTTTGTACCCATTTCTTTTTGAGAGTATGTCTTTTAACTTCTCCTTTATCGCTTGTCTAGTACTTATCTTATCCTTAGTATATCCTCTCGCTAGTACCTATGACCTTTAGATAGGGTAAAACCTATGGTTGAAACATGTGTTTGAAACATGTTATGGTTGATGGATGCATGTGGATGCAATTGTTTGCTAGTGGTTGCTCGTGGATGCATATACACACACATTAGGGCACTAGATCGGCTCAGTCACTTCATGTTGCATATCGCATAAATGGATGTGGTAGTTAGATTGATGGATGTATCATGGTTGTGTTATCATGTGGATGATGCATTTTTGTGTATGGTTGTGCACGCATATAGAAATTGTATGTGTCAATAGGGTTTCGCATACATATTGGATGCATGGCACTATCATGGTTTGCATTAAGGAGGTCGACTGAATCAGTAGACCGCCTGATTTTGCATTAGTATACGGACATATACACACACTTTCTGCATATGTTCATACATCATTAGAAGTTTCTAAGGATAATGGTTGCTTGTGGTTGATGGTTTAGTAGATGGTTGTTTGGTTGGTAGGATACGTTCTTCTTGACTTAGAGATTTCGAGGACGAAATCCTTTAAGTAGGGGAGAATGTAACACCCCGAATTTCAATTAACACTAATGGTTAGTAATTAAAGTATAATTAATCTCAGATGTGAGAATCAGGGGAAACGGGCTGCGTCATTGCGTTCGTCTCGGAAAAATACGCGAAATAGAGTCCGAGTTTGCGTAAAACGGGTACCGTATGAAAGAGATATGGACGAACGAAGTTAGGCAGAAAAACCCGAAACAGGCCAGAAATGCACTGGCGCACTTGTGAAGTGCGCCAGTACAAAAATACACTGGCGCACTTGGGAAGTGCGCCCATGTCGGGACAGGAAACCTGCACAGTTTCTAGAGAGTTCTGTGGTTGGGTGCACCAGTTTGGGGTTTGGGCTTGGTCTTAAGGCTGGTTTCTGGAAGGTTCCGAAATCTAAGGGTCCTAATCTAATTTAGGGTTAATCTAAGGGCCTAAAACACTCACCTAATCTATAAATACACCCTAAACCTACCCTAATCCATACTAAAAATAGAATTGAGGGCTACATGCCGCCAAATTAAATCTTAGAAGGAGCCTCCACTAATTTATGAAGAGGGTTGCAAGCTAATCACTCTCTAATCAACCTCTAATCCATTCTAAGCATCTTAATCTTCTTCATTTGGAGTGCAAATTGGCTAGTAGTGAGTTTCTATCACTTTAATAACCAATTGCTAAATTAAGTAGATGAGATATGATGAGATCATGCGGTTTTGTATGCGGATTTGTGGGTTTTAAGTCATATGATATGATGTTAGTTTGCTAATCTATGTTTAATGTTAACCCTATGTTTATGCAAGTTAAGTATGTGGGTTTATGCAAGTTAAGTGATGGGTTTCATGCATGCTAAGCATTTGGTTTTATGCATGCTAAGTATTTGATTTTATGCATGCTAAGTATTTGATTTTATGCATGCTAAGTATTTGATTTTATGCATGCTAAGTGTTTGGTTTTATGCATGCTAAGTATTTGATTTTATGCATGCTAAGTGTTTGGTTTTATGCATACATTATGACATGCAAGTTACATGTATGATAATATGCAAGTTACATGTATGATAATTATGCAAGTTGTATGTTTCTTCATATGCAAGTTTATGAGTTCATATGCAAGTCATGTATTTGTTAATATGTAAGTTTATGTAACATGTTATGCAAGTTAATATGCAAGTTATGTGACATATTATGCAAGTTCATATGCAAGTCATGTATTTGTTAATATGTAAGTTTATGTAACATGTTATGCAAGTTAATATGCAAGTTATGTGACATGTTATACAAGTTAATATGCAAGTTATGTGACATGTTATACAAGATTTTATGCAAGTTATGTGGCATGTTATGCAAGTTCATATGCAAGTTATGTGTTTGTTAATATGCAAGATGGCACCTTTGAAACATGTTCATACATATGCAAGTTGACACCTTTTATATGTGTTATGTCATGAGAACGAAATTACGTGGGAACGATGGGGTTAATTAAATGCATATGTTAATAAGATTGTGTGAAATTAATATAATTATGCATAACATAAAATAAATGAACATAGTATGGGAATTTGCCTATTAAGTTAGGTGTACCCATACTATGTGTTGGGAATTTACCTATTGAGTTAGGTCTACCCATACTACGGAGTTGGGAATTTACCTATTGAGTTAGGTCTACCCATATTCTGGAAAACATGATTAATGAATTAGGGATAATTAATATAAATTATGAGGGTGATTAATTAGGTGTAATTAATCGACTAAGACACGAGGTTGGACTCAGTTGTAGCGTAAAACTGCCCGGACCCAACCGGCTTAACCAGTTGCTACAAATGTTAGCCCAATGTGAGAGGTCTTAGGCACAAATTAAATACGTGATTAAAGTAAAGACACGAGGTTAGACCTTTTTATGACGTAAGGCTGCCCAGACCCAACTGGCATATCCAGCAGTCATAAAAGACGGTCTAATGTGAGAGGTCTTTATGAGGTCATGATCTTAATTAATTAATTAAGAAACACTTAACCATATTAGCATGTAGAGGGACATGAGGGGTTAAGTGGGGGCCTTGGGTGGCAATAGAAAATACGATTAGAATACTTAACCAAAGTGGAACATGTAATTAAAACATGGTTAAAGGGTTAAGTAAGTGCTTTGGGTGGCATGTGGAAATCTAGTGGGTGCCTTGAATGGCAATTAAAATAGGATTAATGATTTAACCAGAATTTATAACATGTAAGTGGACATGGTTAAAGGGTTAAGCGGGATTCACTAGAAATAACAAGCTTAGGTGGTAGCTTGTGGGGGCCCATTTCAACCAATATCCCAAACGTATCTTAGTGGGCTCGACTCTAGTCGAGTGACGGGACACGCATATTGGGCTTGACTATAAGAGGCCAAAATGGGTTAGCGGTGGCAACGCATGACCAACGGGTTTCATATGCGTGTGTGGACCCGGGCTGGTAAATAAGACGTTGTTGCATCGTGTAGATATAAGCCGTGCACCGTTAGTTTTATCAGGTTGCCACGTTGGGGAATGGTACACCCCACGGTGGGGCCGGCACGGGTATCTACGTTAGGGAGCCGATCGAATGGGGAGTAGTGTGTACACCTAGTGGATTGTAGGGCCCCATGGCGTCTACTCAGTCACCTAGGGGTATGCGAGAACTATTAAGGTAATTTTATAAGTCCATGGGTGGGATCAACCTTTAAGTTAGGAATGACTGGTGTGGTGCAGTTTAGTAATTTACCTTTGGAAGGGTAGATGCGTCTTTACGTTTCTTAGTTTATCCTAAGTCTACCAAGCTGCTTAGTGTAGCCATTCATCCCCAGACGACACCGTATATCAAGCTTATGTCTTCTCTGGTTACTTTAATGATTGTATTGTTAAAGTTATAGGACTCGCTCAGACTTATGTCTGACCCCGTTGTTTTTATCTTTTTTTTCCAACCCTCAGGTCCTACGGTGGATCCTAGCAGTAGTGGAGCTTGATCGGATTGCTGTTCCAGTCTTTAGGAGCTTGGATAGATGTAAAGCTCCAGTTACCCAGTTATCTTTTCTTTTGTCATGGCTATTGTATGAGAGTGGGATTATGTACTTCTTATTTTTGATGGATATTGTACTTGACTTTTATTGTGGTTTTATGATGTAACCAGACATGTTTTACTTCCGCTGTTATGAGATGATGTTTTAAATTTCAAGTACTATTTATATCTGTCTTGTTGTAATTTTTCTTTTCTATATTCACTAAAATACTCCACCGATGCTATGGCATTCCCTTAGCGAGTGACCATAGCAGGTGTGGGGTGTTACAGGTTGCTTAAGGACGAAGCTTCTTTTTGGTGGGAGGTCATAAATGGAGAGCGTCCGGTAGAGAGATGGATGGATTTCAGGCATAGGTTCGAGATGAAATTTCTCTCACGAGCGGAAGAGAGTCTATACGTAGAAAGGTTCTTGGCGTTGAAGCAGGGGAATTTATCAGTGAGAGAGTACGTCAACAAGTTTAATCAATTGGCAAGATTCGGCTTAGAGTTGGTAAATACACCGCATAAGAAGGCACTAAGGTTTGCTCAAGGTTTGAATGAGCCGCTACACGGATTGGCGATGTCCCACATTCCTATGGGGGCAACCTTCGAAAAATTGGTTGACATGACGTTAATGCATGAAGAGGAAGCCGAAAGTAAAAAGAAAGAGGAAAAGCTTGAAGGACCACAGAACAAGAAGGCGGGGCCCAAAAAGGAAACACAAAAGAAGGATGAGAAGACTGGAGATAAGAAGGAGAAGAAGTGCTTTACTTGTGGAAGCTCGACCCATCTGAACAAGGATTGCAGAAAAAGGAAGGGCACTTGCTTCAACTGTGGAGAAATGGGGCACTTCACAAGGGACTGCCCAAAGAAACGGGGGCAAGTGTAGAGGGCAGAACCCACTTCTGGAGGACAGGCGAATGCTTAAGTGACTGGTAGATAGGGTAGAAATAAGAAAATTTATGTAGAAGTTTTTATTTCCTTATCTGATTGTGGAGTTAAAAACTCTTTCTGATTCTGGCATTTTGATTTTGTAATTGAAACTCTGCACTTTAATACTATTCTTGTTTCTGGTTTCGTTATAGTCTCAGACCCCATGAGGGTTACGACTCATCTGTTTGTGATAAGTTGGGGTTTGAAGGCATCTTTTGACCATGACGCATACATTCTGAGTTTTTATCATGCTTAGTTTCCTAAGAATCATTTGGTAATCTGGTCTGTATCAGTAGTCTGTAGGTTTCTGAAAAGGATAGGAGTTTTTCTCAAAGTGTGAAATAAATTTCCAGTTGAGCATTTGTTTAATGGGAGTGATTCTCTGAGTATTAATCTGATGTTGATTTCGGTCTTCGGGGTTGATACTTAGGGAGTTATTCTCTTAAACCGATGTCTAATGGGAACCTAGCTTTAGTTTTAATTATACTTGCTTCTATCACTCGACTTTATCCTTCGACCTTTAGGTAGAAACTAATGGGTGTAAACATGTGTTTGAGACATGTTATGTTTGATGGTTGCAATTGGATGCAAGTGGTTGCTAGTGATTGCTCGTGGATGCATATACACACACTAGGCACTAGATCGGCTCAAAAACACTCTCATACTGCATATGGATGTGTATGCATTTTTTAAATTTTATGTATGCAAAATGGTTGACTCAGCATATGGATGTTGTATATGAATGAACGGTTGTGCACTCATATAGAAATGATATGTATCAAATAGGAAAATTGCATACATGTCGGACTCATGGCACTGACATAATTCGCATTAAGGAGGTCAACTGAATCAGTGGACCGCCTGATCTTTGCATTAGATAAGTTTCATACAACATTAGAAATCTATTAAGGACAATGGTTTCTTATGGATGATGGTTGAGTAGATGGATGATTGGATGATAGGATGCATTCTTCTTAACTTGAAGATTTCGGGGACGAAATCTTTTAAGGAGGGGAGAATGTAACAACCCGAATTTTAATAACTTCTTGAAACAAGAAATCAAGGCAGAATTAAATTTTAAAATTAGAATCAGGGAAAATGGGTTGCGCCATTGCGTTCGTCTCGAAATTCTACATGAAATCGAGTCTGAGTTTTCGAAAAACGGAGTCCGTATGAGGGAGATATGACCCTCCGAAATTTCAGAATCGAAAACAGCTCGAAATTCGAATTCAAACCCCAGAGCAGACTGGGCAGGAATTTTCCTGCCCAGGACCAGGTCGACCTGGGGGTCGACACTATGGTCGACCTCCCAGGGACCAGGTCGACCCTGTGGTCGACCTGGGGGTCGACCTGGTGCCAAAACCCAGTTTTGAGCCTGGGTTCATTTTGATGTATCTGGTCTCGTTTTCAATCTAGATTCGTCTGCCTAATCCTATATAAACAGCCCTAGCCCCATTCTCTTTACACCATTCATCTCTCCTTATGCTGCCTCTGAGATAATAGAAATAAATAAATAAAATAATGGCGTCGCTACTCTGTTGGGATCAAAACTAGAACTAGTGCATCTTCTTCCAAATCTGAATAAGATTAAAAGAGAACTACTGCAACTCTTCTTCTATAATCCAACCAAGGCAAGTGCAGTTATTTTCCGATATGAAATTTAATCATGATCTTGACATAATTATAAATCTGAATCTGAGACTAGGCCCTTTTTCTATTTATCAGATCTGTTCCTCTGTTTTATTATTCTGTTTGTTCTGTATTTCTTCCTCCTTTCTTTCTTTTTGTTTGATAGCCAGGCTACCACGAGCCTGAGCCAAGTCTCATAAGAGATGAACGCATAAATGCTAAATTTGGGAAGAATATTGAATGAGGCATATTTGGGCAAAATCGATTTGTAACTAATTTGAGGACACAACGCATGTTGTAATTCTGGACATAAATTTGTGACATATTGCATAAGATGATCTATGACTTGGAAGAAGAGGATTATAGTGACTTAGAACATAAAGGACATATTTCATAATTTAAGATCTGGATCTGGGCAAATTAAATCTGATAGTTTGTCATTTGGAAGTAGGAGAATTAATTTGCATATGACTTAGGTGTAAAAACCTATATTAAGATTTGATGACTATTAAGTGTGAATACACCTAAGTAGGGGGGTTTTAGATATGTGACATGCATTGTAATCAATGGATATATTTGGCATAATTTATATGTGAATCACGATTAGGGCTTTTGGAGAATATTCTGAACTATGCAAGTTTAACTAAAATTTAGGGCATATGTTTTATAGTGAATTATGACCATAATTTGGGCATGTAGATTTAGGCTTACTTTATGAATTAGGCAAGATATGTGAATAGGACTTTAAGGAATGTTTAAATCGGCTAAAACTGTTATCTGCTTAATATGTTAAATTTGCCTAATCTGCTAAATCTGTTACCTGTTTAATCTGTTGAATTGCCTAGACTGTTAAATATGTTGAATCGCCTAATCTGCTAATTATGCCTAATTTGCTAAATCTGTTGAGTTGCCTAATCTGCTAAATCTATTGAACCGCCTGAGCTGCTAAATCTGTTGAAAAGCTGAATGATTGTAATTTGTGTATGAAAATCTGTAGGCTCGATCTAAGATTGAGTAAAACATGTCAATTTGATTAATCTGCTGCGACTTGAAAAGAAGTCAAATCTATTAAATTGACATAATTAGTCTGACATTTGTATAATGGAATAAACTGGTTATAATAAAAATGCTGAGACACGAGGTTAGACTCATGTTTGCGGTAGAAGCCTGCCCGGACCCAACCGGCTTAACCAGCAACCGCAAACTGCTAGTCTAATGTGAGAGGTCGTAGGCATAATGTAACACCCCACCTCCGTTAAGGTCACTCACAAAGGGAATGCCTTAACTTTGGTGGAGCATTTTAGTAAACAGAACAGAAACTTACAAGACAGATAAAACAGTACTTGCAAAATTTTAACTTTATTGCAGCGGAAACAGAAATTAATATGGTTACATCCTTTCAATTTCAAAATTCAAGTACAAAATATCAGTCTTGTACAAAAGCCTTCAAAATGCATAGTTTAAAATTATAATCCCCATGGAACGGAAGCTATACAGAGCCAAGCCATACTTTAAGCACTTCAAGCAGAGAGAAATCCGGATCAAGCTAAAGTATTTCCCTCCTTGGATAACCTGGGGGGGAAACGGAAGAAAGGAGGCGAAACAACAAGGGTCAGACAAAAAGTCTGGCAAGTCCAGTCACTTTCAGCATATGAACAGATAATAATAATATGATATGAACATAAAACTGGATGTGATATAACTATAACAGGCGTAGCAGATATAACAGAAAAACAGAAAGATATAAACTATTGTTTTACACTTCTCTGCACTAATACTAGTATAGCAAGATTAGGTGTCACCCTAATGTCTAAATTGAAGCAGGAACGGGTACAGAATACTTTAACAGAAACAGAATGCTAATAATGGGCCTTTACTACCCGATCAGAAACAGACAGAAGAAGAAACAGATTTATCCCTATGGAAACAGAATGTGGAATTAGGTGTACACTAGTAATGGGCCTTTACCACCCGAACAGACGGTACCACACAGAAACAGACAGGTGTTACCACCCAATAGAAACAGACGGTACCAACAGAAACAGACAGAACTAAGCGTACCCTAAAACCCTACCCCAAGCGATCGGCTCCCTAATACATAAATATCCTGTGTCGGCCCCACAGTAGGGTGTATCACTCCCTAAAGTGACAACCAATTGGCACAGACCTATTTACAGATGTCACGGCGTCTTACATCCTCAGAGGCAGACCGGGATCCATGCACGCACATGACCCGGTTGGAACGCACCATCAACACCCCTCGCCATTATCAGAATGAACCTCTTATAATTAGTTCAGTAAGCGTGCCCGGACCCTACTTACTGTTGGGTCAAAGTTTTGATACCAGAAAGGGTTACTGACTAATATGGGTCCCAAACAACAGATGACACAAGTAATTCCCCTCCTAACCTTGTGTCCCCAGAATAACAGATTTCAGATTAACTTGTTTACAAGTTCAGACATACAGAATTCAGATTTACTAATTCACAAATTAAGTTAACAAGTTTTCAGACTAACGGGTCAGATGTACAGATTTTTCAGATTTGTCTAACTTTGTATTGGGCCTACAGATTCATGGACGGGTTTTACTACATCTATTAATCCCTTTGGTTTAACCCTATTTTCCCCAATACGTTTTAGACGTCATTCTTATCTTAGATTTGCATTAATTAATTATTAATGCACAGACCTCTCACATTAGGTCGGTAGCTTGTGGCCGCTGGATATGCCGGGCGGTTCCGGGCAGACTTCTGCCACAAGCCAGACCTAACCTCGTGTCTTACGCATGTTATGACTAACTTCTCACATTAGAACCTATTGTTTGCGGCCACTGGATGTGCCGGGCGGTTCCGGGCAGATTTACGCCGCAAACTCATTCTAACCTTGAGTTAGCCATGTTTATCTTTGCGGCCAATTAATTAATAATTTACCGTTTATGCGTACGCCCAATATATATGCCAATTCAGATTATATCAATAACAGGATGATTATATCAACACAGCAGATAACAGACTTTAGCAGGTAATAGATTTTATATGACTTAACGGATTTAACAGATTTAGCAACTTAGCAGATTTTGGCATATAACAGGTTAGGCATTTCAACCGACAGATTTAACAAATTAGGCATTTTAATCTAATTAGCAGTCTAGGCAATATAACAAAACTAGCAGTTTAGGCAACTTGGCAAATTAGCAAATTTAGCAAATTTAATATTTCTAAAGGTTCTATTTACATGCCTTGCCTAAACATAAATTAGGCCTAAATTCATATGCCTAAATAATTGTCATGATTCACAATATGATCATATACTTCCATGTTGGCATACATTTACATAGCGCAGAATATGGACATAATTTACCCTATAACATATGTTCCAATTTTTGTTAAACTAGCATTTTACAGCAGATTCACATATAAACTGTACCAAATATAACCATTAATTCCAATGCATGCCATATATCCAAAAATCCCTATTTAGGTGTAATCACAATAATAGATATCCTAACTAATGTAAATCTTTTACACCTAAGCTTCCATATCTTCTTCTTTTTAAGTCATGAATCATTATGCAAACTATACCCAACAATCTAAATCTTTAAATCATATATTCTAAAAATCAAATCTTGACTTTTATATGCCTTTTGTTCAAAGTCTCAAATCATATGAAATCTTACAGTGGTTCCTCTTCTTCTTTTTTCACAAACTATGCATAGGTCTAAAACTAGTTTATAACATATGCTTATTTTTCTGATTAATTACAGATCTAAATTACAACATAACTATGCATACAACATGCATAAATTATATGTTCATAGTCAAATTTATGCATCCAATCCCAAGTCACATGTCCAATATATTTTATGCCTCAGACCTAAAGTCATACATTCAATTTAGTCTTGTCAAATTTCGCATCATTTATCCCAAAATTTGCGTTCATACGTTCATCTCTTATGAGATTAGGCACAGGCTCGTGGTAGCCTGGCTATAGAAACAGAAAAGAAGAAAGGAATATAGAACAGTCACAGAAAACAGATCTAACAGAAGAGAATACAACCTCAAACTCAGATTTAAATGCATATCAAAATTATAATTAACGTTTATAGCGGAGAATAACTGTACTTGCCTTGATTGGATTAAAGAAAGAACTTTAACTTGTTGTAGAATCTTTGCAGAAACTTTAATCCCTAGTTTGAATTGAGTTGCTTAGGCTGATGTTGATTATCTTCTAGTTTTAATTCCAGCAGAGCAGCGACGCCATTTTTATTTTTTTATTAGAAGAAGAGAGCAATGGAGGCTAGAGAATTGTGTAAGAAACCTAAGTAGAGTCTAGGGTCATTTTATAGAGTTTATGAACCGATTAGGACCATCGATGTTGCTTGGATTGATCGTAGCCATTCATTCGCAAGAGGGACCAATTAGAGCCTGCCACCTAGCCCTAATGACAAAGCAGACCACAGAAAATCGACCAACATAGAATAGGCCAGCCAGGGTGGACTGGGTTCGACCTGGGTCTGGACCAGGTCGACAGCCCTGTCGACAGCCCTGTCGACAGCCCTGTCGACCTGGTTAGACCAGGTCGACAGCCCAGTCGACCTGGGTGTCTTAGGCGGGAGTTTTCCCGCCTTGGCCAATTGGGCCCGGTTTTAATTTTTAAACTGTTTTATTCTGTTCGAATTTTAAACTTAATTCAGAAACTTCCGAAGGCCATATCTTCTTCATACGGACTCCGTTTTTCGAAAACTCGGACTCTATTTCGCGTATTTTTCCGAGACGAACGCAATGGCGTATCCCGTTTCCCTTAGTTCTTTGATTTCAAATTAATTATACTTTAATTTGTTAATTCCACAGTTATAGAATACACGGGGTGTTACATTCTCCCCCACTTAAAAGGATTTCGTCCCCGAAATCTTCAAGTTAAGAAGAATGTGTCCTACCATCCAATCACCCATCTACTCAACCATCATCCACAAGCATCCATTGTCCTTAGAAAACTTCTAATGTTGTATGAACATATGCAAAAGTGTGTGTATATGTTCCTTACCTAATGCAAAGATCAGGCGGTCTACTGATTCAGTTGACCTCCTTAATGCGAATTATGTCAGTGCCATGAGTCCAACATGTATGCAATAGAATTCTGATGATATATATATTATTTCTATATGAGTGCACAACCATTCACTCAAATGCAACATCCATGTGCTGAATCAACCATTTTGCATCCACAAGAATTGAAAAATGCTCACCCATCCATATGCAGTATGAGAGTGTTTTCGAGCCGATCTAGTGCCTAGTGTGTGTATATGCATCCACGGGCAACCACTAGCAACCACTTGCATCCACTTGCAACCATCAAACATAACATGTCTCAAACACATGTTTACACCCATTAGTTTCTACCTAAAGTTCATTGATTCGATCGATAGGATACAGTCGAATGATGGAAGCGAGTACAGATAGAACGAAAATTTGGTTCCCATTAGACATGGGTCCTAAGTATCGGCCCCAAAGACCGGAACCAACATCAAATTGATACCCCACGAAAACTCAGAATGTATGCGTCATACTTGACGCCTAACACAGATATCCCTCAAACCCCAGTCCCAAACAGATGATCCATAACCCTTATGGGTCTGAGTCTACAGCGGAATTCAGAAATAATACTAGTATTAAAGTGCAGAGTATCGATTACAAAATCAAAATACCAGAATCAGAGAAAAAAGTCTTGACTTCATAATCAGATAAATAAATTAAACCTACTATAGAAATTTTCCTATTTCTATCCTAGCCACTAGCCTCAAGAGTGTTCGCCTGCCCTCCTTGTCCTCGTCTCTTTGGGCAGTCCCTAGTGAAGTGTCCCATCTCCCCACAGTTGAAGCAAGCGCCCTTCCTTTTTCTGCAATCCTTGTTCAGATGAGTTGAGCTCCCACAAGTAAAGCACTTTTTCCCCTTCTTATCTTCAGACTTCTCATCCTTCTTTTGTGTTTCCTTTTTGGGCCCTGCTTTCTTATTCTGTGGTTCTTCCTTCTTTGTCTCTTTCGGGCCCTTGTCTTCCTCGTGCAGTAGTGCCATATCCACCAATTTCTCGTAAGTTGCTCCCATGGGTACATGGGTCATGGCTAGGCTGTGCAGTGGCTCATTCAATCCTTTAACAAAGCGGAGAGCCTTTTTATGCTGAGTGTTGACTAAATCCAATCCGAATCTTGCTAGTTGGTTGAACTGGTTGACGTATTCCTTGACCGTCATACTTCCTTGCTTAAGAGACAAGAACTTTTCCAATTGTAAACTTCGTTCAGCTTGCGAGAGGAATTTTGTATCAAACCTTGTTCTGAAATCCATCCATGTCTCAACCGGCCTCTCGGCGTTAGTGACTTCCCACCAGTAGGAAGCTTCGTCTTTGAGCAGCCATACCGCCAACTGTACCTTCTGCCTATCGTCCACCTCGAAGATAACGAATAGATCCTCAGTTTCTTTGAGCCAATTCCTTGCTTCTACGAATGATTCAGTTCCTTTGAAATCCTTCCCACCCATGGCCCTAAAATCTCTACAGATCTTTGAGAAAGCAATTGCACGAGGAGGGGGTGGAGGAGGGGGATCATTTGCTGGACCTGCAGCGGCGGTCCTAGCCTCAAGATATTGACGAAACCAACCGGGTACATGAACACCCTCTGGTATCTCAGATGCTTCAGACATGCTGGAACGAAAAAGGAAAGGTTCAACACAAAAAGGACTGAAAGAAAGATATATGGCTCTTGGGGATCATGGTTTTCAAAATAAGCTTTATTTTTGAAAATACTTCCTTCCAAAACCTTTTTGAAAATAGTTTTCAAAAACATTACCCAATCTGGTAACCTTCAGCTCTGATACCAAGTGTAACACCCCACCTCCGTTAAGGTCACTCACAAAGGGAATGCCTTAACTTTGGTGGAGCATTTTAGTAAACAGAACAGAAACTTACAAGACAGATAAAACAGTACTTGCAAAATTTTAACTTTATTGCAGCGGAAACAGAAATTAATATGGTTACATCCTTTCAATTTCAGAATTCAAGTACAAAATATCAGTCTTGTACAAAAGCCTTCAAAATGCATAGTTTAAAATTATAATCCCCATGGAACGGAAGCTATACAGAGCCAAGCCATACTTTAAGCACTTCAAGCAGAGAGAAATCCGGATCAAGCTAAAGTATTTCCCTCCTTGGATAACCTGGGGGGGAAACGGAAGAAAGGAGGCGAAACAACAAGGGTCAGACAAAAAGTCTGGCAAGTCCAGTGACTTTCAGCATATGAACAGATAATAATAATATGATATGAACATAAAACTGGATGTGAGATAACTATAACAGGTGTAGCAGATATAACAGAAAAACAGAAAGATATAAACTATTGTTTTACACTTCTCTGCACTAATACTAGTATAGCAAGATTAGGTGTCACCCTAATGTCTAAATTGAAGCAGGAACGAGTACAGAATACTTTAACAGAAACATAATGCTAATAATGGGCCTTTACTACCCGATCAGAAACAGACAGAAGAAGAAACAGATTTATCCCTATGGAAACAGAATGTGGAATTAGGTGTACACTAGTAATGGGCCTTTACCACCCGAACAGACGGTACCACACAGAAACAGACAGGTGTTACCACCCAACAGAAACAGACGGTACCAACAGAAACAGACAGAACTAAGCGTACCCTAAAACCCTACCCCAAGCGATCGGCTCCCTAATACATAAATATCCTGTGTCGGCCCCACAGTAGGGTGTATCACTCCCTAAAGTGACAACCAATTGGCACAGACCTATTTACAGATGTCACGGCGTCTTACATCCTCAGAGGCCGACCGGGATCCATGCACGCACATGACCCGGTTGAAACGCACCATCAACACCCCTCGCCATTATCAGAATGAACCTCTTATAATTAGTTCAGTAAGCGTGCCCGGACCCTACTTACTGTTGGGTCAAAGTTTTGATACCAGAAAGGGTTACTGACTAATATGGGTCCCAAACAACAGATGACACAAGTAATTCCCCTCCTAACCTTGTATCCCCAGACTAACAGATTTCAGATTAACTTGTTTACAAGTTCAGACATACAGAATTCAGATTTACTAATTCACAAATTAAGTTAACAAGTTTTCAGACTAACGGGTCAGATGTACAGATTTTTCAGATTTGTCTAACTTTGTATTGGGCCTACAGATTCATGGACGGGTTTTACTACATCTATTAATCCCTTTGGTTTAACCCTATTTTCCCCAATACGTTTTAGACGTCATTCTTATCTTAGATTTGCATTAATTAATTATTAATGCACAGACCTCTCACATTAGGTCGGTAGCTTGTGGCCGCTGGATATGCCGGGCGGTTCCGGGCAGACTTCTGCCACAAGCCAGACCTAACCTTGTGTCTTACGCATGTTATGACTAACTTCTCACATTAGAACCTATTGTTTGCGGCTACTGGATGTGCCGGGCGGTTCCGGGCAGATTTACGCCGCAAACTCATTCTAACCTCGAGTTAGCCATGTTTATCTTTGCGGCCAATTAATTAATAATTTACCGTTTATGCGTACGCCCAATATATATGCCAATTCAGATTATATCAATAACAGGATGATTATATCAACACAGCAGATAACAGACTTTAGCAGGTAATAGATTTTATATGACTTAACGGATTTAACAGATTTAGCAACTTAGCAGATTTTGGCATATAACAGGTTAGGCATTTCAACCGACAGATTTAACAAATTAGGCATTTTAATCTAATTAGCAGTCTAGGCAATATAACAAAACTAGCAGTTTAGGCAACTTGGCAAATTAGCAGATTTAGCAAATTTAATATTTCTAAAGGTTCTATTTACATGCCTTGCCTAAACATAAATTAGGCCTAAATTCATATGCCTAAATAATTGTCATGATTCACAATATGATCATATACTTCCATGTTGGCATACATTTACATAGCGCAGAATATGGACATAATTTACCCTATAACATATGTTCCAATTTTTGTTAAACTAGCATTTTACAGCAGATTCACATATAAACTGTACCAAATATAACCATTAATTCCAACGCATGCCATATATCCAAAAATCCCTATTTATGTGTAATCACAATAATAGATATCCTAACTAATGTAAATCTTTTACACCTAAGCTTCCATATCTTCTTCTTTTTAAGTCATGAATCATTATGCAAACTATACCCAACAATCTAAATCTTTAAATCATATCTTCTAAAAATCAAATCTTGACTTTTATATGCCTTTTGTTCAAAGTCTCAAATCATATGAAATCTTACAGTGGTTCCTCTTCTTCTTTTTTCACAAACTATGCATAGGTCTAAAACTAGTTTATAACATATGCTTATTTTTCTGATTAATTACAGATCTAAATTACAACATAACTATGCATACAACATGCATAAATTATATGTTCATAGTCAAATTTATGCATCCAATCCCAAGTCACATGTCCAATATATTTTATGCCTCAGACCTAAAGTCATACATTCAATTTAGTCTTGTCAAATTTCGCATCATTTATCCCAAAATTTGCGTTCATACGTTCATCTCTTATGAGATTAGGCACAGGCTCGTGGTAGCCTGGCTATAGAAACAGAAAAGAAGAAAGGAATATAGAACAGTCACAGAAAACAGATCTAACAGAAGAGAATACAACCTCAAACTCAGATTTAAATGCATATCAAAATTATAATTAACGTTTATAGCGGAGAATAACTGTACTTGCCTTGATTGGATTAAAGAAAGAACTTTAACTTGTTGTAGAATCTTTGCAGAAACTTTAATCCCTAGTTTGAATTGAGTTGCTTAGGCTGATGTTGATTATCTTCTAGTTTTAATTCCAGCAGAGCAGCGACGCCATTTTTATTTTTTTATTAGAAGAAGAGAGCAATGGAGGCTAGAGAATTGTGTAAGAAACCTAGGTAGAGTCTAGGGTCATTTTATAGAGTTTATGAACCGATTAGGACCATCGATGTTTCTTGGAATGATCGTAGCCATTCATTCGCAAGAGGGACCAATTAGAGCCTGCCACCTAGCCCTAATGACAAAGCAGACCACAGAAAATCGACCAACATAGAATAGGCCAGCCAGGGTGGACTGGGTTCGACCTGGGTATGGACCAGGTCGACAGCCCTGTCGACAGCCCTGTCGACAGCCCTGTCGACTTGGTTAGACCAGGTCGACAGCCCAGTCAACCTGGGTGTCTTAGGCGGGAGTTTTCCCGCCTTGGCCAATTGGGCCCGGTTTTAATTTTTAAACTGTTTTATTCTGTTCGAATTTTAAACTTAATTCAGAAACTTCCGAAGGCCATATCTTCTTCATACGGACTCCGTTTTTCGAAAACTCGGACTCTATTTCGCGTATTTTTCCGAGACGAACGCAATGGCGTATCCCTTTTCCCTTAGTTCTTTGATTTCAAATTAATTATACTTTAATTTGTTAATTCCACAGTTATAGAATACACGGGGTGTTACACATAACAAAAATGTGCTTAGACACGAGGTTAGGTCTGGCTTGTGGCAGAAGTCTGCCCGGAACCGCCCGGCTTATCCAGCGGCCACAAGCTACCAACCTAATGTGAGAGGTCTGCGCATTAATATTTAATTAATGCAAATCTGAGATAAATATGACGTCTAAAACGTGTTGGGTGGATAGGACTAAATCAACTGGACTGATGAATTAATAAACCTGTTTCGTGAATCTGTAGGCACAATACAAAGATAGACAATCTATAGGTCTGTTAAAACTGTACATCTGATCTGTTAGTCTGAAAACCTGTTAACTTGATTTTCTGATCTGTGAACTAGTTGATCTGAACTCTGTAGGTCTGAAAACTTGTAAACAAGTTAATCTGAAATCTATTAGTCTGGGGACACAAGGTTAGGAGGGAAAATACTTGTGTCATCTGTTGTTTGGGACCCATATTAGTCAGTAACCCTTTCTGGTATCAAAACTATGACCCAACAGTAGGTAGGGTCCGGGCACGCTTACTGAACTAATTATAAGTAGTTCATTCTGATAATGGCGAGGTGTGTTGATGGTGCGTTCCAACCGGGTCATGTACGTGCATGGATCCCGGTCTACCTCTGAGGATGTAAGACGCCGTGACATCTGTAAACATGTCTATGTCATTCAAAGGTTGCCACTTTAGGGAGTGATACACCCTTCTGTGGGGCTGGCACAGGGAGCCGATCTCTTGGGGTAGATTTATGGTACAATTAGTTCTCTCTGTTTCCGTTGGTGTACTGTCTGTTTCTGCTGGGTGGTAACACCTGTCTGTTTCTACGTGGTACCGCCTGTTGGGGTGGTAAAGGCCCATTTACTAGTGTACACCTAATTCTAACATTCTGTTTCCGTAGAGATTATTCTGTTTCTGTCTCTGATTCCGATTATGTACCTTCTGTCTGTTGGGGTGGTAAAGACCCATTACTGGCATTCTGTTTCTGTATAGATTATTCTGTTCCGTTTCCGTTTCAGTTTAGACATTAGGGTAACACCTAATCATGTTATACTAGTATTAGTGCAGAGAAGTAAGATATAAGTAAGAAGCTTAGCTTGGGATATATCATTTTGTTTCTTCTGTTTAACTTAAGTATATCAGTTACCTATGTTGCTGTTGTCTCTTATCCAGCTTTATTTTCATGTCATGATATTATTATCTGTTCATATGCTGAAAGTCACTGGACTTGCAAGACTTTATGTCTGACCTTGCTTGTTTTCGCCCCTTTTCTTTTGTTTCCCCCCCCCCCCAGGTTTGTAGGGTGGAAATATAGGAGCTTGATTTGGATTTTCTTTGCTTGAAGTATTGCTTGGCCTTGGCTCTATCTTTCCATGGCAGTTTATGTTGGGGATTATGACTTTAAAAACTATGCATTCTGAAGGCTTTTGTACAAGACTGATATTTTGTACTTGAATTCTGATATTGTGATTTGAAAAGATGTAACCAAAGTTATTTCGGTTTCTGTTGTAATAAAGTTATAAAATTTTCAAGTACTGTTTTATCTGTCTTGTAAATTTCTGTTCTGTCTACTAAAACGCTCCATCAAAGTTAAGGCATTCCCTTTGTGAGTGACCTTAACGGAGGTGGGGTGTTACACTATGACTTTTTGAAATGATTTGTGATTGTTTAGAAAAGTTAGAATGGTTGAAAACGCCATCGTATGGCGTAAACAGCTCGCTGGACAAAGTGCAGAAAACTGTGTAGGAAACCGGATCGGATCGCCTCACCTCGATCGTGACACCCCCTCATGAACCGACCAGAAGCACACGAGCCGCCTGCTGAAGCTTTTAATCCTCGATCCACTCGCCCCTGAAGTCCTCCGATCCGAACCGCTCGCGCTCACTAATCACGAACCGGAGCACACCCAAACCGTGAAGCTTGGTCATGACCCGACCTGGAGGAAACTGAAGAACACGACCTGTTACACCCCGCATTTCTGTTAACACTAATGTTCACAAATTAAAGAATAACTAATCTCAGACGTGAGAATTAAGGGAAACGGGTTGGGCCGTTGTGTTCGTCTCAAAATTCTTGTTGAGATAGAGTCCGAGTTTGCGTGAATTGGACTTCGTATGAAGAAGTTATGGCCATCGGAAGTTTCAGAAAATTCAAAACAGATTTCAAAATTCAAATTTCGGAGTCAGACAGGCTAGGCGGGAAAATTCCCGCCAGGGCCAGGTCGACCTAGGGGTCGACCTACCCTGACCAGGTCGACCATAGGGTCAACCTGCCCCCCCCCCCCCGGGCAGATTTGTTTTATGACCTGTTGATGATTAGATGCTGACTCATTAGGGTTTCTGATATGCTCTGATTGGCTGGGATTAATTCTGGGTAGATCGGACGGCTTAAATTAATTCAATACTCTATAAAAAGACCTATAGACTCAAACCCTAAAATCAAAACAAAATTAGATTCATGGCCTTCATGCCGTCACCTAGCAACTCAGCATAGCCGTCACCAATTAGAGAGGGAGAAAGCTAACCTAAATCAATTCTTTTCAACTTAAACAACGAATCTTCTTCAAGGGAAAGCTATTACAACTTCAGAACTCAGAATTCAGAACTCAAGACCTTCTTTGAGTTGTGAGTTCGATAATTTTAATAAAATAATTAGCAAATTAATTGGATTGAGTTATGATGTGGATTATTTGGATATGATGTAAATTATTGACCGCATGTTATAATTATGTTGTAAAATTGTGATGAATTGTATGATGTTATGTTGTGATCATCTATATTGTAAAGTTTTGATGCTATCATCCATGTTGTAATTTTATGATTGACTTATGTATAATCGAATCACCATGTTGTTCATATGCTAGTTTGGGTATGATGATTCATATGATAAATCATAAGTATGTATGCAAGTTTAGATTTTTATTAAAACATGAATCATATGCAAGTTGGGGAAAATTATATGTATAACCTTATATGCTTCATGACATCTATTTTAGATCTAAAGTTAGGCTATGACATGTGTGAGTTATATGCCAAATTCTACATGCTAGTTTACATGTTTAGATGTAAGTTTATACCATTGTTATGTTGCATAAATCACATACGCAAGTTTATATGAATACATGTGTTTGAATATGAATCATGTTATGCAAGTTTGTAGTTACTGCCTATGCAAGTTTACACCTTTAGATGTAGATCTATGACATACATAATTTATGCAAGTTTGTGACCATTATCTCAACAAGTTTACACCTTTAGATTTGGATCTATGACATATGTTGTTTATGCAAGTTATAACTTTGGCCTATGCAAGTTTTAAATGTAGAACATCATTCACACATGCAAGTTCACCCCTTATGATTAGATCTATTCTTAATTATATGTATGTTGTGATGTTTTCTATTTATTCCCTAAGTTAGACTATTCGAGTCTAACGTATATTTTACGTTAAACGAACAAACGTACAACGTGGGGTAAGGGGATAATATTAAAAGATTTAATTGGCGTAGATGCCTTAAAAGGCATAAAATAAATTTGTGATGAAAATTGGTATGATTTTACATACCATAAGTAGATGGACATAATTGAGTCAATTATGGCCATAGTTAAATTTGGAATTAACTGATAATTTGAATAGGGAAAGTAATTCAAATTGGGGAATGATTAATTAGGAGTAATTAATCGTCTAAGACACGAGGTTAGGCTTTTTGTGGTGTAAGACTGTCCGGACCCGCCCGGCAAATCCAGCTACCACAAATGCCAGTCTAATGTGGGAGGTCTTAGGCGTAAATTAAATACGTAACAATTGTAAAGACACGAGGTTAGGCTCTTTTGTGGTGTAAGACTGCTCGGACCCGCCCGGCAAATCCAGCTGCCACAAATGCCAGTCTAATGTGAGAGGTCTTTATGAGGTTACAGTCTTAATGAATTAAGAAACACTTAACCAGATAAAAATGTAGTGGGACATGAGGGGGTTAAGTGGGTGCCTTGGGTGGCATATGGAATCTAGTGGGTGCCTTGGGTGGCATTTGAAATACGATTAGAAATACTTAACCAAAATTGAAACATGTAATTGAAACATGAATAAAAAGAGGGTTAAGTGGGATGTACTAGAGGGGACCAAGCTTAGGTGGATAGCTTGTGTCATGCATGGGGGCCCGTTTCAACCAGTAACCCATAAGTATCTTTTGTGGGCTCGACCCAAGTCGAGGACGGGACACGCATAATGGGCTTGACTGTAAGAGGCCAAACCGGGTTAGCGGTGGCAACGCAAGTCCAACGGGTTCATATGCGTGTGTGGACCCGGGCTGGTAGGTAAGTCGTTGTTACATCGTATAGGTATAAGCCGTGCATTTCTAGTGGTATCGGGTTGCCACTTTGGGGAGTGATACACCCCACTATGGGGCCAGCACGGGTATCTATGAGTTAGGGAGCCGATCGCTTGGGGGTAGTGGGTACACCTAGTGGAGATAGGGGCAGGCGGCACCTATGAAGGCAGCTAGGGGTGCACGAAACTACCATTATCATTATTTAAGTCTGTAGGCGGGATCAACCTTAGGGTGACTAGTGGTGGTGCAGTATAACAATTATCTTATAGTGTTGGTGTAGTTTAGTAATTATCTTATAGTGGTTTAGGTGCGCTTTAACGATATCGTTGTTCATCTTGTTTCCTTGTTTATTCTGCCATACTCAATGGTTCATGGTCATTTCCTGATTTTCCAAATTATGCCTTAGCCTAGTTACTTTGGTAATTATATTGTTAAAGTTATTGCACTCGCCAGGCTTTATGTCTGACCCCCTTTGTTTCCTCCTCTTCTCTTCCTCCCCCCCCCCCTTCCCCCCTAGGTGCTGAGGTTGGAACTAGCACCAGTGGAGCTTGATTTTGGACAGCTGTGCTTCTTGCTTTTAGAAGATTGCTTGGATCGCTGAAGTAAAGTTCAGCCTCTCTTTTATTTATGGTTATTTTGTATTGGGTGTTATGTCTTTCAATTTATGTACTTTAAGTTGGTCAAGATGGATATTATGTACTTTGACTCTGGTTTTGATGATGTAATCAAACTTATGTATTTTCCCCTGCATTGAAATAAAGTTTTAAAGTTTTAGTATTGTTTATATCTATCTTGTTGTTAAGTTTCTGTTCTATACACACTAAAAATGCTCCATGGAAGTTAATGCATTCCCTTTGTGAGTGACATTAATGGACGTGGGGTGTTACACGTGGTATAAGAGCTGAAGGTTACCAGAACAGATATGAATTTTGGAAAGCTGTTTTTCAAAAACAATTTTTATAAAGAAGTACCTTCAAAAGTATGTTTTAAGGAAAGTATTTTCAAGAGAAAAGCTTATTTTAGAAAGCATAACCCCAAGGGCCATATATCTTTCCTTCGGTTCTTTTGTATTGAATCTTTCCTTTTTCGTTTCAGCATGTCTAAAGCATCTGAGATACCAGAGGGTGTTCATGTACCCGGTTGGTTTCGTCAATATCTCGAGGCTAGGGCCGCCACCGCAGGTCCAGCAAATGGTCCTCCTCCTCCTCCTCGCGTCGATACTTTTGCTAAGATATGTAAGGACTTTCGGGCAATGGGTGGAAAACTTTTTCACGGGACGGAGACATTTGTTGAAGCTCGAAACTGGCTAAAGGAGGTGGAAGAATTGTTTGGAATCTTTGAAGTGGAAGATGGAAGGAAGGTCCAGTTGGCTGCCTGGCTAATGAAGGATGAGGCTGCGTTTTGGTGGGAGGTCACTAATGGAGAACGTCCAGTCGATACATGGCCAGATTTTAGGCGGAGGTTTGAGGCGAAGTTTCTCTCACGGGCTGAAGAGAATCTATACATGGAAAGGTTTCTAGCATTGAAGCAAGGGAATCTATCGGTGAAAGAGTACGTTAACAAATTCAATCAATTGGCAAGTTTTGGCTTGGACTTGGTGAATACTCCAGAAAAGAAGGCTCTAAGATTTGTTAAGGGTTTGAACGAGCCGCTTCATGGGTTAGCTATGACCCACATCCCTATGGGGGCTACCTTTGAGAGGCTAGTTGACATGGCGCTTATGCATGAAGAGAAGAAGGGAGCCAATGCTAATAAGGCACCCGAGAAGAAAGGGGATCAAAAGAAGCCGCAACAGCAACAACAGAACAAGAAAGGTGGAAAAGGCAACAATGGTAAGGGAAAGAAAAGATGCTTTAACTGTGGGACACCCGGCCATCTAAGCAAAGATTGTAGGAAGAAAAAGAAGACTGGTTGTTTCCACTGTGGCGAGGCGGGACATCTTATTAAGGACTGCCCAAAGAAAGGGCAGAGGGCAGGGTCTACCTCGGGAGGACAGGTGCAGGCTCTTATGGCACCAGGGCAGGCAGAGGGACAAGTTCAGGCTCTCGTGGTCCCACCGCTGCAAGAACGAGGTAGAGCAATTTCCGTTGAAAGTTTAGTTTTTCTGTTTGATCATCTTGTCCGTACTTTATTCGATTCTGGCGCATCACATTCGTTTATCTCTACGTCATTAGTTGAACCACTGCACCTAGATACTAGTCTAGTTACAGGTCCCTTAGTAGTCTCAAATCCTATTGGTGGTTCGGCTCATCTTTCTATGATTTGTTGGGATTTGAGAGTGTTTATCTTGAGCGTTGAGTTTGAATGCAACGCCTTTGTTCTGGGCTTCATGGGCTACGGTTTAATTCTAGGTATGGATTGGCTAACTAGATATGGGGCCATCCTAGATTGTGAAAGAAGGGTAGTTAGATTGTTGACTCGTTGTGGGAAGACCCTTGATATTTCTTGTGACCCTAGAGGTCCAGTAATGCTTAGCTACCTAGAATCCCTTGACGCATTCGATGATGATTTACATTCTGTTCCCATAGTCCGTGAATATGTTGATGTCTTCGATGAGGTGAGGGGTTTACCTCCAAAACGTGAGACAGACTTTCGAATATATCTAGTAGATAATGCAAAGCTAGTTGCATTACCAGTGTGCCACATGGCTCCAAGAGAGAGAAGAGAACTCAGTAAGCAAGTAAAGGAATTGCTTGAGAAGGGGTTCATCAGACATAGTATATCGGAGTGGGGTGCTCCAGTAGTATTTGCCACGAAGGCAGATGGGTCCCTTAGACTTTGTGTGGACTATAGATAACTTAATAAGCTTACTAAGAAGAATAGACCCCCACTGCCGAGGATTGACGATCTCTTCGATCAGTTAGTTGGGGCCTCAGTGTTTTCGCAGTTGGACTTAGCCACGGGTTTCCATCAGTTGAGAGTGGCTAAGGATAGCATAGACAAGACTGCCTTTAGGACTCCAGATGGTTTCTTCGAGTGGCTTGTGATGCCCTTCGGTTTGACAAACGTCCCCGCATACTTTGTCGACTTGATGAGTAGGGTGTTTAGGGAGTACTTCAATAAATTCGTGGTAGTCTTTGTGGACGACATCTTGATCTTTTCTAAGAACGAGGAAGAGCATGCCCTATATCTTAGGGAAGTGTTGGAGACTCTTCGTGCGCATAGCCTTAAAGCTAAATTTTCTAAATATCACTTTTGGAGGAAGGAAGTGCGATTCTTAGGGCACGTGGTTTCCAAAGAAGGGATAGCCGTGGATCCCGCAAAGGTAGTGGCCATCCAAGATTGGAAGGTCCCTAAAAATGCTACCGAGGTGAGGAGTTTCTTAGGGTTGGCTGGCTACTATAGAAAGTTTATCAAAGACTTCGCAAAAATATCAGCCCCATTAACACACTTGACGAAGACGAACTTAGTTTTCACATGGGACGTAGATTGTGATGATGCGTTCCAACGTCTAAAGAGAGCTTTGACCACAGCCCCAGTCTTAGTGTTGCCAGATGGGAGTAGGCCATTTACCGTTTATACCAATGCTTGTGGGACAGGACTAGGCGCAGTCTTAATGCAAGAGGGAAGGGTAATAGCCTATGGTGGAAGGCAGTTGAGAGTGCATGAGAGAAATTACCCTACACATGACCTAGAGTTGGCCGCTATTGTTTTCGCGCTTAAGTCTTGGCGCCATTATCTTCTTGGCGAGAAATTCGAATTGTTCACTGACCACAAATCGCTAAAATATTTATTCTCACAGAAGGACTTGAACTTAAGGCAGCAAAGGTGGATGGAATTCTTAGCATCCTACGACTTCGAGATAGCATATACCCGTGGCAAGGGTAACGTAGTGGCAGACGCCTTAAGTAGAAAAAGGTTTTCCTTGAGTCCGTTGTTTATTGAGCTGCGAAGCTTAGAGTTCATCTCTACGTTTGACTTTAGACCTTCCGTTGACTTTGTACCCGGTTTGCTAGCATCCTTAGAGGTCAGACCTATGCTTTTGGGACGAATTGAAGAGGCACAGCGAGATGACCCACAGTTGGTTGAGTTAGTCAAGAAGCTCAAAAGGGGGGAGTCATCGAGCCATCTCAGTAGGTATACTCTAGATGATAAGGGTTGGTTACGTAGGGACGGTAGACTTTGTGTACCACGGGACGAGAATTTGAGGAAGACCATTCTTGATGATGCACATCGTTCGAAGATGACCATCCATCCCGGCGGGGACAAGATGTACATGGACATGAGACGAGTTTACTTTTGGGCCGGCATGAAGAGGTATGTGGTTGAGTTTGTCGTGAGATGCTTGGTGTGCCAACAAGTAAAAGCAGAGCAAAAGAAGCCCGGTGGATTGCTTCACCCATTGGAGGTCCCACAATGGAAGTTAGATAGCGTCTCGATGGACTTTGTTGACGGGTTATCGAGATCGAGGAAGGGTAATACGGGGATTTGGGTCATGGTAGACAGACTTACCAAGAGCGCCCATTTCATTCCCGTGAAGAGTAAGAGGACTGCTCCATGGTTAGCCTCCGTATACATTCGAGAAATAGTTCGTTTGCACGGTGTTCCTTCTAGCATAGTGAGCGACCGCGATCCTATCTTTACTAGCGAATTTTGGAAGAGCTTGCAAGAGGCGGTAGGGACTCAATTATGTTTGAGCACCGCATATCATCCTCAGACGGACGGCCAGACCGAGAGGGTGAATCGTATTCTAGAGGACCTATTGAGGTTGTGTGTCTTAGATTTCGGAGGTACATGGGAGGAACATCTTCCGTTGGTACAGTTCACATATAATAACAGCTTTCAGTCTAGCATTGGCATAGCACCGTTCGAGGCTCTTTATGGACGGCCATGTCGTTCGCTTGCATGTTGGTGAGAGTCTACAGATAAGATCTTACTTGGGCCCGATATGATTAGAGAGACTTCGGAAAAGATCGATTTGATTCGAAGGAGGACGAAGACAGCGCAAGATAGGCAGAAATCTTATGCGGACAAGAGGAGGACAGATCTTGAGTTTGATATTGGGGACATGGTCTTTGTCAAGGTGTCTCCATTACGGAACGTCGTTCGCTTTGGGTCCGTTGGGAAGTTAGCACCAAGGTTCGTAGGGTCGTTCCCTATTAAGGAGAGGATTGGGCAGATGGCGTATAGAGTGGAGTTGCCCGTGAGACTTAGTGGCGTACACGATGTATTCCATGTATCACATTTAAGGAAATGCTTGCACGAGACCGGGGAAGTGGTAGAGCCGAGCTTGCTTAGAGAGGTGGAGATAGAGCGTGATGCGACGATTCGACGAGCTCCTATGTGCATTCTTGGGTCGGAGATTAAGAAGTTGAGGAATCGAGAGGTCAAGCTAGTCAGTCAAAGTGCAATGGGGAGATGATGAGAGCAACGCTACTTGGGAGACGGAAGAGAAGATGCATTCATTATACCCTTTTCTTTTCGAGGGTATGTCTTTTAATTTCTCCTTTATCGCTTACCTTGTACTTATCTTATCTTATCTTTAGTATGTCCTCTCGCTAGTACCTTTGACCTTTAGATAGGGTAGTCCTATGGTTGAAACATGTGTTTGAGACATGTTATGTATGATGGATGCATGTGGATGCAAGTGGTTGCTAGTGGTTGCTCGTGGATGCATATACACACACTTTAGGCACTAGATTGGCTCAGTCACTTCATATTGCATATTGCATATAAATGTGTGTGCATATTTAAGCTAATGGATGTATAATGGTTGTGCTATCATATGGATGTTGCATTTTGGTGAATGGTTGTGCACACATGTAGAAATAATATGTATCGATAGGGTTCTTCGCATACATAATGGACGCATAGCACTATCATGGTTTGCATTAAGGAGGTCAACTGAATCAGTAGACCGCCTGATTTTGCATTAGATAAGGAACATATACACACACTTCTTGCATATGTTCATACAGCATTAGGAATTTTATAAGGACAATGGATGCCTGTGTTTGATGGTTGAGTAGATGGTTGTTTGGATGGTAGGATATGCATTCTCCTTAACTTGGAGATTTCGGGGGCGAAATCCTTTAAGGAGGGGAGAATGTAACACCCCGCATTTCTGTTAACACTAATGTTCACAAATTAAAGAATAACTAATCTCAGACGTGAGAATTAAGGGAAACGGCTTGCGCCATTGTGTTCATCTCGGAATACTAGTTGAGATAGAGTCTGAGCTTGCGTGAATTGGACTTCGTATGAAGAAGTTATGGCCATCGGAAGTTTCAGAAAATTCAAAATAGATTTCAAAATTCAAATTTCGGAGTCAGACAGGCTTGGCGGGAAAATTCCCGCCAGGGCCAGGTCAACCATAGGGTCGACCTACCCCCCCTCCCCCCCCCCCCCGGGGCAGATTTTTTTATGACATGTTGATGATTAAATGCTGACTCATTAGGGTTTCTGATATGCTCTGATTGGTTCGGATTAATTCTGGGTTGATCGGACGACTTAAATTAATTCAAAACTCTATAAAAAGACCTATAGACTCAAACCCTAAAATCAAAACAAAATTAGATTCATAGCCTCCATGCCGTCACCTAGAAACTCAGCATAGCCGCCACCAGTTAGAGAGGGAGAAAGCTAATCTAATTCAATTCTTTTCAACTTAAACAACGAATCTTCTCCAAGGGAAAGCTATTACAACTTCAGAACTCAGAATTCAGAACTCAAGACCTTCTTTGAGTTGTGAGTTCGATAATTTTAATAAAATAATTAGAAAATTAATTGGATTGAATATGAATCATGTTTAGATGTAAGTTTATACCATTGTTATGTTGCATAAATCACATATGCAAGTTTATATGAATACATGTGTTTGAATATGAATCATGTTATGCAAGTTTGTAGTTACTGCCTATGCAAGTTTACACCATTAGATGTAGATCTATGACATACATGATTTATGAAAGTTTGTGACCATTATCTCAACAAGTTTACACCTTTAGATTTGGATCTATGACATATGCTGTTTATGCAAGTTATAACTTTGGCCTATGCAAGTTTTAAATGTAGAACATCATTCACACATGCAAGTTCACCCCTTATGATTAGATCTATTCTTAATTATATGTATGTTGTGATGTTTTCTCTTTATTCCCTGAGTTAGACTATTCGAGTCTAACGTATATTTTACGTTAAACGAACAAACGTACAACGTGGGGTAAGGGGATAATATTAAAAGATTTAATTGGCATAAATGCCTTAAAAGGCATAAAATAAATTTGTGATGAAAATTGGTATGATTTTACATACCATAAATAGATGGACATAATTGAGTCAATTATGGCCATAATTAAATTTGGAATTAATTGATAATTTGAATAGGGAAAGTAATTCAAATTGGGGAATGATTAATTAGGAGTAATTAATCGTCTAAGGCACGAGGTTAGTCTCTTTTGTGGTGTAAGACTGCCCGGACCCGCCCAGCAAATCCAGCTGCCACAAATGCCAGTCTAATGTGTGAGGTCTTAGGCATAAATTAAATACGTAACAATTGTAAAGACACGAGGTTGGGCTCTTTTGTGGTGTAAGACTGCCCGGACCCGCCCGGCAAATCCCGCTGCCACAAATGCTAGTCTAATGTGAGAGGTCTTTATGAGGTTACAGTCTTAATGAATTAAGAAACACATAACCAGATAAACATGTAGTGGGACATGAGGGGGTTAAGTGGGTGCCTTGGGTGGCATATGAAATCTAGTGGGTGCCTTGAGTGGCATTTGAAATACGATTAGAAATAATTAACCAAAATTGAAACATGTAATTGAAACATGTAATTGTAACATGAATAAAAAGAGGGTTAAGTGGGATGTACTAGAGGGGACCAAGCTTAGGTGGATAGCTTGTGTCATGCATGGGGGCTCGTTTCAACCAGTAACTCATAAGTATCTTTTGTGGGCTCGACCCAAGTCGAGGACGGGACACACATACTGGGCTTGATTGTAAGAGGCCAAACCGGGTTAGCGGTGGCAACGCAAGTCCAACGGGTTCATATGCGTGTGTGGACCCGGGCTGGTAGGTTAAACGTTGTTGCATCGTGTAGGTATAAGCCGTGCATTACTGGTGGTATCGGGTTGCCACTTTGGGGAGTGATACACCCCACTGTGGGGCTAGCACGGGTATCTACGAGTTAGGGAGCCGATCGCTTGGGGGTAGTGGGTACACCTAGTGGAGATAGGGGCAGGCGGCACCTATGAAGGCAGTTAGGGGTGCACGAAACTACCATTGTCATTATTTTAGTCTGTAGGCGGGATCAACCTTAGGGTGACTAGTGATGGTGCAATATAGCAATTATCTTATAGTGTTGGTGTAGTTTAGTAATTATCTTATAGTGGTTTAGGTGCGCTTTAACGATATCGTTGTTCATCTTGTTTCCTTGTTTACTCTGCCATACTCAATGGTTCATGGTCATTTCCTGATTTTCCAACTTATGCCTTAGCCTAGTTACTTTGGTAATTATATTGTTAAAGTTATCGCACTCGCCAGACTTTATGTCTGACCCCCTTTGTTTACTCCTCTTCTCTTCCTTCCCCCCCCCCCTCCCCCCTTCTAGGTGCTCAGGTTGGAACTAGCACCAGTGGAGCTTGATTTTGGACAGCTGTGCTTCTTGCTTTTAGAAGATTGCTTGGATCGCTGAAGTAAAGTTCAGCCTCTCTTTTATTTATGGCTATTTTGTATTGGGGATTATGTCTTTCAATTTATGTACTTTGAGTTGGTCAAGATGGATATAATGTACTTTGACTCTGGTTTTGATGGTGTAATCAAACTTATGTATTTTCCGCTGCATTGAAATAAATTTTTAAAGTTTTAGTACTTTTTATATCTGTCTTGTTGTTAAGTTTCTATTCTATACACACTTAAAATGCTCCATGGAAGTTAATTCATTCCCTTTGTGAGTGACATTAATGGACGTGGGGTGTTACATGACCCGAACCAGATGCTGACCACAAACAGGAGTACTCGAGCTAGTTCCCACGAGCTGGACTGGGGCAACACGAACCTCTTCAAGGATCACGAACCGAACCGCTAGAGAGAGGTAATCACGACCAAACCGAACCGAATCGAAGATGAGAAGAAGGACCGAACCGATCAGGAGGAGACCAAAAACCCGAGATGCAAAGGTAGTCCAAATAGGAAGTAGAACCCAGGATCCAGTTGGGAACCCGAGTTAACTTCATGAGTTGGGCTTTGCTGTGGGACGTGTGCTAAGGAGTTATCGACGTCCATAACTTTGATTCACCACCAAGATGGATGTTAGGCTATAGATCAGTGCAGTGGGGTAGTTATTACTCCATGGGGCAGAGTGATCGTAGCATGGCTGTGAGCCAGTGCAGTGAGTTCGTCAAGACTTCATGGGGCAGAGTGGATATAGCAAGGACTAGTGGCTATGGATCAGTACAGTGGAGCCATCATGACTCCATGGGGCAGAGTGATCATGGCAAAGATTTGGGTGATTAGAGCGGTGGATATCGTATGCTTTACGCACTAAGTGAGAGATGTGAGGATGTTTTCAATGCTTGATTGTTTGATATCACTATGACATGCACACCCCAACCCCCGTATCTTTAAACCATACGTTAGTGTCACCTTAGAGTATTGTACATCCTGTTGTGCTAACTCTTTGGTTGCAGGTCCAGGTTTAGGTATGGTTTAGTATACCTGTTATTGTTTTGTTTTGCTGCTTATCACTCATACCAGACTTCTGTCTGACCCAGAGTTTTATGTCTCTTCTTATTTCTCTGGGTGCTCTTAAACAGGAAGACTAGAGACAGGTTAGCTGGTTATGCACGAGTAGCTGATCCGGAGACGAGCAGGAGGCCCCCACGTATGATATATATATATATATTTATGTATGTATGTATGTATGTATGTATTCTCTCTGTGTCATTGATGGTCACTACTTTGGGCATTAGTAGTGTACTCTTCCTTTACTTTGCTTTAGATACAGTTTGAAAAATTGTAATAATGATGATGTGGAACATAAGTTGCATTTTGAATTTCCGCTGCTATGATGATTATGGTTTGATTTTCAGCTTATGCGCTATCTCGCCTGTTTTATGTCAAGTATGTTATTATTATATTTATTCCATGCGCTGTGAGACATTCAACAGGTTCCTTTGGTAGTTTTAGCTTCAAATCCCATTTTTTCCCCTTTTTTTGGCGACAGTCCCATGCTGGTTGGACATCAGCACAGGGCACTATCATTGGAAATGTCGGCTGGTGCGGGGCGGGCCGTCACACTTGGTATCAAAGCTCTAGGTTGCGTAGTTAACCTAGGAGATGACACTAGGGAGATATAGTACGTATATGAGTCGCACTGCACTGGCACCACTGAAGAGATGGTTAATCATTTTCTCCTTACAGATTGAACGATGAGCCGACATACGAGGGCTACTGGTAGAGGAGATAATAATGGGAATGCCCCTGATATGAGGATGATGTTCACAGACTTCATGAGAGAGATAATTAGGGATGTTCAGAGTGCAGCTCCTAATGCTGCAAATGGTGGTGGTGCAGCGGTGCAGGCGCCTAGGGCCGATTTCGCCAAGCTTTGTAAAGACTACATTAGTCTTGGTGGAAAGCCGTTCCATGGAACGAAGTCGGCTATGGATGTTCAGGATTGGTTGGATAGCTACGAGCGTATCTTCGAAGACTTAGGTATCTAGTTAACTTCATGAGTTGGGCTTTGCTGCGGGATGTGTGCTAAAGAGTTATCGACGTCCATAACTTTGATTCACCACCAAGACAGATGTTAGGCTACGGATCAGTGCAGTGGGCTAGTTATTACTCCATGGGGTAGAGTGATAGTAGCATTTCTATGAGCCAGTGCAGTGAGGACGTCATGACTTCATGGGGGTAGAGTGAACATAGCAAGGACTAGTGGCTATGGATCAATGCAGTGGAGCCATCATGACTCCATGGGTCAGAGTGATCATAGCAAGGATTTGGGTGATCAGAGCGGTGGATATCGTATGCTTTATGCACTGAGTGAGAGATGTGAGGATGTTTGCTATGCTTGATTGTTTGATATCACTATGACATGCACACCCCCACCCCCGTATCTTTACATCATATGTTAGTGTCATCTTAGAGTATTGTACATCCTGTTGTGCTAACTCTTTGGTTGCAGGTCCAGGTTCAGGTATGGTTTAGTATACCTGTTATTGTTTTGTTTTGCTGCTTATCACTCATACCAGACTTTTGTCTGACCCAGAGTTTTATGTCTCTTCTTATTACTCTAGGTGCTCTTAAACGGTCAAACTAGAGACAGGTTAGCAGGTTATGCACGAGTAGCTGATCCGGAGACGAGCAGGAGGCTCCCACGTATGATATATATATATGTATATGTATATATATATATATGTATATATATATGTGTATATATATATATATATATGTATATATATATATATGTATATATATATATGCATGTATGTATTCTCCCTGTGTCGTTGATGGTCACTACGTTGGGCATTAGTAGTGAACGCTTCCTTTAATTTGCTTTAGAGACAGTTTGAAAATTTGTAATAATGATGATGTGGAACGTAAGCTGTATTTTGAATTTCCGCTACTATGATGATTATGGTTTGGTTTTCAGCTTATGCACTGTCTCGCCTATTTTATGTCAAGTATGTTATTATTATATTTTATTCCATGCACTGTGAGACATTCTACAGGTTCCTTTAGTAGTTTTAACTTCAAATCCCATTCTTTTCGTACCTTTGGCGACCGTCCCGTGCTGGTTGGACATCGACACAGCGCACTTTTATTGGAAATGTCGGCTGGTGCAGAGCGGGCTGTCATAGGTTTATAAAAATAAAACGAATGAACACGGTGAGGTCGTAAGAAATAAGGCACGATTGGTAGCGCAATGTTATACTCAAGAAGAAGGAATAGATAACGATGAAACGTTTGGCCCCGTAGCTAGATTAGAAGCAGTTGGGATATTACTAGCTTTTTCAAACCATAATAATTTCAAAATATATCAAATGGATGTTAAAAGTGCTTTTCTAAACGAATTTGTTAAAGAAGACATATATGTAGAGCAACCACCTCTTTTTAAAGATGAAAAATTACCAAATCATGTATATAAGTTAACGAAAGCGTTATATGGATTAAAAAAGGCTCCTTGGGCTTGGTACGATAGATTAAGAAATTACTTATTACAATCTAACTTTGAAATAGGAAAATTAGATAACACCTTGTTTATTAAAAGAAATAATAAAGATATACAATTAGTACAAACATATGTTGACGATATAATTTTTGGATCAACGAATGATAAGATGAATGAAGAATTTTCAGATATTATGACCAAAGAATTTTATATGAGTCATATGGGAGAACTAATATTCTTCTTAGACTTACAAATTCGTCAACTAAAGAATGAAATATTTATTAATCAAGAAAAATATGGAAGAGATTTATTTAGTAAATATAAATTAGCAATAGCTAATGGCAGACCAACACCAATTGCAACTAATATAGCCTTAAGTAAAGATGATACGTCAAAAGACGTTGATCAAAAACTATATAGAGGAATGATAGGATCATTATTGTATATATAACAACTAGTAGACCAAATATAATGCATAGTGTATGTCTCTGTGCAAGATATCAGTCGCAACCTAAGGGAACAAATTTAAAAACCATAAAACGTATTTTAAGATATGTAAAACATACATCAGACTTTGGATTATTTTATCCTAAGGATGATTCATGCGATTTAATTTCATATGGTGACGCTGATTATGCGGGATGTAAATCTGATCGTAAGAGTACTAGTGGAATATGTCACTTCTTAAGGCATTCGCTAGTCTCGTGGTTTAGTAAAAAGCAAAATACCGTATCTTTGTCAACAACTGAAGAAAAATATTTCTCTACTGCTTTGGCTTGTTCACAAGTAATATATATGCAACAAAACCTAAATGATTTTGGATTAAAAATAAACAAATCATCAATATACTGCGATAATACGAGCGCTATAAATATATCTAAAAATCCAACTCATCACTCCAGAACTAAACATATTGATATACGACATCATTTTCTAAAAGATAATGTAAGTAAAGAGAAAATTTTACTCGAATTTATAGAAACAGATAATAAAATAGCAGATATATTAGCAAAATCATTAAATAAAGCAATGTTTACCAAATTTAGAAGAGAATTAGGTATTTACTCCTTAAATGAATTAGAATTATTAAATATATATTAATATATATAAGAATAACATTAAAAATCAGAAAAATAAAAATAAAACTACATGTATGTCGACATACATAGAAGCCTATGTCGACATATAACTGCCTGATTTTTAAAATTAATTCCCACCAAAAGTTAGTTACAATAACCATTTAAACTCTCCACTTAGAATTTTCTTCTTCACTCTCCTATTTCACTTCTGTAAAAAATCAAAACCAAAATAAGCCATGGCCTCCACTAATTATAATAATCAGATTAACCCCGAATCATCCGCTGGACCGTCCGAAGGTCCATTCCGACGTTCTACTCTGTCTCGTGTAATAGAATTGAAGAGAAAATGGAGTATGCTCTTCAAATTCTTGATTCAATTACTTCAAACATGCATGAATCAAGAGAAAATTAAACAGGAAAGATGATGCAGAATCTTAATAAGTTTGTAATGGATAATCAAGCAAATCCACTCATCATCGAAGATGATAATCCAGCAATGGAAGAAGAAGTAGAGGAAGAAGTGGAGGAGGAAGAAATGATGGAAGAAGAGGAACCAAGAGAGGCACAACAAGAAGTCACGGACAAGGATGATCAAGTTGTATGCGTTGGTGAAGTCTCATTCGATCAACATGGAAATATAATTGAATGAAATGATGATTTTTGTCTCCACTACCCCAATTGTCCAGTCTATAAGTCTCCTATCATAAAGAACAAACATAATTTAGGTTTCTTTCCGTTTATTCGTTTAATTGTTGTAATACGTGTAAAGCCGTTCGTGTAATTTCTATTAAAAACTATGCTTAATTTAATGCTTGTTTTATCTTTTTAGCATTTAAATAATTTGTTAATTAGGCTTGTATGTAGGGGAAGTCAAAGAATCAAATATTATAAACCATAAGAATAATTATAGATAGATATAGGATTTAGGGGGAGTATTTTTAGAATTTCTTTTTTTGATCATGCCAAAGGGGGAGAAATTATAAATATAGAGTTAATTTAAGTAGAATATATAGGATTCATATTGACAGGGGGTGTATTAGAAGGATCAGCATCAATAAGTACAAAAAGGTATGAATATTTTATAAAGGTTGTCATCATAAAAAAGGTGGAAAATGTTGGAGAATGGATTTTTGATGACAACAACCGTATTTCAATACTAACTAATTATAAATATATATACTAACATCTCTATCTAGAATATGTATACACATATATGCAGGAGTTGTATACAAAATTAATACTGAAGACCGTATAATTTTAGATATTCAAGAAATTCAGAATTCAGAGAAGATTCATGACTCATGAGTAATCAAGAAATCAAGAGTTCAAGAGTTCAAGATAAATAGTAATAGAGTCTAGTTTATAAGTAAGACTCTGAATAGCACTCCAGGTTCAAATTCAAATTATGTTTTTCAAATTCTAATTTTCAAATTCTATTTTCAAAATTCAAATTCCAATTAGTTTTTCTATCTTACCATTGATTTTAAACTTAAGTTTCAAAGCTTATTAGTTTTTATATATTTATATAGTCATATACCTTTATAATTTTATATTTATATAGTTTTAAACTTTATAATTTTATAAATATGTTTATATAATTTATATTTATGATTTCATATGATTTTCTACTTTATAATACTCATTTTATCATTATGTTTTAATTCAAGAATTTACAGAATTATATATATAGTAAAACACTTTAAAAATATTCAAATTTCAAATTTTTAAAACATATATGTGACATACGTAAGAGCATAGGTCGACATACAACTGTCATACATTCAGTTTTGAAAGGAAGTGTCTTTTCACTATTTGTAATGTTCCAGAAGCATTGCAACCTTTCAAATCTTATAAAGGGGTAAATTTCAATTTTTTTTAACCATTCTTCTTCTCCATCTTCACCCCGTTTCATCCCTCCATAATTATTTCATATTTTTATGATTTCTACACATCTACTCTATCAATTTCTATTCTAAATGCATAAAACTTCTTCTTTTCTCACTCTCTACTCATTACTCTTTGAATTGAAGTGTTATTGAAGAATTGTAAAGCTGTTATAATCATTTCGGATTTTTTGGGAAACGGTGTGTTCCTTGTAGCCGTGAAATCAAGGAAAGGAAATGGTGTGAACCTTGTAGCCGTGAAATCAAGGGTGGTGGAATCAATGTTAACCTTGTATCCTGAAATCTAGGGGATTGTACTAAGATTTTGATCTAGTAATAGAACTCCGTTTAATCCAGCGCTGCGTGGGATTGGACATAGGAGTAATCCGAACCAATATAAAATCATGTGTATTCTTTCCTTTTCTGCATTTTATTTTTGTTTATTTTTGTATTTTTGTTTGATTCTATGTCTGTGATTTTCTAAAATTCCTAGAAAACATTATTCACCCTCCCTTTAGTGTTTGTCTTGCCTTAAGATCCACATTCCGCATTTCCTAACACAAATAATAACAATGGTAACAGACTTAAATGTCAAATATTTGATAAAATTGGCCACATAACTTTCAATTGTTTCTTTAGGTTCAATCAAAATTTCACACCAAATCAAACTGAAACAATCAGAGAAACAACAATCCAAATGTGAATGTCGCTCAAGTTCAACAATGTCAAGGTGTGCAGAATGACAGTAAAGCAATTGGAAAACTTACTGTGTGTCTTGGAATTCATGGAATTTGGAAGGGTAAATAAAGCAATTGGAAGAAAACTTGTGCTTGGAATACATGTTAACATTTTTTAATTCATCAATGGGATGGTGCTTAGTCATTGATCTACACCACCCAACTTAGCTTAACAAGAAACAAATATGTGTTATAAATATATACTTCTTTATCCAACAAATAAAATAGGGGCTCTGTATATAGATAACATATATTATACAAGGAATTCGGGTATAGGATATAAGCACAAGCAACCAAACTGCCAACAAGCCATTGGATCAGGTAGCCCATCAAGCAAGGCCCATTCGCAAATAACGTTATATTATTGTGTAACTTGTATGGATCGAGATTAATTACTTTTTTAATACGATTGTCACTGATTCTATTTTCCTCAAAACTCACAATATTCTTTGTATCTCAAAACCAAATTCATCAATAAAGGTACACATTTCTTATATGGTATTAGAGCTCATTGCTTAACAACATCAAATATATCAAGGAAATCGAATAGAATTGATATTCAAAGACCAATCAGAGAAGTATCATCATTTGAGTCTACCTCTCATCAGAGTTTCCTCCTCATTTGAGAGTTGACTCACGAATCCGATCAGTGCCACCCGAGTAAGTATTGTTGGAAAACTAATGGTTGAGTCACATACACAGTTGCTCTCTTGAAGGCGTTTCGGCGATCTGCTCAATGGTTCAAAGCTGTTTGTACCTTTTGCCGCCGCCTCTAGGATAAAACAACCTCTTCTATAATCTCAATTCGCTTGCACAACGAATACAGCCTGATTTGCAATAAAATTAAAAAATTATATTGCTCTTTTTGTATTGTAGATAAAAAATAAATCAATGAAGTCAAGAGTCTTTTAAGAGAGAGTAAGAGGAAACAGATTGTTGTTGTTTGAGACTTTGTCTATTCTATTCCTTATATAGATAGAAAAAGAAGAGTAACATTAGCTAGGTTAGTGGAAGGAAAATTGAAACATAATAAATACCATTATTAAATAAAAGAAACGTTCAAAAATGTTGCAATTTTGACATGTAAATTGCATACATTTCAAAAGAGATGAATGATAATAAATATTAATTAATTATCATTTATAGCAATAATTTAATACCATTTATTTTTGTAACAGCTCCATAGAAGGTAAAATGCATATATGACCGTGAATATTTAATAACAACAATGGCTCATAAATATATTTACATATATGTAAATATATTACATTTATAACTTTTAACAACTTTATTGCATTAATTGCTCAGTAATAAATTTTTGGTAACTTCCAATTAATTTTGATATAAATTCATTACATATATAAAATATTTCCAACAATCCCCCACTTGAATTTTTTTTAAACATATTTCGAGCAGTTTCTAAAAAATATAAGATTGTGCATAAACAAAGGTGTCTTTCGACTTGAACCTTTGCATAATAGATAAGATTCAGTTTTTACTAAAGTGGCACACGGGCTTGAACTCTATTCCTGACATCAGACCACACACAACCTTTTCCATAGTGCAATCAAATAAGCTCGTGCGTTAGTGGCCATGCACATCTATCCCAGTTAGTGAACGCTCTAGAAGTTTTGCCCAAAACTTCATAGGAAACGGCCACATTTCCACATTCACATAGGTGAGTCTATCAAGAGCACTCCTTAAGGTAGGTACTCCACTCCAAATAGAGTATAGATCTCATTAAGAGTTTCTATTAACTCATCCTCTAATCACTTCAAGAATACATGCTTGTAAATTTAGCATGTTCATCTACTATCACAACACAACTTGTTTATACCCATTGAACCTAGTTCTTGGGATCTCCAGTCATTTAGGTCGGATTACCATTGTGTGTGATTGCACAATCTCAAGGCAATAGTCTCATTCTTTTAGAATCATTAAAGACTTTCTTTCTGGTCAGTCCTTTCGTCAAAGGATTTGAAAAATTATCATCACTTCATATGTGATGTTCTCTAACAATAATGTCCATATAACTATCATTTCTTACTGTTATAATATCGATTCTGTCCTTTTTTCATTAGCCGTCAAATTGTCATCACTACATATGTGATGTTCTCTTATAGTATTGTGCTTACGACTGTCGTCTTCTACCATTGTAATAACAGTTATGTACTTATTGCAATAGCTGCGGATCTATTGCAATAGAATACACCACTAGTGTTGGTTTTTGCCATATGGAGATCTTAACTAGTAGATTTTTTAGTTCTCTGGTTCTTCACTATCTATGTCTAGTGCTATTATCTCATTCTCTGTAGTAGACTGAGTCAAAATAGTATGTTTCCTGGATTTTTTAAGAAACAACTCCTCCAGCAATGCTAAATATATAGCCATTGGTCGCTTTTGAATCATCATATAAAGTATTCCAGTCTGCATCGGAATAACCTTCAAGAATAGCTGGAAACTTTTCATAATATAATCCAAGGTTCATAGTTTTTTTAGGTATCTTATGATCCTCTCAATATCATGTTAATGTTATATACTAAGTCTACTGATAAACCCACATAATGATTCCACGACATCGGCAATGTCAGGTCGAATACAATCAATGCATACTGAAGGTTGCTAATGATGCTTGCATAATCAGAATGTCTTACACCTTCACCGAGGGTCTTAAATAACTTTACACTAGGATCATATGGTGTACATGGAAGTTTACAGCCAAAGTAATTGTAATACTTTCGTACCTTCTCAATGTAATCAGATTGATCCAAAGAAAGTCCCTTTCTGATCTAGTAATCTTAATACCAAGGATTACACTCGCCTCACCTAGATCTTTCATATCAAAATTGGCAGTTAATAAAGATTTGAATGTGTTTATGGCATGAATGTTTGATCCAAAAATAAGTAAATCATTCACATACAAACATATAATAGTGCAAATGTCATTTTTTTGATTTATAATAAATGCATTTGTCACTTTCATTAAATCTAAAACCATTTGAGATTATCAAGTTACCAAAATTTTCATGTCATTGCTTAGGGGCTTGTTTTAAACCATATAATGATTTGTCTAATTTGCATACTTTATGTTCTTGACCAAGTATCATAAATCCTTCAGGCTGGTCTATATAAATTTCTTCGTCTGATTCACCGTTTAAAAATGTGGTTTTAACATCCATTTGGTGTATTATTAAATTATGAATAGAATCAAGTGAGATTAATACCCAAATAGATGTAATTCTAGTTACAGGTGAAAAAGTGTCGAGGAAATCTACATTTTATCTTTGTTTAAAACCTTTAGCTACTATACGGGCTTTATATTTATCAACAATGCCATCTGGTTATAATTTCTTTTTAAGCACCCATTTACAGCCTATAAATTTACAACCAGGTGATAAATCAACTAAGTGCCTAGTCTTATTGGATTCTAAATAATCCACCACATCATTTGTAGCCTATTGCCAAAAATCGGCATCTAGTGAAGATAAGGCCTCTTAGAGGTTTATGGGATCCTCCTCTATAGTAAAGGCACAAAAATCCGAACCAAAATCTTTTGCAGTTCTTGCTCTTTTACTTCTTCTAGGTTCATTTTCAGAATGTTCATTAGGTTCTGTTCATACAGGTAATAAATTACTTGATGTACCCCCACTATCCTTAATTTAAAGGAAATTTTTAATTCAGCATCATTTGATTCAATTATATTATGTGTAGTTATATTATAAAATCTGTATGCTTTGCTATTAATTGCATAGCCAATAAATACACATTTATATGCTCTACTTGCTAATTTTGTTCTTTTAAGGTCTGGAATACGAACATATGTCAAGCATCCCCAAGTCCTAAAATAGGACACATTGGGTTTGTAATTTTTCAAAATTTCAAAAGGTGAAATTTTACTTTTTGATTTAGGGATTCTATTTAGTACATAACACACCGTCAATAATATATTCCCTACCAATGTTTAGTTGCACCAAAATTCAATAAAATGGCAACTACTAATTCGATAAAGGTCCAAAATTTTCACTTTATCGTTCATTTCAGCTGAATAAGGTGCAGTTCTTCCATGTATAATGCTATGTAGTTTATAGTAATCCGGAATAGAACTAGATTCATATTCTGTTCCTCTATCGATACGAAGTCTTTTAATTTTCTTGTTTGACTGATTTTCAATTTCAGTTTTGAATGTCTTAAACATATCAAATGCATCACTTTTATTTTTCATGAGATATACATATGTGAAATCAGAACAATCATTAATAAAAGTAATAAAATAGCTGTGTTCATGTCTAGTCAATGTTATTCACTTTCACATAAAATATACTCATTTATTATTAAATCTACATCATTTGAGTAATGTCATTTCTTAATGACATTTTAAAAAAACATTATGCATGTAACTAAATCCCATTTATAATAAAGGCATTTTCAAATTTGGCATTCAATTAATCTCAATTTTAGTGACATTTTCAAAAAACCTTCTTCCACTTAATTCTTATGGTCCATAAGATGTACATAAGTGACATCAAAATAATCGACAATAAATGTAATAGAGAACATTTTTGCATATTACTTTAAGTGGTTCACAGGAATTAATTTCGAAGGTCCAAATTATCTAATACCAAAGTCAAATTTTCAAAATAACTTTAGATCAAAAGTAAATGTAACTTCAATTCTCTATAAAAATTACAATATCATTTATCATTCTAATTAAATGTTCCCAAAACTAGAAAGTCAACATTTGAATATTTAAAGATTTTCTCAATCTTAATTGTATTTAAATTAACCTTATTTCAATCAAAATTAATTTCAAGGCTTGATGTCTTTTCCAAAGGTAAACTTGATTTCTACATTTCCAACCCCAACAACTTTAATGGTGTGAGAATCTCCCAACAACACTTTATGATCATTAGTAGTCGTGTATGTAATGAACATATCGCGATCATAGCATACATGGCGAGATGCACCAGTATCTACCCACCAACCCTCTGATCCACCAACAAGGTGAATCTTAGTAATCATAGTCGTTAAAGGATCCTCGGTCAGGTTATCCTGGGGTGTAGGTCCTGGTTTGTTCCGACACTTACGTGCCATATGACCTAGTTTTCCACAATTATAACAGAGAAATAACTATCCAGGTTCACTCTTTTGGGTTGGTCGCTGTTGTCCTTTTTGGTTCCCTTGCGGGTTCCAATTATGTTTGTTGTGATGACTTTGATTTTTGAATGCTTTTGCATTCGGTTTCAGAATAGTTTGTTTGGCCTTCTTAGTGTTGTTTTTTGTGACAGCTAGCGCTTCCTCTTTCTGGTTCTGTTTGTGTGCCTCCTCCTCGATATGAAGGCGAGTGATCAAGCTCTCTAGGAAAACTCCTTAGTCTTCCACCTTAGCACATTCTTCCAACCTGGAGCAATTTGTCAATTATAACAGCAATATGAAATTGTTCATCCAAAACCATACCTTCGGAGATGATCTCATGAGCTATTTTTTGAAGCTCGTGAGACTACATCTCTACTGACCTATTGTTAGCAGAGCCAGAGGAAGCAGAAGCAATTAGTTGTCATAATGTATTCAATTTGTTGGAAAACTAATGGTTGAGTCAGGTACAAAGTCACTCTCTTGAAGACGTTTCGGCGATCTTCTCAATGGTGCAAAGCAGTTCATACCTTTCGCTGTTGGCTCAAGGATAAAACAGCCTCTTCTATAATCTCAATTCACTTTCACAACGAATTGAGCCTGATTTGCACTCAAATTAAAAATTATATTGCTCTTTTTGTATTATAGGAAAAAAATAAATCAATGAAGACAAGAGTTTTTTAAGAAAGAGTAAGAGAAAAAGATTTTTGTTGTTTGAGACTTGTCTATTCTATTCCTTATATAGACTAAAAAGGAAAGGCAATCTTAGCTAGTCTAGTGGAAGGAAAATTGGACCGTAATAAATACCAATATTAAATAAAAGAAACATTCAAAAAATTTGCAATTTTTACATGTAAATTGCATATGTTTCAAAAGAGATGAATGACAATAAATCTTAACTGATTATCATTCGTAGTAATATTTTAATACCATTTATTTTTGTAACAGCTCCATAAAAGTTCACATGCATATATGACCGTGACTGTTCAATCACAATAATGGATCATAAATATATTTACATATATGTAAATATATGTAAATATTACCGTTATAACTTTCAACGGCTATATTGCACTAATTTTTAAATAATAAATTTTTGGTAACTTGCAATTAATTTTGATATAAATTCATTACATATATAAAATATTTCCAACAAGTTTCTAGTGGCTGCATCATAATCTTCATCAGTGAGTCCCAGAAGAATAAGAATACAAAAAACCAAAATCAGATCACCAGGATATCAAGAGATCAATTCAAGAAGATGCCTTACCAGTGAAACTCATTAGAAACCATCATCTGAAAATCATCTAATGGCCGAACAATACCTGAATTAACCCCTATCCTTCGGTAGTTTGAATTTCTTTCTATAATTCAAATTCTCCATGTTGTCCACACTTCATTTCTTACATCATGGGTGACCATTTATCTATTGGTCAATGTGCAACTTCAAAGAATCCACCCGTAGTTGTTGCCTCTATCGTAGATCAACTAATTAAAACTGTGATAAGTCTACAGAGTCAACTTATCACAGTCAAGCTGAAAGAAAACCACTATTTGTTGAGGAAATTTCAGATCGAGACTGCCATCCAAGGTTATGGTTTGGAAGGGCATCATTATGGCACTCTGTCCATACCGCCTAAGTTCATCATAGATCAAGAAAACAAAGGTGCCAAGAAGAATATACCAAATATCATAAACAAGACAGACTAATCAATGCATGAATGCTATCATCAATCAGCAATAGTTTGTCATCGCAGGCTATAGGATGTAACAATGAAAATGAAATATGGATTAATGTTGAAAAGAATTTCAATTCACAATCATCAATAAGGATAATGCACTATAGAAGAAAGTTTCACAACTTAAGACAGAACAACAGTATGAGAGAATACTTTGCCAAGATAAAGAACATATGTGATCAACTAAAGGCAGGTGATCATAAAATTTCAAAATCAGAATAGGTATTAACTATTATGAATGGCCTTAGTAACAAGTATAAGACTGTAGAGGTTGTAATTCATCACAAAACGGTACCCCACCTATGGATGAAGTTCATTCAATACTTCTTACTCAAGAAGCAAGATTGGAAAGAAAAAGATCTCAAGAAAATGATCTAGCTGTAAATTATGCTAGCAGCAATAAAAAAAGAAAATAAGGTCTAATTACCAAGTTCAGAGAGGTGGTTATGGTGGCAAAATAATAGGAAGAGGCACAAACAATAACAGTGGTAACAGACCTAAATGTCAAATATGTGAAAGAGTTGGCCACACAACTTTCAATTGTTTCTTTAGGTACAATCAAAATTGCATTCCAAATCAGACTGGAAACGATCAGAGAAACAACAATCCAGATGTTAATATAGCTCAAGTTCAATAAGACCAAGTGTGCAAAATGATAGTAAAGCAAATAATTAATCAAGAATTGCAAGAGTGGATCGTATAAATGATGAAAGCTGGTATCCAGACTTAGGAACCACAAATTATTTAACCAACAATTTAGAAAACTTAAATCTTGGTTGTAAGGAGTATAGAGATAATCAGAGTGTGTACATGGGCAACGGTAAGTCTGTTAACATCATTCATACTGGTAATGGAGATTTAAATGAGAATAAACAGTTATTACTAAATAACTTATTGAGAGTTCCTGAAATCAAGATAAACCTCTTGAGCGTGTCTCAATTTACACATGCTAATGAAGTATACTTTGAATTTTATCCAAAGTATTGCTTAGTTAGAGACATACTTACTAAAAGTATTTTACTGTACGGTAATGAAGTGAAGGGACTATACAAGTTCAATCACATGCACAACAGTAGTGTTGGAAAAAGAACAATGTGTTGTAACTTATGTGAAATAAAAATTAAACTATTGTTCCTTTTTATTTTTTCAAACTCAGTTCATTTTAGCTTTGTAAGCCAAGTCAAACGGAATATATGCATTTTTGTTAATATCCCTTACTTAAAAATTAAAAACATTATAAATACAATCTTGCTCACCTTCACATTGTCCCATAACACAACACAAAAAACATCATTCATCCTCTACTTCAACCCTAACACAAATCACAAACATAATATTCAAAAATGATCATCACATCATTCACCTAATTTCTCCTCCACGTCCGACCATCTACAATCTTCTCTCTAGTCTTGTTCTTAGATCCTTACATCTTTGCTAATCTACTTCTCGATCGTTGGTTATATTTCACCGTTATCAAGCTTCATTTTGTAGTCCTCACCTCTTACGCTCTATCATTGCCATTATAGGAAAATACTTTATTTTGATTTCTTTTTATTGGATTATTATCCTATTATAGTTGGATTGGGATTTGATTATCATTTGACGAATCATAATAAGTCATTGTCCAAAAAATCAAGGTTAGCATTAGGATGCATAACAACAACCATTTTGTTATAATTTCTTATCCAATATAAAGGCAATGTTAATGTAGAATTTTGTCTGCACCAACATTTCGAATTTCGAAAGTAAACTTCAAGAAGTAAAATGGAAAATATGGTTTGATGAGGTGCTGAACCGTGAAAAGTGATCACAGTACAAAAGAATAATGCACCAAAAATAAATAATACTAAGATTTTTTAGTGGTTCATGCGGAATGACCCTACGTCCACTGTACTTTCATTATATAATCACTTTACGTAAGACGAAAGGCTTACTACATTAAATCTCGGCATTTCAGCCATTAACGAGTCTTATGAGGAGTTATATTATATAGGAAACTTTAATATTATTTGTATCTGGAATTGACGCCTACGTATAATGAGCATGGTGTGAAGACATCGGTGAAGAGCTTTCTTCTTGGATAGCCTGCGTGACCTATTAAGCGGCAATGATCTGTGGTTGTTCTCAACATCTTGCATTGTATTCCTAGGGGTATGGATTAAAGACTTATGTAACAAACTGATTTTGTGATTATCTGTATACACTAGTTATTAAAATGTGTTTATAATGATTTAATTGAAATTAAATTAAATTTGGAGAGGATAACTCGTAAAATCCTTTAAGTTATAGAAACCAAGGATTTAGGAGTTAAAATGTGTAATATGTTGAATTGAATTGAACAGTATCAAATGACACAATTCAATTCAATATTTTTATTATTCAAAGAAAAAAAATATAAATTCTGAGAAAATAATATATTTAATCGTTAAGTTGATAAAATAATGTGTTTTGAGTAATAAGAAAGAAATATATGAGTTTGAGGTTAATTGAATTTGGGAAAAAAATAATAAACGGATACAATTCAACGTTAAGTTGTTCAATAAATAAAAATATAGACAAAATCAAGCTTTGAAAACTTTACAATGGAAATTATGATAAAATTTGTGTTAAAAGATTTTTATGTCTTTTAATGCAACAATTTGCAAATTATTGTTTAGCAATGAAATTTTGTGTCAAAGGTATGTTTTTAAATTTTATTGTTTAACAATGAAATTTTATGTCAAAGTATTGTTTAATAATGAAATTTGCCATTTTTTTTAAAGGCAAGCAAAATTTTATTTACACTATGAAATACTATACAATGTTACCTTCATGATATATACAATAATTATCAATATAAGAACCAAACAACCTGGACAATTCACTCAATATATCTACAAAATTACAATGGATATTTCAGAATGCATTACATTTCAACTTCAACCACGCTGAATACTCCTCAAAATTTTTCTATGAATGACCGAATAAAGTTTAGATGGATTCTTCGAACCAATTCCAAAAACACTGTTATTTCTTTCCATCCACACAACATAAATAAATTGCTTCAAAATCTTCAACAGTATCCTAGTTTTAGATGTCTTCCATATAGTTGCTTTAAAAACATTGTACCACTCAATCATGCTAACATTTGAAGGCCTAAAAAAATCACCATTAGCCAATAGCCTATACCAAATCTGAAAAACATAAGGACACTAAAAAAATAATTGTGTATTGGTCTCCACATCATCTTTACATAACACACAAGTTCTTTGGAATAAGTCCTATTACATGCAGCTTATCTTTAGTATTCAAGGAATTAGCAATAACCTTACATAGTAGAACGTTTTCCTTAGCTGAAGCACTCATATTCCAAATTCTTGAATGCCACGGAAATACCTCCCTTTCACCTTGCAACGAACTATATACATCTTTAATAGAATGAACCTTACCCTTCCAACTCAAATGTTCTTCACCAATGATATTAAAACTTACTGAAATTTCACTCCAAAGTTGTCTCAACAATGCATAACTAACATATGGCAAAACAAGATTACATTTATGAATAAAATCATCAGCTATAGAAGACTCTGGAATGCCTGATCTCCTTCTCAGACTATAGTCGACTATATCACTTGATGCCATACCCCTGCCTGCCTAAGGTGAATGACAGAATGGTAGATTCCTCTTTTTTCCACAATTGAATTGAATAAAGGGTAGAAATAATCTCCTTAGCTTTAATATGTTTCTCCAATAACTCCAGCTACAATTTGGTGGAATTTGCATAGTCTAGAATTCCTTATTTCCAATTAGGTTGTGCTTAACCCAATGAGTCTATAAGCAATTATCATATGAGAAAAGCTTGCTGTAATAAGTTGAAATTGTTGCTTTATTCCACAAAAATAGATTAGTTATACCAAGACCTCCAAATTTCTTTTCATCGTACATTTTATTGAAGGAGATAGGAATTAACTTCTTAGAAAATAGGTCATCATGCCATAAGAATTTATTTAGTGCATTTGTTATCATGTTAATCAGTTTTAGTGGAAGGATGTAGTGCCTTATCCAATACGTTGTCATAGCAGTGGCAATTGATTGAATAGTTGTTAACCTGCCTGCTTGTGAAATTTTGCAACTTGGCCACTATTTTAACTTTGCAATTGTCTTTTTAGATAATGGCATACATTTATCTTTGTCAATCCTAGCGCAAACAAGAGGAAGACCTAGATAAGAAGCATTAGCAGGCAACTCCAATAACCAAGAACTATAAATAATTTCATTCTTCCTTTCAATAGGCAATCCTGCTATCATAATATGTGATTTACTGACATTAATCTGCAGCCCATTTATGTGATAAAAGGTTTGAAGACTTGATAGAATACACTGAATATTATGCAGTGTAGGCTTCGTAAATATATTCAAATCAATAACAAATAAGAGGCAAGTGATCAATGGAAACTTACATTCCGGATGCTAGTCTAACTCCTTCTGTTCAACTTTATCCAGTATTAATGAATTCAGGAGCTCTATGACTATAATAAATAGGTAGGCCCAGATTGGATCACCTTGTCTTACACCATTATAGCCCTTGAAATATCCATGAAAGCCTCATTCCTTGAAATAGAATAATGAGGAGATGAAATACAAGTATAGATTCAAGCCAGAAATGGCTTTAGAAAATTCATCCTAGACATAACAGCCAAAATAACATGCCATGAAACTGAGTTAAATGTCTTCTTTATATCCAATTTCAACATACACCTTGGAGAAATATTTTTCCTATTGTACTCTTGCAATAGCTCTTGAGTGATCAAAATATTATTACTAGTTGATCTACCTCTTATTAAAGCTGATTGATTATTTGAAATGATAGTAAGAAGCACCATTTGTAAACTATTAGCAAGGATTTTTTATATCACCTTATATATGATATTGCAGCAAGATATAGGCCTAAACTTAGAGACAAATGTTGGAATATCAACCTTTGGAATTAATGCTATTGTTGTTGTTGAGAGGCTATCTGGCAATGAATTCTCCATAAAAAAAGTACTAAACAATAGATTGCAAGTAATAACCCGGAAAATCTGAACCAATTTAAAAAATTTATTTTGGCAATTTTAGTGAATTTTGAATATTTAAAATGAATTATTTTAAATAATAACGACGAGAAACTTATTTTGAATAAAATTATAATGTATATATTTATTTGAATCGACGTTAGAATATAAATATTTATTTTAAATTATAAAAGGAATTGAAAATGGCGTGGTAGTTTGAAAATTTGATTTCAAATTTCAAATGAATGTACATGATTCAAAATAAACTGGATTTTAGCGAAACCACAAATATTGGAATCTAATTGAGAATATCTATCCAACAAACCTGAAAAATCCAAATTTCATAGCGGGGACAAAAAGTTATGCCCAGTTGAAAATTCAGAATAGTCGCTATGGAAAATATAGCCCCTAAAAATGGAAATTTTGCAAACGACCTCCGTTTTTGACGAAACCACTTTCGTTGGATCCGGGATGTCAAGTTATTGATAGATTCCAAAATTCGTAATTTTTGAAATCAATATGTGAGCGTGGCGAAGTAAAACGTGTTTTAACAGTTTCAGTCAATTTGGATCGACCAGAAAATGGCCATTTTTCAAATGGTCTCCAAATTGGACGAAATTAGTTTTGTTAGAATTGTATCGTCAATACGAAACTAGAAAATATTTTTCGGGAATTTTTAGAGTCCGTATGTGGCCCCGGTAAAAGGAAATGCGCGTTCAAATTCAATATATAGATTTATATTTTGATTTTGACGGAAACTGATCGAATCAACTTACGATACATATCCCATTGTGTTCGGAATAGGGGTAATTAGCTAGGGACGACAGTCGGTGGGTTTGATTTTGAGTTCAAAATAAAAAGGTACTTTTTTGAAATTAAATAATAAAAAAAATATAAAATCTCTCTCTCTCTATACTCTCTCAGCCCCCCTGTTTACTTTTTCAAATCGAAAAAAAAACGCGATAGGGGTGGGGATCATCGCCGCCGCCGCCGCGGCTGCATGGGCCACCGCGCCACTGGCACCGCCCCCTCCAGTCCCCCCTCCTCCTTCGCGACGTCCTCTTCCCCCTCGATAGACGCAGACCCCAAAACCCCCAATCAGCAAACCCCGACCACCTGATGAGACCGCAACCCCTCTGGCCCCCTCCGATGACCACCAGTGCCCTTCCCCCGTCACCTTCAGTCTCCGGCGCTGCCAATTCCGCCGGTGAGCCTTTTTATTTATTTATTTTATTGTTTTTATTTATTTAAGTGAATAAAAATATGATTTTTAAATCATTTCATTGTATAAAAGTATTTATGACATTGTTTTAAATTTATATAGTGGCATAGTAATAAAAGGAAGTGATTTTTAATTATGAAAGATAGAATTTTTCATAGTAAAAGTTTAGATTTTTATACATGAAGAGTTAGGATTTTTGTACGTATAAATTGAGGATTTTTATAACATAAAATTTTGATTTTCACATATAGGAATGAAGCGATAAAAAATGTGATTTTTTATAGCGTCGAAATAAAAATTCGATCTTTATATAAGAAGTAGGAATATAAAATATAATTTTTACATAGAAAGAAGCGTCGTAAAAATATATGAAGTAGATAATAAAATTATGATTTTTAAATTATAGAGATAATAAAAATATGATTTTTATATTATAGAGATTATAAAAATATGATTTTTATAAGATAGAGGCGATTTTTATATATGTAGCGAAATAAAAATCTAATTTTTATTATATATATAGTGAGATAAAAATGTAATTTTTAATGTGAACAGGGTGAAAAGGATGGCATAGGAAATTCGGGCAAATCCAATCGATAGGAATTCAGAAATAAAATGGCGGAGTGGAACCCAAAGGTGAGAACTTCTCACTTTTAATTTATTTTCTAGTTGAAATTTATACTAGGATGCAGACGGTGCTTAGCAGCACCCGACACCCGTCGTCCACAGACCATAGATGACTTGTATGCTTATTTGTTTGTGTGGTAAAAATTGATTATGTGATGTGAAATGGAATAAAATATTTTATAGTTAAAAAACTAATTTTAACGTGTATATAAATTAAATAAATATTTATAAACAAATCGGACGATTTGTTTATGTACACATCTTTGACTGATATTGATTGGGACGATAAATTTTACACATCGCGCAACTACACAAATAAAATTCATTATTTGTTGATTGAAACCCCACACGGGTATTGGGATGATATATGACATGCACTAGTCCCAATAATTAGCTGTATGCCGATCGATTGATTGACAGGCTGTATGAGCATTGAATATTTATATTTAATGCTTATACAGTGTAGAATGCACTTTGGATGATGGTTGATTGTTTATTGTTGTTGTTGTGTACATGTGTGTATGAAATCCATATGAATCAAATTATATGGTGATTGACTGAGTCTGATTCCAGATCAGAATTATCGAATATTTTAAAATAATATTCAGTGAATATTGAAATGTGAAGCCGTGTTAAGTAGTTAAATGCCATTTTAACACGAACGGGAATTTGGTCGATTTTATTCGTTTTATTATGAATATCGAGAAGTGATTTCAAAACCTGACGTTTTGAAAATATTGAAATGATATAGAATATTCAATTTTGATTGAAATTAACATTGAATTGAAATCGATTTAAAGTGAATTCATAACGAATTGAATTGAATTGAAATCAATTTGAAATGAATTTAAAACGAATTTATAATGGAAAATTTAATTTTGATTTGGAATTGAATATGAACTTGAAACTGTTTTGAAAACAAATTTAAAACGATTTATAAAATATGTTTTAAATGGAAGTCGACGAAATATATATCATATATATTATATATATATGATATAATGGCCTGAATAGAACGCGCCGCGCTGCGGCAGTTCGCGAATTTCGACCATTGACTTCGAATGGACATTACGGTAGATCCGACCGTCGAATTCTTCTAAAACCAGAACCGTTGGGTTCGTATCGAAAAAAGCTTTCTAACGAATATGAGGATTTTGAAATCTAACGGTTAGATTTGGATTTATGTCCAAATCAAATTTGGAAAAGGTCGCTGTAAGTGCAGTTCGATGGCTGTTTATGGAAATCGACTGTACGGGCCTTGATTTAATTATTAAAAAAATCAATAATTTGCGTAAAATCAAAATAAATGATTTGGAAAGAATTGGGATGAAAAATTCCATATTCGAAAAGATAAAAATATATTTTTATCAAAATGAACTAGTTTTGAAATAGAATAATAAATCCAATATTTTTAAAATAAATATATTGGGTTTGAAATGGTTTCAAAAATAACCAGGATTTCCAATATATGAATTGGAATGGATTTGAATCAAAATTATCTTCAGAATATTTCGATATTGGATTTTGTGATTATACAGATATTATGGAGGAATTTGAAAGATATATATGTGGTTATTCCAATACAATATTTGTTGGTTTCAGAATTTGATATTGAATATAAGCCGATATATTTTCTATTCAGAGCCTTGTATTTAATATCAAATTGGATTTTGGGTTTGTCGTGAATGGTATCTTTAATAATACTTTCTTGAACCGAATGTAGTTAAGAAAATTAGAAACTGACTGGAGATTAGTTAAGTTGAATGGTTTCCTGGGTATTGATCTGATGTTGGTTTTGGCCTACGGGGTTAATACTTAGGGAATTGTTCTCTTACTAATTTACGGTTAGAGACTAATTGGATTTTGGGTTTGTTGTGAACTGTGTTTTCAAGGACATTCGTTCTTTAACCCGATTTACAGTGAAATAAGATTTGGAATTTATAAATATTTTTATTGAGATTTAACTGGAATCTTCCAAAGTAAAGTTTTCCAATTTAATATATTTAATTGGAATTGAATTGAAATTGGTCTTTGGGTTTATTGTGAACGGTGTTTTAGATAACACTGGTTCTTTAACCCGATTAACAATGGAGTTAAGAAAATCAGATACTAACTGGAGATTAGTTAAGTTGAATGGTTTCTTGGGTATTGATCTGATGTTGGTTTCAGCCTTCGGGGTTACTACTTAGGGGATTGTTCACTTGCTAATTTACGGTTAGAGGCTGATGGAATGGAAGGTGATTTTGGGTTTATCGTGAACCGTGCTTTAAATGACATTGGTTTTTTAACCCTGTTAAAGACAAAATACGGTTTGAATTGAAATCCAAAGGAAGATTAAAGAATAAATTTTAAAGAATTTATCTTTGATAAAATTAATGGGAACCTTTCCCAAAGTATGTGAATATTTGAATAAAAGAATATTCAGAATTGGAATGAGATGTATTTTGTGGTTTATAGCACCTGTTTATTATATACGCGAGTTATTCGGAAAGGCCGGGTTTATGCCCATTCTGAATAACTGATTCGACGATATGTCGACGATGAAGACGGTGGTTGAAGACCGGAGGTTTTCACATCGTTTGGATGATTACTGATGATCTTGATTGGGTTGTACACCCAAGAGGAGGGAATCAGTTGGTGATCGTTCAGACGTACTTAGAGATTGATGGATATGCGAGGAATAAGGTTCCTCCGGTTTCGTTCAGACCCAGAATGGACTTGTAAATGGATTGTGTGTCTGACATCGGATTTTATTCTGTGTTGATTGATTTCTATTAAATATATATCTGTTTGGCGGCGAAGAATTTATTCTCTTGCTTAACGCCCTTCTCTGAGACGTACGAGCTCAAAGGTTATATATCGATAGATATCAGTCGCATGACATTAATTGCCTGTGTGGCATGCTGAGATGCATTGATCAAGGCTTTTGTTGAAAAGCAGAGTCTTGTGGTTGATGATCAAAGCATGGCCTTTGTGGCATAGCTTTGTGTATGACATTGATTCGCAAGCCTCACACCTCAGTATGAGCTAAAAATGGGATAAGGGAACGCAGTGAGTGCACGACGTTTCTTTCTTGCTATGGGTGGTGTCAGCGGTTTACCAGCCCTGACATTTATATTATTTTTACCTATGTTATTGTTGGATCGCGAGGCGCCTCGGTTAAGGTCCGATAGGACCAGGAAACGTGTGTTCAGGAATTGTCAATCCTCAAATGTAACGGAGGACCAACACTGCATGATCCAGGGGTTACCCAGAGTGTGTAGTCCCGAGGCATTTGCTAGGGTGTCTCGAAGCGGTTAGGAGAGTACATCCTTTTCCTAGACTCATGACAGAAATCCAATTTCCAATATGTGACATTTCGGTTTTGATTGTAGAGCCTAGTATTGGCGACATGATAGATGGTACCCATGCCGCCTATGATTGATACATTTATATTTGAAGTTGTTTTCATACACTTTATACTATAATAGTATCAAAATGATTTGTTTTAAACGTACTAAGCATGTTTGGCTATTATAAGGTAAAACTCTGTCCACCAGCTTGCGTTGCATTGTGTGATGGGACCTGAGTCTTATAATAGCTTCATTTTCCAAAAAGCATTGCGTTGTTTATTCTATGCACTAGTATTCTTGGGAGGAAACTCATTCCATGTTATACGGCATGGTCCCTTGAATTACTCTCTTTTAAAGTAAAGTTTTAAATAACTGTTTTAATTCTCACACCAATCACATGACTGACCTGGAGTTTATTGTTTTAATCTAAAATCTGGGTTCCCCTATTTTCCACACAGGCAGCTAGTAGTTTGGTTTTGCAGATCTATATTCACTGGATCCTGTTTTACAGCTGGAATGATATTCAGAAAGCTCTGTATCCGTTTATCTCTTTCAGTTGTGTTTATGTATTATTTTCCGCTGCTATGTAGTGTATTGTAATCTCTGATATTTACCAAATGTATTTTATTTATTCATACTCTGTATATTCTTGTATTCTGATGGAATTGTTGTAATAAGCATTGAAATGTTCTTCTGCTTTTGTTCTGGTTTGTCTTGTCCTCAACTCAATCTGTGCTTTCCTTCACGACGAAGTTCGGGCCGTGTCGGTTTGGTATCAGAGCTTTGGTTTACAGAGCTCGGAGAACAAGACACATTAGAATCATACGAAATAATTCGTCAGAGATTGGATTAGTAACATCCAATGAGAATGACTCGTTAGAGATGGGATCAGTAGTATCCTAGAACGATTGTGAAGAGGATATTTTTAAAATGAAAACAATTTTTTTTTTGAAAATTTAAACCTTATTCAACGTATTTGAATATTTATTTGTATTGAATTTGGACAATCCAATCTATAAAGATTTTGCATATACGCCTTGCAAACGTGTATTCGAAGTTTTAATATACTGGATAGATATAGAATCACAATCTAGTCGCCTGGAGATGATCCTGGTGATGTCGCGACATCATCGGCATTTATGTTCGTGTTTCGAAAGTGGGATATCTATATATTTCCAATTGACTGGTGTGAGAACCAAAACTGGATAGGGCTTATTGTTGTGAATTGGCACCAAAACTAGGTTTTCTGTATATGTAGCAAAATTATGAATTTGTAACGTTAATTCACAAATTGATTGATGGTTGTGTTGTGTGATTATTCATTTAAACCATTATGTGAATGAACGGTAAATTTAGGCCAAATTGAACCAAATATTGAACTGTATTGAAAATTGTTTGAAATTGTATGCATATACATGTGTATCCACTGAATAGGTCATAGCAAGGAGACTAGAGCAGAGGAATAAAATTGTTTTCTCGATAAATAGGTACATGCTTACTAATTTCTTGGGTTTTGGATGATTTTATGAGCCGATTGGCTAACCGCTTGGCTGTTTCTTTTTCTTTTTGGATTGGAGAGGCCTGTATGGAAATTTCAGGATTTTCCCGGTGCTCCCGTATAGGGGAGGTTATGGCAAATTTTTCGAAAATTTAGGGTGTTAGCCAAATTTTTAAAGAATTGGAAAGTTCTTAGAAACTGAAAAGTTGAAGAACTTAAGCCATAATGAAAATAATGAAAGTTGAGTTGGTTTGTAAAACAACTTTCAACTCCGTTCCTTTTCGAGGACAAAAAGATTTTAAGTGGGGGAGATTGTAATAACCCGGAAAATCTGAACCAATTTAAAATTTTTATTTTGGCAATTTTAGTGAATTTTGAATATGTAAAATGAATTATTTTAAATAATAACAACGATAAATTTATTTCGAATAGAATTAGAATGTATATATTTATTTGAATCGACATTAGAATATAAATATTTATCTTAAATTATAGAAGGAATTGAAAATGGCGCGGTAGTTTGAAAATTCGATTTAAAATTTCAAATGAATGTACAGGATTCAAAATAAATCGTATTTTAGCGAAACCAAAAATATTGGAATCTAATTGAGAATATCTTTCCAACGAATCTGAAAAATCCAAATTTCATAGCGGGGATAAAAAGTTATGCCCAGTTGAAAATTCAGAATAGTCGCTATGGAAAATATAGCCCCTAAAAATGGAAATTTTGCAAACGACCTCCGTTTTCGATGAAAGTACTTTTGTTGGATCCGGGATGTCAAGTTATTGATAGATTCCAAAATTCATAATTTTTGAAATCAATATGTGAGCGTGGCGAAGTAAAACGTGTTTTAACAGTTTCAGTCAATTTGGATCGACCAGAAAATGGCCATTTTTCAAAAGGTCTCCAAATTGGACGAAATTAGTTTTGTTAGAACCGTATCGTCAATATGAAGCTAGAAAATATTTTTCGGGAATTTTTAGAGTACGTATGTGGCCCCGGTAAATGGAAATGCACGTTCAAATTCGATATATAGATTTATATTTTGATTTTGATGGAAACTGATCGGATCAGCTTACGAATCCCATTGTGTTCGGAATGGGTGCACTTAGCAAGGGACGACAGTCGGTGGGTTTGATTTTGAGTTCAAAATAAAAAGGTAATTTTTGAAATTAAATTATATATATATAATATCTCTCTCTCTCTATACTCTCTCAGCCCCTCCCCCCCCCCCCCCCCCCGTTTACTTTTTCAGATCGAAAAAAAAAAACGCGACAGGGGGGATCATCGTCGTCGCGGCTGCCTGGGCCACGGCGCCACCCCCTCCAGTCCCCTCTCTTCCTTCGCGACGTAATCCTCCCCTCTCGATAGACGCAGACCCCAAAACCCCCAATCAGCAAACCCCGACCACCTGATGAGACCGCAACCCCTCTGGCCCCCTCCGATGACCACCAGCGCCCTTCCCCCGTCACCTTCAGCCTCTGGCGCTGCCAATTCCGCCGATGAGCCTTTTTATTTATTTATTTTTTTGTTTTTATTTATTTAGGTAAATAAAAATATGATTTTTAAATCATTTCATTGTATAAAAGTATTTATGACATTGTTTTAAATTTATATAATGGCATAGTAAGAAAAAGAAGTGATTTTTAATTATGAAAGATAGAAATTTTCAAAGTAAAAGTTTAGATTTTTATACATGAAGAGCTAGGATTTTTGTACGTATAAAGTGAGGATTTATATAACATAAAAATTCGATTTTTACATATAGGAATGAAGCAATAAAAAATGTGATTTTTTTATAGTGTCGAAATAAAAATTCGATCTTTATATAAGAAGTAGGAATATAAAAATATAATTTTTATATAGAAAGAAGCGTTGTAAAAATATATGAAGTAGATAATAAAAATATGATTTTTATATTATAGAGATAATAAAAATATGATTTTTATATTACAGAGATTATATAAATATGATTTTTATAAGATAGAGGCGATTTTTATATATGTAGTGAAATAAAAATCTGATTTTTATTATATATATTGAGATAAAAATGTGACTTTTAATGTGAACAGCATGAAAAGGATGGCATAGGAAATTCGGGCAAATCTAATCGATCAGGAATTCAGAAATAAAATGGCAGAGTGGAATCCAAAGGTGAGAACTTCTCACTTTTAATTTATTTTCTAGTTGAAATATATACTAGGATGCAGACGGTGCTTAGCAGCACCTGACATCCGTCGTCCACAGATCATGGATGACTTGTATGCTTGTTTGTTTGTGTGGTAAAAATTGATTATGTGATTTGAAATGGAATAAAATATTTTATAGTTCAAAATATATTTTTAATGTGTATATAAATTAAATAAATATTTATAAACAAATCAGACAATTTGTTTATGTACACACCTTTGACTGATATTGATTGGGACATTAAATTTTACACGTTGCCCAACTGCACAAATAAAATTCATTTTTTGTTGATTGAAACCCCACATGGGTATTGGGATGATATATGACATACACTAGTCCTAATAATTAGCTGTATGTCGATCGATTGATTGACATGCTGTATGAGCGTTGAGTATTTATATTTAATGCTTATACAGTGTAGAATGCACTTTGGATGATGGTTGATTGTTTATCGTTGTTGTTGTGTACATGTGTGTATGAAATCCATATGAATCAAATTATATGGTGATTGACTGAGTTTGATTCCAATTCAGAATTAACGAATATTTTAAAATAATATTCAGTGAATATTGAAATGTGAAGTCATGTTAAGTAGTTAAACGCCATTTTAACACGAACGGGAATTTGGTCGATTTTATTCGTTTTATAATGAATATCGAGAAGTGATTTCAAAATATGACGTTTTAAAAATATTGAAATGATATAGAATATTCAATTTTGATGAAATTGAATTGAAATCAATTTAAAGTGAATTCAAAACGAATTAAATTGAATTGAAATCAATTTGAAATGAATTTAAAACGAATTTATAATGGAAACTTTTATTTTGATTTGGAATTGAATATGAAGTTGAAACTGTTTTGAAAACGAATTTAAAACGATTTATAAAATACGTTTTAAATGGAAATCGATGAAATATATATTATATATATATAATATAATGGCCTGAATAGAACGCGCCGCGCTGCAGCAGTTCGCAAATTTCGACCATTGACTTCGAATGGACATTACGGGAGATTCGACCGTCGGATTCTCCTAAAACCGGAATCGTTGGGTTCGTATCGAAAAGAGCTTTCTAACGAATATGAGGATTTTGAAATATTGGATTTGGAATTATGTCCAAATCAAATTTGGAAAAGGTCGCTATAAGTGCAGTTCGATGGCCGTTTATGGAAATCGACTGTACGGGCCTTGATAAAATTATTAAAAATATCAATAATTTGTGTAAAATCAAAATAAATGATTTAGAAAGAATTGGGATGACAAATTCCATATTAGAAAAGATAAAAATATATTTTTATCGAAATGAACTAGTTTTGAAATCGAGTAATAAATACAATATTTTTAAAATAAATAAATTGGGTTTGAAATGGTTTCAAAAATAACCAGGATTTCCAATATCTAAATTGGAATGGATTTGAATCGAAATTATCTTCAGAATATTTCGATATTGGATTTCGTAATTATACGGATATTTTGGAGGAATTTGGAAGATATATATATAGTTATTCCAATACAATATTTGTTGGTTTCAGAATTTGATATTGAATATAAGCCGATATATTTTCTTTTCAAAGCCTTGTATTTAATATCAAATTGGATTTTGGGTTTGTCGTGAATGGTTTCTTTAATAATATTGTTCTTGAACCGAATGTAGTTAAGAAAATCAGAAACTGACTGGAGATTAGTTAAGTTGAATGGTTTCCTGGGTATTGATCTGATGTTGGTTTCGGCCTTCGGGGTAAATACTTAGGGAATTGTTTTCTTACTAATTTACGGTTAGAGACTAATTGGATTTTAGGTTTGTTGTGAACGGTGTTTTCAATGACCTTCATTCTTTAACCCGATTTACAGTGAAATAAGATTTGGAATTTATAAATCTTTTTATTAAGATTTAACTGGAATCTTCCAAAGTAAAAATTTCTAATTTAATATATTTAATTGGAATTGAATTGAAATTGGTCTTTGGGTTTATCGTGAGCGGTGTTTTAGATAACACTGGTTCTTTAACCCGATTAACAATGGAGTTAAAAAAATCAGAAACTAACCGGAGATTAGTTAAGTTGAATGGTTTTTTAGGTATTGATTTGATGTTGGTTTCGGCCTTCGGGGTTACTACTTAGGGGATTGTTCACTTGCTAATTTACAGTTAGAAGCTGATGGAATGGGAGGTGATTTTGGGTTTATCGTGAACCGTGTTTTAAATGACATTGGTTCTTTAATCCAGTTAAAGACAGAATACGGTTTGAATTGAAATCCAAAGTAAGATTAAAGAATAAATTTTAAAGAATTTATCTTTGATAAAATTAATGGGAACCTTTCCCAAAGTATGTGAATATTTGAATAAAAGAATATTCAGAATTGGAATGAGGCATATGTTGCGGTTTATAGCACTTGTTTATTATATACGCGAGTTATTCGGAAAGGTCGGGTTTATGCCCATTTTGAATAACTGATTCGACGATATGTCGACGCTGAAGACGGTGGTTGAAGACCGGAGGTCTTCACATCGTTTGGATGATTACTAATGATCTTGATTGGGCTGTATACCCAAGAGGAGGGAATTAGTTGGTGATCGTCCAGACGTACTTGAAGATCGATGGATATGCAAGGAATAAGGTTCCTCCAGTTTCGTTCAGACCCAGAACGGACTTGTAAATGGATTGTGTGTCTGACATCGGATTTTATTCTGTGTTGATTGATTTCTATTAAATATATATCTATTTGGGGGCGGAGAATTTATTCTCTTGCTTAACGCCCTTCTCTGAGACGTACGAGCTCAGAGGTTATATATCGATAAATATTAGTCGTATGGCATGAATTGCCTGTATGGCATGCTGATATGCAGTGATTAAGGCTTTTTTTGAAAAGCAGAGTCTTGTAGTTGATGATAAAAGCATGGCCTTTGTGGCGTAGCTTTGTGTATGACGTTGATTCTCGAGCCTCACACCTCGGTATGAGTTAAAAACGAGATAAGGGAATGCAGTGAGTGTATGATGTTTCTTTCTAGCTATGGGTGGTGTCAGCGTTTTACCAGCCCTGACATTTATTTTATTTTTACCTATGTGGTTGTTGGATTGCAAGGCGCCTCGGTTAAGGTCCGATAGGACCAGGAAACGTGTGTTCAGGAATTGCCAATCCTCAAACGTAACGGAGGACTGGCACTGTAGGATCCAGGGGTTACCCAGAGTGTGTAGTCTCGAGGCATTTGCTAGAGTGTCTCGAAGTGGTTAGGAGTACATCCCTTGCCTAGATTTATGACCGAAATCCAATTTACAATACGTGATGTTTCGGTTTTGATTGTAGAGCCTGGTATTGGCGACATGATAGATGGTACCCATGCCGCCTATGATTGATACATTTATATTTGAAGTTGTTTTCATACACTTTATACTATAATAGTATCAAAATGATTTTTTTAAACGTACCAAGCATGTTTGGCTATTATAAGGTAAAACTCTATCCTCCAGCTTGCGTTGCATTGTGTGATGGGACCTGAGTCTTATAATAGCTTCATTTTTCGAAAAAGCATTGCGCTGTTTATTCTATGCACTAGTATTCTTGGGAGGAAACCTGTTCCGTGTAATACGGCGTGGTCCCTTGAATTACTCTCTTTTAAAATAAAGTTTTAAATAATTGTTTTAGTTCTCACACCAGTCACGTGACTGACCTGGAGTTTATTGTTTTAACCTAAACTCTGGGTGCCCCTATTTTCCACACGGGCAGCTAGTAGTTTTGGTTTGGCAGATCTGTATTCATAGGATCCTGGATTACAGCTGGAATGATATTCGAAAAGCTCTGTATCCGTTTATCTCTTTCAGTTGTGTTTATATATTATTTTCCGCTGCTATGTAATGTATTGTAATCTCTGATATTTACCGAATGTATTTTATTTATTCATACACTGTATATTCTTGTATTCTGATGGAATTGTTGTAATAAGCATTGAAATGTTCTTCTGTTTGTGTTTTGGTTTGTCTTGTCCTCCACTCAATCTGTGCTTTCCTTCACGGGGAAGTTCGGGTCGTGTCATAGCACATCCTCTCTAATGATTGAACAACACTTCTGCAAAAAGAAAGCATTATACTCATCGACCCCCCCATAACTAGTGGTATCCAAACCAAAAATTGTTGATTGAATCTCTTCCCTGGATACAACACTTATTAGGTCAATTGATTGCTGATTTGAGATAGTTGGAAGTTGTATATGAAACATGGGTTGCACATTAGATTGAGAAGGATTTGGGGAAGCAAGTATAGTTCTGAAACACTTAACAAATGCATCATTAATACCCACATTAATAGAGTGTGTTAATTGATCACTATCCTTGATCTTAAATATATTTTCCTTAGCCTTCTTAATCTTCAGGGAGCTATGAAAATACTTAGTACTTCTATCTGCCTCCAACTCCTTACTTAAAAAAGAATTCTACCTTACTGCTTGAAGTTCCATATCCATAACACTTTTCAACTTATCCTACAACTCTGATTCATACTTTAGAAGCTTTTTGTCATTAGGGTTCCTGTAAACTGCCTCTTGCACATTGAAAAGTTCATCCCACACAGTCTCAGATTGTTTTAAGCCTTTACCAAATGTAAATGATGACCAAGTTTTAAGATGAAATTTGAGCAATTTCAACTAATATAATAGTGCGATCATGGGGTTACTTCTATATTGATTGGACCAAAACTGCAACAAAAGATTAGTAAAATCCACATGTGTATTCCAAAAATTAAAAAATAAATAAAAGAGGACTTTCCTTTGCTAATGGTAACATCATTTCCCCCAATGTAAGAGAAGAGGATAGTGATCTGACACAAAGGAAGGGAGAATTTAATAGAAAGATTTTGGCCAGAGATTTATGAATTGGGTATTAACAAAGATACGGTTAAGTTTACACAATGTTTGGTTTCCAGTACTGCTTCTCTTATATGAATGGTCAATTCAAACCCAAAACTACTTAGAGGAAAGAGATTGGACTTTATTAAAGCTTGGTTCAATGGAGCAATATCATTTATTGACAAAGCACAACCTCCCACCTTTTGATCACAAGAAGACATAAAGTTAAAATCACCCTCTATTATCTAAGGATCTGTAGAGGAATGAATGTCATTCATGCTACTAAGAAAAGCATTCCTCAAAGCAACAACATTATGAAGATAAACTGAAGTAAAAAAGAAAGATGAATTTGTAGGCAAATGGTTACATTTGAAATGAATAAATTGATCATAAGAGGATAACTTAGTAAGGTTGAAGAAAGGCGGATTCCATATAATTAACAGTCTACCAAAACTTGAACAAGCAAGATTATGATCAAACTGCCAATTAGAAGAAATGAATGAAGATGCTTTGGAAGTTTAGTTCAAGTCCAATTTGGTTACAAAGTAAATGATATTCTTTTCCTTAATCAAAACTTTGATTTCTCATTGCTTAGAGGCTAGATGCAAGCCTCTAATATTCCAAAATGATATATTATGCATCATCATTTATTGAAGAGTGGGTCAGAAAGAGGAGTACAATGTTTCCTTATATGTCTCTTTGAGGGAATTTTCTGGCTACCCAAAGGTAAAGAATCATTGATTGAATACTCTACTCCATCGTATAAATCATCAATATCAGATGAATTCATTTTAGATATTTTCTTCCTACCACCCCTTGATGATTTGGCAACAGTCTAGGAATGATAAGGTGATTTTCCAGTGGATTGGGAAGAAGATTTATTAGAGGAGTTGACAATTGATTGCATTCCAAAAGTTGTGGAAGGAGGTGGAAATGTAAGGTGATCAGTTGGAGATAAGTGTGAGTATGGTAAAGTTGATGAAGAAGCAGAAGAGTTAATTTTATAGCTAAATGATGATGATGAAGGAACTTGAAAACTGAAAATAGAAGCATAAGATGAAGTATGGATAGATGAATAGGTGGATGAACTTATAGAACAATATTAGAAGTAGATGTAGCAGCACAGTTTTCCTTGTCCAATTCTGAAAGCTTCTTTAACATAGAGAATGAATTATGAACATGAATTTCCTCCTAAACTACTTCATTCTCATTATCAACCTTCATGTCTTTATCTTCATCAACATGGTCGTTTTTATTTATTTGCTTAGTGCCTTTCTCCAAATTAATATCTCCATTATTCACTTCATTGCCTTGTTCAAAATACCGACCCTTCTCATTTACTTGGAAAACCTTCTTCCTATTCTTAACTATATCATCACTATTAATTTGCATTTCCACATTATAGTTCTTATCACCATCTGCCTCTGCAGTTTCGTTACCCACATTTCAATAACATCATCCATAACTGCATTAACATCGTTCACCACTATAATATTGCCACTATACTCCTTCCGCCATACTTTTTTCTTCTTAGTTGCTACATTTTTCCATCCATTCTGAATACCATCATTATGATAATTATTCCTAAACTGCCTTACATTGGCATTCTCACTTTTGTACCTTTTTTCACGATGGACCTCATTTTGTACCTCTTGATTTTTCTCAATCACAGTAACAAACTCACATTTCATAGTCTCATAGACAAAAAATTTATAATGCGTACAAGTTCTAGGTATCCGGTCATAGGATAGTTTTACATGTGGGCATTTATCTCCTAAAACATGTATTTAAATTGATTCACGAAATTCATAATCTGATGGAACCTCAACCAAAGCTGTAGCATATTTGAATCTCTGTAGCTTTTCAGTACTACTATCAAAACAAATTAACCTCGCTCCATGACACGCCAACCAATAATTAATTCCAATAAGTGTCCAGAGAATAATCAAAATTTGGTGAAAATGAATCCAAACAGGAACTTTCATAATCTATGACTATGAACAATCAATCGAAGGTTACCATTTAGTAATTATGAACAATCTTCTTCTTATAAAAATGGGGTCAGATTGGAGGATTTTTTTCCCTCTATCTAGATCATTTGATAAATTAAAAAAGAAGTTAACACCATTATATTTAATGCTCATCTCACCATCTAATTTCTAGTATCTATTCAAGAAATTAACCACCGTGATGTAGGACCAAGTTTCATCGAGAAAGAAACAGACCAAGTGATTTCTCTAGTATTTAACACCCTCATCTTTCACCGGACCTGTTAATTTTTTACGTACTACATCCCTTGGAATTTCAAAATGTATAGGCCTCAAGGTACTTGCAGTCCTAGGAAGAGCCTTGAAAAGAGACATGAAATCAGCTTTAGTAGATTTTTGATTGGAATTTGTGGTGTTCAACGAACAAAAATTAGTAGGATTAGAAGTGATCGACGAAATTACATTTGCAGAGTTCAAGATAGAAGAATTGCCATTAGGATTTGCAGAGTTCAAGACTGAAGGATTTGCAGAGTTCAAGACTGAAGGATTAACATTGGAATTATTAGCTGTACTAGAATTATTAACATTGACAAGATCTGGATTCAAAGAGCACTAACCATTAGCAGCAAAATAAAATTAGCTTGAGAGTGATTGACAAAAGAAGGTAGTGGGTTTGGAGGCCGCGATGGAAAATGAGGGAAGGCAGAGTCAAAGCTAAAAGAAGAAGGCGAAGATGGGGAGGACGAAGATGGAGAAGTCAAGGTCGCCATTAGCAAGTCTCTGAATATTGCAACTAATTTCTCAAATTTAGTTAGTTGTTGAAATTTGCAAATTATTGTCATTACAAGAAAATAGATTTTTTGTTGCAAAAATTGGCGGCGTTTATTCTCAAATGCAAGCAAAAGTATTGTTACTAACAATATAAATGCGGAAAAAAATTCACATTCCCGCCTTCGTAAAAATAAGTCTGCGTAGTCCGAAATAAACGTTAAAAGATGTTTCCTATTCTCTCCCCCTCGCACTTAAATTTTTTTAAACCCTCGTTCCCTTTCCCCAAATCGCTTTCTGCCGAATAAATTGAATCATCCCCTTTAATGGTGCTCAAATTCCATCGCATCGAGTAAATTCCCCTTTTAATCGTGCTTACTTCTTCTCTCTTCATTTACTTTTTCACCCGAAGTTGGATTTTGACGAATCGCCATCTGATTTCGCCTCTTTCTGCTGCTAGCTTCTGTTCCCACTCTACACTCGCCTGTGATTCCTACCATGATCTGAATTGAATTTGGTTTACAGGGTACTTCTTCCTTCTATTTTTTCCCTTTTTATCATAGTTATTTGATTACCCTATTTTACTGCATTTCTTCGGAAACAATGTCGCGATTCCTTCTCCCAACATCACATAGCATATATTAAATTGAAGTAGAACTGGTAGATGACATCTGCCTCTAAAGAATCTGGATCCTACTAATCGATTTCATTCCGATGATTCCCTACAAATTTGCATTCATTCATAGTTAATTTATTTTTTTGTTATTTATGCATGTCCTCAATTTTCTAATTCACGTATTGTTCGATCCATAATTTGCGAAGTTTATACACTCCCCCACAGTTATGTGCATAGTTTTTTTTTTACATAATATGATTACTCATATTGATATACCCATGTAAATTTGTAACATCTGACTAGATGACTGCAAACTGATGGGTGTATCTAAGAACTATCAAGATTTGATTAGAACTAAAATGATGGGTGTGTCTAAGAATTTTCAAGATTTGAAGCTAAAACCCGGAGTCGACCATTTTGACGGAGAAGTTATGGATTGATAATTAGCAGGTAATACTCATCGAGCATCAAATTTGTTGTAGTAATAGGAATTAAGAGGAAGACGGTTATTTACTAACCATTAAGTTGCAAATTTATGCAACATCCATAACCATTTCCATATCCAAAACATACGCATTGTAAAAAATTTGTAATGTTTTTTTGTTTAATTAACCTCAGGATAACTGGGACTAGATCTATCAATTTGTTACATTGTTGATATACTTTGATACTGTAGATACATAGGGTTCAAATTCATATTGACATTCATCCTTTTTTCTCTCGGTCTTAGCTGCTATTTGAGTATATTATTCCTTTAGGTTTTACTTATAATTTTAAATACAGTTGACTATTAAATGGTTCGTTGTCATCTATTGATTCATTTCATTACTTGACTATGAAACTTTTTTCAATATCCACTAATATTGTTTTATTTAAAAATTGATCATTTCTTCCCATATTGACCATTTATACTTAATGTATGCTAAACTTTTAAATAAGCATTGACTATATGTCAATTTTCGCCACTACATTAATATATAATTGTATAGTAAACTATATTTGTGAAGAATTTTCAGTAATTCATGCGATAACTTATCTTAGTTGCTTTTTTTCTCTTTTCTATTTTTGAATTTCGAATTCGAAGATCACTTCTGCAAAAGGAAAAAATTCTTTCCGTTTGTCACTGCTAATTATATTTTTTGGAATTTATAGATTAAGTGGCCTTCTATACTAATTTTATAATAATTTTGTCCCCTATTTTCTTTAGGCTATACAAAACATATAAGATAAATATTGAATTGACTTCTCATTTTACTGGCAGTATTCTGCTATTACTTCAGTTTTGATGACAACAATAATATAGCTCCCACTGTTAATCGAGGTCATTTTGGTTATTTACTTCCTGTTTTAGTACCTTATTATTTATTTTATTCACAACTTAAGAAGATGGATTTCTACAGATGGATTTCTATATCTCATTAATTACCACGTAGTTTACTGCAAACTGAAAAAAAGAACATCGCGAAGTGAAGCCTTTTCTGGGTTATTACTTACTATACTATATTAAATTGATGTTTTCATCTGTTGTTATTTATACTACTATTCCGAAATTTATAATTTATACATTCCGAAGTTCCTGAACAAAAACTGGAAAGAGGTACTTATTAGTATTATGTTTCTTTGTCAATTTGCTTATTTATGCAATCATATATATCTACTCCCAGATAATAGTCGCATTTCTTATTTCCATGATTAGTATTTTCCAGAGGATAAAGAGGGAGATTTGACGCTTTGAAAAAGTTTGTGGAATCAAATTTTGATATGTGCAAATAGGTAGGCTTGGATATCATCGGCGCATAGTAACATATTATTCATTTGCATGATTTTTAGTTGCTTTACAGTTGACTTCGTACAGGAGTATTTATATTCTAGATAGAGTAAATATCCGTAGGTTTGCATGTAAACAAAGTCGTCAAATAAATTGTGAAATAAAATTCAGTAAACTATTGGTCAACTGGTATAGTTGAGCATTCACAACATAATAACATTACTGTTATTTCAATTGGTCGTGACAACTAGCTGTTATTCAATCGATAGGTCGATCCCTTTCAGCACAAACTAAGGTATAGGTATGAATGTAGTTTTGCAATAATGAATGTAGTTTTGCGGTAATGATTGAGGTATATTTTATTGTATCTTCACTAGCATGGTATTCTCTCTAAACATTCTTCTGATATGAGTGATTTAGTTGTTTAACTTTTAAAAAGATATTTTAGTATGGGAAAGAGCCTTTCTATGCAAACAAGTAAATGACCTTGGTTCACAAACAATTAAGGTTCTTAACCAACAGTTGCAAAAACCGTGCGGGGTTTTCTATCCTTTTTAATTGTTTTATCATCCCGTCTCAGGTGAAACCATGGGTCAAAACTAGTCTTGCTCCAGGTTCTAGAGTGGTGAAGAAGTACTTGGATAGAAGGTACTTTTTCTCAACAAAGTGTTGGATGTGATAAAAAATAAACAAATTACATTCTCTGTTGCCTACTATTTATATTCCAAATTTTGGTTACTTTTGTATCTACTTTCAGTGGATTGCATCCGTATTTAGTTCAGTTAGGTTTTCATATAGTTGGTTACGGGTGCACAACCTGCATTAGTAAATCTGGAGACCTGGACGAGTCAGTATCAGCAGCCATTTCTGAAAATGGTGACTTATTTTTTATTAGCTCTTTGGGAATTGATTGTGCAGTATGGTCAAAATAAATAATGTATTTGACGACTAAAATGCACTTTTTTTCCAGACATTGTCGCAGCTGCAGTGCTTTCCAAAAACAGGAATTTTGAAGGATGTGTGCATCTCTTGACAAGAGTAAATTATCTAGCATCTCCACCACTGGTTGTGGCATATGTTCTTGCCGGAATAGTATGTGTTCTAGTAGACTTATTCTGCACTCTAATATCCCATCTACAATGTACTGGTATATGATGTGTTCTAGTAGACTTATTCTAGTAGACTTATTCTACACTCTAATATCCCATCTACACTCTAAAGCTGCGACCAACGACAACACAGGGAGAACATATGGAAATGATACGTGTAAGCCTCTTGCTCATCTCCGGACAACTACTCATGCATAACCAACTAACCTGTCTCTAGTCTGCTCGTTTAGGAGAACCCAGAGTAATAAGAAGAGACATAAAACTCTGGGTCAGAAAAAAGTCTGGTATGAGCGACAATAACAGGTATACATAACCATACCTGAACCCGGACCTACAACCAAAGAGTTAGCAAAACAGGATGCACAATACTCTAAGGTGACACTAGCATGTGGTGTGAAAATAATGGGGAGGGGGTGTGCATGTAATGGTGATAGCAAACATCAAACATAGTAATCATCCGCACATCTCTCACTCAGTGCATAAAGTATATGATATCTACCACTTTGATCACCCAATTCTTTGCTACGATCACTCTGCCCCATGGAATCATGATGGCTCCACTGCACTGATCCATAGCCATTAATCCTTTGCTATGTCCACTCTGCCTCATGGAGTTATAACAACTCCACTGCACTGGCTCATAGCCCTGCTACAATCACTTTGCCCCATGGAGTCATGACAACTCCACTGCACTGATCCATAGCCAATGATTCGTCTCTCAGTGGTGAGTGAAAGCTATAAACATCGATAACCCCTTTGCACACATCCCGCAGCAAAGCCCAGCTCATGAAGTTAACTCATTGGTTTCCATCTGGATATTGAGTTCTACTTCCTATTTGGACTACCTTTGCATCTCCGGTTTTGGTCATCATCCTCCTGGTCGTGATCTCCAATCAGTTCGGTTCTGATGTACCTCTTCGGTTCGGTTCGCGGCATATTCTGGTTCGTGATCTCCATTCGTGGTGCCAGAAGGGATGAGCGGTTCGGTTCGAAGTAGCACTCCGATTCGTGATCATCTTCTGGGTTTGGATCATAGGGGTGCATCATATCGGCTCGTACATAGCGACTCCTCGGGTTCGTGGCCACTAGGAGGTTCAGGTCAGCTCCTTCACTCGAGCGGGTCAGTTCGTGGTCCTGAGTTGCCTTCGGATCGGTCAAACCCACGGTTCGGGTCGGGTACTCTCCTTTGATTCATGATGCTGCTCACGAGGCAGATCGGGGCCCATGTCATGAATGGGTCGGTTTGGGGGAGATGGAGCGGATCGTGGGTGCTCCAAGAGCTGGTTCGGGACCCGATCCGATCCCCTTTTCCTGCACGGTTTCCTACAACTTTTCCAGCAACTGTTTACACCACATAACGGTGTTTTCGACCATTTTAATTGTTTTATGCAATCACAAATCATACCAAACAGTCATAGCAACATGTATAATCAACCATAAGCACTAAAATGATGAATAATCATGTCAACATCGATGAAACATACCCAAAACCATGGTTTTCTCCTTAATCGTGTTTAACCATAACTAATGATAGGATTAGCAAAACATATCCAAATTAGACCAAATTTCTATCAGAGCCCTAAAATAATATTTAAGAATTTTTACATATTTGTCCAGAATTTTAACATGCATAATTTCACTAATTCTCACTAATCACCCCTAATTAGTCGTAATTAGTGAAAAACAATGCAAATCACTCACCTTAGCCACAAATAGAACTTTAGATATGAAACTCCACTGTTTTGGCACGACTTCCAATGCAACACAGCAGCTCCAACTCTGATTTGATGCTAATCTTCCTTGATTATGTGTGGATTAAGCTAATACGCGATTAGAAAGCGATTTGGGATGAATTTAGAAGGTGGAGGCCATTGCTAGGGTTTCAAGGATGTAAATGGTGGCTGGAAAAATGAATAAATCTGAATATTCCCTAATCCTACCAGCCCTCCCATAACCCTAATCCCGAAATGGGTTATGGGACTAGCTGCTAATCACTCTAATTAGGCTCAGTTAAGCTGTTTTTCACCTTCCAAACCTTATTTCAGTCAAATCTCCCAAACAGTAAGTCCGTTTGGTCAATGTGACCACTCTACGGAAAGGTAAACCATCATCTGAATCCAATGGAAGTGGTTTTAGGTTAAAACTCCTTACCAATCAAAAGTTATAGGCGAAACAAGATTCTTCAGGGGTAAAACGGTCATTTAAAAATCAACAAAAATCGTGAACATGGGAAATGACCCCAATAGTCATTCCCCAAAGATACACGACCATACGACCTCATACGAACATGAAACAAATATTCTACGATCCTCCGATGCGTAGAATGCGGGTCGTTACATCCCACCCCCCCCCCCCTTAAGAAATTTCGCCCCCAAAATTCGTTAATCAAAACATACAATGGGTCTCGCATGCCTAGCAGTCATTTATAAACAATCAAAAACACATAATAACACAACAAGTCTATCCTAGCATGTGGTTTACTAACAAGGGAATAACTATTAGTATTGAAATCTTACCAGGAAAAGAGTTCTGGATGCAACTTCCTTATGCTCTCCTCTATTTCCCAAGCACAGTCATTCTCGTTCTCGCCTCACTGAACCTTGACCAGTCTCACCGCCTTCCTTGAAGTTGCTTTGTATCGTACTTGACAATACGGATTGGCTTGCGGTTCCCAACCGCCTCAGGTTCTACTTCGATGTCATCCAACTGATCCGGTGAAATAGTCATATTGGGGTCGTGCACGAACTTTCTTAACTGGGAAACATGAAATACGTTGTGAACTCCTGCCATCTTGTTTGGCAATCCAACTTTATACGCTAAATTCCCAACTTGCTCGAGAACTGGGAATGGACCAACAAATCTTAGTGTTAACTTGCCTCCCCTACCAAATCGAATTACGCTCTTTAACGGAGAAATCTTAACAAACACCAAGTCGCCAACGGAGAAATCTTAACAAACACCAAGTCGCCAACGGAGAATTTCAATTCTTTTCCTCTCTTATTAGCATAACTCTTCTGCCTATCTTGGGCAGCCTTCATTCACTGTTGGATAATCTTGATCTTACCTGACGTTTCTCTTATCACATCTGGCCCAAGCACAAATTTCTCACCGGTTTCCAGCCAACATGATGGTGAGTTGCACGGTCTTCCGTACAAAGCTTCAAATGGAGCAATACCAATACTGGGCTGATAATTATTATTATATGTGAATTCAACCAGATGCAAATGATCATCCCATGACCCTCCAAAATCTAATATGCAAGCTCTCAAGAGATCTTCTAATACTCGATTCACCCTCTCTGTTTGACTGCCGGTTTGAGGATGGTACGCGGTACTGAGATGTAATTTTGACCCTAAAGCCTCTTGTAAGCTCTTACAAAATCCACTAGTAAACAACGGATCTTGGTCACTCACAATGCCTTTGGGTACTCCATGAAATCTCACTACCCACTTCATATACAGTTCTGCTAACTTAGTCATTGTTTTATTCGACTTGATGGGTATAAACCTTGCACTCTTGGTCAATCTGTCCACAATCACCCAAATGCTGTCATGGCCTGATCTAGTCCTTGGTAACCCATCAGTAAAATCCGTTGACACTTGTTCCCATTTCCATTGGGGAATTTCCAATTGTTGCAGCAACCCACTAGGCTTGTTTTGCTCGGCTTTAACTGGCTGGCAGTTCATGCATCTGGATATAAACTTCCCAACGTCACTTTTCATCCCTTCTCAGTAGTAGGTCTGCTTCATGTCTCAATACATTTTGTTAGCACGGGGATGTATAGTCAGTTTTGAGTGATGACATTCTCTAAGCACTTCATCTCTCAATCCATTGAAGCACAACTAGCCTACCATTCTTTCTAAGCCATCCTTCTCGATCAAAACCATACTTGTTCATCTCCTCGTCGATACCCATCTCTAACTTGGAGATGATTTCCAGTAAATTAGGATCATCCCTCTGACTGGAACCAATCCACTCAATTAAAGTCGGTCTGATCGTCAAACTTGCTAACATCTTTGGATCTAATTCGCACTTAGGTCTAAAATCATACCCTGCGATATACTCCAGTTGCTTCCATTCAAGAAACATAGCCCCTAAACTGGCATGTCTCCTACTCAGTGCATCAGCTACTGCATTTCCCTTTCCTGGTGTATATAAGATGTTGAAATCATAGGAAGCCAAGAATTCTAACCATCTTTGCTGTCGGAGATTTAGATCCTTCTGAGAGAAGAGATACTTTAACGACTTATGATCGGTAAACAACTCGAATCTTTCTCCCGAGAGATAGTGTCTCCACATCTTCAATGCGAACACGATCGCTGCTAACTCTAAATCATGCATAGGATATCTTTTCTCACGTGGTTTCAGTTACCGACTAGCATAAGCTACAACCCTACCTCCTTGCATCAATACAGCACCTAGTCTGGTACCACATGCATCCGTGTATACTATCATCTCTTTATTTCCTTTAAGAATGACTAACACTGGCGCACGCATCAACTTTTCCTTTAGAATCTTAAATGCGTTTTCACACCTTCCGCCCCAGACGAAAGCTTGATTCGTTTTGGTCAACTGTGTTAACGGTGTCGCTATCTTGGAGAAGTCTTGGATAAACTTACGATAATATCCAGCTAATCCCAAGAAACTTCTTACGCCTGTTGCATTCTTGGGTGCAGACAAATCCTAAACCGTAGCCACCTTCGCAGGGTCCACGGCAATACCAATCTCTAAAACAACCTGGCCCAAGAATCTCACTTGCCTCCTCTAGAAGTGACACTTAGAAAATTTTGCTTTCAATTGGTGTTTTCTCAACACCTCCATCACTATCGTTAAATGTTCCTTGTGTTCTTTCTCTGTCCTCGAGTAAACAAGGATATCATCCACGAACACAAGAACAAACTTATTCAATTGATCCCTGAATACCCTATTCATAAGATCCACAAAATATGTTGGTGCATTGGTCAACCTGAATGGCGTGACCAACCACTCATAGAATCCAGACGGCGTCTGAAAGACCGTTTTAGGAATACTCTCAGCTGCTACTCGAAGCTGATGAAATTCTGCCGCGAGGTCCAACTAGGAGAACACTCTTGCTTCTTCAGTTGATCAAACAAATCATTTATCCGTGGAAGAGGATACTTATTCTTCCTAGTCACTTTATTCAACTTGCGATAGTCCACACATAAACGAAGGGAACCATTTTCCTTAGTGGAAAATACAACTGGTGCTCCCACTTGGGGACACTTCTTCGGATAAATCCCTTCTTCAAAAGATCGCTTACTTGCACCCCGAGCTCTCGTTGCTCCCTTGGTGTCATACGACGAAGTGGCATCACTATAGGTCTGGCATCTTTCACTAAATCAATACGGAACTCAATCTCTCGGTGTGGTGGAAGTCCGGTCACTTCCTCAAAGATATCTGGATACTGGCCAGCAATGGGAACCCCTGATAACTCGTCCTGCGGAATGTCGAGGGAATTTATAAAACTAGCCATCACTTCATCACTAGGTAGGCCACCAAACACTACCCTCCACCCATTATCCGCCCTAATAATCACCGAAAATCCCTCATAGTCTACCACCACCCCGTACCTTTGGAGCCAATCGACTCCCAAAATAATGCCAATCCCAGTAAAGCCCAAAACAAAGCAATCACAAGCAAAATACATTCATGACTCGATAAGACCAAATTTCGACAAATCATGCTAAGGCTAGTCGAACCACCAATCGGGTTTGTCACCGCTAAAGGTCTATCGACTATCTCAGGTTCCAATCCCAATTTATCTACTAGGTCACTAGATATGAAGGAATAGGAAGCCCCAGTATCAAACAATACTCGAATAGGGACATCATAAATAGAAAGCATACCTTGAATGATGAAATTCTTTCCTTTCTCTGCCGTAGTTGGGGCATTCGACGAAGAAGGAACAGCATTAATAGCATATGCTTTCACAATCTGTTTCTCTTTCAGAGGTTGTGGAAACTTATCCTTGTGATGTCCCACTTGGCCGCAGTTGAAGCACTTCCTGTTCGCTGGCTTTGCTCGGCATTCTTTAGCATAATGACCCTTCTTGCCACAGCTAAAGCACTCAACATGTTTCTTATTCTTTTTCTAACCATCCTTAGCTTGGTTCTTCTTCCTCTTATTCTGGGAATTATTCTTGCCTCCACCGCTTGATTGCGGCTTTGGCCACCCTGCAGATGTAATAGCAACCTCGGTCTTCGGCTTAGGGTAAAGACTTTCCGATCTCAATGCCTTTCCCACAATGGATTCAAAAGTTTCATCAATATGGTTTATAAGCCTTTCTCCTAAGTACTGATCTAAACCAGATATGAACTTCTCGTTCTGCTTCTCGGCAGTATCGATAAGAGATAATCCATAATTTGATAAAGTATCGAACTCAGCAATATATTCCGAGACTACCCTACCATTCTGTTTAAGCTCTAAGAACTTCCTAAACAACTCTGACTTCTGAGCAGCTAGGATAAACTTATCACTGAATCGGATCTTAAACTGTCCCAAGTAACTTGATCCTCAGGGATAGCTGCCTTAATAACGTTCCAACAATTCTTAGCCCGTCCTTGCAGCTGGTGGGATGCTAGGTTTCTCTTCATTGCGTCTTCGATTCCCAGATCCTCAAAGATACGCTCATAACTATCAAGCCAATCCTAAACTTCTGTAGCAGATTCCGTTCCGTGGAACGACTTCCCACCAAGACTAGTGTAGTCTTTACAGAGCTTGGTGAAATCGGCCCTAGGCGCCTGCACCATTGCACCACCACCATTTACAGCATTATGAGCTTCTCCCTGAACATCTCTCAGCATCTCTCGCATGAAGGTAGGAAACATCGTCCCATGTTAGGAGCATTCCTATTATTGGCTCCTAAACCAGTATTCCTCATATATCGGCTCATCGTTCAATCTGTAAAGAGAAAACAATTAACCATCTCTTCAGTGGTGTCAGTGCAGTGCGACTTCATCCTTAGATATACTAGTAGTGTGTGTGTGTGTATATATATATATATGACTTTTGAAAACCCAAAATATAACAAATACGCGCTCTCATATACGTACTATATCTCCCTGATGTCTTTCCCTAGGTTAACTACGCAACCTAGAGCTCTGATACCAAATGTGACGGTCCGCCCCGCACCAGCCGACATTTCCAATGAAATGCGTTATGTCGATGTTCAAACAGCACAGGACGGTCGTTAAAGAAAAGGAATTGGACTTATGAATCATCAAAGAACTTGTAGTATTTCTCACAGTGCATGGAACAAAAATATAATAATAACATAACTTGATAAAAAAAGGCGAGACAGTGCATAAGCTGAAAACTGACCCATTATAGCAGCGGAAAATTCAAAATACAGCTTATGGTATAAACCATCTTTATTACAACTTCTAAAAATGTCTCTAAAGCGAAATAGGAAGGTACACTACTAATGCCCAAAGTAGAAACCAACAATACACAGAGAAAACATATGGAAATGATACGTGTAAGCCACCTGCTTGTCTCCGGATAGCTACTCGTGCATAACCAGCTAAATTATCTCTAGTCTGCTCGTTTAGAAGCACCCAGAGTAATAAGAAGAGACATAAAACTCTGGGTCAGTATGAGCGATAAGCAGCAAAAACAGAACAATAATAGGTATAAATAACCATACTTGAACCTGGACATGCAACCAAAGAGTTAGCACAACAGGATGTACAATACTCTAAGGTGACACTAGCATATGGTGTGAAAATAATGGGGAGGGGGTGTGCATGTCATGGTGATAACAAACATCAAACATAGCAATCATCCTCACATCTTTCACTCAGTGCGTAAAGTATACGATATCTACCACTTTGATCACCCAATTCTTTGCTACGATCACTCTGCCCCATGGAGTCATGATGGCTCCACTGCACTGATCCATAACCACTAATCCTTTGTTATGTCCACTCTGCCCCATAGAGTTATAATAACTCCACTGCACTGGCTCATAGCCCGGCTACGATCACTTTGCCCCATAGAGTCATGACAACTCCACTGCACTAATCCATAGCCAATGATCCATCTTTCAGTGGTGAGTGAAAGATATAGACATTGATAACCCCTTTGCACACGTCATGCAGCAAAGCCTAACTCATGAAGTTAACTCATTGGTTCCCATTTTGATCCTGAGTTCTACTTTCTATTTGGACTACCTTTGCATCTTGGGTTTTGGGTCATCATCCTCCTGGTCGTGATCTCCAATCGGTTTGGTTTTTGTGTACCTCTTCAGTTCGGATCGCGGCATACTCTGGCTTGTGATCTCCATTCGTGGTGCCAGCAGGGAGGAGCAGTTCGGTTCGGAGTAGCACTCCGATTCATGATCATCTTCTGGGTTCGGATCGTAGGGGTGCATCGGATGGCTCGTACATAGCGACTCCCCGGGTTCGTGGCCACTAAGCGGTTCGGGTCAGCTCCTTCACTCGAGCAGGTCGGTTCGTGGTCCTGAAATGCCTTCGGATCGGTCAAACCCCACGGTTCGGGTCGGGTACTCTCCTTTAATTCGTGATGCTTCTCATGAGCCGGATCGGGGTCCATGTCACGAATGGGTCAGTTCGGGGGAGATGGGGCGGATCGCGGTGCTCCACGAGCTGGTTCGAGACCCGATCCGATCCCCTTTTCCTACACTGTTTCCTGCAACTTTTCTAGCAACTATTTACGCCACATGACAGCTTTTTCGACCATTTTAATTGTTCTATGCAATCACAAATCATACCAAACAGTCATATAAACATGTGTAATCAACCATAAACAGCAAAACGATGAACAATCATGCAAATATGGATCAAACATTCCAAAATCCATGGTTTTCCCTTTAATCGTGTTTAACCATAACTAATGACAGGATTAGCAAAACATATCCAAATTAGCCCAAATTTCTATCAGAGCCCTAAAATAATATTTAAGAATTTTTACATATTTTTCGAAAATTTTAACATGCCTTATTTCGCTAATTATCACTAATCACCTCTAATTAGTCGTAATTAGTGAAAAACAATGCAAATCACTCACCTTAGCCACAAATAAAACTTTAGATCTGAAACACTACTGTTTTGGTGCGGTTTCCAATGCAACAAGTAGCTCCAACTCTGATTTGATACTAATCTTCCTTGATTTGATGTAGATTATGCTAATATGCGATTAGAAAGCGATTTGGGATGAATTTAGAAGGTGGAGGCCATTGCTAGGGTTTCAAGGATGTAAATGGCAGCTGGAAAAACGAATAAAAACTGAATTCCCTAACCCTATCAGCCCTCCCATAACCCTAATCCTGAACTGGGTTATGGGCCTAGCTGCTAATCACCCTAATTAGCCCCGGCTAAGCTAATTTTTACCTTCCAAACTTTATTTCAGCCATATCTCCCAAATGGTAAGTCCGTTTGATCAATGTGACCACTCAACGGAAAGGTAAACCATCATTCGAATCCAATGGAAGTTGTTTTAGATCAAAACTCTTTACCAATCAAAAGTTATAGGCAAAACAAGATTCATTAGAGGTAAAACGTTCATTTAAAAATTGACAAAAATCGTGAACATGGGAAATGACCCCAATAGTCGTTCCCTAAAGTTACACGACCATACGACCTCATATGAAAATAAAATAAATATTCTTCGATCCTCCGATGCGTAGAATGCGGGTCGTTACAATAGTAGTTGAGCGTAAAAGAGTATGAATGTGTATGTGTATATTTTAACACTTACGTATGTTGTGGATGTTTGAATGTGTATGTATCTTTTGGGTCTCTGAATGTGTATGTATTTTGTGGTTGTTTAATATGTTATGTTCAAAAGTGTATGTGTTTGTGTATTACGTTGTTATATAATTGGAGGCAAAATTCTGGGTAGGTGTGGAATATTATGATACAATTTGAGAATAAACGGTGCTGGAAAATAATGTTGCAGAATATTATTATTTTTTATAGCATTTAAAAACTGATATAAACCAGTGATTGAAGTAATCAAGAACCTTTGTGGTGGCATTCACTAAACGCTACAAACAAAAAGTGGACGCCATTAAAACCAGTAACCCTTTTCGGAGGCGTTATATAGACGCTACAAAAATTAATGTTCGTATCGTTTAAAAAACGCTAGTAAAAATAAATACTTAATGACGTCTAAAAAAAGTGCAACTAATACTCAACGATTTTTAGTGACATATTTTCTCGTAACGATTATCAAAACGCCACAAAAATGCTTGGTAGCATTTTTTGAGCGTTACAAAAAATCAATTTTCTTGTAGTCTGTTTAACAATTTGCTAGTTCTTTAACAAATTTTCTTTCATTTTACGATTAGCATAAAATAATGGAACAATAGTTTACATATTTATCAAAATCCATGTTTATTGGCTTTAATTAATTTTTCAAATAATAAACCAAAGGTAAAGTGACATAGTAACATCTTATGTAGCTATACCATGATCTATAGCTATTGGGTTCATTCATGTTATTTAACATGACATTTTCTATGTCATTTATATTTATTTTATGTGGCATTAATTTTGACATCTATTTTTGATATTTGTTATATGATTTATTTAAAATGTATTGTATCATGTTTATTTAGGGAATGTCATGGATATAGTCAGATACCTAAAGAAAAAAATTAATGTAGCTATGATTAAAACATGTTGTGCAACAATAGAGTTTTTGAAAATTTTTAACTGTTATGGGGACCTAAAGCATTTTTTTAGTGTTTTATAGCATTTGAGGTACATTATACAAATATCAAGAAATAAATTCAAATATATTTTTGGTGTATCTTCGTAACTGTAAATATCTTACATTCATAGTGAACTAATAGAAATAACATGTCACAAAAGTGATATTTCTTATTTTGGTGGTTCATGAAATGTTTGATATTTGTGTGTAATTATCCATGCGAGTGTTAGCTGGCCCAAAGGAAGACTAATATTTGGTCGAACCACTTACATATGTGTGGTGATAAATACATGACATTTATAAGCTTTTACTAGTGAATAATTAATTGTCCCAAAGGAAGTTTGTTATTTGACTTGAATTTATTATCAATGTTTGATTATTATAACAACAGCACCGCTTACAGTTGAAACCATTGTCCAAGGACATGATATTAATGTGTATTTGGTATCTTAAAACGAGACTTACCTATTATCCGAATTTACTAGGGTTGATATTTGGTTATGAGCATATAAGGTCAATCTTTATTTTATTTATTTTTTCATTTTTTTAACCAAATTTGACCAAAGTGTCTATAAATTCTAGTAGCTTTCTCATCTAGAGCTATTTCTTAGGAATAGAAAGATAACACGTTATGTACTCATGAATTTATGGATTTAGCTTTGCAATTAAAAGGATCAAAATTATCCCTATTACAGTTGAATGTTCTTTTGATGTTATGAAGAATATTAAATCTAAAACTAGGAAATAGCCGATTTTTCCTGCTATGTTTCTTCGTCATCTCTTCTCACTCACTTCATCCTCGCATCTCTCTGGCCCTCTCAATCCGGCTTTGTAACACCCCTAAGTCCCATATCGTGGAAGCCTGTGTGAAGTGGGTACTTATATAGTAGAGCTCATCTCTTACTAACACCGAGGGCTTTTGAGGAACAAAACCCCACACCTATACGGTGGATAAGTTGGGGACAATATCTTGCGTGAACGGAGGTGCGGGCTGTTACAGTGGTATCAGAGCCAATACCCAGCCGGAATTGTGGCTCCTGTGTAGACCACAGCGCCTGGGTGAGGTGTTTGTGAGCCAACGGGGACGTTGGGCTCTGTAGGAGGGAGAATGTAACACCCCTAAGTCCCACATCGTGGAAGCCTGTGTGAAGTGGGTACTTATATAGTAGAGCCCATCTCTTACTAACACCGAGGCCTTTTGAGGAACAAAACCCCACACCTATACAGTGGCTAAGTTGGGGACAATATCTTGCGTGAACGGAGGTGCGGGCTGTTACAGGCTTTCTTCCAATTCGATCTCTAATCTATCCATATACTTATCCCTCTATGGCGAAAAATAGGAAAACTAAACCCCATTTGGTAAACAACGCAAATAGATATTGGAAACTTTACCCATGTTCCAATATGATTTTAGCAAGCGTGGATGACCAAGATACGTTATCTGACCTTGTTCGATTTCCAGAACTTTAGACATTTGCAGCCGATGTCACGTCCTTACTTATATAGTCGCTATCAGATCTTGTTAACCTAGTTGAGTCGCCTCTTTCTGGCTTACTTGCTGGTGGACCTATCAAACGTCGGTCCAATGTAGGTGGCTTAAATGTCAATGAGTACACTACTAGAAATAATGGCTACAACATCGGTTTTTGGCCGATGTCTAAAAGTTTTTTGATTGATGTCATTGCAAGTGTAGAAAAAGGTGAGGGTCTTTCACATGGTTTTTGTCTCATGTCTAAGATGGCTTGAGACAACATTCTTATTAGGATATCTGATTCCTAAGATGGTTTTATACAACGTTTTTATTAGTTTTTTATTTTAAAGCCGATGTTTTAGGTGCTTTTGAACATCAATTTTTTGAGTTTTTCCTGATGTCTATAGTTTTTTAGATCAGTTATTTGTAATAAACCGATATCATTTTAATTGTACACATCAGTTTACAATAACTATATGATGCAAACAACTGAAACTAACATCACATAAAAATGAAGATGATAAACACACTGAATAACAATGTCAAATAGAATAAACACATAGAATCATAGACAAAGTAGATAACACAATATCTCACAACGAAATACTTTTATTATAAAAATAGCAAAGTTGATACAATATTTATTATACAGTGAAAATTTGAAAATACATTAGATTTTCTTAAATGAAAAATTTACATAGGAACGAACCCAAAGCAAGCATCCTCGCCATACTCTAACTTCGATAGCTGAAATCTTTAAATCCGCAACACTCAGGTCTGACTCGAGCATTCCATGCAAAAACATAAAACACTCGAGTCAGGATTAACTTAAATCAAGTAAGTCAACTTCAATAAAACACTAAATATAATAATTATTCCTTCTTAAGTATATGTTGTAACATCCCGTATATTTCGACCATTTAAGTTGTTGAATTAAATTTTATTATTGATTTTGGAATGGTTTATAATAAGAATTAAATAATAAATTTAATTTAGAATGTATTTATTTGGAAATTAAAATACAGAATCGATTTATAATGAAATGTTATCTTTAAGATTTATTATTTTCATGTAAAAGTGATTTAAGCAATTGTATATTGAAAACTTTAAAGTTTGGTCACTCCGTTTGAATCGGTTTTTGACGATTATTTGGGGTAGCGGCAACCGATATATCTCAAATAAAAATAAAAATATTATTAAGATAAAGTTCTGAAATTTTATATTTGAGTTATGTATAATGAGACATAGCAGAGGAATAAATTTCGTAGGAAAATACGCAAGTTTGTTCCGTTTACGTTAATTTAATCAATGGTATAATAAATTGCTATGAATAAAACGTTGTTGGAATTCAAGTGCAATTCGAACTAAAAATACTAGATTGAATTATAAGAATAACACTATTTTTGTTTCGTGAAAATCAGATGTGTTAACCTCCGTTTAATTATTTTCCCGTGTGAATTTTATGTAAAAAGGGGTTCATAACGCGTTTTTTATCAGAGCACCATGGCATTGCAAACTGTGTACCGTTGCATCCGTCTCGTCACGCTGATCACCGTAATATATTTATTTGTCAGTTTCGGTGCTCGATACGCCACAAAATTCCGAAATAGCTTGTGCAGTTCATTTTGGAAACGTAATCATTTGAGTCTGACGTGTCCCTATTTAGATTCATCATTTTTTTTAGTCATTTTGGGTCTGTAAATCTTATCTACAACCTTCACATAGTACTTGAGCAGTCAAAAAAGCAAAAGGTTACCATTTATTTTCTTTCCCAAATGTACCATGCATTTCATTCTTTCTGACATTCACAAATGCATGTGCATCCATGCATACGTGAGCGTAAAAGAAAGAAAGAGTAATATATATTTAAACCCTTATCTTATCTTTTAAGAATTACTTTGAACTAAATATAGTCAAGGAAACCTAATAAATAGGAAGATAAATGCGCATTTGTGGTTGTATGTATGCAGATGCATAACATGCGTTTTAACCTGAAGCTCCCATTCCATTGGAATTCAAGCTATACTGTATATAAAAAAACACGTTACCATTCTTTAAAAAAAGGATAATAAAATCAAACAAAACAAATATGTCCACATAAGCTCGTGTAGAAGGATAATGTGGTTGGTGTACGTTGATAATGTGGTTGTTGCACGTTTTTATTTATTGAATTGAATGGACACATGTTCACAAAAGTTGGTAAGGCATATATTTCATGTTGTATAGGTACGTCGTCTTTATGGATATTTTAAAAGTGGGAAAACCACGACTTGTTCAAATCTTGTAACTATTTCGCTTATTTCTCTTTTAAATTTCGTATCTTAATATATGTCACATTTAAATTTTAATTGGAAGTTTTACTTGGTCTTCGCGCATACCTTGGGAAATAATAAAATATCTCTGTTTTCCTTTAGTGTATGTATCCCTCTCCTCTCACCTATTATTTTCTTACTACTTTACAAACTGATGCTTCTCTTCGTCCTCTAAATCTGAAAACTAACGTCCTTCATTAAAAAAAATCAAATTGTAAGTCCACCGAACTCTCCCCTCACCACCGAAATCTCCTCCCCAGTCCGGATCTGCCCTCCGATCTTCGACCAGCCAGCTTCGTCGAATCACTAGCCTCGCAGAAACACCTCGCTTTCACCTTCAACTCTCCGTGGGTAGCTTCGATGTGCATTTCAATCTATACCCGATGTTCTACTAACATACACAGCTCGACTCACCCAAAAAAGGTGAGTATTCGTCTACTCACGATCTATATTTTTGCTATTAAATTCAATATGTGTGATTTATCATCGCATAGGTGGTAACGTTTGCATAAATATACTCCATGCCTACAGCTTAGATGTTGGTTTGTAGCAGGTTTTAGGAATTTAGTATCATTTACAAACTTAAATTCTGGACACCTTCCAGTAAATTGTAGGATTTCCTAAAAGTGATGTTGTTCTTATTTTAATGAAATATTCAATGCTATTTTCTCTTAAGTTAATCTATATATTTTATTCTTATATTTGGGTTTATATAAATTCAGTTATTTTACATTTTTAGTGCAAGAGTAATGTATAGAAATGAAAAAAAAACTAGTATATTCATTGGATGCTTACATGTTTTTTTTTCTATTTAATAATATAACATCAGTTTTGCCTCATTAATAACTCCACCTTGAATGGCGCTTATTACAAACGAATTTTTGTTTATACATTTAAACATACATGTTTTGTTGTGACGGCCCGCCCCGCACCAGCCGACATTTCCCATGAAAGTGCGCGGTGCCGATGTCCAACCAGCATGGGATGGTCGCCAAAGGAAGGAAAAAGAAGAGAACATACTGGTGAACTATAAAAAGAACCTGTAGAATGTCTCATAGCGCATGGAATAAAATATAATAACAACATACTTGACATAAAATAGACGAGACAGTGCAAAAGCTGGAAACTAAAACTAGACATCATAGCAGCGGAAATCCAAAAACAGCTTATGTTCACATCATCATTATTACAACTTTTCAACTGTCTCTAAAGCAAAGCAAAAGAAAAGTACACTACTAATGCCCAAAGTAGTGACCCGCAGCGACACAGGGAGAATATCTATATATATCATACGTGGAAGCCTCCTGCTCGTCTCTGGTACAACTACTCGTGCATCACCAGCTAACCTGTCTCTAGTCTGCTCGTGAGAGCACCCAGAGTAATAAGAAGAGACATAAAACTCTGGGTCAGACAAAAAGTCTGGTATGAGCGATAAGCATCAAAACAGAACAATAACAGGTAAACTAAACCATACTTGAACCTGGACCTGCAACCAAAGAGTTAGCACTACATACTGTACAATACTCTAAGGTGCCACTAACATATGGTGTAAAGAATACCGGGGTGGGGGTGTGCATGTCATAGTGATGGCAAACAAATCAATTATAGCAACCATCCTCACATCTCTCACTCGGTGCATAAAGCATACGATGTCCACCACTCTCAACCACTAGACCCATCGAAGCAGTGACGGAGTTCGACTTGTACGACTACTGCTACCACCAAGCTTACCCTATGGAGTCATGAATAAATCTTTACAAATGACCCCGCTTCATTGGTCTATAGCCCATTAGTCGTACCTAGACCACTGTGGTCCTGAATCCGTTCACGTACCCCCTACACATAGTGATCCAAAGTTATAGACATCGACAACCCCTTAGCACACGTCCCGCAGCAAAGCCCAATCATGAAGTTAACTCGTTGGTTCCCAACTGGATCCTGAGTACAAACTTCTTACTTGGACTACCTTTGCATCTCGGGTTTTAGTCTTCACCGGATCGGTTCGGTTCTTCACTTCTCTTTGCTTCAGATCGTGCTCCCGATTCGGTTCGTGGCCTTTATCTCGTGGCGGTCCGGATCGGTCGTGGTCACCCCTGGTGGTTCGTTTCGGTCTCCTTCCCAAGCACTCCGGGTCGGGTCGTGGCCCTCAAGTCCGCTCGTGTTCATCAGTTCGGGTCGGAGAACTTCTAGCGGATCGGGTCTGAGAACTCCTGGCGTGAAACGGTTCGGTTAGGGTGCTCCAGTTCGTGATCCTCCTTGGCCATCAGTTGACGAGCTTCCAAGCGGTTCGGATCGTGGGGAGTGGGTCGGTTTGGTGGGGAGTAGGGGATCCGATCCGGTCACAGCCTGCACTTTTCCTGCAACTTCCAACGACTGTTTATACGCCACTCGATGGCGTTTTCAACCATTCTAACTATTCTAAACAATCACAATTCATACTAAATAGTCATAGCAACATATAACATTAACCACAAACACCAAAACAACAATCTAACATGGTAAAATAGATCAAACATGCCCAAAAACCCATGTTTTCCCCTTAATCATGTTTATGAAAAACTAATGATAGGATTAGTAAAACTTAACCAAATTGACCAAATTTTCTAACAGAGGCCTAGAACAATATTTTGAAATTTATAAACATTTTTCCAGATTTTTAACATGTATAAATTCGCTAATTATCACTAATTACCCTTAATTAACCATAATTAGTGAGGAACTATGCAAATCACTCACCTTTGCCACAAATAAAATATCAAATCTGAAATGATTCTCTATTTGGCGCTGTTCCCAAGGCTATACAGCAGTTCTACCTCGATTCTTGTGCTAATCCTCTTTGATTTGATGTAGCTTTGGCTTAATTAGCGATTAGAAGGTGTTTTGGGGTGTTTTAACAAGTGGAGGCCATTGCTAGGGTTCTAAGAATGAAAGTGGTGGCTGTTTAAGTGAGAAAAGGGTGTTCTCTAAACCCTGACAGCCCTTAAATACCCCAAATCCCGAAATTCCCCTTTGGGCCTAGCTGTTAATCACCTAGTTAAGCCCAATTAAGCTGTTTTTCACCACCTGAAACTTGTTTCAGCCATATCTCCCAAACGATGAGTCCGTTTGGCTAATGTGACCACTCAACGGAAAAGTAAACCATCATCCGGGTCTAATGGAAGTGGTTTCAGGTCAAAACTCCTTTCCAATCAAAAGTTATGGACAAAACAAGATAAGCTAAGGGCAAAACGGTAATTTAAAAATCAGCAAAAATCACGAACATGGGAAATGACCCCAATAGTCGTCTCCCAAAGTTACATGACCATACGACTTCGCATGTGAAAGAAATAAATATTCTACGATCCTTCGATGCGTAGAATGCGGGTCGTTACATTCTCCCCCCTTAGGATATTTCGTCCCCGAAATTCCTTAACCGAAAACATACAAAGGATCCTGCATGCCTACCGGCCACATACAACAATCAAACATGCAAAACAAACAAAACAAGCCTATCCTAGCATGCGGAAAGGCTAAATCGGAACTGAAATCTTACCAGGCGAAGAGTTATGGATACATCTTCTTAATGCTCTCCTTTGTCTCCCAAGTACAGTCATTCTCATTCTCGCCCCACTGAACTTTGACTAATTTCACTGCCTTCCTTCGAAGTTGCTTCGTATCGTTCCCAACAATACGCATAGGCTTGCGGTTCCCAACCGCCTCGGGTTCAATCTCGATATCATCCAACTGATCAGGTGAAATAGTCACATCGGGGTCGTGCACGAACTTCCTTAACTGGGAAACATGAAATACGTTGTGAACTCCTGCCATCTTCTCTGGTAATTCAACTTTGTATGCCAGATTCCTAATTTGCTCGAGAACTGGGAATGGACGAACAAATCTTGGTGTCAACTTGCCTCTCCTGCCAAATAGTGTCGCTCTTCAACGGAGAAATCTTGACAAACACCAAGTCGCCAATGGAGAACTTTAATTTTCTTCTCCTCTTATCAGCATAACTTTTATGCCTATCTTGGGCATCCTTCATTCGCTGTTGGACAACCTTAATCTTAGCTGAAGTTTCTCTTATCACATCTGGTCCAAGCACAAACTTCTCACCAGTTTCTAACCAACACGATGGTGAGTTGCACGGTCTTCCGTATAAAGCTTCAAATGGGGCCATACCAATACTTGATTGATAACTATTATTATAGGCAAACTCTACTAGATGCAAATGGTCATCCCATGATCCAACAAAATCCAATATGCAAGCTCTCAAGAGATCTTCTAATACTCGATTCACCCTCTCTGTCTGTCCGTCGGTTTGAGGATGATACGCAGTACTAAGATGTAATTCTGATCCTAACGCCTCTTGTAAGCTCTTCCAAAATCCACTAGTGAACAACGGATCTCGGTCACTCAAAATGCCTTTGGGTATTCCATGATATCTCACTACCCACTTTACATATAGTTCAGCTAACTTAGTTGCCGTTCTATTCGACTTGACGGGTATAAATCTTGCACTCTTGGTCAATCGGTCCACAATCACCCAAATGCTATCATGGCCCGATCTAGTCCTTGGCAACCCATCAATGAAATCCATTGAGACTTGTTCCCATTTCCATTCTGGAATCTCTAATGGTTGCAACAAACCACTAGGCTTCTTTTGCTCAGCTTTAACTAGCTGTCAATTCATGCATTTGGATATAAACGTCACAACGTCTCTTTTCATCCCTTCCCATTATTAGGTCTGCTTCATGTCTCGATACATCTTGTTACCACTGGGGTGTATAGTCAGTTTTGAGTGATGACATTCTCTAAGCACTCATCTCTCAATCCATTGACATTGGGCACAACTAGTCTTCCATTCTTTCTAAGCCATCCATCTCGATCAAGCCCATACTTGTTTATCTCTCTGTCGATTCCCATCTCTAACTTTGAGTGATTTCCAATAGGTTAGGATCGTCCCTCTAACTGGAGCCAATCTGCTCAATCAAAGTGGGTCTGATCATCAAACTTGCTAACATTTCTGGATCCAATTCGCACTTTGGTCTGAAATCATACCCAGCGATGTACTCCAGTTGCTTCCATTCTAGAAACATAGCCCCTAAACTGGCATGTCTTCTACTCAATGCATCAGCCACTGCATTGCCCTTTCCTGGTGTATATGCGATGTCAAAATCATAGGAAGCCAAGAATTCTAACAATCTTTGTTGTCGAAGATTTAGATCCTTCTGAGAGAAGAGATACTTTAATGATTTATGATCAGTAAACAACTCGAATCTTTCTCCTAAGAGATAATGTCTCCACATCTTCAATGCGAATACGATCGCTGCTAATTCCAAATCATGGGTAGGGTATCTTCTCTCATGCGGTTTCAATTGCCGACTTGCATAAGCTACAACCCTACCTCCTTGCATCAGTACAGCACCTAGTCCGGTACCGCATGCATCCGTGTATACTGTCATCTCTTCATTCCCCTTAGGAATGACTAACACTGGTGCACATGTCAACTTTTCCTTTAGGCTCTTAAATGCATTCTCGCACTTTTCATCCCAGACGAAAGCTTGATTCTTCTTGGTCAACCGAGTCAATGGTGCTGCTATCTTGGTGTAGTCTTGGATAAACTTACGATAATATCTAGCTAGCCCCTAGAAACTTCTTATGTCCGTTGCATTCTTGGGCGTAGACCAATCTTGTACCATAGCCACTGTAACACCCCACGCCCGCTAGGGTCACTCACAAAGGGAATGCCATAGCATCGGTGGAGTATTTTAGTGAATATAGAACAGAAAAATTACAACAAGACAGATATAAATAGTACTTGAAACTTTAAAACATCATCTCATAACAGCGGAAATAAACATGTCTGTTTACATCATAAAACCCCGATAAAAGTCAAGTACAATATCCATCAAAATAAAGAAGTACATAATCCCACTCTCTCATACAATAGCCATAACAAAAGAAAAGATAACTGGATAACTGGAGCTTTACATCTACCCAAGCTCCTCAAGACTGGAAACAGAAATCCGATCAAGCTCTACTACCGCTAGGATCCACCGTAGGACCTGAGGGTTGGAAAAAGATAAAAACAACGGGGTCAGACATAAGTCTGAGTGAGTCCTATAACTTTAACAATACAATCATTAAAGTAACCAGAGAAGACATAAACTTGACCTACGGTAATATCTGGGGATGAATGGCTACACTATGCAGCTTGGTAGACTTAGGATAAACTAAGATAACCGTCAGGACGCATCTACCCACCCAAGGATAATTACTAACTGCACCATACCAGTCATTCCTACTTAAAGGTTGATCCCTTCCAAGGACTTAGAAAATTTCCCCAGTAGTCTCGTGTACCCCTAGCCCACTACATAGGTGCCGTCTGCCCCTATCTCCACTAGGTGTACCTAGTATTCTTACCCAGTAGTTTCGTGTACCCCTACATAGGTGCCGTCTGCCCCTATTTCCACTAGGTGTACCCACTACTCCCCAAGCGATCGGCTCCCTACCGTAGATACCCGTGCTGGTCCCACAGTGGGGTGTATCACTCCCCTAAAGTGGCTACCCAATACTAACGGTGCACGGCTTTATATCTACACGATGCAACAACGGCTTATCTACCAGCCCGGGCCCATACACGCATATGAAGCCCGTTGGACTTGCGTTGCCACCGCTAACCCGTTTTGGCCTCTTATAATCAAGCCCAATATGCGTGTCCCGTCACTCGACATGGGTCGAGCCCACAAAGATACGTTTGGGATATTGGTTGAAATGGGCCCCCACAAGCTACCCACTTAAGTTGTCCAATATCTAGTGTATCCCACTTAACCCTTTAATCATGTTTAATTACATGTGTCCACTTGGTTAAGTATTCTAATCGTATTTTCTATTGCCACCCAAGGCAACCCACTAGATTCCACATGCCACCCATGGCACCCATAAAATTTCCTCATGCCACCCAAGGCACCCACTTAACCCCTCATGTCCCACTACATGCTACTATGGTTAAGTGTTTCTTAATTAATTAAGACCGTGATCTTCCATAAAGACCTCCCACATTAGACTGGCTGTTATGACCGCCTGGTTAAGCCGGTAGAATCCGGGCAGTCTTACGTCATAACAGAGTCTAACCTCGTGTCTTTACCTTAATCACGTATTTAATTTATGGCTAAGACCTCTCACATTGGGCTGACGTTTGTAGCAACTGGTTAAGCCGGTCGGGTCCGGGCAGTTTTACACTACAAATGAGTCCAACCTCGTGTCTTAGTCGATTAATTACACCTAATTAATCACCCCCATATTAATTATCCCTAATTAATATCAAGTTTTCCATAACATGGGTAGACCTAACTCAATAGGTAAATTCCCATGGGGTAGACCTAACTCAATAGGTAAATTCCCACTTATGGTAATTTATTTTTATGGTATGCTTAATCATACCTAATCATTCATTTATTAACATATTTACCAACCCCATCGTTCCCCACGTAAATCGTTCTCGTTACATGACATAATAAGGGGAAGATCATCACAAATATCATGGGTTTAGCATACAACTTTGTCATGGGTTAAGAGGATGTCAACTTGCATATATGAGCATATATTAACCCAACTACATATAACCCAAACTTGCATATTATCATACATATGATTTGCATAACATGTTGCATATGAGCTTGCATATTATCATACACATATCTTGCATAACATGTTAAACTTGCATATAGGCATTCTCAATCTTGCATAACATGTTAAACATGCATTTAAGCATACACATAACTTGCATAAGCATTCACATACTTGCATAGGCATTCACATACTTGCATAACTTGCATATCATGTCATTTAAGCATATACATATCTTGCATAAGTATTCATATACTCGCATAAGCATGCATAACTTGCATATCACATAAATCTTGCATTTAAACATATACATGACTTGCATAAGCATCCATACACTTGCATAAGCATGCATAACTTGCATATCACTTTCAACTTGCATTTAAACATACACTTAACTTGCATGTCACTTTCAACTTGCATTTAAACATATACTTAACTTGCATATCTCACTTTGCTAAACATGCATAAATTCACTTATTAAACATGCATATATCAACTTGTTAAACATGCATAAATCAACTTATTAAGCATGCATAAACCAACTTGTCAAATATGCATAAACATAGAACAACATAGAGTAACATATCATTATACATGATTCATACTCACTAATCCGCATTTAAGACCATAAGTCTCATTACACCCAATCTACTTACTTTAACAATTGATGTTAAAGTGATAGAAACTCACCAAACTTAAGATTAGCAACCTTATGAAGTAGAATTAGTTGCAACTATGAAGATAATAATGATTAGAGAATGATTTGAGAAGGATTAGCTTGCAACTTCCTTCATGAACTAGTGGAGGCCATGCTCAAATTTCAATTTCCCATAGTTTAGTTACAAGACTTAATTATGAATGAATTAGGGTAGGGTTATGGTCTTATTTATAGGATTAGGTGAGTGTTTTAGGCCCTTAGATTAACCCTAGATTAGATTAGGACCCTTAGATTTAGGAAATCTCTAGAACCAGCCCTCCTAGCCAGCCTGAAACCCAACCTGGTGCAACCTGGTGCACCCAGGTTCACAGAACGGCGCCACCCTGTCGACAGGCAAGTCGACAGGCATGTCGACACCCCTGTCGACAGGCCTGTCGACAGCCCTGTCGACATGGGTTGGGCGGGAAGCTTCCCGCCTGACCCCGCCTGGCCCATTCCAAATCTGAATTTTTAAATTTTTAAATCTGTTTTAGTTTTGAATTTTCTGCAAACTTCATCGGGCCATAACTGGGCCATACGGACTCCGATTTTCGAAAACTCGGACTCTATTTCGCGTATTTTTCCGAGACGAACGTAATGACGCAGCCCGTTTCCCCCAATTCCCACGTCTGAGATTATTTATCCTGTAATTAGTGAATTTTAGTATTATCCCAAAATTCGGGGTGTTACATTCTCCCCTCCTTAAAGGATTTCGTCCCCGAAATCTCTAGGCTAAGGAGAATGTATATCCTACCATCCAAACAACCATCTACTCAATCCATCAAACACAGGCATCCATTGTCCTTAAAACAATTTCTAATGATGTATGAGCATATGCAAAAAGTGTGTGTATATGTTCCTTATCTAATGTATGAACATATGCAAACCATGATAGTGCCATGCATCCATTATGTATGCGAGAAAACCCTATCGACACATACAATATCTACATGAGTGCACAATCATTCACCAAAATGCATCATCCATGTGATAACACAACCATTATACATCCATAAATATATTTTCCTACACATAATTTTATGCAATATGCAATATGAAGTGACTGAGCCGATCTAGTGCCTAGAGTGTGTGTATATGCATCCACGAGCAACCACTAGCAAACACTTGCATCCACTTGCATCCATCAAACATAACATGTCTCAAACACATGTTTCAACCATAGGTTTACCCTATCTAAAGGTCAAAGGTACTAACGGGAGGACATACCAAAGATAAGATAAGTACTAGACAAGCGATAAAGGAGAAAGTAAAGACATACCCTCAAAAAGAAATGGGTACAATGAACGCATCTTCGCTTCCGTCTCCCAAGTCGCGTTGCTTTCATCTTCTCCCCATTGCACTTTGACTAGCTGAACCTCTCGATTCCTCAATTTCCTAGTCTCTGACCCAAGGATGCGAGTAGGAGCTCGTCGAATCGTTGCATCACGCTCAACCTCCATATCCCTAAGCAAGCTCGGCTCTACCACCTCTGCGGTCTCATGTAAGCATTTCCTTAAATGGGACACATGGAATACATCATGGACACCACTAAGTCTGTCAGGCAACTCCACTCTATATGCCGTCCGTCCAATCCTTTCCTTGATAGGAAACGGCCCAACAAACCTTGGTGCTAACTTCCCAACGGATCCGAAGCGAACAACATTTCTCAACGGAGATACCTTGACAAAAACCATATCCCCAACCTCAAACTCAAGATCCGTCCTTCTCTTGTCCGCATAAGATTTTTGCCTATCCTGCGCTGCTTTCATCCTTCTTCGAATCAAGTCAATCTTCTCTGAAGTCTCCCTAACCATATCAGGCCCAAGCAAGATCTTATCCGTAGATTCCCACCAACATGTAGGTGATCGACAAGGCCTTCCATAGAGAGCTTCGAAAGGAGCCATACCAATACTGGACTGAAAGCTGTTATTATATGCGAACTCCACCAGTGGAAGATGCTCTTCCCATGTACCTCCAAAATCTAAGATACAAAGCCTCAAAAGGTCTTCTAGAACACGATTCACCCTCTCAGTCTGGCCGTCTGTCTGAGGATGATATGCGGTGCTCAGACACAATTGAGTCCCCACTGCTTCTTGCAAACTTCTCCAGAACTCGCTAGTGAAGATAGGATCTCGATCACTAACTATGCTAGAGGGTACCCCATGTAATCGAACTATCTCTCGAAGATATACTGAAGCTAGCCATGGAGCAGTCCTCTTGCTCTTTACAGGTATGAAATGGGCGCTCTTAGTAAGTCTATCTACCACCACCCAAATTCCTGTATTACCCTTCCTCGACCTGGGTAACCCGTCAATAAAATCCATCGAGACGCTATCCCACTTCCATTGCGGAACCTCCAATGGGTGAAGCAACCCACCTGGTTTCCTTTGCTCCGCCTTCACTTGCTGGCACACCAAACATCGAGCGACATAATTGGCCACATCTTTCTTCATACCGGCCCAGAAGAAAACCCTTTTCATGTCTTGGTACATCTTATCCCCACCGGGATGAATGGTCATCCTAGAACGGTGTGCGTCATCAAGAATAGCCTTCCTCAAACCCTCGTCTTGCGGTACACAAAGTCTACCATCTCTGCGCAAGCACCCTCTATCATCTAGGGTGTACCTACTCAAATGGCTGGACGACTCCCCCCTTATGAGCTTCTCTACTAACTCAACCAACTGTGGGTCGCCCCTCTGTGCTTCTCCAATCCGCCCCAAGAGAATAGGTCTAACTTCCAAAGAAGCTAGCAAACCGGGTACATAGTCAACAGAAGGTCTGAAATCAAACATCGAGATAAATTCCAAGCTTCGTCGTTCCACGAACAATGGACTCAAGGACAACCTCTTCCTACTCAAGGCGTCCGCCACCACGTTACCCTTGCCAGGGGTATACGCTATCTCGAAATCATAGGATGCTAAAAACTCCATCCACCTTTGCTGTCTCAAGTTTAGATCTTTCTGAGAGAACAAGTACTTCAAAGATTTATGGTCAGTGAACAACTCGAATCTCTCACCAAGAAGATAATGGCGCCAAATCTTAAGCGCAAAAACAATAGCGGCCAGCTCTAGATCATGGGTAGGGTAATTTTTCTCATGCGCCCTCAACTGCCTTCCACCATAGGCTATTACCCTTCCCTCTTGCATTAAGACTGCGCCAAGTCCTGTCCCACAGGCATCGGTATAGACAACAAATGGTTTGCTCCCATCTGGCAACACTAAAACTGGAGCGGTGGTTAAAGCTCTCTTTAACCGTCGGAACGCATCATCACAATCTACGTCTCATGTGAAAACAAGATTCTTCTTTGTTAAGCAGGTTAATGGAGTTGATATCTTCGCGAAGTCTTTGATAAACTTCCTATAATAACCCGCCAACCCCAAGAAACTTCTTACTTCGGTAGCATTCTTCGGAACCTTCCAATCCTGAATTGATACTACCTTCGCGGGATCCATAGCTATCCCTTCCTTGGAGACCACGTGCCCCAAGAACCGCACTTCCCTCCTCCAGAAGTGACATTTAGAGAATTTAGCCTTAAGGCTATGTGCTCGAAGAGTCTTCAACACTTCCCCAAGATGTAGGGCATGCTCTTCTTCACTCTTAGAAAATACTAAGATATCATCCACAAAGACCACCACAAATTTATTAAGGAACTCCCTGAACACCCTACTCATCAAATCAACAAAGTATGCAGGGGCGTTCGTCAACCCAAATGGCATCACCAGCCACTCATAGAAGCCATCCGGAGTTCTAAAGGCAGTCTTGTCTATGTTATCCTCAGCCACCCTCAACTGATGAAACCCCGTGGCTAAGTCCAACTGAGAAAATACTGAAGCGCCAACCAACTGATCGAAAAGATCATCAATCCTCGGCAGTGGGTGTCTATTCTTCTTTGTGAGCTTGTTGAGTTCTCTATAGTCTACACAAAGTCTGAGGGACCCATCCGCCTTCGTAGCAAATACTACTGGAGCACCCCACTCCGATATGCTCCGTCTTATGAACCCCTTCTCAAGCAACTCCCCTACTTGCTTATGGAGTTCCCTCCTCTCACGAGGAGCCATGTGGCGCACTGGTAAAGATACCGGTTTAGCATTATCCACCAAATATATTCGGAAGTCAATCTCCCGCTTCGGAGGTAAGCCCTTCACCTCCTCAAACACATCCTGATATTCCCGGACTACTCTAACAGATTTCAAACTCTCGACCGAAGCGTCAAGCGATTCAAGATAACTTAGTATAACAGAGTCCATGGGATTACAGGAAATCTCGAGAGTGTTACCCAAGCGGGTCATCAGCCTAACAACTCTCCTTTCGCAATCAAGAACGGCACCATTACTAGATAACCAGTCCATGCCCAAAATCAACCCATAGCCCGTGAAGCCCAATACAAAAGCATCACATCTAAACTCAATGCTAAGTATAGAAATCTTCAAACCCAAACATATCATGGACAAATAAGTGGAGCCCCCAATTGGGTTTGAAACAACCAAGGGATCATCTACCAGACTGGTGTCTAAGTGCAGTAACTCAACTAATGATGATGAAATAAACGAATGCGATGCGCCTGAATCAAACAATGTACGGACAGGATGGTCAAATAGAAAAACCAGACTTTCAACGGAAATAGTTCTACCTCTCTCCTGAATCGGTGGAACCGCGAGAGCCTGTACTTGCCCCCTAGCCTGACTCGGTGCCATAAGAGCTTGCACCTGTCCTCCTGAGGTAGATCCCGTCCTTTGCCCCTTCTTAGGGCAATCCTTCACTAAGTGCCCTGCTTCGCCACAGTGGAAGCAGCCAGTCTTCTTCTTCTTGCGACAATCCTTGCTTAGGTGGCCAGGTGTCCCACAATTGAAACACTTCTTCTTCTTGCCCTTGCCACCGTTGCCTTTCCCACCTTTGCTTTGCTGTTGTTGAGGTCTCTTTTGATCTCCCTTCTTCTCGGGTACCTTATTAGCATTAGGACCCTTCTCTTCCTCATACATGAGTGCCATGTCAACTAGCTTCTCAAAGGTGGCCCCCATAGGGATGTGAGTCATAGCCAACCCATGCATAGGTTCATTCAAGCCTTTCACGAACCTCAAAGCCTTCTTCTCCGGTGTATTCACCATGTCTAGGCCAAACCTTGCCAATTGATTAAACTTGTTAACATATTCCTTCACCGAAAGATTCCCTTGTTTTAGAGTCAAGAATCTTTCCATATACAAGTTTTCCTCTGCCCTTGAGAGAAACTTTGCCACAAATCTTTGCTTAAAATCCGCCCAAGAGTCAACGGGGCGTTCTCCATTAGTAACCTCCCACCAGAATGAGGCCTCTCCCTTCATTAACCAAGCAGCCAACTTGACTTTCTTCCCTTCTTCCATTTCAAAGATATCTATCAACTCTTCCACCTCTTTAAGCCAATCTCTAGCCTCCACAAAGGTTTCAGATCCTTGAAAAGGTTTCCCTCCCATAGCTTTAAATTCCTTGCAAGTCTTAGCAAAAGTATCCGTGCGAGGAGGAGGGGGAGGAGGAAGATCGGGTGCTACGGTTGGTAGAGGAATATTTGCTGGACCCGTAGTGGTGGCCCTAGCCTCCATCAATCTCCTATACCATACTGGTACCGCTACACCCTCCGGAAGATTAATATTCTCGGCCATGCTGAAACGAAAAAGGAAAGATTCAAAACGGAGAATTCGAAGGATATAGTTATGGCTATTGAGGATTATGCTTTTCTTTCAAAAACTTTTCTCTTAAAAGACATGTTTTTGAAAATATCTTTTTCCAAAAATGTTTTAGAAAAATAGTTTTCTAAAAATTTTATCTATTCCGGTAACCTTTGCTCTGATACCACGTGTAACACCCCACGCCCGCTAGGGTCACTCACAAAGGGAATGCCATAGCATCGGTGGAGTATTTTAGTGAATATAGAACAGAAAAATTACAACAAGACAGATATAAATAGTACTTGAAACTTTAAAACATCATCTCATAACAGCGGAAATAAACATGTCTGTTTACATCATAAAACCCCGATAAAAGTCAAGTACAATATCCATCAAAATAAAGAAGTACATAATCCCACTCTCTCATACAATAGCCATAACAAAAGAAAAGATAACTGGATAACTGGAGCTTTACATCTACCCAAGCTCCTCAAGACTGGAAACAGAAATCCGATCAAGCTCTACTACCGCTAGGATCCACCGTAGGACCTGAGGGTTGGAAAAAGATAAAAACAACGGGGTCAGACATAAGTCTGAGTGAGTCCTATAATTTTAACAATACAATCATTAAAGTAACCAGAGAAGACATAAACTTGACCTACGGTAATATCTGGGGATGAATGGCTACACTATGCAGCTTGGTAGACTTAGGATAAACTAAGATAACCGTCAGGACGCATCTACCCACCCAAGGATAATTACTAACTGCACCATACCAGTCATTCCTACTTAAAGGTTGATCCCTTCCAAGGACTTAGAAAATTTCCCCAGTAGTCTCGTGTACCCCTAGCCCACTACATAGGTGCCGTCTGCCCCTATCTCCACTAGGTGTACCCAGTATTCTTACCCAGTAGTTTCGTGTACCCCTACATAGGTGCCGTCTGCCCCTATTTCCACTAGGTGTACCCACTACTCCCCAAGCGATCGGCTCCCTACCGTAGATACCCGTGCTGGTCCCACAGTGGGGTGTATCACTCCCCTAAAGTGGCTACCCAATACTAACGGTGCACGGCTTTATATCTACACGATGCAACAACGGCTTATCTACCAGCCCGGGCCCATACACGCATATGAAGCCCGTTGGACTTGCGTTGCCACCGCTAACCCGTTTTGGCCTCTTATAATCAAGCCCAATATGCGTGTCCCGTCACTCGACATGGGTCGAGCCCACAAAGATACGTTTGGGATATTGGTTGAAATGGGCCCCCACAAGCTACCCACTTAAGCTTGTCCAATATCTAGTGTATCCCACTTAACCCTTTAATCATGTTTAATTACATGTGTCCACTTGGTTAAGTATTCTAATCGTATTTTCTATTGCCACCCAAGGCAACCCACTAGATTCCACATGCCACCCATGGCACCCATAAAATTTCCTCATGCCACCCAAGGCACCCACTTAACCCCTCATGTCCCACTACATGCTACTATGGTTAAGTGTTTCTTAATTAATTAAGACCGTGATCTCCCATAAAGACCTCCCACATTAGACTGGCTGTTATGACCGCCTGGTTAAGCCGGTAGAATCCGGGAAGTCTTACGTCATAACAGAGTCTAACCTCGTGTCTTTACCTTAATCACGTATTTAATTTATGGCTAAGACCTCTCACATTGGGCTGACGTTTGTAGCAACTGGTTAAGCCGGTCGGGTCCGGGCAGTTTTACACTACAAATGAGTCCAACCTCGTGTCTTAGTCGATTAATTACACCTAATTAATCACCCCCATATTAATTATCCCTAATTAATATCAAGTTTTCCATAACATGGGTAGACCTAACTCAATAGGTAAATTCCCATGGGGTAGACCTAACTCAATAGGTAAATTCCCACTTATGGTAATTTATTTTTATGGTATGCTTAATCATACCTAATCATTCATTTATTAACATATTTACCAACCCCATCGTTCCCCACGTAAATCGTTCTCGTTACATGACATAATAAGGGGAAGATCATTACAAATATCATGGGTTTAGCATACAACTTTGTCATGGGTTAAGAGGATGTCAACTTGCATATATGAGCATATATTAACCCAACTACATATAACCCAAACTTGCATATTATCATACATATGATTTGCATAACATGTTGCATATGAGCTTGCATATTATCATACACATATCTTGCATAACATGTTAAACTTGCATATAGGCATTCTCAATCTTGCATAACATGTTAAACATGCATTTAAGCATACACATAACTTGCATAAGCATTCACATACTTGCATAGGCATTCACATACTTGCATAACTTGCATATCATGTCATTTAAGCATATACATATCTTGCATAAGTATTCATATACTCGCATAAGCATGCATAACTTGCATATCACATAAATCTTGCATTTAAACATATACATGACTTGCATAAGCATCCATACACTTGCATAAGCATGCATAACTTGCATATCACTTTCAACTTGCATTTAAACATACACTTAACTTGCATGTCACTTTCAACTTGCATTTAAACATATACTTAACTTGCATATCTCACTTTGCTAAACATGCATAAATTCACTTATTAAACATGCATATATCAACTTGTTAAACATGCATAAATCAACTTATTAAGCATGCATAAACCAACTTGTCAAATATGCATAAACATAGAACAACATAGAGTAACATATCATTATACATGATTCATACTCACTAATCCGCATTTAAGACCATAAGTCTCATTACACCTAATCTACTTACTTTAACAATTGATGTTAAAGTGATAGAAACTCACCAAACTTAAGATTAGCAACCTTATGAAGTAGAATTAGTTGCAACTATGAAGATAATAATGATTAGAGAATGATTTGAGAAGGATTAGCTTGCAACTTCCTTCATGAACTAGTGGAGGCCATGCTCAAATTTCAGTTTGCCATAGTTTAGTTACAAGACTTAATTATGAATGAATTAGGGTAGGGTTATGGTCTTATTTATAGGATTAGGTGAGTGTTTTAGGCCCTTAGATTAACCCTAGATTAGATTAGGACCCTTAGATTTAGGAAATCTCTAGAACCAGCCCTCCTAGCCAGCCTGAAACCCAACCTGGTGCAACCTGGTGCACCCAGGTTCACAGAACGGCGCCACCCTGTCGACAGGCAAGTCGACAGGCATGTCGACACCCCTGTCGACAGGCCTGTCGACAGCCCTGTCGACATGGGTTGGGCGGGAAGCTTCCCGCCTGACCCCGCCTGGCCCATTCCAAATCTGAATTTTTAAATTTTTAAATCTGTTTTAGTTTTGAATTTTCTGCAAACTTCATCGGGCCATAACTGGGCCATACGGACTCCGATTTTCGAAAACTCGGACTCTATTTCGCGTATTTTTCCGAGACGAACGTAATGACGCAGCCCGTTTCCCCCAATTCCCACGTCTGAGATTATTTATCCTATAATTAGTGAATTTTAGTATTATCCCAAAATTCGGGGTGTTACAGCCACCTTCGCAGGGTCCACGGCGATACCATTTTCTGAAACAACATGGCCCAAGAATCTCACTTCCCTTCTCCAGAAGTGACACTTAGAAAACATTGCTTTCAATTGGTGTTTTCTCAACACCTCCATCACTATCCTCAAGTGTTCCTTGTGTTCTTCCTCTGTCCTCGAATAAACAAGTATATCGTCCACGAACACAAGAATAAATTTATTCAACTGATCTCTGAATACCCTATTCATAAGATCCACAAAATATGCTGGTGCATTGGTCAACCCGAATGGCATGACCAACCACTCATAAAATCCGGACGGCGTCCGAAATGCTGTTTTGGCTATACTTTTAGCTTCCACTCTAAGCTGATGAAAACCTGTCGCGAGGTCCAATTGGGAGAATACTCTCGCGCCACTCAACTGATCAAACAAATCATTTATCCGCGGTAGAGGATACTTATTCTTCCTCGTCACCTTATTCAACTCGCGGTAGTCTACACACAATCGAAAGGAACCATCAGCCTTGGTAGCAAACACAACTAGTGCTCCCCACTCAGAAACACTTCTTCTGATAAATCCCTTCTTCAAAAGATCGCTTACTTGTACCCCGAGCTCTCACTGCTCCCTTGGCGCCATACGACGAAGTGGCATCACTATAGGTCTGGCATCTTTCACCAAATCAATACGGAACTCAATCTCTCAGTGTGGTGGAAGTTTGGTCACTTCCTCGAAGACGTCTGGATACTGGCCAACCACGGCCACGTCTGACAACTCATCACGCGGGATGTCGAGGGAATTTAGAAAACTAGCGATTACCCCATCATTAGGTAGACCACCAAACACTACCCTCTGCCCATCATCCGCTCTAACTGTCACCAAAAAGCCCTCACAGTCTACACCCCCCCTATCTTTGGAGCCAATCGACTCCCAAAATAATGCCAAACCCAGTAAAGCCCAAAACAAAGCAATCACAAACAAACATGCATCCATGACTCGATAAGACCACATTACGACAAATCATGCTAAGGCTAGTCGAACCACCAATCGGGTTCGTCACTACTAAAGGTCTATCGACAATCTCGGGCTCCAATCCCAACCTATCTACCAGGTAACTAGATATGAAAGAACTGGAAGCTCCGGTATCAAACAATACTCGAACAGGAACATCATAAACAGAAAGCATACCTTGAATAACGACATTCTTTCCCTTCTCCGCTGCAGTTGGGGCATTCGACGAAGAAGGAATAGCATTAAGGGCATATGCTTTCACCATCTGCTTTTCTTTTGGGGGTTGCGGACACTTGTCCTTGTGATGTCCCACTTGGCCACAGTTGAAGCACTTCCTGTATGCTGGCTTTGCTCGACAATTACTAGCATAGTGGCCCTTCTTGCCATAGCTAAAGCACTCAACATCTTTCTTCTTCTTCTGGCCATCCTTATTATGGTTCTGCTTCCTCTTATTCTGAGAACCACTCTTGCCTCCACCGCTTGCTTGCGGTTTTGTCTCCTCTGCAGATGCGACCTCAGTCTTCGACTTAAGGTAAAGACTTTCCGATTTTAAAGCTTTCCCCACAATCGATTCAAACGTCTCATCGATGTGGTTAATAAGCCTTTCCCCCAAGTATCCATCCAAGCCAGTTATGAACTTCTCATTCTTCTTCTCGGCAGTATCAATAAGAGATAACCCATATTTCGATAAGGTATCAAACTCAGCAATATTCTCCAAGACAGCTCTGCCATTTTGCTTAAGCTCCAAGAACATCCTAAACAGTTCCGACTTCTGGGCAGCTGGGATAAACTTATCGCTGAAGCGAGTCTTAAAATGATCCCATGTAATCTGATCCTCTGGGGTAGCTGCCTTTATAGCATTCCACCAATTCATTGCTCGTCCTTGCAGTTGACGGGATGCTAGCCTTCTCTTCATCGCATCCTCGATAACCAAGTCTTCGAAGATACGCTCGCAGCTATCCAACCAATCCTGAACATCCATAGCTGACTCCGTTCCGTGGAACGGCGTCCCACCAAGACTATTATAATCCTTGTTCAGCTTGGCGAAATCGGCCCTAGGCGCCTGCACCGCTGCACCACCACCGTTGGCAGCATTAGGAGCTGCCCTCTGAACATCTCTAAGCATCTCCCTCATGAGGTCAGTAAACTTCGTCCTCATATCAGCAGCGTTCCCATTATTGGCTCCTCTACCGGCACCCCTTGCGTATCGGCTCATCGTTCAATCTGTAAAGAGAAACGATTAACCATCCTCTTTGTGGTATCAGTGCAGTGCGACTTCATCCTTAGCTATACTAGTAGTATATATATAGCTTTTGAAAACCAAAATAATCACAAATACGCACTCTCATATACGTATACTATCTCTCCCTGATAACTTCCCTAGGTTAACTACGCAACCTAGAGCTCTGATACCAAGTGTGACGGCCCGCCCCGCACCAGCCGACATTTCCCATGAAAGTGCGATGTGCCGATGTCCAACCAGCAGGGACGGTCGCCAAAGGAAGGAAAAAGAAAAGAACTTACTGGTGAACTAACAAAGAACCTGTAGAATGTCTCACAGTGCATGGAATAAAATATAATAACAACATACTACACATAAAACAGGCGAGACAGTGCATAAGCTGGAAAATAAAACTAGACATCATAGCAACGGAAATCCAAACACAGCTTATGTTCACATCATCATTATTACAACTTTTCAACTGTCTCTAAAGCAAAGCAAAGGAAAAGGTACACTACTAATGCCCAAAGTAGTGACCCGCAGCGACACAGGGAGAATATCTATATATATCATACGTGGAAGCCTCATGCTCGTCTCCGGTACAGCTACTCGTGCATCACCAGCTAACCTGTCTCTAGTCTGCTCGTGAGAGCACCCAGAGTAATAAGAAGAGACATAAAACTATGGGTCAGACAAAAAGTCTGGTATGAGCGATAAGTATCAAAACAGAACAATAACAGGTATACTAAACCATACATGAACCTGAACCTGCAACCAAAGAGTTAGCACTACATAGTGTACAATACTCTAAGGTGCCACTAACATATGGTGTAAAGAATACGGGGGTGGGGGTGTGCATGTCATAGCGATGGCAAATAAATCAATTATAGCAACCATCCTCACATCTCTCACTCAGTGCATAAAGCATACGATGTCCACCACTCTCAACCACTAAACCCATCGAAGTAGTGACGGAGTTCGACTTGTACGACTACTGCTACCACCAAGCTTACCCTACGGAGTCATGACTAAATCTTAACAAATGACCCCGCTTCATTTGTCTATAGCCCATTAGTCGTACCTAGATCACTGTGGTCCTAAATCCGTTCACGTACCTCCTACACATAGTGATCCAAAGTTATAGACATCGACAACCCCTTAGCACATATCCCGCGGCAAAGCCCAATCATGAAGTTAACTCGTTGGTTCCCAACTGGATCCTGAGTACAAACTTCCTACTTGGACTCCCTTTGCATCTCGGGTTTTGGTCTTCACCGGATCGGTTCGGTTCTTCACTTCTCTTTGCTTCAGATCGTGCTCCTGGTTCGGTTCGTGGCCTTTATCTCGTGGCGGTTCGGATCGGTCGTGGTCACCCCTGGAGGTTTGGTTTGGTCTCCTTGCCAAGCACTCCGGGTCAAGTCGTGGCCCTCAAGTCCGCTCGTGTTCATCGGTTCAGGTCGGAGAACTTCTAGCGGATCGGGTCGGAGAAATTCTGGTGTGAAACGGTTCAGTTAGGGTGCTCCAGTTCATGATCCTCCTTGGCCATCAGTTGACGAGCTTCCAGGCGGTTCGGATTGTGGGGAGTGGGTCGGTTCGGTGGAGAGTAAGGGGATCCCATCCGGTCCGGTCACAGCCTGCACTTTTCCTGCAACTTCCAGCGACTGTTTATACGCCACTCGACGGCGTTTTCGACCATTCTAACTCTTCTAAACAATCACAATTCATACTAAACAGTCATAGCAACATATAACATCAACCACAAACACCAAAACAACAATCTAACATGGTAAAATAGATCAAACATTTCCAAAAACCCATGTTTTCCCCTTAATCATGTTTAAGAAAAACTAATGATAGGATTAGTAAAACTTAACCAAATTAACCAAATTTTCTAATAGAGGCCTAGAACAATATTTCAAAATTTATAAACATTTTTCCAGATTTTTAACATGTATAAATTCGCTAATTATCACTAATTACCCTTAATTAACCATAATTAGTGAAGAACTATGCAAATCACTCACCTTTGCCACAAATAAAATATCAAATCTGAAATGATTCTCTGTTTGGCGCTGTTCCCAAGGCTATACAGGTGTTCTACCTCGATTCTTGTGCTAATCCTCTTTGATTTGATGTAGCTTTGGCTTAATTAGCAATTAGAAGGTGTTTTGGGGTGTTTTAACAAGTGGAGGCCATTGCTAGGGTTCTAAGAATGAAAGTGGCGGCTGTGAAAGTGAGAAAAGGGTGTTCTCTAAATCCTAACAGCCCTTAAATACCCCCAAATCCCGAAATTCCCTTTTGGGCCTAGCTTTTAATCACCCGGTTAAGCCCAATTAAGCTGTTTTTCACCACCTGAAACTTGTTTCAGCCATATCTCCCAAACGGTGAGTCCGTTTGGCTAATGTGACCACTCTACGGAAAGGTCATCATCCGGGTCTAATGGAAGTGGTTTCAGGTCAAAACTCCTTTCCAATCAAAAGTTATGGCCGAAACAAGATCAGCTAGGGGCAAAACGGTCATTTAAAAATCGGCAAAAATCATGAACATGGGAAATGACCCCAATAGTCGTCTCCCAAAGTTACATGACCATACGACTTCGCATGTGAAAGAAATAAATATTCTATGATCCTTCGATGCGTAGAATGTGGGTCGTTACATTTGTGCTGGAGGTTCGAACTAGCTTTTGCATTGAAAATATCCCGATTGGATATTTTCATTATGCATTAGTCTTTTACATTGATTTGATTCCCTTTGCAATCCAAGGAGCACTCCAGGAAGAATATGTAAAGTTCACAGATTAAGCAGATTGCATATGTCTTGGAACCCCTCTTTATAGTCAATAATATTGCTCCACGACCAGCTCGAGTTTGGCTTCTTGTTAAGAATGGTCCAAATGTGAACCTAGGTACAACATATAAGGGAAACTATTGTTCAAATTGGAGAAGTTTTCATTGTATGCATCTCATAAATAAAAAAACAAATGAAACAACTGACTAGATTAAACTTCTCGAATCGAAGATTCACTGACTGTAATGTGTTACTAATATTTAATTTCATCGATTATCGAAGATATTGATGTATGTTTTTTATGTCATAAGTTGACATACATCTTGATTGTATGTGTGAGTTTGCTTATTGAGATGATTGATGATATTGGGTTGATATGATGTACCTACGACATTAGAGTATGAGCTGAAATACACTCATGTAAATTTAATTTATTTGAACCATTCAAACAAATTTATTTATGTAATATTCGAATTTTGAATTAACCTAGTTTTAAAATATTTCATTTAAATGTTTAAATAAACTGGATTTAATTTGAAAAGATTATTATGAAAGGAATACTAAGTTGAAATTTTAAGTAGTTAGATTTTCTCTTATTTGACCTTAAAATTATTACACTTCCAATTTCTTGTTTGATTTGACTAATACAAGAATATATGAGTCCTGGCTCGAATGTTTAATTTTTTGCAAGGTACACTCGGGTCAGATCCGAGTGCTGCATATTTAAAGACTTCTGCTATTGAAGTTAGTGAGTAGCGAAGATGTGCGCACTAGTTCGACAATTTCTGTAAATTTATTTATTTAAAAGCCATGTGATTCCGCGATGTAAAAAAATTAGTGTACAACTCTAATATTTGGTATGGAATGCTTCCGCTGTGAGTTATTGTAGATTATTTATTTTGTGATTTCTGTGTCTGATTCTATTTAAACCCATAAGCTAAATAACAATTTGTCGTTTCAAGCGGTTTAAGTTGGTTTAATTACCGACTGGAAGCGGTCGAAAATGTCGGTCGTTACAATTGGTATCAGAGCTTTGGTTATGCAAAGCTTAACTTATTGGGTTTAAAAACTCATTAGAAATAGTGTGACAATACCCTAGAATGAGTGGAATCATCATGAGAATGACTCTAGAGAGAGCATATTTGGAAAAATATATTATTTTGAAAAATATATTATTTTGAAAATATAAAATATTTTGATATACAAGGTATTCCAGAATTTAAGTTTTTTTTCTTTTCGATATCCCTCACTCTTCGAATTTGTTTCCTTGATAGCCCTTTTTGATAAGGTCTCTTTAGATTTGAATCTTGATCCCATTGAAATTCATCTTCGAGTTGTCGTGGGTTGTCGCATATATGAGTGTAATTTAAGTGAATTAAAAAAATAGGTTATTCACTAATTGAATTCGAATCATGTATTTGGAAAATACTTGTTGTAAGAACAAATGGTTGTTGGAATTTAAGAAATGTAACAAGGATGAATTGGAATTGTTGAACCATTAAAATAAAATAAGAAGTGTGTAGTGCTAATGAAGCCAAATTATAGAATAAGATGATATATCAATTTAGGTATAACCAAAGGCAATCATCTGACTAAAATTTGAGAATTTGATTTCGAAATTTTTTAAAATTGATTTCTAAGCTTTTGAAAGAAAAAAATACTAGTAGTATTTACAAGTATTTTCGAATTGAAATGGTTGAAGTGATTTTTTGAAATATTTTCAAAAAGGAAAATATATGAATGGAGAGCCCACTTTTGTTGCTAGAAAATAATTTTGATGGTAATTATTTACCATCGGAATTTATTCATGAGTCTCTAAGTGGGGGAGACCACTTTGGTAGCTTTGCTACTTGTTTATCCAATAAAGTTTGATTTGTAAAGCATGATTTGATATACATATTTATGTATATTTTAAATGATTGAAAATCCAAAATTAATTTTTGAGTTTGTTTAAATGATAATTCTGTGTATTAGGATAATGAAATTGTATATCTTGAAGAGATGTCTTGAAAAAATGATCGAACTCATGATTTCCAATTGTTGAGATAAAAGGTAAATTTTCCAACTATTTGAATAATCCAACCCTTTGTTGAACAAGATTTAAATTTTAAGTCGAGTATAATCTAAATAGCTCAAAGGAATTAATATTAGGTATGGAAATGAATGAAAATTTATAAGTAGGTAAGCTTTTAAATGTTGGATGAAACTTGGTCTTAAGGAATTTGTAAGTATGGAATGTTTTGATAAATTTGTTTTAAGAAATATTTTAATAAGGTAATGTTGGGAAGAGAAATTATTTAATGAATCTAATTAATCTTGATATTTAACTTTCAAGCCTAAATTGATGAGTTAAAATATTTTGGTTGAAGATGTAAATTTAACTTGACTAGTTTAATGGTTCTAATGGAGAATTAGTTGATTGTTTTAAAAACTAAAGATAAATGCAAGCCATAATTGGTATTTAAATTTAAAATTTGAATTAGCTAACTTAAGGATTCTATTAAATATGGTTTAAAATACTGAAAAGAAAAATTCAACTTGTTAAGAATTGATTTAAGGGATGAACTAAATATTTGAAAATTTTAAAGTTGGTTCAAAAACCATTAATATGGAATGAATGAAGAGTGCAAACTTTCAAATGAAAATTGAATGAGAAATTTGAGTTGTGATTTAATTTGAACACGTGATTCAACCTGAAAGGTTTCCAATTGAATTTAAGTTAAATTTGAGTTTGACTTCTACATCGAAATCTATGCTAACTAAAACTTGGAAAAGTTTAGAAAATTTACTCGGATTGGAATATTTCTTGAAACTAGTATTATTTCTTTTACAACTACATATGTTTTACTATTTTTTTATTTGAACTAAAGTATTAAATTTAGTGAATAATAGGCACATATCCCTATTTTCAAACTTAATTAGGCTCACGTCCCTTATGTTTTCAAAATGCAAACCCGGTCCCTATTTTTCCAACTTCTGTGTTTTACGTTTTGTTGCCCAAAAAAATATGCCACTCAGTAAAAAAAAAAAAAAAAAAAAAAAAAAAAATTCTAAAATTTGGAAACATTCCCAAAAGTTCATGGAAATCAAAAAAAAGTAGCATACATGTATGCAAATATTTGAATACTCTTGCAAGAATTTTTCCACGCCTCCTAATTAATTACATAAAAGTATGCAGTTATTCTGAATAACCACATACAAGTATGCAGGAATGTGTTGAAGGCTAAAGGCATGGAAATATCTGCATTCTTGTGTGTTTTTTTAATGTATAACAGCAAACTTGTATGCATATATACAAGTATGCATGTTTTACATGCGGAAATTGAATTGTTGCACGAAAACATGCACGCATTTCATAAAATCTGCATGCATGTATACTACAGTTTGACGCAGAACCGAAATAGGTGCATACAATTATTTTAAATATGTGCATGTTTCGATGCATTTTACTGCATTTTCGTTGTTTTTGTGTGTTTTTTGATTTTGACTTGTTTTTTATGGTGTTTTGATCTGAAAATTTTGTCAAATGCATGTTTTAATTAAATATGAATTTACGTATTTTTTATTTTTTTAATTAATTTCAAAAAATAGTGACATAATTTATAATAAGTTTATGACCGGATGTGAGCCTAATTTTGAAACTTAATAGGGACCTGTGCTAAACGGACCCTTAAATTTATCTATCTTATTTAATTATTCTATACCAAATCTATTTTGACTCTGAACCATTTTGCCAACTATTTTTTATTAAAATATATTTAATTTATTTAAACCTACTTTAAAAAAAACCTATCTAATTTACTTAAACTATTTTAGACCAAAGCTTATTTATTCTATTCAAACCTATTTTATATCAAGCTATTATTTTACCAAAATAATTTTGTATGTTACTTAATTATTTTGATAAAACTACATATATTCAATTCGAATTATTTAAGATCCAAAATGATTGAATATAAAGATTTGATTGAAAATCGATAATCAAAATGTGCATCCCAATTTGATTATGAGTATTTGATAATGAACTGGTATGTAAATTTGAATTTAAAATTTTTAAATGACGTTGAGTATCTGAATCAATTTGAAATCTATTTAATTTGATATTGAAATGAAATTTGGAAGATTATCGACTTATGAATATTGTGATATGAAATGTTTGAAACTTATATGACTTCAATAAGTATGAGATTAATTCGAAAACCACTGTATTGGAAGATAACTGGTTGAAATAATAGTCTTATATTATGGAATTTATATGAGAATGGTATGTTTAAAAATGTGATTTGAAAAGAAAATCTTATGAAAATTGATATTTATGTAAGTGTGATATATGCGAAATGTGAAATGAAGTACTATATATATAGTATGTATGTTTTCGAAACGAAGATTGAAAATCGCAATTCCTAATGAGAGGGGCTGCGTTGGCGCTCATCAAGAATGTCCATTGAAAATCGAAAATTGTAGTTACGTTGGTGCTCCATTGATTGGAGTATCCATTGATATTGGAATCCCGCACCGGGGGGGGGGGGTCATTTTGATTTACTATACTCACTTGATATTTTCATAGCGTAATTCCAGGGAAGAGATGCCTATAGATATAAGCGATTCCACTGGGATAATGGCGTAACCGTTGCGATCTATAACCGTAGCGAAATTCGAGGGGGGGGGGAAATGCCTACGGTTACAAGAGATTCCACTAGGATAGTGGCGTAACCGCTGTGTAGCCACGATCTATGCAACAACATTGGAAAAATTCACTGGGAGCGATGCCGATGGTTACAAGCGATTCTACTAGGATAGTATCGTAACCGCCGATAGCCGCGATCCATGGGGGAAGGTGCTTTCCGTATCTATTTTTAAAAGTTTTAAGTATTTTCACTGGAAGTTGAAACAAGTATATTGAGTACTTGGAGATTTTTAGTCGTGCGCCTAATTAACGTATGTCTAAATTCTATAAGAACGAAAATAAACTTGTTAAGACTTCGAGTTATAAAAGTATTTTGACGTTAAATAATAAATCAATAACATGAAAATTTAGAATTGTATTACTTCAACATAATAAACTAAGGAAGAGATTTTAAATGTTTGCAAGTTCACAACTCTGAAATAAATCAAAATACTAATTTTCGTCTCCGAAAAGAAAAAGGAATTAATGAAATGAATACGTAGTTAACATAAATTATTTTATTTGCATAACAGTTTTGATTTAGTTTGAATATACAATGCTGATTTAAATAGAATTGTTTGTTCGATTCTCGACGACGGACACTGACAAGAATTTTTGATGTGAATCTAAAATTTTCTATCATTGTTTATTGCTATCTAAGGAGAGTAGAAGTTTCTACTCAAGAAGTTGAATCAAAAGCTCGTACTAGGTTGATCGGGTTAACAACACTAATTGGAAGCAAAATTTTGTGTTCGAACAAACAATCGAAGTTGATATGTGTATGAATGTTATATTGTTTAATTACTAGTTTCTTATTTTGTTCCTTTTCGAGGACAAAAGGCTCTGAGTGGGGGAGATTGTAACATTCTGTACACTTCGATCATTTAAGTTGTTGAATTAAATTTTATTATTGAATCTGGAATGGTTTATAATAAGAATTTAACAATAAATTTAATTTAGAATGTATTTATTTGGAAATTAAAATATGGAATTGATTTATAATGAAGCGTTTATCTTTAAGATTTATTATTTTCATGTAGAAGTGATTTAAATAATTTTATATTGAAAACGTTAAAGTTTAATCACTCCGTTTGAATCAGTTTTGACAATTATTTGTGGTAGTGGCAACCGATATATCTCAAATAAATATAAAAATGTAAAATTAAGATAAAATTCCGAAATTTAATATTTGAGATACGTCTAATGAGACGAACAGGAAGAAAAAATTTCATAGGAAAATACGCAAGTTTGTTCCGTTTGTGTAAATTTAATTAAGGGTCTGTTTGGCACAGGTCCCTATTAAGTTTCAAAATTAGGCTCACATCCGGTCCAACTTTTCATGTAAATTTAGTCCCTATTTTTCAAAAATACACTAAAAAAAATCACGAAAATTCGTATTTAAATCAAACATGTACTCACCCAAAAAAACAGCTCGTAAAAAAATCAAAAAATGCATCAAAATCAAAAAATACAATAAAACAGCGAAAAATGTAGTAATTTGCATCAAATCATGCACATATTTGCAATACTTGCATTCATCTGTGCAAGTATTTCAAATGTTGAATTTGCGTTTTTTTTTTTTTTGCATACATGTATGCAAGGTAAACAGATTCTTGCATACAAGTGTGCAACAATCTTCAGGCAAAATTTTCGCTTTATATTTTTACATGCAATACTTGCATACATGTGTGCAAGTATTTCAAATAGTTGCATACATGTATGCACGTTTTTTTTATATTCATGAACTTCTGTTAATATTTCCAGATTTTAGAATTTTTTTTTCTTTTTTACATTGTAGCGCTTTTTTTTAAATATAAAGAAAAGGCGGAATAAAAAAAGGGACAAAGTTTCCCATACGATTCCACCCCCTCTTTTTGAGCTGCCGCCTAATAATTTTTGTCCCTTCCGCCTTCCACCTCCTTCCACTTCGCCTTTTCCATTTTTTCAAAAAAAAAATTCGCTCTTGCATTAAAAAAAAAATCTAAAATCTGAAAATATTCCCCTCAGTCCACGCAATTCAAAAAAAAAGTTGCATACATGTATGCAACTATTACTAATAGTTGCATACATGTATGCAACCATTTAAATGCACATGCAAAAAAAACAGCAAACCTGCTGAATATTTGCATATAAATATGCTGCTATTCAGAATAGCTGCATACTTGTATGCAGTAATGCGTTGAAAGGCAGAGGGCATGGCAATATGTGCATACATGTATGCAAATATTTGAAATATGTGCATGTTTTCATGCATTTTACTGCATATTCCGCTGTTTTATGTATTTTTTGATTTTGACTTGTTTATCGATTGTTTTTCCACCTGATTTTTTTGGCGTGAACATGTTTTATTTAATAATGAATTTTCGTGATTTTTTTTATATTTTTTTATATGTTTTTGAAAATTAGGGACCTAATTTACATGAAAAGTTAGACCGGATGCGAGCCTAATTAAGTTTCGTTTTAGGGATGTGTGCCTAAATTTCACTTTAATTAAAGATTTAATAAATCGCTATGATTAAAATGTTGTCGGAATTCGAACGAATTGAAATAAAAATACTAGATTGAATTCTAAGAATAACGCTATTTTTTCATGAAAATCAAATGTTTTGACCTCCGTTTAATTATTTTCCCATGCGAATTCTACGTAAAAGGGGTCATAACACGTTTTTGATCAAAGCGTCATGACACTTCAAACTATGTACCGTTGCGTCCGTCTCGTCGCGTTGATCACAGCAACATATTTATTTGTCAGTTTTGGTGCTCGGAACGCAATAGAGTTCCAAAATAGCTTGCGCAGTTCATTTTGGAAACGTAGTCATTTGAGTCTGACATGTCCCTATTTGGATTCATCATTTTTTTAAAGTCATTTTGGATCTGCAAACCTTATTTGTAATCTTCACATAAAACTTGAGTAGTCAAAAATGTGAAAGGTCACATATTTATTTTCCTTCCCAAACGTACCATGCATTTCATTCTTTCTAACATTCACAAATGCATGCACATCCATGCAAACGTGAGTGTAAAAGAAAGAAAGAGAAATATATATTTAAACCCTTATCTTATCTTTTAAGAATTGCTTTGAACTAAATATAATTGAAGAAATCTAATAAATAGGAAGATAAATGCATAGTTGTGAATGTATGTATGTCGATGCATAGCATGCGTTTCAACCTGAAGCTACCATTCCATTGGAATTCAAGCTATACTGTATATAAAAAATAATTACGTTACCATTCTTTTAAAAAAGGAGAATAAAATCCAACAAAACAAATATGTTCATATAAGCTTGTGAATGTGGATAATGTGGTTGGTGTACATTGATAATGTGGTTGTTGTATGTTTTTATTTATGGAATTGAGTAGGCACGTGTTCACAAAAGTTGGTTAGGCATATATGTCATGTTGAATTGGTACGCCGTCTTTCCTGATATTTTAAAAGTGAGAAAACCTTGACTTGTTCAGATCTTGTAACTGTTGCTCTTATTTTTTTCTTTTAAATCTCGTATCTAAATATATGTCATATTTAAATTTTAAATTGGAAGTTTTACTTGGTCTTCGCGTATACCTTGGGAAACAATAAAATGTCCCGGTTTTCCTTTAGTATATGTATCCCTCTCATTTCGCCTGTTACTTTCTTCCTACTTTACAAACTGAAGCTTCTCTTCCTCCTCCTCCAAATCTGAAAACTCACGTCCTTCATAAGAAAATTGTAAGTCCACAAAACTCTCCCCTTACCACTGAAATCTCCTCCCCAGTCTGGATTTGCCCTCCGATCTCCGACCAACCAGCTTCGCCCAATCACCAGCCTCGCGGAAACACCTCGCTCTCACCTTCGAGTCTGTCTGGGAAGCTTCGATGTGCAGTTAAACCTATACCCGAAGTTCTATTAACATACGCAGCTCGACTCACCCGAAAAAGGTGAGTATTCGTCTACTTACGATCTATATTTTCACTACTAAATTCAATATGTGTGATTTATCATTGCATATATGGTAACATTTGCATAAATATACTCCACGTCTACGGCTTACTTGTTGGTTTGTAGCAGGTTTTAGGAATTTAGTGTCATTTACAAACTTAAAATCTGGATGTCCACCTTCCAGTAAATTGTAGGATTTTCTAAAAGTGATGTTGTTCTTATTTTATTGAAAGATTCAATGTTACTTTCTCTTAAATTAATCTATATATTTTATTATTATATTTGGATTTATATAGATTCAGTTATATTACCTTTTTGGTGCAAGTGTAATTTATAGAAATGAAAAAAAAAACTAATATAACCATTGGATGCTTGCATGTTTTTTTTTCTATTTTGAAATATAACATCAGTTTTGCCTCGTTATTAACTCCACCTTGAATGGCACTTATTACGACTGAATTGTTGTTTATACATTTAAACGTATTTGTTTTGTGCTGGAGGTTCGAACTAACTTTTGCATTAAAAAAATCCAGATTGGATATTTTCATTATGTTTTAGTCGTTTACATTGATTTGATTCCCCAGGAAATGCAAGGAGCACTCCAGGAAGAATATGTAAAGTTCATAAATTAAGCAGATTGCATGTATCTTGGAACCCCTCTCTATAGTCAACAATTTTACTCCACGACTAGCTCGAGTTTGGCTTCTTGTTAAGGATGATCCAAATGTGAACCTAGGTACAACATATAAGGGAAACTATTGTTCAAATTGGAGAAGTTTTCATTGTATGCATCTCATAAATAAAAAAACAAGTGAAATAACATATTAGATTAAACTTCTCGAATTGGAGACTCACCGACTTCAATGTGTTATTAAGATTTAATTTCATCGATTATCGAAGATATTGATGTATGATTTTTATGTCATAAGTTGACATACACCTCGATTGTATGCGTGAATTTGCTTACCAAGATGATGGATGATATTGGGTTGATATGATGTACCCTCGACATTAGAGTATGAGTTGAAATGATATACACTCATGTAAATTTAATTTATTTGAACTATTCAAATAGAGTTATTTATATAATATTCGAATTTTGAATTAACCTACTTTTAAAAGATTTCGTTTAAATGTTGAAATAAACTAGATTTAATTTGAAAAGATTATTATTGAAATGAATATTAATTTCAAATCTTAAGTAGTTAGATTTTCTTGTATTTGACCTTGAAATTATTACACTTCCAATTTGTGATTTGATTTGAGTAATACAAGAATATATGAGTCCGGACTCGAGTGTTTGGTGTTTTGCATGGAATGCTCAGATCGGATTCGAGTGTTGCAGATTTAAAGGCTTATGCTATTGAAGTTAGTGAGTGGTAAAGATGTGCATACTGGTTCGACAATCTCTATAAATTTATTTATTTAAAATCCATGTAATTCCGCATGTAAAAAAAAATTTATTGTACAACTCTGACATTTTGTATGGAATGCTTCCACTGTGAGATATTGTAGATTATTTATTCTGTGATTTCTGTGTCTGATTCGATTTAAACCCATTAGCTAAATAACAATATGTCATTTCGAACGGTTTAAGTTGGTTTAATTACCGACTTGAAGCGGCCGAAAACGCGGGTCATTGCATATGTTATATGCAAACACATAGTTATGTTGTTTCCATTCTATATCAGTGTTTAGATCAATTATAGTTTCTATGCATATCAGTTTTATTTTTTAGGGACAAGTGGTCATATGAGCATGCATGTGCACACATGTACATAGACACATGTGTACAGCCACAACATCTCAAAACCAAGAAATAACAAGTGCAAGTAAAGCATATACAAGTGACAGCACAAGCCAAAGACAAAACAATGTTATAGCATGTATAAGGTGTACTGATACAAATATAAATTTCATACTTGCATGAGCACAAATACAAATATACACATACATTTATATATATACACACACATATATAAGTATATGCTTAAAATCGACAAGTGCATGTGCAACTAAACAGGTCGGCAGCAAAGACAAGTACCAAGCACACATCATAATGTACAAACATGTTGGTTAACAAGCATAACATGGCTAAGGCAAATGCATGCAGCCATACAAGATCAGGCCACAACAACAAACTCAGGAAATACATGATCACAGGACAATGCATTTCAAGTGAATACATAGTAACCAGTAAAGAGAAAATCAGTTGCTACGGGGTCAAAGTCATGAAAATAACAATTGTAAAAACACAAGGTTCAAGTGACACAAACATAAATGATTCAGCAACTCAACAGTTACATGAATATGGCCAGTAAAACAGCAATACATGGGCCAACACAAGGAAAGCAAAAGTGCATAAGAGCACTACAATAAGGCAAAAAGGGTATAAGACAAAAGTGCACAAATGCAGGATGTTTAGGAAATAAAAGACAGTAACATGGGCTTATATGCACAAAAGAAAAGTAAAATGACACCAACACAAAACAGCAAGTTCAAAACATCAAACTTATGTACACATGTGCATACCTCCACATCCCGGAAATGAGCAAAACACAAGTTCAACATTCAAGACTAAAATTTATAATATAAGGGGCAGCATGTGTATGGCCTACAACACCAAAATAAACAATACATATTCCAGTTCAGCGATTAGACAAACACGATTTAGTTTAAGTGATCAAAAGTTAGGATGTCCTATAATTTCTAGTTAGTTAAGTTTACATGGCATCAACCAGTATTATTTCTTAGAAAGGCATGAGCCAGTTCTAGTTACAAGGAAACACATTTTCAGTTTATCCCAAATCAAATTAAGGTAACTAATTCATAGGTGAGAGCAAAGCAAAGGACAAGTTCCAGGTAATAAGAAAATGAACCAAAGCGGTTCAGATTTAGTAATAAACAAGCTACGGTAGTTTTTCAAGTTCAAATCAAGTGTATATTTCAGTGTCATAAGGTAGCATATGATAATAACAAGATAGTTTCGATTCAGGCCAATTACTAACCAATCAACCAAAAGACAGTATCATGCAACACAAAGTCAGCAACCAACAACAAGAATTTGACTACCATATTTTGGTTTAGATCAATGTCAAAATACTTGAATAAAGTAAATTGTGAGCTAACACTCACCTTTGGCACAATAGTGGAAGGCTCATAGGAGGTTGCGGTGGTGGCTTGTGATTCGAAGGAGGAACGGAATGGTAGTGGTTTGGTGGTCTCGGCAGCGAGTCGATTGCTGGAGGCTTTGATTGGATTGAGTAGCGGAGGCTTCAGTTTCAATGAAGGAGGAATGAATTCGGCTAGGGGTAAGACTTGATCTTGTGGTTTTAGCGGAGCTATTTGGCAACAACAGGAACGTCGTCCGAAGTTAGTGGGATTAGATTGATCAAAAGAGCCCCTTTTGATAGCCTTATCCTACTAATTGGAAGACGTTTCAATTGTTGCAAACAACTCTGATGAGGCTTGAGCTTCTTGTGATGTCGGTGGAGCTATCTGACAACAATAAGAACGTCATTAGAAGTTGGTGGGATTAGACTAGTCAAAATCATCCCCTTTTGATTATCCTTACCATACCAACTAGACGACATTCCTGTTGTTGCAAACAGCTTCGGTGAGGCTTGTGCTTATGATTTCAATGGAGCTATCTGACAACAACAGGAACATCGTCGAAAGTTGCTGGAATTAGACTAACCAAAAGCATCCCCTTTTGATTAGCCTTATCCCACCAACTAGATGACATTCATGTTCTTGCAAACAACTCCTGTGAGGCTTGAGCTTGTAGTTTTGGTGGATCTATCTGAAAAAAACAGGAATGTCGTCCGACGTTGGTAGGATTAGACTAATCAAAAGCGTCCCTTTTTTATTAGCCTTATCCCACCAACTGGACGACGTTCCTGTTGTTGCAAAAATCTCCACTGAAATCTCAAGCTCAAGCCTCACCCCTAGCCGATGCGAAAACCACTAAGTAGTTCAACCTATAATCACAAGTAAGAGACACTCATCACAAACAACTAAATATAACTCGAACTAAAAAAAATATTGTTGCCTCGGGTATTTGAGTTGTCCTTCGTCATCTTTTGATTATATGGTATCTGTTCTTATCGGTTTTGACCAAGTGTAGTATCAATTCTTATCAATTTTCACCAAGTGTACGTATGCTAACGATCATTATATACACGTACTAGACTGTATATGTATACACACATGTGCGTCAACCTCTACGTAAATACTAAATCATATATCCAAGCATGCAAAATCAAGTAAGGAATAATAGCAACATGGAGCAGCTGAGTACCAAGCCTACATGGATGCTAGACATGCAAGAATCAGCGCATCACGACAATAGGAGTGTATGAGTAATTACATATATAAAACTCATACATATATAAATCAAAAGCAAAGCAAGTATACAAAATATCATGAATAAAATTCAAGTGTTGCAAGAAACAAATTCTTATTAGTTTTTTCTTTCTTTCAAACATTTCAGTGGTAAACAATAATATATACAATAACTACATAATTGTGGACAATTGTGCTTGTTTTGTATATTTTTTTTTAACCAAAATCTATTATATTATAATGGATAAGCATAAATAAAAATGCTAAGACCGAACTGAAAAAAGGTTACATTTTTTAAGTGACTACCGATTATAGCAAGAGCCATTAAATTATACAAACTCTCATTTAAGCTAAAAATTGTATAAACCTTTATATAAAGATTACGTTTTTCTGAGTAAATATATGAACTGAGCAACATATGACAAATCAAAATCACTTGAATCGGTCAATCAAAATCAGACTAGAAAATAGGAGTTTCAACTCCTATTTAAAACCCAATCATCATTGGCATACGAGTGTATTCGAGTTCAAGCTTAAACATAAACCACGGATAAGAGGACAGATCGAGCAAAAGCAATAAATAGACTACACTTACAATTTTCCATTCGCAACTATGCTCGAGATAAGAGGACGATTCTGGAAGCGAAGCATCAGTTCTTATCAAAACCCCTAATTTAAAGGAGTAAAACGCTTCCACTTGCATTCGTACTCAACTGCTAGTGGCGGCTCACGATGTGGTGGTGGTGGCGAGGCGATGGAGGACATGGCGGGTGGTTTCGTCTGTCATTTTTTGTTTTTGTTTTTTAAAGAAGAGAAGACACGAGAAATGATTTTGGAAGAAGCGTTTTTTCATGGCCGAAGATAACACATTTTTTTAAAATGATAGACATTGGTTGTTTTTATAATCGATGTCTAAAGTTGTGCAGTTAAAGCGCTCAGCGGATCCAATACGGCAGAGGTGCAAAAAGTTGTAGCGGGGATAAAGTGAGGAAATAGCAGGATATAGCGGATGAGCCTAAAATAGCATATAAGACTCATATTTTATGCTTTTACAAACATGTAAATGATAAATAAATGGAAAATTAACATTCAACTTAATTATAATTAGTACATTACTTATTTTTAGTAAAATCATATGCAACTATATGTAAATAAATGTAAACTTCTACTTAGCAATATTAAATATAATAGAATATTGTAGTATTTTCTATTCTGAGACATATATGTTAACAAATTATATTTAAAAAAACAAATTTTACAAATTTACTATGTACAAATGTCACTTTTAAATTCATTTATTTTATAGAAGATATAGCGGAATATAGCTGAAATAATAGGATATGTCGGAAATATCGGAATATAGCGCGGCTTAAAGCGGAGAGGCTATTTCAAAGGCTATTTGGAAATAGTGTAGAGGTAGAAATCAGCTACACGATATAGCGGGGATATGGCGGGGAATAAACTACACAGGTCTAAAGACCCATTAACATCATTTTAAAATATATTGATGTTAAAAGAATTTTAACATCGGTGGTGTTAGAAATTGATGTTAAAAGGGTGATGTTGTAGTCAATATTTGTAATAGTGGTATGTTTGTGCTCCAAATGTTACAGGTAAAAACATTGATTGTTCTTCACTTGGAATTGAGGTTAGGGTTGTTGACACTGAGTGTTTTGTGTTGAATAGTGTGATTAGGAATGGCTTGCTTGTTGAAACTAGCAAAGTGCACACTGAATTCTCTAATTCTTCTCCGAGTTCAAAATGCCCACAACCTGCTTGTGATAATTATGCAAATGTGCCAGCTGTGTCTACCTCGGCCAATCGTGTTGTGACATCCTCAACTTTGCCTAACTCTAAACCAATTGCTTCAAAGTAATCCTCTTTTTTACCTTAATGCCTCATTGTGTTGGTGCATACTCCCCCCCCCCCCCACACCGTGAATTCAATGCTTCCCTAGATAATCTGGTTCCGCCTTCTGGTATTGTTCAAGAAGTGGTTAACTACTAGGACTTCCATGTGGGTTTCTTCATAGATTCGAATGTTCCTTCTTATGATGTTCATGAGCATTGTTGTAAAGAATAGAAATTAAGGGGTGGCCTCTGTGTCAATTTGGTAAACGAAATGGTTTATTTTAAGTTCTCGAATGCCGAAGAGAGAAGAAGGGTGTTGGAACCTGATCTGACTATTATATGTGGTAAGTCGTTTATTATTACTTCATGGTGTACCTCTATTAAAAGTGCTATCAATTCTTGTTTTGTCAATATTCACAAGGATCCCCTCAGTGCTTCAGATGCTTCCACGCTTGAACTGGTTAGCAAGTAGAATCAGGAAATTTATATGCTTTGATGTCAATACGGAAGCATGGAAAAATCTTGTTTTTGCGAAGGCATTGATCGAAATTTCTTCGAGCAAGCATGTGACAACCCAAAATTTTAAAAAAAAATAAACTAGTTATTTAATTAGATTTCCAAAAATAGGAATTTATGCAAATAAGGGAATTTGACCTTGAAACTTGCACCGTTGCATTCGTTAGGGAATTCTGATCAACTTTTGTGTTTCGAGTTTTGCGAATGGAGTTCATATGAAAAAGTTACAGAAAAAATACAAAACGGACGAAAAAATAATTAAAACAAAATATTAAATTAAATCTAACAATTCAAGGCCATTTCAACTTCCATAAATAAAGGGTTAGGCCTACATTCCTTTCCAAATATTTTTGAGAGCAACAGCGAAGCTCTACCATTTCTTTTCTCCTCAAACAAATTCTAAAACAAAATATATTCATATACAAACATAATCAAATATAAATAACATAGATTTGAAGAGATTAATCATATTTATGCGGAAAAAGGGATGGTTTGCGTTTAGGTCCTTCTTTATCATATTTCTTCTCTTTTTTCTTATTTTCTTGGAAATCTACATATTTGAAAGTATCCCCTTTTTAGAATAACTATAGATCTGTAAGAATTTAGGAATTATAGGCCTAAAAGGCTATTCAGATTTGGATGCTTTCAGGTCAGTGGGAAGTTTATATACATAGTTTACAATAATCTGATTACTTCATTTGTATTAAATCTGAAATATATGCCTATATGTTCAGCATATCTACTACAGTTTTTATCAGATCCGAAAGAATAAATTTGTTTGAATATTATTATTTTGTAGGCTTGTTAGATTGTTCTATTACTGCTTACAATTGTGTTTAAAAATATTGGGCCATCAATGACCATAGATCGAACCTATCCAATTTTTATAGTGTGATGGTTAGCTCACTTTCAACACCTAGGTTTGCTTTCAGCACCGAACCTTAACAAGAAATTTGCGCTACACACCTTCTACTGCCTAATAGAAATACCTGGCACCTGGCAGAATCGCCATTCAAGGTGTATATGATTTCTTGGTATTTTGATGCAAAAAGGTAGTGAATCGCTAGATTCACGCCTTCATTCATTTATTAAACATAAAACAAGTACAACGTGTTCAGCATGCAGAGGACTAGCTACTGATTACAACTATTTACATAAATATGTACAACCAAAATTACATGCACGCAGGCATGTTTACATAGTGCCCAATATATACATAAAACAACTACATAGTAGCATGCAAACCCAGCAAACTGAAGCGTGGCAGCATCAAGCCCGGCTACCACGAGCCCTATCCATTACTCGAGCGCCGATTGTGTCTACGAACTTGATCTCCTCCTTGCCTGACCAAAGAGAAACAAAATTAAGAATGCGAAAAATAACTGAGTTGGGCTGTTTCATTTTGCATTTAAACTTTCGTGAGTTGCATTCATGCCAAAGGATCCAAACATAAGCAAAGTTCAAAAAGGCAAACATATGTCGCATGTTTGTGTCAGGCAGTGAAATAATAGTGCTGTGCCAGAAAAGAAATTGATCGGTGATGAAGTGGGACCAGTCTAAGCAGATATTAAGGCTAACTAAACACTTCGTCCACACATAAAAGGCGAAATCGCAATCCACAAAAAGATGTTGGTAATCCTCGTCGTCGTCAGTGCAAAAAACACAGCCCCCAGCGACATAAACACCTTTTTGACGTAATCTGCTCACTGTATTAAGCTTGTTGTGCATGATCGTCCACATATGAATCTTGACCTTAGTGGGTACAGCCTTAAAACTCCACATTCTCATGAATCCATCATACTTTCTTCCTGCGAAGTTCATCATCTTATAAAGTGCGCCAACGCGAAAGTTATTTCCACCAATCTTCCATACAAATTCATCATCCTCATTGCCATGAAGTTGTACATCTTCTAACAAACGAACCAGGCCACATACCTGAATCAAAGCATTACCAGCCAAAATACGACAAAAGGTCAGGTTCCATTTAAAACTGGCAGAATTCACATTAAACATTGCACGGACTGAAGCTCCTTTGTTGCATGCAATATCAAACAGGTCGGCAAATTCAACACGCAAAGGGATATGGAGCAACCAACAGTCAGACCAGAAAGAAACGTTGCGACCATTTTTAACTACAACCTCAGTCCCAATCTTCATCCAGTGAACGTTTGCAATAACACCACGCCAGAATATCGAGCAATGAGAAACGTCCGCGTTCCAATCAAAACTTCCACCGTAGCAAGTGTTTAAGATCCACTCCTTCCAGAGAACTTTCTTATCACCAAGCATAGTCCACAGCCATTTACAAAGCAATGCAGAGTTCATGTTTTTCAAATTTATGACTCCCAATCCTCCTTGATCTTTGGACTTGCACACCTGGTCCCACGACACTAGACAGCAAACTTTACGCGTGTCCTTTGTACCAGTCCAGAAAAAATTCCGACGAACAGCATCAATCTTCTGAACTACCCAACCGGGACATGAATAAAAAGAAAGCCAATACAAAGGGATAGCAGATAGAACAGAATTCACTAGCACCAGCCGTCCAGCCTTTGATAAACAATTCCCCTTCCATCTCGCCAAGCGCCTGTCAACTTTATCAATCACATACTGCCAATCACTCTTCATCAGTCTTTTTGGACGGATGTAAGCTTCAAGGTAGTTGAGGGGGAAAGAATCCGCCTTGTAGTTAAGCATTTCAGCACATTTCCTGTTCACATCAACGCTACAACCCAAAGTGTAAACACTGCTCTTATGAAAATTAATCTTTAAGCCAGATAAACTTTCAAAAGCATAAAGCAAAAATTTTAAAGAGGCAATATACTTGCAATCAGGGTTGCAAAAAATAATGGTATCGTCAGCATATTGTAGTGAATTAATACCCCCAACGATGTGATCTCGCCCGAAGCTTTGGATAATATCATTAGCACTTGCCACCTGAAGGATCCGACAAAAGACATCGGCAGCCAAGTCGAAGAGAAGTGGGGAAAGTGGGTCACCCTGACGCAGCCCACGCTTGGAGACAATGGTCTTGCCAGCCACTCCATTCACACAAATATTGGATCTGCTTGATGTTAAAATGCAATGAATCCAGTTTAGCCATCTACACGGAAAGCCTCTCGCGCTAAGAAGATCCATGATGAACCTCCAATCAACGGTGTCAAAGGCCTTAGCGAAATCCAGCTTCAAGATTGCGCAAGGCACATTATGTCTATCACTATGGGAGATAACCTCCTGGACAAGTACCGCTCCATCAAGAATAAATCTTCCCTTAATAAATGTTGTCTGCGAAACATCGATCAGGTCATCCATCTTCGCTTTCAGTCTGTTTGCAAGAACCTTAGTGATCAATTTGAAGCTACTGTTCAAAAGGCTGATAGGTCGAAAGTTCGCAGCAGAGATATTTCCTCCTCTCTTAGGGATCAAGACTACGTTAGCGTACCCCAAAATATCCAATCTCAAGGAACCAGAGTGAAATTCATTGAAAATGTTCATGACATCATGTTTAATCAAATCCCAGTATTTCTTATAAATTATTTTGGAAAACCGTCAGGGCCAGGGGCTTTATCCCAAGCATTTCGTTTAAAGTCACGACAATTTCCCCTTCCGAGAACTCAGCATCAATGCCACTAAGATCGACAGAAGAAGGATACAACACTTTCCAATCAACGTTCACACGATTCTCAATTCGTTCTCCAAAGATACCCTTATAAAATTCAGTAAAAACTTCTCCTATCCTTTGTTGATCACAAATTTCAACTCCGTCTTTCCAAATACTACATATTGTGTTAGTTCTCCATCTACCATTTGCAACTTTGTGGAAGTAACTTGTGTTACTATCACCAAGCATCAGCCACTGAGTTCTCGATCTTTGTTTCCAAAAAATCTCTTCTTGGTCAATCACCGTTAGAAGCTCCTTTTCTTTAGTTTTTAACAAGGCTTGCTCAGCATCATTCAAATTACGTTCTTCCTCAAGCACATTCAGCTCCATAATCTCAGATTAAAGTCTCTGTTTCTTAATTCGGATGTTCCCAAAGACTTCTCGATTCCATTTGGCTAAAAAAATTCGCAACAGTCTCATTTTTCTACAAAAATTGCTAGCTGCATCCCCGAAGCTGCGAAAGGCTACCCACTTCTGGCGAAGCATCACATCAAAATTTAGCTCGATGCACCACATATTCTCGAACTTAAAAAAAATATTTCCTTCTATAGTCAGCGTTAGTGTTTAGGGAAACAGGGCAGTGGTCAGAAATAAGGGAAGTAAGACCTCTCTGAAGAGTCAGGAGGTGCAAGTCTTCAAAAGCAGAATTAATGAAGAAACGATCGAGGCGAACTAAAGTAGGAGGGGTCCTACCATCAGTCCACGTATATTTTCTATTAGTTATAGGTAAGTCAATAAGGCCACAGTTACCAAAAAAGTCACTGAAATCATTCATATCGCCCAAGCCAGCATTTTTCACTACATTGCGTTCAGACATAAATCTAGTGACGTTAAAGTCGCCGCCAATTACCCAGGGACCATACATGAGCTTATGAAATTCCAAACCCTCAGCCCATAAAGTCATTCTTTCTCGTCTTGTATTGAGTCCATAAACATTAGAAAAGAAGTAAAGAACATTTGTAGATTTACATTCAAGAGCCAAATGCAGACAGTAAGTTTGTTTAATTTCTTGCTTAATCGACCAAGAATTGCTACTCCAACCAGTAAAAATGCCACCCGAGGTTCCCACAGCAGGTATAAAAGCCCATTCATCAATAACACCCCACCCCAAACATTTAAAAATAAATGGTTCAGGGTTCTCTAGCTTAGTTTCTTGAAGCATGATGATGTCAGGTTTTACAGACTTGAGATAATTCTTAACCCTAAGACACTTATCAAAAGTTCCTAGGCCTTTAACATTCCAAGTGACAATTATCATTATGAACCATTAGCCCTCTCATTTTCTTTGTTCTTAATATCACGTATCACATCATCATTCAACACAAAACCAGATTTACTTGCAATGTCATGAAGTTGATCAATAGACAGAGTATTAAGTATAGCAGGAACAAAAATGCTACCTGCCATAGGATGACCCATTCCTCTTGCACTGCGACGTAGCATGACCACTCCTTGGTCCATTGCACGCTTGCCTTTGCCACTTGTTGCCGAGCATTCCCCCGAGCTGGTTGGAGCCAAAGCCAAATCTCCAGCCAAGTTTAGATCTTGTGATTCATTATCCATGACCTGTTCATCCACCGCCTCCCTGGCACCATGCATGTTGCCTTCCTCCACAAAATCTTGCAAGCCAACACCGTCATTTTCATTGACAGCGATGATCTCCCTAGAGTTTGCACCCACACCCACTATGTTGCCAACATCATCAACCTCCACTGCCACCCCGTCATCAAAGCGAACCACATAGTTGTCATTATTTCCCCTTGCGTAAACATTACCTTCTCCTTCATTAGCTGATGAATCACCCACCGAGTCAATAACTTCATCAACATGCATTTTAGCTCCCCCATCTTTACTACACATAACTTTAAGCTTCCCTTCGCCATCAGTTGCAAATACCCTTTGCTTGAAAAGAGGGACATTAATTTTGGGCGGTGAGTCCTCCTCGCATCTTTCAATCTGCACTACATGAGAAAATCCCTCAATTGGAATTGCCACTGAATCCGGCAATGGGGTGCCCACCTCCTTCGTCAATTTGGCTCGTAAACAAGTATAATCCACATCGTGAATTGCACCATATTGGACCCTCTCCACATCACCATAATCTTCCAGAGCTGCTTGAAGAACATCAAGTTTACGACATACTAGCGGGGCATTTTTCAAGAGGATCCAAAAAGTTTCCTTCTCCCTCGAGACACTGCCGAAACACGGGCTCCACCTCTCAGGTTAATTCTCCCCGTGGTAAAATTGAAATTATATTGGAAGTTAACTGTCAGCAAGTGCGGTGGGAATCGAACAACAAAAAAATATCCTATTCTCTTAACGTTCCAGTCCCAGGATGGGGCACGGCGGCCATACCTGGCCTTCAAAATCTCCTCGATCTGACGTATAGAAAAAGATCCACTCACAATGGAGATGATTACCATCGATCGAGCCCAATCGAAAGAATTTTGGTAGCGATTAACAGAGATTTGTTTTCTTTCTGCCATTTTTAGGGGTGGAGAACGATGGGATTTGCAATTGAAACCCTTATGCCCCGTTTTATGACATTTAAAACAAATAACTGGATTTCGACATGATTGCGCCCAGTGATCTGTCGATCCACATCTGAAGCAGCCATTTTTTGATTTGATGTTATTGAGATTTTCATTATAGCTGTGGAGAATGCGAGGAGACGGTTTTGACAAAGGCCTCTTATTATTTAAAAAAATCGGATCTGGGTTTCGCTTTACAGCTTGCCTGAGCAGAATATCCTTAAAAGATGGATTAGCAGAAACGTTTTTAGTGTTTTCATCTTGGTCAACATGTAAAGAAGAGATTTGTGAGGAGAAAGACGATTTCAGAGAAGAAAAAGCGTGTTTAGAATTTTCAAAAAGAGATCGCCATTAGACCATTCTCATCCTGAATTCTAAAAATGTGATTTGGAATAAAATCTCGATTTCTTGGTATTTTAAATATACGATTAATGATGAAAGTAGATAAGTTGAAAAAGAGATGGTTTAATCAAAATATATTTTTTCTTTAGCTCTACCAACTGAGCTATATCCCCCCGAGCCAAGTGGAGTATGCATGAAAGAGTCATATGCTTCTTCTATTCTTTTCCGTGGCGCAGCTGGGCTATCCTAGACTTGAACCAAAGACCACGCCCGTGAAGTAAACCATCCCACCTATAAGCCAACCAATTGGGAGAGAATCAATAGATTCTTTTTCGAGAGCGATTTATCCTTCCTGAACACGAACGAAGAAGAAAGAGACGAAGGGATTTCTAAGGTAAACACCATAAATCTGGAAATTGGTCTCATAAATCATTGTTAAAGTATAGTTTTATTCTATATCTGTAGTTTTATTGTTGATTTGTGGTTCAAGTAAGTTCTATTAAAAAGATATAAGCATGTTTGTGTTCAGTTTTGTTTGGGTTTTAATTTGATTATTGTAAGTATCTCTATTTGTTTTTTTCAATAAAAAGACATTATTTGAAATCAATAAGAAATATGTACAAAAACAAAAATGAAAAGGTTGTGTAAATTCATGGACAAACATAGTTTTATGTATGTTTGTGCATAGTTTACATCAACCATTCCAAAAATAGACAAATTATATATTTCTTATTATTTGAAATATGTTTATTCCTCTTTTAAATATTTTGGGCATAATTTAAAATAATTGCAATTAATGACCTTTTTGCAAGATTTGAAATCTTATTGCAAGATTGAACGCATAAGGGATTGTTTTAGTTGTTAGCTTATACCAAAACATTAATTAAATAATAATAAAAAATAAAACAATAATAACAACGTTAACTGCATGAAAGTATAAATATATATACATTATCCGTCCAAATCTACGTAAATAACGGAAAATATATTATAATTAATGTTTGTTGTATATGTATGTTCGAACAGTTTCCAATTTATGGAATTACATATGGAAGTATAATCCATATTAAATGGAAATATATATTATGCTCATTGTAGTAATATTGATTTACTATGAATAAGGTCATAAAGGAATAATAACTATTGTAACCATCGTTGATTTAGGGAAGATAAATTGAATTAGGCAGTTGTGCCTAAATGGTTACAATTTAAAAACAATGACTAGGAATAGGAATTATAACTCCAATTAAGTAAACAAATAATTCTTATAACATATATATATACACACGTAAGAATGATTAAAGTTAAAATAAAATAAAAAGATTTCAGGAATTACAATAATTAAATTAGAATAATAAGGGACTGATACAGTAGAGACATTCGTTGGTTTAATTAATGTCTTAGGAAATTATGACAGTTAGTTTCATAAATGACATTAATTATAATTGGTAGCTATAAATGGCATTTAACAGGTTTAATTAGTGTCTTAGGAAAATATGACAGTTATGGTCATAAATGGCAATAACCCTAATATATAGCAATAAATGAAATTAAAAGGGGATTAATGGGTGTTGGTTGTCGTTTTAAATACTATGTTCAAGAAGGAAACAATCAATTAAACATCCTAGGATAGTAAAGGTATAGATTTTCCTTATTCTATTCTAGTTAATCTAGAATTGATATAATTAGAATTGGACTTAGTAGGTTAATGATGCGAGGTCAGTTGCCTTATTCAACAGAAGTCTGCACTTTCCAATAGTCGAATATATGTCCAACTGATGTGAGACATCATTGACCATAGGAACCTGTGATGATAGTTAGTTTGCGTATGTGGATTATTTCCAAATTTAAGTCTTGCTTCAAGAGCCAGTTCTTAAGTGGCTGTAGGGCCATCCTCCCATCTGAAAGAAGAAACCAAAAAGAAAATAATTTAGTGACATGGCATTCTTTTGGAATTAAGGTCTTACGTGGTTAGATTCACCTTTAAAAAGGTATTAAGTGATCCGTAGCCCACCTCTCATAAACGAAAGCATTAAAGGCTAATTGGGTACGAATTTGATAATCTGCATGATTAATTCCATAGGGTCTAAAGTGGATGGGGTTGAGGGTCCACCTAGGGAATAGGTTTTAAATGACCATTATGGAGGTACCATAGGTCAGCCTGTCCTAAGGGGAAGCAATAAGTGATTATCCAAATAAGGTCAAGTAGATGGTAACGAGGGTGTCCACCATAGAGAGATCTTAAATGGCATGCAACATCTACCTATCTGATTGGTCTTAAGTGACTACTTACTATCTCTCGCCTTATGTGGGGCATGGGTTTATATGCGTGAATGACGGAAGCCTTAAATTAGTAGGACTTATAGCTAGCGTCCACTAATTTACGTTAGTGTAAGGTAAACCATCGAAAAAGGTATTAAGTGACCGATGGGTCCGCCTTGGGTCTTAATTGATCAAAAGGATCCACCCCTATCTATTATTGATAGTGAGGTCTTAAGTGGCTATATAGAAATCATTAACCTCCATATGAATAGTGAGTAATTATGAGTCCAACTATTAGTTTTTGATAATTGGTTGAATGATGGTTTAATGACATCATAATTATGCATAGACGTTCTATCTTTGTATCGTTATTATTTGGGGATGCTACCTTAGGTATGGTAGTTATTGTCATGCGTAAGTGTTTACAAGCCTTGATAGACACATGTCTCTGGTTGAACCAAATGAAATACATATATGTATTGTAGATTGTGTTATACTCTTTCTACTTACCAGAACTTACTGTTCTGACCCCCTCCTCATTACAACTCCTAGGTTATCTCGAGAAGGTCATGTTTCCATAGGTGTTAATGTTTGGTTTTCGGTTCTCGTTTTCTCTCATGCTCGGTGTTGACGTGGTGACTTACTCTTATAAGGTAATTACCCGAGTTGATACTAGTTTATCCTATTTCGTTTCCGTTATGAGTTATTTTACCGTACTCTGATTATGCTCATTTAATTGTAGGTTCCAGATTTACATGCTCCACGCTTGGATGTGTTTGAATTTCGATTTTGTCGAAATTTAGGCTCAGAAAAGTATGGGGTTTTACATTTGGTATCAGAGCTTAGGTTAGATGATCAGATGATATAGTTTAATTAGGACTCGTGAGAGAGCATGTAAGATTTTACTTTCATTTTTCTTCGTCCTTCTTACTCGACTTTAAATTATTTCGATGATGAAATAGTCGTGTGCCTATTTGTTTTAGATTGGCCTTAAGCGACTAAGAGTTTGAAATATGCTGAGTTCGAGTTTTATGGCCAATTCTGTCTTACCCGCTAGTGCTGTGATAACCCGAAACCCCGTGTCATGGAATTAAGGATAATCATTCGAAATATAACACATTAATCAACATTAGCAAATTACAGATAGTAGCATAAACATGAAATAAAATAATTTACATCAATATGAAAGTGGAATCATAAAATGTAATAAACATCAGTGTAGCACAGTCATAGGATACAACTTAGTGCATAAAGGAAATGACCAGTCTACATCAAGATCACTGGAACATATACATCAGATAATACATAATAGAGATAAATTAGTCTACATCGCAATCAGCGGTACATATATATAAGATAATACTGGCAGAAATGTCAATAGCCAAAATACAGAGAAAGCTAGTCTTCGCCATCTGCCAAAAACGCACTCCATGCTATAGTGCTAAGCCAAAATATCTCCTGTAACCTGTCACTGGGCTGCCCGTGTGAAAATAAGGGCACCCTAGTTTGCAAGTGGAAATAAACTATGAGTCAGTCATGGGACTGGTATGAGAAATCTACTTAACTGATTAAACAATAATAATAAGGCAAATCATAGGACCACGCCACTAACGCGGAACGGGTTTTCTCCAGTGATTGCCAGTGCATGCAATAAAGTAAATCTTTTGAACAACACAGTGCTTTTTATAAAAATTAAGCCATTATAAGACTCAGGTTCCATCACACAATGCAACGCAAACTGGAGGATAAAGATTTTTTTCCTTATAATGGCCAAAATATGCTTGATACGTATAAAACAAAATCATTTTATATTATCACTAGTGCATATATGTTTCAAAAGCAATTTCAATCATAATGTATCAATCATAGACGACATGAGAGTCTCATGCCACTATACCGCCATATATAGGTTTACAATCAAAACTGCAATGTCGTATTGGAAATTAGATTTCCGTCATGAGTCGAGGCAAGGGATGTACTCCTTTCCGCTTCAAGAGACTCTAGCAAATGCCTCAGGACTGCACACTCTAGGCAACCCCTGGATCTTAGTCCTCTCTTACATTTGAGGATTGGCAATTCCTGAACACACGTTTCCCGGTCCTATAGGACCTATCTATCGGCACCGCAGTAACAGATATATCTGAGGCGCCTCGCGTTCCAACATCCACATAGGTAAAAAAATAAATAAATGTCTGGGCTCCATACCATGACACCCTCCATAGCTAGAAAGAAACGGCATGTTCTCCCTGCTGCCCCTTATCCCGTTTTTGACTCACACCGAGGTGTAAGGCTCGCGAATCAACGCTATACACAAAGCTAGGCTATATTAAAGCTATGCTTTGATCATCAACCACAAGACTTTTCTTTTCAACAAAAGCCTTGATCATTTGCATCTTTGTATGTCACGCTGTCAATCCATACCATAACATTGATGTCTACCGATATACAACCTCTGAGCACATACGTCTCAGAGAAGGGCGTTAAGTAAGTGAATAAATTCTCCGCCACCAAACAGATGTATATTTAGTAGAGATCAACGAATACAACACAGAATACACGTTAGACACACATCCATTTACAAGTTCGTTTTGGGTCTGAACAAAACCGAAGGCACCTTATTCCTCGTTCCATATGTCCAATACTGTAGAGAGGCCCTCGCACTCCCGGACGATCAACAGGTACGTCCAGACCACTATCACTGTAACCTCGTCAAGGGAGCTACCCATATCTAAGGCATCAGTAGCAATCCATACGATGTGATGATCACCGGTCTTGCACCGTCTTCATATCTTCGACTTTTAATCGTCGATCAATTATTTGAAATGATAATTAACTCGGCCTTTTCAAATAATTCACGTATATATAGAATTCAAATCAATTCTTTCTATGGTTAAATTATTTGACATCCACATTTCTGTTCATTAATATAATTTTCATGTCAAACACATTTAACAATCAAAATATCTGATAAACCGAGTAAAATCGGTTTATTTCCAATCCATATCGCTATATATATTTTATAACGATTTATCGCTATTTTTATTTATTTGAAAATAGCTCGTTTTAATTAAACGACGCTTCGGGTCATAGCTCGGCCCTAGCGCTGTTTTTCTCCAAATTTGATTTACACATTTCTCAAAATCTGACCATTGGATATTAACAGATTTAATACCGTTGGAAAGATCTTTCCAAAGTGAACCAACAGTTCCGGTTTCGGGAAAATCCGGCGGTTGGATCTCTCGATATAATCGTTTAAAATTACGATTTCAAAACACGAACTGCAGCGGCGCGATTTGTTTTATTTTAATTTATATTTATATATATACATATATAAATATAATTCAGTCGACGATTTTCAAGATGTTTTCACTTCAAAAGTTTGGCTAACACCTTTAAATTTGGAAAAATTTCGCCATAACCTCCTTTGTATGGAGAGGGGTTTGGAAATTTATTGGACCGTATTAGGTACCCAATAAATCCAGTATAAGCATACACAATTTTTAGTGTCCTATTCTATGCCCGAGGGAGTGTGTAAAATTACTCCAGAGATAAATGTCGTCACCTCGTCCAGTGTGGTAAATAAATAATCCATGTGTCGTATCTAATAACTAGAGAGACATGATTATTGTCAACTCTGCACCCATGTGAACATCAATAGTTCAAAATTAAGGTTTACCGTTATATTTATTTTGTCCATATCAGCCCTTAGTTCAACCTGTAATTCAATCATCGCCATATGAACATCTCGCTCGTATGGTAATCTCAACCTCGTCATACAAGCTCTAAATGCTTATATGGAAGCATGATATGCTATGACATCAATAGTTCGTCTTCAGTTCAACCTGAAACACAGTCATCGCCATACAAGCCTCTCGCTTGTATGGTAATTCCAACCTCGTCATACAAGCTCCACATGCTTGTATGGAATATGATAGAGTATGCTATCTTCACGAAGTATGCCATGTAGTGTAGTTCAAAATTAATTGTTACTATCCTATGGCGATGTTTATAATCTCACACAGAATAACCGGCACACCGCATCCAATGGCATTCACAAGCGTTGATATATAAATAAAATTGTGCAGCCAACTCATTAAGGTTTACCTATTTGTCGGGCACGCAAATAAATTCTTTACTCAACAGCAATTCCATTTACCTGTTTAGCATGTGTATATATATGCATACCTACACTAAAATAATATTTTTAGCGAACAAATATTTATTTCCATACATGACTATTTTTTACTCTTCATATACATGTTAAAAATATTATTTTCAATCAACAAATATTTATTTCAACACATGGTTATTTTTAACACTTCATATACATGTTGAAAATATTATTTTTAATCAACAAATATTTATTTCAACACATGGTTAATTTTAACACTTCATATACATGTTAAAAATATTATTTTCAATCAACAAATATTTATTTCAACACACGGTTATTTTTAGCACTTCATATACATGTTAAAAATATTATTTTCAATCAACAAATTTTTATTTCAACACACAATAAAAATATGATTTCTATTGTTAAAACATTTTATTTCAAACATGGATATTTTAGTGATTCATATATACAATATAAATGTGTTTTTCATTGTTCAAACAATTTATTTCAATTATGAATATTTTTAGCGATTCATATATACAATAAAAATGTGATTTTCCTTGTTCAAACAATTTATTTCAAACCTGAATATTTTTCTAACACATGAATATTTCAGGAAATTTCGGCATTATAACAGCAGGGTATCTAGCACCTGCACCGTGTCCAGCATGGCTCCTCTGCTATCCTAGGCCTTGCAGCATTACAATACTTTCATTTCAATGATTTCCGTAATATCATTCATTTTCTCAACACAATAAATATACCACAAACACAACCAAATTTCCTTGCTACCAAAATCAATCATTCAAAATCACAACCAAATTTCACAACATAATCATTTTCCATAACACAATCAATTTATATCATCCATGGTCTGTGGACGAGGGGAATATATATATATGTATGTATATAAATATATTTATTTCCATTTCAATTTCATTTCAATTCCATTCATTGCACATATGATTTTTACAATGTATATATAACTTATACATTGCATATATATTCATACAACGCTTGTATGTGAGATATACAACGCTTATATAATTTATACATCAATTATATAATTTATACATCGTTATTCCATTAAAATTTGAATTTAGAAATCTTACATTGGGTTCCACTCCTTCGTAATTCGTAGAGGGCTTTAAATGCGTTGTAGTCTCTTCTAGAACGTAGTTTATGATGTCACGGTCCAGGTGTCTCTTGTTTCACTGGATTTCGACAACATACGAAAAAGATATGATTTTTATTAGTAAATCACACTTTGCAATGCTTTAAAGTGTTATAAACCCTTTAAAGAAGCTCAGCCGTTTACCTCAGCAATTGGTTCCGAACTAGGTTTAGAGATTTTTTTCTAATCCGTTGAGCTAGAGGATAATCGGGTTTCACCACGAAGCAGAGCTACAAAAGGCACGCGTTTCAAGGGTAGTGCGGTTCCACTCAGTGCTTTGACGATGGCGGAAACGACGACGAGGAAGTGGAAATTCGTGGAGGCGGTTCTCAATGTACACAACACGATAGGGGGTGAAATTTATATGGATTTGAATATCTCGGAGAGTACTACAAAAACCTCAACTGGAGCCAAGGATTTTACCGAGTGGATTAGGGGAAAACGTGGAGAGAAGATTGGAATACCTTTTCGTCGTCGATCTAAGCGTTATCGAGGATTTTTTTATTATTTTTGGAAAATTAATTTATGAAAGGAAAAATATGATTGGTCGATATTTATATTTATTTCTAAAATAGTGTTTTCTAATCCGAACTCCAAATCAAACCCAACGACTGACGCCCCAGCTAAATACCACCATTTTGGACACAATGGAATATGTTATGTAAGCCCATTCGACTGTTACGGTCAGTTTTCTTCAAATTAAAATATAAAACATTCAAATTTGGATTTGAACGTACATTTTAATTTGCCGAGGCCACATACTGATTCCAAAAATTCCCGAAAAATAAATCCAGCTATGTTAGGACGATACAGTCCCAACAAAATTAATTTTGTCGAATTTGGAGACTGTTTGAAAAATGGACTTTCTCTGGTCGATCCAATTCAAACTAAAATTACCAAACGCGTTTTCCTTTGCCACGCTCACATATTAATTCCGAAAATTATGAAATTTTAACCCTAGCCATAAATTGACATTTCCGATCCATCCAAAGTGGTTTCATCGAAAACGGAGGTCGTTTGCAAAATGTCTATTTTCAAAGGCTATACTTATACTAAATTTCATAGCGACTATTCTGAATATTCAACTGGCCATAACTTTTTATTTCTACTATGAAATTTCAATTTTTTAGATTCGTTAGAAAGATATTATTAAACAGATTTAAATATTTTTGGTTTTACTGAAATCTGATATATTTTGAATCCTTTACTTTCAGTCAAAGTTCAAAGTAAAATTTCAAACTGTCGTGCCATTTCAGGCTCGTTATATAATTTAAATAAATTTATTCATTCTAACTTAGATTCAAATAAATTTTTAGTCGTTATTATTTAAAATATATCATTTTAAATATTCCAAATTCATTAAAATAGCCAAATTAAAAACTTTAAATTGGTTCTGATTTTCCGAGTTGCTACAATCTCCCCCACTTAAAACTTTTCGTCCTCGAAAAGGAAACAATTGTAAAGTAGGAAACAAAACATAAAATATTGTAAATGTACCTTGCACCAGAGCTACTCAGAGATGTCCACTCTGCACTTGGGATAAGCTTGTTTAATGTTATCCTCTATCTCCCATGTACAGTCTCTACGATCTCCGCTCCATTGCACTTTAACTAAATGAACCTTCTTGTTCCTTAGCTCTTTAGTTTCTTTGCCAATAATCTTTATCGACACTCTTATAACTGCTAATTCTGGAGTAATATCCAAATCCTTTAGTGCTGCTTCTTCTACAATCAGATCTGGATCCTGCACATGTTTTCGAAGTTGAGACACGTGAAATACATCATGCACTCCTGGCAACCAGTCAGGAAATTGAACCCTATAAGCAAGAGTTCCAATCCTTTCAAGTATAGGAAATGGACCAATAAATCTAGGCTCCAACTTCCCTATTTTCGCAAATCAGACTACTCCTCTCATCGGAGAAACTTTCAAATAAACATAATCACCAACAGCAAATGCTAAATCCCTTCTTCTAGAGTCTGCATAACTCTTCTGTCGGCTTTGAGCTATTTGTAATCGTTTCTTGATGAAATCGACTTTGTCTGAAGCTTCACGAATCATATCGGGAACCAATACTAGTCGGTTTCCAGATTCTACCCAACATGCAGGAGATCTACAAGGTCTACCATACAATGCTTCGAATGGTGACATTTTCAAGCTCGCTTGATAGCTGTTGTTGTATGAGAACTCAGCCAAATGCAAGTGGTCTTCCCACGATCTGCCAAAATCAATAACACAAGCCCCAGTAAATCTTCAAGTATACGATTCACCCTCTCAGTTTGGCCATCTGTTTGAGGATGATATGCGGTGCTAAGATTTGACCTTGTCCCCAGCTCTTCCTGAAATGCTTCCCGGAATTTACCAGCAAAAATTGGATCTCTATCACTGCAATACTGATCGGCACTCCATATAGTCTAACGATTTCTTTGAAATAAATCTGCACCAGACTCTGAGTTCTTCTAGTCGATCTGACAGGTATAAAATGGGTGGTCTTCGTGAAACGATCTATGATCACCCATATACTATCATTATCTTTCCTGGTTCGGGGAAAACCATCTATGAAATCCATGGAAATTCGCTCCCACTTCCAATTCGGAATCTCTAATAGTTGTAACAATCCGGCAAGTATCTGTTGATCGCTTTTGACTTGTTGGCAAGTGAAACACCTGCTAACGTATAAGGAAATGTCTCTTTTCAACGACTTCCACCAGAATGTGCGCTTAAGATCGTTATATATTGTGCTCACTCTTGGATGGATACTAAGTTTGGATTTGTGACATTCGTCCAGTACTTCTCTTCTGAGCTCAGGAACTTCTAGAACACAAATTCGCCCTTGTAATCTCAGAATCCCTTTGCTATCAAGACTGAAATCTGAAGTTTCGCCTTCTTGAATTCGCCGGCTAATTCTTTTAATAAATTCATCGTTTTTTGGAGGACAGAGATCTTGTCAATTAATGAAGGTGTAATAATAAGGCTAGTGATTATTAGGTTCTTTCTGCTAAGCGCATCCGCTACAACATTAGCTTTCCCCCGAGTAAACAATATATCTAGATCGCACGCTGCAAGGAATTATAGCCAACGCTGTTGTCTCAAGTTCAATTCTTTCTGGGTGTAAAAAATACTTCAATGACTGGTGATCTGTAAATAATTCGAACTTCTCACCCAATAAATAGTGTCTCCAGATTTTCAAGGCAAACACGATGGCTAACAACTCAAGATCATGAGTTGCATATCTCTTCTCATGTGGTTTCAACTAACGGCTAACATAAGCAACTACGTGGCCTCTTTGCATTAATACCGCAGCAATACCTTCAATAGAAGCATCTGTATAAACGGTCAAATCTTGATTGCCATCGATAATTGTTAATACGGGAGCAGTTGTCAACCTTAATTTCAGCTCTTGGAAAGCCGCCTCACATTCTAGAGTCCAATTAAATCTTGCATGCTTCTTTATAAGCTTGGTTAATGAACCGGATATCTTCGAAAAATCCTTAATGAATTTCCAATAATAACTAGCCAATCCCAGAAAACTTCGGACTTCTGTGGGTGTAGTGGGCTGCTTCCAATCTTGAATAGCTGTAATTTTGCTTGGTCAACTAAAATTCCTTCCTTTGGTACTACGTGACCAAGGAACTTCATTTCTTCTTGCCAGAATATACATTTGGAAAATTTAGCTTTCAGGACGTTCTTTATCATAATTTCCGACACTTGTTCCAAATGTTTCTCATGCTCGCTAGCGGACTTAGAGAAGATTAAAATGTCGTCAATGAAAACCAGTACGAATTTATTCAGTACTTCTCTGAATACCGTATTCATTAAATCAACGAAATAAGCTGGAGCGTTACATAAGCCGAACGACATTACTAACCACTAATAAAATATGTATGGACCTCTGAATGTTGTCAAAGGAACACATTCTTCGGCAATTCGCAGTTGATGGAAACCTGTAGCTAGGTCCATTCTGGAAAATACTTGCGCTCCATTTAATTGATCCAACAAATCATCGATGCGGGGTAATGGATATTTATTCTTGAGCGTCTACTTATTGAGGTCTTAGTAATCAACACATAATCTGAGAGTACCATCTGACTTAGGAACAAATACTATGGCTGCTCCCCAATTAGAGAAGCTCGGTCTGATCAGACCTTTCCATAGCAATTGTCGAGTTAGATCGCCTAATTCTTATTTTTCCTTCAAGGTCATTCTTCGAATTGAAAGCACTACTGGCCTTGCATTCAGAATTAGCTCGATTTTGAAGTCAATTTCTCTTCGCGGCGGTAAGCTATCAACTTCTTCCAACACATCCGCATAATTTCTAACTATGGAAATTTTCTCAATAGAAGTAGGAGTAACTTCTAGAGCAGACCAAGATGATTTCCTATCGATTTCTGAGCCATTCCATGGTATAACCATAATATTTCCAAATTTTGTTTTGATTTTAACAATTCTTTCCGCAGATTTAACTTCGGCCTCATATTTTGTTAACCAGTCCAGTTCAAGAATGATATTGAACTCGGAAAAATCCATAACGATTAGCTTGAAAGAAAACCGGAAATAAGAATAGGTGAAGGGCACCATACAATATAAACTGAGAACTAAAGATCCTCCTATGGGATTATGAACTCTAACCAATTTTTTAAGCTTTCTTAGTTTTAACTTTAACTTTTTAACGATGTTACTTGAAATGAAACTTTTTGATGCACCAGTGTCAAATAGTACTGAAACAGGAATATTTTTTAATAGTAAGGGTACCTCCAAAAACATCAGGTTTACTTGCTCCCAGAGAAGAAGCTGGCGGATCCGCTCCGTCATATACAAGAGCTACCTGGGAATTTTGGAGCAAGGGATAATTCCTCCTAATATGCCCCGTCTTATGGTAGTTATAACACTCATTGGAAATGCGGGGATTCTAACTGGAGCCTACTTGATTGGTCTTCTGACGCTTTGGGGCGTTGCATTGATTAGAGTAATGCCTGAGCTGGTCACAATTGTAGCATTTACCCCTTGGCTTCCTATCCGCTTGAGGCTTTGCAGTTTCTATGTTACTTGCCTCGGGTTGCTTTCCAGAAGACTTGCGTTTATTAGTAGTTTGGTTCTTTGCACGGTCTTCTTCAAAGTTTCTCTTATCCAAGCTTTCATAGTTGCATGCCATCTATACCATCTCGGCGAATGGAAGCATAATGTTCCCCATTGTTCTACTTTGATACTTACACTGAAGTCCATGGATGAATCTCTTGTTCTTCTCCTTAGCATTCTGAACAAACTCGGGCGCATAACGGGACAGTTGGGTAAACTTGTTGAGATATTCCTGAATCGTGCGATCCCCTTGTTGGAGATTAGCAAACTCATCGTGTAGAAGCTCCATCTCCTTCTCTGGGATGAATTTCTCTTTGAACAACACTTTGAATTGAGCCCATGACATCTCTACCTCTAGCTCATCTAAAGTGATGGCCTCCCACCATAATAGCGCTTTGCCCTTAAGCAAACAGTCAGCCATAAATCTCTTTCGATGATCCTCAAGTTCTAAGCCAACGAAGATTTTTTTGCATGACTTTAACCAAGCTGATGCTTCAGCTACTGCACCGTCGCCTGAGAATGGCAAGCCTCTAAGATTTCTATATTTCTTAGCCACACGATCAAGGTAGGGCTGTAAATTTTGTCTGAATGTCCGACGTCCATTCGTGTCCGTGACTGAAATACGTTCGTCTGATTTTCATTTAGAACACGAGTTAGGACAACAAAATTTGTACGAGAAAAAATCATGTCCAGTCCGGGCTCGTCCAAATTACTTGTAATTCGGCGTATAGTTGAGAGAAATTCTAGTAAAATGTACAAAATGTGATATAAAAAGCCATGTTCGACTGAGTTCGATCGTGTCCGTGTCCGAAATACATATGTCCGTGTCCGACCGATTTTATTTAGGACACGAATTGGGACAACGAAATTTGTCCGAGAAAAAATTTGGTCCGGTCCGTGTTCGGCCCGATTTTTTTAGGACAGAAACTGAACACACCTCTGTCCTGTCCGGTCCGACCGATTTACACCCCTAGGTCAAGGTCAAATGGTTGCAAGGGCGGCGGCGGTGGTACTATAGCCTCAAGATCAGGCTGAATTGGAGCAGCGGGGATATTCCCCCTTCCTCGGCCTCTACCTGCTCTGCCTCCACCTCTAGCTATAGTAGCCATGTAAGTCAGTTCTGTACAAACAAGAAAAGAGTCAGACCAACAAAATGATAATCTTTAAGGAATGGTAAAAGCAGAAGGACGTAAGGAAAAACAATGATGTACTGACCAAATTATTATGCTATTCTGCTGTGCTCATTCTAGGACATTACTAATCCTATGTCTAATGAGCTACTCGCCTTAGAACCCACTGATTCTATTTTTGACGAGATGTTTAATGTGTTTAATTCCAGAACTAAGATTAACCAAAGCTTTGATACCAGCTTTGATAACCCCAAACCCCGTGTCACGGAATTAAGGATAATCATTTGGAATATAAAACATTAATCAACATTAGCAGATTACAAATAATAGCGTAAACATGAAATAGAATAATTTACATCAATATGACAGCGGAATCATAAAATGTAATAAACATCAGAGAAGCACAATCATAGGATACAACTTAGTGCATAAAGGAAATGATCAGTCTACATCAAGATCACTGGGACATATACATCAGATAATACATAATAGAGATAAATCAGTCTACATCGCGATCAGCGGTACATATACATAAGATAATACTGGCGGAAATGTCAATAGCCAAAATACAGAGAAAGCTAGTCTTCTCCATCAGCCAAAAACGCACTCCATTCTGTAGTGCTAAGCAAAAATATCTCCTGTAACCTATCACAGGGTTGCCCGTGTGAAAATAAGGGCACCCGAGTTTGCAAGTGGAAACAAACTACGAGTCAGTCATGGGACTGGTATGAGAAATCTACTTAACTGATTAAACAATAATAATAATAAGGCAAATCATAGGACCACGCCGCTAACGCAGAACGGGTTTTCTCCAGTGATTGCCAGTGCATGCAATAAAGTAAATCTTTTGAACAATGCAATGCTTTTTATAAAAATGAAGTCATTATAAGACTCAAGTCCCATCAAACAATGCAACGCAAACCGAAGGATATAGTTTTTCCTAGGGCTGTAAATTTTGTTCGAATGTCCGACGTCCGTTCGTGTCCGTGACCGAAATACGTCCGTCCGAGTCCGTCCGATTTTCATTTAGGACACGAGTTAGGACAACAAAATTTGTACGAAAAAAAATCATGTCCGGTCCGAGCTCGTCCGAATTACTTGTAATTCGACATATAGTTGAGAGAAAATATAGTAAAATGTACAAAATGTGATATAAAAAGCCATGTCCGACCGAGTCCGATCGGTCCGAACATGTCCGTGTCCGACCGATTTTATTTAGGACACGAATTAGGACAACGAAATTTGTCCGAGAAAGTTTTTGGTCCGGTCCGTGTTCGGTCCGATTTTTTTTAGGACAGAAACTGAACACACCTCCGTCCGGTCCGGTCCGACCGATTTACACCCCTAGTTTTTCCTTATAATGGCCAAAATATGCTTGATACGTATAAAACAAAATCATTTTATATTATCACTAGTGCATATATGTTTCAAAAGCAATTTCAATCATAATGTATCAATCATAGACGACATGAGCGTCCCATGCCACTATGCCGCCATATATTGGTTTACAATCAAAACTGCAATGTCGTATTGGAAATTGGATTTCCGTCATGAGTCGAGGCAAGGGATGTACTCCTTTCCGCTTTGAGACACTCTAGCAAATGCCTCAAGTCTGCACAATCTGGGTAACCCCTGGATCTTGCAGGGCCGGTCCTCTCTTACGTTTGAGGATTGGCAATTCCTGAACACACATTTCCCGGTCCTATAGGACCTATCTATCGGCACCGTAGTAATGGATATATCCAAGGCGCCTCGCATTCGAACATCCACATAGGTAAAAAAAATGTCTGGGCTCCATACCATGACACCACCCATAGCTAGAAAGAAACGTCATGTTCTCCCTGCTGTCCTTTATCCCGATTTTGACTCATACCGAGGTGTGAGGCTCGCGAATCAACGCTATACACAAAGCTAGGCTATATTAAAGCTGTGTTTTGATAATCAACCACAAGACTTTGCTTTTCAACAAATGCCTTGATCATTTGCATCTTTGTATGCCACGCTGTCAATCCACATCATACCATTGATATCTATCGATATACAACCTCTGAGCTCGTACGTCTCAGAGAAGGGTGTTAAGCAAGAGAATAAATTCTCCACCGCCAAACAGATGTATATTTAGTAGAGATCAACGAATACAGCACATAATACACGTCAGACACACATCCATTTACAAGTCCATTCTGAGTCTGAATGAAACCGGAGGCACCTTATTCCACGTTCCATATGTCCAATACGGTAGAGAGGCCCTCGCACTCCCGGACGATCAACAGGTACGTCCAGACCACTATCATTGTAACCTCATCAAGGGAACTACCCATATCTAAGGCATCAGTAGCAATCCACACGATGTGATGATCACCGGTCTTGCACCGTCTTCATATCTTCGACTTTTAATCGTCGATCAATTATTTGAAATAAGAATTAACTCGGCCTTTTCAAATAATTCACGTATATATAGAATTCAAATCAATTCTTTCTATGGTTAAATTATTTGACATCCACATTTTAGTTAATTAATATAATTTTCATGTCAAACACATCCAACCATCAAAATATCTGATAAACTGAGTAAAATCGGTTTATTTCCATTCCATATTGCTATATATATATTTTATAACGATTTATCGCCATTTTTATTTATTTAAAAATAGCTCGTTTTAATTAAACGAGCGGGTCATAGCTCAGCCCGATGCTGTTTTTCTCCAAATTTGATTTACACATTTCTCAAAATCTGTCCGTTGGACCTTAACAAATTTAATACCGTTGGAAAGATCTTTCCAAAGCGAACCCAACGGTTCTGGTTTCGAGAAAATCCGACGGTCGTATCTCTCGATATGATCGTTTAAAGTTACGATTTCAAAACACGAACTGCACCGGCGTGATTCGTATTATTTTAATTTTTATATATATATATAGTTTATAATTCATTTGACGATTTTCAAGCCGTTTTCGCTACAAAAATTTGGCTAACGCCTTTAAATTTCGAAAAATTTCGCCATAACCTCCTTCCTACAGAGAGGGATTTGGAAATTTATTGGGTCGTATTAGGTACCCAATAAATCCAGTATAAGCATACATAGTTTTTAGTGTTCTATTCTATGCCCGAGGGAGTGTGTGAAATTACTCCAGAGATAAATCTCGTCACCTCGTCCAGTGTTGGTAAATAAATAATCCATGTGTCGTATCTAATAACTAGAGAGACGTGATTATTGTCAACTCTACACCCGTGTGGGGTTTTTAATTTAGTCTGACAATTTACCATTATATTTATTTTGTCCATATCAGTCCTTAGTTCAACCTGTAATCAACCATCGCCATACAAACATCCCGCTCGTATGGTATTCTCAACCTCGTCGTACAAGCTCCAAATGCTTATATGGAATCATGATATGCTATGACATCAATAGTTCGTCTTCGGTTCAACATGAAATACAGTCATCGCCATACAAGCCTCTCGCTTGTATGGTAATTCCAACCTCATTATACAAGCTCCACATGCTTGTATGGAATATGATATAGTATGTTATCTTCACAAAGTATGCCATGTAGTGCAGTTCAAAATTAATTGTTACTATCCTATGGCGACGTTTATAATCTCACACAGATCAACCAGCACACCACATCCAATGGCATTCACAGGAGTTGATATATAAATAAAATTGTGCCGCCAACTCATTAAGGTTTACCTATTTGTAAGGCACGTAAATAAATTCTTTACTCAACAGCAAATCCATTTACCTGTTTAGCATGTGTATATATATGCATACCTACGCTAAAAATAATATTTTTAGAGAACAAATATTTATTCCCATACGTGACTATTTTTAACACTTCATATACAGGTTAAAAATATTATTTTCAATGAGCAAATATTTATTTCAACACACGGTTATTTTTAACAGTCCATATACATGTTAAAAATATTATTTTCAATCAACAAATATTTATTTCAACACACGGTTACATTTAACACTTCATATACATGTTAAAAATATTATTTTCAATCAACAAATATTTATTTCAACACATGGTTATTTTTAACACTTCATATACATGTTAAAAATATTATTTTCAATCAACAAATATTTATTTCAACACACGGTTATTTATAACACTTCATATACATGTTAAAAATATTATTTTCAATCAACAAATATTTATTTCAACACACAATAAAAATATGATTTCTATTGTTAAAACATCTTATTTCAAACATGAATATTTTAGTGATTCATATATACAATAAAAATGTGATTTTCATTGTTCAAACAATTTATTTCAAACATGAATATTTTTAGCGATTCATATATACAATAAAAATGTGATTTTCCTTGTTCAAACAATTTATTTCAAACATGAATATTTTTCTAACACATGAATATTTCAGGAAATTTCGGCATTATAACGGCAGGGTATTTAGCACCGGCACCGTGTCCAGCATGGCTCCTCTCCTATCCTAGGCCTTGCAGCATTACAATACTTTCATTTCAATGATTTCCACAATATCATTCATTTTCTCAACACAATAAATATACCACAAACACAACCAAATTTCCTTGCTATCACAATCAACCATTCACAATCACAACCAAATTTCACAACACAATCAATTTATATCATCCATGGTCTATGGATGAGGGGGGTATATATATATATATATATATATATATATATATATATATATATATATATATATATATTTCAATTTCAATTCCATTCAATGCACATATGATTCTTACAACGTATATATAACTTATAAATCGCAAATATAATTTATACAACGCTTGTATGTGAGATATACAATGCTTATATAATTTATACATCGATTATATAATTTATACATCGTTATTCCATTCAAATTTAAATTTGGAAATCTCACATTGGGTTCCACTCCTTCGTAATTCGTAGAGAGCTCTAAATGCGTTCTAGTCTCTTTTAGAACGTAGTGTATGATGTCACGGTCCCGGTGTCTCTTGTTTCACTAGATTTCGACAACATACGAAAAAGATATGATTTTTTAGTAAATCACACTTTGCAATGCTTTAAAATGTTATAAACCTTTTAAAGAAGCTCAGCCGTCTACCTCAGCAATTGTTTCCGAACTAGGTTTAGAGATTTCTTCTAATCCGTTGAGCTAGAAGATAATCGGGTTTCACCACAATGCAGAGCTATGAAAGGCGCGCGTTTCAAGGGTGGTACGGTCCCACTCGGTGCTCTGACGATGGCAGAAATGGCGACGAGGCGGTGGAACTTCGTGGAGGCGGCTCTCAATGTACACAGTACGATAGGGGGTGAAATTTATGTGGATTTGAAGATCTCGGAGAGTACTACAAAAACCTCAACTGGAGCCAAGGATTTTTCTGAGTGGATTTGGAGAAAACGAGGAAAGAAGGTTGGAATACCTTTCCGTCGTCGATCTGAGCGTTATCGGGTTTTTTTTTTATTATTTTTGGAAAATTAATTTATGAAAGGAAAAGTATGATTGGTCGATATTTATATTTATTTCTAAAATAGTGTTTTCTAATCCGAACTCCAAATCAAACCCAACGACTGACTCCCCCTGCTAAATACCCTCATTCTGAGGACAATGCAATATGTTTCGTAAGCCCATTCGACTGTTACAATCAGTTTTTCTTCAAATTAAAATATAAAACATTCAAATTTGGATTTGAACGTACATTTTATTTGCCGGGGCCACATACTGATTCCAAAAATTCCCAAAAAATAAATCCAGCTATGTTGGGACGATACGATCCCAACAAAATTAATTTCGTCGAATTTGGAGACCGTTTGAAAAATGGACTTTTTTGGTCGATCCAATTCAAACTAAAATTACCAAACACGTTTTCCTTTGCCACCCTCACATATTAATTCCAAAAATTATGGAATTTTAACCCTAGCTATAAATTGACATTCCGGATCCAACCAAAGTGGTCCCGTCGAAAGCGGAGGTCGTTTGCAAAATATCTATTTTCAAGGGCTATATTTATATTAAATTTCATAGCGGCGATTCTGAATATTCAACTGGTCACAACTTTTTATTCCCTCTATAAAAATTTCAATTTTTCAGATTCGTTAGAAAGATATTACTAAATAGATTTAAATATTTTTGGTTTTATTGAAATCCGATATATTTTAAATCCTGCACTTTCAGTCAAAGTTCAAAGTAAATTTTCAAACTGCCGTGCCATTTCATGCTCGTTGTATAATTAAAATAAATTTATTTGTTCTAATTTCAATTCAAATAAATTTTTAGTAGTTATTATTTAAAATATATCATTTTAAATATTCCAAATTCATTAAAATAGCCAAATTAAAAAATTTATATTGGTTCTTATTTTCTGGGTTGTTATAAGTACTTTGGTGATTTCATTGTAAAGAAGATGAGGACGACATATAGTGTGTCCTGTGGATTTGAGTTTGGAGACTGGACAAAATTCTAACTACAAGCGAGATAATCGCGAGTTTTGGTTTTGGTTTCATTGGTGGTTCTAGTCAATGGCCTTTTCTTGTCCTGAAATGGGAAATTCATGTTAATATTTCGCATCTATCCAAAAATATAGTTACGAGGTATATCCATTCGATGCTTCGTTAAACTTCCTGACATTCTTTTGTTAGGACTTTGAGTCCTTAGCATTATATTTGAAGGAATCTCCATTTTTAAAACTGTTTGGAAAATAAAATGGATTTCGAAAGTTTTAAAAGTATGGTTTTGACAAATAGTTTTATAAAATTATGGTTTTAAAATTTTAAACCTATTCTTGTTTTAGAATTGTTTGGGTTTTGTGTGATTTTAATAAATAATCAAACTGGTAAAAAGAAGGGAATTGGAAATTTCAAGGGATATGCGTCGAAATTCAAAAATAATTAACACCCATCCCTTGTAATTTTTAGTGTTCCTCTTTTTATATATATTGGATTATTTATCGAAATTATCATAATTGATCTTTTCGATATATTAAAGTCCCGACGCTTTGGAACGCGAAAAGGTTCTCCAGTTATTAAAATAAATTGGAATATAAATAATAATAAAATGGATTTATAATACAAAACCTTTGATTATAATAAATAAATAAATAAATTTTAAAAAAGATTTAAATTTTCCTTCGAAAAGACTAAGGAAAACCTTTCATTCTGATTTTGGAGTATTTGATTTGTGAATAGTTTATTTATTTGTCAGCTAGGTAAGGGGAAATCCGTTTTAATTTTTATTTCAGATTTCTAGCTGATTTTCTATTCGAAAATTCGTTCATTTGGTGGTTGCAACTATTCAAAGGCAGGGAAAAAGGCGTTGAAAATATAATTCTCAACTCGACTAGTGGTGGAAGTCAGCACCAGATTTTGGTTGGGGTTTGGAAGTCAATTCGGTGTGATAAGGACTATTATTATAATTTTTATAAATTAAAATGGGTCATTGGGCCGAGGTTCAGGATGCCCCCATTTATGAGCAAGCGGTCGACCAACAGTCGACCGCCCTTCGAGGGGCCAGGTCGATCGCTAGGCACCCAAGCGTGGCCTAGAGCCCGACCAAAATGGTGCTGGAATAATAATATCATTCCACCCGACTTCTTCCTCCCCACCTCCATTTTTCAACAAACTCAAACCCTCCTCCTTCCCAAGCTCCAATTCAAGCATCCCCCACTTCATTTATGTGATGTCCCACTTTCCCGTACAATTTAAGCCAACATTTAACTACCATAGTCAACCCAAGCTATATAGAAAAGCAGAAAGTTAAGAGAAAGAAGTTAAGAGAAAGATAAGATAGAAAAATTAGAATAGAAGAATAAGAAGAAGAACCAACACCACACAGAGTCTTACATCGCAGCGGAATATTATAATATAGAAATAACTTTATTGAGAGCTTGAAAAAAATACTTACATCATCAGAATACAGCTGTCTAAACAAATATGGACAGTTATAACTACCTATCCTCAAATACAACACACAAAGGAATAATACTATATATATATATATATATATATTTATATCATGCATCTGAACTCCTCCAGCTCGCCTTTGGATTTCACAGCATCCGATAACTGAACCTGAAAAGACTCGGTCTGACCCGAGCATTACAAATGCCACGGACCAGTCTGGTGAAACAGCATGAGAAAAATCACTAAGTTTAAATAACATCCATATTGATTTAAAGTTCAAAATCCCTTTGAAGGAAAAGGATAATAGTAAGACCTAAACACAAACAGTTTTTACCTTACTATATCCAAAACAATTTTGATATGAAAATCCGTTGATATTATGATAGTGTCTATATCAAATAAATAACCAAGTAGCAAAATGCTAGCATCTCACACTCCACATACATAGTATAAAATCAAAAACCGTGGGACTCTTATTGGAGATTGGATTCCAACTATGACAAGGTATTGGGCCACCTTTCGATCAGTGTACTTTATAAGGGACACACTAGGGTTCAACAAGAACATCTTGCAATCCGGCCACACATGACCAATCACTCATTCAGCTTGAGTGGACCAAATGCATTATCACTTACGGTTGTTGTCCATCCAACCTTAATCCAGAAGATACAAAAACAAAAGAGGAACAAATGAATTTTCTCTAGATCGATGATAATACACCCTGCTTGGGTGCGACCCAACTAGCCATGTTGCCTGCCCAATTTTTGTCCATTCCCGGTTGATGAGGCTTGAGACTGTCTTCTAGAACTGCACGCCACCATTTACTTTGAATGTCACATCATCAAACCCGCCAAATCACAAATTGATTTCCCTAAAAATAATGCGGGTATAAAGGCAAGAGAAACGAATTTCTCCGCCACCAAACATAAATACGTTTGAGGTAATCAACCCGTAACCTATTAGGTATACTTTGTTAGACATTAGTCCATACAAGTCATCCAGGAACAGGATGAACCGAGGCATCCTCCTACTGCATACAAAGGATCAGTAGCGAGTAGCCCTTGCAAATCCGTAAATTCTCAACCAAGACAGAATCACATCAGAATACCTCTGGTTGCAATCCCAAAGAATATTCGATAAGTAATCCTTCTGCTTATGAAGATCCATGGTCTTCAATTGCCCCATCTTGATCAGCATCTTCCACATTTTTGTATTTGCTGGTTGGAATGGTTTTCGAATATAAATTCAATCCCATTTTTCTGTACCAACAATCGTAATTCCAGATTTGATAGTTGGTTATTTAACTATCAATTAAACAATTATTCATCCATAAAAAGAAAATGAATTCACTGATTCAATACCTATCATCATTTGGCCTCTTTCATTAACCATCCGTTAATTAAACTTCTAAAATCATTAATCTTTGAACATTTGGAAAAACATTTTCAATTATTTTTCCCAAACTCGATCTAAAATCTCAATTTTTAATATTTTGCCCAAACCCGCATATACATTAAATTTCTGTTTATTCGTCAATCTTATTAATGAAACCCAATCAATCACATTTTATATATTTTCAAATAATGTTTGCAAAAAAAATTATTATTTACAGAAGATCCTTCTTTCAAATTCTTTTAATTTAATTCCCATATATTTATGATTCCTTTAACCCATTTAAATCTTTTGAAACTTATAAATTTCATTTATGACATTTAAAATGTCCTTAACACTTCAATTCATTTATACGTTCAGTTATAAACCATTTAACCATTTAGTGAATAATAATATCTTGAAATTTCCATTTACTTTAAATGGTTATAAAAACATAATTAAACTTCGATGATAATTTTCAAAAAGCATATTTCAAAAACATATACGAATAAAATTTTGTAAATGTTTTGAATCGATTAAATGTCGATTTCAAAAATCTTTATTTTTATCGATGGTACTAAAGAGGCAGATGTCCACTAAAGTACCAAACCGTGAACTATCAGTCAATTCCACATTCAATAACAACATATAATAATATTGATAAACATTATCAATAATAGTGAGGAATCCGGTTGGATTTCTCCAACCTGTCCTTCCCTCAGCACAATGGGTTACCTCAATTTCAATACAGAAATATATTTATACAAATAAATGGAGATAAATAGTTTAACTAATAACAGTCAACAATAAATTAACAACATCCATCAAGCATCTAATTATTTATTAAATACATTTATATAGTTATAAACGTAACCAATAAGGTAAGTTACCTCATTTGGCATTTAATCGTTAAACTAGTGATTTATTTCAATTAATTTAAACAAAGTTTAATTTAATTAATGAATATTTAAAAATATTCAACATCCGTGCAAACAGTCATCAAACTATCAATCACTAGCAAACATTGCACACAATAAAAACCGAGCTTATAGAAATATAATTGGGATAAACTGAGTGAGTTCAACTCACCTTGGGTTCCATTCGTAGATATAACAATTGTTTTTAATTAAATTAAACACATGTTTAATTTAACTGAGTATATCAGCTGCATCTAAACACGTCCAAATCTATTCCAAAAGGAAGCGCTTGTTACGATGATTCCAACGCCCCCTGTTTTATCCAAAACTGTAAACATATGACCACGATATACCAATCACAAGTTATGGTTTTATTTAACTAGATTAATAACTAAACTAAGTATAATATATAACGTTAATTACATTGTTAAATATAATGCCCATGTAACTTGCCACATTATAACATTTGGTTAGGCATGCTGCTAAATGAAAATTAGGCATGTTTATAGCTTTTGAACATTAAAACTTCTCATGTTTATAGTTGTGGTTTTGAATTCAGTTCCCATGTTTCGTTTTCATTTTTTTCTTACCTACTCTTTTTTTAATAGGTTGAGGCCCATTTGATTTCAAAAAAAAACACGGCCACTACTTTTTAATTTACAAACTGGCCCGTAAATAATTGGTTAATGATGATTAGGTGTATCTTAATTTCAATTAGGAATTTTATTTGTTCTTCTTCATACTTGCTTTATCCACGCAGCAGCTTTTCCTCAAACGTTAGAACCCAATACTCCACCTACCCACGCTGCCAACACGCGCCGCCACTGTCACCTTGCTCAATTACCCCAACACCCGTGCCAACCTCTCCTTGCAGATCTTGAATCTCCTGCTTCATCGTCACGTTTCCAAAGGCCAGGCACCCCCATCATTTCAATTTCAACAAGTTAAAATTCACAAGGAAAACAAAAAAAAGAGAAACTTGAACGTCCAGATATGCAATTTGCAGTGGGAACTTATCAAAGGCAATGGAGATATGAAACACGTATTCAATCTGAATTCTCAAGCTAGAAGAAAATGCCTTTGGGGGCTGAACTAGTTTACGGTTGTGAGATGCAGACCTCTCCTTCTTTAATTGTGTCAATATCATCTCCATCGTGTACTCCATCTCCCCTACTCTCGCATGCCTCATTTTTTTATTAATGATGCCCACGTTTTTCTTTCCATTCGCGATTCCCTGATCAACAAACTTCGCATAGCAGCACCCAACTTCACCTTACCACAATCGATGCTAGGAGAAACCGAACTATTCCAAATGACGGCCTCACTCTCCTCTTTCCATCGACATTGGCTTTGTTTCGATTGGTGCTCAGATGAGCACGCAAGATCCCAAAACCCCCAGACTTAATTGCCAGAAACACCCACCTTAGACTGCCTCACGACGTCTCACCACCACCGATCTAAAGCTCTGACTCCCCTCCTTTTTCTTGCAGTCACCTCTTTTCCTTTTAATGCCCGTTCATCAGCCCTTACGTAACACAAGAATAAGCGTAGATTAAATGATCAAGGTCCATTTACTTAGGATTGATTAACCAGTTGAATTGGAAAGAAAATAAGGGGGTTCGATGTGTGTATATATCTGAGGGAGAAACGGATAGGATCAGTGTCATCTTCATGGCAGAGGGTAGGTTCAGCTGTGCTATAGGCTTAGTCAGCTTTGAGTAGAAAGTTTGCATTCGGTTATAATTGGAGTGTGGAGGGTGTACAGTGATTTTTACTTGGGCATGTCGGAATTTTGTTTCTCTTATGTCTACAATGTTTTATATTAAGGGTAGACTTGTTTGTGTTGTTAGTTGTGCATGATTTGGCAGTAAGATAGCTTATATATATTTATATAGGGTAGGCAACTGCGTTTTAGGCTACAGCGAAATGAGAATTTGAATGGGACATTGTCCTTAGTTGTTTATATGTCGTACATTGGTTTAGTTGAATGGGACATGGCATGTGCATAATTTAAATTGATGGCCAATGTTGCATGTGCTGTTGGCTGAAAGAAAAATAGAATCGGGTAGGCTTTATTTATCGTAGATTTAATTTATTTGGTTTGATGCGGTCAGTTTTACACGGTTGTTAAATCCAACTGGTATTTACCATTGTTTACGTTGAACGTTTAATATTTCTACCGACATGTACGAACTCCAAATAAAATAAAAATGGGCATATCGTTGCATCTTAACGCTACAAACCCAAAGAAACTCGTTTCGTCGAAATCCAACTTCGTTTGCACAAACGACGTTATTTTAATTCTAGTTTATTTATCAGTTCACATTGAATTTTGTCTGTTGATAAACTAACTCCAGTTGGCTTCAAACTGGAAATTTAGTAATAATTAATCATACATGTTCCAATAAAATTGGTTTCGTTGAAAATGGAGGTTGTTTGAAAAATGACTATTTTTAAAACCTGCATAATAACGATTAAATCCACGACAATTCAATAATAAATTATTATTACCATTTATCTCCAAATATTATACAGCTTCAAAATAAATCAATACAGATTTTCAATATCAAAAATTTCGGATTAAACGATGCTCAAATTATCTAGGAACCCTGTTATATTTATTAAATAAACGTTATCATTTATTAGCGAATTCCATATCGACTATTTGAAATTTATATCTAGACATAACTTTCAATTTATAAACTAGAATCTAGATTTTTCTCTTTTATTAAAATATTTTTATCCAATAGATTCTAACATTTCTTGTTTCATAGAATTCCGACTTATATCGGATCCTTTATACTCTATTAAAGTTCAAAACTTAATAGTACGAACTGCCGCGCCATTTCGAGCTCGTTTTGATTATATTATAAATTTATATGTTCAAACATCGTTTTTAATTAATGAATTCGATATAGAAATACATTAATATTATCAAATCAATATTTAGAACAGATTTAAATATTCAAAAATAATGTTAAAAAATTTGGGACATTACATATTTAGTTCCACTAAAATTATCCTAGCGTAGATCTTAACCCTATTATACCCCAGATCTGCAATTTCTTTTGTTTGATTCGTCGTTTCCTCCATGGCCCCTCCTCGAAACGTCGTCGCTCAACACCCCGACCTCACACCTTAGGAGGTTGCGTGGTTAGACCGCAGCGAGGAGGATTCAACGCTATTTGGCTATGACCAATTATGATTTTCACCACAGCCAACCGGTGAAGTTCGTTCATTTCTCCCCTTTTCATTTGGAGTAGTTGTTCATAGCCGTAGGTTTGGCACCGATCCTGCACTTCGATACCTTTGAGCGCGAATATTATTTGTGCTATATCTGCCTCTTCGATGCTAAGATGGATTCTAACCTCGATGATGAGGCTTTTATCATCCAGTCTGTGGTCATGGGCACCCACATTGAGTTGTCTAATGATGACTTGGCAGAGATTTTGGGTGTCTCAGCGGTCGAAGATGAGCTGGATGTCATTGAGATGGATGACCCACAGATCCTTGAGCGCATCTTCCTTAAAGCCCCTAGAGTTTGGACCACTGCTAATCTACGACCTATTGCTCATTTAGTTGTGTGCATCATTCAGTACAATATCACCCCAAAGATGGGAAGCTTTTAGAAGAGATATCCTTTGGTGCATCGTGACGCGTATGCCATTCTAGATAGTATAGCCGACAACTGGGAGCTCGTACTTATGGTTCACCTGAATAAGCCTTTCATCGGCACCCGAGGAGTCACTTCCCTTATAGCCATCTTCTCATACGTGTCTTCTGACACTTTCAGGTGAGGCTTACTGGAGAGACCGCGGTGAAGAAGGCGCCTACCGCCATTAGCCACACCACTCTCTGTAAAATGGGCATTCAGCTGTCTGGTGCTTACACGCACCTCCCGCTCCTGTTCAGCAGCTGCAACCACCGCAGCAACATCCGCGGCCTGGCCAGGAGAGCCAAGAGCTTGTCGTCCTCCACAATATCCATACCGAGCTTCGTGAGGTCCGTAGGGAGCAGCATCAACAGACACACGAGATTGGTTGCATTTCTACCATACTACTTCCTAGCGTGGGCATGGTTATGGATCGAGTTCTAACCGCAGATTTAAATTTCAAGCTTAATCATAAAATAATAATTAAATAATAATTAGAAAATAATAATTAAAAAATAATAATTAAATAAAGAAAATAATAATCCGTATGAAGAAGATATGGAGTTCGTAAGATTTCAAGTTTAATCAGAAAATAATAATTAAATAATAAATTCAGTTTAAAATTCGAAATTCAGCCAGAACAGCTGGGCGGAAATTTCCCGCCCAGGGGTGTCGACCCCTTTGAGATCCACTTCCTGTGACGAATTTTTATAGCCCTGAGCTGATGTGGCCTTCCCTGATTGGCCAATGACTAATTTCTGAGGTATTAGGGCTTATGTGTCGTGCTATGGTTGGCTGGATGACACATCTCTTTGGTTTGATGGCTCTGATTTCTCCTAGACTAATCTAAAGGCTAGAATTAATCCTAGACTTCTATATAATCACCCCAAACCTCAACCCTATACCTCACAATCTCATTCTATGAAGCCGTCATGTTGTCCATCCCTAAGCTAGCATAGCCTCCATCTTCTCCAAATTAGAAATCAAGTTAGAAAGCTCCAAAAAAAATCCAAACTAGAGAATCAAATGTCTACATCAAAGGATAGCTTGACAAATTCAGAAATCAAATCCCAGAATACAAGATCCGTCCTTTTTCAGCAAGTTCTGTTATTATTTAGATTTAAACACCTAATAGAAATCATGACTGTAATAATCGGATCTAGAACGATGCCTAATTCTGATTCATGCCTATCCTTTTGTCTAATCTGAATTGCCTATGCCTATGAGACTATTATGATTGATGTAATGACACCTATCATGCCTATGAGACTATTGTGACTGACATAATTAAACCTATCATGCCTATGAGACCGTTGGATTGACATAATGGTACCTATCATGCCTATGAGATTGTTTTGATTGATATGATGGAACCTATCATGTTGTACATCCTATGCCTATGAGACTATTGTGATTTATATAATGGGACTTATCATGTTTTACATCCTATGCCTAAGAGACTATTGTGATTGATATAATGGGACTTATCATGTTAGTGATTCTCTTAAGTCCAATTCTATCTAATATTTATACCTATGGTGTAAATTGCTTAGCTTACCCACACTTATTATTAATGTACAACATGCCTATTGAAACAAGATTCTTGAATTAGGTACACCTTTACATGCCTATTTTCCTTATGTCAATCCTTATGCTCCTTCTCTGTTTTTCCCGTTTTACTTGCTTTTGTGAATACTAAGTTCATTCAGAATTTAGATTGAATCTTGTTGTACATGCGATTATAACACGGGGAAAATTGGGTACAATTTAATTGAGTAAATTTTGGGCATAGCATATGAATGTGGCATAAAACTTGTACTAACTACACTTGGGAAATATTGGCATAAAAAGACATGAACTTTGACACATATGACAAATATGCAAATTGGCAAAAGATGAACATGCCTAACCCGAGGTTAGATTGAGTTGCGGTGTAAGACTGCCTGGAACCGCCCGGCACATCCAGTGACCGCAACAATATAGATCTAATGTGAGAGTTTAGCGCATTAAGCCCAAAAACTCGAGGTTAGATTGAGTTGCGGTGTAAGGCTTCCCGGAACCGCCCGACACATCCAGCAATTGCAACAATATAGATATAATGTGAGAGGTTGGTGCTTTAATGTATGAATTAAAGCTAAGGAACAGACAGGCTAAGAATGGTAGGGTTAAGTTAATTAAGGCAACACTTAACCAATACAACATGTTAGTTAAACAGATGGGTGAGTTAGGTTAATTTGAGAACACTTAACCATTATAACATGTTGATTAGGAAACCCTAGTAACGAGGATCCATTTCAGCAGTAACCCACATAGATGTATCACGGTACTCTGAACTAGGCAGGGTGGGGCACGATTACTGGGCTGATTATAAGCGGTCAAAATAGCGGCGGGTGGTGCAGCAGTGTAGGTTCCGGCGGAGTATGGGCGTGCACGTACTCCGGAGTGGATAAAGCAGGCATTAGGCATCGGTAGTATACACTGTGCATCTAGAATTTGTGTCGGGTTGCCACCATAGGAATTAATACACCCTATGGCGGGACCAGCACAGGTATCTACAATCAAGCGGGGCCGAATGACACAAGTAATAAATGCATGCGAGTAGAAGCCGATCGGAAAAGGGATCACTTTGTTATGAACACATGATGGTAGTTGAAACATTCGTAGTAGGTGCACTGAAATGGAAATGAGTGCGATAATATATTCAGTATATCTTGCCTTATCTTATGTTATCTTTTTCTATGGTATTGTCCTATATTCATTTTATTCATGTTATGATCCTTTTTCCTGTTTACATGCTGAATAATCACTGGACTTACCAGACTTATGTCTGACCCGTTTTCTTTCGCCTTCTTTTCTTCCGTCTCCCCCCCCCCCTCAAAGGTCCGCAGGGAGGGAATACTTCAGCTTAATGCAGTCCTTTTCCATCTTGAAGAGAGTAGAAGTATTGCTTGGATTCTCTTTTCTTGGGCTATGGCTATGGTTGCACTTTTATTGGGGATTTATGCTGCTTTAATACTGTTTTATGCTTCTTCATGTACTTGGAGTTTTAAATCAAGACAGATGTTTTGTTGTAATAATGTAAAAATTGGGTTTTGAGACAATGCTCGTAATGTTTTGACTAATGAAATGATTTCAGTTTTCTGCTATTTATATGTCTGTCTTGTAAATTATCTATGCCTTTTACCTAAAATGCTTCACTAAAGTTAATGCATTCCCTTTGAGAGTGACCTTAACGGAGGTGGGGTGTTTCAATCGGACGGGAAAAGAAATATTTATAAGTGAAGGGAACGTCAAAGTTCTTTACTTTGATTTTCTTTTTCTGTCTTGGAAGAAATTAAATAGGAAGCGATTAGATGTGTTGGATTGTAGGGTTTGGATGCAAAATTGGTTGTTTCACATTTCTATTCGTAGTTGTGTGAGGGTTATGGATGAAAAAGGATTTTCAAATTTTGCATTCATATAGAACTTCCAGTATATTTAGGATGTTTTTCATCATGCTTTCGAAATTGTTTTAAGAATTTAATGCATACATATAGGAGGATCCGATTTAGAATCATTGAGCATACATGTTTATGGTTGCAATGCATTATGTACACTGTGCACATGCGCACTTGGTTGCAAAGTGGATGTACACTAATTGGTTGTGTATAATAGGATAAGTAGGTGTCAGAATTTTGGGATGAAATTCCTTTTAAAGGGGGAAGAATGTAACAACCCAAAATTTTGACAATAAATAAATTAGTTATTTAATTAGATTTAAATAGAAATTAATGAAAACGATGTAATTTGACCATGAAACTTACACTGTTGCATTCGTCACGAAATTCTGGTCAACTTTCATATTTAGAGTTTCGCGAACGGAGTCCGTATGAAAAAGTTACGAATAAAATACGAAATGAACAAAAAAATAATTAAAACAAAATATTAAATATATAGTAACTATTAATTGCCCTGCCACCTCACTTTTAGGCCAACCCGAGTGGGTGACCGGGGCAGTCGACCAGCGATCGACCGCTGGCTATGACTGCTTGATCGAACAAGGCAGTAATGGCTAGGGTTTTGATATATAAAATATACATATTAGAGGACAAATTTTTCTTAAATTAAATCTAACGGTTCTAGGTCTTTCAACTCCATAAATAAAGGGTTAAACCCTCATTTTTTTCTACATATTTCTTAGTGCAGCAACGAAGCTCTACTATTTCTTTTCTCCTTAAGCAAATTGTAAAACAAGATATATTCATATACAAACATAATCAAATGTAAATAACATAGATTTGAGGAGATTAAGAAGATTCAAGTGGAAAAGGGTATGGATTGGCGTTTATGTTCTTCTTCATCGGATTTCTTCCCTCTTTTTTTTATTTTCTTGCAAATCTACAAATCTGAAAGTATACCCTTTTCAAAATAACTATAGATCTACAAGATAGCAGACCTAAAAGACTATTCAGATTTGGATGCTTTCAGGTTAGTGGGAAGTTAATATACATAGTGTACAATAATTTGATTACTTCATTTGTAATAAATCTGAAATATATGCCTATATGTTCAGCAGATCTAAAAAAATAATTGTGGTTTGAATATTACTATTTTATAGACTTGTTGGATTGTTTAAATTATTGCAGACAATTGTGTTTAAAAATATTGTGGTTAAGGTAAACACCATAGATTTGGAAACCATTCTCATAAATCGTTGTTAAAGTGTAGTTTTATTCCAGATATGTAGTTTGGTGTTGATTTGTGGTTCATGGAACATCTGTTAAAAAGATATAATCCTATTTGTGTTCAGTTTTGTTTGGGTATTAACTTGATTATTGCAAATATGCCTTTTTGTTCTTTTTGAATAAAAAGACATTATTTGAAATCAATAAGAAATATGTACAAAAACAAAAAGGAAATGGTTGTTTAAATTCATGGGAAAACGTAGATTTATGTATGTTTGTGCATAGTTTACATCAACCATTCCAGAAACATGCATATTATTTATTTCTTATGATTTGGAATATGCTTGTTCCTCTTTTAAATATTTTGGGCATAATTTACAATAATTATGTAACGACCGGGAATTTCGCTCGATCCGAGTCGATCGCTAAACCGACCAAGACCGTTCGAAACCCCTGATTGTTTTGAGAACACGACAAATCAGAACGCAAACAAAAGAACATTACATTGTTAATTACAACAATTCCATCAGAATAAAAGAATATACAGAGTATGAATGAATATTACACGTCATAAATTATCAGAGATTTAAATTACACTACATAGCAGCGGAAAATAATACAAAACACAACTAGAAGTAATACACGGATACAGAGCTTTCCGAATATCGGTTCAGCTGTAAATCAGGGTCATGTGAATATAAATCTGCAAAACCAAAAACTACTAGCTGCCCGTGTCGAAAATAAGGGCACCCAGAGTTTAGGTTAAAACAATAAACTCTAGGCCAGTCATGTGACTGGTGTGAGAACTAAAACAGTTATTAATCTTTATTTTAAAGTTAGGTAAATCAAGGGACCACGCCGTATAACACGGAACGGGTTTCCTCCCAAGAACACCAGTGCATAAAACAACAGCGCAATGCTAAATAAAGAAAAATGAAGCTATTATAAGACCCAGGTCCCATCACACAATGCAACGCAAGCCGGAGGATAGGGTTTTTACCTTATAATAGCCAAAGAATGCTTGATACGCTAGAAACAAATCATTTGATACTATTATAAGTGTATAGTGTATAAAACAATTTCAATCATAAGTATCAATCATAGACGGCATAAGTGCCCCATCCCACTATGCCGCCATACTAGGCTCTACAATCAAAACTGCAAAATCACGTATTGGAAGTTGGATTTCCATCTGTGAACCGAGGCAAAAGATAGTCCTCGCCGATTCGAGACAATCTAGCCCATGTCTCAGGTCAGAGCTCGAGTGACCTTTGGATCGTCAGGGCCGGTCCACCAATGTGGATTATTATGCCTGAACACTACGTTTCCCCGCCCCTTGGGGCGTAAATGAGCCAACAAATGACTCCATCGGCTCCACATAGTCACCGATATATCTGAGGCGCCTCGCAATAGAAACAATCACATAAGTCAAACTCGTCAGGGCATGTAAAACCACTGACGCCACTTCTAACAAGAAGGAAACGCATGCCCTCCCTGAGGTCCTCTCCCGTTTCTGGTTCACAACCAGGGTGTGAGGCTCGCGAATCAACGCTACACAAAGCTGTGCCACACAGGCCGTGCTTTGATCATCAACCACAAGACTTTGCTTTTCAACAAAAGCCTTGATCATTTGCCACTTAGGCATTCCACATAGGCAATTCACTCCATGCGATTGATATCCACCAATATATAACCTCTAAGCTCGTACGTCTCAGAGAAGGGCGTTAAGCAAGAGAATAAATTCTCCGCGGCCAAATAGATATATATTTAATAGAAATAAATCACACAGAATAAAATCCAATGTCAGACACACAGTCCATTTACAAGTCCGTTCTGGGTCTGAACGAAACCGGAGGCACCTTGTACCTCGCATATCCATCGATCTCCAAGTACGTCTGGACGACCACTAACTGATTCCCTCCTCTTGGGTGTACAACCCAATCAAGATCATCAGTAATCACCCAAACGATGTGAAGACCTCCGGTCTTCAACCACCGTCTTCCTCTTCGACACCACGTCGAATCAGTTATTTAGAATGGGATAAACCCGGTCTTTCTGGATAACTCGCGTATATAATAAACAAGTGTTACACAAACACAACCTACGCCTCATTCCAATTCATCAGTCACTAACCGTAAATTAGCAAGAGAATAATTCCCTAAACATTAACCCTGAAGGTCGAAACCAACATCAGATCAATACCCAGGAAACCATTCTTCTTAGCTAACCTACAGTTAGTTTCTAAATTTCACATTCTTAGGGAAAGGTTCCCATTAATTTTATCAAAGATAAATTCTTTAAATTTATTCTTTAATCTTCTTTGAATATCAATTCAAACTAATCGGGATTAGCGAACCACACCGAAGTAATTGTTTATTTTATTTCCCAATCCCAACCTATTCATCCCATGAAGTAAAACTGGTCATACTTCATATCTAACACCACGGTGTTATCGGTAAATTCAATTACCATTTCACGTTCCAATCTAATTAAAGATTTAACTATCGCCTGGAGCAAAACTGGTGATACTCTATTCTCGATCATTTCAATCTAATTAAAGATTCATTAAAACTCCGCATGGTTTTAATCTTCCTGTCTTTAACTGGGTTAAAGAATCAATGTCATTTAAAACACGGTTCACGATAAACCCAAAATCACATTCCATTCTATCAGCCTTTAACCGTAAAATAGCAAGTGAGCAATTCCCTAAGTATTAACCCCGAAGGCCGAAACTAACATCAGATCAATACCCAAGAAACCATTCAACTTAACTAATATCCAGTTAGTTTCTGATTTTCTTAACCCCGTTGGGTCGAAGAACAGTATTATTGAAGATACCGTTCACGACAACCCAAAATCACATTCCATTAATTATCGGGTTAAAGAACAAGTGTTATTTAAAACACCGTTCACGATATACCCAAAAATCAATTCAAATTCAATTCCAATTAAATATCATTTAATTGGTACACTTCATTAAATCTAAAATAAAAAGATTTAATCTTTTTCTCAACTGGGTTTAAGAACCGTGTTAATGAAGACACCATTCACGACAAACCCAAATCACATCTGATATTTAATACAAGGCTCTGAATAGAAAATATAACGGCTTATATTCAATATCAAATTCTACGACCAACAAATATTGTATTGGAAATAACGATATAAATATATCTTTCAAATTCTCATAACAATATCTGTATCATCGCGAAATCCAACATCGAAATATTCCAAAGACAATTTTGATTCAAATCCATTCCAATTCAATTATTGGAAATTCCGGTTACTTTTAAAACCATTTCAAATCCACTTTATTTATTTTAAAAATAAATAGAATTATAATTCTACTTCAAAACTAGTTCATTTCGATAAAAATCTATTTTTATCTTTTCAAATATGGAATTTTTTCATCCCAATTCTTCACAAATCATTTCTTATGATTTTACACAAATTATTACTATTTTTAATAATTTTATCAAGGCCCGTACAGTCGATTTCCATCAACGGCCATCGAACTGCACTTACAGCGACCTTTTCCAAATTTGATTTGGACATAATTCCAAATCCAACCGTTAGAATTCAAATCTCTAAAATTCGTTAGAAAGCTCTTTTCGATGCGAACCCAACGGTTCCGGTTTTAGGAGAATCCGACGGTCGGATCTCCCGTAATATCCATTCGAAGTCAATGGTCGAAATTCGCGAACTGCCGCGGCACGGCGCGTTCTATTCAGGCCATTATATATATAATATATATTTCGTCGACTTCCATTTAAAACGAATTTTACAAATCGTTTTAAATTTGTTTTCAAAACGATTTCAACTTCTTAATCGATTTCAAATCAAAATTGAATTTTCCTTTATAACTTCTTTTTACATTCATTTCTATTTGATTTCAATTCAATTTCAATTCAATTTCGATTCAATTTCAATTCAATTTCAATTCGATTTGAATTCTATTCAATTCAATTTCAGTTCGATTTGAATTCCTATTCAATTCAATTTCAATTCGATTTCAATTCGATTCAATTCAATTTCAATTCGATTTGAATTCTATTCAATTCAATTTCAATTCGATTTGAATTCCTATTCAATTCAATTTCAATTCGATTTGAATTCGTTTTCTATTCAATTTAATTCGAATTCATTTTCTATTCAATTCGAATTCACTTTCTATTCAATTCAATTTGAATTCACTTTCTATTCAATTTAATTCGAATTCATTTTCTATTCAATTTAATTCAAATTCATTTTCTATTCAATTCAATTCGAATTCATTTTCTATTCAATTCAATTCGAATTCATTTTCTTTTCAATTCAATTCGAATTCATTTTCTATTCAATTTAATTCGAATTCATTTTCTATTCAGTTCAATTCGAATTCATTTTCTATTCAATTCAATTCGAATTCATTTTCTATTCAACTCAATTCGAATTCATTTTCTATTCAATTTAATTCGAATTCATTTTCTATTCAATTTAATTCGATTTCATTTTCTATTCAATTCGAATTCATTTTCTATTCAATTCAATTCGAATTCATTTTCTAAAATATTCGATTCGAATTCATTTTCTAAAATATTCGATTCGAATTCATTTTCTAAAATATTCGATTATTGAAATCACCTTTCAATATTCATTAAAAATAAATAAAATCGACAAAGTTCCCGTTCGTGTTAAACTGGCGTTTAAATACTTAACATGGCTTCACATTTCAATATTCACTGAATATTATTTTGAAATATTTGATAATCCTGAACTGGAATCAGACACAGTCAATTACCATATAATTTCAGTTATATGGATTTAATCCAATTCATGTATACAGCAATGACAACAAACAATCAACCATCACCCAAAGTGCGTTCTACACTGTATAAGCATCATATATAAATATTTAACGCTTATAACAGTCTGTCAATCAATCGACATACAGCTAATTATTGAGATTAGTGTATGTCATATATCATCCCAATACCCGTGTGGGGTTTCAAACAATCAAACATAGATTTTATTTGTGCAGTTGGGCGATGTGTAAAATTTTATCGTCCCAATCAATATCAGTCAAATGTGTGTATATAAACAAATCGTTCGATTTGTTTATAACTATTTATTTTATATACACGTTAAAAATTATATTTTTAACCATAAAATATTTTCCATTATAAAATATTTTATTTCATTCCAAATCACACAATCAAATTACACAACATAGAAATTAAACACACAAGCCGTCCATGGTCTGTGGACGGCGGGTGTCGGGTGCTACTAAACACCATCTACATCCTAGTATATATTTTAACTAGAAAACAAGATTAAAAGTGAGGAGTTCTCACCAATTGCTAAACCAAACGCCACGACTCTTCATATGTAGGAAATCTTCGCCGTGCTCGCCTTTTGTCACTTTCGTCGTCCGTGTTCGCTACATATATAAAAACTCACATTTTTATATTGTTACTATATAAATAAAAATTCTATTTTTCTCTCGCCGTTCTCTATATAAAAATCACATTTTTATATATAAAGGTCGTATTTTTATATCTCTGCTACATATGTAAAAATCACTCCTTTACATCGCTACTTCCATGATAAAAATTATATTTTTATCTTGCTAGTAATATAATAAAAATTATATTTTTATTACTCTACATAAATAAAAATCACATTTTTATTATTCTAAAAATATAAAAATCATATTTTTATTTCTTCTATAATATAAAAATCATATTTTTATTCCTTCTATAATATAAAAATCATATTTTTTACTTTGCTACTTATATAAGGAAGTTCCTATTTTTAAACTGCTTCATACATATAAAAGATCGCATTTTTAGAATCTTAAAAATCATATCTTTTTATTTCTAAAAATCCAATCTTTTCGCTATTAAAAAATCTAACTTTCTTATGATTTTAAATCTAAACTTTTTATTACTAAAAATTTGAACTTTTTATTATTAAAATGCTAAACTTCATTTTAAAAAAAATATAAGCTTTTCTAATTAAAAAAAAACTAATCTTTTCTATAACCAAAAGTCTAAAATCAAAGAAGGACAAACTTACAGCGGGGCGGGGGTTTGCTGTTCGTCGAGGGTGTTGCTGGGGTTCGCTGACGGGGGATACGGCGGAGAAGAAAGGGACGGCGGTGGTTTAGGGTTGGTGGCGCGACGCTGCTACGAGGTGGGCACGAGATTTGGGCGGATGGGGCTTTGGGGTTCGATCGAATGGAGAGAGAAGGGCGGAGAGAGGAGGGTGGCGGGATAAGGGGAAGCGGCGGCGCCAGGATCGGTGGTCGACGATCGAGGGGGGGCTGAAGCGGAATCGTGGTCAACGGGAGGGGGGGTTTCCCTTTTTAGTTATTTATTTCTTTTTCTGTTAAAACAATTCAGGGGAAGGAATGGAGAAAGAGGGGGGTTTATATAAAAATATATATTATTTTAATTAGTTAATTTCCAATAAAAAGTTGACTTTTTATTTGAACTCAAAACGAGACCCACCGACTGTCGCCCATAACCAAGTATCCCCATTCCAAACGCAATGGGATATATTTCGTAAGCCAGTTCGGCTGTTTCAATCAGTTTTCATTTAATTTAAAGTATAAATCTCTATATATTCAATTTGAACGCACGTTTCAATTTGTCGGGGCCACATACGGACTCTAAAAATTCCCGAAAAATATTTTCTAGCTTCGTATTGACGATACGGTCCTAACAAAACCAATTTCGTCAAATTCTGAGACCATTTGAAAAATGGCCGTTTTCTAGTCGATTAAAATCAACTGAAACTGTTCAAACGCGTTTTCCTTTGCCACGCTCACATATTGATTCGAAAAATTATGAAAATTGGAATCTAGCAATAACTTGACCCTCCGGTTCCAACAAAAGTGGTTTCGTCGAAAACCGAGGTCATTTGCAAAATTTCTATTTTTAAGGGCCAGAATTCCATAGCGACTATTTTGAATTTTCAACTGGGCATATCTTTTGATTCCCGCTATGAAATTTCAATTCTTCGGATCCGTTGGAAAGATATCCTCAAATAGATTCTAATATTTTTGGTTTCGCTAAAATTCGGTTTATTTTGAATCCTATACATTCATTTGAACTTTGAAATCAAATTTTCAAACTACCGCGCCATTTTCAATTCCTTTTATAATTAAAATAAAATATTTATATTCTAACGACGATTCAAATAAATATATACGTTTGAATTCTATTCAAAATAAATTTCTCGTCGTTATTATTTAAAATAATTCATTTTAAATACTCAAAATTCATTAAAATTTCCAAAATAAAAATTTTAAATTGGCTCAGATTTCCAGGTTATTACAATCTCCCCCACTTAAAACTTTTCATCCCCGAAAAGGAACGAAGCCGAAAGTTGTTTAACTAATCAACTCTACTTTCATTATTTCCATTACGGCTTAAGTTCTTCAACTTTTCCGTTTCTAAGAACTTTTCAAATTTTTCAAAAATTTGGCTAATACCATAAAATTTCGAAAAATTTCGCCATAACCTCCCCTGCACCGGGGACTTAGGGATATTTCATATAGCCTCCCATGGCCTTCTTCAATCCAAAAGAAAAAGAAAAAGCCAATCGGCTCATAAAATCATCCAAAACCCAAGAAATTAGTAAACATGTACCTATTTGAAGGGCAAACAATTTTAATCCTCTGCTCTAGCCTCCTTGCAATGACCTGTTCAATGTAAGTACATGTATATGCATGCAAATGCGACTAATTTTCAATACAATTCACTATTTGATACAATTTGGCTAAATGGCCCAAATTTTAATTAATCAACAAATAATCAAACAACACAATCAGCAATCAATTTGTTGATTAGCTTTTCAGATTCATAATTTTGATACATAGTCCAAAAATCAGATTTTGATGCCAAATCACAACAATAAGCCCTACCTAATTTTGGTTCTCACACCAGTCAATTGGAATCATATAGAAATCTCACTTCGAAACTCGAACACAACACTGATGATGGGTACCCATCATCAGAATCATTCCCGGGCGACTACAGTGCGATTCTATATTTATCCATTATATTAAAATTTCGAATACACGTGGATCAGACGTATATACAAAATCTTTATATATTGGACTGTCCAAATCGATACAAATAAATAATCAAATACGAATAATTGATTTAAATTTTCAAAGCAAGAATTGTTTTCATTTTAAAAATATACTCTTCACACCCGTTCTAGGATACTACTGATCCCATCTCTAACGAGTCAGTCTCATTGAATATTACTAATCCAATTTCTGATGAATTCTTTCGTTTGGTTCTAACGTGTCTTGTTCTCCGAGCTCTGTAAACCAAAGCTCTGATACCAAAATGTAACGACCGGGAATTTCGCTCGATCCGAGTCGATCGCTAAACCGACCAAAACCGTTCGAAACCCCTGATTGTTTTGAGAACACGACAAATCGAAACGCAAACAGAAGAACATTTCATTGTTAATTACAACAATTCCATCAGAATACAAGAATATACAGAGTATGAATAGATATTACACATCATAAATTATTAGAGATTTAAATTACATTACATAGCAACGAAAAATAATACAAAACACAACTAGAAGTAATACACGGATACAGAGCTTTCCGAATATCGCTTCAGCTGTAAATCAGGGTCCTGTGAATATAAATCTGCAAAACCAAAACTACTAGCTGCCCGTGTCGAAAATAAGGGCACCTAGAGTTTAGGTTAAAACAATAAACTCCAGGTCAGTCATGTGACTGGTGTGAGAACTAAAACAGTTATTAATCTTTATTTTAAAGTTAGGTAAATCAAGGGACCATGCCGTATAACACGGAACGGGTTTCCTCCCAAGAACACCAGTGCATAAAACAACAGCGCAATGCTAAATAAAGCTATTATAAGACCCAGGTCCCATCACACAATGCAACGCAAGCCGGAGGATAGGGTTTTTACCTTATAATAACCAAAGAATGCTTGATAAGCTAAAAACAAATCATTTGATACTATTATAAGTGTATAGTGTATAAAACAATTTCAATCATAAGTATCAATCATAGACGGCATAAGTGCCACATCCCACTATGTCGCCATACTAGACTCTACAATCAAAATCGCAAAATCACGTATTGGAAGTTGGATTTCCATATGTGAACCGAGGCAAAAGATAGTCCTCACCGATTCGAGACAATCTAGCCCATGTCTCAGGTCAGAGCTCGAGTGACCTTTGGATCGTCAGGGCCGGTCCACCGATGTGGATTATTATGCCTGAACACTACGTTTCCCCGCCCTTTGGGGCGTAAATGAGCCAACAAATGACTCCATCGGCTCCACTTAGTCACCGATATATCCGAGTCGCCTCGCAACAACAACAACCACATAAGTCAAACTCGTCAGGGCGTGTAAAACCACTGACGCCACTTCTAACTAGAAGGAAACACATGCCCTCCCTGAGGTCCTCTCCCGTTTCTAGTTCACAACCGGGGTGTGAGGCTCGCGAATCAACGCTACACAAAGCTGTGCCACACAGGCCGTGCTTTGATCATCAACCACAAGACTTTGCTTTTCAACAAAAGCCTTGATCATTTGCCACTTAGGCATGCCACATAGGCAATTCACTCCATGCGATTGATATCCACCAATATATAACCTCTAAGCTCGTACGTCTCAGAGAAGGGCGTTAAGCAAGATAATAAATTCTCCGCCGCCAAACAGATATATATTTAATAGAAATCAATCACACAGAATAAAATCCAATGTCAGGCACACAGTCCATTTACAAGTCCGTTCTGGGTCTGAACGAAACCGGAGGCACCTAGTACCTCGCATATCCATCGATCTCCAAGTACGTCTCGACGACCACTAACTGATTCCCTCCTCTTGGGTGTACAGCCCAATCAAGATCATCATTAATCACCCAAACGATGTGAAGACCTCCGGTCTTCAACCACCGTCTTCCTCTTCGACACCACGTCGAATCAGCTATTCAGAATGGGATAAACTCGGTCTTTCTGGATAACTTGCGTATATAATAAACAAGTGTTACACAAACACAACCTACGTCTCATTCCAATTCATCAGTCACTAACCGTAAATTAACAAGAGAATAATTCCCCAAACATTAACCCCGAAGGCCGAAACCAACATCAGATCAATACCCAGGAAACCATTCTTCTTAGCTAACCTACAGTTAGTTTCTAAATTTCACATTCTTAGGGAAAGGTTCCCATTAATTTTATCAAAGATAAATTCTTTAAATTTAATCTTTATTCTTCTTTGAATATCAATTCAAACTAGTCGGGATTAGCGAACCACGCCGAAGTAATTATTTATTTTATTTCCCAGTCCCAACCTATTCATCCCATGAAGTAAAACTGGTCATACTTCATATCTAACACCACGGTATTATCGGTAAATTCAATTACCATTTCACGTTCCAATCTAATTAAAGATTTAACTATCGCCTGGAGCAAAACTGGTGATACTCTATTCTCGATCATTTCAATCTAATTAAAGATTCATTAAAACTCCACATGGTTTTAATCTTCCTGTCTTTAACCGGGTTAAAGAATCAATGTCATTTAAAACACGGTTCACGATAAACCCAAAATCACATTCCATTCTATCAGCCTTTAACCGTAAAATAGCAAGTGAGCAATTCCCTAAGTATTAACCCCGAAGGCCGAAACCAACATCAGATCAATACCCAAGAAACCATTCAACTTAACTAATCTCCAGTTAGTTTCTGATTTTCTTAACTCTGTTGGGTCTAAGAACAGTATTATTGAAGATACCGTTCACGACAACCCAAAATCACATTCCATTAATTATCGGGTTAAAGAACAAGTGTTATTTAAAACACTGTTCACGATAAACCCAAAAATCAATTCAAATTCAATTCCAATTAAATACCATTTAATTGGTACAATTCATTAAATCTAAAATAAAAAGATTTAATCTTTTTCTCAACTGGGTTTAAAAACCGTGTTAATGAAGACACCATTCACGACAAACCCAAATCACATTTGATATTAAATACAAGGCTCTGAATAGAGAATATATTGGCTTATATTCAATATCAAATTCTACGACTACCAAATATCGTACTAGAAATAATGAAATAAATATATCTTTCAAATTCCCATAACAATATCTGTATCATCGCGAAATCCAACATCAAAATATTCCAAAGACAATTTCGATTCAAATCCATTCCAATTCAATTATTGGAAGTTCTGGTTACTTTTAAAACCATTTCAAATCCACTTTATTTATTTTAAAAATAAATAGAAATATAATTCTAGTTCAAAACTAGTTCATTTCGATAAAAATCTATTTTTATCTTTTCAAATATGGAATTTTTCATCCCAATTCTTCACAAATCATTTCTTATGATTTTACACAAATTATTACTATTTTTAATAATTTTATCAAGGCCCGTACAGTCGATTTCCATCAACGGCCATCGAACTGCACTTACAACGACCTTTCCCAAATTTTATTTGGACATAATTCCAAATCCAACAATAAGATTTCAAATCTCTAATATTCGTTAGAAAGCTCTTTTCGATACAAACCCAACGGTTCCGGTTTTAGGAGAATCCGACGGTCGGATCTACCGTAATATCCATTCAAAGTCAATGGTCGAAATTCGCGAATTGCCGCGACGCGGCGCGTTCAATTCAGGCCATTATATATATAATATATATTTCATCGACTTCCATTTAAAATGAATTTTACAAATCATTTTAAATTTGTTTTCAAAACGATTTCAACTTCTTATTCGATTTCAAATCAAAATTGAATTTTCCTTTATAAATTCTTTTTACATTCGTTTCTATTTGATTTCAATTCAATTTAAATTCGATTTGAATTCGAATTCAATTCGATTCTATTCAATTTCAATTCGATTTGAATTCTATTCAATTCAATTTCAATTCGATTTGAATTCCTATTCAATTCGATTTCAATTCGATTCAATTCAATTTCAATTCGATTTGAATTCTATTCAATTCGATTTCAATTCGATTTGAATTCCTATTCAATTTCAATTCGATTTGAATTCCTATTCAATTTCAATTCGATTTGAATTCCTTTTCTATTCAATTTAATTCGAATTCATTTTATATTCAATTCAATTCGAATTCATTTTCTATTCAATTCAATTCGAATTCACTTTCTATTCAATTTAGTTCGAATTCAGTTTCTATTCAATCCAATTCGAATTCATTTTCTATTCAATTCAATTCGAATTCATTTTCTATTCAATTCAATTCGAATTCATTTTCTATTCAATTCAATTCGAATTCATTTTCTATTCAATTCAATTCGAATTCGTTTTCTATTCAATTCGAATTCATTTTCTATTCAATTCAATTCGAATTCATTTTCTATTCAATTCGATTCGAATTCATTTTCTATTCAATTCGATTCGAATTCATTTTCTATTCAATTCGATTCGAATTCATTTTCTATTCAATTTGATTCGAATTCATTTTCTATTCAATTTAATTCGATTTCATTTTCTAAAATATTCGAATTCATTTTCTAAAATATTCGATTCGAATTCATTTTCTAAAATATTCGATTCGAATTCATTTTCTAAAATATTCGATTATTGAAATCACCTTTCAATATTCATTAAAAAGAACTAAAATCGACAAAGTTCCCATTCGTGTTAAAATGGCGTTTAACTACTTAACACGGCTTCACATTTCAATATTCACTGAATATTATTTTAAAATATTTGATAATTCTGAACTGGAATCAGACACAGTCAATTACCATATAATTTCAGTTATATGGATTTCATCCAATTCATGTATACAGCAATGACAACAAACAATCAACCATCATCCAAAGTGCGTTCTACACTGTATAAGCATCAAATATAAATATGTAACGCTTATAACAGTCTGTCAATCAATCGATCGACATACAGCTAATTATTGGGATTAGTGTATGTCATATATCATCCCAATACCCGTGTGGGGTTTCAAACAATCAAACACATATTTTATTTGTGCAGTTGGGCGATGTGTAAAATTTTATCGTCACAATCAATATCAGTCAAATGTGTGTATATAAACAAATCGTTCGATTTGTTTATAACTATTTATTTTATATACACGTTAAAAATTATATTTTTAACCATAAAATATTTTCCACTATAAAATATTTTATTTCATTCCAAATCACACAATCAAATTTCACAACACAGAAATTAAACAAACAAGTCGTCCATGGTCTATGGATGACGGGTGTCGGGTGCTACTAAACACCGTCTGCATCCTAGTATATATTTTAACTAGAAAACAAGATTAAAAGTGAGGAGTTCTCACCAATTGCTAAACCAAACGCCACGACTCTTCATATGTAGGAAATCTTCGTCGTGCTCGCTTTTTGTCACTTTCGTCGTCCGTGTTCCCTACATATATAAAAAAATCACATTTTTATATTGTTACTATATAGATAGAAAATCTATTTTTCTCTCGCCGTTCTCTATATAAAAATCACATTTGTATATATAAAGGTCGTATTTTTATATCTCTACTACATATGTAAAAATCACTCCTTTACACCGCTACTTCCATGATAAAAATTATATTTTTATCTTGCTAGTAATATAATAAAAATTATATTTTTATTACTCTACATAAATAAAAATCACATTTTTATTATTCTAAAAATATAAAAATCCTATTTTTATTTATTCTATAATATAAAAATCATATTTTTATTCCTTCTATAATATAAAAATCATATTTTTACTTTGCTACTTATATAAGGAAGTTCCTATTTTTAAACCGCTTCATACATATAAAAGATCGCATTTTTAGAATCTTAAAAATCATATCTTTTTATTTCTAAAAATCCAATCTTTTCGCTATTAAAAAATCTAACTTTCTTATGATTTTAAATCTAAAGTTTTTATTACTAAAAATCTGAACTTTTTATTATTAAAATACTAAACTTCATGTTAACAAAAATCTAAGCTTTTCTAATTAAAAAAAACTAATCTTTTCTATAACCAAAAGTCTAAAATCAAAGAAGGATAAACTTACAGTGGGGCGGGGATTTGCTGTTCGTCGAGGGTGGTGCTGGGGTTCGCTGGCGGGGGATACGACGGAGAAGAAAGGGGCGGCGGTGGTTTAGGGTTGGTGGCGCGACGCTGCTTCAATGTGGGCATGGGATTTGGGCGGATGGGGCTTTGGGGTTCGATCGATTGGAGAGAGAAGGGCGGAGAGAGGAGGGTGGCGGGATAAGGGGAAGCGGCGGCGCCAGGATCGGCGGTCGACGATCGAGGGGGGGCTGAAGCGGAATCATGGTCAACGGAGGGGGGTTCCCTTTTTATTTATTTATTTCTTTTCCTCTTAAAACGATTCGGGGGAGGGAATGGACAAAGAGGGGGGTTTATATAAAAATATATATTATTTTAATTAGTTAATTTCCAATAAAAAGTTGACTTTTTATTCGAACTCGAAACGAGACCCACCAACTATCGCCCATAACCAATTACCCTCATTCAGAACGCAATGGGATATGTTTCGTAAGTCAGTTCGACTGTTTCGATCAGTTTTCGTTGAATTTAAAGTATTAATCTCTATATATTCAATTTGAACGCACATTTCAACTAGCCGGGGCCACATACGGACTCTAAAAATTCCCGAAAAATATTTTCTAGCTTCGTATTGACGATACGGTCCTAACAAAACCAATTTCGTCAAATTCCGAGACCGTTTGAAAAATGGCCATTTTCCAGTCGATTAAAATCAACTAAAACTATTCAAATGCGTTTTCCTTTGCCACGCTCACATATTGATTCGAAAAATTATGAAAATTGGAATCTAGCAATAACTTGACCCTCCGGTTCCAACAAAAGTGGTTTCGTCGAAAACTGGGGTCGTTTGCAAAATTTCTATTTTAAGGGCCAGAATTTCATAGCGACTATTCTGAATTTTCAACTGGGCATATCTTTTGATTCCCGCTATGAAAATTCAATTCTTCGGATCCGTTGGAAAGATATTTTCAAATAGATTCTAATATTTTTGGTTTCGCTAAAATCCGGTTTATTTTGAAATCTATACATTCATTTGAACTTTGAAATCAAATTTTCAAGCTACCGCGCCATTTTCAATTCCTTTTATAATTAAAATAAAATATTTATATTCTAACGACGATTCAAATAAATATATACGTTCGAATTCTATTCAAAATAAATTTCTCGTCGTTATTATTTAAAATAATTCATTTTAAATACTCAAAATTCATTAAAATTGCCAAAATAAAAATTTTAAATTGGCTCAGATTTCCGGGTTATTACAAATTAGAGTTAATGACCTTTGTGTAAGATTTGGAATCTTATTACAAGATATAACACAAAAAGGATTATTTTGGTTGTTTTCTTAAACCAAAACCTTGAATTGAATAATAAAAAAATAAAAGAATAATAACTACGTTAACTGCGTGAAAATATAAATATATATACATTATCTGTCCAAATCTGTGTAAATAACGCAAAATATATTATAATAAATGTTTGTTGTATATGTGTACTTGAACGGTTTCGATTTAATGGAATTACATATGGAAGTATAATCCATATTAAATGGAAATATATATTATAGTCGTTATAGCAATAAATGTGATTGATTTGCTATGAATAAGATCATAAAGGAATAACTATTGTAACATAGTTGATTTGGGGAAGATAAATTGAATTAGATAGTTATGCCTAAATGGTTACAATTTAAAATCGATGACCAGGAATAGGATGTAACTCCAATTAAGTAAATAAATAATTCTTATAACATATAAATATCTATACAAGAATGAATCAAGTTAGACTAAAATAGAAAGATTTAAGGAGTTACAATAATTAAACTAGAATAATAAGGGAATGATACATAGGGACATTCATTGGTTTAATTAATGTCGTAGGAAATTATGACAATCAGGTTCATAAATGACATTAATTATAATTGATGGTAATAAATGGCATTTAAGGGGTTTAATTAGTGTCTTAGGAAAATATGACTGTTATGGTCATAAATGGCAATAAACCTAATAAATAGCAACAAATGAAATTAAAAGGGGATTAATGGGTGTTGGTTGTAGCTTTAAATACTAAGTCCAATAAGAAAATAATCAATTAAATATCCTAGGATAGTAAAGGTATAGGTTTTCCTTATTATATTCTAGTTAATCTATAATTAATATAATTAGAAATTAGAATTAGACTTAGTAGGCTACGATGCGAGGTCATTTGCCTTATTCGACAAAAGTCTACACTTTCCAGCAGTCGAATATATGTCCAATTGATGTGAGACTTCATTGACCATAGGAACCCATGACGATAGTTAGTTTGCATACGTGGATTATTTCCAAATTTAAGGTTTGCTTCATGAGCAAGGTCTTAAGTGGTTGTAGGGCCCTCCTCCCGTTCAAAAGAAGAAACCAAAAAGGAAATAATTTAGTGACATGGCCTGCTTTGGGAATTAAGGTCTTAAGTGGTTAGATCAACCTTTAAAAAGGTATTAAGTGATCACATAGCCCTCCACCAATAAATGAAACCATTAAAGTCTAATTGGGTACGAGTTTGATAATCTCCACGATTAGTCTGCTTCCATAGGGTCTTAAGTGGTTGGGGTTGAGGGTCCACCTAGGGAATAGGTTTTAAATGACCACTACGGTGGTACCATAGGCCAACCTGTCCTAAGGGGAAGTATTAAGTGATTAAGGGATTATCCAAATAATGTCAGCTAGATGGTAACGATGGTGTCCGCCATAAGGAGGTCTTAAATGGCGTGCGACGTCTACCTATCTGATTGGTCTTAAGTGACTACTTACTATCTCGCCTTATGCAGGGTACGGGTTTATATGCATGAATGGCGAAAGCCTTGAATTAGTATGACTTGTAGCTAGTGTCCTCTAATTTATATTAGTGTAGAGTAAACCATCGAAAAAGGTATTAAGTGACCGATGGGTCTGCTTTGGGTCTTAAGTGATCAAAAGGATTCACGATTATCTATTATTGATAGTGAGGTCTTAAGTGGCTATATAGAAATAATTAACCTCCATATGAATATAAAAAAGTTGAGAGCCCACCTGTTAGTTTTTGGTAATTGGTTGAATAATGGTTTGAAGGCTTTATAATAATGCGTAAACGTTTTATCTCGGTCTCGTTATCATTTGGGGATGCTACCTTGGGTATGGTAGTTAGTTTCATGCGTAAGTGTTTACAAGGTTAGGTTAGAATTACTAGCCTTGGTAAACATATATCTCTCGTTGAATCAAACATGATTCTTTTGTGTATTGTATACTGTGTCATACTCTTTCTGCTCACCAGAACTTATTGTTATTATAACTCCAAGTTTATCTCAAGAAGGTCAGGTTTCCACAAGTGTTAATGTTTGGTTTTCGGTTCTCATTCTCTCTCATGCTCGGTATTGATGTGGTGACTTACTCTTATAATGTAGTAACCCTAGTTGATACTAGTGTATCCTATTTCGTTTCCACTGTGAGTTATTTTACCGCACTCTGATTATGCTCATGCTCATTTATTTGCAAGATCCAAATTTACAGACTCAACGCTAGGATGGTTTGAATTTCGAAAAAGAATTTCGATTTTATTTTTGAAATTTGGGCTTAGAAAAGTGTGGAGTGTTACAAAGCTGCTACCTACAAAGCTTAAAGTTTCAATTGGTTGTTTTGATTCGTTTGTTGATATCCAATACACTTGGTAACCCGATATATGCACTAATTGCCACATCTAACACTTGCAAACTTCCTACTAAAGGTCCCATTCAGGCTAAAACTCCTCTTCAGAAGCCTCCTATTGATATATGGGTTCCCAAAACCAAAGTTCTAGTTGATGAGATTACTACACCTCTTTCGTAAGCGGATAAAGGTAAAAATGAAGATAATGAAGTTATATGAAATTTTCACTAGAAATGATGGTATCATCCTCGTCTGAAAATGCGCTATGATCCCTTCCAGCAAGTTTATTACATGTTCGTTCGTGATACTAATGAAGGAGGAGATGTTAGGTGTTTGAATTATTTTGATGATGGATCTGACTTGAAGCTTAAGGAAGGTGTAACGACCCGTATTTGTACGGATAATAATTAATTTATTTAATTATTTAAATAGCGAAAATGGTTGTTTAATTAAATTATATTGAATATTTAATTAATATAAATAATAGAATAATATATTTAATTTCTGAAATAATCAGAAATAGTGAATTGACAATATAATGTGAACTGGACAATTCAAAATATATAATTCAGTTTGGGATTGAATTAGAATGACGAATATATTATTTGAACGACAGTTTGAACGTATAATTATAATATAATTAAAATCGAGCTCGAAATGGCACGGCAGTTCGCTATTTGGCAATTTGAACTTCAACTGAATATACAGCGTCCGTTTTAAATCGGATTTCTGTGAAATAAGAAACGTACGGAGCTGGTGAAGTATATTTTTCTAGTGGAAGAGAAAAATCGGGATTTCATTGTGTAAATTTTGATTTATGTCCAAATCAAATTTTAGAAAAGTCGCTATGGAATTCCTTTATAATTTATAACGATATATATAAGGAATAACGATATAAATTTGAATATCGATTCAACCGGGATTTGAATATCGAGTTGTAAAATCCCAGTGGAGCTGTATGATATTCTGTTGTGAATATATACGATAATATTTATTTATAAATATACAATTTAATTGTTTTTAAATATATTTATATATTTAAAAGGGTTATTTAGAGCTTTAAAAATAGCTAGTTTTTCAATCGACCTCATAATTCGGCGAAACTAATTTTGTTGGATCCGCAATATAAAATTATTGTTAGATTTCAATTTCCGTGATTTTTAGGGTCACTGTGTGGCCGTACGGATTTTTAATGTGAAAAACAGTCGATATTTTGATAGTTAAAAATACGCTGTGTGAGCAAACGGAGTCGGAATTCGACAAAACTAGTTTCACTGGGACTGTAATGTCGAACTGTGGCTACATGACCATATTCATGATTTTTGAATATCGTGTGTGATCACACGGATTTTTAAAGTGCAGAACAAACATGAATGAATATAAAAATCTAAAATATGTGAACCTAAACAAGGCCACCCATCCTTCTTCTCAGCCGCACAAAAATCTCATCCTCCCTATAAGATCAAATTTAGGCGCTGTCAGTTTTCCATTTTCTACAGATAACCATCCTCCTTTAAAAATCCAAAACAACATCAAAACAAATTCTAGAAATCATGTTATTCATATATTTGTGATCTTCAACTAAAACTCTACACTCTGGTACCCCATTTTCTGAACTCGACGCAGGCTATGTTCGCTCGAAATAAGGCAGCTTCACCTAGGGTTTACGGTTTCGAACAATTCAAGCTTCAATCCGCGAGTTGAAGGTGAGATTTGTGTTCAGGGGATCAATTAGCATCTTGTTGCTAAATTGGGTTAATTTCGGTCACAAAAATTGACGCTCGAACTGTGAAGCGTGGGGGTTGTGCTGAGGACCGCAGCAATGAAGATGACCTCGAGTTGGAGGAAGTTGGTCTGAGATTGATGAGGGTTGGATGAGAAGTGGTGTGGTATAATTAGATCGAATGTTCATGGAGTATTGGAGGGGGCGGTGGTGTTCAAAGGAGTGGTAATGGCCGTTGTTTTCTCTGGAGCTCGAACTGTAAAAGGGGAAGAAGGGTTCAGCGGGTATAAGTGTACGTGGGCCAAGAGGTAAAGGGTCAAGCCCAGTTAGATTTAAGGAAATTAAATTTATTTCAATTTTAAATAGTCAAACTTTAAAGATGTGTAACTTGAGCATACGTGATCAGAATTGAATGCGACTGGATCCGTTGGGATCGTAGGGGAGAGGGCTACACGATGGAATTGAATGGAAGTGGATTGGAGCCCGTTACAATTTATAGCAAAATAAATTGTCCGTCTGAATCAAGCGATGGTTATCGTTATTTACGATGATCGTCCAATGTGATTAAAACTCACCAACTCTGAACAGTTATATTTTTATAACGTATTCTTAGAACTGATAATTATCTGTTGATTGTTGTGTGTTAACTATTTGGTTGAATTGCTTGTGTATTGGTTGAAATTATAGATAACGATATATATATGAATCGTTAATTAAATATTGATTCTGTTTATCAGAATATTTCATATCAAAATGAAATCAATGTTATTATATTGTTTTAACATCTGTGATGCAGGGAAACAGGTTGGAGGGACCCAACTGGGTTCCTCAATATATATAATACTGTTTTGTTTCATATATTGTGATATATGATGTAATATATATTCTGTTGTTGATTATGTGTGTTTGAATGATATCGATCACTGTTAATTGGTATTTTAAATACCATGAAAAATACTGGGATGTAAAAAGGGGAATTTCAAAATATATTTTGAATATAAATTATTTATATAAAATTAATGGAGTTTATATATAAAAGGAAAAAGGATTTTATATAAGGAAATAATTTAAAAAATCAAAAGTGTTAAAAAGGAAATATATTTGTAAAACAAATACAGAGGAAGATATTTGCAAAACAAATAGAAAGAGAAATATTTGTAAAACATTTAAAAATAAAATAGAAAAAAGGAATATTTGTAAAAACATTTACAAATAGAATTTAAAAGAAAATATTTGTAAAACATATACAAATAGATTAAATGGAAATATTTATTTATAGGAAATAAATAGAATGTTATAAAAGAAATATTTATTTGTTAAATAAATAGAAAAGATAAAAGAAATATTTATTTGTTAAATAAATAGAATTGAAAAGGGAATAGTTATTTGTTAAGTAAACAAATAGAAAAGGAATAATTCAAAGGAGATAATCCAAAGGGATAATTCAAAGGAGATAATCCAAAGGGATAATTCAAAGGAGATAATTCAAAAGGAGATAATTCAAAGGAGTTAATTCAAAAGAGTAAATCGAAATGAGTTAATCGAATAATAGTTACTCGATTAGAGTTAATCGATTAGTGTTAGAGTTAACCCGTTAGAGTAAATCGATTAGAGTTAGAGTTAACGAGTTAGAGTTAATCAGTTAGAGTTAATCAGTTAGAGTTGACCAGTTAGAGTTAACCAGTTAGAGTTATTCAAATGGAGTTAATCAAGTCGAGTTAATTAAGATGAGTTAATCAAACCGAGTTAATCCAAAGGAGTTAGTAGAATATTGGTTATTTGAATAGAGTTAAAGGAGTATCGAATATAGTTTATTCGAATAGAGTTAAAGGAGTATCGAATATAGTTTATTCGAATAGAGTTAAAGGAGTATTGAATATAGTTTATTCAAATAAAGTTTAAGGAAAGGAGTTATCGATTAGTTTAATCGAAAGGAGTTATCGATTTTAGTTTAATCGAAAGGAGATTTATCGAATATAGTTTATTCGAAAAGAGAGATTTTCGAATATCGTTTATTCGAAAGAAAGAGTTATCGAATATAAGTTATTCGAAGTTAGTTAATCGAATATAGTTTATTCGAAAGAGAGATTATCGAATATAGTTATTCGAGAGGAGTAAATCAAACATGGTATTCAAAAGTTAAGTAAATCGAACATGGTATTCGAAGGTAAGTAAATTGAATATAGTTATTCAAAAGAAGTTAGTCGAGTATGGTTAGTCGAGTCGAGTTAATCGAATAGAGTTAAGTCAAACATTAGTTAATCAAATATTAGTAAATCGAATATGGTATTCGAAAGTAATAAATCAAATATGGTATTCGAAAGGGAGTTAATCGAATATAGATATTCGAAGGAGAGTTAATCAAACGGAGATTACTCGAAAGAGAGTTAGTCGTTGAATTCGATTATATCGAATTCGGGAAAGTATTATTTACTTTCCGGTGTTTAAATCAAGATTTATTTATAAATTAGGTGTTTATTTATTTATTCACATTAAAGAATAAAGGTTAAAATTGGAATTAGATATTTTGAAAGGAGGGATTATAACGTTATCGTTATAACCAATATTTCTGTAAAAGAAGTGGATTCGTAAATAAAATCCGAGAGTTACGTAAGGAACTTTGTTAAAGATTTAAAAGATAAACTTTGACTATTTCAAAGTTAAAACGTTGTTCAGTTAAGGTCTGAGAGATAATTATACCCCAACTTGATTGACTTCCTTCTTAACTAAGGAATGGTAAGGTTTGATAGTGAAGGAGTTTTGGAAATGTTTTCCAAATAAGAATCAGAAATGTTTTCTGATAATAGAAAATAAGAAATGTTGAATATATGGAAACAGGAGATAAGTAAATTAATGAACTAAAGAGATAAACGTTCAATGATGATTGATCGATAAAATTTCCATTTGGAAATAATATCGTTGTTTGCACACTTGTTTTTCTTTGATAGTTAACTCACCGACTATCTATGTTTTTGACCATTTTAACGTTGTTAATATGGAGAGACCGGTTGGATTATTATCCGAAGAACCACTCTATATTGACATAAGCGTAGCGAATCATATATGCCAAAGATAATTGAAGACGGAGTAAAGTGCAAGGGCTGTTGTATAAATCTTAGGTAAAGATTGCCTAAGATGGTTGTACTGAGTAGTGCCTTCGGTTTATCCAATCCCAGGACGACCTGTATGGAATAATGTCTGACAGAGTATATTTAATAGATCGCGTAAGTTGATCTCTTCAAACGTATTTACGTTTGGTGGCGGAGGAATTTGTTTCTCTTAGCTGTATACCCGTTGTATTTTTGGGGAAATCAATTTGTGATTTGGCGGGTATGACGATGTGACATTCAAAGTGAATAATTGTGTAATCTATCAGAGATAAGCGTATGGCCTCTAGACTCACAACCGGGAAATGACAAAAATCGTGCAGGCAGCATGGTAATGTAGGACGCACCTATTAGGGTGTATAATCACCTGATCTAGAGTTTCGTTTACTTCTAAAAAAATCTATTGTCGATGTTGTCCCATTCGGGAAACGGTTGCTGATCCCAACCGTTGGTGGTATACATTCGATACACTCAAGCGAAATGAGTGGTCGGTCATGTGTGGCCGGGTTGCAAGATGTTCTTGTTGAACCCAGTGTATTCCTCTCTAGAGGTACACTAGCTGTAACAACCCTGAATTTTGGGGTAAATTTAAAAATCTATTTTAACTAATTTTGATGGGTTTTGATATTTAAAATAATTTATTTGAAATAATAATGTTTAAAATTTTATTTAAATCGAAGTTAGAATGAATAATTTAATTTTAATTATAAAAGGAGTTAGAAATAGCGCGGTAGTTTGAAAAGTCAAACTTGAACTTTGACTGACCGTACAGGATGCAAAATTTAACGAATTTTAGTGCCAAAAATATTAGAATCTCTTTTAAAATATCTTTCCAACGAATCCGAAAAATCGAAATTTTATAGCGGGAATTAAAAGTTATGGCCAGTTGAAATTTCAGAATAGTCGTTGTAGGATTTATATATATATTTTAATATTAAAAATAGCCATTTTTCAAATGACCTCTGTTTTCGACGAAACCACTTTTGTTGGATTCGTAATGTCAAATTATTGCTATGTTTAATTTTTCATAATTTTTAGAATTAATTTGTGATCGTGGCAAAAAGATTTCAGTTTGGTCAATTTCGGTCAATTTTAAACGACTTGAAAAAGGTCATTTCTCAAATAGGCTCAGAATTGAACGAAATTAATTTTCCTAGGTCCGCAGCGTCAAAACATAGCTAAATATATTTTTCGGGATTTTTCGAAGTTAATTTGTGGCCCTGGTGAATTTACTCGTACGGTTGAATTAAAAATAAAAGAAAATATTTTAAAATAAATAAAACTGGGTCAAGAAAGTCATTTGGGCCTGCGGGACATAGCTAGATGAGTCCAGAATAGGGGTTAATGGGTAGGAATGACAGTCGTTAGGCTCCGTTTGGAGACCGGACGAAAAAAAAACTAAATTTTGAAATTAAATAAAAAATAATAATAATAAGAAATACTAAGTATAAATACGCGTATACCTAGTCTACTGTTCATTCTCCTTCCCCGATTACAGCCGCCACTCTCCATTTCCTTCAAAACGTCTTCACCATTTATCTCCTCCTCCACCAACTTTCAGACCCTGCCGTAATTGGACTTTTTGTAGAGCTTCGAACAAGCTTTCATCTCCGACCAGTTGCATCGAAGACCGCGCCCCCTAGCTCGAGAATCGGGCCACCCAACGCAGCCCGTTCTCGCCGCCGCCGGGCCCACTTGGGCTGATCGAGCTCCTCAGCTCCGACCAGCGAACAACCGCCTCTCCAAGCCCTCCAACCTCCAACTCCCCGTTCGTGAATCCGTGCAACGAATCAAAAGTTATATCGATCCAAAGTTTTGAACAAAACTGAAAATAAAGGTATGAAATTTCAATCAGATTTGCCACGCTTTTATCTGTTGCAATTGCAGTTGTGAAAAGTAATTGATAATTTGTTCATACGAACTCGAAATTGAACGATTTCAGGTGCGCCACGATCGTGAGACCGAGATCTTCGCGATGAGACTGACTAGACCTGATTCTGAGCAAGTTTAATTCTGACAAATTTTGGATCTGAACAGCGCAGAATCCAATAACAATGTGAGATTTCTATTTTTGAAAATATATTTTACTCCTTATTGTTTGAATTGCATATACACATGTTTATATAATCGAATCTATGATTGTTGTAATTAAATTTTACTGTTTGTTGTTGGTGACTGATTGTATTGCTTGTATGTAATAGATCTGGTCTTGTATAACCAGGAATTTCCATTGTTTGAATCTGAGTGATAGATCTGATTTTTATTTTGAATCAATGTCAATAATAAATTAAAAAGATTTTTCCTTTGTTTTAAAAATAAAAAGATTACAACTTTGTTTTTTTAAATTAAAAGTTGTAATTTTGGTTTGCAAATTAAAAAGATATAAACTTGTTTGTTAATTAAAAAAATGATTTAACTTTGTTGGTTAACAAATAGGATTCACGTTTGTTTGTTAGTAAAGAAAATTTACTTCTGTTTGTAAAAAAAAAAAAAAAAAAAAAAAATTTACTTTTGTTGTAAATGAAAACAAGTAACTTTTGTTTGTAAATTAAAAGAATTTACTTTTCTTTGTCGAATAAGAGATTTTACCTTTTGTGGTTAAATAAAGATTTCACCTTTTGTCTTTATATGAAAGAGGTTAACTGTTGTTTTTATATAAAAAATTGGAACTTTTGTTTTTAATAAAAGATTGAAACTTGTTTGTGTACAATAAAAGATTGAAACTTGTTTGTGTACAATAAAAGATTGAAACTTGTTTGTGTACAATTAAAGATTGAAACTTGTTTTGTGTATAATTAAAAGTATTAACTTTGTTAATGAAAAGTGGTAACTTTGTTAATGAAAAGAAAATACTTTGTTAATAAGAAGTTCATTTTTGGGTGTGATGAAATAAAGATCAAAAATTTCGTTTTTGTCGTGTAATGAGATAAAGAACAGAAGATAACATTGCGGTGTTAATTATGAAACGACATTATATTACACAGTCGTGTGTTTATTTAGAAACGACATTATATTTCACCGTCATGTTTTGTTAAAAAGAAAATAATGACATTAACATTGATTTTAGTTGAAATAATAAAAATTACATTTTTCATTGATTTTAGTTGAAAAATGTACAAAGACATCATTTTGTCATTATTTTGCAAATGTATGAAGGTATCATTTTTGTCTTTGTTTTGTTAAATGTAAAAAGATAGTTTGTTTGTTTATAAAAAAGAAATTTACATTTGTTTGAAAATGAATATTTGCACTGTTATGTGTTAAATTAGAAATGACATTATTTACACTGTTATGTGTTAGATTGGAAATGACATTATTTACACCGTTATGTGTTAAATTAGAAATGAACATGATTGACACCGCAATAAAAAATACATTTTTATGTAATTAAAAAGATAAGATTTTGTCATTGAAAATAAAATTGCATTGTTATATGAAATTAAAGATTAAAGATTTACATTGTAAATAAAATCACATTTTAAATGTAATTAAAGAATAAGTTTTTTGCATGTAAAATATAATTACATTTTTATATGTAATTAAAGAGAAAGAATTTGCATAGTAAATAAAATTACATTTTCATGTGTAATTAAAGTATAAAAAATTACATTGCAAATTAAAAAGTAAGAAAAATATATTTATATGTAATTAGATTTATAGAAAGATAAAATTACATTTTTATGTAATTAAAAGTGGAAACTTAGATTTTCATTAGAAGAATAAAGGAGTGATATTTACATTTTTATGTAAATAGATTTTCAATAAAAGAATTTAGATATGATATTTACCTTTTTAATGTAAATAGATTTTCAATAAAGAAAATTAGAAAGGAAATTTACATTTTTATGTAAATAAACAATGAAAGAGGAAAATTTACTTTTAGGTAAATAAGCAATGAAAAGGAAAATTACATTCAAAATGTAAATTAGAATATAAAGGACATTTTGTTAGGAAATGCGAACTAGAATATAAAGGACATTTTGTTAGGAAATGTAAACTAGAATATAAAGGACATTTTGTTAGGAAATGTAAACTAGAATATAAAGGACATTTTGTTAGGAAATGTAAATTAGAATAAAAAGGACATTTTTGTTAGAAATTGTAAATCAGAACAAAAAGTATAGAAATAAAGATTACATCATTATTGACCTTTTATATGCAATAAAAAGAAGTAGGGAATTAGAAAAGTTACATTTTTCTTAATGTAAATAAGAATTAGAAGAAAATTACATTTTTATGTAATTAATTAAAGAACATAAAATTTTCATTTTTATGTAATTAAGTCAATTTCCATGTGAATTAGGTTAAAGGTGAAAATTTTTCATTTATCATGTAAATTAAGATAAAGGAAGAAAATTACATTTTTATGTAATTAAGTTAAAGTTTATATTTTCATGTAATTAAGATTTAAAGTAAGAAAATTACATTTTTATGTTATGAAAAGATTAGATTTTGACATTGCAAAATTATTTAATGCAATGTAGATTATGTTAAAAAGAAAAGTCACATTTTAATGTATATTATATTAAAAAGAAAAGTTTACATTTTTAAGGTGAATAAAAATAATAGAATTAAAATGTATATTTTTATCGTCACTTTAGATGCGATAAAAGAATAGAATATGAAATAAATGTTACATTTTCAATATAATAATATATTGAAATATAAGTTTACATTTCTCAATGTAAATAAAATAGGAATAGAAATTTACATTTTTTTTATGTAAATAAAAGGATTAGAAATTTACATTTTAAGGAATGGGTTTTCATTAAAAAGGAATAATGAAACCAAATATACATTTGGTGTAAATTGAAAGATGAAAGAAGAAAAAATACATTGTTGGATATAGCATGTGTATGTGAATTAAAATAAAATAAACATTATTGTGTGCCATGTTATACCTCGATATTATATATACAAATAAGGATATTCGATGTTAACAAAATATAGTGAAATGAAATGGATGACGGAATTATATATAAGTATATATATGTAAATTAAAATTAAACAAATCGTGCGCGGTAGTTCACGATTCGACAATCGTAACTTTAAATAGTTATGCTGAAATAGTCGACCGTCGGATTTTCCCAAAACTGAAACCGTTAGGTTCGCCTTGGGAAGATCTTTCCAACAATATGAATTGTGTTAAAATCCAACGGTTATATTTAGAGAAATTTGTAAAACAAATTTTGGGTGAAAACAGCGCCATGGTCGCCTATTGCATGAAGTGTTGTTAACTAAAATTCAATTATTTTTATATAAATAAAAATAGAGATGAATCGTTATAAATTAATATTAACGATAAGAAATGATTTTAAATTATATATATACGAGGATCATTTGAAAAGTCCGAGTTCAATCTCATTTCAAATGATTATTCGTCGATCTAAGTCGAAGAGTTGAAGACGATGATTGAAGACCGACGATCTTCACGTCGAATGGATGAGTTACCATTGACGCCCATGATTGGAGTAGCTACCTTGAAGGGGCTACAATGGAGGCCGTCCAGACTACTTGTTGATTGTTCGGATATGTGAGGAATAAGGTGCCTCTGGTTTTGTTCAGACCCAGAACGGACTTGAAAACGGATTGTATGTCTGACGTTGTATTCCTTTATATGGTATTCGTTGATCTCTGCTAAATATATATCTGTTTGGTGTTTAACACCCTTCTCTAAGACGTACGAGCTTAGAGGTTATATATTGGTAGGAATCAATGGTATGGTATGGATTGACAATGTGGCATGCTAAGATGCAAATAATCAAGGCTTTTGTTGAAAAGCAGGCCTTGTGGTTGATGATCAAAGCACAGCTTGAATAAGCATAACTTTGTATATTACGTAGCTTCACGAGCCTCACAACCCGGTTGGAGTCTAAAATGGGAGAAGGGAACGCAGGGAGAGCAGCACGTTTCTTTCTAGCTAGAAGTGGTGTTTTGGTTTTACACGCCCGGCATTTTACTTATGAGGATGATGGAATAAGGTGCCTCGGATATTAGGTCCTATAGGACCGAGAAACGTGTGTTCAGGAATTGCCAATCCGCAAAATCGTATGTGTGGACCGGCCTTGCAGGATCCAAGGGTTCTCTGAGGGGAATCCTAAGACATTAGCTAGAGTGTCTCGAATCGGTAAGGAGCTCCTCCCTAGCCTTGACTCATGATGGAAACCCAATTTCCAATACGACCTCATGCGGTTTTGATTGTAGAACTAGTATGGTGACATAGTAGGATGGGGTACTATGCCGTCTATGATTGATACATTATGGCTGAAATGTTTTTAATAAAAAAACCTATACACCCAAATATTAAACCCGTTCTATCGTATCAAGCATCTTTTGACCATTATAAGGTAAAACCCTATCCTCCAGTTTGCGTTGCATTGTGTGATGGGACTTGGGTCTTATAATGGTTTCATTTTTCTAAAAAGCATTGCGTTGTTTAACGATTTACTTTTAATTATGCACTGGCAATCCAATGGAGTAAACCCGTTCCGCGTTAGCGGCGTGGTCTTGTGATTAGCTTTATTATTAGATTAGTTAAGTTAGATTTCTCATACCAGTCCCATGACTGACTTGTAGTTTGTTTCACTTTGCAAACTCGGGTGCCCTCTTTTCCATACGGGCAGTCGAGTAGCTTTTTGCAGATATTTATCTCTTGAGCAGGATTCTGAATCGAAGCCTAAAGCTGTGTCCAAAGCATAGAAGTCTTCCGTTGTTTATTGTATTTAATTTATTGTAATTTATCTTCCGCTGTAATTTTATTAAATGTACTATGATATATTCTGTACTATGATGTAACATTATTGTAATGTTTATAAAAGTCTGTTGTTGTTGTTCTGATGTGTTGTATTCCCAGAGTTAACGTGTTCGGGTTTTGAACGGTCTTAGTCGATTTTGCGATCGATTGGGTCCGGGCGAAACCAGAGTCGTTACACTAGCGAAAGGTGGTTCCATACCTTGTCATAGTTGGAAATCCATTACCCAATACGTGCTTGCGGTTTTGATTGTATACTATATATGTAGAACGTGAGATGAAAGTGTTTCTGCTAGATGATTATTGTATTGTTGTTGATAGACACTATTATAATATCAATGAGTTTTGATATAATGATTATGTTGGATTCTCATAAGGGGAAAACCCGTTCCGTTATACGGTGTGGTCTTATGAGATATCGTTTAATGGCTCAAACTGTTATAAACTGTTTTACTCATACCAGTCTCATAACTGACACGGAGTTTATTTTGTTTTGTTTTCCCTAAACTCTTGGGTGCCCAATTTTATACGGGCAGTCAAGTAGTCGGGATTTGCAGATACTTGAAGGGCTGGAGCAGGAGGCTTCAGGATCATATAGCTATTGTTTATTTCTGATGTGTTGTAAGTGTTGTACTTTGGAAATGATATATATATATATATTCAAGTACAGATTTATATTACAAAGTTATGATATATATTATATGCTATTCGTTCCGCTGTGATGTTCGTGTTACTCTGATGTTGTGTTCTTCTTCTTCTATTCTAAGTTTCTATCTTATCTATTCTCACCCTCTAATTTCTTTCTTGGACTATCCGGTATTTTCGATGCTTGAGTAGTCGACATTGAGTTTATGTCGGGTACTCAGGATCGCAAAACCCCGGGTCGTTACAGTGGTATCAGAGCTTAAGGTTAAGTAATTACCTTGGCTCTGTGGCGTGACTCAGTAGAGATGGGGTTAGCAATACCCTAGATTGTGTTTGAGTGTATATATACGAGTGAACGTATTTTTTATTCAATATAAAATGGTTTTATATTGTGGAGATTTATTGGTTGAGTTTTTTATGGGTTCTGGTCGATCAGTTTGATCCACTGTATCGGTAGGAGTTTATAAACACTCGAATACGATGAACCGTCATGGTATGTTTGAAAGGAGGGTAAACGAAATAATTTTACCCAAAATTATATTTTTGATATAAAGGATTTATATTGAAATGATTATAATATATTGGATATATTGGTTGTTATTATAATCAAGTAAGAATATAAATTAAATGGTAATGTAAATAACCAATCAGAATTCATATAAGGGTAATATATGGAATCAGATGGATTAAATCTGAATTAAGATCAGAACTGAAATTTAAAACCCTGGAAATTTGGAAAGGTGTTTGTGAATAGATTTGGATTAAGTATATGAGAATTTTAAAATCCTGGGAGATTTTAAATTGTTTTACAAACATTGGAAGGATATTTTGAAATAAATTTCAAAGTGGAAGTGTTAGAAATGGTTTTGAAAAGCGATATAGTATTGAACTCACTTCGAAAGCTGGAAATAGATTCCAATGATGATCATGACATCATCGGTGTTCAATTTCGAGTTGTAAGTGACGGATTACTACCGAAAAGATTTTGTTTTGAATTGTTTTGACAAAAACAAGTTGTTTTGAATCTTGAAAATGAAAGTTCGACTTTTGAGAAAAGCAAAGATGTTTAAAACTCCAAGGAAGAGACTGTTTGAATTAAAAACAAATTTAAATAGAAATTTGTGAAACCGAGCTGGAAATGAATTGAAACCCATTAACTGGAAATTGAATTGGATACGATATATCAAGTAGAATTAGATTTTGAATTGTGAGATAGAATCTGAAATGGTATTGGATTGATGAGTTAAGAATTTGAAAATCGGGGATAGAACCTTGATTTGAAATTGAATTTGGCTTGAATAAGCGAATGGTTGTGTTGAGGATAAATTGATCAGAGTTTGATTGGATTTATATTGGTATATGCTGAAATGGGTAACAGGTGGAAGGGATATAATAATATGCCCGACAAAAAGGTACAAGTTTATATTGGATATAAGATTTATGAGCCGAATTGGCAAGCCGCTTGGCTGTTCGATTTTCTTTTGGGTTGGAGATGGCCTAGAGAGGCGAGTTGGAGTTTGGGCTATTGACTAGTACAAAGGAGGTGCTGACGAAATTTTTCGAAAAGTTAAGGTGTTAGGAAATTTTCAGGATTTTTGAAAATTTTCATTTAGTAAGAATGAATAAATATTTAATTGAAATTAAATTGGTTCAGTTGAAACTGAAGTTAAGAAGTGAACAAATAAGTTACCAGTTAATAGGGTTTGTTTTCTACCTTAGCAATTTCGAGGACGAAATTATTTTAAGGGGGGAAGAATGTAACGACCCGTATTTGAACGGATAATAATTAATTTATTTAATTATTTAAATAGTGAAAATGGTTGTTTAATTAAATTATATTGAATATTTAATTAATATAAATAATAGAATAATATATTTAATTACTGAAATAACCAGGAATAATGAATTGACAATATAATGTGAACTGGACAATTCAAAATATATAATTCAGTTTGGAATTGAATTAGAATGACGAATATATTATTTGAACGACAGTTTGAACGTATAATTATAATATAATTAAAATCGAGCTCGAAATGGCACGGCAGTTCGCTATTTGTCAATTTGAACTTCAACTGAATATACAGGGTCCGTTTTAAATCGGATTTCTGTGAAACAAGAAACGTACGGAGCTGGTGAAGTATATTTTTCTAGTGGAAGAGAAAAATCGGGATTTCATTGTGTAGATTTTGATTTATGTCCAAATCAAATTTTAGAAAAGTCGTTATGGAATTCCTTTATAATTTATAACGATATATATAAGGAATAACGATATAAATTTGTATATCGATTCAACCGGGATTTGAATATCGAGTTGTAAAATCCCAGTGGAGCTGTATGATATTCTGTTGTGAATATATATGATAATATATATTTATAAATATTTAATTTAATTGTTTTTAAATATATTTATATATTTAAAAGGGTTATTTAGAGCTTTAAAAATAGCCAATTTTTCAAACGACCTCAGAGTTCGGCGAAACTAATTTTGTTGGATCTGCAATATTAAATTATTATTAGATTTCAATTTCCGTGATTTTTAGGGTCACTGTGTGGCCGTACGGATTTTTAATGTGAAAAACAGTCGATATTTTGACAGTTAAAAACACGATGTGTGAGCAAACGAAGTCGGAATTCGACGAAACCAGTTTCGTTGGGACCGTAATGTCGAACTGTAGCTACATGACCATTTTCGTGATTTTTGAATATCGTGTGTGATCACACGGATTTTTAAAGTGCAGAACAAACATAAATGAATATAAAAAACTAAAATATGTGAACCTAAACAAGGCCACCCATCCTCCTTCTCAACCGCACAAAAATCTCGTCCTCCCTATAAGATCAAATTTTAGGCGCCGTCAGTTTTCCATTTTCTACATATAACCATCCTCCTTTAAAAATCCAAAACAAAATCAAAACAAATTCTAGAAATCATGTTATTCATATATTTGTGATCTTCAACTAAAACTCTACACCCTGGTACCCTATTTTCTGAACTCGACGCAGGCAATGTTCACTCGAAATAAGGCAGCAGCGCTTAGGGTTCACGGTTTCGAACAATTTAGGCTTCAATCCGCGAGTTAAAGGTGAGATTTGTGTTCAGGGGATCAATTAGCACCATGTTGCTAAATTAGGTGGATTTCGGTCATAAAAAGTGATGCTCGAACTGTGAAGCGTAGGGGTTGTGCTGAGGACCGCAGCAATGAAGATGACCTCGAGTTGGAGGAATTTGGTCTGAGATTGATGAAGGTTGGATGAGAAGTGGTGTGGTATAATCAGATCGAATGTTCATGGAGTATTGGAGGGGGCGGTGGTGTTCAAAGGAGTGGTAATGGCCGCTGTTTTCTCTGGAGTTCGAACTGTAAAAGGGGAAGAAGGGTTCAGCGGGTATAAGTGTACGTGGGCCAAGAGGTAAAGGGTCAAGCCCAATTAGATTTAAGGAAATTAAATTTATTTCAATTTTAAATAGTCAAACTTTAAAGATGTGTAACTTGAGCATACGTGATCAGAATTGAACGTGACTGGATCCGTGGGGATCGTAGGTGAGAGGACTACACAACGGGATTGACTGGAAATGGATTGGAGCCCGTTACAATTTATAGCAAAATAAATTGTCCGTCTGAATCAAGCGATGGTTATCATTATTTACGATGATCGTCCAATGTGAGTAAAACTCACCAACTATGAACAGTTATATTTTTACAACGTATTCTTAGAACTGATAATTATCTGTTGATTGTTGTGTGTTAACTGTTTGGTTGAATTGCTTGTGTATTGGTTGAAATTATAAATAACGATATACATATGAATCGTTAATTAAATATTGATTCTGTTTATCAGAATATTTCATATCGAAATGAAATCGATGTTATTATATTGTTTTAACATCTGTGATGCAGGGAAACAGGTTGGAGGGACCCAACTGGGTTCCTCAATATATATAATAATGTTTTGTTTCATATATTGTGATATATGATGTAATATATAATCTGTTGTTGATTACGTGTGTTTGAATGATATCGATCACTGTTAATTGGTATTTTAAATACCGTGAAAAATACTGGGATGTAAAAAGGGGAATTTCAAAGTATATTTTGAAAATAAACTATTTATATAAAATCAATGGAGTTTATATATAAAAGGAAAAAGGATTTTATATAAGGAAATAATTAAAAAAAATCAAAAGAGTTAAAAAGAAAATATATTTGTAAAACAAATACAAAGGAAGATATTTGCAAAACAAATAGAAAGGAAAATATTTGTTAAACATTTACAAATAAAATAGAAAAAAGGAATATTTGTAAAAACATTTACAAATAGAATTTAAAAGGAAATATTTGTAAAACATTTACAAATAGATTAAATGGAAATATTTATTTATAGGAAATAAATAGAATGTTATAAAAGAAATATTTATTTGTTAAATAAATAGAAAAGATAAAAGAGATATTTATTTGTTAAATAAATAGAATTGAAAAGGGAATAGTTATTTGTTAAGTAAACAAATAGAAAAGGAATAATTCAAAGGAGATAATCCAAAGGGATAATTCAAAGGAGATAATCCAAAGGGATAATTCAAAGGAGATAATTCAAAAGGAGATAATTCAAAGGAGTTAATTCAAAAGAGTAAATCGAAATGAGTTAATCGAATAATAGTTGCTCGATTAGAGTTAGAGTTAACCAGTTAGAGTAAATCGATTAGAGTTAGAGTTAACGAGTTAGAGTTAATCAGTTAGAGTTAATCAGTTAGAGTAGACCAGTTAGAGTTATTCAAATGGAGTTAATCAATTCGAGTTAATTAAGATGAGTTAATCAAACCGAGTTAATCCAAAGGAGTTAGTTGAATATTGGTTATTTGAATAGAGTTAAAGGAGTATCGAATATAGTTTATTTGAATAGAGTTAAAGGAGTATCGAATATAATTTATTCGAATAGAGTTAAAGGAGTATCGAATATAGTTTATTCGAATAGAGTTTAAGGAAAGGAGTTATCGATTAGTTTAATCGAAAGGAGTTATCGATTTTAGTTTAATTGAAAGGGGATTTATCGAATATAGTTTATTCGAAAAGAGAGATTTTTGAATATCGTTTATTCGAAAGAAAGAGTTATCGAATATAAGTTATTCGAAGTGAGTTAATCGAATATAGTTTATTCGAAAGAGAGATTATCGAATATAGTTATTCGAGAGGAGTAGATCGAACATGGTATTCGAAAGTTAAGTAAATCGAATATGGTATTCGAAGGTAAGTAAATTGAATATAGTTATTCAAAAGAAGTTAGTCGAGTATGGTTAGTCGAGTCGAGTTAATCGAATAGAGTTAAGTCGAACATTAGTTAATCAAATATTAGTAAATCGAATATGGTATTCGAAAGTAATAAATCAAATATGGTATTCGAAAGGGAGTTAATCGAATATAGATATTCGAAGGAGAGTTAATCAAATAGAGATTACTCGAAAGAGAGTTAATCGTCAAATTCGATTATATCGAATTCGGGAAAGTATTGTTTACTTTCCGGTGTTTAAATCAAGATTTATTTATAAATTAGGTTTTTATTTATTTATTCACATTAAAGAATAAAGGTTAAAACTGGAATTAGATATTTCGAAAGGAGGGATTATAACGTTATCGTTATAACCAATGTTTCTGTAAAAGAAGTGGATTCATAAATAGAATCCGAGAGTTACGTAAGGAAGTTTGTTAAAGATTTAAAAGATAAACTTTGACTATTTCGAAGTTAAAACGTTGTTCAGTTAAGGTCTGAGAGGTAATTATACCCCAACTTGATTGACTTCCTTCTTAACTAAGGAATGGTAAGGTTTGATAGTGAAGGAGTTTTGGAAATGTTTTCCAAATAAGAATCAGAAATGTTCTCTGATAATAGAAAATAAGAAATGTTGAATATATGGAAACAGGAGATAAGTAAATTAATGAACTAAAGAGATAAACGTTCAATGACGATTGATCGATAAAATTTCCATTTGGAAATAATATCGTTGTTTGCACACGTGTTTTTCTTTGACAGTTAACTCACCAACTATCGATGTTTACGACCATTTTAACATTGTTAATCTGGAGAGAACGGTTGGATTATTATCCGAAGGACCACTCCGTATTGACATAAGCGTTGCGAATCATATATGCCAAAGATAATTGAAGACGGAGTAAAGTGCAAGGGCTGTTGTATAAATCTTAGGTAAAGATTGCCTAAGATGGTTGTACTGAATAGTGCCTTCAGTTTGTCCAGTTCCAGGACGACCTGTATGGAAGAATGTCTGACAGAGTATATTTAATAGATCACGTAAGTTGATCTCTTCAAACGTATTTACGTTTGGTGGCGGAGGAATTCGTTTCTCTTAGCTGTATACCCGTTGTATTTTTGTAGAAATCAATTTGTGATTTGGCGGGTATGACGATGTGACATTCAAAGTGAATAATTGTGTGATCTATCAGAGATAAGCGTGGCATCCAGCCTCACAACCGGGAAATGAAAAAAATCGGGCAGGCAGCATGACTATGTAGGTCGCACCTATTAGGGTGTATAATCACCTGATCTAGAGTTTCATTTACTTCTAAAAAAATCTATTGTCGATGCTGTCCCATTTCGGGAAACGGTTGCTGATCCCAACCGTTGGTGATATACATTCGATACACTCAAGCGAAATGAGTGGTCGCTCATGTATGGCCGGGTTGCAAGATGTTCTTGTTGAACCCAGTGTATTCCTCTCTAGAGGTATACTAGCGAAAGGTGGTTCCATACCTTGTCATAGTTGGAAATCCATTACCCAATACGTGCTTGCGGTTTTGATTGTATACTATATATGTAGAACGTGAGATGAAAGCGTTTCTACTAGATGATTATTGTATTGTGGTTGATAGACATTATTATAATATCAATGAGTTTTGATATAAAGATTATGTTGGATTCTCATAAGGGAAAAACCCGTTCCATTATACGGCGTAGTCTTATGAGATATCGTTTAATGGCTCAAACTGTTTTAAATTGTTTTACTCATACCAGTCCCATGACTGACCCGGAGTTTTTTTTTTTGTTTTCCATAAACTCTTGGGTGCCCAATTTTATACAGGCAGTCAAGTAGTCGGAATTTACAGATACTTGAAGGGCTGCAGCAGGAGGCTTCAGGATCATATAGCTATTGTTTATTTCCGTTGTGTTGTAAGTGCTGTACTTTGGAAATGATATGTATATTCAAGTACAAATTTATATTTCAAAGTTATGATATATATTATATGTTATTCGTTCCGCTGTGAGGTTCGTGTTACTCTGATGTTGTGTTCTTCTTTTTCTTCTATTCTAAGTTTCTATCTTATCTATTCTCACCCTCTAATTTCTTTCTTTGACTATCCGGTATTTTCGATGCTTGAGTAGTCGACATTGAGTTTATGTCGGGTACTCAGGATCGCAAAAACCCCGGGTCGTTACAGAAGGAATATATATGGGGATATCAAAAAAATTATTTTGGACGATGATTCTTGGGATAGGATGTTCATCTATGACAAGAAGTTCTATGCTCATGGTCCAAATCTATCAGCTCTCTTTGCCAATTTTCTACATGACACAGGTCCTGGGTCTCCTTCTGCTCGCAGCCTCTCTTCCTCTTATTCCTCCTCCTGGGCGATGGAGGATTCTTCGTAGTTTAAGCATTTTTCTTCACTTTTATTCTCTATGTATTGTGTTCTGGACACTTCATTCCAGCTAATGTAGTAATCAGATATATAATCTGACTATTATAATTAACTTGTATTCATTAGCTATTTAATGAAAAGTGGTTGCAACCACTATAAAAACCGGCTTATGTTTGCTTAAAAAATGTTATAATTCATTAAAGGATTATAGGTAAAGTATTTTAGAAGTTTTCAAGGATGTGTTATATTAAGGATAACTACTTTTAATGAGTTATGTACTGAGAATGGAAAGCATTTTATGGAAACAATAACCGAAAACAAGCACTCTTTGTGGTACTTGATTCCATAAAGTCAAAGTAAAAGAAACATAAATGAGTACTATATGGAAAAATGTTGCTTCAAAAGTTTAAAATACCAAAGTTATTATTTAAAAAAATGATACTACCACTATTTTAAGAATACTATTAGAGATAATAATTTAAGAATAAAGTGATCTCTTATCGCGTTTATTTTGTTTCATGGTAAGAACAAGAAATATGAAGCATCAAAAGATTGGAAGTACTCATTTAACATGCATTTTAAATAAATGTATAAATAAGTACTAAAAAGTCGTTAAGGATCCATAAAAAAGAAATAACATACTGACATATTTATACTTATTTTGAATGTGATATAAGGAAATATAAAGTAAAGTATACTAGATATTTCAAAGTTATTATTTGAAATTTTAGTTATATTATTTAAATTTATTTGATATTTTTGTTATATTATCATATAGATAGGTTTCATCTTTTCTATTTCTAATATGAGCAAATCAGGTTATTATTATTCATTTAGAAATAATAATGTTGATTTAAAAACAAATTTAAACATTGTTGGAATTAAAGCCACTAATGTTTAGGATATAGCTTATACCTTGTTATGTTTATACCTTTAATAATGAAGTCTCAAATTTTGATTTAGTGATTAATATAATTATATGCTTCACCTTACTAAATAATTCTGTATTGAAACTCTAAAGATATCAAATAGTTTATTGATATTGTAAGTGAATTAAATTTATAGCTCTATGGACCCATATTAAATAAAAGTTCTAAGATGGGAAATACAACATTTTTTAGGATGTTGAGTTTCGGAGAAGAAATAAAGTTTGATCACTGGCTTTAAAGAGAATCACTATCTATGATTCAACTATAGTTACTTCTTTCAATAATGTATTGTACTTGTATCCTTCTATCAACAAGAAGTAAAATAGGAAATATAATAAGACAATGTTAAAAAGAATTTTCTTCAAATTAAGGTTACTATTTTAAGAAAACAAACTCAACAACCTTAAAGTGAGAGGTTGCTAAGGAAATCCACTTGAAAAGAAAAAAAAATACTATTTCGCGCGATTATGGAGTATTTCTTCATAAAGATAAACAATGGACTGGTGAAGATGATTCTACGGACTTATATCAATCCATATAAGATGCCATTTAAAAATGTGGATTTTATATATGAACATATAGTGTAAATCCATATGGACAATAAAGTTTGAAACTTTCTCTCTAACTTAAGTAACAAGATCAATGGATATGAATAGCTATTCAAAGCCAAAAGGGATTGAGTGGATAATATGGAATAATATAAGGCTATTTTATAATAAATAAATAAAAAACTATTCTTAAAATGAAAATTTGTTTTCCTTAAAGAAACGTTCTTTTTGTAATTAGTGAACAACTTTTTAAAACCGCTTTGAAGCTTATTACATATTGTACTTTTGAGCAATATCTGATGAAAGACCTGTATATTGTACTTTTGATCAATACCTATATCATGTAAGGATATTGCATATTGTACTTACGATCTCACTACAGATTGACCAACTGAAAAAAAACATGCATATGTCACATTTCATGTAATTTCATACTACGCATCCATGATTGGTCTATGTTATTTGATTGTATTGATATAGGTGACCATTTATGGGTTTAGTTACGATGAATATAACGAATGTCGTTTTGGTGCTTTCTCAACGTAGTTAATGGATGAGAATGTTTCAGATGCACCATATATTACAAACAGCAAAATTTCGAAGCTCATAGAGTTAAATACATTATTTAAAATTATTTCATATATGGCTCAGAGGGAGATTGTTAGAAAATATAAACATGTGAGCCAAACATGTAAGATATAATGTGTAACACTATTTCGATGCAAAGTCTATTCACAGTGGTCAAATAAAGCAATAAGAATTTAAGGCATCAATAATCAACCGTCATGAATGGAATGCATAGAGATCAAAATAATTTTCAGTTTGTTGAAGGGCTAAATTAAAAATATTACACATACTAAATATAGGATTATGGTCTCTAAGAAACATAAATTTTCAGCATTATCTCTATCATTTTCTATAGAGGTATTTTCAAATATGAACATATGTCAATTTGAAGATTATAACTAGGCAAATCTCTCTGCTATTTTATTGGACTTAGGTATGCCTCTTTCTAACTCGGTTAATCTTGTGTATTCCTTTTTATTGAACCAATATGGATTTTATGTTTGGATCTGTAATATTTATATCTAACACATGCCCACGAACCAGGTTGGAAATGTTTGATCTATTTTGTTTAATTGTATATGCTAATGGTCCACGACAGGAGTGAGCACTTATTATTATTATTATTATTATTATTTTAACAAAAAGAATAATATATATATAACAAAATGGAGAATCTAGCCATTCTCCAACAGCTCACAAAAACATATTATGTAGAAATGGCTACATAATCTGTGCATGCACATAAACAAGAGAAAAAACAAAAGACGAACACATAAAAAATACAGCCAGAAACAAACAAAAGGAAGTGCCAAAATCAAGCAAACCCTGAACAGTCACTTGCTATCGACGAGGAAGACACCAAAGCATCCACAAAGACAGAGAGAAAGGAAGGAGATCCAAGGCAACCCTCTCGAAGGTGACAAAAAACAAAGCCAGTCAGCTAGAAACTCCATAGCCAGTCAATAGTGATAATCCAGCTGATAGGTTCAGCTCTATATCCAAAGCTCTATCTCGATAAAACTCCCGATTAGCTCCTCTAAATAATAAAGAGCCCAGAGAAACAAGGAACTTGTAAGTTCAGGACCTGCGGCAATAGCAAACAACATAAGATATAAAAGGGGGAGAGGTGAGGATGTGAAGAGGAGAGTGGCTAAATCTCCCCAGCTCCCTAAGAACTAGAGCGGATTTAGCCGATCCCCGCCCGAGGGGAATGCAGTAATGTCGAAACAGACAAGAAACCAATAAGCCTCCTCGAGCGGGAGCCGACCTCCCCTCTGAACGGTCTACCACCAAAAGCAAGGAAAACATCGTTCCTTACCCTCCGAATAATGGTAGGAAGATCCATAAGAATTTTGTCAAAAATTGACGTATCCCGCGAGCACCATAAATGCCAATAGATAAAGCAAGGAATAAGACGAAAAAGGATCGAGCATAAAAATTTACCTGAGATACCAGCCCACCGGTATTTCAGTAAATCAGAAGAGAAGTGGCATTACCTCGGAGACCAACTAGGTTCCTGAAGTAATTCCAAATAGCAGAAGCAAAATAGCTACTGAAGAACAAGTGAGTAAGGGATTCCATCTCACCTAATCCACTACACCTACAACGTGACACGATTGGGATGCCAATTCTTTGAAGATTCTCGTCTAGTGGTAACCCGTCTTGCAAGATTCTCCACATAAACAAAGAAACCTTCGGAGGAAGTCGGACATCACAAATGAAAAAAAGCTCAAGACGTGGATTCGGGATCCTAGCCGAGCTCCATGCTACTTTAAGCGAGAAAGAACTGCCATCCCATCTGAAACCACCACCATGGGAGTCTGAAAAAGCCTTTATGGATTGCATCCATTTCCATGCCTCACTAGCGTAGGACGGGACTTCGGAAAAATTCATGGCCAAAAGTTAGTGGTACTTGGTGTGAAGGAACGACACCCATAAGGAATCGTTCGCTTCAAGCCTAGCCCACAGCTCGCAAGCAGAAGTAGTACATGCATTCTTTGGATTTCGGAGACCTAAACCCCCTTCACTTTTGGGACAACAAATGATATCCAAAGAAATCCAATGGTGACATTTAGCATTTTCCTTTTTTCCCCCTAGAAAAAGGACAAAGCCAACGAACGATAAGAACGAAAGAAAGAAGATGTAGGAGCCATAGCAACAAAGACATGTGATCCTATAGAGTCCAAAACAGACTTTATGAGAACAAGTCCACCTGCATGAGAGAGAAGAGACGCATTCCAACGGATGATCTTTCCCCTTGCTTTATCAGTAAGGGGATCGAAAATGGAGTTGAGCCTCCGACCTCTGTATAGCACAATACCAAGGTAAGTTAAGGGAAGAGAGGCAGCGTTGAAACCGGTGAAGGTTTCAATCCACAAGGATCTAACCAGAGACAAGTCTTCCGCCGAGACGAAGCAACTTTTAGCAGAATTAACGAGTTGACTCGAGCACCTCTCGTACTGCTGAATGAAGCTAATAAGATGACGAACGGAGCGATGACTACCATTTGTAAAAATGATAATGCCGTCGGTGAAGGATAGAGAAGATAATGAGGCCAACTCGTAGGGATGCCAATCCTCTGAATCTGATTCACAATCGTGAGTAAGTGTAATCCACACACGAAAGTCTCGGCATCGATCACGAAGAGAGAAGGAGGGAGTGAGTCTCCTTGACGAAGACCCCTTCCCGCCTTGAAATAACCATTGGCCGGTACATTTTTTAGAACGGAAAAACCAGCAGTTGGAAATGAGCCTCCATATAAGATCAATAAGGGATTCTGGAAAATCAAAATCCCTCAGAACCTTAATGATGAAAAACCAAGACATGCGATCGTAAGCTTTAGCCACATCCAGCTTAATGACCACATTAGAACCTCCGACTTAACGATCGATCTGAGAAACCAGTTCCTAAGCTAAAAGGGTGTTATCTGTAATCAAACGTCCTTTTACAAACCCAGCTTGAGAAGAGAAGATGATACGCTCAAGAAAGGGAGCCGTCCTAAAGGCCAGAACCTTGGAGATAACCTTATTAGTGAAATTACACAAGTTGATCAGATGAAAATCCATGCACGAACGTGGATTTTCGCACTTAGGGATAAACAACTTAGTGGAAGTCCAGCCTTGAGGCAGATCTCCACCGGAAAAGAAAAACTGAATAGCCATGCAGAAGTCTGATTGGATGATCGGCCAGACACTCATGAAAAAGACCCCATTAAATGCACCAGGCCCATTCGCATTATCCTTACTAAGAGCAAAGACACAAGCTCGTATTTCTTTCGAAGAAGTAGGTACAGCAAGAACAACACTCTCTGTAGGAAGTACTAACCTGGGAATGACAACTAGCAAGGTCAATCGGAAACAGACACAGAAGGGGAACCAAGAAACGATTGGAAATAAGCCAGAATAGTCTCTTTGACCTCTCCAGGAGTGGACGCCATAGAGAGATTAAAGCGTTGGATCTGAAGAATGACAAGAAGATTATTCTTCTTACGAATGAAAGAGTGGAAGAACTTGGAGTTCGTTTCATCATCGACCACCCACTCAATCCTCGCCTTTTAGCGAAGATAGTCGTTCTCAATTCGAAGCTCCGACAAAAAGGCAAGTTGGGCCAGCGCCCACGCCTCCTTGTTAGCAGAAGAGGGATCTTCATCAAACGAAGCTTCCGCTAGAATAAGAAACTCTTCTGCCGCTCTGACACGGTCGAAGATATTCTTGAAAATTTACACGTTCCAAGACTTGAGACAAGCCTTAAGATGCTTTAGCTTACGAGAAAACACTGAAATAAGGGACCTAGAAACTAGAGTGTTCCATGAGTCTTCCACGACTCGATGGAACGAGATATGGGATCTACACATACTTTGAAACCTAAAAGAAGAAGGGCCGAAGAGAGTATGGGGAGAGCATTGAAGTGATATAGGAGCATGGTTCGAAAAAGTTTGATGAAGATGGGAAACATAAAATGTAACACCCCGAATTTTCTATTAACACTAAAGTTGCTAAAATAATAATAAGTGTGTAGAAGTGGGGATGTATCTAATATGTACATTGTAGAAAATATATATATATTTATGACATGAATAGAAGTTTATTAATATGCTGAGTGTTTGCTGAGTCACTTCTGACTCATTGCTGAGTCAACAAGATAAACCCCATCTTGTCTGAACGGCTGCGGTTATTTCTAGGTTAAATCTAATGGCCTAAATGAATTCTAAAATCTATAAATAAGTGGGTAGACCCTAGACCTAAATCACTTGTAAAATTAGAGAAGCTACCGTCATGCTGCTGCCATGGAGTTCAGCATAGCCGTCACAAACTAAGAAGAGGAAGCCTAATCATCTACAACTAAATCTACACAAATCAAATCAAAAGATCTCTCTTTCTCTAATTCTTTTCTTTTGTTGGTGAGTATGATGATTCTCACAAGACTATTACAAACTAATTTGACTCAGTTATGAATGGATCACAAGAAAGTGATGTGATTTGTAATTGTAAATTCTATATATTGTGGATCTCTTATTATGTTATTATGTTGTCGTATGATGTAAATTATATATGCTATGTCATGCTATGTTGTAAATTCTCTTAGGCTATGTCGTGCTATGTTGAGAATCATGTCAAGCTATGTTATACTATCATACTATGCCATGTTATAAATCATGCTATATTATGTTGAAAAATCATGATGTTGTTGGATCATGCTTAAAGTTATGTTTTTTTTTTCTTAATTTAAATGGATCTTGTTTATGGGAATTTGCCTATTAGGTTAGGTGTACCCATAAACTTGAAACTATAATTAAATAAAACTTGATTATGGGAATTTGCCTATTGAGTTAGGTGTACCCATATAAAACCATGTTGTTAAAAAATTAGATGATGTTGATTCACACATGTTCATATGTAAGTTTATGAAAATTGATTGAGATCATATTAGGTGAATTTTGAACAAGTTGACACCTTTAGATCCATGACATGTATAATCTATGCAAGTTGGACATATGCAAGTTTCACCCCTTATTATGATTCATTTGGTCACATATACATGTTGTTATTATGATAATCTCTTTTATGCTATGAGTTAGGCTATTCGAGTCTAACATATATTTTGCGAATAAACGTTCAAACGTGGGGTAGGGGTAATATTAGGAATTAATAAATTGGGTGCAATTTTGTAAGATGTTGCATACCATGAATGAATGTCCATAATTGAGTCAATTATGGACATTGTTAAAAATTGGAAGTAATTAATAATTCAAGTAGGGAATTATTAAAATTGGGGGAAAGTGGATTATTATTAATAATCAATGCTTAGGACACGAGGTTGGACCCGTTTGTGATGTAAACCTGCCCGGACCCGCCCGGCAAATCCAGTAGTCACAAATGTCGGCCCAATGTGAGAGGTCCTAGGCCCAAACTAAAGCATAACAGTTGTAAAGACACGAGGTTAGACTCTTTTATGGTGTAAGACTGCCCGGACCCGCCCGGCAAATCCAGCTGCCATAAATGCCAGTCTAATGTGAGAGGTCTTTATGAGGTTATGGCCTTAATGAACTAAGAAATACTTAACCAGATAATCATGTAAGGTGGGACATGGGGGTTAAGTAGGTGCCTTGGGTGGCATGAGGAATCTGGTGGTTGCCTTTAGAGGCATTTGAAATACGATTAGACTTAACCAAACACACATGTAAATGAACATGACTAAGTGGGTTAAGTGGGATGGACTAATGGGGACAAGCTTAGGTGGAATGCTTGTGGTAAATAGTGGGGGCCCATTTCAACCAGTATCCCAAAACGTATCTTTGTGGGCTCGACCCAAGTCGAGGACGGGACACGCATACTGGGTTTGACTATAAGAGGCCAAAACAGGGAGCGGTGGCAACGCAAGTCCAACGGGTTTCATATGCGTGTGTGGACCCGGGCTGGTAGGTAAGACGTTGTTGCATCGTGTAGGTATAAGCCGTGCATGTCCGTTGTATCAGGTTGCCACTTTAGGGGAGTGATACACCCCACTGTGGGGCCAGCACGGGTATCTACGAGTTAGGGAGCCGATCGAATAATGGGAAGTAGGGTACACCTAGTGGAGATAGGGGCAGGCGGCACCTATGTAGTCAGCTAGGGGTACGTAAAGCCATTGGGAAAGTTTCTAAGTGAAGCTAAGTGGGATGAATCTTTAGGGTGACTGGTGTGGTGCAGTATAGTGTTTATCCTTTAGTATTTAGGAGCGCCTATAACGTTGCCTTTAGCGATTGTCTATGTCCTTAATCTGCTCTTCATAGACATTTTCTTGTTTTCCAGCTTATGCCTTAGTCCAGTTATTTTGGTAATAGTATTGTAGAATTATCATATTCACCAGACTTTATGTCTGACCCCCTCTTTTCCATCCTTTTTCTCCCTTCAGGTCCGCAGGTTGGGCCAAGTTCTAGTGGAGTCTAGTTGGATCGCTTATCTTCTGGAAAGCTTGGACTGTTGAAGTAAAGTCCAGCTTGTTATCTTTCTTTTTAATGGCTATTCATGTAATGGGATTATGTACTTGTTTTATCAAGATAGATATTGTACTTGACATTGAATATGGTGTTATGATGTAATCAAACATGTTTTGACTTCTGCTACAATGAAATAAAGTTTTTGAATTTCCAAGTACTATTTTATATCTGTCTTGTTGTAATTTTACTGTTCTATATTCACTTAAAACCTCCATGGAAGTTAATGCATTCCCTTTGTGAGTGACATTAATGGACGTGGGGTGTTACACGTGGTATCAGAGCATAAGGTTACCAGAACAGATAAAAAAAATTTTAGAAAAATATTTTTTTTCTCTAAAGTATTTTTGGAAGAAGTGCTTTCAAAAAAAAAACATGTTATTTAAAGAGAGTTTTTATGAAAAACATAATCCCAAATAGCCATATCCTTATCTTTATCTTTCGAATTCTCCATTTTGAATCTTTCCTTTTTCGTTTCAGCATGGCTGAAGATCTTAATCTCCCAGAAGGTGTGACGATTCCAGGGTGGTTTAGGAGATACTTGGAGGCTAGGGCCACCACTGCAGGCCCAGCGGATACTCCTCCACCCCTAGTTGCACCCATTCCTCCTCCTCCTCCTCCTCGTGTTGACACTTTTGCAAAGACGTGCAAGGAATTCAAGGCTATGGGAGGAAAAACTTTTCAAGGGACTGAGACGTTTGTGGAGGCCAGAGATTGGCTTAAGGAGACTGAGGAATTGTTGGATATCTTTGAAGTGGAAGATGGGAGGAAAGTCCGTTTAGCTGCTTGGTTAATGAAGGGAGAGGCCTCGTTTTGGTGGGAGGTCACTAACGGGGAACGTCCAGTTGATTCATGGGCGGATTTCAGATGAAGGTTTGAGGCAAAATTTCTTTCAAGGGCAGAGGAGAACTTAAATATGGAAAAATTCCTGGCACTAAAGCAAGGGAGCTCGTCAGTAAAGGAATATGTCAATAAATTTAATCAGTTAGCAAGGTTTGGCTTGGAGTTGGTGAACACGCTAGAGAAGAAAGCTTTGAGGTTCGTTAGAGGCTTGAATGAACCGTTGCAAGGGTTGGCTATGACCCACATCCCTATGGGAGCCACCTTTGAAAAGCTAGTAGAAATGGCACTTATGCATGAGGATAAGGCAGTTGAAAAGAAAGGGGATCAGAAGAAACCCCAACAGCAAAATAAGAAGGGTGGTAAAAACAATAATGGCAAAGGGAAGAAGAAATGCTTCAATTGTGGGACGCCTGGCCATCTCAGCAAAGATTGTAGAAAGAAAAAGAAGACTGGTTGTTTTCATTGTGGAGATGCGGGACATTTAGTGAGGGACTGTCCAAAGAAGGGGCAGAGGGAAGGGTCTACCTCGGGAGGACAGGTGCAGGCTCTTATGGCACCAGGGCAGGCAAGGGGGCAAGTTCAGGCTATTGCGGCCCCACCGCTGCAAGAAAGAGGTAGAACAATTTCTGTTGAAAGCTTAGTTTTTCTGTTTGATCATCCTGTCCGTACCTTATTCGATTCTGGCGCATCTCATTCGTTTATCTCTGCATCATTAGTTGAATCACTGCACTTGAACACCAGTTTAGTAGAGGATCCCTTGGTCGTTTCAAATCCAATTGGGGGTTCGGCTCATTTGACCATGATATGTTTGGATTTGAAAATCTCTATACTTAGCGTTGAATTTAGATGTGATGCTTATGTATTGGGCTTCACGGGCTATGGGCTAATTTTAGGAATGGATTGGTTGTCTAGAAATAGGGCCATTCTTGATTGTGAAAGGAGAGTAGTTAGGCTTGTGACTCGCCTTGGTAATGCTCTCGACATCTTTTGTAATCCCATAAATTCCGTTATGCTAAGTTATCTTGAATCGCTTGACGCGTCTGTAGAGAACCTGCGATCGGTAGAAGTGGTCCGGGAATATCCGGATGTGTTTGAGGAGGTGAAGGGCTTACCTCCAAAGCGGGAGATAGACTTTCGAATTTATCTTGTGGATAATGCGAAACCCGTATCTTTGCCAGTGCGCCACATGGCTCCTCGTGAAAGGAGGGAACTCAATAAGCAAGTAAAGGAGTTGCTTGAGAAGGGGTTCATAAGACGTAGTATATCGGAGTGGGGTGCTCCAGTAGTTTTTGCCACAAAGGCGGATGGGTCTCTTAGACTTTGTATGGACTATAGAGAACTAAACAAGCTTACTAAAAAGAACCGACACCCACTGCCGAGGATTGACGATCTCTTTGATCAGTTAGTTGGCGCCTCAGTGTTTTCGCAGTTGGACTTAGCCACTGGCTTTCATCAACTGAGAGTGGCTGAGGATAGTATAGATAAGACTGCTTTTAGGACTCCTGACGGATTCTATGAATGGCTAGTGATGCCCTTTGGTTTGACAAACGCCCCTGCATATTTTGTTGATTTGATGAGTAGGGTGTTTAGGGAATACCTTAACAAATTCGTGGTAGTCTTTGTGGATGACATCTTAGTCTTTTCTAAGAATAAAGAAGAGCACTCCCTACATCTTAGGGAAGTGTTGGAAACCCTTCGAGCGCATAACCTTAAGGCAAAATTTTCTAAGTGTCACTTCTGGAGGAAGGAAGTACGGTTCTTAGGGCACGTGGTTTCCAAAGAAGGCATAGCAGTGGATCCCGCAAAGGTGGTGGCCATCCAAGATTGGAAGGTCCCTAAAAATGCAACCGAAGTAAGAAGTTTCTTAGGGTTGGCTGGCTATTATAGGAAGTTTATCAAAGACTTCGCAAAAATATCAGCTCCATTAACATGGTTAACGAAGAAGAACCTGGTTTTTACGTGGGACAAAGATTGCGATGATGCGTTCCAACGTTTAAAGAGAGCCTTAACTTCAGCCCCAGTCTTAGTGCCGCCAGACGGGAATAAACCGTTTACCATCTATACTGATGCTTGTGGGACGGGACTTGGCGCGGTCCTCATGCAAGAGGGAAGAGTAATAGCCTATGGTGGAAGGCAGTTGAGGGTTCATGAAAATAATTACCCCACGCATGACTTAGAGCTAGCCGCAATTGTTTTCGCGCTTAAGTCTTGGCGTCACTATCTTCTTGGTGAGAAATTCGAACTGTTTACTGACCACAAATCATTAAAATACTTATTCTCTCATAAGGATTTGAATTTAAGGCAGCAACGGTGGATGGAATTCTTAGCCTCCTACGATTTTGAAATAGCATATACCCCGGGCAAGGGTAACGTGGTGGCAGACGCCTTAAGTAGGAAAAGGTTGTCCTTGAGTCCGTTGTTTGTTGAACGACAAAGCTTAGAATTCATCTCTATGTTTGACTTTAGACCCTCCGTTGACTTAGTACCCGGTCTGTTAGCATCCTTGGAGGTTAGACCTACACTTCTAGGACGGGTTGGTGAGGCACAGCGAGACGACCCACAGTTGGTTGAGATAGTAGAAAAGCTCAAAGGGGGGGAGTCGTCAAGCCATCTTCGTAGGTATACCCTAGACGATAAGGGTTGGTTACGAAGGGATAATAGACTTTGTGTACCACAAGACGAAGACTTAAGGAAGGCCATTCTTGATGATGCTCATCGCTCAAAAATGACCATTCATCCCGGCGGGGATAAGATGTACAAAGATATGAAGCGGGTTTTCTTTTGGGCCGGTATGAAAAAGGATGTGGCCGAGTACGTCGCTAGATGCTTGGTGTGCCAACGAGTTAAAGCAGAACAAAAGAAACCCGGTGGGTTGCTTCACCCATTAGAAGTTCCACTATGGAAATGGGAAAGCATCTCAATGGATTTTGTGGATGGATTACCAAGATCAAGGAAGGGTAACACGGGGATTTGGGTTATAGTAGATAGACTTACTAAAAGCGCCCATTTTATTCCCGTGAAAAGTAAGAGAACTGCTCCGTGGTTGGCTTCTGTATACATTAAGGAGATAGTTCGTTTGCACGGTATTCCTTCTAGTATAGTAAGCGACCGTGACCCCATCTTTACTAGCGAATTTTGGAAGAGTTTACAAGAGGCGGTAGGGACTCAGCTATGTTTGAGCACCGCATATCATCCTCAGACAGACGGCCAGACCGAGAGGGTGAATCGCATTCTAGAGGATCTTTTAAGGCTTTGTATCCTAGACTTTGGGGGTACATGGGAAGAGCACCTTCCGTTAGTAGAATTCGCATATAATAATAGCTTTCAGTCTAGTAGTGGCATGGCACCTTTCGAAGCTCTTTATGGAAGGCCTTGCCGTTCGCCTACATGTTGGTGGGAATCTACCGATAAAGTCCTACTTGGGCCCGATATGGTTAGGGAAACCTCGGAGAAGATTGAGTTGATTCGAAGGAGGATGAAAGCAGCACAAGATAGGCAGAAATCGTATGCTGATAAGAGGAGGACAGATCTTGAGTTTGACATTGGGGACATGGTTTTTATCAAAGTATCTTCGTTAAAGAATGTTGTTCGCTTTGGGTCCGTGGGGAAATTAGCACCAAGGTTTGTAGGGCCGTTTCCTGTAAAAAAACAGGATTGGGAAGATGGCATATAGGGTGGAGTTGCCTGAGAAACTTAGTGGAGTACACGACGTATTCCATGTATCACATTTGAGGAAGTGTTTGCACAAGACCGCGGAGGTGGTAGAGCCGAGCTTGCTTAAAGAGGTGGAAATAGAGCGTGATGCAACAATTAGACGAGCTCCTACATGCATTCTTGGGTCGGAGATCAAAAAGTTGAGGAATCGAGAGGTCAGACTGGTTAAAGTGCAATGGGGAGATGATGAGAGCAACGCAACTTGGGAGACAGAAGAGAAGATGCGTTCGTTGTACCCTTTTCTTTTTGAGGGTATGTCTTTTAATTTCTCCTTTATCGCTTAGTTTATCTTATCTTATCTTTAGTATGTCCTCTCATTAGTATCTTTGACCTTTAGTTAGGATAATCCTATGGTTGAAACATGTGTTTGAGACATGTTATGTATGATGGATGCAAAATGGATGCAAGTGTTTGCTAGTGGTTGCTCGTGGATGCATATATACACACACTTTAGGCACTAGATCGGCTCAGTCACTTCATATTGCATATTGCATATATATGGATGTATTTAGTATAATGGATGTATAATGGTTGTACCATCATATGGATGCTGCATTCGGTTGAATGGGTGTGCACGCATATAGAAGTAGTATGTAAGCAATTAGGATCTTTTGCATACATAATGGATTCATGACACTTACATAATTTGCATTAAGGAGGTCAACTGAATCAGTAGACCGCCTGGTTTCGCATTAGGTAAGGACATGTACACACACTTTGCATATGATCATAAAGCATTAGAAGTCTTTTAAGGACAATGGATGTCTGTGTATGATGGATGAGTAGATGGACGTTTGGATGGTAGGATATACATTCTTCCAGACTTGAAGATTTCGGGGACGAAATCCTAAAAGGAGGGGAGAATGTAACACCCCGAATTTTCTATTAACACTAAAGTTGCTAAAATAATAATAAGTGTGTAGAAGTGGGGATGTATCTAATATGTACATTGTAGAAAATATATATATATTTATTGTAACACCCCACCTCCACTAGGATCACTCCTTAGAATGTACTAGCTTTGGAGGGGCGTTATTATGAAGGTAAACATGCACAGAGATATCGCAAGACAGAATATACAAAAATAAATATAAGTAAAGCAGCGGTAGCAGACAAAAACCCATCATCATCATCTCAGAAAACCAACATAGTCAAGTACATAATATCAAAATGTCATGATCCAAAATACAACATCAGTCTAGATACGTGATAACAAAATACATGGTAAAACATCAGTACTAATCCCCAGAAATAAAAGATAAGCCACAGCTAGCTCAGATCCATACATGAGCTATCCAACAAGCAAGTCAAAGATCCACTAAGCAGATGTAGCCCCTCCCTGAGAACCTGTGGGGGGGGACGGAAGAAAAGAAGCGAAAGAAAACAGGTCAGTCAAAAAGACTGGTAAGCCCTACTACGATCAATCTATAAACTAATAAAGTTAACAGTATGATGGAAACTGAGATGAACATACTGGCAATAGATAAAGGTGACATCACATAGACGAGATTAAACTTTGCACCACAGTGTACTAGCAAACCCACAGAACAGATCTTGATCCCTTAGCCCAAACTTTGGCCCAATAACATGAAGTGACCTTAGTATAAGGTCCAGCCCAACGGTCTAGTCGATCGGCTCCCTATAAACCTAACACGTCAAGTGTTGGTGTCCATACGGCCCACATGGATGTAGTCAGACTGTGCTGGGTCCACCTTCGGGTGTATCAAGCCCTAAGGTGTCAACCCCAGACACCTAAGCAATAATGCACAGTCTAAGCCTACTGGTACCCGTGCCTCGAGTTTGTCCAACATCGGACTACGTGCACGTCCGTAGCCCGCCGGACCCGCACCGCTGTACCACTCAGCCGTCGCTTTGGTCGCTTACATCAGTCCAGTAATCGTGCCCCGCCCTAGCCTAGCCCCTAGGGTTGTGAATGATACCAAACTGGGATTACTGCTGGAACAGACCACGTTGCTAGGGTTTCTAAGAGGGTTAAGTGTGGTTTTAACCCCTCACTAATCCCGGATTAAATTAGTTAAGTGTAACCACTTAACCCCATCTAATCCTCGCATCCCCATTATTGGTTAAGTATTAGTGGGCCATGACTTAACCCTAATCATGAGGCATTAATTACTTAACGCACCCAACCTCTCACATTAGACATCCGTGGTTACCTGGGAAGATTTACACCACGTCTAGGTCTAACCTCGGGTCTTACGGTGCAACATGACCAACTACCCACATTAGACCCAACGTTGTGGTTACCTGGGAAGATTTACACCACAACTAGATCTAACCTCGAGTTGGCCATATCATGTTATCTAATGTCATGTCCACTTCAAAACATATTTACAAGTTAACATATACTTGGGTAGACCTAACTCAATAGGTAAATTCCCAAGGGGTAGACCTAACTTAATAGGTAAATTCCCAATCTTTTAGTTTCATGTATTTTTAAGTTTACCCAAACCCTCCCAACGCCATTATCTCGCTTACATATTCGTCATAACGCATAAGGGTATAAAAGGTAACTTAGCATAACATACATGATGAACTTCACATATCATAATAAATATGCATACATGTTAAACTTGCAAATCATGTCATGGTGAACTCGCATAAACATGCATAGCTTATTAAATATGCATAACATGGTAAGGTGAACTTGCATAGTCATGCATAACCCATTAAACTTGCATAACATGGTGATGTGAACTTGCATAAACATGCATAATCCATAAAACATGTATAACATGGTAAGGTGAACTTGCATAAGCATGCATAATCCATTAAACATGTAGAACATGACAAAATAAACTCGCATAAGCATGCATAACTTGTGAAACATGTTCAACATGGCATAGAAATCTCGCATAAGCATGCATAACTTGTGAAACATGTAAAACATGGCATAGTAATCTCGCATAAGCATGCATAACTTGTGAAACATGTAAAACATGGCATAGCGAGTTCGCATAAGCATGCATAATCAACTAAACTCACATAAATCTCAACTTTCACCACATATTAACTTTAGAGTTTGTAAAGTGAAGGTAAGAGGGCTTACAAATATGAACAAGTCACAAATCCACCAAATAAGATGAAGAAGCCCTTTTAAAAACCCAAAACAAAGCCTCAAATAAGAAAACCCTTTTGCAAAATCCCAAAACACAAACTTTAGCAAATCAAACTTGCAACTTAATGAAGAATGCAAGTTATTAAGCATTCATACAACATAGAAAAGGTTGTATGATCATCATATTTTCATAGGATTTAACTTTGAGGAAGGTGCAGGCTAGGGATTTTAGGTGGAGGCCATTTGAGGATTCAAATTGACATAGTTTAGTTGCTAGATTGATTAATGAGGCTTTAGGGTAGGATTAGGGGTATATTTATAGAAGATTAGAGTGTTTTTAGCCCTAGGATTAACCCTAGGTTAGTTTTTGCCCGTCAGATCTTAGAATTCTCCAGAACCAAGCCACAAGACCCAACCCAAATCAGAAATGGTGCACCAGGCTAGACTGCCTGGGCACCCCCTGTCGACAGGGCTGTCGACACCCTGGGGGCCCTGTCGACATGCCTGTCGACATGGGGCCCCTGGCGGGAATTTTCCCGCCTAACCCCGATTAGCCCTAATCCCTGTTTTTAATTTGAAATTTAAATCTGTTTTTAGCATAGGAATTTCTGAAAACTTCAATGGGCCTTAACTGGGTCATACGGACTCCGATTTTCGAAAACTCGGACTCTATTTCGCGTATTTTTCCGAGACGAACGCAATGGCATAGCCCGTTTCCCCTGATTCTGATTTTTGAATTAAATTCTGCCTCGATTTATGTTATAACAGTTTATTGAAAATACGGGTTGTTACATCCTCCCCTCCTTAAAGGATTTCGTCCCCGAAATCTTCAAGTTAGGAAGAACATATCCTACCATCCAACATCCATCTACTCAAAACATCATCCACGAGCAACCATTGTCCTTAAAGGATTCTAAATGCCGTATGAACATATGCAGAAGTGTGTGTATATGTACCTATCTAATGCAAAGATCAATGCAAAATATGTTGGTGAAATGTATCCATATGTATGCAAATCCCTAACATAATGTATAATATCTATATGCGTGCTCAATCATACATCCATATGCAACATCCATGTGATTGCATACAAATTTCATCCAAGAATAAGCATAAACACTCATGCACATGCAATATGAGGAGTGTGTGAGCCGATCTAGTGCCTAATGTGTATCATGCATCCACGAGTAACCACTTGCAAACACTTGCAACCACTTGCAACCATCAAACATAACATGTTTCAAACACATGTTTCATCCAAAAGGGTTTCTACCTAAGGTTCTCATGACAAGCTTAGCACGATAACTAGATAAATATGGATAGCAAAGAGAAAGATATACTAACAAAGGAAAGAGATTTAGAGTGTACCCTCAAAAAGGAATGGATAAAGCCCACGCATCTTCTCCTCGGTTTCCCAAGTTGCGTCCTCTTCGGCTTCACCCCATTGAACTTTCACCAATCTGACCTCACGATTCCTTAGCTTCTTGGTCTCTGTCCCCAAGATACGAATCGGAGCTTTCCTTAAAGTTGCTTCTTTCTCTACTTCCACGTCTTCAAGAGTGCTAGGTTCAACCACCTCAGCGGACTCATGCAGGCACTTTCGGAGATGCGAGACATGAAAGACATTATGCACTCCGGACAGCTTCTCGGGCAATTGCACTTTATAAGCCATCTTCCCAATTCTCTCAATGATGGGGAAGGGTCCAACGAATCTCGGTGCTAACTTCCCAACAGCTCCAAACCGGACCACATTCCGTAAAGGAGAGACCTTCACGAAAACCTTGTCCCCAACCTCAAACTCTAATTCGGACCTTCGCCTGTCAGCATAGGATTTCTGCCGGTCTTGGGCCGCTTTCATCCGTCTTCTAATCAACTCGACCTTCTCGGACGTATCCCTAATCATGTCGGGTCCAAGTATAAGCTTATCCGTGGACTCCCACCAACATGTAGGTGACTTGCACGGCCTCCCATATAAAGCCTCAAACGGCGCCATCCCTATGCTCGCCTGATAACTGTTGTTATATGCAAACTCGACAAGAGGAAGATGGTCTTCCCAAGCACCACCAAAATCCAGAATGCAAAGCCTCAACAAATCCTCAAGTACCCTATTCACCCTTTCTGTTTGGCCGTCTGTTTGTGGGTGATAGGCCGTACTCAGGTTCAACCTTGTGCCCATAGCCTCCTGCAAACTGTTCCAGAACTGACTAGTAAAGATGGGGTCTCGGTCACTGACTATGCTGGAAGGGACTCCATGTAGCCGCACTATCTCACGAAGATATACTGATGCTAGTCCAGATGCGGTTCTTTTGCTCTTCACTGGGATAAAATGAGCACTCTTCGTAAGTCTATCTACAATGACCCATATGCTCGTATTCCCCTTCCTGGACCTTGGAAGCCCATCAATAAAGTCCATAGAAATGCTCTCCCACTTCCATAGCGGGACCTCTAGCGGATGTAATAGCCCACCGGGCTTCTTCGATTCAGCTTTTACTCTCTGACAAATAACACATCTCGAGACAAACTCCGCCACATCCTTCTTCATTCCAGGCCAGAAGAAAACGCGCTTCATGTCCTTATACATCTTATCACCACCTGGATGTATAGTCATCTTGGAGCGATGTGCTTCCTCAAGAACTTTCCTCACCAAGTCTTCTACCATCGGAACACAAAGCCTTCCATCTCTCCTCAACCAACCCTTATCGTCTATAGAATATCGAGCAAGGTGACTAGATGTCTCCCCTCGAGCCAGCTTGTCCATGATCTCAACTATCTGGGGGTCTTCCTTCTGTGAAGCCCCGACTTGATCTAGAAGGGTAGGCCTGAGCTTTAAAGATGCCAAGGAACCGGTCACCGACTCCATTGCCAAAGAGAAATCAAAGGTCGCCAAGAACTCTAAATTCTTCATCTCAACAAATAGAGGACTTAGTGTCAACCTTTTCCTACTCAACGCATCCGCTACAACATTCCCCTTGCCAGGGGTATAGGATATCTCAAAATCATAGGAAGCCAAAAATTCCATCCATCTCTGCTGTCTTAAGTTCAGATCTTTCTGCGAAAAGAGATACTTCAAAGACTTATGATCAGTATATAGCTCAAATCTCTCTCCCAGAAGATAATGACGCCATGCTTTGAGAGCATATACAATCGCTGCCAGCTCTAGATCATGAGTGGGATAATTCCTCTCATGCACCTTAAGTTGCCTCCCACCAAAACATATAACTCTGCCCTCTTGCATCAGAACGGCGCCCAATCCCGTGCCACAAGCATCAGTGTACACGGTAAATATCTTGCCACCATCGGGTAAGGCTAGAACTGGTGCTGAGGTGAGGGCTCTCTTGAGCCTTTGAAAAGCAAGCTCACAATCCATATCCCAAGCAAAGACTAAGTTCTTCTTCGTCAACTTAGTAAGAGGAGCGGATATCTTTGCGAAGTCCTTGATGAACTTCCGATAGAAACCCGCAAGACCCAGAAAGCTTCTCACCTCGGTTGCACTCTTTGGAGTCTTCCAATCCTGAACTGCAACCACCTTAGCGGGATCCACCGCCAAGCCTTGCTTGGATACGATATGCCCCAGAAATCTGACTTCCCTTCTCCAAAAGTGGCACTTGGAGAACTTGGCTTTTAACTGGTGTGCTCTGAGTGTGTCCATCACCTCTGCTAGGTGCCTCGCATGCTCTTCCTCATCCTTGGAGAAGACCAGAATATCATCCACAAAGACCACGACAAACTTATTCAAGAACTCCCGAAACACCCTACTCATCAAATCCACAAAATACGCGGGTGCATTTGTCAAACCGAACGGCATAACAAGCCATTCAAAGAATCCGTCTGGAGTTCTGAATGCAGTCTTGTCTATACTGTCTTCAGCCACTCTGAGCTGATGGAAACCCGTAGCAAGGTCAAGCTGAGAGAAAACAGAAGCACCAACAAGTTGGTCAAAGAGATCATCGATCCTTGGTAACGGATGTCTGTTTTTCTTAGTCAGCTTATTCAATTCTCTATAATCCACACAGAGTCGAAGAGAGCCGTCTGCCTTAGTTGCAAACACCACAGGCGCTCCCCATTCGGATATGCTCCTTCTGATGAAGCCCTTCTCAAGCAATTCTTTCACTTGCTTGCTCATCTCCCGTCTCTCACGCGGAGCCATATGCCGAACGGGCAAAGAAACAGGCTTAGCATTATCTACCAGATAGATGCGAAAATCAATCTCTCGTTTAGGGGGCAACCCCTTAACTTCTTCAAACACATCTAGATAATCTCGGACCACCCTTACAGACTGAAGGGCCTCCTCTGATGAGTCGAGAGATTCTAGATAGCATAACATGACGGGATTCTTCGGATTGCATGAAATCTCTAAGGTGTTGCCCAGGCGAGTCATAAGCCTTACAACCCTATGCTCACAATCCAGAATGGCTCCATATCTAGACAGCCAATCCATGCCCAAGATCAATCCGTATCCCCTGAAACCCAGAACATACGCACTACACATGAATTCTACGCTGAGTATAGAGATCCTCAGATCCTCACATATCATAGATAGATGAGCAGAACCCCCAATGGGATTCGAAACACAAACGGGATCATCCACTAAGCTAGTACTGAGGTGCAAGCTATCAACAAGATCGGACGAAATAAAGCTATGTGATGCACCGGAATCAAACAAGGTACGCACTGGAAGATCAGAGATATAAACAAGGTTCTCAACAGAAACACTACCTCTCTCGGGAACTGAAGCGGCATTGAGAGCATGAACTTGCCCTCCTGAAGGTCCAGCCTGTCCTTTCTTCTTTGGGCATTCTTTGCTGAAGTGCCCAGTCTCTCCACAAGAAAAGCATCCACCACTAAGCTTCCTTTTCTTCTTCCTGCAATCCTTAGCAAAATGCCTAGCTATGCCACAGTAATTGCACTTTCCCTTGCCTTTGTTGTTGCCCTTCTTGTTCTTATTCTGATTTCCTTGACTGCTTTGACCTCCTTGGTTGCCTTTGCCTTGAGAATCAGCCCTCTTTGCTTGGGTATCGCCCGACTTGACTTCCTTCTTTCCCTCTCCCTGAAGCAGAGCCATATTGACCAAACTCTCGAAAGTGGCTCCATGCGGAATATGTGACATCGCCAAGCCCTGTAGCGGCTCATTCAATCCTCTGGCAAATCGAAGAGCCTTCTTCTCCGGGGTGTTTACTATATCCAAACCAAAGCGGGCCAGCTGATTAAACTTGTTCACATACTCCTTGACCGACATATCCCCTTGCTTTAATGCAATGAACTTCTCCATTTGTAAATTCGCCTCAGCTGAAGATAGAAACTTGGTCACAAATCTAGCCCTCAAATCGGCCCAAGTCTCAACGGGCCTCGTTCCATTGGTGACCTCCCACCAATAGGCCGCCTCATCCTTCAAAAGCCATACTGTTAATAGGATCTTCCTCTCGTCATCAATCCCAAAGATGGCAAACAAGTCCTCCGTGTCTTTGAGCTAATTCCTAGCTTCAACGAAAGATTCCGTGCCTAGGAAATTCTTGCCTCCCATTGCCTTGAAGTCTTTACAAACCTTTGTAAACTCAATCTGAGGATGCTGAGGGGGAGGAGGAGGAAGAGGAGCCTCAGCAACGGGAGGAGGAGGAACATTAGCAACGGGAGGGGGAATATTAACTGCTGGAGGAGGGGGAGCAGGGACCACCGGAGGAGGGATATTAGGGATAGGATTCTCCACTATAGGAGGAGGTGTGGGAGTAGGGTTGGCGGGACCAGCTGCCGCCCTAGCTTCTAGAAGTCTCCTATACCAGAGTGGTACGTTCACTCCATCTGGGATGTCAAGATTCTCAGCCATACTGAAACAAAAGATAAGATAAGATCAGGTCAAGGGAACGAAGGATAATGCTGATGGCTTTTGGGGATTGGCCTTAAAATAATCTAGACTTTATTTTGGAAAATACTTAGTAGGTTTTTTAAAATAGTTTTTTTTCAAAAAGGGTTTCTTTTTCAAAAGTTTTGTTCAATCTTGTTAACCTTGTGCTCTGATACCAAATTGTAACACCCCACCTCCACTAGGATCACTCCTTAGAATGTACTAGCTTTGGAGGGGCGTTATTGTGAAGGTAAACATGCACAGAGATATCGCAAGACAGAATATACAAAAATAAATATAAGTAAAGCAGCGGTAGCAGACAAAAACCCATCATCATCATCTCAGAAAACCAACATAGTCAAGTACATAATATCAAAATGTCATGATCCAAAATACAACATCAGTCTAGATACGTGATAACAAAATACATGGTAAAACATCAGTACTAATCCCCAGAAATAAAAGATAAGCCACAGCTAGCTCAGATCCATACATGAGCTATCCAACAAGCAAGTCAAAGATCCACTAAGCAGATGTAGCCCCTCCCTGAGAACCTGGGGGGGGGGGGAAACGGAAGAAAAGAAGTGAAAGAAAACAGGTCAGTCAAAAAGACTGGTAAGCCCTACTACGATCAATCTATAAACTAATAAAGTTAACAGTATGATGGAAACTGAGATGAACATACTGGCAATAGATAAAGGTGACATCACATAGACGAGATTAAACTTTGCACCACAGTGTACTAGCAAACCCACAGAACAGATCTTGATCCCTTAGCCCAAACTTTGGCCCAATAACATGAAGTGACCTTAGTATAAGGTCCAGCCCAACGGTCTAGTCGATCGGCTCCCTATAAACCTAACACGTCAAGTGTTGGTGTCCATACGGCCCACATGGATGTAGTCAGACTGTGCTGGGTCCACCTTCGGGTGTATCAAGCCCTAAGGTGTCAACCCCAGACACCTAAGCAATAATGCACAGTCTAAGCCTACTGGTACCCGTGCCTCGAGTTTGTCCAACATCGGACTACGTGCACGTCCGTAGCCCGCCGGACCCGCACCGCTGTACCACTCAGCCGTCGCTTTGGTCGCTTACATCAGTCCAGTAATCGTGCCCCGCCCTAGCCTAGCCCCTAGGGTTGTGAATGATACCAAACTGGGATTACTGCTGGAACAGACCACGTTGCTAGGGTTTCTAAGAGGGTTAAGTGTGGTTTTAACCCCTCACTAATCCCGGATTAAATTAGTTAAGTGTAACCACTTAACCCCATCTAATCCTCGCATCCCCATTATTGGTTAAGTATTAGTGGGCCATGACTTAACCCTAATCATGAGGCATTAATTACTTAACGCACCCAACCTCTCACATTAGACATCCGTGGTTACCTGGGAAGATTTACACCACGTCTAGGTCTAACCTCGGGTCTTACGGTGCAACATGACCAACTACCCACATTAGACCCCACGTTGTGGTTACCTGGGAAGATTTACACCACAACTAGATCTAACCTCGAGTTGGCCATATCATGTTATCTAATGTCATGTCCACTTCAAAACATATTTACAAGTTAACATATACTTGGGTAGACCTAACTCAATAGGTAAATTCCCAAGGGGTAGACCTAACTTAATAGGTAAATTCCCAATCTTTTAGTTTCATGTATTTTTAAGTTTACCCAAACCCTCCCAACGCCATTATCTCGCTTACATATTCGTCATAACGCATAAGGGTATAAAAGGTAACTTAGCATAACATACATGATGAACTTCACATATCATAATAAATATGCATACATGTTAAACTTGCAAATCATGTCATGGTGAACTCGCATAAACATGCATAGCTTATTAAATATGCATAACATGGTAAGGTGAACTTGCATAGTCATGCATAACCCATTAAACTTGCATAACATGGTGATGTGAACTTGCATAAACATGCATAATCCATAAAACATGTATAACATGGTAAGGTGAACTTGCATAAGCATGCATAATCCATTAAACATGTAGAACATGACAAAATAAACTCGCATAAGCATGCATAACTTGTGAAACATGTTCAACATGGCATAGAAATCTCGCATAAGCATGCATAACTTGTGAAACATGTAAAACATGGCATAGTAATCTCGCATAAGCATGCATAACTTGTGAAACATGTAAAACATGGCATAGCGAGTTCGCATAAGCATGCATAATCAACTAAACTCACATAAATCTCAACTTTCACCACATATTAACTTTAGAGTTTGTAAAGTGAAGGTAAGAGGGCTTACAAATATGAACAAGTCACAAATCCACCAAATAAGATGAAGAAGCCCTTTTAAAAACCCAAAACAAAGCCTCAAATAAGAAAACCCTTTTGCAAAATCCCAAAACACAAACTTTAGCAAATCAAACTTGCAACTTAATGAAGAATGCAAGTTATTAAGCATTCATACAACATAGAAAAGGTTGTATGATCATCATATTTTCATAGGATTTAACTTTGAGGAAGGTGCAGGCTAGGGATTTTAGGTGGAGGCCATTTGAGGATTCAAATTGACATAGTTTAGTTGCTAGATTGATTAATGAGGCTTTAGGGTAGGATTAGGGGTATATTTATAGAAGATTAGAGTGTTTTTAGCCCTAGGATTAACCCTAGGTTAGTTTTTGCCCGTCAGATCTTAGAATTCTCCAGAACCAAGCCACAAGACCCAACCCAAATCAGAAATGGTGCACCAGGCTAGACTGCCTGGGCACCCCCTGTCGACAGGGCTGTCGACACCCTGGGGGCCCTGTCGACATGCCTGTCGACATGGGGCCCCTGGCGGGAATTTTCCCGCCTAACCCCGATTAGCCCTAATCCCTGTTTTTAATTTGAAATTTAAATCTGTTTTTAGCATAGGAATTTCTGAAAACTTCAATGGGCCTTAACTGGGTCATACGGACTCCGATTTTCGAAAACTCGGACTCTATTTCGCGTATTTTTCCGAGACGAACGCAATGGCATAGCCCGTTTCCCCTGATTCTGATTTTTGAATTAAATTCTGCCTCGATTTATGTTATAATAGTTTATTGAAAATACGGGTTGTTACATTTATGACATGAATAGAAGTTTATTAATATGCTGAGTGTTTGCTGAGTCACTTCTGACTCATTGCTGAGTCAACAAGATAAACCCCATCTTGTCTGAACGGCTGCGGTTATTTCTAGGTTAAATCTAATGGCCTAAATGAATTCTAAAATCTATAAATAAGTGGGTAGACCCTAGACCTAAATCACTTGTAAAATTAGAGAAGCTACCGTCATGCTGCTGCCATGGAGTTCAGCATAGCCGTCACAAACTAAGAAGAAGAAGCCTAATCATCTACAACTAAATCTACACAAATCAAATCAAAAGATCTCTCTTTCTCTAATTCTTTTCTTTTGTTGGTGAGTATGATGATTCTCACAAGACTATTACAAACTAATTTGACTCAGTTATGAATGGATCACAAGAAAGTGATGTGATTTGTAATTGTAAATTCTATATATTGTGGATCTCTTATTATGTTATTATGTTGTCGTATGATGTAAATTATATATGCTATGTCATGCTATGTTGTAAATTCTCTTAGGCTATGTCGTGCTATGTTGAGAATCATGTCAAGCTATGTTATACTATCATACTATGCCATGTTATAAATCATGCTATATTATGTTGAAAAATCATGATGTTGTTGGATCATGCTTAAAGTTATGTTTTTTTTTCTTAATTTAAATGGATCTTGTTTATGGGAATTTGCCTATTAGGTTAGGTGTACCCATAAACTTGAAACTATAATTAAATAAAACTTGATTATGGGAATTTGCCTATTGAGTTAGGTGTACCCATATAAAACCATGTTGTTAAAAAATTAGATGATGTTGATTCACACATGTTCATATGTAAGTTTATGAAAATTGATTGAGATCATATTAGGTGAATTTTGAACAAGTTGACACCTTTAGATCCATGACATGTATAATCTATGCAAGTTGGACATATGCAAGTTTCACCCCTTATTATGATTCATTTGGTCACATATACATGTTGTTATTATGATAATCTCTTTTATGCTATGAGTTAGGCTATTCGAGTCTAACATATATTTTGTGAATAAACGTACAAACGTGGGGCAGGGGTAATATTAGGAATTAATAAATTGGGTGCAATTTTGTAAGATGTTGCATACCATGAATGAATGTCCATAATTGAGTCAATTATGGACATTGTTAAAAATTGGAAGTAATTAATAATTCAAGTAGGGAATTATTAAAATTGGGGGAAAGTGGATTATTATTAATAATCAATGCTTAGGACACGAGGTTGGACCCGTTTGTGATGTAAACCTGCCCGGACCCGCCCGGCAAATCCAGTAGTCACAAATGTCGGCCCAATGTGAGAGGTCCTAGGCCCAAACTAAAGCATAACAGTTGTAAAGACACGAGGTTAGACTCTTTTATGGTGTAAGACTGCCCGGACCCGCCCGGCAAATCCAGCTGCCATAAATGCCAGTCTAATGTGAGAGGTCTTTATGAGGTTATGGCCTTAATGAACTAAGAAATACTTAACCAGATAATCATGTAAGGTGGGACATGGGGGTTAAGTAGGTGCCTTGGGTGGCATGAGGAATCTGGTGGTTGCCTTTAGAGGCATTTGAAATACGATTAGACTTAACCAAACACACATGTAAATGAACATGACTAAGTGGGTTAAGTGGGATGGACTAATGGGGACAAGCTTAGGTGGAATGCTTGTGGTAAATAGTGGGGGCCCATTTCAACCAGTATCCCAAAACGTATCTTTGTGGGCTCGACCCAAGTCGAGGACGGGACATGCATACTGGGTTTGACTATAAGAGGCCAAAACAGGGAGCGGTGGCAACGCAAGTCCAACGGGTTTCATATGCGTGTGTGGACCCGGGCTGGTAGGTAAGACGTTGTTGCATCGTGTAGGTATAAGCCGTGCATGTCCGTTGTATCAGGTTGCCACTTTAGGGGAGTGATACACCCCACTGTGGGGCCAGCACGGGTATCTACGAGTTAGGGAGCCGATCGAATAATGGGAAGTAGGGTACACCTAGTGGAGATAGGGGCAGGCGGCACCTATGTAGTCAGCTAGGGGTACGTAAAGCCATTGGGAAAGTTTCTAAGTGAAGCTAAGTGGGATGAATCTTTAGGGTGACTGGTGTGGTGCAGTATAGTGTTTATCCTTTAGTATTTAGGAGCGCCTATAACGTTGCCTTTAGCGATTATCTATGTCCTTAATCTGCTCTTCATAGACATTTTCTTGTTTTCCAGCTTATGCCTTAGTCCAGTTATTTTGGTAATAGTATTGTAGAATTATCATATTCACCAGACTTTATGTCTGACCCCCTCTTTTCCATCCTTTTTCTCCCTTCAGGTCCGCAGGTTGGGCCAAGTTCTAGTGGAGTCTAGTTGGATCGCTTATCTTCTGGAAAGCTTGGACTGCTGAAGTAAAGTCCAGCTTGTTATCTTTCTTTTTAATGGCTATTCATGTAATGGGATTATGTACTTGTTTTATCAAGATAGATATTGTACTTGACATTGAATATGGTGTTATGATGTAATCAAACATGTTTTGACTTCTGCTACAATGAAATAAAGTTTTTGAATTTCCAAGTACTATTTTATATCTGTCTTGTTGTAATTTTACTGTTCTATATTCACTTAAAACCTCCATGGAAGTTAATGCATTCCCTTTGTGAGTGACATTAATGGACGTGGGGTGTTACATAAAACGTGAAGGGAAGGTTATACCAGCCCTCCGATCAGAAAACTCTGTCAAGTCTATCCGGTTTACACCAAGTAAAAGCCGATCCGACGAAAAACACCTTGGAATGACCTGAGCTTATGATAAAGGCATTAAAATCCGCAGCCGTTGAACGGCTAGCGGCAACGCCTCCTCCTTTCTCGGCTTGGGAGACGACTATATTGAAGTCGCCTCCTAAAACCCAAACCAAAAAACCCAAACTGGAAAGACAGAGGATGTCTGACCACAGAGTCAATCTCTCTGTCCGGTCATACTTGGTATATATAGCCGAGAAGAGAAAGGGGGAGGAGAACGAAGGAGCCGAATAATCCACCGAAAGAAGCTGGACGGAATCGAGAATAGAGTGGACCACAAAGTTTTTGGACCAAAGGATCCAAATCTTCTCAAACACATTGGCTAAGGCACCGCCAAAGCCAAGAGGTAAAACGGCACTGGTGGCCTCATCTGGACCCATAAAAGGTTCCGGAAGTGCCACAAGGCAGACAAAATGCTTCCTAACAATGCGCTTTAGTCTAGCCATCGATGCATCATTGCCAATACCACGAACGTTCCAGAAGATGGAAGTTCTCCATCAGGGAAGCAAAGGAAAAGCAGAGAACAAGCAAGGAAAGAGACACCCTTCCCACCTCAGAAAAGGTATAGCGTGTGTCGAGTAGATCTAACGATCTGCTCAGACGCTGCTATAGAGCATGTGCGAATGGTGCGGAAGGTACGAGGAAGCGCTCTTGGTCTATGATGATAAGAGAAAGAAGAAACAACCGAGGAAGTGACAGATCACGAAGCACCAGTCCGCGATGGACACGAATTCTTAGTAAGACGAGATTGACAATAGTTAATGATCTACATCTCTACGTTACTAAGAAGGGGGGAAACTACCGAGGAGGAAGAGAACTCTTCGGCAACGGGGGTAGATGGCAAAACAACATGAACTACAGGAGCAATAAAAACAAGAGGACATCAATAAAATATAGGGACGCGCAAGCGGTGCAACACCGATTCCTGTATGGACGCTACCAATGCCGGGTTGTCATTAAATTGACGACCCCACAGAAGGTAACGTCCGATGACCAACCAGGGACACGAGCGACAAAAGGCGAGCCTGAATATGTAAAGCCGTAAGGTCCCAAGAGAACAATGAAGGGTAGCTCAACAAAGTTTGATGACCATTTGGTAAGTCCGTGTAGTGATCCACCAACGTAACACCTATACGGTCTTGACCATAAATCCACACCACTCTTGTTGAACCAAACCAAACAAGCAGCCTTAAAAGACCACAAACAACCGCAAACCACAAACGAACAGCACAAGACACAAACGAGACACTAGCAATCTCGCTATGCCTAAACCGAACCATAAAGCCCGAAAAGCAAGGGACAAAGTTCACCACACCAATACAACAGAAAGCCACTAGAAAACCAACACTCAGTGAGGTCTAGTACATGAACCCAAACCACCCACTAAAACAAAAGCCAATCGCAAAGCCATAGGGACCAACAGCCACATCAAATTCTCGTGCCTCTAACCCGTCCAAAACAGATCCTCCGCAGCAAACCTGGCCTCCCATAAACCCATATCACTGGAGCCGCGGCAGAGTGACCATCAGGTCCAACGAACGATAAGCTTGCACAAACGGGGTGATGAAATCCCCTTAGCTCGAGCTTAGAGCGGACGACAGAGATTCCGGAGCCGATTGCAGTTGAGGACCACATCCCCGAAGAGATGGAAACCATTTTGGCATCGCAAGAGTCTCTGAAGAAACAGGAAACAACTTCAAAAACTCGTCAGGAATCAACAAGAGCCGATGGCGATTCAAAGCCAAGTAAGAGGCCATTGAATCCACGCGAACCACAACCGAGAAAATACCTACCTCCTCACTAACACCTGACCAAGGAAAATCGAAGAGAACGCCTCCAGCAAAACATCAGAAGCTGATCGAGGTCTGAAGAAAGTCCCCCGAAAACCATAAGCAAATTTGTCAGACATTCTCGACAAACCCTAAAACCCCAGAGGAGAACAACATAGCCAACAACAGTCTTACACTCGAAAGAGGAGACGATTGAACAACAGTATAAGCAGAGAGAACAGTCGCGAAGGGCAAAAGACAAGAAAATTAGAGATCCCAAAAATTCAGAGAAGGACGACCATTAATATGGGCGTTGGGAGATATGATTTTGGAGTGAGCACTTATTAGTTAAAAACAAACAAGCCAAATAAACCAAGTGAAGTTGGCTCGATTTGATTGGGCCTTCCTAGCTAATTGGTTGGTTTTTGTTTTTAAATTAATTTGGTTTGTTGGTCGGTTTTTGTTTTCAATATTCGAAAACCAAATAAATCAATTAAACCAAACTTAAAAATTAAGTTATTTTAAAGTTAGAAAATTGCTAATAACAATGCTATTATTTACAATACTTTAATAAGTATTAATTTTCTTTTAATTCATGTTAAAAAAATTAGACGATGGGTTTACTTACCAAAATATTGAAATCATATGGATCAATTAATTATTTTTATATCATATCAACAACTAGAATATCAAATCTATTTTAAGATAAACCAACCAAAACAAACCGAATATCATTGGTTTGATTACTTTCAATTTTAAAAAATACCAATTTGATTTAGTTCGATTTTTCTAGTTTTAATTTTTGATTAGTTTCAAATCGAACCAACCATTTGCTCTCGTTCCATGCACAGTGAACTGTTATCTGGCCACATAAATCGCAATTGAACATTTTTCATCCCACAGCATAGATGCTAAAACGGAGGCTCGTCAAAGGACGGTTGATGCTCACCAGATTTCAGTGCGCAATGCAAACACCAATTATGAAAACATTTGAAATATTTGCACAATAATGTTATTGTATAACACAATCAATATTGCAATCCAATTACTATGCAGATACTTGCGGTGCAAAAAGAGACGTACACGCCTTGTATGTTGTTGCACAACAGCAGGTCATCTGCATGATAAGCGATTGCTCTATAAATGAAGTCATCAAGTTAGCTGGCCGTTAAAGGAGAATTGCATATTATTTCCAGTATCAGTGATAACATTATAAAACTAGTTCGCAGTTGCAAATTCATATTTTAACTGGAAATAAGAATCTGCTGCATGCCACAGCTGTATGCTTTACAAATAAGCAACAGACTTTATTCTCTTAAAATCAAGGACATCTCAGATGAAAGGGACTTTATTCTCTCAAAAGCAAGTACATCTCAGATGAAAGGGACTTTATTCTCTCAAAAACATTGACATTTCAGCTTTACTCTATCTGTTATCCCTCATTTCTACTTTGTTGGATGTAGCCATGTAGTCTTTACTTACGATGGCAGTGGGAGTTCCCATTTATGCGGTAGAGGTCCGATATCATATATGATTTCTCTATGACACGACCATACAAGTTTAATTGCTTCAGGGGTTCCTATTCCTGCACCTCTTGGATCACCAGCAGGGCCAAACCTGCAACAAAATATTCATTATTTTCAGTTCTCGAATTGCAAATTAAAAATTATTCAAGTACAATATTATTATTATTTTCCTTCTGACCAGTGATTTTGTGGAGCTCCCGTAGTCCTTGCACGGATGCCAGCATAGGTCGTTCCGTTTACAGACTTCCCGAGTACCTCCTGAATATACATACACGGAGAACAGTACATAAGCAGTTGTCATTTGTAATAGAGCACATATAACTGAATATTGTTAGCACATAATATCAATAGGAACGTTTTTCTTCTACAATACATTAGTTAGACACCAAATTTTTACTTTATATCATCCCACAAGGGGTGTTTGCATGGTTAAACTTATACATCAAATCATGGAACCAAAGCGCTGATACAAAACAAACCTATCAAAATGCCTGAATAAACGATAAGGGCAGACATATGTCCCTCAACGTTCTCTTTGTGGTCAAAGGTCTCAAACTATGTACCGAACTGATATATCAATGATGGAACTTGCCTGTAGGAATAATTGGTCACTGGATACAACTGCCGCAGTCAGATGAGCATGCATTTTCTCACAAGCATTTAGCACCAGATCAAGTTGATTCTGCTTATACGAGGTGACAACCTATACACCGATAAAAGCAGGGATTTATTTGATGAAGGTTAAAAAGACTACAACTGAGACTTTCTCCTATGAAAATAATTAAAGGGAGTTTCTGTAACTCATTTTGATGAAACATTCACCTGAAAAGGTCCAAAAATTTCTGTGGTCACAAGATCGAAATTGTTCTCTTTCAGAATTTCTTCAATGGGAATGAAAACAGCTGTTGGTTCCATAGCTCCATAGATTTTTGGAATTGAATGATTTTTCAATGGCTGCCCACCAAAAAGTAAGTGCGATCCTGGAATTTTAAGAAGCTTCTCAATGTGTTTAAGCATGGTTTCCGTCGTAACCTGTTAAAAGGAATTGAAAAAAGGAAGAACCTCATTGAGCTAGTAAAAACAAAGAAAAACACTTTGATCTATGTGAACCATATCGAACCAGATAAAAAGAATAAATGCCCAATCTAAGACATCCTAGGCTTAATTTAAATCATTCAGTGCCCTGTTATCTTGTTATACCATGAGCAAAACAATTGTGTTCCATATCACTCTGGCTGCTATAGCTACAGTTTAAATTGCAGCAATGTAATTTTTGTGTAAAAATCTAAATTTAGCAATATAAATCAATATCTGTGACAGAAATATAGCGATCAGTATAACATGATGAGCTGAATAGGTGTGTGGGTAATATTCACTAAACGGGGGTAAAAATAAAACTTAGGAGAAGACATTTGTGTTCGACGTACCGTAAGAACAGGGCCAATAGTTAGATCATCTAACTTTCTTCTTTCTGAGAGACTTTTCATCTTTGAAATTAGCCCACTTGAAGCCCAATTCTGCAATAAAAATCAAGAGTTCATGAAAACTTGTTAAAAAAGAATCCTTATTTTATTGTATTTTCAATCCAATGCTCTAGCTATTATACAGTATCACAATGCACAGTACACACTTGTACCTTTAAAAGTTATCTTCTTATTTTTTATGTAAACAATCAAGATGGATCACACTGATTTACCATTGAGCAATGAACAAAAAGAGGCAGTATGCAACTGACACGATCTAAAATAGTCATCATGGTTTCAATTTGCCACTGGTTACCATGAAGACTGAACGTTTCAGTTCGCAAACATGAAGTTTTGAAGTATGTCGCTATTTACCATTTTTTGTTGAGTTAAACAAAATCTGAGATCGTATGATCATACAATTCAGAATTGAGCTATCTCCAACTGCATGGTTAATTTTTATTTTTTATTTTAGGGCGAAACATATACTGCACATTTTGAGAATTATGATATTCTAGTCATTTTATTAAAAAGTGAAAGCGTACGTGAGCCGTTTATGGGTCCATGAAGCGAGGTGTAAGCCTCAAAATGTTGATGCATGTGCATTATTCTAGAACTGGAATCGACTTCCATTGCAGAACTGGAATGACTTCCATTCCAGTTAGTGGAATCGATTTTGGTCCTGGAATCGGTTGCTTTTCTTTAATTATCATTTTTTTTTAAAAACCAAAGGTTGTTTAGCTCTCGAACGATGGATTCGTGGAATGACTTGAATGACAATGAGATGGAGCGGATAGGATGGAATACACAGCAATCGTTTATTTCTAATTTTGTTTTACCTAAAAGGCATAAGATCATCAAATTTAGGCTCTGAAGCATGTGCTTTTTTGTGCCTCGAACGCCTGAGGCGTAAGCCTTGTGAGTAAAACGCCTATTGGTGTGTGTTTTGACGAATTTTTGCTTTTGCCTCACCTCGAGGCGTGCGCGATGAGGCATGTGCGCCTTGTGCACATTTTCAAATAATACTGATTCTAATTCTAAATTGTAAAACCTCTTTGATGATGATCGTATATGTAATTAGATATCGACAAGGACAAAAAAATGCATTCAAATGAAACAATGAGGCGGATTTCTAAGTTTAAGATATTTGGATAACAACCTGACAACTGAAGAAATTCAACAGAAGTGAATTCTGATCATGTGTTTAAAATATTATCCTTATGAAAATAATAAAAAGATGCGGACGGGCACGGCTTACCCTACCACCACCGGGGGGTAGGGGGAGTTGGTTGGTCCGCTGTCCTCCCGGAGGTCCTCTGTACCGGGGAGTTTTTTTATTAAAAAAAAAAAAAGGATCGACATTACTCGGGTCTAATACCTCATGCATGAATAATATTGACTGCGCTGAGCACTTCTGACCGCTACAAGCATATGCATCTTGATCACACACCCATGCCACATAATCAACCTACAATTGAGGAGAAACAACAACAAAAAAAACATTGTATTGATGAAAAAAACCTAGATCAAACCTCTTGTAAACACATCCATGTATGGCAAAAATTTGAAAAAGACAACAAGCGTAAAATAATCAGATCAAACCTCTTGTACATCTGGCCCAAGTATCTTCCAATCAAAACCAGCATCTTCTAGTTTAACTCGGCCTTTCAGGTCAACAGCAAGCTTGTTAGCTATTCGTGAACTTCCAGTAAACAAATTCATTCGTGGGTTTGCCTTGTACCAAATAGAAATACATTGGTGTCGTACAAGATGAATTAAAAAGTTGAAAATTTTACTTAACATAGACAGCCCCGTGCACTTGGATGTATTGAGCAGAACATACCTCCACTAACAATTGGTTCATTGTTACGCCATCAGAGTTAATGAAATCCACATCCTCTTTAGGCAGCCCACAATTGTGCAGCAGGCGAAGCATTTGCTCCATCACAATGCTTACCTATAGCAATCGTTTGGTGTCCATGAGTATGAAATAAATAATTAGATATCCTTTACGAGTACTCATGCAATAGAATTTATTACTTAGGACCAAAAATCTTTACACCGCATATGTTAGAATCCCAAATCTATGTGAAACAACCCCCCAACACCCCTTTGTTTTTTCCTTTCTGTATATAACATGAGGGGCAGAGGGCTGTATGGAAACAAGACTTGGGAACTTTAATAATAATTTAGAAAAAATAAACAAACTCGAATGTGTTATCAGTACAAGTACATGTATGTACCTTGCTATCGACTTTAAGAATTGGCTTATTTCCCATATAAAGGGCACCCATCAGTTGAAGCAGAGGGATTTCCAGAGGGAAATTAAATGGAGTGACAATTGCGACCTGTATGAATACATGTCAAATGAGAAACAATCTGTATCTTGGAAAAGAAAAAAAAAAGAAAAAAAAAACGAATTTCCTAAGCATCAATAGAGTGGCACTGAGGACTGAACTGAGCATCAATAAGGCGACACTGGACTAGCTTTGTTAGTAATCGAAAAATAGGAAGAAACAAATGACAAACTATATGCATATGCAAGATAAAGATGCCAAGGGAAACAAGAATTACGAATGGGAACTAAAGTCGTCGGTCGGACCCACACCCAATCCACCAGGTCTCGGCTCTAGATAGGTCTGGTCCATACCGTATATTTTAAAAGTTAGACCTGAACTGACCTGAGTTTCCGATGAGGTCGGGTTGGATCTGCACCCAAAAAAAAAAAAAAAAAAAAAAAAAAAAAAAAAAAAAGATTGAATTAATTAGTTGTTACTTTTATTTTTAGTTGTTACTTTTATTTTTTATTCTAACAAGAATATGATTGAATTAATTAATAGTTTTTTGCTTCAGATTCAACTTGAATTATTTATGATTTTATTTATACTTTATAGCGAATGTATTTTTAATGTTGTTTTTATGAAAAATAGCCTGAAGATCTCTAAAAGAAGAAGAAAAAAAAAAAATAAGTCGACTGGTTCTATAAAGCTTGAGTAAAAGGTTAGAATTTTGTTTTCTTTTTAGGGTCCGTCTATTTCCACCCCAATAATTTCTCTTCACACCCCGTTAAAAATTTTAAAAATTAAATACCAATTATGCCCTTTACATCATTATCTATGGGTTACTTTAGAGTACAGGAAACGTTGGAAATCGCTTAAGCAACAAATACTTGCAACTTCCACTTTGCAATTTAGATGTTACGAACAAAAATAAAGTTAATGAAATTGATATTGCAACTTCGTAGAATCAGATCGGATGAACTAATTTGTGTGCTTTATTGTGTTGTACATTCATCACTTAGGAAGCAAAGTGATAGACGCCACATGGAGTATACAGTCTCCTTAAAATCCACACGTAACCTAAGCACCATCTTCATCATCTTCCAATTTTATGCTAAAGCGCAGATTTCACAACTCACGATCTTATTTTCTTACTCTCGGATCTCTTTTCTCCCTCTTTTTGTTTGTCTCCACCCATCATCTTGCAAATCGGCTTTTCTGTCTTGGAATCACTTTTTTTTTTTTTTTTTGAAATTTAGGGTTTTGGAAAAGAGGAGCTGTATTGGAGAAGAAAGGGGCATTTCGGGTATAAACGGGGTGGGACGAGTAAAAGGAGGGGGTGACTTATTTTTCTAAATTACTGGGGTGGGAAGAGTAAATGCCGGGGGGTGAATAGATGGACCCTTCTTTTTATCTAATTTAATGTTCATTTTTTAACTTTTGTTCTAATTTGTTATACATAATTTAAGGTTAGATTATGGGTAGTTGTTTGTCATTGATTTGATAGCATAAAATCTCCTATTGATTAGTATAAAGGTAAAGTTGGAAACTTTGGTTTATTCTCAAGGATGTTTTCCTAAGATGCGAGGTTTTATGTTATATGAAATTAATCTCAAGATCTCCAAAAAAACTAATTGGTTCTATCGAGCTTGATTAAAAGGCTAGATCTTTATTTTATTTTTATTTAATTTGATTTTCATTTCGTAGTTTTTGTTCTAATTTCTTCTTCACAATCTAAGATCGGATTTTCTATTTGTAAGATTATGAATATATTCTCTTCATTGGTCACTGATTTCATAGGTAGTTGATAGCGTAGAAGCTCCACTGATTTGTAATACATATTAAAAGTAAAACTGAAAATTTTGATTTATTCTCAAATTTTATATAATTATTGACTTTCACTTAAATTTTGTGCTTGGGATGATTTTACGTTATTTTAAGTTCATTTATTTTATACCGAATAATTGGTTCATTACTACATAAATATCAACTCCACTTTCGTAATGTTCATTCTTTCCTAATTTTACCCTTATATAAGAAAATAAACATGGTAAGAACTGAGAACATTATATATGAAGCAAAAGAACTTTGAAACAATAAAGTTTCATAGAAAACAGAGTATGGAAATTTGAAAATTGGTTATAAGTTTGATCCTAAATAAGTATTTTATAAACATATTTTGATATAATTTTTATGTACTGCGTTATACATGAACTTATTTACTAAATATTAAAGCTACCATTAATATCTAGAATACATAATTATATCATAAATGTCTAAATGTTTTATATACTTTTTATGTTATATAATTACCCAAAAAATTAGACCTTTTGTATTCTTATTTCTGTATACAACAATCGTGCATTTCTTATTTTATTATTATTTATGTATATGAAGGCATTTATCATCTACCGATTTTTCCACTTTCATCTCACTTTCTTATAATATTGCTTGGGCTCTACTAATATTATGAAGTGATTGTTTCAAACTTCAAGTTTTTACTATTATAGTTTTAGTTGAAAAATAATATAACAGCCTTCACCAAAAAATTATCCTGTTGGTTTGATCGATTTTGATGAAAAATTTAAGCAACTTTATTATATTATTAATAGTTAATATGACGCTAAATTTGTAGCTATAGTTATACTTTTTAGTTCTAATGTCAAAATTGAAGCTTAGTTTCATTTTTCCTGCTGAAAATTAAATGGTTTTATAAATATGCGTATACCGTAAAGTTTGTTGTTTTATTATGGAAGCAGTAGGGCTTAACGGAGATCTACTATTTGGTGGGGCAAAAATCAAAAAGCATAGCGGTCCAAGAGCATTATGCACCATAGGTGGGACCGTAGAGCTTTAACGGGGCTTTAACTGCATAGAATCTACAATAAAATTTTCTTGAATATGATTATCATGCATAATATCAAAAATTGTAATACTGCAACGGATGGATGCTATTTATTTAAACCTGATTTTAACATTTTTTAATTTGAATATAGTTTCTCAGTTGTAGTTTTATAATATTGTTTTAAAACCAAATAATATTGACTCGCATCGCTCACATTTGAAAATTAACAAGTGTGACGTAATATTTAAAATTAGAAACATCTGATTGTTGATGTTATTGGTCATTGTATATAACATTTTTTAATTTGAATATAGTTTCTCAGTTGTAGTTTTATAATATTGTTTTAAAACCAAATAATATTGACTCACATCGCTCACATTTGAAAATTAACAAGTGTGATGTAATATTTATCAAATTAGAAACATCTGATTTTTGATGTTATTGGTCATTGTATAAAACTATTAACCTCAAAACATTGATTTTCTATATATGTGATTTTAGGTTATTCAAGCAAATTTATCAAAAAACCTTAGTTGGTTGTGTTGGAAAAAAAAAACTTTAACAATCCATAAACATGTATTTTCAATTTCATATAACTTAAAATTCAAAAATGAATTATCAAACCATATCTGAAACACGTGCGCGTAGCACGGATTCACACTTGTGTGTGTATAATACATTTGATGTTACAGTTTTTTTATCAGCGGAACTACCAAAAATGCCCTCTAGTATCCCTTAAAAATGGGATTAATCATTACACTTTCTTTACGAATTCAATCTGCACTTCACAAATATTAAAAAAAAAAATCAAGTCGCTTAAAAATACGATCTAACAAATAAACATTCATTATAAAACCAATCTTTATTAATAATACAAATAAAAATAAAAGCTAATTAAAAAAAAATTAGATATTGCAATTTAGAAATAAAAAATCAAAGAACCCATAGGTGATTTCAACGTAAAAATATAACTAAATATTCATGTAATTATTTTATTTTGAATATGTTAAACATACAAAATTTGTAGAACAATTAACGTGCGAAACGGATGGCATGATCACTTGAAAAGCTCGTGTTGAAATGCTCGTTTGTGTATGTGTGCGTGTGCGTATATATTTCATACATACATACATACGTACGTGTGCGCGTGTATGTATGTATGTATGTATATATAAATAAATAAATATATATAGGCAAGCGTTCGGTTGCACCCAAAAAATGGAGCACCCCAAATGCCCCCTGATTTCCTCCTCTCATTTATATTAAACAAAGTGAGTGGGAGGTGAGAGAATGAGTGGAAGGAGAGCGGGAGAGTGTGTGGTGGAAAAGTGGTAGGCTAAAGGGGTACTAAGTTTTTGGGGTGCCATCGAACCTGCCTCTTATATATATATATATATATATATATATATATATATATATATATATATATATATATATATATATATGTATGTATGTATATATATATATGTATATATATAGGGACGGCTATTAGGACACAAAATACAAATCAAGAGACACAGCCTCGACCATTGGATTTTTTATCCTTATATGGAGAGGTGGAATTCGGGGGTAATCCAACCGTGGAGGTCAATTGAGGTAGGTATGAGTTTACGTAAAGGATTTGAGGCATCTAAACTCGCTAGGATGCTCAAACCGAGGGCTGAAGAGAGAAGGGTTGAATACGGGAAAAGGAAAGGCAATGAGTAACAACGATACTACTGCAATGGGATTGTGAGGTCTGAATTTATATACAAAAATAATCCATACGTCCCCATGAATCATCCTTTTTGCATCCGACTGTCCTAAATTCAGCTGTATGTGGTCCATATCTAAAAATCATTGGAAACGATTATGTCCATGCGATAATAGTGTTATTTATCGTTGACTGTTACCTTGTGAAATCACATAGAGCTGCACGCATGCAAGCACGCACACACGTGCACGCACGCGTGTGCACACATACACACACACACAGAGAGAGAGACACACACACACACACACAGAGAGAGAGCTATGCTAGATGTATTTCCTAATTGTTTTTTTTAGTACAGAAATAAGCAGCTCGTTATTTTCGATGTAGTCAATTTCTATATGATCGGTAGTTGATCAACATTTAGACATGAATTATGATACCGGGCATTGGGAAGATTTTCCATATCAGAAATAACCTTTTACGGGAATATGTCCTCTTCCTAAAATTCTAATCTGACATTGGGTAAAGTTATACAGTTATGTACATGAGATTTTCTAGCATTCATCGCGCTACAGAATATCACTCCACTGACCAATGCACGTCGCTTTATACTCATTTAATTTGCATGCTTGTATACAATAAAGACTTAATTCTTTCTCCTCGATATAAAAGTCCATACACCCACCAACACCGCTAGAAAATATCCAGAATAATCATACAAATTACGGACAGTATGGGTTTTACATAAAGGATTTGAGGCATTTAAACTCGCTAGGATGCTCAAACCGAGGGCTGAAGAGAGAAGGGTTGAATACGGGAAAAGGAAAGGCAATGAGTAACAACGATACTACTGCAATGGGATTGTGAGGTCTGAATTATATACAAAAATAATCCATACGTCCCCATGAATCATCCTTTTTGCATCCGACTGTCCTAATTTCAGCTGTATGTTGTCCATATATAAAAATCATTGGAAACGACTATGTCCATGCGATAATAGTGTTATTTATCGTTGACTGTTAGCTTGTGAAATCACATACAGCTGCACGCACGCATGCACGCACGCGTGTGCACACACACATACACACACACACACACACACACACACACACACACAGAGTGAGAGAGAGAGAGAGCTATGCTAGATGTATTTCCTAATTGTTTTATAGTACAGAAATAAGCAGCTTGTTATTTTCAATGTAGTCAATATCTATATGATCGGTAGTTGATCAACATTTAGACATGAATTATGATACCAGGCACAGGGCAGATTTTCTATATTAGAAATAACCTTTTACGGGAATACGTCCTCTTCCTAAAATTCTAATCTAACATTGGGTAAAGTTATACAGTTATGTACATGAGATTTTCTAGCATTCATCGTGCGACAGAATATCACTCCACTGACCAATGCACATCGCTTTATACTCAGTTAATTTGCATGCTTGTATACAATAAAGACTTAATTCTTTCTCCTCGATATAAAAGTCCATACACCCACCAACACCACTAGAAAATATCCAGAATAATCATACAAATTACGGACAGTATGGGTTTTACATAAAGGATTTGAGGCATTTAAACTCGCTAGGATGCTCAAAGTCAAACCGAGGGCTGAAGAGAGAAGGGTTGAATACGGGAAAAGGAAGGCAATGAGTAACAACGATACTACTGCAATGGGATTGTGAGGTCTGAATTTATATACAAAAATAATCCATATGTCCCCATGAATCATCCTTTTTGCATCCAACTGTCCTAATTTCAGCTGTATGTGGTCCATATCTAAAAATCATTGGAAATGATTATGTCCATGCGATGATAGTGTTATTTATCGTTGACTGTTAGCTTGTGAAATCACATACAGCTGCAAGCACACACGTGCATGTACGCATGCGCACACGCACGCACACACACACACACACACACACACACACACACACACACAGAGACACACACACACACACAGAGAGAGAGAGAGAGCGCTATGCTAGATGTATTTCCTAATTGTTTTATAGTACAGAAATAAGCAGCTTGTTATTTTCGATGCAGTCAATATCTATATGATCGGTAGTTGATCAACATTTAGACATGAATTATGATACCGGGCACAGGGCAGATTTTCTATATCAGAAATAACCTTTTACGGGAATACGTCCTGTTCCTAAAAGTCTAATCTAACATTGGGTAAAGTTATACAGTTATGTACATGAGATTTTCTAGCATTCATCGCGCTACAGTATATCACTCCACTGACCAATGCACGTCGCTTTATACTCGTTTAATTTGCATGCTTGTATACAAAAAGAGTTAATTCTTTCTCCTTGATATAAAAGTCCATACACCCACCAACACCCCCCCCCCCCGCCCCCCCAAAAAAAAGTACCCAAAAAAATGTCGATCACTACCATAAATAAAAAGACTCAATGCCAATAAAGACGAACAAAAACAAAAACAATTTTTTTTTTTTTTTGGGCGGAAGTTGAAAAGGCTTATGACTTTGTCATATACTTACTCCTTTTCATTCTCTTCTATTTTTTGTCATTTCCTTCTATGATCTCTTTCCCGCACCCATGAATGTTACGATTATGGCAAACTTTCTCCTTTCTGTCATTGAACTATCCACATTACGGTAAAAAAAAAAAAAAAAAAAAAAAAAAAAAACTTATGTCCAAACTCTGAAGCCAAAATTGATAGAAGGAACAGTTTGCTTCATTTTCTAGTTTATTTTCAGATTTTTCGTAATTTCTATGGTATTAATTTTTCAGGTGGAATGTTATTATTCTATAACAAATTTTTTACATGTTATATTAATTCAAAATGTTAGTAATAGCTAGTTTAGAGTATTATTAATTTTTCGTATAATATAATTTTAGATATGAAATTTTGAATTGCATGAAGAAGTAATTACACGGAATCAGAAAAAAAAAACTTAAAACTTTGATTACCATAAAAAAGTCAACAAACAGACTTAGTAAAATAAAATTGTAGTTTATTAGAGCGAAGGTGTACATGTTATATACTAAATGTTGGTTATGACATTGCAGGTGTGTGGATTCACCAAAGGTGAAAAAGAAAGAGAGAAATATTGTAAATGTAAACTTAAAAATGTTGTTTATTGTCTTTTTAAAGGATGTATATGACTTACTTCATACTGGCTCATATTGAACCGAGTTATGATATGGCATCCTTGGTTTTGATTGATAGCTTAATGGTGTTGTCTGGATCTATTTCTCGGCTGTTAAGTAAGAATGTTGGGGGGGTTTAATCCCAAACACTCTTGGTGCACACTCAAAAGACATTCTGACCATGTTAGTGGTCGTTGACCTATTTTAACTATGGTTGCCAACCCAATTATGCCCTCTCCCCCCACCCCCCCCCCCCCCCTTCCTTCTCTCCCCTCCGCCCCAATCTCTCTCCCTCCCCCACTCTCCCTCCCTCTCACATGGATCGTGATATATGGAACTATAGAACATATGTTGATTAATTATGTAGAAAAAAGGAGCTTACAGGACCATATGGCCAGCGGTAACCATGACTCTGCTGCCCAAGATGATTTCCTGGCACAGCAAATGAACGTGCCAAGAAGCGCACCTGAATGATTAGTAGGAAAAAGAAAAGCAGTTAGGGAGACATTCACTCTGGTAGCGAGTAATGAATGAATTAAGTGTCAACTCTTAAGATAAAACAGTTACTAAAACACAACATATTAATTGCATTATAATGAGAAAAAATGACCACCAGTCACCCCCAATTAACAAATAAAAAATACAACGCAATTCACCTGGTCACCCGAAAAATTCTCCAAGAATTTTTGACTGACTTGTACTTCAGCAAGAGCTTGAGTGTAACTTTTTGGAGACACTCTCTGAATAAGCCTTGAGAAGAATTTTGATATCTGTTATTTTGCATGTAATTAAAAATTGATATAGTTAGCAAATCTCCGAGATTTAAATTACTTTTAATCCAAAGAAATAGGGTAGTCCACAATAGTACAATAGTATACCTCAGGTTTCCCAAGCATATGAGCCGCTTTTGCAGATATCTCTCCAAACATAAGATATCTACGGAAAACCATTATTTCAAGACGGATCAACTAAAGTGTAAATAGTGCACAAATTGACGAGTATACAGATAAAAGAATGTTCACAACCCCAAAACAAAACAAAAAACACAAAAAATAAAAGCAAGGAAAACCGTAGATGTATCATTAATAAGGAAAGCCGAGCAATGAAAAAACACAGTTCTGAAACTACATAATTCAGCTACAAAGCATGATAACATGGAAGTAACTAAAGAAGAAGAGAGGATGTCTTTGCAGATAAAGACACAATAAAAGTTTCGCTTTGAACTGAATAGCCTACCTGATTAATCTGTTGCCACAGACAATGAAATAACAAACTTTTATTCAACGAGTGTTTGCACCAATTTTTTATTTCACTATATGATTAGTTTAATAGGTTTTGCAAGCATATGACTTGCTTTTTCAGATATCTCCCCAAACATAGGATATCTATAAATCATTATTATCTAGAAACAAATCAAAATGCAAGGTACAAATATCACACAAACAGACTAATACACTACAAAAAGAATGTCCGATCAACTTAAAAATACAAGAAATATGAGACAGATGTGTGAGAATCGTGAAAGGTCAAGAAATGACAAAACACTGAAGTTTACAATCTACTTAATTGTCAAATATGAAGCACAATAATGTTTTAAAAAATCAACTGAAGAAGAATATAAGGATACGTTTATACAGATCAAAGCACTATCAGCAAGGTTATCACGACGCCAAGTCGAGCCACTACCGTCTAGAAGACTAGTCGGAAAATCGTTAGACTAGTCGTGACTAGTCGACAAGTTTTTTATATACAGATATTTATTAGACTTAAATATATAATATAATTATAAATTTATAATTGGTTCAAATTCAACAAAGATAACATAATTATAGGTTCAAATTCAACAAACATCCATTAATAATAGGTTCAAATTCAACAAACATCCATAAGTTCAAACATCCATATAATATAATTAGGTTTTCTTAATCGATGTGCGATATCGATATGGTCTGTTATGCGACAAGGAGCATTTTGGTTTTCTCGATGTCGATTTAGGGTTTTCAGGCTCGATTAAGGGTTTTCTGGGCTAGTTAAGCCCAATATCGTCGAAATGGAAAAGTTGGTCATCGTCGAATCTTCTCGAGCGACTGGTCGACTAGTCGTCGTCGTGATAACAATGACTATCAGAGGATTCACTATCAACTAAATAACCAACCCTTGTTGCAGCAAATGGTAACATAATATTCGTACTAAATTTTTATTAAAATATGACTGATTTGCTGTGCCTTGTGCACTGCTAATGAAAATTGGAGCAGTGGTCCATATAAAGATAATTGTGAATTTTTACCTTCATACAAAAACTTTAGTGGAAAATAGGCGGAAGGAACAAAAATTTAAAAATAATAATAATAGGCTAAAGAACAAAAAGTTTTTTTTTTTTTTTTTTTTTTTTTTTTTGAAGCTGAAGGATAAACTTCGGAATGTATTAGGCTGAAGGACAATGCTAATTATAACTAGCATTTTGTATGGTGTAAAACTGAATATAACGCTAGTTGTAACTAGCATTTCGGTATAGTGTAAAAACCGAATATAATACTAGTTTGTATTTAGCATTTTCCTTCAACTTAATTCTTTTTCAAAGTTTGTCCTTTAGCCTAAAAATAAAATTTGTTGTCCTTAAGGACCTTAACTAATTTTTTTTTTTTTTTTTCCTAAAATTTGTCCTCCCTAATTACCTCAAAAAAATGTGAATTTTTTTACACCAATTTTGATAGTTGTTTGGTGGCTTTTTGAAAAGATAAAAAGATCAAAATGTCTAAGTTTTTGAAACATCATTTTTTTTCTTCAGTATATATAATATTGATCAAAACCAGTGTAGTGCAATCACAGTCAATCCACCAAATCAACAGATTTTGCCGTTTTTCAAAAGTTCTTTCATATTTCTAAAATAATTGTTTTCAAATATTCCCAACATAACACCATAACTTCGGTTTAGTGTTTATTTAAGAAAATTATAACTAAAATTATCCAAATGACATTCATCGCCATTTCTTAATATCATCTATAAAAAAGGTTAATTAATTATCGTAATCATCACTTGTTGAAACTTGAAAGTGTCTTATTTTCTATACTGCGCTTTTTAATTGAAGTCAGACTCTATTTGAATTATTTCAAAATGTAGATGACTTACGGTTATCATGGTAACTGATACTGCTAATTCCGTTACAATATTGTATTGTTGGTATACCAATAAATTGTTAACTGTCAGATTGATAATGCTAGATTACCATTTCAAAAAAATGAAAATATTTTGTATTATTACCTTAATGTTACTACATAAATTTCATCATGTCACTTGATAAAAGACATTAGCAAGACGTAAAAGAAACACAAGTAGCATCATGTGAACTGGATTTCTAGATAAAATTTAATCACCTACTTATTTATTTCACAAAAAGAGTGCCTTTATAAAATACAAAAACAACATTCATATATAGGTTAGCATATTACCACTATCATCATTTTGGAAAATATATTACCTAGGTTGTATCAATGGAAATTGTAAATTCACCGTAACAATATCGATTGTAATGGTATACCGCCTTAACTCTAACTCAAAACTGGTAATTGCTTGATCAATATTGATATGGCAAATGCATAGTTTACCATTATAATAGCATTTCTTGTTTATTTTGATGCAATTTTTGAAGTCTCTTTTTTATTTTGGGAGAATTTCTTTTATTTCATCGTATATCTTTTGTTTATTTTTAAATATAAGTTGAGTTTTTTTTTTAATGTTATCAACACATGCATGTGTACTTTTGTTAACTCTGAAAAGATTTCCACAATCCTTGAAAATTAAACATTCATATAAGCTTTTAGAAACATTATAAAATTGTTTTGAAAACGCTTTTTAAATTGGTATGCATGAATGACCAAAATTGTCATCCTATAGAAACACTCAAAACCACCTCAAGCAAACCCGTGTCAAGATAGATGAACCATGTTTATTTGAGGTTGTTTAGATCTTGTTCAATACAATGACCATAACTTTTAAATGTTGATCGCTTCATGCCTAATTGGTTTATATTTCAATTTCCAGATCTGATTCTTTTCAGATCAAATTCTTCGTATGTTGTACTATATGGTGTTATATTACACATGAATGAGTCAGTGTTATATTATGTTAATGTATGAATTAAAACATCATGATAAAATGAATTCATTACAATCAGAAAATGTGTTTTACCTATGATTGACAAGGTAACTTCTTGATTCAAATTGACACGAGATGGAACAGTCAGAGTGTGTGTGTGTGTGTTTGTGTGTGTGTGTGTAGCAGCCTCTATGTTTGTGTAGCTCGTGAAGCTACCAATAAGGATTAAAACGATTGGAGTTTGACCTGTTAGGACTGAAGGATTATAGCTAAAAGTAAAAATGCATTTCTTTCATGTTCCAAAATTTAGTACGTATATAATATACCGAGAATATGGTACTAAGTATTGGAAATTATGTACTGCAACTTGAACCACTGAACACATAATGTTTGTTATGTTCAGCTTATATATTTCTCTGAAATACGTAACATTACCAATAAAGTTGTGACACTTGGTTTTGAAGTGAACCACATTTTGCAATCACAGCCTCAACCTCCAAAAAAAGAAGGGTGTGGCAAATACGTACCCGATAAATAAATTGCAATTAGCGTTCAGTCATGCATCATATGCTGAAGTGTCAGTTCTTGTACAGTAGAAGCATTACCAGGCTTACTTTCTGATGCAACCTTATTATTTTCCTTCTTGTATGAATGAGCAAATTACAATAATATCAACAACCAAAAAAAAAAAAAAATTTGAAAGAACCTAAGAAATATTCAAGTGGTAAAGAATATACTATGGTGAGGTTTGTGTAAAAACACTATTACGTACTCGTTAAAACTATAAAGGCATGTTATATAAAATGTCAATATGATTTTTAGTTAGGACATGGTTCGACCTTTTTGTTTACTTGAAAACCTAATGGAAGCATGTTTGAAGAAAACGAAACATGTTAATGTAGTGAAGATGGAGGCTTAAATAACAAGAACAAAAATTTGATGCAAATTAGATCTTTAGAAAAAGGATTTTTTTTTTTTTTTTTTTTTAACCATGCATTTTAATCAGAATGAAGCCGGCCAAACTGATCGCATTTGTGCTATCATCAAGAAATAAATATATTTTTGAAGCATCTGCAATTATCTGAAAGTAACTATAGAATGATAAACTACAAGGATAATATTTTTGAATTCAGTATTGAATATTATTTAATTTTAACGTTCAACTAAACAAAAACATTAACTTCTACGAAATCATTCGACACTATTAATGATTATATTATTATCAAGGCACATTATCATCTACTATAGACTATCCCAAGTGGTAAAATTTTACAATTATCATACATGTTCCCATTTTAAGCTTTTAAGGTTCAATCAAATGCAAGGCAGCAGAATGCATAACAATAAACACTTTTTCCAACAGTTGACTAATTTTTCTGTATGCCTAGGGGTTCAAACCCAGGAACTGTAGCAACTACTAAAGATAAATGGCATAACTATGTATGTATAATAATATAACACTAGTTTGAGCTTAATGCACATGTCTTTGAAACAATTTTGATTCTATGCATAAGAGAAGTTATACAACCCAACCTCTGATAGTCATCCTAATGTAAATAAACAACAGCCATATCCAATAACCTAACATCTGATTGATCTATGTGGTAAGTTCATATACGTGATCTAACAATATTATATGCAATCAATCAAGTTTAGACAAGCTCTCACATACGTGATCTATGTGGTAAGTGCTTCCACTAGCACTGCTATGCAAAATTCAGTGACATGCTAGTATATAATTTGTTCAATTATAAATGTACACAGATCATATGTACAAATAATTACATATTAATAATTGAATTGCTATCAAAAGATTCGTGTGAACAAAGAGAACCAAACCTTTCTGGGTTTACGATTGGGTTGTGTAACCCATACTTGGGGCACATAGACAAGCTCTCCACGAAAGGCTGCAGATGAGTAATTTAAAGTGATTACATTGCAAATGATAAGACAATAACTTCGTCTTGGAGGATGATTATCTGCTAAGGGCAGATGAAAATTCTTTTGCAAAAATCATAAAATTACACATACAGAGTAACTGAATTGAATATTTTATACCTTTATATCATCTCTCTGAACCTCTGAAACATTAATAAAAGGTTCACCGTTCAAAGGATCAACTATTGAGTTCTGTGTATTCGACTGCTTCCATTCACCCTGAACTAGAACATTATAAACTCCATAAACTACTATTTCGAACTACAAATTATGTGAAGAGAGTGGAGAGACATGAATATAATATTAAAACTATATGGTTACCCAAATTTTGCACGTGTGCAGGTCGAGAGCCAGAAATCTCATCAGCAACCACAGTAGCGAAATCGTGTATACATCTTCCAAAGTTATCATAAACATAACATTAACTGTCAAATGATTTTTTTTTTAAAAAAAAAAAATTGCATACACACACAAACACACTCTTTAATACAAGAAACAAAATTGTTAATACCTCGAAGTGGAAGGTAACGACTGAAGAAAGCAGCTCAAAGCTTTTAACCTTCCATTGGAGCTCAATTTAAGCATTGTAGCACCAGAAATTAAATTTGATATTAGTTAAAACTGAGCAAAATCTGCAGTCTTGTGATGTGAAATTGGGGTTTGGGAAGGGAAAGAACAAAGAAGAGTCCTAGTTTATTGGTAAACACTGAGATGCAAGACGGGTTTCTTATGGGCGCTTTGTGCTGTGTTGTGTCGGGTATTATTTTAGTACTTACCGTTATTCCAGTAATATTTACCCGTTAAAACCTGCAAAACAAATTTCAATGCAAATAACGTTCAATCTTCGTTTCGAAATTCCGACAACTTTCGGACTGTGTTTGGTTACCCTTTATTTAGGATGAGTTTTTATAATTAAATATATCATGAAAAAACCACGACTAATTTAGAAAATGAAGTTATCACACAAGACGAAATACAATTTTTATTTATTTTCCGTATTTTGGTAAGTAATGAAAAAACTAGATATCACTCATTCGTTCGTCGATTGTACGTCCTTTCAGTCGTTTCCTCCATCGTTCTTCCATTTTCTCTATCGTCGTCCACTCTTATTATTTTTTATAATTAATGTTGAAAACTCAAAACACATAACAAAATATAAATCCAACACTGTCATAGTCTTTTAGTGAAAAATATATTGTCAAATAGCAACGCTGTTTGCGTACGGATGTGCTATTGAGAGAGTAATACTTTGTATACTATATTCAAATTTTGATGCAAAATGCACTAAGAACCTTTAGCCCAGTTTGGATTTAAGTCGCTTTATAATTTTTTGTAAGTTAAAGTCAATTCATTTTCGATTTCAATAAATCAGAAAACAACTTATGTAAGTCGATCATACGAGCTCTTAGTCTTGAAGGTATAAAAAAAGGTAGAAATAGAAGACAACAAGATGACTAAAAGGAACAATGAAATATGGTGAAATCATGGAGATATTACAAAGACGAAGCTGACAATGAAGAACATATGAGTACCTTTATTTAGTTAGCCAGCTTCACAGAGGTATTTGATTAGATTAATATATTGTTAAAAACCATTCGTACGATCTTCAAAAAACAATTGAACTTCATATCAGTTTCTGGATAAGACGTCCTCGATAACTGTACCATCGGTGATGGTTTTGTCGTAATCCTTCCATGCATGTTTCGTTCTCTATTTTTTGCATCACTTCATCGTTCTCTTTCCAGAATATTGCAACTTTTGGTAAAAAAAATTTATGTAACACCACAATTCTTCATTTATAGCTTTTCAACGACTATATAAAGAGCATACATCATAACTATGATTACTACCTTGTTTCATATGTGTAATTTCCCCTATATCGAGGTTTGAAACTAAGCTATCGATGATGCGGTCGTGTATAATATTAATTTTCGACGATTGAAAATGGATATGTATATGGTATTAATACCAATATCACATGAACATGAAATAAAGTCTAAACACAAATTCAAAAAAAAAAAAAAAAAAAAAAAAAAAAAAAAATCATTTCATTCCATTACATACATGATCACATAATCGTTTCTGAAGTTTTTGATAAAATATAAATCATAAATACTTCAAAAGCAACATATGAAGATGCCTCGTTAATTGATTAGAGTACTAATAATAATAACCATTGTTATAACATCAAGCAAAACATATCGAACTCCAAAATACTTCTAAGTAGCTAAATGATGCCTCTTGCACGTCTTTGCAGGCTTTGTTCACTAACAGACCTAAAAAAAAACTAAAATCTTACTTCTGAGTTACTTCACCAAGCACCCAAGAGTTAGAGGGGAAAAACAAAAACTTCGGATTAGACACATAGTCATGTCTGAATAATAGTATGTCATCTTATTAAAGTGAGACCATACCTCTAAGCAGAACGGGATTCCCCTCACTAATATCCTTAGCCAAATCGATCAATCAATGTTGCACCTACAATCGCAAATGGCCATTAAGCATAATAATCATTAATCAATCATATGCATGCATGTCTCAAGGTCAATTTTGACTTTGGGTAATCCTGAATATTTTGGCTGTTGACTATCTGTTTCATAGGTAATCCTGACTATCCTTCTTAACTTGGTAGTTTTACCAGATTAACTAATGTTGATACCAAAAATTGGCACGACACCTAAGAGATGAAATTGTAGAAAATAAATGAAGACAAATAAATGAAAAAATGAAGAGAAAAGCTATCACACACAAGTTTATAGTGGTTCGGCGTTAACGAGCCTACGTCCAATTTATAATCTTCTTATATCAAATGATCTATTACAGATGAACAGTCAAAATATTGATATAATCAGAAATTTGCCAAAAAGATGCTTCTTCTGAGTCCAAAAGGTCTATTTATAGATGCTGCAACATTTAAACGAGATAAGACGTGTGCTATCCGATCCGGGATTTTAGAATATCCCGAAGAGGCGTTCTTTTCGTAAAGGGTAGCTTGATTTGAATCAGTAGTGACATGTGGCATCTAATCCGACCAGTAAGGATGACCAGGAACGATCAAGCAGGAGTAAGACCAAATCTTCAGGAGGATATTTTGTATGGAATTAGATTGGACCTGACCTAGTTGGTCCGAGGACATTTTGCTCGCGGACTTAGCATTATAGAATAAGTACTCATCTTCACTACGCTTAGAAATAGTTCCTGGTTTTGGGGTGTTAAGATTACCGGTCGATCCTTTTGAGGTCGAATCAAGAGTTTGAGTTGAGTGATTAAATTCACTCGTTCTTCTTAGTTGGTGCTGAAAATCATAATGCAGAGCATGTTTTTTACCGTTGCTTTTATTTTAGGCTATCACTGCATCTTTCATGCATACGTAAATGCATATATTTAGGGGTTATGATCTCATCAATCTGACCGATGGTTTTTTTTATGACAGCTTACGATGGTCCAACGGCGCAACACTCGTAGCCTTGAAGCAGGCAAGGATAAGGTCTTATCCTTCCTGAGAAACTTAGAAATATTTCGTCTTCTAAATCTTGGACCGATTCTGAATCCGTCCCTAACATTGATACCCAAGGTCGACCAACAGGTATGCCTCCTATTGTGGAAATAGGACAATCAAGAGAGGCAATAGCTGCACCCGATACTCTCCTCGGGGATAACTTTCCGAGAGATCCTCCAGATACTTGGCCCGGTACGATGAGCAAATATAGCTGAGAAACTTAAGTATGAAACATAAGATTACATGGCTCAATATCCTTACTCCCAAAGAGGGTATCTTCCTCATAATCCGTCGGGTGGCTATATGGAGATTTCCCGCCCGATGTGCACTACCGGGGCTATCCACCCCCTTTTTCTCCGTTTGTAATCGACTTTTTAAGGCATATGAATTTGGCGCTAATGCAGCTTCACCTGATTTCTTATGCTAACCTGTTGTCTTTATATGTCACGTACATGAAGTATTTATGGCGAACCCCAACGCTTGACAATGTAGTGTTTTTCTTCAACTTTAAGCATCGGAAGAAAGATTCTCCCTTTTTTCTATTCTTTTCTTTGAGGTCGTCCATAGCCGGAAAGTCATTGAGGGCATTCCCAGCAAAATGGAAGATACTAAGCACGATTGGTTTTATAGTAAGCATCAACCAGGATGTGCCTGTTGTTGGCTTTGATGCAGTAAATCTTTTATCTTAGTTAATTCAATCGTAAGAGGGCTTCTCATGTGAATTGTTTCCATGTAGGGGATGAGCCAAAAAGTCCCGTAGGTAAAGTGTTCTAAGAGCGTTTTAATACCTTGGTTGCCCTTGATCTGAAACGTCGACATATAAGAGGTCCTTGACCGATGCCAAGCTACATTGTTATCATCTTCTGGATGAGACGAGGACATTAGGACCCTCAGATGATCAAGCTTCTCCTTCGTCCAGTACTCAGATGATGTGCCCTCATCTCAAAAAACATCGACTGTTGTCAGGGTCGTCCCTACAATCGGGGGGTCATCTGTCCAATCCTCATCCAGACGGAAAAAGAATGTTTGTCCCAAGGTGAAGGGGAAGAGGCCTGCTTTGAAGATACTGATTCGGGAGTCCAACCAACTAAGAATGCAGAAGAGCTTGGCTGGAGGTGCTACGGAGAAGGCCCGAGATGAAACAGTTGAGGAGGAGCTTACCAATCACCGACCGAAAAATTCTGATGTTAGAAGAGATTCTTCTCCTTTTCATGGTCCACGAGAGGGAGAAGTGACCTTTACCTTTCGCGACTTACAAAATATGGAAATGCCGGATAAGATCATTTCTTCTCAAAACTTGGATCCGAATGTTTTCTTAAATACCAAGTTCGGGGAAGATTCCATGTCGATCGACCCAAACGATACAGAAGATGCAAACCAAGTCCCAGGTTTGAGTTAGTTTACTTAGAACATACACCACACAAGCGATGCATGTCACAACACTATTTTCTCTAATGTATATCGACCATTGATCAAAATTTCTTTATCATAATGTTGTTGTTATGGATGAGGAGTATTATCACGATAACTCTGATTCTCTTTTGAAGGGAGGCAGGCCTGTTGGATCGGCCTCGCGGCATGGTAAACAGGACAGTGGTCATGGAGATCACAGTTGCAGAAAGAAAGAGAAAAAAGAAAGGAAAAGGAAAGAGGAAGAAGAAAAAACTCAGAATAGAAAAAGGCGAGAGCACGAAGGTCAGGAACATAGGGAGAAGGAAGTGAAGGGGAGTAAGTACCATAGAAAAGAGGAAGAGCCTGAGACTTCCAAGCATCGATTTTCATCCCATCCTAAGGACAAAAACCTCAAAGACGGTGACAAAACCGCTAACGAACATCCTTAGGCTATTTCAAGCCATCCCAATCTCCTGGTCGACCCTTCTCCCGAGGCGCGGTCAACTGGACTTCACGATCATGATGCTACCTCCCCTGGTCGTCTTGGAAAAAGTCCCCAGGTTTCGATTTCTTCGAATCAAGAGAGGGTATCTACCGATCAAGTCAAGGAAATGGAGGAGCTATTCTGGGTCTCTGTTTTGCTATTATTGAGCCTGCCCTCATGCTACAATCATTTCCACCAAACTTTCATTATCAAACTAGATCAATGTTGAGTTTTTCCTAACCAAATGCGATGCGATGTATGCATATGCAAGACAAGTATGTGAAGTGGTTAGAAGGAGGACGGTAGAGAACGAATGCATGTAGAGGGAGTTGGATTCTGACAGGAAGGCTTTTGAGTTGCTCAAGGAAAAGACAGAGGAGTGTGAATCTTAAGTGGATACTCTTAGAGAAAGTGTAAAGAAATTTTTAAAGGCTTAGAGGCTCGACTTCAGTCAGTGAGTCAGGAGTGTGCGTCCTTGAGAATTGAAAATGAGACCCTCAAGAATGATAAGGGTTGATTGGTTAGGAGTGCAAGACCTCAAAGCCTGTCTCGATTCATCTGAACTTGCTAAGAAACAAGCCGAGGATAACGCCGCCACTACGATCGAAAATGCTAGTAACGCTCAACTTCATCATGATATAGAGATTTGTTCGATCCAGGTTGATTATGCGGCTGAGAAAAAAGAGGTAAGCAAGAAATTTGGTGCCAATCTATTGTTCTTTTCCTGTGTCCTCCGCCACAGGAACCTGTCTTGGACGAGAAATTACCAGTGGATGTTAGCCAGTGCATGGGAAGCGTTTATAAGAGAAGAGGTCGAGGCTGCTAAGGGTGAATCAGTGGACGAAGAAGCTTTAATGGCTTGATATTTGCATGACGATGAGCAAGAGTCGTTAGTTAAAGGGAAGAGAAAGATAAACGAACCACGAGATGCCAAACGATACAAGGCCAAAGGGAAGTCTGTCCCGGAGGGGAGACTAGCGCAAGTAAGATGAAAGCATCTTTCCCTTTCCCTTCTACAGAAACTGTGGTCGATTCGTCCTCTATTCCTCCTCATCCAAACCAGTCCTTTAGAGTAGTGGAGGAATATAGTCCAGACGATCCTTTTCTTCCTCTATCTAGAAAAGGTTCATCTAATCTTGCTCCCGAAATAAAGGCTTCGGAAAAACAAATGGAATTTGCAACTGGAGGTAACTCACTCCTTTCTTTATAATACCATCGCACATTCACTCCTTCGGTCATAACATTTGTTCTTTATGTTATAGGTATGCCATCGGCGAAAGCAGTTCCTGGGTTGGAGACTGAAGTGCCAGAGAAGGATCCCATCACTGACCCTAGCAAAAATGAAGAAACATATGATGCTTCGAAGAAACCAAAAGCGATCAATCTTGAATCGAACGATGATGACGTGGAATTTGTGTGTGAGGTTAAGAAGTCCAACCTTCCATCTATTGCGGAGATGAAGGCTAGGGACGAGGAAGAGGTCTCCTCCCTTAAGGATGAACTAACCAATGAACCCTCGACATTCCCCCTCTCTAATACATTCCTTCAACGTTAATTTCATCTATCAATGTGGCTCCTTTTCCAGCACCGACTACTCCGAGTAAGAGAAAACTAGACACAACAATGTCTGGTCGCGCTGTTTCTTTTGGCAGCATGCTCAAAAGACAAAAATATGGTTTGACTACTGAGGAAATGCAGGAGATGATTAAGAAGAGAGAAAGGGAGTAAATCGAGAAGTCTGATGGTAAGCCTTCCCAAGCTTAGAAGTACTTTGTTGCATGTCTGTTTTACGTCCTTTGAAAGTTTTTTGCGAGTGTGGCCCTCATGCTTTTATCTTCATCAAGTCTTGCATTTTGTGGATGAAGTTTGATGTTCCTGTAAACAATGTTATTTTGTAAGCAAAGCTTGTGTTGATGTTTAACAATATTTAATTGCTTTTAAATACTTGTATTATAAATGTGTCCAAGTATTTGTGAAAGTCCTAGTAGAGCTATACCAATGTCCCAATTTATTTCAAACTTTGAGGATCGTTTAAGTGAAACACGTTTTCATATCACTTGTTTATCCTCGTGCCCCTAATGTTGTGATGGATTAGTTCGGACGTCGAGTCTCCTTGTCGATTCCAAGATCGATTCGATCAGACCGGGGATCGAATGATCATGGTTATGCATACATAAGTCTTTTTATACTCTCCCTGTAGTCGTCAAGGGCTAGAGTGAAAAGTCGGTGTGTTTTACTTAAGAAGGATACTTATATGTGGATATAGTGGAAATAATAAACTAACTAGTAAACTACAATAGTTACGCAGGTAAAAGCTAAGCTATAGAAATATATCACAAATAAAAGTAGATGCGATAAGTAAAGACACCAAGAATTTTATACTGGTTCGGACTTCCCGCCCTACGTCCAGTCCCGAAGCTCCTCTTCGGAATTCACTATCACGCCCTCTCTTAACCCGGAGGAATAGGTCACAATACACCCGAGCACCAACAAGGATGTCCATGCCTAAGCACCCACATAGGACTTCACAATTTACAAGTGTTTTGACTCTGGAATGTATTCTCTAATCAACACGGAATAGTCACAGTGAAGTACACCCTTCCCACAATCTTATCCTCAAGTATTTGAAGTGAATGTGAAGATTTTAAGGAATTTTGTTGCTTGTTGAATCAAGAGATGTGAAATGATATCAAAGATTCAACAAGTAACTTGAATTTGAGAGAGCTTTAGATTGCAAAGAATATAGAAGTGCAAATCAGAAAATAGAGAGAATAGAATAAGAATTGGTAAATCGGTTATTTGAAATTTTGTTTGAAGTGTATTTATAGTAGTAGAAGAGTAGTAATCTTTCACGAAGAGTTTCAGCTAAGAATTACGCCCATTTCTGTTCATAAATGAAGAGGAATCTCTTCATGAAAGAAAGCAACTCTTCACATAAAAGTGACTTTTATTTCTGATCATTCGACTGGTAAAAAAATCACTAGTCGACTAAGAAAATCATATATATTTAAAATATGAAAAGAAACTAGCTGTTACTGGGCTCTGGAACCCTGACCAGTCGACTGGTCAATTTTCTACCAGTCGACTGGTTAGGTTAAACCAGTCTAGTAATGCTTTTTTTCTATTCATAAATTCACACATATATATTAAAAATATGTGCATTTGTGTTATACTATGACGATAGATTTTAACATATTTCTAACACAACTAAATAACCATATATATATATATATGAACTTAGCTCTTCGATACGATCTTCACTAATCTTCATTTCTTTGTTGTCATGAATCGAAAATATCGTGAATCAACATAGAGTTACAGGGATCGAGGGTCTTTAATCGGGGTGCATCTTTCACATTTGTCCGTGATTTTATACTCCTTCCCAAGTCATGAGAATCGAAGTTGTTTTAAACAGGTAGTAAAGTTGTTTACATCGACATCTCCCCACTTTTGGTCTACAAAGTGTGGTCCGAAGGCTCGAGCGTCGACATCAAGCTCGAAGTTAGTCTTCCCATATTTCCTTCCGGTTCCTGAACGAGGTCAACTCGTTGAGACATAGAATGGTAGATCGGGGAATAGGCTATTGACCTAATGTTGATCGAATCACAACATACAGTCTTACAGTAATATGACAGATCAGGAAAGGGGCTTTTGTTCATAGATTATTATGGTTGATAAGACACATCTTATTACAATATTTAAATAGATGAAATAATAAGAAAAATACATAGTCCTAAGAAAGATAATGTTGTAAATGCTCAGCATTCCATGCTCTTTGAAAAGGTTCACCATCAGCCGTCATTAGCCTGGAGGTTCCAATATCAAGCTTTTGTTGGATGACGTAAGGCCCTTCCCAGTTGGGGACCAAATGTATGGGAGTAGGGAAAACTCGTTTTAGAATAAGATCACCAACATCTAAGGTCTAGGGTCGGACCCTCTAGTTGTAATATCAAGCGACCCTCCATCGATGGGTTTCGACGCAGAGGTTTGCTTCTTCTCTTTTTTCATCAATCATGTCTAATGAATCCAAGAAAAGATCTTTGTTTGATAATGGATCATAGTACATAGTTCTATGGGAAGGAACTTCAAGCTCTATGGGAATGACAACTTCCGATCCGTAAGACAATGCAAAGGGAGTATGGCCAGCGGTAGTCTTATGGGTGGTTCGATACGCTTAAAGGGATAAAGGAAGCTCATTGACCCATTTTCCTTTTGTTTGTTCCAATCGTTTCTTGAAGATAGATTTGATAATCTTGTGGACGGATTCAACTTATCCATTGGATTGCGGATGCGCAGCCGCTGTTTATTTCTTCTCGATGTGGTATCGTTCACAAAAATCTATGAACTTCGAGTTGTCGAACCGAGTCCCATTATCAGTGATAATAGTTCGAGGTAGACCAAAGTGACATATGATATTCTTGATAATAAAATTGATGACTCACTTTGTTGTAATCGTGGTTTTCTATTCGTCTTTGACCCATTTTGTAAAGTAGTCTACAGCCACGATCGCATATTTTGCACCCCCTTTTGAGATCGGAAAGCTTTCAATAATATCTATCCCCCAAATGGTGAACGGCCAAGGGATGACCATCTGAGTGATCTCCGTTGGCGGGGCTCGTGGAATTTGTGCAAACCTCTGGCATTTATCACATCATCTAGAATAATTGGTTGCATCCTTGCTCACGGTTTGCCAGAAGTACCCATACTGCAGTACTTTCTTATCCAGTGTTTTCCCTTCTGTGTGAGCACCGCATTCTCCTTCATGCACTTCTCTCGGTATATTCTCTTGCCATCATCATTAGCCACATATTGAAGAATTAGAATGGAAATACCCCTCCTATAAAGTTGTTCTTGCTGGATGATGTACTTAGAGGCTTGCCGCACGAGGGTCGTCTTTCATTCCTTTCGGAGAGAGTGCCGTGTAGGAGGAAATTCTTAATGGGGGTCATCTAGGACTCCCTTTCAAGTTCGGCTTCTGATTGATCGACTTCCATCTGATCTATTCTTGGAATGCTCAAAGCCTCTATACGGATTAACTCTACTTCGCTCGGGTTATTGGAGCTGGCTAATTTTTCCAATTTGTTTGCCTTTTGGTTTTCCTCTCTGGGAATATGGGAAATGTTATACTGATCGAAGCCATTCATCAATTCTTTGAACTTCTTGAGATAGGCGGCAAGTCAGACTCCTTTAGTCTGATACTCTTTCCGAACCTGAAATATAATGAGCTATGAATCATAGAAAATATTAAGCGGTGTTATTCTTAAGTCTCTCCCGAGTTTGAGCCCGGCAATCAAGGCTTAATAATCGGAGTCATTGTTGGTAGCTATGAAATTTAGTCTCAGGGCATAATAGATCGACCGCCCTTCAGGAGATAATAATAATACTATGCCGATGTCAGAATGTCAATCGTTACGATCCCCATCTATATACAACTTCCAAGTGTTTGATCTCAATTAGGTATCCGGAGGCTTGGTATTGTCCTCCAAGCTGTTGTCTTCCGGAGTGGTGAACTCGGCTACGAAATCAGCCAGTGCTTGTCCCCCTAGGGACTTCCGCGAGACAAAGGTCAGGTCAAATTGACTAAGCTCGATATTCCATTTGAGCAGTCTCCCGCTTGCCTTAGGTCATTGCAAGACTTATCATAATGGTTGGTCGATGAACACTTTGATAGGGTGAGCCTGGAAGTAATGTCGGAGCTACTGTGGCTCAATCAACAGATTATAGGTGAGAGTTTCAATTTTTGGATAGTTGCATTCAGTCATGTTAGTTTTTTTTCTCATATAATAAACTGGTCGTTATATCTAATCCTCTTCACGGATTAGTATCGAACTGATTGCATGTGTAGACACCACCAAATATACAAATAAATCCTTATGGTCGATCGGTTTGGACAAGATGGGAGGTTTCTCCAGATGGTCGAGTAAATTTTGAAAGGCCTCGGCACTGTCATGTGTCTAGACGAAGTTTCGTTTCCCTCTTTTGATTAATTCAAAGAAAGGCAAGAACTTACCGGTTGCTTTAGATATGAATCGACCCATGGTGGACACCTTTCTTGTCAAACTCTGCACATCCTTAATTCTTCTGGGTTCCTAGATTCCCTTGATGGCTTAAATCTAGTCGAGGTTGATTTCGATCCCTCGGGAGCTAACTATGAAACCCAAAAACTTCCCCGATGCTACTCCGAAAGAACACTTCAAGGGATTAAGCTTCATCGCATATCTTCGTAGAATGTTGAGCATCTCTGATAGATCCCTAACGTGATCAGAAAATTCCCTGGACTTCACCAACATATCATCCACATAGACTTCCATCGTTTTTCCTATCTGATCGTGAAATATTCGATTGACCAAACGCTGATAAGTCGTCCTAGCGTTCTTCAATCCAAAAGGCATGACTATATAACAATATAACTCGAGATCCATTATGAAGCTGGTATGTTCTTGGTCTAGGATATGCATTGCATTCTGATTGTACCCCGAGTAAGCGTCCATAAACGAAATAAATTCATGTCTTGTGGTTGAGTCGACCAACTGATCGATCCTGGGCAATGGGAAGCTATCTTTAAGGCAGGTTTTATTTACATCAGAGAAGTCGACAAATTTCGCCACTTCCCATTGGCTTTCTTCACAAGTACAAGGTTGGATTTCCATTTAGGATAAGTTGTGTCTCGAATGAACCCATTGGCTTGAAGCTTTCCAATTTCTTTCTTTAAAGTCGCGGATCCAATTTCTTTCTTTGAAGTCGCGGATCTCTCTGGACCAAGAATCCGCCTCTTATGCTTCACAGGGGCACACTTTGGATCGATGCTAAGAGAATGAGTCATGATGGAGGGTTAGATCCCACATATGTCAGCATGGGTCCACGCGAACGTGTCAAGGTCAGCGTGGAGGAATGTGATCAAATCCCTCACCCGGAGGGGATCAAGGTAGGATCTGATCTTCAAGACCCTTGTTGGGTCGTCGTCGTCGATCGAGATCTCTACTGTGGTTTCGTTCTTGGTTGCCTTCCTACATTCCGGTTCTTTGTCCTCTCTTGGATCGATGTCCTCGAGTTGGAAAATGGACGGTCCTGGCCGGGATGTTTTATGTAGTTGCTATGCTTCTGTCCCATCTACAGGGAAAGGATTTTCCTCAGATTCCTTGCTATCCTTGCTTCGCAATTCTTTCCATTCTACCAAATAGCAAACTCATCCTGTCACTTTGTCCCCGTGCATCGTTCCAATCTCTCAATCAGTCGGGAATTTCAAAAGTAGGCACCAAGGAGCGATGCAAGCTCTGAACTCTGCTAGGGCCGGTCTCCCTAGGAATGTGTTGTACTGGGAGCTTAAATTCATTACAACAAATGGAAGGACCAGTACTCTACTGCGATCTCCATCCCCCAATTCCATAGTCTAAACGCCCAAACCGACCGACTTGGTAGATCAATCAAACCGACCGACTCGGTAGATGATCCATTGAAACCACATATCTGACCTGTACATCATTTCAGGTCTCTTAATTCCATCTTCACATGGTCATAAGCTTGTTTGAACAAAATATTTACCGAACTTCCATTGTCGACCAAAACTTTCTGTACTATAGCCGGGCCGATAATGGCCGTTACGACTAGCGGGTCGATACTCGGGGGTTCTACACCGATCGAGTCTCGATCACAGAAAATGATATCATCAGTCATTGTATATCTTTGCTTTATGGGACTTGTAGCTTCAGGGCCGCTGTTCTCCTCCACGTCCAAATGTTTTGCGGAGTTTATATACCGTTCCATAGTCTAAACGCTATGCCCCGCTGGATAAGGTACTACAACAATGGCATAGATCACTATCCCCTTCGCCTTTTCTTTGGTTGTGGCTCTAGGCGCCGCCTGATATTGCTTGGGAGTCGATGTTCCTTGCCCCGTGTCTCTCGAGGCCACTTTATACTCATCGAGCTTTCCTTCTCGAATCAGCTTTTCCACAATGTCGCGGAGGTGGCAACACTCACTAAACGCGTGCCCGTAAATCTCATGGAACAGACAAAACTTTCTGGTCGTCCGTTCCTTTTCTGTGGATTCACGTAAGGGCAGCTTCTTCTGCTGAACGGTATTGCATGTGTCGAGATAGATGTTTTCAAGTGTGCCATTCAATGCAGTATAGCTTTCAAAGACTTGGAACCGAGGTCACTTTTTAGGATTCCCTCTTTGTCCAGGGTTTCCATTATTACCCTTTGGTTCGTTACCATTTCATTTGCCACGATTTCCAACATTCACTTCCACCTTCGCGGAATTGTCCCTAGATTACTTGACTGCTACAATACTCTGGACAACATTGTTAGAGATGTCTTTTGGTCCATCTTCCTGATCTAATTGCGCATTTTCTTGTTGTAGTCGGATGTTATCCTTTTCATAAAACATCTCGACTGTCATTCGGGATTTTCCCTTCAGATAATTCCCAAACTCCGTCCTTTTATCGATATCGTCCACTATAGCCATTAGGATTGTCTCATGATTAGGATTGCTTACTCTGGTGGCAGCCCGGTTAAATCAACTGAGATAGTTCCTCAGGGATTCGTTCCTTCCCTGTTTTATTGCAGAAAGGACCATAATATGCTTCGACTTGGAAGCGTGGAGGCGGGATTGATTTAGAAACTTCTCAATTAAGTCTTTGAAGTTTGGGACCGATATCGGTGGAAGCCGGGTGAACCACATGAGCTCTACCCCGCTCAAGAAAATTGGGAAACCTTTGCATTTGATTGTGTTTGGAGCTACAGCTACCTCCATATACCATGAATACCTCATCAAATGTTGTTGTGGGTTAGTGGTTCCTTCGTAGTGGCTCATCTGGGGCATATTGATTCTTTTGGGTGATTCTGCCTGCAGAATGTCATCTGTAAACGATGTATGGCTTCGGTCGATCCCCAATCTTCATTCATACACCCTTTCCTATAATTCATGATTTGTTGTACCATGGTAGTCAAATCTGGTGGGATTATCGCACATCAATCAACCTCCTCAACCAGTCGAACTCTCACTACTCCCTCTATAGGCAACATCGCCTGAGTCGCCGTCTGAGCAGAACTTCCTCGACCTCGAACATATCGGTTATCCACAGGATGTTTGGGAGGAAAACAGAAGCTTGGGCTGTTTGAGTAGTATATCGATGAGCCAAACGAGAGGTACTTCGATCTTATCGGGTCGTTGGATCGATGTCTTCCAAGATGGCCAGATCAACCTGAGTTTGATCCACCACTCCAAGCTGGTCTGAACGCCCTTCCAAATGCAATTGTCATATGTTTTTAGGTCTTTCCAATGGGCATCTCGTTTGACGTCGATCTCTACTTCCCCCGGATGATGATGAGTCTTACGAGTTCTGGTCCAGCCGATGAGGGGAAGATTGGTGATTCCTGAAATCTTCCCATTGTGTCGATATATGGGTCATATCTTGCCTCATTGCGGCATTCTCACGGGCTTGAGCGCTTTAATCCTCCATTGTTTCTGGGAGTTGAGCCATCACAGCCATAAAATCATCACAGGTAGCAAAAGTTGAGGGGGAAGCTTGATCTGCTGCGGAAGGTTGCACCGAAGATGGTAGCATAGGCTGGTCCTAAGTAGTCCCCAAAGCGGTTGACCCCCCCAACTACGTACGCTGACGTTGCAGCCTACGGTTGCTTTCCGGTATTACGTGTTGAGGATTTAGCGACCATGGTTCAATGATATTGGAAAAGACGTGTAATGATCCAGAATTTTGAACCAATTTGAAATTGGAATTTTTATTACTTAATTTAAATTTTCTGAACATAAAATAAGTTTGAGAACATTTAATAATTTTGATAGGTTCAACAATAGGTTTTATTTGAACTATAACATTTATAAATGGAAATGATTATCAATAAGTTTGGATTTACTGATATTATTTATCGTTTGATCGGATTTGTCAAAAGATAACATAAATTAATAGCATTAGTATTATGCGTTGCTCTTTGTTTTCATAACGTTTAAGGTAAATGCCACCAAAAACACATTCCTTCTCCTTTTTACAAGTGTTAAGACACTTGTAATTTTGCATGCAACATTCCATGCATAAAATACACATGTCCTATGATGTGTCACTCTCTCCTTACTCCTCTTTTCCTATAAACACCACCCTATCATTCCACTTTTTCATTCATTCTCACTTCTTTTCTTTCCACCTTCTTCTTAAAGTTCATGGCCGTGGTTTTGATGGCATAAGTCTTCCTCTTTTCCACCGCCACCTTGCCAAAGTTCGTCATTATCCTCCTCCTCTTATAATATAAAGAGAGATTAGTGTACATTATATTATATATATTTTGGTGAAGAAGACGTTGCGCTGAAATACTGTCTGACGGATCGCTTAGCTAGGCTCGCCTACCATGAAGATTTGGAAAGCTGTTAGGTTAGAACTCTTTATCCACGGTTTATATATTTAATTAATAGCTAGACTAATTTAAACATAGTGATGAATTATTATTGGTTAATGATGATTGACATTTGTTGTGACGGATGAGGGATGCGAAGCTTAGAACACACACTATTAAGCGTTAGTGTTATAACGCTTGTGCACAATTATGATTTATTGAATCATGTTGATAATGGTTACTATGGATGTTTAAATGGTTGTTGATGTTGTTTTGCACACACTATGACACAATAATTATGGTATCACATTGGTGATCGAAAAATCTCCTTCATGATTAAAAGCAATATCATTATTGAAATTGAAGGTTAATAATTGGAAAAGACCATATGTATGAATTCATATATATTGTTAAAGTCCTTTAAATGAATAAATAAATACCGGAACATTCTAGGATGACAGAGAGGATAGTGTCTAGGCTTAGGTTTGGAAATGAAGTTTCCTGCTCTCCCTGGCTATCCCTAACTGATCCAACGAATGGAAAGGCTAATTTGAAGTTATTTGAATTTAGAAATGAATTGGAATTTATGAAAGTTGAATTTTAGATCCAAAATAATTTGGAAAGTAAATTTAAATAATTTTAAAAGGGTCATATAAAGATATAATTGTTTTTTAAGATATTTTGAAGTATCGTAGAATAATGGTTATTATGGTTAAAATAAAGCTTGTCGCATAATGGCAATTTACGTATTTTAGATGCAAACTTTAAACGCTTATAACTTTTGCAATCTAAATCGAATTTCCATAAAATGAAAAACATTTGATTTCCATTAACAAGAACTTTCAAATGAGTGAAAGCAGATTTTAAATTCGAGTTATAATTTTCAAGTTATGTTTGAAACTGTTTTGGAAAAGATCGATGTAAGAACAATTGTTGACCATAATTATAAACAGCTACTTTTAAATGTTTTAAAAATATGGAAAAAATTGTAAAATCATAATAAATTATGTAAAAGTGTTTTTAATTGTAAATTTTAAGTTTTTGCTAAGATAAACGATGTTTTTATCAAAGTAGTTAAAATAACTATTTTGTAACGCTTTTGTAACCCTTTTGAAGCACTATTGTAACGCTTTCTTTGAAAACAACCTATTTTGAAGTATTTAAACCATGAAATGTTTTCCGAACTATAAGTAATCATTTGTAAATGATTTGTTGAATGTTTTAAAAGGTTTAAAAGTATTGAAAATAGTTTGTTTGGAATTTAAATTGATTTATTTAATAATTAAATGTGTTTTTTCAATTTTAAATAATTGGATATGGTTAGAGATAAATCTTCGGATGTTTGATATTAATCCGGTAGATGATGATTCTTACTATTTGAGGAATTTAAAAGGTAGTTCATCATTATTCCGCTTATAGTGTGAGTTGGATAATGAGATTAATATTAAGTATAAGTTGACGGTATTTCTATCCAGATCTAATGTCAAAGAGTTGGATAAATATTTTAATCAAGATACGAGTTTCCTAAGTTGACTAGGATAAGTTGAATAGAAATAATCTTCAGATATTTATATGAAATTCTGTGGTGTAAACGTATACTATTTGAGGAATTTGGAAGATATTATTATATCGTTATTTCACTTATAGTATTCGTTGATTATGAGAATTCATATCGAATATAAGTAAATACAATTTCTGTGTAACTTATGTTCAATATCAATTGATTTGGGTTTTGTCGTGAATCATATCTTCAATAATATCATTCTTGAAACCCCATGAGATTGAGTTATGGAAATTCATATCGTAATTTGATGATTTAATCAAATCTTTGATTTGAGGAAATTAAAAGTGAGGAATTGGAAAGAAAGTATAATCTTTTAGTTAATATTAAAGAATGGAATGTTTGAAAATCATTTTAATTGGAAGCTATGGTTGAAATGTGGATTAAGGATTTTCAAAGGAAACTGGATTTTGATACTGTGCTATCAAACGGAAAACTAATTAAGGCTTTAAGGCTAAATCATCTTTGATTTAAGGCATGTGTTTTAAAAGAGTAAGGTTAAATATGGATTTTGTAATAATTTGAGAATAGGTTTTAAGAAGTTTAATTTTGACAAAATCCAAGACGGAAGGAGATTGGTAGAAAGCCTGTGTGTTCTATAATTGTGTTTTTTTTAATTTGCGCCTATTATTTGGGAAGACCGGGATCGGATGTATGTCTGAAAACCATTCCAAGTAATAATACGACGTTGTGGAGTAATTGAAGACATTGGAGACGACATTGAAGACTGGGACCCTTTATGTCGTAAGGAGGACTTGCTAAATGTCTCGAATGGTTCGCTCCCATTTACAGATGGATTTTATATCAGTTAAGTGGCAAGAAACCCGAACGTACGTGAAAGAATTCCGGATTGTGGTTTCGTTCAGAGCCAGAACTGAAATGTATGGATTGTGTGTCTGACATTGTAATTGGCTGCGTAACACTGATCTTTGTTAAATATATATTTGTTTGGTGGCGGAGAATTTATTCTCTTGCTTAACACCCTTCTCTAAGACGTATGATCTTAGAGGTTATATATTGATAGAAATCAGTGATGCGTAGTGAATGGACAATGTGGCATACTTAAGTTATGTGATGAGCTATGGATGATCAAAGCATGGATTATTTAAGCGTAGCTTTGTGTATATCGTGTTCTCGACGAACTTCACACCCCGTAATTGGCGGTCAATTTTTATGTTTGTTTCGTATGTTCGGTGCACCGGGATGTGATGATGAAAGGGTACTACGAAGTCCCCAGTCTGGGACGCTATTTGTTGGGTACTCTGATTCATGTATGGTGGGTTAGTATAACGGAGTCCGAGTCTGGACGTTATCCGCGAGTACTGGGATGATGCACGCAAGAAAGTTTGTGAGCCCACGAATGATCTTTCGTACCAGGAACCATCATGTAGGAAACCCAATCTCCACTACAAGCCCGTACGGTTTTGATTGTATAGCCTGCTGGTTACCGGCAGGATTGTCAGTATAATGGGATAGGGCATTATGATGGCTAGGATTAATACATTTATTTGCGAAAAGGTTTTTCACACTATATATAATAGTAAAAGAGGATTTTTACGTATGAATGCATTTTTGGTTATCATAAGGCAAAACTCGCCCATCTGCTGTGTGCTTGCATTGTGTGATGTGGGACGAGCTTATGATAGCTTCATTTTTCAAAAAGTTATTGCGGATTTCTATGCACTGGTATTCACATGGAGTAAACCCATTCCGCATTAGTGGTGTGGTCTGGTGAATTGCCTAACTTTAAAATAAACCCTAAAAACAACTGTTTTGAGTTCTCACACCAGTCCTACATATGATCTGGAGTTTATTGTTCCCTCACCTAAACTCTGAGTGCCCATAATTTTTACATAGGCATCCTAGTAGTTTGGTTCGCATATTTAGCCTTGGAGTTAGTTGGAGCATGATTCTGGTATAACTGGAGCTATTATGTTTGGAGCATTCGCATTCTTCCGCTGAGTTTAGTATATTTTCCACTATGTAACCGATGTACTCTGATGTACCTCTTGTAACTCTGATGTAATATTATTTTAATGATAATGGAAAAGTTGTTTATATTTTGTGCAAATGTGTAAGTGCCCCTAACAATCCGTCTTTATGAACGGTTTAAGTTGGTTTAATTACCGGCGAAAACCGAGCAAAAAGCCGAGTCATTACATAGTGGGATCAGAGCTTTGGTTTATACAAAGTAATGGGGTACGACACATTTGAACAAAAGGAAGGACCCATCAGAGTTATATATCTCATTAAAGATAGGGTTAGTAATGCCCTAAAATGAGATTTTGGAGTATTATATTTGAAAGAGCGTATTTGAAAATATGAAATGAGTTTTGAAAAGTTATATTTTAAGAAAGAAACATATTTTGGAAATATATGGTTAATTATAACCTGGATACTTAATCAAATGATTAAGGTTAAGTTTACATTTTGTGATTATAATTACACATAAAATAATTCTTATGGCATGGTAATTAAGCCCCTTCCACTAATTAGGAAATTGATCCAAGTACAAATGCCTTTTGGATTTAATTTCACTATTGGGTAACATTTCGAAATATCGATAAACTTGGGTCAAATTTGTTAAGGTAACTAATCAATATGGTTAGAAATTAAAAATTAGAATTTGAGTATTTTATTTGATGTTGAGGTTGGACTATCGAGTATAAGAAGATTTTGCATATACGTCTGATCAACGTATATACGAAGTCTTAAGTATACTAGATAGATATAGAATCACACTCTAGTCGCTTGAAGTTAATTCTGTTGATGACTGCAGCATCATCAGTATGTATTTTCGAGTTTCGAAAGTGGGATGACTATATGATTCCGATTAAAATAGCAATATATACTTAAACCAATTTAGGTAAGTGTTTGAAAATATTGGATAAATTGATGTGAATTAGAATAAGTAAGCGAGAACTTGAAAATTTGATAAGTTGTAAGAAATATATCCAGTAAATCTGTAATAAGGATAAGCCAGTAAAGAGTATATGAGAAAGTGCATTTTTGATATATATATATATATATATATATATATATATATATATAAAAAGGTTTTGAAAAGATGTATAATTTGAAAACTCAAATCAAAATTTTGAGTAAGAATTGGCAGTTACTTTGGAATTGATTTTGAAAGAATATATTTTGAATATAAAGGAAAAAGATCTTTGAAAATATTTGAATTAAAAACTTGAGCACGGACATCTTGTGATTGGAATTTCTCAGTTGATTAAAAGACGTCTACGTAAAGTTGCAATTTACATAAGCAATCCAAGTAGTTTGGGAAACGATTTAAAGGCTAAGTTGGAATTAATTAATCAGGATATTTTATAATTAGTCCTCCCCAACTAATTAAATTTAAAATGCAAATATCTTGAGAATTCAATATGACAATATGATATTTGATGATATTTTGGTTAAGGACTACATTGGTTAAATTTGTTTCTCTAAAGTTTGAAGAAAATAAGTTTTGTAATCTTGAATTTAGAATAATTAATGAGGACTGCCAAACTTAAACAATATAAGGAATTAAAATCTAAGATTATCGACGAATTTGGACAGATGATAAGTTTTAAAGTATATTGTTACAACAAAAGGAATTGTTTAAGTGAGCATGAATACCTTGTGAATTAAGTTTCACAATTTGATTAAAGGATATTTGGAAAGTGGGAATATTAAGAAGATATTACCTAAACTAAAACGTTTAGATAAGATGAGTTCTGAGATGATCAAGATTTCCATGTAAAGAATAATAGAAATTTTGGGGAACTGAAAAGGAATAAGTTTCATAACCTTTGTATTTGCAAGATAAGATCTAAGAGAATAAATTTATAACTCTGAATTTTTTTTGAAAGAATTAAATGGTTGAGTATAAGCAACTGGCCCAGTAAACGATGAATCGAATATAATGGGTAACTGGAGGTTATCGTCGGAGGACATGTAGATATGGTTGTTCGTAAATATGCGTGTTATAATATTTTACCTGGTATATCCATTATAAGAACAGGGAGCATTGGTATAAAGAATCTTAATCTTGAATTTGTTGAATGAGTAGTTACGATTCCCTTTCCTTTTCGAGGACGAAAAGTTTTAAGGGGGGTGAATGTAATGATCCAGAATTTTGAACCAATTTAAAATTGGAATTTTTAATATTTAATTTAAATTTTATGAACATAAAATAAGTTTGAGAACATTTAATAATTTTGATAGGTTAAACAATAGGTTTTGTTTGAATTATAACATTTATAAATGGAAATGATTATTAATAAGTTTGGATTTACTGATATTATTTGTCATTTGATCGAATTTGTCAATGGATAACATAAATTAACAGCATTAGTATTTATGCGTTGCTCTTTGTTTTCATAATGTTTATGGTAAATGCTAACAAAAACACATTCCTTCTCCTTTTTACAAGTGTTGAGACACTTGTAATTTTGCATGCAACATTCCATGCATAAAATACACATATCCTATGATGTGGCACTCTCTCCTTACTCCTCTTTTCCTATAAATACCACCATTTCCTTCCATTTTTTCATTCATGCTCACTTCTTTTCTTTCCACCTTCTTCTTAAAGCTTATGGCCATGTTTTCCATGGCATAAGTCTTCCTCTTTTCCCCCACCACCTTGCCAAAGTTCGTCATTCTCCTCCTGCTCTTATAATATAAAGAGAGATTTGTGTGTATTATATAATATATATTTTGGTGAAGAAGACGTTGCGCTGAAATACTGTCCGACGTTTCGCTTAGTTAGGCTCGCCTACCGTGAAGATTTGGAAAGCTGTTAGGTGAGAACTCTTTAACCACGGTTTATATATTTAATTAGTTGCTAGACTAATTTAAATATAATGATGAATTATTATTGGTTAATGATGATTGACATTTGTTGTGATGGATGATGGATGCGAAGTTTAGAACACACACTATTAAGCGTTAGTGTTATAACGCTTGTGCACAATTATGATTTATTGAATCATGTTGATGATGGTTGCTATGGATGTTTAAATTGTTGTTGATGTTTTTTGCACACACAATGACACAACAATTATGGTGTCACATTGTTGATCGAAAAATCTCCTTCATAATTAAAAGCAATATCATTATTGAAATTGAAGGTTAATAATAATTGGAAAAGACCATATGTATGAATTCATATATATTGTTAAAGTCCTTTAAATGAATAAATAAATACCGGAACATTCTAGGATGACAGAGACGATAGTGTCTACGCTTGAGTTTGGAAATGAAGTTTCCTGCTCTCCTTGGCCATCTCAACTGATCCGACGAATGGGAAGGTTAATTTGAAGTTATTTGAATTTAGAAATGAATTGGAATTTATGAAAGTTGAATTTTAGTTCCAAAATAATTTGGAAAGTAAATTTAAATGATTTTAAAGGGTTATATAAGGATATAATTGTTTTCTAAGATATTTTGAAGTATCGTAGAATAATGGTTATTATGGTTAAAATAGAGCTTGTCGCATAACGACAATTTACGTATTTTAGATGCAAACTTTAAACGCTTATAACTTTTGCAATCTAAATCAGATTTCCATAAAATGAAAAATGTTTGATTTCCATTAATAAGAACTTTCAAATGAGTGAAAGAAGATTTTAAATTCGAGTTATAATTTTCAAGTTATGTTTGAAACCGTTTTGGAAAAGATCGATGTAATAACAATTGATGACCATAACTATAAATAACTATTTTTAAATGTTTTAAAAATATGGATTTTTTTTTGTAAAATCATAATAAATTATGTAAAAGTGTTTTGAATTGTAAATTTTAAGTTTTGGCTATGATAAACGATGTTTTTATCAAAGTAGTTAAGATAACTGTTTTGTAACGCTTTTGTAACACTTTTGAAGCACTATTGTAACGCTTTCTTTGAAAACAACCTATTTTGAAGTATTGAAACCACAAAATGTTTTCCGAACTATAAGTAATCATTTGTAAATGATTTGTTGAATGTTTTCAAAGTTTTAAAAGTATTGAAAATAATTTGTTTGGAATTTAAATTGATTTATTTAATAAATAAATGTGTTTTTTCAATTTTAAATAATTGGATATGGTTGGAGATAAATCTTCGGATGTTTGATATTAATCCGGTAGATGATGATTCTTACTATTTATGGAATTTAAAAGGCAGTTCACCATTATTCCGCTTATAGTGTGAGTTGGATATCGAGATTAATATTAAGTATAAGTTGATGGTATTTCTATCCAGATCTAATGTCAAAGAGTTGGATAAATCTTTTAATTAAGATACAAGTTTCCTAAGTTGACTGGGATAAGTTGGATAGAAATAATCTTCGGATATTTGATATGAAATTCTGGTGTAAACGTATATTATTTCAGGAATTTGGAAGGTATTATTATATCGTTATTCCACTTATAGTATTCGTTGATTATGAGAATTGATATCGAATATAAGTAGATACAATTTCTTTGTAACTTATGTTCAATATCAATTGATTTGGGTTTTGTCTTGAATCATATCTTCAATAATATCATTCTTGAAACCCCATGAGATTGAGTTATGGAAATTCATATCGTAATTTAAGGATTTAATCAGATCTTTGATTTGAGGAAATTAAAGATGAGGAATTAGAAAGAAAGTATAATCTTTTAGTTAAGATTAAAGAATGGAATGTTAGGAAATCAATTTAATTGGAAACTATGGTTGAAATGTGGATTAAGGATTTTCAAAGGAAACTGGATTTTGATAACGAGTTATCAAACGGAAAACTAACTAAGGCTTTAAGGCTAAATCATTTTTGATTTAAGGGATGTGTTTTAAAAGAGAAAGGTTAAATATGGATTTTGTAGTAATTTGAGAATGGGTTTAAAGAAGTTTAGGTAGCGTTTGGTTTATTTTGTGTTTTGCATTTTTAGTTTTCGGCGTTAATTATGAAAGTTGTGAAGATTTGAAGTGAAGTGGTGGTGATGGATCAAAGGGAAAGGTTGTGACGGAGGGGACCGCGGGAATGGTGGATAGACGGATTTGTTATTGTCATTCCCTTGTTTCTTAAAATATGAAAAATAATAAAAAGTTGTTTTCGGTTTTGTGTGTTAACTCCGTTTTGTAAAACGGTCATTTTTCACGATATATGTGCATTGTCGGTATTTTTGTATGTGTGAAAACTCAAAATTGAAAAATATGAACCAAACGCTACCTTAATTTTGACAAAATCCAAGACGGAAGAAGATTGGTAGAAAGCCTATGTGTTCTATAATTGTGTTTTTTTAAATTGCGCCTATTATTTGGAAAGACTGGGATCGGATGTATGTCTGAAAACCATTCCAAGTAATAATACGACGTTGTGGAGCAATTGAAGACATTGGAGATGACATTGAAGACCGGGACCCTTCATGTCGTAAGGACGACTTGTTGAATGTCCCAAATGGGTTGCTCCCATTTGCAGATGGATTTTATATCAGTTAAGTGGTAAGAAGCCCGAACGTATGTGAAGGAATTCCGGATTGTGGTTTCATTCGGACCCAGAATGGCAATGTATGGATTATGTGTCTGACATTGTAATTGATTGCGTAGCACTGATCTTTGTTAAATATATATCTGCTTGGTGGCGGAGAATTTATTCTCTTGCTTAACACCCTTCTCTAAGATTTTTATGTTCTTTTCGTGTGTTCGGTGCACCGGGATGTGATGATGAAAGGGTACTACGAAGTCCCTAGTCTGGGACGCTATTTGTTGGGTACTCTGATTCATGTATGGTGGGTTAGTATAACGAAGTCCGAGTCTGGACGTTATCCACGAGTACTGGGATGATGCGCGCAAGAAAGTTTGTGAGCCCACAAATGATCTTTTATACCATATACCATCATGTTGGAAACCTAATCTCCACTACGAGCCCGTACGGTTTTGATTGGATAGCCTGCTTGTTACCGGCAGGATTGTCAGTATAATGGGATAGGGCATTATGCTGGCTAGGATTAATACATTTATTTGCGAAAGCGTTTTTCACATTATATATAATAGTAAAAGAGGATTTTCACGTATGAATGCATTTTTGGTTATCATAAGGCAAAACTCGCTCATCTGGTGTGCGCTTGCATTGTGTGATGTAGGACGAGCTTCTGATAGCTTCATTTTTCAAAAAGTCATTGCGGATTTCAATGCGTTGGTATTCACATGGAGTAAACCCATTCCGCATTAGCGGCGTGGTCCGGTGAATTACCTAACTTTAAAATAAACCCTAAAAACAACTGTTTTGAGTTCTCACACCAGTCCCACGACTGACCTGGAGTTTATTGTTCCGTCACCTAAACTCTGGGTGCCCAAATTTTTTACATGGGCAGCCTAGTAGTTTGGTTCGTAGATTTAGCCTTGGACTTAGTTGGAGCAGGATTCTGGTTTAACTAGAGCTATTATGTTTGGAGCATTCGCATCCTTCCCTGAGTTTAGTATTTTTTTCGCTATGTAACCGATGTACCCTGATGTACCTCTTGTAACTCTGATGTAATATTATTTTAATGATAATGGAAAAGTTGTTTTTATTTTGTGCAAATGTGTAAGTGCCCCTAACAATCCGTCTTTATGAACGTTTAAGTTGATTTAATTACTAGCGAAAACCGAGCAAAAAGCTGGGTCGTTACAAGACGTAAGATCTCGTCTCGGACTTGGTGATCCGAAAGTAGAGCAAAATCCTTCGAACGCTAAGAATATCAACGTTCTCAGTGAAAGCACCAAAGTGTTGACACCAATAATTGGCACAACACCCAAGAGGCGAAATAGAAGAGAATAAATGAAGACAAATAAATGAAAAAATGAAGAGAAAAGCGATCACACACAAGTTTATAGTGGTCCAGCATTAACAAGCCTACGTGTACTTTATAATTTTTCTTATATCAAATGATCTATTATAGTAGAACGGTCACAACAATGATATAATCAGAAATTTGCCAAAAAGATGCTTCTTCTGAATCCAGAAGGTCTATTTATAGATGCTGCAACATTTAAATGGGATAAGATGTGTGTTATCCGATCCAGGATTTTAGGAGATCTCAAAGACGCATTCTTCTGGTAAAGGATGACATGATTTGAATCGGTAGTGACAATTGGCATTTGATCCGACCAGTAAGGATGAGCAGGAGCGATCAAGCAGGAGTGAGACCAAATCTTCAAGAGGATATTTTGTATGGAATTAGATTGGACCTGTCCTAGTTGGTCTGAAGATCACGGGCTCCAGTTGGCTTGCATATCAGGTTCTTATGCTCGACTTAAGTTTCAGGTATCGACCGATTCATCCATGGATCGATCAATTCCTTAGTCAGGGTTACTCGGTCCTTCTCGTCACCTTGGCCGAAGTCTATGACGTCAATGAATCTTGATGGCCTTGCTAAAATGCTGGTCAGCAACTACAAACCTATATGGATTTACTAAATCATCCAACTGACTATTAGAAACAAATTGGATGGTCTGTCCAAATTTAACTCTTAGCTAACTATATGTCTATCTTTTAGTTTTGCTAGGCTGACTAAGAACCTAATAGTTTTGCAGGCTCACCGATAACATATCTCATTGCATCACTTTTTGTGTGTATTATACTTTTAATTTTACCCTAATTTTGCCATATGCTTTGGAATGCTGGACAATTTTAGCTAGGGGAAATAGCTGAAGTATATGGCGCGACCTACACCAGTTCTATCTGGTTTTTAATCATCTTATCATAACTATCATCTTCTCATCCATCCAATGGTGAAGGGATTACAAATTGCTTTAGTAAAATACTGGATTAAATACCCTTCAAATATTTCCTTTAAACTATATGCCTTTTGTTATTCAATATATTGAATATCATCTTTATTAGAAGGAAATTCCATAACGCTTAGGTAAACAAATCAACATGTTAAATATATTCTTTTAAAATCTCTGTTGATGACAATTTATATTTCTAAGAAGTAAACATACTTCAAAAAATATTGAAATTAATCCAAAACCATTTAAACAAGTACCCGAAATAGTGCAATATAATCTGCATTGCTTCAAACTACTTCGCTTATTACTATATAGGTTCGAAACAAATGAAAATATAAGGGATTTAAGCTTTAAACGAAATAGATTGGTTTCACACCTATATGGCATCGAAGTGAAAACACTTTGCTTTGCACCTCTATGGTGTCAATGCGAAACAAAGCAATATAGGTACTTTAATTTACAAAATAGCGGAGCACACAAGTGCTTCGAGCCTAAAACTTTTCGAATTTATGAATCAGGGACATAAATCCTTTAAAATGATTGAATCTAATCTATAAAAGCGGGCATAAGCAATCGCTTTGAAGTGAAATGGAACAAAGAGATCAGTTTGTTCCAAAACATTTATAAAAAACGACTTCCCTATGCGAAGTGAAATACTTCTTTGAAGAATCTCATTCGCTTAATCCTTGATTGAAAGACTTCACACTACTTACTTAATATTATGTGCTTCTCATTGGAAAGAATCAAAGTGGAACAAAATCAATGAAGAAAGTTAAGCGCTGCTTTGTAAGGTGGAAAAACTATTTTTATCTTGAAAACAACAAATTCTCTATTTAAAGTAATTATTTTCACCAACCGTTTATTATTTGGCAAAATCTAATTGGTCAATAAAATTTCTTTTAAAATTTGTGTTATAGATTTAATAATTAAAATATTCAAAGCATAAGCTGTAGGATCTAAATTAACCCCGGGAGATGAATATAATTTATTGTAATTTTTCATAGAATAATGGTTAACAATATTTCAGCACAGATAATAATCAGAGTAATTACGGAAAGTAAACTACATACATAAATTACTTAGCTTCAGCAAAACCCAACCTATTACTGCCTCAAAGGTTTCTACTAAGGGTTAAACAACACAATGCTTACAACCACTGCAAACTCGTGACTCTCGCTCATTTTATTGTTTTAACCCTACACTTAAAACTTTACACCAAAGTTTCTACTGGGAGTTAAATAATACAACACTTACATGCACCAGTAAACTCGTAACTATCGGTCACCTAATTGTTATAACCCTATGCTCAAACTCTGCCACAACCTAGCCACAAAATTGCAAACTCTCAGACTACGCCTCGTAGTTTGTTGCTTAGAAAAAAAATCTAGAGTTTGGAAGTAAAAGTACAACAATAATAAAAACTTGCAAAAACAAAACTAAAAACCATAATTAAATAAATAAAACAAACAAGTCTATTATGAAGTAATGGACTGGTCTTCATAAATTAACAAACATATAATAGTTGTGGTCTGTTCTGATAGAACGAGGGATGATTGGTGAAAATAAGTGATTAAAAGATAAGGCCCAAATAAAGGGGGATCAAAGCCAAGGCGTAAATTGAAATATTTATTTGCTAGAATTCATACCAGAATCATTCCCTTTTAGGTTTATAACTGATGGTCTCATAATCGATAATGGTGGAGGATGGGCATGCTTGTGTTGATTAGGGTGAATAAGGGATAAACAAAGACAAGGCCATGTGTAGGTGCATTCTGGTGTGTGACGAGCATGCATATGTAACGATGAAGGGAAATAAGTCAAAATTGTATCCAACAATGTTTATATCTTGTCTTTACCGATGGGTCAGGCGGGATAAAACCTGAGATCTATAGTGACATATGATACCATGTAAGATGGTAGATTAGTGGCTGATCGTTGGGTAGTATAAGGAATTTATCTTAATCATGATTATTGGTTCAATAATTGAAAAAGTGCAAACAAACAAACAAATCTTTACTTGTACAGTTCTGTAACAACCCGGAAAATCTGGGCCAGTTTAAAATTTTTATTTTGGCAATTTTAGCGAATTTTGAATATTTAAAATGAATTATTTTAAATAATATCGACGAGAAATTTATTTTGAATTGAAATTCGACGTATATATTATATACGTCGTCGTTAGAATATATAATAATTATATATTATTATAAAAGGAATAGAAAATGGCGCGGTAGTTCGAAAATTCGATTTCTAATTTCAAATGAATATACAGAATTCAATATAAGTCAGAATTGAACGAAACAAGAAATATTTGAATCTGTATAACTATATCTTTGTAACGAAGTTAACAAACTGAGATTTCATCTTAGAAATGATAAGATATGTCCAGTTTAAAATTAGAAATAGTCGCTGTGGAATTTATATATATTTTTATATATATAAGGCCCTTAAAAATAGCAATTTTGCAAACGACCTCGGATTTCGACGAAACCAGTTTTGTTGGGTCCGTGATGTTAAGTTATTGCTAGATTCCAAATTTCATAATTTTTCGAATCAATATGTGAGCGTGGCAAAGGAAAACGCGTTTGACCAGTTTCAGTTGATTTTAATCGACTGGAAATTGGCCATTTTTCTAACGGTCTCAGAATTCGGCGAAACTAGTTTTGTTAGGACCGTATCGTCAATACGAAGCTAGAAAATATTTTTATAGAATTTTTCTAGTTAGTATGTGGCCCCGGTAATTTGAAATGTACGTTTAAAATTCAATATAGTGATTTAAATGTAAATTTAACGGAAACTGATTCAAACAGTCGAATCAGCGTGCGATACATATCCCATTGTGTTCGGAATGGGGGTATTACGTTAGGGATGACAGTCGTTGGACCCGGTTCGGTGTTCGTATGTAAAAGTCAACGTAAATTGAAAAAAGAAAAAAAATTAAAAAAAATAATAAAATATATATCTCTCCCCCCCCCCTTTTTACTCTGCCCCCCCCCCTCATATTTTCAATCGAAAATAGAAAAGAAAAAAAAAAACCCCGACGATCTCATCGGCGACCCCTCCCACGTCGTCGCCCTCCTCCCTGGCGCCTCCACGGCCACACCGCACCCCCCCCACCAGACTCCAGCAACGACGGAAACCCCCCCATCCCCAATCGAAGCGCACCCAAACCCTAGGCAAAAATCGACTGCAGCCGCCCCCCCATTCGTCGAACCACCTGACGAGGACCGAAGCCCACCTCCGATGAAGTCGATGCCCCCTAGAACCTGCCGCCGATGAAGTCGATGCCCCCCTTCACTAAAATCAGTACGTTTTTATTTTTACTGTATGTTTTTGTTTTTGTTTTTGTTAATTTGAAAACTGTTTTTTTGTTGTATTTTAAAATTGATTTCTTAAGTTTTTTTTAACAGATTTTTTTTTTTTAAAAAAAAAAAAAGAAATAAAAACTGAAATGATTTTTAGGAAAGTTAAAACCTGTTTTTTTTTAAAAAAGAAATAAAAACTGAAATTTTTAGAAAAGAAAGGAAACTGAACTGATTTTAATTAAAAGGTTAAAACAGTTTTTTTTTCTAAATATTTAAAACTGATTCTTTATTTTAAAAAGGTTTTAAAAGATTTGAATTTTAAAAAGGTTTTAAAAGATTTGAATTTTAAAAAGGTTTTAAAAGATTTGAATTTTTAAAAGGTAAAAGATTTAAACTTTGAAAAGTAAAAGAAAAGATTAGATCTTTGAAATGGAAAAGGCGGAATCTATATAAATAAAAATTCGATTTTTATATATTGAACTTTGAACTAAAAATTTGATTTTTAAATATTGAATAGCGAAGTAAAAATGTGATTTTTACGTATGTAGTGAAAGCAGCAACGAAGGTGACAAAAAGGCGAAACGACGAAGACTTCTGCAAAAGAAGAGCCGAGGAGCTAGGATAGCTATAAGTGAGAATTTCTCACCTTTCAAATTTATTTTCTAGTTATATATATATATATACTAGGATGCAGACGGTGCTTAGTAGCACCCGACACCCGTCCACAGACCATGGACTTGTTTGTTTGACTGTTTGGTGATTGATTGCGATATTGGTTTGAATGTGATTTGTGGTGTGAAAAAATCGAATCGATAAATTGGTTAGGATTAGACGTGCGCCGTTATAAGGCGAAGGAGTAAGGCTAGGTTAGACCCTTACTCCAAATTTTGTGGTTTGCAAAATGAAATTGATTTGATTGATGAGTGAATGGCGTGGGCCTTCACTAGACTGGGGATAAGGCTAGGCCTCGTCCCGTTTCTAGTATCGTGCCGTTATGCCGCCGAAATTTTCTAAAATGTGTTGGAAAATAAAAATATCATTTTATTGTGTAAATGAATTGAATAGAAATTCATAGGTTGAAATAAAATGTTTTGTCGTTAAAAACATAATTTTTAACGTGAATGTGAGTAAATAAATATTCATTTACAAACCAGACGGTTTGTTTATGTACACTTATTTGAATGACATTGATTGGGACGATAAAATTTTACACATCGCCCAACTGCACAACTAAAATCAGTGTTTGATTGTTTGAAACCCCACACGGGTGTTGGGATGAAATTTGAAGTTCACTCATCCTGATTGATTAAATATGCCGATCGATTGATTGACAGGCTGTTATAAGCGTTAGATATTTATATTTGATGCTTATACAGTGTAGTGCACTTTGGTTGATGGTTGATTATTTTTCAATGCTATGATACATGTGTTGTATGAAAATCCATATAATTAATTTTATATGGTAATTGATTGGGCCTCATTCCAGTTTTAAAAAGAAATATTTGAAAAAGAAATATTTGAAATAGAATATTTGAAAATAAAGGAATATATGAAGCCGTGTTGATTAGATTGACGCCATTTTGACGTGAACGATATTTATATCGATTTTATTCATTTTAAAATGAATATTGAAAAGTAATCTCGAAATCGAATATTTCGAAATGAATTGAATTGAAAACGATTTCGAAATGAATTGAATTGAAAACGATTTCGAAATGAATTGAATTGAAAACGATTTCGAAATGAAATGAATTGAAAACGATTTCGAAATGAATTGAAAACGAATTCAAAATGAATTGAAAACGATTTCGAAATGAATTGAATTGAAAACGAATTCAAAATGAATTGAAAACGATTTCGAAATGAATTGAAAACGAATTCAAAATGAATTGAAAACGATTTCGAAATGAATTGAATTGAAAACGAATTCAAATGGAATTGAAAGCGAATTGAAATGAATTCAAATTGAATTGAAATCTGAATTGAATAGAAATGAATTTTAAAACGAATTTATAAAGAAGAATTCAATTTTGATTTGAATTGAAATGGAAGTTGAAATTGCTTTTGAAATGAAATTAAAACGATTTATAAAATTCGTTTTAAATAGAAATCGACGAAGTATATATTATATATATTATATATATAATATAATGGCCTGAATAGAACGCGCCGCGCCGCGGCAGTTCGCGAATTTCGACCATTTATTTCAAACGGACATTACGGGAGATCCGACCGTCGGATTCTCCTAAAACCGGAACCGCTGGGTTCGTATCGAAAAGAGCTTTCTAACGAATATTAGAAATTAGAAATCTAACGGTTGGATTTGGAATTATGTCCAAATCAAATTCGAAAAAGGTCGCTGTAAGTGCAGTTCGATGGCCATTGATGGAAATCGACTGTACGGGCCTTGATAAAATTATTAAAAATAGTAATAATTTATGTAAAATCATAAGAAATGATTTAGAAAGATTTGGGATGAAAAACTCCATATTTGAAAAGATAAAAATAGATTTTTATCGAAATGAACTAGTTTTGAACTAGAATTATAATTCTATTTATTTTTAAATAAATAAATTGAATTTGAAAAGGGTTTTAAAAATAACCAGAATATCCAATGATTGCATTGGAGTGGATTTGAATCGAAATTGTCTTCGGAATATTTCGATGTTGGAATTCGGGATTATGCAGATGTTGTTATGGAAATTTGAAAGATATATATATTTATACCGTTATTTCCAATACGACATTTGTTAATCGTAGAATTTGATATTGAATATAAGCCGGGATATTTTCTATTCAGAGCCTTGTATTTAATATCAAATGTGATTTGGGTTTGTCGTGAATGGTGTCTTCACTAACACTGTTCTTGAACCCAGTTGAGAAAAGATTAAATCTTTTTATTTAGATTTAATGAAGTGTGCCAATTAAATAATATTTAATTGGAATTGAACTGATATTGATTTTTGGGTTTATCGTGAACAGTGTTTTAAAATAACACTCGTTCTTTAACCCGATAATTAATGAATGTGACTTTGGGTTTATCGTGAACCGTGTTTTAAATGACACGGATTCTTTAACCCGGTTAACGATTAAAACTAAGTGGAGTTTTAATGAATCTTTAATTAGATTGAAATGATCGAAAATGGAGTATTACCAGTTTTGCTCCAGGCGATAGTTAAATCTTTAATTAGATTTGAACGTGAAATGGTAATTGAATTTACCGATAACACTGTGGTGTTAGATATGAAGTATTACCAGTTTTACTTCATGGGATGAATAGGTTGGGATTGGGAAATTAAAACAAATAATTACTTCGGTAAGGTTCGCTAATCCCGACTAGTTTGAATTGATATTCAAAAATGGATTAAAGAATAAATTCAAGGAATTTATCTTTGATAAAATTAATGGGAACCTTTCCCTATGAATGTGAAATTTAGAAACTAACTGTCGGTTAGCCAAGCAGAATGGTTTTCTGGATATTGATCTGATGTTGGTTTCGGCCTTCGGGGTTAATGTTTGGGGAATTATTCTCTTGATTAATTTACGGTTAGTGACTAATGAATTGGAATGAGGCGTATGTTGTGTTTGTGTAACACTTATTTTAAATATACGCGAGTTATTCGGAAAGACCGGGTTTATCCCATTCTGAATAACTGATACGACGATAAGTCAAAGATGAAGACGATGGTCGAAGACCGGAGGTCTTCACGTCGTTTGGGTGATAACTGATGATCTTGATTGGGCTGTACACCCAAGAAGATGGAAACAGTTAGTGATCGTCCAGACGTACTTGGAGATCGATGGATATGCGGGGTACTAGGTGCCTCCGGTTTCGTTCAGACCCAGAACGGACTTGTAAATGGACTGTGTGTCTGACATCGGATTTCATTCTGTGTGACTGATATCGGTTGCATAGGATGGTTTGCCTGTGTGGCATGCTAAGATGCAAATGATCAAGGCTTCTGTTGAAAAGCAAAGTCTTGTGGGGATGATCAAAGCACGGCCTTTGTGGCGTAGCTTTGTGTAACGTTTACCTCGCGTGTTTCACACCCGGTATGAACCAAAAACAGGAGACGGACCTCAGGGAGGGCCTGCGTTTCCTCCTAGCTAGAAGTGGCGTCAGTGGTTTTACACGCCCTGACGAGTTTGACTTATGTGGTTGTTGCTGTTGCGAGGCGCCTCGGTTAGATCGGACGATCCGGGTCCGATGGAGTCATTCGTTGGCTCGCTTACGCCCCAAAGGGCGGCGAAACGTAGTGCTCAGGTATAATAATCCACATCGGTGGACCGGCCCTGTCGCTCCAAGGCTTGCCTGCGCGCTTGCCTGAGACTCGGGCTAGGCAGTCTCGAATCGGTTGAGGACTATCTTTTGCCTCGGTTCATAGATGGAAACCCAATTTCCAAATACGTGACTTTGCGATTTTGATTGTATAACCTATATATGGTGACATAGTGGGATGGGGCGCTCATGCCGCCTATGATTGATACTTATGATTTGAAGTTGTTTTATGCACTATGCACTTATAATAGTATCAAATGATTTGTTTTAAAACGTATCAAGCATTCTTTGGCTGTTATAAGGGAAAACCCTATCCTCGACTGCGTTGCATTGTGTGATGGGACCTGGGTCTTATAACAGCTTCATTTTTCTTTATTTAGCATTGCGCTGTTTGTTTTATGCACTGGTATTCTTGGGAGGAAACCCGTTCCGTGTTATACGGCGTGGTCCCTTGATTTACCTAGCTTTGAAAATAAAGATTAATAACTATTTTAGTTCTCACACCAGTCACATGACTGACCTGGAGTTTATTGTTTTAACCTAAACTCTGGGTGCCCCTATTTTCGACACGGGCAGCTAGTAGTTTTGGTTTTGCAGATTTATATTCACAGGATCCTGGTTTACAGCTGGAACGATATCCGGAAAGCTTTGTATCCGTATATCTCATTCTAGTTGTGTATTGTATTATTTTCCGCTGCTATGTATTTAAATGTAATTTAAATCGCTGATATTTCTGTGTAATATTCATTTATACTCTGTATATTCTTGTAATCTGATGCATTGTTGTAAAATACAATGAAATGTTCTTCTGTATGCGTTCTGCTGTGGTTTGTTCTCGAACTATCCGACGCTTTCCTTTACGGGGAAGTTGCGGGTCTTTACAGTTGGTATCAGAGCTTTGGTTTACAAAGCTAGAGAACAAGACACATTAGAAACATACGAAAGAATTCATCAGATATTGGATTAGTAATATCCAATGGGGATGACTCGTTAGAGATAGGATCAGTAGTATCCTAGAACGAGTGTAAAGAGTATATTTTTCAAATGAAAACAAACTTGGTTTTGAAAATTTAAATCAACTATTCGTATTTGATTATTTGTTTATATTGATTTGGACAATGCAGTATATAAAGATTTTGGGTATACGTCTGATCCACGTGTATTCGAAGTTTTAATATACTGGATAGATATAGATTCACACTCTAGTCGCCCGAAGGTGATTCTGATGATTGTAGCTACATCATCAGAATTAATATTCGAGAGTCGAAGGTGTGATATTTATATACTTCCTATTGACTGGTGTGAGAACCAAAATTAGATAGGGCCTATTGTTGTGATTTGGCATCAAGAACATGATTTTGTATATGTATTAAAATTATGAATTTGAAACTCTAATTCAATAATTGATTGATGTTTGTGTTGTTTGTTTATTTGTTTGCAAATTTTGAACTATTATGCCTAACTGAATCAAATATTGAATTGTATTGAAAATTGGTCGCATCTGCTTGCATATACATGTATATCATTGAACAGGTCATAGCAAGGAGGCTAGAGCAGAGAATAAAATTTGTTTGCCCGACAAATAGGTACATGTTTACTACATAATTTCCTGTTTTGTTTGGGTGATGATGATTTTGTGAGCCTATTGGCTAGCCGCTTGGCTTTTTCTTTTTCCTTTTGAGATCAGAAGGACCGGGGAAGCTATTTGAAATTCCCCGATGCTCCCGGTGCAGGGGAGGTTATGGCGAAATTTTTCAAAAATTTAGGGTGTTAGCCAAATTTTTGAGATTTTAGAAAATTCTCAGAAACTGAAAAGTTGGAGAATGGAAGCCAGATCGAGCGTAGAGCTGAATAATCAAACCACTTTCGACTTTGTTCCTTTTCGGGGACGAAAAGTTTTAAGTAGGGGAGATTGTAACAACCCGGAAAATCTGGGCCAGTTTAAAATTTTTATTTTGGCAATTTTAGCGAATTTTGAATATTTAAAATGAATTATTTTAAATAATATCGACGAGAAATTTATTTTGAATTGAAATTCGACGTATATATTATATACGTCGTCGTTAGAATATATAATAATTATATATTATTATAAAAGGAATAGAAAATGGCGCGGTAGTTCGAAAATTCGATTTCTAATTTCAAATGAATATACAGAATTCAATATAAGTCAGAATTGAACGAAACAAGAAATATTTGAATCTGTATAACTATATCTTTGTAACGAAGTTAAGAAACTGAGATTTCATCTTAGAAATGATAAGATATGTCCAGTTTAAAATTAGAAATAGTCGCTGTGGAATTTATATATATTTTTATATATATAAGGCCCTTAAAAATAGCAATTTTGCAAACGACCTCGGATTTCGACGAAACCAGTTTTGTTGGGTCCGTGATGTTAAGTTATTGCTAGATTCCAAATTTCATAATTTTTCGAATCAATATGTGAGCGTGGCAAAGGAAAACGCGTTTGACCAGTTTTAGTTGATTTTAATCGACTGGAAATTGGCCATTTTTCTAACGGTCTCAGAATTCGGCGAAACTAGTTTTGTTAGGACCGTATCGTCAATACGAAGCTAGAAAATATTTTTATAGAATTTTTCTAGTTAGTATGTGGCCCCGGTAATTTGAAATGTACGTTTAAAATTCAATATAGTGTTTTAAATGTAAATTTAACGGAAACTGATTCAAACAGTCGAATCAGCGTGCGATACATATCCCATTGTGTTCGGAATGGGGGTATTACGTTAGGGATGACAGTCGTTGGACCCGGTTCGGTGTTCGTATGTAAAAGTCAACGTAAATTGAAAAAAGAAAAAAAATTAAAAAAAATAATAAAATATATATCTCTCCCCCCCCCTTTTTACTCTGGCCCCCCCCCTCATATTTTCAATCGAAAATAGAAAAGAAAAAAAAAACCCCGACGATCTCATCGGCGACCCCTCCCACGTCGTCGCCCTCCTCCCTGGCGCCTCCACGGCCACACCGCACCCCCCCACCAGACTCCAGCAACGACGGAAACCCCCCCATCCCCAATCGAAGCGCACCCAAACCCTAGGCAAAAATCGACTGCAGCCGCCCCCCCATTCGTCGAACCACCTGACGAGGACCGAAGCCCACCTCCGATGAAGTCGATGCCCCCTAGAACCTGCCGCCGATGAAGTCGATGCCCCCCTTCACTAAAATCAGTACGTTTTTATTTTTACTGTATGTTTTTGTTTTTGTTTTTGTTAATTTGAAAACTGTTTTTTTGTTGTATTTTAAAATTGATTTCTTAAGTTTTTTTTTAACAGATTTTTTTTAAAAAAAAAAAAAAAAAAAGAAATAAAAACTGAAATGATTTTTAGGAAAGTTAAAACCTGTTTTTTTTAAAAAAGAAATAAAAACTGAAATTTTTAGAAAAGAAAGGAAACTGAACTGATTTTAATTAAAAGGTTAAAACAGTTTTTTTTTCTAAATATTTAAAACTGATTCTTTATTTTAAAAAGGTTTTAAAAGATTTGAATTTTAAAAAGGTTTTAAAAGATTTGAATTTTAAAAAGGTTTTAAAAGATTTGAATTTTTAAAAGGTAAAAGATTTAAACTTTGAAAAGTAAAAGAAAAGATTAGATCTTTGAAATGGAAAAGGCGGAATCTATATAAATAAAAATTCGATTTTTATATATTGAACTTTGAACTAAAAATTTGATTTTTAAATATTGAATAGCGAAGTAAAAATGTGATTTTTACGTATGTAGTGAAAGCAGCAACGAAGGTGACAAAAAGGCGAAACGACGAAGACTTCTGCAAAAGAAGAGCCGAGGAGCTAGGATAGCTATAAGTGAGAATTTCTCACCTTTCAAATTTATTTTCTAGTTATATATATATACTAGGATGCAGACGGTGCTTAGTAGCACCCGACACCCGTCCACAGACCATGGACTTGTTTGTTTGACTGTTTGGTGATTGATTGCGATATTGGTTTGAATGTGATTTGTGGTGTGAAAAAATCGAATCGATAAATTGGTTAGGATTAGACGTGCGCCGTTATAAGGCGAAGGAGTAAGGCTAGGTTAGACCCTTACTCCAAATTTTGTGGTTTGCAAAATGAAATTGATTTGATTGATGAGTGAATGGCGTGGGCCTTCACTAGACTGGGGATAAGGCTAGGCCTCGTCCCGTTTCTAGTATCGTGCCGTTATACCGCCGAAATTTTCTAAAATGTGTTGGAAAATAAAAATATCATTTTATTGTGTAAATGAATTGAATAGAAATTCATAGGTTGAAATAAAATGTTTTGTCGTTAAAAACATAATTTTTAACGTGAATGTGAGTAAATAAATATTCATTTACAAACCAGACGGTTTGTTTATGTACACTTATTTGAATGACATTGATTGGGACGATAAAATTTTACACATCGCCCAACTGCACAACTAAAATCAGTGTTTGATTGTTTGAAACCCCACACGGGTGTTGGGATGAAATTTGAAGTTCACTCATCCTGATTGATTAAATATGCCGATCGATTGATTGACAGGCTGTTATAAGCGTTAGATATTTATATTTGATGCTTATACAGTGTAGTGCACTTTGGTTGATGGTTGATTATTTTTCAATGCTATGATACATGTGTTGTATGAAAATCCATATAATTAATTTTATATGGTAATTGATTGGGCCTCATTCCAGTTTTAAAAAGAAATATTTGAAAAAGAAATATTTGAAATAGAATATTTGAAAATAAAGGAATATATGAAGCCGTGTTGATTAGATTGACGCCATTTTGACGTGAACGATATTTATATCGATTTTATTCATTTTAAAATGAATATTGAAAAGTAATCTCGAAATCGAATATTTCGAAATGAATTGAATTGAAAACGATTTCGAAATGAATTGAATTGAAAACGATTTCGAAATGAATTGAATTGAAAACGATTTCGAAATGAAATGAATTGAAAACGATTTCGAAATGAATTGAATTGAAAACGATTTCGAAATGAAATGAATTGAAAACGATTTCGAAATGAATTGAAAACGAATTCAAAATGAATTGAAAACGATTTCGAAATGAATTGAATTGAAAACGAATTCAAAATGAATTGAAAACGATTTCGAAATGAATTGAAAACGAATTCAAAATGAATTGAAAACGATTTCGAAATGAATTGAATTGAAAACGAATTCAAATGGAATTGAAAGCGAATTGAAATGAATTCAAATTGAATTGAAATCTGAATTGAATAGAAATGAATTTTAAAACGAATTTATAAAGAAGAATTCAATTTTGATTTGAATTGAAATGGAAGTTGAAATTGCTTTTGAAATGAAATTAAAACGATTTATAAAATTCGTTTTAAATAGAAATCGACGAAGTATATATTATATATATTATATATATAATATAATGGCCTGAATAGAACGCGCCGCGCCGCGGCAGTTCGCGAATTTCGACCATTTATTTCAAACGGACATTACGGGAGATCCGACCGTCGGATTCTCCTAAAACCGGAACCGCTGGGTTCGTATCGAAAAGAGCTTTCTAACGAATATTAGAAATTAGAAATCTAACGGTTGGATTTGGAATTATGTCCAAATCAAATTCGAAAAAGGTCGTTGTAAGTGCAGTTCGATGGCCATTGATGGAAATCGACTGTACGGGCCTTGATAAAATTATTAAAAATAGTAATAATTTATGTAAAATCATAAGAAATGATTTAGAAAGATTTGGGATGAAAAACTCCATATTTGAAAAGATAAAAATAAATTTTTATCGAAATGAACTAGTTTTGAACTAGAATTATAATTCTATTTATTTTTAAATAAATAAATTGAATTTGAAAAGGGTTTTAAAAATAACCAGAATATCCAATGATTGCATTGGAGTGGATTTGAATCGAAATTGTCTTCGGAATATTTCGATGTTGGAATTCGGGATTATGCAGATGTTGTTATGGAAATTTGAAAGATATATATATTTATACCGTTATTTCCAATACGACATTTGTTAATCGTAGAATTTGATATTGAATATAAGCCGGGATATTTTCTATTCAGAGCCTTGTATTTAATATCAAATGTGATTTGGGTTTGTCGTGAATGGTGTCTTCACTAACACTGTTCTTGAACCCAGTTGAGAAAAGATTAAATCTTTTTATTTAGATTTAATGAAGTGTGCCAATTAAATAATATTTAATTGGAATTGAACTGATATTGATTTTTGGGTTTATCGTGAACAGTGTTTTAAAATAACACTCGTTCTTTAACCCGATAATTAATGAATGTGACTTTGGGTTTATCGTGAACCGTGTTTTAAATGACACGGATTCTTTAACCCGGTTAACGATTAAAACTAAGTGGAGTTTTAATGAATCTTTAATTAGATTGAAATGATCGAAAATGGAGTATTACCAGTTTTGCTCCAGGCGATAGTTAAATCTTTAATTAGATTTGAACGTGAAATGGTAATTGAATTTACCGATAACACTGTGGTGTTAGATATGAAGTATTACCAGTTTTACTTCATGGGATGAATAGGTTGGGATTGGGAAATTAAAACAAATAATTACTTCGGTAAGGTTCGCTAATCCCGACTAGTTTGAATTGATATTCAAAAATGGATTAAAGAATAAATTCAAGGAATTTATCTTTGATAAAATTAATGGGAACCTTTCCCTATGAATGTGAAATTTAGAAACTAACTGTCGGTTAGCCAAGCAGAATGGTTTTCTGGATATTGATCTGATGTTGGTTTCGGCCTTCGGGGTTAATGTTTGGGGAATTATTCTCTTGATTAATTTACGGTTAGTGACTAATGAATTGGAATGAGGCGTATGTTGTGTTTGTGTAACACTTATTTTAAATATACGCGAGTTATTCGGAAAGACCGGGTTTATCCCATTCTGAATAACTGATACGACGATAAGTCAAAGATGAAGACGATGGTCGAAGACCGGAGGTCTTCACGTCGTTTGGGTGATAACTGATGATCTTGATTGGGCTGTACACCCAAGAAGATGGAAACAGTTAGTGATCGTCCAGACGTACTTGGAGATCGATGGATATGCGGGGTACTAGGTGCCTCCGGTTTCGTTCAGACCCAGAACGGACTTGTAAATGGACTGTGTGTCTGACATCGGATTTCATTCTGTGTGACTGATATCGGTTGCATAGGATGGTTTGCCTGTGTGGCATGCTAAGATGCAAATGATCAAGGCTTCTGTTGAAAAGCAAAGTCTTGTGGGGATGATCAAAGCACGGCCTTTGTGGCGTAGCTTTGTGTAACGTTTACCTCGCGTGTTTCACACCCGGTATGAACCAAAAACGGGAGACGGACCTCAGGGAGGGCCTGCGTTTCCTCCTAGCTAGAAGTGGCGTCAGTGGTTTTACACGCCCTGACGAGTTTGACTTATGTGGTTGTTGCTGTTGCGAGGCGCCTCGGTTAGATCGGACGATCCGGGTCCGATGGAGTCATTCGTTGGCTCGCTTACGCCCCAAAGGGCGGCGAAACGTAGTGCTCAGGTATAATAATCCACATCGGTGGACCGGCCCTGTCGCTCCAAGGCTTGCCTGCGCGCTTGCCTGAGACTCGGGCTAGGCAGTCTCGAATCGGTTGAGGACTATCTTTTGCCTCGGTTCATAGATGGAAACCCAATTTCCAAATACGTGACTTTGCGATTTTGATTGTATAACCTATATATGGTGACATAGTGGGATGGGGCGCTCATGCCGCCTATGATTGATACTTATGATTTGAAGTTGTTTTATGCACTATGCACTTATAATAGTATCAAATGATTTGTTTTAAAACGTATCAAGCATTCTTTGGCTGTTATAAGGGAAAACCCTATCCTCGACTGCGTTGCATTGTGTGATGGGACCTGGGTCTTATAACAGCTTCATTTTTCTTTATTTAGCATTGCGCTGTTTGTTTTATGCACTGGTATTCTTGGGAGGAAACCCGTTCCGTGTTATACGGCGTGGTCCCTTGATTTACCTAGCTTTGAAAATAAAGATTAATAACTATTTTAGTTCTCACACCAGTCACATGACTGACCTGGAGTTTATTGTTTTAACCTAAACTCTGGGTGCCCCTATTTTCGACACGGGCAGCTAGTAGTTTTGGTTTTGCAGATTTATATTCACAGGATCCTGGTTTACAGCTGGAACGATATCCGGAAAGCTTTGTATCCGTATATCTCATTCTAGTTGTGTATTGTATTATTTTCCGCTGCTATGTATTTAAATGTAATTTAAATCGCTGATATTTCTGTGTAATATTCATTTATACTCTGTATATTCTTGTAATCTGATGCATTGTTGTAAAATACAATGAAATGTTCTTCTGTATGCGTTCTGCTGTGGTTTGTTCTCGAACTATCCGACGCTTTCCTTTACGGGGAAGTTGCGGGTCTTTACAAGTTCAAGTATATTTTCTTGTACATCATTCCAGTGTGTTCACCTTTTTATAGTTGTACATGGACACTTAGCTTATTTGACACTAGAACTATTATTGAGTCTGTCTTTCCTTATTACTTAATCATGTTAGCAATTACAACACTCACCAGACTTGCTTCTGACCCACTCCTCTTTCTTCCTTTTTTCCCCATCAGGCTCGCAAGGTAAAGGTGATTAGTTCATATTTCTTGGAGGTGATTAGCTCAATTTTTAAAGGATCATTCTTGGAGGCTTATTATTCTTATTGATGTATTCACCTTTTTATTTTATCTTACTACATGGAGTTGGTTGTATTGTTGGCTATTTTGAGGAATATTTATATTATACTCTGATATATGAATGAGATCTGGTTTTCACGAGACATGTAGTTTGAAACTGAAGTAATATGTGTTTTTTTAAATAAATGTTACGTTTCTGTTTTAAAAATGTTTTCGGGTGTATTTGTTATTTTATGTCTTATGAATTTTAGTCACGTTATGTATGTTTTTATACCTATAACGCTTCACACTTCTTAGCATGATCCTACTTTGGAGAATGCTAACGGGTGTAGGGTGTTTCACAACTCAAAATAAAACCTATGAGCAAAGAATTTCAATTATATCTTTATTGAACAAAGGACTGCATGTTTAGACTATAAAGTTGAATATGCAAGATACTGAAATTTTGAATATTACCAAGTTCCATAAGTCGCGTAGTGATATAGTTTTGACGAAAAGAATTTGTGAAAATAATTATTACTCTCGGATAAGGCTTAAATATAAAATAGGATTTTACCCAAAGATGTGAAGAGATAAATTCAACTAAAATGTCACACCACCAGATAAAGTGACATGTGAACCTTAATATTTGTATTTGTTAACATTAACCGCTTAATGAATTTACACTTTTAAGTTGCACGACTGAAACAATGAATTCTCTGGTGAACCAAATAATTCGATTAATTAATGATTGTAAATTAATTGATATATACAAAATATTAATTATTACCTTTTGTTTAAGTTACTTGAATGTCAGTGGTATTTAGTAAAGTGCGTAAACTAAAGTTATTAATGCGCACGTCGATATACAATATCTTTTGAGTGTATAAATTTTATTTACATAGAATAAATAATTAACAAGGGCTTTAAATAAATTCATTAAAGTTTCATTTTAATTTATTTGAATGACATTAGCATTTATTAAAGTGTGCATATAAAAGTTATAATGCACGCATGTTTGGATTGAATTTATATGGGTCTAATGCTAATAATATTATGGACATCTGAGGGGCTATGTGGCACCATCCATTCAAATAATGACGTAGAAGAAAGAGGGACTTATTAGCATTTAAAAAGGAATCAAGAGGTGAAGGTTTTAAGGAAGGAATATGAAAGGTTTCTATCATTCCTTTAAAGCAAATAACCTTTTATTTCTTTCTATGTTAATTATTTGAAAAAAACTTTATCCCTTGTTCTGTTTCATCATCTATAGCTGAAGTATTCATAGCTTCAAGACCTTAGAATTCCAAAATAAAATTAATCACAAAATGCAGTTCTCATCACTTAATTCTTTGCAAAATTCAAAAATAGATTCATGAGATCTAAGAGCATTTGATTCATCATTCACGATGAATTTGATGTCAACTCCTCAAGGTAATTTCTATTTTAATTATTTACTTATTCCCTATATTCATGTGTTTGGATTTATGTGGTTTATTTTTGCTTATATTGATGATGTTGTTGTAACATGAGAATTGATAACAACTTTCTTAATTAAAATCATGTATATTATGTTTGTTTTATTCAAATCTACATGTGTTATTTTTTAAATCATAATAATTATAAATTAATTTCTAGTGGATCGTATTTTATAGTATATATACATGGACAATCAAAAATTAATTTTAATGTAATTCTTACTTTAAAATTAATTTCTACTATTTTATGGTTAATGATTAACAATAATCACTTTAAACATTGTTTAAGAAAGAATGAAAGGTTTTGATCCACATTTCTGAATGAACTTTACTGTAAATTTTAATCCATGTATACAATTTATAGCTTTGCAGAATTTTAGAACTCTTACTTTATTTTTGAACTAAAAATTCGATCTAAGTTGTTTTTTTTAGAATAAAAAACAAATAAAACAAAACTGGAGAAAAAAAGCCTTTCTCCGGTGGCTTACGGAAACAGACAACCAGTGCAGGACGCAACCGTGCTTGTGAAACAGGATAAGAGGACATACACAAAAAGGCCATTGTGGTCAAACAACAACTACAACACAATAAAAAAGAGACATCATAAGCCTCTGAAACCTGCCAGGAAAAATGCAGCCCATCACATCGAACAAGATGCCAGACAAACCAGGGCAACCTGGTAGCATAGGGATCCCCCTACCAGCTAAAGACCAGGAAAGCTCACAACCCACCAGAGCAACAAAAGCCTCAACCTACTGAGCTGCCATCCAAATCGATCATCCCTAAAGCAAAGGCCCAACCATCCACCAATGCCAGTAGCATCCGTCTGGAACCCTAGTACCGAGCTACTTCCAAGAAAGCCAGAAACAAGACCCTAGAAACCATGGAAAGAAAAAGCCTCTCAATCAGATCCACCCAGCCTTAGAGCAAAACCAGAAAACCAGCCAGCTAAGCTATCCTCCAAGCTCCAACCCGAAGTCTAAAGAAGAAAAACACTCTCACCGCACACCCTCACGTAAGTTAGAACTCCTAGTAACAGAAAAGACACAAGCCAGAGACAATGAATGAGGATGGAGATTTCCCATGAAGGTCGTCCTTTGAATGCGAAGAAGTCATCATTCTAAACCTTACGAATGATGGAAGAAGACAACATTGTGACTCATTGAAAATGGCCTTGTTTCAAGAACACCAAATTTGTCAGCATATGAGACAAGGAAGAAGACAAAAAAGGATGGAACAAAAATCCTTCTTGGTCCTACCATACCACCAGGCATGAAGCAAGTTAAGAAGTGAAGAAAGGTCACCTCTTAAACCCATCAAATCCCAAAGAAAGACTAGAAAACATTAGCACACTCACCAGCCCAGAATAAATAGGAATAGATTCCATATTCCTAGAGCTGCAACACCTACACCAGGACGCTAGCCGGATACTGATCCTCATTAGGTTAACGTCATGTGGAATCCCATAACGAAGGATTTTCCATAGAAGAATGGAAACGTTTGAAGGAATGCGACAGCCCCAAATAAAAGAAAAATCATGAATTCTCGAAATCAGAATTCCAAGCAGCCATCTGCGAGAAAGGAACCCCACTCCAGCGAAAACCCCAGCCGTGGGAATCAGAGAAAAACTTAACTGATTGCATCTATTTTTATGTCTCACTAGCATAAGACGGAGATCCAGAGAAATCCAAAGGAAAAAGCCGACGATATTTAGCATAAAGAAACGAAGCCTAGAGAGAGTCATTAGCTCGGTATCAAACCCATAGCTTACAAGCACACACCTTGCAAACGTCCTATGGGTTCCACAAACCTAGACCACTCCCGCATCCAAGTCGGAAAATTATATCTCAGGAGACCCAATGATGTCTCTTCACTTCGTCTTTCATCCCCCATCACAAAGACAAGGCCAAAGAAAGAGAGAAAAAAGATGAAGTTGGTGTCATGCTGCAAATACGTGAGAAGCAATTGAATCAGGGTCAGACTTGATAAGAACAAGTCTACCAGCCTGTGAGATGAGAGCAGAGTTCTATCTCAAAACCTTAACCCTATCTTTGTTCATTAGGGGATCGAAAAAAGCGTCAAGCTTGTGACCACTATAAAGGACAATGCCTAGATAAAGCAATGGAATGGAGGCAACCCAAAAACTAGAAAAAGACTCTACCCACGATATCCTTCTAGGGTCCATAGACTTAGTGGGAACGAAACTGCTCTTCGCGGTGTTAACCAAATGACTCGAACATCGTTCGTAGAGATAAAGAAAGCTCAGCAACCCTTGAAAAGAGTGATGATTACCATTTGAGAAGATGATGACGTCATTAGAAAAGGACAGGGATGAAATCACGGGACAACTGCTTGGATCGCAAAATGATGGATTTGTCCAGCTATCGTCAGAGAGTGCACCCTTCATATAAAAGTCTTCGCTATGATAATGAAAATTGTTGGGGATAGAGGATCGCCTTGACGGAGACCCCTTCCCGATTGGGAAAAACTCTTGGCTGCTCCATTCAATCTAAGTTGTTATATAATTTCATATGAAATGTAATATATCAAATTTCAATTTTTAAATTTTGGTTTATGTTGATATACATATGCATGCATAAATATGTGTGTGTACATATAAATTTCAAATATTTGTATTTTAAATTTCCTAAGATTGGTTTATTTGTATAATTTAAAAGCGTGCCAATAACATATACATATTAATTACTAGGATATATTTGTATCAATGTACCATAATACCTCTGCCATATAAGATCAATGTTTTATTGATTAAATTTGGTAAAGAGTGAAAGTGAATCGATTAGTGATTCCACTTTTAATCTCTTTCCCTATTATATTCTCATGTCATTGCATTAGATTTATTCTTGTTTATTCATATCCAATGTCAATAACCAATTTTACGTTATTTTTACTACTTTCATCATACAAAGTACGAACATAATTGATAAATTAACATTTTACGTATCTTGCACTTAATTATCAAATTTAAATTAATAAAGAAAAACATTCTCTTAACTAACGCTAATTAATCTAAAAAAAATGATTATTTCATGTCTCTAATGGCTACTTCCTTTTCTTTAAGCAAATTTCTTTCCATAACTCCTTTTTTGGTGCTCTTCTGTCAAATCAGTCATATTATTCGATCGCCCTTCTCTGGTGTGCTTATCTCTATTGGGTTAGCCCTTATTTCGACCCTAATTGGTGGTTTGTAGGGTTTCGTTTCGACGCTCGTGGCTGACCAACGTCTTGTGTCTATTGGTCTTTTATGGGTCTTTGACCTGATGTTTCCCTAGTTTTGAAAGCGATTTGTGTGGCGGTTGGCTTTGTCGTTCCGGTTGCTCAGATTAGGGTTATACCGGTGGCGGTTGGGGTTGGGTCGTTGTCTGACTTTGAGGCCTTGCTCCATCACCGATATGTTCTTATTGGTCAGTTTTCTTGGACTTTTGGCTTGTAAATTTTTTCCTCCCAGGGGACCCAACTTTGTCGTTTGGTGGTGCTGCCTCTGTTGGCAGTGCTGGTTGTTTTTGGGTTCCTTGTGAGGATGCTTTTTATTTAGCTCAGGGTATTGGCTTTTCTTCTCGAGAAGCTTATGCTTTTGATGTAGTTCCTCCTATTTGGTTTTTACCGAGGTTCATTTCCTATTATTCGTCTCTTATAGTGGATTGGCCAGTGCTCGGCTATTCGTCTAGTTCTAGGAGGCGGGTTCGCAAGTCCAGAAAATTCTGTCACTATTCTCCATTTGCCCTAGTCAACTCTATTGACTTGTCTTATCCTATGAGTAGTGTGGCAGCTCCGAAGTCTATTTGTAGTGGTGCTCTTGCTCAGGCAATGCCACCGATCATTACTAGTAACTGTTTTTCCCTACTTGACTTGGTTGAGATTGGATATCGAGCTCTTGTGTTGATATGGCTTCTCCTTCTCCTTCTCTGCCAGGTCAATAGTGGCTAAGGGTGAGTCAATTCAAACACCATTTAGCCACATTGCTCAGGGTGATGAGGTTAGGTGGGACGTGGCGCTACAATGGATGCAGCCATTTGTTTCTAGCATTGGTATGGTATCTGATGCTTGCTGTATGGCTAAGGCAGGGGTTAGTGATTTGGTGGACTTGCAGCGTCGAGTTGGTGGGTCAGTTCAGATGCATCCATTGCTTCTTGCACTGGACGTGGCATCCGTGACTAACAGGTTGGCAATGGGTGAATTTCTGTTTGATAGAATTCCGAGATTTTTGTTTCCTGGCTGGAGGTCTTATCATGTTCGAATTCTACTCCCTTTAGTTTTTGTGTATTATCCTTTGCCATTGTCTCATGTTGTGTTTTTATTTTGGTTCTACTGTTGTTGCTGGTTTTGTGTGTTCATTTGTTCCTCCTTGTGAATTGTCAGATGTTGGTTAGTAGTCTTCTCTGGTGCAACCTACAGCAGTGGAATACTTGTTTGCCACCATTGCGAGTTGCCCAGTTCTATTTTTAATGGTCTTTCCCTTGATGGTGTTTCTGTTTTTGGGTTTAGATTAGGTGATGCATCTCCTTTGTCTTCATTGGATCATTCTTCTATCATGGCAAACTTGTTTTCCACTCATAGAGTGTTGCCTTGTACTGTTCTCATTAGGCATTCCAATGCTAGTGTACTTGATTATGGGATTTTTTCAGGTAATGCATCACCTTTTTTTGGTGTTTATTGGGTTTTTGTCAATGTTCCTGTGCCTTTGTTGAGCTTTCTGTTTTTTGGGATTTTTGGTCTGTTAGATTGGTGCTGGTTCCACTCTCTATTCCCAACTATCGTGAGCAGCCTTTAAACAGTTTTTTTGTTCTTTTGGGGGGCGTTCTTTTGTTGGTTTGTTGTCCCGAATAGGCTAAAACACGCCAACTTATGACGTGTTAGTGATTTAGGTTTTGTGCTCTTTATTTTGTTGCTTTAGTTGTTTTGGTTTAGGTTCTCTCGGTTTTTGGTCGAGACGTATAACATTACTTGCTAATTCCTATACGTCGATCATCTCATTGGTTATCCTTTCCAGTCGGTGCTTGATTTCAGTGGCTTTTGGAGTTAATCGTCGTTTTTTCTTGCATTTGGCCTATTCGATTGGTGGCCTCCCACTACGTTGCAGGATTGTCAATCTAATGACAATACTAACGATGTGGAGTCCAGAAAGCAAGGAGTAACTTCAGTCTGTGAGGTTACTAGATCCTCTTGCATTTCTCTTCCTTCTTGTATTGATCATTCATATCCTCTTCTGTTGCTAGCTAAGATAAGGGTCATTAATGACCGCTTATCGCAGCTATACAAGAACTCTCATTCATATCGTTTGGATTCTCTCTCGTCGTCTGGGCGGGCAAATGTTGCTTCGGCCCCTCGCATGAGGCAGGTCTTCGAGGAAGATTGTTTCTCTTCTTATTCTCTTTCTTGTCCTGCATCCTCTCGTCGGGGTCGCTCTCACGGGAGGTCCCAGGATCGTACTCCGCGTATTATTCATACTGGATCTCTTGTAGTGGAAGAGAAGATAGTTAGGACAGCTAAAAGTACTCTCTATCTAATCTGATCTTTCATCGCTGTTATTTTCTATCCTAGATTTTGTCTCATCCGTTTTTCTCCCATTATTATTTTCTACGATGGCTATTGCTTAATTTGGAATATTAGAGGTGTCGGGAATGATGCCTCTTCTTCCCATCTCAAGCGTATCATTAAGAAACACCCTATCCGGTTAGTGGCGATTCTTGAGCCTCTTATGGGATTGGAAATCCTAGCCAACCAAGTTCTCCAACTAAATTGTGGTGGGGGTTTGTATAATGTCTCCAACAAAAGTTGGATTCTATGGGCCAAAAAAGTTTCTATGCGGCCTATTTTTAATCCTTTCCAGTTGTTGTTTGTTGTGTGCTCTACACATCCATCCCCTGATTCTTTCCTTTTCTCCGGAGTCTATGCTAGGTGTAATCGTGTAGACTATCCTGTTTTGTGGCAAGACATTATCTCTCTTTCTGAGTTTGGCTTCTTTACTTCCGTTTTAGGGGAAGATTTTAATGTAGTTTCGTCTCAAGCAGAGAAGCGTGGTGGCTTTGCTATCAACCATGCTTTGGTGGAGAATTTTAACTCTTTCATCATCCAATCAGACCTGTCTGAGGTATCTTTTGTGGGCTCGGCTTACGCTTGGTACAACAACCAAGCAGGTCCCAATCACATCCTTTCTTATCCAGATAGGGTGTTCACTTCTGAAGGGTAGCTTGGGTGATCTTTCTCTTTTTCGGTTGGACGTCGTCATCGTACTAATTCAGATCATGCCCCTCTCGTTCTGAAGTGCATTCCTTTTTCTTCATCGAGACCCACATCTTTCCAATTTCTATTAATGTAGTCCTCTCATCACTATTTTCTAGCCCCCGTAAAGGAATCTTGAGGCATCCTTGTCCCAGGTCCTCTTATTGTGGTTTTCTTCCTTAATCTTAAGCGTCTCAAATCTTTTCTTAAAACCTAAAATGTCTAGGTATTTAAGAATATCTTCGATATGGTCCGTTTGGTGGAGGATCCCTCGTTCTAGCTGAAGCCTCCTTTAATGAAGATCCTTTTATCCCTAACAAACAGGCTTGGGTTCAGGCTCATCTTGATTTCAACTCGGAATATAAACTTGAGAATGATTTTCTAAAGAAAAAAGCTCACATCAAATGGGTCATCGATGGCGACACCAACTCGATGTTCTTCCATTCTTCTATTAGGAAGAGGAACATGATCCTATTTATCTTCCATATTCAACGTCCTGATGACTCAATGGCATCGACTCCTGGCGACATCGCTGAGACCATTGCTTCCAATTTCAGATATTTCCTTTAATGTCCTTCTACCGATTATTTGGATCCTTTTGTCGATTCTCAGATCCCTTGGATTGTTCTTTCCTCGGAAGCTTCTGAACTGTTCCTTCCACTTTCGGTAGAGGAAATTCATGGTTGTATATTCTCCCTTAGAAAGGAGAGCATGAGTGGCGCTGATGCTTTCAATGAGGCTTTCTATCGGTGCGCTTGGGATATCATCCGCTTTGATCTCTCTCTTGTGATCAGATCTTTTTTCTCTGGTCAGACACTTACTAATACTTGGACTCCACTAACCTTGTGCTAATCCCCAAAGTCGATCATTATCTTTCTTGCTCTAATTTCAGTCCAATCAGCCTCTGCAATTTTTCAAACAAATTCATTTTTAAGATTCTCTCTGTTATGCTAGCGCTTATCCTAGATCATATCATTTCCTCCTCCCAAGTGGTCTTTGCCATTGGTCATATGATCACGGATAGCGTACTGCTTGCTCAAGTGCTTATCTCCCACATTGATTGCAAGATCAGGGGTTCTAATGTGGTCATGAAGCTAGATATGGCTAAATCTTATGATCACATGCCTTGATTTTTAATTATTCGAGTGCTTAAATCTTTTGGTTTCCCCAAATAGTTCATTGATCTTTTTTGGAATCTTATTTCTAATTGTTGATTCTCCGTGCTTATAAATGGATCAACCAACAGTTTCTTACCATCCAGAAGGGTGTTGTGGCAAGGGGATCCCCTATCCCCGTTCCTTTTCGCCATCATAGCGGAGGCGCTAGTCCGTGGGATCCACGCTCTCATGATTGTTGGTCAAATCCACTGCTTTGGTGTTCTTAGAGGATGCTTAGTCATCTCTTCCTTTTGTTTCGCAAATGACATCATTATTTTTACTAATGGACATCGCCAGTCTATCCATCGTCTTATTTTTTTTCCTTTATCCATACAAACTATTCTCAGGGCAATAGGTCAATGCTGCTAAGAGTTATTTTGTTCCTTCTAGGCTCATGGATTCAGGGAATGTTTCTTGGATCAAGTCTTGTTCGGAGTTTTGTGTTTCCTCTCTTCCCTATCTTGGGGTTGTCCTCCATTATGGTTGTAAGCTCAATGCCCTCTTCGATCCCATCGCTGATAAAGTGAGGGTAAAGATTTTGAGATGGAACGCTACCTTTTTATCTTAGGCGGGTAGATTGATCCTCATCAATTCTATGCTTGACGCGATTGGCTTTCATGTCTTCGCGGCTATGACACCGACTTCGTCTTTCTTTCGTTTCTACCGTTCTTTGGCGTCTTCTTTCTTTTGAGATAGCATAGACGATTCAAGGAGACATCATTGGGTTTTCTGGGACACTGTCTACCGTCCGAGAAGAAAGGACGGTTTAGGGCTTCATGACCCATGGGATGTGTGTAAAGTTGATGCTTGTAAGCTATGAGTCAGATTCCAGGCTATCGACTCTCTGGGCGTGTTTCCTTCATACCAAGTATAGTCGTCTCTTTCTTAATGACTTTTCTAGATCTTCGACTTTGCCAGTGAGACTTGGAAATGGACGCAATTCATGAAGTTTTTTTGGATAATCATGATCGTGGCTATGATTGGAATGGTGGTTCTATCTCCATTTAGGTTGCCTAGAATTCGGTTAGAGTACCGCTGCTAGGAATCCATTATTCTCTTTCATCTACGACCATCATATTCCTTCGAAGGTTTCGATCTTATGTGGAAGGTCCTTCATAAGAGGCTTCACTTAGATGACAATCTAAGGAGGATAGGCATTCCTATTGTCTCTCGTTGCAAGTGCTGTAGTGTTAGGGCTTTGGAATCGGTCGCTCATTTATTTAGGGATTGTGAGTGTGCGGTTGAGGTTTGGTCCTATTTTGGTGTGTTGATGGGTTTATAGGGTCTACCAATGACTCTTTTTGATGTTCTTTAGTCCTGGTGTGTAAGGGGTCTTAGCAAAGATCTTCAGTCCATTCTTCCCAGGATGTTATCTTGTCTGATCATATGACATTTTTGGTGCTTCTGAAACAAGGCGGTCTTTGATGAGACCCCCATGACTTATGGACAGATCATTTTTCGTGTGCAAGACGATATTTATTTCGGTTTCCGTGGGGGGTCGTTTACGGATTTACTAAATCCGGTCTCCTCAGCTATTGCTTGTGCCTTCTCGGTTTCTTACGACTCGAGGTCACGAGTTAGGGTAGGGTATTTTTTTCCTGGTATCTTATTGTGTTCGAGATTGCATAGCACTTCTCAACATTTTGGTAGAAATGCTGGATTTGGTTGCAACTTGGTTCTCTGGGAGTTGTCGACTTTCCTAATCTGGTAAACTGACTAGAGAGGCTTCTTTTCATTTCCGTCTTCCTTTCTTGCCTTGGTTTAGTTGATGATTCTGTTGTTCGGCTCCTTTGGGTGCAATTTCCCAGGAGTGCTTTTTTGCTTCCTATAGGAGTCCATCAAAGGCATTTAGTTTCTCCACTTGCATTTTCCTTTTTGTAGAAAACTACTAACGTTATTTTTTTTGACCAATCACAAGTGTGTTGTGCATTGTTGATTGGTTTTTGTGAGTCATAGTAGAAAGGTCATTTTTCTCCACTTTTGATATATAGTTGTTTCTTGTTCAAACAAATATCAATTAATATATTAATTGATATATATATATATATATATATAAAGAGGGAAGGAAATGAAGATTTCTATGACAACCCATTCTCCCGATCTCCGGAAGAACAAATAGTCAATGGAATATAACACATTAACACAACAGTAGAGGATAAAACATTACATTATAATACATAACGTACATCAACGTTTTATCCCCTGATGTTATGTTAATGTGTTATATTCCAATGACTATTCGTTCTTCCGGAGATCGGTAGAATGGATCATCACAACATGGTATCAGAGCTATGGGTTAACCTTAGTTGTGGAGTATGATATATTAATGGAGTCATCAGTAGTATTCTAGGATGAGTGACTCATTAGAGATTAGGTTAGCAATACCTTAGAATGAGTGCAACAGAATAACGTACACCTAGTAAACACATCTCTATTCATATATATCTCTATGCTATTACAATTTCCTTAAGATATCTTTTCTCTCCGTCTAACTCTCTTTTCTTACTATGCAGATATAGTGGAAAAAGAGTAGCAAAAGAGGTAGAGGAAAAGAAAGGGGTAACGTTCAAGCCGAAGCTCAATAGCCGAACCCCATAGGAGCAGTGAATAAGGCATTTATGCCCCCACTGCTAGAACCACATCTAGAAGTCTTAGCAAAGAAATACAAGAATTTGGGAGGAGTACCGTTCTTGGGATAAGAATCTGCGATAAAGCATAGGCATAGTTGTGCTCTTGCGAAAATATTTTCACTGGCTTAAGAATTAATGGAGATAAAAAAGGTATTTAGCCTCTTGGTTACTCAAAGACGAAGCTTTGATCTGGTGGGAGACGATTATAATGACAAATCCAAAAAGGAATTTTACCTAGGATCGTTTCAAAGAGGACTTTGAAGAGAGATTCATGCCATCGGAAGCAATATCCCGCTTATATTATGAGTTATTGAATCTGAAACAATGAGACATGATGTAACGACCCAGTATTTTTGACATCTCATGTGACACCCTATGTCCGTTAATGTCAGTCTTTAACAGAATGTATTAAGTTCCGTGAAGCGTTGTAGGTAAACAGAACATAATCTCACAAGACAGATATATAAATAACAACGGAAATTTAAAACTTTATTTTTTTCCCAACAGAAAACATTATGGTATCAAAATCCAGTTACAACATTAGACTGAAATACTGGAATAAAATACATCAAATAAAAACATATGTCTTGCGCTAAAAATCATCAGAGTACAGAAGTAAAAAGCCATAGTCCCCATAAGTATCCATAAACAAGTAGACAAATAATCAAAGCGGTACATCGAAGCAAATCCAAATCCAAGCAGAAAACAGAAGAGAGTCCTAGTCAAGCCTGACCATTCCCACCCTGAGAACCTGGGGGGAACGAAAGAGAGAAATGGAAACAAAACAGGTCAGACATAAAGTCTGGAGAGTCCAGTGACTTTTAGCATATAAATAAGTAAAGCATCATGATAAGCATATAAACTGCATGAGAGATAATAGTATCATATAACAGGTACGAACATGCTGAATAGAATAGGCAGGACAAGCAAAGTAGATTATGCTTCTCAAATACTTTTTTCTGCACCAATACTAGTATACCGGATTAAGTGTTTTCCAATTACTTAACATAACAGAATGATCCCAACAGAACATAAATGGTAGACTTAGGTGTACCTCTAGTAATGGTTTTTACCCCAAATAGAAATAACAGGTACCTAAACAGAAATAACGGGTGTTACCCCAAACAGAAATAACAGGTACCTAAGCAGGACTAGATGTACCCTAATTACTACCCTAGCGATCGGCTCCCTACCATGTAAATACCCAGTGTCGGCCCCACAGTAGGGTGTATTACTTCCTAAAGTGGCAACCACCAGAAGGACACAAACCTATTTACAGATATTATGGCGGCTTATTAAGCCGGACCCATGCACGCGTATGACTCTGTTGGAACGCGCCATCAAAACACCTCTTCCAAAATGAACCTCTTATAATTTGTTCAGTAAGCGTGCCCCTGGCCCCTACCTAGTGCGGGGTCCCCCTTTAATACCAAAATGGGTTACTGACTGATATGGGTCTCACACAACAGATGACACAAGCCAGCCCTTAGGCTTGTATCCCCAACTAACTAGGATTTTGACAGATTATGCCTAACAGATTAACAAGTCCGCATAACCCCAACAAATAAAACAGGTTAAGTTTAATGAGTTCGTATAACCCCCCCACAGATTTAACAGATTTACTGAACCCCACAGTTTCAACATGTTTACTGAACCCCATCCACGGATTAAACAAGCCATAGATTAACAGGTTTATATGTATATAACCCCCACAAATTAAAGAGGTTAACACGTATGCATAACCCCCCAACATGTTTCACAGGTTACTTACAGTTTTATTAACATGCTTCGCTTAATCTTTAAATCAAGCCTACAGATTTATATGCCAAAGTCATAGTCCACAGTCTAAGATATGCCCCAAATTCTAGTCATATTTCACAGTATAGTTTATTCCCCCAAGTTCCAGTCATGTTTCGTAGTACAAGTTATTCCCACAAATTACCATTCCCAATCATATACAATTTAACCCAATTTCATTCGTACACATATTTTAGCAATATCGGCCTAGGCTCGAATGTAACCTAGGCTATAAAAATAAAAAGGGAAAGAGAGAGAAACAGAATAGGCATAAAACAAAATAAGCATATAATAACAGAGATAGGCATATGATAGTAGAAATAGGCATATAAGAACTGAATATCAGTCAAGGTGTACATGTAATAGCAGAACTGATTAGGTATGAATCAGATTCTTAACAGGTATAGGTTTAGATCAAGATTTATATACATGTCAGGATTACTTGTTAAATGTTTATATCTAAAAGTAACATGAAGTCATAGAAACTAGATCTAAAGAACAAAGAATAGTATGCTGAAGTTGCAGAAGAAATTCTTGTATGCATATAAGCTGTTGTTGAATAAAATGGGCTAGTTCAATCCAAGTTGGGGCGGCATCTCATTATCTCCGTTGTTTTTTATGTGTAAAAATAATAGAAATGTTGTCCTATATATAGCCTAAAGCCAACGAACCCAGTCAAAAATTCAGTCCCGATTCATAGAAAAGAATACGCCCAGATTCCTGTTGGGTCGACCCATAGGTCGACCCACGTGGCCTTGGTTCGACCCCACACAGGTGGGGGTCAGACCCAATGGGTACTGTTCCCGCTTGGTTCTCTCGCTTAATTTATTTGATTATATTTGAATTTTCTGAGTTGATTTACATGTACATAACCCCCTTATACGAATACAAACTTCCAAGCCTCAAATCTTTCTCATACGATCTTAAGCTGATGAAACGACCCAAATTCGCCCTTTGGGAAAGCCCGTATTGAGTTGAGAACAATAGTCATCAGAACACAAACAACAGAACATTTCATTGTTATTACAACAATTACATCAGGGTACAAGAATATAACAGAGTATGAATAAATAATATACATTGGAAAATATCAGAGATTTAAATTACATTTAAATAGCAGCGGAAAAATAATACAAAATAAAAATGAAAGAAATACAGGGATACAGTGCTTCCTGTATATCGCTTCAGCTGTAAACCAGGATCCTGTGAATATAATATCTGCAAAACCAAAACTACTAGCTGCCCGTGTGGAAAATAGGGGCACCCAGAGTTTAGGTTAAAACAATAAACTCCAGGTTAGTCATTGGACTGGTGTGAGAACTAAAACAGTTATTAACTTCTTTACTTTAAAAGTTGGGGAAATCATGGGACCACACCGTATAACGTGGAACGGGTTTACTCCACATGAACCTTAGTTTAAGATAAAACAACACAACGCTTTTTGAAAAATGAAGCTATTATAAGACTCAGTTCCCATCATACAATGAAACGCAAGCCGGAGGATAGAGTTTTTCCTTATAATAGCTAAACATGCCTGGTACGTTTAAAACAAATTATTTTGATATAATTATAAGTGTATGGTGTCAAAAACAACTTCAAATATAAATGTATCAATCATAAATGGCATGGGTACCATATATCATGTCGCCATACCAGTTCTACAATCAAAACCGCACAATGTCCTAATGGAAGTTGGATTTCCATCTATGAACCAAGGCAAGGGATCGTCCTTACCGAATTCGAGACAATCTAGCCCATGTCTCAGGATACAGCCGCAATTGCACCTTGGAGCGCCAGGGACGGTCTACAAATACTTTAGTGGATTAGTTATGCCTGAACAATACGTTTAACTGCCCTATGGGGCATAAAATCTGAGTCACTAGGGACCCAATATCCAAGGTACCTCACTTCCCAGCATCCACATAAGTAAAAATGTCTGGGCTCCATACAATGACACCACTTCTAGCTAGAAAGAAACACATGTCCTCCCTGGGATCCTTCTCCCATTTCTGGTTCATACCGGGGTGTGAGGGTCGCGATGTAACGCTATACACAAAATTATTCTATTTAAAGCTATGCTTTGATCATCAACCACAAGACTTTTCTTTTCAACGAAAGCCTTGATCATTTGCATCTTGGCATGCCACACTGACAATTCATTCTATACAACTGATGTCTATCAATATATAACCTCTAAGCTTGTAATAAATTCTCTATCACCAAACATATATATATTTAATAGAAATCAATTTATATAGAATGAAATCCATTGTCAGACACACATCCATTTACAAGTCCGTTCTGGGTCTGAACAAAACCGGAGGCACCTTATTCCTCGTCCCATATGTCCAATTCAGGAGAGAGGTCCTCGCATATCCGTCAATCTCCAAGTACGACTGGGCGATCACCATTTATTACCTTGTCTTGGGTGTACAACCCAATCAAGACATCAGTAATCATCCAAACGATGTGAAGAACTCCGGTCTTCAACCACCGTCTTCATCGTCGACTTTTAATCGTCGTAGTAATTATTCAGAATAGGCAAAATCCGGTCTTTCCAAATAATTCGCATATTTTATAATTAATAATCAAGTGCAATAAAAGCACATCATACGCCTCATTCCAATTCAGAATATTCTTTTAATAAAATATTCACAATATTAGGGAAAGATTCCCATTAAATTTATAAAAGATATTTTTTTTAAGTTTATTGTTTTAAATCTTCCATTAGATCTCAATTTCAAAAGATTTTACTTTATCTTTTAACAATTTCAAACCAAATTAAGGTTTATAAAACTAGTCAGGATTAACGAACCTTACCGAAGTAATCATTTATTATTTATTATCCCAATCCCAACCTATTCATCCCATGCAGCAAAACTGGTAATACTCCATATATAACACCACGGTGTTATCGGTAAAATTAATTACCATTTCACGTTCAAATCTAATTAAAGATTTAACTATTGCCTGGAGTAAAACTGGTGGTACTCCATCCTCGATCATTTCCCGAATTTGATAATTTAAACTATCACATTCTCATTTCAATCTAATTTAAAGATTCATTAAAACTCTAATTCAATTTTAATCTAGAAAATCATTACTTAATGATTATTCAACTTTTATAAATTAATCTTATCTTTAATTGGGTTAAAGAACCAATGCCATTTAAAACACAATTCACGATAAGCCTGAATCATCTTCAGTTTACTATGGATCTTCACAGAAAACGGATCAATATATAATCGATATAAATTTCCGTATCAGACTAGTAATATAAATGGAATAACGGAAAAGCCTTTTTAAATTCCATATATAGTAACGGTCTTCGTTCACAGAAGCTCATCTCGATTATTATTAAATCGAATTCCATTCAATTCCAATTTCTTATATTAAATTGGAAAACTTTACTTTGGAAAATTTCCATTTAAATCTTAATAAAAAATTTATAAATTCCAAATTATATTTTCACTATTAATTGGGTTAAAGAACAAATGTCGTTAAAAACACAGTCCACGATAAACCCACAATCACATTTCATTTTATTCAATTACTAAATATAATTGGTAAACTTCTCTAAATCTTAATTAAAAGATTTATTCTTTTACTTAACTGGGTTTAAGAACAGTGTTATTGAAGACACCATTCACAACAACCCAAATTCCAATTTATTTATTTAAAACATTGGATTATTATTCTAGTTAATAACTAGTTCATTTGATAAAAATATATTTTTATCTTTTCAAATATGGAATTTTCATCCAAAATCTTTCCAAATCATTTATTATAATTTTACATAATTTTCCCATATTTTTAATAATTTTATGAAGGCTCATTTAGTCGGTTTTCAATAACGGCCACCGAACTGCATTTACAACGACCTTTTCCAAATTTGATTTGGACATATTTTAAAATCTATCCATTAGATTTCAAATCTCTTGCATTCATTGGAAAGCTCTTTTCGATATGAACCCAAAGGTTCCGGTTTTAGGAGAAGCCGACGGTTGGATCTCCTGTTAAATCAATTTGAAGTTAATGGTCGAAATTCGTGAACGGTCGCTGCGCGGCGCGTTCTATTCAGGCCATTAAATAAAAATATTATATATTTCATCGATTTCCATTTAAAACGTGTTTTATAAATTATTTATAAATTCGTTTTAAAACGGTCTCAACTTCATTTTCTCTTTTAAATCCAAATTAAATATTCTATATCATTATAATTTTAAATGATAATATTTTCAAATAATAAATTTTGAAATCACTTCTTTTCGATATTCATTATAAAATGAATAAAATCGATCGATGAACCTGTTCGGGTTAAAATGGCGTTTGCTACTTAACTCGGCTTCACATTTCAATTTTTTTGTGTCCATTCAAAATCGGACATCAAAATCATAATTTTATTCTTCACTGAATATTATTTTAAAATATTGTTTAAATATTTTATTCCACACATGAATATTTGTAATGCTTTATACATTCATTAAAAATGATATTTTTATTGTTTAAATATTTTATTCATCACATAAATATTCTATATGGTTTATACATTCGATAAAAATGATATTTTTATTGTTTAAATATTTTATTCATCACATGAATATTTAATTCACTTCATTAACATGTTTAAAAATAATATCTTTATCTAACAAAAATATTATTTTAATATGTGATTCTTTTTCTTCTTCATTAACATGTTAAAGGTGACATTTTCTTTATCTAACAAAAATGTATTTTAACATATGCTTCTTTTATTGGTTTATACATATAATAAAAATGTGATTTTTATTGTTAAAGCAATTTATTTTAAATTACTCTTTATTTTAAAAGATTCTTTATTTTAAAAATATTTCTTTATTTAAAAATATTCTTTATTTAATAATGTCCTTTTATTTTGAAAATGTCCTTTTATTTTAAAAATGTCGTTTTATTTTAAAATGTCCTTTTATTTCTGAATGGGAATGCGACTCAACCCATTACCATATAATTTTAGTTATATGGATTTCATACATCGCATGTGTGCAACAATAATGATAAATAATCATCAAACGGTCCTTTCATATCCAGAATGAAATTTACAATTGTGTGAGCATTAAAATAAATAAATAAATAACGCTCATCACAGACTGTCAATCCATCGATTGACATACAACTAAATATTGGGACTAGTGTATGTCAAATATCATCCCAATACCCGTGTGGGGTTTTCAAAAAACAACTGTTTATTAAATAAATCATTGGTTAATAAATTTAACCAATTCTAATTCAGTTTGAATTATTTTCTATTTAACCAATTTTCGCTGTTTAACATTATAAATGAATATTTATAATTTAATTTCAACTACCATAAAATAATATTAAATTGTTTTAAATATTTTAACATTTTAGCATCACAATCAACACATAATATAGTCAATTCAATCCAAACAAACAATCATAGTTTGTACAATAAATGGTATCGGGTGCTACTAAGCACCGTCTGCATCCTAGTATATATTTAACTGTAAATAAATTTGAGTGAGAAAGAGTTCTCACCTTAGGTTTCCACTCCGTCAGTCTTTAATTGATGATTTCAGCACCGCGATTCCAACGCAATCTGTTACACGCAGCTTATATTAAAAATCACATTTTTAATATCTCTATTTACATTTAAAAATCATATTTTTAAACCAATGCTATTTATATTTAAAAATCACATTTTTATAGCAACGCTATATATATATAATCATATTTAAAATCAAAGTTATTTATATAAAAATCCTATTTTTAAATCAAAGTTATATATATGTATAAAACCACATTTTTAAAACAATGCTATAAATATAAAAATTACTTTTTTTATTTCCGTGCTATATTTATACAAGTCATTTTTTTATGTTGTTCTATATAGTTTAAGAAAAGTCATATTTTTATAACAAAGTTATATTTATAAAAATCATATTTTTATTCACGCTCTATGTATATAATAAAACACATTTTTATATACGTTATTTATAATCAATAACAACATTTTTGTATATGCTATATATATTTAAAAACTATGCAATTAATATTTTAAAAAAACCATTTTTTTACAACATGCTTTTCATATAAATTTTTTTATTTGATGTCCTTATATATAAAAATCATATTTTTATCAATGTTATTTTCTTAAAACTAATGTTATTTTTATATTTAAAACTAACGTTATTTTTATATTTAAAACTATGTATATTTATATTTTAACAACCATGTATATTTATATTTTAAAATAATGATATTTTTATTTTTAAAACAAATACATTTTTTTTTAAAAGAATCTATTTTTATTTTCAAAAAGAATGCTATATTTTTTTTACAATGATATAAAAGATGTAAACTTTAACTACATTAATAATTAATTAAAAACAATTAACAAAAGTTAATTGCATTGTTTAACAAAATAGGGTCGCCTAATCCATTCCTCTTCGTCGTTCACAGCTGAAGTACTTCGATATCCAAAACCCTCGCTCAAACTTGACACCGTCGCACGCTGCAGAAGCTGCTGTACCCAAATCAAAGACCACCACCTCGAGCACCACGACGCCGCCGGCCAGCGCCCCTATCCTTGTTCACCTTGACGCCTCATCCCTCCTCGAAAATGGCTTCAAACCTGCTGTCTTTGAGCTACTAGATCTCGCAAATTACCTTTCCATGAACGATCGTAGCTGTTGACAACGAAGAGCTCGAGATGCTCTTTAATTCCCCCTTTGTGAGTTTCTAAAATTAAATTACGGATTTAGAGAATTTAAGAGGCAAAATCCGTTTGTTCTTGGCCATTAATTTCTACTGTGGCGGTAGGTCAAAACGTGGAGAATGGTTTCTAGGGTTTTGACTTGAGGGGGGGTGTATATATACCATTTATTTTATTATTTAATTCTCTTGTCGTTTAACCTTAAAAAAATCGCATTCGAACTCCAAATCAAGCCTAACGACTATCGTCCCTAGCTAATTACCCCCATTATGGACACAATGGGATATGTTTCGCTAGCCAATTCTATAACTTTGATCAGTTTTTATCAGGATTAAAATATAAATCAATATATTTAATTTAAAACGTATATTTTAATTTACCGGGGCCACATACTGACTCTAAAAATTCCCGAAAAATAAATCTAGCTATGTTTTGACGATAAGTCCTAACAAAACTAATTTCATCGAATTTGGAAATTGTTTGAAAAATGGTTAATTTCCAGTCGATTTAAATTCACATTGAAATTACCAAAAACGTTAAATTCACCACGCTCACATATTAATTCCAAAAATTATGAAAATTGGAATCTAACAATAATTTGACATTCCGGATCAAACAAAAGTGGTTTCATCGAAAATGGAGGTCGTTTTCCAAAATGGCTATTTTTAAGGGCTATATTTGATATTAAATTCCATAGCAACTATTCTGAATTTTAAATTGGACATAACTTTTTATTCCTGTTATGAAATTTTTTCACATTCGTTACAAAGATATAATTAAAGAAACTCAAATACTTCTGGTTTTACTGAAATCCGATTTATTTTCAATCATGTACATTCATTTGAAATTTGAAATCGAATTTTCAAACTACAGCGCCATTTCAGGCTCGTTATATAATTAAAATGAATTTATTCATTCTAACTTCGATTTAAATAAATTTTTAGTCGTTATCATTTAAAATAAATCATTTTAAATTTTCAAAATTCATTAAAATAGTTAAAATAGAAAATTTAAACTGGTTCTGAAAATCTGGGTTGTTACAATCTCCCCCACTTAAAAATTTTTCGTCCTAAAAAAGGAACGGAGCTGAAAGTTGTTTAACTAAACAACTCAACTTTCATTCTGGCTTTCATTCTTCAACTTTTCAGTTTCTAAGAATTTTCTAATTTCTCAAAAATTTGGCCAACACCCTAAATATTCTAAAATTTTCACTATAACCTCCTTTGTACGGGTTGATATTTAAAACCGCAACTTGCCTCACAGGGCCCTCATCAATCCAAAATAAAAAGAAGAAGCCAAGCGGCTCATAAAATCATCAAACCCAAACAAAACAGTAAATATGTACCTATTTGTCGGGCATACAATTTTATTTCTCTTCTTAGCTCTCATGTTATGACCTGTTCATACATATATATGTACATATATGCAATTCAAATCAATTTTCAATTCAGTTCAGTATTCGATTCGATTTGGCTAAATTTTACCTTTCATACTCTTATAGTTCAAATTAATTATCAATCTAATAATTTTGTTAGTTAAACTAAAAATCAAACATCACAACCAACAATCAATTAGGTGATTAACTTTTTTGAATATATATAACTTTTTATAGTCAAAAAATCATATTTCTAGTGCAAATCACAACAATAAACCTAACTAAGTTTTGGTTCTCACATCAGTCACTTGGAAATATATAGATATCCCACTTTTGAAACTCGAACATAAATACTGATGATGATCGGTCAATCACCAGAATTATCCCCGGGCGACTAGAGTGTGATTCTATATCTACCCAATATATTTGAGACTTCGTATACCTATTAGCTAAGCGTATATGCAAAATCTTCATATACTCGATTGTCCAAATTTAATATAAAATAATACACTCAAATACGTATAATAGATATAAAATTTCAAAACTAATTTTTTTTATTTATAAATAACACTCTTCAAACTCATTTTAGGATGCTACTGATCCTATCTCTAACGAGTTATTCCCATTGGATATTACTAATCTAACCTCTGAAGAATTCTTTCGTTCTGTTCTAATGTGCCTTGTTCTCGAGCTCTGTAAATCAAAGCTCTGATACCAATTGAAACGACCCAAACTCGCCCTTTCGGGAAAGCTCGGATTGAGTTGAGAACAACACTCATCAGAGCATAAACAATAGAACATTTCATTATTATTACAACAATTACATCAAAGTACAAGAATATAACAGAGTATGAATAAATAATATACATTGGAAAATATCAAAGATTTAAATTACATTTAAATAGCAGCGGAAAAATAATACAAAATACAACTGAAAGAAATACACGGATACAGAGCTTCCTGAATATCGCTTCAGCTGTAAACCAGGATCCTGTGAATATAATATCTGCCCATGTGGAAAAATAGGGACACCCAGAGTTTAGGTTAAAACAATAAATTCCAGGCCAGTCATGGGACTGGTATGAGAACTAAAACAGTTATTAACTTCTTTACTTTAAAGTTGGGGAAATCATGGGACCATGCCGTATAACATGGAACGGGTTTACTCCACATGAACCTCAGTTTAAAATAAAACAACGCAATGCTTTTTGAAAAATGAAGCTATTATAACACTCAGGTCCCATCACACAATGCAACGCAAGCCGGAGGATAGAGTTTTCCCTTATAATAGCCAAACATGCTTGGTACATTTAAAACAAATTATTTTGGTACTACTATAAGTGTATAGTGTCAAAAACAACTTCAAATATAAATGTATCAATCATAGACAACATGGGTACCATATATCATGTTACTATACTAGTTCTACAATCAAAACCGCACAATGTCATATTGGAAGTTGGATTTCCATCAATGAACCAAGGAAAGAGATCGTCCTTACCGAATTCGAGACAATCTAGCCCATGTCTTAGGATGCAACCGCAACTGCACCTTGGACCGCCAGGGCCGGTCCACAAATACTTTAGTGGATTAGTTATGCCTAAACAATACGTTTCCTTGCCCTATGGGGCATAAAATCTGAGCCACTAAGGACTTAATATCCAAGATACCTCACTTTCCAACATCCACATAAGTAAAAATGTCTGGGCTCCATACCATGACACCACTTCTAGCTAGAAAGAAACGCATGTCCTCCCTGGGGTCCTTCTCCCGTTTCTGGTTCATTCCAGGGTGTGAGGCTCACGAAGTAACGCTATACACAAAGCTATGCTATTTAAAGCTATGCTTTGATCATCAACCACAAGACTTTTCTTTTCTACAAAAGTCTTGATCATTTGCATCTTGGCATGCCACACTGACAATTCACGCCATACAACTGATGTCTATCAATATATAACCTCTAAGCTCGTACGTCTCAGAGAAGGGTGTTAAGCAAGAGAATAAATTCTCCACCACCAAACAAATATATATTTAATAGAAATCAATTTATACATAATGAAATCCAATGTCAGAAACACATCCATTTACAAGTCCGTTCTGGGTTTGAACGAAACCGGAGGCACCTTATTCCTCATACCATATGTCCAATAGAGGAGAGAGGTCCTCGCATATCCGTCGATCTCCAAGTACGTCTGGATGATCACCACTTATTACCTTGTCTTGGGTGTACAGCCCAATCAAGACGTCAGTAATCATCCAAACGATGTGAAGAACTCCAGTCTTCAACCACCGCCTTCATCGTCGACTTTTAATCATTGTAGTAATTATTCAAAATGGGTTAAACCCAGTCTTTTCGACTCTCGTATTTAATAATTAATAATCAAGTGCTATAAAAACACATCATACGCCTCATTCCAATTCAGAATACTCTTTTAATAAAATATTCACATTATTAGGGAAAGGTTCCCATTAATTTTATCAAAGATAAATTCTTTTAAATTTATTATTTTAAATCTTCCTTTGGATCTCAATTTCAAAAGATTTTATTTTAACTTTTAATGGTTTCAAACCAAATTAAGGTTTATAAATCTAGTCGGGATTAATGAACCTTACCGAAGTAATCATTTATTATTTATTATCCCAATCCCAACCTATTCATCCCGTGGAGAAAAATTGGTAATACTCCATATCTAACACCACGGTGTTATCGGTAAAATTAATTACCATTTCACGTTCAAATCTAATTAAAGATTTAACTATCGCTTGGAGTAAAACCGGTGGTACTCCATCCTCGATCATTTCCTGAATTTGATAATTTAAATGATCACATTCTCATTTCAATCTAATTTAAAGATTCATTAAAACTTTAATTCAGTTTTAATCTCAAAAATCGTTACTTAATGATTATTCAAATTTTATAAATTAATCTTATCTTTAACTGGGTTAAAGAACCAATGTCGTTTAAAACACAGTTCACGATAAACCCAAATCATCTTCCATTTACTATGGAATCTTCACAGAAAACGGATCAATATATAATCGATATTAATTTTCCGTATCAGACTAATGATATAAATGGAATAACGGCAAAGCCTTTTTAAATTCCATATATAGTAACGGTCTTCCTTCACAGAAGCTCATCTCCATTATTATTAAATCGAATTCCATTCAATTCCAATTTATTATATTAAATTGGAAAACTTTAATTTGGAAAATTTCCATTTAAATCTTAATAAAAGATTTATAAATTCCAAATTACATTTTCACTGTTAATTGGGTTAAAGAACAAATGTCGTTAAAAACACAGTTCATGATAAACCCACAATCACATTTCATTTTATTCCAATTACTAAACATAATTGGTAAACTTCTCTAAATCTTAATTAAAAGATTTATTCTTTTACTTAACTGGCTTTAAGAATAGTGTTATTGAAGACACCATTCACGACAACCCAAATTCCAATTTATTTATTTAAAACATTGGATTATTATTCTAGTTAATAACTAGTTCATTTGATAAAAATATATTTTTATCTTTTCAAATATGGAATTTTCATCCAAAATCTTTCCAAATCATTTTTTATGATTTTACATAATTTTCCCATATTTTTAATAATTTTATCAAGGCCCATATAGTCGGCTTCCAATAATGGTCACCGAACTGCATTTACAACGACCTTTTCCAAATTTGATTTGGACACATTTTAAAATCTAACCATTAGATTTCAATTCTCTTGTATTCATTGGAAACCTCTTTTCGATACGAACCCAACGGTCCCAGTTTTAGGAGAATCTGACGATCGGATCCCCATTACATCAATTTGAAGTTAATGGTCAAAATTCGCAAACGTTCACTGTGCGGTGCGTTCTATTCAGGACACTAAATATATATTATATATTTCGTCGATTTCCATTTAAAACGAATTTAAAACGTATTTTATAAATTCGTTTTAAAACGATTTCAACTTCAATTTCACTTTTGAATAAAAATTGAATATTCTATATCATTATAATTTTAAAATGATAATATTTTCAAGTAATAGATTTTGAAATCACTTCTTTTCGATATTCACTATAAAATGAATAAAATCGATCGATGAACCCGTTTGGGTTAAAATGGCGTTTACTACTTAACTCGGCTTCACATTTTAATATTTTTGTGTCCATTCAAAATCGGACAACAAAATCATAATTTTATTGTTCCCTGAATATTATTTTAAAATATTGTTTAAATATTTTATTCCACACATGAATATTTGTAATGCTTTATACATTCAATAAAAATGATATTTTTATTGTTTAAATATTTTATTCATCACATGAATATTCTATATGGTTTATACATTCGATAAAAATGATATTTTTATTGTTTAAATATTTTATTCATCACATGAATATTTAATTCACTTCATTAACATGTTTAAAAATAATATCTTTATCTAACAAAAATATTATTTTAATATGTGATTCTTTTTCTTCTTCATTAACATGTTAAAGGTGACATTTTTTTTATCTAACAAAAATGTATTTTAACATATGCTTCTTTTATTGATTTATACATACAATAAAAATGTGTTTTATATTGTTAAAACAATTTATTTTAAATTACTCTTTATTTTAAAAGATTCTTTATTTTAAAAATATTCCTTTATTTAAAAATATTCTTTATTTAAAAATGTCCTTTTATTTTAAAAATGTCCTTTTATTTTAAAAATGTCCTTTTATTTTAAAATGTCCTTTTATTTCTGAATCGGAATGCGACTCAACCCATTACCATATAATTTCAGTTATATGGATTTCATACATCGCATGTTTGCAACAATAATGATAAATAATTATCAAACAGTCCTTTCATATCCAGAATGAAATTTACAATTGTGTGAGCATTAAAATAAATAAATAACGCTCATCACAGACTGTCAATCCATCGATTGACATACAACTAAATATTGGGACTAGTGTATGTCAAATATCATCCCAGTACTCGTTTGGGGTTTTCAAACAACAACTGCTTAAATAAATCACTGGTTAATAAATTTAACCAATTCTAATTCAGTTCAAAATATTTTCTATTTAACCAATTTTCACTATTTAACATTATAAATGAATATTTGTAATTTAATTTCAACTACCATAAAATAATATTAAATTATTTTAATATTTTAACATTTCAACATCACAATCAACACATAATACAGTTAATTCAATCCAAACAAACAATCATGGTTTCTACAATAATTGGTGTCGGATGCTACTAAGCATCGTCTGCATCCTAGTATACATTTAACTGTAAATAAATTTGAGTGAGAAAGAGTTCTCACCTTACGTTTCCACTCCGTCAGTCTTTAATTGATGATTTCAGCACCGCGATTCCAACGTAATATGTTTCATGCAGTTTATATTAAAAATCACATTTTTAATATCGTTATTTACATTTAAAAATTATATTTTTAAACCAATGCTATTTATATTTAAAAATCACATTTTTATAGCAACGCTATATATAAAAAAAATCATATTTAAAATCAAAGTTATTTATAAAAAAACCTATTTGTAAATCAAAGTTATATATATATATATAACCACATTTTTAAAACAATGCTATAATATAAAAATTACATTTTTATTTCCATGCTATATTTATACAAAACATATTTTTTTATGTTGTTCTATATAGTTTAAGAAAAGTCATATTTTTATAACAAAGTTATATTTATAAAAATCATATTTTTATTCACGCTTCCATATATATAATAAAACACATTTTTATATACGTTATTTATAATCAAAAATAACATTTTTGTATCCGCTATATATATTTAAAAACCATGCCAATTATATTTAAAAAAACCATTTTTTTACATCATGCTTTTCATATTTTTTTTTATTCAATGTCCTTATATATAAAAATCATATTTTTATCAATGTTATTTTATTTTATTTTTTAAGCTAATGTTATTTTTATATTTAAAACTAATGTTATTTTTATATTTAAAATTAATGTTATTTTTACATTTAAAACTACGTATATTTATATTTTAAAAACCATGTATATTTATATTTTAAAATAATGATATTTTTATTTTTAAAACAAATCAATTTTTATTTTTAAAAGAATCTATTTTTATTTTCAAAAAGAATGCTATATTTCTTTTACAATGATATAAAAGATGTAAACTTTAACTACATTAATAATTACTTAAAATTAATTAACAAAAGTTAACTGCATTGATTAACAAAATAGGGCCGCCTAATCCATTCCTCTTCGTCGTTCACAGATGAAGCACTTTGATATCGAAAACCCTCGATCAAACTTAACACCGTCGCACGGTCCAGAAGCTGCTGTACCCAAATCAAAGACTACCACCTCGAGCACCATGGCACCGCCGGCCAGCGCCCCCATCCTTGTTCACCTCGATGCCTCATCCCTCCTCGAAAATGGCTTCAAACCCGCTATCTTTGAGCCACCATATCTCACAAATTACCTTTTCATGGACGATCGTAGCCGTTGACAACAAAGAGCTCGAGATGCTCTTTAATTCACCCTTTGTGAGTTTCTAAAATTAAATAACGGATTTAGAGAATTTAAGAGGCAAAATGCTTTTGTTCTTGGCCATTAATTTCTGTTGTGGCGGCTAGTCAAACGTGGAGAATGGTTTCTAGGGTTTTGACTTGAGGGGGGGGGGGGTATATATACCATTTATTTTATTATTTAATTCTCTTGTCGTTTAACCTTAAAAAAATCGCATCCGAACTCCAAATTAGACCCAACGACTATCATCCCTAGCTAATTACCCCCATTCCGGACACAATGGGATATGTTTCGCTAGCCAATTCTATCATTTTAATCAGTTTTTATCAGAATAAAAATATAAATCATTATATTTAATTTAAAACGTACATTTTAATTTACCGGGCCATATATTGACTCTAAAAATTCCCAAAAAATAAATCTAGCTATGTTTTGACGATACGGTCCTAACAAAACTAATTTCGTCGAATTTTGAGACCGTTTGAAAAATGGTCAATTTCCAATCGATTTAAATTCAAACTGAAATCACCAAATACGTTTAAATTCACCACGCTCACATATTAATTCCAAAAATTATGAAAATTGGAATCTAACAATAATTTGACATTCTGGATCCAACAAAAGTGGTTTCGTCGAAAACGGAGGTCGTTTTCCAAAATGGCTATTTTTAAGGGCTATATTTTATATTAAATTCCATAGCGACTATTCTAAATTTTAAACTGGACATAACTTTTTACTCTCGTTTTGACATCCGGATTTTTCACATTTGTTAGAAAGATATAATTAAACAGATTCAAGTATTTTTGGTTTTACTGAAATTCGATTTATTTTGAACACTACGATAAAAATACCCTATTACAACATCCATTTTACAACGGCCGTTGGTTGCTCATTGTAATAGATTGCTATTACAACAGTCATTTTCTAGACCTTTGTAATAGATGCCTGCACAACACCCTTTTTACAACGGGCATAGGCTGCCCGTTGTAATAGAATCCTATTACAACGGCCATTTCTGGACAGTTGTAATAGATATTCTTTACAGCTCTCTTTTCACAACGGGTAATGACTGCCCGTTATAATAGAATGTTATTACAATGGTCATTCCTGGCCAGTTGTAATAGATGTTAATTTTACAACCAAAATGTCTGTTGTAATAGACGCCTATTTTACAACGGTTACAAAATGTCCATTGTAATAGGTGCCGATTTTCGATGGTCGCTAATTAATAATTACAATACTTCCACAAAATTAATACTAATTATTTTTTATTATTTAATAATTAATAACATATTACTAATTATTAACTTTAATATTATACTACTAATTACTAATCGTTAATAACATTATAATATTTAATAATATTTAATAATATTTAATAATATTTAATAATTAATCATTAACAATATTTTATTAATCATTTATAACTTATAATATTTAATGATTATTAATAAATAATCTATAATTACTAATTATTACATATAATCAATATTCCAACAAGCTTAATTTTACTTTCTAGTTTTTAGTAAGCAATACTAAGTAATTAATATTGAATATAATAATTTATAATTAACATTAAATTATAATTATTAAATATGAAGTAACATATGATAATTTACTTTACTAATTATACAATAATCATAAATTCCTCGTCGTAATAAACATCTATCGCGAATTTCGACAACCAATAATTATTAATTACAATGCTTTCTTAAAATTAATATCTATTATTTAATAATATTTAATAATATTATATTATTAACATGTTATTAATTATTACATAATAAGAGTTTGGTATACAATGCTATTAGAGTTTAATAAAAATCACTATTAAATAATTACTATTAAATCAGTCTTACTAATAATTATGTAACTACGTTTTTTCTACTAGTTGTATTAAATATTTATATTTTCTTTGACTTGATTGTACGTAAATTCAATTAAAATGAAATGAAAATTCGATGCACTTGATTAAAATTCGATCGGAGATAAAATTCTAATGTAAATGTAATAGAAATTAATTAAAGATGAACCAAATTAAATTCGGTCAATTTCAGATAACTTGACATTTTTTATTTACCCGTTGTAGTACAGTCCTAAATAATTGTCCTGCTTCTATGCCTAAAGTTTGTTAACCCGCTTAATATTTCATGTTTCCACCAAATTTCATTTTGCAATAGACCCTACAGCCGCTTCCTTTCCCCTTAATTCCAAATCCAGCCGCAAACTAAATCCCAAATCTAGATCCAAACCTGAATCCAATTTTTATTTGATTCCTTTTCTCCTCCACAAATCCCTGTAAAATGTTGCTTCGATGATATCCCTAAAACACCAAAGTCTATGAATTTCAAATACGGGGACGAAGTCAAAATTTGAATCTTGTCAATTGACGTCATCGAAGACGTGATACCAATCGCAGCCTCTCTCATCAAACTTGAATCCTTCCTCCGATCTATTTCAGACCTTCCTTTGGCAACAGCCATTGACTTCTTTATTGTCGCTGTTGGTTCCAACGACAGAGGCGTTCTCAGCATAAATCGTTGACTTCTTCAATGCTACAGCAGTTTGTGTCGTGCGTATGGTAAGAACAAAGTCTGTTGCTAAAACTTACTAATTTTGCTATGCTAAAGATGAAACTGATGAATTATTCACAGATCTGGTCAATCTACTCAATTGCTGACTTCTTTGATATATTTTTTATTTTCATTCATAAGTACTAGATTGATGCTTTCTATTTTATTTGCCTACGAAATTTATTTTGCAATTTGACTATACTGCTACAACAGCTGATTTTTTGTTGATGTATTGCTTGACTGTTCGTCTTAACGGTGTTGGTAGAATCCTTGTCCACACACTATTGGCTTCCCATCCTGTATATTTATGTTAAACTATAATAGTGTTTTTCACCTGTGTTTGTCTGTGTATGTCCATATTTGTTCATCCGTATGTTTTACATCCATACATAGAGAGAAGTACAAGGTCATTACCAAACACTTTCTGTTAACGTTTTACATACTTGAAGAGTTACTCAAAAAGAAAAAGGCAAAAATTGGGGAATTAACTTGAGTGGATCTTGATCATTTTCCATACATATACATATTGAGTAGGAGAAAAACATAATACGTGGATACTGCCAGAAGTACTATGCATGCTACTGAACTATATTAGTAAGCACTAAAAAAATAATTATAAGAAATAAATTGCGTTAAATAACCTTTTCATGATTTCTGAGGACATGGTAACAAAAGCTTCTTTGACATTAATGGAGTTTTTCGCACTTGTCTCAATGAAAGGGATGCCAGACTCATCCACAAATGCCTACAGTTTGATATGTATCAATGTAACAATTGATAACTTGTAAAAACAAGAATGAAAATAAGCCAGATACTAATTTGATGCATCCTTCATCTAACCAACTCTCATGATTTGTTATGATAGAAAATTCTAGCTCTATGTAGTCTCCAGTAATTAAACCTAAAATCCATAGCATTGAAAACCTTCCATAACCCATTTAATTTTCACTGTATCATCATTTATGACGTAAGATGAAGAGCTTAAGACTTATCCACTTTCCAAATCAAGATCATTGATAAGTAGTCTCTCTTTGATTAAAGATTTTCTTTTGTTGATTTCTAGTATAGTTAGGATTTTGCTTGATGTCGTTATATCGCTTGTATCCATGACTATATGTTATTTTCATATCATACTTTAATATGAAAAATACTATTTTTTGTTAACATATTTTGAAACCAGATGATGACTAGATTGACGCTTTCTGTTTTTATTAACAGAGCTGAAAGGAAGTGAAGAAATCTTATGGTCGATTTGACTGCAAAATTTATTTCGCAATTTGAGAGCTGAAGAAAACAAAGGGAATATCATTTCATTAGGGAAGCATTCTTGAGCATTAGGTTTATTAATGTTGATTCATATTTTTATCATTTATTGCTGCTTCACAAAGCTGTATGTTATGGAACCGCATATCTTCTATCAGAACCAGTGGGCATCTTTGTTCTAACAATCCGAACACTGATCACTTGCCACGCTGATGCAAATTAAAATATCTCCATTCAGTACCATTTTTTTATGCATATTATGGTAACATATTTCTGATTACTTCTCATAATCAGTATATTGTTATACCATGCAACTTCTTTTATGCTAGAGTTTATTTTGATTGTTCTTCAATTCATTATCTTCATGTTAAACTTATGCCAATATTATGAAATGAGATGGGCTTAGTGGAGGATTGTATAGAGTTTCTATGTCCAGTAAACTTAGTGTCAAATATTTGCAAAAGTTATAAGATAACTCCTGCTACAGTAAATTTAATGTATCTTCTTGTCCCTTAAATGTGACAATATTTTAGATCCGGGTGCTGCATGGTATATGCTCGTTTTCATGTAGCCAACACGATTGCATGGTATGCCGCATGGTACTTCCCTGACCCAAAATACAAAAAAATAATCCATCAAAATCAAGTCCAAAATGGCTAACTCATTTGAATGTTTCACATGAGCGTCTTTCCACAGTTCCTTGTGAAAATCGTATTGCGTTTAAGCATGAAAATGATAAATGGAAAGTCAGGGAAAAATAGTACAAGTTAGTGCTTTCTGCACTGGGAAGTGATAAGATACCCAAATGGGCGTGAATATAATATATGGAGGATTGGCAGCTGCATTTAAAAGCTCTCCATTGTGGGTAATGAATGTGCTATCATATTATGGAGGGAATACACTTGATGCAGTTTCCGATAGAGGCTTTATCAGTACCTTCCATGATTGGTCAGTAAGATATTCATACTTTCTTGTAGTATTTATACTTGAATATGCCAACTTTATAGCTAAATAAGAAATTACCACTCTAGAATTAAAAAAAAAATCTTGATTCATGTTTTTATGTTAATTTATCTATATTTGATGCACAAGTCTTGCTAATGCATAATTTTACTAAATTTATTGGATTTTGATTTTTTGAATCAAAAATAGTATGAATATATTTCCTTAAGTCACGTTTAGATAATAAAATTGCATGGGTAGTTTACTGCGTTATTCTATTCCCACAGGTGCAATAGATAATTGGATAAAGTATGAAGCAAGAAGCCGAAGACTAAAACTATAGTGAGAGTGAGTGATTGTGTACGTGTATGAGTGAATAAGTGTGTAGTGAGGAGTCATTGTATACGAGTGAAATGTAGTGAGGAAGTGTATGTACAAGTGATTGTGTAAATAGAGGGGAAACACTATGTGCATTATTTGAAAGTGTAATAAATATTTATTTGAATAAATATTTATTTAAAATTAATTTTTGAATTAAATATTCAATTCTTGTAAATATTATTAATATTACACATAATATTCAAATGCACTGCAACTTTTAGCATTTTACAATGGGCATTAATGATTGTTATAGAAGATATTACAACGGTCAATGCCCATTGCAAAAAATATTACAGCGGGCTACTATTCTATTGAAGGAACATACAATAATGGCATAAGACTATTGTAAAACGTCTATTACAATCGCCTGTTACCACGTTCATTGCCCATTGTAAAAGATGACATATTACAACATGACCTAATATAGCGGGTGGGCTGGCCGCTGTAAAACCCCTATTACAACGGGCATTGCCCATTGTAATAGATCTATTTTGTTGTAGTGGAATCATGTACATTCATTTGAAATTTGAAATTTGAAATCGAATTTTCAAACTGCCGCACCATTTCAGGCTTGTTATATAATTAGAATGAATTTATTCGTTCTAACTTCGATTTAAATAAATTTTTAGTCATTATCATTTAAGATAAATCATTTTAAATTTTCAAAATTCATTAAAATAGTTAAAATAGAAATTTTAAATTGGTTTTGAAAATCCGGGTTTTTACAGCAGAATTCCGAGACGAACGCAATGGTATTGTCCTTTACTTAAATCCCAATATTTAATTAAGTATCCTTTAGTTTATTTTTATAATGTCGTTTAAAATTACGGGGTGTTACATTATCCCTTACTTAAAGGATTTTGTCCCCGAAATCCCTAAGTTAAGAAGAATGTTTATCCTAACATCCATCAACCATCTGCTCATCCATCAACCGCAGACATCCGTTGTCCTTAAAACAGTTCTAATGCTTGCATGAACTTATGCAAATGTGTGTGTGTGTATTGACACGCTTTATGGTCAAAGCCATCACACATGGAATATTTGGATAGCATCGTGCTAAGGCATAGAAAACATCGTCAGAAGTCATAATAGCAATATGGTTAAAGTCGCAACATCAACATAAACTGGTCTGAAACTCCTATCAGACGACCTCTTTTGGGCCCCAAAAAAGCGATTACGATGCTTTGCATAGTAATAATTGTAGCTCTTTGAATTAGCTTCAGGTGGAGCTTTCATTTGGCTCAATCGGACTTATGGTTTAGAAGTTACGCTCTTTTCCGTGAACGGGGGTATCTCGGCATCAGTCAGCAATCATTCGGATTCATGGCACCTCCTGCATCGGCTCGCACTCTCCGAATCGCCCCCGCTGGTTCGTGAGCATATGCTCGGTTCGCCCTCAACCTAGCTCGCCTCCCCGAGGCTTGTCCTCTTCTTTTGCTCGTGAACCAACCTGGCTCGTGATACACCCATGGACCACGAACCGACCATGGACACCAGCACTAGCTTCTCACCCCAGCTTGTCACCTCGACTCGCCTTATGCTCTTCATGAACTGCATGTACCAAAGCAGCGACAACCATAGATCTTGACCTATTCTCATGGTTATTTGCACTTTAACTTTCCCGGATCAGGTTCGACGTGCCACATCATGACCCGGCCTCCCTATGGGCTCTCCTACAGCTATAAATACACCACAACATAGCAAATGAAGGGGACTTTTTGGCTGGGACTTTCTTCTACATCTCTACGGTCTCTGCCATTACCGAATGTAAGGATTTTGCACCTTTCTACATCTAAAGTATCCTCTTGTAATATCAATTGACACACAGATTGTGCGTTTGGATGTAACTGATTCTTGTAATCAGCCAGTATAACAATAAGATTATAAAGTGGACGTAGGCTGTATCTACAGCTGAACCAGTATAAAATCCTCTTGTGTCTCCTGTTATTTACTCTTTACTACAATTTGCGATCTGTTATCTGCATTTGGGTGTTAGGGCCAAATTTTGGTCTAACATTTTGGAGCGTCAGGTAAGGGGCACACAATACGTTTTCAATTTCTTGCTAAAAAGGAGTCATATTGCTTCGTACTTGAATCAATGGTCGAACGAAAGCTACCCCGTACTTAAGAGGAAGGCATGAGAAACGAGGCATGTTAGGAGGCTTCCTCTTACGAAAACCCATCAGCATACTTGATCAGAGAAGAGATGAACGAAGTTCTCACTGAACTGAGAGCTCAAATGGCAAGGCAAGATGATCTCCTCCGGAAACAACAAGAGATGATGTATTGATTCTTCGCTTGGATGAATGGCAGGCCAAACGACAATGAACAACGCACTAGAAATGAAGCTATTGAAGTGGCTCATACATCACATGGACTCCGGGGCAACCCCCTCCCCCTTGGAAATGGTCAGGCTCGACCGAATTCAGCGCCGGTTCGATGGATACCAGGATGCAAACTTCCACTCAGCAGCAGGACAAGGCTCGTGATGGAGAGCCAGGGTCGGCTCGTGATAAGGGATCATGACCAGGTCGCCCCCTCTAACCGCGAGTCGTGAGCCGCAAACCCTAGACAACGGTTCACCAGCATCTTCCTCTTTCTCTTGCTCATAACACTGGGGGAACCGGCTCTAATTTATGCAATTTGCAATAGCTTTTTGACAGAAATCGACTAGCAGATCTGATACAACGCCTATCGAGAGGTCGTACTTCTCAAAATGACATGGATGATGTCTACCACACTCCTTTCACTCAAGAAATCAGGAATTCCCGTAATCCCCAGGATTTCAAACTCGCAGTTATAGAGCCTTACAACGGCAGGACGGATCCTACCGTGCATCTGGTATATTACAAACGACATATGGAATTTCAATCGGCGTCGGAAAATGTCATGAAAAGTGCTTTCCTCTCTTTCTGACTGATATAACTGCTATGTGGATTCGGCAGCTAGCCCCGGAATCGATTAACAACTAAAACATGCTGATCACTCGTTTCATTGAACAGTTTCGGGTCCATGTTGCTCAACCCAAGAACATTATGTCACTAATTTCAATCAAGTAGAGATCTGGAGAAACTCTGCGTTCATTCCTTGAAAGATTCAACGCTGCAGTAGCATCTGTGGATGGACCTGAATCATCTATGGTATTGATGGCGGCAGTACCCGGTGTTCTGGATACATCGGTGTTCAAGACCTCTTTGCACCGAGACCCGCCACAAGATCACGATGAATTCTACTTTGAAGCGGATAGATTTCTGCATGAGGAAGACACAAAATCCGAGAAGGCTATTCTCGACGTCAACATGCTTAAAGACTGAGCACCGTCTGATTCAAGAAAAGGTAATGACAAGGGCAAAGGAATAGCCGCTGCAAAGAATGATCGCAATGCTCAGCCCCGAAGAGGGCTTAGATATGAAATCTACACTGCACTCAATTCAACGCCAACTTATATCTACATGGACACAGGGGGTGCCACCTCCTATCCAAGGCTTCCTAAGAGGGAGCCAACGCTAGCATAACGCAATTCTAGAAGACAATACATATTTCATGAAATGGACGGTCATAACACTGATGACTGCAGACATTTACGAGACCTTATTGAGGATAGGGTCAGACGAGGAGTGCTACCTGAGTATGTAACTCAATCAATAGTGCCCACACCTGCGTTTCCACTACCTATTCCCCGAAGAGGGAACGATCCTGGATCGAGCAGTCGCGGGATTATCATTAACTGATCCCACTCAGTGGAACTCTTCAGTTTGCCGGACTCTGGTCCGTAGTTCATATTTTTAAGCTTTTAGGCGACTTCTCGTCTATATTTGTTTTTTCTGCATGTAATAAAAGCAGTCACATCAACCCACACGCAAGGAATCGGCTTGTGGTCTCCAGTCGTGTCCGGTAAACGACCGTTGCATTAGTAATAAGCATTGAGCTCCGGCTCTGAACTGGATTCGTCCTGTATAAACAAATTCCCATTAGCATTTCCTTGATCGTCTTACTTCGGTAAGGCCGTCTTGGAACCCAATTAGCATTTCCTTGGTCGTCTTACTCCAGTAAGGCCGTCATGGAACTCTCTTTGCATTTCCTTTATCGTCTTACACTGGTAAGACAGTCTAGGAGTTATTCTTGCATTGCTTGTAGGTACGGAATATGGAATTCTTGGATTATCCAGAACACATCTTCCTTCAACCAGCAAGATATGTTCCGGGGGGGAAAATGTTGACACGCTTTATGTTCAAAGCCGTCACATATGGAATATCTGGATAGTATCGTGCTAAGGCATGGAAAACATCATCAGAAGACATAAGAGCAATTTGGTTAAAGTCGCAACATCAGCATAAACTGGTCTGAAACTTCTATTAGACGACCTTTTTTGGGCCCGAAAACAGCGATTTCAATGCTTAACACAGTAAATCCTATAGCCCTCTGAATTAGCTTCAGGTAGATCTTTCGTTTGGCTAAATCAGGGTGTATCTCGGCATCAGTCAGCAATCATTCAGATTCATGACATCTCTTGCATCAGCTCGCACCCTCCGGAACGCCCCCTCTGGTTTCTTAGCATAGGCTCGGTTCGCCTTCAACCCGGCTCGCCCCCCCCCCCTTACCCGAAGCTCACCCTCTTCTTTTGCTCGTGAATCAACCCGGCTCGTGATACACCCATGGCCCGCGAATCGACCATGGACCAGCTTCTCACCCTAGCTCATCACCTTGGCTCGCCTTATTCTCCTCACGAACCGCTTGTACCAAAGCAGCGACAACCATAGATCTTGACCTATTCTCAAGGTTATTTGCACTCCTAATTTCCCGAATCGGGTTCCATGTGCCCCATCACGGCCCGGACTCCCGATGGGTTCTCCTACAGCTATAAATGCAACACTACATGGCAAATGAAGGGGACTTTTTGGCTGGGACTTTCTCCTACATTTCCATGTTCTCTGCCATTACCGAATGCAAGTATTTTTCACTTTTCTGCATCTAAATTCTCCTCTTGTAATCTCAATTAACACACGGATTGTGTGTCTGCATGTAACCAATTCTTGTAATATGCTAGTATAACAATAAGATTATAAAGTGGACGCAGGCTACATCTAATGCCGAACCATTATAAAAACCTCGTGTGTCTCCTGTTATTTACTCTTTACCGCAACTTATGATATGTTATTTTCATTTGGGTGTTAGGGCCAAATTTTGGTCTAATATTTTGGCGTGCCTGGTGGGAGGCACATGATAATATTTCAAATTCTAGCTAAAAAGGAATCATATTGCTTTGTACTTGAATCAATGGTCAAACGCAGGCTTCACTATACTTAAGAGGAAGGCACGAGAAACACAAAGAAGAGATGGATAGAGTTCTCACTGAATTAAGAGCTCAAATGGAAAGGCAAGATGATCTCCTCAGGAAACAACAGGAGATGATGGATGGATTCTTCGCTTGGATGGATGGTAGGCCAGACGACAATGAACAACGCACTGGAAATGAAGCTACTGAAGCGGCTCATACATCACATGGACTCAGGGGCATCCCCCTTGCTCTTGGAAATGGTCAGACTCGACCGAATTCAGCTCCGATTTGAATGGATATCACAATGCAAGCTTCCACTCAGCAACAGGACATGACTCGTGATGGAGAGCCAGGGTCGACTCGTGATAGGGGATCACGACCGGGTCGGGTCGCTCCCCTTGAACCGCGAGCCGCGAACCCCAAACAACGGTTCACCAGCAGCTTCCTCATTCTCTTGCTCATAACGCTGGGGGCACCGACTCTGATTTAGGCAATTTGCAATAGCTTGTCGATGGAAATCGACTAGCAGATCTGATACAACGCCTATCGAGAGGCCATACTTCTGAAAACAACATGGATGATGTCAACCACACTCCTTTCACTCAAGAATCAGGAATTCTCGTAATCCCCCGCATTTAAAACTCCCAGTTCTAGATCCTTACAATGGAAGGACGGGCCCTACCGTGCATCTGATGCATTACAAACGATATATGGAAGTTCAGTCGGCGTCGGAAAACGTCATGGTAAAGTGCTTTCCTCTCTTTCTGACTGATATAGCTGCTATGTGGATTCAGCAGCTAGGCCCGGAATCAATCGACAGTTGGAACATGTTGGTCACTCGTTTCATTGAACAGTTTCAGGTCCATATTTCTCGACCCAAGAATGGTATGTCACAGATTTCAATCAAGTAGAGATCTGGAGAAACTCTGCGCTCATTCGTTGAAAGATTTAACGCTGTAGTAGCATCCGTGGATAGACCTGAATCATCTATGGTATTGATGGTGGCAGTACCTGGTGTTCTGGATACATCGGACTTCAAGACCTCTTTGCATCGGGACCTGCCGCAAGATCTCGGTGAATTCTACTTTGAAGCGGATAGATTTCTACGTAAGGAAGACGCAAAATCCGAGAAGGCTATTCTCGACGTCAACATTCTTAAAGATGGAGCACCATTTGATTCAGGAAAAGGCAATGACAAGGGCAAAGGAACAGTCGTTGCAAAGAATGATCGCAATGCCCAGCCCCCAAGAGGGCCTAGATATAAAAAGTACACTAAACTCAATTCAACGTCGACTGATATCAACATGGACACAGGGGGTGCCACCTCCTATCCAAGGCCTCCCAAGAGGGAGCCAACGCTAGCACAACGTAATTCCGGAAGACAATGCATATTTCATGAAATGGACAGTCATAACACTGACAACTGCAGACATTTACGAGACCTTATTGAGGACAGGGTCAGACGAGGATAGCTACCCGAGTATGTAACTCAACCAACAGCGCTTATACCTGCGCTGCCACTGCCTATTCCCCAAAGAGGGAACGATCCTAGATCGAGCAGTCGCGAGATTATCATTAACTGATCCCACTCAGTGGATCTCTTCAGTTTGCCGGACTCTGGTCCGTAGTTCAGGTTTTTAGGCTTTTAGGCGACTTCTCGCCCATATTTGTTTTTTCTACATGTAATAAATGCAGTCACATCAACAAACATGCAAGGAATCGACGTGTGGTCTCCAGTCGTGTCCGGCAAATGACCGCTGCATTAGTAATAAGCATTGATCTCCGGCTCTGAACTGGATTCATCCAGTATAAACAAATTCCATTAGGATTTCCTTGGTTGTCTTACTCCGGTTAGGCCTTTTTGGAACCCCATTAGGATTTCCTTGGTCGTCTTACCCTGGTAAGGCCATCTTGGAACCTCATTAGCATTTCCTTGGTCGTCTTACTCCGGTAAGGCCGTCATGGAACTCTCTTGGCATTTCCTTGACTGTATAACACCGGTAAAACAGTCTAAGAGTTATTCTTGCATTGCTTGCAGGTACATAATACAGATTTCTTGGATTTCCAAAATACATCTTCCTTCAACTAGCAAGATATGTTCTGAGGGCCAAAATGTTGACACGCTTTATGGTCAAAGCCGTCACACATGGAATATCTGGATAGCATCGTGCTAAGGCATGGAAAACATTGTCAGAAGACATAAGAGCAATTTGGTTAAAGTCACAACATCAGCATAAACTGGTCTGAAACTCCTTTTAGACGACCTCTTTTGGTACCGAAAACGGCGATTACAGTGCTTAGCATAGTAAAACCTGTAGCCCTCTGAATTAGCTTCAGGTATATCTTACGTTTAGCTCAATCAAAATTACGGTTTAGAAGTTACGCTCTTTTCCATGAACGGGTGTATCTTGGCATTAGTCAGCAATCATTCGAATTCATGACATCTCCTGCATCGGCTCGTACCCTCTGGATCGCCCCCTTTGGTTCGTGAGCATAGGCTCGGTTCACCCTCAAACCAGCTCGCCCTCCCAAGGCTCGCCCTCTTCTTCTGCTTGTGAACCAACCCGGCTTGTGATACACCCATGGTCCACGAATCGACCATGGACACCAGATTCTCACCCTAGCTCGTCACCTTGGCCCGCCTTATGCTCCTCCCGAACCACTCGTACCCAAGCAGCGGCAACCATAGATCTTAACCTTTTCTCAAGGTTATTTGCACTCCTACTTTCCCAGATCGGGTTCCACATGCCCCATCACGACCCGGCCTCCCTATGGGCTCTCCTATAGTTATAAGTACATCACTACATGGAAAATAATAGGGACTTTTTGGCTGGGACTTTCTCCTACATCTCCACGTTTTCTGCCATTTCCAAATGCAAGGATTTTGCACCTTTCTACGTCTAAATTCTCCTCTTGTAATATAAATTAACACGCGGATTGTGTGTCTGCATGTAACTGATTCTTGTATTCTGTCAGTATAACAATAAGATTATAAAGTGGACGTAGGCTACATCTATAGCCGAACCACTATAAAAACTTCGTGTCTCTCCTGTTATTTACTCTTTACTGCTATTTATGATCTTTTATCTACATTTGGGTGTTAGGGCCAAATTTTGGTCTAACATTTTGGCGCGCCAGGTAGGGGGCACACAATACTTTTTCAATTTCTAGCTAAAAAGGAATCATATTGCTTTGTACTTGAATCAATGTTCAAACGAAAGATTCCCCGTATTGAAGAGGAAGGCACGAGAAATGAGGCAAGCTAGGAGGCTTCCTCTCATAAAAACCCATCAGCATACTTGACCAGAGAAGAGATGGACGGAGATCTCACTGAGCTGAGAGCTCAAATGGCAAGGCAAGATGATCTCCTCGGGAAACAACAGGGGATGATGGATGGATTCTTCGCTTGGATGGATGGCAGGCCAGACGACAATGAACAACGCACTAGAAATGAAGCCACTAAAGTGGATCATACATCACATGGACTCGGGGGAAACCCCCTCGCTCTTGGAAATGGTCAGGCTCGACCAAATTCAACTCCGGTTCGAAGGATATCGGAATGCAAGCATCCACTCAGCAGCAGGACACGGCTCGTGATGGAGAGCTAGGGTCGGCTCGTGATAGGGGATCACGACCGGGTCGGGTCGCCCCTCGAACCGCGAGTCGCGTGTAATGACCCGCATTGGCAGAGGTATTATAATTAATTTATTTAATTATATAAATAGTGATATAGTGAATTAAATCGTCGTTTAATTAAATAATATGGAATAATTAATTTAATTAAATAATTAAATAATATATTTAATTCAGAAATAATCGAAATATTGGATATCACAATATAATGTGAACTGGGTCGTCCCTTAGATTTAATTCAGCTTAGATTTGAATTATATTGACGAATATATTCAATCGATGCCAGTTTGAACGTAGAATGTTAATATAATTAAAATAGAGCTTGAAATGGCGCGGCAGTTCGCTATTTGGCGATTTGAACTTCAACTGAGTATACAGGGTTCATTTTAAATCGGATTTCTGTGAAACAAGAAACGTGTGGAGCTGGTGGAGTATATCTTTCTAGTGGAAGAGAAAATTCGGGATTTCATCATGTAGATTTTGAGTTACATCCAAATCAAATTCTCAGAAATGCAGTGCTCTGACCATAACGATTTAATTATATTTTATATAAGGATTTAAATAGAAATCGAACATTGATATAACTCTGATGATGTAATATCGAGTTGTAAATCCATATAGGAATATTCTGAAGCTGTACGGTATTCCTCTGTGAATATAGACGATAATATTTATTTTTAAACATTAAATTTAATTATATTTAATTATATTTATATATTTAAATAGGCTATTTAGAGCTTTGAAAAATCGCCACTTTTGCAAACGAAGTCGGAATTTGACGAAACTAATTTTGTTGGATCTGCAATGTCAAATAGTTGTTAGATTCCAAGTTTGGTGATTTTTAGAGTCACTGTTGGCTGCACGGATTTTTAGAGTGAGAAACAGTTAGTATTTTGACGGTTAGAAATACGCTGTGTGAGCATACGGAGTCAGAATTCGACGAAACCAGTTCCGTTGGAACCGTAATGTCGAACTGTAGCTGCATGTCCATCTTCGTGATTTTTGGATGTTGTATGTGATCACACGAATTTTTAAGGACAAATATAAGCAGTAGTACAATATAAATTAATATTTAATTTGAATATTAAAATATTAAGATAATCTTATAAATACCCTACCTCACCCGTAAATCCTAAATTAACTCATTTGCTAGTCAACGGTTTTATCCGCCATAGTTTTTCTTCCAGGAAAAATACTGTTGATCTTCTAAAATCAAGAAAAATTATAAAACAAGATCTAAAAATCCTAATCTATATGTATTTGGGTTCACCGTGCTTTCCTCTTCAAACTGGTGTACTTTGTTTGGAGTTCGACGTCCGTTTTGGGTTTGGGATTTTTGAACGCGCAACCTAGGGTTCGCGAATGGAGGTGACTCAAGCCTCGATGTTGGTTGTGGTGTTTGGGTTTGAACTTGCGAGGCCGAGTAGCACAGCATGGCGGAGTTTTTGGGTATTTCGAGACAAAAAAAAGTTCGATACCTGTAGCATACGCTACAGGCATTCTCGAACGACGGAAATCCCCCAAAGGGGTTCGAGTTCTCCTTTGAGGGTGTGGTAGTGACGAGATTTTGATGACGAAGAGGATGGTGGTATTCGTTTGGATTTTCGTTGACCAGTGTGGGAGCCGTGAGTGCTTGAAGTTTGGGTAATGGTTGTGAAGGAGCGAACGGGTGTTTGGGGGAGAAGCACGATGTAGCGGGTCTAGTTGTGAAGCGGTAGTGGGCTATGGGCCAAGGTATTTTAAAGAGGTGAAGGCCCATAATAATAATAATAATAATAATAAAACAAGTTTTTGTTTTATATAATGTGTATTAACTTCGTAAGGTCGTAACTTGTTCAAATATTGACGGAATTCAGCGAAACAAGATCCTTCGGGATCGTAGGGATGGTGGCTACACCACGGAACAGACTGGGAGTGAATCCGAGCTCGTTACAATTTATAGCAAAATAAATTGTCCGTCTGAATCAAATCGAGCGATGGTTATTGTTATCAATGATGATCGTCCAATGTGAGTAAAACTCACCAACTCTGAATAGGTATAATTTTACAAAGTATTCTTATAACTGTTAATCATCTGTTGATTTCTGTGTGTTATTTGGTTGATTGAACTGCTTGTCAGTTAGTTGAAATTATATATATATATATAACGTTAAATATATGTTGATGTTGTTAATCAGAACATTTCATATTGAAATGAAATTGATGTATATTATACTGTGTAACATCTGTGGATGCAGGGAGACAGGTTGGAGGGATCCGACTGGATTCCTCAACATTTAATTTACCATTTTCATATATTGTGATATATGTTGTGCTATAAAATCTGTTGTTGATTTGGTATGTTTGAATGATAATGATCATTGATATTCGATATTTTAAATATCATAAAAAGACCCTGGGATGTAAAAAGGGATATTTCAATGTATATTGAAATAAAGGAATTTTATAAAATCAACCGATTTTATAAAAGGGAATAATTTGAAGATAAAGCATTTATAAAATCATAGGATATTGTAAAGGAGAATATTTATTCAGAAAATAAATGGAATTGTAAAAGGAACATTTATTTAGAAAATAAATAGGATAAAAGGAAATTAGCGAGATAGGAAAGAGTTAGACGATAAGAAGTTAATCAAATATAGTTTATTCAAAGAAGTTAGTCAAACATAGTTATTCAGAATAAGTGCCATTTAGCATGACTGCTAGCCTAATTCGCAGGGCTGCAGATAGCCTACGGGGATCGGATGTTTCCTGGGGGAATCAGGCATAACCATTGTGATCGCTGCGATCTAGAGTCAAGCAAATGGAGTTAAATTCAGTATTAGTTATTCGAATAGGAGTTAAACAAATAGAGTTAAACAAGATTAGAAACTGACTAGAGATTAGTTAAGTTGAATAGTTTTCTGAGTATCGATCTGATGTTGGTTTCGGCCTTCGGGGTTTATACTTAGAGAATTGTTCTCCTGCTAGTTTACAGTCAGTAGTTGTGAAATGATAGTGATATGTAAATTAATCCATGGAAATATTTTCCAGTGTTAATAACGTATATTTTCTAAACATAGAAATAAGGAAAATATGAATATATATATAGGATTGATGATTGATTGATAGAATTTCCATCTGGAAATAATATCGTTGTTTGCACACTGTTTTTCTTTGATAGTTAACTCACTGACTATCAAAGTTTTGACCATTTTAACGTTGTTAATATGGAGAGATCGGTTGGATTATTATCCGAAGAACCAGTCCGTATTGGCATAAGCGTTGCGAATCTTATATGCCAAAGATAATTGAAGACGGAGTTATGCAAGAGCTATCCTGTTTACAGAATAGTGCCTTCGGTTTGTCCAGTCCCAGGACAACTTGCATGGACGAAGGCCTGACAGAGTATATCTAGTAGATCACGTACGTTGATCGTTTCAAACGTTTTTACGTTGGTGGCGGAGGAATTAGTTTCTCTTAGCTTTATACCCGTGGTATTTTTGGGAAAATCAATTTGTGATTTGGTGGGTATGACGATGTGACATTCAAAGTGAATGAAGATTTGATATGAAAAAGATAAGCGTAGCTTCTAGCCTCACATCCGGTAATGACAGAAATCGGGCAGGCAGCATGGCTAAGTCGGTCGCTCTGAAGTAGGGTGTATAATCACCTATCTAGAGAATATTCATTTGCTTCTTTAATCTATCAATGTTGTCCCATATATATGGGAACGGTTGCTGATCCCAACCGTTGGTGATGTACATTCGATACACTCAAGCGAAATGAGTGGTCGGTCATGTGTGGCTGAGTTGCAAGATGTTCTTGTTGAACTCTAGTGTATCGTTCCTAGAGTACACTGATCGGAAGGTGGTTCCATACCTTGTCATAGTTGGAAATCCATTATCCAATACGTGCTTGCGGTTTTGATTGTATACTATATATGTAGAACGTGAGATGAAAGCGTTTCTGCTAGATGATTAATATACAATGGTTGATAGACATTATTATAATATCAAAAGGTTTTTGATATAAAGATATTTTAGATTCTCATAAGGGAAAAACCCATTCTGATATACGGCGTGGTCTTATGAGATATCATTTACTTGCTCAAACTGTTTAAAACTGTTTTACTCATACCAGTCTCCTGACTGACCCGGAGTTTATTTTGTTTTGTTTTCCCTAAACTCTTGGGTGCCCAATTTTGTACGGGCAGTCAAGTAGTCAGGATTTACAGATATATCTGAAGAGCTGGAGTAGGAGGCTTCAGGATCATATAGATATAGTTTATTTCCGCTGTGTTATAAGTGTTGTACTTTGATAATAATGTATATTCAAATACAGATGTATATTTCAAGTTATGTTATATATATTATATGTTATTCGTTCCGCTGTGAGGTTCGTGTTACTCTGATGTTGTGTTCTTCTTCTTCTGTTCTAAGTTTCTATCTTATCTTTCCTTACACTCTATCTTCTTTCTATTAATTTCCTGATTTCCAGTGCAAATTTGGGATTGGACTTGTGTTATTTAGTCAGCTCAAATTGGACCGGATTTTCGGGTCATTACAGTTGGTATTAGAGCTTAAGTTAAGAATTACCTTGGCTCTGTGGCGTGACTCAGTAGAGATAGGGTTAGTAATACCCTAGATTGAGTTTGAGTGTATATATACGAGTGCGTATTTGTATTTGATATAAAAATGGTTTTATATTGTGGAGATTCATTGGCTGAGTTGTTTATGAGTTCTGGTCGATCAGTTTGATCCACTGTATCGGTCAGAGTAAATAAACACTTGAATACGATGGACCGACACAGTATGGATATGTGATATATTATCATATATAAGATGTGTTGGTAGTAATTATAATCAGATAAGATTATAAAAAGTGAAATGGTCATATATAACCAATCAGAATTTATACAAGTGAATTATATAAAATTGAAATGAATTAAATCTGAATTTAGATCAGAATTGGAATTTCAAATCCCAGAAATGGGAAAGGTGTTTGTAAATGAATCTGGATTTAATATATGTAAATTTTAAGATCCTGGGAGATTTTAAATTTGTTTACAACATTTTAAAAGGATATTTGGAATTGATTTCAAGGTGAAAATGTTTAAAAATGGGTTTTGAAAATGCTATAGCATTGAACTCACTTTGGTAGCTAGAAAATAGATTCCGATGTTGATCATGACATCGTCGGTGTTCATTTTCGAGTATGTAAGTGACAGATTACTACCAAGGATTTTGTTTTGAATTTTTTTTGGGAAAACAATTTGTGTTGAATTTCAAAAAGGAAAATTTGATTTTTGAAAGAGGTCAACTGTTTAAAAACTTCCAGAAAGAAAAGGTTGTTTGAATTTAAACAAATTAAAGTAAAATTTGTAAAATCCAATAGAATTGAGATTAAATTAAAAGCCAGTAAGTGAAAATCATTTGAAATAGATTAGTGTCAAGTAGAATTAGACTTGATTAGAGATAATCTGTAATTATATTGGACTGGTGAGTTATGGATTTGAAATCAAAAATAGTGCTCGAGTTTGAAATGAAATTCGGCTTAGGTATAAGCGAATGGTTGTGTTAAAGATAAATTGATTTGGGATCAAGTTGGAATTGCATTGGTATATGTTGAATTGATGACAGGTGAAGTGATAAAGTTGATATACCCGACAAAGAGGTACAAGTTTATATTTGATATAAGCATGAGATTTATGAGCCGAATTGGCCAGCCGCTTGGCTGTTTTATTTTCTTTTGGGTTGGAGAAGGCCTAGAGAGGCGAGTTGTGGTTTTACCGATAGGACTGTACAAAGGAGGTTATAGCAAAATTTTCCGAAAATTTAAAGTGTTAGAAAATTTTCAGAATTTTTGAAAATTTTAGTTAGTCGGAATGAATAAATATTTTAGTCGATATTAATTGGTTCAGTTGAAATCAGAAATAAGGGATAAACAAATCTTAGGAATTCCAATAGATAGGGTCGTCCTCTAACTTAGCAATTTCGAGGACGAAATTATTTTAAGTGGGAAAGATTGTAATGACCCGCATTGGCAGAGGTATTATAATTAATTTATTTAATTATATAAATAGTGATATAGTGAATTAAATCGTCTTTTAATTAAATAATATGGAATAATTAATTTAATTAAATAATTAAATAATATATTTAATTCAGAAATAATCAAAATATTGGAAATCACAATATAATGTGAACTGGGTCGTCCCTTAGATTTAATTCAGCTTAGAGTTGAATTATATTGATGAATATATTCAATCGGCGCTAGTTTGAACGTAGAATGTTAATATAATTAAAATAGAGCTTGAAATGGCGCGACAGTTCGCTATTTGGCGATTTGAACTTCAACTGAGTATACAGGGTTCGTTTTAAATCAGATTTCTGTGAAACAAGAAACGTGTGGAGCTGGTGGAGTATATCTTTCTAGTGGAAGAGAAAAATCGGGATTTCGTCGTGTAGATTTTGAGTTACGTCTAAATCAAATTAACAGAAATGCAGCGCTCTAACCATAACGATTTAATTATATTTTATATATGGATTTAAACAGAAATCGAACATCGATATAACTTTGATGATGTAATATCGAGTTGTAAATCCATATAGGAATATTCTGAAGCTGTACGGTATTCCTATGTGAATATAGGCGATAATATTTATTTTTAAATATTAAATTTAATTATATTTATATATTTAAATAGGCTATTTAGAGCTTTGAAAAATAGTCACTTTTGCAAACGAAGTCGGAATTCGACGAAACTAATTTTGTTGGATCCGCAATGTCAAATAGTTGTTAGATTCCAAGTTTGGTTCCTTTTAGAGTCACTGTGTGGCTGCACGGATTTTTAGAGTGAGAAACAGTTAGTATTTTGACGGTTAGAAATACGTCGTGTGAGCATACGGAGTCGGAATTCGACGAAACCAGTTCCGTTGGGACCGTAATGTCGAAATGTTGACGCATGTCCATTTTCGTGATTTTTGGATGTTGTACGTAATCACACGAATTTTTAAGGACAAATATAAGCAGCAGTACAATATAAATTAATATTTAATTCGAATATTAAAATATTAAGATAATCCTATAAATACCCTACCTCACCCGTAAACCCTAAATCAACTCATTTGCTAGTCAACGGTTTTATCCGCAGTAGTTTTTCTTCCAGGAAAAATACTGGTGATCTTCTAAAATCAAGAAAAATTATAAAACAAGATCTAAAAATCCTAATCTATATGTATTTGGGTTCACCGTGCTTTCCTCTTCAAACTGGTATACTTTGTTTGGAGTTCGACGTCCGTTTTGGGATTGGGATTTTTGAACGCGCAACCTAGGGTTCGCGAATGGAGGTGATTCAAGACTCGATGTTGGTTGTGGTGTTTGGGTTTGGACTTGCGAGGCCGAGTAGCACAGCATGGCGGAGTTTTTGGGTATTTCGAGACAAAAAAAAGTGTGATACCTGTAGCATACGCTACAGGCATTCTCGAACGACGGAAATCCCCCAAAGGGGTTCGAGTTCTCCTTTGAGGGTACGATAGTGACGAGATTTTGATGACGAAGAGGATGGTGGTATTCATTTGGATTTTCGTTGACCAGTGTGGGATCCGTGAGTGCTTGAAGTTTGGGTAATGGCTGTGAAGGAGCGAACGGGTGTTTGGGGGAGAAGCACTATGTAGCGGGTCTAGTTGTGAAGCGGTAGTGGGCTATGGGCCAAGGTATTTTAAAGAGGTGAAGGCCCATAATAATAATAATAATCCAAGTTTTTGTTTTATATAATGTATATTAACTTCGTAAGGTCGTAACTTGTTCATATATTGACGGAATTCAGTGAAACAAGATCCGTCGGGATCGTAGGGACGGTGGCTACACCAGGAACAGACTGGGAGTGAATCTGAGCTCGTTACAATTTATAGCAAAATAAATTGTCCGTCTGAATCAAATTGAGTGATGGTTATCGTTATCAATGATGATCGTCCAATGTGAGTAAAACTCACCAACTCTGAACAATTATAATTTTACAAAGTATTCTTGCAACTGTTAATCATCTGTTGATTTCTGTGTGTTGATTTGGTTGATTGAACTGCTAGTCAGTTAGTTGAAATTTTATATATATATATACCGTTAAATATATGTTGATGTTGTTAATCAGAACATTTCATATTGAAATGAAATTGATGTATATTATACTGTGTAACATCTGTGGATGCAGGGAGACAAGTTGGAGGGATCCGACTGGATTCCTCAACATTTAATTTAACGTTTTCATATATTGTGATATATGTTGTGCTATAAAATCTGTTGTTGATTTGGTATGTTTGAATGATATTGATCATTGATATTCGATATTTTAAATATCATAAAAAGACCCTGGGATGTAAAAAGGGATATTTCAATGTATATTGAAATAAAAGAATTTTATAAAATCAACTAATTTTATAAAAGGGAATAATTTGAAAATAAAGCATTTATAAAATCATTGGATATTATAAAAGAGAATATTTATTTAGAAAATAAATGGAATTGTAAAAGGAACATTTATTTAGAAAATAAATAGGATAAAAGGAAATTAACGAGATAGGAAAGAGTTAGTCGATAAGAAGTTAATCAAATATAATTTATTCAAAGAAGTTAGTCAAACATAGTTATTCAGAATAAGTGCCATTTAGCATAACTGCTAGCGTAATTCGCAGGGCTGCAGATAGCCTACGGCGGTCGGATGTTTCCTGGGGGAATCAGCGTAACCATTGTGATCGCTGCGATCTAGAGTCAAGCAAATGGAGTTAAATTCAATATTAGTTATTCGAATAAGAGTTAAACAAATAGAGTTAAACAAGATTAGAAACTGACTAGAGATTAGTTAAGTTGAATAGTTTTCTGAGTATCGATCTGATGTTGGTTTCGGCCTTCGGGGTTTATACTTAGAGAATTGTTCTCCTGCTAGTTTACAGTCAGGGACTGATAGTTGTGAAATGATAGTGATATGTAAAATAAGCCATGAAAATATTTTCTAGTGTTAATAACGTATATTTTCTAAACATAGAAATAAGGAAAATATGAATATATATATATATATATTTATATATAGATATATATAGGATTGATGATTGATTGATAGAGTTTCCATCTGGAAATAATATCGTTGTTTGCACACCTGTTTTTCTTTGATAGTTAACTCACCGACTATCAAAGTTTTGACCATTTTAAAGTTGTTAATATGGAGAGACCAGTTGGATTATTATCCGAAGAACCACTCTGTATTGGCATAAGCGTTGCGAATCTTATATGCCAAAGATAATTGAAGATGGAGTTATGCAAGGGCTATCCTGTTTACAGAATAGTGCCTTCGGTTTGTCCAGTCCCAAGACAACTTGTATGGACGAAGGTCTGACAGAGTATATCTGGTAGATCACGTAAGTTGATCATTACAAATGCTTTTACGTTGGTGGCGGAGGAATTAGTTTCTCTTAGCTTTATACCCTTGGTATTTTTGGGAAAATCAATTTGTGATTTGGCGGGTATGACGATGTGACATTCAAAGTGAATGAAGATTTGATATGAAAAAGATAAGCGTAGCTTCTAGCCTCACATCCGGTAATGACAGATATCGGGCAGGCAGCATGGCTAAGTCGGTCGCTCCGAAGTAGGGTGTATAATCACCTATCTAGAGAATATTCATTTGCTTGTTTAATCTATCAATGCTGTCCCATATATATACGGGAACGGTTGCTGATCCCAACAGTTGGTGATGTACATTCGATACACTCAAGCGAAATGAGTGGTCGGTCATGTGTGGCTGAGTTGCAAGATTTTCTTGTTGAACTCCAGTGTATCGTTCCTAGAGTACACTGATCGGAAGATGGTTCCATACCTTGTCATAGTTGGAAATCCATTATCCAATACGTGCTTGCACTTTTGATTGTATACTATATATGTAGAACGTGATATGAAAGCGTTTCTGCTAGATGATTAATATACTGTGGTTGATAGACATTATTATAATATCGAAAGGTTTTTGATATAAAGATATTTTAGATTCTCATAAGGGAAAAACCCGTTCCGTTATACGGCGTGGTCTTATGAGATATCATTTACTTGCTCAAACTGTTTAAAACAGTTTTACTCATACCAGTCCCATGACTGACCCGGAGTTTATTCTGTTTTGTTTTCCCTAAACTCTTGGGTGCCCAATTTTGTACGGGCAGTCAAATAGTCAGGATTTACAAATATATCTGAAGAACTGGAGCAGGAGGCTTCAGGATCATATAGCTATAGTTTATTTCCGCTGTGTTGTAAATGTTGTACTTTGATAATAATGTATATTCAAATACAGATGTATATTTCAAGTTATGTTATATATATTATATGTTATTCGTTCCGCTGTGAGGTTCATGTCACTCTGATGTTGTGTTCTTCTTCTTCTGTTCTAAGTTTCTATCTTATCTTTCCTCACCCTCTATCTTCTTTCTATTAATTTCTTGATATCCAGTGCAAATTTGGGGTTGGACTTGTGTTATTTAGTCAGCTCAAGTTGGACCGGATTTTCGGGTCATTACACCGCGAACCCCAGACAGTGGTTCACCCGCAACTTCCTCATTCTTTTGCTCACAACACTGGGGGCACCGGCTCTGATTTAGGCAATTTGCAACAGCTTTTCAATGGAAATCGTCTAGCAGATCTGATACAACGCCTGTCGAGAGGCCGTACTTCTCAAAACGACGTGGATGACGTCAACCACTCTCATTTCGCTCAAGAAATCATGAATTCCCGTAATCCCCCAGATTTCAAACTCCCAGTTTTGGAGCCTTACAATGGCATGACAGATCCTACCATGCATCTAATGCATTACAAACGACATATGGAAGTTCAATCGGCATCGGAAAACGTCATGGCAAAGTGCTTTCCTCTCTTTCTGACTGATATAGCTGCTATGTGGATTCGACAGCTTGCCCCGGAATCGATCAACAGTTGGAACATGTTGGTCACTCGTTTCATTGAACATTTTCGGGTCCATATTGCTCGACCCAAGAATTTTATGTCACTAACTTCAATCAAGTAGAGATCTGGAGAAAACTCTACGCTCATTCCTTGAAAGATTCAACACTGCAGCAACATCTGTGGATAGACCTGAACTATCTATGGTATTGATGGCGGTAGTATCCGGTGTTCTGGATACATCGGAGTTCATGACCTTTTTGCAACGGGACCTACCGCAAAATTTTACTTAGAAGAGGATAGATTTCTACGTGAGAAAGACGCAAAATCCGAGATGGCTATTCTCGACGTGAACATGCTTAAAGATGGAGCATAGTCTGATTCAGGAAAAGACAATGATAAGGGAAAATAAACAGCCGCTGCAAAGAATGATCGCAATGCTCAGCCCCGAAGAGGGCCCAGATATGTAAAGTACACTAAACTCAATTCAACACCGACTAAAATCTACATGGACACAAGGGGTACCACCTTCTATCCAAGGCCTCTTAAGAGGGAGCCAATGCTAGCACAACGCAATTCCAGAAGACAATGCATATTTCATGACATGAACGGTCATAACACTAAATACTGCAGACATTTACTAGACCTTATTGAGGACCGGTCAGACGAAGAGAGCTACCCGAATATGTAACTCAACCAACAACGCCCACACTTGCATTGCCACCACTATTCCCCGGAGAGGGAACGATCCTGGATCGAGCAATCGCGGGATTATCATTAACTGATCTCACTCAGTGGATCTCTTCAGTTTACCGAACTCCGGTCCTTAGTTCATGTTTTTAGGCTTTGAGGCGACTTCTCACCCATCTTTGTTTTTTCTACATGTAATAAAAGCGGTCACATCAGCCCACACACACGGAATCGGCTTGTGGTCTCCAGTCGTGTCTAGCAAACGATCCCTGCATTAGTAATAAGCATTGAGCTCCGACTCTGAACTAGATCCATCCAGTATAAACAAATTCCCATTAGCATTTCCTTGGTCGTCTTACTCCGGTAAGGCCGTCTTAGAACCCCATTAGCATTTCCTTGGTCGTATTACCCTGGTAAGGCCGTCTCGGAACCTCATTAGCATTTCCTTGGTCATCTTACTCCGATAAGGCCGTCATAGAACTCTCTTGGGCATTTCCTTGATCATCTTACTCTGGTAAGATAGTCTAGGGGTTATTCTTGCATTGCTTGCAGGTACAGATTATGGATTTATTGGATTATCCAGAACACATCTTCCTTCAACTAGCAAGATATTTTCTAGGGGAAAAAATGTTGACACACTTTATGGTCAAAGCCATCATACACGGAATATCTATATAGTATCATGCTAAGGCATGGAGAACATCGTCCGAAGACATAAGAGCAATTTGGTTAAAGTCGCAACATCAGCATAAACTGGTCTGAAACTCCTATCAGACGACCTCTTTTGGGCTCGAAAATAGTGATTAGAGTGCTTTGCATTACAAAACTTGTAGCCCTCTGAATTAGGTTCAGGTTGAGCTTTCGTTTGGCTCAATTGGACTTACGATCTAGAAGTTACGCTCTTTTCTGTGAACTGGTGTATCTTGGCACCAGTCATCAATCATTCGGATTCTTGACATCTCCTGCATTGGCTTGCACCCTCCGGATCGCACCCTATGGCTTGTGAGCATAGGCTCGGTTCGCCCTCAACCCTGCTCCCCCCACCTCGCCCTCTTATTCTACTCGTGAACCAACCCGACTCGTGATACACCCATGGACCAAGAACCGACCATGGACACTAGCACCAGCTTCTCACCCCAGCTCGTCACCTCGGCTTGCCCTATGCTCCTCACGAACCGTCTGTACCAAAGCAGCATCAACCGTAAATTTTGACCTATTCTCAAGGCTATTTGCACTCCTACTTTCCTGGATCGGGTTCCACGTGCCCCATCACGACCCGACCTCCCTATGGGCTCTCCTACAGCTATAAATACACCACTACATGGCAAATGAAGGGGACTTTTTGGCTGGTACTTTCTTCTACGTCTCCGCGGTCTCTGCCATTACCGAATGCGAGGATTTTGCATCTTTCTACATCTAAACTCTTCTCTTGTAGTCTCAATTAACACACAAATTTTGTGTCTGCATGTTACTGATTTTTGTAATCTGTCAGTATAACGATAAGACTACAAAGTGGACGTAGGCTACATCTACAGTCGAACCACTATAAAAACCTTGTGTGTCTCCTGTTATTTACTCATTACTGACATTTGTGATCTGTTATCTACATTTTGGTTAGGGCCAAATGTGGTCTAACATTTTGGCGCGCCAGGTAGGGGCATGGGATACTATTTTAATTTCTAGCTAAACAGGAATCATATTGCTTCGTAGTTCAATCAATGGTCAAACGAAAGCTTCCCTATACTGAAGAGGAAGGCACGGGAAACGAGGCAAGCTAGGAGGCTTCCTCTCACGAAAACCCATCAGCATACTTGAGCAGAGAAGAGATGGACGGAGTTCTCACTGAACTGAGAGCTCAAATGGCAAGGCAAGATGATCTCTTGCGGAAACAACAGGAGATGATGGATGGATTCTCCACTCGGATGGATGGCAGGCCAGACGACAATGAACAAATCACTGGAAATGAAGCCACTAAAGCGGCTCATACATCACATGGACTCGGGGGCAACCCCCTCGCCCTTGGAAATGGTCAGGCTCGACCGTATTCAGCTCCGATTCGAATGGATATTAGAATGCAAGCTTCCACTTCGCAGCACGACACGACTCGTGATGGAGAGCCAAGGCCGGCTCGTGACAAGGGATCAAGACCGGGTCGGGTCGCCCCCTCGAACCATGAGCCGCGAGCCGCAAACTTCAGGCAGCAGTCCACCAACAACTTCCTTATTCTCTTGCTTACAACGCTGGGGGCACCGACTTTGATTTAGGAAATTTGCAACAACTTTTCGATAGAAATCGATTAGCATATATGATACAATGCCTATCGAGAGGTCGTACTTTTCAAAACGACATGGATGACGTCAACCACACTCCTTACACTCAAGAAATCAGGAATTCCCATAATCCCGTGGATTTCAAACTCCGAGTTCTGGAGCCTTACAACGGCAGGATGGATCCTACCGTGCAACTGATGTGTTACACACGACATATGGAAGTTCAATCGGCGTCAGAAAACGTCATGCCAAAGTGCTTTCCTTTCTTTCTGACTGATATAGCCGCTATGTGGATTCGGCAGCTAGCCCCGGAATCGATCAACAGCTGGAACATGTTTGTCACTCATTTCATAAGCAGTTTCGGGTCTATATTTCTCAACCCAAGAATGTTATGTCATTAACTTCAATCAAGCAGAGATCTGGAGAAACTCTATGCTCATTCCTTGAAAGATTCAACGCTGCAGTAGCACGTGTGGATTGACCTAAACCATCTGTGGTATTGGTGGTGGTAGTATCCGGTGTTCTGGATACATCGGAGTTCAAGACCTCTTTACACCGGGACCCACCGTAAGATCTCAGTGAAATCTACTTTGAAGCGGATAGATTTCTGCATGAAGAATATGCAAAATCCAAGAAGGCTATTCTCGATGTCAACATGCTTTAAGACGGAGTACTGTCTGTTCAGGAAAAGGCTATGACAAGGCAAAAGGAACAGCTGCTGCAAAGAGTGATCGCAATGCTCAGCCCCGAAGAGGACCAAATATAAAAAGTACACTGAATTCAATTCAACGTCGACTGACATCTACATGGACATAGGGGATGCCACCTCCTATCCAAGACCTCCCAAGAGGGAGCCAACGCAATTCCGGAAGACATTGCATATTCCATGAAATGGACGGTCATAACACTGATGACTACAGACATTTACGGGACCTTGTTAAGGACCGGGTCAGACGAGGAGAGCTACCCGAGTATGTAACTCAACCAACAGCACCAACACCTGCGTTGCCACCACCTATTCCCCGGAGAGGGAACGATCCTGGATTGAGCAATCGCGGGATTATCATTAATTGATCCCACTCAGTGGATCTCTTCAGTTTGCCTGACTCCGGTCTGTAGTTCATGATTTTTGGGTTTTTAGGAGACTTCTCTCCCATCTTTGTTTTTTTCTACATGTAATAAAAGCGATCACATCATCCCATAGGCACGGAATCGACTTGTGGTCTCCAGTCGTGTCCGGCAAACGACCGCTGCATTAGCAATAAGCATTGATCTCCGGCTCTGAACTGGATCCATACAGTATAAACAAATTCCTATTAGCATTTCCTTGGTCGTCTTACTCCGATAAGGCCGTCTTGGAACCCCATTAGCATTTCCTTGGTCGTCTTACTCTGGTAAGGCCGTCTCGGAACCTCATTAGCATTTCCTTGGTCGTCTTACTCCGGTAAGGCCGTCATGGAACTCTCTTGGCATTTCCTTGTTTTTCTTACTCCGGTAAGACAGTCTAGGCATTTTTCTTTCATTGCTTGCAAGTACAGATTATGGATTTCTTGGATTATCCAGAACACATCTTCCTTCAACCAACAAGATATGTTCTGGGGGGAAAAATGTTGACATGCTTTATGGTCAAAGCCGTCACACATGGAATATCTGGATAGCATCGTGCTAAGGCATGGAAAACATCGTCAGAAGACAAAAGAGCAATTTGATTAAAGTTGCAACATCAACATAAACTGGTCGAAACTCCTACCAGACGACCTCTTTTGGGCTGAAATCAGCAATTATGGTACTTTGCATTACAAAACCTATAGCCCTCTGAATTAGCTTCAGGTAGAGCTTTCGTTTGACTCAATCGGACTTACGATTTAGAAGTTATGCTCTTTTCCGTAAACGGGTGTATCTCGGCATCAGTCAGTAATCATTCGGATTCGTGACATCTCCTGCATTGGCTTGCACCCTCTGTATCGCCCCCCTCTGGTTCGTGAGCATAGGCTCAGTTCGCCCTCAACCCGGCTCATCCCCCCGAGGCTCGCCCTCTTCTTCTGCTCGTGAACCAACCCGGCTCGTGATACATCCATGGACCACGAACCGACCATGGTCACCAGCACCAGCTTCTCACCCCAGCTCGTCACCTCGACTTGACCTATGCTCCTCACGACCCTCTTGTACCAAAGTAGCGGCAACGATAGATCTTGACCTATTCTCAAGGCTATTTGCACTCCTACTTTCCCGGATCGGGATCCACGTGCCCCATCACCACCAGGCCTTCGTATGGGCTCTCATACAGCTATAAATACAGCACTACATAGAAAATAAAGGGGCCTTTTTGGCTGGGACTTTCTCCTACATCTCCACGGTCTCTGCCATTATCAAATGCAAGGATTTTGCACCTTTCTACATCTAAATCCTCCTCTTGTAATCTCAATTAACACACGAATTGTGTGTTTGCATGTAACTAATTCTTGTAATCTGTTAGTATAACAATAAGATTATAAAGTGGACGTAGGCTACATCTACAGCCGAACCACTATAAAAACCTCGTATGTTTCCTGTTATTTACTCTTTACTGCAATTTGTGATCTATTATCTGCATTTGGGTGTTAGGGCAAAATTTTGGTCTTACATTTTGGCGCGCCAGGTAGGGGCACACGATATTATTTCAATTTCTAGCTAAAAAGGAATCATATTGCTTTGTACTTGAATCAACAATCAAACGAAATCTTCCCCATACTGCAGAGGAAGGCACGGGAAACGAGGCAAGCCAGGAAGCTTCCTTTCACGAAAACCCATCAGCATAGCTGACCGGAGAAGAGATGGATGGAGTTCTCACCGAACTGAGAGCTCAAATGGCAAGGCAATATGATCTCCCTTGGAAACAATAGGAGATGATGGATGGATTCTTTACTCGGATGGATGGCAGGCCAGACGACAATGAACACTGGAAATGAAGACACCGAAGCGGATCATACATCACATGGACTCGCGGGCAACCCCCTCGCCCTTGGAAATGGTCAGGCTCGACGGAATTCAGCTCCGGTTCGAATGGACATCAGAATGCAAGCTTCCACTCAGTAGCTGGACACGGCTCATGATGGAAAGCCAGGGTCGGCTCGTGATAGGGGATCACGATCGGGTCACCCTCCTCGAACTGCTAGCCGCGAACCGCAGACAACATTTCACCAGCAGCTTCCTCATTCTCTTGCTTACAACGCTAGGGGCACCGACTCTGATTTAGGCAATTTGCAACAGCTTTTCAACATAAATCGACTAACGAATCTGATACAACTTCTATCGAGAGGCGTACTTCTCAAAACGACGTGAATGACGTCAGCCACACTCCTTTCACTCAAGAAATCCAGAATTCCCGTAATCCTCCGGATTTCAAACTCCCAGTTCTGGAGCCTTACAACGGTAGGGCGAATCCTATCGTGCATCTATGCGCTACAAACGACATATGGAGGTTCAATCGGCATCGGAAAACGTCACGGCAAAGTGCTTTTCTCTCTTTCTGACTGATATAGCCGCTATGTGGATTCAGTACTAATCCCGGAATCGATCAACAGTTGGAACATTTCGGTCACTCGTTTTATTGAACAGTTTCGGGTCCACATTGCTTGACCCAAGAATGTTATGTCACTAACTTCAATCAAGCAGAGATCTGGTAAAACTTTCCACTCATTCCTTGAAAGATTCAACGCTGTAGTAGCATCTGTGGATAGACCTAAACCATCAGCGGTTTTGATGGTCGCAGTATTCGGTGTTCTGGATACATCGGAGTTCAAGACCTCTTTGCACCGGGACCCGCCGTATGATCTTGGGGAATTCTGCTTTGAAGCGGATAGATTTCTGCGTGAAGAATATGAAAAATCCAAGAAGGCAATTTTCGACGTCAACATACTTAAAGACGGAGCATCGTCTGATTCAAGAAAAGGCAATGACAAGGGAAAAGGAACAACTGCTGCAAAGAATGATCGCAATGCTTAGCCCCGAAGAGGGCCTAGATATGAAAAGTACACTAAACTCAATTCATCGCCGACTAACATCTACATGGACATAGGGGGTGCCACCTCCTATCCAAGGACTCCCAAGAGGGAGCCAACACAATTCTGAGAGACATTGCATATTTCATGATGTAGACAGTCATAACACTAACGACTGTAGACATTTACGAGACCTTATTGAGGGCAGGGTCAGACGAGGAGAGCTACCCGAGTATGTAACTCAACCAACAACACCTACACCTGCACTGCCACCACTATTCCCAGAAGAGGGAACGATCCTAGATCAAGCAATCGCGGGATTATCATTAACTGATCTCACTCGGTAGATCTCTTTAGTTTTCCGGACTCCGTTCCGTAATTCATGTTTTTAGGCTTTTAGGTGACTTCTCGCCTATATTTGTTTTTTCTGCATGTAATAAAAGCAGTCGCATCAGCCCACATGCACGGAATTGGCTTGTGGTCTCCAGTCGTGTCCGAAAACGATCGCTGCATTAGTAATAAGCATTGAGCTCCAGCTCTAAACTGGATCCGTCCAGTATTAAAAAATTCCTGTTAGCATTTCCTTGATCATCTTACTCCGGTAAGGCCATCTTGGAACCCCATTAGCATTTCCTTAGTCATCTTACCCCGGTAAGGCCATCTCGGAAACTCATTAGCATTTCCTTGGTCGTCTTACTCTGGTAAGGCCGCCATGGAGCTCTCTTGGCATTTCCTTTATTGTCTTACTCCGGTAAGATAGTCCAGGAGTTATTCTTGCATTGCTTGCAGGTACAGATTATGGATTTCTTTGATTATCCAGAACACATCTTCCTTCAACCAGCAAGATATGTTTTGGGGAAAAATGTTGACACGCTTTATGGTCAAAGCCGTCACACATGGAATATCTGGATAACATCGTGCTAAGGCATGTAAAACATTGTCAGAAGACATAAAAGCAATTTGGTTAAAGTCGCAACATCAGCATAAACTGGTCTGAAACTCCTATCAAACGACCTCATTTGGGCCCGAAAACAGCATTATGGTGCTTTGCATAGTAAAACCTATAGCCCTCTGAATTAGCTTCAGGTAGAGCTTTCGTTTGGCTCAATCGGACTTACGGTTTAGAAGTTACGCTCTTTTCCGTGAATGGGTGTATTTCGACATCAGTCAGCAATCATTCGGATTCATGACATCTCCTGCATCGGCTCCCACCCTCCGGATTCCCCCCTATGGTTCGTGAGCATACGCTTGGTTCACTCTCAACCCGGCTCAACCCCCTGAGGCTCGCCCTCTTCTTCTGCTCGTGAACCAACCCGGCTCATGATACACCCATGGACCACAAACCGACCATGGACACCAGCACCAGCTTCTCACCCCAGCTCGTCACCTTGGCTCGCCCTACGCTCCTCACGAACCGCCTGTACCAAAGCAGCGACAACAAGACCTATTCTCAAGGCTATTTTCACTCCTATTTACCCGGATCGCGTTCCACGTGCACCATCACGAGCAGGCCTCCCTATGGGCTCTCATACAGCCATAAATACGGCACTACATGGCAAATGAAGGGGACTTTTTCACTGAGACTTTCTCCTACATCTCCACGGTCTCTACCATTACCGAATGCAAGGATTTTGCACCTTTCTGCATCTAAATTCTCCTCTAGTAATATCAATTAACACACAGATTGTGTGTCTGCAAGAAACTAACTCTTGTAATCTGTCAGTATAACAACAAGATTATAAAGTGGACGTAGGCTACATCTACAGCCGAACCACTATAAAAACCTCATGTGTCTCCTGTTATTTACTATTTACTGCAATTTGTGATCTATTATCTACATTTGGGTGTTAGGGCCAAATTTTGGTCTAACATTTTGGCGCGCCAGGTAGGGGCACATGATACTATTTCAATTTCTGGCTAAAAAGGAATCATATTGCTTCATACTTGAAACAATGGTCAAACGAAAGCTTCCCTGTACTGAAAAGGAAGACACAAGAAGCGCGGAAAGCTAGGAGGCTTCCTCTCATGAAAACCCATCGGCATACTTGACCAGAGAAGTGATGGACGGATTTCTCACTGAACTGAGAGCTCAAATGGAAAGGCAAGATGATCTCCTCTGGAAACAACAGGAGATGATGGATGGATTCTTCGCTCGGATGGATGGCAGGCCATATGACAATGAACAACGCACTAGAAATGATGCCACTGAAGCGGCTCATACATCACATGGACTCGGGGGCAAACCCCTAACCCTTTGAAATGGTCAGGCTCTACCGAATTCAACTCTGGTTCGAATGGATACTAGAATGTAAGCTTCCACTCATCAGTAGGGCACGACTCACGATGGAGAGCCAGGGTCGGGTCGTGATAGGGGATCATGACCGGGTCGGGTCGCACCCTCGAACCGCGAGCCGCAAACCCTAGACAACGGTTCACCAGCATCTTCCATATTCTCTTGCACACAACGCTGGGGGTGCTAACTTTGATTTAGGCAATTTGCAATAGCTTTTCGATGGAAATCGACTAGCAGATACAACGCCTATCGAGAGGCCGTAATTCTCAAAACGACATGGATGACGTCAACCACACTCCTTTCGCTCAAGAAATCAGGAATTCTCGTAATCCCCCGGATTTCAAACTCCCAGTTCTGGAGCCTTACAACAGCAGGACTGATCCTACCGTGCATCTGATGCATTACAAACAACATATGGAAGTTCAATCGGTGTCAAAAAACGTCATGGCAAAGTGCTTTCCTCTCTTTCTGACTGATATAGCTGCTATGTGGATTCAGCAGCTAGCCCCGAAATCGGTCAACAGTTGGAACATGTGGGTCACCCATTTCATTGAACAGTTTCAGGTCCGTATTGCTCAATCCAAGAATGTTATGTCACTAACTTCAACCAAGAAGAGATCTGGAGAAACTCTGTGCTCATTCCTTGAAAGATTCAATGTTGCAGTAGCATGTGTGGATAGACCTGAACCTCTATGGTATTGATGGCGGCATTATCTGGTGTTCTGGATACATTGGAGTTCAAGGCCTCTTTGCACCGGGACCCGCCGCAAGATCTTGGTGAATTCTACTTTGAAGCGGATAGATTTCTGCGTGAGGAAGACACAAAATCCAAGAAGGTTATTCTCGACGTCAACATGCTTAAAAACGGAGCACCGTCTGATTTACGAAAAGGCAATGAAAAGGGCAAAGGAACAACTGCTGCAAAGAATGATCGCAATGCTCAGCCCCGAAGGGGGGCCCATATATGAAAAGTACACTGAACTCAATTCAACACCGACTGACATCTACATGGACACAGGGGGTGCCACCTCCTATCCAAGGCCTCCCAAGAGGGAGCTAATGCTAACACAACGCAATTCCGGAGGACAATGCATATTTCATGACATGGACAGTCGTAACACTGATGACTGCAGACATTTACGAGACCTTATTGAGGACCGGGTCAGACGAGGAGAGCTACCTGAGTATGTTACTCAACCAACAGTGGCCACACATGCTCTGCCACCACCTATTCCCCGGAGAGGGAACAATCCTGGATCGAGCAATCGTGGTATTATCATTAACTGATCCCACTCAGTGGATCTCTTCAGTTTGCCGAACTCCGGTCTGTAGTTCATGTTTTTAGGCATTTAGGCGACTTCTCGCCCATCTTTGTTTTTTATGCATGTAATAAAAGAGGTCACATTAGCCCACACGCATGGAATCGGCTTATGGTCTCCATTCGTGTCCGGCAAACGGCCGCTGCATTAGTAATAAGCATTGAGCTCCAACTCTGAACTGGATCCATATAGTATAAACAAATTCTCATTAGCATTTCCTTCGTCTTACTCCAGTAAGGCCGTCTTATAACCCCATTAGCATTTCCTTGGTCGTCTTACCCCGGTAAAGCCGTCTCGGAACCTTATTAGCATTTCCTTGGTCGTCTTACTCTGGTGAGGCCTTCATGGAACTCTCTTGACATTTCCTTGATCGTCTTACTCCGGTAAGACAGTCTAGGAGTTAATCTTTCATTACTTGTAGGTACAGATTATGGATTTATTGGATTATCCAGAACACATCTTCCTTCAACCAGTAAGATATGTTCTGGAAGGTAAAATGTTGATACGCTTTATGGTCAAAGCCGTCACACATCGAATATTTGGATAGCATCGTGCTAAGGCATGGAAAAAATCATCAGAAGGCAAAAGAGAAATTTGGTTAAAGCCGCAACATCAGCATAAACTGGTCTGAAACTCCTATCAGACGACCTCTTTCGGGCCCGAAAAAAGCGATTACAGTGCTTTTCATAGTAAAACCCGTAGCCCTCTGAATTTGCTTCAGGTTGAGCTTTCATTTGGCTCAATCGGACTTACGGTTTAGAAGTTACGCTCTTTTCCGTGAACGGGTGTATCTCGGCATTAGTCAGCAATCATTCAGATTCATGACATCTCCTGCATCGGCTTGCACTCTCCGGATCGCCCCCTCTGGTTCATGAGCTAGGCTCGGTTTGCACTCAACCGGCCTCACGCCCTCCCTCCCCCCCAAGGCTCACCCTCTTCTTCTATTCATGAACCAACCCGGCTCGTGATACACCCATGGACCACGAACGGACCATGGACACCAACACCAACTTCTAACCCCAGCTTGTCACCTCTACTCGCTCTATGCTTCCCATGAACTGCCTGTACCAAAGCAGCGGTTACCATAGATCTTGACCTATTCTCAAGTCTATTTGCACTCCTACTTTCCCGGATTGGGTCGCACGTGCCCCATCAGCACCAGGCCTCTGTATGGTCTCTCATACAGCTATAAATACAACACTACATGGCAAATGAAGGGGACTTTTTGGCTGGGACTTTCTCCTACATCTCCACGGTTTCTGCCATTACCGAATGCAAGGATTTTACACCTTTCTACATCTAAATTCTCCTCTTGTAATCTCAATTAACACACGGATTGTGTATCTGCATGTAACTGATTCTTGTAATCTATCATTATAACAACAAGATTATAAAGTGGACGTAGGCTATGTCTACAGCCTAACCACTATAAAATCACGCGTGTCCCTTTTAATTACTCTTTATGGCAATTTGTGATCTGTTATCTGCATTTAGGTGTTAAAGCCAAATTTTGGTCTAACATTTTGGCATGCCAGGTCGGAGGAACACGAAACTATTTCAGTTTCTAGCTAAAAAGGAATCATATTGCTTCATACTTGAATTAATGGTCAAACGAAAGCTTTCCCGTACTGAAGAGGAAGGCACTAGAAACGAGGCAATCCAGAAGGCTTCCTCTTATGAAAACCCATCAGCATACTTGACCAGAGAAGCGATGGATGAATTTCTCTCTGAACTAAGAGCTCAAGTGGCAAGGCAAGATGATCTCCTCCGGAAACAATAGGAGATGATGGATGGATTCTTCGCTCGGATGAATAGCAGGCCAGACGATAATGAACAACGCAGTAGAAATGAAGCCACTGAAGCAGCTTATACATCACATGGACTCGGGGGCACCTCCCTCGCTTTTGGAAATGGTCAGGCTCAACCGAATTCATCTCCAGTTCGAATGGATATCAAAATGCAAGCTTTCACTCAGCAGCAGAACAAGGCTCGTGATGGAGTGCCAGGGCCGGCTCGTGATAGGGGATCACGACCAGGTCGGGTCGCCCCCTCGAACTGCGAGCTATGAACCCCAGACATTGGTTCACCAGCAGCTTCCACATTCTCTTGCTCACAAAGCTAGGGGCACCGACTCAGATTTAGGCAATTTGCAACAGCTTTTCGATGAAAATCGACTACCAGATCTAATACAACGCCTATCGAGAGGTCGTACTTCTCAAAATGACGTGGATGACGTCAACCACACTCCTTTCACTCAAGAAATAAGGAATTTCTGTAATCCTCCGGATTTCAAACTCCCAGTTCTAGAGCCTTACAACGGCAGGACGGATCCCACCGTGCATCTGATGCGTTACAAACGACATATGGAAGTTCAATCGGTATCGGAAAACGTCATGGCAAAGTGTTTTCCTCTCTTTTTGACTGATATAGCCACTATGTGGATTTGGCAGATAGCCACCACCTATTCCCTGGAGAAGGAACGATCCTGGATCGAGCAATCGTGGGATTATCATTAACTGATCCCACTTAGTGGATTTCTTCAGTTTGCAGGACTTCGGTCCGCAGTTCATGTTTTTATGCTTTTAAGCGACTTCTTGCCCATCTTTGTTTTTTCTACATGTAATAAAAGCAGTCACATCAGCCTACACGCACGGAATCATCTTATGGTCTCTAGTCGTTTTCGGCAAATGACCGCTGCATTAGTAATAAGCATTGAGCTCCGGCTCTGAACTGGATCCATCCAGTATAAACAAATTCCCATTAGCATTTCCTTGGTCGTCTTACTCCGGTAAGGCCTTCTTGTAACCCCATTAGCATTTTCTTGGTCGTCTTACCCTGGTAAGGTCGTCTCGGAACCTCATTAGCATTTCCTTGGTCGTCTTACTCCAGTAAGGCCATCACGAAACTCTTTGGAATTTCCTTGATCGTCATACTCTGGTAAGACAGTCTAGGAGTTATTCTTGCGTTGCTTGCAGGTACAGATTATGGGTTTCTTGGATTATCTAGAACACATCTTCCTTCAACCAGCAAGATATGTTCTGGGGGCGGCAAAATGTTGACACACTTTATGGTCAAAGCCGTTACACAAGGAATATCTGGATAGCATCAAGCTAAGGCACGGAAAACATCATCAGGAGACATAAGAGAAATTTGGTAAAAGTCACAACATCAGCATAAACTGGTCTGAAACTCCTATCTGACGACCCCTTTTGGACCCAAAAATAGCGATTATGATGCTTGTCACAGTAAAACCTATAGCCCTCTGAATTAGCTTCTGGTAGAGCTTTCGTTTGGCTCAATCAGACTTACGGTTTAGCAGTTACGCTCTTTTCCATGAACGGGTGTATCTCGGCATCAGTCAGCAATAATTCAGATTCATGACATCTCCTTCATCGGCTCGCACCCTCCGTACCGCCCCCGCTGGTTCATGAGCATGGGATTGGTTCGCCCTCAACCCGACTCTCCCTCTTCTTCTGCTCGTAAACCAACCGGCTCGTGATACACCCATAGACCATGAACCAACCATTGACACCAGCACTAGCTTCTCACCCCAGCTCGTCACCTCGGCTCACCCTATGCTCCTCACGAACCGCTTATACCAAAGCAACGACAACCATATATCTTATCCTATTCTCAAGGCTATTTGCACTCCTACTTTCCCGGATCGGGTTCCGCATGCCCCATCACGATCGGCCTCCCTATGGGCTCTCATACAGCTATAAACACACCACTACATGGCAAATGAAGGGGACTATTTGGCTGGGACTTTCTCCTACATCTCCACGTTCTCTGCCATTACCGAATGTAAGGATTTTGCACCTTTCTACATCTAAATTCTCCTCTTGTAACTCAATTAACACATAGATTGAGTGACTGCATGTAACGGATTCTTGTAATCTGTCAGTATAATAATAAGATTATAAAGAGGACGCAGGCTACATCTACAGCCGAACCACTATAGAAACCTCGTGTGTCTCCTGTTATTTACTCTTTACTGCAATTTGTGATCTATTATCTATATTTTGGTGTTAGGGCCAAATTTTAGTCTAACATTTTGGCATGCTAGGTTGGGGGCACACAATACTATTTCAATTTCTAGCTAAAAGGGAATCATATTGCTTCGTACTTGAATAAATGGTCAAACGAACGCTTCCCCATACCGAAGAGGAAGGCACGAGAAACGAGGTAAGCCAGGAGCCTTCCTCTCATGAAAACTCATCAAAATACTTGACCAGAGAAGAGATGGATGAAGTTCTCAATTAACTGAGAGCTTAAATGGCCGGACAAGATGATCTCCTCCGGAAACAATAGGAGATGATGGATGGATTCTTCGCTCAGATGGATGGCAGGCCAGACGACAATGAACAATGCCCTGGAAATGAAGCCACTGAAGCAGCTCATACATCACATGGACTCAGGGGCAACCCCCTCGCTCTTGGAAATGGCCATGCTCGACCGAATTCAGCTCCGGTTCGGATGGATATCAGAACACAAGCTTCCACTCAACGGCAGGACACGGATCGTGATGGAGAGCTAGGGTCGGCTCGTGATACAGGATCACGACTGGGTCGGTTCCCCCCTCGAACCGTGAGCTGCGTGTAGCGAACCCCAAACAACGGTTCACCATCAGCTTCCTCATTCTCTTGCTCACAACGCTGGGGGCACCGGCTCTGATTTAGGAAATTTGCAACAGCTTTTCGATGGAAATCGACTAACAGATTTTATACAACGCCTATCAGGAAGCTGTACTTCTCAAAACGACGTGGATGACGTCAACCACACTCCTTTCACTCAAGAAATCAGGAATTCCCGCAATCCCTCAGATTTCAAGCTCCTAGTTTTGGAGCATTACAACGGCATAACGGATACTACCGTGCATCTGATGCGTTACAAACGACATATGGAAGTTCAATTGGTGTCGGAAAACATCATGGCAAAGTGCTTCCCTCTCTTTCTGACTGGTATAACCGCTATGTCGATTCGGCAGCTAACCTCGGAATTGATCAACAGTTGGAACATGTTGGTCACTCGTTTCATTAAACAGTTTCGGGTCCATATTGCTCAACCTAAGAATGTTATATCACTAACTTCAATCAAGTAGAGATCTGGGGAAACTCTACACTCATTCCTTAAAGGATTCAACGCTGCAGTAGCATCTATGGATAGACCTGAACCATCTATGGTATTGACGGCAGCATTATTCGGTGTTCTGGATACATCGAAGTTCAAGACCTCTTTGCACCGGGACCCACCGCAAGATCTCGGTGGATTCTATTTTGAAGCGGATATATTTCTGCATGAGGAAGACGCAAAATCCAAGAAGGCTATTCTCGATGTCAACATGCTTAAAGACGGAGCACCGTCTGATTTAGGAAATGGCAATGATAAGGGCAAAGGAGCAGCCACTGTAAAGAATGATCGCAATGCTCAACCCCGAAGAGGGCCCAAATATGAAAGTACACATAACTCAATTCAATGCCAACTGACATCTACATGGACACAGGGGGTGCCACCTCCTATCCAAGGCCTCCCAAGAGGGAGCCAATGCCAACACAAAGCAATTCCAGAAGACATTGCATATTTAATGACATGGACGGTCATAGCACTGATGACTGCAGACATTTACGAGACCTTATTGAGGACCGGTTCAGACAAGGAAAGCTACCTGAGTATGTAACTCAGTCAAAAGCGCCTACATCTACATTGCCACCACCTATTCCACGGAGAGGGAATGATCCTGGATTGAGCAATCGCGGGATTATCATTAACTGATCCCACTCAGTCGACCTCTTCAGTTTGCCGGACTCCGGACCGTAGTTCATGTTTTTAGGCTTTTAGGTGACTTCTCTCCCATCTTTGTTTTATTTGCATGTAATAAAACGGTCAAATCAGCCCACACCCATAGAATTGACTTGTGGTCTCCATTCATGTACGACAAATGACCGCTACATTAGTAATAAGCATTGAGCTCTGGCTCTGAACGGGATCCGTCCAGTATAAACAAATTCCCATTAGCATTTCCTTAGTCATCTTACTCCGGTAAGGCCATCTTGGAACCCCATTAGCATTTCCTTGGTCGTCTTACCTTGGTAAGGCCGTCTCGGAACCTCATTTGCATTTCCATGGTCGTCTTACTTCGGTAAAGTCGTCATGGAACTGTCTTGGCATTTCCTTGGTCGTCTTACTATGGTAAGACAGTCTAGGAGTTATTCTTGCATTGCTTGCAGGTACAGATTATGGATTTCTTGGATTATCTAGAACACATCTTCCTTCAACCAGCAAGATATGTTATGTAGGGCAAAATGTTGACACGCTTTATGGTCAAAGCTGTCACACATGAAATATCTAGACAGCAACGCGCTAAGGCATGGAAAACATCATGATAAGACATACGAGCAATTTGGTTAAAGCCGTAACATCAGCATAAACTGGTTCGAAACTCCTATCATACGATCTCTTTTAGGCCCAAAAATAGCGATTATAGTGCTCAACAAAGTAAAACCTATAACACTCTGAATTACCCTTAGGTAGAGCTTTTTTTTGGCTCAATCGGACTTACGGTTTAGAAGTAACGCTCTTTTCCGTGAACGGGTGTATCTCGACATCAGTCAGCAATCATTCAGATTCATGACAACACCTGCATCGGCTCGTCCCCCACTGGCTCATGAGCATAGGCTCGGTTTGCCCTCAATTCGGCTCCCCCCTTCGAGGCTCTCCTTCTTCTTCTTCACGTGAACCAACCCGGCTCGTGATACACCCATGGACTACAAACCAACCATGGACACCAGCACCGGCTTCTCACCCCAGCTCGTCACCTCAACTCGGCCTATGCTCCTCACGAACCGCTTGTACCAAAGCAGCGGCAACCATAGATCTTGACCTATTCTCAAGGCTATATGCACTCCTACTTTCCCGTATCGGGTTTCACGTGCCCCATCACGACCTGACCTCCCTATAGGCTCTCCTACAGCTATAAATACAACACTACATGGCAAATGAAGGATACTTTTTGGCTGGGACTTTCTCCTACATCTCCACGGTCTCTTCGATTACCGAATGCAAGGATTTTGCACCTTTCTACATCTAAATTCTCCTCTTGTAATCTCAATTAGCACACGGATTGTGTGTCTGCATGTAACTGATTCTTGTAATCTGTCAATATAACAATAAGATTATAAAGTGGATGTAGGCTACATCTACAGCTGAACCACTATAAAAACCTCGTGTGTCTCCTGTTATTTACTCTTTACTGCAATTTGTAATCTGTTATCTGCATTTGGGTGTTAGGGCCAAATTTTGGTCTAACATTTTGGCGCGCCTGGTGAGGGGTACACAATACTATTTCAATTTCTTGCTAAAATGGAATCATGTTGCTTTTGAATCAATGGTCAAATAAACGCTACCCCGTACTGAAGAGGAAGGCACAAGAAACGAGGCAAGCAAGGAGGCTTCCTCTCACGAAAACCCATCAGCATACTAGACCAGAGAAGAGATGGACGAAGTTCTCACTAAATTGAGAGATCAAATGGCAAGGCAATATGATCTCCTCCGGAAACTACATGAGATGATGGATGGATTCTTCGCTCAGATGGATTGCAGGCCAGACGACAATGAAGAACGCACCGGAAATAAAGCCACTAAAGCGGCTTAAACACCACATAGACTCAGGGGCAACCCCCTCGCTCTTGGAAATGGTCATGCTTGATCGAATTCAGCTCCGGTTCGAATGGATATCAGAATGCAAGCTTCCACTAAGCAGAAGGACACGACTCGTGATGGAGAGCCACGGTCGGCTCGTGATAGGGGATCACGACCGGGTCAGGTCACCCCCTCGAACCGCGAACCGCTAGCCACGAACCCCAGACAGCGGTTCACCAATAGCTTCTCATTCTCTTGCTCACAATGCTGGGGGCACTGGCTCTAATTTAGGCAATTTGCAACAACTTTTCGATGGAAATCGACTAGAAGATCTGATACAACGCCTATCAAGAGGTCGTACTTCTGAAAATGACGTGGATGATGTCAATCACACTCCTTTCACTTAAGAAATCAGGAATTCCCATAATCCCGCAGATTTCAGACTCCCAGTTCTAGAGCATTACAACGGCAAGACAGATCCTACCGTGCATCTGATGCATTACAAACGACATATGGAAGTTCAATCTGCGTTGGAAAACGTCATGGCAAAGTGCTTTCCTCTCTTTCTGACTGATATAGCTGCTATGCGGATTTGGTAGCTAACCTCGGAATCGATCAACAGTTGGAACATGTTGGTCACTCGTTTCATTGAACAGTTTCGGGTCCATATTGCTCGATCCAAGAATGTTATGTCACTAACTTCAATCAAGTAGAGATCTGGAGAAACTCTATGCTCATTCCATAAGGGATTCAATGCTGCAGTAGCATCTGTGGATAGACCTGAACCATCTATGGTATTGACGGCAGTAATATCCGGTGTTCGGGATACATTGGAGTTCAAGACCTCTATGCACTGGGACCCGCCGCAAGATCTCGGTGAATTCTACTTTGAAGAGGATAGATTTCTGCGTGAGGAAGATGAAAAATCCAAGAAGGCTATTCTCGGCGTCAACATGCTTAAAGACGGAGCACCGTTTGATTCAGGAAAAGGCAATGACAAGGGCAAAGGAACAGCCGCTGCAAAGAATGATCGCAATGCTCAGCCCCGAAGAGGGCCCAGATATGAAAAGTACACATAACTGAATTCAACGCCGATTGACATCTACATGGACATAGGCAGTGCCACCTCCTATCCAAGGCCTCCTAAGAGGGAGCCAATGCCAGCACAAAGCTATTCCGGAAGACATTGCATATTTCATGACATGGACGGTCATAACACTGACGACTGCAGACATTTACGAGACCTTAATGAAGACCCGGTCAGACGAGGAGAGCTACCCGAGTATGTAACTCAGCCAACAGTGCCTACACCTGCACTTCCACCACCTATTCCCCGAAGAGGGAACGATCCTGAATTGAGCAATCGCAGGATTATCATTAACTGATCCCACTCAGTCAATCTCTTGAGTTTGCCGGACTCTGGTCCGTAGTTCATGATTTTAGGTTTTTAGGCGACTTCTTGCCCATCTTTGTTTTTTCTGCATGTAATAAAAGCAGTCACATCAGCTCATACCCACGGAATCGGCTTGTGGTCTGCAGTCATGTCTGTCAAACGACCGTTGCATTAGTAATTAGCATTGAGCTCCGGCTCTGAACTGAATCCGTCCACTATAAACAAATTCCCATTAGCATTTCCTTGGTCATCTTACTCCGGTAAGGCCGTCATGAAATCCCATTAGCATTTCCTTGGTCGTCTTACCGTGGTAAGGCCGTCTCGGAACCTCATTAGCATTTCCTTGGTCATCTTACTCTGGTAAGGCCGTCATGGAACTCTTTTGGCATTTCCTTGATCGTCTTACTCCGATAAGACATTCTAGGAGTTATTCTTGCATTGCTTGCAGGTACGAATTATGGATTTCTTGGATTACCCAGAAAACATCTCCCTTCAAGCAGCAAGTTATGTTCTGTAGGGAAAAATGTTGACACGCTTTATGGTCAAAGCCGCCGTATATGGAATATCTCAACAACATCGTGTTAAGGCATGGAAAACATTACGATAATACATAAAAGCAATTTGGTTAAAGTCGCAATGTCAGCATAAACTGATCTGAAACTCCTATCAGACGACCTCTTTTGGGCTTGAAAATAGGGTTTATGGCGCTCAGCATGGTAAAACCTGTAGCCTTCTGAATTAGTTTCAGGTAGAGTTTTCGTCGGGCTCAATCGGACTTATGGTTTGGAAGTTACGCTCTTTTCCGTGAATGGGTGTATCTCGGCATCAGTCAGTAATCAATCAGATTCATGTTATCTCCTGCATCGGCTCACACCCTTCGAATCGGCCCCTCTGGTTCGTGAGCATAGGCTCGGTTCGCCCTCAACCCGGCTCCCCCCTCCCCCCGAAGCTCGACCTCTTCTTCTACTCGTGAACTAACCCGGCTTGTGATACACCCATGGACCACAAACCGACCATGGACACTAGCACCAGCTTCTCACCACAGCTCATCACCTCGGCTCTCCCTATGCTCCTCACGGACCGCCTGTAGCAAAGCACTGGCAGCCATAGATCTTGACCTATTCTCAAGGCTAATTGCACTCCTACTTTCCCGGATCGGGTTCCATGTGCCCCATCACGACTCGGCCTCCCAATAGACTCTCCTACAGCTACAAATACACCACTAAATGGAAAATGAAGGGGACTTTTTGGCTGGGACTTTCTACTACATCTCCACGGTCTCTGCCATTACCGAATGCAAGGATTTTGCACCTTTTTATATCTAAATTCTCCTCTTGTAATCTCAATTAACACACGGATTGTGTGTCTGCATGAAACTGATTCTTGTAATCTGTCAGTATAACAATAAGATTATAAAGTGGACGTAGGCTACATCTACAGCCGAACCACTATAAAAACCTCGTGTGTCTCCTGTTATTTACTCTTTACTGCAATCTGTGATCTGTTATCTGCATTTGAGTGTTATGTTCAAATTTTGGTCTAACATTTTGGCGTGCCAGGTAGGGGGCACACGATACTATTTCAATTTCTAGCTAAAAAGGAATCATATTGCTTCGTACTTAAATCAATGGTCAAACGAAAGCTTCCCCGTACTAAAGAGGAAGGCATGAGAAACGAGGCAAGCCAGGAGGCTTCCTCTCATGAAAACTCATCAGCATACTTGACCAGAGAAGAGATGGATGGAGTTCTCACTGAACTGAGAGCTCAAATGGCAAGGCAAGATGATCTCCTTCAGAAATAATAGGAGATGATGGATGGATTCTTCGCTCGGATGGATGGTAGGCTATATGACAATAAGCAACGCACTGGAGATGATGCAACTGAAGCAGCTCATACATCACATGGACTTGGGGGCAACCCCTTCGCTCTTGGAAATGATCATGCTCGACCGAATTTAGCTCCGGTTCGAATGGACATCAGAATGCAAGCTTCCACTCAATAGCAGGACACGGCTCGTGATGGAGAGCCAGGGTCAGCTCGTGATAGGGGATCACGACCAGGTCGGGTTGCCTCCTCGAATCGCGAGTCACGAGCCGCGAACCCTAGCAGCGGTTCACCAGCAGCTTCCTCATTCTCATGCTCACAACACTGGAGGCATCGGCTCTGATTTAGGTAATTTTCAACAGCTTTTCAACGTAAATCGACTAGCAGATCTGATACAATGCCTATCGAGAGGCCGTACTTCTCAAAACAACGTGGATGACATCAACCACACTCCTTTCACTCAAGAAATCAGGAATCCCCATAATCCCCGGATTTCAAACTCCCAGTTTTGGAGCCTAACAACAGCAGGACGGATACTACCATGCATCTGATGCGTTACAAACGACATATGGAAGTTCAATCGGCATCGAAAAACTTCATGGTAAAGTGCTTTCCTCTCTTTCTGACCGATATTGCCGCTATGTGGATTCAGCCGCTAACCCCGGAATCGATCAACAGTTGGGACATATTGGTCACTCGTTTCATTGAACAGTTTCGGGTCCATATTGCTGGACCCAAGAATGTTATGTGTGATAGCCCGCCCCGCACCAGCCAACATTTCCCTGAAATACGTTGTACAAATGCCAGACTAGTACGGGACAGCCGCCAAAGAAAGGAATTTGGACAAACAAGAAACCTATAGGATGTCTCACAGAGTATGGAATAAAATATAATAATAACATACTTGACAAAAAACAGGCGAGACGGTCCATAAACTGAAAACAAAACCATAATAATCATAGCAGCGGAAATGCAAAATACAGCTTATTACAACTCCAACATATTGTCTCTAAAGCAAAGAAAAAGGTGCACTACTAATTCCCAAAGTAGTGACCAGTAACAACACAGGGAGAATATCTATATATATCATACGAGGAAGCCTCCTGCTCGTCTCCGGTACAGCTACTCGTGCATACCACCTAACCTGTCTCTAGTCTGCCCGTTTAAGAGAACCCAGAGTAATAAGAAGAGATGTAAAACTTTGGGTCAGACAAAAGTCTAGTATGATCGATAAGCAGCAAAACAGAACAATAACAGGTATACTAAACCATACCTGGACCTGCAACCAAAGAGTTAGCACAACAAGATGTACAATACTCTAAGGTGACAATAACATATGGTGTAAAGGTACGGGTGTGGGGGTGTGCATGTCATAGTGATGGAAAACAATAAAGCATAGCAACCATCCTCACAACTCTCACTCAGTGCGTAAAGCATACGATATCCACTGCTTTGACCACCCAAATCCTTTGCTATGATCACTCTGCCCCATGTAGTCATGATGGCTCCACTGCTCTAATCCATAGCCACTAAACCTTTGCTATGTCCACTCTGCCCCCATGAAGTCATGACGACTCCACTGCACTGGCTCATAGCCATGCTACGATCACTCTTCCCCATGGAGTAATAGCTACCCCACTACACTGATCCACAGCCAAACATCCGTCTTGGTGGTGAATCAAAGTTATGGACGTCGATAAACCCTTAGCACACGTCCCGCAGCAAAGTCCAACTCATGAAGTTAACTCGTTGGTTCCCAACTGGATCCTGAGTTCTACTTCCTATTTGGACTACCTTTGCATCTCGGGTTTTGGTCTCCTCCGGATTCGTGATCATCATCTAGCCTCGGGTCCTCCATCGGTTCGTGAGCAGCTCTGGTTCGTGGCCATCAAGCGGTTCGGTTCATAGCACCCTCTCCAGATCGATTCGGGTAGTGGTGCCTAACTGGATTCGTGGTCATCGCATCGGGTCGGGTCGTGACTCCAGGTCATGGCTCCAAGCTCTGGCTCGTGGCTTCATGGCATCAGATCGTGATGCAGTTCGTTTCGGAGAAGGGTGGTGCTCATGCTCGGGGTCGTGAGCCTTCATCTTGAATGATTTGGGTCAGCTCCTCCACTCGAGCAAGTAGCTCGTGATACATGTACACGGTTGGGACTCGTGGGATTGGACTCACGATCGGGTCAGTTCGGAGGGGGCGATCCGATCCGATTCCTACCCCATTTTCCTGCAACTTTTCCAGTGACTGTTTTACGCCATATGACGACGTTTTCGACCACTCTAACTGTTCTAAGCAATCATAAATCATATCAAACAGTCATAGCAGCATATAACATCAACCATAAACACGAAAATGATAAATAACTATGTCAAAATGGATCAAACATACCCAAAACCTATATTTTCCCCTTAATCATGCTTAACCACAACTAATAATAGGATTAGCAAAACATATCCAAATTAACCCAAATTTCTAACAAAAGCTTAAAATAATATTTAAGAATTTCTAAACATTTTTCCAAATTTTTCTGAGTTATAATTTCGCTAATTAACTCTAATCACCCCTAATTAACCATAATTAGTGAAAAACAATGCAAATCACTCACCTTAACCACAAATAAAACTTAGATTTGAAGCTATCTCTAGTTTGGGGCGTTTTCCTATGCGACACAACAGCTCCAGCTCTGATATGGTATTGATTTGCCTTGATTTGACGTAGATTAGCTTAATCCTTGATTAGAGAGCGATTTGGGATGAAATTAGAAGGTGGAGGCCATTGTTATGGTTTCTAAGAGGGAAATGGCGGCTAAAAAACTGAAATAGAATGAAAACCTAACTCATTTCAGCCTCCCCATAACCCTAATCCCGAAATGGCTTATGGGTCCATTTGCTAATTACCCTAATCAGCCCATTTATGCAGTTTTTCACCTTCTAAACCTTGTTTCAGCCATATCTCCCAAACGGTGAGTCCGTTTGACAAGTGTGACCAATCTACGGAAAGGTAAACCATTATTCGGTTCTAATGGAAGTGCTTTTCAGATCAAACTACTTACCAATCAAAAGTTATGGCCAAAACAAGATCAGTTAGGGGTAAAACGGTCATTTAAAAATCGGTAAAAATCGTGAATATGGGAAATGACCCCAACAGTCAATCCTCAAAGTTACACAACTATACGACTTCATATGATATTGAAATAAATATTCTATGATCCTCCGATGCGTAGAATGCGGATCTTTACACTCTTCCCCCTTAAGAAATTTCGCCCCCGAAATTCCTTAACCAAAAACATACAAAAGGTGTTCCGCATGCCTATCAGTCATTCACAAATAATCAAACACACACAACAAGCACATAAAGTCTATCCTAGCATGCGGAATAACTAAATCGCAATTTAAAATCTTACCAGGCAAAGAGTTCTGGATACGTATTCCTAATGCTCTCCTCTGTCTCCCAAGTATAGTCATTCTCATCCTCTCCCCACTGAACCTTGATTAGATTCACCGCTTCCCTTCGAAGTTTCTTCATATCATGCTCGACAATACGAATTGGCTTGCGGTTCCCAACCGCCTCAGGTTCTACTTCGATGTCATCCAACTGATCAGGTGAAATAGTCACATCGGGATCGTGCACGAATTTCCTTAACTGGGAAACATGAAATACATTATAAACTCCCGTCATCTTGTCTGGCAACTCAAATTTATATGCCAAATTCCCAACTTGTTCGAGAACTGGGAATGGACCAACAAATCTTGGTGTTAACTTGCCTCTCCTACCAAATCGAATCACGCTTTTTAATGGAGAAATCTTGACAAACACCAAGTCACCAATGGATAATTTTAAGTCTCTTCGTCTCTTATCATCATAACTCTTCTGCCTATCTTGGGCAGCCTTCATTCATTGTCGTATAACCTTGATCTTGTCTGATGTTTCCCTTATCACATTAGGCCCAAGAACAAATTTCTCACCAGCCTCTAACCAACATGATGGTGATTTGCACGGTCTTCCGTACAAAGCTTCAAATGGAGCCATACCAATACTGAACTGATAACTATTATTATATGCGAATTCAGCCAGATGCAAATGGTCATCCCATGGCCCTCCAAAATCTAATATGCAAGCTCTTAAGAGATCTTCTAATACTCGATTCACCCTCTCTGTCTGACCGTCGGTTTGGGGATGATACGCGGTACTGAGATGTAATTCTGATCCTAACACCTCTTGTAAGCTCTTCCAAAATCCACTAGTAAACAACGAATCTCAGTCACTTACAATGCTTTTGGGTACTCCATGAAATCTCACTACCCACTTCATATATATTCTGCTAACTTAGCCGCTGTTCTATTCAACTTGACGGGTTTAAACCTTGCACTCTTGGTCAATCGGTCCACAATCACCCAAATGCTATCATGACCCGATCTAGTCCTTGGTAACCCATCAATGAAATCCATTGAGACTTGTTCCCATCTCCATTTGGGGATTTCTAATGGTTGCAACAAACCACTAGGCTTCTTTTACTCATCTTTAACTAGCTGGCAATTCATGCATTTGGATATAAACTTCTCAACATCTCTTTTCAATTCTTCCCAATAGTAGGTTTGCTTCATGTCTCGATACATTTTGCTACCACCGGGATATATAGTCAGTTTCGAGTGATGACACTCTCTCAGTACTTCGTCTCTCAATCCATTGACATTGGGTACAACTAGTCTCCCATTCTTTCTAAGCCATCCATCTCGATCAAGCCCATACTTGTTCATCTCCTCATCGATACTCATCTCTAACTTGGAGATGATTTCCAATAAGTTAGGATCGTCCCTTTGACTGGAACCAATCCGCTCAATCAAAGTGGGTTTGATCGTCAAACTTGCTAACATTTCTGTATCCAATTCGCACCTTGGTCTGAAATCATACCCAGTGATATACTCTAGTTGCTTCCACTCAAGAAACATAGCCCCTAAACTAGCATGTCTTCTACTCAATGCATCAGCTACCGCATTGCCCTTTCCTGGTGTATATGCGATATTGAAATCATAGAAAGCTAAGAATTCTAACCATCTCTGCTATTGGAGATTTAGATCCTTCTGAGAGAAGAGATACTTCAATGATTTATGATCGGTTAACAACTCGAATCTTTCTCCTAAGAGATAATGTCTCTACATCTTCAACGCGAACACGATCGCTGCCAATTCCAAATCGTGGATAGGGTATCTTTTCTCATGCGGTTTCAGTTGCCGACTTGCATAAGCTACGACTCTACCTTCTTGCATCAACACAGCACCTAATCCGGTACCACAGGCATCTGTGTATACCATCATCTCTTCATTCCCTTTAGGAATGATTAACACTGGCGCACACGTCAACTTTTCCTTTAGGCTCTTAAATGCATTTTCACACCTTTCGTCCCAAATGAAGGCTTGATTCTTCTTGGTCAACTGAGTTAACGGTGCCGCTATCTTGGAGAAGTCTTGGATGAACTTATGATAATATCCAGCTAATCCCAAGAAACTTCTTACGTTTGTTGCATTCTTGGGTGTAGACCAATCTTGTACCGTAGCCACCTTCGCAGGATCCACGTCAATACCATTCTTTGAAACAACATGGCCTAAGAATCTCACTTCCCTCCTCCAGAAGTGACAATTAGAAAACTTTGCTTTCAATTGGTGTTTTCTCAACACCTCCATCACTATCCTCAAATGTTCCTTGTGTTCTTCCTTAGTCTTCGAATAAACTAAGATATCGTCTACAAACACAAGAACAAACTTATTTAATTGATCTCGGAATACTCTATTCATAAAATCCACAAAATATGTTGGTGCATTGGTCAACCCGAATGGCATGACCAACCACTTATAGAATCCAGATGGCGTCCGAAAGGCCGTTTTAGCTATACTCTCAGCTTCCACCCTGAGCTGATGAAAACCTGTCACGAGATCCAACTGGGAGAACGCTCTCGCGCCACTCAACTAATTAAACAAATCATCTATCCACGGTAGAGAATACTTATTCTTCTTCATCACCTTATTCAAATCACAGTAGTCCACACACAATCGAAGGGAACCATCTGCCTTGGTAGCAAACACAACTGGTGTTCCCCAATCAAAGACACTTCTTCTGATAAATCCCTTCTTCAAAAGATCGCTTACTTGCACCCCGAGCTCTCTCTGCTCCCTTGGTGCCATACGACGAAGTGGCATCACTATAGGTTTGGCATCTTTCACTAAATCAATATGAAACTCAATCTCTCGATGTGGTGGAAGTCCGTTCACTTCCTCGAAGACGTCCGGATACTGGCCAGCCATGGGCACATCTGACAACTTATCATGCGGGTTGTCGAGGGAATTTAGAAAACAAGCCATTACCCCATCACTAGATAGACTATCAAACACTACACTCCACCCATCATCCGCTCTAACTGTCACCAAAATGCCCTCACAGTCTACCATCACCCCGTATCTTTGGAGCCAATCGACTCCCAAAATAATGCCAAACCCAGTAAAGCCCAAAACAAAGCAATTACAACCAAACATACATCCATGACTCGATAAGACCACATTACAACAAATCATACTAAGGCTAGTTGAACCACCAATCGGGTTCGTCACCGCTACAGGTCTATCGACTATCTCGGGTTCCAATCCCAACCTATTTACCAGGTTACTATATATGAAGGAACAAGAAGCCCCAATATCAAACAGTACCTGAACAGAAACATCATAAACAGAAAGCATACCTTGAATGACGACGTTCTTTCCTTTCTCCACCGCAGTTGGGGCATTCGACGAAGAAGGAGAAACATTAATAGCATATGTTTTCACAATCTGCTTCTCTTTGGGGGGTTGCGGACATTTATCCTTGTGATGTCCCACTTGGCCGCAGTTGAAGCACTTCCTGTCTGCCAGCTTTGCTCGACATTCTTTAGCATAATGGCCCTTCTTGCCACAGCTAAAGCACTCAACATCTTTCTTACTCTTCTTCTGACCATCCTTAGTTTGATTCTGTTTCCTCTTGTTCTGAGAATTATTCTTGCCTCCACCGCTTTCTTGCGGTTTTGGCCCTTCTGCAGATGCAATAGCGACTTCAGTCTTGGGCTTAGGATAAAGGCTCTCTGAGCTCAATGCTTTCCCAACAATCGATTCAAAAGTCTCATCAATATGGTTTACAAGCCTTTCCCCCAAGTAATGATCTAAGCCTGTTATGAACTTCTCGTTCTTCTTCTCGGGAGTGTCAATAAGGGATAATCCATACTTTGATAAATTATCGAACTCAGCAATATATTCCGAGACTGCCCTACTATTTTGCTTAAGCTCCAAGAACTTCCTAAACAACTCTGACTTCTGAGTAGCTGGGATAAACTTATCACTGAATTGGGCCTTGAACTGATCCCAAGTAACTTGATCCCCAGGGGTAGCTGCGTTAATAGCATTCCACCAATTCATATCCCGTCCTTGCAGCTGACGGGATGCTAGCTTCCTTTTCATCGCATCATCGATCCCTAAGTCCTCGAAGATGCGCTCACAACTATCAAGCCAATCCTGAACTTCTTTAGCCAATTCCGTTCCATGGAACGGCTTCCCACCAAGACTAGTGTAGTCCTTACAAAGCTTGGCAAAATCGGCCCTAGGCGCCTGCACCGCCGCACTACCACCATTTGCAGCATTATGAGCTGCCCTCTAAACATCCCTAAGCATCTCTCTCATGAAGTCAGTGAACATCGTCCTCATACCAGGAGCATTCCCATTATTAGGTCCTCTACCAATACCCCTCATATGTCAGCTCATCGTTCAGTTTGTAAGGAGAAAACGATTAACCATCTCTTTAGTGGTGCCAGTGTAGTTCGACTTCATCCTTAAATATACTAATTCTATATATATAGCTTTTGAAAACCAAAATATCACAGATACGCGCTCTCATATACGTATACTATCTCTCCCTGGTGTCTTTCCCTAGGTTAATTATGCAACATAGAGCTCTGATACCATGTGTGACTGCCCGCCCCGCACCAGTTGAAATTTCCTTGAAATGCGTTGTACAGAAGCGCGACTAGCACGGGACGGTCGCAAAAGAAAGGAAAAGAAAGGAATTTGGACTAACAAGAAACATGTCAGATGTCTCACAGCGCATGGAATAAAATATAATAATAACATACTTGACATAAAACAGACGAGATAGTGCATAAGTTGAAAACTAAACCATAATCATCATAGCAGCGGAAATTCAAAATACAGCTTAATACAACTCCAACATACTGTCTCTAAAGCAAAGAAAAAGATGCACTATTAATTCCCAAAGTAGTGACCAGCAACAACACAGGGAGAATATCTATATATATCATACGAGAAAGCCTCCTGCTCGTCTCCAGTACAGCTACTCGAGCATACAACCTAACCTGTCTCTAGTCTGCCCGTTTAAGAGCACCTAGAGTAATAAGAAGAGACATAAAACTCTGGGTCAGACAAAAGTCTAGTTTGAGCGATAAGCAGCAAAACAAAACAATAACAGGTATACTAAACCATATCTGAACCTGGACCTGCAGCCAAAGAGTTAGCACAACAAGATGTATAATACTCTAAAGTGACACTAACATATGGTGTAAAGGTACGGGGGTGTGGTCTGCATGTCATAGTGATGGCAAACAATCAAGCATAGCAACCATCCTCACATCTCTCACTCAGTGCGTAAAGCATACGATATCCACTGCTTTGACCACCCAAATCCTTTGTTATGATCACTCTGCCCCGTGGAGTCATGATGGCTCCACTGCTCTAATCCATAGCCACTAATCCCTTGCTATGTCCACTTTTCCCCATGAAGTCATGACGACTCCACTGCACTGGCTCATAGCCATGCTACGATCACTCTGCCCCATGGAGTGATAGCTACCCCACTGCACTGATCCGTAGCCTAACATCCGTCTTGGTGGTGAATCAAAGTTATGGACGTCGATAACCCTTTAGCACACGTCCCGCAGCAAAGTCCAACTCATGAAGTTAACTCGTTGGTTCCCAACTAGATCTTGAGTTCTACTTCCTATTTGGACTACCTTTGCATCTCGGGTTTTGATCTCCTCTGGATTCATGATCATCATCTAGGCTCAGGTCCTCCATTGGTTCGTGAGCAGCTCTGGTTCGTAGCCATCAAGCGGTTTGGTTCGTAGCACCCTCTCTAGATCGGGTCAGGTCGTGATGCCTAACTGGGTTCGTGGTCATCGCATCGGGTCGGGTCGTGACTCCAGGTCGTGGCTCCAAGCTCTGGCTTGTGGCTTTATGGCATTAGATCGTGACGCAGTTCGGTTCGGAGAAGGGTAGTGCTCCGATTCTGGGTCGTGAGCCTTCATCTTGAACGGTTCGGATCAGCTCATCCACTCGAGAAAGCGGCTCGTGATACACGTACACAGTTGGGACTCATTTGGTTGGACTCACGATCGGGTCGGATCGGAGGGGGCGATCCGATCCGATTCCTGCACCATTTTCCTGCAACTTTTCCAACGACTGTTTTTTGCCATACGACGGCGTTTTCGACCACTCTAACTATTCTAATAAATCATAAATCATACCAAACAGTCATAATAGCATATAACATCAACCATAAACACCAAAATGATAAATAACTATGTCAAAATGGATCAAACATACCCAAAACCCATATTTTCCCCTTAATCATGCTTAACCAAAACTAATGTTATGATTAGCAAAACATATCCAAATTAACCCAAATTTCTAACAAAGGCTTAAAATAATATTTAAGAATTTCTAAACATTTTTTCAAATTTTTTTGAGTTATAATTTCTCTAATTAACACTAATCACCCCTAATCAACCATAATTAGTGAAAAACAATGCAAATCACTCACCTTAGCCACAAATAAAACTTAGGTCTGAAACTATCTCTGGTTTGGGGTGTTTCCCTATGCGACACAGCAGCTTTAACTCTGATTTGGTGTTGATTTGTCGTTGATTAGCTTAATCCTTGATTAGAGAGCGATTTGGGATAAATTAGAAGGTGGAGGCTATTGTTAGGGTTTCTAAGAGGTAAATGGCAGCTAGAAAACTGAAATAGAACGAAAACATAACTCTATTCAGCCTCTCCATAACTCTAATCCCGAAATGGGTTATGGGCTCATTTGCTAATTACCATAATCATCCCACTTAAGCGGTTTTTCATCTTCTAAACTTTGTTTCAGCCATATCTCCCAAACGGTGAGCCCGTTTGACATGTGTGACCGCTCTACAAAAAGGTAAAACATCATCCGGATCTAATGGAAGTGGTTTCAGGTCAAAACTCCATACCACTCAAAAGTTATGGCCGAAACAAGATCAGCTAGGGGGAAAACGGTCATTTAAAAATCGGAAAAAATCGTGAAAATGGGAAATGACCCAAATAGTCGTTCCCTAAAGTTACACGACTATACGACTTCATATGATAATGGAATAAATATTCTACGATCCTCCGATGCGTAGAATGCAGGTCGTTACATTATGTCACTAACTTTAATCAAGCAGAGATCTGGAGAAACTCTGCGCTCATTCCTTGAAAGATTCAACGCTGCAATAGCATCTGTGGAAAGAGCTAAACCATCTATGGTATTAATGGCGGCAGTATTCGGTGTTCTGGATACATCAGAGTTCAAGCCCTCTTTTATCGGGACCCGTCGCAAGATCTCAGTGAATTCTACTTTGAAGCGGATAGATTTCGGCATGAGGAAGACGCAAAATCCAAGAAGGCTATTCTCGACGTCAAATGCTTAAAAACGGAGCACCGTTTGATTCAGGAAAAGGAAATGACAAGGGCAAAGGAACAGCCACTGCAAAGAATGATCGTAATGCTCAGCCCCGAAGAGGGCCCAGATATGAAAAGTACACTGAACTTAATTCGACGTCGACTGACATCTACATGGACACCAGGGGGGCCACCTCCTATCCAAGGCCTCGCAAGAGTGAGCCAATACTAGCACAACGCAATTCCGGAAGACATTGCATATTCAAGACATGGACGATCATAACACTGACGACTCCAGACATTTATGAGACCTTATTGAGGACCGGCTCAGAGAGGAGAGCTACCCGAGTATGTAACTCAACCAACAACGCCCACACCTATGCTGCCACAACCTTTTCCCCGGAGAGTGAACGATCCTGGATCGAGCAATTGTGGGATTGTCATTAACTGATCCCACTCAGTGGATCTCTTCAGTTTGCGGAACTACGGTCCGTAGTTCATGTTATTAGGCTTTTAGGCGACTTCTCGCCCATCCTTGTTTTTTCAGCATGTAATAAAAGTGGTCACATCATCCCACATGCACGGAATCGGCTTGTAGTCTCTAGTCGTGTCCGGCAAACGACCGCTGCATTAGTAATAAGCATTGAGCTCCGGCTCTGAACTGGATCTGTCTAGTATAAACAAATTCCCATTAGCATTTCCTTGGTCGTCTTCTCCAGTAAGGCCGTCTTGGAACCTCATTAGCATTTCCTTGGTCGTCTTACCCCGATAAAGTCATCTCGAAACCTCATTAACATTTCCCTAGTCGTCTTACTCTGGTAAGGCAGCCATGGTACTTTCTTGGCATTTCCTTTATCGTCTTACTACGGTAAGACAGTCCAGGAATTATTCTTGCATTGCTTGCTGGTACAGATTATGGATTTCTTGGATTATCCAGAACACATCTTCCTTCAACCAGCAAGATATGTTCTGGGGGGCAAAATGTTGACACGCTTTATGGTCAAAATCGTTACACATGGAATATCTGGATAGCGTCATGCTAAGGCATGGAAAACATCGTCAGAAGACATAAGAGCAATTTGTTTAAAGTCGCAACATCAGTATAAACTCGTCTGAAACCCCTATCAGACGACCTCTTTTGGGCCCAAAAACAACAATTAGGGTGTTATGCATAGTAAAACCTGTATCCCTATGAATTAGCTTCAGGTAGAGCTTTCGTTTGGCTCAATCGGGCTTACGGTTTAGGTGTTACGCTCTTTTCCGTGAATGCGTGTATCTCGGCATCAATCAACAATCATTCAGATTCATGACATCTCCTGCATTGGCTCGCACCCTCCGGATTCCCCCCTCTGGTTCGTGAGCATAGGCTTGGTTCGCCCTCTACCCGGCTCCTCCCCTCCCCCCCAAGGCTTGCCCTCTTCTTCTGCTCGTGAACCAACCCAGCTCGTGATACACGCATGGACCACGAACCGACCATGGACACCAGCACCAGCTTCTCGCCCCAGCTCATCACCTCGGCTCGCCCTATGCTCCTCACGAATCGCCTGTACCAAAGCAGCGGCAACCATACATCTTGACCCATTCCCAAGGCTATTTGCACTCCTACTTTCCTGGGTCGGTTCCACGTGCCCCATCACGAACCGACCTCCCTATGGGCTCTCCTACAACTATAAATACACCACTACATGGAAAATGAAGGGGGACCTTTTGGTTGGGAATTTCTCCTACATCTCGACGGTCTCTGCCATTACCAAATGCAAGGATTTTTCACCTTTCTACATCTAAATTCTCCTCTTGTAATCTCAATTAACACACGGATTATGTGTCAGCATGTAACTAATTCTTGTAATCTATCATTATAACAATAAGATTATAAAGTTGACGTAGGCTACATCGATAGCCGAACCACTATAAAAACCTCGTGTGTCCCCTGTTATTTACTCTTTACTGCAATTTGTGATTTGTTATCTACATTTGGGTGTTAGGGCCAAATTTTGGTCTAACGGTGTATATATGTCCCTATGCTAATGATAAAAATCAGGCGGTCTGCAGATTCATTCGACCTCCTTAATGCAATGCATGTTAGTGTTATGAATCCAATATGTATGCAAATAGTCCTAGTATATCATATAAATGCGATATGTGTGCATAATCGTCCATCCAAATGCAACATTCATATGATGATACAATCATTTCCATCCATAAAAAATTAAAATGCACACACATCCATATGCAATATATAAGTGATTGAGTCGATCTAGTGCCTAGTGTGTGTGTGTACATGCATCCATGAGCAAACACTTGCATCCTCTTGCATCCATCAAACATAACATGTTTCAAACACATGTTTACATCCATTGGTTTTCCAACCTAAAGGTCGAAGATTCGATCTATATGATATACTCAAATGACAGAAGCAAGTATGAATAAAATCTTGGAAAAAGAAGTTAAGAACATACCCTTGAAAAGAAAAGGGTACGAAGCATGAATCTTGTCTTCAGTCTCCCAAGTTGCATCTTCGTGGTTTTCTCCCCATTGAACTTTCATTAATTCAACTTCTCAGTTGCTGAGCTTCTAAACCTCTAATCCAAGTATACGGGTAGGAACTCGTTTAACTATCGCCTCCTGTTCTACCTTTATTTCCTGAAGCATATTCGGCTTAACTACCTCTGTTGTATCATGCAGACACTTCAACAAATGAGAAACTTGGAAAACATCATGAACACCCGCTAATCTCTTTGGTAACTTTAGTTTATAGGCAATTTGACCTATCCTTTCCACTATGGGAAATGGCCCTACAAACCTTGGCGCCAACTTCCACATAGATCCAAAGCGAACCACATTCCTCAAAGGTGATACTTTGATGAGAACCATGTCTCCTACCTCAAACTCAATATCAATCCTTATCTTATCCGCGTAGGACTTCTGCCTGTCCTGAGTTGTCTTCATGCATCTGCGGATAAGATCAAACTTTTCTGAAGTATCTCTAATCATCTCAGGTCCAAGTAGAAGCCTATCTATAGACTCCCACCAACAAGTTGGTGATCTACAAGGTCATCCATACAATGCCTCGAAGGGTGCCATGCCTATACTATCCTGATAACTGTTGTTGTAGGCAAATTCAACCAACGGAAGATACTCTTCCCAAGTCCCTCCAAAGTCTAAAATACACAGCCTCAAAAGATCCTCAAGTACTCTATTCACCTCTCAGTCTGCCCATCGCTCTGAGGGTGATATGCGGTGCTCAAATATAACTGTGCACCTAATGCCTCTTAAAGGCTCTTCCAGAACTCACTAGTGAATATGGGGTCACGATCACTTACAATGCTAGAAGGTACTCGATGTAAACGAACTATCTCACAAAGATAAAATGATGCCAACCATGCTGCCATTCTCTTACTCTTAACAGGAATGGAATGAGCGTTCTTAGTAAGTCTTCCTACTATAACCCAAATACTAGTGTTTCCTTTCCTCGATCCAGGCAAACCATCGATGAAATCCATAGAGACGCTCTCCCACTTCCACTGTGGGACCTCCAGAGGATAAAGCAAACCGCCAGGCATCTTCTATTCAGCTTTAACTTGCTGGCAAACTAAACATCGTGAGACAAACTCCGCTACATCTTTCTTCATCCCAGCCTAAAAGAAAACCCTCTTCATATCTCTATACATCTTATCACCTCCCGGATGAATAGTCATCCTAGAATGATGGGCTTCCTCAAGGATTGTCTTCAACAGATTCCCAACTTGGGGAACACAAAGCCTTCCATCATGTCGCAACCACCCTCTATCATCTGTCGAATATCTACTGAGGTGACTAGATGTCTCCCCTCTACCGAGCCTATCTAAGATGTCTTCTATCTATGGGTCCTCTCACTGCGAAGATCCTATCTAATCCATAAGAGTAGGTCACACCTCTATGAATGCCAACAAACCAGGTGTAAGATCCGTAGATGGCCTAAAATCGAAGGTCGGTATGTACTCCAAGCTCTGCCTCTATACGATTAAAGGACTTAAAGTCATCCTTTGCCTACTCAATGCGTTCGCCACCACATTACCCATGCCAGGGGTATAAGCAAACTCAAAATCATAGGACGCTAGGAACTCCATCCATCTCTGTTGTCTCAAGTTGAGATCGCTTTGCGAGAACAAATACTTGAGAGATTTATGATCTGTGTACAACTCGATTCTCTCTCCAAGTAGATAATGTCGCCAAGTGTTAAGCGCAAATACTATAGCAACCAACTCCAAATCATGAGTAGGGTAGTTCTTCTCATGGACTCTCAACTGTCCACCACCGTAACATACTACCCTTCCCTCTTGCATCAAGACGACACCAAGTCCTGTACCACATGCATCAGTGTACACTGTGAACAGTTTATTCCCATTAGGCAAAGTTAAAATTGCTGTTGTTGTTAAAGCCCTCTTTAATCCTTTAAAATCATCCTCGCAGTCAATGCCCCAAGAAAAGGTCAGATTCTTCTTCGTCAGCCTGGTGTGTGGGGCTAATATCTTTGTGAAGTACTTGATAAACTTCCTATGATATCCCGCCAAACCATAAAAACTCCTCACCTCCGTTGCATTCTTTGAAACCTTCCAATCTTGAACTGCAACTACTTTTGCGGGATCCGCCGCTATCCCATCCTTAGAGACCATATGCCCTAGAAACCTTACTTCCTCCCTCCAAAAGTGACATTTGGAGAATTTTGCCTTAAGCTGGTGCACTCAGAGAGTCCTCAAAAACTCCCCTAAATGTAGGGCTTGGTCTTCGTGCCGCTTCGAGAAGATCAGAATGTCATTCACAAAGACCACTACGAACTTACTCAGAAACTCCCGGAATACCCTACTCATCAAATCCACAAAATATGTGGGTGCATTTGTCAACCCAAAAGGCATGACTAGCCACTCAAAGAAACCATCTGGAGTTCTGAAAGCGGTCTTGTCTATACTGTCCACGGCCACCCTCAACTGATGAAACCCCGTGGCCAAGTCCAACTAAGAGAAAACAGATGCACTAACAAGCTAGTCAAACAGATCATCAATCATCAGTAGTGGGGTGCCTATTCTTCTTAGCGAGCTTATTAAACTCCCTGTAATCCACACATAAGCGAAGCGAGCCATCCGCCTTAGTTGCAAAGACGACTGGAGCACCCCATTCTGATATGCTTCGCCTAATAAACCCCTTCTCAAGTAGCTCCCCTACTTGCTTGCTAAGCTCCCTCTGTAACGACCCAGAAAATCTGAACCTATTTAAAAAATTTAAATTGGCTAAAATAATGGATATTAGATATTTAAAATAAATATTTTAAATAATAGCAATGAAAACTAAGTTTGAATCGACAATTGAAAACGAATATAATTAACTCTAATTATAAACAAGGTCTGAAATGGCGCTGTAGTTTCAAAATTTGAATTCAAACTTTGTCGGATTGTACCGAGTGCAAAACAAAACGGATTTGAGTGAAACCAAAAATATTTAAATCTGTAAGTGAATACCTTTCTAACGAATTTGAAAAATCGAAGTTTCATAGCGGAAAGCAAAAGTTATGGCCAAATGAATTTTTAGAAAGGTCGCTATGGAATTTATATAGCCCGTGAAATTGGCCATTTTGCATACGACCTCGGAATTCGACGAAACCACTTTTTTCGGATCCGGGATATGAAGTTATTGCTAGGTTTCAAATTTCATAATTTTTGAAGCTAGTATGTGAGCGTGGCAAAGGAAAACGTATTTTGGTCAATTATAGTTAAATTGGATCGACCAGAAATGGGCCTTTTTGCAAACGATCTCAGAATTCGACGAAACTTGTTTTGTTGGGACCGTATCGTCAAAACATAGCCAGGTTTATTTTTCTGGAATTTTTTGAATCAATTTGTGGCCCTGGCAAATTGAAATGTACGTTCAAATTTAATATTGAATGTTATATATTTTAATTTGACGGAAAACTAACTGAAACAGTCGAATGGGCCTACGAAACATATCCCATTGTGTTCGGAATGGGGGTAAAACGCTAGGGACGATAGTCGTTGGGTTTGGATTGGGGTTCGTGGACGAAAGGGGTATTTTGGAGATTTTAAAAATTATAAAATAAAATAAAAAAAATTCTATTGGCTCACTCCTTTTTCTCTCTCCCCGTATATTATCGAGCGACGGCGGAAACCCTTTTTAATCTTCCCGTCCATTTTCTGATCAATCCACTCACTAATATCAAGAGCCCCAGTTGAAGATTTTGAAGAGCTCGAGACGAGCTTCAAATCCATACCTGGTTTCGATTTTTTCGTTGAGTATTTTGGGAGAACCGAGCTCGGGAAGTTCGCCCGTTCGTCGCCAGTTTTCGCCGCCACCGCCTGACCGAGTTCACCGCCGTTCAGGGCTCCGACGCGCCTCTCCTAACCCTTCAAGGTGGCGCAGGCCGATCGTCATATAGTTGCACGGATTGAAAGAAAATTCAAAACCTAGTTTTGAAGAATTCAGAGAGGTATCGGCTATATTAATTTTCAACAGTTTTAACACCTTTAAACCGTTGCAAACTTTGAAAAATCATATCTTTTTCGTATGTCGACGAAATTCAGTGAAACAAGAGACAGTGGACTCGTGTGGATGTCTTCTACCTTCTAGAAGAGACCGCATATTTTTCTGAGCCTTATGCTATTTTTGGTGGAGTGGAACCCAATGTGAGATTTCTAATTTATAAATGATATGGAAAACGACGATGTATAAATTATATAGTCGATGTATGAGTTATATATGCGTTGTACACCTCTTGTATAAGCATTGTATAAGTTGTACGTTCGATGTATAAGTTATATATGCGTTGTAAAAATTATATATGCATTGAAATAGAAGTGAATTGCTATATATAAATATATATATACGCCCCTCATCCACAAACCATGGACGATATTTATTAGTTGTGATTGGTGTGAAAATTGATTGATAGCGAATGGTTGATTGGAATTGTTTGTGGTTGATATTGATTGATTGTGGTTGAAAAATACCCGTTTGTGGTTGAGAAATATTTGGTTGAAACCACATAGGATTAGTTTGTGGAAATGAAATAAATATATACATGCCGCCTGCGTGCGAACTAGATGCATGATTCCCCATTGTCGAAAACCGCGAGGTTTTAAGGTAGAGCGAGGAGCCGTACTAGGGACGGTCCCGGTTTTAACTACCCTGCCGTTATGTTGCCGAAATTTTGAATAACATTCATGTGTTTGAATTATTTTCATTTGTTGAAACTATATTTATTCGTTGGATTGAAAACCTTCATGTGTTGAGTCGATATTCATTCGTTGGATAGAAATTCATGTGTTGAATGGTATTCGTGTTTTAAATATAAAAATCACATTTTTATCTATATATATAAACTATAGAAACATTCATGTGTTGAGTCGATATTCATTCGTTGAATGGTATTCGTGTTTTAAATATAAAAATCACATTTTTATCTATATATATAAACTATAGAAAACCTTCATGTGTTGAATCGATATTCATTCGTTGGATTGAAATTCATGTGTTGAATGGTATTCATATTTTGAAATAAATTGTTTTATAATAAAAATCACATTTTTATCATCTATATGAACTATATAAAATAATCTTGTTTTGAGATAAATTGTTTTATAATAAAAATCTTATTTTTATTACCTATATGAACTATATAAAATAATAGTGTTTTGAAATGAATTGTTTTACAATAAAAATCACATTTTTATTATATACATGAATTGTTAAATATAGTGAAGTGTTGAAATAGAAGACAATTAGATAACAATATCATTTTTATCAAATGTATGAAAAGAATATAGCTTTGAAATCGAAGAATCGACATATATATAAATAGAATTAAAATATATCGAATAACGAAGCTGCAGTTCGTATTTTGAAACCGTGATTTCAAATGATTATACCGGGGGATCCGACCATCGGATTTTCCTGAAATTGCAACCGTTAGGTTCGCTTTGGAAATATCTTTCCAACGACACCAACTTTGTAAAAATCCAACGGTTGGATTGTCTGGAATGTTTAATTCAAATCTAAAGAAAAACAGTGTCAGAATCGATTATATTTATATATATATATATATAATTTTATTTAATCGAATAACGACGCTGCAGTTCGTATTTTGAAATCGAAACTTCAAACGATTATACCGGGAGATCCGACCGTCGGAATTTCCCGAAACTGGAACCTTGGATTCGTTTTGAAAAGATCTTTCTAATGAGTGAATTTTGTGAAGATCCAACGGTTAGATTTTCAGATATGTGTAAATCAAATCTGAAGAAAAACAGCGCCACGGCCGCGTTATGGCCCGAAGCGTCGTTTTAAATAAAATGGCTATTTTAAAATAAATAAAAATAGCGATAAATAGTTATAAAATATTATAAACGATACGGATGAGAAATTGAGAAACTAACTGAAGGTTGGCTAAATCGAATGGTTTCTTGGGTATTGATCTGATGTTGGTTTCGGCCTTCGGGGTTAACATTTGGGAAATCGTTCTCTTACTGATTGACGGTTAGTGACTAATGAATTGAAATGATGCGTGTGTATGTTAGTGTTGCACTTGTTTATTATATACGCGAGTTGCTCAGAAAGATCGGGTTTATCCCATTCTGAATAACTGAATCGACGATAAGTAATCGAAGATGAAGATGGTGGTCGAAGACCGGAGATCTTCACCTCGTTTGGATGGTAACCGAGGTCCTGATTGGGAGGCATCCCGAAATATGGATAATAAGTGGTGATCGTCCAGTCGTACGTGGTGATCGATGGGTTTGCGAGGTATATAGTGCCTCCGGTTTCGTTCAGACCCAGAGCGGACTTGCAAATGGACTGTGTGTCTGACAATGGAATTTATTCTATGTGATTGATAGCTATCAGTTGCACGGTGTGAATTGCCTGTGTGGCATGCTAAGATACAGTGATCAGGGCTGTTGTTGAAAAGCAAAGTCTTGTGGTGATGATCAAAGCACCGCCTGTGTGGCGTAGCTTTGTGTATAACGTGAAATCGCGAGCCTCACACCCCGGTATGAACCAGAAACGGGAGAGGACCTCAAGGGGGGACATGCGTTTCTTCCTAGCTAGAAGTTGCGTCAGTGGTTTTACACGCCCTGACGAGTTTGACTTATGTGGTTGTTGCTGTTGCGAGGCGCCTCGGTTAGATCGGACGATCCAGGTCCGATGGAGTCATTTGTTGGCTCGTTTACGCCCCAAAGGGCGGGGAAACGTAATTTTCAGGAATTTTAATCCACATCGATGGACCGGCCCTGGCGATCCAAGGGGTAGTTGCGGATGTTCCTGAGGCTCGGGCTAGGCAGTCTCGAATTCGGTAAGGACTATCTTTTGCCTTGGTTCATGACGGAAATCCAATTTCCAAATACAACATCGTGCGGTTTTGATTGTGTGTGTGTGTGTGTGTGTGTATATATATATATATATATATATATATATATATATATATATAGCGACATGATATATGGTACCCATGCCGTCTATGATTGATAGTTATGATTGAAATTGTTTTTGAAACATATAAACACTAGTAATAATATCAAATGCTTTTGTTTTATTCGTATCAATCATATTTTGGCCATTATGAGGTAAAACTCTATCCTCCGGTTTGCGTTGCATTGTGTGATGGGAACTGAGTCTTATAATGGCTTCATTTTTATAAAAAGCATGGCAATGTTTAAAAGAATGATTTGTTTTAAAGCACTGGCAATCCAATGGAGTAAACCCGTTCCACGAAAGTGGCGCGGTCCTGTGATTAGCTATATTATAAATGTGTTGAGTAGATTTCTCATACCAGTCCCATGACTGACTCGTAGTTTGTTTCACTTTCAAACTCGGGTGCCCCTTTTTCTACGCGGGCGGCCTTGTATTCAGGTTTAGTAGGCTTTATCCGGATAGCTGGAGCTGAAGATGGATTCTATCATTTATCTCTTTTTATGATGTTCAGCTCCTATTGTACATTATGTTTGTTTTCCGCTGTAGACATTTATGTATAGCTGAACTGTACTTGTACTAAGTATGATCCTGTATACTGTGTAACTCTGATGTTTACGTTTATCTGGTGTATTTATTTAATTCTGTTCTGCTATTATCTGTTTCTGTGTTTTATTCCAAGGATTATCCTTGTCGCCGTTAGTACGGGGTTTGGGGTCGTCTCACCCTCCTTTCCCTCGGAGCCATGTGACGCACAGGAAACGCAATTGGATTCGCATTATCCACCAAGTATATCTGAAAATCAATCTCGCACCTCGGACGTAAGCCCCTAACATCCTCAAAAACATCCAGATACTCATAAACAACAGGTATAGATCGCAAATCATTAACAGAATCAAGCGATTCTAGTAAACTAAGCATAACAGAGCCCTTTGGGTCATAGGAAATCTCGAGAGTCCTCCAATGGCAAGTCAAAAGTCTAAAGACCCTCCTCTCACAGTCTAGAATGTCACCACACATGACTAGCCAATCCATCCCTAGAATCAGACCATATCCCGTAAAACCAAGCACATATGCGTCACACTCAAACTCGACGCCCAACACAGGTATCCTCAAACCTCGAAAAATCATAGACAGATGAGTCGTACTCCCTATGGGGTTTGAGTCAATAACATGATCATAAACAATACTAGTACTAAGGAGCGGAGACTTAACCACATAATCAGATATAAAAGAGTGAGAAGCGCCAGAATCGAAAAGAGTCCTAACAGGATGATCGGAAAGAGAAATCAAAACTTCAACAGAAACTTTCCTACCTCGCCCGGTACACTGGCCTTGAGAGCATGCACCTGGCCTATACAAGATCCTTCCCTTTGGTCTTGTCCTGTCTTCTTCGGGCACTCCCTAGAATAATGCCCAACATTACCACACTGGAAGCAAGAATTCTTCCTTTTTCTGCAATCTTTGACCAAATAACCCAAGCTCCCACAACCATGACATTTCTTCTTGCCTTGAGCTTTGTCGTTCTTTCACTCCTTCTTTTGCTGTTCTTTCTTGGGCCACACTTTCGTGTTTTGTGTCTCACCAGTCTTAGCCTCCTTTTTCTCCTCTTTTCCATCTTTGTGCATCAATGCCATATCAACCAAATCTCTCAAAAGTAGCCCCCGTCAGAATGTGAGATAATGCCAATGCTTGAAGGGGCTGATTCAATCCTCTTGCAAACCTTAAAGCTTTCTTGTGCAGAGTATTCTCCAGCTCTAGACCAAACCATGCCAACTGACTAAACTTATTGACATACTCTTTGACAGGCATATTTCCTTGCTTAAGTGCCAGAAACCTCTCCATTTGCGTACTCTCTTCTATCTGGGAAAGAAACTTCGTATCGAATCCCTATTGGAAATCATCCCAAGTTTCCATTGGACGCCCTGCTTGCATCACTTGCCACCAGAAGCCTCGTCCTTGAGCTGCCATGCAGCCAACTGTACCTTTCTGTGGTCATCAACCTCGAAAAGCCCAAATAAGTTCTCCGTCTCCTTTACCCAATTCCATGCTTCCACAATGTTCTCATTTCCTCGGAATGGATTTCCTCCCATAGCACAGAAATCCTTGCATATATTAGAGAAATTATCCTAGGGGAGAGGCGTTTTCTTGGCCTCCGGAAGGTGCCGTAACCTCAAGAAATCTATGGAACCAAGCCGGTATCTGAACGCCCTCGGGAATATTCGGTTCCCCAGATATGTTGAAAAGAAAAGGAAAAGAGATTCAAACAGAGAATCGAAAGATATTTTATATGGCTTTGGGGAATATGTTTTCCAAAAACAGATTTTTCTTTTGAAAATACTTCCTTTTTGAAACCTTTTGAAAAAAATTCAAAACCTTTTATCTGATCTTGCAACCTTCGGTTCTGAAATCAAGTGTGACACCTTACTTTCGTTAATGTAACTCTTTAACAGAATGCATTAAGTTTCATGAAGCGTTATAAGTAAACAGAATAGAATCTCACAAGATAGATATATAAAATAGCAGTGGAAATTTAAAACTTTATTTTTTTCCCAACAGAAAACATAGTGGTTTCAAAATCCGGTTACAACATCAAACTGAAATACTGGAATAAAATACATCAAATTAAAACATCTGTCTTGTGCTAAAAATCATCAGAGTACAAAAGTAAAAAGCCATAGTTCCCACAAGTAGCCGTAAACAAGTAGACAAGTAATCAAAGCGGTACATCGAAGCAAATCCAAATCCAAGAAGAAAACATAAGAGAATCCTAATCAAGCCTGAGTGTTCCAACCTTGAGAACCTAGAGATGAAAGGAAGAGAGAGAAAAGGAAACAAAACGAGTCAGACATAAAGTCTGGCGAGTCTAGTGACTTTTAGTATATAAATAAGTAAAAGCATCATGACAGGAATATAAACTAGATGAGAGATAACAGTATCAAATAACAGGTACGAACATGCTGAATAGAATAGGCATGATAACCAGAGTAGATTATGCTTCTCAAATACTTTTTTCTACACTAATACTAGTATACCGGATTAAGTGTTTTCCAATTACTTAACGGAAACATAATGATCCCAACAGAACATAAATGGTAAACTTAGACGTACTTCTAATAACGGGTTTTACCCCAAACAGAAATAACAAGTACCTAAGCAGAAATTACGGGTGTTACCCGAAAAAGAAATAACAGGTACCGAAACAGGACTTGATGTACCCTAATTACTAACCCCAGTGATTGGCTCCCTACCACGTAAATACCCTATGTCGGCCCCATAGTAGGGTGTATTACTTCCTAAAGTGGCAACCACCAGAATGACACTGACCTATTTACAGGTGTTACGTCGGCTTATTTTCCCAAGCAAGCCGGACCCGTGCACGCACATGACTCCGTTGGAACGCACCATCAGAACACCTCTTCCCAAATGAACCTCTTAAAATCAGTTCAGTAAGCGTGCCCATGAACCCTACCTAGTGCGAGGTCCCCCCTTTAATACCAAAATGGGTTACTGACTGATATGGATCACACACAACAGATGACACAAGCCACCCCTTAGGCTTGTATCCCCAACTAACTAGGATTTTGATAGATTATGCCTAACATATTAAGAAGCCCGCATAACCCCAATAGATAAAACAGGTTAAGTTTAACAGGTTCGTATAAACCCCACAGATTTAACAGATTTACTTAACCCCATAATTTCAACATGTTTACTTAACCCCACCTACATATTAAACAAGCCACAGATTAACAGGTTTACATGTATATAACCCCCACAAATTAAAGAGGTTAACATGTATGCATAACCCCCCAACATGTTTCGCAGTTACAGCTTTATCAACAATTGCTTCGCTTAATCTTTAAATTAAGTCTACAGATTTATATGCCACGAGTCATAGTCCACAGTCTAAGATATGCCCCTAAATTCTAGTCATATTTCACAGTATAGTTTATTCCCCCAAATTCCAGTCATGTTTCATAGTACAAGTTATGCCCCCATATTACCATTCCCAATTTAACCTAATTTCGTTCGTATGCATATTTCAGCGATATCTGCCTAGGCTCGAAAGGAGCCTAGGCTATAAAAATAAAAAGGAAAGAGAGAGAAGAACAGAATGGGCATAAAACAAAATAAGCATATAATAATAGAGATGGGCATATGATAGCAGAAATAGACATTTCAGAACTAAACAGCGGATCAGGTGTACATGTAATACCAGGAGTGATTAGGTATGAATCAGATTCTTAACATTTATAGGTTTAGATCCAGATTTATAAACATGTCAGGATTATTTGTTAAATGTTTATATCTAAAAGTGACATGAATTCATAGAGATTGGATCTAAAGAACAAAGAACAGTATGCTGAAATTGTAGAAGAAATTCTTGTATGCGTATAAGCTGTTGTTGAAGAAAATAGTCTAGTTCAATCCAAGCTGGGGGCAGCATCTCGTTGTCTCCATTGTTTTTTTATGTGTAAAAATAATAGAAATGTTGTCCTATATATAGCCTAAAGCCAACGAACCCATTCAGCAATTTAGTCCCGATTCATAGAAAAGAATCCACCCAGATCCCTGTTGGGTCGACCCACCCTCACCTGAGTCGACCCACATGGCCTTGGGTCGACCCACAAGTCGACCCATCCCAGGCGTGGGTCAGACCCGATGGGTCATGTTCCCTCTTGGTTCTCCCGCTCAATTTATTTGATTATATTTGAATTTTCTGAGTTGATTGATATATACATAACCCTCTAATACGTATACAAACTTCCAAGCCTCATATCTTTCTCATACGATGCCCTTTTTTGCAAACTCGGAGTCTATCTTAAGTAGAATTTTGAGATGAACGCAATGGTATAGTCCATTTTACTTAGTTCCCAATATTTAATTAAGTATCCTTTAGTTTATCTTTATAATGCCCTTTAAAATAACGGGGTGCTACATCTCGAATCGGTAATTAAACCAACTCAAGACGCTCAAAAAGGCGAATAGTTATTGCTTATGGGATTAACAAGAACAAATCATAGAATCACAGACAGATTTTTATACCATATTTAACAATGGAAAAACATTTTTATAACAAATATTAGAGTACAATATTTATATATATATACAGCGGAAGAAATATAAAATATGTACATGATTAAAAAAAAGTTTATACTATTAATTAGGCTTGCACGCGCATATGCGTCTTCACGTTCCTCCCCAGTTTTGCGAGCGGAAAACTTTAAATTTGGAACACTTAGGCCTGACCCGAGCGTTCCATGCAAAAAACACAAAACACCCGGGTCATGATTAAACTTAATTCAACTCAGTCACTTCACAATAAACACATAAATATAATTGTTTAATACTAACAAATATATTAAGAAATTCGAGTAAAATAATCCGGGAAATGCCAACATATCATGGAGCATAACAAAGCAAGATAACATGCATGTAAGGGAAAATGACAACCATGAATAGTGATGAAATACAAGGTAACAGTTGGGTTTAAATGGAAGCATGTGTGTGCAACATATATTCATTTTCAAGTAGAAAAACACATGTAGAATGATGCATGTGTGCCATGTACTCACCCAAGCATGCATACGACAGTGAGCTTGCAACTATGTAAAATCTCATAGGCAAGAAAAACCAAGAAGATCACCAAATAACCATATGAAACAATGAGTAAATTCAGAAAACTGGCCATGTATGGCAACTTTAATACAAATAAGGGAACCCATGTCGCAACGCATAAAGACAACAATTACTATTCAGTTTTTAACTTCCTTGTAAGTTTCGAGATACCCAAGCCCAAATTTCGACTATTATATGCGTGGAACAACATATTGTTTTATTTTTCATAAATTCAAACAACTTAAAAATAGTCCATTAGTTAACTCTTGTGGGGACTCATAGTTTAGGCTACAAATGTCAACGGTTGTAAACCTGCTAACAATATTTACACAGTTCATCTTATCATTAGAAAATAAACTCTTATTTAGTTTAATATTGAATATATGCATAACAACAAAAGAAGACGTTCAACCTAAGGTCCCTGATTCGAACATACATAGATTTAGTGGTTTATTTTCATCCTATAGTTTTTCTTAGGTGAAAAGTCATTACAGTGAAATAACCTTTCACAAAATCTTCATGTCACGATTATAAGCAAGCAGAATGCACATATGTCAAAAAAAGACACATATAATACAACCATTTGAAAAGAACATTTTGTCTAAGATTTGAAAACCAATATAGCATAATTGCAAGTTGTTAGTAGCTCATCATAGTAAAGCATAAAAGAATTAAAATAATTAGTAGTGATAGAACACGTTTTCTTTCTACCAACCATGTAGATGTCTTCGTAAAATCTTACTAGCAAAACCAAATGCGGCATTAGTTCTTATAGGTGTATGTTAAAAAAATAATATTGGTCCCTTATATACATATAAAGTGACCCAAAAGTTTTCATACATACAATATTTTAGATCTAACTTAACAGAAAATATCTTTATGATGCAGTCATCCCCTTTATAATATATATACATACACACATACATACATACATACATATATATATATATATATATATATATATATATATATATATGCAGCGTCCAAGCCTACCGTATACATGAAGTATGTACGAAATATGGAGTTAAAGCCAGATGCGAGCCGGGATAACGGGCAAATGTTCATCACGGATGTATGTATTTCAGGTACTTAGGGGTTTAAAGAAAGATAGATACAGTGACTTATCCCACTACAATGGTTTGTATACAAGGCAAGTAATATTTTAAGGCCACATAGTAAGTGCCTTCGGCATATATGTGTGCTAATTAAATATGTAAGGGGTCATTTTGATAGTTTAAAACTTGCATGTAGAGGACAAAAGTATGCACAGTAACAAGAAGCTTAGGCCAATACAAATAGGAAAAGCAGTAAGCAAACCACCCAAACACTTATACTTAGTGAGTCAACGAAGTGGAGGACTTATAATAACTTTAATCGTAAGTACACTTATAATCGGACGACGGTTGCTTGCGTGAAACAGAGGCCAAGGCGTGACTTTATCGACGATGAAGAGGCTACGGTGAAGCTAAACACAGTCACAGGTTCACCGGAGTTGGTGGTTGTTGCGTCTTCTCTAAGGTGGCGATTGACTCCGACGTGATGGCTGCGAATTCGCTTGATGGCTTGGAGGCGACTGTCAGGTGTAGGGGTTTGGTTTCAATTTAGGGCCGAGGATGTGTTGAGTTTGATTTGTGGATTTGGACGAACCAGGGTTTGACTGGAGGAATGGTGGTGGACTTCTGTTGGGGAAGGCTAATGGAGAGGCTTCGGCGGAGGCTGCGAGCGGCGGCGCGAAGTTGGAGGAGAAACCGAACCTAGCTTAAACTCTGGCGGCGGTGCGGAGCTTCGACAACCGGCGATGGTTCAGGCGGTAGACGGAAGGTGCAGGTTCGATTAAGGAGGAGGCGAGTGCGAGAAAGATTGGGGATGGAGAAGTTTCGGAGGCCATAAATAAGATATAGGGTTCTGAGGAAGAACGTTGGCAGGAGGAAAAAAAATAAAGAAAGAGGAAATAAAAATAAAATGAACGGACGGAGGACATAAATATGGGCACGGTGAGAAACAAAACGAGGAAACGGTATAAACAAGGGGACAAAAGAAATTCTAAAACAAAGACAAGTGTAAAATTTTCAGAAAAGATTTGCCAAGTGTTAAATTATTTCAGCCAAGTTACCAAGTGGCCCAAACCCAACAATTAAATATATTCTAAGTATAATACCATGTATACATACTATTATATTACATAAACAACACTAGTCGTTTATACATTATAAATACATTCTCCAATTTATTTTAAAACCAAAATCAAATGTAAATAAATCTTTAAAACCAAATTTGAATCTAATTAAATTAAAATAAATCCTCAAGTTAAATAAAATTCAAAATTTAAAACAAATAAAATAAATTGGTTTATAACATATCAAATAAAAATAGAACCAAATTTTACAAATATAAAACAACTAGAATAAAATACTAATAACGCTTAATTTAAATAAAACCATTCAGATTCACAGACTAAAAATTTGAATTCACACTTATTAATTCAAACCAAGCTTAAATAATTAGATTTCAAATTAAAATCAAATATCAAGTATAAACATAAAATTCTCAACACTAAATTAAATTAACTTTAAAATTTAAATGCCAAAATTTCTGGTTCATTACACATGACCATTCAAGAGTACCTGAATAAGTTCAACGAGCTTTCCCGCTTTGGCCCGGAACTAATTCAAGTTCCGATATAGAAGAATGTGAGATTCATTGATGGTCTTCAAAGAAGGTTCAGAAGCAGAGTAACTGCTTATGCGAGGCTTCCATTTGCTGAAATGGTAGAGATGACATGCCGCTATGAAAATGTAGACAAACAAAATGCTTTAGAAGACAAAAAGAAAGGAATTTTTGGCAGATGGAGGAAGTTTGCAAATAAGAAGCCATAAACAAGTAAGGAAGGGGGAAAACCTAAGGAAGAATAGTTAAAGACTGCCACATGCTTCAACTGCAATAAGCAAGGACATTTGGCAAAGAACTATAAATCTCCGAAGAAACAGAAGAAGTCCCTTGATAACATGGAATGTTATAATTGCCACAAGACTGGTCATATAAACAAAATTGCCAGCTATCGAAGAAAACCGAAGTGGCTCATATCTACAACATGGCAGATGCTCCAACATCCTCAACCGGTAGGGGAGGGCCAGGTGTTTTGGAAGGTACACTTACTGTTAAAGATATTTCGATTAAAGTATTGTTTAATACTGGTGCATCACGTAGTTTTATCTCGAGTAATTTGGCTAACAAATTAAGTCTAAAACTCCCATTTGTGTTAGAAATCAGATATGAGGCTCCATCAACCTTTGTTGGAACTGTAGAGTGTCTATCTCTTATTCCCGTTACATATTTACCCTCAAATTGATTGTCATGGATTTCACTGAATTTGATATTATACTTGGGATGGATTGGTTGACCAAAGAAGAAGCTGAGGTTAAGTGCGCAGAAAGAATCGTTAGGGTAAGAAGCAGAATTGGAAATTTTATGGAGATACCATATGAAGGCCTAAGTTTAAATAGGAATGAATTTTGGTCAGCTCTCGATGTTTCCCCCACTCCCCTAGAAACCATCCCGGTTGTTAGGGAATATGCGGATGTGGTCAAAAAAGTAAAGAGTCTTCCTCCACGAAGGGAGATTGACTTCGGGATTGGTTTGGTTCTGAATGTGAGGCTAGTTGTGCATCCAATTCATAGAATGTCGACGAAGGAGAAGGAAGAGCTAAGCAATCAAACTCAGCAACTTTTGTGGAAGGGTCTGATCAGGCCTAGTTTCTCAAGCTGGGTGCAGTAGTGGTATTTGTTCCGAAGTCCGACGGTATCCTCGGACTATATGTGGACTACCAAGACCACAACAAGCTAGCAAACTCTCAAGAATAAGTATCCTCTTCCTCGCATTGATGATTTGCTGGATCGCTTAAATGTAGCTCGGGTATTCCCTAGGATGGACCTAGCTACAGGGTTTCACCAGCTAAGAATTGTATAAGAGTGCATTCCTATAACTGCTTTTAGGGGTATGGACTTATTTTATGAAGGTTAATAATTCCCTTCGGACTGTGCAACGTCCCTGCTTACTTTGTGGAATTGATGAATCAGATGTTTCGATAGGTGTTGAACAAGTTTGTGCTAGTCTTTATTGATGATATCCTTATCTTCTCTAAGACTGTGGAAGAGCACGCGAAGCATTTAGAACAAGTATTGGAGATTCTAAGAAGAAATGTATTGAAGGTAGATTTACTTATTTGGATTTGGAATTGAGATGCCTCAGATGATGGTCAAACACGACCAGGACGACGGTCAGATACAACCGCGGAATGTTATGTTCAGGAGTGACCCAAACTCACTGGGAATTGGTGGGCCGGCTCTACCGATCTAAGGTTCACGCGCGCATGAGTCGTGGACATCTTGCTAGAGATGGTTCCAAATGGAATAAGGAAGATCTGTTGCCTTGGTTCGTTGATGTAATCCAATTTCCAATACGAGCTTTGAGTTTTCAGTTGTAAACCTATATGGAGATATAATAAGATGGGGTATTATGTCGTCTAAGATTGATACATTTGTTTTCGAAAATGTTTTCCACACTTAGACACTATAATAATATCAAATGATTTTCTCGTATCAAGCATGTTTGGCCACTATAAGGTAAAACTCTATACTCTGGTTTGCGTTGCATTGATGGGACTTGAGTCTTATAATGACTTCATTTTTCAAAAAGCATTACATGTTTTTGTGCACTGGCATTTGTGTGGAGGAAACCCGTTTTGTGTTATACGGGACGGTCCCGCGATATGTCTCACTTTAAATAGGTTAAGAATAACCGTAGGGTTTCTCATACCAGTCCCATGACTGACTTGTAGTTTGTTTTTTTCTTTCAAACTTGGGTGCCCATATTTTCACATGGGAAACTTAGTATACAAGTCGTCAGCTTAATTCCTTTTAGAGTCATGTATGGAAGCCATGGATGTTGGTTTTAGACTTAGAGCTAGCGCAGGATTTGAATGTTTCTTTTGAACTCTCCAAGACTCTATTATGTTGATTATCATTAATTCTGTTGTGTACTTATTTGCTATTTGAAACTGTTATGTATAATTAAGATCCTATGTGATGTTGTAAACTTTGATGTCAACCTTTGATGTAAATTGATGTACATTATGTATTGTACTGCAATGTTTTATCCTCTGCTATTATGTTAATGTGTTATATTCCAATGATTATTCGTTCTTCTGGAGATCGGGAGAATGGGTCGTCATAATTTCTCTCTTTGTATATTGTCATGCTTCTCCTTATTATTAATTGCATAAGGTAAGAGAGAGAAACAAAATGTTCCATTTTCTATATTAATTTTACATTTATTCTTTTATATATATTAACAACGCATGTGTGTATATACTCAAATGAATGTACTTGATACATTCATTATGATATTATCAATTGAAATTATATTTAAATCCCCAATTTAAGTTTTAAAATAAATTTCATTTTATCTAACAAAAAATTTAGATAACATCCAAATGAATTTGAATTTCAATAGTCCAACAAAGATCCAAAATCAAAAAAGAAAAAAAGTTCACTCATTTCTTGTACTGTGGGCTTATCCAATTCCAACATGTTCTATAGCGAGAAAGAATGAGCAGGAATACCATATTTTATTAACAACTGTGGATCGGTATACTTATGCTTAGACTTTGTCGATGAACTGTTAATAGTGGGTTATTGTTGAAAGAGTCTATGCAACGGTAGAATCGTATAGTATGGAGTATAAGCAAAGTAATGCGTAGATAGTAGAGTAATAGCAGTAAATAAAAGACATAGTCGATTTCATACTGGTTCAGACCACTGTCATACGTCCAGTCCCAGACTCCCTTATGATATTTCACTAAACAACAACAATCCTCACTTCACTCGGAGGAATAGGTTTACAACTACTCGAACAGCCGAACGAGATTTCTTGCTCAACTACTAAAGAGGACTTCCACAATACAAAAAAGTTTGTTGACTACTTGTGTTTTTAATATCACGGATATGTCAAATTGATGTAACCCTTCCTATAACCTTTCCTTAATGATAATAGTTTAGTTCGTGAAAGAATATAGAAGATTTAAATGATTTGAAATTTTAGAAATATGAGAATAGAGTGCTCTTGTGAATATGAATGTTATAGATAAGACAGAAAGAATTAGAGTAAGATTTGGTGAAGAAAACATTAGTTTTGGACTCCTATTCATAATAATCAAATAGATGCAATCATTCGTTAAGAGATTCAAAGATGAGATATGAATTAAAAGTTGTGACTCTTCATTGAATAGTTGCATCTATACGTATTCAGATGTCTGAATTAAAAATTCAGATGTCTGTTTTTAAATAAAATTTAAACAGCAAGGAAATAGGCCATTTTAGAATCAAAACAGATGTCGTTTATTATTATTTAGACGTATGAATATTATGGTGGAAATAATTTTTGTTTCAGCTAGCAGACGACTGATTTGAAATAAATAGACGTATGTTTACTAATACAGACATATGCCTTGTGCATTTCATATATAAAATCATATATACTAAAATGTGTATGTGTGTGTGTCACCAAGGAAGATTTTAACAATTGTTTATAATCTTCAATTTGAGCTCTTTAATCTATTGTTGAGTTTCTTCCTGCAAAAAAGAGTTAGTCGTATAATATATATATATATATATATATATATATATATATATACACACACACATGTATAGTTGTCATAATCAAAACGCTATAAAGCGAGATCCAACATTCTCCTCCTTTTAATAATGACAACTATATATGTAGCTCCCCTTGTCGATATGCATATATTATCATATGTTTCTCCCCCTTTGTCATTGACTAAAAGGAGATACTTAAGTAAACAATAAACAGAATATGCACAACACAAAAACAATAGACATGAAATAGCAACATTCACATATAAGCATTAAACATTCACCATCAAGTAGGCACATAGTAGAGTTTTGTGCTAAAATAGACTAAAGTACCAAAATATTACAAACCATATGAATAAAAGAGTTTGATGCAAAATATCATAAAGACCATACCATGCTTACCAACTTTCAGAAGCCGTCATGCTTGGACCAACACTAGTGTCACCGCCCTTTGGATCACCATGGTCGGAGCTTGAATCTGGAACTACTTCAACGGAGCTAGAAGATCAATGGAATGGAGCGGGATCATGAGTTTGAGAGGATTGAGGTCCAATGCATGAAATCTTATCCCAAATCTTACTAAGAAAGCCTTTCAAAGAGTTAGTTGGTTTTATGCTCAAAGTGCTTGAAATCCCTGTGAAGCTTTGATTGTTTGCGAGAGAGCATAACTAATGCTTGCTTTGATGGAAGATCATGAGTGACTAGATGAATATCCTCTTCTTCTTCTTCTTGTATAAGCTGGCGACAGCGACAAGATGATGACTCCGCTATTATAGTTTCGGGTTGCGATGCAACGTGTTCTTGCCAGGTTTGAAAGGATATATATTCAAGTGTCGATGGGTTGGGATCAATATCCATTAGAGGAAGATTTTTCAGACCAATTTCTTTGACGCTTAAAGACGGAGTGTCAAGTATTTGCACTTCACTTGCAAGAAGGATTCGAATTATATAGGCACCGTAATGGAGTGTCTTGTATTTCCATTTTCATGTTATGTCTGCCCACTCATCTAGAATTATTTTAGCCCAATTCACTTGCTTATTAGAATATAGAGCATATAAAGCTTGAAAGTCACGCTTACACAGGTTTCATAACTTCCTTTTCGTGATTGAATAATTTGGGCCAAGATACGATTAAGTAGATGTGCTTGTGGACGAAAATGAGTAGATCTAAGCTCTTGCATATTAACCAAATTATCGGATAGAAATTTATGTGATACCTCATCTCTCTCATTCATATTAACTTCAGTGATGTCTATGTTAACCCATTGCCAAACTTAATGTAAAATTTGTCCTAATCGTTGAATGGGAAGAAGAATACGTTTGCCACAAACCATAGACCACACACAATCTATAGTATTCCTAGGTGTTTAGTGGTCTAAATTCAAATTGGCCAAGAAAAGTTTGACAAGCAATGGATAAATTTTAACATTGTTGACATTATAATCAACCAAAGATTCGAAATTGAAGCGTCTAGCGTATTGAAGAAGACGATAGTGTGAAAAAACATCAAATTTAAGGAAAGAACCTTCAAAGAATTTTGAATTGTTCATAGCTTTATACCTCTCCTTTGCAATGTCATTCCATAGCCACCTTTGGATTTGATCATCGGATGGAGGGTCTGATTCTTGTAGACTTGTACGTTTGGGTCTATTTGCCATGTTTTTGGTGGAGAAAAGTTTGAATTTTGGAGTTTTATAGAGTAATGGAAGGTTAGGGTTTTGGTAAAAGTAAAAGAGGAAAGTAAATAATGGAGAGTTGTGATGAAGAGGTAGGTAGATAAGGGGTTCGTACCTTTTTAAAAATGTGCCAGATTGAAAACAGATGACTGAATTAAAAAATCAAATGTCTGTTTTTAAATAAAATTCAAACAGTAAGGAAATAGGCCATTTCAAGGTCAAAACAGACGTTTGTTTATCATAAGTCAGACGTCTGAATACTATGGTGGAAATAATTTTTGTTTTAGCAAATAGACGTCTGATTTGAAATTAACAAACGTCTATTTACTGATACAGACCAATGTCTTGTGCATATCATATATAAAATCATATATATTAAAACGTGTATGTGTGTGTATCACCAAGGAAGATTTTAACAATTAAATACTAACACTAACAGACTCTAAGCACATATAATTTTCAGTTTGAGCTCTTTAATCCGTTGTTGAATTTCTTCCTACAAAACAGAGTTAGTTGATAATAATATATATGTGTACATGTATAGTTGTCATAATCAAAAAGCTATAAAGCGATCCAACAATTGTCATAGGCTTCCTATTGGCTAACCATGGAGTAAGGGGTTGCTTTTATTTAGTGTCGGCTCGACAAGATGTGTTGACCTAGCCATGAAGTAGAAAAGTGAAGGGACAAAACCCAAAATCACTAAATTGGGGAAATTGGGTGTTGAGTGTTGACCTGCATCAATAGAGCACATGTTTGCGTAGAATCCACTATGCTACATTTGCTTTTAAAATATTTGTTACCCCCGATAGTTTAACAATTCAAAATTTTTCAAAAGCACATGGAAATTATATGCTCTTATTTAACATGGTTGGTGTGTTGGTCTAGGTGGAAGTCTAGCTCGTCATTCCCTTGAACCAGGACCACTCTTATTCTACGGATTTGTTTAGTTTGTTCTATTATGAATATTCCTGTTTGCGTGTTTGGATGACACATCTTATTTGATTATACTCATATGTGTAATACATTTCAATTTTGGTGGTCGAGAGATTGATATAACATACAATATTGCATCCATGGTTTTTGCCGCTATTATTCCACTTAAGAATCTAGCCTTACATTCAAAAGGGGATTTTTCTCTCTTTCCTTTGTCTCTATGCAGTTAAAGCTCCGCTATAGCCTGTAGAGTCCTTCAACCACTACACTATTTATATTTAGCACTGATGAACGATAGATCCGCTTTAAGCCTCGCAATTTTCCGCTGCACCTGCTAAATCAACGTGCACCTGCTTTAGCAGTATTAATATTTGAAGTTTTATTTGACTAGTTTTCTATTAAAACAAATCGATAAAGTTATTATAAAGAGACAATTTTATCACATATATGTCCAATATATGGTAGAAATCTGCTATAGCCATTTATTCTAATGTGTGTAACCATGATATTATTTGATTTTATTATATAAGATTAAAAAATATTAGTTTCTCCTGCATAATTGTGAGAGATTGATATTAATTAATTTTAAAATACTTTATTTTACATCTGATTTATCTTTTTGCACCTCCTCTATATCCCCGCTATACCTTTTTGCACCTCCACCGCTATAGAGCCGTTAAACGCTTTAACTGCACAACTTTGTGTGTTGGGTTAGAAGAGCAAAAGGGATTTGTTTGCTATCTCGGACTGGAACACTTGTTGTATATAAGTGTTCTCTAACACAGGATTACTCACTTTTCTCATAAATAAAATCATATTCACAAATTGCATAATATTAATTTTTATTTTCCGAGTATTTTATACATAATTTTAAATTTAATATACAAATTTATGAAAAGAATTATTTCTTGAAAAATGTTAACGCGTGCCTTAAGGACATATATTAAAGCTATTAAATTACCCGATCAGCCATCGATCTAAATTCCACCATTAATTTGTAATGTAAAAACAAAATAAATATTTTAAATGATCTTTTTGCCTTTTAATAAATATTATTCTTACACTCTTATGGCACATGTTGTTGACACGCTTTTTGGTTAAAGCTGTCATATGTGAAATTTCTAGTTAGTAATGCGCTCAAGCATTGGGAACATCGTCAAAAGACATAAAACGATTTGGTTGAAGTCGCATCACAAACATAAAATGGTCCGGAATTATTACCAGATGACCTCTTTTGGGCCCGAAAACGTCAATTATGGTGCCTTGCACTGTAACTCTTGTAGATCTCTGAATAAGCTTCAGGTATGACTTTCGTTTGGCCCAATCGGCCTTACGGTTTGAAAGTCATGTCCATTTCCGTAAAAGCGTGCAGAAATGGAATAACTCGGGACTTGAGTGTAAACTGACATTGGTTGGCACAACAATTGGATGAAGTGTCAAAGCGACGGAAACTCATGGACTTGTAGCACATGACCCTGCCTTGCAACAGTGACATGCAACACTGAGGCGATGACATGCAATAGTAAGGCGAAGCGGCTTGGCTTCGGGTAAAAGCAATACTGGATCGGATCGGGTGGAGAGGGAGGACCCAATCCGCCTTGCACCAGCTGCTCAGAAGAGCATAAAGTCTTTGGTTTAAGGGCTCCAGATCGGATCGAAAGGGATAAGACCCAACCCGCTTGTGACGAATTCTACACAACAGCTTTGACATATTCTCAAGGCATAACTTCCTCTTATTATCCCGAATCTGACTCTACTTGGCATAGCACGACTTGGAGAGGATTTCTCCATTACTTCCACTTCATTTCGGGATTCTTGGGATGTGTGTCACGTGGCATCCGACTCACTACCCGAAAATGACTAAAAATACACTGCTGCATGGCATTTTAGAGGGATTTTTGGTCACTCTAACTCTTGGCCTCCATTGCAAACAACACAAGGACATTATGCCTCATGTACATCAATCTAACACGAGGATTTCATGTATAAAACCACACTCTTTTCTCCTCTTCTTCATTAAAATATGAGGGTGTTGTATGTAAATGAATCTTACGGATTGTAAGACGACATTGTACTTGTAATTTCTTAGGATTTAAAAAACTATAAAGTGGACGTAGGTTAGGTTTGAGACGAACCACTATAAAAACTTCGTGTGTCTTCTGCTATTTACTATTTTCTGCATTCTGTTATCTGTGTTGTGATTGTGAGGACTTCACACTGCATTTGGGTGTTAGTACCAAATATTGGTCTAACATTTTGATGCGCCAGAAGGGGGCACACGATTTAACTTCTTCTCTTAGCCTGAAAGGAAGTGGATTATTTGGCTATTGGATCAATGGTCAAACGAAAAATCTCCCGTGTCGAGGATGTTGGTACCGAAGGCATAAGGAACGAGGCAAGCCAGGAGGTTTTCTCTCATGGAGATCCATCGGCCTACTTGACTCGAGATGAGATGGACGGAGTTCTACCTGAATTGAAAGCCAGATGGCAAGGGAAAATGATCTCCTCCGGAAACAACATGAAATGATGGACGAGTTCTTTGCCCGAATGGATGGAAGACCGAATAACATACAACTCATTGGAAATGACGCTGCACGGATCAGGGCTGCAACAACTTCAACCCCCGTAGGAGCACTTAACCCGGTCCGGGCGGACCCGATCCGAACCGTCGATGGAGAAGGGGGCAATCGACCTCTTCCCATTGGCACACAACATACTACAACCACCAACAACATTCTGGATGAGAATGCAACAATCATTCGAAGCTCAGGTCGAGCACGACCAACATCAGCTCCCGTTCGAATGGAACCAGGACGGCATCAGCACGAATCTCCTCGGTTTGGAGTACGAGAACCGGCTCGGGTCCGCGTACACGATCCACGACCTAGGGGCATCTCCGATCCGCACCATGCAACTCAATACAAGCCCCTTCACTCTCTTGGAATCAACGCTGGGGACACCAGCTCTGATCTTGGCAACTTGCATCAGCTCTTTGATGGCGATCGGCTCGCCAATCTGATTCAACGCCTCTCCAGAGGCCGTACTTATCAGAACGACGTGGATGACGTCAATCACACTCCGTTCATATGGGAAATCAGGAATTCCCGCAACCCTCCGGATTTCAAACTTCTAGTTCTGGAGCCTTACAACGGTAGGACAGATCGTACCATGCACCTGATGCGATACAAACGACATATGGAAGTTTAATTGGTATTGGAAAACGTCATGGCTAAATGCTTCCCTCTCTTTTTGACTGATATAGCTGCTGTGTGGATTCGACAGTAAGAGTGTGAATCGATCAACAGTTGGAACATGTTGGTCTCCAGCTTTATTGAATAATTTCGGGTCCACGTTGCACGAGCCAAGAATGTCATGTCACTTACTTTAATAAAGCAGAGATCTGAAGAAACTCTGCGTTCATTTCTGGAAAGATTTAACGTTGCAGCAGCATCAGTTGATCGACCCAAACCATCTATGGTATTGATGGCGGCAATATCCGGCGTTCTAGACAATTCGAAGTTCGAAAAATCTTTGTACCGAGATCCACTACGAGACCTTGGCGAATTCTACCTTGAAGCAGATAGATTTCTACATGAGGAAGATGCAACTTCCGAGAAGGACATTCTCGATGTGAACATGCTTAAGGACAGTGGGGACGCTGTTGTCAACAGTGACCGCACCACTTATCCCCGAGAGGACCCAAATACGAAAAATATACCGAACTCAGTGCTTCACCGATGACATCTACATGCACACTAACGGAACTATCTCCTATCCAAAACCTCCTAGGATGGAGCCAACGTCGATAGAACGCGACTTTGGAAAACATTGCATATTCCATGATATGGATGGTCATGACACAAATGACTGTAGACATTTGCGAGATCTGATTGAAGAACGGGTTAGATGTGGAGAGCTATCCGAGTATGTGAAACAACCAACGGCACCTGCACCTGCGCAGCCACCTCCCGCTCCTCGGAGAGGGAATGATCCTGGATCGAGATCTCGTGGGCTCATCATTAACTGATCCGGATGAGATCAGTCTGCATTTTCTGCATTTCTTAGGACTTTAGATATGTTTTTCCTTTTTTTAGATTAACCGATCAGCTAACTCGGATTACACACGTACGGGGTTAGGTTTTAGCCCCCAAATATGATATGGATTCGATGGTAAACCAATCAGGATTTTCTTTGGTTTTGTATTTTGAATTGAATAAGGAAGGACTTTCCAAGCATGGATTATGTTTGGCTAATTTAAGTATTTTGTCAGGTCGTGGCACGATTCTTAATCTCAAATAAAGTATGGCTTATACTTTTCTCGAAACCCTAGGTATGGATTGTGCCTAGTAATATACTATCTTATCAGCCTATGGCAAGCGTAGCTCTATCTCGATATGAGTATGGATTTTACTCGATTGGATTTCTCAGTATGAATTATACTTAGGAACATCTTATCGTCTTGTCAAGATCTGACAAAGGAACCCGATAAAAATCGAGTATGGCTTATGCTCAGTTTGAACTTCATGGTATGGCTTACGCCTAGAAGGTTAGATCTCTCTCTAGGACTTGGCAGGATGATTCGAACGTCTCTTGAGCATAGTTTATGCTCAAATAGACGCCTCAGCATGGTTTATGCTCGGAAAGGTTAAGCAATACTTTCAGGATTTGACACATCTGTTCGCCTCTTTTTCCTTGCAGGTATGGATTATACTCGCAGCTGGCGGGCCCGGCGTGGCCGTGGTTTTCTTGGATTATCCAAAACACATCTTCCTTCAATCAGCAAGATATGTTCTGAGGGGCAAACATGTTGACACGTTTTTTGGTCAAAGCTGTCACATGTGAAATTTCTAGTTAGTAACGTGCTCAAACATTGGGAACATCGTCAGAAGATATAAAGCGATTTGGTAGAAGTCGCATCGCAAACATAAAATGGTCCGGAACTCTTATCAGATGACCTCTTTTGGTACCGAAAACGTCAACTATGGTGCTTTGCACCGTAATCTTGTAGATCTCTGAATTAGTTTCAGGTACAACTTTCGTTTGACCCAATCGGCCTTACGGTTTGAAAGTTATCCTCGTTTCCGTAAACGCATGCAAAAATGGAATAACTCAGGACTCGAGTGTAAACTGGCATTGGTTGGCAAAACACCTGGATGAAGCGTCAAAATTATGGAAACTCATGGACTTGGAGCACATGACCCTGGGTAGAGCGGGTCGGGTGTGCAGGAACCCGACCCGATGACATGCAACAGTGAGGCGAAGCGGCTTGGCTTCGGGTAAAAGCAATACTGGATCGGATCGGGTGGAGAGGGAGGACCTAACCCGCCTTGCACCAGCTACTCAAAAGAGCATGAAGTCTTCGGTTTGAGGGCTCCGGATGATCGGAAGGGATAGGACCCGACCAGACCCGCCTGTGATGAATTTTGCACAACAGCTTTGACATATTCTCAAGGCATAGCTTCCTCCTATTAGCCCGGATCTGCCTCCACTTGGCATAATACGATTGGAGAGGATTTCTACACTACTTCAACTTCATTTCGGAATTTTTGGGATGCGTGCCACGTGGCATCCGACCCGCTACCCGAAAATGACTATAAATACACCACTACATGGCATTTTGAAAGGATCTTTGGGCACTCTAACTCTTGGCCTCCATTGCAAACAACACAAGGACATCGTGCCTCATCTACATCAATCTAACATGAGGATTTCGTGTATAAAACCACACTTTTTTCTCTTCTTCTTCATTAAAATACCAAGGTGTTGTATGTAAACGAATCTTACGGATTGTAAAACGACATTGTACTTGTAATTTCTTAGGATTTAAGAAACAATAAAGTGGACGTAGGCTTGATTTGAGCCAAACCACTATAAAAACTTCATGTGTCTCCTGTTATCTACTGTTTTCTGCATTCTATGATTTGTGATTTGTGATTGTGAGGATTTCACACTGCATTTGGGTGTTAATACCAAATATTGGTCTAACACATGTTAAAACAACGTTTATTTCTCAGTAAAATACTCGTCCATGGATCCTCCTCTTGTGAAAGTGTGTTTGAGGATAGGGCTGTCAATGGATATCCGAAATATCCGAAATCCGTCCGTATCCGCATCCGAAAATACAAAAAATATCCGATATTCGAAAAGCGGATACGGATATCCGATATCCGAAATGCTTAGCGGATACGGATACGGATATGGCAATATCCGTATCCGATAAATATCCGATAAATATCCGTCCGCTATGAAAATATGTAGTTTTGTATTTTTATATTTAGGTTATAGTAATTTATTATTTTATAAACTGATGGATAAAAAGTAAGTAACAAAACACATTTAAATTAGTGTTGAATTTTATGTGATTGAATGTGCTATTGTTAAATCGGTATGTTTTATCATTTATGTACTATTTCAAAATTTTCAGCTATTGTTTAGTACCAAATGAAATATGCATCATATTGTAACTTACATATTTTTAAGTTCGGATTCGGATATTTTCGGATATCCGGAAATATCCGTATTTGCTAAGCCGGATACGGATATTTTCGGATATCCGAAAATATTTGCGGATACGGATATTATTTAGTAGGTATTCACCGAATACGGATACGGATTCGGATACGGGTTTTTATTTTTGGATACGGATACAGCACTATCCGCATCCGTTTGCATCCGTTTACACGCTTATCTGGAAGCCACAAATAGGTCCTAAATTTAATGCAGACAGATAATGGCTGGGCATCAGATCATTGCATAAATTAACTACATTGACAACAGTTGATCGGAAACTGGCACTTGAGATGATTTGCTATCGAATTTTTAGCATCTTGCCATGAAAAAACTACAATAAGAAAATAATAATGAATGAGGTAAAAAAAACAAAACAAAAACAAAAAAGTTGACATTAAAACACACTAATAAATGCAATTTTGAAGTCAATTCACAAATTTCACAAAGAAAAAGGAAATTAAATAAAATCACGGCTTAATGCTGATACTGTCCGAAACAATGAAATATCTGCCCACATCTTATCCTCCAGTTCCTTTCGAAGTACATAGAACAAAGCAAACCATGCTTTATCGAAACGTCCAATTTACATTTGAACCAAACCTGATATTCTTTCACCAACTTCCTAGAAACTACCTACAAGTTTGTCTCATCTAGCACCCCCCACAGCAAAACTACAACATGCAGAAGAAACTATATATATTCATAAGAGAATTCCAATGTCATTCCTTGTGTTGTCTCCAGCATCAACAGCACCAATAAAGCATATTTCATATGCCATATAAATATACAGATTGAAAATATCAATAAAATGGATATGGTGCTTGTGAAGAGCGAGGCAATGAATGAGAAAGGGAAGAGAATTATAGGCACAACTGCACAAACTAGTACTATCACAAAGCCTATGAAGCGGCGCAGAAGGGAACCTGCATTGCCCATAGTTGTAGCTACAGGTAGCGGAGAAGTGACAACTGAGCAGGCAGTTGGTACTGCTATCAAAAGGAGCTCTAGGTTTCGCGGGGTTAGCAGGTAAAATTTATATACACATATATGTGCGTGGACACGCATGCATACTCGCAGAGAGATTCAAACCTTACAGTTGGTAGTTATTGCTAGTATCCTATAATTCAACTTAAGTATTTTATTGAAACACCATTCATACTCCCCTAGAAGGTCTGTAAACTTCTATAGTAAAATGCATTTGATTGGATCCACAACACATACTCCAAATCATATTAGTGGCCTAGCTAGATAGGATAATCCTACCTTGAAATATTGAATTCCTATAAGGCATCGATGGACCGGTCGTTTCGAAGCTCACTTATGGGACAAAGGATCCTGGAATGCAACAAGAAGGAAGAAAGGAAAGCAAGGTAATCTCCACCCTTGCACTGAACTCTAACACTAAAAGATATATCTGTGTAATTTACTAGTTATTGACGACTATGACAGTTTATCTTGGCGCATATGATGAAGAAGAATCGGCTGCAAGAGCTTATGACCTTGCTGCTCTCAAGTATTGGGGTTCAACCACCTTCACAAACTTTCCAGTATGTCAATAGATATATTCAAAATGGCTTGATTATGTAAATATGCATGGCATGATCAGTCTATTATGATTAATTTAGGTGACTGATTATGAGAAGGAAATAGAAATAATGCAGAATATGACCAAAGAAGAGTACCTAGCCTCTCTGAGAAGGTACACAGAAAACATTGTTACTTCCAAACTTTTCTAATAAAAAGAAATTCCATAAACAAGCATAAATCTCATGGTCACAGGAAGAGCAGTGGCTTCTCAAGAGGAGTATCGAAGTATAGAGGAGTTGCAAGGTATCTATTAACACCAAAACAAAGTACTTGTTCAGTATAGTTTATACACAAAATCTAAAATTGTAGAATCTGATCCCAGACATCATCATAATGGAAGGTGGGAAGCAAGAATAGGTCGAGTTTTTGGGAACAAATATCTCTACCTTGGAACATATGGTATGTTCCCAACAATTAAAACAAAGAATACCATACGACTCACGCATAATAATGTCATGAAACTCCTACCAGGCACTCAGGAAGAAGCTGCCCATGCATACGACATAGCAGCAATAGAGTACAGAGGAATCAATGCAGTGACTAACTTTGACTTAAACACGTACATAAGATGGTTAAGGCCTGGAACTACTACCAATGTGTTAAACAACCTACAAGAACCAAATCCTAACACTAGCCAATTCCAAACTCTGCTGCAACCATCTAGAAACTTTCAGCCAAATGAACCACTACCAATTCCGAAAACAATCCATTTAGATGAGTTGCAAATACCTTGCAAACAAGAATTTGTCCCCTTCCAAATTCATGGCAGCAAATCTTCTCCCACTGCACTCAGTCTCTTGCTTAGGTCCTCTGTCTTTCAACAATTAGTTGAGAAGAACTCGAATGCTACAGAAGAGGAAACCGATGAGAGTACCGAGGGTATTTACGGAACTATTGAGATCGAAGAGAATAATATGTATTATGGTGGAAATGAGAATGGTATCTGGAATGGTGTTTTGAACATTTAGTAGGAAGTGTGAAATAAAACGAAGTCCATGAGTGACTTAGCATGAAACATAACTATATACAGAGATGAAGTACTCTGATCCTAGTTTCTCTCTTCTTTGAGTATTTGTTGTCCATGGATTTCTCTTCGGGCTTGAATAAAAATATGGTCTAATTTCCCGCGGGTGTATCTTCATAAAAGAATATATATAATAAATATATTGGTATGACAATATAATATGATTTTTTGAATTATAACACCAATAAAGTGTTGATCTGTTAAATATCACTTTGTATAACATAGCAAGAAAAAAAAAAACATGAATTCGTATTGCTAGCATTCATCGGCACATTCAAATTTCTTTCTTATTTGGACATGTTCGAGTATTATGTCCCCTCCCTAAGCACAACCTACACGAGTATATTTTCTTTTTATGCGAAATCAGGCTGCTGCTAACCTTCGTTTTTACAGGTTCAGGGCATGTTCTGCGATTATGACCACTTTGATTACACAATCCACAAAAACGAGATCGGTTATTTTGTTTAATTCTCTCGGCTTCCCCATTTGATCTTAATTTTCCACAAGTTCGGATATTGTGACCTCTTTCTCCACACAGACGACAACTTAACTGTAATTTACCTAAAGCAACTCTTAATTGTGGGCAGTAGTGTTTTCGATGCCCTTCTTCTCCACAATGACTACAAAAAAATTTGACTCCTGTAATGGATTATTAGTTCATTACAATACATCACAATTGAAATAGATACAGTAATGTTACTTTTGGAAAGATTACCTTTCATAGCTATGCTTCTTTTAAGGCGATTTTCTGGATTAGAGAAAAAAGCTTTCATGAATTCTGAAGCTTGTTTCCTAGCTTCAGCAGTCCCTTTTGACTTCTGCTATGAATGAATGTTAATCCTCGAGATTTTGATGAATTGAATAAAGTCAAAATATAAGGATCAAAAACCTTAATAGCCGCTGCTCTTTGTGCACGCAACACAGGGTCTTGGTGTATGATTTTCATTCGTTTGCTAAATAACCCAGTTTTGGCATTAAGACTCTGCAATCACTAAATCATGTAAAATCATAAGTACGGTTCATACTTAGTATACAAGGAAGGGGAAAAAAATCAACTAATGTAAAATTGTACAAGCGTCAAGAGTCACTCAAGAACTCTACCAAATGAGGACATTGATGGCTAACATGGTATTTTACCCAGATATGGATGATTGAAAAAAAACTACAAATCCATGTTTTTTACTTTGTAGGAAAAATCTCTGCAGTAATAAATATGTAAATTAGGTTCCTATTTTTGAAAAAAACACACACAAGGTAACTCACACCCTTTGAATAGAAAATGCAATTTGATTTGCAGTTTCCAATGGCAAATTCTATTCGGACCCAGAGAATTCCTTAGTAGCATCCCGTTTTTATGAAAAAATTCAAGAACGAAACTGCCATTTTCAATTTTATATATATATATATATATATATATATATATATATATATATATATAGTCTACCTCGTAGGGGCTCTACGTGGTTTGTAAGGAAACCACGTAGGAGCACTACGTGGTATGCTAAAGAACCACGTAGGGTCTCTACGAGGCTTTGTAGCATACCACGTAGAGCTCCTACGTGGTTTTCTTACAAATCACGTAGAGTCCCTACGAGGAAAGGTATTTTCAGATTTTTTTTTTTTAATTTCATAGGAGGCTACTCAGCAAAATGAGGAGTTTTCTCATTTCTGCTGAATTGTAGGGGGCTACTAAGGAATTTTTGGGTTCGAATAAAATTTGTCATTTCCAATATAGAAAATCATTGTTAACGAGCATTTTGGTCCGGTTCCCCAAAAGTATGCAAGACACGCTCGACTCAACATATCGCGTTATATTACAATCCAAAGACGTCGCCAATATCATCCGGGGTCCAATACCAGAAGACTCGAGTCTGGCCACTAGTAGGACATCGCATCCCTCGAACGCGATCTCCATCAGTATCCGTCCGCATTCGAGCCGTGCTCCGAACCGAAGACGAGCAGTCAAGCGGGTCCGGACGCAGCCCCGGTGGGGGTCTGGGGCCCCACAGTCCCAGCGGCGATCGACCTAGTCGGTTGGATCGAACCAGTGGGCACCGCCTGATTCATCCGATTTCCGCCAACAAGTGTGTTGCCCAAAATCACCAGATCAACTCAAAGTCAGGACTCAGCCAACAACTCAAGCAAACCTCGTCGCTCCCCCAAACAAAGACCTAGGATCTCGAGCCTCCGAAAACTCGTCCAGGAGGACCACGCATTTCCCGGAACAGAAACTTCATACCCTTAAGGGTGCGAATTTCGCACCTCCAAAAGGTGCGAAATTCGCTCCTAGCAGGGTGCGAAATTCGCGCCCCCCTGAGGCGCGAAATTCGCACCCCACAAGGTGCGAAATTCGCACCCGGCGAGGTGCGAAATTCGAGCATCAGGGTGCGAATTTCGCACCTCAGAAGGTACGAAATTCGAACCCCTCGAAGTACGAATTTCATACCCCCAAAGGGTACCAGATTCGCACCATGCAGGGCGCGAAATTCGTACCCTGTAAGGTACGAATTTCGCACCCCTAGGTGTGAATTTCGCACCCACCGAGGTACGAAATTCGAACCTCCTAGGCCAGGGTGCGAATTTTCCAAGCCTCCAGGTGCGATGGGTGTGGCCCCCTATTTCTACCTACTTCTGCCTACTCCTACCTAACCACTCTCTTATAAATACCCCACAACATCACACTTGAAACGGGTTGGAATTTGAGACCTTGGGACCTCTAGAGAGCTCCATTAATGGCACCTCCCATTTGAGGAAGAAGAAGGGTAAAAGTGTTCTTTTCTTAATATATTAAATATATGATAATTATGACATCATATATGATGATGATGACATCATGCCTTAGAGGTGACATCATATAGCCTTAAGGATGACATCATATAGCTTAATTATGACATCATCTAGCATAAAGATGAATGTAATGAGATGTAATGTGATGGTCTCACACTTATAACTTTGAGTGATTAATAATATTCCAACAACGCTTCAAAGTGGACGTAGGCCCTTCACAAGGCCGAACCACTATAAATCTCTTGTGTTATTTACTGCTTTTATGCTTTTGTCTATGCGACCAAATTAACTATTCCTAGTAATTGGAATCTTTGGTGTTTACGACATTTTTTGTCGTCAACATCTACAAAATTCAATAAAGATTAAAATCTGTAGTTATTTATCAAATATGTACTTAAATAACAATAAGTACTATTTATGAATAAAATAACTAATTTCTCATTTTTTGAAAACTTGTTGAAAAACGCAAATTAATTTACATTTTCTCAGTAAGGATATATTTATAATTTCATTGTGCTATTAGGACTTTTCTTGTTTGTAACTCACCCTTTTACAAGGTTGTTACACATTGGATCCGGATATATAGATTTTGCAATAATCAAGACGGACAACCCAAAAAGATGATCGGATAGCTCGAGATTCGAGCACGGATAAGAAGCTATGATTAAGCGAATTCACTCAAATGACACTCTATAATTGGCTAAGCACGGATTTGGAATTTACGTGTATAGTGTTTACCAGATTGATATACATTCGATGACTTGGATGGACACATCAACTTCAAATAAGGACTACTAATAACTCAAAAAAGTTCAGGCGTTTTGGAGAAAGGAGACAAGCATCCAAAGCTGAGGACATGGGGGGGGAATATGACAGGGATCACACGCAATTTGATGGAAGATTACCAATCGGATCGATATCGATCCGATCTCTATAGGGGTCGGTATCGATCCAAACATCAAGTTATGTGCGATTCGGACCAAACTTTCTAAAGAAATGTGACCTAGTTTTGCTGACTTCCTTGCAAATTTAAGGGCCGATGCAATGAGTTTTGCATCTATAAAAACATCATCTATGTCACATAGAAAATGGACCTTCACTTTGAAACTAATTGCATGGATACTCTGTTACTTTCTGGATCACCTTTATCATCTCTATTTATGATATCAAAATAACAGTAATTGTAACCAAACAGTACAATAGAAAGATTGAACGAAGTTGACGCAAGTGGCTTGTCGAACTACTATAAATTTGGTGCTCTTTTTTCTTTTTTTGCATCTAGATTCAGTGATTTGTGATTGTTTTTTTGTGGGGTTATCAATTTGGGTGTTTGAGATCAAATTCATCGCAGACATTTTAATGACATCACGTAGGATCGGACTATGGACATCCAGTTTACAACGATTTAAAGATTTAGGTTTCTAAGTGGTAGATAGAATTTGGAGTAATGGTCAGCCAATTTCAAGGAAAACTTTTGGATATGAGTCACCATGAAGGGAGCAAGGAAGCAAGATCAGAAGCTAATCAACCCTCTATCTACATTACAAAAGAAAAGATGAAGGCTATGATGGACTCTATGAAGGAGCAGATGGCTAAGAGGCAGGAAGAGATGATGTAGAATTTCATAAGAAAAAATGAACTAGCACAAAATGCAGGCAATCAAGATCAAAGGAATGGAGAAACTGATACTCGAAATTGGCAAGTTGAAAACGGACCAAAGATGCAGAAGACGACCATGGAGCAGTCAGGAGTAGCCCTCGACCAACATGATCGGGTCGGTAAAATTCCCCTAATCAGATCGATATCGATCCCCTTAACATTTGGAGCATACCCTCAACACAAATATGTTTGCATACTGGATCAGCTGGATTTCATAATCTTGGATTTGGAATCGGAAATAGCGAACGAGGAGTTGGAATGAAGCAACTAAGGGGCGAATCCCGACCCTGGAAGACAGATCGAAATTGATCTCTATACAGGGATCGGTACCGATCTGAATCACACCCCGGAAGCAGCTTGGCTAAGGAACTGCAAGAGACCACATGACAGGGATAGGAAATGCTGATGGGAGGCTACCTCTGGACAGCAACGATGGATTTGTGGATATGATTAGATGAGCTGTGCATTGAGGGTTGGTGAATCGGGATTTGGAAGATGTGACAGGGAGTATTTTCGCTCCAAACATCGAAAATGTTAGGAATTCTTGGAATTCAAGCTACATGTATTAGAAATGTATAACGGTAGGACTGACCATACCGTTTATCCGATGAGGTATATGAGGCATTTGGAAGTACCGAGAGTATAAAGGTTATGGCGAAGTGGTTCGCTCGTACTTGACGGTCATAGTTGCGTTATGGTTCAAACAACTGGAAAATAGTTCTATTGACACGTGGACAGAACTAGTTGATAGATTCAAGAGGCAATTTCGGATCAGTATCGCAAGACCCAAGGATGTTACATAACTGCCTACGGTAAAACAACTGATTAGAGAATTCCCGAGGACGAGGAGCTTTCCGATCAGGTTCAATGCGACAGTTAGTTTGGTGGATCGACGATTTTGATGGCTGTTGTGTTAGGGGTGGCTGATAACAAGGATTTCAAGATAACACTAGAGCAAGATCCGCTAAGGAATCTTGCGAAATTCTATCACAAAGCAGATAGGTTTCTGTGATAGGAAGATGTTAAATGTTGAGATGGAGGAGCTGAAAATCAATGCAATCAGGGTGGAGGACCGTTCTGATCAAGTTCAGGGAAAGACAAAAGAAATGGTAAAGTTGTAGATGGTTATGATAGATCTAAAAAGCAAACTAGAGAGCCGAAGCTCTCTTCTTATGCGAATTTGAATGCAGAGCAGATATATCTAGATACACGGGAATGCCTTTCATATCAAAGTCGACTAGGAGAGAGCCTACCGAGAGCGTGCGAACATTCGAAAAACACTGCGTGTTCCATAAACTGAATTGGAAAGATACTAATGATTGTAATCATCTGAGGGACATGGTTGAGGAACGCATAAGAAATGGATAGTTGGCTGGATATTTGATAAAACAGACAGCGGTGACAGAACATGAATAACTATCAGCCTATGCAGTTAAAGCTCCGCTAAAGCGCCGCCAAAGCTCGTAGCGCTCTTCAACCACTATGCTATTTCAATTTAGCGTTGATGAATAGTAAATCCGCTTGTAGCCCTGCTATCTTCCGCTGCATCCGCTAAATCAAGACTATTTCGCATCCGCGATATTAATACATAGAGTTTGGTTTGACTAGTTCTTTTTATAAAAATATCAGTAAAGTTAGCGTAGATAGCTAATTTTAATGCATAATTGTCTAATCATGATATTCTTCGACTTTATTACCTAAGATTAATTAATTTAGTTTTATCTATACAAATAATGTGGAAATGATAATTAATTAGTTTTAAACATTTGGTTTCAACATCTAATGAACCTTTTTGCGCTTCCGCTATAGCTCCGCTATTTCTCTGCTTTATCCCCGCTATATTTTTTTGCACTTCTACCGCTATGATACCGCTAAACGCTTTAACTGCACAGTTGTCAGCTGCACAAAATCGAAGCGGATCCAACTCAAGAATAGGACTTGTCATCAATTGATGGCATGGATTTTAGTAGTAAACTGTTATAATAAAACGGCTAAGCAACTAACACATGTATGGGGTCAGGACTTAGTCCCTAAGCATGCTATGAGATGGTGATGTACAGTTAGTTTTCGAGATGTAATTAAACTGGATTTTTGTAATTTAATTAAAATTTGAATTTGAAAACTTTGGTTTTTTGATAATTTAATAATTCAATGGTCATCGAGTTGAACTACACTCGGCAAGGGATAGACCGTCTCGTTAGAACATAGGAAGGTCGTCTATTCAGGTCGTCAGGTATGGACTATGCCTAAAGGCATAAGCCGCTCCACCAGGACAGGACAGGACAAAACATAGTTATTAATGGCGCATGACGCAAAAATGCGCAACATCAGTCTGGAACCTTGGCGCACGGCGCGGCAAATGACGCGCGCCTTTCTGATTTACTGCGCATTTTTGTTTTTTTTTTAATTTAACATATAACAAATTTAAAAGTTCAGTATTTTTTTGCTAAAACATATGCAATCAAAGTTTCTACTATTTTGCAAAAAGAAACATCATCATATTTGACGTCATTAGCATAGAATTTCAAGCATAATAGTTTTCAAAATCCAAAATAATAATATATATTACTAATAAACTAGAATTTTGAATCCGATTCAACAATCATATTTTTCAAATCAACATCTGCATCATCGGATTCATAAGGATAATTAGATTATATCAAGTCTTTTAATTGTTATGATGATGTGTTATATTTAGCAACACAAAGGACAATTAGTGAGGAAGAACAACATATCGATTGGTAATATTGTTTCCCTGATGCAATTGATAACTTTATGCAAAAATAAATAAAAATAAAGTAATAAATACTAGGGGTGTTACGGTTACGGCAACCGTCAGTTTTACCTCTAAACATAACCGCAACCGTAGTTGACGACGGTTAACAAATTTTATGACCGTTACCATAACCGTCACCACAACCATTATAGTAAATTTACATTGTTATCCATAAATAATTCAAGTTCTAACTTTTTTTTAAGAATTAGTTTGTTTATCAATGAAACAAACCATCCATGTGCACGTTGTCTATAAATTAAAGCGTAAATAATTTATACATATGTTATTTCTCTACCATAAGTTATTAAAAAACACATATTTTTGTATGAAATACTACAAAAAAGTCATGTGCGGTCGGTATGGTTTACCGTGATTATCAAAATCCACAACCGTCACCGTTACCGTAGTAGACGGTAACCGTGTATACGGTTGGTACGGTTTGGCGGTTTCAAGTCCAACCGTAACAGCCCTAATAAATACTGATTGATAATCTATATGGTGCATCTACAAACTGTTTAAAATAAAATACACAATCAATTGAAATATATATTTTCTGTACAAGCAATATTACATTTGATATAAAAGTATTACATAAACTAAAATATATTTTCAATATCGATATATTTGTTTCTCTTCAAGGAAAAAGAACTGTAGAAAAGTCATCCATCAGAACCCACGGAATAAATAAAAACCAAATACAAAACGTTAGCAAAGGCAATAATATGATCAACAATACTGTAGAAAAGTCATCCATCGGAACCCACAAAACAAATAAAAACAAGATACAAAACGTTAGCAAACGCAATAATATGATCAACAATAATTTCATGTAAAATGCAAAAAATGAAAAATAAACAAAAAACAAGCAAAAAACAAAAAACAAAACAAAAGGCGCGCCATTTTGCGCCGTGTGCCTTTTTTGCGCCGCGCGCCTTTTGCCGCGCCTTCTCATATGCACCGCGCCACAAGAAGAAATGGCACAGATGCCGCGCCGTAGCGCACCATTCATAACTATGGGACAGAGTCGCTTATTTGGTTCGTTAAGTGCGGACTACGCTTAGTGAGAGACAGGCCACCTCGACGGGATACGACAGGATCGCCTATTCAGGTAATCGAATATGAACAATGCTCGGTAAAAGTCAACAAAATCAAGGTTGTCAAGTGTGGACTATACTGGATAAGTAATGGGCCGCTTTGACAGGACACGGAAGTATCGCTTATTCAATCATTAGGTAAGAACTATGTCAACAAAGGTCCGAAATGCCATGGTCGTCGAGTATGGACAATGCTCGACCAGGGGCTAAGGAGACCGAAGTCATCGAGTATGGAGTATGTCCAGCATGAAGTTAAAAAGGATTACGGTCGTCAAATATGGATTGTGTTTGACATGGGGTAGGTCACTTCGCCAGAGAGCAATATATTCATCCTACTCGGTGTAGTCAAAAGCAAATAGCGTAAAATAGAGCAAGGCTTGCGCTATAACGCACACTATTTCATTTTTTTTAAAGAAAAATCAAGTATATTATGCCTAAATGACATTTAATTCTTTTTTTTCTTTTTTTACATATTATGTGTCATATCAAAACCGTTCAAGACTCCAAATACAAATATTATCATATTTCATGTGCATACTATAATTTTTGATGCAAAATGTAATTATATTAAAGAAAAAATAATAATTCCGGACAAACACATTGTTTAAAATGGCTAGGACATATATACATGATGCAAGAGGTTGTGAGTTCGATTCTTGCCTTGTAGGGTCGAACTCACTTGCCATGTAGTATGTTATATACTACTTAAACTTGTATATAAAGTACCTAATTTCTCAACAACAACAACAACAACAAAAAGAGTTGTACATTCAAAATAATTGACGGACATAATATATTTGTGTCTTACAAATTTAAAATTAATATTACATTTGTGAGGTATGATGAAATTTATTACAATTTATGAGTTATGACGAGATGAAACTTTATAAAAATGCATGAAAATTACACTTTCACATAAAATGTAAAAGATTTTCTAATGACAAGAACTAAGAACAAAAAGCTACAAGTGTAATTAAGGTTAAATGAAAATAACATTTATAAAGCTACAATAACAAGATTCAAATAAACAAAATCAAATATGATTCAAATGTACAATAACAAATTACAGAAATTATATTATACTTTTGAATCATTATAAGTACAATAGTGTATTATTTTGAGCATTATTCATTGTCCAAACATTTAAAAAAGAAACAAGACAAAATAGCGTGCTATTTCTATGGTATACGGAACGTCTAGGCTATTATAAGTACAATAACACAAGCTCTGCACTATGCGTTATTTGTTGCTATAACTATAGCACGTGCTTGATAACATTGGTCCTACTCGATCGTTGAGTATGGATTATGGCTGATGAGGGCACGAGAGACCAAGGATCAACTCGAAAAAGTCGTGGATTTGGCTTGGGACAGCTACGGATTTAGCCAACGATATGGCCAGATCATAGATTTGACACTGATTATTGGTTATGGATTTGAAATGGAATAGGATTTGGCTACCGACTTAGGAACAATTTGGATTTCACAAACAATCTAGGGATATCAAGGTTTTGGCATACAATTATTAACTTCCAAATGAACATGAAAGGGCGTGTAGCTTATTGGATTGGCATTGGATCAGACTTTAAATTAGCAGACTTTGTTATCCATTGATTATGAACTTCGGATTTATAGATGCAAAACACACCTTCCGCAGTAAAGTATGTTTTGGAGGGTAAGTATTAACCCATCTTCTTACAAGAATGTTAAATGCCAGATCCGCATATATGGATTTCACACCATTCAAGATGGATAGTCGAAAGAGATGACCGGATTTCTCAAGATTTGAGCATGGATAAGAATGGGAAGCTACAGTTAAGCAGATTCACTCAACTGACACCCTGTAATTGGCTAAATATGGATTTAAACCAAGGTTTGAAAACTCGGTTTCGGTTTCGGTTTCGGTTTCGGTTTCGGTTTCGGTCATTTGAAAATAACATAATTTCGGACGGTTTCGGAAGTTTCGGTAGTTTCGCTTTTCGTTTCGGTTTCGGTCTGTTTGTTGTTTTCAGTGCTTTGTTAACAAAAATATAACATTAATCCATCTAATTAAAATATAAAATATAGTTTAGTCCAATAAATTTTCAACCAAATTAAGAAGATTTAATTTAGATTTACAATTGTACCACATTAAATAAAATAAACAAGCCCAGCGCACTTGATGTCCTTATGTTTAGTCTAAAATTAATAAAAATAAATGTGAATGATTTTATTACTACCAGCATAGCCAAGCCCTTGTTTACAGAAATTGCATCCCAGAAAGGCAGAAACGCACGCACTCTACATCTTAATGGAAATTAGGGCAAAAGAAGCCGGCAAGATCAACGATAACAAGAAATCGAATGGATTTGCATCTCGATCTTCGATTGCCGTTACCACCTGAAATCGAAGACATCAGCACTTTCTTGAAATCGACGAAGACAACATCTCGAATCTTAAATCTGAGTTAGCAATTTACTGTCTTTCCTTTTCCTCGTCGGATGTTTCTTTTACGTTTTCGTTTATTTTTCTCCTGCCTTGCTATTTATTCTTTTTCTTCCATTTTTTTTTTTTTTTTTTTTTTTTACTGCTAGCTAGCGAGACGAGATTTTACCCTAATCTCGTCTCGCCGCTGGCCGGAACCGAACCGAGATGGTCGGAATCTCGGGGTTCCGGCCGAAACTTCAAACCATGATTTAAACTATGTGATTTGGTGAAAGTTCCCATATCGGATCGGTACCGATCCATCTGACCATCAAGTTGTATGCGAACTGGATCAAACTTTCTGAACATGTGCAACTTAATCTTTTGGACTTCCCTGCAAATTATCAGATCGATCCAATGGTTTTACGCCTATAAGTACATCACTTATAACACATGAAAAAAATATTCTCTTGGCAACTACGTGGATACTTTGTCATTTTTAGGATCAACTTTGTCTTCTCTATTTTAGACATTAAAATAACTGTAATACTAATCATACAATATAAATAAAAGATTGCACGGAGTAGACATAGGCGACCTACCGAACCATTATAAATTTGGTGTTCTTTTCTCTTTTTCTGCATCTCGATTATGTGATATGCGATTGTTTTCTGTATGATTATCTATTTCGGTGTTTGTGATCATAATAAGCACAAACATTTTGGTGTCCTCACGCAGAAGCAAATATGTTACTCTAATTTTCAAGCATTTAATGATTTGGGTTTGAGTTGCAGATCGGATTTGGAGTGATGGTTAGGCAATCTGCAAGTAAAGCTTTGGCATATAGGAGTCACCATGAATGGAGTAAGGAAGCTAGCTCTAGAGCTAACCAACCTTCCATTTACATCATGAAGGAAGAGATGGAGGTCACCATAGATTCTATTCAAGGGTGGATGACTAAAAAGTAGGAAGAGATGATGCAGAACTTCCTAAGGAAAACTGGATAAGCAAGAAATGCGAGCAATCAGGATCAAAGGAATGGAGCAGTTGGAACTTAAGAATCAGCAAGTTAGAAATAGAATAGAGCAAACAGATAGTGGATAACTACAGAGCAGTCGGAAGCAGCCCCGACCAACATGATCAGATCGACAGTGACCCCCCCCCCATCAGACCAATACCAAACCCTTTAACATGAGAACACACCCTTGGCACAAGCAAGCTTGGATTTTGAATCGATTAGAGCTTGAAATTTTGAATATGGAACTGGAAACGGTGATCGAGGAATTGGAATGGAGCAATCATGGGCGAACCACGACCATGGAAGAGGGATTAGACTATACAAGGATCGGTATTGATCTGGATCACACCTCGAAGCAGTACGGCTTGGCTAAGAAACTGCAAGTGATCGCATGGCAAGAATTGAAAATGCTTTTTGGAGGTTACCCTTAGACAACAATGACATATTTATGGATATGATTAGACAAGCAATATGAGCGAGTTAGTGAATCAAGATTCGGAAGATGTGACAAGAACTCTTTTCACTCCAAACATCAAAGATGTTAAAAATCCTCCAGAAATCAAGTTACATGTATTAGAGATGCATGACGACATGGTTGACCATGAGGTATATGAAGTATTTGGAAGCATTGAAGGAATCCGAAGAGGTTATGGCGAAGTGGTTCCCCCGTGCCTGACGGTCATAACTGCATTATGCTCCAGGCAATTGTAGAATGACTCTGTTGGCACCTGGATGAAGTTGGTTGATATATTCATAAGGCAATTTTGAGCTCATGTCGCAAGACCCAAGAATGTTACGTCATTGAATACAATAAGGCAATATGTTGTAGAATCCATAAATCGCTTTCTTACCTAGTTTGTTGCAACAGTGAGTTTGGTAGATCGGCCAGACCCACCAACAGTTTTGATTGAAGTTGTGACAGCGGTGGCTCACAACATGGATTTTAAGATATCACTGGAGCAAAATCCGCTAAGGAATCTCGAGCAATTCTATCAGGAAGCATGTTGGTTTCTGGGATAGGAGATGCTAAGACTGACAGAGAGAAGTTTGAAGTCAACGCAGTCAAAGACGGAAGATCGTCTGGGCCAGGTTCAGGCAAGGACAAAGGAAAAAGGTAAAGCTGGAGATGGTTATAATGGATTTAAAAGGCAAGGGAGCGATTCGAAGTTCTCTTCATCTACGGATTTGAATGCATCATTGGAGCGGATATATCTGGATATGTGGGATGCCTTTCGTATCAAAGGCCAACAAGGAGTGAGCCTAAAGAACGTGAGCAAACATTTGGAAAACACCGCATATTCCACGATTCGAATGAGAACGATACTAATTATTATAGGCATTTAAGGGACATGGCCGAGGAATGCATAAGAAATGGACAGTTGGCTCAATATGTGAGAAATCGTACTGCAATGACGGAACAAGAGCAGCCATCAGTTGCACAAAATCGAAGCGAGGCCAGCTTAAGGGTCGAATTTGTCATCAACTGATAGCATGGATTTTAATTAAAAAAAACTTATAATAAAGCCACTTAAGTATTGGGTCAAGACTTGGTCCCTAGACATGCTACGAGATGGTGACGAATCACCGGTTTTCCGGATGTAATAAAACTCGATTTTAACGTTGTAACAAATTTTCAGATTTGAAAACTTGATTTTTTTTTCTTCTTCTTATATTTTAATAATTCAATGGTCGTCGGGAGTGGACTACACTCGACAAGGGGTATACCGTCTCGTCGGAACATGGGGAGATAGTCTATTCAGATCATCGGGTATGGAAGGGATAAGCCAGTCCAATGCTGCGACGGAATCGCTTATTCTGGTCATCAAGAGTAGACTATACTTGGTAAGGGATAGGCCATCTCGTCACGACACAACGAGATCGCATATTCTGATAATTGAATATGGACAATGCTCGGTAAAGGTCCAGTGAGGCTAAGGTCGTCAAGTGTGGACTATACTTAACAAGGAATGGACCGCTCTACCAAGATATGATAAAGTAGTCTATTCGGTCATCAAGTATGGATTATCTCGAGTAAAGGCCTGGAAACACCACGGTCGTTTAGTATAGACAATAAATACTCAACAAGGATTTGGAAAGACCAAGGTCACTGGGTATAGTGTATGCCCAGCATGAAGTCGGAAGAATTACGGTCGTCGACTATGGATTACGCTTGATATGGGGTAGGTTTCTTCGTCAAAGGGCAATAAATTCAGCTAATTCGAACGTCAGGTATGAATTACGTCCGCAAGGGTCCGGAGAGACCAAAGATTGACTTGGAAAAAAGTCATGGATTTGACTTGGTAAACGATCCAGCGAGAACGTGGATTTGGCCTTGGTTACTAGTTTTGGATATTGGTTAAGGATTTGAAATTAAATTGCAGCACGCTAACGACTTAAGAACATTTGTGGATTTCACAAAAAATGAAGAGATTGGGGTTTTGACATACAATTATCAACCCCGGGATGAACATGGGAGGGCAAGTGGCTTATTGATTTGGCACTAGATCGAATTTTGGATTAGCGGATTTGGTTATCCATTGACTATGGATTTTAGATTTGGAGTTATACAAAACAAACCTTCTGTAACAAGGTATGCTTCGAGGGGCGAGTGTTAACCCGTCTTTTTATAAGAATGTTATACACAAGGTGACCACGATGCCAAGTCGAGCCACTACCATCTAGAAGACTAGTCGATAAATCGTCTGACTATCGTGACTAGTCGGCAAGTCTTTTATATACATATATATTCATTAGACCTAAATAAATAATATAATTAGATATAATTATAAATTTATAATAAGTTCAAATTCACTTTTGTTTAATACAGTGGCATACTTGTTCTCTGGTGGGCGTAAAACCAAAAAAATAACGCCACAAAGGCTTAAAAGCCCAAATAAAAGTCAGCCCAACCAAAAATTAGGGCATACAGTGGCATACAGTTGTTTCTTTCTCCCATCGGCCACGCAGAAATTAGGGCTACTAGTCAAATCGCAAAACACGCAGATAGTTTCAAAAAGGAAGAAAAAAAAGAAACTTCATCATATTTGACTTCGCACGCGCCTTCGACTTCGCATACGCCTTTTTCGACTTCGCATACGCTTTCGACTTCGCGAGGAGGAGCAGTTGTCGATCCGAGAAATTAGGATTTCTCGTCCAGGTAAAATATCGATGATTCGATTAGTAAAATATCGATCTCATTTTACCACTGTCGATCAAAAAATTAGGGTTTCTGAGATGGGTCAAGCCCATTATCGTCGAATTGAATAAGTCTACCGTCGTCGAAATTGATCGAGCGAAAGGTCGACTAGTCGTCGACGTGATAACAATGGTTATACATTGAATCCAAATATACAAAGTTCACAATTATCAGGGAGGATGAATCGAAGAGATGATCAGATAGCCCATGATTCAAGCACGAATAAGGATATGAAGCTATGATTAAGCAACTTCACTCAAATGGCACTTTGGAGTTGACTAAATATGAAGTTGAACTTTACGTGTAACCGGATTGGTATACATCTGACGACTTGGATAGTCACATCAACTTCAAATAAGGACGATCAATAACTCAAAAATGCTTCGGCATTTCGAAGAACGTAGACCAATGATCCAAAGCTTAGGACATGAGGGACATATGTCAAGGATCGCACGCAATTTGGTGAAGGTTCCCTAATCGAATATGTACCAATTTGATCAATATTGGAATCGGTACCAATCCAAACATCGAATTATGTGCGATTCGTACCAAACTTTCTAGAGATGTATGGCCTAATCTTCCAGACCTCCCTATAAGTTTTCAAGCCCATCCGATGGGTTCTGCACCTATCACACATGAGAAAGGATTTCTTTAGGAAACTACATGGATAGTCTGTCATTTCTTCATTACCTCTATCTTCTCTATTACTAATATCAAAATAACTGTAGTTGTAATCAAGCAGTATAAATAAATGATTGCATGAGGTGGACGTAGACGGATTGCTGAACCACTACAAATTTGATGTTTTTTTTTTTCTTTTTTTTGCATCTAAATTTTATGATATGTAATTGTTTTCTATGAGATTATCTATTTGGACGTTTGTGACCAAAATTGTCGCAAACACTTATAACAATATCAGAAATAAGGACCTGATATGCAAAGCCTCAATTGATGAATGACAAAATAAATACACGTTTGTATATTTGATGTTGAGAAGAAAGCCTAGAATGTAGCTCGTAATTTTCAGGAAGCTGACTATTAAGTTGTAGAGTAAAATATATTTACACTAAAGCTAACTCTAACGGTGCGTAAAGCATGGAAATGGCTTCTAAAAGGTGTGAAGAATATAATCAACAATATGTAACCAAGTTGCACATTTTTAATCTACCAGACGTAATCTATTAAATAATAGTAAAGCAGAAGAATTTGAAGCCCTTTCACTAATTTTATGACTTTTCTCTCTTTTTCTTAATTCTATCCAGATACTTTATTTTCAAATTAATTCATTACTTTACAGTTTACACTTATATATCCTTTGTAATTTTACATTTTGGTATGGACATTATAAAGGTGATACAAGTATTTACATATAATTTATTCATTAGCTCCTAATATTTTATATTTAAGTCCTTAAATATAAATTTATTATATAACTCAAAATTTAAGTTGTTTAAATAAATTTAATTAACCAATACATATCTTATAAATATTAAATAATGACATGATTATGTTTTTTACACCAAATACCTACAATTTAAAAAAATTAAGATCATTTACAAAATGTCTTGGTTCTTTTTAAATATTTTACATTTAAGACCATATGTTATTATTAATGACATAATATGAAAATTATATAAATAATTTTAGCAAACTGTTATTCATTGATTCGTCTAATAAATTATATTACAAACCATATCTTTACTAATAATCGGAATAGGTTTGGTGTCACACTTTTTGGTGTACACCTGAACTGACGAAAATACCCTTTACTTAATTATTCTTCCGCAGTTAAAAGGAAGGGGCAATGAATGTCATTTAACTACCTTAACATTTCCTAGAACTGTTACATTTATGTTCAAAACCCATATTCAACATAAATTTATTCATTTTGGCATTCAATGTTCATTGGAATAGAAATTGTTATTATTTTGGAAGATATTACATCATCATTAATTACCTAACCAATAAAAATTGTTATTATTTTGGAGAAAATGCAAAATTATTCAATGTCGATCTATTTCCTAATTTTTCTCGCATTAAATTAAGAAAATTTTCCATTTATTCAGTTATTTGAGTTAAAGATTTAAAATACATGCTGGGTTTTGTTGTGCATTTTTTTATTAATCAGATCAGATTTAATACCTTATAAAACGTATATGGACAATTATTAAATTGTATACGCCGAGTTATTTATATTTAGGATTTGACGTATATGCTGATTTTAAATAAGCATTTTCAAATATGCCCTTTATCTTGATCTATTTCCTAATTTTTCTCATAATTAATTAAGAAAATTTTCCATTTATTTAGTTTACTTGAATTAAAGATTTGAAATACATGTTGGGTTTTGTTGTGCATTTTTTTATTAATCAAATCAAATTTAATACCTTATAAAACGTATATGGACAATTATTAAATTGTATTTAGAATTTGACATGTTAGCATTTTCAAATTGAAATGGAAAGCATTTAATTTCCTTCATCGTCCATTTCCACGTTCTCCACAAAAATGAAGGAAATTCAGCCAAATTAAACAAAATTTTCTAAACAAACGAATAAAGGAAGGTTGGTCGAATTCCCACAAAAATAAGCAGGTATTTATTTTTTGACTTTTTCTTGGATACTCAAATCTCCACAAAAATAGCACAATAGAATATCTTATCACCCTTTAAATACCAATTATAATCCCTACTTCTCTCTTCATTTTCGTTAATCTTTATTGTTCACTTCTCTTGGCTACTGCTGCTACGGTTTCAAGCTTCCGGTTAGATTGTGTGGGTCATAAAAACTTTTTTGTTGGTATGTTATTATATATAAACATATGTATTGTCTTATTTACAGATATTTGTCTTATTTAAATTATTACTGCTGCTCCTACCACCATAACTCAAGTGCTTACTACATCATACCTTGATGATCTACTTTATATCGTCAATATGTTTGCCTTACGCTATGTTTTCTGAAGCTGGAGCTTATTTTTTGTTTGAATTTTTGCCTGGTGTTAATTCTAGGGGCTTCTCTTTCCTTCTACATCGGACGTTTAATTTTCCGGAGTTGAAAATCAACGATGGACTGGGCCAAAAGCAGCAACTACTTTCATCTATCACTCAATGAGTCGAAAAGGATTGCTGGAGCTGCAGTATCTTCTTCTACTGGCTTGAAGAAATCTAAGATTTCTTCCTATCTTTTTCCTTTAATTGGAATTGGTTCCAATATAAAGATATCTTTGCGGATTAAGAAATACTCCTTTGGATTGGTTGTCAAAGCCGTATTTACCCAGGAAAAGCAATTGAGATTGTGAACATTTGACACTTTAATTATCTGTTGTTCTTGCAGTTTCATGATGATGAAAGTTAAGATTACTCACAGACTCTGTGCATAGATTGATCTTGCATTGATCTTAGATTTATACCATTGTTGTTTTTACTTTTAAAAAAATTACTGTATACCGTCAACATTGCCTTCACAACTTTATTAAAAATTATGTTGGAAACACATATTTTTTGTCCAACCGTGAAATGCTAAAATTGCACATTATTTAAATTAAAAAACTATCCCATAAAAATAGGATCCGTACGATTGATTTTTTGCCTTTTTAAAACTTTATTTGTGTATGCATTGTCCCTTGAATAATGAGTCAATAACAATCCACGCGGAGCGCGTGCCGTGTAAAATATATAACATATGAGGAATAAAAATTCACGCGCGAAGCACGTGCCGTGATGCTCGTTCATATTAATCGAAATGAGAAAACAATTATTCAGATATATAAATACATCAATCACATAACACAAATTATATACATAAATAATAATCACACGTTTAAATCTTCAATTCATTTATATCAATATACATACCACATATCGCATCAATACATTGTAATATTAACGTTAAGCACCAACATTTTAAATTTTATTTCATTATTTACAAAACACTCCACAGTATCATTTAAAATTGTACATTTAAGTCAATATATTTAAATTAGTTATTTGATATTGGACTTAATAAATAAACTCAATTAATAAATAGTTGTTAATTCATCCAATTAATACTAAATACATCGTTTTGAAATGCATACCATATTCATAACAACAAATTCAATATAAATTTAATAGTTGTCAAGTCAATCAGTGAAATTAGTTTTTCATTCAAATATAAAGTTAAATAAGTCACACAACATAAATAATACACGTAAACAAAAATAAAAAATTTATTTATTTATCTCAATAAAATTACCATACATTGAAAGAAGAGAAAAAATTGCTTCAATACCTATATTTTAATATTTCTACAATTATTTACTGAACCCTCTTAATTTTGTCAGGATATTTTATATTTAAATCCATACGTTAAACCACTCATGAACTCTTAAATTCAAATTCAAATAATCATAGTGAGCATTAAGTCAATTTGTCTAACATGCCTTTGAAATATACATCAATTTTAATATATATATACACACACACAAACTCTTATTAAGAAAAATAATATTTTTACATTCAACTATAAAGAGGTATAAATCAAAAACATAAATGATGTATATAAACAATAAAAATGTTACTTTGTAAATCAATTATGATTCAGTTATATCAAGAATTCATCATCCATTATATCACAAAACTATTTTTTAGCATCATAACTACACAACAAATTTATACATTTTTTACAGTTTTTTTCTCAATTCTTCCTACTGTAAGTCCATATATTTAAACTAATTTCTTAATTTTAAAATTAACTTAATTAAACAAATTCTGTTAAATAATATTTGCTAATTCATCTAATAAATCAATAACATACTTCAGTTTCAACATACACAGCATATTCATATTAACAAAAATAATAAAATTATTTTGTTTTACGAAAACACAAAAACAAAAATAATACATATTTCACCAAAATTTACCATACATCATCGCATAATAAAGTTCTCATTTAAACATTAAAATGATAAATACTATTTATATTAATATTGTTGTGTGCAACTCACGTGTTACATGCTAGATATACATATTTCCAGTGTTACGTAAAACCACATACCCACAAATCATTAGTGTACTAAATAATAATCTACTAAAGCTTAGAAGAAAGAAAGAAAGAATATAATTAGAAACTTACTTTCAGTGATCTGCTAATCTTCTGAGTAACTTCAAGAGACGGTGACTGATAAATTCTTTTTGATTTTCTATTTACAACTTTTATTTCCATTTTATCTACTTCGTCGTCTTCCTTCATTTTAAGATGTGAGCTGCTTACATTAGAAAGGTAGATATGAATTTACTTAAATGGAAAGCATCAACGATGTGTGTAGTACGGTAATTCAGGATAATTTGACAATGAAATATATCTAATTTGACAATGAAATGTACCTGGACTGAGCTTTTTCCCATGGCCGCTCATCAATTGATTCTTCCCATATTACGCAGTCTCCCAAACATTGCAGACAAGTCATAATACCCTGTTTATCATAGACAAAAAAATATCAACAAACTAATGGGAATATACCTTAAACAAAGAGTTAAATTGTTAATAATTAGAGAAATGTTTAAATCGAGCTTTAAAAATAAGAGTGATTGTAGATAACTGATATATGCAGTTGTATGCAACTACATATATCTAGTCCAATCTATATAATCGACATTACAACAACAACAACAACAACAACAACAACAACAAAGCCATATATCACAAACAAGTTGGGGTTGGCTAGATATGGAACCCAAAATTAAAATAAAATAAAATTAATAATGATGATAATAATATATATATATATATATAAACAGTGTTTAAAATAACCAATCAAATAAAAAGTCGTCCGATAAATGTTTTTTTTAATAATAATAATAAGTAAAAATGTTCAATAAAAGTGAAATAAAATCTAAAATAGTAAATAAAAAGTAAAAAGGTTCAGTAAACGTGAAAAAAAAAAAACTATGGTTCTGGTACATGGATTGCCAATTTCCATGCACTTCTATCAACTACCAGCTCTTCCGATAAACTCCAGTTACTTAAATCTCTCTTTATTATCTCCTCCCATGTCATTTTAGGTCGACCTTTACCTCTCTTTGGGCCTTCGGCGCGACCTAGAATTCCAGCGCGTACAGGTGCATCGTATGGTCTACGTTGGATATGTCCAAACCATCTCAAGCGGTATTGGACTAACTTCTCTTCAATAGGTGCAACTCCAAGTTTTCCTCGAATATCCTCATTTCTAATCCGATCTCGTCTGGTATGCCCACAGCTCCAACGCAGCATTCGCATCTTTGCTATACTTATCTTCTGGACGTGTTGTCTCTTAGTAGGCCAACATTCTGCACCATATAACATTGCAGGTCTGATTGCTGTCCTATAGAACTTTCCTTTAAGCTTCTGAGGAATTTTCCGATCACAGAGAATGCCAGATGTTAGTCGCCATTTCACCCATCCTGCTTGAATTCTAAAACTAACATCCTTATCAATCTCTCCATCAAACTGCAACATAGATCCTAAGTATCGAAACGATTCCTTCTTGGGTACTACTCTACCGGCCAGGGTAACATCTCCGTCATCTGACCTGACACTGCTAAACTCACACTTCATATACTCTGTTTTAGTTCTGCTAAGCCTGAAACCCTTTGATTCCAAGGTCTCCCTCCACAACTCCAGTTGTCGATTAACCCCTATTCTACTTTCATCAATCAGCACAACATCATCGGCAAAGAGCATACACCAGGGAATCTCCCTTTGTATATCTTTTGTGATTTCATCCATCACTAATGCAAAAATATAGGGGCTCAAAGCCGAACCTTGATGTAACCCTATGTTAATTGGAAAGTCTTTTGTCTCACCATCGCATGCCCTAACACTAGTCACAACCCCCTCGTACATATCCTTAATAAGGGTAATATACTTTGATGTTACCTATAAGGAAATTGCTTGTTAGGACTTCAACCATGTCTGTTGTTTCAACTATCGTCGGCATTACAAATATACACTTTTAGTAGCATCTTCGCATCAAGAGCAAGGTACTTCAATTTTAAAAAAAAAAAATCATCAAGTGTGCATACATGTGTGTCATGTAATAGAATGTATAATGAGAATACTTTCAGAGCTGAGGCCTTTTAGACCTTCCCAAACTGTCATTCTGTAATAATTTGATCATATATATTTTTGTAATTAATGTTTTTATCTTCTTATGTTGATATAGGAAGTTACTGTAGCGAAATCAATTTTCAAAGCACATACAATCTAATGTGTAACGACTGGTCTAAGATAATGGGAAATTTTAATTTATTAAGCTGTATAGGACTTCACAATTTACCAAGAAATTGTGATTTCGTCAAATATATAATAGAATATGAGTATAGATAGCTAGAGATCTCAGTATGGAAGGACACTATGAGATAATGGATATACAAATTATTCTGAATACCAAAGCAGGCTGCACTGAGGTAGTGAGGTATGTGTTATTAAGCCCTCGCTTTGGACCGTTTAACAAAAATAATTATCACCTTAACAATATTCAAGCTTCGCATCTGTCACTGACAACACAATGCTTTAATCATACAAGTTATCCTTTCTGGCATGATGGTGACCATGTGCAAGGCATGTGTTGTGGTACTTATATGTAGTAGCTCAATTTTACAAAGGTGCAAAAAAAAGATGGGGGAAAGCAAAAAAAGATGATGTGAGATGATGTGGTATGGAGCCTCTCTCCCCGCATGCTTATCATATCATTGTTCTTGTAAAACCATTGTTGAGGTTGAATTGAATAAAGTAAAACATTCTATGTCAATGTTATGTTATGCTCTTAGGAGGAGGCATGAAGCCAAGTATGATTTTATAAAGGACAGAGGGCAATGTAAGGGAATATCACAGTATGGTAGATTTCAATCTAAGAAGCAAATGACGTTCTTAAAATGGTACGTAAGTATATGAAGTGAAACTAAAGCAAAGCACCTTTCCATTACATTGTGAACAATCTGATCTTGATCTTTCAACACAACATTCTGTACACTGTGTGTAACCTCTGCCTCGGCAACTAGGGCAAGGCAGCTCTCTTATATATTGACCATTTGGACCAAACCAAGACCTCGGTTTAGTAGCACCAGGTACAACATTCCTAACATTGACAGTTATTTCAATCACACTCAGAGTGAACAAGCCTTTAAATGGGTATTGTTTCTTTAGTTTATCATTCACATTAACACTTAACAAAACAAGCCTTTTTATTTACTTATTTGAATCATTTTAATCGGTGCCCCAATTACAATATTCAACCAAGCTATGTCACAGATACACAAAGCATATTACAGATTAAGTCATCAAGTTTGAACTTTGTACGTGTACTTATCCAAATACCTAATTTTAGTAGTAAGTAATAACCATACCCATAAATCTTATCTCAATGTGAAACAAAGCATTACGATTCTTTAACTGAGGCAAGAAAAGAAATGCATCAAAGGTCTTACCTTCTTTGGATATCTACATCCAAACCCAACAGTTCTGAAGCATCATAATCAAGCTAGCAAAAAATCAAAACAAAACCAAAAACAGATTCTAAAATGGTATCTGGAAATAAAAGTAATGGTGTGTAGGGTCCACACTTACAGGAGCTGATGCATCTCCATCGCTCATCGAATTGCATTGAACTCGATGAATTCTTCGATTTGAGATGATATTTGTTGTACAAATCAGGGCTTTATGTGGATTAAGTGAGACTGAAATGTGCAGGGAAAAGCAAATTGAGTGCATGAAGAAATTTTGATTGGATTCGATGAACGAGGAAAATTCTGAAAAGGCGAAGTTAACATATGTTTGCGCGGTGTTTAGAATTAACTCAAACCACACACATTTTAAAGTTTGTGGTGTCTAAATGGATATCTGATGAGTGGGATGCTGCACCAGTAGCTTTTCTTTCGTTTCGTTTTTCCGATGAAACAAACAAATAAAATAAAAAATTGAAAGTGTGCTGGTATTCACACCCCCATTTAGATTACTGATCATCTTTAAAAAATTAATAGATTGTATTATTTTTGACCTACTTTCTACCATCACTTTATTCCTTTTCACTTAGTCAACAGCGATGGTACTGTCTCTTCACTTCTCTTCTCTTCTCAAACAACGTAAATTCTCTAATATCAGACTCTAAACCCTAAACTCCAACACCAAATTTCAGGTGTTTGCAAGCGACGATCAACAGGTTTGTTCGATTATGAAGAACCGTTCACGCCAATATGCAAACTTCAACTATCAACGATTTCAAATCCATTTCTAAGCCTATATCTAAGAGCGATTTCAAAAAAAAAAAAAAAAAAAAAAAGTTTGGATCTTACTCGACTTAGACAACTTTTTCCCTATTGTCAACGTGGCACAAACGTTATCAACTGATTGGATGCTTGAAATTGCATTGATAATTTAAGAAAATTTTCAAGTTTGTAGGGCGATGGAGAAAATTTCAAGAAAAAAACTTTTTTTTTTTTTTTTTTGGAACGATGAAGAATTAAAGGCAGAGCTGGTAGCCGATTAGAAGTTGAATAATTTAGGTGGTGTAAAGGAGTAGAGAGACATAAAAAAGAGGTGATCTTTAGTATAAGTGGCCAGTAGTCTAAATAGGGGTGTGAATATCAGCACACCTGAAAGAATTGGAAATTAATAAGCTTTCTTAAAGCGCACAAACAGTTTTAATATTATTTTTTTTAGGAGCATTCAGTGTTAAGGTTACGGTAACCACCATTATTACCATCAATTGTAATATGTTGATTGTAAATTCTAGTAACAGTCACCGTAATCATCTATTATGATCAATGTATTTCGAATTTTAAAGCATTTTATACATATATTTCTAATTATATGTATTATTTATGATTACTTCATATTGTTACAACTGTATTTTTTGTATTATAATAACTATGCACGCATATATAATTAGTTCATGAAGACGCATATTGTTAATATACATGCTATTCCTTCAACTTAGATTACCAATTTTTATATTTGAATGTTAAATATTGTATGAAACAATAACTTATGGTTGATATGGCTAGCCATGATAATCTAATTTTTCAACCACTACCGTAGTTGTTATTGTTATAGATGGTAACCGCATAGATGGTTGGTGTCGTTGAGCGGTTGGTGGTTCAACCGTAACAGTCCTATCTTTTTTCTTCAGTGTTTGAAGTTGAAATCATAAAATTGTAAATATTAAAACAAAAAACGATAAAAACGCGGTTGTAGAAATGTGTGCGCTTATTACAAAAAAAATGCATACATATCTGCAAATATTACTTAAATAGTTGTAGACATATATGCAAATTTTCACTGAAATACGAATGTATGCAGTGAACGAAATATTATAGACATATCTGCAATTATTCTTTATAATTGCATTTTTATCTACATTTTTCTTGAAAGTGGAATATTTTGATTTGTATTCAATTCAGATTAAGTTTTTGATGATTTTTCTACAATAAATGCGATGTTGAATAGGCACGGACAATAAATTTGAATTTTTGAAAAGTTCATGAAAAATTGCATAAATATATGCAATTATTGGTTATATTTACGGTAATATCTGTAGTTTTTTTAAAACCTACATTTTTTTTGCAAGTTTTTTTTTGCTGAAGCGTGATTTTTTCATTTTTTTTTTTAATGATGCTTTTTTTTTTTAACTTTTCTTACACAAAACCGAAGATAACTAGCATTACCGCACAACGGTAAGAAAACCAACCGTTAAGGTATTCAATATTAAATAGAAATTATTTATTAAAACATATTACAAATTATATTATATTTTAAAAACATAGATATAATTGGTGACACAACAAATATCCACCATTATATCACCACATGAATTCCAGTCTTTTATATAAAAACAAAAAGATTCAACGGTTTAGATCACTTTTGTCACTAATTGTATCTAATTTTATGTTCAAATAGTGGACCCAAATAATATATACTATTCATTTTTCGTGTTTGCATAAACTTACTACATGTTGTAAATCAAACAAAAAACAAAATGAAAAATTCAAATATAAAGATGTTGAAAAAAAATAACTGTGAATATATCAAGCTGCTAATTAAAAATTGATAATAAATAAAAATAATAAGCTGAATTCTAAACATAATGATTAAATATTAAAGAGAGTACAATATCTTAAACTACATGAGATCGAATTGTACAGCAATAAAATTACAATAAAAAATGTTCGTAACATAGTTTCAAATATATAATATAAAAGATAAGCTAGACAAAGAGAAAGTTTAAAGAGAACTCAAGCATCTTTCATAACAATACGATATTTATATGAGCCACAAATTTTGCAAGCAACATGCTTTTGATATTTCTGAGTCACATTTGCAAACATTATTGATATTAATAATTTTTACTGTGCAAAGTAAATATTTTTTCTATGCCAAAGCTATTAATAGAATAATTTGCATACTTAATTGTCGCACACAGAAGTATGAGTGTTAAATGAGTTGGATTAGGCATAAATGGGTTGGTTGAACATTAACCCAACCAATTTAACAAAGAAAAATACCCAATCCGTTATACTCATTTATTAAATGGGTAAACCTAACCCAACAATTTGATGGGTCAAACCAGACCCAACCCATCTAACCAACTTAATTGAAATTGTTGCAAAATGCATATAAAATGAACACGGATATATGGACTATATCATAAAATAAATATCAATCAAACTACAATATTCAAACTATCGTTATAGAACAACACTTTGGCAGTACATAATACAATTAGTCATCAAAAATATCCTTCAAAATATACATAATATTTGCAATCAGCCTGCATCTCCCGGTATAATGGGTTGAGCAGAAATTCACACAGCCTGCACATCCGTCAGCACATCAACTATCACCTAAGCCTGCACATCAAACATCAAAATATCATTTGCAAAATATCAGCATAGAAAGGCCTTAATAGTTCTACATTTGAGCAGCAAAATGGGATTTAAAATCAGTGTTCATGACATAAAACAATGGGTTCAAATTAACAAAAGTTAGTTACCTTAATGATTCACAAAAATATAAAAAGTAATGTTTAGAAAAATATAAACAGACTTTCAAACCAAAATAATAAGTTACCTGGTACAAAAAGTCGACAAAATACATATCAATTCAAATTATGATACACAAACTCCAGCCCTGCACAGTAAATTTTTAGTTACGTTATGAATTACATTCCACATAGTAGCACAAATATGCAGCATTGCAACTACTGAAAGCAAGGGTTTTATGTGAACATATAACTTAAAGTATGTATTGTAGTGCAAAATCAGAGATTTGGGCAGCGGAATACGAATTAACCCAATGATCTAGTCTGTCAACAATTTCAACAACGCCAAAAATAAAAACAAGTGGCACAAATTTATAGAGAGAACAAAAATAGAGGAAAGAGCACACCAATTTTTAACGTGGTTCGGCTTTGCCTACGTCCACGGAGACCCAACAACCTTTATTTCTTAGTGAAGAAATGAGTACAACAGATTACAATAGAGAGAAGACTAATGGTTGATTACCCTTCTTTTTTTTTCATACAATAACATGACCCCTAATTATATAGGGATTTCTTGGAGATAAAGAATAGAAGTTTCTAGGACATGAAGAAAAATAAATATCTTCCTTGATTTGATTGGAGCATAAATGGATGGCATAATTATGGTCTCAATCTCTTTCCCTTTCTTCATCAATTGATTGATTGGCCTATTAATTATTTTTCTTCCAAAAAAAAAATCTTCCTCTTATCCCTTTCCATAAACAAGCCAATTAATTGATTGACAATCAATCAATTTCTTTCCTTCTCCACTAATATTTGAATCATTAATTTCAACACTCCACCTTGATTCAAATATGGCAATCTTTCTTCATTAACTCATCTTCAACAATCAACATAGAAGTTGTTGGGCCCAGCGCCCCATGGCGCTCAAGTAACAGGAAGCAAACTGATCAAGTTTGAGCAATGCTCAAACTTGTCCTTGGGAAGTGACTTGGTCATCATATCTGAAGGATTATCTGAAGTACCCACCTTCAATAATTTGATCTTGCTTCGTTCTTCCTCAAGCATAAGAAAGAAGCCTCTAACATCAATGTGCTTCGTCTGAGAACTATAAGCCTGATTCTCAACAAGATGAATCGCACTCTGACTATCTGAAAATAGCTCCACTGTCCGCTGCTCCATTGAAAGATCATCCAATAACTGAAGTAAGTACAATCCTTCCTTTGTTGCTTCCACAATCGACATTAACTCTGCTTCGGTAGTCGACAAAGCTATGATTGACTGCAACTTTGATCTCCACGAAATCGGGCCTATGCCAAGTGTAAAAACATAGCCCGACACCGACTTCCGTCCATCTCTATCCCCAGCATAATCTGAATCACAGTATCCTCTAAGGGAGATGTCTCCATCTACTCCACCATATAACAAGCCAACTGAAGAAGTGCCACGAAGATATCTGAGTATCCACTTCACTGCTTGCCAATGCTCTTTACCTGGGTTAGACATATATCGACTGACAACACCAACTGCATGAGCTAAATCAGGCCTTGTGCATACCATAGCATACATAAGGCTTCCAACCGCACTAGAATAAGGAATATTACACATATCCCTTTTGTCTTCATCCGATGTGGGACACATATCTTTGGATAGCTTGAATTGAGAGCCTAATGGAGTAGCCACCGGTTTAGCATTCTCCATACCGAATCGAGATAGGACTTTCTCGATGTATTGAGTTTGAGTGAGCCTCAAAACTCTTTGCTTTCTATCCCTCTGAATATTCATCCCCAAAATTCTTTGTGCATTTCCCAAATCTTTCATCTCAAATTCCTTACTGAGCTCCATTTTCAACTCCGAAATTTTTGACACACTCTTAGAAGCTATCAACATATCATCAACATAAAGTAACAAATAGATGATATCATCATTACAATTTTTAAAATAGACACATTGGTCCTTAAAGCTTCTAGAGTAACCATGTGAGATCATAAACTTATCAAATTTCTTATACCACTGTCTAGGAGACTGTTTTAAGCCATAAAGAGATTTGTTAAGTTTACAAACATGACCTGGCCTGCTGCTATCAATGAACCCTTCTGGCTGCTGTAGGTAAATGTCCTCCTCAAGATCACCATGCAAGAATGCTGTCTTGACATCTAGTTGTTCCAACTCCATGTCAAAGTGAGCAACCAATGCCAAAAGAATGCGAATGGAAGTATGTCTAACGACTGGAGAAAAAATATCATGAAACTCCACATCTTTCTTCTGAACATAACCCTTCGCCACTAATCTTGCTTTGTACCTCAAGTCACCATTGCCGCCATCTTTCACCTTATAGATCCATTTACATCCAATTGCTCTCTTGCCGGAAGGAAGTGGCACTAAATCCCAAGTGTGATTTTTGTGCAAAGACTCAATCTCCTCCTCCATTGCTACTAGCCAACTGGAGCTATCAACTGAACTAATGGCATCTTTGTAGTCTCTTGGTTCATCATGAAATATGCTTAATGCATAAGCTGCCATGTCATCAAAGTCAATATCTTCAATGTTTAATCCCACAAAATCATCAAGCCATGTAGGTCTTTTCTTCTCTCTCGTTGGTCGAGTTTGAATTTGAGCTCCACCTTGAGATTGATCTTCTATCTCTTCCCTATCAACCACGGTGTCATCTGAATCACCATTTTTACTTGTATGGAAGTCTGATGATCTGCCTTGTGTTTGGTATTCTGAATTTGTCCTCTCAACATCATCATTAACTGAAGAAGAAGGCTCCACCTTCAACATAGCCTTCTCATCAAATGTAACATGCCTGCTAGTAACAATCTTATGGGTAGTAGGACACCACATCCTATAACCCTTAATTCCTTTCTTATAACCAAGAAAAATACACTTGCGCGATCTTGGATCCAACTTCCCTTTGCTCTCATGCACATAAGCTAGACAACCAAACACTCTGAGAAAGGAATATGATACAGGCCCTCCCTTCCATACTTCTTCAGGAATCTTCATATCTATGGCGGTAGAAGGTGTGCGGTTGATAAGGAAAACCGCCGTAGATAATGCTTCTGCCCAAAATCTCTTATTTAATCCTGCAGTCAGCCGTAAGCAACGAGTTCTTTCCAACAAAGTCCGATTCATTCTCTCTGCAACCCCATTTGACTGAGGGTCTCCTGGTGTGGTGTAGTGTCTTTTGATTCCCTCGGACTCACAAAATTTGATGAATTTTTGAGAAGTGAATTCACCACCATTATCTGAACGAAGAACCTTCACTTTCTTTCCAGACTGCTTCTCAACAAGAGATTTCCAACTTTGAAACCTATCAAAAGTTTCATCTTTGGACTTCATAAAGTAAACCCATACTTTTCTAGAAAAATCATCAACAAATGAAACGAAATACCTGGCTCCTCCATAAGATAGGCATGGTGCGGGGCCCCAAACATCAGTATGAACATACTCTAAAACATCTTTAGACTTATGCTCTGCAATGCCAAAAGAAACCTTCGTCTGCTTTCCAAGTACACATCCTTCACAAAAGTCAAGTTTTGAATGATGAACACCGTCAATCAAGCCTCGCTTTCTCAATACTTCTAAACTGCGCTCTCCAATGTGGCCCATACGAAAATGCCACAATCTGGTAGAATCGGAATCAACTGAATCAATAACTGAAGCAGACTCCACAACAGCAGTTGTACCCTTCAGCAAATACAGATTTCCAGTTTTTACCCCTTTCATCACTATCAATGAGCCATTTGTAATTTTTAATGAATCTTTTTCTATTACACACTTTAAGCCAAAATTGCACAATGCTCCAATGGAGATCAAACTACGCCTTAAATCAGGCACATGCCTGACATCACATAAAGTGCGAACAACACCATCAAACATCCTGATTTTTACTGTTCCAATACCAATCATGCGACACGCAGCATTATTTCCCATGAGAACCTCTCCTCCATCAAACTGACGATAAGTGGAAAAAACGTGCCTATCCGGTGTCATGTGATAGGATGCACCCGAGTCAATAATCCATATAGTGCTCTTCATAGGAGAGGCAGAGGCTGTAAAAATGCCAGGATCATTAACTGAATCTGATGTCTCCGCCGTAGATGTTGAAGCCTTCTGGGGAACAGCTTTGTTTTTATTCTCCAACTTGGGGCAATTTGCAATATAATGTCCAGGTTTTCTGCAATAATGACAAACTCCCTTCCGAGCTCCTCTTGACTGAGATCTGGACTTAGCTCTGTCTCCACCATATTTGGGTCTACTTTGACTTCTTCCTCTCTGTGCAACAAGGCTTTCAGAATCATTCTCCATGCTCATGCTTGCCAACTTTCCTCTCAACATCTCATTATGCAAATTTGTCTTCACATCCTCCAAGCAAATAGACGAACGCCCATAGATCATAGAGTTAACAAAAGTGTTATACTCTGCAGGCAAAGAACATAAAAGAATAACAGCTTGCGCCTCATCCTCAATTTTTACATCAGCTGCTCGAAGATTCATGACAAGTGTGTTGAGGGCATCTATATGAGCAAATACATCTGTTCCAGGCCTCATTTTGAAAGAATAAAGTTGTTGCTGTAAGATGATGCGGTTGGTGAGAGACTTGTCGTAGAACTTTCTCTGAAGAGCATCCCACAATTCCTTAGCAGTTTTCACATGAGAAAACTCTCTAAGTACTTCGTCAGAAAGGCTAAGTTGGATGGTAGTAAGTGCATCCTCTTCCAATTCTTCTAACTCTTCAGGTGGTAATTTCTTCAATTTCTCTGGATCTGAGACAACTTTAAATGTCCTCTCTTTCTTCAACACCGCTTCCATCTTCATCTTCCATGTGCCAAAATCCCCCTTTCCATCAAATCTAGCAACTCCATAATTTGTAGCGCTTCTACCACCGTTATTCTTTGCGGAATTTGACATGGTTGAAAAAGTCTTTGAACAGGACGACTGGCTCTGATACCAATCTGTAGTGCAAAATCAGAGATTTGGGCAGCGGAATACGAATTAACCCAATGATCTAGTCTGTCAACAATTTCAACAACGCCAAAAATAAAAACAAGTGGCACAAATTTATAGAGAGAACAAAAATAGAGGAAAGAGCACACCAATTTTTAACGTGGTTCGGCTTTGCCTACGTCCACGGAGACCCAACAACCTTTATTTCTTAGTGAAGAAATGAGTACAACAGATTACAATAGAGAGAAGACTAATGGTGGATTACCCTTCTTTTTTTTTCATACAATAACATGACCCCTAATTATATAGGGATTTCTTGGAGATAAAGAATAGAAGTTTCTAGGACATGAAGAAAAATAAATATCTTCCTTGATTTGATTTGAGCATAAATGGATGGCATAATTATGGTCTCAATCTCTTTCCCTTTCTTCATCAATTGATTGATTGGCCTATTAATTATTTTTCTTCCAAAAAAAAAATCTTCCTCTTATCCCTTTCCATAAACAAGCCAATTAATTGATTGACAATCAATCAATTTCTTTCCTTCTCCACTAATATTTGAATCATTAATTTCAACACATAACTTCAAACGAGTGTAACTTTAGCTCCGAACATGCTTTGAAGATAAAGTACATTTGCTATACATTTGAAGCATAGCCGCACAAGCAAATAGATTTTTATGGATTCCAAAGTATATTTGTTTAAAGGCTTGAACATAATAAGCATGGATGTTTGGAAACATATATACTTTTATATCACTAACTATGTCCTTGGGAACGATTGCAGTATTTAAGAATTTGTCAACTTGTTCAATTGTTTTTTTTTGTGATCCTGCAGATAAAATTTTAGAATACCGATGAAACATGTAATTCAATTATCCAACTTGATGTGAAACGTAAATGTGAAAACAGTGACTAACTTCCGCAAGCGACAACTTCTTGGTCACAAACTGCACAATAGCTGCAAAGCCTAACAGTTGAAGCAAAGTTTCAATTTGCAATATTAACTCTCTATTAGTTTATACTCAGAAGGAACACATTATATACGCAGTGCATACCTCAGCCAAGGCAACAAAACCTAAACCAGTAGCAGCTGCTAGTCCCATAATAGGAAATGTGCCATCCAAATCTACCTACAATATAATCAAAATTTAACAATTTTCTTATGTAATTAAACTGTAACACACAGATCAATCAATCTACATGCTCCAAATGCATTTGCTATTACATCCGATAAGTCGCCAAAATTAAGAGATAGCGATGAACATAATAAGCATAAACATAATAAGACTTTTGAACATAAAGCGATGAACATGTGTAATTCCAAGAATAGACAAAAAGCGATGAAGCTGCTCTAGCCCTTCAAATGAAACAAATGGTTCATACCCCTATGATATCTAAATCGACAACTAACCACAAAGTCGAATAATTGGAGTTATTCAACTTAACGATAACTAAAAGTTTAACCATGTTAAATTACTAGAACATTAATGCTTTTCATGGGGTTATTCAACTTAATTACCGGAATCACAGAATATGGAATCTGATATCGATTTTTGCATATAAATGCAGCAAAACAACATTGTATTATAGACAAAACTATGTCCTCAAATTAGAATACATTATGTCGAAAACTTGAAAATTTGCGTGAATATATTTATTTAAAGAAATCTATTTAAACATGGAAAGACAGTTGAGACATTAATGCTTTTCATGTGTATATGTGTGTGTGTGTGTGAGAGAGAGAAAGAGGGGTTTTGTGTGTCACTACAACCATGGACCGTACTGTAAATTTCAAATAGAAGGCGGATAGGTTAAATGGGCGAGGAACAGCTTAATCATTAACACCAAGTGAATCGGTGGAAAGCTCGACATTTTGACCATTAAAGTCGAGCATAACCTTATTCAATTCTTGGCCTTAAAAACAACCGGTCCACCACTTTTCAAAGTAGAATTACTCTTTCATTAACAGCAACAGGAAAGAGATCAAATTTAGGACAATACAATCATGGAAAATAACATTATTACTTGGTGGCCTAGGAGTGAATATTGAGTTAATAAACATGGACCAGACAGAGCCAAACAAACTGAACGCAAAGTCAAATTTTATATTTCCATATGAGAGCTTATTTTAACCAAAACCAAAATTTCTTTTATTTAATATATAGAGTCATGTCTTCTAGTGTTATTCCAGTAGCAAGACTCTACAGGGTCCCGAATAGCATATGTAGGCCCAAAGGTAAAGAAACAGCTACAAAAAATTATCATGTTATATAGAAACCTACTTTCATTAATGTTATTTCAAAAAGAGAAAAAAAGGTCCATTCCTTGAGTTAATCTTTTTAAAAAGTTTTCAGCAAAGTTTGTGAAGATTTATCGTCATAAACAGATTCATTTATAGTTCAGTGCTTTTAATCAAGTAGTTTATTTATTCAGTAAGAAGCAACCAAACATGAAACAAAAACATGAAACATCCAACAATAATTGCCTCCAATAATTAATAGTTATTTAGGAAAATAAATGTATGAGTTTTTCTACTATGTATTCGATACTAATTCATTCGGTCCACTTACGATGTTTATGTGGAAAGTTAATTTTCTCAATTGTAATTTTATGTCAATTTTATTGTTACTGGAAACATATCTTCTTTGAGCTTGAAATAAAATATTTGATTTTTAAGTATCCTCATAAATTTTTATAGATTTGTATTTCATTGACTTGGTAATGTTGTCGTTATGATAACAAAGCATCAAATCCGGCCTTATCAAAAAAAGGCATCAAATTGGAATTGTATTTATAATTTATTATGGTCTTCCATATGTGGATAACAGTAAAATTTCAAATTTTCGCACATGGATGCTGCACGCTCTTTGCATGTTGACATGGCACATACATTGCTTATGGAAAGAAAGATAATTGTACAAGGGCATGTGCTTCATGCGTGCAAGGGGAACGGTTTAAATGCATGGAGATTAGAAAGCAAATGAGGTGAAAACATAAACCAAATATACACATTTAACTATATTTTTTATTAAATAATTATTTTTTATCATCATCAAAATTCATAAAAAAATCATGTTTTTTTCTGAAAAATAACCATCGAAATGCATTTCGTATCAGGAAAGTGTAAATTACTTTATACATTCTGTTTTGCAAAAGTAAGGACCTAAATTATATATTAAAATTTGGTTGAATTGTGATCAGAAAAGGAACACGTTCCAATTTTACTATATATAAGATATATGGATATGCATACGGATATTATATCTTAGTTAAGCCTCAATAGATGTTAATTATTAAATATATGTGAAAATGAGTTCTCATTATGAAATATTTTATTTTGACGGCAAAACAAACTAAATATGTTAAAGTGTTTGTTGTACACTACCATAAGCATAGGAATTAGCAGGTGGCTAAAAATTAATTATTTTATGAATAAAACTATGATAAAAAAAAAATTCAACATTGTACTCATAATTTGTGTGGCAACTTTAATAATGCAGCAACTTTGTCAGTCGACACTTACTTTTAAGCTAGAAAGAGAAGAATTAAGGTCTGAAAATAGAAAAATGAAGATTGGTAATCAAAAGATGATTAATTCGACATATAATTGGGAATGAAATTAGGCAATCGAGCAAATTTAAGAAAGAATTTTCATCAAATTTTTGCTTAATTATTTAATCATTGACTCACCCATTTGATAAGGTTCATTTTATCATGGCCTTCCATTGATTTATAGATAACGAAATGCATTTGCCTTCATTGTATAAAATTCATGCCTGAATAACATGCATCATCCTTAACTATAATATCTCTCCAAATCCTGAGGGATCCTGTTTGATCCAACAAATACAATTCATGCAAACTTTAATAACTACAAAATAGCTTTTGAAATTCACATAACAGGGACTTAGCTAAGAAATATATGAAAGTTAGATGAAACTTTTGCAGGAGTTTAAATTAAAAATTATCAAATTTGTAAACAATAATAAGTCCAGGTAGGTAGCTTAATGTTAAATAAAAGTCCTAATTTTCTCAGAAACTTCTACATAGTTGGTATCAAACTTTTTTAATGCATTGGACAATTTTAGTTACATGACTGGGTTAGAAATCAATTAGCCCAAATTTGGATTCACAATTCAAGAACAAATCAATTTACGAAAAACAGCAACAACATAATGTTAAGCCCTAAACCAAAAACAACAGTGCAAGATTGAATCAAGTAAGAAAAAAAACCTGACTGGATGAGGCAGTCTGAAGGAGGCGGCGGTCGATCTGGAGGGAAGCGACGGTAGATTTTAGAGAAGACGGCGGTCGTTTGAGAGAAGGCAACAGTCGATTTTAGGGATTGAAATATTGGGAGGAAACTCGGACGGGAAAGAAAAGGGCGTAGAAAACAATGGAAGAACGGACGAAAAAGCGGAGGAAGGAAGAGTTGGAATAGTGAGTAGGACGACATTGACGGGAAAGCGAGATAATGTGGCCGAAAATTATTGGCGTAGACAAATTGATTTTGGCTCTCTTACAGTAGGGAAACCTCCCTAACGGTCGGTCTGATTATAAATTGAACTAAGTTTTTGAGTTTAATAGTGTTTTATGTTGATTTTTGAAATATATTTTTCTCGAAAAAGAAAGACCTAATTTACATATGTTTTTTGACAATGATGCTTTGTGTATTTCGAAATTTAAATCTTAGCCAAATTATCCCTTGTTTAGAATTAACTACCAAAGAAACAGAAAACAAGCTCTATCTGAGATTTTATGTTGCCATCCCAGCTAATGTTTTGTTACATTGCGAGTGCGGTTTGTTTCTCCACTTTTAGTTTTGGATTTTTGTCCATATAAAAAGTGCATGTCACATATATATCATAGAAATCAATTCAAAAAACGAACTTAACACACGGAACCAAAATTAATTTTTATTTTTGTTTTCAAAAGATAATATAATTGTTGTAAACTGTTCAACTTTCCATCGTCATTTCATCTCTTCGTCGTACCCTCCATCTTTCTTTCTTCTCAATCGTTGCCACTTCATTCTTCACATATTCTGTCATTAACGTTGAAAACTCAAAACATAAAATATAAAATAAACCAAATGACCCTTACATGTTTGCCCTTTTTTTTTGGCAAGGCCGACAGGGTTGAATGGTCCCCTACCATTTTATTGATACACTAAAGATGAGTACATAGAAACAAGGAGGCTAAACAAAAAGAGAAAACATGGAGAACACAACGTATCAATCCTAAAAGAGGCTAAATAAACCCTCGCATGTTTGCCTTTTTTTCAAAAAGATACGTAAATAGATAACAAAGAATTAATGATTCAGAGTAATAAAGTGAAACTTTCCTTTAATCCAATAGACGAGCACAAATGCGGATTATAACGTCAAAATGTAAATGCATAACAGACAAAGAAAACACATAAATTTCCAGTGATTTGGTAATTTATGTTGTAGATGTGTTGGTGATTCATTAATAGAATGATATCAATCTTTCAACTAACTAGAAATAAATTACAAAACAAGACTTATGTAGACAGTTAGTAACAAAATAAGCATATCTTAAACTATAGTTTTGTCAAAACAACTACATATAAGAAAGTGAAACTAAATTAGAAATTGCTGATTTGATTCAGAAAAGGGTTGTAGTCACAATTTCCTAAGGCAGAATATTATCCATACACATTTATTGTAATTTTTGAACAGTAAATGCGCCTAGCTATTTTGCAGGATACAACTCCTAACTCAATACATCAAAGATGCCTTGAATTAAGGTGAACTCCAGCATGCATTTCTCCTTTGATTGTAGGGAGAAAGATATATGAGTGAATATACTTTTGTATTTTTCTATTTAGTCTCACATCGTGCGATAAGTTTAACCATTAGTTTCAAGACCTATATATTAAGGGGCTAACGTAATAGAAATAGATAACTAATATCCTACATAAAAGTCTCTTCCCTTTCTTCTCTCCATTGAATTCTAATTTCTATATTTTATAGCACGTGATTAACACGATAACAGATTCATCAAATCTTTCATGTACATCCACTTTTATTTCTTCTCTCTAATGTAGATTTCAGATCTAATAATAGATCTTCAAATGATAGCTTATTTTTTTGATCTGGTTGATCAAACCTTTTAGATCCTGTTTTGTTAATTTTATTTCTTTTATATCCCATTTTATCATTGATCTATTTATTTATATTTGATTCCTTTTGTACATCTTATTTTTTGTCCCTGCATTTTAAATCTCGTTTTGTTATATATTTCATTTTTTTAACTCTGATTTATATTTCCAGAAGAATTTTTTTATTGTTTCTTGAATAAACATATATAAGAATAATACGAATCTAGAAGATTATATTAAGTTCAGATCTAATATTGATATTAATTCAGCACAACTGAAGTGAATCGAAATACATTATAAACTTAATTTTGTTAGGGATGAGAATTACAGATCTTAAGGCAAACTAACACTAGATGGGGGGTGAATAGTGTTTTAAAGATATTATAGAAAATCTAAACAATTAACGATTACTCAAACAACTATATGAACCAAAGAATGAATATCACAACCGAAACAATCACAGATGCAGATATAGACAAAAATAAAATGCAGAAAAGAAAAGAACACACCGGATTTTATATTGGTTCAGATTACTCCTACGTCCAGTCCTACACAATGTTGGATTGCACAGAGTTTTATTATTACTAGTATCAATCTTACAACACCCTTGATTTTACGGCTACAAGGTTAACAACGATTCCACACCCTTGATTTCATGGCTATAAGGTTTACACTGATTCAGCACCCTTGACTATCACACCGCTCTCTTTCCTTGATTTACAGGCTACAAGGAACACATCCTTTCCTTTTCTGGTGCATGAAGGGAATTTTGAAAGTTTAAACTTTTGAAATTCAAAATTTGAATTTCATTTTCTGGTGCATGTGTGACATGTCAATTCATGTATGTTGACATATGTATGCCATCTCAAATTGCTTTTTGAATTTGTTTTACTATTTTAATATTTCATATTTTCTATTTAATTATTTCCTGAGATAATATTAATCTTAAAAAATATTTTAAGATTAATTTTTATTGTTAACGATATTTTTGTCAACACCGGAATCAGATCGATGGGAATGGACCTAAGAGGGAAATAGGCCGCTTATCCTTCATGAGTTTGGGTCGGATCACCATTTCGAGGTATTAAGGCCAAGTTTACCATGAAATCTAAACTTGCTGGTAGTGCTTGAGCTTACGAGAAGTGTTTAAGATGACAGAGAGGGGGCGCTTCCTCCAACCATATAAACAAATCCAGGAAAGAATATAGGCATATATAGAGAGCAAACAGTAAAACGAAACAATAACAACTAAGAATTAATATGATAAACTCATAGTAAACACCATGGATGTAAATTTGATCTTTATTAATCTTAGACTTCGCTTACATGAATAGAATTGAAGAGATCCTCAAAATCGATCCCTACTTTGGGTTTTTAAGAGGATGAGTACAAGAATTTCGATCCCCCCATGTGACCTTTGGGGTCTTATTTATAGTGGACTTGGGGTTCCTTCCATTGTTGTGACGTTGGTCCTTTAAGAGCCTTTGTCGGCCGCCTTTTTCCTGGGTCTCAGATGTTTCGGCTTCTGGCCGCTTTGTGGTGCTAATTATGACCTCTGCAATGAAGGTTTTGGCTAGTTGGGAGCCTCTTTGAGATCGATATGTGCTTCCTGTTGCGGTAGCCCTCCGGAAGGCACTTTGAGTTTCTAGTTGTATGCTCTTGGTCGTAGAATTTTGGATATAGGTCTCTGATTGTCCCGTGAATACCTAGAGGAGCCTGCCCTCCTTATGTATGTGGGTAGCTGCCGGTTCGGAAACACTGTTGGTGCCTATACTTAAGTCGACTAGTGTCGATAGCCTGTATCACTTGCGGGGTTCCGATCTGCTTTTCGGTGGGATTTCCGGGTATAGCCTTATCTTACGGAAGGTTGCTCTGGGTGATATGCTTGTTGTCTATTAATACGACCTTTCAATGCTTATACGGTAGGTGTTTCGAAAACTGGTCCCAGATAATCTTTATGTTTTCCTGACTTTATGCTCTTGGTGCTTTAGCCTCCGAACGTATCGGTATTAGGAAGGTGAACACATAAAGTTCTTTCAGGTCTTAGCTGATGGAGCTCTTGCCTTCATTTTTCTTGCTTCCTGGCCTGCATGGCCTTTCACTGCAGGATCCCTTGCTGGGTTGACGTTGTGGAAAGGACCCCGCCAGTTTAACCTTGGCGGATAGATCCTTCCGTTGAGATCTCTACTGGATGAACTTTGTTGACGTTCTGCGGACCTTGAGTTTCTTCCTTCTGGGAAGGTGCCGGTTTATGCCGCTCTCAAATCATTCTTCCTGGATTTCGGAAGGTTCTTCTGTACTTGTATTCTTTAGTTACCCCTTCACCATCAGCTAGTTTCGGAGTTAATTTTGGTAGTAACATTTGCCCCCACTCCCCTCCCCCCCCCCCCACACCCGGTAAAAGGGTGTTTTCGACTTTTCAAGTCAATCTTCTTGTCCTTTCTGAAGTGTCATTTCTGTATCTTTTGATCCCCCTCAATCGGGAGCGTTGTTTGGTCTCCCTTTGGGTGGTCTAGATTGACCCTGAATTCTAAATACAAATTCTTCTTCTTTTCACTTTTTACCTCCGGTAAATATTTCTGCTTTCCTCGCATAATTCTTGTTCGTCAATCCGATCTCAGATGTATGGCTGAGAGCGAGGCGAATCTTTTCTTCCAAAATGGAATTTTCTTTTTCTCTCTTCTCCTTTTTCCTGCATAGCATTTTACTAAAGCAAGATTACTATTCATCAAAATTTGTCACACTATTTCCCAGGATTACAGGTCTAACTAGTCGTAAGTTTTCTTGTTCAAACCTCAATCACCGATTTGGATTATTCTTTGAATCGGGGATTGATGGCCCTAATTTAGAATAAACTCTCAATAATCGTCCGAGATGATGATTAATGGTGACCATTAATAAGTTGTACCCATCCCCGTTCAGTATCGGGGTTCTGAGAAGCAATATTTGTACAAACAAATAATTCATAATAGAAGGTAATTTAACATGCTGACATCGATCTTCGTAGTCAAGATCATTGTCCAATGGGATAACAAAATTCCATGTCGCCTGTTTGTCTGTGTGTTGTTTGTGTGCAATTATCAAATAGAATTAGATTAAAACACATGTTTATGTTATGGTATCACCTGACAGGACTATGTCTGAGATCTCACAAATTGGTAACTCCAACTTGAGCAAGTCAATTGGGCTTTGTTCAATGGAGGGGAAGCTTGGAGTGAAGTAGCTTCAAGTGGATATTGTCGTAGGTGAAGTTCCAAGTGTCTTGAATCAGCATTCCGCCCTGTTATTCCCAGAATCTCTTTGCAGGCATGCCCCTTTACCCTTGGGACAAAATCTTCTAGAACTACCTTCTCCCTTATGTTCAGTGTTTCTTAGGGATGGTTCATACCGAACTTCCGCGGTCTCTACCCTTCCTGAGTCCTTATCTAAAAAGAGGTCTGCTTCGGCCACCAATAGCATTCCTACTATGGGTCATAAAAGGACTAATTTTATCTCCCATCCTTTTGGAGAAGAAATCGTTGAGTCGCCTTGTCATCGACTATCGTTCACCCCTCTTGCACCCTCTCCTAGAAGCTTTCCTAACGTGTGCCCTTCCTCAGCGAGGACCGTAGGAAGTGACTTTGTTGCTGGTTTTCTAAAATATGATTCTCAAGGAAATTCGGATTTAAGAGGGTGTGAGCTACTCTCTCCTCCATATCGATTGTGTGAGCTTATAAGTTCTCCTTCACATGCCTTGTACTTTGACAAGATTATCAGATCTGTCTTATCCTTTGTTGATGTCTCCGAATTTCCGGAGTTTGCTTTCGAGGATTGGTCTGATTTTTGCCTTAATCTTGTTAAACGACAACTTTTGGTATATACTCTTACTTTCCTAAATCTTTTTATCCGCCATCTTGATGTAAGGGCTAACATTATATCGTTCCCTTTTTTTAGATATCCAGGAACTGGTATATTGCCAGGGTGACGGCTACCTCCTTTTCTCGGGAGAAGAAAGAACTCCAAGAAGAGAAAATCATGTTAGAGTCTAAGTTCCACGATTTAACCTTTACCAAAAGTAGCAATGGAGAGGTCTGCAGCCAACTGAGAGTGTTTCTTGAGAGGAAAAGGGCTAGCAAAAGTTCCTTAGCTGCTAAAGCCTCGACCCTCAAGCGTGAGCAGTCGGATATGTTGATAAGGCATGCAAGGAGATTGAGAATAAAGGAAGCAATTCTTTCTGATTCTAAGCGGATAATTTACGAGACCCAGGACCGAATTTCCTTGTTTTTGAAGGTGCATCTTTCAGATATGGTGTCAGAATGGTATGAAAAGGCTCTCTTTTTAGTCTATCGTGATACACGTGGCAAGTTTCCGGACATGGATTTTCCTTCCCTTCCCTTCCCTCATCCATTCGAGATAGAATTTTGACCAGAGTTAGTACTTCAGATCGGGGCATTGAAGTTTCTAAAAGGAAAAAGGAGAGGGTTGAAGACCTTCTGTTTGTCGAAAAACTACTCGATCACTCAATGTCTGGTGATGATGAAAATCTGATTTTGCGTATAGGAGGTGGTAATACGGGGAATTGTAATGATAATCTTGGAAGTGCTAACTCTTCATATGTCCCAGTTACTTCATGTGGAGATGGTGGTCTTGCTGAGGAAGTCAATTTCCCAGGCCTTGGTGAAAAAGATCAGGCGATGCGTACAGCTTCCCCCATTCTTCAGGTATAAATCTCAGTTTCTGAATCCCTTCTTTGCTTGTAGGAATTGGCCCTCAACGATTCATTCTTACGGTGATGAAGATTCTGTTTCCGTTGATTACTCTGTTTTTCAAGGATGACATATGCTTTCTCTAGGATGAGGAGGGAATTTCTTACAAAGCATTCTTATAAATATGGCAAGGATTGCTTCTTGAAAGAGCTCAAACATATTTATATGAAGTACCCCAACTATCTTTCAACTTCTTAGGGAATTATAGGAAATGATATTAAAGAAACTTAGAACTCATCAGTGAAGTTAATATGTAACATGAAGGAAAAGAGTATTGAAGAGAAGAATTAATTTATTATATTCTTTTCAGCTGTATAGACGCGAATTGTATTCATTTTCACTTTCTTTCTGTTGCATGCATTTCTGGGGCTCAGATATTGATATCTTCTGACAATTATTTTCGCAAAGGTAGCTCATATGTTTATTTGAACAGAAAAGTTCACCCGAAGTCACTTCCTTCTTCATAGTCAATTTAGTTCGCGCTTAGGAGATTTCCTGGGGAATTTTCTTACTAGCGTTAATGATGGATTTGCCATGTCTAGGGAGTTTCTTGCGCAATGCTTGAAAGAACAAAGAGGTGTATTGGAGGCTCAATTAAAGAAAAAGGATAAAAACATCTTTGAAGCAAAGAGGGATATAAAGACAAATCCTTCTATCGATTTTGATGGAGAAAAGGATGAACTCCAGTGCCAAGCTATTGACTTAGAGGCAAGATGTAAAGATGTACTGATAAAATGTAAAGAATAGGGATCCATCTTTGGATGCGCTCTTGGAATCTCTATTTCTGGTGTCTCACAAGCTTCGACAGGGTCCGAGTCTTCTAAGCTTAAGATAAGGGACTTTCCCTCTGGAATGGATTATTCCCTTGCCGTTAGGTGGCATAGACAGGATAAGGCCAACATGAAAGGTTTTTATAATAGGAAGGGTATTGAGGGAAACTCTCATCGTACTGATTTTTATACTTCCAAAATTAAGCAATTACAAAAGGAGAAACAGTCTTTGCACAAAGTTGTTTTTGAATTGAAAAAGAAAAAAAAAACCTTCGTGAAATGGGCAAGGCTTTCAACCAAGCTTTAAAGTGGTAGCTTGAACTTTTGGATGATTCATGCGTGGTCACAGAAAAGATGCGAAAAGTCAACGGGCTTTTACGTACAGCAATTCATTGTTCCGCAACTTCTTCCTGGTTCCATGAATAAGAAGCATTCTATCATGGGCTAGACTACTGCTTATACGGGAGTTGCAGTACTGGGACATAGGTGTTTTTTTAAAGATGTATTCATCTTATAAACTTTCTTGTAAACAATCATGTAATGTATGAAGTATCCAACATTTTTCCAGTAGCGTATAGTATTTTATAGTGACAATATTTACGAATAGGGGTATGACTTATGACGATATTACCTGACGTGCGACCACATATTTTAGCATAAATGTTTTTCTTTAGTTATGGTTATATCATGACAAGGTGCACATCTCCGATGCGTTTCATTAGGAGTTTGTCTTATGGACCTTTGTATAGCGTCATGCGCCCTTGGTAGGATTAATAGTATCGAAGTGCGTTAAACATGAAATGTCAATAGTGCTTATTTGTGTTTCGTGTGTTAGTGCAAACATTTGATATACTTGGATAATGTATTGATGAACTATAAATTAAAGACACTTTCCTGAGTAAGGGGGAGGCTACAAGTTTGCGCCTAATAATGGTGGAAATGTACTTTCAAGCCTTGAGTTGGGGCGAGGGTTGACTAAATCTTTCTTATTCAGCTCTAAGAATTCGAACCGATCCAGATCTGGACGCCTTGTGTTGAGATCGAAACCTAACATGCGGTTGCGATTAGCGCTTGGGCTCGGTGTCGGAACGAGGCTAGGTTGCTCCTTCCAATATTTGTGAAGAACTGAATCAATCCCGATTCGGGTATTAAAGACTATAGGCCAGAAATTCCCTCACGACTTTAGTGGATATCCTGAAATAACCCTTATCCGAGTAATTAAAGATTGGGAACTGGGAAGCTCCTTCCAGTGTTTTTGAAACACCCCATCTCCATTAAGGTCACTCACAAAGGGAATGCATTAACTTTGGTGAAGCATTTTAGGTAAAAGGCACAGATAATTTACAAGACAGACATATAAACAGCGGGAAACTGAAATCATTTCATAAATAGCGTGGTTCGGTCAAAACATTACAAGCATTGTCTCAATACCCAACTTCTAAATTATTACAATAAGACATCTGTCTTGATTTAAAACTCCAAGTACATAAAGAAGCATAAAACAATAGTAAAGCAGCATAAATCCCCAACAAAAGTGTAACCACAGCCATAACCCAAGAAAAGAGAATCCAAGCAATACATCTACTCTCTTCAAGCTGGAAAAGGTCTGCACTAAGCTGAAGTATTCCCTCCCTAAGGACCTGAGGGGGAAAAATGGAAGAAAAGAAGGCGAAAGAAAACGGGTCAGACATAAGACTGGTAAGTCCAGTGATTATTCATCATGTAAACATGTAAAAGTTTCATGACATGAATAAACTGAACATACGACAATACCATAGCAATAAGATAACATAAGATAAGGCAAGATAAACTAAATATACTATCACGCTCATTTCCATTTCTATGCACCTACTAACGAATGTTTCAACTATCATCATGTGCTTATAACAAGGTGATCCCTTTTCCGATCGGCTTCTACTCGCATGCATTTGTTTCTTGTGTCATTCGGCCCCGCTTGATTGTAGATACCTGTGCCGGTTCCACCATGGGTTGTATCAATTCCTATGGTGGCAACCCGACACAAATTCAAGATGCACAATGTATACTACTGGTGCCCAGTGCCTGCTTCCACTCCAGAGTACGTACACACCCATACTCCGCCGGAACCTACACTGCTGCACCACCCACCGCTATTTTGACCGCTTATAATTAGCCCAGTAATCGTGCCCCACCCTGCCTAGTTCAGGGTACCGTGATACAACTATGTGGGTTACTACTGAAATGGGTCCCCGTTACTAGGGTTTCCTAATCAACATGTTATAACGGTTAAGTGTTCTCAAATTAACCTAACCCCACACATCTATTTAATTAACATGTTGTATCGGTTAAGTGTTGCCTTAATTAACTTAACCCTACCATTCTTAGCATGTCCGTCCCTTAGCTTTAATTCATTCATTAAAGCACCAAACTCTCACATTAGATCTATATTGTTGCGGTCGCTGGATGTGCAGGGCGGCTCCGGGCAGTCTTACACCGCAACTCAATCTAACCTCGGGTTTTTGGGCTTAATGCGCTAACCTCCCACATTAGATCTATATTGTTGCGGTCGCTGGATGTGTCGGGCGGTTCCGGGCGGTCTTACACCACAACTCAATCTAGCCTCGGGTTAGGCATGATCATCTTTAGCCAATTTCCATATTTGTCATATGTGTCCAAGTTTAGGTCTTTTTATATCAATATTCTCCAAGTGTAGTCAGTACAAGTTTTATGCCACAAAACTTACTCAATTAAATTATATCCAATTTTTCCGTGTTATAATCGCACGTACAACGAGATTCAATCTAAGTTCCGAATGAACCTAGTATTCATAAAAGAAAATAAAAAGGGAAAAAATAGAGAAGGTGCATAAGAATTGACATAAGGAAAAATAGGCATGTAGAGATGTACCCAATTCAAGAATCATGTTTCCAATAGGCATGTTGTACATTAACAATAAGTGCGGGCAAGCTAAGCAATTTACACCATATGTATAAAGATTAGATAGAATTAGACTTAAGAGAATCACTAATTTTGATGTACTACATGATAAGTTCTATTATATCAATAACAATAGTCTCATAGGCATAGGATGTACAACATGATGGGTTCCATCATATCAATCACAACAGTCTCATAGGCATGATAGGTTCCATTATGTCAATCACAACAGTCTCATAGGCATGATATGTTTCATTATATCAATCATAATACTCTCATAGGCATAGGCAATTCAGATTCGACAAAAGGATAAGCATGAATCAGGATTAGGCATGGCTCTAGATCCGATTATTATAGTCATGATTTCTATTAGGTGTTCAAATATGAATAATAACTGAACTTATAGAAAAAGAACGGATCTTGTATTCTGGGATCTGATTTCTGAATTTGTTATGTTTAACCCTTGATGTAGACGTTTAATTCTCTAGTTTGGATTTGGTTTGGAGCTTTCTAACTTGATTTCAAGTTTGGAGAAGATGCAGGCTAGGCTAGCTTAGACATGGACAACATGACGACTTCATAGAATAGGGTTATGAGGTCTAGGGTTGAGGTTTGGGGTGATTATATAGAAGTTTAGGATTTATATGGGCCTTTAGATCAACCTAGAGTCATCAAAGCCGTCTAGTCTAAGAAAATGCATCATCAGGCAAATCAGAAGTCACCATGTAGCCCTATGACTTAGAAAATCGTCACTGTCCAGCACAGTTGGCAGGGGTCGAACCCTACCGGGGGGTGGTGGTCGACTCCCATAAGGATACCCCTTGGGGAGTGGGGTCGACACCCCTGAGCGGGAAATTTCCTGCTCAGCCGATTTTTGAGTTTTTGAATTTCGAACTGAATTGATTATATAATTATTATTTTTAATTTATTTCTACTTACACTAGAAATCTTCTAACCTCTATAACTTCTTCATATGAGTCTGATTCATGCAACTCGGACTCTATCTCAAGCAGAATTCCGAGACGAACGCAATGGCGGAACCCGTTTCACCCAATTCTTCTTTTAAAAATAATTAAGTGTTCTTAGATTTGTTAATTTTAATATTCATAGAAAATACGGGGTGTTACATTCTCCCCTCCTTAAAGGATTTCGTCCCCAAATCTCTAAGTTAAGAAGAATGTATCTTAACATCCAACATCCATCTACTCAACCATCAATCATTGGATGCATTGTCCTTAAAAATATTTTTAATGATTTCATGATCATGTGCATAGTGTGTGTATATGTCCTTATCTAATGCAAAATCAGGCGGTCTACTGATTCAATTGACCTCCTTGATGCGAATCATGTCGGTGCTATGAGTCCATCATGTATGCAATTATTCCTAATCGAATTTTGTAACTTCTACATGAGTGCACAATCATTCATAAAATGCCACATCCACATGATAACACATCAAGTTTCAATCCATGTATAAATACATATATGCATATGCAGTATGAAAGTGACTGAGGCGATCTAGTACCTAGTGTGTGTATATGCATCCATGAGCAACCACTTGCAACCATCAATCATAACACGTTTTCAAATACATGTTTACATTCATTGGTTTCTACCTAAGGATCAAGAATAGGACCGAGGAGATATAATTAAGAGATAGATACAAGCATGCATAAACTTATGGAAAAAGAGATCAAGTATGTACCCTAAAAAAAGAAAAGGGTAGGATGTGCGTATCTTGTCTTCAGTCTCCCAAGTCGCGTCTCCTTCAGTGTCACTCCATTGTTCTTTAACTAGCTTGACCTCACGATTGCGTAGCTTTTTAACTTCTATACCCAAGATACGAGTTGGAACTCTTCTCACAGTCGCTTCTCGCTCCACTTCCACTTCCTCTAGTATGCTCGGCTCCACAACTTCCGCAGACTCATGTAAGCACTTCCGTAGATGAGAGACATGAAAACCATTATTAACTCTAGCCAATCTTTCGGGAAACTCTACTTTATAAGCCATCTTCCCAATCCTCTCAATGATAGGAAATGGCCCTACAAATCTTGGTGCCAATTTTCCTACGGACCCAAAGCGAATGACATTCTTCAAAGGAGATACTTTAAGAAAAACTCTATCTCCAACCTCGAACTCAAGGTCGGTCCTTCTTTTATCAGCGTAGGACTTCTATCTATCTTATGCGGTCTTCATTCGTATTCGTATCAAGTCCACCTTCTCTGAAGTTTCTCTGATCATGTCAGGCCCAAGTACGAGCTTGTCTGTAGACTCCCACCAACAAGTTAGTGATCGGCACAGTCTTCCATATAAAGCTTCAAAGGGTGCCATACCTATGATGGCTTGGTAGAAATTGTTGTAGGCGAATTCCACCAAAGGAAGATGATCCTCCCATGTTCCTCCAAAATCAAGAATGCACAATCTCAAAAGATATTCTAATACTCTGTTCACCCTTTCCGTCTGACCATCGGTTTGAGCGTGATAGGCAGTGCTTAAGCGTAGCTGTGTGCCTACAGCCTCTTGCAAACTCTTCCAAAACTCGCTCGTAAAGATAGGATCTCGATCACTTACTATGCTAGAGGGTATTCCATGCAGTCGAACCACCTCTTTAAGATAAATGGTTGCTAACAATGAGGTAGTCCTCCTACTCTTAATAGGTATAAAGTGAGAGCTTTTAGTGAGCCTATCCACTATTACCCAAATACTGGTATTGCCCCTTCTTGACCTAGGCAACCCATCAATAAGGTCCATCGAAATGCTATCCCATTTCCACTGTGGGACCTCTAGAGGATGAGCAGACCACCAGGCTTCTTCTTCTCTACCGTAACTTGCTGGCATATCATGCATTTAGAGACAAACTCAGCTACATCCTTCTTCATGCCATTCCAAAAGAAAACCCTTTTTTTTGTCTTTATACATCTTGTCCCCACCTGGGTGTATGGTCAACTTACAATGGTGTGCTTCTTCGAGAACGATTTTCACCAAATCCCTTGCTTGTGGGACGCATAGTCTTCCGTCCCGTCTCAACCAACCCTTGTCATCGATGGAGTATCTATTGAGGTGACTAGAAGTCTCACCTCTATTTAACTTATCCATCACATCAACTAGTTGAGGGTCTTCACGTTGCGCGGTTCCTATTAAGTCCAAAAGAGCAGGCGACATCTCTAGCAATGCTAACAACCCAGGTACAAATTCAAAGGAGGGTCTAAAGTCAAAGTTTGCCATGTACTCCAAGCTTTGCCTTTCTACAAAGAGAGGAATTAAGGTCAGCTTTTTCCTACTTAAGGCATCTGCTACCACTTTATCCTTGCCAGGGGCATAAGCAATCTCAAAATCGTATGAGGCAAGAAATTCCATCCACCTTTGTTGTCTTAAGTTAAGATCTTTCTATGAGAAAAGATACTTTAATGATTTATGGTCAGTAAACAATTCAAACCTTTCTCCTAATAGGTAATGACACCATGACTTAAGAGCGAAAACAATGGCAGCTAATTCTAAATCATGAGTTGGGTAGTTCTTCTCATGTACCTTCAACCACCTTCCCCCATAACAAACTACCTTGCCTTCTTGCATCAACACATCGCCTAGTCAGGTACCGCATGCATCAATGTATACTGTAAACATCTTACTCCCATCAGGCAATGTCAGAACTGAGGTCGTTGTCAGAGCCCTTTTTAGTTGTTTGAAAGCAACATCAGAATCCAAATCCGAGGCAAAAGTTAGGTTCTTCTTCGTCAACCTAGTAGGTGGGGCTGAGATCTTCGCAAAGTCCTTAATGAACTTTCTGTAAAAGCCCTCTAGCCCGAGAAAACTTCGTACTTCGGTTGCATTCTGTGGAATCTTCCAATCTTGCACCGCAACTACTTTTGCGGGATCCACAACTATTCCCTCTATGGACACCATATGTCCAAGAAACCTTACTTATTCTCTCCAAAATGGCATTTGGAGAATTTTTCTTTCAGCCGATGTGCTCGAAGAGTATCCATAACTTCCCTTAAATGCAAAGCATTTTCTTCCTCACTTTTTGAGAAAATCAAAATGTCGTCCATGAAGACCACTTCAAATTTATTAAGGAACTCTCTGAACACCCTACTCATCAAGTCTACGAAATAGGCGGGTGCGTTTGTCAGGCCGAAAGGCATGACAAGCCATTCGAAGAAACCATCCGGGGTCCGGAACGCGGTCTTATCTATGCTGTCTTCAGCCACTCTTAGCTGATGAAATCAGGTAGCCTGATCTAGTTGGGAGAAAACTGAGGCACCTATGAGCTGGTCAAACAAGTCTTCTATTCTAGGAAGTGGGTGCATATTCTTCTTGGTCAGCTTGTTTAGCTCCCTATAGACCACACACAGGCAAAGTGAACCATCCACTTTGGTTGCAAACACCACTAGAGCACCCTATTTAGAAATACTCCGCCTTATGAACCCCTTTTCAAGCAACTCTTTAATTTTCTTGCTGAGCTCTTTCCTTTCCCTTGGAGCCATGTGTCTAACGGGTAAAGCAACAGTTTTGGATTATCTACAAGATATATGCGGAAGTCTGTCTCTCGCTTCGGAGGTAAACCCTTCACCTCTTCAAAGACATCCGAGTATTCACGGACTACTCTAACAGATTGAAAGTTTTCAATGGATGCATCGAGAGATTCTAGATAGCTAAGCATAACAGAATTCATGGGATTACAAGAGATTTCGAGAGTGTTACCGAGGCGAGTCATAAGTCTAACCACTCTCCTTTCACAATCAAGGATGACACTATTACTGGATAACTAATCCATGCCTAGAATCAACCCATAGCCCGTGAAACCCAGAATATAAGCATTACATCTAAACCCAACACTTAGTATAGAAATTTACAAATCCAAACAAATCATTGACAAAAAAGCCGAACCCCCAATTGGATTTGAAACAACCATGGGATCCTCTACTATGCCGGTATCTAGGTGTAGAGATTCAACTAAAGCAGTAGATATAAAAGAGTGCGATGCGCCAGAATAAAAAAAAGTACAAACTGGATGATCAGAAAGATAAACTAAACTCTCAATAGAAATATTTCTACCACTTTCTTGCGAAGGTGCAATGAGAGCGTGAATCTGCCCTCTATAAGTAGATCCAGTCCTCTGCCCTTGCCCTTGCCTTCTTGGGCAGTCCTTAGCCATATGTCCTGTCTTACCGCATTGAAAGCAACCACCCATCTTCCTTTTCTTCTTTCTGCAGTCCTAAATCAGATGTCCAGGTATGCCACAAAATTTACACTTCCTCTTATCACGGGGTTTGTTATTCTTCCCGCCTTTCTTGGAATCCGTCTTCTTATTCTGTGATCCCTCCACTTTCTTGTCTAGAGGGTCTTCCACCTTTGCCCCTTTCTTGCCATCCTTGTCTTCCTCGTGTAACAGTGCTATGTCCACCAGTCTCTCAAAAGTCGCACCCATAGGTATATGGGATATAACTAGGCTGTGCAGTGGCTCATTTAATCCTTTAATGAATCGGAGAGCCTTTTTATGTGGAGTGTTTACTAACTCTAGTCCGAATCTAGCCAGCTGGTTGAATTGGTTGACGTATTCCTTAACCGATAGGCTTCCCTGTTTGAGTGCTAAGAACTTCTCCATCTGTAGACTTCGTTCAGCTTGCGAGAGGAACTTCATTTCAAATCTCATTCTGAAATCCTCCCAAGTTTCAAATGGTCTCTCAACATTAGTAACTTCCCACCAGTAAGAGGCTTCGTCCTTAAGTAACCATACAACTAATTGTATCTTCTGCCTATCGTCCACTTCGAAGATAACAAACAAATCTTCTGTTTCCTTGAGCCAGTTTCTTGCTTCCACAAATGACTTAGTCTCATCAAAGTTCTTTCCACCCATAGCTCGAAAGTCTCTACATATCTTCAAGAAAGAATTCACACACGGAGGAGGAGGAACGACTGCAACTGGGGGAGGAGGAACGTCTGCTGCACCTGCGTCATTAACCCTAGCCTCCAGATACCTTCTGAACTAGCCAGGTATTGGTACGCCCTCGGGAAGATTAAGATCTCCAGACATGCTGAAACGAAAAGAAAAGGTTCAAAACAAAGGGTAGAAAGATAGTGCATATGGCTTTGGGGATTATGCTTTTAAAATAAAACAACACTTTTCTAAAAATGCTTCTTTAAACTTCTTTTTTATAAAAAGTTTTCAAATTTTTTATCTGATCTGGTAAACCATCGCTCCGATACCAAGTGAAACACCCCACCTCCATTAAGGTCACTCACAAAGGGAATGCATTAGCTTTGGTGAAGCATTTTAGGTAAAAGGCACAAGTAATTTACAAGACAGACATATAAACAGCAGAAAACTTAAATCATTTCATAAATAGTGTGGTTCAGTCAAAACATTACAAGCATTGTCTCAAAAACCAACTTATAAATTATTACAATAAGACATCTGTCTTGATTTAAAACTCCAAGTACATAAAGAAACATAAAATAGTAGTAAAGCAGCATGAATCCCCAATAAAAGTGTAACCACAACCACAACCCAAGAAAAGAGAATCCAAGCAATACATCTACTCTCTTCAAGCTGAAAAAGGTCTGCACTAAGCTGAAGTATTCCCTCCCTGAGGACTTGAGGGGGGGATAAAAGAAAAGAAGGCGAAAGAAAATGGGTCAGACATAAGCCTGGTAAGTCCAGTGAATATTCAACATGTAAATAGGTAAAAGGATCATGACATAAGTAAACTGAACATAGGACAATACCATAGCAATAAGATAACATAAGATAAGGCAAGATAAACTGAATATACTATCGTGTTCATTTCCATTTCTCTGCACCTACTAACGAATGTTTCAACTATAATCATGTGCTGACAACAAAGTGATCCCTTTTCTGATCGTCTTCTATTCGCATGCATTTATTTCTTGTGTCATTCGGCCCCGCTTGATTGTAGATACCTGTGCTGGTCCCACGATGGGGTGTATCAATTCCTATGGTGGCAACCCGACACAAATTCAAGATGCACAGTGTATACTACTGATGCCCAGTGCCTGCTTTTTCCACTCCAGAGTTCGTGCACGCCCATACTCCACCGGAACCTACACTGCTGCACCATCTGCCGCTATTTTGACCGCTTATAATCAGCCCAGTAATCGTTCCCCACCCTGCCTAGTTCAGGGTACCGTGATGCATCTATGTGGGTTACTACTGAAATGGGTCCCCGTTACTAGGGTTTCCTAATCAACATGTTATAACGGTCAAGTGTTCTTAAATTAACCTAACCCCACCCATTTGTTTAATTAACATGTTGTATTGGTTAAGTGTTGCCTTAATTAACTTAACCCTACCATTCTTAGCTTGTCCATCCCTTAGCTTTAATTCATTCACTAAAGCACCAACCTCTCACATTAGATCTATATTGTTGCGGTCGTTGGATGTGCCAGGCGGTTCCGGGTAGTCTTACACCGCAACTTAATCTAACCTCAGGTTTTTGGGCTTAATGCGCTAACCTCTCACATTAGATCTATATTGTTGCGGTCGTTGGATGTGCCGGGCGGTTCCGAGTAGTCTTACACCGCAACTCAATCTAACCTCGGGTTAGGCATGATCATCTTTAGCCAATTTACATATTTGTCATATGTGTCCAAGTTTTGGTCTTTCTATATCAATATTCTCCAAGTGTAGTCAGTACAAGTTTTATGCCACAAAACTTACTCAATTAAATTATACCCAATTTTCCCGTGTTATAATCGCACGTACAACGAGATTCAATCTAAGTTCCGAATGAACCTAGTGTTCATAAAAGAAAACAAAAAGGAAAAAAAATAGAGAAGGAGCATAAGAATTGACATAATGAAAAATAGGCATGTAAAGGTGTACCCAATTCAAGAATCATGTTTCCAATCGGCATGTTGTGCATTAACAATAAGTGCGGGTAAGCTAAGCAATTTACACCATAGGCATAAAGATTAGATAGAATTGGACTTAAGAGAATCACTAATTTTGATGTACAACATGATAAGTTCCATTATATCAATCACAATAGTCTCATAGACATAGGATGTACAACATGATAGGTTCCATCATATCAATCACAATAGTCTCATAGGCATGATAGGTTCCATTATGTCAATCACAACAGTCTCATAGGCATGATATGTTTCATTATGTCAATCACAACAGTCTCATGGGCATGATAGGTTTCATTATATCAATCAAATAGTCTCATAGGCATAAGCAATTCAGATTCGACAAAAGGTGTAACACCCCACACCCGCTATGGTCACTCGCTAAGGGAATGCCATAACATCGGTGGAGTATTTTAAGTGAATGTAGAACAGAAAAATTACAACAAGACAGATATAAGTAATACTCGAAAATTTTAAAACATCATTTCATTGCAGCGGAAAGTAAAACATATTTGGTTACATCACAAAACCATAATAAGAGTCAAGTACAAAATATCCATCCTGATAAATAAAAGTACATAATCCCAATACATGAACTGATAGCCATAAAAGAAAGGGTAAGCTGAGCTCTACATCTATGGTCCAAGCTCCAAAAGAGAATAAAGCAGCCTGATCAAAGCCCACTCGTACTGGGCCCACTCTGATAACCTGAGGGTTGGGAAAAAAGATAAAAACAACGGGGTCAGACATAAGTCTGAGCGAGTCCTATAACTTTAACAATACAATCATTAAAGTAACCAGAGAAGACATAAGCTTGATATACGGTGTCGTCTGGGGATGAATGGCTACACTAAGCAGCTTGGTAGACTTAGGATAAACTAAGAAACGTAAAGACGCATCTACCCTTCCAAAGGTAAATTACTAAACTGCACCACACCAGTCATTCCTAACTTAAAGGTTGATCCCACCCATGGACTTATAAAATTAACTTAATAGTTCTCGCGTACCCCTAGGTGACTGAGTAGACGCCACAGGGCCCTACAATCCACTAGGTGTACACACTACTCCCCATTCGATCGGCTCCCTAACGTAGATACCCGTGCTGGCCCCACCGTGGGGTGTATCATTCCCCAACGTGGCAACCTGATAAAACTAACGGTGCACGGCTTATATCTACACGATGCAACAACGTCTTATTTACCAGCCCGGGTCCACACACGCATATGAAACCCGTTGGTCATGCGTTGCCACCGCTAACCCATTTTGGCCTCTTATAGTCAAGCCCAATATGCGTGTCCCGTCACTCGACTAGAGTCGAGCCCACTAAGATACGTTTGGGATATTGGTTGAAATGGGCCCCCACAAGCTACCACCTAAGCTTGTTATTTCTAGTGAATCCCGCTTAACCCTTTAACCATGTCCACTTACATGTTATAAATTCTGGTTAAGTCATTAATCATATTTTAATTGCCATTCAAGGCACCCACTAGATTTCCACATGCCACCCAAAGCACTTACTTAACCCTTTAACCATGTTTTAATTACATGTTCCACTTTGGTTAAGTATTCTAATCGTATTTTCTATTGCCACCCAAGGCCCCCACTTAACCCCTCATGTCCCTCTACATGCTAATATGGTTAAGTGTTTCTTAATTAATTAATTAAGATCATGACCTCATAAAGACCTCTCACATTAGACCGTCTTTTATGAATGCTGGATATGTCGGTTGGGCCCGGGCAGCCTTACGTCATAAAAAGGGTCTAACCTCGTGTCTTTACTTTAATCACGTATTTAATTTGTGCCTAAGACCTCTCACATTGGGCTAACATTTGTAGCAACTGGTTAAGCCGGTTGGGTCCGGGCAGTTTTACGCTACAACTGAGTCCAACCTCGTGTCTTAGTCGATTAATTACACCTAATTAATCACCCTCATAATTTATATTAATTATCCCTAATTAATTAATCATGTTTTCCAGAATATGGGTAGACCTAACTCAATAGGTAAATTCCCAACTCCGTAGTATGGGTAGACCTAACTCAATAGGTAAATTCCCAATTATGTCCATTTAATTTATGTTACTCTTAAGCATACCCATTCCACATCATTTTATTAACATGCATATTAACCCCATCGTTCCCCACGTAATTCGTTCTCGTAACGTGACATAATAAAAGGGAAGATTCATCACAAATGTCATGGGTTTAACCAACATAGCTTATAACTTTATCATGGTTTCAAAAGGTGTCAACTTGCATATATGAGCATACATTAAATCCAACTAGCATTTAACCCAAACTTGCATTATGCATGTCATAAAAAGAGACAAACTTGCATATGAACTTGCACATAAACTTGCATATGAACTTGCACATAAACTTGCATGTGAACTTGCATAACATGTCATACATAGAGGCAAACTCGCATATGTTATGCATATCATAAAAAGAGACAAACTTGCATATGAACTTGCATCATAATAGGGTAAACATGCATATGTATGCATAGCATACAAAGGTGTCATCTTGCATATGTATGCATCTTATTTAGAAAAAGGGTAAACTTGCATGTCATAATGTATGCATAAAACCAAACACTTAGCATGCATAAAATCAAATACTTAGCATGCATAAAACCAAACACTTAGCATGCATAAAATCAAATACTTAGCATGCATAAAACCAAACACTTAGCATGCATAAAATCAAATACTTAGCATGCATAAAATCCAATGCTTAGCATGCATGAAACCCAATGCTTAGCATGCATGAAACCCATCACTTAACTTGCATAAACCCACATACTTAACTTGCATAAACATAGGGTTAACATTAAACATAGATTAGCAAACTAACATCATATCATATGACTTAAAACCCACAAATCCGCATACAAAACCGCATGATCTCATCATATCTCATCTACTTAATTTAGCAATTGGTTATTAAAGTGATAGAAACTCACCAAAACCAAGATTAGCAAACTTATGTAGTAGAACTAGTTGCTATACAAGAAGAAGATGATGATTAGAGGTTGATTAGCTTGCAACTTTCTTCATAAACTAGTGGAGGTTCCTCTCAAGTTTGATTTTGGCGGCATGGTGGCATCATTTCTATTTTTAGTATGAATTAGGGTAGTATTAGGGTGTATTTATAGATTAGGTGAGTGTTTTAGGCCCTTAGATTAACCCTAAATTAGATTAGGACCCTTAGATTTCGGAACCTTCCAGAAACCAGCCCTAAGACCAAGCCCAAACCCCAAACTGGTGCACCCAACCACAGAACTCTCTAGAAACTGTGAAGGTTTCCTGTCCCGACATGGGCGCACTTCCCAAGTGCGCCAGTGTATTTTTGTGCTGGCGCACTTCACAAGTGCGCCAGTGCATTTCTGGCCTGTTTCAGGTTTTTCTGCCTAACTTCGTTCGTCCATGTCTCTTTCATACGGTACCCGTTTTACGCAAACTCGGACTCTATTTCGCGTATTTTTCCGAGACGAACGCAATGACGCAGCTCGTTTCCCCTGATTCTCACATCTGAGATTAATTATACTTTAATTACTAACCATTAGTGTTAATTGAAGTTCGGGGTGTTACATTCTCCCCTACTTAAAGGATTTCGTCCTCGAAATCTCTAAGTCAAGAAGAACGTATCCTACCAACCAAACAACCATCTACTAAACCATCAACCACAAGCAACCATTATCCTTAGAAACTTCTAATGATGTATGAACATATGCAGAAAGTGTGTGTATATGTCCGTATACTAATGCAAAATCAGGCGGTCTACTGATTCAGTCGACCTCCTTAATGCAAACCATGATAGTGCCATGCATCCAATATGTATGCGAAACCCTATTGACACATACAATTTCTATATGCGTGCACAACCATACACAAAAATGCATCATCCACATGATAACACAACCATGATACATCCATCAATCTAACTACCACATCCATTTATGTGATATGCAACATGAAGTGACTGAGCCGATCTAGTGCCTAATGTGTGTGTATATGCATCCACGAGCAACCACTAGCAAACAATTGCATCCACATGCATCCATCAACCATAACATGTTTCAAACACATGTTTCAACCATAGGTTTTACCCTATCTAAAGGTCATAGGTACTAGCGAGAGGATATACTAAAGATAAGATAAGTACTAGACAAGCGATAAAGGAGAAGTTAAAAGACATACTCTCAAAAAGAAATGGGTACAAAGAACGCATCTTCGCTTCCGTCTCCCAAGTAGCATTGCCCTCGTCTTCTCCCCATTGCACTTTAACTAGCTGAACTTCTCTGTTCCTCAACTTCCTAGTTTCTGACCCAAGGATGCGAGTAGGAGCTCGTCGAATCGTCGCATCACGCTCTACCTCTACATCTCTAAGCAAGCTCGGCTCTACGACCTCTGCGGTCTCATGTAAGCACTTCCTCAAATGTGATACATGGAATACATCATGAACACCACTAAGTCTGTCGGGCAACTCCACCCTATATGCCATCCGTCCAATCCTTTCCTTAATAGGAAACGGCCCAACAAACCTCATTGCTAACTTCCCAACGGACCCAAAGCGAACAACATTTCTCAACGAAGATACTTTGACAAAAACCATGTCCCCAACCTCAAACTCAAGATCCGTCCTTCTCCGATCCGCATAAGATTTCTGTCTATCTTACGCTGCCTTCATCCTTCTTCGAATCAAATCATTCTTCTCTGAAGTCTCTCTAACCATATCTGGCCCAAGCAAGATCTTATCCGTAGATTCCCACCAACATGTAGGAGATCGACAAGGCCTTCCATAAAGAGCTTCGAAAGGTGCCATGCCAATACTAGACTGAAAGCTGTTATTGTATGCGAACTCCACCAAAAGAAGATGTTCTTCCCATGTACCTCCAAAATCCAAGATACAAAGCCTCAAGAGATCTTCTAAGATACGGTTCACCCTCTCGGTCTGACCGTCCGTCTGAGGATGATATGCGGTGCTCAAACACAACTGAGTCCCTACCACCTCTTGCAAACTTCTCCAAAACTCACTAGTGAAGATAGGATCTCGATCACTCACAATGCTGGATGGTACGCCATGCAATCTAACAATCTCTCTAACATAGACTGAAGCAAGCCATGGAGCGGTCCTCTTACTCTTCACGGGTATAAAATGGGCACTCTTGGTAAGTCTGTCTACCACAACCCAAATTCCCGTATTGCCCTTCCTCGATCTCGGTAACCCATCGATGAAATCCATCGAGACACTATCCCACTTCCATTGCGGAACTTCCAATGGGTGTAGCAACCCACCGGGTTTCCTTTGCTCCGCTTTAACTTGTTGGCACACTAAGCATCTAGCCACATACTCGGCCACATCTTTCTTCATACCGGCCCAGAAGAAAACTCTCTTCATGTCTTGGTACATCTTGTCCCTACCAGGATGAATGGTCATCTTTGACCGATGTGCATCATCAAGTATAGCCTTCCTCAGACCCTCGTCTTACGGTACACAAAGTCTACCGTCTCTACGCAACCACCCCTTACCATCTAGGGTGTACCTACTCAAATGGCTGGACGACTCCCCCCCTTATGAGCTTCTCTACTAACTCAACCAACTGTGGGTCGTCTCGTTGTGCCTCGCCAATCCGCCCTAAAAGAGTAGGCCTAACCTCCAAGGAGGCTAGCAAACCGGATACAAAGTCAACGGAAGGTCTAAAGTCAATCATAGAATTAAACTCCAAGCTTCGCCATTCCACGAACAATGGACTCAAAGACAGCCTTTTTCTGCTCAAGGCGTCTGCCACCACGTTACCCTTGCCAGGGGTATACGCTATCTCAAACTCATAGGATGCTAAGAATTCCATCCACCTTTGTTGTCTTAAGACAATGCGCTCAAAGAGTCTCCAACACTTCCCTAAGATGTAGGGCATGCTTTTCTCCACTTCTAGAGAAAATCAGGATATTCTCCCATGCAAAATCGTCACAACTATCCATCTCTCACGCAGACCACCTTAGTCGAACTCGACATCCCCCAAATGCAAGCCCCAAAGGCCTAAACCAATATCAGACAAACACCTAAGGGATACCTCCTTCGAATTCAGACGACCTACGTGAGATGATACTAGTAAAAACGGCTAAATAATTAAGCCCTTGTCCAACTCTGGATGTCCTTGCCAGTCTCGCTCCAAAACCACCGTTTATCCCATAACTGGCTTTGCTCAACCTATTGAGCACATACGAAAACTTATTTCGCTCCTAGAAAAGACCAAGATGTCATCCACCAAGATCATCACGAACTTGTTTAGGTACTCCCTGAACACCCTTCTCATCAAATCAACAAAGTATGCGGAGGCATTCGTCTAACCAAATGGCATCACCAGCCACTCATAAAACCATCCGGAGTCCTAAAGGCAATCTTCTCTATACTATCCTCAGCCACTCTCAACTGACGAAACCCCGTGGCTGAGTCCAACTGCGAAAATACTGAGGCGCCAACCAACTGATCAAAGAGATCATCAATCCTCGGCAATGGGTGTCTATTCTTCTTTGTGAGTTTATTTAGTTCTCTTTAGCCTACACAAAGTCTGAGGGACCCATCCGCCTTCGTAGCAAAAACTACTGGAGCACCCCGCTCCGATATACTTTGTCTTATGGACCCCTTCTCAAGCAACTCCCCTACTTGCTTATGGAGTTCCCTCCTCTCGCGAGGAGCCATGTGGCGCACTGGTAAAGATACAGGTTTAGCATTGTCTACCAGATATATTCGGAAGTCAATCTCCCGCTCCGGAGGTGAGCCCTTCACCTCCTCAAACACATCCGAGTATTCCCGGACCACTCTAACAGATCGCAAACTCTCGACCGACGTGTCAAGCGATTCTAGATAACTTAGCATAACAGATTCCATGGGATTACAAGAGATCTCGAGAGTGTTACCCAAGCGGGTCATAAGCCTAACAACTCTCCCTTCAAAATCAAGAACGGCACCCCTACTGGATAACCAGTCCATGCCCAAAACTAACCCATAGCTCGTGAAGCCCAAAAAGCATCACATCTACTCTCAACGCTAAGTATAGCAACTTTCAAACCCAAACACTTCATGGAGCCCCAATTGGGTTTGAAACAACTAAGGGATCATCTACTAACTGGTGTCTAAGTGCAGTGACTCAACTAACAATGATGAGATAAACGAACTCGATGCGTCAGAATTAAATAAAGTTCGAATCGGATAATAAAGAAATCCAAATTCCAACCTAGACGGTCTATCCCCATTTGGTACCCTAGTCGTGAGGGAATACAACTACCCTCTAGGAGATTCCGTACCTTGCCCTTGCCTCTTTGGACAATCCTAATAAGGTGTCCTATTCCTCCCAAAAGGATAACTACTCGCCTTCTTCTTCCCATTCTCCACTCGTAACCTCCCACCAATGAGGTTTCATCCTTCATTAACCAAACAACTATTTGAGCCTTCCTCCCTTCGTCTATCCAATAGATACCTACCAGTCCTCCTCCTTCTTGAACCAACTTCTAATCTGACTAACGTCTAAGTCCCTTGAAGTGGTTTTCCATTCTTATCTATCTTAGAAAGGTCATCTATACGCGGAGGGGAAACTCAAAACGAGAGAGGAAGAGATTCAAAACGGAGAATTCGAAAGATATAGATATGGCTATTGGGGATTATGCTTTTCTTTCAAAAACTTTTCTTTTAAAAGACATGTTTTTGAAAATACTCCTTTCAAAAATATTCTTAGAAAATAGATTTTCTAAAAAATTTATCTGTTCTGGTAACCTTAAGCTCTGATACCACGTGTAACACCCCACACCCGCTATGGTCACTCGCTAAGGGAATGCCATAACATCGGTGGAGTATTTTAAGTGAATATAGAACAGAAAATTACAACAAGACAGATATAAGTAATACTTGAAAATTTTAAAACATCATTTCATTGCAGCGGAAAGTAAAACATATTTGGTTACATCACAAAACCATAATAAGAGTCAAGTACAAAATATCCATCCTGATAAATAAAAGTACATAATCCCAATACATGAACTGATAGCCATAAAAGAAAGGGTAAGCTGAGCTCTACATCTATGGTCCAAGCTCCAAAAGAGAATAAAGCAGCCTGATCAAAGCCCACTCGTACTGGGCCCACTCTGATAACCTGAGGGTTGGGAAAAAAGATAAAAACAACGGGGTCAGACATAAGTCTGAGCGAGTCCTATAACTTTAACAATACAATCATTAAAGTAACCAGAGAAGACATAAGCTTGATATACGGTGTCGTCTGGGGATGAATGGCTACACTAAGCAGCTTGGTAGACTTAGGATAAACTAAGAAACGTAAAGACGCATCTACCCTTCCAAAGGTAAATTACTAAACTGCACCACACCAGTCATTCCTAACTTAAAGGTTGATCCCACCCATGGACTTATAAAATTAACTTAATAGTTCTCGCATACCCCTAGGTGACTGAGTAGACGCCACAGGGCCCTACAATCCACTAGGTGTACACACTACTCCCCATTCGATCGGCTCCCTAACGTAGATACCCGTGCTGGCCCCACCGTGGGGTGTACCATTCCCCAACGTGGCAACCTGATAAAACTAACGGTGCACGGCTTATATCTACACGATGCAACAACGTCTTATTTACCAGCCCGGGTCCACACACGCATATGAAACCCGTTGGTCATGCATTGCCACCGCTAACCCATTTTGGCCTCTTATAGTCAAGCCCAATATGCGTGTCCCGTCACTCGACTAGAGTCGAGCCCACTAAGATACGTTTGGGATATTGGTTGAAATGGGCCCCCACAAGCTACCACCTAAGCTTGTTATTTCTAGTGAATCCCGCTTAACCCTTTAACTATGTCCACTTACATGTTATAAATTCTGGTTAAGTCATTAATCATATTTTAATTGCCATTCAAGGCACCCACTAGATTTCCACATGCCACCCAAAGCACTTACTTAACCCTTTAACCATGTTTTAATTACATGTTCCACTTTGGTTAAGTATTCTAATCGTATTTTCTATTGCCACCCAAGGCCCCCACTTAACCCCTCATGTCCCTCTACATGCTAATATGGTTAAGTGTTTCTTAATTAATTAATTAAGATCATGACCTCATAAAGACCTCTCACATTAGACCGTCTTTTATGACTGCTGGATATGCCGGTTGGGTCCGGGCAGCCTTACGTCATAAAAAGGGTCTAACCTCGTGTCTTTACTTTAATCACGTATTTAATTTGTGCCTAAGACCTCTCACATTGGGCTAACATTTGTAGCAACTGGTTAAGCCGGTTGGGTCCGGGCAGTTTTACGCTACAACTGAGTCCAACCTCGTGTCTTAGTCGATTAATTACACCTAATTAATCACCCTCATAATTTATATTAATTATCCCTAATTAATTAATCATGTTTTCCAGAATATGGGTAGACCTAACTCAATAGGTAAATTCCCAACTTCGTAGTATGGGTAGACCTAACTCAATAGGTAAATTCCCAACTCCATAATATGGGTAGACCTAACTCAATAGGTAAATTCCCAATTATGTCCATTTAATTTATGTTACTCTTAAGCATACCCATTCCACATCATTTTATTAACATGCATATTAACCCCATCGTTCCCCACGTAATTCGTTCTCGTAACGTGACATAATAAAAGGGAAGATTCATCACAAATGTCATGGGTTTAACCAACATAGCTTATAACTTTATCATGGGTTCAAAAGGTGTCAACTTGCATATATGAGCATACATTAAACCCAACTAGCATTTAACCCAAACTTGCATTATGCATGTCATAAAAAGAGACAAACTTGCATATGAACTTGCACATAAACTTGCATATGAACTTGCACATAAACTTGCATGTGAACTTGCATAACATGTCATACATAGAGGCAAACTCGCATATGTTATGCATATCATAAAAAGAGACAAACTTGCATATGAACTTGCATCATAATAGGGTAAACATGCATATGTATGCATAGCATACAAAGGTGTCATCTTGCATATGTATGCATCTTATTTAGAAAAAGGGTAAACTTGCATGTCATAATGTATGCATAAAACCAAACACTTAGCATGCATAAAATCAAATACTTAGCATGCATAAAACCAAACACTTAGCATGCATAAAATCAAATACTTAGCATGCATAAAATCAAATACTTAGCATGCATAAAACCAAACACTTAGCATGCATAAAATCAAATACTTAGCATGCATAAAACCCAATGCTTAGCATGCATGAAACCCAATGCTTAGCATGCAATTAACCCATCACTTAACTTGCATAAACCCACATACTTAACTTGCATAAACATAGGGTTAACATTAAACATAGATTAGCAAACTAACATCATATCATATGACTTAAAACCCACAAATCCGCATACAAAACCGCATGATCTCATCATATCTCATCTACTTAATTTAGCAATTGGTTATTAAAGTGATAGAAACTCACCAAAACCAAGATTAGCAAACTTATGTAGTAGAACTAGTTGCTATACAAGAAGAAGATGATGATTAGAGGTTGATTAGCTTGCAACTTTCTTCATAAACTAGTGGAGGTTCCTCTCAAGTTTGATTTTGGCGGCATGGTGGCATCATTTCTATTTTTAGTATGAATTAGGGTAGTATTAGGGTGTATTTATAGATTAGGTGAGTGTTTTAGGCCCTTAGATTAATCCTAAATTAGATTAGGACCCTTAGATTTCGGAACCTTCCAGAAACCAGCCCTAAGACCAAGCCCAAACCCCAAACTTGCAATGACGCAACCCGTTTCCCCTGATTCTCACATCTGAGATTAATTATACTTTAATTACTAACCATTAGTGTTAATTGAAATTCGGGGTGTTACAAAAGGATAAGCATGAATCAGGATTAGGCATAGTTCTAGATCCGATTATTACAGTCATGATTTCTATTAGTTTAAATCTGAATAATAACTGAATTTACAGAAAAAGAACGGATCTTGTATTCTGGGATCTGATTTCTGAATTTGTTAAGCTTAACCCTTGATGTAGACGTTTGATTCTCTAGTTTGGATTTGGTTTGGAGCTTTCTAACTTGATTTCTAGTTTGGAGAAGATGGAAGCTAGGCTAACTTAGACATGGACAGCATGACGGCTTCATAGAATAGGGTTATGAGCTCTAGGTTTGAGGTTTGGGGGTGATTATATAGAAGTTTAGGATCAATATAGGCCTTTAGATCAACCTAGGAGTCATCAAAGCCGTCTAGTCCAAGAAAATGCGTCATCAGGCAAATCAGAAGTCGCCACGTAGCCCTATGACTCTGAAAATCATCACTGTCCAGCATAGTTGGTAGGGGTCGACCCCTATAGGGGGGTCGACACCCATGTCGACACCATTATAGGGAATCGACTCCCATGTCGACACCCCCTGGTGGGGTCGACACCCCTGAGTGGGAAATTTCCCGCTCAGCCGATTTCTGAGTTTTTGAATTTCGAAGTGAATTGATTATTTAATTATTATTTTTAATTTATTTCTGCTTACGCTAGAAATCTTCTAACCTCTATAACTTCTTCATACGGAGTCTGATTCACGCAAGCTCGGACTTTGTCTTAAGTAGAATTCCAAGACGAACGCAATGGAGAAAGCCGTTTCACCCAATTCTTCTTTTTTTTAAAAATAAGTGTTCTTAGATTTGTTAATTTTAATATTCATAGAAAATATGGGGTGTTACAGTTTGTGATTGACTGAATCAACCCAGATTCGACATTAATATAAATAGAAGATCGGGAACCCCTTTCGGCATTTGTGTGAAGAGTCGAATCAACCCAAATTCGGGTATTCATATAGATAGAGAACAAGGAATCCCTTTCATCATTTGTAAAGAGCCGAATCAACCTAGATTCGGGTATTAATATAGACAAAGGACCGAGAACATCTTCCGGCATTTGTGAAGAGTTGAATCAGCCCAAATTCGCGTATTAATATAGATAAAGGACCGGGAACCCCTTCAGGCATTTGTGAAGAGCCGAACCAGCCCAGATTCAGGTGTTAATATAGATAGAGGACCGGGAACCCCTTCCGACATTTGTGTTTTGGCATCCCTCTTGGATTTGATTTTTGAAGCAGAGGCTGTATGTGCTTCTTGAGCCACTCCTCGGGCTTTTGATGTCAAAGAAGAGGATATACATTCTTTGTTAGCCACTCTCTGGGCCTGTGCTTCCACTGCGCTTAGCTAGCTTATCCACAAGCAGGGCCCAAGGACTTACCCGACCTCCCTCCAAGAGGCGCCTTATCCCGACCATCTAGGTGATGATAAGGTCTTAGACACTTAGACGAGGCCATCATAGGCACAGAACTAAGGTTTACTCTTTTGACGCTCTATACTGACCATTGTAGGCACTGATAGAGGCTTACACGCCACCCCCATCCGAGGGGTGCCCTATCCTGACCATCGTAGGTGATTATAGGGGTTTGCGTTCCCTTCTGCGGGTAGCGCGAAACATAAACAGAGGTAGGATGTTGTGACAATCAAGAATTTCGCTCGATCCGAATCGATCGCTAAACCGACCAAGACCGTTCGAAACCCCTTATTGTTTTGAGAACACAACAAATTGGAACGCAATAAGAACATTTCATTGCTTATTACAACAATTCCATCAGAATACAAGAATACCACAGAGTATGAATAAAAATTACACATTATTCAATATCAGAGATTTAAATACAATACTGCAGCGGAAAAATAATACAAAATACAACTGAAAGTAATACACTGATACAGAGCTTTCTGAGTATCGTTCCAGCTGTAAACCAGGATCCTGTGAATATAAATCTGCAAAACCTAAACTACTAGCTGCCCGTGTCGAAAATAAGGGCACCCAGAGTTTAGGTTAAAACAATAAACTTCAGGTCAGTCATGTGACGGGTGTGAGAACTAAAAAAAGTTATTAATATTTATTTTAAAGTTAGGTAAATCAAGGGACCACGCCTTATAACACGGAACAGGTTTCCTCCCAAGAACACCAGTTCATATAATAAAACAACGCAATGTTTTTTGGAAATATGAAGCTATTATAAGACCCAGGTCCCATCACACAATGCAACACAAGCCGGAGGATAGGGTTTTATCTTATAATAGCCAAAGAATGCTTGATACGCTAAATTTCATGTTTTATTATCACTATAAGTGTATAGTGTCAAAACAATTTCAATCACAAGTATCAATCATAGACGGCATAAGTGCCTCACACCACTATGTCGCCATATATAGGTATACAATCAAAACCGCAAAGTCACGTATCGGAAGTTGGATTTCCATCTGTGAACCGAGGCAAGGGATCGTCCTCTACCGAATTCGAGATTGTCAAGCCGTAGTCTCAGGAACAGAATGCATCGTCCCTTGGATCGTCAGGGCTGGTCCACCGATGTGGATTAAAATACCTGAACATTGCGTTTCCCCGCTCTTTGGGGCGTAAATGAGCCAAATGACTCCATCGGCTCCACATAGTCACCGATATATCTGAGGCGCCTCGCAACAACAACAACCACACATGTGAAAATAATATAAATGTCACGGCTGGTAGGTCACTGACACCACCCTAGCTAGAAGGAAACACATGCCCTTCCTGAGATCCTCTCCCGTTTCTGGTTCACAACCGGGGTGTGAGGCTCGCGAATCAACGCTACATAAAGCTATGTCACACATGTCGTGCTTTGATCACCAACCACAAGACTATGTTTTTCAACCAAAGCCTTGATCATTTGCCACTTAGGCATGCCACACAGGCAATTCACTCCATGCGATTGATATCCATCAATATATAACCCATGAGCTCGTACATCTCAGAGAAGGGCGTTAAGCAAGAGAATAAATTCTCCGCCGCCAAACAAATATATATTTAATAGAAATCAATCACATAGAACAAAATCCAATGTCAGGCACACAGTCCATTTACAAGTTCGTTCTGGGTCTGAACGAAACCGGAGGCACATTGTACCTCGCATATCCATCGATCTCCAAGTACGTCTAGACGATCACTAAATGATTCCCTCCTCTTGGGTGTACAACCCAATCAAGATCATCAGTAATCACCCAAACGATGTGAAGGCCTCCAGTCTTCGACCACCGTCTTCATCCTCGACACATCGTCAAATCAGTTATTCAGACTGGGTTAAACCCGGTCTTTCTGAATAACTCACGTATATAATAAACAAGTGTTACACAAACACAACATACGCCTCATTCCAATTCAGAATATTCTTTTATTCATATATTCTTATACTTTGGGAAAGGTTCCTATTAATTTTATCAAAGATAAATTCTTTAAATTTATTCTTTAAACTTCCTTTGAATATCAATTCAAATTAGTCGGGAATAGCGAACCACACCGAAGTAATCATTTATTTTATTTCCCAATCCCAGCCTATTCATCCCATGAAGTAAAACTGGTAATACTTCATATCTAACACCACGGTGTTATCGGTAAATTCAATTACCATTTCACATTCAAATCTAATTAAAGATTTAACTATCGCTTGGAGCAAAACTGATGATACTCCATTCTCGATCATTTCAATCTAATTTAAGATTCATTAAAGCTCCACTTGGTTTTAATCTTCCTAAAAATCAATATCAATGATTGTTTAACTTGGGAAACCATATCCTGTCTTTAACTGGTTTAAAGAACCAATGTCATTTAAAACACGGTTCACGATAAACCCAAAATCACATTCCATTCCATTCCAATTTATTTTATTAAATTGGAAAACTTTACTTTGGAAAACCTCCTTTAAACCTTAACAGAAGATTTATAAATTCCAAATCACATTTCACTGTAAATCGGGTTAAAGAACAAATGTCGTTAAAACACAGTTCACGATAAACCCAATTCCCATTTGATATTAAATATAAGGCTCTGAATAGAAAATATATCGACTTACATTCAATATCAAATTCTATGACCAACAAATATCATATTGGAAATAACGATATAAATATATCTTTCAAATTTCCATAACAATATCTATATAATTACGAAATCCAATGTCGAAATATTCCAAAGACAATTTCGATACAAACCTATTCCAATTCAATTATTGGAAATTCTGGTTACTTTTAAAACCCTTTCAAATCCAATTTATTTATTTAAAAATAAATAAATTATTATTCTAGTTCAAAACTAGTTCATTTTGATAAAATCCATTTTTATCTTTTCAAATTTGGAAATTTTCATCTTGATTCTTCACAAATCATTTCTTATGATTTTACACAAATTATTACTATTTTTAATAATTTTATCAAGGCTCGTACAGTCGATTTCCATCAACGGCCATCGAACTGCACTTACAACGAGCTTTTCCAAATTTGATTTGAACATAATTCCTAATACAACCGTTATTTCAAATTTATAATATTCATTGGAAAGCTCTTTTCGATACGAACCCAACGGTTCTGGTTTTAGGAGAATCCGACGGTCGGATCTCCCGTAACGTCAATTCGAAGTCAATGGTCGAAATTCGCGAATAGCCGCAGCGCGACGCGTTCTATTCAGGCCATTATATATATTATATATATTTCATCGATTTCCTTTCAAAATGCATTTTATAAATCGTTTTAAATTCGTTTTCAAAACGATTTCAACTTCATATTCAATTTCTAATCAAAATCGAACATTCCATATCATTAATCTATAAATGATAATATTTTCAAAACGTTATATTTTGAAATCACTTCCTTTTCTATATTCATTATAAAAATGAATAAAATCGATATAAATATCGTTCACGTCAAAATGGCGTGAATCAAATCAACATGGCTTTTATTCAACACATGAATGTTTTCTTCTATTCAACACAAGAATGTATTCTTCTATTCAACACATGAATGTATTCTTCTATTCAACACATGAATATTTTCTTCTATTCAACACATGAATATTTATTTTTATTCAACACATGAATATTTATTTTTATTCAACACATGAATTTTCTTTCTATTCAACACATGAATTTATACTCTATTCAACACATGAATTTTCTTTCTATTCAACACATGAATTTATATTCTATTCAACACATGAATTTTTTTTCTATTCAACACATGATTTTTTTTTATAATATTCCTTATTTTCCAAATTGGAATGAGGCCCAATCAATTACCATATAATGTTAATTATATGGATTTTCTACAACACATGTATATAATAGCAACGATAAATCATCACCCATCATCCAGAGTGCACCACACAACTACATAAGCATTAAATATAAATAATTAACGCTTACACAGTCTGTCAACCCATCGATTAACATACAACTAAACAATCGGGATTAGTGTACGTCAAATATCATCCCAATACCCGTGTGGGGTTTCAAATCAACAAACACATATTTTTATTTGTGCAGTTGGGCGATGTGTAAAATTTATTGTCCAATCAATATCAGTCAAATGGGTGTACGTAAACAAATAGTCCGATCTGTTTACAATTATTTATTTTATGTACACGTTAAAAATTAAATTTTTAACTATAAAATATTTAATAACGATAAAATATTTTATTTCATTCCACATCACACAATCAAATTTCACAACACAGAAATCAAACAAACAAGTCATCCATGGTCTGTGGATGACGGGTGTTAGGTGCTGCTAAGCACCATCTGCATCCTAGTATATATTTCAACTAGAAAATAAAATAAAAGGTGAGGAGTTCTCACCTCTGGGTTCCACTCCACCATTTTTTATTCCTGAACGGTTCGGATTTCATTTTGATTTCAGTCTATTCCATTGCACTCCTTTTCACGCCGTTCATATTAAAAATCAATTTTTTTAATACCTCTACTTAAATAAAAATTATATTTTTATAACACTACCATTTTAAAAACAATGCCAATTTATATTTCAAAGCAAAGCGAATTTATATTTCAAAGCAAAGTGAATTTATATTTTAAAGCAAAGCGAATTTATATTTGAAAGCAAAGCGAATTTATATTTTAAAGCAAAGCGAATTTATATTTGAAAGCAAAGCGAATTTATATTTTAAAGAGAAGCGGATTTATATTTTAAATCAAAGTGAAATTATATTTCAAAGCAAAGCGAATTTATATTTCAAAAGTAAAAAATCAGATTTTTATATTCAAGAGAAATCAAATCATTATGCTTTGTCTAACATTTTAAAAACTGAATTTCTTACTGTCATTTATTTTGATCCGAGGACCACTGCATTTTCTTTGTCTTCATGCTCATTGCCAGGTTGAGAAACCCGAACCCGTTGACCTGACCTTTGACCGTTACAAGCACCACACCTCTTCACCATCCACCACCGTCGACACTGCCTACCCACTTTCCATCGAAATCCGCACCAGTCGCCCTCAATCTCGTCGAGCTCGATGTCACATGGCGAAAGGAAACAAGGCGAGACGGTGAAGCGAGCAACTCGGTGGAGGCTTGATACGATGGAAGAGGCGCGATGGGGGACTGGCGATGGCCAGCGGTGGTGAAGCGACGATGAGGGATTTCCAATTTGGGGATTTAGGATTTGACGAGGCAGCGGCGGGCTCTGCCTTTGACCACGATTGAAGAAAGAATAAGGGCTTGACCCTTCTTAACCACTTATTATATATTTATTTAAATTAATATTTAATTCACTTTAAAATTCAATATCGTTACAAACCTCAAATCAAACCCAACGACTGTCGCCTTTAGGGTAATACCCCCATTCCGAACATAATGGGATATATCCGGTAATCCAATCCTATTGTTTTGACCAGTTTTCGTTGAAATTATAATATAAATCTGTATATATTCAATTCAAACGTACATTTCAATTTACCGGGGCCACATACAGATTCAAAAATTCCAGAAAAATTATTTCTAGCTTCGTATTGGCGATATAGTCCTAACAAAACTAATTTCGTCAAATTTGAAGGCCGTTTGGAAAATGGCCATTCTCCGGTCGATCCAAATTGACTAAAACTGTTCAAAACACGTTTTCTTCTGCCATGCCCACATATTGATTTAAAAAATTATGGATTTTGGAACCTAGCAATAATTTATCATCACAGATCCAACAAAAGTGGTTTCGTCGAAAATCAAGGTCGTTCGCAAAATGAATAATTTTAAAGGCTTTTATATATTAAAATATATATAAATTCCACAGCGACTTTTCAGAATTTTAAACTGGGCCTAACTTTTGATTCCCGCTACGAAATTTCAATTTTTCGGGTTCACTGGACAGATATTCTCAAATAGATTATAATATTTTTGGTTTTACTAGAATCCGGTTTATTTTGAATCATGTACATTCATTTGAACTTTGAAATTGAAATTTCAAACTACGGCGCCATTTTCAATTCCTTTTATATTTAAAATAAAATATTTATATTCTAACGACGATTCGAACAAATATATACGTTCTAATTCTATTCAAATCAAATTTCTCGTCGCTAATATTTAAAATAAATTATTTTAAATATTCAAAATTTACTAAAATTGCCAAACTAAAAATTTTAAATTGGCTTATATTTCCGGGTTATTAAAATCTCCCCTACTTAAAATTTTTCGTCCCCGAAAAGGAACGAAGCTAAAAGTTGTTTTACAAACCAACTCAACTTCCTTGTTTTCATTACGGCTTAAGTTCTTCAACTTTTCAGTTTCTAAGAAGTTTTCAAATTTTTCAAAAATTTGGCTAACACCCTAAATTTTCAAAAAATTTCGTCATAACCTCCCCTGCACCGGGAGCTTCGGGATATTTCAATAGCCTCCCATGGCCCTCACCAATCCAAAAAGAAAAAGAAACAATCAAGCGGCTAGCCAATCGGCTCATAAAATCATCAAAAACCCAAGAAATACAATAAACATGTACCTATTTGTCGGGCAAACAATTTTATTCCTCTGCTCTAGCCTCCTTACCATGACCTGTTCAATGTAAGTACATGTATATGTATGCAAATGCGATAAATTTTCAATACAATTCAATATTTGGCACAATTTGACTAAATGGTTCAAATTTTAATTAATCAAACAATAATCAAATAACACAATCAGCAATCAATTAGTTGATTAACGTTTCAAATTCATAATTTTGATACATAGTCAAAAAATCACATTTTTGGTGCCAAATCACAACAATATATTGTAACTATATTTTGGTTCTCACACCAGTCTAATGGTAATATATAAAAATCCCACTTTCGAAACTCGAACATAAATACTGGTAATGTTATCACAATTACCAATATCATCCCCGGGCGACTAGAGTGTGATTCTATATCTATCCAGTATATTAAAACTTCAAATACACGCGGATCAGACATATATGCAAAATCTTTATATACTGGATTGTCCAAATCAGTACAAATAAATATTCAAATACGTTGAACAAGGTTTAAGTTTTCAAAACAAAATTTGTTTTCATTTTAAAAATATACTCTTCACACTCGTTCTAGGATACTACTGATCCCATCTCTAATGAGTCATTCCCATTGGATATTACTAATCCAATCTCTGATGAATTCTTTCGTATAGTTCTAATGTGTCTTGTTCTCCGAGCTCTGTAAACCAAACTCTGATACCAATTGTGACGATCAAGAATTTCGTTTGATCCGTATCGATCGCTAAACCGACCAAGACCGTTCGAAACCCCTGATTGTTTTGAGGACACGACAAATTGAAACACAAATAGAAGAACATTTCATTGCTTATTACAACAATTCCATCAGAATATAAGAATACCACAAAGTATGAATAAAAATTACACATTATTCAATATCAGAGATTTAAATACAATACTACAGCGGAAAAATAATACAAAACACAACTGAAAGTAATACACGGATACAGAGCTTTCCGAGTATCGTTCCAGCTGTAAACCAGGATCCTGTGAATATAAATATGCAAACCAAAACTACTAGCTGCCCGTATCGAAAATAAGTGCACCCAGAGTTTAGGTTAAAATAATAAAATCCAGGTCAGTCATGCGACTGGTTTGAGAACTAAAAATAGTTATTAATCTTTATTTTAAAGTTAGGTAAATCAAGGGACCACGCCGTATAACACATAACGGGTTTCCTCCCAAGAACACCAGTGCATAAAACAAAACAGTGCAATGCTTTTTGGAAAAATGAAGCTATTATAAGACCCAGGTCCCATCACACAATGCAACACAAGCCGGAGGATAGGGTTTTACCTTATAATAGCCAAAGAATGCTTGATACGCTAAATTTCATGTTTTATTATTACTATAAGTGTATAGTGTCAAAACAATTTCAATCATAAGTATCAATCATAGATGGCATAAGTGCCCCATACCACTATGTCGCCATATATATGTATACAATCAAAACTGCAAAGTCACGTATCGGAAGTTGGATTTCCATCTGCGAACCGAGGCAAGGGATCGTCCTCTTCCGAATTCAAGACTGTCTAGCCTGAGTCTCAGGAACAGAACGCATCGTCCCTTGGATCGTTAGGGCCGGTCCACCGATGCGGATTAAAATGCCTGAACACTGCGTTTCCCCACCCTTTGGGGCGAAAATGAGCCAAATGACTCCATCGGCTCCCATAATCACCGATATATCCGAGGCGCCTTGCAACGGCAATAACCACACAGGTGAAAATAATATAAATGTCAGGGCTGGTAGGTCACTGACACCACCCTAACTAGAATGAAACACATGCCCTCCCTGAGGTCCTCTCCCGTTTCTGGTTCACAACCGGGGTGTGAGGCTTGTGAATCAATACTACACAAAGCTATGCCACACAGGTCGTGCTTTGATCATCAACCACAAGACTCTGCTTTTCAACAAAAGCCTTGATCATTTTCCACTTAGGCATGCCACACAGGCAATTCACTCCATGCTATTGATATCCATCAATATATAACCTCTGAGCTCGTACGTCTCAAAGAAGGGCGTCAAGCAAGAGAATAAATTCTTCGCCGCCAAACAGATATATATTTAATAGAAATCAATCACACAGAAATCCAATGTCATACACACAGTCCATTTACAAGTTCGTTCAGGGTCTAAACGAAACCTGAGTGTGACGGCCTGGAATTTCGCTCGATCTGAATCAGTCGTTAAACCGATCTAGACCGTTCGAAACCCCTGAACGTTGAGAACATGACAAATCAGAACACAAACAGAAGAACATTTCATTGTATATTACGACAATGCATCAGATTACAAGAATATACAGAGTATAAATGAATAAATATTACACAGAAATATCAGAGATTTAAATTACATTTAAATACATAGCAGCGGAAAAATAATATAAAGCACAACTGAAGGTGATATACGGATACAGAGCTTTCCGGATATCATTCCAGCTGTAAACCAGGATCCTGTGAATATAAATCTGCAAAACCAAAACTACTAGCTGCCCGTGCGGAAAATAGGGGCACCCAGAGTTTAGGTTAAAACAATAAACTCCAGGTCAGTCATGTGACTGGTGTGAGAACTAAAACAGTTATTTAAAACTTTACTTTAAAAGAGAGTAATTCAAGGGACCACGCCGTATAACACGGAACGGGTTTTCTCCCAAGAATACCAGTGCATATCCATAAACAACGAAATGCTTTTCGAAAAATGAAGCTATTATAAGACCCAGGTCCTATCATACAATGCAACGCAAGCCGGGGGATAGGGTTTTCCCTTATAATAGCCAAACATGCTTGGTACGTTAAAACAAATCATTTGATACTATAATAAGTGTATAGTGTCAAAACATTTCAATCATAAATATAAATCATAGACGGCATAGTATCCCATGCTACTATGTCGCCATACTAGGCTCTACAAATAAAGCCGAAATATACGTATTGGAAATTGGATTTCCGTCATGAGTCGAGGCAAGGGGCAAGCTCCTCACCGCGTTCGAGACACTCTAGCAAATGCCTCAGGATTACGCACACTGGGTAACCCCTGGATGCGGCTGGGCCGGTCCTCACTTACGTTAGAGGATTAATTATGCCTGAACACACGTTTCCCGGTCCTTACAGACCTATAATCGAGGCGCCTCATTCCAACAACCACAAAGGTGAAAAGTATATAAATGTCAGGGCTGGTAAGTCACTGACACCACCAAAGCTAGAAAGAAACGTCGTGCTCTCCCAGCGGTCCGTATCCCGTTTTTAACTCATACCGAGGTGTGAGGCTCGCGAATACACGTTATACACAAAGCTGCCACGTAGGCGTGCTTTGATCATCAACCACAAGACTTTGCTTTTCAACAGAAGCCTTGATCATTGCATCTTAGTATGCCACACAGGCAATTCATGCCATGCGACTGATGTCCATCGATATACAACCTCTGAGCTCGTACGTCTCAGAGAAGGGCGTTAAGCAAAAGAATAAATTCTTCGCCGCCAAACAGATGTATATTTAATAGAAATCAATCAACACAGAATAAAATCTAGTGTCAGACACACAATCCATTTACAAGTCCGTTCTGGGTCTGAACGAAACCGGAGGCACTTTCCTCGCATATCCATCCATCTCCAGGTACGTCTGGACGACCACCAACTATTTCCATCCTCTTGGGTGTACAGCCCAATCAGGATCGTCAGTAATAATCCAAACGATGTGAAGACTTCCGGTCTTCGACCACCGTCTTCATCTTCGACTTATCGTCGAATCGGTTATTCAGAATGGGTATAAACCCGGATTTTCCGAACAACCCGCGTATATTGAAAACAAATGTTACATAAACACAACATACGCCTCATTCCAATTCATTAGTCACTAACCGCAAATTAGCCAGAGAACAATTTCCCAAAAATTAACCCCGAAGGCCGAAACCAACATCAGATCAATACCCAGGAAGCCATTCTTCTTAGCCAACCTACAGCTAGTTTCTAAATTCCACATTCTTAGGGAAAGGTTCCCATTAATTTTATCCAAGATAAATTCTTTAAAATTTATCCTGTAATCTTCCTTTGGATGTCATTTAAAACCAAATTATGGTTTTTTTCCAACTAGTCGAGATTAGCGAACCACAACGAAGTAATTATTTATTTTATTTCCCAATCCCAACCTATTCATCCCATGAAGCAAAACTGGTAATACTCCATATCTAACACCACGGTGTTATCGGTAAAATTAATTACCATTTCACGTTCAAATCTAATTAAAGATTTAACTATCGCTTTGGAGCAAAACTGGTGATACTCCATTCTCGCTCATTTTCTAAATTTGATAATTTAGATTATCAATTCACATTTCAATCTAATTGCAGATTCATTAAAACTCCTTTTACTGGGTTAAAGAACTAGGTGTTATTTAAAACACAGTTCACGACAAACCCAAATCACATTCTATTTATTATCGGGTTAAAGAACTAGTGTTATTTAAAACACAGTTCACGATAAACCCATTTCAAATCCAATCAAATATATTAGAAATCCCGATTATTTAAAACCCCTTTTAAATCTAATTTCTTTATTTAAAAATAATTAGGTCTTAAATTTAGTTCAAAACTAGTTCATTTCGATAAAAACCATTTTTTATCTTTTCAAATGTGAAGTTTTTCATCCCAATTCTTCCCAAATCATTTCTTATGATTTTACATAAATTATTACTATTTTTAATAATTTTATCAAGGCCCGTACAGTCGATTTCCAACAATGGCCATCGAACTGCACTTATAGCGACCTTTTTCGAATTTGATTTGGACGTATCTCCAAATCCAACCGTTAGATTTTGAATTTCTAATATTCTTTAGAAAGCTCTTTTCGATACGAACCCAACGGTTCCGGTTTTAGGAGAATCCGACGGTCGGATCTCCCGTAATGTCCGTTTGAAATAAATGGTCTAAATTTACGAACTGCCGCGGCGCGGCGCGTTCTATTCAGGCCATTATATTATATATATAATATATATTTCGTCGATTACTATTTAAAACGAATTATATATTTAGTTTTGAATTCGTTTCAAAAGCAAAGTCAACTTCTATTTCAATTCAAATCAAAATTGAATTCTTCTTTAAAAATTCGTTTTAAAATTCATTTCTATTTAATTCAAATTTCAATTCAATTTGAATTCATTTCAATTCGCTTTCAATTCAATTTTGAATTCGTTTTCAATTCAATTCAATTCAAATTGGTTTTATATTCGATTCAAACTCATTTTCTATTCAAATCCAATTCGTTTCGTTTTCTATTTGAATCAAGTTCAATATATATTCAATTTGAAATCAAATTGGTTTTCTATTCCATTCAATTCGAAATCGTTTTATATTCAATTCAAATCGAAATCGTTATATATTCAATTCATTTCGAAATCGTTTTATATTCAATTCATTTCGAAATCGTTTTATATTCAATTCATTTCGAAATCGTTATAATCGATATAAATATCGTTCGCGTCAAAATGGCGCATCACTATTCAACACGGCTTTATATATTCTATTTCAAATATTTCTTTTTGTCAACACACGACTAATCTCAACGAATGAGTACCGTCCATGTGTGACTATTTTTGTTAAATTATTTCGTTCAACACATGACTAATCTCAACGAATGAGTACCGTCAACACATGAACCTTTATTTTATATTGATAAAGATGTAAATTTTATTATAAAAATAATTCGTTCAACACATGGCTATTCCCAACGGATGAGTATAGTCAACACATGAACCTTTATATTATATTGATAAAGATGTAAATTTTATTATAAAAATAATTCGTTCAACACATGGCTATTCCCAACGGATGAGTATAGTCAACACATGAACCTTCATTTTATAATATTCTTTATATTTCAAATTGGAATGAGGCCCAATCAATTACCATATAAAGTTAATTACATGGATTTTCATACAACACATGTATATAATAGCATTGAAAAATAATCAACCATCAACCAAAGTGCACTACACTGTATAAGCATCAAATATAGATATCTAACGCTTATAACAGCCTGTCAATCAATCGATCGACATATTTAATCAGTCAGGATGAGTGAACTTTAAATTTCATCCCAACACCCGTGTAGGGTTTCAAACAATCAAACACAGATTTTATTCGTGCAGTTGGGCGATGTGTAAAATTTATCGACCCAATCAATATCAGTCAAATAGGTGTACATAAACAAACCGTCTGGTTTGTAAATGAATATTTTATTTTATTCACTTCACGTTAAAAATTATATTTTTAACGATAAAACATTTTATTTTAACATATGAATATCTATTCAGTTCATTCTTTAAATAAAATGATATTTTTATTTTTCTAAGATATTTTAGAAAATTTCGGCGGCATAACGGCACGATACTAGAAACGGGACGAGGCCTAGCCTTATCCCCGGTCTAGTGAAGGCCCACGCCATTCACACATCAATCAAATCAATTTCATTTCACCAAACAATTTCCATTCAATCAAATATATTAACTAACTACTCAACCAAACAAACAAGTCCATGGTCTGTGGACGGGTGTCGGGTGCTACTAAGCACCGTCTGCATCCTAGTATATATATATATATAACTAGAAATTAAATTGAAGAGTGAGAATTCTCACCGAAGGCTATCCAAGCCCCACGGCACTTCTTTTGATAGAAATCTTCATCTTCATCGCATCTTCGTCATCTTCGTTGCCCGTAGTCACTATATATGTATATAAAAATCACATTTTTATATTTTCCATTATATAAAAATCATATTTTTATCGCTAACTTCATATTGTGAAAATAGAATTTTCAACGCTATTTCATATTTGTAAAAATAGAATTTTCACTCGTTATACTTTATATAAAAATCGAATTTTTTTCTATGCTATTCAATATATAAAAATCGAATTTTTTCTATGCTGTTCTATTGATAAAAATTATATTTTTATCATGTTATTCTTCATATAAAGATTTCCCTTTTCTAAAATAAAGATTTCACCTTTATAAAAATATGGTTTTCTCCTTATAAAAAATCACCACTTTATCTCAACGTATATAAAATAAAAATCAGATTTTTATTTCGTTACATACACAAAGATGATATCTTTATATTCTCTATCCTATAAAGATTATATTTTTAATACTTTAAAAATATAAAAATCCTATTTTTAATATTTCTATATAGTAAAGATTATATTTTTAATACTTTAAAAATATAAAAAATCATATTTTTACATGGCTACTTCAATAAAGATCACATTTTTATTATATAAAAATTATATTTTTACTTCCATGTTATATAAAAGATTACATTTTTATCACTTACAACATAAAATAAAATTTAGCTTTAAAGTAATAAAAAAAACAGTTTTAAAAATAAAGAATATTCAGTTTTAAAAATAAATAAAAATCAGTTTTTATAAATCAATTTCAAATCAGTTTTTATAATAAATAAATAAAAAAACAGAATTGAAAATAAAAATAAAAATTAAAACACTTACAGAAAAGAAATCGAAGGCGGAGAGGGTCTGGAGGCGACGCGGCATCAGGTGGTGGCGGCTTCTGGGATTCGACGGAGGGGGGGATGTGGGTTCATCGACGGTGGGGGGGGGGGGGGGGGGTTTCGAGGGGAGCGGCTGGGGTTCGGAGGTATCGCGGAGGGGTTCAATGGCTTCGGGGGTCGCTCGTGAGGAGGGCATCGGTGGGGGAGTTCGTCGATGGCGGCATGAAGGGGGGCGGCGGCGGATGTAGGGTGGAGGGCGGCTCTTCGTCGGCGTCCAGACGAGGGGGGGGGGGCGGATCGATTAATTTAGGGTTTTTTTTTTTTTTTTTTGTTTCTGAATAATGAAGTCGGGGGGGGGGGGGCAAGCAGAAGAAAAGGAGGGAAGAGTACTCTTTTTTTTTTATTATTATTATTTAATTATTATATTTTGCAAAAAGGTTGACTTTTACATATGACCTCGAACCGAGGTCCACCGCCTGTCGTCCATAGCGTTTTACCCCCATTCCGAACACAATGGGATATGTATCGTAAGCTGGTTTGATCGTTACGATCAGTTTTCGTTGAAATTACATTTAAGTCCTTATATTGAATTTTAAACGCACATTTCAAATTACCGGGGTCACATACTAACTCTATAAATTGCAGAAAAATATTTTCTAGCTTCGTATTGACGATACGGTCTTAACAAAACTAGTTTCATCGAATTCTGAGACCGTTATAAAAATGGCCAATTTCCAGTCGATTAAAATCAACTGAAATGGTCAAAACACGTTTTCCTTTGCCACGCTCACATATTGATTCGAAAAATTATGAAATTTGGAATCTAGCAATAACTTGACACTGCGGATCTAACAAAAGTGGTTTCGTCGAAATCCGAGGTCATTTGCAAAATGTCCATTTTTAAGGGCCTGAATTCCATAGCGACTATTCAGAATTTTCAACTGGACATATCTTTTGATTCCCGATATGAAATCTTGATTTTTCGGATTCGTTGGAAAGATATTCACTATTAGATTCCATTATTTTTGGTTTCACTAAAATCTGGATTGTTTTGCACCCGGTACATTCAATTGAAGTTTGAAATCGAATTATCGAACTACCGCGCCATTTTCAATTCTATTTATAATTATATATAATTATTTTTATTCTAACGACGACGCGTATAATATATACGTTCGAATTATATTCAAAATAAATTTTCTCGTCGATATTATTTAAAATAATCTATTTTAAATATTCAAAATTCGCTAAAATTGCCAAAATAAAAATTTTAAACTGGCCCAGAATTTCCGGGTTATTACAATCTCCCCCACTTAAAACTTTTCGTCCCCGAAAAGGAACAAAGTCGAAAGTGGTTTGATTATTAAGCTCTACATTCGGTCGGGCTTCCATTCTCCAACCTTTCAGTTTCTGAGAATTTTCAAAATTTCAAAAATTTGGCTAACACCCTAAATTTTCGAAAAATTTCGCCATAACCTCCCCTGCACCGGGAGCATCGGGGAATTTCAAATAGCTTCCCCGGTCCTTCAGATCTCAAAAAGAAAAAGAAAAAGCCAAGCGGCTAGCCAATAGGCTCACAAAATCATCATCACCCAAACAAAACAGGAAATTATGTAGTAAACATGTACCTATTTGTCGGGCAAACAAATTTTATTCTCTGCTCTAGCCTCCTTGCTATGACCTGTTCAATGATATATATGTATATGCAAGCAAATGCGACCAATTTTCAATACAGTTCAATATTTGGTTCAATTAGGCATAAATGGTTCAAAATTAGCAAACAAATAAACAAACAACACAAACATCAATCAATTAGTGAATTAGAGTTTCAAATTCATAATTTTGATATCTATATATAAAGAAAATCATGTTTTTGATGCCAATTCACAACAATGTGTTCTAACTACATAAGTTTTGGTTCTCACACCAGTCTAATGGAAATATATAGAAAATCACACCTTCGTTAATCGAACATGAATACTAATGACGACTAGTCAACCATCAGAATCATCTTCGGGCCACTAGAGTATGATTCTATATCTATCCAATATATTAAAACTTCGAATATACGTTCATGACGCGTATATGCAAAATCTTTATATACTCGATTGTCTATATTCAAAATAAATAAATAGTCAAATACGTTTAAAATGGTTTAAATTTCCAAAACAAAGTTGTTTGCATTTGAAAAATATACTCATCACACTCGTTCTAGGATACTACTGATCCTATCTCTAACGAGTCATTCTAATTGGATATTACTAATCCAATATCTGATGAATTCTTTCGTATGGTTCTAACGTGTCTTGTTCTCGAGCTCTGTAAACCAAAGCTCTGATACCAAATGTGACGGCCTGGAATTTCGCTCGATCTGAATCAGTCGTTAAACCGATCTAGACCGTTCGAAACCCCTAAACGTTGAGAACATGACAAATCAGAACACAAACAGAAGAACATTTCATTGTATATTACGACAATGCATCAGATTACAAGAATATACAGAGTATAAATGAATAAATATTACACAGAAATATCAGAGATTTAAATTACATTTAAATACATAGCAGCGGAAAAATAATATAAAGCACAACTGAAGGTGATATACGGATACAGAGCTTTCCGGATATCATTCCAGCTGTAAACCAGGATCCTGTGAATATAAATCTGCAAAACCAAAACTACTAGCTGCCCGTGCGGAAAATAGGGGCACCCAGAGTTTAGGTTAAAACAATAAACTCCAGGTCAGTCATGTGACTGGTGTGAGAACTAAAACAGTTATTTAAAACTTTACTTTAAAAGAGAGTAATTCAAGGGACCACGCCGTATAACACGGAACGGGTTTTCTCCCAAGAATACCAGTGCATATCCATAAACAACGAAATGCTTTTCGAAAAATGAAGCTATTATAAGACCCAGGTCCTATCATACAATGCAACGCAAGCCGGGGGATAGGGTTTTCCCTTATAATAGCCAAACATGCTTGGTACGTTAAAACAAATCATTTGATACTATAATAAGTGTATAGTGTCAAAACATTTCAATCATAAATATAAATCATAGACGGCATAGTATCCCATGCTACTATGTCGCCATACTAGGCTCTACAAATAAAGCCGAAATATACGTATTGGAAATTGGATTTCCGTCATGAGTCGAGGCAAGGGGCAAGCTCCTCACCGCGTTCGAGACACTCTAGCAAATGCCTCAGGATTACGCACACTGGGTAACCCCTGGATGCGGCTGGGCCGGTCCTCACTTACGTTAGAGGATTAATTATGCCTGAACACACGTTTCCCGGTCCTTACAGACCTATAATCGAGGCGCCTCATTCCAACAACCACAAAGGTGAAAAGTATATAAATGTCAGGGCTGGTAAGTCACTGACACCACCAAAGCTAGAAAGAAACGTCGTGCTCTCCCAGCGGTCCGTATCCCGTTTTTAACTCATACCGAGGTGTGAGGCTCGCGAATACACGTTATACACAAAGCTGCCACGTAGGCGTGCTTTGATCATCAACCACAAGACTTTGCTTTTCAACAGAAGCCTTGATCATTGCATCTTAGTATGCCACACAGGCAATTCATGCCATGCGACTGATGTCCATCGATATACAACCTCTGAGCTCGTACGTCTCAGAGAAGGGCGTTAAGCAAAAGAATAAATTCTTCGCCGCCAAACAGATGTATATTTAATAGAAATCAATCAACACAGAATAAAATCTAGTGTCAGACACACAATCCATTTACAAGTCCGTTCTGGGTCTGAACGAAACCGGAGGCACTTTCCTCGCATATCCATCCATCTCCAGGTACGTCTGGACGACCACCAACTATTTCCATCCTCTTGGGTGTACAGCCCAATCAGGATCGTCAGTAATAATCCAAACGATGTGAAGACTTCCGGTCTTCGACCACCGTCTTCATCTTCGACTTATCGTCGAATCGGTTATTCAGAATGGGTATAAACCCGGATTTTCCGAACAACCCGCGTATATTGAAAACAAATGTTACATAAACACAACATACGCCTCATTCCAATTCATTAGTCACTAACCGCAAATTAGCCAGAGAACAATTTCCCAAAAATTAACCCCGAAGGCCGAAACCAACATCAGATCAATACCCAGGAAGCCATTCTTCTTAGCCAACCTACAGCTAGTTTCTAAATTCCACATTCTTAGGGAAAGGTTCCCATTAATTTTATCCAAGATAAATTCTTTAAAATTTATCCTGTAATCTTCCTTTGGATGTCATTTAAAACCAAATTATGGTTTTTTTCCAACTAGTCGAGATTAGCGAACCACAACGAAGTAATTATTTATTTTATTTCCCAATCCCAACCTATTCATCCCATGAAGCAAAACTGGTAATACTCCATATCTAACACCACGGTGTTATCGGTAAAATTAATTACCATTTCACGTTCAAATCTAATTAAAGATTTAACTATCGCTTTGGAGCAAAACTGGTGATACTCCATTCTCGCTCATTTTCTAAATTTGATAATTTAGATTATCAATTCACATTTCAATCTAATTGCAGATTCATTAAAACTCCTTTTACTGGGTTAAAGAACTAGGTGTTATTTAAAACACAGTTCACGACAAACCCAAATCACATTCTATTTATTATCGGGTTAAAGAACTAGTGTTATTTAAAACACAGTTCACGATAAACCCATTTCAAATCCAATCAAATATATTAGAAATCCCGATTATTTAAAACCCCTTTTAAATCTAATTTCTTTATTTAAAAATAATTAGGTCTTAAATTTAGTTCAAAACTAGTTCATTTCGATAAAAACCATTTTTTATCTTTTCAAATGTGAAGTTTTTCATCCCAATTCTTCCCAAATCATTTCTTATGATTTTACATAAATTATTACTATTTTTAATAATTTTATCAAGGCCCGTACAGTCGATTTCCAACAATGGCCATCGAACTGCACTTATAGCGACCTTTTTCGAATTTGATTTGGACGTATCTCCAAATCCAACCGTTAGATTTTGAATTTCTAATATTCTTTAGAAAGCTCTTTTCGATACGAACCCAACGGTTCCGGTTTTAGGAGAATCCGACGGTCGGATCTCCCGTAATGTCCGTTTGAAATAAATGGTCTAAATTTACGAACTGCCGCGGCGCGGCGCGTTCTATTCAGGCCATTATATTATATATATAATATATATTTCGTCGATTACTATTTAAAACGAATTATATATTTAGTTTTGAATTCGTTTCAAAAGCAAAGTCAACTTCTATTTCAATTCAAATCAAAATTGAATTCTTCTTTAAAAATTCGTTTTAAAATTCATTTCTATTTAATTCAAATTTCAATTCAATTTGAATTCATTTCAATTCGCTTTCAATTCAATTTTGAATTCGTTTTCAATTCAATTCAATTCAAATTGGTTTTATATTCGATTCAAACTCATTTTCTATTCAAATCCAATTCGTTTCGTTTTCTATTTGAATCAAGTTCAATATATATTCAATTTGAAATCAAATTGGTTTTCTATTCCATTCAATTCGAAATCGTTTTATATTCAATTCAAATCGAAATCGTTATATATTCAATTCATTTCGAAATCGTTTTATATTCAATTCATTTCGAAATCGTTTTATATTCAATTCATTTCGAAATCGTTATAATCGATATAAATATCGTTCGCGTCAAAATGACGCATCACTATTCAACACGGCTTTATATATTCTATTTCAAATATTTCTTTTTGTCAACACACGACTAATCTCAACGAATGAGTACCGTCCATGTGTGACTATTTTTGTTAAATTATTTCGTTCAACACATGACTAATCTCAACGAATGAGTACCGTCAACACATGAACCTTTATTTTATATTGATAAAGATGTAAATTTTATTATAAAAATAATTCGTTCAACACATGGCTATTCCCAACGGATGAGTATAGTCAACACATGAACCTTTATATTATATTGATAAAGATGTAAATTTTATTATAAAAATAATTCGTTCAACACATGGCTATTCCCAACGGATGAGTATAGTCAACACATGAACCTTCATTTTATAATATTCTTTATATTTCAAATTGGAATGAGGCCCAATCAATTACCATATAAAGTTAATTACATGGATTTTCATACAACACATGTATATAATAGCATTGAAAAATAATCAACCATCAACCAAAGTGCACTACACTGTATAAGCATCAAATATAGATATCTAACGCTTATAACAGCCTGTCAATCAATCGATCGACATATTTAATCAGTCAGGATGAGTGAACTTTAAATTTCATCCCAACACCCGTGTAGGGTTTCAAACAATCAAACACAGATTTTATTCGTGCAGTTGGGCGATGTGTAAAATTTATCGACCCAATCAATATCAGTCAAATAGGTGTACATAAACAAACCGTCTGGTTTGTAAATGAATATTTTATTTTATTCACTTCACGTTAAAAATTATATTTTTAACGATAAGACATTTTATTTTAACATATGAATATCTATTCAGTTCATTCTTTAAATAAAATGATATTTTTATTTTTCTAAGATATTTTAGAAAATTTCGGCGGCATAACGGCACGATACTAGAAACGGGACGAGGCCTAGCCTTATCCCCGGTCTAGTGAAGGCCCACGCCATTCACACATCAATCAAATCAATTTCATTTCACCAAACAATTTCCATTCAATCAAATATATTAACTAACTACTCAACCAAACAAACAAGTCCATGGTCTGTGGACGGGTGTCGGGTGCTACTAAGCACCGTCTGCATCCTAGTATATATATATATATATATATAACTAGAAATTAAATTGAAGAGTGAGAATTCTCACCGAAAGCTATCCAAGCCCCACGGCACTTCTTTTGATAGAAATCTTCATCTTCATCGCATCTTCGTCATCTTCGTTGCCCGTAGTCACTATATGTATATAAAAATCACATTTTTATATTTTCCATTATATAAAAATCATATTTTTATCGCTAACTTCATATTGTGAAAATAGAATTTTCAACGCTATTTCATATTTGTAAAAATAGAATTTTCACTCGTTATACTTTATATAAAAATCGAATTTTTTTTCTATGCTATTCAATATATAAAAATCGAATTTTTTCTATGCTGTTCTATTGATAAAAATTATATTTTTATCATGTTATTCTTCATATAAAGATTTCCCTTTTCTAAAATAAAGATTTCACCTTTATAAAAATATGGTTTTCTCCTTATAAAAAATCACCACTTTATCTCAACGTATATAAAATAAAAATCAGATTTTTATTTCGTTACATACACAAAGATGATATCTTTATATTCTCTATCCTATAAAGATTATATTTTTAATACTTTAAAAATATAAAAATCCTATTTTTAATATTTCTATATAGTAAAGATTATATTTTTAATACTTTAAAAATATAAAAAATCATATTTTTACATGGCTACTTCAATAAAGATCACATTTTTATTATATAAAAATTATATTTTTACTTCCATGTTATATAAAAGATTACATTTTTATCACTTACAACATAAAATAAAATTTAGCTTTAAAGTAATAAAAAAAACAGTTTTAAAAATAAAGAAAATTCAGTTTTAAAAATAAATAAAAATCAGTTTTTATAAATCAATTTCAAATCAGTTTTTATAATAAATAAATAAAAAAACAGAATTGAAAATAAAAATTAAAACACTTACAGAAAAGAAATCGAAGGCGGAGAGGGTCTGGAGGCGACGCGGAATCAGGTGGTGGCGGCTTCTGGGATTCGACGGAGGGGGGGATGTGGGTTCATCGACGGTGGGGGGGGGGGGGTGTTTCGAGGGGAGCGGCTGGGGTTCGGAGGTATCGCGGAGGGGTTCAATGGCTTCGGGGGTCGCTCGTGAGGAGGGCATCGGCGGGGGAGTTCGTCGATGGCGGCATGAAGGGGGGCGGCGGCGGATGTAGGGTGGAGGGCGGCTCTTCGTCGGCGTCCAGACGAGGGGGGGGGGGGGCAGATCGATTAATTTAGGGTTTTTCTTTTTTTTTCTTTTTTTTTTTTTTGTTTCTGAATAATGAAGTCGGGGGGGGGGGGGGGCAAGCAGAAGAAAAGGAGGGAAGAGTACTCTTTTTTTTTTTATTATTATTATTATTTAATTATTATATTTTGCAAAAAGGTTGACTTTTACATATGACCTCGAACCGAGGTCCACCGCCTGTCGTCCATAGCGTTTTACCCCCATTCCGAACACAATGGGATATGTATCGTAAGCTGGTTTGATCGTTACGATCAGTTTTCGTTGAAATTACATTTAAGTCCTTATATTGAATTTTAAACGCACATTTCAAATTACCGGGGTCACATACTAACTCTATAAATTGCAGAAAAATATTTTCTAGCTTCGTATTGACGATACGGTCTTAACAAAACTAGTTTCGTCGAATTCTGAGACCGTTATAAAAATGGCCAATTTCCAGTCGATTAAAATCAACTGAAATGGTCAAAACACGTTTTCCTTTGCCACGCTCACATATTGATTCGAAAAATTATGAAATTTGGAATCTAGCAATAACTTGACACTGCGGATCTAACAAAAGTGGTTTCGTCGAAATCCGAGGTCATTTGCAAAATGTCCATTTTTAAGGGCCTGAATTCCATAGCGACTATTCAGAATTTTCAACTGGACATATCTTTTGATTCCCGATATGAAATCTTGATTTTTCGGATTCGTTGGAAAGATATTCACTATTAGATTCCATTATTTTTGGTTTCACTAAAATCCGGATTGTTTTGCACCCGGTACATTCAATTGAAGTTTGAAATCGAATTATCGAACTACCGCGCCATTTTCAATTCTATTTATAATTATATATAATTATTTTTATTCTAACGACGACGCGTATAATATATACGTTCGAATTATATTCAAAATAAATTTTCTCGTCGATATTATTTAAAATAATCTATTTTAAATATTCAAAATTCGCTAAAATTGCCAAAATAAAAATTTTAAACTGGCCCAGAATTTCCGGGTTATTACACTGAGGCTCCTTGTACCTCACATATCCATCGATCTCCAAGTACATCTGCACGATCACCAACCGATTCCCTCCACTTTGGTGTACAGCCCAATCAAGATCATTAGTAATCACCCAAACGATGTGAAGGCCTCCGGTCATTGACCACCATCTTCATCCTCGACACATCGTCGAATCAGTTATTCAGAATGGGTTAAACCCGGTCTTTCTGAATAACCCGCGTATATAATAAACAAGTGTTACATAAACACAACATACGCCTCATTCCAATTCAGAATATTCTTCTATTCAAATATTCTTATACTTTGGGAAAGGTTCCCATTAATTTTATCAAAGATAAATTCTTTAAATTTATTCTTTAATCTTCCTTTGAATATCAATTCAAATTAGTCGGGATTAGCGAACCACACCGAAGTAATCATTTATTTTATTTCCCAATCCCAACCTATTCATCCCATGAAGTAAAACTGGTAATACTTCATATCTAACACCACAGTGTTATTGGTAAATTCAATTACCATTTCACATTCAAATCTAATTAAAGATTTAACTATCGCCTGGAGCAAAACTGGTGATACTCCATTCTCATTCATTTCAATCTAATTTATGATTCATTAAAACTCCATTTGGTTTTAATCTTCCCAAAAATAAGTATCAATGATTGTTTAACTTGGGAAACCATATCCTGTCTTTAATTGGGATAAAAAGCCAATGTCATTTAAAACACAGTTCACGATAAACCCAAAATCACATTCCATTCCAATTTATTTTATTGAATTGGAAAACTTTACTTCGGAAAACCTCCTTTAAACCTTAACAAAAGATTTATAAATTCCAAATCACATTTCACTGTAAATCGGGTTAAAGAACAAATGTCGTTAAAACACAGTTCACGATAAACCCAATTCCCATTTGATATTAAATATAAGGCTCTGAATAGAAAATATATCGGCTTATATTCAATATCAAATTCTACGACCAACAAATATCGTATTGGAAACAACGATATAAATATATCTTTCAAATTTCCATAACAATATATGTATAATCACGAAATCCAACATCGAAATATTCCAAAGACAATTTCGATTCAAACCCATTCCAATTCAATTATTCCAAATTCGGGTTACTTTTAAAACCCTTTCAAATCTAATTTATTTATTTAAAAATAAATAAATTATTATTCTAGTTCAAAACTAGTTCACTTCGATAAAAATATATTTTTATCTTTTCAAATTTGGAAATTTTCATCTCAATTCTTCACAAATCATTTCTTATGATTTTATACAAATTATTACTATTTTTAATAATTTTATCAAGGCCCGTACAGTCGATTTCCATCAACGGCCATTGAACTGCACTTACATCGACCTTTTCCAAATTTTATTTGGACATAATTCCAAATCCAACCATTACATTTCAAATTTCCAATATTTATTGGAAATCTCTTTTTGGTACGAACCTAACGGTTCCGGTTTCAGGAGAATCCAACGGTCGGATCTCCCGTAACGTCAATTCGAAGTCAATGGTCGAAATTTGCGAACTGCCGCAGCGCGGCGCGTTCTATTCAGGCCATTATATATATTATATATATTATATATTTCGTCAAATTCCTTTCAAAACATATTTTATAAATCATTTTAAATTCGTTTTCAGAACGATTTCAACTTCATATTCAATTTCTAATCAAAATCGAATATTCCATGTCGTTAATCTATAAATGATAATATCTTCAAAACGTTATATTTTGCAATCACTTCCTTTTCTATATTCATTATAAAAATGAATAAAATTGATATAAATATCGTTCATGTCAAAATGGCGTGAATCTAATCAAAATGGCTTTCATTCAACACGTGAATGTTTTCTTCTATTCAACACATGAATATTTTCTTCTACTCAACACATGAATATTTATTTTTATTCAACACAGGAATATCTATTTTTATTCAACACTTGAATTTTCTTTCTATTCAACATTTGAATTTATATTCTATTCAACACATGAATTTTCTTTCTATTCAATACATGAATTTTCTTTTATAATATTCCTTATTTTCCAAATTGGAATGAGGCCCAATCAATTATCATATAATGTTAATTATATGGATTTTCTACAACATATGTATATAATAGCAATGATAAATCATCACCCATCATCCAGAGTGCACCACACAACTGCATAAGCATTAAATATAAATAATTAACTCTTACACAGTCTATCAACCCATCGATTGACATACAACTAAACAATCGGGATTAGTGTACGTCAAATATCATCCCAATACCCGTGTGGGGTTTCAAATCAACAAACACAGATTTTTATTTGTGCAGTTGGGCGATCGGTAAAATTTATCGTCCCAATCAATATCAGTCAAATGGGTGTACATAAACAAACCGTCCGATTTGTTTATAATTATTTATTTTATATACACGTTAAAAATAATATACTTTTAACTATAAAATATTTTATAACGATAAAATATTTTATTTCATTCCACATCACATAATCAAATTTCACAACACGGAAATCAGACAAACAAGTCATCCATGGCCTATAGACGACTGGTGTTAGGTGCTGCTAAGCACCGTCTGCATCCTAGTATATATTTCAACTAGAAAATAAAATAAAAGGTGAGGAGTTCTCACCTTTGGGTTCCACTCCTCCATTTTTTATTCCTGAGCGGTTCGGATTTCATTTTGATTTCAGTCCATTCCATCACACTCCTTTTCACTCTGTTCATAGTAAAAATCAATTTTTTAAATTCCTCTACTTAAATAAAAATTATATTTTTATAACGCTACCATTTTAAAAACAATGCCAATTTATATTTCAAAGCAAAGCGAATTTATATTTCAAAGCGAAGTGAATTTATATTTTAAAGCAAAGCGAATTTATATTTGAAAGTAAAGCGAATTTATATTTTAAAGCAAAGCGAATTTATATTTGAAAGCAAAGCGAATTTATATTTTAAAGAGAAGCGAATTTATATTTTAAATCAAAGTGAATTTATATTTCAAAGCAAAACGAATTTATATTTCAAAAGTAAAAATTAGATTTTTATATTCAAGAGAAATCAAATCATTATGCTATGTTAAACATTTTAAAAACTGAATTTCTTACCGTCGTTGATTTTGATCTGAGGGCCACTGCATTTTCTTTGTCTTCGTGCTCTTTGCCAGGTTGGGAAACCCGAACCCGTTGACCTGACCTTTGACCGTTACAAACACCACACCTCTTCACCATCCACCACCATCGACACTGCCTACCCACTCTCCATCGAAATCCGCACTAGCCGCCCTCAATCTTGTCGAGCTCGATGTCACATGGCAACAGGAAATGAGGAGAGACGGTGGAGCGAGCGCAACTCGGTGGAGGCTTGACGCGATGGAGGAGGCGCGATGGGGGACTGGCGATGGCCAGCAGTTGTGAAGCGACGACGAGGGGTTTCCAATTTGGGGATTTAGGTTTTAACGAGGTAGCGGCGGACTCTGCCTTTGACCACGATTGAAGAAAGAATAAGGGTTTGGCCCTTCTTAACCACTTATTATATATTTATTTAAATTAATATTTAATTCACTTTAAAATTCAATATCGTTACAAACCTCAAATCAAACCCAACGACTGTCGCCTTTAGTGTAATACCCCTATTCCGAACACAAAGGGATATATTCGGTAAGCCAATCATATCGTTTCGACAAGTTTTCGTTGAAATTGTATTATAAATATGTATATATTCAATTCAAACGTGCATTTCAATTTACCGGGGCCACATACTGATTCAAAAAATTCCAGAAAAATTATTACTAGCTTCGTATTGACGATACTGTCGTAATAAAACTAATTTCGTCAAATTTGAAGGCCGTTGAAAAATGGCTATTTTCTGGTCGATCCAAATTGACTAAAATTGTTTAAAACACGTTTTCTTCTGCCACGCTCACATATTGATTTCAAAAATAATGGATTTTGGAACCTAGCAATAATTTGACATCCCAGATCCAAAAAAAGTGGTTTCATCGAAAATCGAGGTCGTTTGCAAAATGGATAATTTTAAAGGCCTTTATATATTAAAATATATATAAATTCCACAACGACTTTTCTGAATTTTAAACTGGGCCTAACTTTTGACTCCCGCTATGAAATTTCAATTTTTCTGGTTCGCTGGAAAGATATTCTCAAATAGATTCTAATATTTTTGGTTTCACTAAAATCCGATTTATTTTGAATCCTGTACATTCATTTGAACTTTGAAATTGAAATTTCAAACTACCGCGCCATTTTCAATTCCTTTTATATTTAAAATAAAATATTTATATTCTAACGACGATTCGAACAAATATATACGTTCTAATTCTATTCAAATCAAATTTCTCGTCGTTAATATTTAAAATAAATCATTTTAAATATTCAAAATTTACTAAAATTGCCAAAATAAAATTTTTAAATTGGCCCAGATTTCCAGGTTATTACAATCTCCCCCACTTAAAACTTTTCGTCCCCGAAAAGGAACGAAGCTGAAAGTTGTTTTACAAACCAACTCAACTTCCATTGTTTTCATTACGGCTTAAGTTCTTCAACTTTTCAGTTTCTAAGAACTTTTCAAATTTTTCAAAAATTTGGCTAACACACTAAATTTTTGAAAAATTTCGCCATAACCTCCCCTACACCGGGAGCTTCGGGATATTTCAAATAGCCTCCCATGGCCCTCACCAATCCAAAAAGAAAAAGAAACAGCCTAGCGGCTAGCCAATCGGCTCATAAAATCATCAAAAACCCAAGAAATATAATAAACATGTACCTATTTGTCGGGCAAACAATTTTATTCCTCTGCTCTAGCCTCCTTGCTCTGAGTTGTTCAATGTAAGTACATGTATATGTATGCAAATGCGATAAATTTTCAATGCAATTCAATATTTGGTACAGTTTGACTAAATGGTTCAAACTTTAATTAATCAAACAATAATCAAACAACACAATCCGCAATCAATTAGTTGATTAATGTTTCAAATTCATAATTTTGATACATAGTCAAAAAATCACATTTTTGGTGCCAAATCACAACAATATATTCTAACTATATTTTGGTTCTCACACCAGTCTAATGGAAATATATAAAAATCCCACTTTCGAAACTCGAACATAAATACTGGTAATGTGATCAAAATTACCAATATCATCCCCGGGCGACTAGAGTGTGATTCTACATCTATCCAGTATATTAAAACTTCAAATACACGCGGATCAGACGTATATGCAAAATCTTTATATACTGGATTGTCCAAATCAGTACAAATAAATATTCAAATATGTTGAATAAGGTTTAAATTTTCAAAACAAAATTTGTTTTCATTTTAAAAATATACTCTTCACTCTCATTCTAGGATACTACTGATCCCATCTCGAACGAGTCATTCCCATTGGATATTACTAATTCAATCTCTGATGAAATCTTTCGTATGATTCTAATGTGTCTTGTTCTCCGAGCTCTGTAAACCAAAGCTCTGATACGAATTGTGACGATAAAGAATTTCGCTCGATCTGAATCGATCATAAACCGACTAAGACCATTCGAAACCCCTGATTGTTTTGAGGACACGACAAATTGGAACGCAAACAAAAGAACATTTCATTGCTTATTACAACAATTCCATCAGAATACAAGAATACCACAAAGTATAAATAAAAATTACACATTATTCAATATCAAAGATTTAAATGCAATATTGCAGCGGAAAAATAATACAAAACACAACTGAAAGTAATACACGGATATAGAGCTTTCCGAGTATCGTTCCAGCTGTAAACCAGGATCCTGTGAATATAAATCTGCAAAACCAAAACTACTAGCTGCCCGTGTTGAAAATAAGGGCACCCAGAGTTTAGGTTAAAATAATAAACTCCAGGTCAGTCATGTGACTGGTGTGAGAACTAAAAACAGTTATTAATCTTTACTTTATAGTTAGGTAAATCAAGGGACCACGCTGTATAACACGGAACGGGTTTCCTCCCAAGAACACCAGTGCATATAACAAAACAACGCAATGCTTTTTGGAAAAATGAAGCAATTATAAGACCCAGGTCCCATCACATAATGCAACACAAGCCGGAGGATAGGGTTTTACCTTATAATAGCCAAAGAATGCTTGATACGCTAAATTTCATGTTTTATTATTACTATAAGTGTATAGTGTCAAAACAGTTTCAATCATAAGTATCAATCATAGACAGCATAAGTGCCCCATACCACTATGTCGCCATATATAGATATACAATCAAAACCGCAAAGTCACGTATCGGAAGTTGGATTTCCATCTGCGAGCCGAGGCAAGGGATCGTCCTCTATCGAATTCGAGACTGTCTAGCCCGATTCTCAGGAACAGAACGCATCGTCCCTTGGATCGTATGGCTGGTCCACCGATGTGGATTAAAATGCCTGAACACTGCGTTTCCCCGCCCTTTGGGGCGTAAATGAGCTAAATGACTCCATCGGCTCCACATAGTCACCGATATATCCGAGGCGCCTCGCAATAGCAACAACCACACAGGTGAAAATAATATAAATGTCAGGGCTGGTAGGTCACTGACACCACCCTAGCTAGAACGAAACACATGCCCTCCATGAGGTCCTCTCCCGTTTCTGGTTCACAATCGGGGTGTGAGGCTCGAGAATCAACGCTACACAAAGCTATGCCACACAGGCCGTGCTTTGATCATCAATCATAAGACTCTTCTTTTCAACAAAAGCCTTGATCATTTGCCACTTTGGCATTCCACACAGGCAATTCACTCCATGCGATTGATATCCATCAATATATAACTCCTGAGCTTGTGCGTCTTAGAGAAGGGCGTTAAGCAAGAGAATAAATTCTCCGCCGCCAAACAGATATATATTTAATAGAAATCAATCACACAGAATAAAATCCATTGTCAGACACGCAGTCCTTTTACAAGTTCGTTCTAGGTCTGAATGAAACCGGAGGCACCTCGTACCCCGCATATCCATCGATCTCCAAGTACGTCTGGACGATCACCAACTGATTCCCTCCTCTTGGGTGTTCAGCCTAATCAAGATCACCAGCAATCACCCAAACGATGTGAAGACCTCCGGTCTTCGACTACTGTCTTCATCCTTGATACATCGTCGAATCAGTTATCCAGAATGGGTTAAACCCGGTATTTCCGAATAACTCGCGTATATAGTAAATCAGTGTTACACAAACACAACATACGCCTCATTCCAATTCAGAATATTCTTTTATTCAAATATTCTTATACTTTGGGAAAGGTTCTCATTAATTTTATCAAAGATAAATTCTTTAAATTTATTCTTTAATCTTCCTTTGAATATCAATTCAAATTAGTCGGGATTAGCGAACCACATCGAAGTAATCATTTATTTTATTTCTCAATCCCAACCTATTCATCCCATGAAGTAAAACTAGTAATACTTCATATCTAACACCACGGTGTTGTCGATAAATTCAATTACCATTTCACGTTCAATTCTAATTAAGGATTTAACTATCGCCTGGAGCAAAACTGGTGATACTCCATTCTCGATCATTTCAATCTAATTTAAGATTCATTAAAAATCCACTTGGTTTTAATCTTCCCAAAAATCAATATCGATTATTGTTTAACTTGGGAAACCATATCCTGTCTTTAACTGGGTTAAAGAACCAATGTCATTTAAAACATGGTTCACGATAAACCCAAAATCACATTCCATTCCATTCCAATTGATTTTGTTAAATTGGAAAACTTTACTTTGGAAAACCTCCTTTAAACCTTAACAAAAGATTTATAAATTCCAAATCACATTTCACTGTAAATCGGGTTAAAGAACAAATGTCGTTAAAACACAGTTCACGATAAACCCAATTCCCATTTGATATTAAATATAAGGCTCTGAATAGAAAATATATCGGCTTATATTCAATATCAAATTCTACGACCAACAAATATCGTATTGGAAATAACGATATAAATATATCTTTCAAATTTCCATAACAATATCTATATAATCACGAAATCCAGCATCGAAATATTCCAAAGACAATTTCGATTCAAACCCATTCCAATTCAATTATTGGAAAATCTGGTTACTTTTAAAACCCTTTCAAATCCAATTTATTTATTTAAAAATAAATAAATTATTATTCTAGTTCAAAACTAGTTCATTTCGATAAAATTCTATTTTTATCTTTTCATATTTGTAATTTTTCATCTCAATTCTTCAAAAATCATTTCTTATGATTTTACACAAATTATTACTATTTTTAATAACTTTATCAAGGCCCGTACAGTCGATTTCCATCAACGGCCATCGAACTGTAGTTACAACGACCTTTTCCAAATTTTATTTGGACATAATTCCAAATCCAACCGTTAGATTTCAAATTTCTAATATTCATTGGAAATCTCTTTTCGATACAAACCCAACGGTTCCAGTTTCAGGAGAATCGGACGGTCGAATCTCCCGTAACGTCAATTCGAAGTCAATGGTCGAAATTCGCGAACTGCCGCAGTGCGGCACGTTCTATTCAAGCCGTTATATATATAATATATATTATATATATTTCGTTGATTTCCTTTCAAAACGTATTTTATAAATCGTTTTAAATTCGTTTTCAGAATGATTTCAACTTCATATTCAATTTCTAATAAAAATCGAATATTCCATATCATTAATCTATAAATGATAATATTTTCAAAGCGTTATATTTTGAAATCACTTCCTTTTCTGTATTCATTATAAAAATGAATAAAATCGATATATATATCGTTCACGTCAAAATGGCGTGAATCTAATCAACACGGCTTTTATTCAACACATGAATGTTTTCTTCTATTCAACACATGAATATTTTCTTCTATTCAACACATGAATATTTATTTTTATTCAACACATGAATATTTATTTTTATTCAACACATGAATTTTCTTTCTATTCAACGCATGAATTTATATTCTATTCAACACATGAATTTTCTTTCTATTCAACACATGAGTTTATATTCTATTCAACACATGAATTTTCTTTCTATTCAACACATGAATTTTCTTTTATAATATTGCTTATTTTCCAAATTGGAATGAGGCCCAATCAATTACCATATAATGTTAATTATATGGATTTTCTACAACACATGTATATAATAGCAACGATAAATCATCACCCATCATCAAGAGTGCACCACACAACTGCATAAGCATTAAATATACATAATTAATGCTTACACAGTCTGTCAACCCATCAATTGACATAAAACTAAACAATCGGGATTAGAGTACGTCAAATATCATCCCAATACCCGTGTGGGGTTTCAAATCAACAAACACAGAATTTTATTTGTGCAGTTGGGCGATGTGTAAAATTTATCGTCCCAATCAATATCAGTCAAATGGGTGTACATAAACAAACCGTCCGATTTGTTTATAATTATTTATTTTATATACACGTTAAAAATTATATTTTTAACTATAAAATATTTTATAACGATAAAATATTTTATTTCATTCCACATCACACAATCTAATTTCACTACACAGAAATCAACAAGTCATCCATGGTCTGTAGACGATGGGTGTCAGGTGCTGCTAAGCACCGTCTTCATCCTAGTATATATTTCAACTAGAAAATAAAATAAAAGGTGAGGAGTTCTCAACTTTGGGTTCCACTCTGCCATTTTTTATTCATGAGCGGTTCGAATTTCGTTTTGATTTCAGTCCATTCCATCGCACTCCTTTTCATGCTGTTCATAGTAAAAATAATTTTTTAATACCTCTAGTTATATAAACATTATATTTTTATAATGCTACCATTTTAAAAACAATGCCAATTTATATTTCAAAGCAAAGCGAATTTATATTTTAAAGCGAAGCGAACTTATATCTTAAAGCAAAGCAAATTTATATTTGAAAGTAAAGCGAATTTATATTTTAAAGCAAAGCGAATTTATATTTTAAAGCAAAGCGAATTTATATTTTAAAGCGAAGCGAATTTATATTTCAAAGCAAAGCGAATTTATATTTCAAAGCAAAGCGAATTTATATTTCAAAAGTAAAAATCAGATTTTGTATATTCAAGAGAAATCAAATCTTTATGCTATGTTAAACATTTTAAAAGCTGAATTTCTTATTGCCGTTGTTTTTGATCCGAGGGCCACTGCATTTTCTTTGTCTTCGTGCTCTTTGCCAGGTTGAGAAACCTGAACCCGTTGACCTGACCTTTGACCGTTACAAGCACCACACCTCTTCAACATCCACCACCGTCGACACTGCCTACCCACTCTCCATCGAAATCCTCACCAGCCCTCAATCTCGTCGAGCTCGATGTCACATGGCGACAGGAAACGAGGCGAGACGGTGGAGCGAGCAACTCGGTGGAGGCTTGACGCGATGGAGGAGGCGCGATGGGTGACTGGCAATGGCCAACGGTGGTGAAGCGACGACGAGGGGTTTCCAATTTGGGGATTTAGGTTTTGACGAGGCAGCGGCGGGCTTTGCCTTTAACCACAATTGAAGAAAGAATAAGGGTTTGACCCTTCTAAACCACTTATTATATATTTATTTGAATTAATATTTAATTCACTTTAAAATTCAATATCGTTACGATCCTCAAATCAAACCCAACGACTGTCGCCTTTAGGGTAATACCCCCATTCCGAACACAATGGGATATATCCGGTAAGCTAATCCTATCGTTTCGACCAGTTTTCGTTGAAATTATAATATAAATGTGTATATATTCAATTCAAACGTACATTTCAATTTACCGGGGCCACATACTGATTCAAAAAATTCCAGAAAAACTATTTCTAGCTTCGTATTGACGATACGGTCCTAACAAAACTAATTTCGTCAAATTTAAAGGTCGTTAGAAAAATGGCCATTTTCTGGTCAATCCAAATTGACTGAAACTGTTCAAAACAAGTTTTCTTCTGCCACGCTCACATATTGATTTCAAAAATTATGGATTTAGGAACCTAGCAATAATTTGACATCCTAGATCCAACAAAAGTGGTTTCGTCGAAAATCGAGGTCATTTGCAAAATGGATAATTTTAAAGGCCTTTATATATTAAAATATATATAAATTCCACAGTGACTTTTTTGAATTTTAAACTAGGCCTAACTTTTGATTCCCGCTATGAAATTTCAATTTTTCGGGTTTGCTGGAAAGATATTCTCAAATAGATTCTAATATTTTTGGTTTCACTAAAATCCAGTTTATTTTTAATCCTGTACATTCATTTGAACTTTGAAATCGAAATTTCAAACTACCACGCCATTTTTAATTCCTTTTATATTTAAATAAAATATTTATATTCTAACGATGATTCGAACAAATATATACGTTCTAATTCTATTCAAATCAAATTTCTCGTCGTTAATATATAAAATAAATCATTTTTAATATTCAAAATTTACTAAAATTGGCAAAATAAATTTTTTAAATTGGCTCAGATTTCCTGGTTATTACAGATGTGCTCTTCTTCAAGCAGAGGTAGGATGTTCTTAGTTCAAGAAGAGGCAGGGCATACTATTCTATGAGCAGAAGAAGGGCATGCTAATTTTAGATGCACTGCCACGACCATTTCTATTGTGAAACGGAGGCTCACGTTTTTGATGTTTTAACCTAGCCCTTGGGCATGGAGAAAGACTAACAAATCATCCCCCTCCTGGGGATGCCTCATCCTGACCAATTTGGTGATGACAAAGGATTTAATCCGTTTGCGGTTAGACCCCTTTTGGGTTTCTTTCAAGTTTCAAAAGGAGGGTTTTCCATGCCCTCAGTTGTGCTTGATAATCCTTTTCCTAAGGATTTTTACTGAACTTAAACTAATCTTGTTATAAACTCTCGTAATTGGCCTTGGCTGACGAATCTTGTGATCATTTCCTCAAGGATTCTGCAATGATTAGTGTCATGTCCATTCCTCATATAGTATTGACAATAGGATCCTCATGCATTCCTTTCGTATTTGGGCTTTTTCTTTGTGGACGACCAATAGTTGAGTTCATGTTTGGTTAGGAAATATATATTCTCTATTGAAGTGGTAAAGTGATATTCCTTAAGTGGTCCTGTCATGAACTTCTTTTCTTGTCACTGGGTCCTAACCCTCTCATGGTTTGACCCTATTCTTTTATCTACATCTGCGTTACTGCTTTCTAAAGTATAATGAAATTGAGATGTTATCCCTTCGGACCATTTGTTGGTGAAATGATCAAACCCATTCATCATTTCTTGTTCAAATGTTGTTCCTCTGATCTGCTCATTGAGAACTTTCTTTAGGTGAGAGAAAATGCCAGCATCCTCTGATGTAGAACCACTTGAAGGCGGTGTTAAGATCTGTTCCATGTAGGGAAGGCTATTATCCTAGGTATCATAAGTGTGTTGTCCTACTCTTCCTTTACGCTTTATTATTTGTTATGCTTCCGCTCTTAATCTTATCTCTTCTATCACTCCAGGGCCAGTGATTTTTGTCTTATCCATTCGAGATCCTGAAAGCTTTTGTTGGAACCTTTTACCCATGAATTTGCTTCTTCAAAGCCTTAATCCAATCTAGGACGGAACAACACATGGTAGGGTTAACCAAAGGGTCGAAGGTTCAGGCCCCTCCCTCTAGTACCAAAATGTTAACGATATTTTTTGTCAACTCCGGAGTCAGGTCGACGCGAATGGACCTAAGAGGGAAATAGGACTCTTACCCTTCGTGAGTTTGGGTCGGATCACCATTTCGAGGTATTAGGACCAAGTTTACCGTAAAATTTAGACCCGCTGGTAGTGCCTGAGCTTGCGGGAAGAGTTTAAGATGATAGAGAAGGGGCGCTTCCAATGACCGTAGGAACAGATCTAGGAAGAGTTTAAGATGACAGAGAAGGGGCGCTTCTAATGACCATAGGAACAGATCTAGGAAATAATCCAGGCATATAGAGAGAGCAAACAGTAAATCGAAACAATAATAACTAATAATTAATATGATAAACTCACAGTAAACCCCATGGATGTAGATTTGATCTTTATTAATCTTAGGCTTTGCTTACATGAATAAATTGAAGAGATCCCCAAAATCGATTTCTACTTTGGGGTTTTTAAGAGGAAGAGTACAAGAATTTCGATCCCCCTAATATGACCTTTAGGGTCTTATTTATAGTGAACTTGGGGTTCCTTCCGTTGTTGGGCCTTCAAGAGCCTTTGTCGGCCGCCTTTTCCTGGGTCTCGGACTTCTGGCCGCTTTGTGGTGCTAATTATGACTTCCACAATGAAGGTTTTGGCTAGTCAGGAGCCTCTTTGAGATCAATATGTGCTCGCTGTTGCGGTAGCCCTCCGGAAGGCACTTTGAGTTTCCGGTTGTATGCTCTCGGTCGTAAACTTTTGGATATAGGTCTCCGGTTGTCCCGTGAATACCTAGAGGAGCCTGCCCTCCTTACGTATGTGGATAGCTTCCGGTTCGGAAACACTGTTGGTGTCTATACTTAAGTAGACTAACGCGAATAACTAGTATCACTTTCGGGGTTCCGGTCTGCGTTTCAGTGGGATTTCCAGGTATAGCCTTATTTCTGGAAGGTTGCTCTGGGTGACTTGTTTGTTGTCTATCAATATGACCTTTCGGTGATTATACGTAGGTGTTTCGGAAACTGGTCCTAGATATCTTTATGTTTTTCTGGCTTTATGCTCTTGGAGCTTTAGCCTCTTGATGTATTGATTTAGGAAGGTGAAAACAAAAGGTCCTTTCGGATTTCAACTGACAGAGCTCTTGCCTTCATTTTCTTGGTTCCTGACCTGGATGGCCTTTCACCGTAGGAACCCCTACCGCGTTGACGCTGTGGAAAGGATCCCGCCAGTTTGACCTTGGCAGATAGATCCTTCCGGTAAGATATCTGCTGGATGTACTTTGTTGACGTTCTATGGACCTTGAGTTTCTTCCTTCTTGGAAGGTGTCGGTTTATGTCGCTCTTAAATCATTCTTCCTGGATTTCGGAAGGTTCTTCTCTACTTGTATTCTTTCATTACCCCTTCACCATTAGCTGGTTTTAGAGCTAATTTTGGTAGTATTAAGTTTATTATTATATTATTATTTTGAATTTCAAAATTCAAATTTCAGATTACTTAAACAACTATATGAACCACAGAATGAATATCACAACAGAAATAATCACAGATGCAGACATAAATAGAAATAAAATGCAGGAAAGGAAATAACATACTGGATTTAATACTAGTTTGGATTACTCCTACATTCTGTCCCACGCAACGCTGGATTGCACGAGTTTTATTAATGCTAGTATCAGTCTTACAACACCCTTGATTTCATGACTACATTGTTAACACCGATTCCACACCCTTAATTTCATGGCTACAAGGTTCGCGTCGATTCAACACCCTTGATTTCACGGTTACAAGGTTCACACCTTTCCCTTTCCTTGATTTACAGGCTACAAGGAACACACCATTTCCATGACAATTACAAACAGCCCTAGAACCCTTGAATACACACCCAAACATAGAGTGTTTGGTAGAGATTGAGAAGAGAAAGAGACTAATATAATTTATATTGAAAACGACAGAGTATAAGTGTTGAAATCAAGAAATTAAGTTAGATTAATGGTGGTAAGAGTAAGATGAAGAAGGATAAGATAAGTTAGTCAAAAATTCAAAAATGAACCCTTTATGCAGATTTCCAAAGGTTGCAATAGTCTGAAATGTTTCAAATAACGAAAAGACACTTCCTTTGAAATTTAAAAATATGCGGTTATATGTCGACATGTCAAAAGTGGTATGTCGACATATACTTGTTATTTTGAATTTTTAAATCATTTTTCAAATGTTTAAGCTGGTATATATATTCTGGAAATTCTTGAATCAAACTAGTTGTTAAAATACATTTTTTCAAACTATAAAAATATAGCAATATATATAATTTAAACATATATAAAATTGTATGATATACAACTATATTATAATTATAAACATATATATAATTATAAAACCTTATAATATATAAACCATATAATAAATATATAAGTTTGAAAACATAAGTAAAACCTTTAATAATTTGAAATCATTTAGAAAGGAGTTTGAAATAATTTTGAAACTAATTTGAAAAACTTTGAAATAATTTGAAAGCAGAATTTGAAAGTTCTAACCGGAGCTTTACATATTAACTAGACTGTATTACTTTGATAATCTTGGACTCTTGATATCTTGATACTCATGAGTCTTAAATCTTCTTTTGATGTCTTGAATCTCTATAAACTCTTAGCGGTACAGTCTTTAATATATAATTCCTGCATATATACACACACACACACACAACCTATTTGAACAAAAGAATAGGACTCGTCAGAATTATAACATCTCATTAGAGATAGGGTTAGAAATACCCTAAAATGAGATTTAGGAATATTACGTTTGAGAGAGCGTATTTTGAAAATATAAATCATTTTGGAACTATGTAAATCGTTTCGAAAAGTGTGATTATTTTGAAATATAATTTAAGATAAGGGTTTTGAGTATATTATTGATGTCGAGATTGGACTATCGAGTATATAGGGATTTTAAATATACGCCTAGCTAACGTATATAAAAGTCCAATATATACCAAATAGATATAAAATCACACTCTAGTCGCTCGAGGATGATTCTGGTGATTGATGCATCATCATTAGACATTTGTTTTCTAGTTTCGAAAGTGGGATGATAGTATTATTCTGATTTAAATGTCGAGAAATACTCGAAACTGTATAGATAAGTGTCTGAAATCGTTTGGATAAGTTTAAGTAAAATTTCTTGACAAGATATATGAGCAGGAATAGATAAGCGAAATTTTAATAAGTAATGTTTTCATTATGTGGAGTATAAATTGAATTTGCAATTGAATTAAGGATAACTTGAATAAAACTTGAATAGTGATTTTGAAATAGTAATGAACGTTTTGAAACCATAATTTTATCCCTCCGCTTGTTGCCATGTTTTGCTCCCTTAACTGTCGTCATCTATCGCTTATCTTTCGAACCATTCGTGCTTGAATTTTAATTTGTCCAATCCGATCCCTGAATCCCTTGCATTACATCTATAGATCTATGGACATGATGATATTGAAAGAAATAAACTCTATAGTTTTTGTGTTAACAATTTTGAAATAGAATTTGAAAAGGAAATTTTATGGATCTCTTGAAAAGTATTATCATTTGTGTAGTTGTTCGAAATCTTATTTCAAGAATGTTTGAAAATAATTTGAAATTTATTTGTACGAAAACTTGGTACGATTTATAAATCAAGATGGTTTATGAACGTAGAAGTTCGATGACTTGAAATTCTGATATTTTGAAATATTTAGAAACAATAAAAATATGATTTGAAAGTATTTGTAAATTATACTTTTGAAATGTTTTTAACTTTGGGATATGAAATAAAATAATTTGTTACTAAGATTCGAGTAACCTTTGACTAAAGAAAGCTATGACGTGGGTGTAAACCCTTGATTGATGATCTTCTTTGGGGTCCGAAGAAACATAATTTATTTATATCGATATATGCATAGGCCGTACTTAGTGGTTTTGTCATTGGGAGAAACCTCTTGACTTGGGACATAAATGTTTGGTCATTTATCGTAAAATATTTGAAATTTTCGAAATGATTTTGGTTTTGAAAATCCCGAAGCGAATATGATTCAGTATGAAAAGAAAATGATAATATTTCGAATGGTTTGAAAATAAAATCGGGGCTTCGAGTCGAAGAATTATTTCATGCTTTAATTTCAAATTTTAGTAGAAATTAGATTTTTATAAGGTAGTTTTAGTGAGTTAGATTTACAAGAAAGTTTCAACTTTTGAAATCGTATCTAAAAGCATAGTGGATTTGACTTAAAATTTCTATAGAGGTTAAAATAAACCACTTCCCTTTTCAAGGACGAAAAGCTTTAAAGGGGGGGGGGGGGTGAATGTAACAACCCAGGATTTTTCTAAGTTTAAATGGATTTCTATTGTGCAATTTGAGTTTTCTAAATATAAATTTAAAATTTATAGGATTTAAATACAAATTATTAATTTAATAGGCTTTTATATTTTGTTTGATAAGGATCTTGTTTGGTTTATAAATACGATTTTGTAAATATAAACTTATTTTAAAGATATATTTGATTTATAAAAAAAATTCTATTAGCATTAATATTATCTAATTTTGATAACCGATATTAGTATTAATATAAGAGTACGGTTTTGTAAGGAACAAAGATGTTATATTTTCATATATAAAGATTCTTTTTACAAGATATGAATTTTGTAAGAAAATTTTATTTTAAAAGATTCTTGTAAAGCGTATTTTTATTTTAAAAGATGATATTTAATTTATAATGGCTTTATGTAAACCTGATTTTTTTATATATTTAAAATTTTATTTTGATAATGATATTGGGTAAGATATTTGTATATAATTTAAGAAATATTATTTTGAAGATATATGGTATTTTGGAGAAATATATGTATATTATTTTGACAACATATGTATTTTATAAGGATTGGTTAAGCATATTATTAAATTAATTTAGTTAAAGAACAATGTTCATTTTGGAAAACGGTTCGTTGTTAGACAATTTGTCAAACAGACAATTTGAAATTCGATTGCTAAATATGATCATAAACTAAAATTAAATTATAATTAGATAACCGGTTTATTTTACTTTTGTTTTGAGTTATGTACACCTCATCGTATGCGATCGTAAGTTTCAATTCCGTTCGTAATCTAAGTGAATATGTACGTTTGAACCTAATTGTTTGGCTATAGTTACCTTTTCCCTGGTACATTGAAATAATAAAACTTTAACCGAAAAATCATAATAATAACAAAACACACATAAACGATACCACGTTTAGGAGAATTCAGAGATTATTGAACACGTGCTACCTACCTCTCTTTACATCTTCCAGTTGTACCGCATGCATCTTGAAACATTTTCTTTTCACCGTGTTTCCTCCCACGACCGCATTTCTTCCCTCACGAGACCCTTCCCCTATTTTCTTCTAGCTTCCATTCGGCAGACAAAACCAAACCACAAACAACCATCAACTCCACCTCACTCCACCTTTCCTCTCCCTTCCCTAAGCCAGCAGCTAAAGCCTTCTTCCCTATATGTACGTTTAGCCTTCCCATATTGTTTAACTTCAACATGCTTCTCATCCCCTTAAACCAGTCACCCTCCCCGTTCTGCAGTCCGCATCCGCCACTGCTACAGCAACTTCATCACCACTCTAACGCCTCCGACGCCTGCAACTGCCCAGACTCCTCCTCACGTACCCATTTTTCCCCTACCTCTCATGACAGTCGGCCTTCCTTTATATACATATATATATATATATATATATATATATATATATATATATATATATATATATATATATATATATATATATATATGAAATAAAAAAAATGAAGAAGAGAACACAGTGTGTGCTTCCTGTAGCGTACCCCTCCTCTTTAGTTTCTATTTTGGTTAGCGTGTCCGTCTCCCACTCCTCTTCAAAGACAGCCTCCGCCACTTTTAGCGCCCGCAGACAACACCCCGTCGCTTGTCTCCGGCTACCCCGGTCACCAACCGTCGGTATGCGCTGACCGGACATTCAATATCAACCGTTGTAATCCATCGTGCGTCACCTCTTCAACAGTCGGCTCTTTACTGTAGAAAAAAAGAAAGAAACTCAGCGTTTGGGCCTCCTCTTGTTTTGGAGAAATAGATGTATGTGTATTTAAGTATAAAGGGTGCGTCCATATTTTATATATGCATACTTTTAGCTGCGAGAAGGAATAGAATGTTGATCGTGAAGCTGTCAATTTGGGTTTTCAACGTTGAAGATTTTGAAGAGCTTTGGGTGAGAATTCCTTGTTTAAAAATTACTTTAAATTAGTAGATATCATAGATTATAATTAGTTGATCATTTTATTGAATTTCTATTTGTTAATTTCTTATGGATAAGAATACTGTATGAAATGTTTGAATGGACGATTTTGTAGTGAAACACATTTGAACACAGAGCGTTATGGACGTAATGCCTCGCGCACAGTGAAATCGGTTGTTGGAAACTTGTTATGTTTACTATGAATGATTCCGTGCTTGTATGGTCGATTTTTCATTTGTTGTGGTTGTGTCACACACACTGTAGTTGTTGAATTTTACGATAATCGGTTAAAATCTCCTTGCTATACAAATAACGATTTTATTATTGAAATTTCGTGATTTGAAATTTTATATGATATTTGAATTTGTTTGAAATCTAAATAATTAAACAATGTTCAGAAAATATTTTTGAATAAAACTAGTTTTGAAATTTAGAAGAAAATGAGATTTTCGAATTTTATATATAAAGAATGGATTTTATACAAGTGATTGTAATCGAACAAGTTTTAAGGAATAATTACTCGATTTAATTTAATATAAATGTTTGAAATTTCAAATGATATTTCAAAATAAAGTTATTCAAGTGAGAGTATAAAGTATTGATTTGAAAGAGTCGGAATATGGTTTTTAAATTTAAATTATGAAAATTTAAGTTATTTTTAGAAAGAAATTAGCCGATTTATATTTGTTCGTCATATAGCTCAAATTGAACACATCACGGAGCGACAGTTGTAAATATTAATTTTAATTTTCAAACGACTATAACTTGAATGTTTATATCGGATTGATGGGAAACGAGGAACGTCAAAATTCTATTAATAATAGCCTTTTAATAGAAAAGAAAATTTCAAAATTCTAATGTATGTCTTTCGAGATACGTCCAAAATAAAATTAGAAAAGATCGTTATACGTGCGGTTCGGCGACCGTAAAGGAAAAATCGAATAAATGGATTTATATGAATTATAAAACTTGGAATGAACTTTAAATATGATTTTGATTACTGAAAATTTAATAGTTTAAGCTGAATTTAATAACTCTCTTTATATTAATTGTAAAGAGAATATGCGACGCTACTTGGAATTGTTCGAGACTTGAATTGAATATGAACTACAAATTTGAGAGGTCGTATTTGAATGTTATTTGAATCGAGATATGGAAAATGAAATAAATTTTATCAAAACGAAAATATAAATTTTAAGCTTTAGAATTTGGAAGAAGGGAACAATTATGGTTCTGAAAGAATTAACTATATATATATGTACCTAGTTTGAAATAAATCATATTGTATCTTTTATTATTTAAAGATTATTTGTTATTAAAGATTATTTTAGAAAAAGGTTAATATACGTAGAAATATAGTGATTTAAATTATTTTATTCTAATTATTTTATTATATATATATATATATACACATAAAAATGGTTTATTTAAAATTTTTATTTTTCAAGTGAGCACATGTAATGGCCCGCCTTTTTGCTCGATTCTCGCTGGTAGTAAAACTAACTTAAATCGTTGATAAGGACGGATAGTTATGGGTACAGACGTATTTAAATTAAAAAAACTGAAATTTTTATTTCATTACAAATCTTTACATCAGAGTTACAATGAAACAGAGTACAACATAAGCTCAGCGGAAAACAAAAAGGCTCACATCGGATGAAGTAAAATTCTCAAACCGTATCTCTAGCTCCAAATTTGAATCCAGCTCTAAAGGCTAAACCTGCAAACTAAACTACTAGTTGCCCATGCAAATTTATGGGCACCGAGAGTTTAGATAAGGGAACAATAAACTGCAAGTCGGTCTTGGGACTGGTGTGAGAACTCAAAACAGTTATTATTTAGGGTTTATTTTAACATTGGAAAAATTCACCGGACTACGCTGCTAACGCGGAACGGGTTTACCCCATGTGAATTCTTGTGCATAGAAAATTGCAATGTCTTTGGAAAATGAAGCTATCATAAGCTCGTCCCATATCACACAATGCAAATGCATACCAGATGGGCGAGTTTTGTCTTATGATAACTAAAAATGTTTTCATACATGACAATCCACTTTTAATACTAGTATTAGTGCATAGTGTCCAAAATCATTTAACAAATAAATATATAAATCTTAGCAAGCATAGTGACTATGCCCACATATATAGTTTATAAACAAATCGAACGGTTCGTATTGGTTATTGGGTTTCCAACGTGATGGTTCCGGGTATGAAAGATCATTGGAGGACACGAAGCTAAGTATTCCCGGTTAACATCCAGACAACGGACACCGAATACATAGCGCAAAGGTGTATATCTCGGATAACATCCAGACATCGGACACCGTATATACTTTATTCCCTCAGGTTTCGAGGTAGATCTACCGCCGCAGCTTTCGATTTCACTAGAGATTATGTATACAACCTAACCGCCAGTTTACCATCAATCCGGGGTGTGAGGTTCGACGATGTCATGATATACACCAAGCTATGCTTAAATAACCCAAGCTTTGACCTTCATTCGTTCATTTCATAACTCAAGTATGCCACATTGACAATTCACGACGTGTCATTGATTTCTATCAATAGACATCCTCTAAGTTCATATGACTTAGAGCTGAGAATTATTAATTGCCATAAATTCGATATATATTAACAGAGATCAGTGCTACGTAGTCAATTTCAATGTTAGACACACCATCCATACAAGTTTGTTCTGGGTCTGGATGGAACAATAACCCGAGAATCTCTAAATATATTCAGATCTATTAAAGAGTGATTTATTAGTTAAATGACATTTTAAATAATTATGTAGCATTTATTTAACCTGATAATATTGATTGAATTATGTTATGGACCTAATAATATTATCAATATTCTATGGTTCAATGATACTTTGTTAACTAAGGGTTATTTCATTTATTTTCTAACTAACATTTTAGTAAATGATAGTGGACTTTAATCTATTAATGTTGGCATAACTATATGTTTTATTTGAGAGTGTTTCATATGTGAGGACGGGTTTTGAAATTTAAAATAAACCTAGAGGAATATACTTTGAATATAATGAAATTCGCTTTTGGAATGGTTAAATAGGATAACTTGATTTTGGATATTAACAGGGATACATACTTTCGCGCTATGTATTCGGTGTCCGTTGTCAGGATGTTAATCGGGAGATACTTAGCTTCGTGTCCTCAATTGATCTTTCATACCAGGAACCATCTTGTTGGAAATCCAATAATCAATACGAGCCTCTCACTTTGTTTGTAAATTATGTATGTGAGCATAGCCACTATGCTTGCTAGATTTGTAAATTTATTTGCAAAATGTTTTATAGTGTTATTGTTCGACGACGAATATTCTATGAATTAGAATACCGTCATGAAGTGTAATAATAAACCGCAAGCGTACGACGTACAATTGATAGTATGTGGCGAATACGGGTCGATCCGCAGGGAAAGAATTTATTCTAATCTTACTCAACCAAATTAAACCGAAGCGAGTGAAATTGTTAACTATAAACTAAAAGAAAACAAACAATGTTAAAATAAATACAAATATGAGATTAAGAAACAATTTAGGAGTAGATTCACTATCAACATCAATCTAATTAACATAAAAATGGCTCTAACTCTCTTTAATAACTAGCACATTAAGTGTTGTATTCATACAAGCATGATTTATATGCTAGAAAATTCAAGCTACATAAATCATCAATTTTCAATACAAACTTAAAGCCCTAATTATCAAATAGAAAATAATAGTTCTAATAAAAATGAAATATTATGAGTATGTTCTGTATGTTAATATTCATTAACTACACAGAACATCAAGGATGCTTTCATTTTAATGTCACAACTTTTTCTAAAATGTATACAATTGTGATAAAGTATGATTCCATTGATGATATGAGTATAACACATTTGGGAATAATCAACCAACATGTGCTATCAATTTTCACTATATAAAATCTTTACTTTATCTATATCCAGTTTTAGATTAAGCTCAAATAAGAGAGTTAGAAACATGAAATTCTTATGTTAATTATTCGTGAATCATGAGAGCTCCACTACCCATAAATTAAAGGGGTTTAACTACTCATAATGGATTCGATGATAACTAAAGAGATTTCATTATAAAAGACAACAAAAGAAAAGAGCACTATATTCAAATTACACTAAAAAAATTACATAAAAGAAAAGGCTAAGAAGCCATGGAAGAGAAATAGAGTTTTTGATTTCAGCTACTCTAAACTAAATAAAATCCAAGATTCTTTTTACATCAACATACAGGGGTTATTTGTACGTGTGAAAAACCCTAATTCACTTTTAACGTGCTACCAAGAATGCCCTTCATTAAACTTCCTTTTGTCTTTAGCAATAATGATTCATGAAGCCTTTTTTGTCTCCACTAAAGAAGGAGGGAAAGTGGGTGGAGGAATCTTCTATTTGAATTGATTCCTTCTCCATTGATTGATTTCCATTTTTTTATGGCAAGACATTGATTTCCTTTTTATTGGCAAGACATTGATTTCCTCTTTATTAGCAAGGCATTGATTTCCTCTTTTTTCCTTTATATTCATATATATCTTTATGAAGTCCTCTTCTGCATGCATCAAATCTGTACAAAAACAATGAAAAATGTCCAAGTAAAAATTCTCAAAATAACTTAAGCATAAAAATGATCATTTTCCCCTATATGATGATGAATGCATGATTTTTTGAAATAAATTGAATTACAGTTTAAACATGATAAAATACCCACATATGATATTTATTTGCAGTAAACTAGAATAAATATGTGAATATAAATCTGCATTTTTACGTGCACATCAAATACCCCCACACTTATCTTTTTATTCGTCCTCGAATAAAGTAAAAACTAAGCTAAATCTGTTTTCGTAGGGAGCATGATTGCATTGAGAGTATGCAACAAGCCTTTAAACCTCTGGGTATCCCTAGTAGGACGAATGTTGTCTCGTGAGAGTTTTCAGCGAAGACTACCCACAAAATCCAAAAGCAAAAAATATGTACAAAATGCAAAATTCGAAAATATTTACAATATGAATGCATGTTTTTAAAGGAACATTTACAAATGGACAATTTACTTTGAAGTATTACGCGAATGAGTTAACACAAATTTGGGTCGTCACTATGAAATTTGAGTCTGTTACTAATCAAAACATCAAACAGAAGTCATGTTATCGTCACAAACTCCTCCAGCTTAGCCAGTTGTTTTGGTAGAAACATAGTGCAAATATGAAATGAATTCTATAATCGATATCAACAATCGTAAAATGACATCTCAACTTCCTTTTTGTTAACAAGGTAGGTCGAATAAGTGAAGAGTGTGCTTGGATATCAAGTGCTTACTCTCTCTTTATTATGAAATATTTACATTATTACTATTTACAAACACCTAACCGAAAAGACCTAGGTATACCACCCGTGAGAGTTTGGGATAGAGCTTGGTGGATTGTGCAGACCGACGCTGACTTTGTCAATAAGATGTCGGTAATCCTTAGGTGTCCAACTCATAAAATGAGACCAAGATATACCGACGCTAACATTGTCAACTAGCTGTCGGAAAGAGCTTGGCGGATTTGCACACCAACGCGAGATGTACTAGCAATGTTGGATACCCTTATTTATTATATATATACATTCTTTTTTTTCTTTTTTCCTTTTTTTTACATAAGAAAGAGAGTTAAGCAAGGATATCTTAGCACAACTTCACTTAAAAGATCTAAAATGTTATCGCAAGTAGTCTAAATCAACCATTCATTTAATCGGATTACAATTCAAAAAACATTTCATACTCGTCACCTACGAATATCCCTATATACCAAATACACAAAATTTGCTCATAATTCAAACTTTCCTTTTGTTATCCGCTAAGAGAAGTAAATCTCCAAACATTTTAATTGAACGACCAAAATTGTATGCTAACTCTATCATATCTTATATAAAAGAAAATAGAAATGTGACTTTTTTTGAATGAAAAAAAGGAAAATTCTATGCAAAACCAAAATAAATGTGAAACTCCCCCTACACTTGATTTGGACTGCGTCCCCACAGTCAACCTAAATCGAAAGAAAATGAAAATTTCGAAAATATGACTAATATTTACAAGAGAAAAGGAAAAAAATATTTATAGTCTATTAGAAAATGTATTGACAAGAAGTAGATGAAACGGTTTTCTAAAGACCGATTCATTTATCTCTTCAAGTATGAGAGACACAACTTAAGCACAGAAAACCAATTCATAAGGGATTTTATATTACGTTTTAGATTTGGAAAAACAAATTTGTTTTTTTCAAAAGTTTGAGTTGCTAATTTTAAAATTTTGAGCTTACAATTGATCCTAAAATCAAATTGAATTTCTGTAGCAACTAAAGAGAGGTCAGTGGGTCGGGGCTCAGTAAAAGTTTCAAAAACAAAGTTTGATTTATTCAGATGATGTATAAATTGAGAGACGTGTGCATCACTCACAGCCCCACACTTGTTTTGAGAAATATTGTACAGTTTTGCTTTGATGTTTGAAATTTTGTTGACTAAAGGTTCATTCGTAAACCTAAAGTTAAAACCAAACAAATGAATTTTCAGTAAATTTTGAAATTGTGTTTTCTCAAAAATCTTGTCAGTCCAAAAAGAATTCATATACTATAGAGATTTATCATTGAAAAACAAGTGATCACAGTGAGGTCCAGTTGAAACAATCAAGTTGCAAGGAGTTTCAACAGTTTCGGAAAAATCGTTATTGTGCTTAAGATCACATTCAGTAGTTTCATTGTTCTCAACCTCAAGAATTTCAAAGTTTTCAAATATTTCATTTTCAGTTTCAGATCCAACAACTTCATCGTCAATCAGTATAAGAAGTTTTCGCTCATCAAAGTCCTCACTTAAACAGTTGTTAATAACTTCATCATTTTTGTCAGGTTAACAATCTAAAGTTGCTAAACTTTCAAAATTTTCAGAATCTGAGAGAGGAAGATCAAATTGAAGATTGACGTCTTTGTTTTCAGGAGAATTTAAATTCAAATCAAGCACAGGGTTTTCAGCAACTTCATTAAGATTTTCGTCAACTTCAAAAGTTGTTGGTTGAAGATCGTTGATCGTGGTAAAAGATGGATTATCATTCGAATCATCACACGTCCGGTTTTGATTATTTTATTTTTCACAAAAATTCAAGTAATCTTGTAACAACAAATTCGTGTGATGATCGTGAATTTCATTCATTTTCTCAACAAAATCAAATTTATAATTATTAATTTGAGAAGTTTCAATTTGAAATTGTTGAGAACCAGAATTGTTAATCGCACCATCATTGAAATTATTCCCATTGCCAAAACCGTTTGAAAAGTTATTCACATTCCCATTTTGAATTTGAAATTCATTTTAGAGTTCGAGATTTAATTGGGAAGGGTTATAATCAAAATCATTTGAATTTGGAAGTGAATTCAAATTTTGATTATTTTGAAAACTTTGACTTGAATTATTGCACATTAATTCAATTAATCTTTGACTTAATTCATTAAATCTTTGACTTTCTTCACGTAGAGCTTGAATATTTATTTGAAGACCTGAAGGTTGATCATCAGTTTGAAAATTTGGTGGTGTACAATCAGGATTATTTTGAAATTTTTTGAAAAGTTGGTGGTGTAAAATCCAAATTGTTTGTACAATAGTTGTTATTAAAATATCCATACGAATTTGGTGTAAAATTATATGGATTATATTGATTTTCCCAACTATCGTAAATTCCGTAGGAATAAGGGAATTGAGACATTTACAAAAGAAATGTTTTTTTTTTGGTTTTTTGGTTTTTTTATATATGCATGAAACTAATGCAACTATATGGATGCAAACTACTTATTTACAAATTTTCTAAAATTATATAATGACGGTTAGATTAATTTCAACAAAAGTTTTCTAAGCCGGTTAACGGACAGGAGTTATCGATGTACCAGGATCACCCTAGGAATGCAACCGAAGGTTTAAGTACCTTCAGAGGAACAGCCGATATAATATTTACAAATCACCGTAATATTTATAAATAGTTATTACTCTGTCGTAGTCTAGACATCGAGAAATAATTCATTAGAAACAAACCATTTTGTCAAAATATAAAAAGTCCTAAAAAAATGGAAATAAAACGAGATGAATGCAAAACAGAAATTAAATGTGACTTAACGATGCAACTACAAATGAATTTTTTGTTTTGTTTTTGGATTTTTTAAATGCAAATGCAAGCAACCAACAATGCACATAAAATAAAAAGAAGGAAAGAAAATAAATACTAGAGCGTGCAGATTAGCAAATTTTTTCTAGCGACAATTTTTATTTAGCATGCAAGCGAAATGGTTTAGCAAATCCAAGCAAGCAGTTTCCTTATTTTATCTGCTTTGACTACCTGAAAAAAAAGATGATATATAAACAAATGAAAGGAAAGTTTTTTTAAAGAAAGAATCAAAATGGATACTAGAACAAACAAATCAGATTAAACTAAAACAAGGACACCAACAAACAAAAACTAAAACTAAAACAAATCAGATATTTTTTTCATGAAGGCTAAACTGAAAATAGTTAATAATTAAAACCCAAAAGAATCAAAGACACCAAGAAATAGGCCCACGCAAACTAAAGCCCACCCTCCTACAAGCTTATTGCGAAATTAAACTCAAGTCATTTGCTCACTGTGAATTGCATTTAACAAATCAGAATTTATTCCAATTTCGAGAGTTGGATCCACGAGAAGAAGAGAAAAAAGAAAAGAAAGAGAAAAAAATCAAATCTAAATTTTCAAGATCGAATTCGAAAGTGGTAACCGAGGTTGGGGTTCGGGTTGGAGGCGATTTGATTTTTGATGATTTGGGGTTCGGCTTTCTTTGAGGTGAAAAGAGTGACATTGGCTGATATTAAGGAGTGATTGTGGTTTTCGAGTTCAGGAAGCTGTGGAGCAAATATGTGATGGGAAGGGTGGCGTTCGGATCTGGTGCTGATTTGCGAGATGCTTGTTTGCGTGAAAATGGATTGTCAAGGGTTGATGAGGTTTTTCGAAGGATTATACGGTTTGGATTGTGTGAATTTGGGGGTTCGTTGCTGATGGAAAGGGGCGATTTCGGTCTGTGATTGCGTGGAGTTTTTGGTGAGGAATTTGTAGTTGTGTATGCGACTGAGTTTTTCAAGGCTTTGCGGTTTAATGGGTTGTTTAATGTGGTTGTGTAACGAGGTTGAGGGTGGTTTGATTGAGTGATGACAGGAGGGTCGTTGCACTGTTTTGTGATTGACTATGTTGAAATGGAAGGGATTGAAGAGGGAAAAGTTGCAGGGTTGAGTTTATGTGAAGAAGAGGAGTGACAATGGTTGTTTTGCAGATGGAGAGTGCGACAGCTTTGTGTTGATATGGTTAACTGTAGTCTGTGAATGTTTTAAGGGGATGATTACGAAATGTAGAAGAAGTAGAAATGGAAGAACATAAATGAGATGGTATGTAAAACTGTTGACTTGAGAAATAGAGAGTGTAAACTGTTGTATATGAATTGTCAAAATGAATTCTGAAACTGTGAAATGCGATTCTTGTTTTTTTTTGTAAAAGAAAAGAAAAATGCAATGGACAAACAAAATGCATAGAATGAGGCACAATGCAAACACAGAATAAACAGTAATAAAAATGAATGAAAAGGTGTAGCTTTTTTTAATAAAGAGAAGTGGACAAAAATACACAGTGTAAATTATTAACAAATGCAAATGAATACTAAACACTAAATGGATGCAAGATGAAGAAGCATGCAAATGAAGAAATGCACAGCGAATGAAGAAGGGTGAGAAGAGTTGCAGTGCATAAAAAATTCACAGAATACACAACAGAAAGCAAACTAACAAAAGAAAGCAAATCAAAAGAAAATAGAGAATGGCTCTGAACAGGGGATGTAGAGGAGGTTTTGGTTGCGAATTGTGGAAAGGTGGTTTTGTGGAAGATGCAAGAAGGGGGTTGGACTGGGAGAGGTCTGAAGAATGTGGCAGGGGATTGAGTATAGCAGTATGGGGAAGAGTGGTGTTGGTATTTGATGTTAAGACAATTTTAGGTGGTTAAGTGTGGTTTGTTTGTACTGGTTTGCTGTTGAATGGTGGAGCTGATAAAGTGGGAGGCAGCAAGGTAGAATATTGGTTTTTGTGAGAGAATGGTGTGGTTTTGGACGTGTTGTGATGAAGTTTGTGTGTGATGGAAAATCAAATCTGTGGTTATGGTGGTGAAAATAGTGGATAAATAAGGGGAGGACTTAAGGCACAAGCAAATACTAAAGAGGAAAGAGAAGAAGAAAAGAAAAGCAATAAATTTTTGCTCCTTTATTATTTATTTATTTATTTATTTTTATTCGTAAGAATTGTAGAGAAGGAAAGAAATAAATGAGAGAAAGTCAAAGGGAAAAAAATAAATGAGAGAAAGACAAACAGAAAGAAATAAAAGAAAATTGTAGCGAAAACCAGAAAGAAAATGAAAAAAAGGCAAGTTTTTTTTTATGAGAGAGGAAATAAAAGAACTAACACAATATGAAATCTATCAACACAGATACACACAAAATAAAAACACATAAATGAAAAGAAACAAACACACAACTCCTCTTTTTTTTTTTTTTTACTTTTTTTTAATGAACATAAAAACAAGCACACACAAAATGAAACAACACAAGATCAAAACAAAACATAAAAACTATGAACAACGCACAATTTTTTATTTTTTTAGAAAAAAACAAATAAGAAAATTAACTCAAAGAGTAAAACTGAAATCAATTTCTTTCCCCGGCAACCGCACTAAAAACTTGTTCGACGATGAATATTCTATGAATTAGAATACAGTCGTGAAGTGTAATAATAAAACGCAAGCGCACAGCGTACACTTGTTAGTACGTGGCGAATACGGGTCGATCCACAGGGAAAGAATTTATTCTAATCTTACTCAATCAAATTAAACCGAAGCGAGTGAAATTGTTAACTATAAACTAAAAGAAAATGAACAATGTTAAAATAAATACAAATATGAGACTAAGAGACAATTTAGGAGCAGATCCACTATCAACATCAATCTAATTAACATAAATAATGGCTCTAACTCTCTTTAATAACTAGCATATTAAGTGTTGTATTCATACAAGCATGATTTATATGCTAGAAAATTCAAGCTACATAAATCATCAATTTTCAATACAAACTTAAAGCCCTAATTATCACATAGAAACTAATAGTTCTAATAAAAATGAAATATTACGAGTATGTTCTGTATGTTAATATTTACTAACTACATAGAACATCAAGGATGCTTTCACTTTTAATGTTACTACTTTTTCTAAAATTAATTAGATTGTGATAAAGTATGATTCCATTGATAATACGAGTATAACACATTTAGGAATAATCAACCAACATGTGCTATCAATTTTCACCATATAAAATCTTTACTTTATCTATATCCAATTTTAGATTAAGCTCAAATAAGAGAGTTAGAAACATGAAATTCTTATGTTAATTATTCATGAATCATGAGAGCTTCACTACCCCTAAATTGAAGGGGTTTAACTACCAATAATGGATTCAATGATAACAAAAGAGATTTCGTTATAAAAGATAACAATAGAAAAGAGCACTATATTAAAATTACACTAAGAAAATTACATAAAAGAAAAGGCTAAGAAATCATGGAAGAGAAATAGAGTTTTCGATTTCAACCGCTCTAAACTAAATAAAATTTAAGATTCTTTTTACATCAACATACAAGGGTTATTTATACATGTTAAAATACCTAGTTCACTTTTTGCGTGCTACCAAGACTGCCCTTCATTAAGCTTCCTTTTGTCTTTAGCAATAATGATTCATGAAGCCCTTTTCCGTCTCCACTAAAGAAGAAGGGAAAGTGGGTGGGGTCCTCCACTAATCTTCTATTTGATTTGATTCCTTCTCCATTGATTGATTTCCCTTTTTCTTATGGCAAGATATAGATTTCCTTTTTATTGGCAAGACATTGATTTCCTCTTTATTGGCAAGGCATTGATTTCCTTTTTTTTCCCCTTTATATTCATATATATCTTTTTGAAGTCCTCTTCTGCATGCATCAAATCTATACAAACACAATGAAAAACTTCTAAGTAAAAATTCTCAAAATAACTTATGCATAAAAATGACCATTTTCCCCTATATGATGATGAATGAATGTTGTTTTGAAATCAATTGAATTACAGTTTAAACATGATAAACTACCCACATATCATATTTATTTGGAATAAACTTGAATAAATATATGAATATAAATGTGCATTTTTACATGCACAACAGTTATTAGTAATATTAATACACACCGTCGACATATATCATGGATTTGGCATTATAAGGATAAAACTCGTCTATGTGTGCGCTTGCATTTGCATTTTGTTTGGTGTGTTCGGGGCGAGCCTTATAATAGTCTCATTTTTCGAAACTCATTAACGACTGTTGCACTAGTAATCATAGGTGTTAACCCATTTCGTATTTTATAGCGTGGTTCTGTTATTTACCTTAATATAAAGTATAATGTTTTATGTTCTCACACCGGTCCCATGAATGACCTGGAGTTTATTGTTACTTCCTAAACTATGTGTGCACATAATTTTCACACGGGAAGCTAGTGGTTTAGTTTTGTAGTTATAGATCCTTGGAGCAAGTTTCGAAGTGCTTTTGAGTTGAAGCTTCGAGCTAGAGTTAGAGTTCTTCCGCTATCGTGTTGTTTACTTTTCCGTTGTGTATTTGGGTAACTGTGGTAATGTAAACTCTGTTGTAATCAAATGTTAAGTAATAAAAGCTCATTTTATTTTGTTCTAATGTGTACTACCCTAGCGAATCCGATTTTCAAACGTCTAGAGTTGGTTTAAACATCGACTCTAGGTGATTGGAAGTTGGTTCGTCACATGTGGTACGTGAAACGAAAAACGACGGATTTCTATTGATAATGGGTTTTGTATAGAAGAGGAATTTTCAAATTCCATCATATGGTTTTCAAGTAATGTTCAAATTAAAATTTGAAAAGTCGCTATACGTGCAGTTTGTCGACCATAATGGAAAATCATGTAACGACCCGCCTTTTGTTCGATTCTCGCTGGTAATTAAACTAACTTAAATCGTTCATAAAGACGAATAGTTATGTGTAAATACATATTTAAACACAAAGAACAGAACTTTTCATTTCATTTACATCAGAGTTAAATAAAATCAAAGTATACCATAGCTCAGCGTAAACACATTTGCTTTCTGCGGAAGAAGTTATACAAAAACCAAAGCTCTAGCTCCAAACTGAATCCAACTCTGAAACAAAGCCTGCAAACTAAACTACCAACTGCCCCATGTAACGACCGCCTTTTTGCTCGATTCTCGCCGGTATTTAAACTAACTTAAATCGTTCAGAAAGACGGAAGTTATGGGTACTAACATATCTAAACGCAAACAATAGAACTTTTTCATTTCATTACAAAATTTTACATCAGAGTTACAAATAATTCAGAGTATACCATAAGCTCAGCAGAAACAAAATGCTCATAGTGGGAAAAGTAAGGCTAAAATGAAACTCTAGCTCCAAACTGAATCCTGCTCGGAAACTAACCTGCAAACTAAACTACTAGCTTTCTTCCATTTTATCGCCTACACTTCAAAATATCCAAGTGCTCAAACACATGCATCAGTCTCTGGTTTCATATTTCCATTACTAAAGAAGTCTCATGCAAACCCTCTTCATACTCTTCCGTCCACATTCATACATTAACAATTTAATTTACCCATTTCCATGCATGCACTTCCCTCACATACACGTCAAAAGGAAAAGGCAACATATGAAACGTGAATCAAGATGGTTAAATCAAATTGAGTTTCCCAAGTTCAACCGTATTATAAATATATGAACATTGATTGCAATATAAATTCTTATATTTACTAAAAAGAAAAAAATCAATTTAAAACCAAATATAATCGTGTATAATAACGGGTACAGATCTCAAAATAATAATAATAAAGTAGACCGGTTAGTTGATTCTGTGAAGTGTCCAAAGGGCTACAGTTATCCTAAACTACGCTAGAAAAATATGTGCTTTTTTCCCAAAAATTTATATTTTTCCAAACTCATTCAATTGTTTTCCAGACTTATCGATAATCATAAATAATGAAACTCATTTGCTTGTATAACCAATGTTAGAATACATAACTCAAATCATTTTCACAATTAAATTTCAAACTCGATTCAACTTTAATAGCTTGAAAATATTTCCGAGGCTCCTTTTCCATTTAATCGAAACTTAAAAATATTTTCCAACTTACCTAAATTTTTCAAAGCTTATTATAAGAATAATGGCATCAATTGTTTACATAACCTAACATTACTTTCGAAATTAAATTTCAAACTTGTTTCAAACATTGAGCATCCAAAATTTGTTGAAACATGTCTGGATGTTATCCGGGATATATACTTTTGCGCTATATATTCGGTGTCCGTTGTCTGGATGTTAACAGGGAAATACTTAGCTTCGTATCCTCAATTGATCTTTTGTGCTAGGAACCATCATATTGGAAAATCCTACAGCCATTAAATCCAACGATTCATATTAGATATACGATTTGTTGGACATCGGAATATCCAATATATGTTCTGTACTAAACAAATACTATGAGTGGAATTTCGATATTTTCACTGTTTAATTCCTCAAATAGTATTTTTCATCATCTAAGAACTTATACTAAATATCTGAAGATTACTTCCATCCAATTTAACCAAATTTTGAATTGGAAAATTATTTATTATAGTTAGTGCTTCATAGTATTCGAGATTCACTTTCAATTCATTCCTTTACTAGACTAGATAAGTAAACGTTGGCCACGTAAGTTCAACGCACTGGTTGCTGCATCCCTTGCCTTAGTTACACACCTCGTTTACTATTCCGGAACTAGTAATGGAACTTAAGTTTCATTCCTTACTTACATGTAATATTCTTATATCAATGTAAATATTATTAGATAATATCATTACATATTAAAATAAAATATTCAAATTCCTAATATATCTTTCACATTGAAATTTTTCCCAATACAAAATCATATTTGTATATTAAAGACCAAAAGTTCATATTTAAGCTTTATTAAATCCAAATCAATTGTATAATAAACGTCGAAAATTTTGGATCGTTACAATCTCCCTTCCTTAAAAATTTTGTCCTCGAAAAGAAGAGATCGGTAAAATTATACCTATATATATAACGACACTTACACTAATACCACATTAACTAAAATAAAAAATAGGATTTAAACCTTATCAAGATTATTTTTTATCAAAATCTAATTTCGGTTAAATTTGGAAATTAAAGCATGAAAAATTTCTTCGACTCGATATCCCGATTTTATTTTCAAATCACTTGAAATATTACCTTTTTTATATCAAATTATTCTCGCTTCGGGATTTCAAAAACAAAACCATTTTGAAATTTTAAATATTTCGCGATAAACTGCGTAATAACATTTATGTTCCAAGTCTTCAATTTCCTTATATCGTCTATTATTACTTGGAATGGTTTTCGAACATATATTCGATCCCGGTCTTTTTAAGTAAGGAGCGCATTTTAAAACAATAGTCATGGACTACACCAGTTTCTCAATACAAATCTCCTACTAAATCATTATCTATTTATTTCAAATTATCCTTGGATTCATTCCATTTTCCTTAAACCCGTCACAACTTTAATCCTGTCATTGAAATTCCATATTCAACCCTATATTTCAAACATGTATAATTGTGAAATCTCATAAAACCTTTACTGTAGGCCGCATAGTCAAGACCAACCAAAAATCCATATGTTGCAAATGAAGGGCAAAAATCCAGCAAACCATATATACAAAATACAAAATAAAAGAGGGTTTCAAGCCTAAGAAAACATGGAGATATTCAATGCATGAACCCCTTGGTTTAGAGAATGGCAGGAACAAGCAAATGCACTATAGAAGGTAGTAGGAAAACATGCCATACTAGTTTGAAATTGCTACATGTTGACTTCATATTTGAAAACCTAAGATAAACACAAACATTTCTACACTTTATCCAATCCTTCAACTATAGGAATTTACTATCAAAATCCAAAATTAATTTCAACTAGTTTGGAATAGACTATTCCTAAACAGGCTCCAAATCCATTACATATTTGCTTCGAGAGTTGTAACAGTTCTAAACACTTTAAATATAGCTCATGGCAAACTAAAATGGACACATGGGTGCGAATAGCATAATAGGAAACTAATTGACGGAAACAAACAGCCCACGACCAGATTATATACAATGAAGTGGCGACTTGAAATCATTGTAATCGTAAGTAAGACTTACATCCCGATTTTATTTTCAAATTGTTCGAAATACTACATTGTTTTCATATCGAATGATACTTCTTCGGGATTTTCAAAACCAAAACCAAAACCATTTTGAAATTTCAAATATTTTACGATAGACGACATAAAACATTTATGTCCCAAGTCGAGAGGTTCTTCCTCAGTGAGAAGGCCACGAGGCACGACCTACGCATATATCGATTTCGAATAATGATGTCTCTCCAGACCCTAGAGCAGACCATCATCAATCAAGGGCTTACAACCACATTGTACCTTTCTTTAGTCATGGGTTACTCGAATCTTAGTACGAATCATAACATTTCATATCCCAAAGTTAAAAACATTTTGAAATCATAATTTACAAATACTTTCATATACTTTATTCCCTTATGTTTCGAGGTAGATCTACCGCCGTAGGTTTCCAATTTCACTAGAGATTATGAATATGTATACAATCTAACTGCCAGTTTCTCATCATTTCGGGTTGTGAGGTTCGTGAGGTTTCGTACCACAAAGCTGCGCTCTTACACTGAGCCATGCTTTGATCATTTCTTCAACTGCAGCACTTCACATGCCACACTGTCATTTCATAATCTACAACTGACAATCACTGACCAAATAACTTTAGGTCAAGGGAATAAATTCCCATCACCAATAGAACATGTTCAGTAATAATCAGTTAGTACACTATAAGATACAATGTCATACACACATCCATATGAGTTCATTCCGGGTTCGAATGAAGCCGAAGGCACCTTATTTCACGACTCAAGTTTGAGTACGAAGGCCCTTGGAATCCGAAAATTCTCCAAATGCGATCGGACTTTCTACCACTTCGGTAATAGGGTCATCTCTCTACTGTAGCTGTAACGACCCAGGGTTTTCGGCCCCGAAAATCGACATAAATACCTTACCATATCTCATGTCGATCCTCCAAACACCGAGAACACTGGAACGTTTATGGAAAGAAATTAAAGGGTGAGATAAGAAAGAATGAAATATAAGAATAGAAGAAGAAGAAGAAGAAGAACACAACACAGAGTCTCACATCACAGCGGAACAAAATATAATATAGAAATAAATCTTTATTGAGAGCTTTAAATAAAACTTACAATCATCAGAGTACATCAACACATCTGGACAGTTATAATAATCTGTCCTTATACACAACACAGCAGAATATACTAGATATGCCTAGACTTCTCCAGTACGCCTTTTGTACTGTTCAATAACCTGAACCTGCAAACCCTGGCTAGCCCGAGCATTTACAAAACACCAGGTCAATCTGGTGAACCAGAGTGAGATAAACTCGGACAGTATTAAGGATAAATCATCCAATCATGATTTTAAAGTTTGAAATCTTTTTAAAAGAAAAGGATAATCGTAAGACCAAATCCACACATAAACACAGACGGTTCTTACCTTACGATAACCCAAACTAGTTTTTTGAAACCAATATCTTTTCTGATATTATAATAATGTCTAAATATATGTAAATAACAATCTAGTGGAACGCTTGCATCTCAGCTCCACATATATAGTATACAACTAAAAACCGCAGGCGCTTATTGGAGATTGGATTCCAACTCTGACAAGGTATGGGATCACCTATCGATCATGTATCTCTAGAGATGAATACACTGGGTTCAACAAGAACGTCTTGCAACCCGGCCCACACATGACCGACCACTCATTTCACTTGAGTGTATCAAATGTATATCATCAACGGTTGGGATAAACAACCCCCTCCCGAAAAGGGACAACATCGAATATAGATTAAAGAAACAAATGGAATTTCTCTAGATAGGTGATTATACACCCTAATGGGAGCGACCCACATAGCCATGCTGCCTGCCTGAATAACATAATTGTTGGTTATGTACTGACAATCACTCAACCCACATAGCCACGTTAGTGGTTTAAACTAATGGGTATTATTGGTTGAGTGATTGTCAGTACATAGCCTATGATGGTCAGTGATTTAACTATCAAATAAATAATGGTGTGAATAACATGAGTTTACCAGTTCAGTACCAACCTACCTAGCCTTTTTAATTTAGAAACGATTAACGATAGTTAATCTTAAACTCTTAAATATTTCCCCATTTCAAATATAACTTATTTGACGTAGGGTCATCGCTTTCATATCTAAGAAGATATTCAATAATCATACTCAATTCTTTATTCGGCTATCGTTTCAAACCCATTTACTTATTTTATTTCTAATTAACCATATTGGAAAATGACTCATCTTATTTCAAGAGAGACAATATTATGAAATCTCCTTCATTTTACCACTTGAAAATAACCAACTATTATTCTCTTAGTACAAATTATTCTCAAAACTTTACTTTCTCAATTTCCTTTAATCTCGGAAATACCATTTTAACTTTCCCATTACACACTAATATCATCCTCAGATATTCCCAAAGTCGTTCAAGTTGGGGTATTTATGTGATAACCCCTAACTTCCGCTTAACGAAAGCAAGGATGATCATTGGAATACAACATAAATATGGCAATACATAACACAAATAACAACATAAATATAAGAAAACTACATCATAACAACATCATGGCAGCGGAAATAGATGTCATCAAAATATAGAATCCCACAGTCACAGAAGTTCTAATTATTACATCAGAGCCAAATAGAATGTAACGTGACTCAAAATTCCAAAGTACATGATTAAAACTGGATAAGTCTAATGTCTCAAGAACTCAGTAATTGTCTAAGAGAAAATAAAATGAAGAAAAAGAAAGATAACAAGTCTTCATCCTCCAAGTCACCTCCACAATTGAAATCTCCAATCAAGAACTTCAAGCAAGAACTCCAAGCAAGATAAATAGAAACCTATCAATTGGCTTCCCGTGTAGAGAGAGGGCAGCCGAGTTTGCAAGGTGAAACAAATAACAGGTCAGTCATGGGACTGGTGTGAGAAACTTATAATAACTACTGAATATGACAAATCTAAGGACCACGCCACTTTCGTGGAACGGGTTTACTCCAATAGATTGTCTGTGCATATATTTATTAAATAAAAAGAATAACGTAATGCTTTTGTAAAAATGAAATCATTATAAGACTCAGGTCCTATCACACAATGCAACGCACACCAGAGGATAGAGTTTTTCCTTATAATGATCAAAAATGCAGAGTACGAGTCAAATACTATTTTATATCATAGGTGTGTAATATGTCTTAAAATATTTCAAAATAAATGTATTAATCCTAGACGGCATAGTACCCCATCCTACTATGTCGCCCTAATAAATATACAATCAAGTCCATTATCTCGTATTGGAAAGTTGGGTTTCCATACCGAGTCAAGGCTAGGAGCGAAATCCTTACCGATTCGAGACACTCTAGCAATGCCCCAGGATTGGTACTCTGTCCAACCCTTGGATCCTGCAGGGCCGGTCCACACTTACTTTTGTGGATTAGAAATGCCTGAACACACGTTTCCCGATCCTAACGGATCTCTAAATTGGCCAGTCGCGACCAATATAACCGAGGTACCTCAAATCCAATAACCACTTAGTAAGTATCAGTGCTGGTAGGTCACTGACACCACTTTTAGCTAGAAAGAAACGTGCCCACTCCCTGCGTTCCCTTGCTCCGTTTTAGACTCCACCGGGGTGTGAGGCTCGCGAAGTAACGTATACACAAAGCTGTGTCCATACTGGACCATGCTTTGATCATTCTACAAGGCTCTGCTTTGCAACAATAAGCCTTGTTCGAGTGCAACTTGGCATGTCACATCGACAACTTATATCACGCGATCGAAAACTATTTAAAATAAAAAGGGGTGTTAAGCAAGAGGATAAATCCTCCGCCACCAAGCCTTTATACATCAAATAAAAACCAATTTTATTACATGAAATAAACTTCGACGTCAGGCATGCGATCCATTTACAAGTCCGTCCTGGGTCTGAACGAAACCGGAGTCGTCTTATTTCGTGGGAAATAAAGACACTCGCAAATCCGAACCATCAACAAGAACGTCCGGACGATCACCACCATCGACCCATCAAGGTAGCTACTCCCATTAAGGCCAACAATAGCAATACAACCATCCGCCTTGAAGATCGTCGGTCTTCAACCGTCGTCTTCAACTCTTCAATTCAATGTCGCCGTATAATTATTTGAAATGAGACTAAACTCGGTTTTCCAAATAATTTTCGTAGTTGTATAAATTACAAAACCAATTTGTATCGCTAGAAATGCTTTATAATGATTTCCCTATTTCTATTTAGCTAAATTAGTTTTATACTTTCTTAACGACGCTTTAGGTCAATAGATGGCCTAATTAATATTTATATTTATAAATAAATATACATCCATTTGGCGATTCACACAAGTCAGTCAATACAAAACAACCAAGTGCAGTCAATCATAACATGATTCTGTTTATGGTTTTTGTCTTCTCTCTTATCACATGTAGATTTTGATAAAATGACATTTCCAGTCCAAAACCTCTTTATTTGTATATGAAATTGTATTTCATACCTTATCGGTTTATTTATGTATGAAAATGTATTTCATAACTTTATCTTTTCATTTCATCAAAACAATGTAAATAGAAATGAAATTTTAACCTTGTCCTTTTATTAATAAACATAATATTAATAAAAGTACATTTCCAATCTTATATCTTTTATGTACAATAGAAATTTGCAAATAAAAGTGATTCACATAGTTTGTATCTTTCATTTACACTAAAAATGCAAATACAGGGGATTCACATAATTTACACCTTTTATTCGTTCTAGAAAATGTGAATAGAAAGAAAAATAGTTTCACATATTTGTTCTTTTTCTTTACATGAGAAAACTTCACAAAATTTGTTCTCTCTTTTTATATAAAATGTGAACGAAATGATTTATACATTTTTGTTCTCTTTAGTTTTACAGATAAATTGTAAACCAAATAATTCTCATTTTTTTTACATGCAAGGAAAATTGTACATAAAATCAATCCACACATTTTGTTCTTTTTCTTTTACACAAAAATGTAAATCAGGTGATTAACATGCTTTGTTCTCTTTGTTTTACATAAAAAAAAGTAAAATAAAATGGTTCACATAATTTGTTCTCCTTTACTTTACAAAGAAAATGCAAAATAAAATGATGACATATTTTGTTCTCTTTTATTTTACAAAGAAAATGCAAAATAAAATGATGACATATTTTGTTCTCTTTTATTTTACAAAGAAAATGCAAAATAAAATGATGACATATTTTGTTCTCTTTTACTTTACAAAGAAAATGCAAAATAAAATGATGACATATTTTGTTCTCTTTTACTTTACAAAGAAAATGCAAAATAAAATGATGACATATTTTGTTCTCTTTTACTTTACAAAGAAAATGCAAAATAAAATGATGACATATTTTGTTCTCTTTTACTTTACAAAGAAAATGCAAAATAAAATGATGACATATTTTGTTCTCTTTTACTTTACAAAGAAAATGCAAAATAAAATGATGACATATTTTGTTCTCTTTTACTTTACAAAGAAAATGCAAAATAAAATGATGACATATTTTGTTCTCTTTTACTTTACAAAGAAAATGCAAAATAAAATGATGACATATTTTGTTCTCTTTTACTTTACAAAGAAAATGCAAAATAAAATGATGACATATTTTGTTCTCTTTTACTTTACAAAGAAAATGCAAAATAAAATGATGACATATTTTGTTCTCTTTTAGTTTACAAAGAAAATGCAAAATAAAATGATGACATATTTTGTTCTCTTTTAGTTTACAAAGAAAATGCAAAATAAAATGATGACATATTTTGTTCTCTTTTATTTTACAAAGAAAATGAAAAATAAGCACAATTCACATACTTTTGTTTTCTCTTCTTTTACATTAGAAAATATAAATAAAAACACTTCACAAATTTTGTTTCTTTTCCTTTTCTTTCTTTACATTGAAATTGGAAATAAAATGGTTTCAATGTTTGCGTTCTTTTCTTTTATTACAATAGAAATTTGCAAACAAAATGATTTAAATGTTTTGTGTTCTTTTCTTTCATTACAATAGAAATTTGCAAACAAAATGATTTCAATGTTTTGTGTTCTTTTCTTTCATTACAATAGAAATTTGCAAACAAAATGATTTCAATGTTTTGTGTTCTTTTCTTTCATTACAATAGAAATTTGCAAACAAAATGATTTCAATGTTTTGTGTTCTTTTCTTTACATTACAATAGAAATTTGCAAACAAAATGATTTCAATGTTTTGTGTTCTTTTCTTTACATTACAATAGAAATTTGCAAACAAAATGATTTCAATGTTTTGTGTTCTTTTCTTTACATTACAATAGAAATTTGCAAACAAAATGATTTCAATGTTTTGTGTTATTTTCTTTACATTACAATAGAAATTTGCAAACAAAATGATTTCAATGTTTTGTGTTCTTTTCTTTCATTACAATAGAAATTTGCAAACAAAATGATTTCAATGTTTTGTGTTCTTTTCTTTCATTACAATAGAAATTTGCAAACAAAATGATTTCAATGTTTTGTGTTCTTTTCTTTACATTTTCTATATTGAGTTGATAATACTAGATCAATTTAAATAAAGGTGATAGTCGAATTCCTTTTTGATTTGATTGGATAATCAAATCGATTCAATTTAATTCGAACACAAGCGATAATATGGAAATCAAATTTCTATTGATCCGAATTGATAAATAAAATCAAACCAATACTGACACAAGGGGTAACATGTGATAATCATGTTATTCTTTTTCTTTAAATTGATAATTAGATCAATTTAACCTCTAATCTAAGGCGATAACAAGTGATAACATAGCATAAATTAAAATGATAATCATATGGATCTATACGAATTATTCAAACATAGAACAATCATCGCAAACCATGACCAAATAAACAGATCTGAATCATAGTCATATTTAATTTACATCGTAATTTAATAATTTAATTAATTATTAAATTTAAATAAAGAATCTCACAGTCATTGCGATTTCTGTCCAAAATTCAAAATGTTCAGAATTGCTCCGTTTCAGTCCAGCTGCGTAGATCTGCTCAATACGATCACAACATTGCTGAAATCATCGAATTCCGGTTTGAAATGAATTAGATATGGTCAAAATAAATTATAAAATAAATTAGATTAATTAATTAATTAAGTAATTAGGAAATTAATCCTTCTCTTCTACCTCCAGTATTTGGCCGCACCTTCTACCTTACGTTCAAAACTAGGGTAGGCTCTAATCTTCGATACACAGCACTAGGACCCGATCAGAAGACACCGAAGCGGAGAGGGGAGAGAGGCGCTCGAAGGGGGACCGGAATGGCTGAACTCGGTTCGGCCTAGGGTGGCGGCGATGGGCCCGAACGACCACGGTTTGGGGTACGGGTTTTGGCGAACTGGTGGCTCCAGACGAGATCCAACCGTATGAGATTGAAGAGGAGGAGATGATCTTTGATGTGGGATGAGAATTGGATTTTAACTCGAAGAAGAGAGGGAGCAATTGGAAGGAGAAATTTCGGCCATTGGGGAGGTAGGAGTCGGCGGCTGTGAGGAAGAGAGGGAATAGTGATTTTAGATATTAGGTTTTCTCCTTTTTATATTATTTTATTGTAATTTTTACAAAAAAAACCATTTCTCTCATATTATTCAAAATCCAGTCCAACAGAAAGCTACCCTACCTAATAACCCCCATTCCGGATCCATCTAGCCATGTCTCGCAGGCCCAAAAGGTCATCTCAACCCCCAATTTTCGAAATTAAAAATAAATCCTTTTATATTTTTAATTCTGACACAATCAAAAATCCGCCGGAGCCACATACGGACTCCGAAAAATCCAAAAAAAATATTTTTGGCTATGTCTCGACGATACGAACCCAACAAAATTTTTTTATTCGAATTCTGAGGCTGTTTGAAAAACGGCCATTTTTAAGTCGTTCAATTTTGACTGTATTGACCCAAACACAGTTTCTTCTGCCACGCTCATATACTGATTCTGAAAATTATGAAAATTGAACCCTAGCAATAATATGACATTCCAGTTCCAACCAAAGTGGTTTCGTCGAAAACGGGGCTCGTTTGCAAAATGTCTATTTTTCCATAATTAAAATATTATTTAAAAATGGAAAATTTTAAATTCTGGCAGATTTTCCTATAAAATTCTAAAAATAAAAATTTTAAATTTGGCCCTGATTTTTGGGTTGTTATAATCGCCCCCACTTAAAAGCTTTTCGTCCTCGAAAAGGAAAAGTAAAGTAGGAACAAAACGGGAAAATGTGAAATATTGAAAATGTACCTCACACAACCATCAGTCGGAGATATCTATTCTGCACGTGGGGTAGGCTTGCTTAATACTCTCCTCTGTTTCCCAGGTGCAGTCTCTAGGGTCTCCACTCCATTGCACCTTTACCAGATTGACTCTTTTATTTCTTAGCTCACGAGTTTCTCTACCCACTATTTTAATTGGTTCCCTTCTCACTTGCAAGGTCGGTGTAATTTCCAAATTCTGATGTGCAGCTTCCTCCACAACAAGATCTGGATCATGGACATGCCTACGCAGTTGGGATACATGAAAGACATCGTGTACGCCTGGCAGCCAATCAGGCAACTGTAATCTGTAAGCAAGTGCGCCAATCCTTTCAGTAATGGGGAATGGGCCAATGAATCTAGGTGCCAGCTTGCCAGTCTTCCCAAATCGTATTACACCACGTAGTGGGGAAACTCTAAGATATACCATATCACCAACAGAAAATTGTAAGTCTCTCCTTCTAGTATCAGCATAACTTTTCTGTCGGCTTTGGGCAGCTAATAATTTCTTCTTAATAAAATCAACTTTATCTGTTGCCTCTTGAATCATGTCAGGCCCCAGCACTAGACGATCACCGGATTCTACCCAACATGCGGGGGATCTGCATGGTCTGCCATAAAGAGCTTCAAAAGGCGACATCCCTATACTTGCTTGGTAACTGTTGTTATAAGAAAACTCGACCAAGTGTAAATGATCCTCCCATGAGCCACCAAAATCTAAAATGCAAGCTCGCAACAGATCTTCTAGGATGCGGTTTACCCTCTCAGTCTGCCCGTCTATCTGAGGGTGATATGCCGTACTAAAATTCAGCTTGGTTCCCAATTCTTCTTGAAAGGCTTCCCAAAATTTGCTAGTGAAAATTGGGTCGCGATCACTGACGATGCTACTAGGGACACCATGCAGTCTGACAATCTCTTTCACATACAACTGTGCCAAACTTCTAGCTGTACAGTTGGATTTGACCTGAATAAAATGAGCAGTTTTAGTAAGACGATCAACAATCACCCAGATACCGTCATTCCCCTTTCTAGAGCGGGGTAAGCCATCTATGAAGTCCATGGAGACCTGGTCCCATTTCCAACCTGGAATCTCTAGCGGCTGTAATAATCCTGCTAGCTTCTGCTGATCACTCTTTACTAGCTGGCAGGTGGGACATCTAGCAACATACATAGAAATATCCCGCTTCATAGATTTCCACCAAAATGTACGCTTTAGATCCTTGTACATCTTGCTAACCCCGGGATGAGCACTGATTTTTGATTTGTGGCTCTCATCCATGACTTCCCTTTTTAGTTCTGGGATGTCAGGCACAAAAATACGCCCTTGCATTCTGAGAATTCCCTTGTCATCAATAGAAAAGCTTGATGCTTCACCTTTTTGAGCATGCTCGGCAATCATTTGAATAAATTTGTCATTCCTCTAAAGAGCGGCAATCTTGTCTATCAGAGAAGGAGTGATAATGAGATGGGCGAGAATGAGATTAGTGTCGGCGGCATTCTTTCGACTGAGCGCATCTGCTACAACATTCGCCTTTCCAGGCGTATATAGAATATCCAAGTCATAGGCTGCAAGGAATTCCACCCATCTCTGCTGTCTCAAATTTAGATCTTTTTGAGTGAAGAGATATTTCAGAGACTGATGGTCAGTGTAAAGCTCGAACTTTTCCCCCAATAAATAATGTCTCCAAATTTTCAGAGCGAAGACATTAGCCATAAGTTCAAGGTCGTGGGTGGGGTACTTCTTCTCATGGACTTTTAGTTGGCGACTAGCATAAGCGACAACTTTGTCTCTTTGCATAAGCACCGCGCCAATACCTTAAATTAAAGATGAAGCGTAACATGTTAAAATGAGTTTTGACAAAAAGGAAAATGTCACCTCCAACATGTTTATATAAAATAAAATAGAGACAACCTTCTTTGGAAGCGTCGGTCCAAACCTTCAAATCCTGATTGCCATCGATGATGGTCAAGACAGGAGCAGTGGTCAGCCTCTTCTTAAGCTCTTGGAAAGATGCCTCGCATTTTGGTGTCCAAATGAACTTCTTATGCTTTTTAGTCAGCTCAGTCAATGGACCAGATAATTTAGAGAAATCTCTCACGAATTTACGATAGTAGCCAGCCAAACCCAAGAAACTTCATACTTCAGTGGGGGTAGTAGGCTACTTCCATTCTTGGATGGCTGAGATCTTTCCAGGATCAACTGAATTACCTTCTTTGGAAACTACGTGGCCGAGGAATTTCACCTCGTCTTGCCAAAACATACACTTAGAGAATTTGGCTTTCAGTACATTTCTACGAAGAATTTCTAAGACTTCTCTCAAATGCTTTTCATGCTCCTCAACAGATTTTGAAAAGATAAGAATATCGTCAATGAATACAAGCACAAATTTATTAAGGACATTTCTAAAAATGCAATTCATTAAGTCAACAAAATAAGCTGGAGCATTGCACAGCCCAAAAGACATTACTAGCCATTCATAAAATGTGTCAGGCCCTCTAAAAGCAGTGAGAGGGATACACTCTTCTGCGATGCGCAGTTGATGGAAACCTGTGGCTAGGTCCATCTTAGAGAATACATGAGCTCCATGCAATCTATCAAGAAGATCATCAATGCAGGGAAGAGGGTATTTGTTCTTTAATGTCTGTTTATTAAGATCACGGTAGTCCACGCAAAGCCTGAGGGTACCGTCAGATTTAGGCACAAACACCACTGCTGCGCCCCAACTAGAAAAGCTTGGTCTGATTAGACCCTTCCATAAAAGCTGTTTGGTTTGGTTGCTCAGCTCTTCTTTCTCTTTTGGAGACATCCTCCGTATAGCATGAACAACTGGTCTAACATCAGGAACTAATTCGATTTTGAAGTCAATTTCTCGACGAGGAGGCAAGCTATCCACCTCTTCAAAAACATCAGCATAATCTCTTACAATAGGAATATCTTCAATAGAAGCTGGGGTGACTTCTAAAGAAGACCAAAATTCTTTTCTGTCGGTGGTAGAACCATGGCAAGGAATAGTGATAATATCGCCAAATTTGGTTTTAATTCTAACCACCCTTTCAGCGCAAATTAATTCAGCTTCAAAATTTTCAAGCCAGTCGAGTCCAAGAATAATATCATATCCAGATAAACTCATAATGATTAAGTTAAACGGGAATTGAAAATAGGAGTAAGAAATGGGTACTCGACAATACTGGTCCAGATAGAGTGTGCCACCTATCGGACTATGTGCATTGAATGGTTCTTTTAATTTTCTTGGTTTTAATTTCAGCTTCTTAATTGTGTCGACAGAAATAAAACTTCTAGAAGCACCAGTGTCAAAAAGGACAGTAACGGGGATATTCTTAACATTAATGGAACCACTGAGAACATCAGGTTTACCTGTACCTTCAGAATTAGAAGCTGGTGCAGCAGGTTCACCATAGACATGAGCCACCTCTGATTTCTTAAGCAACGGGAAATCTCTGATAATATATCCAGGCTTGTGATAGTTGAAAGACTCCCTCTTGTCATGTGAGCTTTGACTGGGTCCGGTCTCATTTCTTTTCACCTTCTTAGGAGCTCGGCACTCTTTTTCATAATGGCCAGTTTTTCCACAGTTATAACACTTGATCTTTGCCCTATCTCTCTTCTGACTATATGGCTTTGCTGAAGAGGAACTTCCTGTTTCTGGCTTTTTATCTGCCTCCTTCTTCTTGGTATTGGATTGCTTCTTCTCCTTATCTTGTTGGCTTGCTTTCTGGTCAATCTCTTCAAAGCGACAAGCCATCTCTATAATCTTAGCAAAGGGACGCTCTATATGGTTCGTGACACGGTTGTGATACTTCCTTGCCAAGCCATTGATAAACCTTTTATTCTTCTGAATTGCATCCTGCACCAACTCTGGAGCATACCTTGAGATCTCTTCAAATTTCTTTACATTTTCAGGAACTGTCATTCCTCCTTGCTGGAGGTTGGCAAACTCATCATGTAATTTTTCAACTTCATGAGGTGAGACATACTTGGCATTAAATAACTCCTTGAATTTGGCCCATGTAACTTCAGCTTCCACAACTCCTATCATACTGAGCTCCCACCAAATTTGGGCTTGTCCTTGCAAAAACCATACCACCATGAATCGCTTGCGGTGATCCTCTATCTACAAACCATCCAGAATCCTCTCTATAGTCTTTAACCAAGCTTGGGCCTCCGTAACAGATTCATGGCCCGTGAAATGGACTCCCCCCAAATTATTTATTTTCTTCTTAACTTTATCAAGATCGAAAGCAGGTGGAGGTGGTGGTCGTACTTCCTCCTCTCTATCTGGTTGGTTGGGGGCCACTGAAGCGGTATTTTCCCTCGCTCTAGCTGCTCCACCTCTAGCTCTAACTCTGGCTCGAGTTGCCATTTTACTTAGTCTGTACGTTCAAGAAGAAGGTGTCAGACCAAGCGAAATGAAAATTCAAAGGAAAAGGTAGAAAAGATGGAAATGGATAAATGACTGTAAAATATGCACTAAACTGTCATACTCATTCTTGGACTAAATAATCCCATCTCTAATGAGGCGTATTGCTATAAATATGTTATATTCCAAAACTAAGGTTAAAACCAAAGCTCTGATACCAACTGTGATAACCCCTAACTTCCGCTTAACGAAAGCAAGGATGATCATTGGAATACAACATAAATATGGCAATACATAACACAGATAACAACATAAATATAAGAAAACTACATCATAACAACATCATGGCAGCGGAAATAGATGTCATCAAAATATAGAATCCCACAGTCACAGAAGTTCTAATTATTACATCAGAGCCAAATAGAATGTAACGTGACTCAAAATTCCAAAGTACAGGATTAAAACTGGATAAGTCTAATGTCTCAAGAACTCAGTAATTGTCTAAGAGAAAATAAAATGAAGAAAAAGAAAGATAACAAGTCTTCATCCTCCAAGTCACCTCCACAATAGAAATCTCCAATCAAGAACTTCAAGCAAGAACTCCAAGCAAGATAAATAGAAACCTGTCAATTGGCTGCCCGTGTAGAGAGAGGGCACCCGAGTTTGCAAGGTGAAACAAACAACAGGTCAGTCATGGGACTGGTGTGAGAAACTTATAATAACTACTGAATATGAAAAATCTAAGGACCACGCCACTTTCGTGAAACGGGTTTACTCCAATAGATTGTCTGTGCATATATTTATTAAATAAAAAGAGTAACGCAATGCTTTTGTAAAAATGAAAATCATTATAAGACTCAGGTCCTATCACACAATGCAACGCACACCAAAGGATAGAGTTTTTCCTTATAATGATCAAAAATGCAGAGTACGAGTCAAATACTATTTTATATCATAGGTGTGTAATATGTCTTAAAATATTTCAAAATAAATGTATTAATCCTAGACGGCATAGTACCCCATCCTACTATGTCTCCCTAATAAATATACAATCAAGTCCGTCATCTCGTATTGGAAAGTTGGGTTTCCATACTGAGTCAAGGCTAGGAGCGAAATCCTTACCGATTCGAGACACTCTAGCAATGCCCCAGGATTGGTACTCTGTCCAACCCTTGGATCCTGCAGGGCCGGTCCACACTTACTTTTGTGGATTAGAAATGCCTGAACACACGTTTCCCGATCCTAACGGATTTCTAAATTGGCCAGTCGCGACCAATATAACCGAGGTACCTCAAATCCAATAACCACTTAGTAAGTATCAGTGCTGGTAGGTCACTGACACCACTTTTAGCTAGAAAGAAACGTGCGCACTCCCTACGTTCCCTTGCTCCGTTTTAAACTCCATCGGGGTGTGAGGCTCGCGAAGTAACGTATACACAAAGCTGTGTCCATACTGGACCATGCTTTGATCATTCTACAAGGCTCTGCTTTGCAACAATAAGCCTTGTTCGGGTGCAACTTGGCATGTCACATCGACAACTCATATCACGCGATCGAAAATTATTTAACATAAAAAGGAGTGTTAAGCAAGAGGATAAATCCTCTACCACCAAGCCTTTATACATCAAATAAAAACCAATTTTATTACATGAAATAAACTTCGACGTCAGGCATGCGATCCATTTACAAGTCCGTCCTGGGTCTGAACGAAACCGGAGTCGTCTTATTACGTGGGAAATAAAGACACTCGCAAATCCGAACCATCAACAAGAACGTCCGGACGATCACCACCATCGACCCATCAAGGTAGCTACTACCATTAAGGCCAACAATAGCAATACAACCATCCGCCTTGAAGATCGTCGGTCTTCAACCGTCGTCTTCAACTCTTCAATTCAATGTCGCCGTATAATTATTTGAAATGAGATTAAACTCGGTTTTCCAAATAATTTTCGTAGTTGTATAAATTACAAAACCAATTTGTATCGCTAGAAATGCTTTATAATGATTTCCCTATTTCTATTTAGTTAAATTAGTTTTATACTTTCTTAACGACGCTTTAGGTCAATAGATGGCCTAATTAATATTTATATTTATAAATAAATATACATCCATTTGGCGATTCACACAAGTTAGTCAATACAAAACAACCAAGTGCAGTCAATCATAACATGATTCTGTTTATGGTTTTTGTCTTCTCTCTTATCATATGTAGATTTTGATAAAATGACATTTCCAGTCCAAAACCTCTTTATTTGTATATGAGATTGTATTTCATACCTTATCGGTTTATTTATGTATGAAAATGTATTTCATAACTTTATCTTTTCATTTCATCAAAACAATGTAAATAGAAATGAAAATTTAATCTTGTCCTTTTATTAATAGACATAATATTAATAAAAGTACATTTCCAATCTTATATCTTTTATGTACAATAGAAATTTGCAAATAAAAGTGATCCACATAGTTTGTATCTTTCATTTACACTAAAAATGCAAATATAGGGGATTCACATAATTTACACCTTTTATTCGTTCTAGAAAATGTGAATAGAAAGAAAAACAATTTCACATATTTGTTCTTTTTCTTTACATGAGAAAACTTCACAAAATTTGTTCTCTCTTTTTTTTTTATATAAAATGTGAACGAAATGATTTATACATTTTTGTTCTCTTTAGTTTTACAGATAAATTGTGAACAAAATAATTCTCATTTTTTTTTACATACAAGGAAAATTGTATATAAAATCAATCCACACATTTTGTTCTTTTTCTTTTACACAAAAATGTAAATCAAGTGATTAACATGTTTTGTTCTCTTTATTTTACATAAAAAAAAATGTAAAATAAAATGGTTCACATAATTTGTTCTCTTTTACTTTACAAAGAAAATGCAAAATAAAATGATGACATATTTTGTTCTCTTTTATTTTACAAAGAAAATGCAAAATAAAATGATGACATATTTTGTTCTCTTTTATTTTACAAAGAAAATGCAAAATAAAATGATGACATATTTTGTTCTCTTTTACTTTACAAAGAAAATGCAAAATAAAATGATGACATATTTTGTTCTCTTTTATTTTACAAAGAAAATGCAAAATAAAATGATGACATATTTTGTTCTCTTTTATTTTACAAAGAAAATGCAAAATAAAATGATGACATATTTTGTTCTCTTTTATTTTACAAAGAAAATGCAAAATAAAATGATGACATATTTTGTTCTCTTTTACTTCACAAAGAAAATGCAAAATAAAATGATGACATATTTTGTTCTCTTTTATTTTACAAAAAAATGCAAAATAAAATGATGGCATATTTTGTTCTCTTTTATTTTACAAAGAAAATGCAAAATAAAATGATGACATATTTTGTTCTCTTTTACTTTACAAAGAAAATGCAAAATAAAATGATGACATATTTTGTTCTCTTTTATTTTACAAAGAAAATGCAAAATAAAATGATGACACATTTTGTTCTCTTTTATTTTACAAAGAAAATGCAAAATAAAATGATGACATATTTTGTTCTCTTTTATTTTACAAAGAAAATGCAAAATAAAATGATGACATATTTTGTTCTCTTTTATTTTACAAAGAAAATGCAAAATAAGCACAATTCACATACTTTTGTTTTCTCTTCTTTTACATTAGAAAATATAAATAAAAACACTTCACAAATTTTGTTTCTTTTCCTTTTCTTTCTTTACATTGAAATTGGAAATAAAATGGTTTCAATGTTTGCGTTCTTTTCTTTTATTACAATAGAAATTTGCAAACAAAATGATTTAAATGTTTTGTGTTCTTTTCTTTCATTACAATAGAAATTTGCAAACAAAATGATTTCAATGTTTGTGTTCTTTTCTTTCATTACAATAGAAATTTGCAAACAAAATGATTTCAATGTTTTGTGTTCTTTTCTTTCATTACAATAGAAATTTGCAAACAAAATGATTTCAATGTTTTGTGTTCTTTTCTTTACATTACAATAGAAATTTGCAAACAAAATGATTTCAATGTTTTGTGTTCTTTTCTTTACATTACAATAGAAATTTGCAAACAAAATGATTTCAATGTTTTGTGTTCTTTTCTTTACATTACAATAGAAATTTGCAAACAAAATGATTTCAATGTTTTGTGTTCTTTTCTTTACATTACAATAGAAATTTGCAAACAAAATGATTTCAATGTTTTGTGTTCTTTTCTTTCATTACAATAGAAATTCGCAAACAAAATGATTTCAATGTTTTGTGTTCTTTTCTTTCATTACAATAGAAATTTGCAAACAAAATGATTTCAATGTTTTGTGTTCTTTTCTTTACATTTTCTATATTGAGTTGATAATACTAGATCAATTTAAATAAAGGTGATAGTCGAATTCCTTTTTGATTTGAATGGATAATCAAATCGATTCAATTTAATTCGAACACAAGCGATAATATGGAAATCAAATTTCTATTGATCCGAATTGATAAATAAAATCAAACCAATACTGACACAAGGGGTAACATGTGATAATCATGTTATTCTTTTTATTTAAATTGATAATTAGATCAATTTAACCTCTAAACTAAGGCAATTACAAGTGATAACATAGCATAAATTAAAATGATAATCATATGGATCTATACGAATTATTCAAACATAGAACAATCATCGCAAACCATGACCAAATAAACAGATCTGAATCATAGTCATATTTAATTTACATCGTAATTTAATAATTTAATTAATTATTAAATTTAAATAAAGAATCTCACAGTCATTGCGATTTCTGTCCAAAATTCAAAATGTTCAGAATTGCTCCGTTTCAGTCCAGCTGCGTAGATCTGCTCAATACGATCACAACGTCGCTGAAATCATCGAATTCCGGTTTGAAATGAATTAGATATGGTCAAAATAAATTATAAAATAAATTAGATTAATTAATTAATTAAGTAATTAGGAAATTAATCCTTCTCTTCTACCTCCAATATTTGGCCGCACCTTCTACCTTACGTTCAAAACTAGGGTAGGCTCTAATCTTCGATACACAGCACTAGGACCCGATCAGAAGACATCGGAGCGGAGAGGGGAGAGAGGCGCTCGAAGGGGGACCGGAATGGCTGAACTCGGTTCGGCCTAGAGTGGTGGAGACGGGCCCGAACGGCCACGGTTTGGGTACGGGTTTCGGCGAACTGGTGGCTCCAGACGATATCCAACCGTATGAGATTGAAGAGGAGGAGATGATCTTTGATGTGGGATGAGAATTGGATTTTAATTCGAAGAAGAGAGGGAGCAATTGGAAGGAGAAATTTCGGCCATTGGGGAGGTAGGAGTCGGCGGCTGTGAGGAAGAGAGGGAATAGTGATTTTAGATATTAGGTTTTTCTCCTTTTTATATTATTTTATTGTAATTTTTACAAAAAAAACCATTTCTCTCATATTATTCAAAATCCAGTCCAACAGAAAGTTACCCTACCCAATAACCCCCATTCCGGATCCATCTAGCCATGTCTCGCAGGCCCAAAAGGTCATCTCGACCCCCAATTTTCGAAATTAAAAATAAATCCTTTTATATTTTTAATTCTGACACAATCAAAAATTCGCCGGAGCCACATACGGACTCCGAAAAATCCCAAAAAAATATTTTTGGCTATGTCTTGACGATACGAACCCAACAAAATTATTTTCGTCGAATTCTGAGGCTGTTTGAAAAACGGCCATTTTTAAGTCGTTCAATTTTGACTGTATTGACCCAAACACAGTTTCTTCTGCCACGCTCATATACTGATTCTGAAAATTATGAAAATTGAACCCTAACAATAATATGACATTCCGGTTCCAACCAAAGTGGTTTCGTCGAAAACGGGGTTCGTTTGCAAAATGTTTATTTTTCCATAATTAAAATATTATTTAAGAATGGAAATTTTTAAATTCTGGCAGATTTTCCTATAAAATTCTAAAAATAAAAATTTTAAATTTGGCCCTGATTTTTGGGTTGTTACAATTTATTTACCTCTCAGACCTTGATTAACAACGGTCTTATCTTGAGATAACATCAGTTGTAGCTCAACACAAATATTTATTTAAATATCGAATACATCTCATTTAGCTATCTTATTGATAAAAATTCTTATCTTTTGAAACTTCCGTTTCGTGTATAACCATAATTCTTAATTCATTAATTAAGAAAATTATTTATAAAATATCACGTTTCCCTTTTACCTTTCTAAACGATACTTCATACCACTTGGATTTTTGTTAAAATCCTATTACTTACCACATTCACCTTTAAGCCTTTCACTTAAAGTCTTATTTCATAAATTTCACTTAATTACCTTACTAAGTGACATCTATTAACACCTTGTACCTCATTTTTTTTTTAAAAATTTCACTTATAAATCATGGTTTTATATAACCTTTTTATTTATCACTTTCCTCTTTACTTGATGAAATTAATTTAAGACATCGCATTTTCTTTATTTTTCCTTTATGAAATCAATTATAAGCTCGATTAATAAATAATAATAATTTTCCTCTTTACAACTTTAATTCAAAATAGTAGATTTAAAATCTATTCTCAGTTATAAAAATAAATTTTATAACTTTAACTCGTCGATTTACCTGACGGTAGATCGATATTTATAAAATAGTTAATTCATAGGCTATGTACTGACAATCACTCAACCAATAATACCCATTGGTTTAAACCAAACAAATTGGTGAATTTCAGTTCAATATCCAACCATCAAATCAAAACAATTCAATAATGGTCTCATAACAGTTTACAACGACAATTCAATATCAACCACAACAATCAATCAAAACAATTCATTTATTAAAACACGTTTATTTTATAAACGTGACCAATAAGGTAACTTACCTTAATTGGGACCAATCATTAAAATTAACGATTCGGTTTCATAGAAATTAAACAACATTTAATTTCATCAGTTCGAACGATATGTGAATATATCATCAACAACAAGTCAATCATTAGTAACCATAGCACACAAAAATAAAAACCCAACTTATAAAATATAAGTGGGAAGTAACTGAGTGAGTTTAACGCACCTTGATTTGATTTTGTCGATAAACCAGCCCGTTTCAGTCAAATTAAATGACATTTAATTTAACCGAGAAATCCAGCTGCTGTCTGCCCTGCTCAGTTCCCTTCCATCACGTAGTACTCGTCTTCACGGTCCCGGTGTTTTTCGTTTCATCGAATTCTGATCACGTTTTCATTTTTAATTAATTTTTAAAGTTCACAAGAATATTTAACTAAGTAAAGTTCAAATAAAATAAAACATTGGGCCTTACCTACTTTGTCCAGCCCATTAGTTCAAACCCGCCCCCTCTCTACCATAAAACATCGAAACCCTTCTCATTACAAACCCTCGGATCCACTTTTTCTTCTAAACCAAATCCGCCGCCTCTAAAAATACCAGAGAGAAACCCGAAACCCTTCTATGCGGAAATCCTTTCTTGCACCATCGATGCTCCCTCCAGCGGAAACGAAGGCGTCTACGCCTCAGTCCCACTCCACCGTAACCTCCTCGATCCCTTCCATAAACCCTCGCGTGACCCCAAATGCCTCCGACCCACTTCCACAACTGTCGAACACCCTACAATCCCACTGCAAAAAACCCAAACCCTAAGGACTCTCGAACCCAGATGTTCAACTTCGAACCCTTGAACAGATAAGTATTTTGCGATTTATAATTTCTGTTTTATTTTTTTCTGTTTTAATATTTTCGGTTTCGAATTGGTTGTGTTCTGAAATGTGGTGCATGACCTGTATTTATACTTGGGTTTTTATCATGATGAGAACAACGTCAATCTGATTGTAAAATCATAGATTTGGGTTTCCAGTGCTAGTTTTTAGGCGTTTACTATGCGGTGAACTGTTGGTGATAGATCTCGGTTTGTGGGTGATGTTTTACAGTGAAAAAATGTGGACTTTATGTTGGATTTCAAGTACTTGCTTGCTTAGATTTTATGCATAAAGATCTTACTATTTATGTAAAGCTTTGGTACAGCTATGAAATCCTTGAATTGTCCATTTCATTTCAGGATTTGAATTTGTGCCATGTATATGTGTGGCAGAATTGTACTCATATGGTTTGTACATGAGATTTACTGAATGCAGATTATTTGATCTATTTTGATTCTGTAAATTGATGGTATAATTCACTGTTTTCCTTAGCTATTGCCTATTACTGATTTCTAGCTATAGCTTTACTGTTTCCATGTGGTATTTTTTTTTCTTTTCAAATCTTTCAATTTAAAAAAATATATACCTATACATTTTCTAGCTATTCATAGATGTTTCTTCTCTTCTCTCTTCTACTCAGGTTGATTTGGCGACAGTGTTGAAATCTCGTGATGGACAGTGGTGATGGCTGCACCCTAAACAGCGAAGATTGTGTTGGATTTTCAGAATTGTCGGTCTGTTCAAAAAGGATATTTGTCGATCTGTGCATGTATAGATTCGGCTAGGAGCTGTTGATTCAATTCGAGATTTGAATTGTATTGTTGAGGCTTTCTTTTATTTTTATATGTATGAAAACAGTATTGTTGCATATAAGTATTTTATGTGTATGAAAACAGTATTGTAAAGCTGAATTCTCACTAATTCTAGTTCACGTTGATCATTATTTTGCCATTTTATTGTTCATTCCTGCCTTTTTTTTTCTTGCAGTAACTCACCTGTATCATCGTTGATGGACAACTAAAGAAGTAGTACATTGTGGTTAAATGGCTACGTACTACTGTTATTTTCAGGCGTAAAGTTTGCAATCATATCATATTATAATGTGATGCTTTGCATGTAGTATGTGCATGTTCTTTATATATTGTTGAATTGTACACAAGTTCCCTCTATTGATATGCAATATCCGTGCAGACCTTGAGTGGTCCGTCTTTGTTGAGACCTAATGTTAACTTGGGTTTGGCATGTATTACAAAGAAATATATATGTATTTGATGTTATATCTAATTACCAATCTATTTCATATACACTGAATACATGCTAACCAATTAGAAATATCTATTATAATTTTATTCATTGATTGCTAGCTCATTTGAAAAATTATTTTATATATATATATATATATATATATATATATATATATATATATGAAATTCTATCCGCATTTAAATTGACTGGCCAAGACAAAGAAACCTTGTATTTCATAAGATTAGTAGGTAGCTTGTGCTGGGTGTTTTAGCTGTGCTATTTGAATGTGTGTATTACTTAGCGGTTAAGTTCTATTTATAAATACAAATCCTTATTTAATTAATTAAATAAACGTTATCGTTTTATAACGATTTTCAGAGCGACTATTTGAAAATTTGAACTGGACTTACCTAACAAATTATAACACGAAATCTCGATTTTTCTCTTTCATATGAAAAATATAATCAAATCGATTCCAACGTTTCTGGTTTCACAGAATTCCGACTTAAAACAAATTCTGTATATTCAGTTGAAGTTCAAAACGAAATTTACGAACTACCGCGCCATTTCTAGTTTGTTTAATAATATAATTATAAATTTAAACGTTCTGACGTCGTTTTAATAACGAATAATTTGTATAATTCAATATAAACCATATTTAAACCATTTTAAATCGAGCGTTCACATTATACAGCAAATTCAACATTTTTCCAATATCCCGAAAATAAAATATTATTATATTATTAATATAATTTAAATATTCAAATTAAAATGATCAAATATCATTATTTAATCTCAAATCAATATTTTAAATAAATAAAATAATTCAGATAAATGATCAGAAAATACGGGACATTACATTCTTTCCCCCTTATAATAATTTCGTCCTCGAAATTGCTAAGGTAAGAAAATGTTGCAACTCTCATTAACTTTAAAAATATATTTTATTTTAAAGTAAAACCAATTTATAATGGTTAAACAAAATTTTCAAAAATTATCGAAAATATTCTAACACTTTAAATTCTCAGAAAATTCAGCAGAGTCTCCCCTGCACAGAGTGACATCTGAGATCTCGCAGGGACGAATAATATCGATCTACACGGGCGGAAAACAAAAATTAAAACCTCAAAATTTATATTTAAATTACACTCCCTTTTTCTGGTTTCATTTTATTTAACTCTTCATCAAACCATGGATGAATTTTATTCACCCAATCTAACAAGCAGACAACAATCAATCAACAACCAAGGCACAACAAACTTAATCAAATCAACTAAATTCACGTTCAATATTATTATTTAACATATTTAAATATCAACCAATTAATGTTCAATTAATTTCTATTTAATTATTATTCATTGAATCTCCAAATTCAATTCAAATTTATTTAATTCCAACGTCATTTCTTAATTTATTTTTAATATCATTATTAATGATTTAATTCGATTTAACTTAACCGAGTTAAGTTTCAAATTCAAATCCTTAATCCAATTTGAATTTCTTCAAAATCAACAAACATACCATATCTAAATAATTTTAGAAAATTATTTCTTTTCAATACAAAAATAAATTTTGGGTAAAATTATTTCATTCACCCTCTACAAAACAATATTGTGTTCCTTTATCAGTTAAGTGCTTTCCAACACTTGAACCGACCCACAACACAATACAAAACATTTGTATATTTTTTTTTACAAATACGCTCTCATATATATATATACACTCAAACTCAATCTAGGGTGTTACTAACCCCATCTCTATCGAGTTACGCCACAGAGCCAAGGTTGCCACTAAACCAATAGCTCTGATACCACTGTAACGACCCAGGGTTTTCGGCCCCGAAAATCGAAATAAATACCTTACCATATCTCATGTCGATCCTCCAAACACCGAGAACACTGGAACGTTTATGGAAAGAAATTAGAAGGTGAGATAAGAAAGAAAGAAATATAAGAATAGAAGAAGAAGAAGAACACAACACAGAGTCTCACATCGCAGCGGAACAAAATATAATATAGAAATAAATCTTTATTGAGAGCTTTAAATAAAACTTACAATCATCAGAGTACATCAACACATCTGGACAGTTATAATAATATTCCCTTATACACAACATAGCGGAATATACTAGATATTCCTGGACCTCTCCAGTACTCCTTTCTTAGTGTTCAATAACCTGAACCTGCAAACCCGGGCTAACCCGAGCATTTACAAAACACCAGGTCAGTCTGGTGAACCAGAGTGAGATAAACTCGCACAGTATTAAGGATAAATCATCCAATCATGATTTTAAAGTTTGAAATCTTTTTAAAAGAAAAGGATAATCGTAAGACCAAATCCACACATAAAAACGGATGGTTCATACCTTACGATAACCCAAAACAGTTTTTTTAAACCAATATCTTTTCTGATATTATAATAACGTCTAAATACAAGTAAATAACAACATAGTGGAACGCTTGCATCTCACGCTCCACATATATAGTATACAACTAAAAACCACAGGCGCTTATTGGAGATTGGATTCCGACTCTGACAAGGTATGGGACCACCTGTCGATCGTGTATCTCTGGAGACGAATACACTGGGTTCAACAAGAACGTCTTGTAACCCGGCCCACACATGACGGACCACTCATTTCGCTTGAGTGTATCAAATGTATATCACCGACAGTTGGGATCAGCAACCGCCTCCCAAAAAGGGACAGCATCGAAAATAGATTAAAGAAACAAATGGAATTTCTCTAGATAGGTGATTATACACCCTAATGGGAGCGACCCACATAGCCATGTTGCCTGCCCGATTTTTGTCATCTTCCAGTTGATGAGGCTTGAGGTCGGAATTTCCTTTACAACACCTGGCCACCATTCATTTTGAATGTCACATCGTCGGATCCGCCAGATATCACTAATTGACGTCCACAAAAATACTCTAGTAGTTCAGAGAACCGTCGCCCTCCGTACAACCATGGTACGTTTGAAGAAATCAACGTACGTAATTCCTTTGGAAATACTTTATCAAACATTCGTCCATACAAGTCATCCAGGAAACAGGATGAACCGAAGGCACCCTCCTACTGCATCCTAGGAATCACCCTATAGATTAGTAACGAGAAGTCCTTGCAATCCGTAGATTTCAATCACGACAGAAACACTGTTGAAATATCTCCGGCCGCTAAACCTGAGAAATCCAAACCAGTAGTTCTTCCGCTCATGAAAATCAACGGTCTTCAACTGCTATAACTTCAATGACCTCCTTTCACATATTCGCTGGTCGGAATGGTTTTCGAATATAAATTCGATCCCGGTCATTCCGTACCAACGATCGTATGGTCAGGTTTGATAGTCGGTGATTTAACTATCAAATAAATAATGGTGTGAATAACATGAGTTTACCAGTTCAGTACCAACATACCTGGCCCTTTTAATTTAGAAACGATTAACGATAGTTAATCCTAAACTCTTAAATATTTCCCCATTTCAAATATAACTTATTTGACGTAGGGTCATCGCTTTCATATCTAAGAAGATATTCAATAATCATACTCAATTGTTTATTCGGCTATCACTTCAAACCCATTTACTTATTTTATTTATAATTAACAATATTGGAAAACGACTCATCTTATTTCAAGAGAGACAATATTATGAAATCTCCTTCATTTTACCACTTGAAAATAACCAACTATTATTCTCTTAGTACAAATTATTCTCAAAACTTTACTTTCTCAGTTTCCTCTAATCTCGGAAATACCATTTTAACTTTCCCATTACACACTAATATCATCCTCAGATATTCCCGAAGTCGTTCAAGTTGGGGTATTTATTTACCTCTCAGACCTTGATTAACAACGGTCTTATCTTCATATAACATCAGTTGTAACTCAACACAAATATTTACTTAAATATCGAATAAATCTCATTTAGCTATCTTATTGATAAAAATTCTTATCTTTTGAAACTTCCATTTCGAGTATAACCATAATTCTTAATTCATTGACTAAGAAAATTATTTATAAAATATCACGTTTCCCTTTTACCTTTCTAAACGATACTTCTTACCACTTGGATTTTTGTTAACATCCTATTACTTACCACACTCACCTTTAAGCCTTTCACTTAAAGTCTTATTTCATAAATTTCACTTAATTCCCTTACTAAGTAACATCTATTAACACTTTGTACCTCATTTTTTTTAAAATTTCGCTTATAAATCATGGTTTTATATAACCTTTTTATTTATCACTTTCCTCTTTACTTGATGAAATTAATTTAAGACGTCGCATTTTCTTTATTTTTCCTTCATGAAATCAATTATAAGCTCGATTAATAAATTATAATATTTTTCCTCTTTACAACTTTAATTCAAAATAATAGATTTAAAATCTATTCTCAGTTATAAAAGTAAATTTTATAACTTTAACTCGTCGATTTACCTGACGGTAGATCGATATTTATAAAACAGTTAATTCATAGGCCATGTACTGACAATCACTCAACCAATAATACCCATTGGTTTAAACCAAACAAATGGTGAATTTCAGGTCAATATCCAACCATCAAATTAAAACAATTCAATAATGGTCTCATAACAGTTTACAACGATGATTCAATATCAACCACAACAATCAATCAAAACAATTCATTTATTAAAACACGTTTATTTTATAAATGTGACTAATAAGTTAACTTACCTTAATTGGGACCAATCATTAAAATTAACGATTCGGTTTTGTAGAAATTAAACAACGTTTAATTTCATCAGTTCGAACGATATGTGAATATATCATCAACAACAAGTCAAACATTAGTAACCATAGCACACAAAAATAAAAACCCAACTTATAAAATATAAGTGGGAAGTAACTTAGTGAATTTAACTCATCTTGATTTTATTTTGTCGATAAACCAGCCCGTTTCAGTCAAATTAAACGACGTTTAATTTAACCGAGAAATCCAGCTGCTGTCTGCCCTGCTCAGTTCCCTTCCATCACGTAGTACTCGTCTTCACGGTCCAGGTGTTTTTCGTTTCATCGAATTCTGATCACGTTTGCATTTTTAATTAATTTTTAAAGTTCACAAGAATATTTAACTAAGTAAAGTTCAAATAAAATAAAACATTGGGCCTTACCTACTTTGTCCAGCCCATTAGTTCAAACCCGCCCCCTCTCTACCATAAAACATCAAAACCCTTCTCATTACAAACCCTCGGATCCACTTTTTCTTCCAAACCAAATCCGCCGCCTCCAAAAATACCAGAGAGAAACCCGAAACCCTTCTATGCGGAAATCCTTTCTTGCACCATCGATGCTCCCTCCAGCGGAAACGAAGGCGTCTACGCCTCAGTCCCCCTCCACCGTAACCTCCTCGATCCCTTCCACAAACCATCGCGTGACCCTAAACGCCTCCGACCCACTTCCACAACTGTCGAACACCCTACAATCCCACTGCAAAAAACCCAAACCCTGAAGACTCTCGAACCCAGATGTTCGGCTTTGAACCCTTGAATAGATAAGTATTTTGCAATTTATAATTTCTGTTTTATTTTTTTCTGTTTTAATATTTTCGGTTTCGAATTGGTTGTGTTCTGAAATGTGGTGCGTGACCTGTATTTATACTTGGGTTTTTATCATGATGAGAACAACGTCAATCTGATTATAAAATCATAGATTTGGGTTTGCAGTGCTAGTTTTTAGGCGTTTACTATGCGGTGAACTGTTGGTGATAGATTTCGGTTTGTGGGTGACGTTTTACAGTGAAAAAATGTGGACTTTATGTTGGATTTCAAATACTTGCTTGCTTAGATTTTATGCACAAAGATCTTACTGTTTATGTAAAGCTTTGGTACAGCTATGAAATCCTTGAATTGTCCATTTCATTTCAGGATTTGAATTTGTGCCATGTATATGTATGGCAGAATTGTTTTGATATGGTTTGTACATGAGATTTACTGAATGTAGATTATTTGATCTATTTTGGTTCTGTAAATTGATGGTATAATTTACTGTTTTCCTTAGTTGTTGCCTATAACTGATTTCTAGCTATAGCTTTACTGTTTCCATGTGGTATTTTTTTTTTTCAAATCTTTCAATTTAAAAAAAATATATACCTATACATTTTCTAGCTATTCATAGCTGTTTCTTCTCTTCTCTCTTCTACTCAGGTTGATTTGGCAACAGTGTTGAAATTTCATGTTGGACAGTGGTGATGGCTGCACCCTAAATAGCGAAGATTGTGTTGGATTTTCAGAATCGTCGGTCCATTCAAAGAGGATATTTGTCGATCTATGCATGTATAGATTCGGCTAGGAGCTGTTGATTCAATTCGAGATTTGAATTGTATTGTTGAGATTTTATTTTATTTTTATATGTATGAAAACAATATTATTGCATATAGGTATTTTATATGTATGAAAACAGTATTGTAAAGCTGAATTCTCACTAATTCTAGTTCACGTTGATCATTATTTTGCCATTCTATTGTTCATTCCTGCCTTTGTTTTTTTTCTTGCAATAACTTGCCTGTACCATCACTGATGGACAACTAAAGAAGTAGTATATTATGGTTAAATGGCTATGTACTACTTTTATTTTCAGGCGTAAAGTTTGCAATCATATCATATTATAATGTGATGCTTTGCATGTAGTATGTGCATGTTCTTTATATATTGTTGAATTGTACACAAGGTCCCTCTATTGATATGCAATATCTGTGCAGACCTTGAGTGGTTCGTCTTTGTTGAGACCCAATGTTAACTTGGGTTTGGCATGTATTACAAAGAAAGATATATGTATTTGATGTTATTTCCAATTACCAATCTATTTCATATACACTGAATACATGCTAACCAAATAGAAATATCTATTATAATTTTATTCATTGATTGCTAGCTCATTTGAAAAATTATTATATATATATATATATGAAATTCTATCCGCATTTAAATTGACTGGCCAAGACAAAGAAACCTTGTATTTCATAAGATTAGTAGGTAGCTTGTGCTAGGTGTTTTAGCTGTGCTATTTGAATGTGTGTATTACTTAGCGGTTAAGTTCTATTTATAAATACAAATCCTTATTTAATTAATTAAATAAACGTTATCGTTTTATAACGATTTTCAGAGCGACTATTTGAAAATTTGAACTGGACATTCCTAACAAATTATAACGTGAAATCTTGATTTTTCTCTTTCATATGAAAAATACAATCAAATCGATTCCAACGTTTCTGGTTTCACAGAGTTCCGACTTAAAACAAATTCTGTATATTCAGTTGAAGTTCAAAACGAAATTTACGAACTACCATGCCATTTCTAGTTCGTTTATAATATAATTATAAATTTAAATGTTCTGACGTTGTTTTAATAACGAATAATTTATATAATTCAATATAAACCATTTTAAATCGATCGTTCACATTATACAGCAAATTCAACATTTTTTCAATATCCCGAAAATAAAATATTATTATATTATTAATGTAATTTAAATATTCAAATTAAAATGGTCAAATCTCATTATTTAATCTCAAATCAATATTTTAAATAAATAAAATAATTCAGATAAATGGTCAGAAAATACGGGACATTATAGTAGCTATTCAGTAAAGAAAAATCAGTAGGCAACCCGTTCGATGTGAAGAACCGCGGTCTTCAATCGCCGTTTATATGTCTTCATTTATTTCATTGTATGATTATTTCAAATTTATTATCTAACATCATATTAAATTTCAAAAATCTAATAGTTCGAGTTTGTCCATTTTTTTCAACGGTTTATAAATTTAAGCCGAAATTATTTTCAACTCAACCATTTTCATTCAAGCTACCTCAATATAAATTATAGCATCGATTACATTGACAAGAACATGTTAACTAGTTTTCCAAGATTGAATCTATTTATACCATTAAATCAAATTAACGAATTTCCTTAAGTACCCGAACCATTATTTAATTTATATACTAATATTTAAAAAGGTTCTTAATGCAACTTTGTTAAAAAATTGACTTAAATGAAACATATAGTTAAGCCAACATTAATAAATTAAATTTCACTATCATTTACTAAAATGTTAATTAGAAAATAAATGAAATAACCTTTAGTTAACAAAGTAACATTGAACCTGAGAATATTGATTGTTACTTTGAAATTTTCATTGAATAAAATTGACCTTAAATAAAATTTTGACATCAATAAATAGGGTTTTAAAGCTTTGTATAAAAATTTAGGGTTTTAGAATTTACAAAGGGTACATTAAGGAAACCGAGTTTGACATCTTGAGATTACATATTTTGGAGCTGGTGACTGATTGAAGGCTTACTTTTCATTTACTAAATTTAAGTCATTTGATTTTGTCTTAACGAAATTTCATGTATTAAATTTCGGTTGTATGTAAATTTGATATTCATAATAATATGGAAAATAATAAGTAAAGATCAGCTGTATATTTGGTCTTGAAGAGCCTTTTAGCCAACCAGCCACTCTGGTTTACACAGGCGACTCGAGATCGGAATCGTAGAGAAGTACTACTTGGTCATTTCTACCAACTTAAAGTCCTCATTATGATTCGTTTTATCCAAAGCTTTATGCAAAAAGTCTTTTTTTATCTTAAATTATCTCCATTACGAATCTTATGTGTACCTTGGTGTTCCTAACTGTCCACTGATTTTTTATTAATCTTCGATTCATATAAGATAAAGATCCATCTGTCTAGATATCATCATATACAACAAGAAAGCCGTACGCTTTGGAAGAAACTTCTACAGTTTGGGAAGGGGTTTTTAAAAGAAGAATCTACTTCAACCGATATGCCCTGCATTTCTCCCTTTGATTAAGAATAAATATGTTTTCGGACCTTCTCTTTAAAATGAAAAGTAGACGTGCCAGAATGATCAAAAGGGCTGTATTTGCCAGTGAATTGGGAGTTCCTATCGTAATGCATGACTACATAAACGGGGGATTCACTGCAAACACTAGTTTGGCTCATTATTGCCGAGACAACAGTCTACTTCTTCACATCCATCGCGCAATGCAAGCAGTTATTGATAAACAGAAAAATCATGGTAGTTTGGTAGAAAGTGTTACACTGTATCTTGAAGAATTTAGTAAGTGATATATACGCACACACACATATATGATATTAGGGATGATTTAAAACTAGTTGGGTGTATTTTGGTAATATAAATTATTTTGAAATTTAATAAACCATTTGGAAAGTGTAACTAATTTGAAATATAATTTATGATAGAAACGACACGAAATTTTCCTAATCTAATTTCTTCGACAAAAACTCCAATCTAGGTGAGTATCCCCCTCACTTGCGACTAAATTCGTTTACAAGTTTTTCGATGTCTTCTGAAATGTTCAAATAGCTTGCATGAATCATTAAGTAGTTATTCATATAGTGTTAATAACTGTCTATATGAACTATATATTGTTGATGCATGTATGGATGATGGTTGATATGATTGTTTCGTTGTGTGAATTGTTCATTAATTATTTTATCACCCTTGAAATCACACTATAAGTTACCATAGACTTAAGAAAAATTATTATGGGGTTGCTGCTGTTACTAGCAGCAGTAGCAGAAAAAAAAGAACGAGTTTGACAGCTTGAGATTACATATTTTGGAGCTAGTGACCTATTGAAGACTTACTTCCCATTTACTAAATCTAAGTCATTTGATTTTGTATTAATGAAATTTCATGTATTAAATTTCGATTTTATGTAAATTTGAACTTTGATGTATTATACTATTTTTCCGCTGTGAGATGATGTATTATTCTGTGTATGTGATTCTATGATTTGATTCTATTAAACCCCATAGCAATAACAATCTGCTATTTCGAATGATTCAAGTTGGTTTTGTTATTGACCAGAATGGTCGGAAAAAGCAGGTTGTTATAGTTGGTATCAGAGCTAGGTTGGACATACATATATATTTTTATTTAAATAGTTAAGTTCGATAAAAAAATATAGTTAAAAATATATATTAGTTAAAATTTTGCATAAAACAGTTCGGTTTGATAATTAATATATATATATATATAATAACTGCATTTAGTTTATAAAATTTGATTAACATAATATTTCGCTCTGATACCAACTGTAACGACTTTGAAAAAATGAAGCTATCATAAGCTCGTCCCATATCACACAATGCAAACGCACACCAAATGGGCGAGTTTTTTCTTATGATGACCAAAAATGCTTTTATATGGGAAAATTCTCTTTTAATACTATCCTTAGTGCATAGTTTTGAAAACCATTTCAGAATTAAATATATTAATCTTAGCGAACATAGTAATTATGCCCACATATATAGTTTACAAACAAATCGAATGGCTCGTATTGGTTATTGGGTTTCCAATGTGATGGTTCCTGGCACGAAAGAACATTAGAGGACACGAAGCTAAGTATTCCCGGTTAACATCCAGACAACGGACACCGAATAAATAGCGCGAAAGTATATATTCTGGATAACATCCAAACATCGAACACCATATATAATTAATTCCCTCAGGTTTTGAAGTAGATCTGTTAGATCCAAAATTGGGTCTAACACCCAAGTTGTTCTAATCTATGAAGAATTATAGTTGAAATATAAAGAAAAAGCAGAAAAGACACGAGATTTATAGTGGTTCGGCGTTAACGAGCCTACGTCCACTTTATATGTTGTTGATTTTATGCTGAATGTAGATACAATCAATGATTTCACTCAATCTCACTCTTACAACTGTGATTCTCTCAATATGGTAATGGTGGAATCAGGTTTCTCCATTGCCAAAAGATCCCCAAAAATGCCAAGTTTTGGGCTATTTATAGCTAATTTGTTTAGGAGGATCGCTGTCATACGTGGCACAAATCTTGCGAATCTCGGATTGGTTCATAGCTTGATGGAGAATTGGTCAAAATGACAGTTGTGGACAGGTGTCGCGAGATCCTGCATTCTCGGATCGTGGATGACTTGGTCTTGGCCATCAGCGTGGTGTCCGGGATCGGATCGAGGCGTTGTGGACGGATCGGGTCGAGCTAGAAGTAGCGGACCAGATCGCGTAAAGGCGTGGCGATCCGGGGTGGGTGGAGCATCACGAACTGCGGAAGGCTGGATGATCGCGATCGAGCTTTTATGAGTCGTAGACGTGAAACTTCATATTTTCTTCGTGTATTGATCTTGGTGGCTTGATCAAAAAGCTAGCCAACATTTTGCCTCCTCGAAGTATGTTTTATCAAGGATGAAACATGCTTCAAAATTACAGAGGTATCTTTTCATAGAACGATGCGAATGAACGATCGTATCTATCTGAATGACTGTACTGCTTCAAGAAGTTGCGTCTCTTAATTAGCATAAATATCCAGTCGATCTTCAATCATTTCTTTATTCACTGGATAGTTCTTATTTCTGGAATATTTGGTGACTCCATTGTCAAATTGCCAGGTAGGCTCCTGAATCTTCACAAATATTTCTGAATTTTCATATCCGACTATTGTTTGTTGGTTTGGATCGCGCAAACACCTCACGATCTGTGGGATGAAGTGTTCGTTCCGTTTCATCCTTCGTACGGGCCTCAAGCTTGGTGGGCCTCCTCTTGTCACGAGTTGTTTGATAGAGCGGGCTTTCCTTCACTCGATGGGCTTGGTTTCCTGACCCGTTGAGGTCCACGGTCGAATAGGACAAAAAAGACGAGACTAACGGTCATGGGTTTGTTTATATAAACCCGAACCCTCCTCCATCTTCTCTTCTTCTTCCTTTCTCGTTTTTGCTGTCGTCGCTTGGAGCTTCTGACCAAAACCCTAACTTCAATTTTCCAACAACCCTTCAATTTTAAACTTAAGGTAATCGAATAATTTCATTTTCGTTCCTCTCCAATTTTCAATTATTTAAGAGGAGAAAATGGCGGAGGTTTGCAGCGTTTGAGGCTTTGGAGGCTGATCTGGCGCCATGGGTGTTGTTGTTCGAGTTCGGAGGAGGAAAGGAGGGATAAGGAAGGAGAAGAAGGAGCATGTCAGGCTGGGTCGTGGCACGAACGTGAAAGTGGATCGTGGTGGCAGATGAGAGGAGTGGGATTTAATGGGCGGATCGGGTCGCGATGATGAATGGGCTACTGGTTCACGAGAGGGCAGGAAGACCTGGATCGTGAGAAACATACCACGATCCGATCCTTGCTTCACCGCCTGGTTCGGTACGCGACCCCATCTGCTTCGCGATCGAAAGATATATCACGATCCCTAGACATATCACGATTCGGGCCCTATTTCGCGATCCAGTTAATGAGTGATCCGATGATCTTACCAAATAAATAATGCAACTTGATTCTTGTATATCAATAGACAGTTAGGCTAGAGCCCTTGAGACTTTCTGAACTGGACAGCAGCATAACTTGACTGCATATGATAACTAATACTTCAATGATCTTGCTAATTTTTATGATTTTCTTTAATGCATGCGCAGGCACGCACTTGCACTAACACACACAGGGGACGGGTAATTATATTCTAATTTTTCATTTTTACTCGCCTAAACAGTAATGTCGGGTAATCATTCTCCTTCAAGATCTGAAACAGAAATAGACCCCGAGATGTCTGAGCACCATAGCCCCAAGGTTCTTCCAATTAATCCAGAGGGTGAGGATTCTAAATCCGAATATGAAGCAGAAACAAAATCGGATTCATCTTAGAGTACCTCGCTTGATGAGGAGTCCGAAGTGGATGACCGAGCTCCCGATGATATTCCTTGTGCACAAGAAACTAAGAAATTCAGTGACTCTTTAGCTTCCAAGCTGGATGACATAAAACTTAAGAAAATTTGCTTAAAACACAGGATCCTTGGGATGATGTAAAGGCACCAGGGAGGGAAGATAGGCCTCATCTCGCTCCGGAAGGGTATATGACAGTCAGTCGACTCATGTGTGGAGTAGGCGCCATCCCTCCATTTCCTCCAATCGTCATTGAAACCCTAAAACGATTGGGTATTGCTCCGATGCAGCTTCATCCCAATGCCTACGCAGCTTTATACACTTTATACATTGCGTATGCAGAAATCTTGCAAACTGAGCTCACGTTTAAAGACTTGAAGTTCTACTACCTTTTCAAGCATCGTTCTACAACAACCCCAAATTTTTCTTTCTTCGAGTCGGTAGCCAACAGGAAGGTCTTGTCTGATGGTTACAGCAACATAGGGGATCCCAAGGCCGATTGGTTTTATATAAAGCAACAGGCTGGGTGTGCGAGAAGATGGCTTAAATCAAGTAAATTTCCAGCCTTTGAATAAATAACCTGTTTAAGAAGTCGGAGCACTAACATGCTTCTTTTTTCTATACAGATCACACTTTTCCGAAGACAGAAGGCTCAGTGTACAGCAATCGACTATCCCTTCTTCTTAAAAACGAGTCGGACTTCTTAAGGATCAGGAAATGTATTACTGACGAGAATCTTCACAGGCATCGCCTTCTGGACATAAGATTTGGACTTAGAGCGGGTGGCAAACCTTACAAGTATGTGCCCCTGACTGAAGGAGAAGGGACATCACAAGCAGCCAAGACAACCAGACTTCATAGGAGCCCTTCACCAATGATTGACCAGGATGATGAAGATTTAAATGTATATAGAGGAGATGAGGCCCAGGCTGGGGAGCCTAAGGAAATCCCAGCCTCTTCGAAGGATTCTCCCTCAAGGGCCTCACTACCGGTTGAGCCTGCCGCTCCTGATGACTTAACAGAGGAGCAGTTATCAAGGAATTGAACAAGATTCCTATACCCGACGATGTATATACATAGGAAGATTTCGAAGGGGAGCCATTTTTTCCTATCTCTGAGGAAACAAATGCTCCAGTTGAAGAATGAGAAACCACCCAGACGAGCCTAACTTCGGGCCCTGGTCTGTTAGGGGGAATTATATGGGATGCACAAATCACATGCACTATCTGACGCCACACTTTTATACCAACAATATTCAAGGTTTTAATGTGTACTTGTTTCTTTTGTAGGTAAGATGACTTACAAACGATCTTATTCGCATCGCTCCCTTCGTGAAGGCACACCTAGTCTTCATTCAAATCCAAATCCTACTTGCAGTGATAGTCGGGGAAGGGATAGTTATCGGCCTCGCGACCCTCCTCAAACCTATTCTACACGATCCCGATCTCCTTCCAGGCATGGTTCCGGGAAACCTCACAGTCGTCCACTGCCACCGGCTGAGGGTAAGCAGCTTCCTAGGGACTTAACCCCTCCAAAAAGTATGCCTTCTCACGTCCAATCTTCCAAGAAACAGCGCGAGTCAGAGGACAAAAATAAAGACGAGGGCAAGATCGTGAAGAAAGGAAAAGAAGCTCTGGTCTCCCCTAACGATCACGACTCCGACAGTCTCGTTGCACGAGATGCTATCCATGGCCCCGAAAATCAGGCTAAATTGGCGCGCTTGCGCAAGGAATTCCCCGATATTTTCTTTGAGAGGTTGATGTTTGTACCGGATCTTGAGCCGGTTCCCAGGGGCTGGGATACTGAGGTGATAGGATATGCATGCCATGTAGCCAAACAGTATGAGATAATGAAGAAGCACCCCGTTAACCTTTCAAATGCCATCCATCACCTAGAAACGGATGCGGCCAGATCCAAGTGAGAATTGAGAATAATGACAGGGCCAGGAGAAAAATGAAAAAAGACTTGGAAGATGCACAAGCCCGTCTGGCTTTTGCTCAGCAAGACACAGAGAACTATAAGACAGAACTGGAGGAAGCTAGAAAGCGTTTTCATATCGAGCTAGACTCTAATAGCCAAGAACGACTGTCTTTGAAAAAGGAAATAGAGGATCTTAAAATGGCCAATATTGATTTGAAGACAGCACAGAGCCGTTTTGATGCTGAAAAGGCTGCTTGGGAGAAGGAGAAAGCGGACTTGAAAAACAGTCTTGCAGCTGCCGAAAAAGAAAAGGAGGCCTTGAGTGACCGACTTGTTCAGGCTAAGGGGCAAGCGGTTCTTGCTGAGAGTAACGCTAACATCATTCTTGAATCGGCTTCCACCACTGCTGGCAAGCTTGCCAAAGCTGAAAAAGAGATAGAAGGTTTTGGTGAGTTGGTATTCGACTTCTTAGGCCAAGTCATCAAAACTCGGGACATTTCTTGGATCCCAGATTATCATGTTACTCTTGCCAACATATGGGATGCAATTGTCGAGGATGAGAAGCAATGATTGAAGGTCAATGAGATTGATGAAGGCTAGCTAATGCAGAGACTCCTCAAAGGAAAAGAGCCCGAGGATTTGGAGGAGGGGAGACGCCTAATCCAAGAAGAGGTTGAGAAGGAGAAGACCAAGGCCAAGGACAAAAGCAAAATTGACGAGGGCTCGAGCTCAGTGGAGGAACTCAAGGCTCCCGAAGTTGAGGAGTATAGTTGTGACGATCCGTTAATTCCCTTGCCTCCGGCTGTCGGAGCTTCTGCTGTAAACTTGGATGAAATGTCAACTGAAGGTATTTCCATATTTTCTCTATAATTTGTCAAAGCAGTTATGACTTTTCGTTGTTCTACGGAGCAGCCCGTTGAGTTACTAACATGTGCCTCTCATAATACAGGTGACACATTGATCGAGAAAAAGGGATAAAAGAAGGCGGAGGCAGAGAAAGTTGACATCGCCTCAGGCACTGATGCTGAAATTTCTGAGATTTGAAAGCAAACTGAGGGTGGTGAAAAGGTAACCGTGGCACCTGTGGTACCCAGCACTGATGTTCCTGCAGATGCCGAGGTTATTGCTGCTTTGAAGGACACAGACGGTGGTCATGGGGATGAAGAGGATGACGTTGTTATTACAGATGAAATCAAGGGTGGTGGTGATGAAAACTTTGGCTGATAAACAGGCTAAGGAATAGAAGTAGTTGCTTCTTATGAAAGAGGAACAGGACCCAGTATACGTGCCCCCTATCTCTGAAATCGATCCTAAAACTGGGTTGGTCATAAGATTCTCCTCCTGATCAATAACTTCACAACTCGCCTCTCAATCTTCTAGTTCTTCGCCAAAGCCTCTTGTTGATAAGAGGAAGAGGAAAAAAGGTGATCGTTCAGATGTTGACAAGGAGGAGTCGGGGAAGCAGAAGAAGAGCAAGAAGCCAAAATTACCCCCTAAGCATGAGTAGGATGCAGATATTATTTCATATTTTGTTCTTAGGATTTTTAGACTTTCCACTGGCCAGAAAATGTAATTGTGAGAATGGCCCTCACTTTTGTTTAGCTATCTTATCTTGTATCCCTGCATCTTAGTAAATGAAAATTGATTTTTGTTGCCTTTAATTTAATATGCAATGCAGCGATTCCAAGTTCTTTGCATCTCTGTGCAACCTCCTGAGTAGCCAACATAACGGCATGAGGGGATGATTCATCTTGGTCGACCTTAACTTTCATCCTTGTCGTGATATGAAAAAGAGTTTCCCTTCAAGACAAATCAGTCACATAAAAAGGGGAACTAAACCTGCTAACCTGCAATTTTAATTTATCGCATTAGCCACAAATATTTAAACCATAATTAATTGAAAATTAAATCATGAATCGCATTAGCAAAATTTTAAAATTTATGTGCAGAGATGTGATGTGTGTGTATATGCCCCCAATCAATCATTTAATATGATGCCTGGCCAGGGCTTATTAATGATTGATTAGAGTCATGTGTGTTGCCCCCTATTATGAAAGGTGGGGGGAAAGGATTCTTTTAGCGCTAAATTTCTAACAATTTTATACTCTCCCGATCCTTCAGCGGGTTAGAGTTCGAGCTCGTTTCAGGTCTGCTCTCCGATCCTTCAGCGGGGCAGAAATTCTGGGGGCGCTAAATCTCTGGTGCCTTTATACTCTCCCGATCCTTCAGCGGGTTAGAGTGGTGGCAAGGTGGTTTTATTATGGTGCACCTTCACACCTTGCGGACGTCATCTTCGCTTCCTTTATGCTCTCTCCTGATTCTGGGGAGTTAGAGTTTGATCGTGGGGTGATTTACTTTGCCGCACCTTGTGGTCCTCGATTATGGTTCCTCTTTCACCTTGTGGCACAATGCATTGGATGTTCCAATATTGCTGCATATTCTGTGACAAACTCAAAAAACAACAATAATTTATATTAATCGAGATAAAGCAAATAGGTAATGGTGCAATAAAGGTAAATGACACACGATATTTTTATAGTGGTTCGGTCGAATCAAGACCTACGTCCACTTTATAATCTTTTGTTCAAGTAACCAGACTATTCTAGGCAAGTCGTGCCTTTTTACATGGTCCTAAAAACAAAAGAATGAAACTAACAATTTCACATCAGGTAAGGCTGCAAATGCTGGGCGTTCCACACTCTGGGGATTTCGTTTCCATCTATGGTTGCTAGCTTGAAGGTTCCATTATCAAGTCTTCGCAGGATGGAATATGGTCCTTCCCATTTCGGACCCATATGCATTGAGTATGGGAAGACATGTTTTAGAACTAAGTCTCCGGGTTCAAAGGTTCGTGCTCGGACTTTCTTGTTGTAATATCGAGCTATCTGCTGCTTATGTTTTAAGGCACGTAAATCGGCTTCGTCCCTCTTCTCTTCGATCGTGTCCAAGGATTCAAGGAGCAATGAGTTGTTGGTCAACGGGTCGTAATAGGTGACTCGGTGAGAAGGTATTTCTAACTCGATCGGGATGACCGCTTCAGTTCCAAAGGTGAGAGAAAATGGTGTATGGCCCGTTGCTGATTTATAGATCATTCTATAGGCCTATAGTGCCAAGGGCAATTCATCGAACCACATGGCCTTGGCCCGCTTCAGTCTCTTCTTCAGGATGGGTTTAATCGCTTTATTTGCCGCCTCCACTTGGCCGTTCTCTTGCGGATGTGCAACAGAGGTGTACCTTTTCTCGATGTGGTATTTCCGGCAAAAATCTCTAAACTCGGTGATGTCAAACCGAGTTCCATTATCCGTTATGACGATTCTTGGGATCCTAAATCGGCATATGATGTTTCTAACAACGAAGCTAATTACTCGCTTGGTTGTTATTGTGGTTAATGGCTCTGCTTCTACCCATTTGGTAAAATAATCCATGGCTACGATAGCAAATTTTGCTCCGCCCTTTGCTATGGGGAGGCTTCCAATGATATCAATTCCCCACATAGCGAAGGGACACAGACTCGTCACCATCTTCAGCTGGCTTGATGGGGCCCTATGGATCTTAGAAAATATCTGGCAGGCGTCACAACGTCGCGCATATTTGGCCGCATCCTTATTTACGGTTGGCCAGAAATAACCATATCGTATTATTTTCTTCGCCAACGTTTGGCCTCCCGTGTGATCTCCACATTCGCCTTCATTTACTTCTTGCAATACGCGCTGAATATTGCTGTGGGCAATACACCGGAGGAGGGGCATTGAAAATCCTTGTCTATACAGGACTCCCTCTTGCAACACATACCGAGAGGCCTTCCGAATTATTGCACGCCTCTCACTTTTCTTCGTAGGGAGCATTCCATACATTAGGAAATTCTTCAAAGGAGTCATCCACGACAGCCTTTCAGGTTCAACATCTAGTACCGGATCAACTTCCATCTGACCTATACTAGGTGACTGTAAGACTTCCATCGGGACCAGTTCTGTATTTTCAGGACTGTCAAAACTGGCCATTTTCGCCAATTTATCTGCTTTTTGGTTCTCTGCTCGAGGAATGTGGGATATGGTGTGATGGTCAAAACCATCCAGCAACCTTTTCACTTTTTCTAAATATGATATCAACCTAGGACTTTTGGCCTGGAATTTTCCTATGACCTGGTTCACAACTATTTTAGTCGCAAAAGATGTCTAACTTCGCAATCTTCAACTCCTTTGCGAGTTTCAAACCAGTAATTAGGGCTTCGTATTCTGAGTCGTTGTTAGTGGCGCAGAACTCCAATCTAAGAGCATAGTATATCAGCTGTTTTTCTAGAGTTTCGAGCACCACTCCGGCACCAGAACGTCTATCGTTCTTTGCTCCGTTAGTGAACAACTTCCAGGCACTGGGATCGAGGAGTAGCCTTGGCGGATCGACTTCTTCGCTTATTGTGTCATCTTCTGGGATGGTAAACTCTGCCATGAAGTCTGCCGGCACTTGCCCCCTTATTGATCGCCGGGGTTGAAAATTCAAATCGAACTGACTTAGTTCAGTGTTCCACTTAAGTAATCTTCCCGAAGCCTTTGGCCTTTGAAGAACTTGTTTTAATGGGTGATCAGTGTATATAGTAATCGGGTGAGCTTGAAAATAGTGGCGAAGCTTCCTTGATGCAATCAACAAACTGTACGCAAGCTTTTCTATCTTTGGATAATTTCGTTCAGCTGCCGCCAACTTCTTACTCACATAATATACTGGTCTTTGCACCTTATCTTCTTCTCTAACCAAAGCCGAATTGATCGCATTGGATGACACCGCTAAATATACGAATAATTCTTCATGATCTATGGGTTTAGACAAAATCGGGGGTTTTTCTAAATGATTCAAGAGATTCTGGAATGCTTCAATACAATCAGGGGTCCATTCGAAGTTGTGCTTTCTTCGCTTTATTAATTCGAAGAACGGGATACATTTATCTGTAGCTTTGGAGATAAATCTACTCAACGCCGCTACTTTCCCTGCGAGGCTTTGCACATCTTTAATCTGTCTAGGTTTCTGAATATTCCGGATTGCTGCAATCTGGTCTGGATTAATCTTGATCCCACACGAATTGACGATAAATCCTAAAAAAATTCCCGATGCTACCCCAAATGAACATTTCAAAGGGTTTAATTTCATTCCATACTTCCGGAGAATTTCAAACATTTCAGCTAAATTGGCAGTATGGTCGGATGATTGTTTGGACTTCACTAACATGTCATCAACGTACACCTCCATCGTCTTCCCAATCTGGTTATAAAACATCCTATTGACCAATCGCTGATATGTAGCACCGGCGTTCTTCAAGCCAAAAGGCATCACTACATAGCAATACAATCCCAAATCTGTAATGAAGCTTGTGTGTTCTTGGTCTGGGACGCGCATAGGGATCTGATTGTACCCCGAACAAGCATCCATGAAAGAGAGGAGTTCGTGGCCAGCTTTCGAATCCACCAGCTGGTCAATTCTTGGCAACGGAAAACTGTCCTTTGGGCAGGCTTTATTCAGGTCCGAGAAGTCAATACAGGTGTGCCACTTTCCATTAGCCTTTTTTACCAAGACCGGGTTGGAAATCCAATCTGGATATGTTGAGTCTCTGATGAACCCATTACTTCTCAATTTCTCAACTTCCTCTTTCAAAGTAGCTGACCTCTCCGGGCCAAGCATTCGCCTTTTCTGTTTGACATGAGGATGCTTCGGGTTGATGCTTAGCGAATGACTCATGATCGAAGGAGATATCCCACACATACCCAAGTGGGTCCAAGGGAATACATCTAAATTGGCTTTCAAGAAATCCGTTAGCTCTCTGGCTCGAATAGGGTCTAACTGGGATCCAATCTTCAGGACCTTCTCTGGGTCTCCATCATCGATTGGAATATCCACAGTTGTTTCATTGGGAGTCGCCATTCTGCCCCCAGGCTCTTCGTCCTCTCTGGGATCTATGTCCTTGGGCAGTTCTCTGGGCGACTCTCCCATAGTTATTTTTTTAGTTGCTATAATGTTTCCTCCCATGCCGGGGAGGAAGCGCCTTCGATCTCTACATCTTTTCCTTTGCGGAGCATCTTCAACTCTGCAATGTAGCATGCTCGGGCCACGACTTGATCTCCTCTTATTATACCTATACCAGCTTCAGTCGGGAACTTCATTAATAAACACCAAGGGGCTATACAAGCTCTGAAATTTGCTAGGGCTGGTCGGCCTAAAAATGCGTTGTATGGGGATTCGACGTGCAATACCACAAAAGGAAGGATTCTTACTCTCTAGCGCTCCCCTTCCCCAAGGGTTACCGACAACTGTACATATCCCATTGGAGCAGTTGAGGCTCCATTGAATCCACGTATCCACCCTTCGCATGGTTTTAAATCCTCCGGCTCAAGTTTCATTTGTTCGAACGTTTTTTTAAACAAAATGTTGACCGAGCTTCCGTTATCTACCAGAACTTTATGGACTATGGCCGGACCAATTGTGGCTGTGATTGCCAAGGGATCCTCAGTTGGGGAGTGAACGCCAATGCTATCTCTGTCGCGAAAGATGATGTCATCAGTCATTATCTTCTGTTGTTTGACTGGAGCAATGTCCTCAGGGTTACTGCCTTCTCTTACCATGAAGGATTATTTAACTGCATTGACATATTAGTCCATTTCCCTAAAGTTGTGCCTGGCCAGATGAAGCCCTCCTACTATGGTGTTAATGATGATGTTCTTCCCTTTTTGCTGAGGGGTCAGCCGGGGAGTAGGTTGGCTCTGATTCTGATTCTGGTTTTGATTTTGGTTTTGGATCGATGCAGCTTGCCCTCTGTCTCTGGGAGTGACCCTGTACTCATCGAGTTTTCCTTCTCGGAGTAGCCTCTCGACCAAGTCTCTCAGGTGATGGCATTCATTTGTGGAATGACCATGGATTTGGTGAAATAGACAGAATTTTCCGGTTTCGCGCTCTTTGTCTGTCGACTCTCTCGGGGGTGGCCTTTTGTATGGAAGGACATTATAGGTATCCATGAAGATATTCTCCAATGTATCATTTAACGATGTGAAACTCTCAAATGGCCTGGGTCGAGATCTTCTCTGAGAATCATTTCCTCGGTTTCTCTTCCGATTATTGCTATTATTGTTTCCCGGTTGGCAACCATTTCCTTGTTTTTTATTCCCAACATTGACTTCAACCTTTCCTGAGCTATCTCCTGTCTACTTGATGGCCACATTGCTCTAGATATCTTCCTTATTAGTAGCCTTCCTTTTTCGATTAACATATATCTCTTCCTGACGTAAACGGACATTAGCTTTTTCATAAAATATTTCTCTGGTCGGAGGTGGTTTGCCGGCCAGATATTTTCCAAACTCGGTATCCTTATCGACACCGTCAATTAAGGCCATCAACACAGTTTGCTCATGCGGATCTTTAACTTCTGTGACCGCTAAATTAAAACGATCCAAGTACGACCTCAAGCTTTCGTCCGGTCGCTGCTTAATAAGAGATAGCTCAATCACATTCTTAGATCTCTGAGCGTGAAGGCAGAATTGGTTCACGAACTTCTCACTCCATTCCCTGAAACTGGATATCGACCGAGCTGGCAAGCGGGTAAACCACACTAATGCCATATCTTCCAGAAATATAGGGAGTGCCTTACACTTTATCTCGTCTGTAGCTGCGGCGGCATTCATGGACCAGGAATATCGCATCAGATGCTGGATTGGGTCAGATTTGCTCGCATAGCGATTCATTGTCGGCATATTAAAACACCTTGGGAATGTGACCTCCAATATATCATCGGTAAAAGGCGTATGACTGCGATCTATGCCCCAATCTTCATCCCTATACCCTCGTCTAGCTATCATGTTTTCCCTGGTCATTGCTTCAACATCTGCCCGGGTCAAGGTGGACTCAGGATCAGCACTTCTTGCCCGATGAGCTTCTTCAGCATTTCTTTGATGTGCAGCTACAAAGTCTGGGATTCGGGCGGAGCTTCCTTGTCCCCTGTTGTCGAGGTCAACTAAGAGACGAGCGGGGGGATTGGGTCGATTCTGAGCAGGGTCAACTACGTTTCCATTCCTCAGCGGTAAAGCAGGTTCATTCAAGTTACGATTGCTAGTTCCCTGGTTAAGCACTTCCTCTTCCCGAGATCGAAGTTGCTCTATGTTCTCAGCTCTTTCTAGCGGCGTCCAACGTCGGTTTCTTCGGGGCTCCCCAGACGAGGATGTGTGTTCCGGGGAAGGAAGACGGGTTGGTGAGGAAACCCTCTGCCTTATGAGGTCGTCAATTCGCCTGTCCATAGCAGACAGATTCTGTCGCAATACTGAACTCTCTTGCCGCTGAGCAGCTAATTTATCAAATAATCTTTCCCACATGTCAATAATGCGAGAGAGATCCCCTTTAGTAGCTGGGGCAGAAGGGTAAAATTGGTCGCCTACATTATCTCTTATACGTAAAGAGCTTGAGCCAGGTCGAGCAGATGTACCAGCACGGGAGGATCGAGCCATAACCTCCTTTCCGGGTCGGGTCGTAGCCTGCTTGTCTTTTTGGATCGCAGAATCCTTACCTCGATGGCTCGGAGCGCCCCCCTGGGATCGGATCACGAAAGTGTTATGGGGACGGTTCGCGACGAGGTCATGGGAGCGTGTGGCAACTCCTTCAGCTGGTTGGGTCGCGATCCCCTCAACGGATCGGTTTGCCCCTCCTCTCGGCGATCCGTGACCTCCTCCTCGGGCTGCTCGTGCACACTTTCTTCAATTGGTTCATTTTCAGCTTCGTTCGCCTGCGAAGCTTGTACTTCCTTAGACTTCTTTCTAACCATGATATCTGAATTTCGCTGGAATCTTCAAAAACTGAAACAGTGGAGTTTTGGACTGTTTTCTTCAGACTTGAGTATCCAAACAACGGAACAACAATCCAATGTACTAAAAATTCATTCTCAGTGAAAGCACCAAAATGTTAGATCCAAAATTGGGTCTAACACCCAAGTTGTTCTAATCTATGAAGAATTATAGTTGAAATATAAAGAAAAAGCAGAAAAGACACGAGATTTATAGTGGTTCGGCGTTAACGAGCCTACATCCACTTTATATGTTGTTGATTTTATGCTGAATGCAGATACAATCAACGATTTCACTCAATCTCACTCTTACAACTATGATTCTCTCAATATGATAATGGTGGAATCAGGTTTCTCCATTGCCAAAAGATCCCCAAAAATGCCAAGTTTTGGGCTATTTATAGCTAATTTGTTTAGGAGGATCGCTGTCATACGTGGCACAAATCTTGCGAATATCGGATTGGTTCGTAGCTTGATGGAGAATTGGTCAATATGACAGTTGTGGACAGGTGTCGCGAGATCCTGCATTCTCGGATCGCGGATGACTTGGTCTTGGCCATCAGCGTGGTGTCCGGGATCGGATCGAGGCGTTGTGGACGGATCGGGTCGAGCTAGAAGTAGCGGACCAGATCGCGTAAAGGCATGGCGATCCGGGGTGGGGGGGAGCATCACGAACTGTGGGAGGCTGGATGATCGCGATCGAGCTTTTATGAGTCGTAGACGTGAAACTTCATATTTTCTTCGTGTATTGATCTTGGTGGCTTGATCAAAAAGCTAGCCAACAAGATCTATTGCCGAAGCTTTCAGTTTTCACTATATTTACAGCATTTCAGTAACGTTGTTAAATGTTATTATAACGATTCTTCGAAAACAATCGAAAGTTGAAACCATAAACTTTAAACTATTGTTTTCTAAATATTTTGGAAGATTTTAAGAACTTGAATTATTTTATATAAAATTTATTACTGACTTTAAGTCGGGTATTGGTAGTTTGAAATTTTGAAAAGGAAATGAGCTGAATGAAGATAGTCGGCGAATATTCGATATGAAATTCCAGAATGTGACGAATACTATCAGAACTATTAGAACACATTTATATCAAGATTCTGATAGCATTCGCTGAGTTGGTGAGCTGATATCGAATATAAGTTGATTAAACTCTATTCAAACTTGTATTGAAATAATAATTGTTTGAATTATCGTGAATGAGAATTTAAATCTAAATCATAATTTGGAAATTTTGAAAATTTATGAAAGGGTAACAATGAATGAAAGTATTATGTTTGGAGTATAAGATTTGAAATGAATATTGAAATTCAAGGTATGGTTAAGGCGATAGCGGGGTTTATGGAAACTGGAATAAATCAAATCTTGATTTCAAGTGAATTAATAACGATTTGGAAAGGACATTAAATGGGAAATCTGAAATGATCCATAAATATGGTTTTAAAAATGCACTTATTACTTGGAAAGACCGGGATCGACTATATGTTCAAAAATCATTCCAAGTAATAATACGATGCTATAAAGAAACTGTGGACTTGGAAATTGATAAATGAAGAACGAAAATCATCGAATTATTCGGATCGATTGCTGATGTCTCGTTTGGGCCGATCACCTAATACGTGGTTATATGCAGCATAAGATCTGAATATTTTTAGAGATTTTCGGATTATTGTTTTGTTCAAACCTAGAACGGAATTATACAGATTGTGTGTCTGACATTGAAATTGATTGCATAACACTGATTTCTGTTAATATATATCGGACTCGTGACAACATATTATTCTCGTCTCTAAGACATATGAACTTAGAGGGTATGCATTGATCGAAATCAGTGACACGTCGCGAATTGTCAATGTGACATACTCAAGTTATGAAACGAACTAGTAATGATCAAAACACGGCTTATTGAAGCATAGCTTTGTGTATATCGTGACATCGACGAACCTCACACCCCGGATTGATGGTAAACTGGCGGTTAGGTTGTATACATAATCTCTAGTGAAAATCGAAAGCTGCGGCGGTAGATCTGCCTCGAAACCTGAGGGAATAAAGTATATATGGTGTCCGATGTCTGGATGTTATCTGGGATATATACTTTCATGCTATGTATTTAGTGTCCGTCGTCTGGATGTTAATCGGGAATACTTAGCTTCGTGTCCTCCAATGATCTTTCATGCCAGGAACCATCATGTTGGGAACCCAACAACCAATACGAGCCTTTTGTTTTGTTTGGAAAGTATATATGTGGGCATAGTTACTATTCTCGCTAAGATTAATATATTTATTTGCGAAATGGTTTTCGACACTATGCACTAATGATAGTATTAAAAGAGAATTTTCCCGTATGAAAGCATTTTTGGTTATCATAAGACAAAACTCTCCCATCTGGTGTGTGTTTGCATTGTGTGATATGGGAAGAGCTTATGATAGCTTCATTTTCCAAAGTCATTGTGGATTTCTATGCACCGGAATTCACATGGAGTAAACCCGTTCCGCGCTAGCGGCGTGGTCCGGTAATTTTTTCCCAACTTTAAAATAAACCCAAAATAATAACTGTTTTGAGTTCTCACACCAGTCCCACGACTGACCCAGTGTATTGTTCCCACCTAAAGTCTGGGTGCCCAAAATTTTGCATGGGCAGCTAGTAGTTTAGTTTGCAGGTTTAGCCGTCAGAGCTGGAATTAGTTTGGAGATAGAGTTTCGTCATGGTTTTACTTCTTCCGTTGAAAGAATTTTGTTTCCGCTGAGCTTCCAGTGTACTCTGATTTATTTGTAACTCTGATGTAAACATTTTGAAATGAAATAAAAGTTCTTTTCTTTGTGTTCAAATATGTTAGTACCCATAACCATTTGTCTTTATGAATAATTTAAGTTGGTTTAATTACTGGCGAGAGTCGGGCGAAAAGGCAGGTCATTACATCTGGTATCAGAGCCAGGTTTAACAAAAAATAACTCAAAATCACAGACACAAGATAATATGCAACAGTAATGACGGACAGCTAGTAGTTTAGTTTGCAGGTTTAGTATGCGAGTTGTTTCCAGTTTTGGAGCGGTATTGCTTATTAGATGAAGCACGAGCATGCTAAAAGTTTGTTTTGGATTATACTTCTTCCGCTGGTAGCATTCGATTTGTTTCTGCTGAGCTTATGGTATACTCTGATTTCCTTATAATTCTGATGTAAAAGTTTTGTAATGAAATAAAAGCCCTGTTATTTGTGTTCAAGGATGTTAGTACCTATAACGACCCGCCTTTTTGTCCGATTTTCGTCGGTAATTAAACCAACTAGAATCGTTCATAGAGACGGATGGTTATATTTGCTCACGACTGTCTTATTTGATTGATTGATTGATTTATTTATTTATTTTATATATGTATAGACAGTATATACATGTTTTTGGCTTGCTCATTTAATGGTTGTAGAGGGTGATTTACCACCTTGGAATGACCGGTAGTGAATAATATCTACTGTACAATATACCTGCAACACTTGATCTGAACTGATACCTCATTGAATGACCTAGTTAGAATTGACTTCCGAACAAATACCGCACTTGATAAACACTCATGTTTACTTGCTTCTTTATTTGGTAAACTTAGAATAAGTAAACTTTCCTTGTTTATACATATTGATATATATACTCATGCCTTGCTAAGTTGTACAACTAGAAACCATGCGACTGTCTTGGTGAAAATTTTGAACATATGGCTTGTTGTTAAGAGTATATATATAAATATATATAATTAATACCCTTATTTCATTCAATGATTATGACAATTCTGTGAACAATCTATTGAAACTTAGATATGCTTGCTCTGTTTAAATCTCTGAACACATATGCTCCTTGACATTAGCTTGTAAGCCCTGTTTTATACATGTATTTTGATGGACTGTAATGTAAGGTACTGAAATGAAAAAAAGAAAATGGCACCCTACATGGCCTAAAAGTACTTTCCTTGAAATATTTGTCTGATGACAATTGTCTTGCTTTGAACATATATATATATATATATATATATATATATGTATATATGTATGTATATGTATATATATATAAGTTCAAAGCATTTCTTGTATACCATTTTATATATAATTACCATCCATTTCGAAATGCGACATAAAAATGATAAACATAATAAGGATGGTAAAAAAAAGAAAACAACGTGTTGTCATTCTCGTTTCTTTGGTGCTTACCCCTTTGCATTTTAAATTTCAATTAAGTTCAAACTCGAAATATGATTTCAAATCTAAATGATCATGGTGTGGAAAATGTAAATGTTTGGTTGTTAAAGAGAACAGAGTTTCTATTGTCATACTCTCTGCTAATACCGATACACTTTAACAACTGTGCATGTGGTGGAGAATCCAGAATGAACTAGGTTGGATTGGAGGCAATTAATGGATTTGAAGAAAGAGAACGATGATGAATAGCCTTGACGATCGGGTTATAATTAAAATGACTAAAACAGGAACAACACCGTGACTAAGTGAGATCGCATCACCAATCGGACACGATTCTTCAATACCATCTATATAACTTTGTTATAGATTTGGGCGCCCTTTTATATGGATGAGTTTCTGAAGTGGGCGGTAGTTGCTACTATGCATTACCACTGGTCCGGGAGTGCAATTGGTAGAACCCTTCCCTAGGTATTGCCTCGCATGCCTTGTCATATTATCCTGATCGAGCCCTTACGATTTGATTTAACGTTCTCGTATCACGGTGCATCCCTATCTACCAACGTACTGGTGTTTTATATGCAATGTGTACGACAACGTTTGTAAATGGCGTAAGAGTAAAAATTTAATCCTGCTTACACTATTTTTAAAATATTATACTTTACTGAATAGACACTATTATAATAGTGTATTATTATATGTATTAGTTTCACGGATCCTTAAAGGATGGAATCCCAAACATCCTTTAAGTTATTTGCATTTCGTTTAAACAATTCATTTGAATTAATTTGCTCATATGAGAATGTTAGTCCTGAATCGAGTATTTTGTTGTTTTTTTTGCAAATGCTCGGGTCAGACCGAGTATTTTCAGTTTTGAAGATTACATGTTGGAGCTTGACTATTTCTGGAGTCTAGTCATCTATCCTTGGTTTTCATTTTATTTTTCCATGTAAGCATCTGTATTTAGTCCTCCGCTGCATCGGTATTATTTCAATACTCTGATACGTATAAATGGAAATTTTGTATTATTGGATAAATTTCATTTTCGCTGTGAGATATTCTGTGTTTCCGTGTTTGTGATTCTGTGATGATTATTTTTAAACGCATAGCAATTAACAATCTGGCATTTTGAATGGTTTGAGTTGGTTTAATTATCGACTTGAAGAAGTGGAAAGAGCAGGCATTACATTTATATATCTGTATCACTTGACCATAGGATAGAAAATTATATAATAACGCCGTAGTCAATAAAAATTATTTTAAATATATATATATCGATTTTAGTGAATTGATTTTTATAATAAAATTTAAGTTGAAATTTGAAGTTATGTAAGATTTGAATGTAGTGAAATATAATTTTGTAAAGGTTATTATTTAAAGTTGAAGTAAATTTAATTAGACATTTTATGAAAACTGGTTTTGCATGATATAACCAACTTGTTATAAAAAGATGATTTGATTCAACGTAAAATATTTTAGCCAACTGTTCAATTAAAAGTGAAAAAGGGTTATTTTGATACAAACATTCAAGCCAATAACTTTTATAAATTCAATTTTAGAAGAATTAATTGCTATAATGTAATCTTGTTATAAGTAAATGTTAAGAAATTTGTTTTCTTAAGTTTTAATTTGACATGATATTTTATTTTGAAAACAAAGCAAACTGAATATTGGATAAGTGCGATTTAAGAGATAACTTGATGCAAAACATTGAAACTATTTTGGAATTTAATACTTTGTAATAAACTTGGAATTCAAGTTAAATTAAATTTGGAACTAATTTACAAACCAAATTTGAAGAAATGGTTTAGAAATGAAGTTCTGTTCGTATACATAAGTTGAAATCCTTGTTAAGTGCATATGATTTTTAATTGTATATTGAATATGGATAGATGATTTGGAGTGGATTAATTATTTAAATATTTAAATTACTACTATTTACATCATGCTATTTTTCTTAAACAAATTTAGCTTTATTGATTGTTTCCATAACCATTTTACGATTATATATATAAAGTGTTCTCTATTAAACTTTATAACTACTTTATGTAAACTATGTTATTAAATAAAAACTATCTTATTAAATTTTATACATTAACTATTTCAAAATTTATCTATTTTCAAGATATTTTACCATTAATATAAAAATCAAAGCCAATTTGAACTAATGAATACGGAAGGGATTAAAAATGAAGATTTCAAGTAAAAAATATATATGATATTTTTTGGATTGAAATCAAAACTTGAATGATTTGACAAGGGGTAATCGTAAATGTCAAATTTGAAATCTAAAATTGAATCAAGGATGAATTATTGAGTACACGATTTTAAACCAATACTCGAATTTAACCTGTTGCGAGATCTGAAATATGATTTCAAATCTAATGACCACGGTGTGAAAAATGTAAACGTTTGGTTGTTAAAGAGACCGGAGTCGTTATTGTGCCAATACTGATGCCACTTTAACAACTGTGCATGTGGTGGAGAATCCAGAATGAAGTAGGATGGATTGGAGCCGGTTACTGGATTTGAAGAAAGAGAACGATGATGGATAGCCTTGACCTTCGGGTCATAATTAAAATGACTAAGTGAGATTGCATCTCCTATCGGACACGCTTCTTCGATACCATCTCTATTACATTGTGATCGGTTTGGGGGTGCCCTTTGATATGGGAGTGTGTTTCGAGGTGGGCAGTAGTTGCTACTATGCATTACCACCGGTCCAGCAGTGCAATTGGTAGAATCCTACCCTGGGTATTGCCTCGCGTATCATATTTATCCTGATCGAGCCCCCTACTATTTTGATTTAACATCGTCGTATCACGGCGCATCCCTATCTATCGACATACCAGTGTTTTATATGCAATGTGTACGACAATGTTTGTAAACGGAGTAAGGGTAAAAATGTAATCCAGCTTACGCTGTTTTTAAAATATTATACTTTACTGAATAGACACTATTATAATAGCGTATTATTATATGTATTAGTTTCATAGATCCTTAAAGGTTAGAGTCCCAAACATCCTTTAAGTCAATAAAATTCTATTTATACTTATATTTGATATTTATTCACAAATTCAGGCAAACACAATCAGAATCTTGATACAGATATGTTTTAATATTTCTGATCATATTTTGAAATCTATATAAATTGTTTTGAAACCCGGTAAATCGATTTTAAAGAGAAATTGTTTTGAAAATATCAACTATTTAAAGGGAAATTCAAATTTAAACAATGATTTGGTAGTTTCGGGATAACGACAAATGAATGAATTTTTTTTTGAAATATAATGTTGGAAATGAATATTAATATCGATGAAAGGTTTAAGATGATAACAGGGGGTAAGGAAATTTAGTGAACCCAACTTTAAAGGATTTGATAACTATTTGGAAAGGGAATTTGAATTGAGAATCTCGTATAGACATAGCTATGGTTTTAAACTACGCTTATTATTTGGAAAGTCTGGGATCGGATATAGGTCTGAAAACCATTCCAAATAATAATACGACATTATAAAGAAATTAAAGATGGGAAATTTGATAAGTGAAGACCGAGTATATTCGAATTGTTTGGGTGGATTGCTGATTTCTCGGATCGGACCTTACACCCAATACGAGGTTATAAGTGGCAAGAAATTTGAATATATTTGAATATTCTCGGGTTGTTGTTCCGTTCAGACCCAGAACGGACTTGTATGGATTGTGTGTCTGACATTGAAATTGACTGCATAGCACTGATTTCCGTTAATATAAATAAGATTTGTAGCAATATATTATCTTCGTCTCTAAGTCAAATGAACATAGAGGGTATGCATTGATCGAAATCAGTGACATGTCGTGAATTGTCAATGTGGCATACTCGAGTTATGAAACGACTAGTGATGATAAAAGCACGGCTTATTCAAGTGTAGCTTTGTGTATATCGTGACATCGACAAACCTCACACCCCAGATCGATGGTAAACTGGCGATTAGGTTGTATACATAATCTATAGTGAAAATCGAAAGCTGAAGCGGTTGATCTACCTTGAAACCTGAGGGAATAAAGTATATACGGTGTTCGAAGTCTGGATGTTATCAGGGATATATACTTTTGCGCTACGTATTCGATGTCCGTTGTCTGGATGTTAACCCGGAGATACTTAGCTTCGTGTCCTCCAATGATCCTTCATGTCAGGAACCATCATGTCGGAAATCGAATCTCCAATACGAGCCAATATGATTTTGATTGTATACCTATATGTCAATATAACCCATTAGGGTTATGGCGGTTATGATTCTATATTTATTTGCGAAATGTTTTTCGACACTATGTACTAATGATAATATTAAAAGAGGATTTTACATATTAAAGCATTTTTGGTTATCATAAGACAAAACTCACCTATCTGGTGTGCGTTTGTATTGTGTGATATGGGACGATCTTATGATAGCTTCATTTTCCAAAGTCACTGCGAATTTCTATGCACGGGAATTCAATGGACTAAACCCGTTTCGTGTTAGCGGCGTGGTCTAGTGAATTTTCCCAACTTTAAAATAAACCCGAAATAATAATAACGGTTTTGAGTTCTTACCCAGTCCCACGACTGACCTGGAGTTTATTGTTCCTTACCTAAACTCTGGGTGCCCATATTTTGCACGGGCAGCTAGTAGTTTAGTTTGCAGGCTTACTTTCAGAGTTGTATTCAATTAGGAGCTAAAGCTTTGGTTTTGGTCTAACTTCTTCCACTGAGTGCAAAATTGTTTCTGCTAAGCTATGTAATACTCTGATTTTTATGTAACTCTGATGTAAATTTTTTGAAATGAAATGAAAAGTTATGTTCTTTGTGTTTAAATATATCTGTACCCATAACTATTCGTCTTTATGAACGATTTAAGTTGGTTTAATTACCGGCCAAAATCAGGAAAAAAGCGGGTCGTTACAAAGTGGTATCAGAGCTTTGGTTTATAAAAAGCTTTGGGGTACTACATGTTTGAACAAAAGATAGGGCTCATCATAGTTATAATATCTCATTAGAAATATGGTTAGAAATGCCCTAGAATGAGATCTTGGAGTATTATGTTTGAGAGGTCGTTTTTTAATACATAAATTATTTCAAAACTGAATAAATCGTCTTGGAAACCATTATTATTTTGAAAATATAATCTACGATAAGTGTTTGAGTATTTATTGACGTCGATGTTGGGCTACCAAGTATGTACGGATTTTTGAATATATGCCTAGCTAATGTATATACAAAGTCTAATATATACTAGATAGATAGAGAATCACAATCTAGTCGCTCGAGGATAATTCTGATGATTGGTCGATCATCATCAGAAATTTATTTTCGAGTTTCGAAAGTGGGATGATTGTATGGTTCCAATTCAAACATCGATAAATACTTGAAACCGTTTAGATAAGTTCTTGAAAATGTTTTGATAAATTCTAATAAAATGTTTCGATTAGGTAATGCGAAATTGAATAGACAAGCGAAATTTAAATAAAGTTGAACTTGAATGAGTGTTTGAGAATATAATTTTGTCGCTTTTCTTGTTGTGTTTGTTTAGCCTCAACCGACCATTACCTTTCGCTTACCGATTTGAACCGTTCGCGCTTGAATTCCTTTGAATTGTCTGATCCTTATCTCCAAACCTTCCTTTTTCCTTGCTTTGACAAAACTTATGGACAAGATGGATTTTGAGGTGAAATGGTTATTTGAGAATTTGGTTCCAAAATTTTTGAAATTGATTTCGAATATTTGGAATTTGTATTTGGAAAATTTGTTTGAAATATGAATATACAAATCAGAGTAGCCCAGCATAAGCGTTGTAGGCCCATAATCCACATACGACTAGAGTGCGATTTTATAGCTATCTAGTGCATATAGGATTTTGTACATACGTTAGCTAGGCATACATTCAAAATACTTGTGTACTCGAAAGTTCAAGTTTTGATGTCAAATAAAAATACTTGAAACTCTTCTTTTTAGATAAAAGATATATGCTAATTTGCGTGTGTTTGTGTGTGTGTATATATTCAGTCATAGAAATAAACAATATATAACACAGCAAGTCTGGCATGACAACATAGCTATGCATATATAAAATCAAACATTTCACAAAATCGAATGCTAACATCCAATTCCATCTTCTTTCCATTTTTATTAACATCTAATTTATTCATCTTTCAAGTTATACAAGTTCAGTTTGTTTTGATTCACATTAAGTCTATATACATGTTCATTTTTCATTAACGTTCCTTTTATTTATATTCAACTCAAATACTTATTTTTTGCATTTCTATTCAATTTATTTGCCTACCATGCTATTCATAATTGATTTACTTGCATTTAATTGATTGCACAAAATTTATTTACTTCTCTTGTTCACTTTCATTCAATTCACTATTTCATTTGGGAATAATGTTAAATCACAACTTGAAAAAAAAATGGCAGTAAATATTCTTCTTCCTTCCTCTTCGTTTGAGTGAACTCCAATTCCGCACCTCCTCCTCCTCACAGCGTCATCGTTGCCTACCCTCATGAACCACTGAGCTCGCGGTTCAACAAACCGCTGCTTCTTCCGCCTCTGCAAACCTCCTCGACCGCTGCCTTCCCAGGTTCGAACCCCACCGACCTTCATCGCTTTAGCCTTCCATACGTCTTCGTTCTCCTTATACCAAATTAGAATTCCACCTATTTCGATTTTAGTAATAGATAGAACAAGGTAAATGAGTTCCTCGATTCCACGCTTATTTTGTTTTCTCAGATCGTTTCTAGCCTTGGTCAAATCCATGCTCATCACCTAGGACTTCAGGATTCAGAGTCCAAATAATATTTGTCTTAGCGAGGGGGTAGGGCGTTAATTTGTGGTAATATAGAGGGTCGTGAATGGATCTTTTTGAGTACATGGAAGTGGCTTAAGGCTGTTAATGTAAGGGTGGCGAGGATCAGTTGATAATGGTAAAGGCGAATTATTGCTGGAGATGAGGTGGGCTTGCTGATTTGTATGGAGGCTTTGAGGTAGTTCAATGATGGAGGCCGAGATTAGGACAATTTCTGAAGTGGGAACGATAGCGAGGAAGATGGATTGTCTTTATAGAGAAATTAATTTTAACTGACATTTTGTTAAATTAATTAATCTTGTCAAAAGTGAAACTAAAATCGTATAATTTGAATTTCTTGCTCATATTAGATCAAAATCTAGCATCGTCGCTTCGAACCTATAAGGGCGTAATCTACATTTCAGGATTGCATTGATGAATTCTACTTCTTTGGAAATTAAGCTAAAATCAAACAATCATTTGGTTTTAGTTTAAAAAATCCAATCTCCATGAATATCTCAAATCAAGGTGAGTTTCCCCTCACTCACAACTAGCCTTTTTATTAAGTGAATTAAATCTCTTGAAATGATATATGAAATGTAGGATGCATTAGAAACTCATGATTGGTGCTATACGACTTGTGCACATGTGATATGCACCCGAATGATATAAATGACACGATATAATTGCTATGTGACTGATTGTTATGTTCGTTTGTTACGTGATATGTTATATTTATTTTATTCTGTTTCTCACACTGCAAGTTCCCTTAGATTTAGGAAAAATCACCATGGGTTGAAATGATATACTTGAACGACAGTATAGATTTAGGAAATAAATTCGAATTGTTTGAGATGCGGGTTGAAATGATAAATACCCGAGAATCGAATTTTAAATAAAAACGGACTGAAATGATACATATCTGTATCACTTGTCTATAGGATAAAACATTATTATACGGACCTTTTAGCCAAATTAAAAAAAAAACCATTTTCGTAAATCTGTATGTATGTATCGATTCTAAAACCTAGTGTGAACTGAATTGTTCAAATTGTTATTTGAGATATTTTTCTTAAGTTCATAAACTTAAGTAAATTTGATCTAGTAAAATTTAATATGATTTGTTCCTTAACTGGATATGTTACTTGAAAGTAATGTTATTTTCAAAATATTATGAGTTAACTTGATTTCTAAAGTTGATCTATTATCTAACTTATATTTTAAGTTAAAATAAATGCGTCAAATACTTGAACTTGAATTATAAGTTAAAACTTATTTGAGTCACTGATGGTTTTATTAAAATGTGGAAATTGATTTTAGGGCGTCGAAAGTGAATTATGAATTCAATTAAAGTTTTAAAGGGTTTGAACTTAAGTTTATTTAACAATGTCTTGAATGGAAGATTCAAATCAATTTATTAAATTATTTGGATTAAGCTTTAATGGTTTAATTCTAGATTTCAGTGATAAATTTTGAATTGGGAAGTAATTTATCTATAAAAACTGAGTACTTGAATTTAAAGGTTGGTTTTAACCAATGAAATGAAATATATGTAGAATTTATGATTTCAAACCGAATTGAATCTAAGGATTTAAGTGGAATTCAAGTTATAATCTAATTTGAACATTTGGGTTTAAACTTGGAATGTATACCAGTTGATCTTAAGTTAAATTTAATTTAACTTCAAGTTTTGATTAATGGTTAAGTCGACTACTGGAAGTTTAGATAATTGTCCGGATTGGATTATTTCTTTGAGTTAGTATTATTTTTCCTTACAACTAATATATGATTTACAACTATTTTATTAAAACTATTATATTCCCATTATCGATTTTAATTACACTATATGGTACTTAAAACTTAAACTGTCTTAATTAACTATTTTATACAAAACCTATTTATTTAATTTCAAATTATTTATACCGAACATATCCATTTTATTTAAACAAATTTTATATTGTATCTATTCATTCTACTTAAACTATTTTATTAACTTAATATTTATTTAGATTGTTATATTTAACTAAACTATTTTAAAATTAAAGAATATATTTCCAGTCCGAGTAATTAAAATCCATAATGATTGAATATAAAGATTTAATTGAATAGTGATATACTTGTGATATGTGATACTAATCGAACGTGAAGTTTTGGAAATGAATCTATTCGTAAATATGAACTTGAAACTGAAGCGATATTGAATGAAATGATGATGATGAATCGATTAGTAAATATGAGTTTGGAATTTAAAGCGATACGAATAACTGAATTGATTTCAAATTGAGATAAAATCAACATTTGACGTTTGCTTTTCGATATTGGAACATGATTTCAAATATAATGGCCACGGTGCAGAAATTGTAAACATTTGGTTGATATAGAGACCAGAGTCGGTATTGTTATACTCTTTGCCAATAACGCTACCACTTTAACAACTGTGCACGTGGTGTAGAATCCAAAATGAAGTAGGATGGTTTGTGGAACGCTACTGGAATGAAGTAAGAGAACAATAATGGATGGCCTTGACCTTCGGGTCATAATTAAAATGACTGAAACAGGTGCTATACCGTGACTAAGTGAGGCCGCACCTCCGATCGGACACGTTTCTTCGATACTATCTCTTACTATTGTGATTGATTGGTGGCCACCTTCGATTATGGGAATGTGTTACGAGGTGGGTGGTAGTTGCTACTATGCGTTACCACCGGTCCGGGCATGCGAATGGTAGAATCCTACCCTGGGTATTCCTCGGTGCCTTGTCATATTTATCCTGATCTAGCCCCTATGATTTTGATTTAACATTGTCATATCGCGGTGCATCCCTATCGACTGACGTACTGGTGTTTTATATGCAATGTGTACGACAATGTCTATAAACGACATAAGGGTAAAAATGTAATCCCGCTTGTGTTATTTTACTATATTTACTTTACAGAATAGACATTATTATAATAGCGTGATATTTATGTATCTAGTTCCACGGATCCTTAGAGGATGGAAATCCCAAACACCCTCTAAGTTATTGACGCATTTCATTGGGCATTTCACTTGAGTTAATTCGCTTATATGAGATTGTTAGTCCCGACTCGAGTGTTTTATGTTTTGCATGATGCTTGGGTCAGACCTAGTATTACAGCTTTGAGAGCTCACCTTTTGGAGCTGGATATTTTTGAAGACTTCCATAAATCTCATATGTATTAGAAAATCCAAATGTATTAAATTTTCCGATGTATTTATTCATGTTACTATAATATATTGTAAAAATTTATTCCGCTGTGAGATGTATTATTTCTATGTTTGATTCTGTGATTTGTTTCTTATTAAACCCACGGCAATAACAATCTACCGCTTGGACGATTTGAGTTGTATTTATTATCGACTTAAATGGTTTGAAATAGCAGGTCGTTACAGTTGGAACCAATATCAAAATCATTATTATTTTAAAAAAAAAATCTAATTTATGATTTTGATAAATATTAATTTCAGATATAAATCAAATTTGAATTTTCAAAAAAAAATTAATAATATTTTTATAACCCCATTTTATTTGATTTTCCTTTACGGTCGCTAAGCTGCACGTATAATGACCTTTTCAAATTTTGATTTAAACATAACCTGGAAAATGTTCATCAAAATTAGAAATCTCTTTTTCATTAGAAGACCAATATCATTTGAAACCAAATGTTTTCCGTTTCACAAAAATCCGATTTAAAATACTCGAGTTATAATCATCTAACGTTTATGGCCGATAATTATGAACTGCCGCTACGCGGCACGTTCTATTTGAACTACATATGATTTATAATAGAAACTGTTCAAATAATATTTTATAACCAAAAATCATATTAACTTTGATTTCCATTTCCATTAGAAATCAATCTATTTCAAAATTTCTTAATCATGGTTTTCGTCAAATTCGAGCATTTGATTTCAAACCCAAAAGCATCATTATATTATTTAAACACTGGTTTCCGAAGTCTAGAAAATCCTTATTGGATTTAAAATCATTATCCAAATCATTATTTGAGATTATTTAATATTCATTAAGGATTTTCTAGACTTTGGAATCCAGTGTTTAAATAATATAATGATGATTTTGGGTTTGAAATCAAATGCTCGAATTTGACGGAAACTATGATTGAGCAATTATGAAATGGTTTGATTTCTAGTGGAAATGGAAATCAAAGTTAATATGATTTGTGATTATAAAATATTATTTGAGCAGTTTCTATTATAAATTATATTAAGTTTAAATAGAACATGCCACGTAGTGGCAGCTCGTAATTATCGACCATAAACGTTAGATGATTATAACTCGAGTATTTTAAATCGGATTTTTGTGAAATGTAAAACGTTTGGTTTCAAATGATATTGGTCTTCTAATGGAAAAGAGATTTCTATTTTTTGATGAACATTTTCCAAGTTATGTTTAAATCAAAATTTGAAAAGGTCGTTATACGTGCAGCTCGGCGACCGTAAAGGAAAATCAAATAAAATGGGGTTATAAAAATATTAATAAATTTTTTTGAAAATAAAATATGATTTATCATTATTTTCTAAAAAAAATTCTCAAAAGAGTTTAATTAACTTATTCGATATCAATTCACCAAACACATTGCTTTTCATTTCAACTTTCAATATTTACTTAAAATCAGTAATATTTAATAAATTCCATATGAAATAATTTTAGTTCTTCAAAATCTTTAATAACTCTTTTCCCTAGTTTTAAACAAAAATCATAGTTTAAAATCTTTAAACCAAACCATTTCAAAGAAATTTATAATAACGTTAAAAGAGTTACCAAAACTGTTGAAATGGCTATTTAGAACAAATAGATTCAAAATTATCCAAATTTCAAATATTTCATCTCATATCACCGTTATCATACATTATACTTCAAAACGATTTACATAGCTTCAAAGTAATTTATATTTCTAAATACGCTCTCTCAATCCTATTACTATAGAATCTCATTCTAGGGTATTCCTAACCCTATCTCTAATGAGTTATACCTTACGATTTAAACTTTGTTTCAAGTTCTTAATTTCAAACTAAATACTGAATATTAAGTAGGAATTTTTTTTGATTTGTTGATTATGTTTGGCTGTGGTTGCTAATCTTGCAACCGCTGCTCTGTCATTTGTGATGTTGCTTACAACTTATTGCATGATTCCTTGTTTTGGTTTGTGGTCACCATGTTGCTACTTTAATGGCTGCTTGTTTTTTTTTTTTTTTTTTTTTTGGCTAGAAGTATTTTTGCTCAGGCACCTGAATTTGACTAGTAGGTGTACATACCTATTATATATGTGAATATATGTATGATGCTTAAGTATTGATATTAAACTACACCTGTATTTTCAATGGAATTCATAAACTTAACGATGTGTGTATATATGCATTTAAACATGTATATATGCAACTGTTTGTGGAAGCTATAAGGCCAGTGGTTGTTTTATTTGTTAAAAGGCAGGTCATTACAAAGTGGTATCAGCGCAATGAATTAGCGAGTGGCGGTGAAAAAAGCGGGCTTTAGGTGGCAATGCGGTTCCGAATTAAAGTTAGAAGAGGGTTGAACCATCAATTTGAAGGGTGCGGTTTGGATTAAGGAAGGCAACGAACGCTGGTGGATGGGAACGATGGAGGCCATTTCGGCGATGGGAACTAACATATTTAAACAAAATAAGAGAACTTTTATTCCATTACAGAAATTTTACACTAGAGTTAAAATGAATTAGAGTACAAAATAACCTCAGCTGAAGACGGATGTGACGGCCCACCCCGCACCAGCTGACATTTTCAATGAAAGTGCGCTATGCCAATGTCCAACCAGTACAGGACGGTCGTCAAAGAAAGGAAAGAAGGGAATTTGAAATAACAAGGAATCTGCAGAATGTCTCACAGCGCATGAAATAAAATATAATAATAACATATTTGACATAAAACAGGTGAGACAGTGCATAAGCTGAAAACTAAACCATCGTAGCAGCGAAAAATCCAAAATACAGCTTATGTTCCACATCATAATTATTACAACTTTTAAAACTATCTCCAAAGAAAAATAAGAAAGGTACACTACTAATGCCCAAAGTAGTGATCAGCAGCGACACAGGGAGAATTAGGGGTAAGCGTTCGGTCAATTCGATTTGTTTGGAGCTGAAAAACTCAAACCGAACTGTAACCGATTTTTTTTCAAACCGAACCAAACCGAAATAATTAGTATTAATTCGGTCGGTAACCGATTTAACCGAACTTGATGGATGTATTATTATCTAAAAGTAAAACATAAATTCATGTTTGAAGAAATTTTATATAGTAAATTTTGTGTTTATGATAAGATTTGATCTATTTACAACAAATGACTTTGTATTATATAATTGAATTAATTATTTAAAGTACTAGAAGATCGTAAAATTAGATAATAAACTAAAAGTTCGGTTAAACCGATAACCAAAATAAATTATTTTATAAACCGAATTCAAACCGATTTAGTTTTAAATCCGAACCGACCGAAATGAACCGGTTTGGTCGGTTAATTCGGTTTGAACCGATTATTGCTCACCTCTAGGGAGAATATCTATATATATCATACGTGGAAGCCTCCTGCTCATCTCCGGCATAGCTACCCGTGCATAATCACCTGACCTGTCTCTAGTCTACTCTTTTAAGAGCATCCAGAGTAATAAGAAGAGACATAAAACTCTAGGTCAGAAAAAAGTCTGGTTTGAGCGATAAGCAGTAAAACAGAATAATAATAGGTATATTAAACCATACCTGAACCTGCAATCAAAGAGTTAGCACAACAAGATGTACAATACTCTATGGAGACACTAATGTATGGTTTAAAGATACGGGGGAGGGGTGTGCATGTCATAGTGATATCAAACAATCAAGCATAGCAACCATCCTCACATCTCTCACTTGGTGCGTGAAGCATACGATATCCACCGCTTTGATCACCCAAATCCTTGCTATGATCACTCTGCCCCATAGAGTCATAGCGATCCCACTGCACTGATCCACAGCCACTAGTCCTAGCTATGTCCACTCTTCCCTATGAAGTCATGACGACTTCACTGCACTGGCTCATAGCCATGCTACGATCAATCTGTTCCATGGAGTAATAACTACCCCACTACACTGATCCGTAGCCTAACATCCGTCTTGGTGGTGAATCAAAGTTATGGACGTCGATAACCCCTTAGCACACGTCGGCAAAGTCCAATTCATGAAGTTAACCCGTTGGTTCCCATCTGGATCTCGAGTTCTACTTCCTATTTGGACTTCCTTTGCATCTTGGGTTTTGGTCGAATTGGAGTTGGTCTTCAAAAGAGTCGTCGCGTAGAAGTAAGAGTATACATCTGGTTCGGTCCGGTACTCCTAACCCAGTTCGGTTCGGTACTCCTAACCCGGTTTGGTTGGGTGGTCCTAGCCCACGCCTTGATTTGGTTTAGGTATGCACGGTGCTCCATTCCTCTTTGGTGCGGTCCAGTCACACTTACTTGGTCCAGGTCGGTAGTCACCTCCATCTGGTTCGGTTTGGTTACGACGAACCGATCCCATCCGTTGCTCCAGCTCCTCTTCTCTGACCCAATCCGCAGCCCCATCCTTACTCCCTATCCGAACCCAACTCCAACTCTTATGCAAATGGCATTCCTTCTTGCCAAGCCTCCTTTAGTTCCAAGTTCCGATCCAAATTGAATCCCTCTTGCCCAGTTCTCTTATCTGACCTGACCCCCATATTCGACCCGATCCGATCTGAAACCCTGCACATTTCCTGCAACTTTTCCAGCGACTATTTTACGCCACATGTTGGCGTTTTCAACTATTCTAACAGTTCTAATCAATCACAAAGCATACCATATAGTCATAACAATATATAGAATTGACCACAAACACCAAAACAACAATTTGATATGTCAAAAAGGATCAAACATGTCCAAAACCCATATTTTCCTCTTAAGCATGTTTAAGCAAATCAAATGATAGGATTAGCAAAACTTAACCAAATTAACCCAAACTTCTAACAGAGGCTTAAAATAATATTTAAGAATTTCTTACATTTTTCCAGATTTTTAACATGCATAATTTCGTTAATTAACACTAATCACCCTAATTAACTGTAATTAGTGTAAAAACAATGCTAATCACTCACCTTAGCTGCAAACTAAGTAACTAACTTTAGATCTGAAACTATCTCTGATTTGGGTTGAATTTCTATGCAACACAGCAGCTTTATTCCCAATTTGATGCTAATATGCCTTGATTAGATGTAGATTAGGCTAAAACTTGATCAAATGGTGACCATTAGAAGGTGATTTGGGTGTTAGAGGCCATTGTTAGGGTCAGGGAAATGTTTTAGGGGGCTAAGAAAATGAGAATAGATCGTTTTCCTACTATTCTCAGCCTCCCCCATAACCCTAATCCCGAAGTGGGTTATGGGCCCTCTTGTTAATCACCCTAATTAGGCCTGGTTAAGTTGTTTTTCACCTTCTAAACCTTGTTTCAGCCTATCTCCCAAATTGTGAGTCTGTTTGGCTAATGTGACCACTCTACGGAAAGTTAGACCATCATCCAGATCGAATGGAAGTGGTTTCAGGTCAAAACTCCTTACCAATCAAAAGTTATGGCCGAAACAAGATCAGCTAGGGGCAAAACGATCATTTAATAATTGGAAAAAATCTTGAACATGGGAAATGACCCCAATAGTCATCTCCCAAAGTTACATGGCTATACGACTTCGCATGAGAAAGAAATAAATATTCTACGATCCCCTGATGCGTAGAATGCGGGTCGTTACAATAGAGGTCAGTTCATGGAGATGTTTGATGAAGTCATTTATCTTGGGTTTGTTATATGAGGTAGAAAGGGAGTTGCAAAGCACAGGTTAAGTTATGGACAATACTAGAGATGTGAAAGAGAAGCTTGTTGATAATTTTTGGTTACTGAATCATGGTGCACTGGGTGGAGGTATTTGCGTGAAATGTTGTATTCCATCTTGGGTTTGGCGTGAAGAAACGGGAAGAAGGAACTGTTGCATATGGAGGCAGTTTAAATGTTTTTGCGTGGGCTGATTATAAGTGAAGCCCATTTCTTTTGAAAAATAAATAGAAAAAAAGGGTAGAACATCATTATTCAGAATGTTGAAATGATCGATGAAAATGAGGCAAAGATGAGTACTAAAAGAAAGAGTTAAATTCGCAATAGTGGGTGAATTGGATAATATAAAAGATTTAATTTAGTTTAGAATTAAATATTAATAACGAATATGTTATTTAAACGTAGAGAATTTGAGGAGTTTAAGAATCATTTGAACTTTTTAAGTCATATCAAGCTTCCGGAATAAGATTTCCCCTACACATAAGAGAGATTTGTTTTCCATATGATTTTAGGAATCACTTGAAAAAAAATCTCTCTTATGTATAGAGGAAATCTTATTCCGTGAAGCTTAATATGAATTAAAAATTTCAAATGATTCTTATGGTCATTATGGGTACTAACATATCTGAACGCAAACAACAAAACTTTTTCATTTCATTACAAAATTTTGCATTAGAGTTACAAATAATTCAGAGTATACTATAAGCTCAGCGGAAACAAAATGCTCACAGCGGGAAAAGTAAGACTAAACAAAACTCTAGCTCCAAACTGAATCCTGCCCGGAAACTAACCTGCAAACTAGACTACTAGCTGCCCATGCAAAAGTATGGGAACCCAGAGTTTAGGTAGGGAACAATAAACTCCAAGTCAGTCGTGGGACTGGTGTGAGAATTCAAAATAGTTATTATTCGGCTTTATTTTAAAGTTGGGAACATTCACTGGACCACGCCGCTAACGCAGAACGGGTTTACTCCATGTGAATTCCCGTGCACAGAAATCCATAATGACTCTAGAAAAAATGAAGTTATCATAAGCTCGCCCCACATCACACAATGCAAGTGCACACCAGATGGGCTAGTTTATCTTATGATAACCAAAAATGCTTTCATAAATGAAAATCCTCTTTTCATATTATCATTAGTACAGTGTGTGAAAAATTATTTCGCAGATAAATATAGAATCATAGCCCACATAACCCCAATTGGTTATATTGACATATAGGTATACAATATAAATAACATGGGCTCGTATTGGAGATTGAGTTTCCAACATGATGGTTCCTGACACGAAAGATCATTGGACGATACGAAGCAAAGTATCTTCCGGTTAACATCCAGACAAGGACACCGAATACATAGCACAAAAGTATATATCTTGGATATCATCCAGACAGTGGACACCGTATATACTTTATTCCCTTAGGTTTCAAGGTAGATCTACCGCCGCAGCTTTCGAATTTCACTAGAGATTATGTATACAACCTAACCACTAGTTTACCATCATTCCGGGGTGTGAGGTTCGTTGAGGTCACGATATACACAAAGCTGCGCTTCAATATCCATGCTTTGATCATCACTTTTAAGTAATAAAATAAGATTTTTTAAAAAAAATCCAAATTTCTATAAACTTTTCTTTCGATTTTATACTATGGTTGCCGAACTACATGCCTAGCATAACTTGAAAACCATACGTTGAAATTTGGAAATTTCCTTTCTATTCAAAACTACCATTAATAGAATTTCGACGTTTCCAATTTCACGTAAATCTGATTTAAAACATTCAAGTTATAGTCATTTAAAAATTTAAAATCAATATTCACGAACTGTCACTTACCAACTAAATAGATATTTCAGTGCTTTCAGTAATGCTTTTAACGTTATTATAATTTTCTTTGAAATGATATGGTCTAAGGATTCCAAACCTTGAAATATTGTTTAAAACTATGGAAAAAAATTGGTTACATATTTTGGAAGATTTGAAAGAGTTAAAAATTTATTTCATGTGAAATTTATCTAAATATTACCGATTTAAATAAGATATTGGAAGTTTGATTGAAAGGGGACGAGTTTGGTTAATAGTTATCAAATACTTTATATGAGAAGAATTACAAGTGGATATGGAAATCTAATATTGGTCGAATCGCGAATTGATATCTAATAATAAGTCGTTATAGTTGGTATCATAGCCAGGTTTTTCCCGGTTAATGAAGCTAAGTATTCCCGGTTAACATCCAGACAATGGACACCGAATAAATAGCGCGAAAGTATATATCCTAGATAAATAGTTCGAAATGACAATGTGAATTGATACCACGTTGTAACAACCTGCTTTTTTGACCGCTCCAAGTCGGTAATTAATCCAAATCGAACTGTTCAAAACGACAGATTGTTATTGTTTATGAAGTTGAAATATAAATCATCACAGAATCACTAAAACAAAACACAGAATATCTCACAGTGGAAGTAAAATTTATACAATAATACAAAATCTTTAAATTTACATGTATGAAATTCTATATTATACATATTTCACATGAATCACTGCTATAAGTTCCACATTTTCATAAAGAAATTTTAGTTTAGGGATACATTTTAAGTATCATGTTACATTTCAGTGAATTCATGTTTGTACATTTTTACTTATATTACACTTATTTATGAAGTTTATTGTCCCAGGTCATTTATTTTCAACATTTCAATTTTACAAGTTCTATTTACATACAATTTACTTTATGAGTTTACCCATGGTTTTAATTAATGAAATTTTCCTTAATATAGGGTCGTAATTTATATATATAACTCGCTTCTATTGGATTTCTACTTCAATTTATTAAATACAACTTGAGTACTTAATTATTTATTCAAGTCATATTCTATATTCTTAGGCCTTAATTTAATTCGATTCAAGCTAAGTCCGAATATAACTTAGGAGCTGATCGAATGGACGAACCAAATCGGTAGGATTTATCAAAGATAGGTTAAACGAATCACGGGGAATTCTGGATGTAAAAGCGACGAACTTTAAATTTCCTAAGATAAGACAACTAAGATCGAGACTTAGATTTGAAAATGCCTATCCTAAGAGGGATCTATCTAAAGGAATGAACAATAAAATATTTTAAAATAAGGTTAAATTTTCAAATTATTTTCATATATAGAGAAATCCTGTTAAAACCACTTAAAATTATTTAAAACATTTTTATTTTCAATATATGCTCTCTCGGATATGATTCTAAGATGATTTCACCCATTCTAGGGTATTTCTACTCTATCTTTAATGGGTGTTTCGATTTCATAAGATAAGCTTTGTATAAACAGTTTCAAAAATAATTTATATCTTCAACATACGCTCTCTCAAACATAGTACTCCAAAATCTCATTCTAGGGCATTTCTAACCTGATTTCTAATGAGATATTACAACTCTGATGAGTACTATCCTTTGTTCAAATATGTCATACCCCATATCTTTATTGAAACCTGGCTCCGATACAACATGTAACGACCCTCCTTTTTGCTCGATTTAAGTTGGTTTAATTACTAGTGAGAATTGAGCAAAAAGATGGGTCATTACATGTTAAATAAAATGGTTAATTACTTTGATAAATGATTACAATCAATTAAATAGTAATTATTTTATTTATGATTTTAATTAATTAAAATTAGTAATTTTGTTAATGATCTTAATAATCGAAGGTTTAGAATTTTGCAGGTTTAGTTCCAAAGCGGGATTCTGATTGGAGCTAGAGTCTTATTTTGGTTTTTCTTCTTCCGTTGAGAGAAATTTGGTTTCCGCTGAGCTTATGGTATACTCTGATTTAGTGTAACTCTGATGTAAAATTTCGTAATCAAATAAAAGGTTATGTTGTTTGTGTTCAAATATGTTAATAACCATAACCATCTGTATTTATGACCGATTCAAGTTGGTATAGTTACCAGCGAGAATCGAACAAAAAGGTGGGTCGTTACAATCGTTATGGGTACAGACATATTTAAACACAAAAACAGAACTTTTTATTTCATTACAAATCCTTACATCAGAGTTATAATGAAACAGAGTACAACATAAGCTCAGCAGAAAACAAAAGGCTCACATCGGAAGAAGTAAAATTCTCAAACCGTATCTCTAGCTCCAAACTTGAATCCGAATCTGAAGAATAAACCTGCAAACTAAACTACTAGCTACCCGTGCAAAATTATGGGCACCCAGAGTTTAGAAGTCAGTCGTGGGACTGGTGTGAGAACTCAAAACATTTTTGTTACCGGTTTATTTTAAAGTTAGGAAAATTCACCGGACCACGTCGCTAACGAAGAACAAGTTAACTCCATGTGAATCCTCATGCATAGAATATCGCAATGACTTTGGAAAATGAAGCTATCATAAGCTCGTCCCATATCACACAATGCAAACGCACACCAGATGGGCAAGTTTTATCTTATGATAACAAAAAATGCTTTCATATGTGAAAATTCACTTTTAATACTAGAGATTATGTACACAACCTAGCTGTCAGTTTACCATCAATTCGAGGTGTGAGGTTCGATGATGTCACGATATACACAGAGCTATGCTTTTTTGATAAACTTATATTGGATATCAAAATTGTTGAATTATTGTGAATCGAAACTTAAAATCCGAACTAAGCTTTGTGAGTTAAGAAGGTTTATAAAATGATAACCACGAATAAAGAATTATGTTTGAAATATAAGGTTGGAGAATTCGAATGCTGGATCAGAAAATAAAAATAAAAATGGTAAGGGATCTCTTGAAATTTAAATGAATCCAACTTTGTTTTGTAAATACATTAGTAATGATGTGGAAGGAGGCTCAAATCGAAATCATGTATAATCCATACCTATCGTTTTAAATACACTTATTACTTAGAAAGACTGAGATCGAATAAACGTTCGGAAACCATTCCAAGTAATAATACGACATTATAAATAATCAAAGACTTGGGAATCGATAAGCGAAGACCAATAATCTTTGAATTGCTTGGATTGATTGTCGATGTCTTGGTTGGGCCGATCACCCAATACGAGGTTATAAGTGGCAGGATATCTGAATATATTTGGGGATTTTCGGATTGTTGTTCCATTCAGACCCAGATCAAAATTGTATGGATTGTGCGTTTGACATTGTAATAAACTGTGTAGCATTGATTTATGTTAATATATATCGAATTTGTCGCAATGGAAGTATTCTCGACTCTGAGTCATATGAACTTAGATGTTATGTATTAATCGAAATTAGTGACACGTAGTGAATGGACAATGTGACATACTCGAGATATGAAATGAGCTAATGACGATCAAAGAATGGCCTATCGAAGCTTAGCTTTGTGTATATCGTGCCCTCGACAAACCTCACACCCCAGAATGATGGTAAACTGGCGCTTAGGTTGTATACATATACATAATCTCTATTGAAACTCGAAAGCTTTGGCGAACGGATCCATTTTTGGAACCTGAGGGAATAAAGTATATATGGTGTCCGATGTCTAGATGTTATCCGAGATATATACTTTTGCGCTATGTATTTGGTGTCCGCTGTCTGGATGTTAACCGGGAGATACTTAGCTTCGTGTCCTCGATTGATCTTTCGTGTCAGGAACCATCATGTTGGAAACCCAATTTCCAATACGAGCCATGCGATTTTGATTGTATACCTACATGCAACATAACCAATTGGGGATATGGGGCTATGATTTTATATTTATTTGCGAAATGATTTTTCAACACGATGCACTAATAATAGTATAAAAAGAGGATTTTTCACGTATAAAAGCATTTTTGGTTATCATAAGATAAAATCGCCCATTTGGTGTGCGCTTGCATTGTGTGATGTGGGACGAGCTTATGATAGCTTCATTCTTTTGCAAAGTCATTGCGAATTTTTATGCACTGGTATTCACACGAAGTAAACCCGTTCCAAGATAGCGGCGTGGTCTAGTGAAATTCCCAACTTTAAAATAAATTGTATGTATATAATTTTTTTATGTTCTCACACCAGTCCTACGACTGACCTGGAGTTTATTGTTTTCCACACCTAAACTCCGGGTGCCTATAATTTTGTACGGGCAGCCAGTAGTTTAGTTTGCATGTTTAGTATGCGGGTTGTTTTTAGTTTTGGAGTGGTCTTGCTTGTTAGATGAAGCGTGAGCATGCTAAGTGTTAGGTTTGGATAATACTTCTTCTGCTGAAAGCATTCAATCTGTTTCTGCTGAGCTTATGGTATACTCTGATTTCCTTGTAATTCTGATGTAAAATTTTTGTAATGAAATAGAAGTCCTATTATTTGTGTTCAAGGATGTTAGTACCTATAACCATCCGTCTCTGTGAACAATTCTAGTTGGTTTAATTACCAGTGAGAATCGAACAAAAAGGCAGGTCGTTACGTTTATAAAAACTTGTTTTAAGAATATTTTTAAAGATTTTTTTAGTACTACTATTTTCTAATTTTGTTTTTTATATAAAATGTTATTTATATAGTACATAGGATTTTTATAAGTGTCTTTTGATTATTAAAAATTTATATCTAAAGATATAATTTTATAAGTAATATTATTTTAATATATAGTGTTTATACATTTTATATGAATTTGATAATACAAACTTATTTCAGAGGTTATATTTAAGGTTATAAGCAATGATAATATATATTTAAAAAATAGTTATTTTTATTAAGTCTATACTCAATATATATGAATATTTGTTATGTAATGATTCGATAACATTTGGTGATATTTATATATTTTGTAAAGAATGTGAAGTTGTTTGGTAAATTAAATAATATAAATATTTTTAAAACTGATTTAGTAACCTCAGTCGACTCCGGTTAATTAGTTAATCAATATTGAGTGGAAACTCGATCGATATTTAGACAATATAGTATGTTAATATGGGAATTCACATGAAATAAACTCGTTCTGCGTTAGCGGCATGGCCTAGTGAATTATCCCAACTTTAAAATGAACCCGAAATAATAACCGTTTTGAGTTCTCACACCAGTCCTACGATTGACCTGGACTTTGTTGTTTCCCACCTAAACTCTGGGTGCCCATTATTTTTGCACGGACAGCTAGTAGTTTAGTCTGCATGTTTAGCTTTTAGAGCTGGATTCAGATTTGGAGCTAGAGATACGTTTAAGATTTTACTTCTTCCGCTGTGACCTTTTTTTACTACTGAGCTTATGTTGTACTCTGTTTTTTATGTAACTCTGATGTATAATTTTTGAAATGAAATGAAAAGTTTTGTTCTTTGTGTTTTAATATGTCTGTACCCATAACTATCCATCTTCATGAACGATTTAAGTTGGTCTAATTACTGGCCAGAATCGGGCAAAAAGGCAGGTCATTACGAAGTGCTCTGATACCACGTGTGACGGCCCAACTTCCAATCACCTAGAGTCGATGTTTAAACCAATTTTAGATGTTTGAAAATCGTATTCCCTGGGGTAATACACATTAGAGCAGAAAAAAACTTTTAATACTCAGCATTTGGTTACAGCAGAGCTTACTTTATCAGGGTTATAACAAAATACACAGCGGAAATGAAAACTACAGCGGAAGATACAATGCGACATAGAAGAAATCCAACTCCAGCTCGAAGCTCCAACCCAAAAGCGCTTCGAATTTGCTCTAAGGATCTATAACTATAAAACTAAACCGCTAGCTGCCCGTGTGGAAATTTGTGGGCACCCAGAGTTTAGGAAGGAACAATAAACTCCAGGTCAGTCATGGGACTGGTGTGAGAACATAAAACATTTTACTCTATATTAAGGTAAATCACAAGATCACGCCGTATAATTGCCGATTGTTTAATCGTTGTAATGTTAATGGATAAATTCATGTTCATATGATTGGTTATTGGTTGACTATGGTCGTATCACATACACACCGTATGTATGGAATTATACGGATAATCGGTTTAAAATCTCCTTTCCATGACGAATTAGTTATTTAAATAATAATTGGAAATTTAGTTTGAAAATCTAAAATTAAGACTGATCGAACGACATTTGGAAAAGGCGAAACAATTTTGAAAATGTTTCAACAAATTTTGGATGCTCAATATTTGAAACAAGTTTAAAATTTAATTTTGGAGTATCAAGATTGAGAGAGCGTATTCTTGAGAATATAAATTATTTTGAAATTAAGTAAATCTTTTGAAGTATAGTGTATGATAAGGGTTTTGAGTATTTAATTGGACGTCGAGATAGGACTATTGAGTATGTAAGGATTTTGAATATACGCCTAGCTAACATATATACAAAATCCGATATATGCTAGATAGATATAGAATCCCGCTTTTGAAATTCAAAAATAAATATTGATGATGCTGCAGTCGTCAACAGAATTATCTTCAAGCGACGAGAGTGTGAGAGTTCAAAACAGTTATTATTCGGCTTTATTTTAAAGTTGGGAACATTCACCGGACCACGCCGCTAACAGAAACGGGTTTACTCTATGTGAATCCCCGTTCATAGAAATCCGTAATGACTTTAGAAAAAATGGAGTTATCATAAGCTCGTCCCACATCACAAAATGCAAGCGCACACCAGATGGGCAAGTTTGTCTTTTGATAACCAAAAATGCTTTCATACGTGAAAATCCTCTTTTAATATTATCATTAATTTAGTTTGCAGGCTTAGTTTCAGTGTTGGATTCAGTTTGGAGCTAGAGCTTTGGTTTTGGTTTAACTTCTTCCGCCGAGAACAAATTTGTTTCCGCTGAGCTATGGTGTACTCTGATTTTATGTAACTCTGATGCAAAATTTTTGAAATGAAATGAAAAGTTCTGTTCTTTGTGTTTAAGTATGTCTGTACCCATAACTATTCGTCTTTATGAATGATTTAAGTTGGTTTAATTACCAACCAAAATCGGGCAAAATGGAGGGTCGTTACAAAGGACTTTTTTTTCTTCTCTATGAGTTGCGTGAGCAACATGCAATGAAGACTCATTTTCCCATTTGGCCTTCATTGCATGTGGCTCACGCAACACATAGAGAAGAAAAAAAAGTCCTTTTCAGTAAAATACTTGATGGAAAGCAAGCATAGGAAATAGGTTAGCTTTTTACTCTTATTTTGTTTCTTTTGGGTTTGAGCTCTATTTTCAACATGGTGCGTGTTAGACCAAAAAATGGTCCTAACACCCAAATTATCGTATTTAGAGCGTAGGATATGAAGAAATAACTGAAAAAGTGAGAGAAAAGCAAGACAACATGATTTTTATAGTGGTTCGGCGTTAACAAGCCTACATCCACTTCATAGTTTCTCATTTCATTCATGGATTACAATTACAAGGAATTCAATCACTCAATCGCTCAAATACAATGAATAATTCTCTCCGAATTCATTGATTTTCATTGATTTTCATTGGAGAAGAAGGTGGTTATTGGTGGGGGAATTCGGCCATGGCTACCATGAATGAATGAAATGCCAAAAGTCCCTTCAAATGGCCATGTTGTGGTGTATTTATAGCTGTAGAGAAGCTCTGGGCACTTCCGGTTCGGATGGGCCACGTGGCGTGACCGGAGGAGATCTCAGAAGCAGCGGAGAACGTGGAAAAGTGGTTACCAGGTCGTGCTTTGCCAAATGGAGTCCGATCCGCAATTGTAGGAGTCGGTTATGCCAAGAGAAGAGGTCAAACTCTGTGTGCAGAAGCAGGTCTAGTCGGTTCGGATCGGATCCGAACCGAACCGGTTGTTCGAGCAGAATGCTTGCACGCACTTTTGTGCAGAATACTTCAGGCAGTTCGGGTAGAGGGTACTCCGATCCGATCCGGGGAGGGGGATCCGATCCGATCCGAAAGCAGGGATCCGATCCGATCCGAATGGGGGATCCGATCCGATGACATTTGCATGAATAATTCAAATTTTCCATCTTTCTATCACTCCATCCAAGTGATCGCCAATCAATGTAAGTTCATACTCAAGTCCCTAGCTTTGGGTAGCCTGGTCACAAAGCAGGCTAACATTTTGCCCCCCAAAGTACATCTTGTTGCAAATAAGATGTGCTTTGAATAAGTCGAGATGATTCTTTTTGGATCTTTTTCTGTATAAATGGCTTGTCATATGCCGCATTGCTTCCGTTGATGCTTATCGGGCCAAATTTCATGGCTAAAGTGGTCAAGATGATCAAGTAATCGTTTAGACTTCGTCGAATCAAGAGGTAGAATTCCTTCATCATAGGTTATGTGGTATGTTTGGCTCCCGTGTGAGATCGTACATGTTAAAGTTGATGCCAAACGACGCCATCTTCCGTTCGGATAGAGCGCATCAGAGTCGGCATATGAATTTGTCATTTTTGCTTGGATCTGGACAATCTCGATATCAGGATATTAATCTAGGACTCCATGATTACATCTAATCGTAATAATAGTGCATTCGAAAGCCATGATCACTTCAGATTGTTTTATAGTCCCGTGATCACATACGAGTCAGTGCGAGTATTGAAAACATGCAAGCCACTAGCTGGTAGGATTATCACAATTGTAAGGCAGCAGAGGAGTTTATCATACTCTCCGTTTGATGCAGTTGTAGATCAAGTCTTTGAATTCTTGCTTGATCCGTAATTTCGCTCACTTGGATGGTTGGGATGAATCACGTCATATTCTAAAGATATAATGTATATGTTCTGAATCATGCATTGAGTCAGGGTCATGTTTAAAGTCAATCTGTCGGTTGAAGTTGATGTTCCTAGCATTAGTGGAGGACGAGCGAAGTCAGTGCTTATGCCCCCAGCATTGTTGGGGGTTATGATAGGTCAATCGGACATCCAATCTTTTAGCCTTTATACTTTTTTTTCTGCCGCATCGGGTTAGATATGTAGGTTCAACAATCTTAGTCACCCTGTGTCGTTATGTGCACATTCCCAAGTCATCAAGGGTTGGAGTTGTATATGCGAATGGCCGAATCACATTCGCGTTGGGGTCAACCCATCTGTTTAGCCAGAAAGCAGTGATCGCCCTATTGAGTATATCAGCAAACTTAGATACTCTCCTTACATCAGACACAGTGTTGAGCAAGCTCGTCAATCTTGCAAGCGAACGAACGTCGTTAGTGAGTTATTCGAGCTCCTTCATTCACGCTTTGGCATAATCTGAAATAGCCATCATAGTCTTGTTGAGTCTATCTCCCGTGCTTGGTTCCATTAAGCTTGACAATCAAGACCGCGGGCCCGATTAATGACATTGGTCTTTTACATGATTGTAAATTCCTATTAATCTTTCCTGAGGCTTTTCTTTTTCCTTTATTATTTCAAGAGTTAGATGGTGCTCCGTTCTGTCGTGAAGACATTGAGATCATCCATTTCAACATTAGCACACTCTTATTGCACGAATCTGCCTGTCTCAGGATAGGATTTTCCAACGTTTCTAGGAAAATTTCATGGTAGATGGATACCAAAGTTTGTATCGGAGGTGAATCCTCCAAGTCCTCTTGGTGGATCCCTATGAAGAGGGATTTTGAAGTTTGAGATATCCAGAATACCGAATACCACAGCAATCAACACCATATATGGTCCAGATCGATGTACCGATGCTGCTGCAACGTTGAATCTTTCAAGGAATGCATGCAGGGTCTCGTTGGATCTCTGTTGAAGCATCAATTAATATTGCCAATTTGGCCCTCGCCTTTGAGAAGTTGTCGCTAATTACCTAATTTAGCACTAGTGCCCCCGGTATGAAGTCCTGAAGCGGGTGGAAGCCGGCCTCTGGCTTCTTGGTTTTGCATATGTAATAGCCGTCCATCAGGCTTCTGTTCTTTAATTCTGAATGAAAAATTCCTATTCGGATGTATGCGGGTTGGTCTTGGCGAGTCATTCTTTTGGTTACAGTCTAGGATCTTGCGGGGCTCCGATGATAATAAATGTGCATAAAGTCGGCAATACTCGAAACTTGTGTCCTATGCCCCCCTCTACAGGGGTTCTGCTATACGGTGAGCATCAGATCCATTTCTTCTCTAAATTCATAATTCTTCATCAAGTCATGAGTTAAAGTTTGACATAAAATTATTTGTTCGTGTCTGACTCATGTTAGTTTTGGATCTCCCATCCAAGCTCTGAGGATTGGAGTCGAATTGCGATATGTCAAATTATTGCCACTTCGAATGCCTCTACTTTCCCCCTTCATGAGGAGCCTCATGTTGAGGTTGAGCTGGGTTTTAAACATTGATCTGTATGGAAGCAAAGGTTGGTCGGGCTCCGTTTAAGTTTTTCGGCGGCTCTTACATATCCATCGTTTTCATCCAAAATGTCACGGTCGGAAGTTGCATGTTACAAATACCTGGGAGGAGGTTGGTTGCATCTTTGTTTTATCAAAGACGACCATGCTAACTTGTCCTAGGGTCTCATATTATCTGGACCACGGGGCAGGGAGCGTATGAGCCAAGTTCATTGTCATTTGAATTCCCATGGAGCTCGCTCTAGCGAATAAGTCGAAGCTACTAGGCCTTCCATCTATCCGAGTAAAGAAGTTATCCACCATTTTCTGTCGTTTCCGGAGAAGTTCATCTCGCTGATCCATGTGAGTTCACAAACCAGCAAGGGTACCATCCATTTCATATCTAGCTTGACATGCTGAGGGATCATCACAAGAAGAAATCTACTACCTTCCTTCGATCCTAGCGCCTTCTGCGCCAATATCCTCAGCACGGAAGAAATTTCTATCTTCCTTCTTCTTCGCTTTTGAGTCTGAGTGTCAGGCAATTCGCCTCCGCGCAAGTTAGGAGCCAAAGCAATGGCATCTCCCTTTACATGGGGTCTTTCAATCGGGAAGTCGGTCCGGACTAGCAAATGGACGTTCACTCTGCATCCATTTCGTGGTCCTCAAGCAGCCTGTCAAGATCGAGGTATAAGTTAGTCACAGACATATAACATTTATGAATATTTTCAGCAGTGCGGCCCCTGTCCTGGGGTAATGGAGAAAGGTCGGCAGTTGTATCACATCCCCTTTAAATTTAGACATGGATGCATGGAAAAGAGACATTGCTTTATAAGCTTATGTGCTCGAGTTATCCAAGTGCTCGAGTTATCACGTTTTCCATTCAACGTATTTGTGAGGTAGCACTCGTCGTTGCACTTGGGCTATGGCCAGTCACACATGGGCGTGTATGTTGATTTGATATATCACTCTTAGGACCTCCTTTCGGTGATTGCATTGAGTCGTGTGGGAAGCTTAGCATTAGAAGTCGACGTCATTCCTTCAAACACGACCTCTTTGTTGTTGTACGCGAGTATCCCTTGTGTCTTTGCTTTGTATCTGTACATAATCTTGCAATTCGAAAAAGAATAGTTAGCTTAGTCTTGCAAGCTACTAAGTCAATCTTTAAGTCACAAGCAATTGTAGCTCGAAATGAAAACATGTTGAGTGCTAATCTATCTAGCATAGAATTATTAAATGTCAAAGTGTCAGGTGTCGTAGTTTGGAGGTATAGTGTCTGTAGCCTCCATTTAACTTTGAAACACGGGTCGCGTCCGAAGCGTGTTTGAAGTTAATTCAGAAATCTATGTCCATGCCCCCAGCGTTGATGGGAACCGGATTAAGTCATTCGGATGTCCGATCCGTAAGTCCTTTATAATCCTGTCCTCAGTCGGAGGGCAATGAAGATTGCATGCACGTCGCAGCATTGTCCTTTATACTCTCTCCCAAGTCGTGAGAGTTAGAGTTATGGGTTTAGTGGTCTTAAGTCATGGTGCACCATTCACACTAACCCAACAGATTTATACTCTCTCTCAAGTCGTGAGAGTTAGAGTTATGGACGTCGCGGTTCGTCCTTTATACTCTCCCAAAGTCAGTTTGGGTTAGAGTTGTGGATCGAGTGGTCTTAAATCTTGGCGCGCCTGTCACACTCGTCCTAAGTTTATACTCATATCCAAGCTCTGAGGATTAGAGTTAGTTGGGCAAACAGTCGGGTCACATTTGCCTTGGCATCGTCCCTTTGCTCCTACATCAAGGGCAAAGGTCGCCATCAGGGATGGTCGGTTCACGTCCCTATTGATTTTATACTCCTCCCGTCGGAAGCATGGGAAAGAGTTAAAGACGTTTTTGGAGAGCGGTCGAGTCACACTCATCCTCGTCTTAACATTTCCCTTTTGCCCCCACATCGAAGGCAAAAGTTATGTCGTTCATGTGATCGTGCCCCTGTCATTTTTGCACTCTTCTCGTTGGATCAGGGGATGGAGTCATAGAACTGCTAAGTGGTTATGTCACACCCGAGTATATCTCTATGTCATGACTGGCAAATTAAAGGCTAGATGTTGAGGATGCCTCATTTGTATGCCTATGCATAGATATGTTGAAATTATGTGCATATATTCGCTTGCCCCCTACTTCAAGGGCAAAAGGTCCATGAATGAATGGTCAAACTTCATTTATGTCAGGTTGTTGGCATCAGGAGGGTGAATAGTTAAATCACGTTCGCCAAAGCTTTACGCTTCTCCGACTAAACCATGGAAGGAGTGGTTGGCACCAAACTTCGGGTACCTTCATCATTCATATCGCATGAGTTAGTCATGTCCATAACTCAGGAAGCATGTAAAAGTAAATTGTATGATTGAAAAGTAAGCATATCAAGGGGCAGTGCTGCCTCCTTTAACGGATCGAGCCATGTAGACGGTCGAACTGCATCCATCCGGAATCGGATTCCGACGTTGAACTTCAATGCACAATTATCTTGAGGCCTGCCACGTGTGAGCCAATGAGTGGATGGTCACCTCGGATCCATCTTAAGTTATACAACTTCTCTCAGGCGAAGGACGTGGCTCTGTAAACGAGCAGTTCAATCGGGCTCGTTACGGCAATGCTCCATAATTCTTCCTGTAGGTGCTCAAAGTTTGATCGGTACCAGATTCGGGGTACCTACATCATCCACCTATAAATTCATCTGAGTTAGTTACATCAATAACTCATAAAGCATGGAAATATAAGAGTCATGGTTAAAAAGTAATCCTGTTAAAGGAATGAATATCATTCTGTGCGAAGATGGCATTGCACGCTCTTTGCAGGTCCATTTTTCCTCACTACATCTTTATCAGGGGATGGCTGTCAAAATCTTTAGCTGGTGATGGACGTCTTTTCAAACCGTTGTGGGGTGGCGGTCCTAAGAATGAACAGACCTTGATTGAGGACTTGGAGTGACAAAGGCAATTAGGTAAATACTATAAGCGAATAACGAGGTCACATCTTATTTGAATCGCCTTCTTGCCCCCATGCTAAGGGCAAGGATTGAGTATAAGGGAGTCATGGCTGCTAGGGGGATAGTCATATCTCATCCATCCACAGATATGCCTTTAGTCCCACGTTGGGAATAAGATCTAATGCACAGATAATCAATCAGCATCCAGGCTTAAGTGCTCTGAACCTTTAACTTGCCACTTCCATTGAGTAGCATCTCCTAACTAGCTAAATAGCAGTCTCTTCCAGTAACATGATCACCATGGACCATTCCCATTCCATCTTTCATTAGGAATTTTAGCAATAGATACCAGGGTGCAATGTAAGCTCTAATCGCCGCTAGAGCTGGTCAGTTTAGACCTTAGTCAGATAAACTTGACTACAATAGCATGGCTTCCAAGGCTTGAAGTAATGTTCACGTTTTCTATCACAATTGATGTATGAAATCGAGAGCTAACGGTCGATTCATATTTGTTTTGATCTCGAACTCTCATCTCTTGACAAAGGTCATGTGCTGACTGGTGAGCAGTCAAGTTGCTATCATCCGAGCAAAGATTCACATGTCCAATCATGGCCTGCAGGGGTTCAGCTGTTACCTATCGCTGGGCACCAAAGTATGTTGACCTAACCCTTATTCGATGGAAATCAGTCTTCCTCAATGCGATTGACAGAAAATAACCATTTCAAAGGTTAGCTAAGTTCTTCGGGAGGTGAGACGCAGGACATTTTATTCATCACATCATACAATTGAAGTGTAGCTTTGGGATGTTGGGATCCTTAGCTGCTTTCTGGTATCCCGCCATTGACAGTCATGTTCACTAAGATCATATGAATCATCTTTGAAGTAGTGTTCAAACTATTCTATATAACTGTCACTCGATGCTCCGCCGATTGGACAGGTTTAAGTCATATAAATGGGATGGTCACTACTCATTAGGGAACAACATCAGTTGCATTGCTGAAATCTACACTATCGGAGTTCCAGAAGATGAGGCTACTATTAGACAATCATTATCTCGTATACTGTCGTTGATAGCAAGCTGAATCTGACTGACAGCTCCTCCCATTGAATGGCATCGGCAAATAGAGGCTATGGCTTCTGGAGGAATCCTAGTCGTTGCCATTTGGTTGTCATATTCTTTGACTATCCGCCTTATTTTCATTAACAAACTTTGATGAGTACTGTTGGTCAAAATGTACGTCGAGCCGAAGGCGAGGCCGTCAGCGGGTCCGGGCGCAGCGCCGGCGGGGGTCCGGGGCCCCGCAGTCCCGGCGGCGATCGACCTAGCCGGTTAGGTCGAAAATGTGGGCACCGCACGATTTTTTCGATTTTGGAAGATGGAGCCTTTTCTGAAATTATCTTAAAAATGTATTTTTTCCAAAAAATAGCTGTTTCGGGTCGGATCGGATCATGCCTTCAAATTTGCGGTTCGGAGATTGTCTTCAGGTCGGGTCGGATCGGACTAGTTCCTCCGAGCCGGATCGGAGACGTCATTAGCTAGTCGGTTCGGTATATATGAAAGAGCCGGTTCGGATCTCCTCCTCCTGTTCGGATCGGTCTTCCCTACCCTGCATTTCCACTTTCCTGCGGTTCGGGTCGTGGCACCCTCTTCGGTTCGGAGATGCATCACCAGGTCGGATCGGGGTATCAACAGCAGCTGGATTCGAGTCCTGCTCAACGGGTCGGGTCGGAGCATTGTCCCCGGGTCGGTTCGTTGTGCCACTCCGGGTTAGACGTCTTCGGGTCGGATTGATTTTTCATTTTATTGGGGTCGGATCGGACCCCTGGTCATTGGATCCGAACCGATGCTGCTATTACTAGTTCTGGCGTCTCAGTGTATAACTTCGTGGGGTCGGGTCGGACCCGACCCGAACTGAGTGGGGCTATCCGAACCGAAGCCATGCGATTCTGCATTAACTCAATCCGATCTGCTTGTCACCCGCATCCGATCCAGAGACTTTTTTGAACTGGAAAGTCATTAAAATGTTGAATTTGCCGGATTTCCTCATCGGACTTGGCAATCCAATAAGTAGATTGGAGAATCCTTAAGCGCTGAGAATCTTCATTCTCAGTGAAAGCACCAAAATGTTAGACCAAAAAATGGTCCTAACACCCAAATTATCGTATTTAGAGCGTAGGATATGAAGAAATAACTGAAAAAGTGAGAGAAAAGCAAGACAACATGATTTTTATAGTGGTTCGGCGTTAACAAGCCTACATCCACTTCATAGTTTCTCATTTCATTCATGGATTACAATTACAAGGAATTCAATCACTCAATCGCTCAAATACAATGAATAATTCTCTCCGAATTCATTGATTTTCATTGATTTTCATTGGAGAAGAAGGTGGTTATTGGTGGGGGAATTCGGCCATGGCTACCATGAATGAATGAAATGCCAAAAGTCCCTTCAAATGGCCATGTTGTGGTGTATTTATAGCTGTAGAGAAGCTCTGGGCACTTCCGGTTCGGATGGGCCACGAGGCGTGACCGGAGGAGATCTCAGAAGCAGCGGAGAACGTGGAAAAGTGGTTACCAGGTCGTGCTTTGCCAAATGGAGTCCGATCCGCAATTGTAGGAGTCGGTTATGCCAAGAGAAGAGGTCAAACTCTGTGTGCAGAAGCAGGTCTAGTCGGTTCGGATCGGATCCGAACCGAACCAGTTGTTCGAGCAGAATGCTTGCACGCACTTTTGTGCAGAATACTTCAGGCAGTTCGGGTAGAGGGTACTCCGATCCGATCCGGGGAGGGGGATCCGATCCGATCCGAAAGCAGGGATCCGATCCGATCCGAATGGGGGATCCGATCCGATGACATTTGCATGAATAATTCAAATTTTCCATCTTTCTATCACTCCATCCAAGTGATCGCCAATCAATGTAAGTTCATACTCAAGTCCCTAGCTTTGGGTAGCCTGGTCACAAAGCAGGCTAACAGTGCGCTTGCCTTGACATTTGTCCCACTTCTGTGCTTATTGACGTTTCATGCTCGTTGAAAACCATGTGCCTTGGCCTTGTTTTATAAACATGAAGTGCACTAGTTCATGTACCTATGCTTTATATTTTGGAGAGGAACGTGAAGACCAGGACGCATGTGCGTGCGTAAGCCCGACAAATATCGTAAACTTTTATTCTTTTGAGAATTCATGTACATGTTTTAAATTTCTTCCACTGTGTAGAAAAATGTTTTGTATAACTCCGATATATGTATAAAATTTTATTCCGTTGCAAATATTGTGTACCGTGATTCTGTGTTTATTTCTGTTAAACTCGCTAAGCTAAATAACTACCCATCGTTTTGAACGTTCCGAGTTGGTTTAACTACCGACAAAGAGCTGTCAAAAAGGCGTGTCGTTACAGTTGATACCACATGTGATGACCCAACTTCCAGTCACCTAAAGTCAATGTTTAAACCAACTCCAGATGTTTGAAAATCGGATTCGCCGGGTAGTACGCATTAGAACATAATAAATAAAATTTTATTACTCAATATTTAATTACAACAGAGCTTACATTACCAGAGTTACCAAAATACACAGCGTAAAAAAAACCTATAGCGGAAGAACTCCAACTCTAGCTCAAAGCTTCAACCCAAAAGCACTTTGAATCTTGCTCCAAGGATCTATAGCTGTAAAATTAAACCACTAGCCGCTCGTGTGAAAATTATGGGCACCCAGAGTTTAGGAAGGAACAATAAACTCCAAGTCAGTTGTGGGACTGGTGTGAGAACGCAAAACAGTTATTATTTCGGGTTTATTTTAAAGTTGGGAATATTCACTGGACCACGCTGCTAATGCGGAATGGGTTTACTCCATGTGAATTCCCGTGCAAAGAATTCGTAATGACTTTGGAAAATGAAGCTATCATAAGCTCGCCCCACATCACACAATGCAAGCGCACACCAAATGGGCGAGTTTTACCTTATGATAACCAAAAATGCTTTTATACGTGAGAATCCTCTTTTAATACTTATCTAAACTTATCACATTTCATAAAAATAGTTCAATAGTAAATCTCTTTTACAACAATTTTATAATATTCTTTATTTAAACTTCAAATTCAAATTATTTTTCGAGCATTTTATAATATAGCTAACATATATTTACTCGATAGTCCAATCTCGACGTCAATAATATACTCAAAACCCTTATTATATTTTAAAATAATCACACTTTTTATAGTCCATTTCATTTGATTTTCCATTACATTCGACAAACTACACGTATAGCGAGGTTTTCAAATTTTAATTTGAACATTACTCGAAAACCATACTGTGGAATTTGAAAATTCCTCTTCTATACAAAACCCATTATCAGTATAAATCCGTCGTTTTCCATTTCACGTCTAATCGATTCAAAATGTTCCAGTTAAAATCATTTGAAATTTGAAATCGATATTATCGAACTATCACTGCGCGATGTGTTCAGTTCACACTATATAGCGTTTTAAATAAAATTGTCCAATTCCTTTTCCCAAATAAATTACATTTCCATAATTTAGAATAAAATCGTATTCCAAATCTATTTTCTCGAAATAATACTTTTATATTCCAACCTTAATCCAAAAATCATTTAAATTTCAAAATTTCATTTCAAATTAAATTGAATAAAAATAATATTTAATTTGAAACTCGTTCAATTATTACCCAAAAGAACTGTCCCAAAGATCATCATTTAAATTCCAACTTTCATTTCAAATTAACTTGAAATAATAAACATCAAAACTCTATTAAATTGTTAAATTTGTCTGCATAAACTAAGGTTTAACTAATTATTTTCTAATCTAAATTCCAAACCCAGTTTAACATTTAAGTAACCGATAAGCATTCGGAAAATGTTTTTCAAAACCATTTCTGCTCATCCGAACATTGTTTACTCAATTCAATTTCTAAATAGTTCTAATTTTAAGTTTAAAACTGCATTTCCCATTTTATTTCAATAGAAATTGTTATTTACAGGAAAGGAAATTTAAATTAATTACCCATATGATTTCACCACTACAATGTACGTGATTTCATGCACTGAGAATCAACCAAATAAACAAATTAACGAACATGAATTCATCCATTATCATCATAGCAATTAAAATAATGAATTAACTGTGCACAAAGCGTTACTTCAAATAACGCTTGGTGTATAGTGTATCACAACTGCATAAACATCCATAAACCACTAATAACAATCATTCATATCAACCCATAATCAACGAATTATTATTTATAACCCATCTAATTATAATTCATTCAAATTATAACGAAATGCAAATACGACCGCCATTTTGCTCGATTCTTACTGGTAATTAAACCAACTTAAATCGCTCACAAAAACGGATAGTTATGGGTACAAACATATTTGAAACTATGTTATTTGTACAACTTGTCCTTAGATTATCAAAACAAGACAAAGGTGGGGTTCAAGAATTGCATAGTTTCAAGACTTCAAGCACAAAGAGACTGAAGAGATGATAAGCAAAAGATAACGGCGGGTCAAGGGTAACAAACACACCACGAGCGAAGAGGTAGAATTTACTTTCTAACATTTCATTAGTCCTTATTACATCATAATTTATTTGCGAATTTAATTTATACTCTAAAAACAAGGAATACATTACTTATTTAACTTTTTCTTATCTACTCCAATTCATATTAATTTATCAAAACGTTTTACTTGAATTTATCAGAACATTTCAAACGTTTATTTTACAAGGTTTTAAAAATATTTCTCGACATTTCCATCGGAATCATATAGTCGTCCCACTTTCGAAACTCAAAAATGCAGTCATCAACAGAATCATCTTCAAGCCACTTGAGTGTGATTCTATATCTATCTAATATATATTGATTTTCGTATATATTTAGCTAGGCGTATATTCAAAAACCCTTGCATACTTGAAGTCCGATCTCAACATCAATGAAATACTCAAAACTCTTATTACAAAATTATATTTCAAAATAATCACATTTTTCAAAATGATTTACTTAGTTTCAAAATAGGTATATAGATTTCAAAATACGCTCGCTCAAACATAATACTTCGTAATCTCATTCTAGTTAACCCTATCTCTAATGAGATATTGTAACTCCAATGAGTCCTATCTTTAATTCAGATATGTTGAAGATGTTCGTGTATATTTTATAATTAATGATGTTAATAATTAATTGAAGCAAGGTTGTTGTCATTAAATTTCATTCTCCAACAAATTTCTAGCATTTGAATTAGAAGTCGAAAACCTGCAGTTCCTATAATGCTAAAAGAGGGTTTCCGTAAATAATTAAATTTAACCCTACAAAACAAAGAGCTTTTTGCAATGACTAAACGACGTCGATGGCTGCCGCCAGCTGTTGCAATTTTAGACGTCGCCAACAAAAAAGGCAGCGGCAAGAGCGATGGCTCCGTCTCTAGATTAGCAACGGGTTACAACGGCTATGTGTCCATGTGGCATCCAACGTGGTAGTTTGTTTTCCGGGTGTCTGTTACAAGCCATTGCAATCCATCGCTAATCTGGAATGAAAATTCATCACGAGCCATTGCTAACCATTGTTATAAGTAACCTTTTTACCGTTATTTGTCATCGCTAGCCATTGCAATAGTGAGTATTATTTGTTGCATTATGCAGAAACTCCATTCCCTCAAGCCATACATACAATTATCCATCACAAATATGATCAATTCATTAATATTCATATAGTATCACATCCCATCATTATCATTCCACCAATATTCCATCCTTTATAAAAAAAATTACCAATACTCACCAAAAAAACAAGCCAAATCCAAATGAAACAAGAACATATGTCCATCATAACATACATAAAACAACTACTATGTATCAAGTGTCAAAACCATCCAAACAACTACCACATCCATCAATCAAACACTAAGTATCATCATCGTGCATCAACCAAACTATAAGTATCAAAGCTAGTCGAAATATGTACATACTCATAATAAAAATCAAACTATGCAACATCGTCATCGTCATCAACAACATATCCCTCCCCGAGCATCGACACATGCTCTTGATAGTAGGCTACAATACACTCATATATTTGCTGGGTCAAGTTGATCTTTCGCCAATCATTGAGCTCATCCAACTGTCTTTGCATTCGAGCAATATCCTCCTTCTTAGTGGGTCTCTTATAAGCTCTTTGGAAATTAAAAGCCTGTGAAATAATTCAATTTAATATTCAAAATACATACAGAAAATAATTATACTCAATTAATATATATATATATATATATAAGTTATTCAAATGGTTTACCTTCTAATTACCGAAACCGTATCCCCTATTTCGATTATGTAGTGCAATAATAGAATATCATATGTGAGACGACCAAAATCCACCCGCCTTCTGAACCGACAACAAACCATAAAAGTCTAGTTCAAAAAGTAAGCTTCATCGGAAGGTCCTACGATAAACAAAATTTCCGACCTTCGATAGTCGATACTTAACACATCCTCGGTGTCCCTATACCGTAAAATAAAACGTCGCAAGCTCGATTCATCGAGATTTTATCAAAGTAAAACACAGCGGAACAGGAGCAAAATATGATATTTAATATATATCTTTACAACGGAAACTTTTGCAGCGGAAAACAAAACATTTATATCAAAATATATCCTTACATCATCAATCCATATACATCCAAGTATAGATAATATAGTACGTCCTACCATCTAACAAGGAACTCTAGCTTTTCAAAATCAACTAAAAGCTCCTCATCTACCTGCTTAACCAGAAACACACACTCAGATCCGACCCGAGTGTAAAACACTCAGGCTAGACTTGGATTAATCAGTTTAAGACTAGATGACAAAGCATAACCCATATCATCCAACCATCAACTAAGTTTCAAAACTTCCAAGTTCATGCTTTAGAAAAAATAAAGCTATTATAAGACTCAAGTCCCATCACACAATGCAACGTATACCGGAGGATAAAGTCTTGCCTTATAATAACCAAACATGCTTGATATTCTTTAAAACAAAACGTTTGATATTATTATTAATGTCTAAGTGTGGAAATCACTTGGAAAGTAAATGTATCAATCTTAGCTCGCATAATGCCCCATCCTATTATGTTGGCTATTATGTTACAAATGAAAACTTAAGCTCGTGTTGGAAGTTGGATTCAACAATGACCAAGGATCTTCTTTAACCGCATTTGGAACACCTCTAGAAAGATGTCCCAAGAGCTAAATATTGAGTCTTTTATATTGGAAGAGCTGGTCAGCACTAATAGGTTAATTAGGATCTTTCCTGAACTTAACGTTTCCCCGATTGTATTTGACCGTCATTCGAGGTGCCTCAACTATCATCTACATAAGTAAACCTGCTCGGGGTCCATACCATGGGTCATTAGGTTCTAGTGCCACATTCGACATAAAGCTGCGCTATATCAGCCATGCTTTGATCATCACCCACAAAGCTATGCTTTTCAAAAAAACTTTGATCGACTCAGCACTTTGCATGCCACATTGTCGTTTCACAACATGTAATCGGTGTCCATTAACATATAACCCTCTGAGTACATATGTAACAACCTGTATTTTACGTATCAGGAGATCATAAAATAATTTTATTTTATTCCCTGAGGGTTGGATCATTTTCATCTTTTGATATATTGCTTATGGGGATGTGAGACATGTCCATAATTTTTATCGATTTTGTTTGTGACCATTTAGCCCTGTCAGTCTTGTATAGGGCATAACTTTTGACTCAGGTCGAATCAGAGGGTTGGCTTCGAAAACAAGGACGATTAGTTGTTACTGATATTGATGGATTGAGAGATGAGGTTCTGAGAGAATGTCATCACTCAAAGTTGATGATTCATCTCGGTGGTAATAAGATGTAGCAGGACATGAAGTGAGTCGACTACTGGGAACGGATGAAGCAAGATATTGGAAAGTTTATTTCCATGTGGATGAACTGTCAGTTGGTGAAAGCTGAACAGAAAAATCGAGTGGTTTGCTGCAGCCATTAGAAGTTCCTACATGGAAGTGGGAGCAACTATCGATGGATTTTATCGATGGACTACCTAGAACCAGGGAAGGAAATGAAGATATTTGGGTCATCGTGGATCACTTGACCAAAAGTGCGAGATTCATTCCTGTCAATTCGACTAGGACGGCGTCAAACTTGGCTGAACTTTATGTGAAGTGGATAGTTCGATTCCATGGAGTCCCAAAAAGTATAATAAGTGATCCATTATTTTCGAGTGGATTTTGAAGAAGTTTGCAAGAAGCTTTGGGAACCAAGTTGTGCTTGAGTACGACTACCATCCCCAAACAAATGGTCAAACCGAGAGAGTCGACCGAGTTTTGGAAGATCTCCTAAGAGCTTGTGTGTTGGATTTTGGGGGATCGTGGGAGGACCATCTACATCTAGTTGAGTTTCCATATAATAATAGCTACCAGTCTAGCATTGGGATGGCACCATACGAGGCGTTGTATGGAAGACCATGCAATTCTCCAGCTTGTTGGTTAGAAACTGGAGATAAGTTGGTGCTTGGGCCAGAGATGATAAGAGAGACCTTAGATTGTATCGAGATTGTTCGACAATGAATGAAGGCAGCCCAAGAAAGTCAGAAGAGTTACGCCGATAAGCATCGTAAGGACTTGGAATTAGACGATGGCGACATGGTTTTCATGAAGATTTTGCCATTAAAGCATATGGTTCGATTCAGAAGTAAAGGAAAGTTAGCTCCAAAATTCATTAGACCGTTTCCGATAGTCGAGCGAATTGGAAAGCTCACATATAGATTGGAGTTACCCGAGAAGATGAAGAGTGTGCATAATGTGTTCCATGTGTTGTTTCTACGGAAGTTTGTGCATGGTTCGAATGTGGTGGTACCTCCAGAGCAGTACGAAGACATTGAAGTGGAAATTTCAGTTACGAGACCTCGTAAGCCACTTCATGTTGTGGGGAATGACACGAAACAGGTTAGGAGGTAGACGGTTAAGCTGGTCAAGGTACCATAGAGTGAAGACGGCGACGATTGTACTAGGGAGACAGAAGAGAATATAAGGGCGACTCATCCAGAACTCTTCGTCGGTAGGACCCTTTGATCGTATCATCGCTATATTGTTGTATCCTGTTGATTGTTTGGTAGACTTATGCGTGCTAGGATAAGGCTATGGATGCATGGCTTGATGGTTGCTAGTTTGAAGGACAGAATTGGCTTCTCATGTATGATAGGCATGCAGAATTATTGTGGTTGTTGTGTTTGCTTAGAAATTCAGGGGCGAAATTTCTAAAGGTGGAAGAATGTAACAGCCCACATTTTATGTATCGGAAGATCGTAAATTTTTTTTATTTTATTCCCTGAGGGTTGGATCATTCTCATCTTTTGATATGTTGTTTATGGGGATGTGAGACATATCCATAATTTTTACCGGTTTTGTTTGTGACCATTTTGCCCTTGCCAATCTTGTACAGGGCATAACTTTTGACTTAGGTTGAATCAGAGGGCGAGACCTGTTCCATTGGAAAGGAAATGATAACTACCTTTCCGTAGAGTGCTTACATTAAGGATTTGGCTCAGCGGTTTGGGAGGAATCGTTGTTTTAAGGTTTTTCAGTTGGTTGTTCAGGTTTGGGAGCCTAATGGGCTGAATTGGGGAGGCCCATTAGTGGGTTAGTGGAAACTATAAATAGGGGGTGAGGGTTATGGAGAAGATGTTAGTTCTTCTATTCTCTCATTTGGTGGCCTTGAGCTCCTTTTTCCTCCAACACCTTTCCACCATTAAAAATCCAAATCCAAGGAGGGAAATCATATATCTACACAATTTGTAGGCTCGATCTACATTAATTGAAACAAGTGTTCATTGGATCAAGGGGTTTGGTACGAGATGCTTACTGTCCAGATTCTTATTTCATCAATTTTAGCTTGTTTTGGAGAATTGGTGAGTGATTTGCATCTCTCACATGGATTCAATGAACTATATAGGTATTTGGTCATGTTTTTCATCAAATTCAAGTTGTTTTCCATTGATCTACATCATGGTAAGTCCTATTTCGTATGAATTTCCTTAAGATCTGATTTAGTAAGTTAAAACCAGTAATTCCTGTGCAATTTCATGCGTTTATGCAAGTTAGATCTATCATTTTTGTTCATATGTTCATTTATGTTGATTTTGGTGAAATTTGCACAATTTTGGTAATAATCGTCATATTCATGTTGTCAATGATTTCATAACATGCTTATAGTTGTGTTTAATGAATTAGACAGGTATATTTTGTCGATTGTATCGATTGGCGAAGTTGTGGTCGGTCGCGCATGGATGCAGAATTGAACCAGGGGATATAACATCATTTAAAAAACGCTCTAAAAGGTTGTTTTGACATTTTGGCTAGTTTTTCATAGAGAAAAGGGTGGAGATGCTATAAAATGCAGTATCGACCAAACAAAGCTTATTTTTGAGTCGATAATGGTTCTAGTTTCGACATGAGTTCAAGTAGGAAGGTTCGAAGTGTTGTAATGTGTTCGTTGATCGGTGAAAAGCAGCGAATGTGGTGACAACTCAAAGGTCGTGAGTTGGTGGATAATGGTTGCTCGAGAAGTTTGCTTGAGCTATGAAAGTCATTAAGTTGGATGACTAGAGATGCGAAGGCCGAGAGGTTATCGTTGTTGTAAGTTCTAGCAGGCTCAAAGAAAAGGTACGATGAGGGCATGCAAAAGACTGGTTGTAGGTCGAGTACCTTGGGTATCGTTGAAAGGCCTAGTTGTCAAGGTTCATACATACGTATCATTGAAAGGCGTATGGAGTTTATGCTAGAACTGGGGTTACCAATAGCCCTTGACATATGGCAAGGTTGACTGTCATACGATTAACGATGGTTTCAAAGCCGGATTGGAGGTGATAGCCAGAGTCAGTCATGGATGATTGGTTGTTCTGTTTGTACCATCTCATGTAGGTTATCCAACGTCAAAGGTGATGTTCCTTGAGTGCTTGTCTAATATTGGTTTAGGCCTTTGGGGCTTGTGCTTGAGGGATGTTGAGTTCGATTAAGATGGTTTACATGAGATATATATAATCTGGATGTTATGAGTGCTTACCATGATTGAATGGGTGTTCTGGTTTACATGGATGAATGTTTGAATTGTTTATCATAAAGGCTATCACTGTCTGATGTGGGGAAGACGGGCGTTGAGTTCTTCTCTAGTGTTTGGTAGATTGGTTGTTAATTTACCTATCATGAAGAGCAAGAAAATCTCTACAGAAAATTCTAAAGGAGTGAGGTTTAATTTGCTGTGGATTAAAAGAATTTGAGGAGGGAAGTCGAGAGGTTTCTGGCCATGGATTCAAGAGGATGCGATGGCTACAGTAAAATGGATTAGGGTTTTGTGAAGATGAGGTGTATTTTTATATTATTTTAATGTAAAATTTACAATTAAATCCATACATCTTAAATCAATCCGATTTCAGTCCAACCAGAGTTAACCCCACCCAATAGCCCATGTTCCGGATCCAATGAGCTAGGTCTCGTCAGCCCAAACGAATGTCTGTGGCCTGAAATATTTAATTTAATATATAAATCTTTTAATAAATTAATTCGATCGTATATTTAAATCCAACGGGGCCACATATGAACTTAGAAAAATCAAAAAAAAATATTTCTGGCTTTGTTTTGACGATATGTTCCTAACAAAATTAATTTCGTCGAATTCTGAGACTGTTTGAAAAATGACCATTTTCAAGTCGATCAGATTTGACTGAAATTGACAAAACACATTTTCTTTCACACTCGCATATTAATTCGAAAAATTATGAAAATTGAAATCTAGAAATAATTTGACATTCCAGATCCAATAAAAGAGGTTTCGTCAAAAACGGAGGTCGCTTGAAAAATGGAATTTTTTTTAATATTAAAATATATATATATATATATATATATATAAATTCTACAGCGACTATTCTGAAATTTAAACTGGGCATAACTTTTGGTTCCCGCTATGAAATTTCGATTTTTTGGATTCGTTGGAAAGATATTTTTAAATGAATCCTAGTTTTTTTGGTTTCACTAAAATCCGATTTGTTTCGCACCCCGTACAGTTAGTCAAAGTGCAAATTCAAATTTTCAAACTACCGTGCTATTTCTAACTCCTATTATAATTAACTAAAATTTATTTGTTTTAACTTTGAATAAAATAAATTTTTAGCCGTTATTAATTATTTTAACTATTCAAAATTCATTAAAATTTCTAAAATAAAATTTTTAAATTGGTTCAAAATTTGCGGGTTGTTACAATCTCCCCCACTTAAAATCTTTTCGCCCCCGAAAAGGAACGGAGCTAAAAGTTGATAAATTAACTAACTCAGTTTTCATTTTATTATTGGTTTTAATAACTTTATTTGTTGATCAACTTTTCAAATATATATAACTTTTGTATATTCAAAAATCATATTTTCTAAGGTCGGATTATATATAATCAAAAATACGCTAATTATAGACTTATCGCTCTGAACTCATTCTAGGGCATTTCTAACCCCATCTCTAATGAGTTTTCTCATTTTAGGATACTACTAATCCTATCTCTAATGAGTATACATTAGGATATTACTAATCCAATCTCTGATGAGTCTTTTGTTCAGTTCTAATGAGTTGTACCCCAAAGATTTGAGCTAACCAGAGCTCTGATACCAACTGTAACGATACGAATTTTACCCGGACCTAATCGATCGCTAGATCGACCAAGACCATTCAAAACCCGCATACGTTAACTTTGGGAATACAACACATCAGAACAAATAACAACAAACTTTTATAAACATTATAATAATGTTACATCAGAGTACATATTATATCAGAGTACATCGACTATAATAATACAGTGGAAGATTAAATTACAATAAATGTAATACGCTACAGCGGAACAATTAAATTAACACAGCGGAAGACTACCAATGCTCTGGACACAGCTCTAAGCTTCGATCCAGAATCTTGCTCAATATATCTACAAAAAAAGCTACTCGACTGCCTGTGTGGAAAAGAGGGCACCCGAGTTTGCAAAGTGAAACAAACTACTGGTCAATCATTGGACTGGTATGAGAAATCTTACTTAACTTAACCAGTAATAAGGCTAATCACAGGACCACGCCACAAATGTGGAACATGTTTACTCCATTGGTTTGCCAGTGCATAATTTAAATAAAGTAGATCGTTAAACAACGCAATGCTTTTTAGAAAAATGAAACCATTATAAGACTCAAGTCCCATCACACAATGCAACACAAACCGGATGATAGAGTTTTACCTTATAATGGTCAAAAATGCTTGATACGATGAAACAGATTTGATATTATTATTAGTGTATATACGTTTAGAAACAATTTCAATAATAATGTACGAAACATAGACGACATAGCTACCATATACTATGTTGCAATACTAGTTCTACAATCAAAACTGCATGATGTCGTATTGGAAGTTGGATTTCTATCATGAGTCAAGGCTAGAAACGATCTCCTTACCGATTCGAGACACTCTAGAAATGCCTCAGGATTCCCGACAGTGAACCCTTGGATCCTGCAGGGCCGGTCCACAAATAACGCTAGTAGATTAGCAATTCCTGAACACACGTTTCCCGGCCCTATTGAACCTATAATATGGCCATTAGTGACCAAATAAAAATCCGAGGCCTCGAAATCCATCATCTACATAAGTAAATGTCAAGGCATGTAAAACCCTGATACCACTTCAAGCTAGAAAGAAACATGTGCACTCCCTGCGTTTCCTTGCTCCGTTTCTGACTCTTACCGGGGTGTGAGGCTCGCGAGGTCACGCTATAAACAAAGCTATGACGAAATAGGCTATGCTTTGGTCATCAACCACAAGGCTCTGCTTTTCAACAAAAGCCTTGATCATTTGCTTCTTGGCGTGCCACATTGACAATCCACGCCATTCGATTGATTACTACCAATATATAACCTCTAAGCTCGTACGTCTTAGAGAAGGGTGTTAAGCAAGAGAATAAATTCTCTGCCACCACAGATATATATCAAATAGAAATCAATTTAATTTACATGGAATGAAATTCAATGTCAGACACACAACCATTTACAAGTCCGTTCTGGGTCTGAACGAAACCAAAGGCAGCTTATTCCTCGTCCCGTATGTCCAATATGGAAGTGAGATGCTCGCATATCCGGACAATCAACAAGTACGTCTGGACAAACTATCACTTTAACCCTTTACTGGAAGCTAGCTAATGTCGGGCATCAGTAGCCTTCCATTCGATGTGAAGATCGCCGGTCTTCAACCAACGTCTTCAATGTCTTTGACTTTAATCGTCGTAATAATTATTCAAAATGGATTAAACCCGGTCTTTCTGGGTAACTTGCGTATTTATATATAAAAAAAATCAGGTGTTATAAATACACATCCAACACCTCATTCCAATTCAAAATATACTTCTAATAAAATATTCATAACAATAGGGAAATGATCCCGTCAATTTATCAAAGAAATCCTTTTAAATGTATTCTTAAATCTTCTTTTTTTAAGAGATTCAACTAACTCCAATTTGATTTTTAATATTAAAAATCATTACTATATGATTATTTAATTTGAGAAATATTAATCTTATCTTTAATTGGGTTAAAGAATCAATGTCATTTGAAAACATAGTTCACGATAAACCCAATTCACATATCAATTATTCCAATTAATAAATATAATTTGAAACTCTAATATTCTTAGTTAAAAGATTTATTCTTTAATACGGGGTTTAAGAACAGTGTTATTTGAGACACCATCCACGACAACCCAAAATCTAATTCTTTTACTACAATATCTTTAAAAATATTCTTTATTTAAAAGAAATTCTTTGTTTAAATTATTCTTTATATATAAAAGATATTCTGAATCGGAAAGCGACTCAATAATTTACCATATAACTTTGGTCATATGGATTTCATGCATCGTATATAAATGACAACAAATGATAAATAATCATTAGACCATCCATTCAACATCCAGAGTGAAGTTCACCACTGTGTGAGCATTAAAATGAAATGATAAAGCTCATCATGGCCTGTCAATCTATCGATCGACATACAAATAAATACTGGGACTAGTGTATATCAATTATCATCCCAATACCCGTGTGGGGTTTTCAGCCAACATTACATATAAATAAATAATTGGTTAATGAATTTAACCAATTTTAATATTGCTAACGTGTTGATGATGATGAACAAAACATGATATTTTATACCTAACGTCAAAATAAAATATATTTGACTCGTATAATTTCTTTATACATTTCTAATATCTAATAGAATGTAATTTAGTTATATGGCATTATTGCGGATGACAAATATAAGATAATTTTCATTATACTTTATTTGTATGCAATTATTCTTAACTTTAGCACCTAAAAGAAATAATCACATTTGTATGTGTTTCAATGTATAACCTAACACATAAAAATGTTTATTTTAAATTGCATACAAATTCTGATGTATGCATTAACATATAAAGATGTCACTTTAACTCACCTATACATTCTAATGTATGTTTTGACCCATAATATGAATCTTATATTTGAATATAAATTCTAATGTAAGTTTGCAAATAAAAATGACTTTTATATTTGCATATAAATTCTATTGTATGTTATGAAATAAAAATGATTTACTATATTTGCATATAGATTCTATTTCAACGAAATGTATAAGAAGTGATACATCCATTTTGCTGACAATTCTTTTTTACCAAAATGAATATGTTTTTTTATAACACAAACCTATTTAACAAAATATTATTTGTGTTTAACTCTTTTATTTAACCCAAAAATGTGATTTTAGTTTTATTTCAAATCTAATTAAAAAAAAATGTAATTTTTGTTTTCAACAATCATATTTAATGAAATGTAATTTTTGTTTCGACTACTGCATTTTGGAAAAAATAAACATTTTGGTTCAACTAGGCTATTTGGCCAAAAATGTTCATTTTGACCAAAAAGGTGTATTTTGATTCAACTAATCTATCTTGCCAAAAGTGTATATTTTGACAGAAATATATGGTTTGATTCAACTGAACTATTTTGACAAAAATGAATATTTTGACAAAATATATATTTGATTTAACTAATCTTTTCCAACAAAACAATAAAGATAATGACTTTGTTTTGCCGACAAATTCATTTCCTAAAGACAATAAGAATGATAACTTTTTTTGATGACAATTCTAATTCAACAAAACAAATGAAAGTAACCCATTTGTTTTATCAAATCTAATGCGACGAAAATGATAATGTTTGTTTTTAACCATTATAGTTTGACAAAAGTGAACAATTTATATTAACTACGATAATTTTGACAAAAGCGACAAATTGGATTTTAACTTCGGTAATTTGACAAAAGTGACAAAACAGCTTTAACTTTGGAAATTTGACAAAAGCGACAAAATGGATTTCAACTATTATAAATTGATAATAGTGACAAATTGGGTTTTAACTATTTTAATTTGATAAAGTGAATGTTTTTGTTTCATTCTTTTTAAGTGACAAAAATGAATATTTTGCCTCATTCCTTTTAAATGACAAAAGTGAATATATTTGTCTTCATCTTTTAAAATGACAAAATTGAATAATTTTGTCTCATTCTATTTAAATGATAAAAATGTTTATTTTTGTTTAATCATTTTTAATGAACTAAAAATGCTCATTTTTGTTTGACAAAAATGCATCTTTTTGTATTGCAACAAAATGAAAACTTATCTTCCTATTTACTCTTTTTATTGAAATTAAGATGACACTAAAAATATATCTTTTAATTCTAATCTTTTTATTATAATCTATGATGACAATAAATTTTTTTATTTAATTTAACAAAGTTACAACAAAGATGAATTCTTTTTATCATAATCTTCTTTTTTATTTTCTCTAATTTAAAAGTAAAAATGATACTTTTAATCCTATTCTTTTATTTACATCTAAAATGTAAATAAAAATGTAACTTCTTAAACTATGCTTTTATTTGCTTCTAAAATGCAAATAAAAATGTGACTTCTAATTTCATGTTTTATTTGCTTCAAAGAATGCAAATAAAAATGCAACTTTTAATTCAATGTTTTATTTGCATCAAAGAATGCAAATAAAAATACAACTTTTAATTCAATGTTTTATTTGCATCAAAGAATGCAAATAAAAATGCAGTTCTAATTCATGATTTTGTTCACATAAAAATGCAAACAGTAAATATAACTTTTTATTCCATGGTTTGTTAATATCTAATATGTAAATAAAAATATAACTTTTCATTCTATTATTCTATTTACATCGAAAATGTAAATAAAAATATAACTTCTTAAATTCATGAATTTGTTTGTGTCTAAAATGCAAACAAAAATGACATTTTTATTTCATGTTTATGTTTGCATCTAAAATGCAAACAAAAATGCAACCTTTATTTCATGATTGTATTTGCATCAAAGAATGCAAATAATAATAGAACTTTTATTTCATGTTTTATTTGCATCAAAGAATGCAGATTAAAATGCAACTTTTTCTGCGATGATCAAACAACAAAGGTGGTGTTTTTATCAATCAACACAAACAGTGATGTATTTTATATTGAATTGAAAGTTCTATCTCAATTCTATGACATAAACAAAGTGATTCATTTTGTTATTGAATTGACAATTCTAGTCCAATTCAATAACATAACAAAACGATATCTTTTATTAAGTTGACCATTCTATTTCCATTCAAACATATAGGCAAAATAATATTTTTATTGAATTGATAATTCTACCTCAATTCAATCATATAAGAAAAATGATATTTTTCAATGAATGGACAATTCTATTTCAATTCAAAAATATAGACGAGAAAGATATTTTTCATTGAATTGACAAACAAATTCAATTCAATAAATATAAACAAATTGATATTTGTAATTGAATTGACAAGCAAATTCAATCCAATAATTATGACCAAAATGATATTTGTAATTGAATTGACAAGCAAATTCAATCCAATAATTATGACAATCCATTTTTGTTTAATATAAATCATTCAACAAAATATTGACAAACATGATGTATTCTAATTTAACTAACACATACAGATCTATAATTATTCATCCCAATCAATAGATCAATCATCCAAAATTTAGAGCATAGTAGATCTAAATCATATACATGCAATCATCACATAGTGAGTAAAATAATTAAATTGATTAATTATTTATAAATCAGAAATCTCACAGTCGTGTTGCAAATTTGTCCAAAATTCAAACAGCTCAGAATCGCTCCTTTTCTGTTTAGAGTCGTAGATCTCGTCTCTACGATCGCACAGGATCTGAAATCGTTAATTTCCGATGTCCTATGAGTTTGTTAGGATTTAAACAAGATAGATAATAATTTTAAAAATAAATTAATAAAATAATTAAAGGATTAACCTTCTTCTTCCTCCTTACAGTATACGGCCATGTTAAACCCAATTGACTTCGATTCTAGGGTTCCATCTTGCGTTCAAATCAACAAGCTTCAGGACAATTGGGTGATGGCACATCAGAGAGGAGAGAGAGAGGCGCGCTTGGGGGTACCCGCGGCCATGGATGTGATCAATGCAGGAAGGGGCGGCGGTGGTGATTTTGGCGCGACTTCGAGGAGCTGCACCGCGTCATTCGTGCCTTCTGGTGGTGATCCCACCGTACAGAAATGAAGAGCAAGAAAATCTCTATAGAAAAGTCTAAAGGAGTGAGGTTTAATTTGCAATGGATTGAAAGAATTTGAGGAGGGAAGTCGGGAGGTTTCTGGCTATGGATTCAAGAGGAGGCGGCGGCTACAGTAAAATGGATTAGGGTTTTGTGAAGATGAGGTGTATTTTTACATTATTTTAATGTAAAATTTACAATTAAATCCATACATCTTAAACCAATCCAATTTCAGCCCAACCAGAGTTGACCCCACCCAATAGCCCCCATTCCGGATCCAATGGGTTAGGTCTCATCTTTCCAAACGACTGTCTGTGGCCTGAAATCTTTAATTTAATATATAAATCATTTAATAAATTAATTCGATCGTATATTTAAATCCACCGGGGCCACATACAAACTCAGAAAAATCCAAAAAAATTATTTCTAGCTTTGTTTTGATGATACAATGCTAACAAAATTAATTTCGTCAAATTCTGAGATTGTTTGAAAAATGAGCATTTTCAAGTTGATAAGATTTGACTAAAATTGACAAAACACATTTTCTTTTGCCACGCTCACATATTAATTCAAAAAATTATGAAAATTGAAGCCTAGCAATAATTTGACATTGCGGATCCAACAAAAGTGGTTTCATCGAAAACGAAGGTCGTTTGAAAAATGGCTATTTTTTTAATATATATATATTCTACAGTGACTATTCTGAAATTTAAACTGGGCATAACTTTTAATTCCCGCTATGAAATTTCTATTTTTCTGATTCATTGGAAAGATATTTTTAAACGGATCCTAGTTTTCACTAAAATCCGATTTGTTTTGCATCTCGTACAGTCAGTCAAAGTGCAAATTCAAATTTTCAAACTACCGTGCTATTTCTAACTCCTATTATAATTAAATAAAATTTATTCCTTTTGATTTAGAAAAAAATAAATTTTTAGCAGTTATTATTAAAAATAAATTGTTTTAACTATTAAAAATTCATTAAAATTTCTAAAATAAATTTTTTAAATTGGTTCAGAATTTGCGAGTTGTTACAATCTCCCCCACTCAAAATCTTTTCGTCCTCGAAAAGGAACGGAGCTAAAATTTGATAAATTAACTAACTTAATTTTCATTTTATTATTGGTTTTAATAACTTTATTACTTGATTAATTTTTCAAATATATATAACTTTTATATATTCAAAAATCATATTTCCTAAGGTCGGATTATATATAATTAAAAATACGCTAATTACAGACTTGTCGCTCTGAACTCATTCTAGGGCATTTCTAACCCCATCTCTAATGAGTTTTCTCATTCTAGGATACTACTGATCCTATCTCTAATGAGTATTCTTATAGGATATTACTAATCCAATCTCTGATGAGTCTTTTTTTCAGTTCTAACGAGTTGTACCCCAAAGATTTGAGCTAACCAGAACTCTGATACCAACTGTAACGATACAGATTTTACCCGGACCTAATCGATTGCTAGATCGACCAAGACCGTTCAAAACCCGCGTACGTTAACTTTGGGTATACAACACATCAGAACAAATAACTACAAACTTTTATAAATATCATAATAATGTTACATCAGAGTACATAATATATTGGAGTACATCGACTATAATAATACATCAGAAGATTAAATTACAATAAATGTAATACACTGCAGCGGAACAATTAAATTAACATAGCGGAATACTACCAATGCTCTGGACACAGCTCTAAGCTTCGATCCAGAATCCTACTCAATATATCTGCAAAATAAGCTACTCGACTGCCCGTGTGGAAAAGTGGGCACCCGAGTTTGCAAAGTAAAACAAACTACGGGTCAGTCATGGGACTGGTATGAGAAATCTTAATTAACTTAACTTAACTAGTAATAAGACTAATCACAGGACCACGCCGCAAATGCGGAATGGGTTTACTCCATTGGATTGCCAGTGCATAATTTAAAAACAGCAATTCGTTAAACAACGCAATGCTTTTTAGAAAAATGAAACCAATATAAGACTCAAGTCCCATCACACAACACAACGCAAACCGGAGGATAGAATTTTACCTTATAATTGTCAAAAATGCTTGATACGATGAAACAGATTTGATATTATTATCAATGTATATACGTTTAAAAACAGTTTCAATCATAATGTATGAAACATAGATGACATAGCTACCATATACTATGTCGCCATACTAGTTCTATAATCAAAACCGCATGACGTCGTATTGGAAGTTCGATTTCCATCATGAGTCAAGGCTAGGAACGATCTCCTTACCAATTCGAGACACTCTAGCAATGCCTCAAGATTTGCCGCAGTGAACCCTTGGATCCTACAGGGTCGGTCCACAAATAACGCTAGTGGATTGACAATTCCTAAACACACATTTCCCGGTCCTATTGAACTTATAATATGTCCATTGGCGACCAAATAAAAATCCGAGGCCTCGAAATCCATCATCCACATATGTAAATATCAGGGTATGTAAAACCCTGATACCACTTCTAGCTTGAAAGAAACGTGTGCCCTCCATACGTTCCCTTGCTCCGTTTCTGACTCTTACCGGGGTATGAGGCTCGCGAGGTCATGTTATACACAAAGCTATGCCGAAATAGGCTTATTTTGGCGAAGATTTCCCACATAAGAAGAGTCGTGGCGTTTGGTTTAGCTAGTCGGTGAGAACTCCTCACCTTTTATTTATTTTTCTAGTTGAAATATATATTAGGATGCAGACGGTGTTTAGTAGCACCTGTCGTCCACAGACCATGGACGGCTTGTTTGTTTGTTTGATTTTGATGTGTAGTTTATTGTGTGATGTGATGTGAAATGAAATAAAATATTTTATAGGGGAAAATATTTTATAGTTAAAAATATAATTCTTAACGTGTATATGAAATAAATATTTATAAACAAATCGGACGATTTGTTTATATACACCGATTTGACTGATATTGATTGGGACGATAAATTTTACACATCGCCCAACTGCACAAATAAAATATGTGTTTGATTTTTTGAAACCCCACACGGGTATTGGGATGATCTTTGACGTACGCTAATCCCGATTGTTTAGTTGTATGTCGATCAATTGATTGATAGACTGTTATAAGCATGGAATATTTATATTTGATGCTTATACAGTGTAGAATGCACTTTGGATGATGGTTGATTATTTATCATTGTTGAGATATACATGTGCTGTAGAAAATCCATATAATTAACACTATATGGTAATTGATTGGGCCTCATTTCATTTGGAAAATAAGAAAATAATTTCATGTGTTGAATAAAAGCCGTGTTGATTAGATTGACGCCATTTCGACGTGAACGGTATTTATATTGATTTTATTCATCTTATGATGAATATCAAAAGTGATTTCAAGATCTGTTAAATTGAAATGAATTGAAAATCGAATTAAATTGAAATGAATTGAAATTCGAATTAAATTGAAAAGAATTGAAATTCGAATTAGATTGAAATAGAATTGAAATCGTTTTGAATTGAATTTAAAACTTATTGAATTGAACTAAAATTGATCTGAATTGAAACCAATTCGAATTATATTGAAATTAAATTGAAATTGAATTGAAATCGATTTGAAATGAAACTAAAATGAATTTATATTGAAATTTTTTATTTTGATTTGAAATTGAAAAGGAAGTTGAAATCGTTTTGAAAACGAATTTAAAACGATTTATAAAATACGTTTTAAAAGGAAATCGATGAAGTGTTTATTATATATATATATATATATATATAATATAATGGCATGAATAGAATGCGCCGCGCTACGGTAGTTCATAAATTTCGACCATTGACTTCAAATGGATATTGCGGGAGATCCGACCATCAGATTCTCCTAAAACCGGAACCGTTGGGTTCGTATCGAAAAGAGCTTTCTAACGAATATTGGAAATTATAAATCTAACGTTTGTATTTGGAATTATGTCCAAATCAAATTTGGAAAAGGTCGCTGTAAGTGCAGTTCGATGGCCGTTGATGGAAATCGACTATACGGGCCTTGATAAAATTATTAAAAATAGTAATAATTTGTGTAAAATCATAAGAAATGATTTGGGAAGAATTTGGATGAAAAACTCCATATTTGGAAAGATAAAAATAGATTTTTATCGAAGTGAACTAGTTTTGAACTAGAATTATAGTTCTATTTATTTTTAAATAAATAAATTGAATTTGAAATGGGTTTTAAAAGTAACCAGAATTTCCAATAATTGAATTGGAATGGAGTCGAATCGAAATTGTCTTTGGAATATTTCGATGTTGGATTTCGTGATGATATAGGTATTGTTATGGGAATTTGAAAGATATATTTATATCGTTATTTCCAATATGATATTTGTTGGTCGTAGAATTTGATATTGAATATAAGCCGATATATTTTCTATTCAGAGCCTTGTATTTAATATCAAATGTGATTTGGGTTTGTTGTGAATGGTGTCTTCATTAACACTGTTCTTATGCCCAGTTGAGAAAAAGATTAAATCTTTTTATTTAGATTTAATGAAGTGTACCAATTAAATGATATTTAATTGGAATTGAATTGAATTGGTATTGATTTTTGGGTAGATTCTTTAACCCAGTTAAAGATTAAAACTAAGTGGAGTTTTGATGAATCTTTAATTAGATTGAAAAGATCGATAATGGAGCATCACCAGTTTTACTCCAGGAGATAGTTAAATCTTTAATTAGATTTGAACGTGAAATGGTAATTGAATTTACCGACAACACCGTGGTGTTAGATATGAAGTATTACCAGTTTTACTTCATGGGATGAATAGGTTGGGATTGGGAAATAAATGATTACTTCGGTGTGGTTCGCTAATCCCGTCTAGTTTGAATTGATATTCAAAGAAGATTAAAGAATAAATTTAAAGAATTTATCTTTGATAAAATTAATGGGAACCTCTCCCAAAGTATAAGAATATTTGAATAAAAGAATATTCTGAATTGGAATGAGGCGTATGTTGTGTTTGTGTAGCACTTGTTCATTATATACGCGAGTTATTCAGAAAGACCGGTTTTATCCCATTCTGAATAACTAATTCGACGTGGTGTCGAAGATGAGGACGGTGGTTGAAGACCGGAGGTCTTCACGTCATTTGGATAATTACTGATGATCTTGATTGAGTTGTACACCCAAGAGGAGGGAATCAATTGGTGATCGTCCATACGTACTTGGAGATCGATGGATATGCGGGGTACTAGGTGCCTCCGGTTTCGTTCAGACCCAGAACGAACTTGTAAATAGACTGTGTGTCTGACATTGGATTTTAGTCTGTGTGATTGATTTCTATTAAATATATATCTGTTTGGCGGCGGAGAATTTATTCTCTTGCTTAACGCCCTTCTCTGAGACGTACGAGCTCAGGGGTTATATATTGATGGATATCAATCGCATGGAGTGAATTGCATGTGTGGCATGCCTAAGTGGCAAATGATCAAGGCTTTTGTTGAAAAGCAGAGTCTTTTGGTTGATGATCAAAGCACGACCTATGTGGCATAGCTTTGTGTAGCGTGGATTCGCGAGCCTTACACCCCGGTTGTGAACCAGAAACGGGAGAATGATCCAGGGAGGGCATGCATTTCTTTCTAGCTAGAGGTAGTGTCAGTGCTTAAACTGGCTGACATTTATATTATTTTCACCTGTGTGGTTGTTGCTGTTGCGAGGCGCCTCGGTTTGATCAGACGATTCGGGTCCGATGGAGTCATTCGTTGGCTCATTTACGCCCCAAAGGGCGGGGAAACACAGTGTTTAGGCATTTTGATCCACATCGGTGGACCGACCCTGTGGCTCCTAGGTGCAATTGCGGCTGTAGTCTGAGGCTCGGGCTAGAGAGTCTCGAATTTGGTAGAGGACTATCTTTTGCCTTGGTTCACAGATGGAAATCCAACTTCCAATACGTGACTGGGCGATTTTGATTGTAGAGGCTAATATGGCGACATGATATATGGTACCCATGTCGCCTATGATTGATATTTATGATTGAAATTGTTTTGACACTATACACTTATAATAGTATCAAATGATTTGTTTTTAACTTATCAAGCATGCTTTGTCTATTATAAGGGAAAACCCTATCCTCCGGCTTGTGTTGCATTGTGTGATGGGACCTGGGTCTTATAATAGCTTCATTTTTCTTTATTTAGCATTGGCTGTTTGTTTTATGCACTGGTATTCTTGGGAGGAAATCCATTCCGTGTTATATGGCGTGGTCCCTTGATTTACCTAACTTTAAAATAAAGATTAATAACTGTTTTAGTTTTCACACCAGTCACATGACTGACCTGGAGTTTATTGTTTTCACCTAAACTCTGGGTGCCCTTATTTTGACACGGGCAGCTAGTAGTTTTGGTTTTGCAGATTTATATTCACAGGATCCTGATTTATAGCTGGAATGATATCCGGAAAGCTTTGTATCCATATATCTCCTTCAGGTTTGTATTGTATTATTTTCCACTGCTATTTAATTTATTATAATCTCTGATATTTATCGAATGTATTTTATTTGTTTATACTCTGTATTTTTTTGTATTCTGATGCATTGTTGTAATTAACAATGAAATATTCTTCCGTCTGCATTCTATTTTATCGTGTTCTCAAGATCATCCGGGCTTTCCTTACCGGGGAAGTTACGGGTTCTTACACTATGCTTTGATCATCAACCACAAGGCTCTGCTTTTCAACAAAAGCCTTGATCATTTGCATCTTGGTGTGCCACATTGACAATCCACACCATGCGATTGATAACTACCAATATATTACCTCTAAGCTCATACTTCTCAAAGAAGGGTGTTAAGTAAGAGAATAAATTCTCCACCACCATAGGTTTATATCAAATAGAAATCAATTTAATTTACATGGAATGAAATTCAATGTCAGACATACATCCATTTACAAGTCCGTTCTGGGTTTCAACGAAACCGGATCACCTTATTCCTCACCCCGTATGTCCAATACGGAAGTGAGGTGCTCGCATATCCGGACAATCAACAAGTACGCCCGGACAAACTACGTGTAATTTTTGTTTCGACTATTGCATTTTAACAAAAATAAATACTTTGGTTCAACTAGGCTATTTGGCCAAAAATGTTCATTTTGACCAAAAAAGTGTATTCTGATTCAACTAATCTATCTTGACAAAAGTTTATATTTTGACAAAAATATATGGTTTGATTCAACTGATCTATTTTGACAAAAATGAATATTTTGACAAATGTATATTTGATTTAACTAATCTTTTTAAACAAAACAATAAAGATAATGACATTGTTTTGTCGACAAATTCATTTCCTTAAGACAATAAGAATGATAATTTTGTTTTGACAACAATTATAATTCAACAAAACAAATGAAAGTAACCTATTTGTTTTGTCAAATCTAATGCGAAGAAAGTGATAATGTTTGTTTTTAACCAATATAGTTTGACAAAAGTGACCAATTTGTTTTAACTGTGATAATTTTAACAAAAGCGGCAAATTGGATTTTAAATTTGATAATTTGACAAAAGCAACAAAACAGCTTTAACTTTGGTACTTTGACAAAAGCGACAAAATGGATTTCAACTATTATAAATTGATAATAGTGACAAATTGGGTTTTAACTATTTTAATTTGATAAAGTGAATGTTTTTGTTTCATTCTTTTTAAGTGACAAAAATGAATATTTTGCCTCATTCCTTTTAAATGACAAAAGTGAATATATTTGTCTTCATCTTTTACAATGACAACATTGAATAATTTTGTCTCATTCTATTTAAATGATAAAAATGTATCTTTTTGTTTAATCATTTTTAATGAACTAAAAATGCCTCATTCTGTTTATGACAAAAATGCATCTTTTTGTATTGCAACAAAATGACGAATAAAACTTATCTTTCTATTTACTCTTTTTATTGAAACTAAGATGATACTAAAAATATATCTTTTAATTCTAATCTTTTTATTATAATCTATGATGACAATAAAAACATTTTATTTAATTTAACAAAGTTACAACAAAGATGTATTCTTTTTAACATAATCTTCTTTTTTATTTTCTCTAATTTAAAAGTAAAAAATGATACTTTTAATCCTATTCTTTTATTTACATCTAAAATGTAAATAAAAATGTAACTTCGTAAACTATGCTTTTATTTGCTTCTAAAATGCAAATAAAAATGCAACTTCTAATTTCATGTTTTATTTGCATCGAAAAATGCAAATAAAAACGCAACTTCTAATTCAGTGTTTTATTTACATCAAAGAATGCAAATAAAAATGCAATTTTTAATTCAATGTTTTATTTGCATCAAAGAATGCAAATAAAAATGCAATTTTAATTCATGATTTTATTTACATCAAAAATGCAAACAGAAAATGTAACTTTTATTCCATGGTTTGTTTATATCTAATATGTAAATAAAAATATAACTTTTCATTCTTTTATTTTATTTACATCTGAAATGTAAATAAAAATATAACTTCTTAAATTCATGTATTTTTTTGTGCCTAAAATGCAAACAAAAATGACATTTTTATTTCATGTTTATGTTTGCATCTAAAATGCAAAAAAAATGCAACCTTTATTTGATGATTGTATTTGCATCAAAGAATGCAAATAAAAATACAACTTTTATTTCATGTTTTATTTGCATCAAAGAATGCAAATAAAAATGCAACTTTTTCTACGATGATCAAACAACAAAGGTGGTGTTTTTATCAATCAACACAAAAGGTGATGTATTTTATATTGAATTGAAAGTTCTAACTCAATTTAATGACATAAACAAAGTGATTCATGTTGTTATTGAATTGACAATTCTAATCCAATTTAATAACATAACAAAATGATATATTTTTATTAAGTTGACCATTCTATTTCCATTCAAACATGTAGGCAAAATAATATTTTTATTGAATTGATAATTCTACCTCAATTCAATCATATAAGCAAAATGATATTTTTCAATGGATGGACAATTCTATTTCAATTCAAAAATATAGACAAGAATGATATTTTTCATTGAATTGACAAACAAATTCAATTCAATAAATATAAACAAATTGATATTTGTAATTGAACTAACAAGCAAATTCAATCCAATAATCATGACCAAAATGATATTTGTAATTGAATTGACAAGCAAATTCAATCCAATAATTATGACAATCCATTTTTGTTTAATATAAATCATTCAACAAAATATTGACAAACATGATGTATTTTAATTTAACTAACACATACAGATCTATAATTATTTATCCCAATCAATAGATCAATCATCCAAAATCTAGAACATAGCAGATCTAAATGATATACGTACAATCATCACATAGTGAGTAAAATAATTAAATTGATTAATTATTTAAAAATCAGAAATCCCACAGTCGTGTTGCAAGTTTGTCCAAAATTCAAACAGCTTGGAATCGCTCCTTTTTAGTCTAGAATCGTAGATCTCATCTCTACGATCGCATAGGATCTGAAATCGTTAATTTCCAATGTCGAATGAGTTTGTTAGGATTTAAACAAGATAGATAATAATTTTAAAAATAAATTAATAAAATAATTAAAGGATTAACCTTCTTCTTCCTCCTTAAAGTATTCGGCCACGTTAAACCCAATTGACTTTGATTCTAGGGTTCCACCTTGCATTCAAATCAACAAGCTTCAGGACATCGGGTGATGGCATGTCAGAGAGAAGGGAGAGGCATGCCTGGGGGTACCCGCGGTCGTGGGTGCGATCAACGCAGGAAGGGGCGGCAGCGGTGGTTTTGGCACGACTTCGGGGCGCTGTACCTCGTCGTTCGTGCCTTCTTGTGGTGATCCAACCTTATAGAAATGAAGAGCAACAGAATCTCTACAGAAAAGTCTAAAGGAGTGAGGTTTAATTTTCTGTGGATTGAAAGAATTTGAGGAGGGAAGTCGGGAGGTTTCTGGCCATGGATTCAAGAGGAGGAGGCGGCTACAGTAAAATGGATTAGGGTTTTGTGAAGATGAGGTGTATTTTTATATTATTTTAATGTAAAATTTACAATTAAATCCATACATCTTAAACCAATCCGATTTCAGTCTAACCAGAGTTGACAACAACAAATAGCCCCCGTTCCGGATCCAATGGGCTAGGTCTCCTCGGCCCAAACGACTGTCTGTGGCCTGAAATCTTTAATTTAATATATAGACCTTTTAATAAATTAATTCGATCGTATATTTAAATCCACCAGGGCCACATACGAGCTCAAAAAATCCAAAAAAAACTATTTCTGGCTTTGTTTTGATGATACGGTCCTAAATTAATTTCGTTGAATTCTGAGACTGTTTGAAAAATGGTCATTTTCAAGTCGATCTGATTTGACTGAAATTGACAAAACACATTTTCTTTTGCCACGCTCACATATGAATTCAAAAAATTATGAAAATTGAAACCTAGCATAATTTGACATCCCGGATCCAACAAAAGTGGTTTCGTCGAAAATGGAGGTCATTTGAAAAATGACTATTTTTTAATATTAGAATATATATAAAAATTCTACAGCAACTATTCAGAAATTTAAACTGGGCATAACTTTTGATTCCCGCTATGAAATTTCGATTTTTCGGATTCATTGGAAAGTATTTTTAAACGGATCCTAGTACTTTTGGTTTCACTAAAATTCAATTTGTTTTGCATCCCGTATAGTCAGTCGAAGTGCAAATTCAAATTTTCAAACTACCGTGCTATTTCTAACTCCTATTATAACTAAATAAAATTTATTCATTTTAACTTCGAATAAAATAAAATTTTAGCCGTTATTATTTAAAATAAATTATTTTAACTATTCAAAATTCATTAAAATTTCTAAAATAATTTTTTGAATTGGTTCAGAATTTGCGGGTAGTTACAAAGGAGCTGTTGGGAACAAGATTTTGATCGATGCTAACATATAAAGTTGTAATGAAGATCATTTCATAGAGATAAGGTTTTATATATATATATATATATATATATATATATATACTTTGAGTCATGTTAGAAATATATTAAAATATATCCTCAAAGTATAACACGAATGCACAAAACAATTTATAAAGTTATATCATATCTTCGTTGCTGAAATCTGTATATTTGAGAAATTGAAAAGTCATAGAAAAATTCCAAATGGTCCAGGCTCCGACCAGGAAAGAGCGCAGAGCGATCTAGACTGTGGACAGAGGTCCTCCGGTCCACAACCATAAACCGGTCGACCGGTCCAAATATAGGCAATTGACCGATCATTGTGTTTTTGCGCATAACGACCATTTTTCTAGAAGTTTTATTTTTAATTAAATTCAACCAGTCAACCGGTGATTTTCAACCAGTCGACCATTTTGAAACAGCAAGCTTTTTTCTGAAAGGTTGCTTCTATTTGTGAAGAGATTTCTATTCAATAACCAAAGGAAATGGACATAACTTTTTATAGAAACTCTTCATGAAGAATTAGTACCTTTCTACTATCATATAAATAACTTCAAACTTGTTTTACAATCACCGAATCATTCTATATTCTCTCTAATTTCTGAATTACATTTTCATATTCTTTGCAAAACAAAAGCTCTCCAAATTTAAATACTTGTTGAATCCTTGAATCAGTTTAATATCATTTGATTCAACAAGCATTCTACTTCCTTAAATCTACGCATTCAAAGTATACTCGAGGATCAGACTATAGGACGATTGTACTCAAACTATTAACTATCCGTGTTGAATCAAGAACACAAAGCAGAAGTCAAAACCATTGTATTAGTTGAAGTCCTGTGTGTGATCAGGCAAGTGTTGAAGTCCTTAGTGTTGTAAGAGGCAAGTGTTGAAGTCCTCGTGTTGTTAGAGGCGTGAAATCCTGTTCGGCTACTTGGGTGTTGTATACCTGTTCCTCAAGCTGAAGTGAGGAGATTGTTAGTGAAATTTCAGAAGGAAGTCTGGGACTGGACGTAAGACGGTGCTCCGAACCAGTATAAATATCCCTGGTGTGATTTTTCTATTTATACTGCATTTACTATCTTATATCTGTGATTAGCTATCATTTCATACTTGAGTGTTATACACTATATTACACGATCCTTGTGTACTATACTAGCAAGTGCACGCACGCACTTTCACGAGCAATCCTTCCGATGCGAAGGTCTCCAGTCTTCTATCACAGTCAGTGCCATTCTTATTACATCGTTTAGTTATTCACAATGGGTCAAAACCAATCATTCCGAATAACTATCGCATCTTTCAAATCAGTTAAGATATAAAAGATGTCCCAGTCTTACTCCATTTTGGGAATATTCTTTTACTCAAATCGTTCTTTAAATTGGGGAATTTCTCCACAAATCTTATCAAAGACTTTACATATTTAAACCTCTGTTTAAATTTTTCGTTCACCATATCTCTTGTCGAAATTGTATTCACGATTCCTTAATCTTATCGCTCGGGCGAAAAACACGCTTATCTTCCATTCAGCAATTCTTAAGCTTGTTCCCATTATCTTTAGTTTGTGGAAATCTCTTTCATTCAAAACTTTATAATCAAATTAAATAAATATTTCTTTTCAACTAATCTTGAGAAATCATTTTCTCTTTTTATTAGGTTTAAAAACAAAAATTATTTAAAATATCGTTCACGATAAACCCCAAACCAATTAATATTAAATATAAGAATTAAAACAGAATGGTATCAACTTATATTCAACACCAATTTCCATAATCAATGAATAGTAAAGTGGAATTACGATATAAGTATGTTTCAAATTCCTTGAATATTAAATGTTTGCACAACGGTAACCAATACCAAATATCCGAAGACTATCCAAATTCAATTTTTATTTAAATTGGAAATATTTCCAAATCGAAAGATTTATCTAAAAACTTCTTCCATAGTATGGTTATATTTTATAAACCAAATAATTTAAGTTTATTTAACTTAAATTCTCAATACGCTAGTTTATCATATTTAGCCGATTAGGCTGAAAATACAAAACAGTCGACATATAGTTCAAAACTTCATATATATTTTTCCAAACCACTTTGAAATTATTTGTTATGATTTATCATAATTTTTTCATATTTTTAATAATTTAAAAGTAGCTCATTTCATTAAAATCTGTTTTCGGGTCATTAACGACATTGGCGCTGTTTTTATTCAAAATTGCTTTGAACTTATCTCATAATCTAAATGTTGGATTTTAAAGATATTATAGTTATTTGAAAGATCTCATAATTTCGAACCCAATGTTTTTCATTTCAGGAAAATCCGACGGTCGTATCTCCTGGTACTTCAGTTTGAAGTCAATGGTCGAAATTCGCGAACTACCACTGAGCGACGAGTTCCATTCAAACCAAACTTCGATTATTATTAACAATCGGATTGAATTCCTTTTAAAATAGTTTATTAACTATTGAAAACCACGTTTTCAACATTTATCTTCAAACTCAAATATTTCCATTAAATAGCTATTACAATGTTATTTTATTATTAAAATAATATTATTTTTCAAACTTTATTATTTTGAATCCAAATTTTTCTAACATTCATTGTAAAAATAAATAAGGAAGTTTGAAAAGGAAATCTCTTTAAAACGTTTCCCAGATACTCTAACCAAACTTCACTTTTTCCCCGTTACTATTCGTTTTAAAATAAAACTTCGATAGACCATAACCTGCTTTTAATTTACCCAGAACCATTTCTTCCTTATGCAAAAGTTACTCAAAATAATTTTTAGTATATGTCTATGAAAAATCAAATATCAAAATTGAATTTTATCTTTCGCCCATTATTATATTAATAAAATATTCAATTAATTCCCAATTTGGAATAAAACTCAATTAACTACCATATAAATCAACTTATATGGATTCAATATGTCATTTATACTCAAACAATATTTACCTATCATCCACTGACATATCATGGCACAATTCATGACATATAAGCATTAAACAAGTAACAATTATATGTTTTTGTCAATGAACAGATTAACCGCACTCAAGGTTTTAAATCACGGATATTGGTCGTGTTTTGTCTCGGGGATTTTATAGTCTCGGTCTCATATCGGAGGAGATCTCGGACGAGATGAGTCTAACTCGGGAATTCGTCTCGGATTTTCATCTCTGGTGTGAAAGTTCATATCGGAACAATCTCGGGGTACATGATATGTTAAAAATGATATTTTAACAAAATGATTTTTGTAAATGCTATTAAAAACATAGTAACTTAAACTTAAAATGCAAAATAACTTTATTATTCTTTATTTTGCGAAAGATCATTCATACTCTAAACCGTAATATGCTTAACACAAAAATATTGTTAGACAAGAAACATTAAAAGGATCCAAAACATTAAAAAAATTCACCATAAAATACATAATTTCATAAGTAATATGTATTTAAAAAGACAAATATGAAAATCATAAGCATTGTAAAACATATACGAACATACAATATAGTCATTTAACATGCAAAATGTAAAATAACAAAAGATTGTTATTGCTAGATTTGAATTTTTTTAATTATAGTTCTAGTTCAGGCACAAATTTAATTTTTAACCAAAAAAACTAAGATCTTAGACGATATTCCAGTATTTCGTCTCGGTCGATATATCGTTCGATATTGCAATATCTCAGGCGATATATTCGAAAGGAGATTTAGAGTGATATTTGCTGTTTCGTTTCGGAAGGAGCCCAAAACGAGATCTCGGGCGATATTTGCGAGATTCGAAACAGTGACTGCACCACACAATTATCAAGAAACATATGCATTCAAATACCAAATCGGCTTTGTACCCATATGTTGTTTATGTTGGAAAAAAGTCACACCGATATAAACAGTGATTCACTATTCGTCCCATATACTTGTTTATTCAAGTGATCATTTCAACTACCATTTTTTATTACATAAAAAAAATGTCATTTTTGATACGGAAAATTATCCAAACCTTATTATTAACTGTTTAATCACTTAACAACCTAAACATACTTGTAAATATTTATTTTCCATTCAATGTTCATGGAACATTGCAACCAAATTATAATCCAATTCAATCAATCGTTTTGTTTATGATTTCAACTTCTAAATCACTTACGATAGCATATTAATTTCTAACCAACCTCAACAATTCATACCCAAACTTCATTACTATATAACATTGCATACATTTACTCTCATATAATCACATATGACATCAACTACCATATATATATATATATATATATATATATATGTATATATATATATGTCATATAAATTCAAACCCGAGCAATGAATTACTCGCCATTTTCCACTCCGTTTAACTTTTAAAAGGTAGAAGTTTTCACATCTAATTAATTTCGAAAAATTCCGACAGCCTTCCCGCGTTACCGGTGTTTTTTGAAAATAAAATAGGAAGGGGCTCGACGCATTTTGGTTTTTAAAATGATGGTATATATAAGGATGTATATTTTTGGTTTAAGGAGCTAAGGGAGAATAGTTTTTTGGCAAACGAGGCTTGGATTTTTGGAGGTGGTGCTGATGGGCCTGGAGGGTGCGATGGTGGGCTGTTTTGGGTAAAAGGAGGCGGGTTTTTGGGTTAAGAAGGGGGTGTAAGGGGGTTTTAAGGGAGGAAGGAAGCTTTTGGTGAAGTGGGGACCATGAGGAGAAGGGAAGACGTCAGCTGACATGGAGGAGGAGGGGAGGTGGCAGTGTCGGCTGGGGTAGGGGAGGCTGGCGGCAGGAAGTGGGGAGGAAGAGAGAAGGAAGGAGAGAGTGAAGAGAAAGAATGAGAAATGAGAAGGAGGGTGCTCTTTTGATGGGAAAATGGAAGTGACAAGAATTGGTGAGGTGTCGGTGATCCCTGGAGATGGGGTGACAACACATTAGAAGCACAAAAGGTTGCATGAAAAGGTGACACCTCAACAGAGACTCACTTCTTAGGCTAATGAAGTTTTTTATGCTAATTAGCTTATATACATACAATGTTTCATACAACTTGTTAACACAACAACTCATATAATATTGGATAAATTTTCCGGTCATGTTTACCAGTTTTTCATGCTCTTCGATAATATGTAAACAAAATTTAAAATAGATTTTGTTTATTATTTTTATTAATTAAAACGAGCTTTGATTGACTATAATTCCTTTTATAATTTATTACAATACTAAACATTGTATAACGACGTATCAATGCTTACAGAAATAAATTAATTTTCTAAAAACATTTACACAACATTAGAAAATTATATTTTAATTTTAATATATTTTTAAATATTAATTATTGGCTCAAAATTAATTAATTCAATCACTTTAAATCAATTTTCATTGAAATTTACCTATGCGTTTTCTACTCGCACGGCACATAATAATCCCGATGGCTACGAAATTTAAAACACTGCAATGATTTTTAGATACAGTTCTAATGGTCTTGGTCTCATCGAATTCGAAGACTGTTTGAAAAATTCCCTTTCTATGTGTTATTATTAAATTTTAACTAGTTTTATTCGACCTACATTCATACTACGCATGCTCACATACTAACTCCAATTGACTTGAGATTTGGAAACTTACAATAATTTATCATTACGTATTCGATTAAATTGGTTTCGTCAAATTCCGTGATTATTTGCAAAATGTCTATTTTTCTAGCTATTTTTGAAATAGTACTAAATTATTGATTTTCAAAATATTCTTGTTAATTATTATTTTTATAAAATCCAATAACCTTATTTTTTACTATTTTATAAGTCGTATCCAAATAGTTATCTCAAAATCCCAAAATTTACAATTTCGGTGAATAGTGTCAAATTTTCATTTTTAACCAAAATTATTTGAACTAATAAGTTGATAAAACTGATATAATAACTTATCTAATCGTTATACTTTTTGAAATCGTATTTAAAAATGAGTGTATGTATCCAGAACCGTGCATGGTTATTTTAAATTCTCGAAAATTCGAATTTTCGAGAATTTAAAATTTTGAGTTGTTACAATATGTGATTGGAGTCTTCGACCATAATCTCCTCCCATCCACTGGCTTATGTCGCTATTGTTTACTTTGCTTCATATCTCTTCTACAATTACAAATATAATTCTAACACAATTACTATACAATTTACTTGTATTTTGTGATATAAACGAATATGAAATATTATCATTACAGATAAGCATATTTTCCATTACTTCTGCAGCTTTTTGGTCCGACCAATCGTAGGAAATATTCCCCTCTTCATACGTCTACTTAACTGCATATGGGACTCTAAAAACCTCATCCATTGTAGGCTCTCTTCCATACTTTGCCATATGAAGATATACATTAATAAAATATATTGAAAATAAAACTGGATGGTGTACATAAGGATATACATATATTGTAATAAAGGACCAGAAGTCCAAGATTTTTTTTTACTAGAAATACAAATCATTAGAGAGAAATATACAAGATCCATTGTTAATATTTATATATATGGTACGATTAGATAATGCTTAAAAGACTATAATTTTCTTAGTCAAAATTCATTAGCATGATTTCCTTATAGCTATAAATTATGACATTTATTAAAGACCAGTATTTTTTGCCTGCTTTGCTGGGCATTAAAATTTATTTTATTAAAAAAATACTATAATGATTAAATATCAACAATAAAAGAAAACTAAAGTAACGTAATTAATATTAAATAGTTACATATATTTTTTTAATATTATAATTTATGCGACAACAATAATAAATTGTTCTGTTGTTCATCCAAAAATAATTTTATTATGGATGATTAATTTGATTAATTATTCTGTTATCCATCTAATTAATTTATGCAGTAACAGTAATTAATTATCATATTGTTTATTCAACAATAATTTTGTCGTCGATGATTATTTGGTTAATTATTATGTTATCCATCTAATTTTATTGTTATGAATGGTTATTTTTGGCATAGATATAAAAAAGTAGATTATTTGTGATTTTATTTTGAAAACATGTTCTTAATCCATTGCAATTTAAACTTATTTTGTGATCTTTAAATGTGAAAAATTGAACAAATAATCATTAAAATTATATACGTGATACAATTCAAGTAATATTATATAAATTATATACAAACTACAATATGATATGTAACACCCCACGCCCGCTATGGTCACTCTCTAAGGGAATGCCATAACATCGGTGGAGTATTTTGAGTGAATATAAAACAGAGTAATTACAGCAAGACAGATATAAGTAATACTTGAAAGGCTAAAACATCATTTCACTTGCAGCGGAAAATAAAACATGTCTGGTTACATCACAAAACCATAATAGGAGTCAAGTACAAATATCCATCATGATAAATAAAAATACATAATCCCAATACATGAACTGATAGCCATAAAAGAAAAGGGTAAGCTGAGCTCTACATCTAGGGTCCAAGCTCCAAGAGAGTAATAAAAGCAGCCTGATCAAAGCCCACTCGTGCTGGGCCCACTCTGAGAACCTGAGGGTTGGGAAAAAGATAAAAACAACGGGGTCAGACATAAGTCTGAGCGAGTCCTATAACTTTAACAATGTAATCATTAAAGTAATAAGGATATGATATAACTTGGTACGGTGTGACTGAGGATAAATGACTACACTCAGTAGCCAATCAGACTTAGAATGAACTAAGATAATGATAAGGCCGCATCTACCCACCCAAGGATAATTTCTATACTGCACCCAACCAGTCATTCCTACTTAGAGGTTGCTCCCTCCCAAGGACTGAGAAAATTTACCCAGTAGTTTCGTATACCCCTAGCTGACTACATAGGTGCCGTCTGCCCCTATCTCCACTAGGTGTACCCACTACTCCCAAGTGATCGGCTCCCTACCGTAGATACCCGTGCCGGCCCCACAGTGGGGTGTATCACTCCCCAAAGTGGCAACCCGATATAATTAACGATGCACGGCTTATATCTACACGATGCAACAACGTCTTACCTACCAGCCCGGGTCCATACACGCATATGAAACCTGTTGGACTTGCGTTGCCACCGCTAACCCCTTTTGGCCTCTTATAATCAAGCCCAGTACGCGTGTCCCGTCCTCGACATGGGTCGAGCCCAATAAGATACATATGGGTTACTGGTTGAAATGGGCCCCCACAAGCTACCCACCTAAGCTTGTCCCTTTTTCTAGTGCATCCCACTTAACCCTTTAATCATGTTTAATTACATGTTTCCACTTGGTTAAGTATTCTAATCGTATTTTCTATTGCCACCCAAGGCAACCCACTAGATTTCCACATGCCACCCAAGGCACCCACTTAACCTCTCATGTCCCTCTACATGCTAATATGGTTAAGTGTTTCTTAATTAATTAATTAAGATCATGATCTCATAAAGACCTCTCACATTAGACCGTCTTTTATGACTGCTGGATATGCCGGTTGGTTCCGGGCAGACTTCTGTCATCTAGAGGGTCTAACCTCGTGTCTTTACTTTAATCACGTATTTAATTTATGACTAAGACCTCTCACATTGGGCCAATCATTTGTAGCCGCTGGATGGCCGGTCGGTTCCGGGCAGACTTCCGCTACAAAAGGGTCCAACCTCGTGTCTTAGTTGATTAATTACACCTAATTAATCACCCCCATAATTAATTATCCCTAATTAATTACACATTTTCAAGAATATGGGTAGACCTAACTCAATAGGTAAATTCCCAATTCCATAGTGTGGGTAGACCTAACTTAATAGGTAAATTCCCAACTCCATAATGTGGGTAGACCTAACTTAATAGGTAAATTCCCAATTATGTCCATTCATTTTATGTTATGCTTAATCATAACAACTTTACACCTTTTTATAATCATGCATATTAACCCCATCGTTTCCCACGTAATTCGTTTACATAACATGTCATACATAGGGACAAACTTGCATATGTTATGCATATCATAAAAAGAGACAAACTTGCATATGAACTTGCATATAAACTTGCATAAAACTTGCATATGAACTTGCATAAAACTTGCATATGAACTTGCATATGAACTTGCATAAAACTTGCATATGAACTTGCATACCATGTCATATCACAAAGGCAAACTTGCATATGTTATGCACATCATAGAAAGAGACTAACTTGCACATGAATCATGCCATATCACAAAGGCAAACTTGCATATGTTATGCATATCATAAAAAGAGACTAACTTGCACATGAATCATGCCATATCACAAAGGCAAACTTGCATATGTTATGCATATCATAAAAAGAGACTAACTTGCACATGAATCATGCCATATCACAAAGGCAAACTTGCATATGTTATGCATATCATAAAAAGAGACTAACTTGCATATGATCTTACATATAAACTTGCATAAAACTTGCATATGAACTTGCATGACACATCATATCATAAAAAGAGGCAAGTTTACATATGAACTTATAACATATGACAACCACAACTTGCATAATCCACATTTACATCCATAGCCTCCTAATATCCTATCCTAATTAGTTTAGCAATTACTTGCTAAAGGCATAGGAACTCACCAAAACCAAGATTAGCAAACTTATGAAGTAAAACTAGTTGCAATATTTGAAGGAGATGATGATTAGAGGTTGATTAGCTTACAACTTCCTTCATAAACTAGTGGAGGCTCCTCCTAAGTTTGATTTTGGCGGCATGATGCTATCATTTCTATTTTTAGTATGGATTAGGATTGCATTAGGGTATATTTATAGGATTAGGGTGTGTTTTAGACCATAGGATTAACCCTAGGCTAGATTAGGTCCGTCAGATTTCGGAAGTCTCTAGAACATAGCCCAGCCCTAGCCAGAAAACCAGATCTGGTGCACCCAAGCCAACTGGCTCGACACCCTGTGTCGACAGGCAAGTCGACAGGGCAGTCGACTCCCCAGTCGACAGGCCTGTCGACAGCCCTGTCGACATGGGTAGGGCGGGAAGTTTCCCGCCTGGCCCCCTGCTGGCTCCAATTTCGAAATCTGATTTTTAATTTTTAAATCTGTTTTTAACTTTGATTTTTTTGTAAACTTCATTGAGCCATAACTGGGCCATATGGACTCTGATTTACAAAATTTCGGACTCTATTCTGCGTATTTTTCCGAGACGAACGTAATGACGTAGCCCGTTTCCCCCAATTCTCACATTTGATATTATTTATTCTGCAATTAGTGAATTTTAGCATTAACCGAAATTCGGGGTGTTACATGATAACTTTCTTTGATGAAGAAAAAAAGTGTGATGATGTCATTATATATATATATAATATGATGCAATGTATGCTTTGCTATTAAGTTTTAAATATATTTTTATATGTATAATAGGCATTCTGACTAAAATATCAAATTACAACATAAAAATAAACATCCATAACAGAAAAATACATTAATCAATAGCAGTTTTCAGAGAAAAATAAATATAAGATCATGAGTAGTTTTCTTTCCAAACAAAATAAATATGAAAATCATAGAAAAATAAATATAAGATCATGAGTAATTTCCATTCCAAACAAAATAAACACGAAAATTATTTTCAAGTCCAATCCTGTTCCTAGCATAACTTCATGATTTTCACTTTTTTGAATAGTTTTCATTCCGATAGTGCAACAAACATTTGAATAGATGAACAATTAATTAGTCATTCCTTACCAATAATAATAATAATATGTACACCGTATATAAAATAACCATCAAATATATATAACTTACTTTTTCTTTTTTAATTGCTTTCAGTTTTGAAATAAATTCATTTTCATAATCTTTTTTATCCTTAAAGTCGTCAAAAATACATGGTAGCTTGACATCATTATCAATCTCTTTTCTTTTCCTCTTCAAACTATTAGTTTTTGTAGATTTTCAGTAACAGGGCTTTGCATATTGATGTTAGTTTTAGATTTAGTGCTGAAACTTGGTATAGACATCTGCACATAAATGAAATAAAATAACTTGTTGCAATGAACATGACTAACCATATATGTATGTATGTATGTATGTATATGTGTGTACGTGTGACAATCTATCATAGAATTCCCAATCAACTCAAAACCTTCATATATGCCTGTGGCCGTGTACATGCTTGAACCTATGTGTACATTATTCTCACCAACACATATAGTAATTGTATACTGCCTTCCCTGCAAACACTTCAAAATTGTTGGAAATTCATTTTTCTTTCCTTGCTAGAAAGAATATTATAATTTGTTTAATTTTGTCAAAAAATAAAGTATTAAAATTTTCTTTTAGTATATTTGGAGCTATACATACCTTTTCTTGATCTCCCATTATGTCATAAACATTTTTCTTAACTACTCTGTAAACCTCACGGTCTTGCAAAATTATTGCAGCACTGTCACTATTATCTTCAACAATAACACATAATCTAAATCTGCACACAAACACACACACACACACACACACACATATATATATATATAAACTATTAGTAGGAAAGTAAGTTAATTTTTCTCTAGCATTACAGAAAATTACCTCATCTCTGCATAGTGTATGCTTCTTTTACAATTAGGACATTTATACTTCCCATTTTTTTCCTCAACTTATTGATCACTACATGCTAAGAAAGCATCATAATACCAAGTTTTTTCCTCTTTTACATTCCTAATGGTTACTTGGCAAATAAATTCATTCTAAGATTTACAAAATACAGTAACTTCAGGTACTTGAATAGGAATGACAAATAAAAAATAAAAAATAAAAAATATTAAAGTCTAGGGAGCATACCTCAATATATTCAGATTTCAAGTTCCTTATCTCACCAATACTCAGTATTTGATAATCTCCGGTAATTATATCATTAACATCAAACTTTCCTTCATTGAAATCAATAATATCCAACCTACATATTTTAATATTATATTTTAAAAACATATTATATTACATTTTAATAAAACTCAAATTTACCTCTTTCTCATTTTAACAACACTATGATGATTGTAGTTGATGAAAAACTATGTTGCACCAACAATGGTCATATTAGGTTGCTCTACAATATAAGAAACGTCATGTTATTAAATTTTCACATATTAACGTAATTGACAGTCGATAGCATAATTAGACCGATAGATGAGAGAATTGAGCTAGAATAATGGAAAATAGGGGTAAATCCTACTAAAACATATTTTAATAAATTTTCTCAATTATGAATAACATAAAAGTCATACTAAAATCGTACCTTTAAATGAATTCAACCTACAACTTGCCACAATGATGATAACTATTTTTTCAGTAGCTTCTTTTAAAGCGGTGGCAAACAATTTGGAAAAATCATCCCAAAAACAAAATTTCACAGTAGAACTGTCAAAACATAAAAATGGGAAGCAAAATATTGTTTATGCATATAACAAAATAATGATTTAAATTCCATAATATTTAAAGCGTTACATATACATACCTCCCATCTGTAAGTTCAAATATAAAATTGCATTGCTCTTTTCCATTTGCATTCACAAACTCATTTAAACCATCTTTTGAAATATCACAATCCTTATACTTGAGCACTCCAATAAAATCTGATAAATAATAGTAATAAATAAATTAAACTTGTTACTTATTGTAAAACATATGTGTACGTATGTCTAAAGCATCTTAGATCATACATAATAATCGAGCTTGGTCTTTCTCTAGTGATAACTCTTTCACAACAGCAATATCAAAGAAATCAAAATTCATTTTCCCGTATCATTATCTCATAATTCAATAATTTGGTGACCTTGGTGTGTCTTGTTAACCAAATCTATAGATCATTGTGGATAGGTTTTATAGATCCTGGTTTGTTGGATTTGACACACAAATTGCTGAGAATGTATATTTGTCCTTCTTCCAACTTGTCCTTCAAGTATTCAACATGTTTTGCCTATTTAAAAGCATGAATTCGGGTATGCTATGTTATGCAATAAAAAACATTTGAAAAAAATGAATAATTATGAGATTGCATAAATATATATATATAAAGAATAAACTGTTTAAATATAATTATTTACCTTGTCATCTAACAATAGGAGATTTCTTCCTAGATATTCATTGTCACCTTTACTGCTATAACTTTCCCAGATTCTAATAACTCGAACTTTGATTTTCCAGTCATATTTATAATCAATAGGTTTTAGAGAGCTTAAGCTATCAAATCTTTCCATATATGCCGCTGATATGAGTTCTTATGAAAAAGGAAAAGAAAAATTAGCTAAGTTTTGATAATCAATGATACATGGATGAAAAAAAGATAAAAGAGATGTTACATGTCTATGTGCGATATTGACAATTTTTAGAAGTACTAACCTAAGAATACAGAGAGGCTTAGAGATGAGGAGGGTGTGACAATATGGAGAAGTAGGGACAAAAGTGATTTATATTGTGCTATGTACAATCTCTTTAGCTGGTCAAACATGATGGTCCATATTGTTAGATTAATGTTATATGCTAAGATATTACTTATATATGTTAAGATATCAGTGTAAAATTATATACAAATAATTGGTATCTATTTTAGTCAAATGAGTAAAGGTATTAATGTTATATCATTGTGACACATAATATAAAAAGAAATAAAGCAACGAAACATATGAGAATATATGGAAAAATGTTATATGTTAAGATATTACTTACATATGTTAAGATATCATTGTAAAATTATATACAAATAATTGGTATCTATTTTAGTCAAATGAGTAAAGGTATTAATGTTATATCAGTATGGTACATAATATAAAAAGAAATAAGGAAACGAAACATATGAGAATATATGGAAAAAGTATATATAAATAACAATTGAAATTAATTGCAAGTGTTTAAGTTAAGAGTTCAAGTAAATCAAGTATAATGTGGGAACAATTGTCAAAGAAGGGAAAATGTCATAATATACCATTAAAAGCCTGAGCATTACATGAGCCAATAAATATGCCTCATAATCAATTCATGTCAATAATGGAATTAACAATTCCTTGATGCGTTTTTGGTTGTTTATCAAATAGGTGTATTTGGAAGCAATATAAATTTATTTCATGTAAAAATTATCGTAAATTATATTAAATTCAATAAACATAATAAGAATGTTTGCACTAAATTAAGAAAATGTAACAGGTGTATTCGGAAGCAATATAAATTTATTTCAATTAAAAATTATCATAAATTATATTAAATTCAATAAACAAAAATATAATGTTTGCAATAAATTCAGAAAATGTTATGGTAACATTTTATAGTGTTTATGTTTCTAATAAAGTGTCCATACACACAACATAAGATGTATGTTAACCATATAATGCAATCTACATATAAGAAAGAATTGAAATAAATCTAAATGTTCAAACAGCACTACCTTCCTTGTAGAAGCAATAAATACTGACAGTAAACAGTAATAAAGCATGATTAAAAAATAGATTTCTGTTAATTATAGATGGAAAAATATAGATTTCTAATAGTTATTATCTTTTAATTGCTTCTTAGTTTTTGTCATGACCGACTGTTTGGCATCAACTGTAAGCAATTTTCTTAATGTAAAAGTAGTGGTTTAAGAACTGATGACCTAAGAGAAATAGAAATGAAGGTAATAAGAACCGTAGTAATGAAAAATAATAGAAATAGGTATACATATACAACTGAGAATGATATATAGTATATATGGAAAAAAGCCAGTCTAGCAATATAATTATGCAACACATTAAACAAGAAATATATTTTACATTAGATGATTGGTAGATATATTAAAAAATTGAAGCAATAAAGATTGAAACAGGTAGTATATTGAAACAAACGTAAACATGCCACACACTGCTGACAACAACATGTTCAACAAAAAATGGTATTCTTTAGTTTTCCTAATCATCCCCAAGTTAATATTATACAAAAAAGTCAATAAAAAGCTCAAAACAATATTTATGTTTTAATTTTTTAACTGCTTACATCCATCACAGTTTACAAATAACCAACAGTGGGTCATCACGTTGATTGAAAATGGGTACACTAAAAATGACATTTGCTGTCAATATTATCTGAAAGACTAAAATAGATCCAGAGTATTAATTCCGAAATATAGACATGCAATCTAAAAAAATAAAATGAATCCATGTACTATATTGAGGAATAATTAAATTTATCAATATTTGGATGAGCGGTTCTTCTTAACTGGAAAAACAAAAACTGCATTTTGTATGTTGTAAATGTTTAGAGAAACCCAAAATAACAAAAAAAATTGAACTTACCAGCAAAATCAAAGGTCTTAAATTGTTTCAGTGTTTGTATGACTGTGACAGATCCACCACCATCGTTTTTTTTGAATCGCAGCAGTGCGAAGTTGAATTTAACTTGTTAACAACCAATCTTTGTTGCAAATGACCCCGGTTGGATAACTGTACCAGATCCACCGCCCTTATTGTTGAAATAAACAAAGAAAATCCAGGAAGAACCAAGTTTAGTTATGCATAACAAATCTAATTAACAAAACCAGCAGAAAAAGGATTTTTACTTGGAGTATGATCGTTAGCTAATAAAAAAATACGAAGGAGCAAACTATGCAATATGACATCTCAAATAGATCTGAGAAACAGAAATAGAGCCGCCACTACAAATTGGTGGAAGACATTAGAGAAGGCGACGATCGATTTTCCAGTTTAATTTGACTTTGGAATGCTGGATGAAATTAGGGTTAGAACAGGGGTGAGGAGCGCGAAGCAATTAAAAGAAAAACCGACGATTCAATTCTTGTATTACATGGAATATCTCAGATCTATTTATTTTGAATTGGGTAACTATAGTATAGTATAAATTGTCTAATATTTTGATTTAATACAAATACCTTAAGGGAATTAAGGAGAATAGAGATAAATTAAGGGAATTAAGGAGAAAGAATCAAGGAGGTAGGAGGAAAATTTTCTGCTTTACTATTATTTAATAGATTTCGTACTAAACATATCATGTGTTTTTTCTTTTTATTTCTTTAAAAACATTGATTGCATTTATGTCTAGTTCTATTTAACTATAGAATTCCAATTAATTTATAAGCATTAATTTCAACGTTAAATTCTAAAATAAATTTTAATTTCTGAGGGGTAAAAAATAGCTGTATTCTAATTATACTAATTGAAACATATTAATAACTTTACAAAATTTAAGAGGTTATTTGGTACTAATCATTGAATAAAAAGGAAAGAAATCAGGGAAGATAATTGTAGGTATACGCAAATATGTATATGTTGATAGATTTTACACATTTAAAATTAAATACACAGAGGTAGCTATATCCGAATTTTATGAAACTAATTATAACATCTGCATTAGAAATGTTATAGTATTTAAAAAGGGCGATATTTAAATTTCAAAAATATTTTATTTTCAAAGAATTTATGGATTCTAATTAAAATCTCGCAAATGAATGAAACTTGCGTATTTTACTATGATAAGCATATATATGCAATGGTTAAGAAATGTTGAAATAATTGGTAAGAATGTGAAAGCTAAACAGATAGTATAAAGAATAAATGGTTAAGAAAATAGCATTTCCAGAAATATTATGTATTAAATAATATCATCATATTAAGTAAGAAATACTAAATTTACGTATATTATGTAAAGCATTTCCAGAAATATTATGTATGTGATAAGAAAGTTTTTCGTCATATTAGTGTTTCTAGAAATATTATGTATTAAATAACATCATCATATTTAGTGAGAAATCTTAAATTTACGTATATTATGTAAAGCATTTCCATATACTAACAAAGTTTTTCGTCATATTATGTAAAGCATTTCCAGAAATATTACAGAAAATGTTATTATGTATGTTATTTTTACAAATAATATACATTTGTAAAAAAGATTAGTAAATTTACGTATATTATGTATGTTATTTCCAAAACTAAAAAAGATTAGTAAATTTACGTATATTATGTATGTTATTTCCAGAACTTAAAAAGATTAGTAAATTTACGTATATTACGTATAATTTACATTAGTAAAAAGAACTAAAAAGCATTTCATCATATCACGTATATTATTGAAAACGTTATTATGTTTTTTATTTTTACATAATATTTCCAGAAATATTTATTGTAATTTATGCCATTTTGGAAATAATAATTTACGTATATTATATAAATAAAGCATTTCCAGAAATATTGGAATACACAAAATTATTAATTATACATGTGAAAAGAAATCAAGCAAAAAACAATAAAAAAAATTATTAATTACATTTGTTGGTCGGACCAAATACATGTAATTTTTCCTAATTTGTAAAAATACATGTAAATTTTTTAATAATTATTCCTAATTTGTAACAATACATGTAATTTTTTTAACATAATGTCATTCGTATGTAGTTTCAAATAATTTAAAAACTACAATAAAATAATATTTTTAATCAATTATATCAAACCTTTTAGACTTTTTTGTTGAATATTTATTTATGTATTTTGTGATGACCCATATTTTCAGAACCAATTTAAAAAAATGTATTTTAGCTATTTTAATGGATTGTGAATATTTAAAATAATTTATTTTAAATAATAACGATTTGAAATATATTTAAATCGAAGTTAGAACGTATAAATTTATTTTAATTATAAATAGAGTTTGAAATGGCGCGGTAGTTCGAAAATTCGATTTTTAATTTCAATTGAATATACAGGATTCAAAATAAATCGAATTTCAGTAAAACTTGAAACGTTAGAATTTGTTTAGTTATATCATTCTAACGAATATGAAAAAAATCCAGATTTCCTAAAGAGAATTAAAAGTTATGCCCAGTTTAAAATTCAGAATAGTCACTACGAAATTTATATATATTTTAATTAAATATACAACCCTTAAAAATAGCCATTTTTCAAACGACCTCCGTTTTCGATGAAACAACTTTTGTTGGATCCAGAATGTCAAATTATTGCTAGATTCTAATTTTCATATTTTTTAGATTTAATATGTGAGTGTGGTAAATTTAAACGTGTTTCGACAGTTCAGTTTGAATTGAACGACCAGAAAAAGCCCATTTTTTAAACGGTCTCCAAATTCAACGAAATTGGTTTTGTTAGGACCGTATCATCAAAACATAGCTAGATTTATTTTTCTGTAATTTTTGGAGTTAGTAGGTGGCCCCGGTAAATTAAAATGTTCGTTCGAATTCAATATATATTGATTAATATTTTAATTTCAATGAAAACTGATCGAAACAAATGAATTGGCTTGCGAAACATATTCCATTGTGTTCAGAATGGGGGTATTTAGCTAGGGGCGATAGTCATTGGGTTTGAATTGGAGTTTGGGTTGAGAAACTAGTATTTTTGGAATTAAATAATAATATAAAATATTATATATATCCCTTCACATTTCCCAAACCCTAGAAATGTCAGGAGTCGCTGCTCTCAAATGTAAAACGACGGCTAGAGTGCTCCAATCTTCTTCCTCCTCTTACTTCTCATCCACGTAATAAATTCTTGATCACCAAGCACGGAAATTGTAGAGCACGACGAGCTCTAGCTATTCAATAGTTCAGATCTGATTTAGTGTAACGGATAGCTCGAATTTCGAGCTCAAAGGTCCAGAATTCACAGTCAATTTAAGGAGCATAGGGACGTGCGTACGTCGAGGCATGGCTGGTGGTTGATGTCGGCGCTCTAGCGCGTGATGCAGTGGAGGAGGATCGGCCAGAAACTGCTCCGGTGGGAAGTGCGCAGGGATTTGCAAGGTAGAGTTTTGGGTTAGTCGATAGCGTGAATAACCTGAAAGAAGTAAACAATGGAATTTTTTTTAATTAAGGTTAAACCTATAATTATGGTTAATTATTTTTAAATTAATCCATTATTTAATTGCGTAATGTTTAAAATGATGTAACTTCTTCAAATCAGAATGGAATCAAACGAAACTGAGTTCGTTGTGACCGTGAAGATGAGCATAACATTTCAGAACTGACTAGAACAGAAAAGGAGCTAGTGGAAATTTCCGATTAAATTAAACGATCGTTTTAATTTAATTAGAACAGTCGTTATATAACGATTCTGAAACCAATCAAAGTGAGTTTTCTCACACTTGCAAAATTATTCACATTTTTGTGAAATTGAAATCTGTGATTGATTTGATTATTTGTTTGTTAGTTGTTATTTTAAATGGGCATCAAATTCAAACTGTTAGAAATTGAATTGACAATTAGTTTATTTTTGAATTAAATTGCAAGTTAAACCCCAACACATATAATCAGTTAATTATTGCAAATTGAACTATTTTGGATGATGGTTGTGATGGGTGTTTATTTATGAATATATTGAACTGTACGGATGTTGTCTATATTTTTATACCAGTGTTATCACTTTGGATGTTATGGGAATCATCATAAACTTTCATTTCGAATAAATTAAGAAATAGGTTGAAATGATATATACCTATGACATTTGACCTTTGGATTGAAATGATATATATCCATTCCCTAAAATTAAATATTAAAATTTGAAATTACTGATCACTTGGCCATAGGATAGAGAATTATCATACGGACACCGGATTGATTAAATCTATTAATTTTAGAATTTGTGAAACCGATTTCAATAACTGATTCTGTGTAAAGAAAATAAATTGAAAATTTAAATTGAATTATTTTGAAAATTTGAAATTGAACTATATTGAAATCTTGAAATTGAATTATATTGAAATGTTGAAATTGAATTATATTAGAATATTGAAATAGAACTATATTGAAATTTCGAAATTGAACTATATTTAAATTTTGAAATTGAACTATATTGAAATTTCGAAATTGAACTATATTGAAATGTTGAAATTGAATTATATTGGAATTTTGAAATTCAGTTATATTGAAATGTTGAAATTGAATTATATTGAAATGTTGAAATTGAACTATATTGAAATATTGAAGCTGAATTATATTGAAATGTTGAAATTGAATTATATTGGAATTTTGAAATTGAACGATATTGAAATTTTGAAATTGAATTATATTGAAATGTTGAAATTGAATTATATTGAAATGTTGAAACTGAAGTATACTGAAATGTTGAAATTGAACTAAATTGAAATGTTGAAATTGAATTATATTGGAATTTGAAATTGAACTATATTGAAATTTTGAAATTGAATTATATTGAAATGTTGAAATTGAACTATATTGAAATGTTGAAACTGAACTATATTGAAATTTTGAAATTGAACTATATTGAAATTTTGAAATTGAACTATATTGAAATGTTGAAATTGAATTATATTGAAATGTTGAAATTAAATTATATTGAAATGTTGAAATTAAACTATTTTGAAATTGAATTATACTGAAATGTTGAAATTGAATTATATTGAAATGTTGAAATTGAATTATATTGAAATGTTGAAATTGAACTATATTGAAATGTTTAAATTGAATTTTATTGAAATGCTGAAATTGAATTATATCGAAATGTTGAAATTGAACTATATTGAAATTTTGAAATTGAATTATATTGAAATGTTGAAATTGAATTATATTGGAATTTTGAAATTGAACTATATTGAAATTTTGAAGTTAAATTATATTTAAATGTTGAAATTGAATTATATTGAAATGTTGAAACTGAATTATATTGAATGTTGAAATTGAACTATATTGAAATTTAACTATATTGAAATGTTGAAATTGAATTATATTGAAATGTTTAAATTGAATTATATTGAAATGTTGAAATTGAATTATATTGAAATTTTGAAATTAAATTATATTGAAAATTTTAAACTGAAATATACTGAAATGTTGAAATTGAATTATATTGAAATGTTGAAATTGAATTGTTAAAATAATTTATAAAGGATAAAATTTTAAGTTATTATATAAGGTACGATTGGATGTATCGAAAGTAAATTATTTCAGAGGTTTAAATCTTTATTTAAACTTTGAAACTAAATTCAAATTAAATGGCTTAAATAAATATTATGAACCTGAACTTGAACTCGGATTTGATTTGAATCGAATAAATTCAGATAATATTTTGAAATTGGAAGTTATCCTTTAAAGTGGGATTGTTCTCAAATGAATTTGATTTTGGGAATCGATTTGGACTGGATATTGGAAATCGATTTGGTTTTTTTTTGAGATTTGAACTTAGGTTCATATTTATTGGAAATGGAAAGAAACAGTTGATTTGAAATTATTTCTATATAAACAAATTTATATATAAACTATTTTATGAAATTTATTCCTTTGATATATGAAGTACTTTATATAAAATTGTTTTCCAAAAACCTATTCTTTATATATATATATATATATAAGTAGTTTATTTTACATAATATTTTAATCTACATAAAACCATTTCCAACACTCAAGCTGTTTTAATTTCCAAACTATTCCAAATCTCCCAAATATTTATATTCATTCAAAAATTTATTTAAATCCCAAAACTATTTCAAATGTATAAACTATTTTAGAAGTGTAGTGGAATTGTTTACATTTAAATCCCTGATTTAAAAGTAAACATGATTATTTTGATGTTAAAATCCTAAATGAATTCAAAACTATTTTTTTGAAGTAAATTGAATGATTCGAATGAAATGTGGTTAATTGAAGTTATAACTAAATTGAAATTTATCTCAAAGTGAATATGAATTTTGAAAGTAAATATTATTGAGATTAAAATAATACGATATTTTAAAGTGAAATTGTTGTTGTTTGTTAAAGAGACCGGGGCCTCTTATTAACATACTCTCTGTCAATGTTGGAACCACTTTAACAACTGTGTACGCGGTGGAGTTCCAGAAATGAAGTAGGATGAATTTGGAGGCGATTACTGGATCTGAAGAAAGTGAACAATAATGGATGACCCCAACACTTGTGTCGATTTGAAATGACTAAAACAGGTGTCGTGCCAGACCAAATGAGGCTTGACTACCTCTTAGTGGACATCTGCTCTTCGATTTTCCAGGGCCTCGAATCTATACTACTACTGTTCAGTTGTTGTTTTGTTGGTGCGCACCGTTGATGGGATGTATTTCCCTTTGATTCGATATGGGGCGGATGTCTATGGTGGGCCGTTAGGGGTAACCGCCAGTTTGGATCAGGCAAACGGGTATTCCCTCATGTTCCTTGTCATACGTTTACCCTTATGCCATACAACTACGATTTTGATATTGGCATAGGTCTATAGGGGACTCACTGGCTACTGACGTTCTACTGGTTGTGTTACAGGACCTGCATAGACCATGTGCTTGTAAACAATGTAAGGGTAATCAATGTAACCTCGCTTACACTATTTTTCTAACAAGTATTGTAAATAAACACTATTATAATAACGAAATTATATTATATAGTATTTAGTTTGACGGATCCTTAGGAGATGGAAAATTCCTGTTACATCTCTTAAGTTATGTGTGTGTATGTTCATATGATGTCGATTTGACTTAGATGAGAATATTTTTTGCCTGATCTGAGCTTGTTTTATTTTCACGCTATTACGCTCGGGTCAGACTTGAGCATCCCAGTTTCAAAGGTTATCTTCTAAAGGATGAAGACGAAGATGGTATACTATTATTATTACCATTGATTCATCTACTATTCTGCTGCATTACTCTGTATTATCAGTTATGCATATAAATTGTATAACTCTAATGATAATGTATAACTCTTATAAATGTTGTAAAATGATCAAATGTTTATTTTAAACAGCTTCATGAACTGTTATTTGATTATTATATTTTGTTCATTCCGTTGTGAGATTCTGTGCTTGTTTTCTTCTTTCTTTCTGATTCTAAATTAATTCCCTTGATTATCTATATTTTTGACTATAATGGTTAAAGATGTGGATCATCATTTAACAATCCGTAAATACGTACAGTTTTGAGTTAGACATGTGTGGATTATTATCGATTCAAGGGGTACGAATTCCCAGGTTGTTACAGTTGGTATCAGAGCTTATGGTTTAGCGGTAAACCTTGGCTCTATTGGGATTTACTCATTAGAGATAGGGTTAGTAACACCCTATAATGAGTTCTGAGTCTATAGATATACGAGAGAGCATACTTGTACTTTTGATATAGAAAAATGGTTTTAAATTGTGTTGTTTGGCTTATTGAGTTGAGTTCAGAGTTCCAGTCGATGCGTGTTGCAAGCGTTACCGAATAAGATTTCAAAACACTTGAAAAAGGCATTCTAACACAATATATTGTTTCCATATATAATTTATATATATAAGATAAATAGTTTTGAAATTTGATGGTAAATTAGTCAGTACTCTTAACCTATTGACTATAATAATAAATCGATCTTTTATATTTGATTTATAATTAACTGTAAACCAAATGAATTTAAATGGAGAATATGAGATCTTTAAATTCTGATGATTTGTAAATGTTTTTCAAGGTTTTGAAAAAATATAGTAGTAATATTTGAAGGATATTCAAATAGAAATTGGTTAAGTAATCTATTTTGCTACTGGGAAATAAATTTCGATGATGAGATGATCATAGTTATCGACTTTCATTTCCGAGTCTCAAAGTGGGGGAAACCACTTGGTAGCATTGCTACATATTCGTTTTTGAAATAATTTTAATTTGAAATCTTGAGTATGTTTTGATATACAAAAATTATGTATAGTATATAGCATTTCAAAGTGTTTTGAAAAGAAATGGTATTTAAGATTCTTAAGTCTCCATTTATACAAATTACTCTCTTTGTTGATAATCAATGAAATAAATAATTGCCAGTATTAATATCAAATGAAATTTTGAATAGGTGAATAAATAAATACCATAAATGAATAAGAGAAATATAAATGAAAATATAATATAATATTATAAAATTAAAACATAAAGTAAGGAAAATGTTAAAGTAAACTAGAAACAAATACTCATGTTACTTTGATAACAAAGAGTAAAATGGGAAATATTGAATTTAATTTCTAATATACAAAAACCTACCTAAATGAAAAGTTTAAGAGTATATAAATATGTAAGGAAATATTTTACAAATGAATAACATGTTCCAAAATGATATGTTGAATCATAGAAATGTTATGAAGATAAAGAAAAGTAAAGGCATTCAAAAATGAATTGGAATCAAAGAAATGTTTATAAAAGTAAATCAAGTGGTTGTAATAAAATTTTCAATTTGTTAATGTTCTGAAACGATTAACAAATGGGCTGTTCCAATCAGTTTTTCTTGGCGTCATTTAAGAAAATGAAAAATCAAACTTAAGTGAGTTATAAGATGCAGTTGAGAGATAAGTTATTACTAATAAAATTGTTCAATACGAGTGTGAAAAGTTAAATGTAATGTGCAATTACAGCAAAGGGAGTGAGCTAAACAAATTAAACTAATGTTATCAGCTAATCCAAGTTATCAAAATAATGAACCTAGATTCTGATTGAATAAAATGTCAAAGATAAGCTTAAGAAAATTTACAATAAGCTATTTCATGATGTAAATAAGTTTATAAGTTGAATCAATTGTAAATCTATTTAAGTAAGAATTAAAAACATTGAGAGCATAAGATGTAGATGAATTAAAGTATTAACATATATAGAAATCGAAATGAGTAATATGTAAATTTCAAATATGTTGAGAATAAGTATAGATAAAACGAATTGCTAGCATATAGAAATTTTTAATATAGTTGAAATAAGTAGTATAAGAATCTAACAGTAGTAATTAAAAAAAGCAAATTGGATTGAGAAATGGTTTTGATATAACTAGAATTTCCAATATATGAATTGGAAAGGATTTAAATGGAAATAATCTTTGGAATATTTCGATATTGGATTCCGTGATTAAACGAATATTGTTGAGGAATTTGAAAGATATGTGTATCGTTATTCCCAATACGATATTCGTTAGTTTCAGAATTTGATGTTGAATATAGGCCGATATAATTACTATTCAAAGCCTTATATTAAAAATAAATAAATAAATAAATAAATAAAAATTTGAATTTTGGGTTTGTCGTGAATGGTGTCTTAAATAACACTGTTCTTGAACCCATTTGATAAAAGAATAAATCTTTTAACTAAGGTTTAAAGAAGTTTTCTAGTTAGTAAATATAATTAGAATTAAGTGGAAGTTGGTTTTGGGTTGATTGTGAACAACATTTTAAATGACATTAGTTCTTAAAACCCGACTAACAGTGAAATTATGATTTGGAATTTATTAGTCTTTTAACTAAGATTTAATGGAAAAGCTTTGGTTTACAAAGCTCGAGAACCAAAACTTAGCTAGAGTTTTATGTTTGTGATTTGGCATCGAAAATATGATTTTTGATTATATAAAAAAGTTATATGTTTTGAAAAGCTAATTAACAAATTGATTGCTTGTTGTGATGTGTGATTATTAAGTTAATTAATAAAATATTGGAATAATAACACCATTATGAGAAAAGGGGTAAAATTAGCCAAATCGAATTTAACATTGAACTAAAGTGAAAATTGATTGGAATTGCAGACATACATGTATATATATTGAACAGGTCATAGCATGAAAGCTAAGAAGAGGAATAAAATTGTGTGCCCGATCAATAGGTACATGTTTACTACATTGATTGGGATTTGCTGATTTTATGAGCCGATTGGCTAGCCACTTGGCTTTTTCTTTTTCTTTTGGATTGATGAGGGCCCTATGAGGCTAGTTGGGGTTTTACCGATCAACCCGTACAAAGGAGGTTATGGCGAAATTTTTCGAAAATTTAGGGTGTTAGCCAAATTTTTGAAAAATTGGAAAGTTATTATTAATTTAAATGTTGAAGAACTCGAGTCAGAATGGAAGTTGAGTTGGTTAGTTAAACAACTTTCAACTCGGTTCCTTTTTGAGGACGAAAATTTTTAAGTAGGGGAGATTGTGACGACACTGATTTCCATAACCAATTTAAAAAAATTATTTTAGCTATTTTAATGGATTGTGAATATTTAAAATGATTTTTAAATAATAACGATTGAAAATTTATTTAAATCAAAGTTAGAACGTATAAATTTATTTTAATTATAAATAGAGTTTGAAATGGCGCGGTAGTTTGAAAATTCGATTTTTAATTTCAATTGAATATACATGATTCAAAATAAATCGGATTTCAGTATAACCAGAAACATTAGAATCTGTTTAGCTACATCTTTCTAACGAATGTGAAAAAATCAAGATTTCATAACGGGAATTAAAAGTTATGCCCAGTTTAAAATTCAGAATAGTCGCTATGGAATTTATATATATTTTAATTAAATATATAACCCTTAAAAATAACCATTTTTCAAACGACCTCCATTTTCGACGAAACCACTTTTGTTGGATCCGGAATGTCAAATTATTGCTAGATTCCAATTTTCATGAATTGAACGACCAGAAAAAGCCCAATTTTCAAACGGTCTCCAAATTCGACGAAATTTGTTTTGTTAGGACCGTATCATCAAAACATAGCTAGATTTATTTTTCTGTAATTTTTGGAGTCAGTAGGTGGCCCCGGTAAATTAAAATGTACGTTCGAATTTAATGTAAATTGATTTATATTTTTATTTTGATGAAAACTGATCAAAACAATTGAATTGGCTTGCGAAATATATTCCATTGTGTTCGGAATGGGGGTATTTAGCTAGGGGCGACAGTCGTTGGGTTTGAATTGGAGTTCCGGTTGAGAAACTAGTATTTTTGGAAATAAATAATAATATAAAAATTGTATATACCCCATCACATTTCCCAAACCCTAGAAATGTCAGGAGCCGCTGCTCTCAAATGAAAACTGATGGATAGAGTGCTTTGATCTTCTTCCTCCTTTAACTTCTCATCCACGTAATAAATTCTTGATCTCCAAGCACGGAAATTACAGAGCACGACGAGCTCTAGCTATTCAACGGTTCAAATCTGATTTAGTGTAACGGATAGCTCAAATTTCGAGCTCAAAGGTCCTTAACTCGCAGTCAATTTGGGGAGCACAGGGACGTGTAGACATTGAGGCATGGCTGGTGGTTGATGGCAGTGCTCTGGCGCGTGATGCGGTGGAGGAGGATCGGCCAGAAACTACTCCGGTAGGCGGCGCGCAGGGATTTGCGAGGTCGAGTTTTGGATTAGTCGATAGCGTGAATAACCTGAAAGAAGTAAACGATGGCAAAAAAATTAATTAAGGTTAAACCTGTAATTAGTGGTTAATTATTTTTAAATTAATCCATTATTTAATTGCGTAACGTTTAAAATGATGTAACTTCTTCAAATCAGAACAGAACTAAACAAACTGAGTTCGTTGTGACCGTGAAGACGAGCACAATTTCAGAACCGACCAGAACAGAAAATGAGCTAGTGGAAATTTCTGATTAAATTAAACGATCGGTTTAATTTAATTAGAACAATCGTTATATAACGATTCCAAAAACAATCAAAGTGAGTTTTTTCACCTGCAAAAATATTCACATTTTTTGTGAAATTGAAATTGGTGATTGATTTGATTATTTGTTTGTTGGTTTCTATTTTAAATGGACATCAGATTTAAACTGTTAGAAATTGAATTGACAGTCAGTTTATTTTTGAATTGAATTGCTAGTTAAACCCCGACACATGTAATCAGTTAATTATGGCAAATTGAACTGTTTTGGATGATGGTAGTGATGGGTGTTTATTTATGGATATATTGAACTGTACGGATTCTGTCTATATTTTTATATCAGTGTTACCACTTTGGATGTTATGGGCATCATCATAAACTTTCATTTCGAATAAATTAAGAAATAGTTGAAATGATATATACTTATGATATTTGACCTTTGGATTGAAATGATATATATCCATTCCCTAAAATTAAATATTAAAATTTGAAATAACCGATCACTTGGCCATAGGATAGAGAATTATCATACGAACACTGGAATGGTTAAATCTATTAATTTTAGAATTTGTGAAACCAACTTCAATAACTGGTTCTATGTAAAGAAAATAAATTGAAAATTTAAATTGAATTATATTGAAATTTTGAAATTGAACTATATTGAAATTTTGAAATCGAATTATATTGAAATGTTGAAATTGAATTATATTGGAATTTTGAAATTATTAATATTAAAATTTCAAAATTGAACTATATTGAAATTTCGAAATTGAACTACATTGAAATTTCGAAATTGAACTATATTGAAATGTTGAAATTGAATTATATTGGAATTTTGAAATTGAATTATATTGAAATGTTGAAATTGAATTATACTGAAATGTTGAAATTGAACTATATTGAAAATTTGAAGTTGAATTATATTGAAATAAATTGAATTATACAGGAGTTTTGAAATTGAACAATATTGTAATTTTGAAATTGAATTATATTGAAATGTTGAAAGTGAATTATATTGAAATGTTGAAATTGAAGTATATTGAAATGTTTAAATTGAACTATATTGAAATGTTGAAATTGAACTATATTAGAATTTTGAAATTGAACTATATTGAAATGTTATATTTAAATGTTGAAATTGAATTATATTGAAATTTTGAAATTGAATTATATTGAAATTTTGAAATTGAACTATATTGAAAATTTGAAATTGAATTATATTGAAATGTTGAAATTGAATTATATTGAAATGTTGAAATTGAACTATATTGAAATGTTAAAATTGAATTATATTGAAATGTTGAAATTGAATTATTTTTGAATTATATTGAAATGTTGAAATTGAACTATATTGAAATGTTGAAATTGAAGTATATTGAAATGTTGAAATTGAATTATACTGTAATGTTGATATTGAACTATATTGAAATGTTTAAATTGAATTATATTGGAATGATGAAATTGAATTACATTGGAATTTTGAAATTGAATTATATTGAAATTTTGAAATTGAATTACATTGAAATGTTGAAATTGAATTATATTAAAATGTTGAAATTGAACTATATTGAAATGTTGAAATTGAATTATTTTGAAATGTTGAAATTGAATTATATTGAAATGTTGAAAGTGAATTATATTGAAATGTTGAAATTGAATTATATTGAAACGTTGAAACTGAATTATATAGAAATGTTGAAATTGAATTGTTAAAATAATTTATAAAGTATAAAAATTTAAGTTATTGTATAAGATACGATTGGATGTATCAAAATTAAATTATTTCAAAGGTTTAAATCTTTATTTAAACTTTGAAATTAAATTCGAATTAAAAGGCTTAAATAATTATCATGAACCTGAACTTGTACTCGGATTTGATTTGAATCGAATAAATTCAGGTAATATTTTGAAATTGGACGTTATCCTTTAAAATGGGGTTGTTGTCAAATGAATTTTATTTTGGGAATCGATTTGGACTGGATATTGGAAATTGTAACACCCCACGCCCGCTAGGGTCACTCACAAAGGGAATGCCATAGCATCGGTGGAGTATTTTAGTGAATATAGAACAGAAAAATTTCACCAAGACAGATATAAACAGTATTTGAAATTTAAAACATCATCTCATAACAGCGGAAATAAACATGTCTGGTTACATCATAAAACCATGATAAAAGTCAAGTACAATATCTGTCAAAATAAAGAAGTACATAATCCCACTCTCTCATACAATAGCCATAACCAAAGAAAAGATAACTGGATAACTGGAGCTTTACATCTACCCAAGCTCCGAAAGACTGGAACAGCAATCCGATCAAGCTCTACTACCGCTAGGATCCACCGTGGGACCTGAGGGTTGGGAAAAAGATAAAAACAACGGGGTCAGACATAAGTCTGAGTGAGTCCTATAACTTTAACAGTACAATCATTAAGGTAACCAGAGAAGACATAAACTTGACCTACGGTAATATCTGGGGATGAATGGCTACACTAAGCAGCTTGTTAGACTTAGGATAGCTAAGATAACCGTCAGGACGCATCTACCCACCCAAGGATAATTACTAACTGCACCACACCAGTCATTTCCTACTTAAAGGTTGATCCCTTCCAAAGACTTAGAAAATTTCCCCAGTAGTTCCATGTACCCCTAGCCCACTACATAGGTGCCGTCTGCCCCTATCTCCACTAGGTGTACCCAGTAATTCTTACCCAGTAGTTTCGTGTACCCCTACATAGGTGCCGTCTGCCCCTATTTCCACTAGGTGTACCCACTACTCCCCAAGCGATCGGCTCCCTACCGTAGATACCCGTGCTGGTCCCACAGTGGGGTGTATCACTCCCCTAAAGTGGCTACCCAATACTAACGGTGCACGGCTTTATATCTACACGATGCAACAACGGCTTATCTACCAGCCCGGGCCCACACACGCATATGAAGCCCGTTGGACTTGCGTTGCCACCGCTAACCCGTTTTGGCCTCTTATAATCAAGCCCAATATGCGTGTCCCGTCACTCGACATGGGTCGAGCCCACAAAGATACGTTTTGGGATATTGGTTGAAATGGGCCCCCACAAGCTACCCACTTAAGCTTGTCCAATATCTAGTGTATCCCACTTAACCCTTTAATCATGTTTAATTACATGTTTCCACTTGGTTAAGTATTCTAATCGTATTTTCTATTGCCACCCAAGGCAACCCACTAGATTCCACATGCCACCCAAGGCAACCACCAAATTTCCTCATGCCATCCAAGGCACCCACTTAACCCCTCATGTCCCACTACATGCTATTATGGTTAAGTGTTTCTTAATTAATTAAGACCGTGATCTCCCGTAAAGACCTCCCACATTAGACTGGCTGTTATGACCGCCTGGTTAAGCCGGTAGAATCCGGGCAGTCTTACGTCATAACAGAGTCTAACCTCGTGTCTTTACCTTAATCACGTATTTAATTTATGGCTAAGACCTCTCACATTGGGCTGACATTTGTAGCAACTGGTTAAGCCAGTCGGGTCCGGGCAGTTTTACACTACAAATGAGTCCAACCTCGTGTCTTAGTCGATTAATTACACCTAATTAATCACCCCCATATTAATTATCCCTAATTAATATCAAGTTTTCCATAACATGGGTAGACCTAACTCAATAGGTAAATTCCCATGGGGTAGACCTAACTCAATAGGTAAATTCCCACTTATGGTAATTTATTTTTATGGTATGCTTAATCATACCCAAACATTCATTTATTAACATATTTACCAACCCCATCGTTCCCCACGTAAATCGTTCTCGTTACATGACATAATAAAGGGGAAGATCATCACAAGTATCATGGGTTTAACATACAACTTTGTCATGGGTTAAGAGGATGTCAACTTGTATATATGAACATATATTAACCCAACTACATATAACCCAAACTTGCATATTATCATACATATGATTTGCATAACATGTTGCATATGAGCTTGCATATTATCATACACATATCTTGCATAACATGTTAAACTTGCATATAGGCATTCTCAATCTTGCATAACATGTTAAACATGCATTTAAGCATACACATACTTGCATAGGCATTCACATACTTGCATAACTTGCATATCATGTCATTTAAGCATATACATATCTTGCATAAGTATTCATATACTCGCATAAGCATGCATAACTTGCATATCACATAAATCTTGCATTAAACATATATATGACTTGCATAAGCATCCATACACTTGCATAAGCATGCATAACTTGCATATCATTTTCAACTTGCATTTAAACATACACTTAACTTGCATATCACTTTCAACTTGCATTTAAACATACACTTAACTTGCATATCACTTTACTAAACATGCATAATTCCACTTATTAAATATGCATAAATCCACTTATTAAACATGCATATATCAACTTGTTAAACATGCATAAATCAACTTATTAAGCATGCATAAACCAACCCATCAAATATGCATAAACATAGAACAACATAGAGTAACATATCATTATACATGATTCATACTCACTAATCCGCATTTAAGACCATAGATCTCATTACACCCAATCTACTTACTTTAACAATTGATGTTAAAGTGATAGAAACTCACCAAACTCAAGATTAGCAACCTTATTAGTTGCAAACTATGAAGATAATGATGATTAGAGATTGATTAGAGAGGGATTAGCTTGCAACTTCCTTCATGAACTAGTGGAGGCCATGCTCAAATTTCATTTTGCCATAGTTTAGTTACAAGACTTAATTATGAATGAATTAGGGTAGGGTTGGAGTCTTATTTATAGGATTAGGTGAGTGTTTTAGGCCCTTAGATTAACCCTAGATTAGATTAGGACCCTTAGATTTAGGAAATCTCTAGAACCAGCCCTCCTAGCCAGCCTGAAACCCAACCTGGTGCAACCTGGTGCACCCAGGTTCACAGAACGGCGCCACCCTGTCGACAGGCCTGTCGACAGCCCTGTCGACATGGGCTGGGTGGGAAGCTTCCCGCCTGACCCCGCCTGGCCCATTCCAAATCTGAATATTTTAAATTTTTAAATCTGTTTTGGTTTTAAATTTTCTGCAAACTTCATTGGGCCATAACTGGGCCATACGGACTTCGATTTTCGAAAACTCGGACTCTATTTCGCGTATTTTTTCGAGACGAACGTAATGACGCAGCCCGTTTCCCCCAATTCCCACGTCTGAGATTATTTATCCTATAATTAGTGAATTTTAGTATTAACTAAAATTCGGGGTGTTACATTCTCCCCTCCTTAAAGGATTTCGTCCCCGAAATCTCTAAGCTAAGGAGAATGCATATCCTACCATCCAAACAACCATCTACTCAAATCATCAACCACGGGCATCCATTGTCCTTAAAACAATTTCTAATGATGTATGAGCATATGCAAAAAAGTGTGTGTATATGTTCCCTATCAAATGTATGAACATATGCAAACCATGATAGTGCCATGCATCCATTATGTATGCGAGAAAACCCTATCGACACATATAATATCTACATGAGTGCACAATCATTCACCAAAATGCATCATCCATGTGATAACACAACCATTATACATCCATAAGTATACTTTCCTACACACAATTTTATGCAATATGCAATATGAAGTGACTGAGCCGATCTAGTGCCTAGAGTGTGTGTATATGCATCCACGAGCAACCACTAGCAAACACTTGCATCCACTTGCATCCATCAAACATAACATGTCTCAAACACATGTTTCAACCATAGGTTTACCCTATCTAAAGGTCAAAGGTACTACCGAGAGGACATACTAAAGATAAGATAAGTACTAGACAAGCGATAAAGGAGAAAGTAAAGGCATACCCTCAAAAAGAAATGGGTACAATGAACGCATCTTCGCTTCCGTCTCCCAAGTTGCGTTGCTCTCATCTTCTCCCCATTGCACTTTGACTAGCTGAACCTCTCGATTCCTCAATTTCCTAGTCTCTGACCCAAGGATGCGAGTAGGAGCTCGTCGAATCGTCTCATCACGCTCAACCTCCACATCTCTAAGCAAGCTCGGCTCTACCACCTCTGCGGTCTCATGTAAGCATTTCCTCAAATGGGACACATGGAATACATCATGGACACCACTAAGTCTGTCAGGCAACTCCACTCTATATGCCATCCGTCCAATCCTTTCCTTGATAGGAAACGGCCCAACAAACCTTGGTGCTAACTTCCCAACGGATCCGAAGCGAACAACATTTCTCAACGGAGATACCTTGACAAAAACCATATCCCCAACCTCAAACTCAAGATCCGTCCTTCTCTTGTCCGCATAAGATTTTTGCCTATCCTGCGCTGCTTTCATCCTTCTTCGAATCAAGTCAATCTTCTCAGAAGTCTCCCTAACCATATCAGGCCCAAGCAAGATCTTATCCGTAGATTCCCACCAACATGTAGGTGATCGACAAGGCCTTCCATAGAGAGCTTCGAAAGGAGCCATACCAATACTGGACTGAAAGCTGTTATTATATGCGAACTCCACCAGTGGAAGATGCTCTTCCCATGTACCTCCAAAATCTAAGATACAAAGCCTCAAAAGGTCTTCTAGAACACGATTCACCCTCTCAGTCTGGCCGTCTGTCTGAGGATGATATGCGGTGCTCTGACACAATTGAGTCCCCACTGCTTCTTGCAAACTTCTCCAGAACTCGCTAGTGAAGATAGGATCTCGATCACTAACTATGCTAGAGGGTACCCCATGTAATCGAACTATCTCTCGAAGATATACTGAAGCTAGCCATGGAGCAGTCCTCTTGCTCTTTACAGGTATGAAATGGGCGCTCTTAGTAAGCCTATCTACCACCACCCAAATTCCTGTATTACCCTTCCTCGACCTGGGTAACCCGTCAATAAAATCCATCGAGACGCTATCCCACTTCCATTGCGGAACCTCCAATGGGTGAAGCAACCCACCTGGTTTCTTTTGCTCCGCCTTCACTTGCTGGCACACCAAACATCGAGCGACATACTTGGCCACATCTTTCTTCATACCGGCCCAGAAGAAAACCCTTTTCATGTCTTGGTACATCTTATCCCTACCGGGATGAATGGTCATCCTAGAACGGTGTGCATCATCAAGAATAACCTTCCTCAACCCTTCATCTTGTGGTACACAAAGTCTACCGTCTCTACGCAAGCACCCCCTATCGTCTAGGGTGTACCTACTCAAATGGCTGGACGACTCCCCCCTTATGAGTTTTTCTACTAACTCAACCAACTGTGGGTCGCCCCTCTGTGCTTCTCCAATCCGCCCCAAGAGAGTAGGTCTAACTTCCAAAGAAGCTAGCAAACCGGGTACATAGTCAACAGAAGGTCTGAAATCAAACATCGAGATAAATTCCAAGCTTCGTTGTTCCACGAACAATGGACTCAAGGACAACCTCTTCCTACTCAAGGCGTCCGCCACCACGTTACCCTTGCCAGGGGTATACGCTATCTCGAAGTCATAGGATGCTAAGAACTCCATCCACCTTTGCTGTCTTAAGTTTAAATCTTTCTGAGAGAATAAGTACTTCAATGATTTATGGTCAATGAACAACTCGAATCTCTCACCAAGAAGATAATGACGCCAGATCTTAAGCGCAAAAACAATAGCGGCCAGCTCTAGATCATGGGTAGGGTAATTTTTCTCATGCGCCCTCAACTGCCTTCCACCATAGGCTATTACCCTTCCCTCTTGCATTAAGACTGCGCCAAGTCCTGTCCCACAGGCATCGGTATAGACAACAAATGGTTTGCTCCCATCTGGCAACACTAAAACTGGAGCGGTGGTTAAAGCTCTCTTTAACCGTCGGAACGCATCATCACAATCTACGTCCCATGTGAAAACAAGATTCTTCTTTGTTAAGCGGGTTAATGGGGCTGATATCTTCGCGAAGTCTTTGATAAACTTCCTATAATAACCCGCCAACCCCAAGAAACTTCTTACTTCGGTAGCATTCTTCGGAACCTTCCAATCCTGAATTGATACTACCTTCGCAGGATCCACAGCTATCCCTTCCTTGGAGACCACGTGCCCCAAGAACCGCACTTCCCTCCTCCAGAAGTGACATTTAGAGAATTTAGCCTTAAGGCTATGTGCTCGAAGAGTCTTCAACACTTCCCCAAGATGTAGGGCATGCTCTTCTTCACTCTTAGAAAATACTAAGATATCATCCACAAAGACCACCACAAATTTATTAAGGAACTCCCTGAACACCCTACTCATCAAATCAACAAAGTATGCAGGGGCGTTCGTCAACCCAAATGGCATCACCAGCCACTCATAGAAGCCATCCGGAGTTCTAAAGGCAGTCTTGTCTATGCTATCCTCAGCCACCCTCAACTGATGAAACCCCGTGGCTAAGTCCAACTGAGAAAATACTGAAGCGCCAACCAACTGATCGAAAAGATCATCAATCCTTGGCAATGGGTGTCTATTCTTCTTTGTGAGCTTGTTGAGTTCTCTATAGTCTACACAAAGTCTGAGGGACCCATCCGCCTTCGTAGCAAATACTACTGGAGCACCCCACTCCGATATGCTCCGTCTTATGAACCCCTTCTCAAGCAACTCCCCTACTTGCTTATGGAGTTCCCTCCTCTCACGAGGAGCCATGTGGCGCACTGGTAAAGATACCGGTTTAGCATTATCCATCAAATATATTCGGAAGTCAATCTCCCGCTTCGGGGGTAAGCCCTTCACCTCCTCAAACACATCCGGATATTCCCGGACCACTCTAACAGATTGCAAACTCTCGACCGAAGCGTCAAGCGATTCAAGATAACTTAGCATAACAGAGTCCCTGGGATTACAAGAAATCTCGAGAGTGTTACCCAAGCGGGTCATCAGCCTAACAACTCTCCTTTCGCAATCAAGAACGGCACCATTACTGGATAACCAGTCCATGCCCAAAATCAACCCATAGCCCGTGAAGCCCAATACAAAAGCATCACATCTAAACTCAATGCTAAGTATAGAAATCTTCAAACCCAAACATATCATGGACAAATAAGTGGAGCCCCCAATTGGGTTTGAAACAACCAAGGGATCATCTACCAGACTGGTGTCTAGGTGCAGTGACTCAACTAATGATGATGAAATAAACGAATGCGATGCGCCTGAATCAAACAATGTACGGACAGGATGGTCAAATAGAAAAACCAGACTTTCAACGGAAATAGTTCTACCTCTCTCCTGAATCGGTGGAACCGCGAGAGCCTGTACTTGCCCCCTAGCCTGACTCGGTGCCATAAGAGCTTGCACCTGTCCTCCTGAGGTAGATCCCGTCCTTTGCCCCTTCTTAGGGCAATCCTTCACTAAGTGCCCTGCTTCGCCACAGTGGAAGCAGCCAATCTTCTTCTTCTTGCGACAATCCTTGCTTAGGTGGCCAGGTGTCCCACAATTGAAACACTTCTTCTTCTTGCCCTTGCCACCGTTGCCTTTCCCACCTTTGCTTTGTTGTTGTTGAGGTCTCTTTTGATCTCCCTTTTTCTCGGGTGCCTTATTAGCATTAGGACCCTTCTCTTCCTCATACATGAGTGCCATGTCAACTAGCTTCTCAAAGGTGGCCCCCATAGGGATGTGAGTCATAGCCAACCCATGCATAGGTTCATTCAAGCCTTTCACGAACCTCAAAGCCTTCTTCTCCGGTGTATTCACCATGTCTAGGCCAAACCTTGCCAATTGATTAAACTTGTTAACATATTCCTTCACCGAAAGATTCCCTTGTTTTAGAGTCAAGAATCTTTCCATATACAAGTTTTCCTCCGCCCTTGAGAGAAACTTTGCCACAAATCTTTGCCTAAAATCCGCCCAAGAGTCAACGGGGTGTTCTCCATTAGTAACCTCCCACCAGAATGAGGCCTCTCCCTTCATTAACCAAGCAGCCAACTTGACTTTCTTCCCTTCTTCCATCTCAAAGATATCTATCAACTCTTCCACCTCTTTAAGCCAATCTCTAGCCTCCACAAAGGTTTCAGATCCTTGAAAAGGTTTCCCTCCCATAGCTTTAAATTCCTTGCAAGTCTTAGCAAAAGTATCCGTGCGAGGAGGAGGGGGAGGAGGAAGATCGGGTGCTACGGTTGGTGGAGGAATATTTGCTGGACCCGTAGTGGTGGCCCTAGCCTCCATCAATCTCCTATACCATACTGGTACCGCTACACCCTCCGGAAGATTAATATTCTCGGCCATGCTGAAACGAAAAAGGAAAGATTCAAACGGAGAATTCGAAGGATATAGATATGGCTATTGGGGATTATGCTTTTCTTTCAAAAACTTTTCTCTTAAAAGACATGTTTTTGAAAATATCTTTTTCCAAAAATGTTTTAGAAAAATAGTTTTCTAAAAATTTTATCTGTTCCGGTAACCTTTGCTCTGATACCACGTGTAACACCCCACGCCCGCTAGGGTCACTCACAAAGGGAATGCCATAGCATCGGTGGAGTATTTTAGTGAATATAGAACAGAAAATTTTCACCAAGACAGATATAAACAGTATTTGAAATTTAAAACATCATCTCATAACAGCGGAAATAAACATGTCTGGTTACATCATAAAACCATGATAAAAGTCAAGTACAATATCTGTCAAAATAAAGAAGTACATAATCCCACTCTCTCATACAATAGCCATAACCAAAGAAAAGATAACTGGATAACTGGAGCTTTACATCTACCCAAGCTCCGAAAGACTGGAACAGCAATCCGATCAAGCTCTACTACCGCTAGGATCCACCGTGGGACCTGAGGGTTGGGAAAAAGATAAAAACAACGGGGTCAGACATAAGTCTGAGTGAGTCCTATAACTTTAACAGTACAATCATTAAGGTAACCAGAGAAGACATAAACTTGACCTACGGTAATATCTGGGGATGAATGGCTACACTAAGCAGCTTGTTAGACTTAGGATAGCTAAGATAACCGTCAAGACGCATCTACCCACCCAAGGATAATTACTAACTGCACCACACCAGTCATTTCCTACTTAAAGGTTGATCCCTTCCAAAGACTTAGAAAATTTCCCCAGTAGTTCCATGTACCCCTAGCCCACTACATAGGTGCCGTCTGCCCCTATCTCCACTAGGTGTACCCAGTAATTCTTACCCAGTAGTTTCGTGTACCCCTACATAGGTGCCGTCTGCCCCTATTTCCACTAGGTGTACCCACTACTCCCCAAGCGATCGGCTCCCTACCGTAGATACCTGTGCTGGTCCCACAGTGGGGTGTATCACTCCCCTAAAGTGGCTACCCAATACTAACGGTGCACGGCTTTATATCTACACGATGCAACAACGGCTTATCTACCAGCCCGGGCCCACACACGCATATGAAGCCCGTTGGACTTGCGTTGCCACCGCTAACCCGTTTTGGCCTCTTATAATCAAGCCCAATATGCGTGTCCCGTCACTCGACATGGGTCGAGCCCACAAAGATACGTTTTGGGATATTGGTTGAAATGGGCCCCCACAAGCTACCCACTTAAGCTTGTCCAATATCTAGTGTATCCCACTTAACCCTTTAATCATGTTTAATTACATGTTTCCACTTGGTTAAGTATTCTAATCGTATTTTCTATTGCCACCCAAGGCAACCCACTAGATTCCACATGCCACCCAAGGCAACCACCAAATTTCCTCATGCCATCCAAGGCACCCACTTAACCCCTCATGTCCCACTACATGCTATTATGGTTAAGTGTTTCTTAATTAATTAAGACCGTGATCTCCCGTAAAGACCTCCCACATTAGACTGGCTGTTATGACCGCCTGGTTAAGCCGGTAGAATCCGGGCAGTCTTACGTCATAACAGAGTCTAACCTCGTGTCTTTACCTTAATCACGTATTTAATTTATGGCTAAGACCTCTCACATTGGGCTGACATTTGTAGCAACTGGTTAAGCCGGTCGGGTCCGGGCAGTTTTACACTACAAATGAGTCCAACCTCGTGTCTTAGTCGATTAATTACACCTAATTAATCACCCCCATATTAATTATCCCTAATTAATATCAAGTTTTCCATAACATGGGTAGACCTAACTCAATAGGTAAATTCCCATGGGGTAGACCTAACTCAATAGGTAAATTCCCACTTATGGTAATTTATTTTTATGGTATGCTTAATCATACCCAAACATTCATTTATTAACATATTTACCAACCCCATCGTTCCCCACGTAAATCGTTCTCGTTACATGACATAATAAAGGGGAAGATCATCACAAGTATCATGGGTTTAACATACAACTTTGTCATGGGTTAAGAGGATGTCAACTTGTATATATGAACATATATTAACCCAACTACATATAACCCAAACTTGCATATTATCATACATATGATTTGCATAACATGTTGCATATGAGCTTGCATATTATCATACACATATCTTGCATAACATGTTAAACTTGCATATAGGCATTCTCAATCTTGCATAACATGTTAAACATGCATTTAAGCATACACATACTTGCATAGGCATTCACATACTTGCATAACTTGCATATCATGTCATTTAAGCATATACATATCTTGCATAAGTATTCATATACTCGCATAAGCATGCATAACTTGCATATCACATAAATCTTGCATTAAACATATATATGACTTGCATAAGCATCCATACACTTGCATAAGCATGCATAACTTGCATATCATTTTCAACTTGCATTTAAACATACACTTAACTTGCATATCACTTTCAACTTGCATTTAAACATACACTTAACTTGCATATCACTTTACTAAACATGCATAATTCCACTTATTAAATATGCATAAATCCACTTATTAAACATGCATATATCAACTTGTTAAACATGCATAAATCAACTTATTAAGCATGCATAAACCAACCCATCAAATATGCATAAACATAGAACAACATAGAGTAACATATCATTATACATGATTCATACTCACTAATCCGCATTTAAGACCATAGATCTCATTACACCCAATCTACTTACTTTAACAATTGATGTTAAAGTGATAGAAACTCACCAAACTCAAGATTAGCAACCTTATTAGTTGCAAACTATGAAGATAATGATGATTAGAGATTGATTAGAGAGGGATTAGCTTGCAACTTCCTTCATGAACTAGTGGAGGCCATGCTCAAATTTCATTTTGCCATAGTTTAGTTACAAGACTTAATTATGAATGAATTAGGGTAGGGTTGGGGTCTTATTTATAGGATTAGGTGAGTGTTTTAGGCCCTTAGATTAACCCTAGATTAGATTAGGACCCTTAGATTTAGGAAATCTCTAGAACCAGCCCTCCTAGCCAGCCTGAAACCCAACCTGGTGCAACCTGGTGCACCCAGGTTCACAGAACGGCGCCACCCTGTCGACAGGCAAGTCGACAGGCATGTCGACACCCCTGTCGACAGGCCTGTCGACAGCCCTGTCGACATGGGCTGGGCGGGAAGCTTCCCGCCTGACCCCGCCTGGCCCATTCCAAATCTGAATATTTTAAATTTTTAAATCTGTTTTGGTTTTAAATTTTCTACAAACTTCATTGGGCCATAACTGGGCCATACGGACTTCGATTTTCGAAAACTCGGACTCTGTTTCGCGTATTTTTCCGAGACGAACGTAATGACGCAGCCCGTTTCCCCCAATTCCCACGTCTGAGATTATTTATCCTATAATTAGTGAATTTTAGTATTAACTAAAATTCGGGGTGTTACAGAAATCGATTTGGTTTGTTTTGAGATTTGAACTTAGGTTCATATTTATTGGAAATGGAAAGAAACAGTTGATTTGAAATTATTTCGATATAAACAAATTTATATAAAAACTATTTTATGAAATTAATTCCTTTGATATATGGAGTACTTTATATAAAATTGTTTTTCAAAACCCTATTCTTTCTATATATATATAAATCGTTTATTTTATAAAATATTTTAATCTACATAAAACCATTTCCAACACTCAAGCTGTTTTTATTTCCAAAGTATTCCAATCATTCCAAAATTTATTTAAACCCCAAAACTATTTCAAACTTATAAACTATTTTAGAAGTGGAATTGTTTACATTTAAATCTCTGATTTAAAAGTAAATATGATTATTTTGATGTTAAAATCATAAATGAATTCAAAACTATTTTTTTGAAGTAAATTGAATGATTCGAATGAAATGCGGTTAATTAAAGTTATAACTAAATTGAAATTTATCTCAAAGTGAATATGAATTTTGAAAGTAAATATTATTGAGATTAAAATAATACAATATTTTAAAGTGAAATTGGTTTAGTTGAATATGATATTTTGATATCATAATGATTCAATTTTGAAATATAAAAATACCAATCGGAGTGTAACATGATGTTGGTTGTTAAAGACACCGGGGCCTCTTATTGACATACTCTCAGTCAATGTTGGAACCACTTTAACAACTGTGTATGCGGTGGAGTTCCAGAAATGAAGTATGATGAATTTGGAGGCGATTACTAGATTTGAAGAAAGTGAACGATAATGGACGACCCCGACACTTGTCGATTTGAAATGACTAAAATAGGAGCCGTGCCAGACCAAATGAGGCTTGACTACCTCTTAGTGGATATCTTCTCTTCGATTTTCCTGGGTCTCGGGTCCATACTATTACTATTCAGTTGTTGTTGTTTTGTTGGTGCGCACCCTTGATGGGATGTATTTCCCTTTGATTCGATATGGGGCGGATGTCTACGGTGGGCCGTTAGGGGTAACCACCAGTATGGATCAGGCAAACTGGTAGCATACTACCTTGGGTATTGCCTCATGTGCCTTGTCATATGTTTATCCTTATGCAAGACAACTACGATTTTGATATTGGCATAAGTCTACAGGGGACTCACTGGCTACTGATGTTCTACTGGTTGTGTTATAGGACCTGCATAGACCACGTGCTTGTAAATAGTGTAAGGGTAATCAATGTAATCCCGCTTACACTATTTTTGTGACAAGTATTTGTGAATAGACACTATTATTATAGCGAATTTATATTATATAGTATCTAGTTAACAGATCCTTAGCAGATGGAAATTACCCGTAACTTCTCTTAAGTTATGTGTGTGTATGTTCATATGATGTCGATTTGACTTAGATGAGAATATTTTTTCCTGATCTGAGCTTGTTTTATTTTCATGCTATTATGCTTGGGTCAGACTTGAGCATCCCAGTTTCAAAGGTTATCTTCTGAAGGATGAAGACGAAGATGGTATACTATTATTATTACTATTGTATTCCACTACTATTTTGCTGCATTACTCTGTATTATCAGTTATGTATATAAATTATATAACTCTAATGATAATGTATGACTCTGATAAATGTTGTAAAATTATCAAATGTTTATTTTAAATAGCTTCATGAACTGTTATTTGATTATTATATTTTGTTCATTCCATTGTGAGATTTTGTGCTTGTTTTCTTCTTTCTTTCTGATTCTATATTAATTCCCTTGATTATCTATATTTTTGACTATAATGGTTAAAGATGTGGATCATCATTTAACAATTTGTAAATACGTACAATTTTGAGTTAGACATGTATGGATTATTGTCGATTCAAGGGGTACGGATTCCCTGGTCGTTACGTATTTAATATTTGTATGTGCTTGATTAGTTAGAATAATTATTCCTAATTTATAACAATACATGTATTTTTTTAGTATATTGTCATTCGTATGTAGTTTCAAGTAATTTTAAAAACTACAATAAAATAATATTTTTAATCAATTATATCAAACCTTTTAGACTTTTTTGTTGAATATTTATTTATGTATTTAATATTTGCATGTGCTTGATTAGTTAGAACAATTATTCGTAATTTGTAACAATACATTTAATTTTTTAATATATTGTCATTCGTATGTAGTTTCAAATAATTTAAAAACTACAATAAAATAATATTTTTAATCAATTTTATAGCATTACAAAGTTGGAATAATTAAAGATTAGTGGGAATAATTCAACGTTAGACCAAAGGTTAGAATAATTAAATGACCTTGATAAATATGGGCAATTTGGGTATTTTACGGTCAAACCAATTAGTAATCATTAAAGATTAGTGGGAGTTATAATATAAATAGATCTATAAAAAAAAGTTGCATGTTATTCGATTGCTTATAATTCTGGTTTTATTGCTCATGTAAGATCAAAATAAAACTATAGCAGAGTTAATTAACTTGATTATAATCAATAGTATCCAAACAAATCATCAAATGCAACAAATTAGGATAAAAAATATTAAACAAAATTTTGATGGAAATCAAGTTAAAGTTGGAGGTAAGCATCAATGGTATCATCAAAGTTATATAAAATAATGATTAATGCTCCACCTATTAATTTGATTGAATTAATATACAAAAGATTGTATATTGAAATGGTTTATTAACCAAATATTTAGTTAACAAATAAATTAATAAATAATCAATAAGAGAAAAAAAATGATGTTTTATGCTTTTTTAAATTTTTATAAGAGATTTTTTTTATTTTTCTAAAGCTGAGAAAAACTTTCATTGAATTTAAATTCTCCAAAAGAGGTAAAAGGATTTATTTCCATGATTATTTACTCTTTGCATTATTATTACAAATTGCTGACATGAATTAGTAAAATCATTGAATTACTTTTCTTTTATTTATTTATTTATTTTGCTAAATAGTAAATAGTATGGAAGATTAGTTTATTTCTATGCATTTAGAGTTGATTACATTAAATAAATACACTGATGCACTTGATATTTATTTTGTTGTCATCCTAGTTAAAAGGAAAAAACACTTGAAAAATTAGTTATTTATGTTTGTCCTCTTTTGAATGAAGATGAAAGGTAGAGTCTTGAGTGAATTAGTTGAGGTTTCTATACATTCTTGTGCGAACAAGGAGTATTGCTTTTGCTCTTATAATACAAAAATTTCACAGATTTAGATATACACTCAGTTTAGCTCTTCTCATCATATGTATTCTTTGTTACATTTTGGATTATCTCAACCTATGCTTTTTTCTGTTAGAATCTTGAGACTGTCTATTCCAAAAGTCCTATTTTGTTATCGCTTGATATTTCCTCATAGGAATTTTTTTAATACCATGTATAATGTTGGAAATATTATTCTACCACTGTTATGCATAAAATTATGAATATTACTGCAAATTAGAGCAACATCTTATATAATCAAATATTATAAGAATGTCGACATTTTTTTTATATCGCAAAATCCAAACATTCCAAAAGAGATGTTGTAGCTTTTTTTTAAAAAAAAATTGCAATTCCTTTAAAAAAAAAAACTATGTCCTCAAAAGGAACATCTTATAAAACCCCAGAAGCAGTGATAATAATTTATCTTCAAAATATATAGTATATTCCAATATTGCACTTCTGAAGAAGTGGTTTTTTCCCTTATATCTAACTTTTATTTAGTGCATCTATTTTTTTTAACTATATTTAACCATTGATTTGTTATTTCAAAAGTAGTTACAAAAAAGGTCTACAGTAGGAATAGTTTATGTTATTGTAAACGTAGTTATTATGTAATTTTTATTAAAGAAATATTGCATATTGATTCGCCATTCCAAAAGTTTGCATGTGTTGATGTGTATTTGGAAGAGATAAGTTTGCTCTAGAAGTGGTGATAATAAAATAACTTCACTTTATGATAAACATCTCTAGAATTGATTTATTTATATATTTAGTAATTTTATTAAACCAAATAAATGCATAGGAATTTGATTATAAAAGATTCCAATTTATTTTAGATTTGGTTCTAAAAGTTTAAGAGCAATGTGATGTATATCATATATTTCATTATAGTTATATCAAACCTTCGAAATAGAAAAAAATCAAACTATCTGTAGAATACATTATTTTATGTTCAAATGTCTTAGTTATATCATAAGTATCACGTTTTTACTTATTATGGCATAATCAATATTATATGCATAATCCTTTCTTGAAAGAAAAAAGAATATTTAGATATTCTTCAAAAGAGATAGTTTATATGTCATATTATAAATTTCATAAAAGGTATAAATACCAGCTTGAAGAGATATGTATGTGAAATAAATATAGTTCCATATTTTCATAAAGTGCCAAGTGTCTAGAAGCTACTCTTATTATTTCAAGTGTATTTCATTTATTTATTTATTTATTGCACTCTCCAGAAGATATGTGCAAAAATGTTTATATGCAGCTGTAAATTAATCTCTGATAAGTTGCATCATAATTAATATTCAAAAGTAATATTTGATGTCACCAACTTAGAACTTAAGATAACAAAATCAAACCAATAACGGCGGATGAGGGTCGACTACATTCCCTAATCCCCGATCGCCCTTTCATACGCGAGTGTCAGATCCACGGTATATCGATGGGAAAACGTCGGATTACGCCAGCGTTTTAGACCAGTGCTGACCTTGGCTCCTTATTCATCCCCCTGATGGTTGTAGCGCAATCTAAGGCCTCTGTTGAAAGTCCTGGCAATCTCCAGGCAACAAGCGTGGTTTCTCCGTGCCCTGACATTATTCGGCATCGGGAATCGGCTCATCTAGCCCCCCTTGCTCCCTCTGATGGTCGTTCCGCCTCGAAGGACTGGAAAGCGGCATTGGTAGGCGGCTCTCCATCGTTTGACTCGGCTCCTTCCAAATACATTATGCCTCGTTAGGTTAACAGCAAGCAATAGGCTTTCGAGTCAAATTCCATGCTCAAACGTTCTATCGATAAATGGGGTAAGTCCCTACGTGATTGGTTCACGACCTTTATACTTCACCTCTCAGCGTATATTAAATGTACATGGAAATCGTCGAGTACTTTCAAACTAGTTGCAAGGAAAAATGGTCATTTCTAGGTAAGATTTGAGAATGGTACAGATTTGGATAGAATCTTAAGAGGTGGTCCTTATTTTTTGATTCGAGGTTAATCTTGGTTAAAAAATGGTTTCCCAGTATAAGTGACACTAAAGATGTTTTCAGTTCGTTGCCGATTTGGGTGAAATTTTATTTACCCGAAGATCTTTGGGACCATGAGATCATTAGTGCGGTGGCTAGTGCTTAGGGTGTGCCATTGGGCATAAACACCATTATCGGGAAGATTTCAAAACCTGGTTACGCTAGAGTGCTATTAGATACCCCATCTAAATTTCCCGTTTGTGTTGATTACTACAATGAGAAGTCATTGAACGTGTTAGTGGATTATGACTACAAGCCTTTATGTTGTGATTTATGCAGTTCTTTTGGTCATTTCTCTCAACATTATAAAGTTTTCCAAAGTGCTTAGGTTCCAAAATCAGGTTTTTCGAGTGCTCCTCCTGCTTTCAGCAATGACTATGCTGCTATTGCAGCTTCGCAGGCGAGTCCATGGTGTAATACCATTATCTTTCTTATTGCTGCTATCCCGCCCGGTTCTCTTGATAGTTGTCGTGCCTCGCTTGACTCCTCACTATCCTTAGGTGCTGCTATTTCATCTTCTGGTCTGACTTCTTCAAGTGGCTTTATCATAGTTTTGGCTGATGCGTAGGTTTCCTCGGCTACAATTGTCGATGTGGATCCCTCTAATCAGGCTGTTGCGCCTGTGTCATCTTTTTACAATCATGGGGCTCATGTGCATGATTTTTCTGCATCTTGATATATTCTTCAAGCGGCTTCTCTTGCTACTGTTGCTGACCTAGTTCTAGCCAATTCCTTTGTCGTTTCTCATGCTCATGCAGCTCCGATTCTAGATCCTAATTCTAGTCCGGGTTTAATTATTGCAGCTCCTATGCTTTCTGTTCCGCCTTTCGATGCTCTTGCTATTTTAGCATGTCTAGTTCCTCCTAAGGCTTTGTCCTTTGTTGCTGTGAATTATAGTCATATGCATCTTCCTAGGTTTCAATTCAAGGCTGATTCCTCTTTGATTTCTTCTCTTCTGGATGATGTTCTAATTTGCATGTTGTCGTTTCTCCTCGCGCGCTTTGTGATTCCTTTTATCCTTCATAGGGTACATGTAACAACCCGAAAATCCGAACTAATTTAAAAAAATTTATTTTAAAGATTTTTGTTAGAAAATATGTCAGAAATTAAAATTTTCATTTTTAAAGAATATTAAAGCCAGTGAAAATAGTCAATTTTCAAATGATCTCTATTTTCGACGAAACCACTTTTGTTGGAACCGGAATGTCGAATTATTGCTAGGTTTCAATTTTCAGAATTTTCTGAATTAATATGTGAGCGTGGCGCAAAAAACTGTGCTTTGTCAGTTTCAATCAATTTTAATCGACTTGAAAAATAGCCATTTTTCAAACAGTCTCAGAATGAGACAAAATTAATTTTGTTAGGACCGTATCGTCAAAAGAAAGCCAGGAATATTTTTTTTGGAATTTTCTGAGTTCATATGTGGTCCCAGTAAATTTCTGTATAGGTTTAAATTTAAAAATAAATGAATTATATTTTAAATTTAAGAAACGGGGACCGAGATGAACTCCTGGGCCTGCGGGACATATTCAGATGAGTCCGGAATGGGGGTATTTAGAAAGGTTAGACAGTCGTTGGGCTGAAAAATAAGGAGTTTTGCTAAACGGGCTAAATTGGGCTTAATTAATAATTTAATTAATTAAATAAATGTGACGACCCAAACTTTCGATGAACAAAAGTAAGGATAATCGTAGGAGTGTAACATATCTAAAACGGTAACAGATCACAGAACATAAAAATCATTACAGCGGAAATGTAAATGTCATCACAACATAACATCACAGATAACAGAGTACGCAGTACAGGATACAACTTAGCAAAACAGATGTCTGAAAAACAGGGAAAGAAATAAAGTCTCAATCTCCCAAAGTACATCAATACTAAAATGTCTCAAATACTCAAGAAGCAAAATAAAAGATAAAAGATAAGGTTCTTCATCATCTTCATCAACAAGCTCTGATACCAAATGTGACGACCCAAACTTTCGATGAACAAAAGTAAGGATAATCGTAGTTTGTTTCACCTTTGCAAACTTGGGTGCCCTCTCTCCACACGGGCAGCCAATTGACAGGTCTTAGGTAAGGATATCTTCTGGACTAGATCTTGCTGATGAAGATGATGAAGAACCTTATCTTTTATCTTTTATTTTGCTTCTTGAGTATTTGAGACATTTTAGTATTGATGTACTTTGGGAGATTGAGACTTTATTTCTTTCCTTATTTTTCAGACATCTGTTTTGCTAAGTTGCATCCTGTACTGCGTACTCTGTTATCTGTGATGTTATGTTGTGATGACATTTACATTTCTGCTGTAATGATTTTTATGTTCTGTGATCTGTTACCGTTTTAATTATGTTGCACTCCTACGATTATCCTTACTTTTGTTCATCGAAAGTTTGGGTCGTCACAGTACAAATGCTCTTTGTGCTATTGTTGGCGATGTACCTCTGGCTCCTCTTGATGTGGTTATTCCAATTCCAACGTGTTTCTCTCGTATTTGTTTTAGGGATAACCTATATCGGGAAGAGATTCTTAAATTTGACCGAGCTCTGGACCTTAAACATGGTCATGTCACTCATATTTATGGTATTGAGCGTCGTCGCAATCGCTTAGTGGATTCGCAAGCTCTATTGCGCATTCTTGAGACCGAGGGCAGGAATTTTGAGCTGTTATTTGCTATAGATTTTAAGCATCCTCGACAAGAGGGGTGCTCCGTTCATCGGCTCTCACCAGATCGATTTCAAATTAGGTTGGCCTAAGTTGTGTAGCACTTGTCATGTGTCACTGGTTGTAGGTGTTCCATTTGTCTGGAGACCTATCTTTTCGGTCCCTTCTTTTCTTTTCCCTTTTTTATATTGTACCCTGATTCAGAATGCTTTTTTGTGGCAATAAATTGTATCTTAAAAAAATTAATATTTGAGGTATAATAAAATAATAAAATTTAACAATTTGAAGTTGTTTATTTAAACCAGAAGTTCAATACAATCCCAAACCAAATGTTTTGAACATTATCATGCAATCTTAAAGGATTCACAATGACACTGATAATTAATAATAAATTAATAGTTTGGATCCTTGTCATAATACGTGGACGCACGTATATATCCGTACATGTAAATATTCAACTAACAACCTGAAGTTTGTTATAAGCCTATCTTATAGATTATGCACAGACATATTATTTAGTAATTCAAAATGTCAATCGATATTAATATTAAATGACTTGAAGTCATGCGTGTATTCAAATGGCCTATATAATTAGAAATTTCCTCAAGTTACTAGATCAATGAAAGAGAATAAGTAATTAGTACGACTGCATCTTATTAACTAATAAAAGCATTATTTTCCTACAATTGAAATACATATAATATATTTGCTAGTAACAATGTGATAATGGATCATGTAATGACCCATATTTTAATACATAATGATCAATTAACAAATAAATTAATTAAATAGTATGTTGTAAAATTTGGAAAATTTGATAGTACGGATTGCACCATTGAGTCCGTTATGTTTTTTTGGTTCAGAAACATATTTGGATTGCGAGAAACGGACATAAAATAAAGGAGTTATGATAATTCGAAGTTTGAAATTCAAAACAGAAAGGAAAAATATACGTTACATGGGGAAACCCACCTATTGCCCAGGTCGACCCATGGGTCAACGCAGGACATAAGTGGGTCGACCCATGTGTCAACCCAGCTACTAGGTGGGTTGACTCATAATTGCCTGACACGTATTCGAATTGAACGAAATATTTCCACCATTTTCCAGTTGATGTGTCAACTTCTTAGTAGCCTATTTTGAATTTACGGATGATGTGGCAACCCATGATTGGTCCAAGGATATGGCTGGTTTAGATTTAAACCCTAAATCTAATGGTGAGCATCTCTTAGCCTGCCTATAAATAAACCACCAAAACCCCCTTATTCTCCACAACACACCTCTTCCCCGCCTAGACTAGTCTTCTTTTTGAGAGGCGGGGCTAACCTAAATTAAATTTTAAGGGATTCAGATTTTAAAATAAAAGTATTTTCTGTTTTATTTCATTTCGGAGGTGGGCCGCGATGGAAGTTTTTTGGTCAGTTTTTATAATTATTCTGATTATTGTTCTGTTTAAGAAAATATGCTTAATAGTAGTTGTAGTCGTTAACTTACAGTTTTATTTACAATTCTTGTTTGTTTTTTAGTAGGTTATAGTTTTATGTAAATATTATTTTCTATAAGTTATTTGTAGTTTTCTATCTTTTTTTCTTACAGTTTATTTAATCGATAATTAAAATACTATAAGATCATTCTCTCTGTCTTCTTTCCCCTTCTACGTCTGATTTCATAGCTTATTGTTTTTTGCCCAAATACGCCTATTGGCTTATGTATACTGTTAAGGAATGCAGAATGGATCATTAAGGCAAAACAAACACTAGAGTGGGGAGGGGGGGTGAATTGTGTTTTTTAGAATTTAAACAAAATCTAAAACTTATGTGAACTACTAGATGAATCAAACACCACAAACACAATCACAGACATAAATTCAAACACAGATGCAAAAATAAATAGAAATAAAAATGCAAAAAAGGAAAGAACACACCGGATTTTATATTGGTTCGGATTACTCCTATGTCCAGTCCCACGCAACACTGGATTGCGCAGAGTTTTATTACTATATCAATATCCAATTACAACCCTCCTTGATTTCAAGACTACAAGGGATACCACCAATTCAACACCCACTTGATCAAGATTTGCCCATCCTTGATTTCACAGCTACAAGGGATACCACCGATTACCCGCTGTTGATTTCGCGGCTGCAAGAGATACCGTCGATTCCTTTACTCAACCCAAACAAACAAACAACCCTATAACTCTTCGATAGCACTTGAATCAGAGAGTAGAGAGTGTAGAGAGAAGAAGTTTGATCAAAACAGAATTGAATTCGACAGAGTATAAGCACAGAAATCATAAAAATGATTAAGAATAATAGTGTAAAGATAGAGGATGAAGTTAGAGAAGAAGAGATAATAAAAAAAATCGAATTTAAGCCCTTTTATAGAGTTTAAAAGGATGTCATGCTTCAAAATCGTCACAATTTTTGAAAAGACACTTCCTTTCAAAATTGAAAAAATGACAGTTATATGTTGATATAGTGTAACAACCCGGATTTTCAAAACCAATTAAAAAATTTTATTTTAGCAATTTTAATGGATTTTGACTATTTAAAATGGTTTATTTTAAATAACAACGACCAGAAATTTATTTTAATCGAAGTTAGAATGAATAAATTTATTTTAATCATACAACGAGCCTGAAATGGTGCGGTAGTTTGAAAATTCGATTTCAAAATTCAGTTAAATGTACAAGGTTCAAAATAAATCGGATTTCAGTAAAACCAGAAATATTTGAATCTGTTTGAAAATATCTTTCCAATGAATGTGAAAACTCCAAATTTCATAACAGGAATAAAAAGATATGTCCAATTGAAAATTCAGAATAGTCGCTATGAAATTTAATATAAATATAGCCCTTAAAAATAACGATTTTGCAAATGACCTCCGTTTTCAACGAAGCCACTTTTGTTGGATCCGCAATATCAAATTATTGCTAGGTTTCAAATTTCATAATTTTTGGATTTAATATGTGAGCGTAGCAAATTTAAATGTGTTCGTTAATTTAAATTTGAATTGAACCGACCAGAAAATGGCCATTTTCAAATGGTCTCCAAATTTGACGAAATTAGTTTTGTTAGGACAGTATCATCAAAACATAGCAAGATTTATTTTTCTGGAATTTTTGGAGTTAGTATGGGGCCCCGGTAAATTAAAATGTATGTTTAAATTCAAAATATATTGATTTATATTTTAATTTTGATAAAAACTTACCAGAACAATCGAATTAGCTTATGAAACATATCCCATTGTGTCCGGAATGAGGGTATTTAGCTAGGGGTATCAGTCGTTGGGTTTGATTTGGAGTTCGAATGAAAATAGGCTATTTTTGGAAATTAAAATATTATAAATATCCTCCCAACCAATCAGAAAGTAGAAAAAAACAAAAAAAACCGCTCCGTTCAGCAGCGGTGAACGACGGAAATCATTCAAGATTTCCCCCTCAAATAATTTCCAATCCGTTTGATGAAAATTTCCTTATGGAAAATCAAAGAGCTTGGATCAAGCTTTAAATCCATACCAGGATTGTGAAATTTCATTGAGTATCTCGTTCGATTTTTCCCTTCAAAGTCAGATGGTTCACACGAGATTCGAGGAAGGAGTAGGTCGTCGAGCTTGGGGGTGCTATTGGGGATGGATGGCGACTCGAAGGGGGATGGAGGGGTGAACCCCGATCGGCGGCAGAGCATCTCGTTTGGTGTGCGATTTTGGTGAAAGGGATGGAGCGGTTTAACAGGCGACGGGTTATAGAAAAGGGAAGAACGATAGCAATTTTCCAAGTGTTATTAACAGGTTAATTTTATAATTAATTAAATTAATTACTCAGATGTTTAAAAACCCATATCTTTTTTATACGAGGTCCAAATCGCACGAAATTGGATCCGTATCAGGAGGGCGAGAGTTTCACAACAAGACTAAACGGGTCAAATTTGGAGCACATTAGAATTTTGGGCAAATTCAGACCCGAATGGTGTTGAAATTCAAAAATAAAACTGGCGGAGTGGAAACCGACTATGAGAACTCTTTCTCACTCTCATTATTTTACAGTTAAAAATATACTAGGATGCAGACGGTGCTTAGCAGCACCCGGCACCATTGACTGTACAAACCATGATTATTTGTTTGAATTTAATGGACTGTATTGTGTTTATTGATTGAATGGAATAAAATATTAACAATAAAAATATCATTTTTATTGAATGAAGAAAATATATAAAATATTCATGTATAGAATAAAATATTTGAACAATAAAAATATCATTTTTATTGAATGAAGAAAATATATAAAATATTCATATATGGAATAGAATATTTGAACAATAAAAATATAATTTTTATTGAATGAAGAAAATATATAAAATATTCATATATGGAATAAAATATTTAACAATAAAAATATCATTTTTATTGAATGAACAAAATATATAAAATATTCATGTATGGAATAAAATATTCGAACAATAAAATATAATTTTTATTAAATATATGAACTATATAAAATGGTCATGTGTTGAAAACAAATATTCATTTACAAATCGGACGATTTTTTTATGTACACCCATGTAACTGATATTGATTGGGACGATAAATTTTGCACATCGCCCAACTGCACCAATAATAATCAGCATTTTTTGTTTGAAAACCCCACACAGGTATTGGGATGATATTGGACATATACTAATCCCAATATTTAGTTGTATGTCAATCGATTGGTTGACAGACTATTGTAAGCGGTAATTATTAATATTTAACGCTCATGCAGTTGTATAATGCACTCTGGATGACGGTTGACTGTGTTTGATTATTGTTGTGTACATGTGTGTATGAAATCCATATAAATAAAATTATATGGTAATTGACTGTGTTTGATTCAAATTCTAAAAGAACGAATATTTTAAAATGTCGAATAATGAATATTTTGAAATAATGAATGTTTTAAAATGTCGAATAATGAATATTTTGAAATAACGAATATTTTAAAATAATATTCTGTAAAGGATTAAAATATGATTTTGATGTCCGATTTTGGATGGATAAAGAAATATTTCAATATATGAAGTCGTGTTAATTAGATTAACGCCATTTTGACGTGAACGATATTTATATTGATTTTATTCATTTTTAAAATGAATATCGAAAAGGAAATGATTTCAAAATCTGATATTTTGAAAATATTATCAGTAATATATAATAATGATAAGGAAAATTCAATTTTGATTTAAAATTGAAAATGAAGTTGAAGTCATTTTAAAACGAATTTATAAACGATTTATAAAAAATACGTTTGAAATGGAAGTCGATGAAACATATATAATATATATATATTAAATATATTTATTGGCCTGAATATAACGCGCCACGTCGCGGCAGTTCGCGAATTTCGATCATTGACTTCGAATTGACATCACGGGAGATCTGACCGTCGGATTCTCCTAAAACCAAAACCGTTGGGTTCGTATCAAAAAGAGCTTTCCAACGAAAATAAGAGATTTGAAATCTAATGGTTGGATTTGGAATTATGTCCAAATCAAATTTGGAAAAGGTCGCAATAAGTGCAGTTCGACGACCGTTTATGGAAATTGACTGAAAGGGCCTTAATAAAATTATTAAAAATATTGATAATTTGTGTAAAATCACAATAAATGATTTGGAAAGAATTGGGATGAAAAATTCCATATTTGAAAAGATAATAATATATTTTTACCGAAATGAACTAGTTATCAACTAGAATTATAATCCAATCATTTTTAAATAAATAAATTGGATTGAGTATGGGTTTTAAGTTAACCAGAATTTCCAATATATGAATTGGAGTGGATTTGAATGGTAATCATCTTTATAATATTTCGATATTGGATTTCGTGATTATACGAATATTGTTATGGAAATTTGGAAGATATATCGTTATTTCCAATACGATATTTGATGGTTTCAGAATTTAATATTGAATATAAGCCGATATATTTTCTATTCAGAGCCTTGTATTTAATATCAAATGGGATTTTGGGTTTTTCGTGAATGGTGTCTTCATTAACACCGTTCTTAAGCCCAGTTGAGAAAAGAATAAATCTTTTAATTAAGATTTAAGGAGGTCTTCGAATTAATTAATATTTAATTGGAATTGGATTTTGGGTTTGTCGTGAATGGTGTTTTCAGTAAAATTGTTCTTAAAACCCCGTTTGAAAAGAATAAATCTTTTAATTAAGATTATTAGAGTTTCCAGTTACATTTAGTAACTGGAATAAAATGGAATGTGAATTGGGTTTATCGTGAACTGTGTTTATAACGACATTCGTTCTTTAACTCGATTAACATTGAAATGTGATTTGGAATTTATGAATCATTTAATTAAGATTTTGGGGAATTTTTGTAGCGACCCGGGAATTTCAACACTCGAATCTCGACACTAATACAACCCGCGTCCAACTTAAGTATCAAAAACCCAGAAAGCTAGGAGAAAGAAAATAGAGGGTGAGATAAGAAAGAAGGAATATTTGAATAGAAGAATAAGAAGAAGAACTAATACATCACAGATTCTCACATCGCAGCGGAACAAAATGTAATATATAAATAAACTTTATTGAGGGCTTGGAATAAGACTTACAATCATCAGAGTACATCAATACACTGGGGTAGTTATAATAATCTGCCCTCACATACATCACACAGCGGAATAACACTAGATAATATCATACGTCTGAACATCTTCAGCCCGTCTTTGGACTTCACAGCAGCTAATAACCTGAACCTGTACACCCCGGTCTAACCCGAGCATTTACAAAACACCGGGTCAGTCTGGTGAACCAGAGTGAGATAAACTCGCAAAGTTTTAAGGGAAAACATCCAACTTGATTTTAAAGTCCAAATCCTTTCAAAGAAAGGGATAATCGTAAGACCAAATCCACACATAAACACGGACGGTTTTTACATTACGATAACCCAAAACATTTTTGAAATCAATATCTTTTCTGATATTATAATAGTGTCTACATACAAGTAAATATCAATCTAGCGGAACGCTTGCATCTCACGCTCCACATATATAGTATACAAACAAAACCCACGGGCGCTTATTGGAGATTGGATTCCGACTATGACAAGGTATGGGACCACCTGCCGATAGTGTATCTCTAGAGGCGAATACACTGGGTTCAACAAGAACATCTTGCAACCCGGCCCACACATGACCGACCACTCATTTCGCTTGAGTGTATGGAATGTATATCACCAACGGTTCGACTCATACCACCGTTTCCCAAAAAGGGACAGCATCGATAGATTAAAGAAGCAAATGAGAATTTCTCAAGATAGGTGATTATACACCCTAATGGGAGCGACCCACATAGCCATGCCGCCTGTCCGATTTTTGTCATCTCCCGGTTGATGAGGCTTGAGGTTATAATCGACTTTGGAAACTTCTAGCCACCATTCACATCGTCCATACAAGTCATCCAGGAACAGGATAAACCGAAGGCACCCTCCTACCACATCCTAGGAATCACCCTATAGATCAATAGCGAGTAGTCCTTGCAACCCATAAATTTCAGCCACAACAGAATCACAGTATATCTCTGGGGATCATCCAGAGATTGTAAGTAACTCTTCCGTTTCATGAAGATCTACGGTCTTCAATCGCTTTATCTCGATCAGCATCTTCAACGTATTCGTATTAATTGGTTGGAATGGTTTTCGAATATAAATTCGATCCTGGTCTTTTCGTACCAATAACGTTGGGCCAGATTTTGATAGCCGGTTATTTAACTATCAAAATAAACGACCATGAAAATAAGATAGATTCATTGGTTTAGAACACAGCGTCACTTGGCCATAATATAATATTCTCAAATCATTTTATTTTGGCACTTAGAAAGATATCTTAAAAACAATATCACGTTTCCCGTTAACTACCATTTTAAAACATTTTCTATAACATCACTTGTTACTAATAATTTGGAAACTGATTCCACTTATCATTCTTACAATGATCATTTCGAAATCCCCTTTTTGGTCTCGTTATTTGAAACCAATTCCCGTCAATTATCCTTTAGAATAAACTTATTCTAAATCTCTTTTTCCTTACTTTTGAAAGTATTGTTATATCTTCACCAATCCCCTTTTATTTTGAAAATACCATTTCATATTCTCAGGCTACTTTTTATTCCTTTTATTTCTGGAATCCCATTTTATATTGACAAATTCTTTAAATAAAGTTACACTACTATTCTTCAAAATAAATTACTTCAAGCACATCCACTATTACAACTAATATCATCTTTCGATAATCCTGGAGTCGTTCAAGTTGGGGTATTTTAATTACCTCTCAAACCTTGATCAACACATTCTTATCTTAAGATAGATATTAATTGTATTTCAAAACCCATGTTCAGTCTACAACTACCATTTCACTATTTATTTACCATACGGTTTTATAAACCCTCTTACTTCTGAAATTATCATTACTAAATTTATCAACTTAGTAACTGATTCATAAAACATCATCTTTTAAACTGTAATATCTTTAAACTATGGGTTTTAATACCAAACTAATTATCTGACCCTTTACTAAATTCGATTGCAAAAATTAAGCTTTTCTAAATCTTTCAACATTTATTCTGGGAAATCTCATTTTCAAATCCCATCCACTTAATGCCATTACTAAGTAGCGTTAATTTAAAACTAACGTTGTAACTTCCCATACCCTTTTATAACTTGTTTATACACCTTTGGTTTATTATTAAACCCTTTTCACTTCGATTCCCCTTACTTAATGATATTAAGTAACATTTACTTTAGGCTTAACAGATTTTCCTAAAATCAATTTATAACTTAATTTATCAAACTTGGTTTAAATATAAACCTATTCATAAACTTACTTTGAAATACTTTTATATCCATTACTAACTTTGATTTCTTACTTAAATGAACTTCATTTAAGAAGAAATCCGTTAAAGTTAAAATTATAACTTACTTTACCCTTAATTGGCATTAAGATTAAATTTCCTTTTAAATCCTTATTAAGTTAAACCAATATTAGTTAAGTTACCCCATAAAATTACATGGCACAAACTAATTTCATTCAATAATCCATTTCCATTAAACAGTTGGCCCGATTAACTCTTTGATCAATTCTAACTCGTCTCTTCATTTAAATTCATAAATAATATTATTAATTCAAATAAATATCATTTCAAAATAATCTTATTGTAATTGTTTTCTTAAAAACAAATAATCGCAGTTATTTATTATTTCACAGTTGCTCAACAATCTCATTAATACAAGAATTTGCTTTATAAAAGATAAAGCACGTGCTTCGCGCACTGTGACTTTTGGTATAAAAATGGTGTTTGGTGATTACAACAATCAACATATATTTGGTTAGTTTATTTCTTTTTATAAACCCCAATTAAAATAGTATTGAAAATCCATACTCACTTATAAATAAATTTCATCACTTTATTTCTATTGATTCACGTGACGGTAAATTAATCTTTATAAAAACGGTTTGTACTTTGGCCATCTGCTATAAATTCCTCGACCAATATCACACATTGGTGAATCACAACAAACGTTGAATTCATATTCAACAATCAACCAATAATTCAATCACATTGGTTAAATAGTTCGTGTAATGATCACATTCATGGAAAAAAATCAATTCAACCGGTAGCGGTCAACCAAAATAATAATTCATGCATCCAATTTAATTTAAAAACGTTTATATCATTATAAACGTAACCAACAAGGTAAGTTACCTTCGTCGGAATTAATCGTTAAAAATAACGATTTCATTTCATTTAAATTAAACAACCGTTTAATTTAAACAGTATAGCAGATAAACAAACAATCATCAAATCAACCATCAACTAGCAAACATAGCACACAAGCAATAAACCTGATTTATCAAAATTATAAATGGGATAACTGAGTGAGTTTAACTCACCTTGGTATCCCATCGTCGTTAAAATGATTTAGTTTCAGTTAAACAGCTGTTTAACTGAAAATATCTGTTGCGTCCCACTTTGTCCAAATTAGCCCCATAGTGTAGATCTCGATACCATGATCTCGATGTCATTGGTTTTGTTCCATACAGATAACCTAGTAAAAAGTTATACCTGTTTTAGTTAAAACGATTTAAATTAAATTAAATAATTCCTTAATTTGATACTTATAAACTTGATTATGTATTGTATTTGAACAGGCGGTTTAATTATGTGCAATATTTACCGTCAACGGCCGAAGTCTCATCCATGGTTGGGACTAATGTAATTGAAACGACTATCCGATCTTTAATGGTACAAATAATTGTACTTATGCAACTTATTATACGATTTATTTTAAAATAAACTAAATGGCCCTTACTCATTGTGTGACGGCCCGCCCCGCACCAGTCTGCATTTCCTCCGAAAGTGCGCTGTACACATGCCCGACTAGCACGGGACGGTCGTCAGGAGAAAGGAAAGAAGGGAATAACCCAATCAAGGAACCTGTAGAATGTCTCACAGCGCATGGAATAAAATATATTAACAACATACTTGACATAAAACAGGTGAGACAGTGCATAAGCTGATAACTAAAATCAACATCAATCATCAGTGCAGCGGAATTCCATATACAGCTTATTACAATTTTCCAAATTTACTGTCTCTAAACAAAAGAAAGCTAAAGTAGAAGATGCACCACCAATGCCCAAGCAGTGATCTCCAACAACACAGGGAGAATATTATATATATTACGTGGAAGCCTCCTGCTCGTCTCCGGATCATCTACCCGTGCATCACCAGCTAACCTGTCTCTAGTCTGCTCGTGTGAGCACCCAGAGTAATAAGAGGAGACATAAAACTCTGGGTCAGACATAAAGCCTGGTATGAGCGATAAGCATCTAAACAGAATAATAACAGGTATACTAAACCATACCTGAACCTGGACCTGCAACCAAAGAGTTGGTACCACATACCGTACAGTACTCTAAGGTGCCATAATAAATAGTGTAAGAATACGGGGGTGGGGTGTACATGTCATAATGATAGCAAACAAATCATCCATAGCAACCATCCTCACATTTCTCACTCAGTGCGTAAAGCATACGATATCTACCACTTTGGAACACTAGACAACTGAGGCAACGACGAATCCCGACTTGTAGAAACCCTGCTATGACCAAGCTAAACATATGGAGTCATGACCAAACATTTCAATGACCCACTTCATTGGTTGTAGCCCTTGGTCCTACCGATGCCATATTGGCCCTGAATCCGCCTTCGTACCTCCTACCATAGTGGTCCAAAGCTATAGACGTCGATAACTCCTTGGCACACGTCCCGCAGCAAAGCCCAACCATGAAGCGAACTCGTTGATTCCCATCTGAATCTTAAGCTCTAACTTCTCATTTGGACTTCCTTTGCATCTCGGGTTATAGTCTTCACTTCCTGATCGGTCTTCATTCAGTTCGTAGTCATCACCGTCGGATCGTGAGTAACCTCCTCCTCCTGCTCGGATCGTGGCATACTCTCCAGGTCGGGTCGCCATCATCGGATCGTGCTCCACCTCGGATCGGTTCGCGGATCGCATCGCCTTCACCAGGTCGGATCGGGTCGAGGCACTCCCACTGGTTCGGGTTGTGCTTCTGAAGTGGATCGGGTCGGAAAGCCAGTTCAGTTCGTGCCTTCTATTTGGGTCGTGGTCTCCAGTTTCCATCGGATCGGATCGTGAACTTCAGAAGTGGATCGGTTCGTGGTCACCATCCATAGGCGGATCGGTTCGTGGTTCATCAGTACGTGGCGATCGGAGCTGTGATCGGGTCGGTTCGCATAGCATAACGGGCGATCCGATCCGGTGTATTTCCTGCACTTCGTTCCAGCAACTGTTTTTCGCCATTCGACGGCGTTTTTGACCAAACTAACACTTCCAGACAATCACAAGACATATCATACAGTCATAGCAACATATAGTATCGACTACAAACGCACAAAACACAAATCATAGCATGTAAAGTGGATCAAACATGGTCAAAACCCCAAATTTTCCCTTAAGCATTTTTAAGTAAATCGAATCATAGGGTTAACAAAACTTAATCAAATCGAACCAAATTTCTAACAAAGGCATAAAATATTATTTTCGAATTTCTAAACATTTTTCCAGAATTTATTAGTGTATAAATTCGCTAATCTTCACTAATTACCCTTAATTACCGTAATTAGTGCAAAAACTATGCAAATCACTCACCTTTGCCACTATAAAACTTTCAGATCTGAGGTGAACCTCTGATTTGCACGAATTCTTATATATAACAGCAGCTCTACCTCGGTCCTTGTGCTAATCCTCCTTGATTTGATGCCTCTAAGCCTTAATCCTTGATTAGGAAGTGATTTTGGGTGTTTTTAGAGAGATTTAAGGAGTGGAGGCCATGGCTAGGTTAAGAGGAATGAAAGTGGCGGCTGGAAAATGTCTAAAGAAATGTTTTCTAACCCTAATCAGCCCCTATATACTCCTAAACCCGAAATTCCCCTCTGGGCCTAGCTGCTAGTCACCCGGTTAAGCCCAATTAAGCTGTTTTTCACCATCTGAAACTTGTTTCAGCCATATCTCCCAAACGGTAAGTCCGTTTGGCTAATGTGACCACTCTACGGAAAGAGAAACCATCATCCGAAGCCAATGGAAGTGGTTTCAGGTCAAAATTCATTTCCAGTCAAAAGTTATGGCCAAAACAGTGTCAACCAGGGGTAAAATGGTCATCTAAAAATCGGGAAAAATCATGAACATGGGAAATGACCCCAATAGCCGTCCCCCAAAGTTACATGACCATACGACTTCGTATGTGAAAGAAATAAATATTCTACGATCCTATGATGCGTAGAATGCGGGTCGTTACACTCTCCCCCCTTAAGAAATTTCGCCCCCGAAATTCCTTAACCCAAAACATACAAAGGATCCCGCATGCCTAACAACCATATACAACAATCAATCATGCAAAACAAGCAAACAAGTCTATCCTAGCATGCGGAAAAACTAAATCGAAGCCAAAATCTTACCAGGCAAAGAGTTCCGGGTGTGACTTCTTAATGTTCTCCTCTGTCTCCCAAGTACAATCATTCTCGTCCTCGCTCCACTGTACCTTGACTAGCTTCACCGCCTTCCTTCGAAGTTGCTTCATGTCGTACTTGACAATACGGGCCGGCTTGCGGTTCCCAACCGCCTCGGGTTCTACTTCGAAGTCCTCTAACTGATCAGGTGAAATAGTCATATCTGAGTCGTGAACGAACTTCCTTAGTTGGGAAACATGAAATACGTTGTGAACTCCTGCCATCTTCTCTGGTAAGTCAATTCTATATGCCAAATTCCCGACTAGTTCAAGAACAGGGAATGGGCCAACAAATCTTGGTGCCAACTTGCCTCTCCTGCCAAATCGTATTACGCTCTTCAACGGAGAAATCTTGACAAACACCAAGTCGCCAACGGAGAATTTTAAGTCTCTTCTCCTCTTATCAGCATAACTCTTCTGCCTATCTTGGGCAGCTTTCATTCGTTGTTGAATGATCTTAATCTTATCTGAAGTTTCCCTCACCACATCTGGTCCAAGCATAAACTTCTCGCCAGTCTCTATCCAACATGATGGTGAGTTGCACGGTCTTCCGTACAAAGCTTCAAACGGAGCCATACCGATACTGGATTGGTAGCTATTATTATATGCAAACTCTACTAGATGCAAATGGTCATCCCATGATCCACCAAAATCCAATATACATGCTCTCAAGAGATCTTCCAAAATACGGTTCACCCTCTCCGTCTGACCGTCGGTCTGAGGATGATATGCGGTACTGAGATGTAACTCTGACCCTAGAGCCTCTTGTAAGCTCTTCCAAAACCCACTAGTGAATAACGGGTCTCGGTCGCTCACAATGCTTTTAGGTACTCCATGAAATCTCACTACCCACTTCATATACAATTCGGCTAACTTAGCTGCCGTTCTGGTCGATTTGACTGGTATAAACCTTGCACTTTTAGTCAGTCGATCTACAATTACCCAAATGTTGTCATATCCAGATCTAGTCCTTGGTAAACCATCAATGAAATCCATCGAGACTTGCTCCCATTTCCATTCGGGAATTTCTAAGGGCTGTAACAACCCACTAGGCTTCTTTTGCTCGGCTTTAACTAGCTGGCAATTCATACACTTGGATATAAACTTCCCAACGTCTCTTTTCATCCCATCCCAGTAGTAAGTCTGCTTCATATCTCGATACATCTTGTTACCACCGGGGTGTATAGTCAGTTTTGAGTGATGACATTCTCTAAGCACTTCATCCCTCAATCCATTGACATTGGGAACAACAAGCTTTCCATTCTTTCTAAGCCATCCATCTCGATCAAGCCCATACTTGTTCATCTCCTCATCGATACCCATCTCTACCTTGGAGATGATTTCCCATAGGTTCGGATCGTCCCTCTGACTAGAGCCGATCCGTTCAACCAAAGTGGGTCTGATCGTCAAACTTGCTAATATTCCTGGATCCAATTCGCACTTTGGTCTGAAATCAAACCCCGCGATAAACTCCAGTTGCTTCCATTCAAAGAACATAGCTCCTAAGCTGGCATGTCTTCTACTCAATGCATCAGCCACCGCATTTCCCTTTACCGGTGTGTATGCGATGTCAAAATCATAGGAAGCCAAGAACTCTAACCATCTCTGCTGACGGAGATTCGGATCTTTCTGAGAGAAGAGATACTTTAACGACTTATGATCCGTAAATAGCTCAAATCTTTCCCCCAAGAGATAGTGTCTCCACATCTTTAACGCGAACACGATCGCTGCCAATTCTAAATCATGGGTAGGGTATCTTCTCTCGTGCGGTTTCAATTGCCGACTTGCGTAAGCTACAACCCTACCGCCTTGCATCAATACAGCACCCAGCCCGGTACCACAGGCATCCGTGTTTACCGTCATCTCTTCATTCCCCTTAGGAATGACTAATACCGGTGCGCTTGTCAACTTGTCCTTTAGACTTTTGAATGCATTCTCGCACCTTTCATCCCAGACAAAAGCTTGATTCTTCTTGGTCAACTGGGTCAATGGTGCTGCTGTCTTGGAGAAACCTTGGATAAACTTACGATAATATCCATCTAACCCCAAGAAACTTCTTACATCTGTTGCGTTCTTGGGCGTAGGCCAATCTTGTACCGTAGCCACCTTTGCCGGGTCCACGGCAATACCATTCTCTGATACAACATGGCCCAAGAACCTCACTTCCCTCTTCCAGAAGTGACACTTAGAAAACTTTGCTTTCAATTGGTGTTTTCTCAACACCTCCATCACTACTCTTAAATGTTCCTTGTGTTCTTCCTCTGTCCTCGAATAGACCAAAATATCATCAACGAACACAAGGACAAACTTATTCAACTGATCTCTGAATACCCTATTCATAAGATCCACAAAATATGCTGGGGCATTGGTCAGCCCGAATGGTATGACCAACCACTCATAAAATCCAGACGGCGTCCGAAATGCCGTTTTAGCTATACTTTCAGCTTCCACTCTAAGCTGATGAAAACCTGTAGCGAGATCCAACTGAGAAAATACTCTCGCGCCACTCAACTGATCGAACAAATCATCTATCCGCGGTAGAGGATACTTGTTCTTCCTCGTCACTTTATTCAACTCGCGGTAGTCGACACACAAACGAAGGGAACCATCCGCCTTGGTAGCAAACACAACTGGTGCTCCCCATTCAGAAACACTCCTTCTGATAAATCCCTTCTTCAAAAGATCGCTGACTTGCACCTCGAGCTCTCGCTGCTCTCTTGGTGCCATACGACGAAGTGGCATCACTATAGGCCTGGCATCCTTTACCAAATCAATACGAAACTCAATCTCTCGGTGTGGTGGAAGTCCGGTCACTTCTTCGAAAACATCCGGATACTGGCCAACCACGGGCAAACCTGACAACTCACTATGCGGAATGTAGAGGGAGTTTAGAAAACTAGCCAATACCCCCTTACTGGGTAGACCACCAAACACTATCCTCCGCCCATCATCCGCTCTAGCTGTCACCAACAAGCCCTCACAGTCTACCACCACCCCGTATCTTTGGAGCCAATCTACTCCCAAAATAATGCCAAACCCAGTAAAGCCCAAAACAAAGCAATCATAAACAAACATGCATCCATGACTCGATAAGACCACATTACGACAAATCATGCTAAGGCTAGTTGAACCACCAATCGGGTTCGTCACTACTAAAGGTCTATCGACAATCTCGGGCTCCAATCCCAACCTATCTACCAGGTCACTAGATATGAAAGAACTGGAAGCTCCGGTATCAAACAAAACTCTAACAGGAACATCGTAAACAGAAAGCATACCTTGAATGACGACATTCTTTCCCTTCTCCGCCGCTGTTGGGGCATTCGACGAAGAAGGAATAGCATTAAGAGCGTAGGCTTTCACCATTTGCTTTTCCTTAGGGGGCTGTGGACACTTGTCCTTGTGATGTCCCATTTGGCCACAGTTGAAGCACTTCCTATCCGCTGGCTTGGCCCGACAATTACTAGCATAATGGCCCTTCTTACCACAGCTGAAGCACTCAACATCTTGCTTATTCTTTTTCTTCTGGCCATCCTTAGCTTGGTTCTGCTTTCTCTAATTCTGGGAACTACCCTTGCCTCCACCACTTGCTTGTGGCTTTGGCTCATCTGCAGATGCAACCTCAGTCTTCGACTTAGGGTAGAGACTTTCTGATCTTAATGCTTTCCCCACAATCGACTCAAACGTCTCATCGATGTGGTTAATAAGCTTTTCCCCTAAGTACTGATCCAAACCAGTTATGAATTTCTCATTCTTCTTCTCGGCAGTATCAATAAGAGATAACCCATACTTCGACAAAGTGTCGAATTCAGCAATGTACTCCGAGACAGCTCTGCCATTCTGCTTGAGCTCCAAGAATTTCTTAAACAGCACTGACTTCTGAGCAGCTGGAAAGAACTTCTTGCTAAAACGAGCTTTAAACTGCTCCCAAGTAATCTGATCTTCGGGAGTAGCCGCCTTTATAGCATTCCACCAATTCATTGCCCGCCCTTGCAGCTGATGGGACGCTAGCTTTCTCTTCATTGCATCCTCGATACCCAAATCCTCGAAGATACGTTCGCAACTATCCAACCAATCCTGAACATCCGTGGCCGACTCCGTTCCGTGGAACGGCTTCCCACCAAGGCTAGTATAATCCTTATTCAGCTTGGCGAAGTCGACTCTTGGCGCCTGCACTATTGGACCACCACCATTTCCACCATTGGGAGTTGCCCTCTGTACATCTCTAAGCATCTCTCTCATGAGGTCTGTAAACATCGTCCTCATGTCAGCAGCATTCCCATTGTTGGCTCCCCTACCAGCACCTCTAGTATATCGGCTCATCGTCAATCTGAAAAAGGAAACGATTAACGACTCCATAGTGGTGCTAGTGCAGTACGACTTCATCCTTATACTACTGATAGTATATATATATATATATAGCTTTTTAAAAACCAAAGTAATCACAAATACGCTCTCTCGTATACGTATATTATCTCTCCCTGATAACTTCCCTAGGTTAACTACGCAACCTAGAGCTCTGATACCAAGTGTGACGGCCCGCCCCGCACCAGTCTGCATTTCCTCCGAAAGTGCGTTGTACACATGCCCGACTAGCACGGGACGGTCGTCAGGAGAAAGGAAAGAAGGGAATAAACCAATCAAGGAAGCTGTAGAATGTCTCATAGCGCATGGAATAAAATATATTAACAACATACTTGACATAAAACAGGTGAGACAGTGCATAAGCTGATAACTAAAATCAACATCAATCATCAGTGCAGCGGAATTCCATATACAGCTTATTACAATTTTCCAAATTTACTGTCTCTAAACAAAAGAAAGCTAAAGTAGAAGATGCACCACCAATGCCCAAGCAGTGATCTCCAACAACACAGGGAGAATATTATATATATTACGTGGAAGCCTCCTGCTCGTCTCCTGATCATCTACCCGTGCATCACCAGCTAACCTGTCTCTAGTCTGCTCGTGTGAGCACCCAGAGTAATAAGAGGAGACATAAAACTCTGGGTCAGACATAAAGCCTGGTATGAGCGATAAGCATCTAAACAGAATAATAACAGGTATACTAAACCATACCTGAACCTGGACCTGCAACCAAAGAGTTAGTACCACATACCGTACAGTATTCTAAGGTGCCATAATAAATAGTGTAAGAATACGGGGGTGGGGTGTGCATGTCATAATGATAGCAAACAAATCATCCATAGCAACCATCCTCACATTTCTCACTCAGTGCGTAAAGCATACGATATCTACCACTTTGGAACACTAGACAACTGAGGCAACGACGAATCCCGACTTGTAGAAACCCTGCTATGACCAAGCTAAACATATGGAGTCATGACCAAACATTTCAATGACCCACTTCATTGGTTGTAGCCCTTGGTCCTACCGATGCCATAATGGCCCTGAATCCGCCTTCGTACCTCCTACCATAGTGGTCCAAAGCTATAGACGTCGATAACTCCTTGGCACACGTCCCGCAGCAAAGCCCAACCATGAAGCGAACTCGTTGATTCCCATCTGAATCTTAAGCTCTAACTTCTCATTTGGACTTCCTTTGCATCTCGGGTTATAGTCTTCACTTCCTGATCGGTCTTTATTCAGTTCGTAGTCATCACCGTCGGATCGTGAGTAACCTCCTCCTCCTGCTCGGATCGTGGCATACTCTCCAGGTCGGGTCGCCATCGTCGGATCGTGCTCCACCTCGGATCGGTTCGCGGATCGCATCGCCTTCACCAGGTTGGATCGGGTCGAGGCACTCCCACTGGTTCGGGTCGTGCTTCTGAAGTGGATCGGGTCGGAAAGCCAGTTCAGTTTGTGCCTTCTATTTGGGTCGTGGTCTCCAGTTTCCATCGGATCGGATCGTGAACTTCAGAAGTGGATCGGTTCGTGGTCACCATCCATAGGCGGATCGGTTCGTGGTTCATCAGTACGTGGCGATCGGAGCTATGATCGGGTTGGTTCGCATAGCATAACGGGCGATCCGATCCGGTGTATTTCCTGCACTTCGTTCCAGCAACTGTTTTTCGCCATTCGACGGCGTTTTTGACCAAACTAACACTTCCAGACAATCACAAGACATATCATACAGTCATAGCAACATATAGTATCGACTACAAACGCACAAAACACAAATCATAGCATGTAAAGTGGATCAAACATGGTCAAAACCCCAAATTTTCCCTTAAGCATTTTTAAGTAAATCGAATCATAGGGTTAACAAAACTTAATCAAATCGAACCAAATTTCCAACAGAGGCATAAAATATTATTTTCGAATTTCTAAACATTTTTCCAGAATTTATTAGTGTATAAATTCGCTAATCTTCACTAATTACCCTTAATTACCGTAATTAGTGCAAAAACTATGCAAATCACTCACCTTTACCACTATAAAACTTTCAGATCTGAAGTGAACCTCTGATTTGCACGAATTCTTATATATAACAGCAGCTCTACCTCGGTCCTTGTGCTAATCCTCCTTGATTTGATGCCTCTAAGCCTTAATCCTTGATTAGGAAGTGATTTTGGGTGTTTTTAGAGAGATTTAAGGAGTGGAGACCATGGCTAGGTTAAGAGGAATGAAAGTGGCGGCTGGAAAATGTCTAAAGAAATGTTTTCTAACCCTAATCAGCCCCTATATACTCCTAAACCCGAAATTCCCCTCTGGGCCTAGCTGCTAGTCACCCGGTTAAGCCCAATTAAGCTGTTTTTCACCATCTGAAACTTGTTTCAGCCATATCTCCCAAACGGTAAGTCCGTTTGGCTAATGTGACCACTCTACGGAAAGAGAAACCATCATCCGAAGCCAATGGAAGTGGTTTCAGGTCAAAATTCATTTCCAGTCAAAAGTTATGGCCAAAACAGTGTTAACCAGGGGTAAAATGGTCATCTAAAAATCGGGAAAAATCATGAACATGGGAAATGACCCCAATAGCCGTCCCCCAAAGTTACATGACCATACGACTTCGTATGTGAAAGAAATAAATATTCTACGATCCTATGATGCGTAGAATGCGGGTCGTTACACATTGTTCAGCTCAAACTGGTTCACCGTGCATAATGCCTTTCCCCAAATGTTGTTCCACCCTGTTGCTTCCAAGACCATGCACTACAGATGAAAACTTTCCACTGATTCATTCTGCCCATTCTCTAGTGTTTCATTTTTTATTATTATTCGGAAGCCCTATGGCCCAAGCTCACTGCTAAGCCCACGTCCCTCAACCCTCTACCCACTTCAACAGTTCCTCTCTTCTTTTCTAAATGCATTGTTTCCACCTGCTCCGCATATATCCCAGACCGTTGCATCGACATTCCACCGATGTCTCCTCACCATATCCTAGCACCTCCTCGACAGCATCCAGACCCCACCTCATCTCCAACGTCTCCATCTCCTCATTTCTTCTTTACACGTTCTCCCCACTAGAAACATGCAACATCCACTGCTCACCCCTCCTTCCTCATCTCATTTCCGTGTTTTATTCTTTTTCTTTTTTTTAGAACTGAGTTACTGCTGCTCCTTTACAAACACTGTTCCCCGTTCAGCACACCCGCCTCACCATATTTCCTCTTCGTACATGGATGCTGCTCCCCACTTCCACCATAATACATGCCAGCCCATGCTCCCTTTTCCCCTTAGCTTCATCTCTCCCCACGTTATTGCATGCTTCCTCCTTTTGTTTCACGTCCCTTTCCATTCTGCCACTTCTCTTTTTGTTTTTTTTTCTTCTAATCAAATGGGCTCAACTATCAATATCGGCCCAATACATATTTCTGAAACCCATGAACGTGTTTCCCCTTTGTACGTACAGACAGCATGGACACCTCCTCCCATTCATTCCCCTTAACATGCATTCCGCCCTCATCCATTTTTCCTGCTTCCCATCTTTACATTCTTTTCTTTTTGTATTATTTTTCTGTGGAGTGTCTCGTTTGTTTTCATTGCTGAAGAAGAATAGCAAATGGGAAGGCTGTATTTATAAAAAGGAGGAAACGTGCAAATCACGGTTATGTGGGGCTGAAGTTTCGTGGGGATCACGGTTTGAAGTAGATTCCTTCGCAAGGAATTGAGAAGTGTGGGGCGCAAGGCAACATTAGTTTGTTTGGTGGGCAAGAAACCTGTTGCTTGGCTTTCAAAGTAAAAATAGTTTAAACTTTGAGTAAATAGGAAAAGTGACGTGTTTGGTTCAGCATTGGGAAAAATATAGGGTAGGCTAACAGATCATTGAGGTGAAAGCCGGGCGTGAAGTAGGTAAACAAAAAGGGTTCAAATTGTATATAATATAATTTATACGGTACCGCTGACCGTTAAATACATGTACCGTGCTATACACCATTTTATCTTTTTAAGGGCCGCTATCGACAAAAATAAAAATACCGTTGTGTCGAGCAATGCCCCACGACTCCAAAAATATAATAATATCGGTAGGTTAATTTATATTGAGAAACCCCAAAATATTGATATAGGGTGCAAAATACTCCAAATAAAAAGATGCATATTTAATTTATTAAAAATTACAGTAAAATTCTAAAAATTAAATTATAACTACCTCTCAAAAGAATCTTGTCTAAATTCGAAACCAGTATGCGGTTATTTCAAATAAACTGTTACGGTGGACGAACAATTCTATAACGACTATTGGAAATTTTAAATTAGGCATATCTTACCATCTACACGACGAAATCACGACTTTTTCTTTCATTAGAAAAATATGATCAAATCAATTCAAACGTTTCTTGTTTCATAGAAATCCGACTTATTTTGGATCATGTATATTTAGTTAAAGTTCAGATCGAAAATTACGAACTGCCGCATCGTTTTCGAGCTCGTTTTAATTATATATTTTTGAACTTGATTTTATAAAATAAATTCGATATAAAATCTGCTAATATCGCCAAATCAATATTTAAACAAATTTAAATATTCGTAGACAACGTTCAAAAATCTGGGATGTTACAATTTTCCAAAGAAAAGTTTTCCAATTTAATAAAATTAATTGGAATGGAATGGAATTCGATTTGATAATAATCGAAGTGAACTAATGTGGAGAAAGACCACTACTATATACGGAATCTAAAAGGCTTTGCCGTTACTCTATTTATATTATTTGTTGGATACAGAAGTTTATACCGATTATATATATTGATCTACTTTCCATGAAGATTCCACAATTGATGGAATGGGATTTTGGGTTTATCGTGAACTATGTTTTAAATGACATTAGTTCTTTAACCCGGTTAAAGATATGATTAATTTCTTAACTTTGAATAATCATTAAGAAATGATTTTTGGGGATTAAAACTAAGTAGAGTTTTAATGAATCTTTAATTAGATTAAGAAGAGAATATGATAAATTAAAATTACAAATTCGGTAAATGATCGAGAATGGAGTATCACTAGTTTTTCTCCAAGCGATAGTTAAATCTTTAATTAGATTTGAACGTGAAATGGTAATTAATTTACCGATAACACCGTAGTGTTAGATATGAAGTATTACCAGTTTTGCTCCATAGGATAAATAGGGTGGTTTTGGGAAATTAAACAAATGATTACTTTGGTAAGGTTCGCTAATCCCGACTAGTTGATAAACTTTAATTTGGTTTGAATTGAAATCCAAAGGAAGATTAAAGAATAAATTTAAAGAATTTATCTTTGATAAAATTAATGGGAACCTTTCCGAAAGGATATGAATATTTAAATAAAAGAATATTCAGAATTGAAATGAGGCGTATGTTGTGTTTTTATAACACTTGTTTATTATATACGCGAGTTATTCCGAAGGGCCGGGTTTATACCCATTTTGAATAACTGATTCGATGATAAGTCGTCGATGAAGACGGTGGTTGAAGACCATAGGTCTTCACATTGTTTGGATGATTACTAATGTCTTGATTGGGCTATACACCCAAGATGAGGTAATAAGTAGTGATCGTCCAGACGTACTTTGAGATCGACCGGAAATGCGAGGACCTCTCTCCAGCATTGGACATATGGGACGAGGAATAAGGTACCTTCGGTTTCGTTCAGACCTAGAACGAACTTGTAAATGGATGTGTGCTTGACATTGGATTTTATTCTATGTGATTGATTTCTATTAAATATATCTGTTTGGTGGCAGAAAATTTATTCTCTTGCTTAACACCCTTCTCTGAGACGTACGAGCTCAGAGATTATATATTGATAGACATCAATCGCATGACGTGAGTTGCCTATGTGGCATGCTGAGATTCAAATGATCAAGGCTTCTGTTGAAAAGCAGAGTCATGTCGTTGATGATCAAAGCAAGGCTTTAATATAGCATAGCTTTGTGTATAGCGTTAATTCGCGAGCCTCACACCTCGGTGTGAACCCGAAACGGGAGAGGATCTCAGGGAGGACATGCGTTTCCTTCTAGCTAGGAATGGTGTCATGGTACGGAGCCTAGACATTTTTACTTATGTAGATGATGGAAAGCGAGGCGCCTCGGCTATATCGGTCACTACGGGGCCAGTGGATGGTTTGGTCGATATACTGACCAGTTAACGCCCCATGGGGCGGGGAAACGTATTGTTCAGGCATTTTAATCCACTCCGTGTGGACCGGCCCTAATGATCCAAGGCTTGTTTATGCACTTGCCTGAGACATGGTAGGCTAGATTGTCTCGAAGCAGTAAGGACAATCCCTTGCCTTGGTTCACAGATGTAATTCCAACTTCCAATAAGACATTGTGCGGCTTTAATTGTAGAACTAGTATGGCAACATAGTTGCATGGGATACTATGCCGTTTATGATCTACACGAGCAACTAGTAGTTTGGTTTTGCAGATATTATATTCACAGGATCCTGGTTTACAGCTGGAGCTATATTCGGAATGCTCTGTATCCGTGTATTTCTTACAGTTGTGTTATGTATTATTCTTCTGTTGCTATTTAAATGTAATTTAAATCTCTGATATTTTTATAATGTATAATATTTATTCAAACTCTGATTTATTCTTGTACTCTGATGTAATTGTTGTAATAAGCAATGAAATGTTCTTCTGTTTGTGTTCTGATTTGTCGTGTTCTCACCTCAATCCAGGCTTTCCCGAAAGGGCGAGTTTGGTCGTTTCATTTTGGTATCAGAGCTTTGGTTTTCAGAGCTTGAGAACATGACCCATTAGAACCAAACGAAAGAATTCATTAGAGATTGGATTATTAAAATCCAATAAGAATGACTCGTTAGAGATAGGATTAGTAGTATCCTAAAATGAGTTGGAAGAGTGTTATTTTTAAAATAAAAACAAATTTTATTTTGAAGATTTAAACCTTATTAATACGTATTTGAGTAATTTATTTTAAATTGATTTGGACTATCGGGTATATGGAGATTTTGGATATACATCTGATCCACGTGTATACGAAGCCTCAAATATATTGGATGGATATAGAGTCACACTCTAGTCGCCCAGGCATAATTCTGATGATTGACGTGTCATCATCAGGATTTATTTTCGAGCTTCGAAAGTGGGATACCTATATATTTCCAATTGACTGGTGTGAGAACCAAAATTTAGATAGGATTAATTGTCGTGATTTGGCACCAAAAGCATGATTTTGAGTATATATTAAGGATATATGTTTGAAACGTTAATCAACTAATTGATTGTTGATTGCTGATTATGTTTTTTGATTATTGGTTTGATTAATTAAAATTTTGAACCATTAAGCCAAATTGAATCAAGTATTGAACTGAATTGGAAATTATTTTGAATTGCATGCATATACATCGAACATGTCATAGCAAGGAGGCTAAGAAGAGGAATAAAATTGTATGCCCGACAAATAGGTACATGTTTACAAATTTATTGGGTTTGGAAGATTTTATGAGCCGATTAGCTAGCCGCTTGGATTTTTCTTTTTGGATGATGAGGGGCCTGTGTGGCTAGTTGCGGTTTTAAATGTCTCCCCGTTCAAAGGAGGTTATGGCGAAATTTTTCAAAAATTTCGGGTGTTAGCCAAATTTTTGAAAAATTAGAAATTTTTAGAAACTCAAAAGTTGAAGAATGAAAGTTGAGTTGGTTAGCTAAACCACTTTCAGCGCCATCCTTATCGAGGACGAAAAGAATTTAAGTGGTGGAGATTATAACAACCCGGATTTTTAGAACCAATTTAAAAAATTTATTTTAGCAATTTTAATGGATTTTGAGTATTCAAAATGATTTATTTTAAATAATAACTACCAAAAATTTATTTTAATCGAAGTTATAACGAATAAATTTATTTTAGTTATATAACGAGACTGAAATGGCGCGGTAGTTTGAAAATTCGATTTCAAATTTCAAATGAATGTATAGGGTTTAAAATAAATCGGATTTTAGTAAAACCAGAAATATTTGTATCTGTTTGAGAATATCTTTCCAACGAATGTGAAAAATCTAGATTTCATAACGGGAATAAGAAGTTATGTCCAGTTGAAAATTCAGAATAGTCGCTATGGAATCTAATATAAATATTGCCCTTAAAAATAGCGATTTTGCAAACGACCTTCATTTTCAATGAAACCACTTTTGTTGGATCCGGAATGTCAAATTATTACTAGGTTTCAAATTTCATAATTTTTGGATTTAATATGTGAGCGCAGTATATTTAAATGTGTTTGGTAATATAAATTTGAATTGGATCGACCAGAAAATGGCCATTTTTCAAACAGTCTCCAAATTTGATGAAATTAGTTTTGTTAGGACCGTATCGTCATAACATAGTTAGATTTATTTTTCTGGAATTTTTGGAGTAAGTATCTGGCCCGGTAAATTAAAATGTATGTTTAAATTCAAAATATATTGATTTATATTTTAATTTTGATAAAAACTTACCAGAACTGTCGAATTAACTTATGTAACATACCCCATTTTGTCCGGGATAGGGGTATTTAGCAGGGGGCATCAGTCTTTGGGTTTGATTTGGAGTTCGAATGAAAATTGGCTATTTTTGGAAATTAAAATATTATAAATATCCTCCCAACCAATCAGAAAATAAATAAAAAACCTAAAAAAACCCGCCCTGTTCTGCAGCATTGAACGACAGAAATCATTCAAGATTTCCCCCTCAAATAATTTCTAATTCGTTCGCTAATTTCGAAAATTTCCTTCTGGAAAATCGAAGAGCTTGGATCAAGCTTTAAATCCATACCAAGATTATGAAATTTCATTGAGTATCTCGTTCGATTTTTGCCTTCAAATTCGGATGGCTGGCACGAGATTCAATGAAGGAGGAGGCCATCAAGTTTGGGGGTGCTCTTGGGGATGGACGACGACTCGAAGGGGGATGGAGGGGTGAACCCCGATCGGCGGTGGAGCATTTCCTTTAGCGTGTGATTTTGGTGAAAGGGGTGGAGCGTTTTAACAGGCGACGTGTTTTAGAAAAGGGAAGAATGACAGCGATTTTCCAAGCGTTATTAAAAGGTTAATTTTATGATTAATTAAATTAATTACTCGTTTAATTATCCGATGTTTTAAAACCCATATCTTGTCATATGAGGTCCAAATCGCCCGAAACTGGATCCGTTGGGATCACGAGGGCGAGAGCTTCACAACAAGACTAATCGGGCCTAATTCGGAGCACGTTAGAATTTTGGGAAAATTCAGACTCGAACAGTGTTGAAATTCAGAAATAAAACTGGCAGAGTGGAAATCGACTGTGAGAACTCCTTCTCACTCTCATTATTTTACAGTTAAAAATATACTAGGATGCAGACGGTGCTTAGCAGCACCCGACACCATTGATTGTACAAACCATGATTGTTTGTTTGGATTGAATGGACTGTATTGTGTTTATTGATTGTATGGAATAAAATATTTGAACAATAAAAATATCATTTTTATTGAATGAAGAAAATATATAAAATATTCAAGTATGGAATAAAATATTTGAACAATAAAAATATCATTTTTATTAAATGAAGAAAATATATAAAATATTCATGTATGGAATAAAATATTTGAACAATAAAAATATCATTTTTATTGAATGAAGAAAATATATAAAATATTCTTGTATGGAATAAAATATTTGAACAATATAAATATCATTTTTACTGACTGAAGAAAATATATAAAATATTCATGTATGGAATAAAATATTTGAACAATAAAAATATCATTTTTATTGAATGAAGAAAATATATAAAATATTCATATATGGAATAAAATATTTAAATAATAAAAATATATTTTTTATTGAATATACGAACCATTTAAAATGGTCATGTGTTGAAAATAAATATTCATTTACAAATCGGACGATTTGTATATGTACACCCATTTAACTGATATTGATTGGGACGATAAATTTTGCACATACCTAACTACACCAATAATAATCAGCGTTTGTTGTTTGAAAACCCCACACGGGTATTGGGATGATATTGGACATACACTAATCCCAATATTTAGTTGTATGTCAATCGATTGTTTGACAGACTATTGTAAGCGTTAATTATTTATATTTAACGCTTGTGTAGTTGTGTAATGCACTTTGGATGATGGTTGACTATGTTTGATCATTGTTGTGTACATTTGTGTATGAAATTCATATAAATAAAATTATATTGTAATTAAATGTGTCTGATTCCAATTCGGAAAGAACGAATATTTTAAAATAACGAATATTTTAAAATGTCGAATAATGAATATTTTGAAATAACGAATATTTTAAAATGTCGAATAATGAATATTTTGAAATAAAAAATATTTTAAAATAATATTCTGCAAAGAATTAAAATATGATTTTGATGTCCGATTTTGGATGGACCCGGAAATATTTAAATATATGAAGCTGTGTTAATTAGATTAACGCCATTTGACGTGAACGATATTTATATTGATTTTATTCATTTTTAAAATGAATATCGAAAAGGAAATGATTTCAAAATATAATATTTTGAAAATATTATCAGTTATATATAATAATGATAAGGAAAATTCAATTTTGATTTAAAATTGAAAATGAAGTTGGAATCGTTTTAAAATGAATTTATAAACGATTTAAAAATAATAATTTTTAAATGAAAATCGACAAAATATGTATAATATATGTTATATATATATTTAATGGCTTGAATATAACGCGCCGCGCCGTGGCAGTTCACAAATTTCGATCATTGACTTCGAATTGACATTACGGGAGATCCGACCGTTGGATTCTCCTAAAACCAAAACCGTTGGGTTCGTATCGAAAAGAGATTTCCAACGAAAATAAGAGATTTGAAATCTAATGGTTGGATTTGGAATTATGTCCAAATCAAATTTGGAAAAGGTCGCTATAAGTGCAGTTCGACCACCGTTGATGGAAATCGACTGAAAGGGCCTTAATAAAATTATTAAAAATATTAATAATTTGTGTAAAATCACAATAAATGATTTGGAAAGAATTGGGATGAAAAATTCCATATTTGAAAAGATAATAATATATTTTTACCGAAATGAACTAGTTATCAACTAGAATTATAATCCAATTATTTTTAAATAAATAAATTTGATTGAGAATGGGGTTTTAATATAACCAGAATTTCCAATATATGAATTGGAGTGGATTTGAATGGAAATCATCTTTAGAATATTTCGATATTGGATTTCGTGATTATACGGATATTGTTATGGAAATTTGGAAGATATATCGTTATTTCCAATACAATATTTGTTGGTTTTAGAATTTGATATTGAATATAAGCCGATATAATTTCTATTCAGAGCCTTGTATTTAATACCAACTGGAATTTTGGGTTTGTCGTGAATGGTGTCTTCATAAACACCGTTCTTAAGCCCAGTTGAGAAAAGATCAAATCTTTTAATTAAGATTTAAGGAGGTTTTCCAATTAATTAATATTTAATTGGAATTTAATAAAAGAGTTGGATTTTGGGTTTGTCGTGAATGGTGTTTTCAGTAAAATTGTTCTTAAAACCCCATTTGAAAAGAATAAATCTTTTAATTAAGATTATTAGAGTTTCCAGTTTCATTTAGTAATTGGAATAAAATGGAATGTGAATTGGGTTTATCGTGAACTGTGTTTTTAACGACATTCGTTCTTTAACCCGATTATCATTGAAATGTGATTTGGAATTTATGAATCTTTTAATTAAGATTTAGGGGAATTTTCCAAAGAAAAGTTTTTCAATTTAATAAAATAAATTGGAATGGAATGGAATTCGATTTGATAATAATCGAAGTGAACTTCTGTGGAGGAAGACCGTTACTATACACGGAATTTAAAAGGCTTTGCCGTTATTTCATTTATATTATTGGTTGGATACGGAAGTTTATACTAATTATATATATTGATCTATTTTCCGTGAAGATTCCGTAATTAACAGAATGGGATTTTGGGTTTATCGTGAACTGTGTTTTAAATGACATTAGTTCTTTAACCCAGTTAAAGATAAGATTAATTTCTTAAAGAAATGATTTTTAGGGTTTAAAACTAAGTAGAGTTTAAATGAATCTTTAATTAGATTAAAAAGAGAATATGATAAACTAAAATTATCAAATTCGGGAAAATGATCGAGAATGGAGTATCACCAGTTTTGCTCCAAGCGATAGTTAAATCTTTAATTAGATTTGAACGTGAAATGGTAATTAATTTACCGATAACACCATGGTGTTAGATATGGAGTATTACCAGTTTTGCTCCATGGGATAAATAGGGTGGGATTGGGAAATTAAACAAATGATTACTTCGATAAGGTTCGCTAATTCCGACTTCGATAAACCTTATTTTGGTTTGAATTGAAATCCAAAGGAAGGTTAAAGAATAAATTTAAAGAATTTATCTTTGATAAAATTAATGGGAACATTTCCCAATGGATATGAATATTTAAATAAAAGAATATTCAGAATTGGAATGAGGCGTATGTTGTGTTTTTATAACACTTGTTTATTATATACGCGAGTTATTCGGAAAGGCCAGGTTTATACCCATCCTGAATAACTGATTCGATATAAGTCGACGATGAAGACAGTGGTTGAAGACCGGAGGTCTTCACATCGTTTGGATGATTACTGATGTCTTGATTGGGGTGTACACCCAAGACGAGGTAATAAGCGGCTCATGATACACGTACACGGTTGGGACTCGTGGGGTTGGACTCGTGATCGGGTCAGTTCGGAGGGGGGATCCAATCTGGTTCCTGCACCATTTTCCTGCAACTTTTCCACCAACTGTTTTACGCCAAACAACGACGTTTTCAACCACTCTAACTATTCTATGCAATCACAAATCATTCTAAATAGTAATAACAACATGTATAATCAACCATAAACACCAAAGAAACAATTAAACATGTTAGTATGGATCAAACATACCCAAAACCCATGTTTTCCCCTTAATACCCTTAATCTTGATTTGGCCATACGATTAGTGAAACATATCCAAATTAGCCCAAAATTTTATCATAGCCCTAAAATAATATTTTAGAATTTTAAAATTTTTTCCAGATTTTTCTGAGCCACAATTTCTCTAAGTACCACTAATCATCCCTAATTAGTCGTAATTAGTGAAAAACAATGCAAATCACTCACCTTGGCCACAAATTAATCTTATATCTGAACTCTGCTACTGTTATAGGTCGAATTCCAATGCTTAGCAGCAGCTCCAACTCTAATTTGCCACTAGACTTCCTTGATTTGGTGTAGATTAAGCTAATACGCGATTAAACGGTGATTTGGGATGAATTTAGAAAGTGGAGGCCATTGTTAGGGTTGAAAAGAGGTAAGTGGCGGCTGGAAAATGACAAAGAAAAGGTTTCTCTAACCCTAATCCGCCCTCATATAGCTCTAATCCCGAAATCCTCTAATGGACCTAGTTGCTAATCACCCAGTTAAGCCCAACTAAGCTATTTTTCACTTTCTAAACATTAATTCAACCATATCTCCCAAACGGTAAGTCCGTTTGACAAGTGTGGCCATCTACAGAAAGGTAAACCATCATCCGGATCTAATGGAAGTTGTTTCAGGTCAAAACTCCTTACCAATCAAAAGTTATAGGCGAAACAAGATTCACCAGGGGGAAAACGGTCATTTAAAAATCGGCAAAAATCGTGAATATGGGAAATGACCCCAATAGTCGTTCCCCAAAGTTACATGACCATACGACCTCATATGAAAAAGAAATAAATATTCCACGGTCCTTTGATACATAGAATTATCCGGGTCATTACATATAGTTTCCGTTGAAAGATATGTTTAGAGTTTCTTCTGTGGTATTGGTTCGAGTATTGAAAACTCTGTATGCCTTACTTCTTTTTGAATATCCAATAAATATTCCTTTATCAAATTTTGAATCAAACTTGTCTAAATTATCTTTTGTATTTAGTATAAAACATTTACTTCCAAATACTTTAAAATATAATACTTTTGGTTTCTTGTTATACAGAAGTTCATATGGGGTTTTATGAGTTAAAGGTCAAATTGAAATTCTATTAATAATATAGCAAGCTGTTGCAACTGCCTCAGCCCAAAAGTTCCTTGGTAAATTACTATCGAATAACATAGTTCTTGCACATTCTTGTATCGTCCTATTTTTACGTTCAACTACTTTGTTTTGTTGAGGGGTTCTCGCAATCGAAAAATTATGGGTTATTCCCTTTTTATTACAACATTTTTCAAAATTTTCATTTTTGAATTCTTTGCCATGATTGCTACGTATTGTTTTAATTTTTAGTGATAACAAATTTTGAATTCTTTTAGAAAAAGTTTTAAATTTATCAAAAGCACCACTTTTATTTTTAAGAAACAAAGTCCAAGTAAATCTAGAAAAATCATCAACTATTACGTGCACCTATCTATTATGATTTATTGATTGAACTTGGGATGGACCAAATAAATCCATGCGTATTAATTCTAATGGTTTTGATGTAGTGATTTCCTCTTTTGATTTAAATGAACTTTTTTTTAATTTTCTGAGTTGATAAGCATCGCATAAGTTATTGACTCTAAATTTCCTTTTGCGTAATCCTTTAACTGAATCTAATTTAGAAATCCTAGAAATGTGTTTGAAATTCATATGACCAAATCTCTTATGTCAAATCCAAGGGTCACTTGTATTGGCCATAAGACATAGATTATCGCTGGAGATTTTCATACTCAATATATAGATATTTTTCTTTCTATCTCCTTTGATTATAACTTTAGAATTCCTATCTTCTGTAAAACATTTATTCTTTTCAAAGTTTATTTTATAACCCTTATCGCAAAGTTGACTTATACTTAGCAAGTTGTGTTTTAAATTCCTAACTAACAAAACATCAGAAATAGTAGGAGTTCTAGAATTACCAACATTGTCGATTCCAATAATATATCCTTTAGAGTTATCTCCGAAGTTCACTATTCCACCATCTTCGTATTTCAGATTATTGAGTAGTTCTGGATTTCCAGTCATATGTCTTGAAAAACCATTATCTAGTATCCATTTGTCCTTTTTCATTTCCACCAATCGCTTTCCAGAACTTGAATTCTCAATAGCCATATAACACACTACTTCAGGATTTGAATTTCTAACAGCCACCTTTTCATAATTTGAATTACCAACGGCCATTTTACCCATCTTTTCAACTTTTGAATTTTCAAAAGTCATAAAACATATTTTTTCCTGAATTGAACAATATTTTAGTAGATCATATGTCTTTTCATCATGATTATATGTAGACTCTTTCAATATTGATACAATGCATGAATTGACACTAGTATTAATAGAGATTCCAAAATTTACCATTTAAAAATTTTCAAAAGTCAAATTATGAACTTTTTGAAAGATCGTGCTCTGTTACCAATTATTAGGGAATGCAGAATGAATCGTTAAGGAAAATCAAATACTAGAGGGGGGTGAATAGTGTTTTTGAGAATTTAAACAAACTCTTAAACTTATGTGAACTACTAGATGAATCAAGAACCACAAAAACAATCACAGACATAGATTCAAACACAGATGCAAAAATAAACAGAAATAAAAATGAAAAAAAGGAAAGAACACAACAAATTTTATACTGGTTCAGATTACTCCTACGTCCAGTCCTACGCAATGCTGGATTGCGCGAAGTTTTATTACTTTATCAATATCCAATTACAACCCTCCTTGATTTCACGGCTATAAGGGATACCACCGATTCGATACCCACTTGATCATGATTTGCCAATCCTTGATTTCACGGCTACAAGGGATACCACTGATTGCCCGTCGTTTATTTAAAGGCTATAAGGGATACCACTGATTCCTTTAGTCAACCCAAACAATTACAAACAGCCCTATAACTCTTCAATAGCACTTGATTCAGAGTGTAGAGAGTGTAGAGAGAAGAAGTTTGATCAAAATTGAATTGAATTCAGCAGTGTATAAGCGTAGAAATCATAAAAATGATTAAGAATAATGGTGTAAAAAAAGAGGATAAAGTTAAAGAAGAAGAGATGACAAAAAATCGAATTTAAGCCCTTTTTATAGAGTTTGAAAGGATGCCATGTTTCAGAACCGTCACAATTTGTGAAAAGACACTTCCTTTCAAAATTGAAAAAATGACACTTAAAATTATATGTCGACATAGTATTTTATGTATGTCGACATACCCTTAGTGTAAATATAATATTTGAGTACTGAAATATAGTGTTATAAATTAATATTATAAAGTAAAAAATCATATGAAAACATAAATTTAAACTATATAAACATATTTATAAATTATAAGACTTCAAACTATATAAATATAAAGTATAAAATTATAAATATATAAAACTTAAGTTTGAAAAACAAAAGTAAAATAAGAAAGGAAAATATAAAAGATAGAAAATAGAATAGAGATAAAAATAGAGAGGATTGAAGATAGAATTTGAAAATCAGAATCTGAATTTGAACCTGGAGTGCAACTTAGAGTCTTACATTATCTAGACTATATAACTATATTAGTCTTGAACTCTTGAGATCTTGAATACTCATGAGTCTTGAAATTTCTTCAAACTCTGAATTTCTAATATCTTTAAAACTGTATAGTCTTTAATAATATTTCCTGTATATAAATCCTGCATATGTGTATGTATGTATATATATATATATATATATATATATATATATATATATATATATATAAATTCTATACAAAATTGTTAGTATATATTTTATAATCAATTAATATTAGACTAAGGTTGTTGTCATCAAAACTCCATTCTCCAACATATATGATAGGTTTAAGCATAGATTTATATGACTAGTTTTATACGACTGATTGTAATCCTTTATTTTACATGCATTTTATATGACTGATTTAGGCACTGATTTGTACGTCTAATTTAATGTGATTGAAAAATCCTTTTTATTTTACACGCCTTGATAAATTTAATTCGATTGGAATTGCAAAAGAAAAAGGATTGGATAATTTAAGACTAAATTGACGTGAAACATTGAATTGTAATGAAAGGGAATATTAGACTGAAAATATGCAGACTTAATGAAATTTGCAAATTGACCATAGCACTGGTTATGACAGGAAAATAGACTTCAACAAATTTGCATAAATATGGTAGATTGTACAAACCCAAAGAATCATAATAAACAAACATGGTTTATTTGTAGACATGAATATAACATGAAGTTGTAAATGGATAAATAGGCTTAACATAAAAATTAAACATAAGTTGACAAATATATTTATAAGCCTAACATTATAATTATTCTATGGGGCCATATGATTAAGAGCATCTTTTAGATCCTTTAATTTCCTTAGCCCTAGTCATCCTCTTTTTTTTTATTTGTAAGGTGTGCGCAACCTGTGATATATTATTACCTAATCATGTGCTTTCAAATTTTCAAACTAAGTTATATGGCATTCTAATTATTCGCGTCTAAAATGAGACATTGGGATGTATGGCAATTTTGATCAACCCTAGTCTTCCACTCAAATTAAGTTGTCTATCACTTCATCCACATAAACTCATTTTAATTTTAAGGACAGCTTGGCTCAGGTACAGCTTAGGTTTCACAAGACAAAAACACTCCCTATTTTAAAACTTCATAGATTAGGTCATTGTTTTTCGAAAATTATCAAAATAAAAATAAAAAACAAAGTAAAAATTTTCCAAACATCAAAATTTAATTCAACATATAATCATCTTCATCTTCATGCAAGAAAACTACAAAAAAAAAGATTCAAAAAGAAAAAAAAATACACGTTTCAACAAATTCCTGCAATTTTTTGTCAAATTGCGGGTATCGAAGCAATGATTTCTAAATATTACAGTCATTCATGCATTCTTTGCTGGTTTTCTTTAAACTTTCAAATTCAAAGCCTACACTTATTCAAACATTAACATATTGCAAAAAAGTCATCAAAAAATGATTAAAATTGCATATAAATGACAAATATTTCATTCCCAGCAAAATTGCAAAAAAGAAGCCATTATTTGCAAAAATTGCAGATATGACTACAATTTTTTCACATAGTAACACATAAATATAATACACTGTAAAATAACTGCAATGTCTGTAATTATTTAAAAAACTACAGACTTTACTGCAATTGTTTTCTTTCATTTTTAATCTCAGCAATACACCATGTGAATAATTACCAAAATGTCTGCAAATATTCACAAAAGTGCTATTCAGCATTTTTTGCAAAATCCTTTTCGTGAGTATTTACCATTTTTTGAATTTTTTTTATCCAGCAGTGCGAAAAATCAGAAAAATACATTTGTATAGGAAATAGAAATCCGCTTTACATACAAACTTGCAAAGGGATTCGCATTGAATAAAATTTGAAAATAGGGATGCCTCCTTAATTTCCACTTAATTATGTTCATCTACTATTTGTCCAAAATTAATATATAGTTGTGTGGCTTGTGTCATGATGTTATTTATGGTATGTGTGTGTTTTTGTTCTTGCTTTATCAATATAAGAAGGACATCAACAAGTATAAGGTTGGTTATGGATGGATTTACATTCGTAAATGAGGTTAATTTCTTTTGCACTTCTTCAAAACACATAGATAAATATTACAAACTTTAGAAAACATATATGAAGGCAACCGATATATCTTCCTTATTTATTTGTTGCTTTTCATAACCCCATGAGATCCTCTCTCAAATAGGATTTAAAATGAGCCTGCTGGGATATATTTAAAATTTTAGGTTGACCAACCTTTAAGGAAACCCCGATACAAAGTGAAATTTGGATAATGAATTCCACACCACTTTGTCATAGGGTTTTTGAAAATCAGCCTTTAAGCACATATTATTTGACATGTTTCTACTATATATCATTACCATTCCAGGTGCTAAAAGAAAATTCTCACTAATATGTTTACCTAGAATATGTGCATTTCTATTTGTATAGGTCAAACCATTCAAGAGTTCCTTAATTCTATAGTAAACAATGTTAAAGGCAGTTCTATATATGGTATTGCGCCTTAAGATTAGAATGTAGTTTGACTTAGACTAGGTTTTTTCTTTTTTTGGCATTAAAGTCAAAAAAGTTTGATTTATTTATTTTACAATACATCCATTCGTAAAATTCTTTGCACTATAGCTAGTACGTCAAAAATTCTAGTGATGTTTAACACATTTTTCGCTGACCCTGTTTAGCCCAAAGCTACTATCATCATTAGTTTTAAAAGTTTCTTATATAATTCCCCCATAAACATATGTTCTTCCAAAGAGCCTCTATTATTATCCATAAGGATTTTCTTGCAAATAATGTTAGAGAAAATGCTTGCCAATTGCATCTAAGTAATAGGGCTTGAAAAATAGTTATGGCTTCATATTTAAGAGTATTTGCCTCAGTACTTGAGTTACTATTTGCTTCTAAAATACATCTAATGGCATTTCTATTCCTCTTGCTAGACCATTTAGAGTAAAAAAATTAGGCATTAGTCACCTTCCCGTTTCCAATTAAATTTTGATTTCAATAAGTTTACAATAGCAATAGTGAACATTTTCCCTTCTAATCAAAATATGTTATATTTACATGCCAGAATATCCAACAATTGTAAATGTTACTTTGTTCTCTTTTCTTCTAACAAACTGCTCAACGAAATTGAATGTTAAGTGCATTCTTTAAATGATTTTTTTTAGAACACTAAGTTTTTATTTAACAACGTTCAAAGTGTTTTTGCTAAGTAGGAATACACCATGTTATAGAATTTGGTCATGTCATAGAGATATTATGTTAAATATATTCAATTTGTTTGCCAATCTTATTTGAAGTAAAATATATAATATACTTGATATAATTTGATATTGATTAACTAAATAATGAAAAGTATATCCAATAAAGAATTCATAAATGACATGTATTGTGATAATAGTATAGGGTGTTGTAACCGTGAGTAATTTACCATAATAAAAAATATCACTTTAAATGTTCCTATTTTAGATTGTATCTAGATTCGATATCGACATATCCAATAAGACTAAAGTATGTAATGTTCTCCAAATGTTGGGTACTCATGACTTTTGGGGGAACCAAGAAATTATGTACTAATAGTTATTGATAACTAATGAATGACTCTATAATACCCTTATTTTTTACATTAACTAATTAGTCAAAATTTACTTAATAAATAATAAACAACAAAAATGCTTTTTTTTATTTCAATTTTTGGCTATAGAATATATAACAACGGATTCATGGCGATTTCCTAATCTACTTTCGTATATAAAAGTTTCTTACTAGAGTTTAAATAGAAAAGTTATTAATATTTGAATTTATGGAGTTGGAAATAATTATATACGTAATTAAGAAAATAGTTTGATACTGACTAATGGTTAATTAACACTATTGAAGTTATTTTTATTTGAAAGTAATTGTAATTAAGAAATAAGACAATGTTAATTGAATGATAAGGAATCAAATCAATAGGATAAGAGAGCAACCAAAATTCACTAAATTTGTGCTAGTTAGGTCAATCCATAAGGTCTTAGGTAAAAACCATGAAAAATAAACTTAAGCCATGAAATGGTCGACCTGAAAGGTTTGCGAGTGATGATAAAAAAAGTGATTATGTTGCCTAATATAGTATGATCTGATGGTTAGCGTTGATTTGTACCTCCATAAATTATGATCTAAGGCTTCACTTCCAATTCATTATTCTAACAAGCGTTGAAGCTCTACTATTTAATTTTCTTCTACAAAATCTGTAAATATAAAGAATTAGATCTAGATTATGGATACACTTTGGAGAAGAAATATCAGATGATATACAACACCTTGTAAAATCAATCTAGAATAGACATAGTAAAATAAATAAAATTGACAATAAGAATATGTTTGAGAACTATTATAGAGGTTGAAATTTGAATGCGAAAGCAGTTTTGTTGCATTTATGGTGAAATTTTAATCTGTTTATAAATATAATATGCTGGAAACGGAGCTCAAACGCAAAATTTACTAGCTTTTGAGGTTTTCATATTTAAATTAATTTGGTTTGAATTCAAATTTAGAGGAATAGATGAATTCTTTGATCTGGATTATAAATTTTAAAATTAATTATGTGTCTATATTGGGGATGAAGCTAATTAACATAAAAGAATTAAATAGCATTAATAATTATTTAGGGAACTAAATCAATAAGCAAAGGGAAATAATAAATTGCACCTTACAGTAGATGAGTGGTCTACCACACCCAACAAGCGACCAACCACTGTGATGGATTAGACCATAAAAGCTGGTTAACCAGTCTTAACTTATTTTTAGTAGTGGCGACTAGGGTTTAAATGGAATAGTATTTTATCTTACACACTAGATTAATCCATTTCTCACCTATCACGATCCTATATTTCTGGTTCTTTTCATCCCCTATAAATAAAACTCTAGTCTCTCTATTTCTTTCGTAAAATTTACGGGACACATTTTGATTTTGTCATTTATGTTCCTCTTATCTTTTTATGCCGAAATTTTTTGTAGAAATTTAGGTAATATATTCTTCTTCTTCTAATCTATTCTTTTCTATTTTATTGATTAACTCTTTGGATCTAAAACACATTTATATGTCTTCCTATTATGTACATATAAATCAAAAGAATGAGATTTTATAAGAAAATAGTAGGCATGCATATCAAAGAAAAGTGGAAGCAATAGTTAATGTTGTTATATGAGTGAAATTCCTAGTCGACTCCTCTCCTTCTCTTTTTCATTATTTGATTTTATTTCTAGTTCTTCATAAAAATAAGGATTTATGTGACACCCCACGTCCGTTACTGTCACTATTTATCATAATGCATTAAGTTTCGTGAAGCGTTATAGGTAAATAGAAATAGAACATCACAAGACAGATATAAAATAACAGCGGAATTAAAACTTTATTTAACAGAAAGCTTCGTGGTCCAAGCCTAGTTACATAATATGTATGAAATACTGAAAATTCATTACATTAACATAAAACTTCTGTCTTGTACTAAAATCATTATCAAAGTACAATAATACATAAAAAGAGCATAGTCCCCAAAATATAGCCATAGTCAAAAAGATACGGAATCAAACGGTACATCTAAGCAGCTCCAAGCGAATGAAAGAGAGAATTCAAATCAAGCCTGAGTAATCCCACCATGAGAACTTGAGGGAAACAGAAGAGAAAGAAGAGGAAACAAAATGGGTCAGAAATAAAGTCTGGCGAGTCTAGTTACTGTTAGCATATAAATAAGTAAAAGCATTATAATAGGCATATAGATTGGATGAGCAAGATAACAATATTATAAGACAGGTATAACACACTGAGCAGGATAGGCAAAATAAACATGATGGAATATACTGCGCTTCTCTAATACTTTTCCCTACACCAGTACTAATATAATAGAACAAGATGATCCCTACAGAAACAAATGGTAGACTTAGGTGTACTTCTAGTGACGGGTTTTACCCCCAACAATCCAGCCCAACAGAAATGACAGGTGTTACCCCCAACAAGAATAATGGGCTTCTACACAAGCAAGACCATATGTACCCTAATTACTACCCCAATTGAACGTCTCCCTACTCTGTAGATACCCTGTGTTGGCCTCACAGTAGGATGTATCACTTCCTAAGGTGGAAATCCGTTTATTTTCAAGATGCACAGAAATACCTACTGATGTCACAACGTCTTAATTTTCCACAAGAAGGCCGGAACCGTGCACGCACATGAATCCATTGGATCCTGGGCTGCCAATACCCTCGTTTATTTGAACCTTTTACAATCAACTCAGTAAGCGTGCCCTGACCCCGACCTAGTTCGGGGTTCCCCGTTTGATACCAATATGGGTTACTGACTGATAAGGGTCTCACATAGATGACGCAAGCTACCTGCCTAGGCTTGTATCCCACTGCTAGGATTTTCACAGGTTATACATAACAGTTTAACAAGATTGCATAACCCTAACATGTAATACATGTTAAGTTTGTCGGTTTTATACAAGATAACTTAACCCCTTCCACTGATTCAAGCAACATGTCATATAGGTTAAGTTTGTCGGTTTTATACAAGATAACTTAACTCCTCCCGCTGATTCAAGCAACATGTTATATAGGTTAAGTGTTTTTGATTAACAGATTCTTATCATTTTTCATTTATGCACCAGACCTCTCACATTAAGTCGACTACTTGTGGTTACTGGATATGCTGGGCAGTTTCGGGCAGACTTCTACCACATGCTAGATTTAACCTCGTATCTTAGCGCTGTTACGTGTATATTTATGCCCTCGACCCCTCACATTAAATTAACCACATGCGGTTGCTGGATATGCCGGGCGGTTACGGGCAGATTTCTACCACAAGTGTAATCTAACCTCGCATCGAAGTGCAGCTATAGTTTCTGATTACTGTAGTTTTAGGCATATTCACTCCTATCCAATTATTCATGTTCATTACAAGTTATGCCCCCAAAATCCCAATACAAGTTATGCCCCAATTTCCCAATACAAGTTATGCCCTAAAATCCCAATACAATTTATGCCCCAATTTTAACATTCCCCCTTGTTCCCAATTTTGTGTGTTCGAATATTTTAGCAGTGTGCCAAGGATCGAAGGTAGCCTGGCTATAAAAATAAAAAGGGAAAGAGGAAGGGAAGAGAACAAGAACAGACATAATAACAAAACAATCATATAAGGATAAAATTGACCATAATAACAAGGTAGGCATATAATGACAGAATTTGGGCATATGAGAACAATGGATCAGATGTACAAGTAATGGTAGATCTGTTATGGTTCAAGTTATTAATAGGCATAGGCTTAGATCTAACTTATAGACCTGTTAAGATTACATTTTAAATGTTTGTATCCAAAAAACATAAACTAATAAGGACTAGATCTAAGAACAATGGAATGATTGTTGATGTTGTTGCATAGATCCTTGAATATGTATAACTCTTGTTGTTGCTGAAGAATAGTCTAATTCAGTCTGAGCTGGGGCGGCATCTAGTTATCTCCATTGTTTTTGGTGTGTTAAAACAATGAGAATGGGGTCCTATTTATAGCCTATGGTCAACAAACCTCGCTCAGAACTGTGTCCAGATGCAGGGCAGGAATCTACCCAGATCTCAGTGGGGTCAACCCCGGGGTCGACATAGGGGTCGACACCACCGTTAAGGGGTCGAGCCATGCGTCGACACCCATGGGGACCAGGGTCGACCACTAACGGGTTTATTTCCCCCTTCCTTTGCGTCGTTAATTTGAATTTTGCATTGGTTTTTAACATATATATATTATGCTTATATGTATACAAACTTCAAACCTTAATATCTTCTACATACGATGTCTTTTTTATACAAACTCGGAGTCTGTCTTAAGAAGAATTCCGAGTAGAACGCAATGGTGCCGTCCATTTCACGTAGTTTCAAATATTTAATTAAGTATTCTTTAGTTTATCAACTTAACGTTTTAAAAATTACGGGGTGTTATATTCTCCCCTACTCAAAGGATTTCATCCCCGAAATCTCTAAGTTAAGAAGAATGTATATCCAAACATCCATCATCCACTTACTGATCCACCATTACAGGCATCCATTATTATAAAATGATTTCTAATTCTTATATGAACATATGCAAAGGTGTGTGTATATGTCCCTATGCTAATGTGAAAGATCAGGCGGTCTACTGATTCAGTCGACCTTCTTAATGCAATCCTTGTTCGTGCCATGAAATAAAATGTATGCAAACAATTCTAGTATAACATTTAAAGGCAATATGCACGCACAATCGTCCATTTAAATGCAACATCCATATGATGATATACCCACTTTCATCCATGAAAAGAATAAAAATATGTACACACATCCATATGCAGTATGAGAGTGATTGAGCCAGTCTAGTGCCCATTGTGTGTGTATGCATCCACAAGCAAACACTTACAACCACTTGCATCCATTAAATATAACATGTCACAAACACATTTTTACATCCATTGGATTTCTACTTAAAGTTTGAAGATTCAATCGATAGGATATACTTAAATGACAAAAGCAAGTACGAATAAAAAGCTTTGGAAAAGAAGTTAAGTACATACCCTTGAAAAGAAAAAGGTACGAAGCGCGAATCATGTCTTCAGTCTCCCAAGTTGCATTCTTGGGGTTTTCTCCCCACTGAACCATAGTCAACTTGACCTCTCGGTTGCGTAGCTTCTTAATCTCTGATCCAAGAATACGGGTAGGAACTCGTCTAACTGTCGCCTCCCGTTCCACTTCTACTTCCTTAAGCATACTCGGCTCAACTACTTCTACGGTATCATGCAAGCATTTCCATAAATGAGAAATGTGAAAAACAACATGAACACCGGCTAATCTCTCTGGTAGCTTTACTCTATAGTCCATTTGGCCAATCCTTTCTGTTATGGGAAATGGCCCTACAAGTCTTGGTGCCAATTTTCCTACAGATCCGAAGCAAACCACACTCCTCAAGGCTAATACCTTGATGAAAACCACGTCTCCTACTTCGAACTCGATATTAGTCCTTCTTTTTTATGTGTAGGACTTCTGCCTATCCTGAGCTATCTTCATACGTGTTCGAATAAGATATATCTTCTATGAAGTCACCCTAATCATCTCAAGTCGAAGTAGAAGCCTATATGTAGATTCCCACCAACAAGTCGGTGATCTACAGGGTCGTCCATATAGTTCCTCGAAGGGTGCCATGCCAATACTAGCCTGATAATTGTTGTTATAGGCGAACTCCACTAAAGGAAGATGCTCTTCAAAAACTCTATTCACCCAGTCCTTCTGTCCATCTGTCTGGGGGTGATAAGCGGTGCTCAAACATAACCGTGTACCTACTGCCTCTTGCAGGGTCCTCTAAAATTCATTGGTGAATATAGGGTCACGATCACTTATGATACTGGAAGGTACTCCATGTAGACAGACTATCTCACAAAGATAAACCATTGCCAACCATGCTACCATCCTTTTACTCTTAACGGGGATGAAATGATCGCTATTAGTAAGCCTATCAACTATAACCCAAATACTGGTGTTGCCTTTCCTTGATCTAGGCAAACCATTAATGAATTCCATAGAGACGCTCTCCCACTTCCTCCTGAACTGCAATTACTTTCGCGAGATCCACTGTTGTCCTATCCTTAGAGACCACATGCCCTAGAAATCTTACTTCTTTTCTCCAAAAATGACATTCGGAGAATTTCGCCTTAAGCTGGTGCGCATGGAGAGTTTTCGAAACCTCCCTTAAATGTCGGGTATGCTCTTCCTCACTCTTTGAGAAAATCAAGATGTCATCAACAATGACCATGTCGAACTTATTTAGAAACTTCTGAAACACCCTACTCATCAGATCCACAAAATAGATGGGTGCTTTCATCAACCCAAAAGGTATGACGAGCCATTCGAAGAAACCATCTGGAGTTCTAAAGGCAGTCTTGTCTATACTGTCCTCGGGCACCCTTAAGTGATGAAATCCTATGGCCAAGTCTAACTAAGAGAAAACAGATGCACCGACAAGCTAGTCTAACAGATCACCTATCCACGGAAGTGGGTGCCTATTCTTCTTAATGAGTTTATTCAACTCTCTGTAATTCACACATAAGCGAAGCGAACTATCCGCCTTAGTTGCAAATACCACCGGAGCACCCCCATTCAGATATGCTTTTCCTAATAAACCCTTTCTCAAGTAGCTCCTTTACTTGCTTGCTGAGCTCCGTCCTTTCTCTTGGAGCCATGTGGCGCACAGGCAATGCGATGGGCTTTGTATTGTCCATCAAGTAAATATGAAAATCAATCTCGCGCCTCGGAGGTAAGCCACGAACCTCCTCAAAAACACCAGGATAATCAAAGACTACTGGTACAAATCGTAAATCATCTATAGATGCATCAAGTGAATCTAGGAAACTAAGCATGACAGTCCCTTTAGGGTCACAAGAAATCTCGAGGGTCCTTTCATGGAAAGTCAAAAGTATAACTACCATTCTCTCACAATCTAGAATGGCACCATACATGGCTAGCCAATCCATCCCTAGAGTCAAACCATAGCCCATGAAACCAAGCACATATGTGTCGCGTTCAAACTCGACACCCAATAAAGATATTCTCAAACCCCGACAAATCATAGACAAATGAGTCGTACCTCCCATGGGGTTTGAGACGACAATGGGATCCAAAACCATACTTGTACTAAGGTGTAGAGACTCAACTAAAAAATAAGATATAAAAGAATGCGAAGCGCCAGAATCAAAAAGAGTTTAGATAGGATGATCGGAAAGAGAAATCAATCCTACAACAGAAACTTTCCTACCTCTATCCGGTACATCATCCTTGAGAGCATGCACTTGTCCTCTAGAAGATCCTTCCCTTCGGCCCTGTCCTTGCCTCTTCGGGAAATCCTTAATAAGATGTCCAACCTCTCCACGTTGGAAGTAAGCATTCTTTCTTTTTCTGCAGTCTTGACCCAAATGACCCACGCGCCCACAATTATAGCATTTCCTCTTTTCTTGGGCATTATTGTTCTTTCCGCGCTTCTTTTGTTGTTGCTATTGTTCTTTCTTGGGCCACACTTTCTAGTTTTGAGATTCAACAACCTTGGCCTCTTTATTTTCTCCTTTGCCTCTTCGTGCAGCAATTCCATGTCAACGTGTCTCTCAAAAGTTGCTCCCATCGGAATAATAGACATAGCCAACCGATGAAGGGGTTCATTCAAACCTTTAGCAAACCTCAAAGCTTTCTTGTGCAGGGTATTTACTAGCTCTAACCCAACCTCGCCAATTGATTGAACTTATTAACATACTCTTTGACATACATGCCTCCTTGCTTGAGTCCCAAAAACCATTCCATTTGCACACTTTGCTAGGCTTGAGAAAGAAACTTCATTTCGAATATCTGTCGAAAATCCTTCCAAGTCTCAACTGGACGTCCCGCATGCGTTACTTCCCACCAAAATGAGGCCTTATCATTCGTGACGACTGCCTATAACCCCCGCACTATACAAAGGGAAATAATGCGCTGAAAGATGTGCTAGGCTGTGATGGACGATCATCAGAGTAGGTAAACACAAGCAGAACATGTCGTAAAACTCACAGCGCAACGATAAAATATAGTAGAACATATACAACAGGTAGTAACAGTGAAGCGGAAACACTAAACTTCCATACAACTAGAAAGTAAGATCCACAAACTTGGAAATAGTATTTATACAAAGTTGCCTCACTACATCACTCAGAAAAGAAAACAACATGAATCCAATTATTAGCTAGTAGTAAAACTGGTACATGAGCCTCCTGCTCGCCATTGTTCAACATCATCGTCCTCAGTAAAGCATTACCTGTCACCTGTTACTTAGTCTGCCCATCCACAATTGGATAAACAGCTCAAGGTAATAAGAGGATACATAAAACCTTGAGTCAGACAGCAGTCTTAGTGAGCAATAAAACAGCTAACAAACTTCAACAATAATGTGTGTAAGAGGGGATAGATAAACATACTAATCTACCCATGACACCAGAGAAGAACTCAACTTTATCTTCCCAACATCGGACAGTGATAGCCTTTACAATCCATTCAACCAAAGGAATAACAATTCATACATGGAAACCAGAGCAACCATTCAATCATGGAAAATACACATAACATCCAGATTATATAAGTCTCACACATAACAACCAATCATCCATGACTGACTCTGGCTGTCACCGCCAATCCTGCTTTGAAAACACCGTTAATCGTATGATGGCCAACCTTGCCATATGTCAAGGGCTAATGGTAACCCCTGACAATGTCCAACCTTGACAACTAGGCCTTTCAACGATACCCAAGGTACTCGACAAACAACCTTCCAGTCTATTGGGTGCCCCCATTGTACCCCTGCTTTGAGCCTGCTAGAACTTACGACAACGATGACTTCTTGGCCTTCGCATTTTTAGTCGTCCAACCTTGACGGCTATTTACTGCTCAAGCGACCTTCTCGAGCAACCATTATCCACCAACTCACGACCTTTGAGTTGTCTGCCTATTCGTTTCTTTTCACCGATCAACGAACATATCATATCACTTTGAACATCCCCTTCTGGATTCTCATCGAAGCCACCACCATCGTTGAACCAACAAACATCTCTATAAGGTTCAAAGCAATCTATAGCATTATTTCAACACTTCCTAACCTCCCAATTGATCTCACTTTAAAGTCGCATATCACCGGAAGTGTCCGACCAGAAATAGCTGACCAGAAATGGCAAAAAATGACTGACTAGAAATGCTGTCCAAAATAACCCGAGCCACTTTGGTCTGACCCGATCCCTCCTTTAGGTCCGACCTGAGCCCCTTTTGTCCGACCCGATCCACCTTAATCCGATCCAGAATGGTCCAATCCACTTTAGCCCGATCCAAAATGGTCTGATTCACTTTAACCCAATCCAGAATGGTCCGACCCGACCCCTTTTATTCCGACCCGAGCCAACTTTGACTTGTCCTCCATGACAGAATTTGAGCCCGACCCGACCCCCTTTAGTCCGACCCCAGCCACTTTCTGCACATCTTCAGTTCTACTCCGATTTCGATCAAAACCTCGCCAAACGACGAATCCGACGAAACCAACTCAGCCAAAATCATAAAATGCAATCATAAACATATCATAACATTACTAACCACATGAATATGATGATTACCATAGAAATGATGTAAATCTCACCAAAAACCATTAAAGTGAACCTATGATCAAAATGATAGTTTTAACTAACATAAACACGTAAAATGACATGAAATTATCGAGTAAAACTTGCTAGATAAGATCATAGGGTGATGCATATGAAAATGGATATGTAATGGTATAAATCTACGATAAAACATTCCAATTTGATGAGAAACATACATAAACACTCATATACTTCATTGCATTCATGTGAGAGATGTAAATCACTCACCGATTTGCCAAAGCAATCTAAAACGATAGAAATAAGAATCCGGACAGCGAGCACTTCAAACCAATCTCGTTGATCCGATGAATTCACCTTTGAAATGATGTAGATCTAGCCTCCAATGGTGTAGATCTATGATTTCCCTCCTTAGATTGGGATTTTTAATGGTGGAAAAGTGTTAGAGGAAGGAGGAGATCAATGCCTCCAAATGAGAGAAGGGAAAAGTAAACCTTTTCCCTCCACTCTCAACCCCGATTTATAGGATTCCACCATCCCACTAATGGGCCTCCCCAGTTCAGCCCATTAGGCTCTCCAAATTTGAACAACCAACTAAAATACCTTAAAATAGTGATTTCTCCCAAACCGCTCAGCCAAATTCTTAATGTAACCACTCTACGGAAAGGTAACCATCAATTGCTTTCCAATGGCATAGGTCTGACCCTCTGATTTGATCCAAGTCAAAAGTTATGCCCTATACAAGGCTGATAGGGGCAAAATGGTCACAAACAAAATCGGTAAAAATTATGGATATGTCTCACATCCCCATAAGCAACATATTAAAAGATGAGAATGATCCAACCCTCAGAGAATGAAATAAAAATATTTTATGATCTTTCGATACGTAAAATGCGGGCTGTTACCTTCTCCCACCCTTAAGAATTTCGCCCCCAAAATTCCAAGCAAACACAAGCAATCACAACGATTATGCATGCCTATCATCCATGAAAAGCCAATTCTATCTTCCAAACTAGCAACCATCAAGCCATACATCCATAGCCTTATCTAGCACGCGGAATTCTTACAAACCATAACAAGATACAATGATATAACGAAGATACGATATCAAAGGGTCCTACCAACGAAGAGTTCTGGATGAGTCGCTCTCATGCTCTTTTCCGTCTCCCATGTACAATCGTCGCCATCTTCACTCTAATGTACCTTCACTAGCGTAATCGTCTTCCTCCTGAGCTGTTTCGTGTCATTCCCCACAACCTGAAGTGGCTTACGAGGTCTCGAAATTGCGGTCTTAACTTTTAAGTCTTCGTACTGCTCTGAAGATACGACATTCGAATCATGCACGAATTTCCGTAGAAATGACACATGGAACACATTATGCACACTCGACATCTTCTCAGGTAACTCCAATCTATATGCGAGCTTTCCAATTCGCTCGACTATCGGAAATGGTCCAACAAACCTTGGAGCTAACTTTTCTTTCTTACCAAATCTAACCATGTGCTTCAACGGCAAAGCTTTCACAAAAACCATTTCGCCCACATCGAATTCCAAGTCCTTATGACGCTTGTTGGTGTAACTCTTCCAACGCAACTGGGATGCCTTCATTCGTTGCCGAACTATCTCGATACAATCCGAGGTTCTAATTATCTCAGGCCCAAGTACCAACTTATCTCCAGTTTCTAACCAACATGCTGGAGAATTGCACGGTCTTCCATACAATGCTTCGTATGGTGCCATCCCAATGCTAGACTAGTAGCTATTATTATACGCAAACTCAACTAGATGTAGATGGTCTTCCCATGATCCTCCAAAGTCTAACACACAAGCCCTCAAGAGATCTTCCAATACTCGATTGACTCTTTCGGTCTGACCATCAATTTGGGGATGATATGCCGTACTTAAGTACAACTCGGTTCCTAAAGCTTCTTGCAAACTTTTCAAAATCCACTCGTGAATAATGGATCTCGATCACTTACCATACTCTTTGGGACACCATGGAGTCGAACTACCCATTTCACATAAAGTTCAGCCAATTTCGATGTCGTCCTAGTTGACTTGACAGGAATGAATCTTGCATTTTTGGTCAAACGATCCCACAATGACCCAAGTCCCTTCGTTTTCTGCCCTGGTTCTAGGTAGTCCATCGATACTTGCTCCCAGTTCTATGTAGGAACTTCCAATGGCTGAAGCAAACTACTCGGATTCTTCTGTTCAGCTTTCACCAACTGATAGTTCATACAATTGGAAATGAACTTCCCAATATCTCGCTTCATCCCTTCCCAGTAGTAGACTCTCTTCAAGTCCTGATACGTCTTATTTCCACCGGGATGAATCATCAGCTTCGAATGATGATATTCTCTCATAACCTCATCCCTCAATCCGTCGATATCAGGAACAACTAATTGCCCTTTCTTTCGAAGCCAACCTTCTCAATCGACCCCGAACTCTTTATCTTCTGGTTCTAGTTTCTGAATGAACTCAAAGAGCTTCGCATCTTTCTTTTGGCTCTCTCCAATCCTTTCGATAAGAGTAGGTCTTATCGATAAGCTTGCGAACGTTTCAGGTTCCAGCTCACACCTTGTCCTGAAATCGAACCTTCCCAAGTACTCGAGGCTCTTCCATTCTGAAAACATCGCTCCCAAACTTGCGTGTCTTCGACTTAACGCATCTGCAACTGCATTACCCTTGCTCGGAGTATAGGCTATGCCAAAATCATATGACGCCAGAAATTCTAACCATCTTTACTGCCGAGGATTCAAATCCTTATGGGAGAAAAGATACTTCAATGACTTGTGATCTGTAAACAACTCGAATCAAACTCCCAATAGGTAATGTCTCCACATCTTCATAGCAAATACAATCGCTGCCAACTCCAAATCATGAGTTGGTTAATTCTTCTCATGCAGCTTGAGTTGTCGACTCGCGTAGGCCACAACCTTATCATTTTGCATTAGTACTACTCCAAGTCCAGTACCACACGCATCGGTATACACCACCATCTCTTCATTCCCGCTTGGAATGGTAAACACAGGAGCACTTGTCAATCTATCCTTCAGGATTCCGAACTCTTGTTCACACTTTGCATCCCATGTGAACACTTGGTTCTTCTTTGTTAATCCTGTCAACGGTGCAGCTACTTTGGAGAAATCCTTGATAAACCGTCGTTAATATCCTGCCAACCTAAGAAAACTCCGAACATCCGTCGCATTCTTAGGTCGATCCCAATCCTGGATTGCTGCAACTTTAGCGGGGTCAACCGCTATCCCTTTTCCAGAAACTACATGACCTAAGAACCTCACTTCATCCTTCCAGAAGTGACACTTTGAGAACTTAGCCTTAAGTTGATGCTTCCGCAAGATCTCTAACACAACTCTCAAGTGCATCCTATGTTCTTTCTCATTTCTGGAGTAAACCAGAATATCATCCACGAACTCAAGCACGAACTTGTTCAACTAATCTCTGAACACTCTATTCATAAGATCCACAAAATATGCTGGCGCGTTAGTCAACCCGAATGGCATCACCAACCATTCGAAGAAACCAGATGGTGTCCTTAAAGCAGTCTTTGGCACACTATCCTTAGCCACCCTCAACTGGTGAAATCCCATTGCCAAATCCATTTGAGAAAACACTTTGGCTTCGTGAAGCAGATCGAACAAGTCATCTATCCTTGGCAATGGATACTTGTTCTTCCTTGTCACCTTGTTCAGCTCACGATATGTAACACCCCACACCCGCTAAGGTCACTCACTAAGGGAATGCCTTAACTTCGGTGGAGCATTTTAAGTGAGTATAGAACAGAAAAATTACAACAAGACAGATATAAATACTTGAAAATCTAAGACATCATTTCATAGCAGCAGAAGGTAAACATGTTTAGTTACAACACCATAAAGAGTCAAGTACTAAATATCCATCCTGATAAAAACATAAGTACATAATCCCACTACATAAACAATAGACAAAAAAGAAAAGATAAGCTGGGCTTTACATCACGGTCCAAGCTACAGAAGATAGATAAAGAAATCTGATCAAAGCCCACTAGTGCTAGGCCCAACCTGAGGACCTGAGGGGGAAAAAGATAAAAACAACGGGGTCAGACATAAGTCTGAGTGAGCCCTATAACTTTAACAACACAATCATTAAAGTAATTAGGGTATGATATAAACTTGGTACGGGATGACTGGGGATAAATGACTACACTAAGTAGCCAACTAGACATAGGATGAACTAAGATAACGGTAAAAGACGCATCTACCCACCCAAGGATAATTACTAACTGCACCACACCAGTCATTCCTACTTAAAGGTTGATCCCTCCCAAGGACATAGAAACTTTACCCAGTAGTTTCGTGTACCCCTATCTGACTACATAGGTGTCGTCTGCCCCTATCTCCACTAGGTGTACCCAATGCTCCCAAGCGATCGGCTCCCTACCATAGATACCCGTGCTGGCCCCATAGTGGGGTGTATCACTCCCCAAAGTGGTAACCCGATACAACAAATGGTGCACGGCTTATACCTACACGATGCAACAACGTCTTACCTACCAGCCCGGGTCCACACATGCATATGAAACCCGTTGGACTCGCGTTGCCACCGCTAACCCGTTTTGGCCTCTTATAATCAAGCCCAGTACGCGTGTCCCGTCCTCGACATGGGTCGAGCCCAATAAGATACATATGGGTTACTGGTTGAAATGGGCCCCCACAAGCTACCACCTAAGCTTGTCAATTTATCTAGTGCATCCCACTTAACCCTTTAATCATGTTTAATTACATGTTTCCATTTGGTTAAGTATTCTAATCGTATTTTCTATTGCCACCCAAGGCAACCCACTAGATTTCCTCATGCCACCCAAGGCACTTACTTGATTTCCACATGCCACCCAAGGCACCCACTTAATCCCTCATGCCCACTACATGCTTATCTGGATAAGTGTTTCTTAATTGATTAAAAACGTAACTGTTGTAAAGACCTCTCACATTAGACTATCTTTTATGGCAGCTGGATTTGCCGGTTGGGTCCGGGCAGCCTTACGCCATAACCGAGTCTAACCTCGTGTCTATACACTTGTCACGTATTTAGTTTGTGCCTAAGACCTCTCACATTGGCCCAATCATTTGTAGCCGCTGGATTTGCCGATCGGTTCCGGACAGTCTTACGCTACAAAAGGGTCCAACCTCGTGTCTTAGTCGATTAATTACACCTAATTAATAACACCTGAATTAATTTTCCCTAATTAATTCTAATTTTAATGATATACATAATTGACTCAATTATGTCCATCCACTTTATGGTATGCATAATCATACCAACTTCACACAATTTCATTAACATGTTTATTAACCCCATCGTTCCCCACGTAATTCGCTAACATGACATAAAAGGGAAGATTCATCACAAATATAATGGGTTCAACTTGCATAACATTAGCATCAACATGGGTTTAAAGGTGTCAACATGCATATAGCATCAAATCCAACTAGCATAAATAATCAACCCAAACTTGCATGAATCACATATGTCATAAAGAGGTTAACTTGCATAAGTTTCTTATGTCATACAAAGGGGTAAACTTGCATATGTATGTATGACATATAAAGGGGTTAACTTGCATATGTATGCATATCATCCAAAGGTGTAAACTTGCACATGTTACTTGCATATAATCAAACAACAAACTTGCATAACATGTCATATGTGAACTTGCATATAATCATACACCAAACTTGAATAACATATCATGTATGAACTAGCATATAATCATACACCAAACTTGCATATCATGGTGTCATAATGAATCAATGTTTCTCATATGACTTGCATATCTTGCATAACATCATAAACACATAGCATATGACTTGCATAACTTGCATAACATCATGAACATGTAGCATATGACTTGCATAACTTGCATAACATCATGAACATGTAGCATATGACTTGCATAACTTGCATAACATCATGAACATGTAGCATATGACTTGCATAACATCATAAACATATAGCACATAACTTGCATAACATGCATAACATCATTAACACATAGCATATAAATTGCATAACATGCATAACATCATTAACACATAGCATATAACTTGCATAACATGCATAACATCATTAACACATAGCAAGTACATCATTAACACATAGCATATAACTTGCATAACATGCATAACATCATTAACACATAGCATATAACTTGCATAACTTGCATTGATCTACATTCATAGCCATAACCTCATTATATCCTATCATAATCATTCCAACAATTGGTCACTAAGGCTATAGAAAACTCACTACTTGTTGATTAGCACTCCTAAGAAGAAGATTAAGTTGCTAGAGTTGATTAGAGGTTGATTTGAGATGCTATCTTCTTCTACAATTTGATGGAGGCTCCTTCAAGTTGAATTTTGACGGCATGACGGCATTGTATCTATTTTTAGTATGAATTAGGGTAGTCTTAGGGTGTATTTATAGAGTAATTAGGTGTTTTAGGCCATTAGATTAACCCTAAATCAGATTAGAGCTGTTAGATCTCGTCCTAGCCACTAAAACACAGCTCAAAAGACAAGCTGTGCACCCAGGTCACCTGGGCTCGACCAGGGAGGTCGACCCCCAGGTCGACACTAGGGTCGACTCCCCAGTCAACCAGGTGGGCAGGTCGACTCCCCAGTCGACCCCCAGGTCAACCCCTTGGGTCTGGTGGGATTTTTCCCGCCACTTCTGAAAATTGAAATTTTTGTTCTTAAATCTGTTTTGAATTTTCTGAAAACTTCTTTGGGCCTTAACTGGGTCATACGGACTCCGATTTTCGAAAACTCGGACTCTATTTCGCGTATTTTTCCGAGACGAACGCACTGGCATAGCCCGTTTCCCCTAATTCAGATTTTAAAATTTAATTCTGCCCTGTTTTATATTATAGCAAGTTATTCAATATACGAGGTGTTACATTCTCCCCTACTTAAAGGATTTCGTCCCCGAAATCTCTAAGTCAAGAAGAACGTATCCTACCAACCAGACAACCATCTACTAAACCATCAAACACTGGCATCCATTGTCCTTAGAGTTTCTAATGCTGTATGAACATATGCAAAGAGTGTGTGTATATGTTCCCCGTCTAATGCAAAATCAGGCGGTCTACTGATTCAGTTGACCTCCTTAATGCAAACTATGATAGTGCCATGCATCCAATATGTATGCGAAAGAACCTTATCGACACATACTATTTCTACATGAGTACACAATCATTCACCAAAATGCATCATCCATATGATAACACAACCATTATACATCCATTAATATAGCTACCCACACACAGTTATATGCAATATGCAATATGAAGTGATTGAGCCGATCTAGTGCCTAGAGTGTGTGTATATGTATCCACGAGCAACCACTAGCAACCACTTGCATCCACGCGCATCCATCAAACATAACATGTCTCAAACACATGTTTAAACCATAGGTTTACCCTATCTAATGGTCAAAGGTACTAATGAGAGGACATACTAAAGATAAGATAAGTACTAGACAAACGATAAAGGAGAAGTTAAAAGACATACCCTCAAAAAGGAATGGGTACAATGAACGCATCTTCGCTTCTGTCTCCCAAGTAGCAATGCTCTCATCTTCTCCCCATTGCACTTTGACTAGCCGCACCTCTCTGTCCCTCAACTTCCTAATCTCTGACCCAAGGATGCGCGTAGGAGCTCGTCGAATAGTTGCATCACGCTCTACCTCCACTTCTTTTAGCAAGCTCGGCTCTACCACCTCTGCGGTCTCATGTAGACACTTCCTCAAATGTGACACATGGAATACGTCATGTACCCCACTAAGTCTCTCGGGTAAATCCACTCTATATGCCATCCGTCCAATCCTTTCCTTAATAGGAAACGGCCCAACAAATCTTGGAGATAACTTCCCAACGGACCCAAAGCGAACTACATTCCGTAATGGAGATACTTTGACAAAGACCATGTCCCCAACCTCAAACTCCAGATCCGTCCTCCTCTTGTCCGCATAAGAATTTTGCCTATCCTGCGCTGCTTTCATCCTTCTTCGAATCAAATCAATCTTTTCCGAAGTCTCTCTAACCATATCGGGCCCAAGAAAGATCTTATCTGTAGATTCCCACCAACATGTAGGTGATCGACAAGGCCTTCCATAAAGAGCTTCGAAAGGAGCCATACCAATACTGGACTGAAAGCTGTTATTATATGCGAACTCCACCAATGGAAGATGCTCTTCCCATGTACCTCCAAAATCTAAGATACAAAGCCTCAAAAGGTCTTCCAGAACACGATTCACCCTCTCGGTCTGGCCGTCCGTCTGAGGATGATATGCGGTGCTCAAACACAACTGAGTCCCCACTACTTCTTGCAAACTCTTCCAAAACTCGCTGGTGAAGATAGGATCTCGATCACTCACTATGCTAGAGGGTACCCCATGCAATCAAACTATCTCTCGAAGATATACTGAAGCTAGCCATGGAGCAGTCCTCTTGCTCTTCACGGGTATGAAATCGGCGCTCTAAGTAAGTCTGTCTACCACAACCCAAATTCTCGTATTACCCTTCCTCGATCTAGGTAACCTATCAATAAAATCCATCGAGACGCTATCCCACTTCCATTGCGGAACTTCCAATGGGTGAAGCAACCTACCTGGTTTCTTTTGCTCCGCTTTCACCTGTTGGCACACCAAGCATCTAGCGACATACTCGGCCACATCTTTCTTCATACCGGCCCAAAAGAAAACTCGCCTCATGTCTTGGTACATCTTGTCCCCACCGGGATGAATGGTCATCCTAGAACGGTGTGCATCATCAAGAATAGCCTTCCTCAAACCCTCGTCTTGCGGTACACAAAGTCTACCGTCTCTACGTAAGCACCCCCTATCGTCTAGGGTGTACCTACTCAAATGGATGGACGACTCCCCCCTTATGAGCCTCTCTACCAACTCAACCAACTGTGGGTCGTCCCGCTGTGCCTCGCCAATCCGCCCCAAAAGAGTAAGTCTGACCTCCAAGGATGCTAGCAAACCGGGTATATAGTCAATGGAAGGTCTAAAATCAAACATTGAGATAAATTCCAAGCTTCGTCGTTCCACGAACAATGGACTCAAGGACAACCTTTTTCTACTCAAGGCGTCCGCCACCACGTTACCCTTGCCAGGGGTATACGCTATCTCGAAATCATAGGATGCTAAGAACTCCATCCACCTTTGTTGTCTCAGGTTCAAATCCTTCTGAGAAAACAAGTACTTCAATGATTTGTGGTCAGTGAACAATTCGAATCTCTCACCAAGAAGATAATGGCGCCAAATCTTAAGCGCAAAAACAATAGCGGCCAACTCTAAATCATGGGTAGGGTAATTTTTCTCATGCTTTCTCAACTGCCTTCCACCATAGGCTATTACCCTTCCCTCTTGCATTAAGACTGCGCCCAGTCCAGTCCCGCAAGCATCGGTATAGACAACAAATGGCTTACTCCCATCTGGAAACACTAAGACTGGAGCTGTTGTTAAAGCTCTCTTTAACCTTCGGAACGCATCATCACAATCTACGTCTCATACGAAGACTAGATTCTTCTTCGTCAAGCGAGTTAATGGGGCTGATATCTTCGCGAAGTCCTTGATAAACTTCCTATAGTAGCCAGCCAACCCCAAGAAACTCCTCACCTCGGTAGCATTCTTCGGAACCTTCCAATCTTGAATTGATACTACCTTCGCGAGATCCACAGCTATCCCTTCCTTGGAGACCACGTGCCCCAAGAACCGCACTTCCTTCCTCCAGAAGTGACATTTAGAGAATTTAGCCTTAAGGCTATGTGCTCGAAGAGTCTCCAACACTTCCCTAAGATGTAGGGCATGCTCTTCTTCACTCTTAGAAAATACTAAGATGTCATCCACAAAGACCACCATGAACTTATTAAGGAACCCCTGAACACCCTACTCATCAAATCAACAAAGTATGCAGGGGCGTTCGTCAACCCAAATGGCATCACCAGCCACTCATAGAAACCATCCGGAGTCCTAAAGGCAGTCTTGTCTATGCTATCCTCAACCACCCTCAATTGATGAAACCCCGTGGCCAAGTCCAACTGCGAAAACACTGAAGCGCCAACCAACTGATCAAAGAGATCATCAATCCTCGGCAATGGGTGTCTATTCTTCTTTGTGAGCTTGTTGAGTTCTCTATAGTCTACACAAAGTCTGAGGGACCCATCCGCCTTCGTAGCAAAAACTACTGGAGCACCCCACTCCGATATACTTCATCTTATGAACCCCTTCTCAAGCAACTCCCCTACTTGCTTATGGAGTTCCCTCCTCTCACGAGGAGCCATGTGGCGCACTGGTAAAGATACTGGTTTAGCATTATCCACCAGATATATTCGGAAGTCTATCTCCCGCCTCGGAGGTAAGCCCTTCACCTCCTCAAACACATCCGAGTATTCCCGGACCACTCTAACAGATCGCAAACTCTCGACTGAAGCGTCAAGCGATTCAAGATAACTTAGCATAACAGAATACATGGGATTATAAGAGATCTCGAGAGTGTTCCCCAAGCGGGTCATGAGCCTAACAACTCTCCTTTCGCAATCAAGAACGGCACCATTACTGGATAACCAGTCCATGCCCAAAATCAACCCATAGCCCGTGAAGCCCAAAACAAAAGCATCACATCTAAACTCAATGCTAAGTATAGAAATCTTCAAACCCAAACATATCATGGACAAATAAGTGGAGCCCCCAATTGGGTTTGAAACAACCAAGGGATCATCTACTAGACTGGTGTCTAAGTGCAGTGACTCAACTAATGATGATGAGATAAATGAATGCGATGCGCCAGAGTCAAACAATGTACGGACAGGATGATCAAATAGAAAAACCAGACTTTCAACGGAAATAGTTCTACCTCTTTCCTGAATCGGTGGAACTGCGAGAGCCTAAACTTGCCCCTTGCCTGACCCGGTGCCATAAGAGCTTGCACCTGTCCTCCTAAGGTAGATCCCGTCCTTTGCCCCTTCTTAGGGCAGTCCTTCACTAGATGCCCTGCTTCACCACAGTGGTAGCAGCCAGTCTTCTTCTTCTTACGACAATCTTTGCTTAGGTGGCCTGGTATCCCGCAATTGAAGCACTTCTTCTTCCCCTTGCCGCCGTTGCCTTTTCCACCCTTGTTTTGCTGTTGTTGTTGAGGTCTCTTTTGATCTCCTTTCTTCTCGGGTGCCTTATTAGCATTGGGACCCTTCTCTTCCTCATGCATGAGTGCCATGTCTACTAGCTTCTCAAAGGTGGCCCCCATAGGGATATGAGTCATAGCCAATCCATGCATCGGTTCATTCAAGCCTTTAACGAATCTCAGCCTTCTTCTCCGGTGTATTCACCATGTCTATGCCAAACCTTGCCAATTGATTAAACTTGTTGACATATTCCTTCACCGAGAGATTTCCTTGCTTTAGAGTCAAGAACCTTTCCATATACAAGTTTTCCTCCGCCCTTGAGAGAAACTTTGCCACAAATCTTTGCCTGAAATCCGCCCAAGAGTCAACAGGGCGTTCTCCATTAGTGACCTCCCACCAGAATGAGGCCTCTCCCTTCATTAACCAAGCAGCTAACTTGACTTTCTTTCCTTCTTCCATCTCAAAGATATCTATCAACTCTTCCACCTCCTTAAGCCAATCTCTAGCCTCACAAAAGTTTCTGATCCTTGAAAAGGTTTCCCTCTCATGGCTTTAAATTCCTTGCAAGTCTTAGCAAAAGTATCCGTGCGAGGAGGGGGAGGGGGAGGGGGAGGAGGAAGATCGGGTGCTACTGTTGGTGGAGGAACATTTGCTGGACCCGCTGTGGCGGCCCTAGCCTCCATCAATCTCCTATACCATACTGGTATCGTCACACCCTCCGGAAAGTTAAGATCTTCAGCCATGCTGAAACGAAAAAGGAAAGATTCAAAATGGAGAATTCGAAAGATAAAGATATGGCTATTGGGGATTATGCTTTTCTTTCAAAAACTTTTCTCTTAAAAGACATGTTTTTGAAAATATTTCTTCCAAAAATGTTTTTAGAAAAATAGTTTTCTAAAAAATTTATCTGTTCTGGTAACCTTTGCTCTGATACCACGTGTAACACCCCACACCCACTAATTTCACTCACTAAGGGAATGCCTTAACTTCGGTAGAGCATTTTAAGTGAGTATAGAACAGAAAAATTACAACAAGACAGATATAAATACTTGAAAATCTAAGACATCATTTCATAGCAGCAGAAGGTAAACATGTTTAGTTACAATACCATAAAGAGTCAAGTACTAAATATCCATCCTGATAAAAACATAAGTACATAATCCCACTACATAAACAATAGCCAAAAAAGAAAAGATAAGCTGGGCTTTACATCACGGTCCAAGCTCCAGAAGATAGATAAAGAAATCTGATCAAAGCCCACTAGTGCTAGGCCCAACCTGAGGACCTGAGGGGGAAAAGATAAAAACAACGGGGTCAGACATAAGTCTGAGTGAGCCCTATAACTTTAACAACACAATCATTAAAGTAATTAGGGTATGATATAAACTTGGTACGGGATGACTGGGGATAAATGACTACACTAAGTAGCCAACTAGACATAGGATGAACTAAGATAACGGTAAAAGACGCATCTACCCACCCAAGGATAATTACTAACTGCACCACACCAGTCATTCCTACTTAAAGGTTGATCCCTCCCAAGGACATAGAAACTTTACCCAGTAGTTTCGTGTACCCCTAGCTGACTACATAGGTGTCGTCTGCCCCTATCTCCACTAGGTGTACACACTACTCCCAAGCGATCGGCTCCCTACCGTAGATACCCGTGCTGGCCCCACAGTGGGGTGTATCACTCCCCAAAGTGGCAACCCGATACAACAAATGGTGCACGGCTTATCCTACACGATGCAACAACGTCTTACCTACCAGCCCGGGTCCACACACGCATATGAAACCCGTTGGACTCGCGTTGCCACCGCTAACCCGTTTTGGCCTCTTATAATCAAGCCCAGTATGCGTGTCCCGTCCTCGACATGGGTCGAGCCCAATAAGATACATATGGGTTACTGGTTGAAATGGGCCCCCACAAGCTACCACCTAAGCTTGTCAATTTATCTAGTGCATCCCACTTAACCCTTTAAACATGTTTAATTACATGTTTCCACTTGGTTAAGTATTCTAATCGTATTTTCTATTGCCACCCAAGGCAACCCACTAGATTTCCTCATGCCACCCAAGGCACTTACTTGATTTCCACATGCCACCCAAGGCACCCACTTAACCCCTCATGCCCACTACATGCTTATCTGGTTAAGTGTTTCTTAATTGATTAAAAACGTAACCGTTGTAAAGACCTCTCACATTAGACTATCTTTTATGGCAGCTGGATTTGCCGGTTGGGTCCGGGCAGCCTTACGCCATAACCGAGTCTAACCTCGTGTCTATACACTTGTCACGTATTTAGTTTGTGCCTAAGACCTCTCACATTGGCCCAATCATTTGTAGCCGCTGGATTTGCCGGTCGGTTTCGGGCAGTCTTACGCTACAAAAGGGTCCAACCTCGTGTCTTAGTCGATTAATTACACCTAATTAATCACCCCCGAATTAATTTTCCCTAATTAATTCCAATTTTAACGATGTACATAATTGACTCAATTATGTCCATCCACTTTATGGTATGCATAATCATACCAACTTCACATAATTTCATTAACATGTTTATTAACCCCATCGTTCCCCACGTAATTCGCTAACATGACATAAAAGGGAAGATTCATCACAAATATAATGGGTTCAACTTGCATAACATTAGCATCAACATGGGTTTAAAGGTGTCAACATGCATATAGCATCAAACCCAACTAGCATAAATAATCAACCCAAACTTGCATGAATCACATATGTCATAAAGAGGTTAACTTGCATAAGTTTCTTATGTCATACAAAGGGGTAAACCTGCATATGTATGTATGACATATAAAGGGGTTAACTTGCATATGTATGCATATCATCCAAAGGTGTAAACTTGCACATGTTACTTGCATATAATCAAACAACAAACTTGCATAACATGTCATATGTGAACTTGCATATAATCATACACCAAACTTGAATAACATATCATGTATGAACTAGCATATAATCATACACCAAACTTGCATATCATGGTGTCATAATGAATCAATGTTTCTCATATGACTTGCATATCTTGCATAACATCATAAACACATAGCATATGACTTGCATAACTTGCATAACATCATGAACATGTAGCATATGACTTGCATAACTTGCATAACATCATGAACATGTAGCATATGACTTGCATAACTTGCATAACATCATGAACATGTAGCATATGACTTGCATAACATCATAAACATATAGCACATAACTTGCATAACATGCATAACATCATTAACACATAGCATATAACTTGCATAACATGCATAACATCATTAACACATATCATATAACTTGCATAACATGCATAACATCATTAACACATAGCATATAACTTGCATAACTTGCATTGATCCACATTCATAGCCATAACCTCATTATATCCTATCATAATCATTTCAACAATTGGTCATTAAGGCTATAGAAAACTCACTACTTGTTGATTAGCACTCCTAAGAAGAAGATTAAGTTGCTAGAGTTGATTAGAGGTTGATTTGAGATGCTATATTCTTCTACAATTTGATGGAGGCTCCTTCAAGTTGCATTTTGACGGCATGACGGCATTGTATCTATTTTTAGTATGAATTAGGGTAGTCTTAGGGTGTATTTATAGAGTAGTTAGGTGTTTTAGGCCATTAGATTAACCCTAAATCAGATTAGAGCCGTCAGATCTCGTCCTAGCCACTAAAACACAGCCCAAAAGACAAGCTGGTGCACCCAGGTCACCTGGGCTCGACCAGGGAGGTCGACCCCCAGGTCGACACTAAGGTCGACTCCCCAGTCGACCTGGTGGGCAGGTCGACTCCCCAGTCGACCCCCTGGGTCTGGCGGGATTTTTCCCGCCACTTCTGAAAATTGAAATTTTTGTTTTTAATTATGTTTTGAATTTTCTGTAAACTTCTTTGGGCCTTAACTGGGTCATACGGACTCCGATTTTCGAAAACTCGGACTCTATTTCGCGTATTTTTCCGAGACGAACGCACTAGCATAGCCCGTTTCCCCTGATTCAGATTTTAAAATTTAATTCTGCCCTGTTTTATATTATAGCAAGTTATTCAATATACGGGGTTTTACACGATAGTCCACACAAAATCTTAACGAGCCATCCGCCTTGTTTGCAAATACGATCGGTGCACCCCATTCGGATACACTCCTCCGAATGAATCCTTTTCCCAAAAGGTCTCGAACTTGCACCTCTAACTCTCGCTTTTCCCTAAGCACCATCCGACTAAGTGGCATAACGATTGATCTAGCACCTTTGACCAAATCGATCCTAAACTCGATCTCATGATGCGGCGGCAACCCCTTGACCTCGTCAAAGACATCTACATACTCGTTAGCGATCAACACTAATGACAGGTCTTCTTATGGAATCCCAAGCGAATATAGATAACTTACAAAGACCCCATCTTCGCGCTTACATCTAATCAACACCTTTCGCCCTTCCACATCCCCGACCCTCACCTCTAGCTTCTTGCAATTCACCCTTGCCGCATACCTCTTGATCCAATCCATGCCCAAGATGATCCCAAACCCAGCGAAGTTAAGAACAAAGCAATCACACATAAAAGAGCAACCATGACTCGACAACACTAGACCACGACATATCATGCAAAGATTTGATGAACCCCCAATTGGACTAGTCACTATGAAGGGTCTATCACAAATCTCAGGTTCCAAACCCAAGAGACACACAAGCTCATTGCAAATGAAGGAATGCGATACTCCAGTATCGAAAAGCGCACGAACTAAAACACCGTTAACTGAAAGAGTACCTTGCACCACGACACCCTTTCCCTTTTCTTTTTCATTAGGAGATCTTGAAGAAGTTGGTACAACATCCAAAGAATATGCCCTTACAACCTGCTTGCCCTTAGCTGATTCTGGAAAATCTTTCTTCTCATGCCTAGGCTATCAACATTTGAAGCACTTCTTCTCAGCTTTGGGATTCTTGCACTCATTAGCAAAATGGCCTTTCTGTTGGCAGTTAAAGCAAATCACCTCACTCTTCGGCTTCTTTTGGCCATCGTTTCCCTTTTGTTGTTTTTGCTTCCTCTTCTTATTATTACCACCCTGCTGTGGTTTCTGAGCTTCTTTGGTGGCAGCGATAACATTTGCTTCCTTAGGAAACAACTCTCATGACCAATAGCTTTTTCCACAATTTCTCAAATGAATCATCAAGACGGTCCACTAACGGTTTCCCAATATAAGCATCCAAACCCAAGACAAATTTTTCGTTCTTCTGATATGGTGTATCAACGTATGAACGAGCATATCTAGACAAGGCTTCAAAGTCAGAAATATAGTCAAGCACAGAACGACCATTCCGTTTCAGCTCTACGAACTTCTTGAATAGAGAAAATTTCTGAGCTGTGGAGATAAACTTTGCTTCAAACTTAGCTTGGAATAGCTCCCATGAAATTTCTTCCTCTGGAGTCTCGAGTGTAACAGAATTCCACCATTCCACGGCCCTGCCTTGCAGTTGCCTTGACGCAAGCTTTCTCTTTATTGCATCCTCAATACCTAAGTCTCCAAAGATTCGGACACATGAATCCATCCATCTCTGAACCTCTTCCGCTGGTTCAGTTCCCTTGAATGGTTTTCCCCCTAGAGATGTAAAGTCCTTGCATAGCTTTGCAGAATCTACTAATCTAGGAACTCACACACCAACATCTACCGTTGCCTCCACTGAAGCGGGTACCCTTCGCATAACTGCTTCTACCATGGCTTCAAATATGGCCGGGTAATTAGGTTCACCGCCATTTCCTCCTCCAGTATTGGCTTCCCTAGTAGTGTGTCTTGTTTCTCGTCTACTCATTCTAAATCTGCAATTAAGAATAATTAGCCACTTTCAAGAAAAACTGCTAATGGAAAACAACCGCTACTACTATATATATGCTACTATGTATAGTAAGCATCCAACTGAAATATTCAAGTATGTCTCTCATACGTGATTACGTCCTTGAACTTTGGCCAAAAATCGTTGACCAGAGGTCTGATACCAAATATGACGACCGCCCATAACCCCTGCACTGTACAAGGGAAATAATGTGCTGAAAGATGTGCAAGGCTGTCATGGACGATCATCAGAGTAGGTAAACACAAGCAAAACCTATCGTAAAACTCACAGCACAAGGATAAAATATAATAGAACATATATAACAGATAGTAATAGTGAAGCAGAAACACTGGACTTCCATACAACTAGAAAGTAAGATCTACAAAATTGGAAATAGTGTTTATACAAAGTTGCCTCACTACATCACTTAGAAAAGCAAACAGCGGAAATCCAATCATTAGCTAGTAGTAAAACTGGTACGTGAGCATCTGCTCGCCATTGATCAACATCGTCGTCCTCACTAAAGCATTACCTGTCACCTGTTACTTAGTCTACCCATACACAATTGGATGAACAACCCAAGGTAATAAGAGGATACATAAAACCTTGAGTCAGACAGCAGTCTTAGTGAGCGATAAAACAGCTAACAAACTTCAGCAATAATGTGTATGAAAGGGGATAGATAAACATACTTATCTACCATGACAACAGGGAAGAACTCAACCTTATCTTCCCAACATCGGACAGTGATAGCCTTTACAATCCATTCAACCAAAGGAATAACAGTTCATACATGGAAACCAGAGCAACCACTCACACAAAACAACCAGATTATATAAGTCTTACACAGAACAACCAATCATCCATGACTGACTCTAGCTATCACCGCAAATCATGCTTTGAAACCACCGTTAATTGTATGATGGCCAATCTTGCCATATGTCAAGGGCTAATGGTAACCCCAGTTCTAGTATAAACTCTATATGTCCAACCTTGATAGTTAGTCCTTTCAACAATACCCAAGGTACTCGACCAGCAACCATCCAGTCTATTGGGTGCCCCTATTGTACCCCTGCTTTGAGCCTGCTAGAACTTACGACAACGATGACTTCTTGGCCTTCGCATCTCTAGTCATCCAACCTTGACGGCTATTTACTGCTCAAGCAACCTTCTCGAGCAACCATTATCCACCAACTCACAACCTTTGAGTTGTCTGCCTATTCGTTTTTTTTCACCAAACATATCACATCACTTCGAACATCCCCTTCTGGATTCTCGTCGAAGCCACCACCATCGTTGAACCAACTGACATCTCTATAAGGTTCAAAGCAATCCATAGTATTATTTCAACAATTCCTAACTTCCCAATTGATCTCACTTTGAAGTCACATCATCATCGGAAGTGTCCGACCAGAAATAGCTGACCAGGAATGGCAAAAAATTGCTGACCAGAATAGCCCGACCCGAGCCACTTTGCTCTGACCAGACCCCTCCTTTAGGCCCGACCCGACCCCCTTTTGTCCGACCCGACCCTCCTTAGTCCGATCCAGAATGGTCCAATCGGCTTTAGCCAGATCCAAAATGGTCTAATTCAGTTTAACCCAATCTAGAATGGTCTGACCCGACCCCCTTTAGTCCGACCCGACCCCCTTTAGTCCGACCCGACCCCCATTAATCCAACCCGAGCCACTTTAATCAGACCCGAGCCAACTTTGACTTGTCCTCCACGACAGAATTTGAGCCCGACCCGATCCCCTTTAGGCCGAACCGAGCCACTTTCTGCACATCTTCAATTCTACTTCGATTTCGATTAAAACCTCGCCAAACAACGAAACCGACGAAACCAACTCAATCAAAATCATCAAACACAATCAAAAACATATCATAACATTACTAACCACATGAATATGACGATTACCATAAAAATTAGGTAAATCTCACCAAAAACCATTAAAATGAACCTATGATTAAAATGAGAGTTCTAACTAACATAAACACATAAAATGACATGAAATTATCGAGTAAGACTTGCTAGATAAGATCATAAGGTGATGCATATGAAAATGGACATGTAATGGTATAAATCTACGATAAAACATTCTAATTTGTTGAGAAACATACACATACACTCATATACTTCATTGCATTCATGTGAGAGATGTAAATCACTCACCGATTTGCCAAAGCAATCTTAAACGATAGAAATAAGAATCCGGACAGCGAGCACTTCGAACCAATCTTCTTGATCCAATGAATTCACCTTTGAAATGATGTAGATCTTGCATCCAATGGTGTAGATCTATGATTTCCCTCCTTAGATTTGGATTTTTAATGGTGAAAAGGTGTTAGAGGAAGGAGGAGATCAATGCCTCCAAATGAGAGAATGGGAAAGTAAACCTTTTCCCTCCACTCTCACCCCCTATTTATATGATTCCACCATCTCACTAATGGGCCTCCCCAATTCGGCCCATTAGGCGCTCCAAATCTAAACTACCAACTGAAAAACCTTAAAACATTGATTTCTCCCAAACCGCTGAGCCAAATTCTTAGGGTAACCACTCTACGGAAAGGTAACCATCAATTCCTTTCCAATGGCAGAGGTCTTACCCTCTGATTCGATCAAGTAAAAAGTTATGCCCTGTACAAGGCTGATAGGGGAAAAATGGTCACAAACAAAATCGGTAAAAATTATGGACATGTCTCACATCCCAATAAGCAACATATTAAAAGATGAGAATGATCCAACACTCAGAGAATGAAATAAAAATATTTTACGATCTTTCAATACGTAAAATGCGGGTTGTTACATCTTTCAGCTGCCAAATGGCTAGTTCCTACTATCGTCAACTTCGAAAATTCCAAACAAATCATCCATCTCTTTGAGCCAATTCCTTGCTTCTATAAAATTCTCAGTTCCTCAGAAGGCTTTCCGCCCATAGCACAGAAGTCCTTGCATATCTTAGAGAAATTATAAGCACGCAGAGGAGGAGGAGGAACAACGGCTGCAACTGGGGGAGGGGAGTCTGCTTGGCCTTCGACCGGTGCCGTAGCCTCCAGATACCTACGAAACTAAGCCGGTATCTGAACGCCCTCAGGAATATTAGGTTCCCCAGACATGCTGAAAAGAAAAGGAAAAAGGGATTCAAACAGAGAATCGAAATACATTTCATATGGCTTTGGGGAATATATTTTTCAAAACAGACTTTTCTTTTGAAAATGCTTTCTTTTTAAAAATATTTTCGAAAACAATTTTCAAAATCTTTTATCTGATCAGGTAACCTTCAGCTCTGATACCAAGTGTGACACCCCACATCCGTTAATGTCACTCTTTATCAGAATGCATTAAGTTTTATGTAGAGTTATTGGTAAAAAGAAACAGAACATCATAAGACAGATTTAAAATAATAGCGGAATTAAAACTTTATTTAATATGAAAACTTCGTGGCCCAAAACCAATTACATAATAAGTCTGAAATACTAAAAATTCATTACATCAACATAAAACTTCTGTCTTGTACTAAAAACATCATCAGAGCACAATAATACATAAAAAGAGCATACTCCCCAAAATATAGCCATAGTAGAGAAGATACGGAATCAAACGGTACGTCTAAGAAGCTCCAAGCAGAATGAAAGAGAGAATCCAAATCAACCCTGAGTATTCCCACCCTGAGAACCTAGGGGTAGGGGAAACGGAAGAGAAAGAAGAGGAAACAAAATGGGTCAGACAGAAAGTCTGGCGAGTCCAGTTACTTTTAGCATATAAATAAGTAAAAGCATCATGACAGACATATAAACTGGATGAGTGAACATGATGGAATATATTGCGATTCTCTAATACTTTTCTCTACACCGATACTAGTATAACAGAACAAGATGATCCCTACAGAAACAGATGATAGACTTAGGTGTACTTCTAGTGACGGGTTTTACCCCTTACAATCCAGCCCAACTGAAATGACAAGTGTTACCCCCAACAAGAATAATGGGCTTCTACACAAGCAAGACCAGATGTACCCTAATTACAACCCCAATTGATCGGCTCCCCACTCTGTAGATCCCCTGTGTTTGCCCCACAGTATGATGTATCACTTCCAAAGGTGGCAACCCGTTTATTTTCAAGATGCATAGCAATACCAGTTGATGTCACAACGTCTTAATTTTCCACAAGCAAGCTGGAACCATGCATGCACATGACTTCATTGGATCTTGCACTGTCAACACCCTTACCTATTTGAACCTCTTACAACTAACTCAGTAAGCGTGCCCTTACCCCGACCTAGTTCGGGGTTCCCCGTTTGATATGAAGATGGGTTACTGATTAATAAGGGTCTCACACAGATGATGCAAGTTACTCGCCCAGGCTTGTATCCCCACTGCTAGGATTTTGACATGTTATGCCTAACGGTTTAACAAGATTGCAAGACCCTAACATGTAGTACAAGTTAAGTTTGTCGGTTTTATACAAGATAACTTAACCCCTCCCACCAATTCAGGTAACATGTCAAATTGGTTAAGTTTGTCGGTTTTATATAAGATAACTTAACCCCTACCACTGATTCAAGCAACATGTTATATAAGTTAAGTGTTTCTGGTCAACAAATTCTTGTCATTTTTCATTTATGCACTAGACCTCTCACATTAAGTCAACTACTTGTGCTTGCTGGATATGCTGGGCGGTTCAGGGCAGACTTCTACCCCAAGCTAGACTTAACCTCGTGTCTTAGCACCGTTATGTGTACATTTATGCCCTTGACCCCTCACATTAGATTAACCACTTGCGGTTGTTTGATATGTCGGGTGATTCTGGGAAGACATCTACCAAAAGTGTAATCTAACCTCGTGTCGAAGTGTAGTTACAGTTTCTAATTACTATAGTTTTTAGGCATATTCGTTCCTAGACAACTATTCATGTTCATTACAAGTTATTCCCCAAAATCCCAATACAAGTTTTGCCCCAATTTCCCAATACAAGTTGTGCCCTAATTTCCCAATACCAGTATAACCCAATTTTAATGTTCCCCCTCATTCCCAATTTCGCACGTTTGCATATTTCAGCGATATACGTAGGCTCAAAGGTATTCAGGCTATAAAAATAAAAAGTGAAAGAGGAAGGGAAGAGAACAAGAGCATGCATAATAACAAAACAATCATATAAGGATAAAATTGACAATAATAAAAAGATAGGCATATAATGGCAGAATTTAGGCATATGAGAACAATGGATCAGATGTCCAAGTAATGGTAGATCTGTTATGGTTCAAGTTATTAATAGGCATAGGCTTATATCCAACTTATAGACATGTCAAGATTAAATTTTAAATGTTTATATCTAAAAACAACATGAATTCACAAGGACTGGATCCAGGAACAAAGGAATGATTGTTTATGTTGTTGCACAGATCCTTGAATACGTATAACTCTCGTTGTTGCTGAAGAATAGGCTAATTTAATCTGAGCTGGGGCAACATCTAGTTGTCTCCATTGCTTTTGGTGTGTAAAAACAATGATAATGAGGTCCTATTTATAGCCTATGGTCAACGAATCTCGCTCAGAACTATGTCCAAGTGCAGGGCAGGAATCTGCCCAGATCTCGTTGGGATCGACCCCGAGGTCAACATACGGGTCGACACCCTCGTTATGAGGTCGACCCATGGGTTGATGAAACGACCCGTAACTTCCCCGTAAAGGAAAGCGCCGGATAGTTCGAGAACAAACCACAACAGAACGCATACAGAAGAACATTTCACTATATATAACAACAGTGCATCAGATTACAAGAATATACAGAGTATACATGAATAAATATTACACAGAAATATCAGAGATTTAAATTACATTTAAATACATAGCAGCGGAAAGTAACACAATACACAACTAGAATGAGATATACGGATACAAAGCTTTCCGGATATCGTTCCAGCTGTAAACCAGGATCCTGTGAATATAAATCTGCAAAACCGAAACTACTAGCTGCCCGTGTCAAAATAGGGGCACCCAGAGTTTAGGTTAAAACAATAAACTCCAGGTCAGTCATGTGACTGGTGTGAGAACTAAAACAGTTATTAATCTTTGTTTTTAAAGTTAGGTAAATCAAGGGACCACGCCGTATAACACGGAACGGGTTTCCTCCCAAGAATACCAGTGCATAAAACCAACAGCGCAATGCTAAATAAAGAAAGATGAAGCTGTTATAAGACCCAGGTCCTATCACACAATGCAACGCAAGCCGTGGGATAGGGTTTTCCCTTATAACAGCCAAAGAATGCTTGATACGTTTAAAACAAATCATTTGATACTATTGTAAGTGCATATTGTATAAAACAACTTCAAATCATAAGTATCAATCATAGGCGGCATGAGCGCCCCATCCCACTATGTCGCCATATATAGGATTACAACTAAAACCGCAAGATCACGTATTTGGAAATTGGATTTCCATCTATGAACCGAGGCAAAAGATAGTCCTCAACCGATTCGAGACGCTCTAGCCCGTGTCTCAGGAACAGCCGCAACTGCCCCATGGAGCGACAGGGCCGGTCCACACGGAGTGGATTATTATACCTGAACAATACGTCTCCCCACCCTATGGGGTGTAAGTCTGGTCCGTCAGCCGACCAGAATGCATTCGGCCGAAACCGATATAATCGAGGCGCCTCGCAACAGCAACAACCACATAAGTCAAACTCGTCAGGGCGTGTAAAACCACTGACGCCACTTCTAGCTAGAAAGAAACGCAAGTCCTCCCTGAGGTCCGTCTCCCGTTTTTGGTTCATACCTGGTGTGAAACACGCGAGGTAAACGTTACACAAAGCTACGCCACAAAGGCCGTGCTTTGATCATCACCACAAGACTTTGCTTTTCAACAGAAGCCTTGATCATTTGCATCTTAGCATGCCACACAGGCAAACCATCCTATGCAACCGATATCAGTCACACAGAATGAAATCCGATGTCAGACACACAGTCCATTTACAAGTCCGTTCTGGGTCTGAACGAAGCCGGAGGCACCTAGTACCCCGCATATCCATCGATCTCCAAGTACGTCTGGACGATCACCAACTGTTTCCATCTTCTTGGGTGTACAGCCCAATCAAGATCATCAGCTATCACCCAAACGACGTGAAGACCTCCGGTCTTCGACCATCGTCTTCATCTTCGACTTATCGTCGTATCAGTTATTCAGAATGGGATAAACCCGGCCTTTCCGAATAACTCGCGTATATATTATAAAAGTGTTACACAAACACAACATACGCCTCATTCCAATTCATCAGTCACTAACCGTAAATTAATCAAGAGAATAATTTCCCAAATATTAACCCCGAAGGCCGAAACCAACATCAGATCAATATCCAGAAAACCCTTCTGCTTGGCTAACCGACAGTTAGTTTCTAAATTTCACGTTCAAATCTAATTAAAGATTTAACTATCGACTGGAGCAAAACTGGTGATACTCCATTCTCGATCTTTTCAATCTAATTAAAGATTCATTAAAACTCCACTTAGTTTTAATCTTCGACTGGGTTAAAGAATCCGTGTCATTTTAAAACACGGTTCACGATAAACCCAACGTCCCATTCATTAATTATCGGGTTAAAGAATAAGTGTTATTTAAAACACTGTTCACGATAAACCCAAAAATCAACATCCATTCAATTCCAATTAAATATTATTTAATTGGTGCACTTCATTAAATCTAAATCAAAAGATTTAATCTTTTCTCAACTGGGTTCAAGAACAGTGTTAGTGAAGACACCATTCACGACAAACCCAAATCACATTCATTAATTATCGGGTTAAAGAACAAGTGTTATTTAAAACACTGTTCACGATAAACCCAAAAATCAATATCAATTCAATTCCAATTAAATATTATTTAATTGGTACACTTCATTAAATCTAAATAAAAAGATTTAATCTTTTCTCAACTGGGTTCAAGAACAGTGTTAGTAAAGACACCATTCACGACAAACCCAAATCACATTCGATATTCAATACAAGGCTCTGAATAGAAAATATATCGGCTTATATTCAATATCGAATTCACGACTAACAAATGTCGTATTGGAAATAACGATATAAATATATATCTTTCAAATTTCCATATCAACATCTGTATAATCACGAATCCCAACATCGAAATATTCCGAAGACAATTTCGATTCAAATCCATTCCAATGCAATCATTGGAAATTTTGGTTATTTTTAAAACCCTTTTCGAATTCAATTTATTTATTTAAAAATAAATAGAATTATAATTCTAGTTCAAAACTAGTCCAATTCGATAAAAATCTATTTTTATCTTTTCAAATATGGAGTTTTTCATCCCAATTCTTCCCAAATCATTTCTTATGATTTTACACAAATTATTACTATTTTTAATAATTTTATCAAGGCCCGTACAGTCGATTTCCAACAATGGCCATCGAACTGCACTTACAGCGACCTTTTTCCAATTTGATTTGGACGTATCTCCAAATCCAACCGTTAGATTTCAAATTTCTAACATTCGTTAGAAAGCTCTTTTCGATACGAACCCAACGGTTCCGGTTTTAGGAGAATCCGACGGTCGGATCTCCCGTAATGCCCGTTTGAAATAAATGGTCGAAATTCGCGAACTGCCGCGGCGCGGCGCGTTCTATTCAGGCCATTATATTATATATAATATATATATATAATATATATATCGTCGATTTCTATTTAAAACGAATTATATAAATAGTTTTGAATTCGTTTCAAAAACATTTTCAACTTCCATTTCAATTCAAATCAAAATTGAATTCTTCTTTATAAATTCGTTTTAAAATCCATTTCTATTCAATTCAAACTTCAATTCAATTTGAATTTATTTCGCTTCGCTTTCAATTCAATTCATTTCGAATTCGTTTTCAATTCAATTCATTTCGAAATCGTTTTCAATTCAATTCATTTCGAAATCGTTTTCAATTCAATTCATTTCGAAATCGTTTTCAATTCAATTCATTTCGAAATCGTTTTCAATTCATTTCATTTCGAAATCGTTTTCAATTCATTTTGAATTCGTTTTCAATTCATTTTGAATTCGTTTTCAATTCAATTCATTTCGAAATCGTTTTCAATTCATTTTGAATTCGTTTTCAATTCAATTCAGTTCGAAATGAATAAAATCGATATAAATATCGTTCACGTCAAAATGGCGTCAATCTAATCAACACGGCTTCATAAATTTCTATTTTCAAAATAGTTGTTATTATCAAAATATTTCGTTCAACACATGACCAATCTCAATGAATGAGTACTGTCAACACATGAACTTTTATTTTATATCGATAAAGATGTAAATTTTAATATTAAAATATTTCGTTCAACACATGACCAATCTCAATGAATGAGTACTGTCAACACATGAACTTTTATTTTATATCGATAAAGATGTAAATTTTAATATTAAAATATTTCGTTCAACACATGACCAATCTCAATGAATGAGTACTGTCAACACATGAACTTTTATTTTATAATATTATTTATTTTTCAAATTGGAATGAGGCCCAATCAATTACCATATAAAGTTAATTATATGGATTTTCATACAACACATGTATATCATAGCATTGAAAAATAATCAACCATCAACCAAAGTGCACTACTCCGTATAAGCATCAAATATAGATATTCAACGCTTATAACAGCCTGTCAATCAATCGATCGACATATTTAATCAATCAGGATGAGTGAACTTCAAATTTCATCCCAACACCCGTGTGGGGTTTCAAACAATCAAACAAATATTTTATTCGTGCAGTTGGGCAATGTGTAAAATTTATCGACCCAATCAATGTCCTTCAAATAGGTGTACATAAACAAACCGTCTGGTTTGTAAATGAATATTTTATTTTATTCACTTCACGTTAAAAATTATATTTTTAACGATAAAACATTTTATTTCAATCTATGAATTTCTATTCAATTCATTTATTCTATAAAATGATATTTTTTTATTTTTCTAACATATTTTAGAAAATTTCGGCGGCATAACGGCACGATACTAGAAACGGGACAAGGCCTAGCCTTATCCCCGGTCTAGTGAAGGCCCACGCCATTCACAAATCAATTTCAATCAATTTCCAATTCAACCATACGAATAAATCAATCACCCAACATTCAACTAAACAAACAAGTCCATGGTCTGTGGACGGGTGTCGGGTGCTTCTAATAAGCACCGTCTGCATCCTAGTATATATATAAAACTAGAAAAGAAATTGAAAGGTGAGAAATTCTCACTTATTAGCTATCCTAACATCTTGACTCTTCATTTAGAGAAATCTTCAACGTCATCGCATCTTCGTTGCCCGCTTTCACTACCTATGCAAAAATCGAATTTTTACTTCGCTATTCCATATATAAAAATCGAATTTTTATTTCAAAGTTCAATATATAAAAATCGAATTTTTAGTTCAAAGTTCAATATATAAAAATCGAATTTTTAGTTCAAAGTTCAATATATAAAAATCGAATTTTTAGTTCAAAGTTCAATATATAAAAATCAAATTTTTATTTCAAAGTTCAATATACAAAAAATCATATTTTTAATTCTCTAAATTCATGATAGAAATCTTATCTTTATCAGCTCTTTACATATAAAAGATTATATTTTTATGCCTTTCTTTTCAAAACAAAGACGATATTTTTATTCTTCTAAAAATAATTTCATATCTTTCAGTTCTAAAAAATCGTATCTTTATACGATTAAAAATCTAATCTTCTCGTTATTAAAAAACTTACCTTTTCAAAAGCAAAAATCAAATCTTTTTATAATTAAACATCGTAACTTTCTTTATATAAAAATCTGAACTTTTCACATTAAAAATTCGAGCTTTTCAAACATAAAAATCTTATCTTTCTAGCGATTAAAAATATGAACTTTAAGGCGATTAAAAATTTAACCTTTCCTTTCTAATCCTTTCTAGTATGTTATATATAAATAAAATCATTCTACCTATATTTTCAAAAATCATATTATATATATATATATACATATATTTCTAAAACTAGGCTATTTACTTTTTTTTTTTTTTTTAAAATCAGTTCAGTTTTTATTTTAAAAAAAAAAACGAATCAGTTTTTATTCTTTTAAAAAAAAATCAAATCAGCTTTATACTTTTTTTTTTAAAAATCAATTCAGTTTTTCCTTTTAACTTAAAACATATATAAAGATTTCAGTTTTCTTTTTAATTTCCTTTTTTTCTGTATTTTAATGAAAACGAAATTAAAATAAAATAAAATAAGAAAATAAAAGTAAAATAAAAAATACCAGCGAAGGGGGCGGTGGCCAGGCCCGGCGGCATCGTCGGCGGCTGAGGGGCTTCAGGGGGGGGGGGGAGGTTCGGTTGCGAGATGGGGGATTCCACCGATGTCGTCGGTCTTCGCGTCTTGGGGGGAGGCGATGGTCAGGGGAAGGAGAAGAAGGAGCGGAGGGGGAGGAGAAGGAAGGAGGCGGCGGAAAGAGGGGGGGCTTCGGCGGTGTTCCGCCTGGGGCGGCGGCGGCTTCGAATCGACCTAGGTTTGTTTTTTTTTTTCTTTTGTTTTCTGATAACTGAAACGGGGGGGGGGGGGGCAAAGGTTATAGGGAGAGATAGAAATTTTTTTTTTTATTAATTTATTAATTTATTTATTTTATCCTAAAGAGTTGACTTTCACATACGACCTCGAAACGAGGCCCACCGCCTGTCGTCCATAGCGTTTCACCCCCATTCCGAACACAATGGGATATGTATCGTAGGCCAATTCGATCGTTACAATCAGTTTCCTTTTGAATTTTCATTTAAATCACTATATTGAATTTTAAACGCACATTTCAAATTACCGGGGTCACATACTAACTAGAAAAATTCCAGAAAAATATTTTCTAGCTTCGTATTGACGATACGGTCCTAACAAAACTAGTTTCGTCAAATTCTGAGACCGTTTGAAAAATGGCCAATTTCCAGTCGATTAAAATCAACTGAAACTGGTCAAACGCGTTTTCCTTTGCCACGCTCACATATTGATTCGAAAAATTATGAAATTTGGAATCTAGCAATAACTTAACATCACGGACCCAACAAAACTGGTTTCGTCGAAATCCGAGGTCGTTTGCAAAATGTCCATTTTTAAGGGCCTGAATTCCATAGCGACTATTCAGAATTTTCAACTGGACATATCTTATCATTTCTAAGATGAAATCTCAGTTTGTTAACTTCGTTACAAAGATATAGTTATACAGATTCAAATATTTCTTGTTTCGTTCGATACTGACTTATATTGAATCCTGTATATTCATTTGAAATTAGAAATCGAATTTTCGAACTACCGCGCCATTTTCAATTCCTTTTATAATTATATATAATTATTATATATTCTAACGACGACGTATATAATATATACGTTCTAATTATATTCAAAATAAATTTCCTCGTCGATATTATTTAAAATAATCTATTTTAAATAATCAAAATTCGCTAAAATTGCCAAAATAAAAATTTTAAACTGGCCCAGAATTTGCGGGTTGTTACAATCTCCCCCACTTAAAACTTTTCGTCCCCGAAAAGGAACAAAGTCGAAAGTGGTTTGATTAATCAACTCTACCTTCGATCTGGCTTCCATTCTCCAACTTTTCAATTTCTGAGAATTTCTAAAATTTCAAAAATTTGGCTAACACCCTAAATTTTTGAAAAATTTCGCCATAACCTCCCCTGCACCGGGAGCATCGGGGAATTTCAAATAGCTTCCCCGGTCCTTCAGATCTCAAAAAGAAAAAGAAAAAGCCAAGCGGCTAGCCAATAGGCTCACAAAATCATCATCACCCAAACAAAACAGGAAATTATGTAGTAAACATGTACCTATTTGTCGGGCAAACAAATTTTATTCTCGGCTCTAGCCTCCTTGCTATGACCTGTTCAATATAAGCATATGTATATGCAAGCAAATGCGACCAATTTTCAATACAATTCAATATTCGATCAAATTAGGCATAATGGTTCAAAATTATCAAACAACACAAACATCTATCAATTAGTGAATTAGAGTTTCAAATTCATAATTTTGATACATATACAAAAAATCAGATTTTTGATGCCAAATCACAAAAATAAGCCCTATCTAATTTTGGTTCTCACACCAGTCAATAGGAAACATATAAATATCACACCTTCGAAACACGAATACCAATTCTGATGATGTTCGAACTATCATCAGAATCATCTTCGGGCGACTAGAGTGTGATTCTATATCTATCTAGTATATTAAAACTTCAAATACACGTTTGCAAGGCGTATATGCAAAATCTTTATATACTGGACTGTCCTAATCAATATAAATAGATAATCAAATACGAATAATTGATTTAAATTTTCAAAACAAAAATTTGCTTTCATTTTTAAAAATATACTCTTCACACTCGTTCTAGGATACTACTGATCCCATCTCTAACGAGTCATTCCCATTGGATATTATTAACCCAATATCTGATGAATTCTTTCGTATAGTTCTAATGTGTCTTGTTCTCTGAGCTTGGTAAACCAAAGCTCTGATACCAAATGAAACGACCCGTAACTTCCCCGTAAAGGAAAGCGCCGGATAGTTCGAGAACAAACCACAACAGAACGCATACAGAAGAACATTTCACTATATATAACAACAGTGCATCAGATTACAAGAATATACAGAGTATACATGAATAAATATTACACAGAAATATCAGAGATTTAAATTACATTTAAATACATAGCAGCGGAAAGTAACACAATACACAACTAGAATGAGATATACGGATACAAAGCTTTCCGGATATCGTTCCAGCTGTAAACCAGGATCCTGTGAATATAAATCTGCAAAACCGAAACTACTAGCTGCCCGTGTCAAAATAGGGGCACCCAGAGTTTAGGTTAAAACAATAAACTCCAGGTCAGTCATGTGACTGGTGTGAGAACTAAAACAGTTATTAATCTTTGTTTTTAAAGTTAGGTAAATCAAGGGACCACGCCGTATAACACGGAACGGGTTTCCTCCCAAGAATACCAGTGCATAAAACCAACAGCGCAATGCTAAATAAAGAAAGATGAAGCTGTTATAAGACCCAGGTCCTATCACACAATGCAACGCAAGCCGGGGGATAGGGTTTTCCCTTATAACAGCCAAAGAATGCTTGATACGTTTAAAACAAATCATTTGATACTATTGTAAGTGCATATTGTATAAAACAACTTCAAATCATAAGTATCAATCATAGGCGGCATGAGCGCCCCATCCCACTATGTCGCCATATATAGGATTACAACTAAAACCGCAAGATCACGTATTTGGAAATTGGATTTCCATCTATGAACCGAGGCAAAAGATAGTCCTCAACCGATTCGAGACGCTCTAGCCCGTGTCTCAGGAACAGCCGCAACTGCCCCATGGAGCGACAGGGCCGGTCCACACGGAGTGGATTATTATACCTGAACAATACGTCTCCCCACCCTATGGGGTGTAAGTCTGGTCCGTCAGCCGACCAGAATGCATTCGGCCGAAACCGATATAATCGAGGCGCCTCGCAACAGCAACAACCACATAAGTCAAACTCGTCAGGGCGTGTAAAACCACTGACGCCACTTCTAGCTAGAAAGAAACGCAAGTCCTCCCTGAGGTCCGTCTCCCGTTTTTGGTTCATACCTGGTGTGAAACACGCGAGGTAAACGTTACACAAAGCTACGCCACAAAGGCCGTGCTTTGATCATCACCACAAGACTTTGCTTTTCAACAGAAGCCTTGATCATTTGCATCTTAGCATGCCACACAGGCAAACCATCCTATGCAACCGATATCAGTCACACAGAATGAAATCCGATGTCAGACACACAGTCCATTTACAAGTCCGTTCTGGGTCTGAACGAAGCCGGAGGCACCTAGTACCCCGCATATCCATCGATCTCCAAGTACGTCTGGACGATCACCAACTGTTTCCATCTTCTTGGGTGTACAGCCCAATCAAGATCATCAGCTATCACCCAAACGACGTGAAGACCTCCGGTCTTCGACCATCGTCTTCATCTTCGACTTATCGTCGTATCAGTTATTCAGAATGGGATAAACCCGGCCTTTCCGAATAACTCGCGTATATATTATAAAAGTGTTACACAAACACAACATACGCCTCATTCCAATTCATCAGTCACTAACCGTAAATTAATCAAGAGAATAATTTCCCAAATATTAACCCCGAAGGCCGAAACCAACATCAGATCAATATCCAGAAAACCCTTCTGCTTGGCTAACCGACAGTTAGTTTCTAAATTTCACGTTCAAATCTAATTAAAGATTTAACTATCGACTGGAGCAAAACTGGTGATACTCCATTCTCGATCTTTTCAATCTAATTAAAGATTCATTAAAACTCCACTTAGTTTTAATCTTCGACTGGGTTAAAGAATCCGTGTCATTTTAAAACACGGTTCACGATAAACCCAACGTCCCATTCATTAATTATCGGGTTAAAGAATAAGTGTTATTTAAAACACTGTTCACGATAAACCCAAAAATCAACATCCATTCAATTCCAATTAAATATTATTTAATTGGTGCACTTCATTAAATCTAAATCAAAAGATTTAATCTTTTCTCAACTGGGTTCAAGAACAGTGTTAGTGAAGACACCATTCACGACAAACCCAAATCACATTCATTAATTATCGGGTTAAAGAACAAGTGTTATTTAAAACACTGTTCACGATAAACCCAAAAATCAATATCAATTCAATTCCAATTAAATATTATTTAATTGGTACACTTCATTAAATCTAAATAAAAAGATTTAATCTTTTCTCAACTGGGTTCAAGAACAGTGTTAGTAAAGACACCATTCACGACAAACCCAAATCACATTCGATATTCAATACAAGGCTCTGAATAGAAAATATATCGGCTTATATTCAATATCGAATTCACGACTAACAAATGTCGTATTGGAAATAACGATATAAATATATATCTTTCAAATTTCCATATCAACATCTGTATAATCACGAATCCCAACATCGAAATATTCCGAAGACAATTTCGATTCAAATCCATTCCAATGCAATCATTGGAAATTTTGGTTATTTTTAAAACCCTTTTCGAATTCAATTTATTTATTTAAAAATAAATAGAATTATAATTCTAGTTCAAAACTAGTCCAATTCGATAAAAATCTATTTTTATCTTTTCAAATATGGAGTTTTTCATCCCAATTCTTCCCAAATCATTTCTTATGATTTTACACAAATTATTACTATTTTTAATAATTTTATCAAGGCCCGTACAGTCGATTTCCAACAATGGCCATCGAACTGCACTTACAGCGACCTTTTTCCAATTTGATTTGGACGTATCTCCAAATCCAACCGTTAGATTTCAAATTTCTAACATTCGTTAGAAAGCTCTTTTCGATACGAACCCAACGGTTCCGGTTTTAGGAGAATCCGACGGTCGGATCTCCCGTAATGCCCGTTTGAAATAAATGGTCGAAATTCGCGAACTGCCGCGGCGCGGCGCGTTCTATTCAGGCCATTATATTATATATAATATATATATATAATATATATATCGTCGATTTCTATTTAAAACGAATTATATAAATAGTTTTGAATTCGTTTCAAAAACATTTTCAACTTCCATTTCAATTCAAATCAAAATTGAATTCTTCTTTATAAATTCGTTTTAAAATCCATTTCTATTCAATTCAAACTTCAATTCAATTTGAATTTATTTCGCTTCGCTTTCAATTCAATTCATTTCGAATTCGTTTTCAATTCAATTCATTTCGAAATCGTTTTCAATTCAATTCATTTCGAAATCGTTTTCAATTCAATTCATTTCGAAATCGTTTTCAATTCAATTCATTTCGAAATCGTTTTCAATTCATTTCATTTCGAAATCGTTTTCAATTCATTTTGAATTCGTTTTCAATTCAATTCATTTCGAAATCGTTTTCAATTCATTTTGAATTCGTTTTCAATTCAATTCAGTTCGAAATGAATAAAATCGATATAAATATCGTTCACGTCAAAATGGCGTCAATCTAATCAACACGGCTTCATAAATTTCTATTTTCAAAATAGTTGTTATTATCAAAATATTTCGTTCAACACATGACCAATCTCAATGAATGAGTACTGTCAACACATGAACTTTTATTTTATATCGATAAAGATGTAAATTTTAATATTAAAATATTTCGTTCAACACATGACCAATCTCAATGAATGAGTACTGTCAACACATGAACTTTTATTTTATATCGATAAAGATGTAAATTTTAATATTAAAATATTTCGTTCAACACATGACCAATCTCAATGAATGAGTACTGTCAACACATGAACTTTTATTTTATAATATTATTTATTTTTCAAATTGGAATGAGGCCCAATCAATTACCATATAAAGTTAATTATATGGATTTTCATACAACACATGTATATCATAGCATTGAAAAATAATCAACCATCAACCAAAGTGCACTACTCCGTATAAGCATCAAATATAGATATTCAACGCTTATAACAGCCTGTCAATCAATCGATCGACATATTTAATCAATCAGGATGAGTGAACTTCAAATTTCATCCCAACACCCGTGTGGGGTTTCAAACAATCAAACAAATATTTTATTCGTGCAGTTGGGCAATGTGTAAAATTTATCGACCCAATCAATGTCCTTCAAATAGGTGTACATAAACAAACCGTCTGGTTTGTAAATGAATATTTTATTTTATTCACTTCACGTTAAAAATTATATTTTTAACGATAAAACATTTTATTTCAATCTATGAATTTCTATTCAATTCATTTATTCTATAAAATGATATTTTTTTATTTTTCTAACATATTTTAGAAAATTTCGGCGGCATAACGGCACGATACTAGAAACGGGACAAGGCCTAGCCTTATCCCCGGTCTAGTGAAGGCCCACGCCATTCACAAATCAATTTCAATCAATTTCCAATTCAACCATACGAATAAATCAATCACCCAACATTCAACTAAACAAACAAGTCCATGGTCTGTGGACGGGTGTCGGGTGCTTCTAATAAGCACCGTCTGCATCCTAGTATATATATAAAACTAGAAAAGAAATTGAAAGGTGAGAAATTCTCACTTATTAGCTATCCTAACATCTTGACTCTTCATTTAGAGAAATCTTCAACGTCATCGCATCTTCGTTGCCCGCTTTCACTACCTATGCAAAAATCGAATTTTTACTTCGCTATTCCATATATAAAAATCGAATTTTTATTTCAAAGTTCAATATATAAAAATCGAATTTTTAGTTCAAAGTTCAATATATAAAAATCGAATTTTTAGTTCAAAGTTCAATATATAAAAATCGAATTTTTAGTTCAAAGTTCAATATATAAAAATCAAATTTTTATTTCAAAGTTCAATATACAAAAAATCATATTTTTAATTCTCTAAATTCATGATAGAAATCTTATCTTTATCAGCTCTTTACATATAAAAGATTATATTTTTATGCCTTTCTTTTCAAAACAAAGACGATATTTTTATTCTTCTAAAAATAATTTCATATCTTTCAGTTCTAAAAAATCGTATCTTTATACGATTAAAAATCTAATCTTCTCGTTATTAAAAAACTTACCTTTTCAAAAGCAAAAATCAAATCTTTTTATAATTAAACATCGTAACTTTCTTTATATAAAAATCTGAACTTTTCACATTAAAAATTCGAGCTTTTCAAACATAAAAATCTTATCTTTCTAGCGATTAAAAATATGAACTTTAAGGCGATTAAAAATTTAACCTTTCCTTTCTAATCCTTTCTAGTATGTTATATATAAATAAAATCATTCTACCTATATTTTCAAAAATCATATTATATATATATACATATATTTCTAAAACTAGGCTATTTACTTTTTTTTTTTTTAAAAATCAGTTCAGTTTTTATTTTAAAAAAAAAAACGAATCAGTTTTTATTCTTTTAAAAAAAAATCAAATTAGCTTTATACTTTTTTTTTTAAAAATCAATTCAGTTTTTCCTTTTAACTTAAAACATATATAAAGATTTCAGTTTTCTTTTTAATTTCCTTTTTTTCTGTATTTTAATGAAAACGAAATTAAAATAAAATAAAATAAGAAAATAAAAGTAAAATAAAAAATACCAGCGAAGGGGGCGGTGGCCAGGCCCGGCGGCATCGTCGGCGGCTGAGGGGCTTCAGGGGGGGGGGGAGGTTCGGTTGCGAGATGGGGGATTCCACCGATGTCGTCGGTCTTCGCGTCTTGGGGAGAGGCGATGGTCAGGGGAAGGAGAAGAAGGAGCGGAGGGGGAGGAGAAGGAAGGAGGCGGCGGAAAGAGGGGGGGGCTTCGGCGGTGTTCCGCCTGGGGCGGCGGCGGCTTCGAATCGACCTAGGTTTGTTTTTTTTTTTTTTCTTTTGTTTTCTGATAACTGAAACGGGGGGGGGGGGGGGGGGGCAAAGGTTATAGGGAGAGATAGAAAATTTTTTTTTTATTAATTTATTAATTTATTTATTTTATCCTAAAGAGTTGACTTTCACATACGACCTCGAAACGAGGCCCACCGCCTGTCGTCCATAGCGTTTCACCCCCATTCCGAACACAATGGGATATGTATCGTAGGCCAATTCGATCGTTACAATTAGTTTCCTTTTGAATTTTCATTTAAATCACTATATTGAATTTTAAACGCACATTTCAAATTACCGGGGTCACATACTAACTAGAAAAATTCCAGAAAAATATTTTCTAGCTTCGTATTGACGATACGGTCCTAACAAAACTAGTTTCGTCAAATTCTGAGACCGTTTGAAAAATGGCCAATTTCCAGTCGATTAAAATCAACTGAAACTGGTCAAACGCGTTTTCCTTTGCCACGCTCACATATTGATTCGAAAAATTATGAAATTTGGAATCTAGCAATAACTTAACATCACGGACCCAACAAAACTGGTTTCGTCGAAATCCGAGGTCGTTTGCAAAATGTCCATTTTTAAGGGCCTGAATTCCATAGCGACTATTCAGAATTTTCAACTGGACATATCTTATCATTTCTAAGATGAAATCTCAGTTTGTTAACTTCGTTACAAAGATATAGTTATACAGATTCAAATATTTCTTGTTTCGTTCGATACTGACTTATATTGAATCCTGTATATTCATTTGAAATTAGAAATCGAATTTTCGAACTACCGCGCCATTTTCAATTCCTTTTATAATTATATATAATTATTATATATTCTAACGACGACGTATATAATATATACGTTCTAATTATATTCAAAATAAATTTCCTCGTCGATATTATTTAAAATAATCTATTTTAAATAATCAAAATTCGCTAAAATTGCCAAAATAAAAATTTTAAACTGGCCCAGAATTTGCGGGTTGTTACAGTTGACACCTATGCGGACTGGAGTCGACCCCTAACGGGCCGATTTCACCCTTCCCTGCGTCGTTAATTTGAATTCTAGATTGGTTTTTAATATATATATATATATATATATATATATTATGCTTATATGTATCCAAACTTCAAACCTTAATATCTTCTACATACGATGTGTGTTTTATGCAAACTCGGAGTCTATCTTCAGATGAATTCCGAGATGAATGCAATGGTGCAGTCCTTTCACTTAATTCCAGATATCTAATTAAGTATTATTTAGTTTATCAAGTTAATGTTTTAAAAAATATGGGTTACAATTTAGTATGTGAATCTTGTTCATAATTTAGACTTCTTATTCAACAAAAACATTTTTAAGTTTTGATTAAAAAGTAGTTGAATGGAATATGGAAAAAATTGTAAATCCTAAAATTTGGATATTCTATTTGATTTGAAATAAACAGAAATTATTTGCAAATCTATAACTGTTACTTGATGTGCAAATCCCTTATTTTTGTTTTGGAAATACTTTGAATACTCTTTAAAAAGGATTTGTGATATTGAATTGGGTTAAGGATTAACATTTAAATTTAATTTAGGACATAAAAATTGTAGGTATAATTAACAATGAATAATTATTTGTTTATTTTTGTTACATATTTAACATATAATTATTGTGAAGTTATGCGTAGCCAACCAGGTAATTTATTTCATTTCTTTATTAGGATGATTACTCTTATTATTTGGGGCAAACTAAGGTAGGTTCCTAATAAAGCCTTAGTTTCATCTTAGTGAGATGAAAGTTTGAAAAAACTTAGTTATAAGAATGTTTTTCTATGATAAGTAGCATGAGTATGTAAGGTTAGTCCCATTCCTATAGGGTAAATCTCCTCAGCCGATCTGGCTACCAGTTCCTACGAAAGATAAGGATAATGTGAGACATCACAATATTATATGTCATATTGAGAAGTCGTATCTTTTTTCTTGAATTGAGGTATTAAATGGTTAGATCCTCCTTGAGGTACTACGTAGCCATTAGATTTTCCCTTGGTACTAAGTGATCATTATGCTCGTATTGTTTTCCAATCTGCTAATTGAATGGTCGAAAAGGATTCAAGTAATGGTATCTTTGGAAGGGTCCACTTCTTATTAGGTAATAAGTGACTAAATTAGAGTCCACCTAGGGAATAGATCTTAACTAGCCAAACTGATGGAACTAGTGGTTTAGATATCATAAGAAAACACTAAGTGGCTAAGGGATTACCATATAATGCCAACAAGATAGCAAACACATAGTCGACCGGAGGAAGATCTTAAATGGAAGATGTCATCTACCTATCACAACGGTAATAAGTGGATACTTACAATGTCTCGCATTATTAGTTATACATGTATTTGTAATATATGTATTGGGGATGGATTATGAAATCTACTTGGGAAATATGATATTCGGTGGTTATTGGATTCATCCGAGGTATTAAGAGGTCAATGGATCGACTTCAAGGTATAAAGTGATTATTGGACCCGACGTGAAGTATTAAGTGGTCATAGGGCCCGTATTCTTTCTCAATTTAAGTAGTAGATTGTCCCACATTTATTGTTGTCTTTGTTACACATATATTTTATTACACCATATTTGTATCTCTTTAGAAGGAAATAATACTGTATTGCTTTAACCAGGCATCAAGTTGTCAAAATTAATATCCCATAGCTATCTCAATTTCAAAGTTAAGAGAATATCCTTTGGTTTACGAAAGGAGCCGCGAGTTACATTGAAACTAGAAGAGTGGTTCACTTCTTTAATATATTTTTTGCTCTTCAACAATGACAAGATCGTAGGAATGGTCCCTCTTTAAAGGCGTTTTGCTTCGGAAACCTCTAAAAGGTGTCTTACCTCTCCTAAAATAAATAGGTATGTCGCCTTCTCTATTTTGAAAATTTTCACCTCCACATTCACTATGAAGCTATATTACCTCCTTCAAGCTTCCAACATTGTGTCAGTTTGCCTCTGTTAGTTTGATTTAATCACTTATACATACAGCTGAGATCTTATTGCCTCATCTCGTCAAATCCATGTTGCTCTTCATTATGGATAAATCATATTGCCTTTTCCTATGATTGCTTATGTCATTTCTTTATTTAAAGCATTTAATGCTAATACAAGTTGTACAAAGAATGGGAAGAACATCCATCAACGCCAAAGAAACTCGAAGGTAGAGTGAAACCAGATCCTTGTCTATATATAGGAGCAGAGGGACATTGTACAAAGAGAAAAAAATCTTTTCTCATTCCTCATATTTTAGGTCTCTTATAATCCTAAATTGAATTAGGAGTAAAGGGTCCAGTTTAGTATGAGTATTTATACTGAACCATCGCACTTGCATAGCATATTGATGACAATAAAGAGACCTCAGCAAGCCTAGAATAATATATAGCATATCTAGAATATATTAACAATCAAACTAACCTTGTATATTGCATAACATGATTGATTATATAACTTGGACCGAATCAAACTACTTGCCTTGAATTGGAATGTTTTGACCATGCTTGCTTTAGATTGATTTGCTTCAATTTTAATTAGTACCATATTTGAACGTGTCTACTTTGGGCTTCTAAAATAGGCTCTGATTTGGACTCCAAACTTTATTAATTGGTTACTATTGGTTTCTGAACCCTAGCTTTTACTTCGAGCGAAATATAATAACTTGATATATTGGCTTCACATTACTTGTTTGAGGCGTTAACAAAGAAATTTGCTATCAATTTTAGTGCTAAAAGTGTGGTTCGAACCTCTATCTCTGTTGAACCACCTTTTCTTGCATAATTATGGATTAGGGAAATTATGCCACCATTCATGCACATTCTTATTTTTAATGCCTAACTAACTTCCCAAGACTATAATTAGGTCTGAACAAGGGTCAAATAAACCAGAGATGGTTGGATCAACTTTCTAATTACGAAATATATTTGGGAACATGGCGTACAAATGCTACTATTAAGTCATTACACATCATGAAACATGAGAGATTGCTAATGAGAGCCTATAACCATAATAAATGGAGTACCAAGCTATTCCAAATAGGTACAACTCTAATCTTCAGTTTTGGAAGGTAATGTGGTAAGGATGACTCTATTCTAAAGATAAGGAAAAATAATCAAAAAAAAGATAAAGGAACATTCTTTAAACTAAAATTTTAAGGAGATAAAAAACATTCTCTAAATGGAAAATACTTTTGGCCATGCTCACTAGTCTCACAGCATACTAAAAGGAGACGCTATTAATGATGAATATCATGAGAACTCTGAAGGGTCTAAGCATCATTCAAAGGAAAATTTAGCAAAAAGGATCCAAATTTGGGAAGAACATCACTTGATCACTTCCTATGAGGATACCTACTTCTTGATTATGACTATTTCAACAATTAGATATCAACAAAGGAAAATTAAAAGAATGAAAGAAACCACAGAGGATCTTATTACATGATCGCCTTGCAAATGGACATAATACTAGTCAATGTCATGCTCCCCAAGGGATTATTAACTATTTTGTAAGGTAGGGAAAGCTTCAAAAACTTGTAAAGGGAAGTCATCGAAGAAAAAATTGTTTTCTATCTATGATCATAATGAATAAGATCTATCCAAAATCCTCGGCATATCCAGGGCACCATTTGGCACGTCCAAAGAGAAAAGGCTTTTAGTACCATCCAAATGACCTCGTTAAAGCATCTCCTAAAAGGTGGAAGCTCTAGATTTGTTATGAATAAAACTTCTAAAACATTTAAGCACCTCCTAGATGGAGGAAGTCCTTGGCATATTCATTGCATCCCTGAAACATCCAAGGGGAAATACCTTTAGTGCCATCCACAGGCCTCACTAAAGCGTCTCTTAGAGGGAGAAAGCCCTTGACCTGCTTTAAGGAAAAATTCCGATACATACAGGCACCATCTAAAGGGAGGAAATCCTTGGAACACCCGAGGCACAAATTTTTTAAAGCCATCCACATGGCCTCGCTAAAGCACCTCTTCGGAGGGAGACATCAATCAAGATTTCTAGACAAGAGTTTCTATCCACTAATGAATCCCTTCCAGATGAGAGTTTCTAGACATTGACTAGTTATTATTAAGTAAGAGTTTCTAATTGGCAAATTTAAAATATAGACTTTGATTTTCTATTATTGGGATTTCTTGATTTTACTGTAAAAAATTAGTCGTTTTATTTCTATTTGAATATCTAGCCTTCTGATTTTGTATTATTGTCAGATTTGAATTTTTAAGATTAGGTCCTCTGATTTCTAGTCTTTTGGTCTTCTATTATTGCCAGATTCAAAATTCTGATTTCTAATCCTCTGGTTTCTACTCGGTTTTCTGGACTTTTGATTTTCTACAAGTGCTTTGGGAGATTCAGTTTAGAGAGTTCATTACTCTTTTTCACTACAACAGAATGTGTTTTGCCTTTAATATTCTCAAATATAATTCATAATTAAGTCATGATTCGAAATAATGTAAATAAATAATTTTTTCTTAAACATATAGGTTAATCTTATTTCCTATTGACGTCAAAAAGTGGGACTCTTGACAATCTACCCCTAAAGTGCGTAATTCACACACATCTCACTGAATATTCTCATAATCACAATGAAAAAATGCAAGAAAATGAACAAACACGGGGAACACACAATGATTTTATAGTTGTTCGGCGAAATCCAAGCCTACATCTACTTATAATCTCTATTTATATTGTTGATTATAGGTTACAATTGTTTGATTTTTAATAAAGTGGAGAAGGAAGATGAATTATACAAAAAAATCCTTGTGTTTTAGTGATATATTCGACCTCCCTCTGAAACAACAACCTTATGTGACGGCTTCCTCGTACCAATCAGAAATTTTACTGAAATGCGTTGTGCCAATGCCCAACTAGCACGGAATGATCGCCAAAAGGGTAGAAACAATAATTACCGAAGAACCTGTAGTATATCTCACAGCGCATGGAATGAAATATAATAACAACATAACTTGATATAAAATAGGAGAGACATTACATAAGCTGAAAATTAAACCATATCCATTAAAGTAGAGGAAACCAAAATACAGCTTCATATCCAATTATTATAACTTTAAAATACTTGTCGCTAAAGGAAATAAAAGAGGTACTCAAATAATGCCCGAAGCAGTGACCAACAACAATAGGGAGAATATGTATAAAATACGTGGAAGCGTCCTGCTCGTCTTCAGACAACTACTCGTACATAACCACCTAACCTGCCACTAGTCTTCTCGTTTAGGAGCACCCAGAGTAATAAGAAGAGACATAAAACTCTGGGTCAAACGAAAGTCTAGTGTGAGCGATAACAAATCTATATCTCTAAATAGAGCAACAACAGGTATAAATAATCATACCTGACCTGGACCTGTAACCAAAGAGTTAGCACAGCAAGATGCGCGATAATCTAAGGTAATACTAAGTGTAAAATGGAAGTGTGTGTGTGTGTCATAGTGATAGAAAACATCAATCATAGCAATCATCCTCACATCTCTCACTTAGTGCGTAAAGCATATGATGTCCACCGCTTTGATTACCAAATCCATTGGGGCCATAACAGGTCCACACCGCCCGAGACTCCGTACAACTATTGTTATGACCACACCTCTCTAGTCTATAGTCAATAACCCTATGCAGTCCACACCACCCTTGCTATGGCGTACGGGCTAACCAGTCCACACTGCCCTGGCTCTGGTTCGTCTAATGCCGCCTCTCTCAATGATGAACCAAAGTTATAGATATCGGTAAATCCTTTGCACACGTTCCGCAGTAAAGCCCAACTCTTGAAATTAACTCGTTGGTTCTCATCTGGATCCTAAGCGATAAATTTTCTCTTGGACTTCCTTTGCATCTCGGGTTTTGTTCGAATTAGAGTTGATCTTCAGAAGAGTCCACGATCGTCGTCGCGTGATAGAAGCTCATATCCGGTTCAGTTCGGGGTCACCATCATGGCTATTTTCATGGTCATCATCGGCTCATGATCACCATAGTGTCGTGGTCACCCCGGAGTCGTGGTCACTATGGGGTTGTTATCAACATGGGGTCGTGGTCGCCATAGGGGCTGTGGTCACCAAAGGGTCGTGATCACCCTGGGGTCGTGGTCACCATAGGGGTTGTGGTCACCCTGAGGTCGTGGTCACCACAGGGGTCGTGGTCACCTCGGGGTCGTGGTCACCATAGAGGTCGTGGTCAACCTGGGGTCGTGGTCTCCATAAGGGTCATGGTCCCCTCGGCGGTTTGTTGTCACCCTGAGGGTCACCATCACGAACCGAAACCCTGCAATTTTTCCAACAAGCTAATTTCGCCAAAAGACGGCGTTTTCAACCATTCTAACTTTCCTATGCAATCATAAAACATACCAAACAATAGTAGTAACATATAGAATCAACCAAAAACACAAAAACAATGATTTCATACATTAATTTAGATCAAACATACCAAAATCCATGATTTTCCCCCTTAATCCCCTAAATTTCGGGATTAACATCCAAATCAACCATATTTCACATATGTGACATAAAATATGATCTTAGAATGTATGCATATTTTTCCATAATTTTTGGATGTGTAATTTCACTAATTTTCACTAATCACTCCTAATTAGCACTAATTAGTGTATAAACATGCAAATCACTCATCTTAACCAATAATATGTGATATATCTAAAACTTTTACTAATTTAGCTCAGATTCCAATGTGATGCAAGAGCTCTACCTCGAATTTGGTGTTAATCCGGCTTGATTTAATGTAGATTTGATTAATTGGTGATTAGAAAGTGATTAGGGAAAGATTTAGAGATGGAATCCATGATTAAGGTTTTAGAAAGATTTATGGCGGCAAGAAAAATGAAAGGAGATGATTCTCTAACTCCTTTCAACCATCACATAACACTAATCCTAAATTGGGTTATAGGCCTAGCTACTAATCACTTTATTAAACCCAATTAGGCTGTTTTCCAACTTTTAAACCTTATTTCAGCCATATCTCCCAAACGGTAAGTGGTTTCAGGTCAAAACTCCTTACCAATCAAAAATTATAGGCAAAAAAAATTTCGCTAGGGGCAAAATGGTCATTTCAAATCTAGAAAAAATCGTGAATGTGGGAAATGACCCTAATAGTCATTTCCCAAAGTGACACGACTATATGACTTCATATGAAAATAAAATAAATATTTTATGATCCTCTGATACACAGAATACGGGTTGTTACAATCTCCCCCCTTAAGAAATTTCGCTCCCAAAATTCCTTAACTAAAAAAATAAACAATAATGTCCCACATGCCTATTAACCATTTACAAACAATCAACAACATATATTAAACACAACAAGCCTATCCTAGCATGAGGTTTGCTAACAAGGGAATAACTATATCGTGATTAAAATCTTACCAGGTATTCTGGATATAACTTCCTTATGTTCTCCTCAATTTCCTAAGTACAATCATTCTCATTATCACCCCTACTAGACCTTATCTAGTTTCACCATCTTCCTTTGAAATTGTTTCATATCATGTCCGACAATACGAACCGATTTGCGGTTTCCAACTACTTCGGATTCTACCTCGATATCATCCAACTGATCTGGTGAAATAGTTATATTAGAATTGTGCGTGAACTTCCTTAACTGAGTAACATGAAATATGTTGTGCACTCCTACCATCTTGTCAGGTAATCCAAACTTTATTTGCTAAATTCCCAACTCGCTCGAGAATTGAAAATGGACCAACAAACTTGGTGCTAACTTACCTCTCCTACCAAACTGAATCACACTCTTCAACGGAGAGTCTTGACGAATACCAAGTCGTTAACGGAGAATTTCAAATCTCTTCGTCTTTTATCAGCATAACTCTTCTGCCTATTTTGGGCAGTGTTCATTCACTATTGAATAACCTTGATCTTTTCTGAAGTTTCTCTTATTATATCTGGCCCAAGCACAAATATTTCACTGGTTTCCAACCAATATGATGGTGAATTGCACGGTCTTCCTTACAAGGCTTCAAATAGAGCCATACCAATATTGGACTAATAACTATTATTATATGTGTACTCAACCATATGCAAATGGTCATCCCATGACCCCCCCCCCCCCAAATCCAATATACAAGCCCCCAAGAGATCTTTTAATACATGATTCACCCTCTCTGTTTGACTGTCGTTTTGAGGATAGCACGCGGTATTGAGATGTAATTTGGACCCTAAGGACTCTTCTAAGCTCTTCCAAAACCCACTAATAAATAATGGATCTCGGTTACTTATAATACTTTTAGGTGCTCCTTGAAATCTCACTACCACTTCATATACAGTTCCGCTAACTTAGCTGTCGTTATATTCGACTTGACTGGTACGAATCTTGCACTTTTGGTCAACCTATCCACAATCACCCAAATACTATCATGACCCAATCTAGTCATTGGTAAACCATCGATGAAATCCATTGAGACTTGTTCCTATTTCCATTCAGGAATTTCCAGTGGTTGTAACAGTCCATTAGGCTTCTTATGCTCGACTTTAACTAACTAGCAATTTATGCAATTGGATATAAAATTCCCAATGTCTCTCTTCATCCCTTCCCGGAAGTAGTTCAGCTTCATGTCTCGATACATTTTGTTACCACGGGATGTATAGCCAGTTTCAAGTGATGACACTCTATAAGCACTTTATCTCTCAATCCATTAACGTTGGGTACTACCAGTCTTCCATTCTTTCGAAGCCATCCTTCTTGATCAAATCCATACTTGTTCATTCCCTCACCATCGATACCCATCTCTACCATGGAGATGATTTTCAATAGGTTAGGATCGTCCCTCTGATTCGAACCGATCCACTCAATCAAACTCGGTCTGATCGTCAAACTTGCTAACATCTCTGGATCTAATTCACACTTAGGTCTGACATCACACCTCGCGATATACTCCGGTTGCTTCCATTCCAGAAACATATTCCCCAAATTGGCATGTCTCCTACTTAATGCATCAGCTACCGCATTGCCCTTTCCGGATGTATAAGCGATATTGAAATCATATGAAGCCAAGAACTCTAACAATCTTTATTGACGAAGATTTAAATCCTTTGAGAGAAAAGATACTTTAATGATTTACGATCGGTAAACAACTCAAATCTTTCTCCCAAGAGATAGTGTCCCCACATCTTTAACGCGAACACGATCGCTTCCAACTCCAAATCATGGGTAGGATATCTTTTCTCATGTGGTTTCAGTTGTTGACTAACATAAGCCACAACTCTACCTCCTTGCATCAGTACAATACCTAGTCCGGTACCACAGACATCCATGTATGCTATCATCTCTTCGTTCCCTTTTGGAATAACTAACACTAGTGCACACGTTAGCTTCTCCTTTAGATTCTTAAATGCATTTTCACACCTTTCGTCCTAAGCAAAAGCTTGATCCTTCTTGGTGAACTGAGTTAACGGTTCCGCTATCTTGGAGAAATCTTAAATAAACTTACGATAATATCTAGCTGATCCCAAAAAACTTCTCATGTCCGTTGCATTCTTAGGCGTAGACCACTCTTGCACTGTAGCCACCTTCACAGGGTCCACAGCAATACCATTCTCTGAAACAACATGGCCTAAGAATCTCACTTCCCTCCTCCAGAAGTGACACTTAGAAAAAAATTCTTTCAGTTGGTGCTTCCTCAACTCCTCCATCACTATCCTCAAATGTGCCTTGTGTTCTTCCTCTTTCCTCGATTAAATCAGGATGTCATCCATGAACATAAGAACAAACTCATTTAATTGATCCCGGAAAACCCTATTCATAAGATCCACAAAATATGTGGGTGCATTGGTCAACCCGAATGCCATGACCAACCACTCATAGAATCCAGACGATGTTCGAAATGCCGTTTTAGGTATACTCTTAGCTGCTACTCGGAGCTGATGAAATCCTATCACGAGATCTAACTGGGAGAACACTCTTGCTCCATTTAGTTGGTCACACAAATCATCCATTCGTGGAAGGGGATACTTATTATTCCTAGTCACCTTATTCAACTCGTCGTACTCCACGCATAATCGAAAGGAACCATAGGACTTAGTAGAAAATACAACTGGTGCTCCCCACTCGGAAACATTCCTTCGGATAAACCCCTTCCTCACAAGATTGCCTACTTGCACTTCGAGCTCTCGTTGCTATCTTGGTGCCATACGACGAAGAGGCATCACTATAAGACTGGCATCTTTCACTAAATCAATCTGAAACTCGATCTTACGGTGTGGTGGAAGATCGGTCACTTCCTCAAAGATGTCTGGATACTAGCCAGCAATAGATATATCTGATAACTCATCATGTGGGATGTCGAGAGAATTTAGAAAACTATCCATCACCCCATCACTAGGTAGGCAATACAATACCACCCTCCACCCATCATCTGCTTTAGTGGCCACCAGAGACCCCTTAGAGTCTACCATCACCCCATAGCCAATCGACTCCCAAAATATTGCCAAACCTAGTAAATCCCAAAACAAAGCAATCACAAGCAAACATTAATCCATGACTCGATAAGACTAAATTATGACAAATCATACAAAGGCTAGTCGAACCACTAATCGGATTCATCACAACTAAAGGTTTATCGACTATCTTAGGTTCCAATCCCAACCTATCTACCAGGTCACTAGATACAAAGGAATGGGAAACCCCGGTATCGAACAATAATCGAACAGGAACATCATAAATAGAAAGCATACCTTGAATAACGACACCCTTTTTCTTCTTCGCCATAGTTGGTGCATTCGAAGAAGAAGGAACAACGTTGATAGCATATGCTTTCACGATCTGCTTCTCTTTAGTGGGTTGTGGACATTTGTTCCTGAAATATCCCACTTGGTCACAGTTGAAGCACTTCTTCTCCCCTGGCTTTACTCGACAATCTCTGATACAGTGGCCCTTCTTGCTGTAGCCAAAGCACACGATATCTTTCTTATTCTTTTTTTTTCTAACCATCCTTGGTTTGGTTCTGTTTTCTCTTATTCTAGGACTTCTTATTACCCCCATCGCTTGCCAACGACTTTGGCTCCTCTGTAGATGTAACAACGACTTCAGTCTTTGGCTTAGGGCAATCGCTCTCCGATCTTAATGCTTTCCATACAACAGATTCGAAAGTCTCATTTATATGGTTTATAAGCCATTCCCCCAAGTACTCATCTAAGCCAGTTATGAACTTCTCGTTCCTCTTCTCCGCAGTATCGATAAGAGATAATCCATATTTCGATACGGTATCGAATTCAGTAATATATTCCAAGACCGCCCTACCATTTTTCTTAAGCTCTAAAAATTTCGGGAAAAATTCTGATTTCTGAGCAACTGGAATAAACTTGTCACTGAAGCGAGTATTAATCTGATCCTAAGTAACTTGATCCTCGGGAGTAGCCGCTTTAATAACATTCCACCAATTCATTGTCGGTCCTTAAAGCAGACGTGATGATAGCTTTCTCTTCATTGCATCATCAATCCCAGATCCTCGAAGATGCACTCACAACTATCAAGCCAATCCTGAACCTCCGTAGCCAATTCCGTTCCATGGAATGACTTCCCACCAAGATTAGTATAATCCTTGTTAAGCTTGGATAAATCGACTCTAGGCACCTGCACTACTGCACCACCACCGTTAGCATTATTAGGAACTGCTCCCTGAGCATCCCTAAGTATCTCTCGCACGAAGGCAGTAAACATCGTCCGCATATCAGGGACATTCGCATTATTGGCCCTTGAACCTGCTCCCTCTTCAACTCCCGGTGCGGAGTTCCTCATCGTACTCCTCATATTTCGAGTCATTGTTCAATCTGAAAGAGAAAACGATTAACCATCTCCTTAGTGGTGCCAGTGCAGTGCGACTTCATCCTTAGATATACTAATAGTATATAAATATATAAAGTTTTGAAAACCAAAATATCACAATTATGCGCTCTCATATACGTATACTATCTCTTCCTGATATCTTTCCCTAGGTTAAATTACGCAACCTAGGCTCTGATACCAAGTGTGACTGTCGCCAATCAGACATTTTCCTGAAGTGCACTTTGCCAATGCCCGACTAGCACGGAATGATCACCAAAAGGGTAGAAACAATAATTACTAAAGAACCTGTAGTATATCTCACAGCGCATGGAATAAAATATAATAATAACATAACTTGATATAAAACAGGAGACACAGTACATAAGCTGAAAACTAAATCATATCCATCAGAGTAACGAAAACCAAAATACATCTTCATTTCCAATTATTACAACTTAAAAAACCATCTCTAAAGGAAATAAAAGGAGTACACTACTAATGGTCAAAGCAGCAACCAACAACAACGCATGGAGAATATGTATAAAGTACGTGGAAGCCTCCTGCTCGTCTCCGGACAGCAACTCATACATAACCACCTAACCTGCCTCTAGTCTGCTCGTTTAGGAGCACTAGAGTAATATGAAGGGACATAAAACTCTGGGTCAGACAAAAGCCTGGTATGAGCGATAGTAAATCTATATCTCTAAATAGAGCAATAATAGGTATAAATAATCATACATGACCAGGACTTGCAACCAAAGAGTTAGCACAACAAGATGCACGATGCTCGAAGGTAATACTGAGCGTAAAATGGAAGTGTGCATGTCATAGTGATTGCAAACATCAATCATAGCAATCATCCTCACATCTCCCACTTAGTGCGTAAAGCATACGATATCCATCGCTTTGATCACGAAATCGATTGGGGCCATGACGGGTCCACACCGCCCTGGACTCCGTACAACTATTGCTATGACTACACTACCCTGATCTATAGTCAATAACCTTACGCAGTCCACACTGCCCGGGCTCTAGGGTATGGGCCAACCAGTCCACACTGCCCTGGCTTTAGGATATGGGTCAACCAGTCCACACCGCCCTGACTGTGGTTCCTTTATATGCCCCCTCTCTCATCGGTTAACCAAAGTTATAAATATCGATAACTCCTTCGCACACATCCCGCAGTAAAGCCCAACTCTTGAGTTAATTCGTTGATTTACATCTGGACCCTGAGCGATAAATTTTTGCTTGGACTTCCTTTGTATCTCGGTTTTGGTCGAGTTGGAGTTGATCTCCAGAAGAGATCATGGTCGTCATTGCGTGGTAGAATCTCAAATCCGGTTCGATATGGGGTCACCATCACGGCTCGGCTCGTTGTGATCATCGGCTCGTGATCACCCTAGGGTCGTGGTCACCATGGGGTCATGGTCACCCAGGGTTCATGGTCACCATAGGGGTCGTGGTCACCATAGGGTCATAGTCAGCCTTGGTTGTGGTCACCCTGGGGTCGTGGTCACCATAGGTGTCGTGGTCACCCTGGGGTCGTGGTCACCATAGGGGTCGTGGTCACCCTAGGGTCGTGGTCACCATAGGGTCATGGTCACCCTGGCGATTCGTGGTCACCCTGGGGGTCACCATCACGAACCGAAACCCTATAGTTTTTTTCCAGCTAGCAAATTTCGCCAAATAACAGCATTTTCAAATATTCTAACTTTCCTATGCAATCATAAAACATACCAAATAGCAGTAGTAACATGTAAAATTAAATAAAAACATCAAAACAATGATTTCATATGTTAATTTGGATTAAACCTAACCAAATCCATGATCTTCCTCCTTAATTCCCTAAATTCCGGAATTAACGAAATAAATCCAAATCAACCCAATTTCATATATGTGACATAAAATGATCTTAGAATTTATGCATATTTTCCCATAATTTTTGGATGTATAATTTCACTAATTTTCACTAATCACCCCTAATTAGCACTAATTAGTGTATAAACATGCAAATCACTCATCTTAACCAATAATATGTGATAGATCTAAAACTTTTACTAATTTATCTCAGATTCCAATGTGGTGCAGCAGTTCTACCTCGAATTTGGTGTCAATCCAGCTTGACTTGATGTAGATTTGATTAATTGGTGATTTGAAATTGATTGGAGAAATATTTAGAAGATGGAAGCCATGATTAAGGTTTTAAAAAGGTTTGTGGCAGCTACAAAAATTAAAGGAGATGATTCTCCAACTCTTTCCAGCCGTTATGGGCCTAGCAGCTAATCACTCCATTAAGCCCAATTAGGTTGTTTTCCGTCTTTCAAACCTTATTTCAGCTATATCTCCCAAACAGTAAGTTTGTTTGATAAATGTGACCACCCTACGGAATGGGAAACCAACGTCTAAATCCAATGGAAGTGATTTCAAGTCAAAACTCCTTACCAGTCAAAAGTTATAGGCGAAACAAGATTTGCCGGGAGAAAATGGTCATTTTAAATTAGGCAAAAATCGTCAATGTGGAAAATGGCCCCAATAGTCATTTCCCAAAGTGACACGACTATATGACTTTGTATGAAAATAAAATAAATATTCTACGATCCACCGATACGAAGAATAGGGTCGTTACTCCTTACTTCTCAATAGTGGAAATGATTCTACCGGAAAAGCCCCTTTTCCAGCCTTCAAAACACCTATTTATAGTTTAGCATCCGGGTCTCCTCGACCTACCACGTGTCGGTCATCCTGGCTCGGGTCGGCCATGTGTCAGGCGATGTAGATAATTAGGTCTAGGCAGTCAAGTCTAGTTTTCCCTGAGACACTGTCCTCCTCGTATTGCGTAGCATATTCGATCCGGGTTTTAAGGAGACAGAGTTGACCAAGTTTGCAGCTTTTGAATGTCTTTCATAATTCAACTCGGTATGAGTTGGCTTAGTGTGACCGACCCAATACATTTCGACCCAAAGCATTGTTATAGAATCATAGAAAGGCTTGCAAAATATGACCGACCTGGGATTGGTCGACCCGGGGATGGCGATCCGAAGTGGGTTTTGTCCCAAAGCCCAGGGTCATGAATTTGGTCTGAGCTGATAAAAGTCGACCCGAACTTCTTGTCGAGCCGATGATCCAAGTATGTGATATCCGAGCTTCCAAATGTACTTGTATTTCATCCAAGTAAGTTGGTTTAGAGAGATTATGCCCACATCCTGAACACCTGTTTTGACAAAAATCCGACTTGTGACGACCTTGGTAAAAAGGTGCATTAACACTTTGTCCCCTAGAACATATCTTTCTTGATGAAGGAAGGTGTGTTCTAGATAATTCGCTATCCGTGAGAATCCAAGAGAACCTATTAAAATAAGTCTAAAGAGACACGACCACGTTGGATCGTATTAATAAAAAACCAAAAATCCATGGTCACACCAGACCATATTATAAGAAGGCCAGAAGATTATAATACCAAGAAATCCGACAACGGCTTTGGGTCGTATTATAGAAGATATTCAAGAAAATCGTGGCCCCGTCAGGCCTATCCATGCGCCAGTATAATCCATACCTACAAAAAGACCAGAAAATAGTTGTGTCAAATCCTGGCAGTTTCCATTTAGCCATTTCAAGCATAAACCAAGCTTTGATATTGTAACAACCCGCATTCTACGTATCGAAGGATCGCAGAATATTTATTTCTCTCACATACGAAGTCGTATGGTCATTTACCTTTAGGAGACACTATTGGGGTCATTTCCCATGTTCATAATTTTTGTCGAATTTTAAATGATCGTTTTGCCCCTAGCTGATCTTGTTTCATCCACAACTTTTGATTAGAAAGGAATTTTGACCTGAAACCACTTTCATTAGATCCGGATGATGGTTTACCTTTCCGTAGAGTAGTCACATTAGCCAAATGGACTCGCCGTTTAGGAGATATGGCTGAAACAAAGTTTAGAAGGTGAAAACCAGCTTAATTGGGCTTAACCGGGTGATTAGCAGCTAGGCCCAATGGGGGATTTCGGGATTAGGGTTATGGGAGGACTTAAATGAGTTAGCTAATAGTTCCTATTCATTTTTCCAACCGCCACAAACCTCCCTTGAGCTCTAGCAATGGCCTCCATCTTCTAAATCGCTCCCAAAACACCATTTTTGTCATTCCTAATCACTAATTAAGCAAATCAACACCAAATCAAGGCGGATTAGCGTCAAATCAGAGATAGGGCTGCTGAAATACATTGGGATCCATGCCATAACAGTAGAGTTTCATATCTAAGATTTTAATTGTGGCTAATGTGAGTGATTTGCAATGTTTTTGACTAATTATGGCTAATTAGGTAATTAGCCAAGATTAGCGAAATTATAACTCAGAAAAATCTAGAAAATTTTGTAAAATTCTTAAATATTTTTTTAGGGCTGTGATAAAAATTTGGGTTCATCGTATGGTTAAAACATGCTTAAGGAGATTAAGGGGAAAATCGTGCTTTTTGGCTATGTTTGATTCAATTTACATGTTATGGTTGTTGTTTTGATGTTTATGGTTGATTCTCTATGTTGCTTTGACTGTATGGTATGCTTTGTGATTGTTTAAAATAGTTAGAATGGTCGAAAACGCCATCGTGTGGCATAAAACAGTCGCTGGAAAGTTGCAGGGTACTACGCAGGAACCGGATCGGATCGCCCTACCTGACCCGATCGTTGAGCAGTACCCTATCCGAACCAGTGACCAAAGGGAAAGAGCACGATCTGATTTCCTTCTCTGAATCGAAGCACTCCGATCTGACCCGGGTAGATCACGACCCGAGCCGAGCCGCCTGCATGAAACTCACGAGCTGATGCACCTGAATCTCCAATCCGGTGCACTACAATCCGATGCACTACGATCCGATCCGATATAATGACGCGGAATCGAACCAGGAGAAGGAGCCACGAGCTGATCTATGTGTCAGGACCCGAGCCTAATGGGTGTCCACGATCCGAACCAGAGGAGTTGACATGGACGAACCGATCCGAAGAAGGATGATGACCACGAACCGAACTTAGAAGTTTGAATGCGAGGCATGGGTTGCGAACCAAATGAAGACCGATCCGGAGGAGAAGACCAAAACCCGAGACGCAAAGGTAGTCCAAGTGGGAAGTTTGTACTCAGAATCCAGTTGGGAACCAAAGAGTCAACTTCATGAGTTGGGCGTTGCTACGGGACGTGTGTAAAGGGGTTATCGGTATTCATAATTTTGGTTCACCACTGAGAGACAGATAGTGGGTTTGTAGTGATAGTTGTATGGGGTTGGACTGCGTCATGGCCCAATGATTAGGTGATCAAAGTAGTGGATATCGTATGCTTTACGCACTAAGTGGGAGATGTGAGGATGGTTGCTATGTTGGATTGTTTGCCATCATTATGACATGCACGCCCCCACCCCTGTATCTTTACACCATATGTTAATGGCACCTTAGAGTATTGTACAGTATGTAGTGCTAACTCTATGGTTGCAGGTCCAGGTTCAGGTATGATTGGATTATACATGTTATTGTTCTGTTTTGTTGCTTATCGCTCATACCAGACTTTTGTCTGACCCAGAGTTTTATGTCTCTTCTTATTACTCTGGATGCTCCTAAACGAGCAGACTAGAGACAGGTTAGGTGGTATGCATGAGTAGATGTACCGGAGACGAGCAGGAGGCTCCCACGTATGATATATAAATATTCTCCCTGTGTTGTTGAAGGTCACTGCTTGGGCATTAGTAGTGTACCTCCTTCTTTTGTTTTCTTTTGCTTTAGAGACAGTTTTAAAGTTGTAATGATGATGTTGGATCATAAGCTGTATTTTGGATTTCCGCTGCTATGATGATGATGATTTTAGTTTTCAGCTTATGCATTGTCTCATCTGTTTTATGTCAAGTATGTTACAATTATATTTTATTCCATGCGCTGTGAGACATTCTACAGGTTTCTTTGTTAATTCTTTCATTTCTTTGATGACCGCCCTGTGCTAGCAGACATGTGTACAACGCACTTTCGGAGGAAATGTCGGTTAATGCGGGGCGGGCCGTCACACTTAGTATCAGAGCTCTAGGTTGCATAGTTAACCTAGGGAAGTCATCAGGGAGAGATAGTACATGTATATGAGAGCGCGTATTTGTGATTATTTTGGTTTTCAAAAGCTATGTATATATACTATCAGTATAGCTAAGGATGAAGTCGCATTGCACTAGCACCACTATGGAGATGGTTAATCGTTTTCTCTTTACAGACTGAACGATGAGCCGATATACGAGGGGTACTAGTAGAGGAGCCAATAATGGGAATGCTGCTGAGATGAGGACGATGTTTACTGGCCTTATGAGAGAGATGCTTAGGGATGCTCGGGGAGCCGTTCCTAATGCTGCTAATGGTGGTGGTGCAGCAGTGCGGGCGCTTAGGGTCGATTTCGCCAAGCTAAACAAGGATTACACTAGCCTTGGTGGGAAGCCGTTCCACGGAACGGAGTCGGCTATAGAAGTTTAAGATTGTCTAGATAGTTGTGAGCGCATCGTCGAAGATTTGGGAATTGAAGACGCAATAAAGAGGAAGCTAGCATCGCGTCAACTACAAGGACGAGCTATGAATTGGTGGAATGCTATTAAGGCAGCTACTCCTGAGGATCAAGTTACTTGGAATCAGTTTAAGACTCGCTTTTGTGATAAGTTTATTCCAGCTGCTCATAAATCAGAATTGTTCAGGAAGTTCTTGGAGCTTAAGCAAAATGGTAGAGCAGTCTCGGAGTATATCGCCGAATTCAGCACTTTATCGAAATATGGATTGTCCCTTATCGATACAGTCAAAAAGAAGAACGAAAAGTTCATAACTGGTTTAGATGTGTACTTGGGGGAAAGACTTGTAAACCATATCGATGAGACGTTTAAGTCTATTGTAGGAAAGGCATTAAGGTCAGAGAGCCTTTTCCCTAAGTCAAAGACCGAAGTTGCTATTGCATCTACAGAGGAACCAAAGCTGCAAGCAGGCGGTGAAGGCACGAAGAATTCTCAGAACAAGAGGAAGCAGAACTTGACCAAGGATGATCAGAATAAGAAGAATAAGAATGGTGGCGAGTGCTTTAGTTGTGGCAAGAAGGGCCACTATGCCAGAGATTGTCGAGAAAAGCCTGGGGAAAGGAAGTGCTTTAATTGCGGCCAAGCGGGACATCACAAGGATGATTGTCCACAGCCTCCTAGGGAGAAGCAGATTGTGAAAGCGTATGCTATCAACGCTATTCCTTCTTCGTCGAATGCCCCAACTGCGACGCAGAAGGAAAAAGGTGTCGTTATTCGAGGTATGTTTTCTATTTAAGATGTTTCTGTTCGAGTATTGTTTGACAACCCCGAGATAGTCGATAGACCTTTAGTAGTGACAAACCCGGTTGGTGGTTCGACTAGCCTTAGTATGACTTGCCGTAAAGTGGTCTTATTGAGTCATGGATGTATGTTTCTTTGTGATTTCTTTGTTTTGGGCTTTACTGGGTTTAGTATTATTTTGGGGAGTCGGTCTACTCTAAAGAAATAGGGTGGTATTAGGTACCTACCAAGTGATGGCGATAGTAACTAGAGTTAAGGAAGCTGAGAGGTTATCGTCGTAATAAGTTCTAGTTGTCTCTGGGAGGCAAATTAGTGCTCCAGTGCTTAGTTTTTTTGCTAGTATCACCTCACGTGGATTGTTCGAATTTGGAGGAGATGTTCCTTGGGTGCTTGTCTGATATTGGTTTAGGCCTTTGGGGCTTGTGCTTGGGGAATGTCGAGTTCGACTAGGATGTTTTGCTTTGGAGATAAATAGTTGTCGCGATTCTTCCTTGGATGATATCTTGGTTTACTCGAGGAGTGATGGGCAGCCGTGACATGATAAGACTGTTCAATGGTATAGACTGCCCCGAGTTAGACTCGATAGGGTTATGAGATGGCTAACTGGGACTCGAGAAAGATGCAAAGTAATGGATTGTTTAGGACCCTATGCTGATGTTCTCTTTGGATAGTAGAACTTTGAAGAAATAGGATGTGTTCGTTGATCATGGAAGATGCAACGAAAATTAGGACGATTCAAGTTGGACTTGAACTCGTAAAAGAAAATGGGTGTTCGTTGATCTTGGAGATGCAACGAATAGGGAGATAACTCATGTTGGACTAGAGTTTGTCGGTAATAGATACTCAAGACTGGGTATGAGTTATAGATTGACTCGAGTTGGACTCGAGAAGGCTGCAAGGAATTGGATTTAGCTCGAGTTGGACTCGAGAGGGCAGCAAGATAATGGATATACTTGGGTTGGACTTAAGTATTTTAGGCAGACTTAAAGTAGGGGTATCTGGGGACGCCCATTACCTTGGATCCGTTGGACTTGATCTAGTTATCCTTGGAGGATAAAACGTACGTTGGACATACGGTAGTCCGTTTGGAGGCTGGGCTTCCATTAATTCTTGATGTTGGTTGGACCAGGCATACAAGAATCGACATATTGGGATTGGTTAGACCAGTCATGTAGGTGTCGACGTGTTCATGGCTTTAGTAGGTGATAGGTAGGACTTGTTTGATGGATGTTATGGTCGCTATGTTTGTCCCTATCTTTCTTCTCTTGAGTAAACTATCACCTGTAGCGTTCCGGCGATAGGGAACAAAGAGATGGTAGTATAGACAGACATTAGGCTACGTATCAGTGCAGTGGAGTTGTCATTACTCCATGGGGAAGAGTGATCATAGCATGGCTATGAGACAGTGCAGTGAAGTTGTCATGACTTCATGGGGGCATAGTGGACATAGCAAAGGATTTAGGTGCGGTAACAGTTGCATTGAGTAGGAGGCATTCCAGTCTAGATGTTATGTTTCTGGGTTGGAAGCAACTAGAGTATATCACAGGATATGATTTCAGACCCAAGAGTGAATTGGAATCAGAAACGCTAGTAAGCTCGACGATTATATCGATTTTGATTGAGTGGATTGGTTCCAGTTAGAAGGACGATCCTAACCTATTGGAAATCGTCTCTAGGGTAGAGATGGGTATCGATGGAAAGAGAATGATCGAGAAGGATGGCTTCGAAAGAATGGGGGACTAGTTGTACCCAACGTAGACGGACTAAGAGATGAAGTGCTTAGAGCATATCATCACTCGAAACCGACTATATATCCCGATGGTAACAAAATGTATTGAGACATGGATCAGACCTACCACTGGGAAAGAATAAATAAGGACGTTGGGGAGTTTATGTCCAAATGCATGAATTGCCAGTTAGTTAAAGCTGAGCAAAGGAAGCCTAGTGGTGTGTCACAACCGTTGGAAACAAGTCTCAATGGATTTCATTGATGGTTTACCAAGGATCAGATCAGGTTGTGGTGGTATTTGGGTGAATCGGGTATTAGAGGATCTTTTGAGGATTTGCATATTGGATCTTGGAGGGGCATAGGATGACCATTTGCATTTGGTTGAGTTTGCATATAACAATAGTTATTAGTCAAGTATTGGTATGGTTCCATTTGAAGCTTTGTATGGAAGACCGTGCAACTCACCATCATGTTGGTTGGAGACTGGTGAGAAGTTTACGTTTGGACCAGATATGATAAGAGAAACTTCGGATAAGATCAAGATTATCCAACAACGAATGAAGGTCGCTCAAGATTTATTGGTCCATTTCCAGTTCTCAGACGAGTTGGAAATTTGGCATACAAAGTTGAGTTACCAGACAAGATAGCGGGAGTTCACAACGTATTTCATGCTTCCCAGTTAAGAAAGTTTGCGCACGACCCTAGTGTGGCTATTTCGCCAGATCAGTTGGATGATATCGAGGTTAAACTTGAGGTGGTGGGGAACCGCAAGCCTATGCGTATTGTTGGGAACGATACGAAGCAGCTTCGAATGAGGGTAGTGAAACTAGTCAAAGTTCAGTGGGGTGGTGATGAGAAAGACTGTACTTGGGAAACAAAGGAGAACATAAGGAAGAAGTATTCAGAACTCTTTGCCTGGTAAGGTTTTATGTATCAGTATACTACTCCCTTGTTAGTAAACCGCATGCTAGGATAGGCTTGTTGTGTTGTTTTGTATGCTTTATTGTTTGCAAATGTTTGGTAGGCATGCGGGATCCTTTGGTATGTTTTGGGTTAAAGAATTTCGAAGACGAAATTTCTTAAGGGGGGAGAATGTAACGACCCACATTCTACGCATCGAAGGATCGTAGAATATTTATTTCTCTCACATACGAAGTCGTATGGTCATGTAACTTTGGAAGACGACTATTGGGGTCATTTACCATGTTCATAATTTTTGTCGATTTTTAAATGACCAATTTTCCCCTAGCTGATCTTGTGTTGTCCATAACTTTTGATTGGAAAGGAGTTTTGACCTGAAACCACTTCCATTAGACCCGGATGATGGTTTACCTTTCCGTTGAGTGGTCACATTAGCCAAACGGACTCACTGTTTGGGAGATATGGTTGAAACAAGGTTTAGAAGGTGAAAAACATCTTAATTGGGCTTAACCAGGTGATTAGCAGCTAGGCCCAATGGGGGATTTCGGGATTAGGGTTATGGGAGGACTGAAATGAGTTAGAGAATAGTTCCTATTCGTTTTTCCAGCCGCCACAAACCTCCCTTGAGCTCTAGCAATGGCCTCCATCATCTAAATCGCTCCCAAAACACCATTTTTGCCATTCCTAATCGCTAATTAAGCAAATCAACACCAAATCAAGGCGGATTAGCATCAATTCAGAGATAGAGCTGCTGGAATACATTGAGATCCGGCCATAACAGTAGAGTTTCAAATCTAAGATTTTAATTGTGGATTAGGTGAGTGATTTGCATTGTTTTTCACTAATTATGGCTAATTAGGGTAATTAGCGAAATTATAACTCGGAAAAATCTAGAAAAATTTGTAAAATTCTTAAATATTATTTTAGGGTTGTGATAAAAATTTAGGTTCATCTGGACATGTTTTGCTAATCGGATGGTTAAAACATGCTTAAGGGGATTAAGGGGAAATCATACTTTTTGGCTATGTTTGATCCAATTTACATGCTATGGTTGTTGTTTTGATGTTTATGGTTGATTCTCTATGTTGCTATGAATGTATGGTATGCTTTGTGATTGTTTAGAATAGTTAGAATGGTCGAAAACGCCATCATGTGGCGTAAAACAGTCACTGGAAAGTTGTAGGGTACTGTGCAGGAACCGGATCGGATCGCCCTACCCGACCCTGACCCGATCATTGAGCACTACCCTATCTGAACCAGTGACTAAAGGGAAAGAGCACGATCTGGTTTCCTTCTTCGAATCGAAGCACTCCGATCTGACCTGGGTAGATCATGACCCGACCCGAGCCGCCTGCATGAAACTCACGAGCTGATGCACCAAAAGCTCCGATCCGATGCACTATGATTCGATGCACCACGAGCCGATCCGATATGATGACGCCGATCCGAACCAGGAGGGGGAGCCACGAGCTGATCTATGTGTCACGACCCGAACCCAATGGGTGTCCACGATCCGAACCGGAGGAGTTGACATGGATGAACCGATCCAAAGAAGGATGATGACCACAAACCGAACTTAGAAGTTTGAATTCGAGGCATGGGTTGCGAACCAAATGAAGACCGATCCAGAGGAGAAGACCAAAACCCGAGATGCAAAGGTAGTCCAAGTGGGAAGTTTGTACTCAGGATCCAGTTGGGAACCGACGAGTCAACTTCATAAGTTGGGCTTTGCTGCGGGACGTGTGCAAAGGGGTTATCGGTATTCATAACTTTGGTACACCACTGAGAGACATATAATGGGTTTGTAGTTATAGTTGTATGTGTTTGGACTGCGTCATGGCCCAAAGATTAGGTGACCAAAGTAGTGGATATCGTATGCTTTACGCACCGAGTGAGAGATGTGAGGATGATTGCTATGTTTGATTGTTTTCCATCACTATGACATGCACGCCCCTACCCCCGTATCTTTACACCATATGTTAGTGGCACCTTATAGTATTGTACAGTATGTAGTGCTAACTCTTTGGTTGCAGGTCCAGGTTCAGGTATGATTGGGTTATACCTGTTATTATTCTGTTTTGTTGCTTATCGCTCATACCAGACTTTTGTCTGACCCAGAGTTTTATGTATCTTCTTATTACTCTGGGTGCTCCTAAACGAGAAGACTAGAGATAGGTTAGGTGGTATGCACGAGTACTTGTACCGGAGACGAGCAGGAGGCTTCTACATATGATATATAGATATTCTCCCTGTGTTGTTGAAGGTCACTACTTGGGCATTAGTAGTGTACCTCCTTCTTTTGTTTTCTTTTTCTTTAGAGACAGTTTTAAAGTTGTAATAATGATGTTGGATCATAACCTGTATTTTGGATTTCCGCTGCTATGATGATGATGGTTTTTGTTTTCAGCTTATGCACTGTCTCGCCTGTTTTATGTCAAGTATGTTACTATTATATTTTATTCCATGCGCTGTGAGACATTCTACAGGTTTCTTTGTTAATTATTTCATCTTCTTTCCTTTCTTTGATGACCGCCCTGTGCTAGCGGACATGTGTACATCACACTTTTGAAGGAAATGTAGGTTAATGCGAGGCGTACCGTCACAGATATCCTAGTGTGCATGATCCATACTCGACCTATGACTGAATCACCTTGTTAAAACATAACAATATAACTCAATCCTTCGGGTATAAACCATACCCAGAAATATAAACTTTAGCATGAGCCATACTCAAGTTACGATTGAGCTCCCTTGTCATATCCTGACAAGTTAATCCATCTCGTGGGTATAAACCATACCAGGAGTTTTAGACTGAGTGTAAACTATACCTTAGAATCCAAATCAAGTACAAATTGTACTCATATCATGATAGAATTATGCTTGTCATAACCTGACAAGACAATCCATCCCTAGGTATAATCTATATCTAGAGTCCAGAGATAAGTATAATCCATACTTAGATCAGTGATTGAGAAATCTTGCCACATCTTGACAAAGCATTTAAGTTTACCAAACATAGTCCATGCTTGAAAATCCATTTAATAGAATCCATAATTATTACATAACTAAAAACAAAGCCTGATTGGTTTATCGTTGAGTTCAGAGTATGTCTAGGGACTAAATCCTAATCCCATACGTGTGTACTTCAACTTAACCACTTATTCATCAGATGGTTTTATTGTCGAGAACAAAGCATGTTCGAAGATTGAATCCTAATCCCCATACATATTTGAGCCGAGTAGTCATATATAAATCAAATACAAACAAATGCATATCTTATTCTTAAGAAAGTGAAAATCCTTGATGATCTAATCCCAATCAGCTAATGATGATCACGCAGTTGCTCGGTCCTGGATCACTCCCATTTTTAAGAGCATGGGGAGGTGGCAGTGTCAGTGTAGGCGCTGCTGACTGCTTAACATATTCGGGAAGTTCTCCACGTCTGATATGCTCCTCGATAAGGTCACACAAGCGCCTGCAGTCGTTGGTGGCATTGCTTTCCATATCATGGAAAATGCAATACAAACCAGAATCCTACTCCTTTTGAATTGGCTCCCTCCTGGGAGGCTTAGGGAAAGGAAGAGTTCCTTGCATGTCGAGATATATATCAAGCAATGAAGAATTGAGCTCAGTACTTGTCATACTTGGGTTCTTTCCGGAACCGCACATTACTCTCATTCTTCTACGGGGCCTTTCCCTTTATTCTTTCCATATTTTGATGGTCCCCTATCCTATGCTATGTAAACATCGGGGTCATCCACCTCGATATTAACATCCTCTTGCCGTAAGAAGCTGTATGTAACAGCACGCAATTTACGTATTCGAAGATTGTAATTTTTTTCTTTGTTCCCTGAAGGTTGGATCATTCTCATATTTTTATATGTTGCTTATGGGGATGTGAGACATATCCATAATTTTTACCATTTTTTTTGTGACCATTTTGCCCCTGTCAACCTTGTACAGGGAACAACTTCTGACTCACGTTGAATTAGGAGGTGAGACCTATGCCATTGGAAAGGAAATGAAGATTGCCTTTCCGTAGAGTGGTTACATTAAAGATTAGGCTCAGCGGTTTGGGAGGAATCGTTGTTTTAAGGGTTTTCATTTAGTTGTTCAGGTTTGGAGAGCCACAATGGGCTGATTTGGGAAGGCCCATTAGTGGGCTAATGGAAGGGTATAAATAAGTGGTGGGAGGTATGAGAAATGTTTTAGTTTCTTTATTCTCTCATTAGGTGGCCTATGTTCCTCCTTCCTTTAGCACCTTTCCACCATTAAAAATCAAAATCTAAGGAAGGAAATCGAAGATCTACACCATTGAAGGCTAGATCTACATCATTTGAAGGGAGAGTTCATCAGATCAAGGTGTTTGGTTCGAAGTGCTTGCTGTTCGGAATCTTGTTACATTGATTTTTGCTTGTTTTGGAGAATCAGTGAGTGATTTGCATCTCTCACATGGATTCAATAAAGTATTATAATGTTTGATTAAGTTTATCGTCATATTTAAGTGTTTTACCATAGATCTTAACCGTTATAAGTCCATATTCATATGAATCACCATAGGATCCAATTTAGTAAGTTTAAACAGGTAATTTCTATGCTATTCCATATGATTATGCAAGTTATATCTATAGTTTTGTTCATATTTACATTTATGGTGATTTTGGTAAATTTCACATAATTATTGATGAAATTGCCAAATTGGTGATGTTATTGGTTTCATAATATGTTTATGATTGTATTTGGTGAATTGCTTGAGTTAGGTTCATCGATTGCATTGATTGGCGGTGTTTTGGTTGAAATTGGAGTGGTGCAGGTTTTGGGTCGCACGTATGGGGTCGGTCACACCAAGTGGGGTTTTCTAAGGGAACAAGATAGAAGAGGGTCGGTCGGGCAAATATTGGATGGTCGAGCAGGCCAAGGTCGGGTGGGAAAATATTGGATGGTCGAGCAGGCCAGGGTGGGTCGGAAAAATATTGGTCGGTCGAATTCATGCCTTGAGGAACACGACAAGAGGATCGGTCGTGCACTCAAGAGGGGGTTTGTCGGGCAAATGCAGGTCTGGAAAATATAGGTCAGTCGAGCATAAGGTGGTCGGTCGAGCAGGCCAGGGGTCGAGCAAGCCAGGGCGATCGAGCAGGCCAAGGGGTCGAGTAAGGTGGGCGGGCGGGCAAATATAGGTTTGGCAAATATAGGTCGGTCGAGCAGAAGGTGGTTGGTTAAGAAGGCTAGGAGTCGAGCAAGCCAGGGGGGTCGAGCAGTCCAGGGGGGTCGAGTAAAGTGGTCGGTCGAGAAAACATGGGCCGGGCAATTATGGGCAGGGAAATTCTGGATCAGATGATGACGTATGTTTTGGTTCAATGATGTGGGTCGAGCCTGCTACAGTGTTTTGGGTCGAGCATGCTTTACTACGGTGTTATCGGTCAAGTGTGCTCTGCTACAATGATTAGGGTCGAGCGTGCACTGCTATAGTGATTCTGGTCGTGCATTGCTACAATGCTAGTTATGCAATGCTCAAGGGTGTTGAGATGATGGTTTCGACGAGAGTTTGGATGAGGATGTTAGAAGGGATGTGATTTGTTCGTTGTTCGTTGTTTGTCGTATGCAACAAATGTGGGGATGACTCAAGGATGTATTGAGTTCATATGAAAGGACGATTCAAGGATGCATTGAGTTCATATGCTAGGACGATTTAAGGATTTATTGAGTTCATGTGAAGTGATTGCTCTAAAGTGTTCTGAGCTTATGAATAGTCGTAACTGATAACGACAAGATATGAGAAGGCTGAGGAATTATCATTGTCATAGGTTCTAGCGGGCTCAAAGCAGGGGTACAATTGAAAGACCGATTATAGGTCGAGTACCTTGGGTTTCGTGTATGGCCTAGACACGTGTTGTGTATAACGTGTGGGGTTTTTGTTAGAACTAGGGTATCGAGTATGGTCCTTGATAATTGATGGCAAATTGTTAACCAATCATACGATTAACGGTGGTTTCAAAGCAAGGTTGGCGGTGATTGCCAGAGTCAGTCATGGACGTTTGGATGATTGGTTGAATTGATTATACCATCTCACTAAGATTATCTGACTTCGAATGAGGTGTTCCTTGGGTGCTTCTCTGATATTGGTTTCGGCCTCTGGGGCTTGTGCTTTTGGGATGCCAAGTTCGATTAAGGTGGTTTTCGTGAGAGATAACTATATGTTGTATGAGTTGCTTTTGCCATGTATGAATGGTCGTTCTGATTGCCATGGTTGAATTTTTGTTCCTTTGGATGTATGGATTGTAAAGGCTAACACTGTCGGAAGTAGGGAAGGCAGTCATGGATACTTCTCTGGTGCTTAGGTAGAGTAGTTCGTTTATTTACCTACTCTCATATACTTTATTGATGAAGTTTGTTAGCTATTTTATCGCTCACTAAGACTATTGTCTGACTCAAGGTTTTATGTTTCCTTCTTATTACCTTGGGTTGTTTATCTGTCTTTGGATGGGTAGACTAGGTGACAGGTGATTGCTTAGTGAGGACGATGTAGCTGTTCGGAGGCGAGCAGGAGGTTGGCGTACTATCTTACTTACTATCTAGTACTTCTATTTCCACTGTTTGTTATTCTCTGATTGCTGTAGTAAGGAAATTTGTATAAACACTATTGTTGTAACTCAAGTCTATGGATATTACTTTCTAGTCGTTATGAAAGTTTTAGTGTTTTTTGCTTCACTATGAAACCTGTTATATATAATTTATTATATTTTATCCTTGCACTGTGAGATTACAATAGGTTCCGCTTGTGTTACCATACCTTGATGATCATCCATAGCAGCATGGCACACCTTTCAGCGGACTTTTTCTCTTGTTAGTGCAGGGGATTATGGGTGGTCGTCACATTTGGTATCAAAGCTCTGGTTATCGATTTTAGCCAAAGTTCGAAGACGTAATCATGTATGAGAGACATATTTGTATATTTTAGTTAGGTGAATACTATATAATTCTATATGGTAGTGTACGGTATAATAGTATTCGGATTCCATTTCTGTAGTTATCTCATATGTGGACTAATCATTCTAGTTTTTCGATTTGGAATGAGTCGTCCAACCTCAAGGGATGAGCCTGAGACTGGAAGAGTAGGAGAAGGAAACCAATTGGAAGCTTTAGCTATTGCATCGGAATATCTAGTTATGTTTAGGGCAACCATGATGGAGGCGGCCATGTTAAGGATACCCATTCCAGAAGCGGCAGTAGAGCATGGGGTTCCTGTGCAAATACCCAGAAGGGATTTCGCTAAGTGACAAAGGGATGTTTCTCCTACAGATGAAGAAGATGAGTTAAGGAGGAGTATAGCTTTGGAGCAACTACGACGCCGAGTTAAGGAGCGAGAGGAAAGAATCAGTGCTGCTTGGGAAGAGGGTTGTAAAAGCAGGCATGAGCGTCACGAAGAAACTTTATTGGCCCCAATGTTAATAAGTAGAAAAGCAAGAAGCAGAAATTTAAGAAGAATGTCACTTGCTTTAATTGTCAATTGGAGGGTCATTATGCCAAGGATTGTAAGAAGCTGACAACCGAAAGGAAGTGCTTTGAATGCGGCAAGCCTGGACATAAGATGAAAGACTACCCGGACCTTCCAAAGAATAAGCAACCGGAGGAAGCATGTGTTGTGGAAGCTATTCCAATTTCCTATTGTATTCCTGATGAGAACTAGGAGAAGTTGCTGTCTTGATATGCTTCCAGCCAGTGGAGCTAGACTGAGTTATGTTTGGTACTAGAGAATTCTCTTTTTTTTACCTATAATAAGATTGTATGTCGATTAAGTATGGAACTTGAAGTGGTAATAGACCTTTGGTTGTAAGTAATCTAGTATGGGTCCATCTGCTCTTTGCATACTTTGTTGATCTAGTATTGTTGATCATGGATTCTCATTTATGAGTGGTTGCTTAGTTGTAACTTTCGCTGGGTTTGAAATCAGCTTGGGTATGGATTGGCCCAAGTGGTGTGCGACAAAAGTGAGTTGCGAAGAGCTAGACATGAGAGTCGGGGATGTGGAAGGGCGAAAGGTGTTGATTCGGGGTAACCTGAAGATGGTGTTCTCGTGAGTTATTGTATTCGCTTAGAATTCCACAAGAAGACTTGTCATCCGTGCTAATCGCAAGCGAGTTTGAGGATGTCTTTGGAGAAGTCAAAGAGTTACCACCGCATTGTGATATTGAGTTTAGGGTCGATTTGGTCAAAGGGTGTTAGACTTATCGTTATGCCTCTAAAGTGGATAGCGCCTAAGGGACAGCGAGAGTTAGAGGCGCACGTTCGTGACTTCTTGGTAAAGGATTCATTCGAAGGATGTTTCCGAAGGGGGTGCACCAGTTTAATTATAACCAAGCCTGGTGGCATGTAGAGATTGTGTAAGGACTACCGTGAGCTGAACAAGATGACCAAAAAAGAACAACTATCCGTTATCGAGGATCAATGACTTGTTCAATCAGCTTTATGACGCTAAAGTGTTTTCTCAAATGGATTTGGCAACGGAATTTCACCAATTGCGAGTGGTAAAGGATAGAGTGTCGAAGACATGCGAGTTTGGGAGCGATGTTTTCGGAATGTAAGTGCCTTGAGTAATTGGTGAGATTTGATTTCATACCACGATGTGGATTGGCATCTGGAATGTTGGCAAACTTATCGATAAGACCTACTCTCATCAAAAGGATTGGCAAGAGCCAAAAGCGAGATGCAAAGCTTATCGAGTTTATCCAGGAATGGAACCAGAGGATAAAGAGTTCAAAGTCGATCTAGAAGGTTGGCTTCGAAAGCAAGGGCTACTGGTTGTTCTTGATATTGACAAGTTGAGAGAAGAGGTTCTAAGGGAATGTCATCACTCAAAGTTAACGATTCATCACGATGGTATTAAGATGTATCAGGATATGAAGCGAATCTACTACTGGAAGAGTTTGCAAGAAGCTTTGGGAATCGAGTTGTGTTTGAGTACGGCATATCATCCCCAAACTGATGGTCAAACCGAGGGGGTTAACCGAGTTTTGGAAGATCTCCTAAGAGCCTGTTTGTTGGATTTTTGGGGGATCATGGGAAGACCATCTACATCTAGTTGAGTTTGCGTATAATAATAGCTACCAGTCTAGCATCGGGATGACACCATACGATGCCTCGTATAGTAGGCCGTAAAATTCTCCGGCATATTGGTTAAAAACCAGGGATAAGCTGATACTTGGGCCGGAGATGATTAGAGAGAACTCAGATTGTATCGAGATTATTCGACAATGAATGAAGACAGCCCAAGACCGTCCGAAGAGTTACACAGATAAACAACGAAAAGAGTTGGAGTTAGATGTATGCGATATGGTTTTCGTAAAGATCTCACCATTAAAGCATATGGTTAGGTTCGGAAGCAAGGGAAAGTTGTCTCCATGATTTATTGGACCATTTTTGATAGTCGAGCAAAGTAGAAAGCTCGCACATAGGTTAGAGTTACTCGAGAAGATGACGTTTGCGCAAAACGCTTTTCGTGAATCATTTCTACAAACTATGTGCATGATCTGGATGTGGTCGTATCTGCGGAACAATAAGAAAGCCATGAAATCGAGGTTGTAGTTACGTGACCTCGTAATCCACTTCGTGTTGTAGTAAACGACACAAAACGGCTTAGGAGGAAGACGATTAAGTTAGTCAAGGTACAATGGTGGGAGGATGGTGATGATTGTACGTGGGAGACGGAAAAGAGTATGGAGATGACCCATCTGTAACTCTTCGTCCGTATGATCCATTGATATCGTGCCATAATTACATCATTGTAGCTTGTTATTGCTGTTATCTTTGTTGGTATTGTTTAGAATTCCACGTGCTAGAATAAGGCTATGGCTTCATGTTTGATGGTCGCTAGTTTGGATGATAGAATTGGTTTCTCATGGATGATAGGCATGCAAAATTGTTTTGGTTGCTTGTATTTGTTGGAATTTCAAGGGAAAAATTCTTAAGGGGGAGGGAGAGAGAATGTAATAGCCCGCATTTTAGGTATCGGAAGATCGTAAAATGCTTTTTATTTTATTCCCTAAGGTTGGATCATTCTCATATTTTGGTATGTTGCTTATGGGGATGTGAGACATGTCCATAATTTTTACCAATTTTGTTTGTGACAATTTTGCCCCTGCCAGCCTTGTACAAGGAAAAACTTTTGACTCAAATTGAATCAGGAGGTAAGACCTGTGCCATTGGAAAGGAAATGATGATTTCCTTTCCATAGAGCGGTTACATTAAAGACTTGGCTCAGCAGTTTGGGAGGAATCGCTATTTTATGGTTTTTCAGTTGGTTGTTCAGGTTTGGAGAGCCACAATGGGCTGATATGGGAAGGCCCATTAGTGGGCTAGTGGAAGAGTATAAATAGAGGGTGGGAGGTATGAGAAATGTTTTAGTTTCTTTATTATCTCATTAGGTAGCCTATGTTTCTCCTTCCTCTCATAACGTTCCACCATTAAAAATCAAAATATAAGAAAGGAAATCGAAGATCTACGCCATTGGAGGCTAGATTATATCGTTTGAAGGGAGAGTTCATCGGATCAAGTAGTTTGGTTCGAAGTGCTTGCTGTCCGGAATCTTATTACATTGATTTTTGCTTGTTTTGGAGAATCGGTGAGTGATTTGCATCTCACATGGATTCAATGAAGTATATGAATGTTTGATTAAGTTTTTCATCATATTTAAGTGTTTTACCACAGATCTTAACCATTATAAGTCCGTCTTTATATGACTCACCATAGGATCCAATTTAGTAAGTTTAAATCGGTAATTTCTATGTTATTTCATATGATTATGCAGGTTATATCTGTAGTTTTTTTCATATTTACATTTATGGTGATTTTGGTGAATTTCACATAATTATTGATGAAATTGCAATTTTGGTGATGTTATTGGTTTCATAATATGTTTATGATTGTATTTGGTGAATTGGTTGAGTTAGTTTCGTCGATTGCATTGATTGGCGAAGTTTTGGTCGAAATTGGAGTGGTGCTGGTTTTGGGTCGCATGTGTGGGGTCGGTCGCACTAAGTGGGGTTTTCTTAGGGAACAAGACAGAAGTGGGTCGGTCAGGCAAATATTTGACGATCGAGCAGGCTAGGGTATGTCGGGAAAATATTGGACGGTCGAGCAGGCCATGGTGGGTCGGCAAATATTGGTTGCCGAATTCATGACTTGGGGAACACGACAAGGGGGTTGGTCGTGCACTCAAGAGGGGGTCGGCCGAGCAGGCCGGGGTCAGTCGGGCAAATATAGGTCGATCGAGCAGGCCAGGGGTCGAGCAATCCAGGGCGGTCGAGCAGGTCAGGTGGTCGAGTAAGGTGGTCGGGCGGGCAAATACAGGTCGGTCGAGCAGAAGGTGGTCGGTCGAGCACGCCAGGAGTCGAGCAAGCCAGGGCGGTCGAGCAGGCCAGGGGTGTCGATAAGGTGGTCGGTCGGGCAAATATAGGTCAGGCAATTATGGACCAGGAAATTCTAGATCAGATGATGACATATGTTTTGATTCAGTGATGTGGGTCGAACCTGCTATAGTGTTTTGGGTCGAGCGTGCTCTGCTACAGTGTTTTGGGTCGAGCGTGCTAAACTACAATGTTTTCGGTCGAGCGTACACTGCTACAGTCATTCTGGTCGCGCATTGCTACAATTATGGTCATGTAATGCTCAAGGGTGTTGAGTTGATGGCTTCGACGAGAGTTCAGATAAGGATGTTCGAAGCGATGTGATTTGTTCGTTGTTATATGCAATGAATGTGGGAATGACTCGAGGATGATTTGAGTTCATATGAAAGGAGATTCAAGGATGTATTGAGTTCATATGAATGGACGATTCAAGGATGTGTTGAGTTCATGCGAAGTGATTGCTCTAAAGTGTTCTGAGCTTATGGATAGTCGTAATTGACAACGATTAGAGATGATAAGGCCGAGGAATTATCATTGTCGTAGGTTCTAGCGGGCTCAAAGCAAGGGTACAACTGAAAGACCGGTTGTAAGTCGAGTACCTCAAGTGTCGTGTATGGCCTAGACATGTGTTGTGTATAGCGTGTGGGGTTTTTGCTAGAACCGGGGCGTCGAGTATCGTCATTGACAATTGATGGAAAATTGTTAATCAATCATACAATTAACGATGGTTTCAAAGCAAGGTTGGTGGACCAGAGTCAGTCATGGACGTTTGGATGCTTGGTTGAATTGATTGTACCATCTCACGGAGATTATCTAACTTCGAATGAGGTGTTCCTTGGGTGCTTGTCTGATATTGGTTTCGGCCTCTAGGGATTGTTCTAGAGGGATGCCAAGTTCGATTAAGGTGGTTTTCGTGAGAGATAACTAGATGTTGTATAAGTTTCTTTTGCCATGTATGAATGGTCGTTCTGATTGCCATGGTTGAATTGTTGTTCCTTTGGATGTATGGATTGTAAACGCTATCACTGTCAGAAGTGGGAAAGGCAGTCGTGGGTACTTCTCTGGTGCTTGGGTAGATTAGTTCGTTTATCTACCTATTCTCATATACTTTATTGATGAATTTTGTTAGCTATTTTATCGCTCACTAAGACTGTTGTCTAACTCAAGGTTTTATGTTTCCCTCTTATTACCTTGGGTTGTTTATCCGTCTTTGGATGGGTAGACTGTGGCAGGTGACAGGTAATTGCTTAGTGAGCACGATGTAGCTGTTCAGAGGCGAGCAAGAGGTTAGTGTACTATCTTACTTACTATCTAGTATTTATATTTCCGCCATTTGTTATTCTCTGAGTGTTGTAGTGAGGCAATTGGTATAAACATTATTGTTGTAACTCAAGTCTATGGGTATTACTTTCTAGTCGTTATGAAAGTTTTAGTGTTTTCTGCTTCACTATTAAACCTGTTGTATATATTCTATTACATTTTATCCTTGTGCCGTGAGATTTACGATAGGTTCCGCTTATGTTATCATATTTGATGATTGTCCATAGCAGCCTGACACACCTTTCAGCGCACTTTTCCTCTTGTTGGTGCAGGGGTTATGGGCGGTTGTCACACTGTAGGCTTCAAAGAAGTATTCACCAAGGTCTCCAAGTGGTTCTCGCTGTAAGGATATTTTGAAATCTGTCTTATCCAAGATACCAGAGACGCCTCCCATAAGTACCAATGAAAGGTATGGTCGGTGCATTGACGCCACCGCCGCATTTAACCTTTCCAAATATGAGCGTAGGGTCTCGCGGGACCTTTGTTTAATGGAGGTGTGGGTCATGTCATTCTTAAGCTGAGATATATGGACCTTGAACTGCTCTAAAAAGCGGGCAACCAATGCGTTCGAACAGTTGATCAATTGGGACTCCAACTGTTGGAATCGCATAACAGCAATGTTGGTCAGGAACATGAGGAAGCACTTGGCCATGACGTTATTCGACGCAGATAGCACTTCCTTATGGCACACGTAGTGCATCAGATGTACGGTAGGGTCGGTCTCACCGTTGTATGGCTCCAAAGATGGAAGCTTGAAGTCAAGCGAGTTACGGGAGTTTCTGATGTCCCGTGCGAAAGGTCTGCGGTTGACATTATCCACGTCACCTTGGGATTACCATCTCTGGAAAATCGCTGAATCAAATTGGCAATCTGGTGCTCATCTCTAAGAAGTTGTCGATTTTGCAATCCAGTGCAAGGGACTCCAGCGTGATTCTAGAACGTAATGGAACATGTTTTTCGCATTGCGGTGCGACTCGTATGTCCCTTGATCTATCGGGTCGGCATGAAAGTCGACCCGTCCACCCGAGTCGGTATAGGCGAGCCGACCGGGGATAGCGTTACCAGTTCTCACCTCTAAGCTGCCCCCAGCTTGGGCTACATTAGCTTGGTTTGGATTAGCTTTTTCCTCCGTAGTACCGGAAGCTGATGTGGTATTGCATGGCTCAAGGAGTGGATGGTGATTACCCTCAATAATGCTCGAGTCGGCATGAACAGTAGGCCAAAACGGGGGTTGTGTACATCCCCTTTATGGCAAGATATCGGGTCGAATTGGAGCTTGGGTCGATCCGAGCTGTGGTGACGATGTTGCTCTACCGGTGTTGTTTCCGAAGAGTTATGTTCGGTTGCATGGCCTTCCATCTATCCGAGCGAAGAAACCCTCTTTCTCGTTCTCACATCTTTGAGAACGTTGTCTATTTCTTCCCTCATAAAATATAGAGAGGGGTCTCCATGAGAAGAGGTCACCATGGCTTGCCTCATTGCCCGCGGCCTGTGCTTGGGAAGACGCTTCATCCTTTTTCTACTTTACCATTTTTAATCCAAAAACGAGCTATCCGATGCCTTTCGATCTAGAAATTACTGAAGGTGCATGCGCTTCCCCCTTCTTTGCATGCCAAAGTATTGATGTCAAAAAGTTAGACTTTTGATAAATAACCCCCAAAGTGCGTAATCCACACACAAAACACAGAATATTCTCACAATCACAGAATGCAAAGAAATGAACATACACTAGGAACACACAACAATTTTATAGTGGTTCGGCCAAACCCAAGCCTACGTCCACTTATAATCTCTGTTTATACTGTCAATTATAGGTTACAGTTGTTTGATTTGTAACAAAGTGGAGAAAGAAGATGAATTATACACAAATCCTTGTGTTTTAATGATATATTCGGCCTCCCTTTGAAGTAACAACCTTACTTCTCAAGAATGGAAATGGTTCAGCCAAAAAAGCCCCTTCTCCATCCTTCAAAACGCCTATTTGTAGCTGAGCATCCGGGTCGGCTCGACCTGCCACATGGTAGCCATCCTGGGTCGGGTAAGCTACATGTTAGGTGATGCAGATAAACAGGACTAGGCAACCAGGCCTAGTCTTCATGTGAGACACGGTCCTCCTTGTATTACGTAGCACATGTGTTAATCGATCTGGGTTTTAAGGAGACTAAGTTGACCAAGTTTGCAACTTGTGAATGTCGTTCAGATTTCAGCTCGGTGTGACCGACCCGATATATTTTGACCTAAAGCATTATTATAGAATCCTAGAAAGGATTATAGAATCTGACCGACCCGGGGATACCGACCCAAAGTGGTTTTCGACCCAAAGCCCGGAATCATGAATTTGGGCCGAGCTGATACAAGTCGACCCGATGATCCAAGTATGTGATATTAGAGCTTCCAAAAGTACTTGCACTTCATCTAAATAAATTGATTTAGCGAGAGATTATGCCCACATCCTTAACACCTCTTCTGATAGAAATATGAGTTGTGATGACCTTAGTAAAAAGGCGCGTCAACAATTCCAAAACTAAATGTTAAAAATCTTAGATGTGTATGTATTTTCTATAGTTAATACACCATTATTTGTTATGAAACAAATACGTTATCAAAATGTCAGTATAGATTTATTCTATGATGAATCTTCAAAATGTATGTATACAAATTAAAACTATGTTCATTGAAAACTGAAATTGCTCAATATTTTAAATAATATTCAGCATGTATGAAAGTAATTTTTCAAAACATGATACATCTACCTAGTAGGTGCTATAGGTATGCGCTCACTATTTTCATTGTTATAATAATAACATTTGAAATATGATGCTTCGTTCAACCATTTATTTTGGACTACTTATTTTTTTTACTATAACTAGTTTATAATTGAGTGTTTTAAATCAAATGTTAACCCTGTTAAAACACAGTGCAAAGCGGATCGGTCGTGTTAACGCAATAGCGGGTCAGTTTGTTCTTTAAAGCATTGGATCAGTCCATTCAAGTAGCAACGGATCAGCCTAGTTCAGAAGTATCGAATCAGATCAGCCTAGTTTAATGGCATCGGATCGGACTGGTCATGAAGAAATGGGTCGGACTGAATTAGAAAGAGTGGATCGGTCTGAAGATGTAAGAATGGATCAGTCCAGTGCGTTCTAAAATAAAGCAGGTCGGTCCATTTCCTTCAGAGCGGGTCGGTCCATTCAGAATGGGTCGGTCTTGATCATTTGAAGAATGGGTCGGGTTGGACAGTTGCAGAGCACCAGATCGGTCACTACACCAGGTCAGTCAGTTGCAAAGCACCGGATCGGTCACCAACCGGGTCAGTTACAATGAAGAGCATGGAATTCCGCATTGATACAAGTGTGTTACGTGAACCATGTACTAACCACATGCTGACAAATAAAATCAATACGGTCATATTTGCAATAAAGTGGTAATCACAAAGTATAATATTGACTCATGATAAGTGCGCATGGATCAGATGTTGGCATCAGAAATATGCCTGGTCAGCCATTCTTTGTTTGATCACTTGTATTGAGAATACACTAGTATTGTACGGTTCTACAAACTAACATGACCAGGTACAAGTACAGATCACCACCTTCCTAGTTTGTACATGCAAGTGTGGACTGGCATAGACATTAACTCAGCATGGATAGGTGTATAACATATAACAAGTAAAATTGGATGCACAGTATATAGATCGGTTACTAACATAACCTAACACTAATGCATGATTCATTGTGAAGTTACATGGCAAATGTGAATACACATACCAAATGTTGGATTAATAAATGTGCATTCATGGACCAATGTACAAACATCATGGACTGAATGAAACAATTACTACGTGAAATAGTGGATCAACATTTACTTCTTGTGTGGCATGTTTGTAAACAAAGTGTGTCGGTTGCTTTAGAGTGCCACGTGGATCAGTATGCTGCTAATACAAGAATGGGTCGGTGTATACAAAGTGCAATACAACCAGGATGACAACTTCGGTAAAGACACGTGGATCGGTCTGTACGTAAAAGTGGATCGGTGCAGTATGGAAAAACTGGATCGGTCCATACTTAGAAGTGGATCGGTGTATTAGACAAAAACTGGACTGGTACATTCAAATATACAAAATATGTTGGTCTGCAGACAATAGTTTGGGTTGGTGCTTTCCAGTATAAATGGATCGGTTATAATATTGAAGCGGTGGCAGGACCATAAATATGGGTCATACGATAGCTGTACACAGCTGTAAAGTGAACCAGTGGCATTTCTGTAATTAGTTTACGCTCGATCCAAATTTTGCACTCCATAATTACGAAACTGCCATTGCCCTCAAACTTCTTATATAAATAGCCACTTTCTCCACGCTTCAAGGGAGGGATTCCACTACCCCGAAGGGCTACTAAAATCATTCCTCAACCATTCTAAAGTTTCTAAAAACTTTGTTAATAGCCGCCAAACTTCTCTCCTTCTTTATACATGGAATGGATCTTGTCTTCTTTGAGCATCATTAATTCACACTCCGATCTACTCCAAGTGATCTCCAATCGCCATTGCTCCTCTTCAAAGCACGGATCTAGCACTATTTTCATAACGGAATCGAGGAAAAATATATTATTACGCGATCCAATCCCTTCCTTCTCGAATCTAAGTGAGACCTAAAGCGGAAAGGGAGCAAAAAGTGAAGAAATATCACAGAAGTGGTCAAGTGTAATTAATGCGATTTATGAGATGATAAATATTGTAATTCTGTCCAGAATGATGAAAAGTAATTGAAAAGCGGACGTAGATTCACATTGAATCGAACCACTATAAAAATCCTGTGTCTTTTACTTGTTTTTCTCCATTTATTTTGCGATTGTGGCCCTTTGAATTTCTAACCATAATTGGTGAAGTGTGATTCCATACCAATGGTGTTTGAGTCATTTTTTATTCAAACATTTGCCACCCACCATGGGGCTGCATTCGCATCTCCTTCCTTCACACTTTTCTCAAGACTTTGGATTAAAGTTCTAAACCACCTCCTTCTCCGAAATTATGGTGAAATCTAAGAAGACAATAAGTAAAGATGTCGGAAATGCCGATGATGCCACTAATGAGACTACGGCACATAAAAACCGTTTCGATGTTGGTGAAAACTCGATAAGTGGAGCCGGTGTGACTATAAATGAATTAAATGTCGCTATTGCTAACATAAACAACCGAATGGATGCCTCTACTAAAGAGATGATGGAGAAACTTGACACCATCCTTAATGCTCAACCAAATCAAGCCCCTCCGAAAGTCCATGTTAATCTCAAAGAGAATGATAAATCGCCCGCTTCCAATCATAACCGCAACAATAACATGGAAGACGATCATGATTGGGCGAGTGATAAGGACGAAGCTAAAATCGAAGAATTGAGATCAAAAGCGAAGAACCGTTCTGAAATGAATGCTCGAAAGGTCACTAATCATGTCACAGGGCACCTTCTCGTCGAGAAGGAAAAGGGCCAAAACTCCCTAATCGAGATCGTATGCCTAAACGAACATTTGGTAAAGAGCTCAGCTTCACAAAGAGCCATAACACTGAAGAGTACATCTCGGATATGATAGAACGAGTCATGAAAAGGAATCAAGTTAACAAAAACAATGAAAGAGAATGAGACTTCTCCCCGAATAGGACTTCGTTCACTGAAAGAACACTTAAAGCAGAATGTCTAAAGAAATTTAATCCTCCTACTTTGCCTCCGTATAACGGCCTTGTTGATCCCAACTATTTCCTATTCAAATATGAGTGGCATATGAATGCAGCTAAGGCGACCGATGAGATGAGATGCACATATTTTCATTTCTACTTAGAAGGTGCTGCATTATTATGGTTCACAAATCTGCCACCAAAATCCATCGATCGATTCTCTGACCTAACCAAAAAGTTCAAGGAGCAGTTCCGCTTATATGCTACCAAAGCCAAGGATGCTATTACGCTCTCAGCAATGAAGCAGAAACCAGGGGAAACTGTTAAAGCCTTCCTCAGTCGATTCAATGTTGCTTTTTCCGAAGTAAGGAATCCGGAACCACGCATAGTTCTCATGGCTCTACTCGATGCTATAGACAAAAACAAGCCCTATGCTTGACAACTTCTATAATAAAGAGGAAGAGTACATGAGAGTGGACGATAATCTCATACCTCTTCAGATCATTGGTGGTAACCAACTTCTTGAAGCTCCTAAAAGTGCAGCTATTCAATCGAATCAGAAGAATGCTCAAGGGCAGAAGTGAGCCAACAACGAAAATAACAACAAAGCTAATAAAATGTTTCGTCCTCTTGACTTGTTTGATCTAACACCTCTGAATGACACTCCTGAGAATATTTACCTTGCCACAAAGGATGTAGAAGATTACCCGGAGCCTCGGCCAATAAGGATGAATGACCATCTCACCAAATCCGGAAAGTTCTGCCGATTCCATAATCTGCCAGGCCACAACACCAACGAGTGCAGGCAACTGAGATCATTGACCGAAGAGCTGATTAGGAAGAATCGTCTACAACTATATGTGAAGAATCCCCAAGAGACAAATCCTTCTGCTACTCCCCAAGGGCAAGGGGCATCAAATAACCAATCCAGCCTAAGAAACGCATCTTTGCTCAAGCTATTCCAAGGCTGATAATCAACTGAAGATCGTTGATGATGATCTAATATCTACGGCTCAGAATAAGCGATCACTATCGCCTTTACTTTACTTCATGCATTACTTTACTCCTTATTGTGTTCTACTTTCTTGTAAATAGTCTGTAATGATTTACATGCGTTGTATCGAACCATAGCACTATGAATGAAGTATTAACTACCTGTGTAAATCTCTGACTTGCCAAATTTACATGAAATTTTGCTAATAGACGATTCCTTATTACAGGCTATCCCTTAAGCATCTTCTCTCTCAAAGGCCGACGAAGTAAGGCAATTCTGACAAACACCAGTTCAAATGTCAAGTGCTCTAACTATCGATATGCATAATGCAAAACTGGAAAGCACCATCTTAAAGAGTGAGCTGGAGGAGTTGCCAAGAGTCAAACAGTGGAGAGTTCAACAACCATATCCAAAATCAATGCCATAAGTTGTGAGTTCCAAGGGGTGACAACCTCTCAGTCTGGCTGCGATCGCTTACCATAGTTAAGCGTATATCCGACACGAGGATTGATGTTCACCTTCTGGAAAAACGCCAAAATAAAATCCCTCCATAGCAAGGGCAAAATAAAGTCCTTCCATAGCAAGGGCGAAATAAGTCCTCCCATAGCAAAGGCAAAATAAAGTTCTCCCATAGAGAGGTAAAATAAAGTCCTCCCATAGAGAGGAAAAACAAAGTCCCTCCATAACAAGGGCAAAATAAAGTCCTCCCATAGCAGAGTGAAAATAAAGTCCTCACATAGCAGAGGCAAGTCCCCAAAGGTTCTTTGGAATCCGTAAGCACGAAACGAAGCGCGGGAGTTCACTATACGTGAAACGAAGCGTGGAAGTTCGTAAGCGCGGCGATGCGACCCACCAAAGGATCACAGGAATTCGTTGCACGAAATAAAGCGTTGGAGTTCACTATACGTGAAACGAAGTGTGGGAGTTCGTGGCGTGAAGTGGTGCAGATCTTACGACACAGATCGTTGGAGTTCGCACTGCGAAACGATACGATAACCAAAAATCATTTCCATAAAAGAGCAATTTCTCCATAGGAAAAATCAACAACGCTCAATGAATTCCATCACGTTGATTCGGTTGATAAAGATAAGACAAAGCGTTGGATTAAAACGACCACTCCAAAACACGGGGCATCCAACGGAGTCTCCAACGTCAAAACTGATTAGCAAAGCCTACAAACACTGAGCTATAGAAAAAATTCTTCCCATAATGAAGACTAGTAATAACCTCTTAAGCCGGAGCACCAGTAATCAAAACTTCTCCAAAGAGAAGCAGATAATAAATTACCGATAAATATTTCCCAAATGTGAAATATTGAATACAATCATATGAATCATTAAAACGACAATGTTTGAAATCCACAGTCGACTCTAGTCGATTAGCTGATTTTAAGCATTTAATGCAAATTCGAATTTGAATATGATATTTGTACAGACAATATTCAGTGAGTTATAAACCGCTGAGTAGAACAATTCTATGCAGATATTTTATTCAATTCAAAATAAAATTCGCTGTATATCATTTTTAATTATTAACCGATCCACCATTGATACGGATAGTCGATGGTGGGTATAAGTCCAAAATTATGCAAACATTTGTTTTAATTACAGAACATGTGACATGAAGCATGTGAATTCAAAGCATGGTTCATCATAGCAAGACATAAAGCTATAATTGGATCTCGATACGAAATATATCAGCAACAATGTTTATTTCGAAGCCCGCGTTTCTCGCAAGCAAAAAAATGTAGGCTTCGAGAGGAAAATGTTAATCCTGTTAAAATACAGTACAAAGCTGATCGGTCGTGTTAACGCAATAGCGGGTCGGTTTGTTCTTTAAAGCATTGGATCGGTCCATTCAAGTAGCAACGGATCAGCCTAGTTCAGAAGTATCGGATCAGCCAAGTCTCAAACGGATCGGGTCGCCTAGTTTACTGGCATCGAATCAGCCTAGTTTAATGGCATCGGATTGGCCTGGTCATGAAGAAATGGGTCGGACTGAACTAGAAATAGTGGGTCGGTCTGAAGATGTAAGAATGGATCAGTCCGATGCGTTCTACAATAAAGCGGGTCGGTCCATTTCCTTCAGAGAGGGTTGGTCCATTCAGAATGGGTTGGTCTTGATCATTTGAAGAACGGGTCAGGTCGGTCAATTGCAGAGCAACGGATCGGTCACTACACCGGGTTGGTCAGTTGCAAGGCACCGGATCAGTCACCAACCGGGTCGACTATAACGAAGAGCATGGAATTCCATGTTGATACAAATGTGTTACGTGAACCATGTAAGAACCACATGCTTACAAATAAAAGCAATACGGTCCTGTTTGTAATAAAGTGGTAATCACAAAGTATAATATGGACTCATGATAAGTGCGCATGGATCAGATGTTGGCATCAGAAATATACCTGGTCGACCATTCTTTGTTTGATCACTTGTATTGAGAATACACTAGTATTATACGGTTCTACAAAATAACATGACCAGGTACAAGTACAGATCACCACTTTCCAGTTTGTACATGCAAGTATGGACTGGAATAGACATTAACTCAGCATGGATAGGTGTATAACATATAACAAGTAAAATTGGATGCGCGACATATGGATCGGTTACTAATATAACCTAACACTAATGCATGATCCATTGTGAAGTTACATGGCAAACGTGAACACACATACCAAATGTTGGATTAATAAACATGCATTCATGGACCAATGTACAAGCATCATGGACTGCATGAAACAATTACTACGTGAAACAGTGGATCAACATTTACTTCTTGTGTGGCATGTTTGTAAATAAAGTGGGTCGGTTGCTTTAGAGTGCCACGTGGATCAGTAAGCTGCTAATGCAAGAATGGGTCGATGTATACAAAGTACAATACAACTAGGATGGCGACTTCAGTAAAGGACACGTGGATCGGTCTGTACGTAAAAGTGGATCGGTGCATTATGTAAAAACTGGATCGGTCTGTACATAAAAGTGGATTGGTGCATTGGACAAAAACTGAACCGGTATATTTAAAAATACAAAATATGCGGATCTATAGACAATAGTTTGGGTCTGTGCTTTCCAATATAAATGGATCGGTCATAATATTGAAGCGGTGGAAGGGCCGTAAATATGGGTCATATGATAGCTGTACACAGCTGTAAAGTGAACTAGTGGCATTTCCGTAATAAGTTTTAGCCCGATCCAAATTCTGCACTCCATAATTACGAAACTGCCATTGCCCTCAAACTTCTTCTATAAACAGCCACTTTCTCCACACTTCAAGGGAGAGATTCCACTACTCCGAAGGGCTGCCAAAATCATTCCTCAACCGTTCTAAAGCTTCTAAAAACTTCGTTAATGCACGCTAAACTTCTCTCCTTCTTCCTCCTACATGGAATGGATATTGTCATCTCCGAGCATCATTAATTCACACTCCAATGTACTCCAAGTGATCTCCAATCTCCATTGCTCCTCTTCAAAGCACAGATCTAGCACTATTTTCATGATGGAACCAAAGAAAAGTATATTATTACGCGATCCAATCCGTTCCTTCTCGAATCTAAGTGAGACCTAAAGCGGAAAGAGAGCAAAAAGTGGAGAATTATCACAGAAGTGGTCAAGTGTAATTAATGCGATGTATGAGATGATAAAATTTGTAATTCTCTTCATAATGATGAAAAGTGATTGAAAAATGGACGTAGATTCACATTGAATCAAACCAATATAAAATCTCGTGCCTTCTACTTGTTTTTCTCCATTTATTTTGCGATTGTGACCCTTTGAATTTCTAACCATAATTGGTGAAATGTGATTCCACACCATTGGTGTTTGAGTCGTTTTTGATTCAAACATAACTATTTGAACTCAAATACTTGAACCCAAAGGATAAAAGTTAGAAAACAATTTTCTATAAGAAAAATACATTTGAATAAGAAACCATACTTCTTAGTCCATACTAAACGTGTGTGTATATATATATATACACACACACACACACATACACACATATTATAAACAATTTCATTTTTGATGTCTTTTCATGAAGCTAGGGTGCTCATTCACTCTCTTCGTTCTAATTGTGCCAACAATATACCATTTCCAAACTTTTGTTTTCTCTTTTAAAATGCGAAACTATTCAAAAAGAAACCTTTTCAGTGAAATCAAACCCAATTCTTTGCAAAAGAGCTTTGGTTTTCCTTAACATCTTAAAAATATCAAATAAGTTGCCCTTAGTTAAACAAATCAAACCGACATTTCAATAATCGAATTCCTTAGCTTTTATGTAGTTTTTGTCTAATGTTGTTGCCAATACGACAAAATCCTCGTTACATTCCATTGTTTTGAACACCTTGTTTCGCACTATGGTTGCTTATTTTAAAACAAATGCTTTCTTTGAGATTTTGGATATTATAAACCAGACGATCATCATACAACTATTTTATGCGATCAAATATGGCTGTAGAGTTCATAACTCGTGGAAGATAATACACAATCTCGAGCAAGTTCACATTTAACCAAGATATAATGAATGCTTCAATGGTTCTAGTATGCAACTCTTGCATGGACTTTGTAGTGACAATAAACCAAAAGATTTATTGCTAAGTTTGTTCTTTTATTTCTTAGTCGAATTATAATATCCTGTTCATTTGGTATATTTTAATCAATAAATAATCTTATCAATTATATTAGGTGAATGGTATTTAAAGGCGAGTTGACAATCATATAACACTGAGATTCCCTTTGTTACATTGGTACGTATATACGTCAACTCATACGTATAGGAGAAGTGCAAGTTTGAATCGATTATAACTTATTTGTATGCAATATGAATTGTACTAGTTAAATTAGTTGATTTGATTTGGTTATAGAGATCATGTTAAATTAGTAATATAGCTCAGCCACCATGACCATAAATGTTTGTACACAGTTTTTTTTTTTTTTTTTTAACTGAAAGTATATAGTTATTTAGATGTGAATTGTCATGGTGTGCCAAACTCGCCTATATGAGGAGCATTCAATGACACCTCAAATAGTGAGCACCCCATTTGCCACCTAATATAAACCAACCATTTATATTAGAATAAGTGAGTGGAAGGTGAGAGAATGAGTGGAGGGAGAGAGAAACGGAATATGTGGTGCAAATCAGAGGGCGTTTAGAGATGATGCACTATTTGGGGTGTCATTGAACGCTCGCCTATATATATATATATATATATATATATATATATATATACGGGTGCTGCACTATTTGGGGTGCCAAATAGTATAGCACCCCTTTAGCCCCCTGATTTTCACCATACAATTCCGTTTCTCTCTCCTTCCACTAACTCTCTCTCCCCCCACTAACTTTTTTAAATATAGATATGTGGTTATTAATGGGGTGCATTTGGAGTGCTCCCAAATAGGGGTGCCATGCAACCCTCCTCTCTCTCTCTCTCTCTCTATATATATATATATATATATATATATATATATATATATATATATATATATATATATATATAGGGAAAGTCTAAAAGAACATAAAATATTGACACAAAATTAAACGCACTGAATCTGAGCCATTAGATCTCCGCCTGAATATAGCGGTTATTTGAACACAAAATTAAATACAAATTGGAAGACACAAAGTCTCGGCCGTTGGATCTTTTTGTCTTTACGTAAAGAGATGAATTCAGGTGTGATTCAATGGTTGAGATCAGTTGTATCACCAATTGTGTCAAAATATTGTGTGTGTGCGTGTGTATATACATGATCAAGAGCATCTCAAACACTGCAACATCTGTATAGTTCCCCTAATTTTCACTACATTCTGGTTTCTTCTTTCTTTCACAAACTCTCCTGATTATTACTTAGATGTAAAAGGCTGTCACGAAAGAAAGATACATATAACTCTCTTCATATGTATATAATCAGAAGGCTTAACCTATCCTTTACATCAAGTAATAGCTAGAATAGGCCGAGAAATCAGCCAACCGAAAAAGCTATCAAAAAGCAAGGAATTCAGACCTTTTCCCTTTCAAAAGAATTAGGTAAATCCTTGAACAAGGTAACCGGGAATATTCTTCAACCATTTCCTAATCAACTGCATTTACAGACTAACCTATAAATACATTGACTCTGAAACATCTAGTACAAAACATATATTACCTATTTTTGATTGAACAATTCGATCATGTATAACACAATAAAGAATCCAATCTTCAGGAGACATCCTTCCTTGTTATTGAATGCCAAGCGTGAAAATCTGAAGCCACAAGTTGAATGGGTAGAAGAACGAGCTAACCACATACTTGTTGTTCAGTTGCCAGGTACAACTTACTTCAATAAACTACAATTTGAACGAAAAATGAAAATATATGATATGTCCAAATTGAAAATAGGGGAAAAAGGTACTGATTGTTATTTGTCAATTGTTTGTATAAAAGGTTTCAAGAGGGAGGAGATTAGAGTGCAACTTAACAATGCTGGGCTGTTATTCATCAGAGGCAGCAGATTAACATCTGACAACACATTCATAGATATTGATCTGTCCATTGATGTGCCAAAAGACGTAATCACTGATAAAATTAGCGGAAAATTTGAGGATGGACGCCTCGCTTTAGTTTTGCCTAAAAATGTGATCACTGAAGCTGAAGCTGAGGCCATCACAAAAGTAAAAGCGCTCCCGAATGAAGCAACAAAAGAGGAGACATGGAAGAAAGAAGCAACCAAAAAAGAGGAACCAAAGCAAGAAGAGGAAAAACATGAACAAGGCAAAATAGAAGAAGAAAAGAAAGATGAGAATATAAGCAAGGGGAAGACTACAAGTAAGGAAGCAATGCAGGATGAAACAAAACAAAAGAAGCAAACTTTACCATCCCATGTAAATGATGCTATATCTAAGCTTACAGAAGCAATGCACGGTCAACCAACACAAGGTAATGAAAAACAACCTGCAGCTGCAGACATAATACAGAATGAGTTTGATTCAAAATTACCAAAAGCTGAAGAAATGCCAAAAAACAAATTTGATACTACTAAGATTAGTAATGAAGGCGAAGATGTTGGAAATCATAGAACAAAAACAGATGAAGGTGTCATACATCAAGAGGAGAACAATGTTGAGAAGGCAATTAAGGGGATGAAAGAAAATGGCAGTGACAAGTTTGAGGCAATTACTGATGAAGTGAAGAGCAGCAAGGAGAAAATGGGAGGACGAATGCAAAAGGTGAAGTTGAAGATGAATGAAATATGCAGAGATACGCCACAAGAGATAGGAAAGAAATTGAAGAAAATGGGAAGGGGAGATGATAGGTGGTTAAACAGCAAGTACATAGATGGTGCGGTGGAGAGGATAAATAGAAACAAGAACATAATTGCAGTAGTAGTTGTTGCATTCTCTGTCGGGTTATATGCATCTTATAGGTTGAAAGCAAGAAGTGCTTGATGTGAATACATTATGTAACAGGTGAAATATACATACAATAATCAAATATATATATATACTTGTAATCAATAAATTTCCATGAAATGCATTACCATTCCCCACTTTCTTTTGTGTAAAACCAAGAAAAATCATACCCTTAAGTTAAACGCTAATTTCCGTAACTCTAAAGACAAACATGCCAATATATAAGTCAATATATAATTATAAATATCATATTTTATTTTATATATGCAGTTAAAGGAAAGCTAGTTTAGTCATTGTGTGCTTGCTGAAACATGATTCCAGCGACCATGTTTGATATTATATGTTTCTGCTACATAAAATGAAAGATCAGAAATCTATGTGTGCCTAGAACTTGTATCATTGCAATTCTCTGTGTGTACCCAAGATAACTTCCTATTCTTTTTCTCTTGCTCTTTCCATATTTCCAACGGTCCAAGAAATCACAGACTGTTCAAATGGAGAAATGATCCACTATCCCCGGTTCTTGTATATAAGCCAAGGCTAAAATTCTATTTTCCACTTCCGCTCTGGTCATTGAACAATGACAATATTTCAGTTTTTCCAATATTTCAGAAATTCTTATTCGATTCAACCTCCGAAATTCTGATGTTTTTATTCAAGTATCCAATTTTAAAATAATAATAACAATAAGAGCATCTCCAACAGTTCGAAGTGCGGATTTTTTATTTTCCGCACCCCGAATTGTTGAAACACGGTTTTTCCCAACTGTTTTTGAAAACATGCTTTGTTGAACAAACACATGATTATCAGGCGTGTGTTTAACAAACGCCTGGTAACTGGGCGTTTGTCAAACGCCTAAACTTTAGAAAGTTCGGCGTTTATTCGACCAAGGCCCCACTTCCCATTTTCAAAATTAAAATCAAAGTTTAACGCTTAATTCAAAGTTAACATGTAGCTAGATTGTTTCATGATCCGACGGACATATGATTACAATAGATGTTAACTAGAAAAATAATTACAACAGATGTTAACTAGGAAATAGGTACTAAAACTTAGGATACAACAGATGTTAACTACAAAATAGGTACTAAAACTTATGATACAACCGATGTTATCTAGGAAATGGGTACTAAAACTTAGGATACAACAGATGTTAACTAGAAAAATAATTATGCAAGCAAACTACATGTTACGTTCAATCTCAAGAGGTTCTAAAGCAGTTCTTAGACACTTTATCTCTTTTTCTAACTTGTTGGCATAAGAAATAACCCTTGGATATAAATGGTCGTCAATCCATTTAGAGTAGTTACAGCCGTTCGGCCATAATAAGCATAACTGGACCATACGACCAATATTTTCTCCATTTTCCATAACCACTACCTCCACCGCGTACCCACAGTGGCAACAAAGGGATATGAGTCAACCTCTTGCTCGTAAGGAGGTTGAGTAACTGCAACCAATCGTACCTCTTGTTCATATAGAAGTTGAACTACTGAGAATTGATCTATCACTTCTTAAGTTGGAGGTTTAGTAACTGAAGCCGCTCGTACCTCTTGTTCAGATAGAGATTGAACTCTTTGATGATCAAAATATGGGATCAGAGTATCAAGAGGTTACTGATGTCTAAATAGGCTCAGATCTGGGTACTCACGACGCTCATCCTGGTAGTGTTGCTCTTGGCATTCGATAAGCAAACTAACATCGGTTCTTGGACTATCTGGCAGAGCTTCAGCTGCCCACCAGTCAGAATCCATAAGCAAGGGCCATGAAGGCATAGCTTTTGGTATGCTAAGTTGTGGAGAACAAAAAAACTTGTTTGAGTGAAGAATATGATAAGCAAAACCCTTAAAGATATATAGCCGCATAGTATCGAGTGAATAAAACAAATTGTGATGTGATCGGTCACTGTTGCGAATTTGCTTTACATACTTCCCTACACTATTAGGCCTGCCGGTATATTGTAGCGAACTGTCCTGCACTATTAGGCCTGACGGTATACTGTTTAAGCTATGATTTTCAATGCTTTTGAATGATTACCTAAATCGAGGACGATCCAAATTTATAAGTAAACAATGAGGGCGGGCGTTTGTTCAACATATACCACCCCCGCCCGGTCATTTGTTTTCATTTATTTTATTTTAAATGTTCAAAAGTTTCTCAGCAAACTAAAATGTCAAATAGTAAATGATCTGCAGTTGATTTACTTATACTTGCGGAAGCTTATATCGAGATTGATGGAAGACACAACATTATACTGCAAAATGGTGGTGGATTGAGCCATGAAATGTTTTGGCACTTGATTCAAGAAACTTACAATAACCATCCCGTATGCCGCTCGAGACGGTCTACTACAGATGTTCATAAATGCATAGCGCTTTCTGGCAAGCTTGTCTTCGTTACCACAAGATTATTGAGCTGGTTGAAGATAAAGATGTATTTATAGCTAATCATTCCACGTTCGATTCACGATACCTTTTTGAACACGAAACAGAATTCATTGGTCATGAAGGCTATGAAGTTCACTAAAATTCGATAACACGCTTTGCATTCGATTAAGCTATAATTGTTTGTGTTATGCATCTATATTGGTTGTATCATGATTGTATCATTAACAGGGGTCTTCCAACTTTTATTTATGTTAAGTGTCTTTGTTTAAGTAAATTAGCAAGAGTCGTCCTCTTGCATACAAATATCGTTCAATACATCAAATTACATGTGGTACAAGAAAGGATCTAACTAGCATACAAACATCGTCGATACACCAAATTATAGAACATAACATACAAACATTGTTCGGCACAACATATAACTACTATCCAAATACAACATAACTTTATACAATTAACTACGACCCATAGTTTCGGGGTAAACCGTAGAACCCATGAAGCATTTCAGCCTTTACTGCAACATTCATTCTTTCCAAGCAACTAACCTCAACTTGCATCTCAAGTGCGTACTAGACACCCCTCTCCTTCAATGGGGGATCGGTCCATGATTTTTTTTACAACTTTGCACTCCTTGGTGATTTTGTGCATCAATGTATGTTTTGCAACCATAAAAGCGACGACGCGCGTTCATCTGACTTTTAGAAACACAGACATTAGATTCGACTACGCAATAGCATAGGATTGAACGACCCGTCATGCTAGAGCTTGACCTATTAGGGTTCTATCGAGCAATTACTTCCCTCAACCGAGCAGGGAGGGATTTTTGAACTGGTCCGATACGCTGGACTGCAATATTTGGTTGTGTTGCACTAAAGAGTTCAGACTCAACTTCTGCAGCTTCTACTTGGACATCTTTGGCTGGTTTCTTATTTTGTTCACACTCATTATACATTTGAACCATGGTTTCATGATCGACCTCCCAATTAGCCATTTTGATCTAGATGAAAAGTGGAATCTTGAAATAAATGAGTAATATTGACGAATCGTAGAGTACATAACAATATAGGGAAGAGCTGAACAAATTTATTACCTATATGACTTATTGATCTATTCTTCAAAAAACTAGCTTATCAGATATAGTTTAAGGAAAATAATAATGAAGAGAGGAAGAGAGGCTGGGTGCTCTTTAATAAAGCAATAAAGGCAGAGTGCAGTATCCAGGAGAGAACATAGTGAGGTATCCAAGGAAGATAACATGGCTACAGTGACCTTGATGTTGACACTATACTGCGGCCACTTAGCCTTCCTTGTCTTCATGCTAGTGCAGTATCCAGTAAAGACAGAGTGCGGTATCTAGGAAAGAATAGACTGCGGTATCCAAGAAAGACAACGTGGCTACAGTGACATTGATGCTGACACTACACTGCATCCACTTAGCCTTCCTTGTCTCAATGCTAATGCGGTATCCAATAAAGACAGTGTGCGGTATCCAAGAGAGAACAGAGTGCGGTATCCAAGATAAAATAGAGCATACCACATATTAAATTCATTTGTTGCAAGAAAACATATGTATAATAGTGATAAGACTTATAATGTTTATTAGTCAAACGAATTCCATTATATTTAGCATCTTAGCAACTCAAAAACTTCAAAAAAAAATAAATGTCCATCAAAGAGTGAATGTTGTTAGATGATAACGGCGAAGAATTTGATATTATGGTAAATGATCATTTTCATCGACAGAGGGAGCTAATTTCTGCACTACATGATCATGGCGAATCTAGCTAGAAACATGGTGGTTCTGTTGTAGGCTGTCGATATAAAAATCAACGTCATTCATGGCACAACGATAGACTAATGGAAGACTATTTTATTGCAAATCCAACGTACATCGATGAAGATTTTAGGAGGAGATTCTGCATGAGGCAACCTTTGTTTCTTCGAATCCTACCGTGTATCCAACAACATGATTCATATTTTATCTACAAACATAATGCATCTCATATATGGGCCTCACTGGAATTAAAAAGATGACAGCTGCACAGCGTATGATAACATATGGAGGTCCAGCTGACGCTCAAAATAAAAACTTAAAAGTGGCGAAAAGCACAGTATTAGAGTACTTGAACCGTTTTTTCCAAGCTATCGTAGACATTTACGGCGATCAATACTTATGTAGACCAAATGAGGCAGATATAGCAATTTTAATGAATATGCATGGTAGTAGAGGATGGCCTAGAATGTTTGGTAGTTTAGACTACATGCATTGGGAGTGGAAGAATTGTCCAAAAGCATAAGCTGGAGCTTATCAGGGTAAGTCCTATACATCAACTATTATACTTGAAGTTGTAGCGTCGCACGACTTATGGACATGGCACACATTTTTTGGAATGTCGTGTTCAAACAATGATTTATACATAGTTGAATGTTCAACGTTGTTTAACGATTTGGCAAGCGGTAGATTAGCTCCATGTACTTTTACTTTAGAGGGTCACGCGTACGACCATGGATATTATCTAGGTGACGGTATATACCCGAAATGGAGTACTATTGTCAAGACAATTCCGAACCCACAAAACAATAAACAAGAAAGGTTTGCAGCAATGCAAGAAGGACAAAGTATGGATGTTAAAAGAGCGTTCAGAGTTCTTTAATCTAGATTTGTCATAGCCAATAATCCATGCAGACTTTGGTCACCAATTAAAATGACTTGGATAATGTACACTTATGTTATTTTACATAACATGATTATAGAGAACGAAAGAGACATGAAAAACAATTTCAATTATGAGAGAGCTACTCCACCGCCTAATGCTTGGCGCGAAAATATGATTGAAAGAAAACTAGAGCTTGAGTTTCATGTAGAAAGCCAAATATCCTACCGTAAGGCTCACATACATGGAAGACTCCAAAATGATCTAACAGACCATCTTTAGAACTTTGTTGGAAGTCAGTGAAACTATGTATCCTTCGCTGGTATTGCTTTCTGTAACAACCCGGATTTTCGAGTAACCTGAAAGTGCAGATTTACTGTGTTTTGTGATTCTTAAGATAATATGTTGATGATACGAGTTTGTAAGACCAACTCATATAACATTTAAATTAGAAATAGAGTTTTTGAGAATTTCTAAATCGTGTTGTTGGCTAGCTTTGTGACCAAGCCTCCAAGAGAACTAGCATTCGCAAGCATATGGATAAAGGCTCGTATACAATAGTTCGAGACAAATTCATCACGGCTTATGAAGTTCAAACCCAGTTCGTGAATCTGGTCCTTCATTCGCTCGTGAGGGACGCACCATAACCCGCTCGTGAACGACTATCACGACCCGCACGTGATCAACCATCACGACCCGTCCCAAGCTCAGGGATCACGAATCGACCAAGCAACAAGAAAATGAAGGCATGAATTGGTCATCCACGAATCGATATTGAAGGATCTGGCAACATGTGTCCATAACTGCCATACTGACTATTTCTCTGCCCATACACGAACGGCTCTGAGATCCTCGGGATTCGTGCCACGTGTCCTCATGAACCCCTGTAGAAATCACCAATAAATAGCTCAGCACTTGGTATTTTTTGGGATCTTTTGGCAATTCTTAGTATTGTTTCCACCATTACTGTTTCTCCATTACTTATAATTAGTAATATCTTGAAATTATTGAGTGAATTATCATTATAAGAGTGGGACTGAGAGAATTTATTGATTGTACTTGCATTCAATCACATAATCAAAGTCATATAAAGTGGACGTAGGCTTGTTAACGCCGAACCACTATAATTTTGGTGTGTTTGTCACATTTTCTTTCATTTCTAGTTATTATTCTCTACAATATTAGATAATTTGGGTGTTAGAGCCATAATTTGGTCTAACATTTTGGTGCTTTTACTGAGAATTGAAGTCTCAGCATATCGGATTCTTGCTCTACTATTTGGATATTCAAGTCTGAAGAAAATAGTCCGAACTTCCACTGTTTTTGGTTTTTAAGATTTCGGCAAAGTCAGGACATTGCGGCTGGAAAGAAATCCAAGGATTCATGAGCTTCGCTAGAAAATGAAGCCGCGAACAAGGCTAAGAGGAAAGCACTCAGAAGCAGGCTGAGGTAAGCTCCCCAGCTCGTGGCTCGCGGGGGTCACGACCTGCTCGCAGATCATCATCACGAGCCGCCCAACTGAGGTCACCACGAACCGTCCAGAAGATGTCTTCACGAGCTGCCAGGAAGATGCCGTCACGAGCCGCCAAGGAGATGGCACCACGAACCGCTCCCCTGAGGGGGTCACGATCCGCCCTCACCAAGGGACCATAACTCGACCTGGAAAGGAGATTATGTCTCGTCTTGCTCGTGCTGGCACTTCTGCTCGACCTTGTTCAAGTGCTCTACGTCCAACAACGACTACTGATGACCAGCTACATGCCTCTGCTCCAGTAACTGAAGGTGATCTCTCTCGTGTGCTTGATATGTTGGAAAGGACGAACGATGTGTTGGCAGCCCAAAGGTAAGAGAGTTCCTTGTTACGACAGAATATTACTGCATTGGACAGAAGAATTGATGATCTCCAAAGGTAGAGAACACCTCCGCCTGCCCGTCCTATCACTCCAGAGTACTCATCCTCATCAGATGAGCCTCCAAGACCTCCATGACGACCATTGGAAAAGGCTGAAAATGTGGAACAAATTCGATTTGGATCACTTCCTTCTCGAGAAGAGGCGGCCCTCAATCTAGGACTTGACAATCATAACTTGAATGGTCCCGCTCCGCTACCTAGGAATCAAGGCATTGTTGAACCTATTTAGAATCAACTATTACAACCCCCTCGTCGCATGATTGACCATGGCAACAAGGGACAAGGAAGCTCTACTCAAGCCCCAGACTTCGCGGTAGCATGCCTAAGAAACATTGGAGGGCCCCGTAGGGAAAGGAGTGCCAATCCTGAATCTACATTAACCAATGCCGAAGGTGAAGCAATGGTTAGACACATCATGGAAGATAGCCATGGACAGAGGATTGGGGTATAAACCGCAGTCATACAGCCTTTACTGAGGACATATTAGATGTCTGATTCGCAAGGAAATTCAACATGCCAATTATGAGCCGCTATTTGGGCAGGACGGATCCAGTTCAACATCTAATGAGATATTCATGGTACATGAATGTCGCCGCTGCTGCCGACATAGTAAAATGTAAAGCATTCCTGATATTCCTGGAGGATGTGGCATTAATGTGGTCGCTTGCCAGTACGGTCGATCTCCAGTTTCAGGGAATTAAGCGAACCGTTCGTAAATCAATTCTAGCTTCATGCTCAAAGGTCTAAAAATGTCATTGAGTTATCCCTCATTAAACAACGCCCCGACGAAACTTTGAGGTCATACTTAGATCGTTTAACTTAGCGGTCAAGGAGGTTAGAGACCCTCACGAACAGACTGTCTTGATGGCCTTAATTGACGGAGCAGACAAAGATACTGAGTTTGGAAGATACTTAGCCGGCAAGCCGCCACTTACTAGAGAAACGTTCTATGAAAAAGCTAATATCCGCTTACGTCAGGAAGAGATATACGCCAATTAAAGAGAATGGCTGCCGATAAAGAAGATATACAGAGTAACGTGGCCATCAAACAATTCAGTAACAGTTCAGGAAAGGTAGAGGTTAATGTTGGAAATAAGAATCAGGGCAATGGCTGCCAATCTGGGAATAACAGTTGGAAGAAGAATCGGGGGAATGATTCTCAAAAGATACCTCGGTTCAAGACTTTTGAAAACTTCACACCATTAAATGATACACTAGAGAATATTTTCCTGGACACCTACAACGTTCTTCAGTATAAGAGGCCTCCACCGAGAGATTCGATGAAGAAAGAACATGAGACAGGAAAGTTTTTCCTTTTCCATCAGACCCATAGTCACTCCACCAATGAATGTCGTTATTTGAGAGACGTCATCGAAAAACTACTTCGTGAAGTAAAGTTGGATGAATACAAGGTTGCTCCGAGAGACAGGGGCCAAGCTGGGCAGGCCTCGAATCAAAACCAACCTCCCGCTAAACCTAATGCTCAGCAGAAAGGAAAAACAATGTCATCAACACTATAATAGGAGGACCTCATCCTGCTGGGCATTGCTTTAGGGTAATGGATCAGTATGTGAACGCTGCCAAACACCTCGAAGTAGGGGAATGCAGTAATCTTGAAGTTGCATCCCCGGTAAAGCAGCACAAAACAATGTTTGACAATGTCATCTTTCATGATAGAGATAGTGTTGGAGTTCATACCCCCACCGAAGACCCTTTAGTGATCACGACAACTATCGGCCCCACTTTGGTCCACAAGGTTTTGGTGGACAACGGAAGTTCAGTAAATATTCTATTTCAGAAAGCATTTGATCAGATGAAGCTTGAAGCAAAAGATTTGAAGCTCTATGATGGATGGATATGTGGCTTCGATGGGGCCTCGACATCTACTATCGGATATATGGAATTATCAGTAACTCTAGGAGAAGGAGATCGCGGGAGAGTGAGAATTCTTCTGTTTGTGGTATTGGATATCGAATCACCTTATAATGCCTTTTTAGGCCGACCGGCCCTAGCAGAATTCAGGGCTTGCATTGCACCCTGGTGCCTACTGTTGAAATTCCCGACGAATGTAGGAGTAGGAGTAGTCAGAGTTGACCAAGTCGCTGGGCGAGCCTGCTATATAGCAGAATTGAAATTGTTGCTCAAAGGATTAAATATAGAACTAAAGGGTACCCCACCACCCGCAAAGGAGAATTCAGGATAACAATTAAAGATGGTCCCAAGGAGCCGCCCAGAGAACTGCATGAGGATATAAATCTCAGAGAGGATGAGGAACCTGGGGGCATAATGGAGACTCCTAATGAAACGACCGAGGATATTCCGATCGATGGTAATGACCCAGCGGAGGTCTTGAAGATCGGATCCCAGTTAGACCCCCTTCGTGTAAAAAAAATTGACCGACTTCCTCAAGGCCAACCTGGATGTGTTTTCCTGGACCCATGCTGACATGTGTGGGATATCCCCATCAATTATGCACCACTCGTTGAGCACCAACCCGAAGCGCCCACTTGTTAAACAGAAAAGGCAAATGCTTGGCCCGGAGAGGTCATCGGCCTTAAAGAAAGAAGTTGAGAAGTTGAGAAGCAATGGATTCATCAGAGATTCAACTTACCTGGAGTAGATTTCAAACCCGGTTTTGGTAAAGAAGGCCAATGAAAAATGGCGCACCTGCATCGATTTCTCAGATTTGAACAAGGCTTGTCCGAAAGACAGTTTTCCACTTCCTAGAATTGATTAACTGGTGGATTCAACAGCAGGTCATGAACTCCTCTCCTTCATGGATGTGTATTGCGGATATAACCAAATTCCTATGCATGTTTCGGACCAAAAGCATACCAGCTTCATCACGGATTTGGGACGGTACTGCTATGTAGTGATGCCTTTCGGTCTAAAGAATGATGGAGCTACATATCAACGACTAGTAAACCAGATGTTCTACAGTCAGATTGGGAAGATGATGGAAGTTTATGTGGACGACATGCTTGTGAAATCCAAATAATATCCAACTATACCATCTACATAGCAGAAATGTTTGATATCCTTAGACGATATGGGATGAAGCTCAACCCTATGAAGTGTTCATTTGGAGTCGCCTTTGGAAAATTCTTGGGCTTTATCATTAGCTCGTGTGGAATTGAAATCAATCCAGATCAGATCACAACAATCAGGAACATTCAAGAACCAAGGCAAATCAAAGATGTGCAGAGCCTTGCTGGGAAAGTAGCTGTGTTAAGTAGATTCATCTCTAAAGCTATAGATAAGTGCATTCCATTTTTCGATTTGATAAAGCGGGGGAAGCGCAATTTCAAATGGACCCCTGATTGTGTGAAAGCATTCCAGAACCTCCTGACTCATTTGGAAAAACCCCCAATATTGTCCAACCGGTAGACCATGAGGACTTGTTCATATACTTGGCAGTATCATCCCACGCAATAAGTTCAGCCCTTGTAAGAGAAGAAGATAAAGTCCAGAGACCTGTGTATTACATAAGTAAGAAGCTAGCGGCGGTAAAGCGGAACTACCCAAAGATAGAAAAGCTTGCGTATAGTTTGCTGATCGCATCTAGAAAGCTTCGCCACTATTTTCAAGCTCACCCCATTACTGTATACACTGACCATTCGCTCCGAAAAGTGTTACAAAGACCAGAGGCGTCAGGAAGGCTACTCAAATGGAATGTCGAGTTGAGTCAATTTGATCTGAATTTTCAGCCCTGAAGATCGATAAGGGGGCAAGTGTTGGCAGATTATGTAGAATAATTTTCTATCCCAAAGGACGACGTAGTGAGTGAAGAAGTTGATACCTCAAAACCACTAGTTGACCCCAATGCCTGGAAACTGTACACTGACACAAAATGATCGATATACTATGCTTTGAGATTAAAGTTCCACACCGTGAACAACGACTTGGAGTATAAAGCCCTGATTGCCAGGCTTAGGCTTGTAAAAGAGTTGGGGATATCGAAGCTGGAAATCTTTTGCGATTCCAAGATAGTTGTGAACCAGGTCAATGAAGAGTTTCGGGCCAAAGGGCCAAGGCTCGTATCATACTTGAAGGAAGTGAGAAAATTGCTGGGTGCCCTCACATACTATAGCATAACACATATCCTCCGATTAGAGAATCACAGGGCAAATAAGTTGGCCAAGATGGCTAGTTCTGATAACCCTGAGGTGTAACACCCCACCTCCGTTAAGGTCACTCACAAGGGAATGCCTTAACTTTGGTGGAGCATTTTAGTAAATAGAACAGAAACTTACAAGACAGATAAAATAGTACTTGAAAAATTTATAACTTTATTTCAACAGAAGCTTGGTTACATCCTTTCAAATCACAATATCAGAATTCAAGTACAAAATAACAGTCTTGTACAAAAGCCTTCAGAATGCATGTGACGGCCCGCCCCGCACCAGCCTACATTTCCTCCGAAAGTGCGCTGTACACATGCCCGACTAGCACGGGACGGTCGTCAGAAGAAAGAAAAGAAGGAAATTAACTAACGAGAAACCTGTAGAATGTCTCACAGCGCATGGGATAAAATATAATAATAATAACATACTTGACATAAAACAGGTGAGACAGTGCATAAGCTGATAACTAAAATCAACATCAACATCAAAGCAGCGGAATACATCTTATTACAACTTTTAAAAATCTACTGTCTCTAAACAAAAGAAAGCCAAAGTAGAAGATACACCACCAATACCCAAGCAGTGATCTTCAACAACACAGGGAGAATACTATATGTATTACGTGGAAGCCTCCTGCTCGTCTCCGGATCATCTACCCGTGCATCACCAGTTAACCTGTCTCTGGTCTGCTCGTGTGAGCACCCAGAGTAATAAGAGGGGACATAAAACTCTGGGTCAGACATAAAGCCTGGTATGAGCGATAAGCATCTAAACATAATAATAACAGGTATACCAAACCATACCTGAACCTGGACCTGCAACCAAAGAGTTAGTACCACATACCGTACAGTACTCTAAGGTGCCATAGCAAATAGTGTAAGATTACGGGGGTAGGGTGTGCATGTCATAATGATAGCAAACAAATCAACCATAACAACCATCCTCACATCTCTCACTCAGTGCGTAAAGCATACGATATCTACCACTTTGGAACACTAGACAAATTGAGGTAATGACGAATCCCGACTTGTAGAAACCCTGCTGTGACCAAGCTAAACATATGGAGTCATGACCAAACATTTCAATGACCCATTTCGTTGATCGTAGCCCTTGGTTCTACCAATGCCATAATGGCCCTGAATCCACCTCCGTACCTCCTACCATAGTGGTCCAAAGCTATAGACATCGTAAACCCCTTAGCACGCGTCCTGCAGCAAAGTCCAACCATGAAGCGAACTCATTGGTTCCCAACTAGATCCTGAGCTCTAACTTCCCATACTGGACTACCTTTGCATCTCGGGTTTTGGTCATCATCTTGTTTGGGTCGGTTGGTCAAGCATCTTTCACCCTGGTCGGTTTTCATCATCCCTGGTTGGTTGGTTTTGTTCCCCCCCCCCCCGGTCAGTCGCATTTCACCAAACCTGGTCGGTCGGTTTTGTCCCCCTGGTTGGTCTAACTTTCACCATCCCTGGTCGGTCGTTCTCCTTCATTCCTGGTCGGTCAAAACCTCTCCTGGTCGGTCTAACTTTCACCATCCCTGGTCGGTCATTCTGGAGCTCGGGTCGGTCGGTCTTCTTCACCATTTCTGGTTGGTCGTCCTCCTTCATTCCTGGTCGGTCAAAACCTCTCCTGGTCGGTTATCTCGACCCCCAACGTGCACCATTTCAGCCAGCTATTCTCGCCTCTCGACGGCGTTTTCGACCAATCTAACACTTCTAATCAACCACAAAGCATACCATACAGTCATAAAAACATAGAGAATCAACCACAAACACCAAAACAACAATATGACATATCAAAATGGATCAAACATGGCCAAAACCCCATATTTTCCCTTAATCCCTCTTAATCATGTTTAAGCATATAATTAGCAAAACTTATCCAAATTAGCCAAATTTCATATCATAGGTCTAAAAAAATATTTAAGAATTTCTGAACATTTTTTTCCAGATTTTATTTGTCTATAAATTCGCTAATTAACACTAATTACCCCTTAATCAACCGTAATTAGTGAGAAATCATGCAAATCACTCACCTTTGCCACAACTAAAACCCCAAAACTGAAATATTCTCTGATTTGGCGCTGTTCCCAATCTTACACAACAGCTCTACCTCGGTTCTCGTGCTAATACTCCTTGATTTGATGTTTGCTAAGCCTAATCTTCAATTAGAAAGTGATTTGGGGGTGTTTTAGATGTAGGAGGCCATTGTTAGAGTGTCTAAGGATGAAAGTGGCAGCTGGAAAATGTCTAAAGAAATGTTTTCTAACCCTAATCAGCCCCTATATACCCCTAAACCCGAAATTCCCCTCTGGGCCTAGCTGCTAATCACCCGGTTAAGCCCAATTAAGCTGTTTTTCACCATCTGAAACTTGTTTCAGCCATATCTCCCAAACGTTGAGTCCGTTTGGCTAATGTGACCACTCTACGGAATTGTAAACCATCATCCGGAGCCAATGGAAGTGGTTTCAGGTCAAAATTCCTTTTCAGTCAAAAGTTATGGCCAAAACAGTGATAACTAGGGGTAAAATGGACATTTAAAAATCGGGAAAATTCATGAACATGGGAAATGACCACAATAGTCGTCTCCCAAAGTTACATGACCATACGACTTTGTATGTGATAGAAATAACTATTCTACGATCCTATGATGCGTAGAATGCGGGTCGTTACACTCTCCCCCCCTTAAGAAATTTCGTCCCCGAAATTCCTTAACCCAAAACATACAAAGGATCCCGCATGCCTAACAATCACATACAACAATCAAACATGCAAAACAAGCAAACAAGCCTATCCTAGCACGCGGAAAACTAAATCGAAGTCAAAATCTTACCAGGCAAAGAGTTCTGGGTGTGTCTTCCTAATGTTCTCCTCTGTCTCCCAAGTACAATCATTCTCGTTCTCGCCCCACTGAACCTTGACTAGCTTCACCGCCTTCCTTCGAAGTTGCTTCATGTCATGCTCGACAATACGGGCTGGCTTGCGGTTCCCAACCGCCTCGGGTTCTACTTCGAAGTCCTCTAACTGATCAGGTGAAATAGTCATATCTGAGTTGTGAACGAACTTCCTTAGCTGGGAAACATGAAATACGTTGTGAACTCCTGCCATCTTCTCTGGTAAGTCAATTCTATATGCCAAATTCCCGACTAGTTCAAGAACAGGGAATGGGCCAACAAATCTTGGTGCCAACTTGCCTCTCCTGCCAAATCGTATTACGTTCTTCAACGGAGAAATCTTGACAAACACCAAGTCGCCTACGGAGAATTTTAAGTCTCTTCTCCTCTTATCAGCATAACTCTTCTGCCTATCTTGGGCAGCCTTCATTCGTTGTTGAATGGTCTTGATTTTATCTGAAGTTTCCCTCACCACATCTGGTCCAAGCATAAACTTCTCGCCAGTCTCTATCCAACATGATGGTGAGTTGCACGGTCTTCCGTACAAAGCTTCAAATGGAGCCATACCGATACTGGATTGGTAGCTATTATTATATGCAAACTCTACTAGATGCAAATGGTCATCCCATGATCCACCAAAATCCAATATACATGCTCTCAAGAGATCTTCCAAAATACGATTCACCCTCTCCGTCTGACCGTCGGTCTGAGGATGATATGCGGTACTGAGATGTAATCTTGACCCTAGAGCCTCTTGTAAGCTCTTCCAAAACCCACTAGTGAACAACGGGTCTCGGTCACTCACAATGCTTTTGGGTACTCCATGAAATCTCACTACCCACTTCATATACAATTCTGCCAACTTGGCTGCTGTCCTGGTCGATTTGACTGGTATAAATCTTCCGCTCTTAGTCAATCGATCCACAATTACCCAAATGCTATCATATCCCGATCTAGTCCTTGGTAGGCCATCGATGAAATCCATCGAGACTTGCTCCCATTTCCATTCGGGAATTTCTAATGGTTGTAACAACCCACTAGGCTTCTTTTGCTCGGCTTTAACTAGCTGGCAATTCATGCATTTGGATATAAACTTCCCAACATCTCTCTTCATCCCTTCCCAGTAGTAGGTCTGTCTCATGTCTCGATACATCTTATTACCACCGGGATGTATAGTCAGTTTTGAGTGATGACATTCTCGAAGCACTTCATCTCTCAAACCATTCACGTTGGGTACAACTAATCTTCCATCCTTTCTATGCCACCCATCTCGATCAAGCCCATACACATTCACCTCCTCACCGATACCCGTATCTAACTTGGAGATGATTTCTAATAGATTAGGGTCGTCCCTCTGGCTAGAACCAATCTGCTCTATCAAAGTGGGTCTGATCGTCAAACTTGCTAACATTTCTGGATCCAGTTCGCACTTTGGTCTGAAATCAAACCCCGCGATATACTCCAGTTGCTTCCATTCTAGAAACATAGCCCCTAGGCTGGCATGTCTCCTACTCAATGCATCAGCCACCGCATTACCCTTTCCCGGTGTATATGCGATGTCAAAATCATAGGAAGCCAAGAATTCTAACCACCTTTGTTGCCGGAGATTTAAATCCTTCTGGGAGAAGAGATACTTCAACGACTTATGATCTGTAAACAGCTCAAATCTTTCTCCCAAGAGATAGTGTCTCCACATCTTCAACGCGAACACGATCGCTGCCAATTCCAAATCATGGTAGGGTATCGTTTCTCATGCGGTTTCAATTGACGACTTGCATAAGCTACAACCCTCCCGCTTTGCATTAATACAGCACCCAGTCCGGTACCACAGGCATCCGTGTATACCGTCATCTCTTCATTCCCCTTAGGAATGACTAACATTGGTGCGCTTGTCAACTTGTCCTTTAGACTCTTGAACGCATTTTCACACCTTTTATCCCAGACAAAAGCTTGATTCTGCTTGGTCAACTGGGTCAATGGTGCTGCTATCTTGGAGAAACCTTGGATAAACTTACGATAATATCCCGCTAATCCCAAGAAACTTCTTACATCTGTTGCATTCTTGGGCGTAGGCCAATCCTGTACCGTAGCCACCTTCGCCGGGTCCACGGCAATCCCATTTTCTGATACAACATGGCCCAAGAATCTCACTTCCCTCTTCCAGAAGTGACACTTAGAAAACTTTGCTTTCAATTGGTGTTTTCTCAACACCTCCATCACTACTCTTAAATGTTCCTTGTGTTCTTCCTCTGTCCTCGAATAGACCAAAATATCATCAACGAATACAAGGACAAACTTATTCAACTGGTCTCTGAATACCCTATTCATAGTATCCACAAAATATGCTGGGGCATTGGTCAGCCCGAATGGCATGACCAACCACTCATAAAATCCAGACGGCGTCCGAAATGCCGTTTTAGCTATACTCTCAGCTTCCACTCTAAGCTGATGAAAACCTGTCGCGAGATCTAACTGAGAAAATACTCTCGCGCCACTCAACTGATCGAACAAATCATCTACCGCGGTAGAGGATACTTGTTCTTCCTCGTCACTTTATTCAACTCGCGGTAGTCTACACACAAACGAAGGGAACCATCCGCCTTGGTAGCAAACACAACTGGTGCTCCCCATTCAGAAACACTCCTTCTGATAAATCCCTTCTCCAAAAGATCGCTGACTTGCACCTCGAGCTCTCGCTGCTCCCTTGGTGCCATACGACGAAGTGGCATCACTATAGGCCTGGCATCTTTTACCAAATCAATACGGAACTCAATCTCTCGGTGTGGTGAAAGTCCGGTCACTTCTTCGAAAACATCCGGATACTGGCCAACCACGGGCAAACCTGACAACTCACTATGCGGAATGTCAAGGGAGTTTAGAAAACTAGCCAATAACCCCTCACTGGGTTGACCACCAAACACTATCCTCCGCCCATCATCCGCTCTAGCTGTCACCAAAAAGCCCTCACAGTCTACCACCACCCCGTACCTTCGGAGCCAATCTTCTCCCAAAATAATGCCAAACCCAGTAAAGCCCAAAACAAAGCAATCACAAACAAACATGCATCCATGACTCGATAAGACCACATTACGACAAATCATGCTAAGGCTAGTCGAACCACCAATCGGGTTCGTCACTACTAAAGGTCTATCGACAATCTCGGGCTCCAGTCCTAACCTATCTACCAGGTCACTAGATATGAAAGAACTGGAAGCTCCGGTATCAAACAAAACTCTAACAGGAACATCGTAAACAGAAAGCATACCTTGAATGACGACATTCTTTCCCTTCTCCGCCGCAGTTGGGGCATTCGACGAAGAAGGAATAGCATTAAGGGCGTATGCTTTCACCATTTGCTTTTCTTTAGGGGGTTGCGGACACTTGTCCTTGTGATGTCCCATTTGGCCACAATTGAAGCACTTCCTATCCGCTGGCTTGGCCCGACAATTACTAGCATAATGGCCCTTCTTACCACAGCTGAAGCACTCAACATCTTGTTTATTCTTTTTCTTCTGGCCATCCTTAGTCTGACTCTGCTTTCTCTTATTCTGGGAACCACCCTTGCCTCCACCACTTGCTTGTGGCTTTGGCTCATCTGCGGATGCAACCTCAGTCTTCGGCTTAGGGTAGAGACTCTCTGATCTTAATGCTTTCCCCACAATCGACTCAAACGTCTCATCGATGTGGTTAATAAGCCTTTCCCCTAAGTACTGATCTAACCCAGTTATGAATTTCTCATTCTTCTTTTCGGCAGTATCAATAAGAGATAGCCCATACTTTGACAAAGTGTCGAATTCAGCAATGTACTCCGAGACAGCTCTGCCATCCTGCTTGAGCTCCAAGAATTTCTTAAACAGTACTGACTTCTGAGTAGCTGGAATGAACTTCTCGCTAAAGCGAGCTTTAAACTGCTCCCAAGTAATCTGATCTTCGGGAGTAGCTGCCTTTATAGCATTCCACCAATTCATTGCCCACCCTTGCAGCTGACGGGACGCTAGCTTTCTCTTCATCGCATCCTCGATACCCAAATCCTCGAAGATACGTTCGCAACTATCCAACCAATCCTGAACATCTGTGGCCGACTCCGTTCCGTGGAACAGCTTCCCACCAAGGCTAGTATAATCCTTATTCAGCTTGGCGAAGTCGACTCTTGGTGCCTGCACTATTGGACCAACACCATTTCCACCATTGGGAGCTGCCCTCCGTACATCTCTAAGCATCTCTCTCATGAGGTCAGTAAACATCGTCCTCATGTCAGCAGCATTCCCATTATTGGTTCCCCTACTAGCACCTCTAGTATCTCGGCTCATCGTCAATCTGAAAAAGGAAACGATTAATGAGTCCATAGTGGTGCTAGTGCAGTATGACTTCATCCTTATACTAGTAATAGTATATATATATATATATATATCTTTTAAAAACCAAAGTAATCACAAATACGCTCTCTCGTATACGTATATTATCTCTCCCTGATAACTTCCCTAGGTTAACTACGCAACCTAGAGCTCTGATACCAAGTGTGACGGCCCGCCCCGCACCAGCCTGCATTTCCTCCGAAAGTGCGCTGTACATATGCCCGACTAGCACGGGACGGTCGTCAGAAGAAAGAAAAGAAGGAAATTAACTAACGAGAAACTTGTAGAATGTCTCACAGCGCATGGGATAAAATATAATAATAATAACATACTTGACATAAAACAGGTGAGACAGTGCATAAGCTGATAACTAAAATCAACATCAACATCAAAGCAGCGGAATACAGCATATTACAACTTTTCAAAATCTACTGTCTCTAAACAAAAGAAAGCCAAAGTAGAAGATACAACACCAATGCCCAAGCAGTGATCTTCAACAACACAGGGAGAATACTATATGTATTACGTGGAAGCCTCCTGCTCGTCTCCGGATCATCTACCCGTGCATCACCAGCTAACCTGTCTCAAGTCTGCTCGTGTGAGCACCCAGAGTAATAAGAGGGGACATAAAACTCTGGGTCAGTCATAAAGCCTGGTATGAGCGATAAGCATCTAAACAGAATAATAACAGGTATACCAAACCATACCTGAACCTGGACCTGCAACCAAAGAGTTAGTATCACATACCGTACAATACTCTAAGGTGCCATAGCAAATAGTGTAAGATTACGGGGGTGGGGTGTGCATGTCATAATGATAGCAAACAAATCAACCATAACAACCATCCTCACATCTCTCACTCAGTGCGTAAAGCATACGATATCTACCACTTTGGAACACTAGACAAATTGAGGTAACGACGAATCCCGACTTGTAGAAACCCTGCTGTGACCAAGCTAAACATATGGAGTCATGACCAAACATTTCAGTGACCCATTTCATTGATCGTAGCCCTTGGTTCTACCAATGCCATAATGGCCCTGAATCCGCCTCCGTACCTCCTACCATAGTGGTCCAAAGCTATAGACATCGTAAACCCCTTAGCACGCGTCCTGCAGCAAAGTCCAACCATGAAGCGAACTCATTGGTTCCCAACTAGATCCTGAGCTCTAACTTCCCATACTGGACTACCTTTGCATCTCGGGTTTTGGTCATCATCTTGTTTGGGTCGGTTGGTCAAGAATCTTTCACCCTGGTCGGTTTTCATCATCCCTCGTTGGTCGGTTTTATTCCCCCCCTGGTCGGTCGCATTTCACCAAACCTGGTCGGTCGGTTTTGTCCCCCTGGTCGGTCCAACTTTCACCATCCCTGGTCGGTCGTTCTCCTTCATTCCTGGTCGGTCAAAACCTCCCCTGATCAGTCAAAACCTCCCCTGGTCGGTCTAACTTTCACCATCCCTGGTCGGTCGTTCTGGAGCTCGGGTCGGTCGGTCTCCTTCACCATTTCTGGTTGGTCGTCCTCCTTCATTCCTGGTCGATCAAAACCTCCCCTGGTCGGTTATCTCGACCCCAAACCTACACCATTTCAGCCAGCTATTCTCGCCTCTCGACGGCGTTTTCGACCAATCTAACACTTCTAATCAACCACAAAGCATACCATACAGTCATAGAAACATAGAGAATCAACCACAAACACCAAAACAACAATATGACATATCAAAATGGATCAAACATGGCCAAAACCCCATATTTTCCCTTAATCCCTCTTAATCATGTTTAAGCATATAATTAGCAAAACTTATCCAAATTAGCCAAATTTCATATCATATGTCTAAAACAATATTTAAGAATTTCTGAACATTTTTTTCCAGATTTTATTTGTGTATAAATTCGCTAATTAACACTAATTACCCCTTAATCAACCGTAATTAGTGAGAAATCATGTAAATCACTCACCTTTGCCACAACTAAAACCCCAAAACTGAAATATTCTCTGATTTGGCGTTGTTCACAATCTTACACAGCAGCTCTACCTCGGTTCTCGTGCTAATACTCCTTGATTTGATGTTTGCTAAGCCTAATCTTCAATTAGAAAGTGATTTGGGGTGTTTTAGATGTAGGAGGCCATTGTTAGAGTGTATAAGGATGAAAGTGGCAGCTGGAAAATGTCTAAAGAAATGTTTTCTAACCCTAATCAGCCCCTATATTCCCCTAAACCCGAAATTCCCCTCTGGGCCTAGCTGCTAATCACCTGGTTAAGCCCAATTAAGCTGTTTTTCACCATCTGAAACTTGTTTCAGCCATATCTCCCAAACGGTGAGTCCGTTTGGCTAATGTGACCATTCTACGGAATTGTAAACCATCATCCGGAGCCAATGGAAGTGGTTTCAGGTCAAAATTCCTTTTCAGTCAAAAGTTATGGCCAAAACAGTGATAACTAGGGGTAAAATGGACATTTAAAAATCGGGAAAAATCATGAATATGGGAAATGACCACATTAGTCGTCTCCCAAAGTTACATGACCATACAACTTTGTATGTGACAGAAATAAATATTCTACGATCCTATGATGCGTAGAATGCGGGTCGTTACAATGCATAGTTTAAAATCATAATCCCCACAGAAGAAGACAAGCCATACTTTAAGCACTGCAAGCGGAAGAAATCTGGATCAAGCTAGAGTGTTCCCTTCTACAAAACATGTGGGGGGAGAAACGGAAGAAAGGAGGCGAAACAACAAGGGTCAGACAAAAGTCTGGCAAGTCCAGTGATTTTCAGTTATGAACAGATAATAATAACATGACATGAAAATAAAACTGGATGAGAGATAACTGTAACAGATGTAGCAGATATGACAGAAGAACAGAATGATATAAGCTATTACTTTACACTTCTCTGCACTAATACTAGTATAACAAAATTAGGTGTCACCCTAATGTCTAAACTGAAACAGAAACAGGTACAGAATAATTTCCGCGCTAGTAATGGGCCTTTACCACCCGATCAGAAACAGACAGAAGCAGAATGTAGCATAAGGTGTACACTAGTAATTGGGCCTTTACCACCCGAACAGACGGTACCACGCAGAAACAGACAGGTGTTGCCACCCAACAGAAACAGACGGTACCAACAGAAACAGACAGAACTAAGTGTACCCTAAAACCCTACCCCAAGCGATCGGCTCCCTAATACATAAATACCCTGTGCCAGCCCCACCGAAGGGTGTATCATTCCCTAAAGTGGCAACCTTTGAATGACACAGACCTATTTACAGATGTCACGGCGTCTTACATCCTCAGAGGCAGACCGGGTGTAACGACCCGTACTCTACGCATCATAGGATCGTAGAATATTTGTTTCTTTCACATGCAAAGTCGTATGGTCATGTAACTTTGGGAGATGACTATTGGGGTCATTTCCCATGTTCATGATTTTTCCCGATTTTTAAATGACCATTTTACCCCTAGTTGGCACTGTTTTGGCCATAACTTTTGACTGGAAAGGAATTTTGACCTGAAACCACTTCCAATGGCTTCGGATGATGGTTTCTCTTTCCGTAGAGTGGTCACATTAGCCAAACGGACTTACCGTTTGGGAGATATGGCTGAAACAAGTTTCAGATGGTGAAAAACAGCTTAATTGGGATTAACCGGGTGATTAGCAGTTAGGCCCACAGGGGAATTTCGGGTTTAGAGGTATAGGAGGACTGATTAGGGTTAGGTTATCACTTCCATTTCAGTTTTGAGCCGCCACTTTCATTCCTCTTAACCTAGTCATGGCCTCCACTCTCTAAATCTCTCTAAAACACCCAAAAATCACCTTCTAATTGAAGATTAGGCTTAGCAAACATTAAATTGAGAAGAAAAAGCACCAAAGCAAGGTTGGAGCTGCTGTATAAGATTGGGAACAGCGCCAGATCAGAGCATATTTCAGTTTTGGGGATCTAGTTGTGGCAAAGGTGAGTGATTTGCATAGTTTTTGCACTAATTACGGTGATTAAGGGTAATTAGTGAAGATTAGCGAATTTATACGTAAATAAATTCTGGAAAAATTCTTAAAATTCTAAAATAATGTTTTAAGGCTCTGTTAGAGATTTGGGTTAATTTCGATGTGTTTTGCTAATCATATGCTTAAACATGATTAAGAGGGATTATAGGAAAATGTGAGGTTTTGATCCATTTTGGTTCATTTAAATTGTTGTTTGTTACTTGTGGTTGCTGTTATATGTTGCTATGACTCTTTGGTATGTTGTGTGATTGATTTCAATAGTTAGATCGGTCAAAAACGCCGTCGAGAGGTGTATAAACACTCGCTGGAAAGCTGCTGGAAACTACAGGTTACGGATCGGATCGGAGAAAAAGGTACGGATCGGATCGGAGGAAAAGGTACGGATCGGATCGGAGGAAAAGGTACGGATCGGGTCGGAGGGGAAGGAACGGATCGGAGCGGAGTTGGCATATGGTCACGCGAGCTGGTAGAAGCAAAGGATTGGATCGGAGATGGAGAGGAGGGACGGATCGTAGGCTGGACGTCATAACCCGAACTGTCATTTGCTGGACATCACGAACCGAACCGCCACCAGTTGAGCATCACGAACCGAACCGCCACCAGTTGAGCACCACGAACCGAACCGGAACGATGAGAGGGCAATGATCCGAACCGAAACAAGGAGAAGGCAGCGATCCGATCCAAGCCAAGAGAAGGGATCCGAACCGATCTGGTGAAGATGATGACCAAACCCGAGATGCAAAGGAAGTCCAAATGAGAAGTTAGAGCTCAGGATTCAGATGGGAATCAACGAGTTCGCTTCATGGTTGGGCTTTGCTGCGGGACGCGTGCCAAGGAGTTATCGACGTCTATAGCTTTGGACCACTATGGTAGGAGGTACGAAGGCGGATTCAGGACCATTATGGCATCGGTAGAACCAAGGGCTACGACCAATGAAGTGGGTCATTGAAATGTTTGGTCATGACTCCAAGTGTTTGGCTTGGTCACAGCAGGGTTTCTACAAGTCGGGATTCGTCGTTGCCTCAGTTTGTCTAGTGCTCCAAAGTGGTAGATGTCGTACGCTTTACGCACTGAGTGAGAGATGTGAGGATGGTTGCTATGAATGATTTGCTTGCTATCATTGTGACATGCACACCCCACCCCCGTATTCTTACACTATTTACTATTGGCACCTTGGAGTATCGTACGGTATGTGGTACTAACTCTTTGGTTGCAGGTCCAGGTTCAGGTATGGTTTAGTATACCTGTTATTACTCTGTTTAGATGCTTATCGCTCATATCAGGCTTTATGTCTGACCCAGAGTTTTATGTCTCTTCTTATTACTCTGGGTGCTCACACGAGCAGACTAGAGACAGGTTAGCTGGTGATGCACGGGTGGATGATCCGGAGACGAGCAGGAGGCTTCCACGTACTATATACATAATATTCTCCCTGTGTTGTTGAAGATCACTGCTTGGGCATTGTTGGTGTATCTTCTACTTTAGCTTTCCTTTGTTTAGAGACAGTAAATTTGAAAAAAAAATTGTAATAAGCTGTATTTGGATTTCCGCTGCTTTGAGATTGATGTTGGTTTTAGTTATCATCTTATGCACTGTCTCGCCTGTTTATGTCAAGTATGTTATTATTATATTTTATTCCATGCGCTGTGAGACATTCTACAGGTTCTTTGATTAGTTCATTCCCTTCTTTCCTTTCTTCTGACGACCGTCTTGTGCTAGTCGGACATGTGTACAGCGCACTTTTGGAGGAAACGCAGGCTGGTGCGAGGCGGGCCGTCACACTTGGTATCAGAGCTCTAGGTTGCGTAGTTAACCTAGGGAAGTTATCAGGGAGAGATAATACACGTATACGAGAGAGCGTATTTGTGATTACTTTGGTTTTTAAAAGCTATACATATATACTATTAGTAGTATAAGGATGAAGTCGTACTGCACTAGCACCACTATGGAATCGTTAATCGTTTCTTTTTTCAGATTGACGATGAGCCGAGATACTAGAGGTGCTGGTAGGGGAACCAATAATGGGAATGCTGCTGACATGAGGACGATGTTTACTGACCTCATGAGAGAGATGCTTAGAGATGTGCAGAGGGCAGCTCCCAATGATGGAAATGGTGGTGGTCCAATGGTGCAGGCGCCAAGAGTCGACTTCGCCAAGCTGAATAAGGATTATACTAGTCTTGGTGGGAAATCATTCCACGGAACGGAGTCGGCTACGGACGTTCAGGATTGGTTGGATAGTTGCGAACGTGTCTTCGAGGATTTGGGTATCGAGGATGCGATGAAGAGAAAGCTGGCGTCCCGTCAGCTGCAAGGGCGGGCAATGAATTGGTGGAATGCTATAAAGGCGGCTACTCCCGAAGATCAGATTACTTGGGAGCAGTTTAAGGCTCGCTTTAGTGAGAAGTTCATTCCAGCTGCTCAGAAGTCAATGTTGTTTAAGAAGTTCTTGGAGCTCAAGCAGAATGGCAGAGCTGTCTCGGAGTATATTGCTGAATTTGACACTTTGTCAAAATATGGGTTATCTCTTATTGATACTGCCGAGAAAAAGAATGAGAAATTCATAACTGGTTTGGATCAGTACTTGGGGGAAAAACTTATCAACCACATCGATGAGACGTTTGAATCGATTGTGGGGAAAGCGTTAAGATCGGAAAGTCTCTACCCTAAGTCGAAGACTGAGGTTGCATCTGCAGATGAGCCAAAACCACAAGCTAGTGGTGGAGGCAAAGGTGGTTCTCAGAATAAGAGAAAGCAGAATCAGGCTAGGGACGGCCAGAAGAAAAAGAATAAGCAGGATGTGGAGTGCTTCAGCTGTGGTAAGAAGGGCCATTATGCTAGTAATTGTCGGGCCAAGCCAGCGGATAGGAAGTGCTTCAACTGTGGCCAAATGGGACATCACAAGGACAAGTGTCCACAGCCCCCTAAAGAAAAGCAAATGGTGAAAGCATATGCCCTTAATGTTATTCCTTCTTCGTCGAATGCCCCAACTGCGGCGGAGAAGGGAAAGAATGTCGTCATTCAAGGTATGCTTTCTGTTTATGATGTTCCTGTTAGAGTTTTGTTTGATACCGGAGCTTCCAGTTCTTTCATATCTAGTGACCTGGTAGATAGATTGGGATTGGAGCCCGAGATTGTCGATAGACCTTTAGTAGTGACGAACCCGATTGGTGGTTCGACTAGCCTTAGCATGATTTGTCGTAATGTGGTCTTATCGAGTCATGGATGCATGTTTGTTTGTGATTGCTTTGTTTTGGGCTTTACTGGGTTTGGCATTATTTTGGGAGTAGATTGGCTCCAAAGATACGGGGTGGTGGTAGACTGTGAGGGCTTGTTGGTGACAGCTAGAGCGGATGATGGGCGGAGGATAGTGTTTGGTGGTCTACCCAGTAAGGGGGTATTGGCTAGTTTTCTAAACTCCCTCGACATTCCGCATAGTGAGTTGTCAGGTTTGCCCGTGGTTGGCCAGTATCCGGATGTTTTCGAAGAAGTGACCGGACTTCCACCACACCGAGAGATTGAGTTTCGCATTGATTTGGTAAAAGATGCCAGGCCTATAGTGATGCCACTTCGTCGTATGGCACCAAGAGAGCAGCGAGAGCTCGAGGTGCAAGTCAGCGATCTTTTGAAGAAGGGATTTATCAGAAGGAGTGTTTCTGAATGGGGAGCACCAGTTGTGTTTGCTACCAAGGCGGATGGTTCCCTTCGTTTGTGTGTAGACTACCGCGAGTTGAATAAATGGACAAGGAAGAACAAGTATCCTCTACCGCGGATAGATGATTTGTTTGATCAGTTGAGTGGCGCGAAAGTATTTTCTCAGTTGGATCTCGCGACAGGTTTTCATCAGCTTAGAGTGGAAGCTGAGAGTATAGCTAAAACGGCATTTCGGACGCCGTCTGGGTTTTATGAGTGGTTGGTCATGCCATTCGGGCTGACCAATGCCCCAGCATATTTTGTGGATCTTATGAATAGGGTATTCAGAGATCAGTTGAATAAGTTTGTCCTTGTGTTCGTTGATGATATTTTGGTCTATTCGAGGACAGAGGAAGAACACAAGGAACATTTAAGAGTAGTGATGGAGGTGTTGAGAAAACACCAATTGAAAGCAAAGTTTTCTAAGTGTCACTTCTGGAAGAGGGAAGTGAGGTTCTTGGGCCATGTTGTATCAGAGAATGGTATTGCCGTGGACCCGGCAAAGGTGGCTACGGTACAGGATTGGCCTACGCCCAAGAATGCAACAGATGTAAGAAGTTTCTTGGGGTTAGCGGGATATTATCGTAAGTTTATCCAAGGTTTCTCCAAGATAGCAGCACCATTGACCCAGTTGACCAAAAAGAATCAAGCTTTTGTCTGGGATGAAAGGTGCGAGAATGCATTCAAAAGTCTAAAGGACAAGTTGACAAGCGCACCAGTGTTAGTCATTCCTAAGGGGGATGAAGAGATGACGGTATACACGGATGCCTGTGGTACCGGACTGGGTGATGTATTGATGCAAGGCGGTAGGGTTGTAGCTTACGCAAGTCGGCAATTGAAACCGCACGAGAGAAGATACCCTACCCATGATTTAGAATTGGCAGCAATCGTGTTCGCGTTAAAGATGTGGAGACACTATCTCTTGGGAGAAAGATTTGAGCTGTTTACAGACCATAAGTCGTTAAAATATCTCTTCTCCCAGAAGGATTTAAATCTCCGTCAGCAGAGGTGGTTAGAGTTCTTAGCTTCCTATGATTTTGACATCGCATACACACCAGGAAAGGGAAATGCGGTGGCTGATGCATTGAGTAGAAGACATGCCAGCTTAGGGGCTATGTTCCTTGAATGGAAGCAACTGGAGTTTATCGCGGGGTTTGATTTCAGACCAAAGTGCGAATTGGATCCAGAAATGTTAGCAAGTTTGACGATCAGACCCACTTTGATTGAGCGGATCGGCTCTAGTCAGAGGGACGATCCTAACCTATTGGAAATCATCTCCAAGTTAGAGATAGGTATCGATGAGGAGATGAACAAGTATGGGCTTGATCGAGAAAGATGGCTTAGAAAGAATGGAAAGCTTGTTGTACCCAATGTCAATGGATTGAGAGATGAAGTGCTTAGAGAATGTCATCACTCAAAGCTAACTATACACCCCGGTGGTAATAAGATGTATCGAGATATGAAGCAGACTTACTACTGGGAAGGGATGAAAAGAGACGTTGGGAAGTTTATATCCAAGTGCATGAATTGCCAGCTAGTTAAAGCCGAGCAAAAGAAGCTTAGTGGGTTGTTGCAACCATTAGAAATTCCCGAATGGAAATGGGAGCAAGTCTCGATGGATTTCATCGATGGTTTACCAAGGACTAGATCGGGATATGACAGCATTTGGGTAATTGTAGATCGATTGACTAAAAGTGCAAGGTTTATACCAGTCAGATCGACCAGAACGGCAGCTAAGTTAGCAGAATTGTATATGAAGTGGGTAATGAGATTTCATGGAGTACCTAAAAGCATTGTGAGCGACCGAGACCCGTTGTTCACTAGTGGGTTTTGGAAGAGCTTACAAGAGGCTCTAGGGTCAGAGTTACATCTCAGTACCGCATATCATCCTCAGACCGACGGTCAGACGGAGAGGGTGAACCGTATTTTGGAAGATCTCTTGAGAGCATGTATATTGGATTTTGGTGGATCATGGGACAACCATTTGCATCTAGTAGAGTTTGCATATAATAATAGCTACCAATCCAGTATCGGTATGGCTCCGTTTGAAGCTTTGTACGGAAGGCCATGCAACTCACCATCATGTTGGATAGAGACTGGCGAGAAGTTTATGCTTGGACCAGATGTGGTGAGGGAAACTTCAGATAAAATCAAGACCATTCAACAACGAATGAAGGCTGCCCAAGATAGGCAGAAGAGTTATGCCGATAAAAGGAGAAGAGACTTAAAATTCTCCGTTGGCGACTTGGTGTTTGTCAAGATTTCTCCGTTGAAGAGCGTGATACGATTTGGCAGGAGAGGCAAGTTGGCACCAAGGTTTGTTGGCCCATTCCCTGTTCTTGAACTAGTCGGGAATTTGGCATATAGAATTGACTTACCAGAGAAGATGGCGGGAGTTCATAACGTATTTCATGTTTCCCAACTGAGGAAGTTCGTTCACGACTCAGATATGACTATTTCACCTGATCAGTTAGAGGACTTCGAAGTAGAACCCGAGGCGGTTGGGAACCGCAAGTCGGCCCGTATTGTCGCGCACGACATGAAGCAACTTCGAAGGAAGGCGGTGAAGCTAGTCAAGGTACAGTGGAGCGAGGACGAGAATGATTGTACTTAGGAAACAGAGGAGGACATAAAGAGAAGTATCCAGAACTCTTTGCCTGGTAAGATTTTGACTTCGATTTAGTTTTTCCGCATGCTAGGATAGGCTTGTTTGCTTGTTTTGCATATTTGATTGTTGTATATGGTTGTTAGGCATGCGGGATCCCTTGTATGTTTTGGGTTAAGGAATTTCGGGGGCGAAATTTCTTAAGGGGGGGAGAGTGTAACGACCCGTACTCTACGCATCATAGGATCGTAGAATATTTGTTTCTTTCACATGCAAAGTCGTATGGTCATGTAACTTTGGGAGATGACTATTGGGGTCATTTCCCATGTTCATGATTTTTCCCGATTTTTAAATGACCATTTTACCCCTAGTTGGCACTGTTTTGGCCATAACTTTTGACTGGAAAGGAATTTTGATCTGAAACCACTTCCATTGGCTTCGGATGATGGTTTCTCTTTCCGTAGAGTGGTCACATTAGCCAAACGGACTTACCGTTTGGGAGATATGGCTGAAACAAGTTTAAGATGGTGAAAAACAGCTTAATTGGGCTTAACCGGGTGATTAGCAGCTAGGCCCACAGGGGAATTTCGGGTTTAGAGGTATAGGAGGACTGATTAGGGTTAGGTTATCACTTCCATTTCAGTTTTGAGCCGCCACTTTCATTCCTCTTAACCTAGTCATGGCCTCCACTCTCTAAATCTCTCTAAAACACCCAAAAATCACCTTCTAATTGAAGATTAGGCTTAGCAAACATTAAATTGAGAAGAAAAAGCACCAAAGCAAGGTTGGAGCTGCTGTATAAGATTGGGAACAGCGCCAGATCAGAGCATATTTCAGTTTTGGGGATCTAGTTGTGGCAAAGGTGAGTGATTTGCATAGTTTTTGCACTAATTACGGTGATTAAGGGTAATTAGTGAAGATTAGCGAATTTATACGTAAATAAATTCTGGAAAAATTCTTAAAATTCTAAAATAATGTTTTAAGGCTCTGTTAGAGATTTGGGTTAATTTCGATGTGTTTTGCTAATCATATGCTTAAACATGATTAAGAGGGATTATAGGAAAATGTGAGGTTTTGATCCATTTTGGTTCATTTAAATTGTTGTTTGTTACTTGTGGTTGCTGTTATATGTTGCTATGACTCTTTGGAATGTTGTGTGATTGATTTCAATAGTTAGATCGGTCGAAAACGCCGTCGAGAGGTGTATAAACACTCGCTGGAAAGCTGCTGGAAACTACAGGTTACGGATCGGATCGGAGGAAAAGGTACGGATCGGATCGGAGGAAAAGGTACGGATCGGATCGGAGGAAAAGGTACGGATCGGGTCGGAGGGGAAGGAACGGATCGGAGCGGAGTTGGCATATGGTCACGCGAGCTGGTAGAAGCAAAGGATTGGATCGGAGATGGAGAGGAGGGACGGATCGTAGGCTGGACGTCATAACCCGAACTGTCATTTGCTGGACATCACGAACCGAACCGCCACCAGTTGAGCATCACGAACCGAACCGCCACCAGTTGAGCACCACGAACCGAACCGGAACGATGAGAGGGCAATGATCCGAACCGAAACAAGGAGAAGGCAGCGATCCGATCCAAGCCAAGAGAAGGGATCCGAACCGATCTGGTGAAGATGATGACCAAACCCGAGATGCAAAGGAAGTCCAAATGAGAAGTTAGAGCTCGGGATTCAGATGGGAATCAACGAGTTCGCTTCATGGTTGGGCTTTGCTGCGGGACGCGTGCCAAGGAGTTATCGACGTCTATAGCTTTGGACCACTATGGTTGGAGGTACGAAGGCGGATTCAGGGCCATTATGGCATCGGTAGAACCAAGGGCTACGACCAATGAAGTGGGTCATTGAAATGTTTGGTCATGACTCCAAGTGTTTGGCTTGGTCACAGCAGGGTTTCTACAAGTCGGGATTCGTCGTTGCCTCAGTTTGTCTAGTGCTCCAAAGTGGTAGATGTCGTACGCTTTACGCACTGAGTGAGAGATGTGAGGATGGTTGCTATGAATGATTTGCTTGCTATCATTGTGACATGCACACCCCACCCCCGTATTCTTACACTATTTACTATTGGCACCTTGGAGTATCGTACGGTATGTGGTACTAACTCTTTGGTTGCAGGTCCAGGTTCAGGTATGGTTTAGTATACCTGTTATTACTCTGTTTAGATGCTTATCGCTCATACCAGGCTTTATGTCTGACCCAGAGTTTTATGTCTCTTCTTATTACTCTGGGTGCTCACACGAGCAGACTAGAGACAGGTTAGCTGGTGATGCACGGGTGGATGATCCGGAGACGAGCAGGAGGCTTCCACGTACTATATACATAATATTCTCCCTGTGTTGTTGAAGATCACTGCTTGGGCATTGTTGGTGTATCTTCTACTTTAGCTTTCCTTTGTTTAGAGACAGTAAATTTGAAAAAAAAAATGTAATAAGCTGTATTTGGATTTCCGCTGCTTTGAGATTGATGTTGGTTTTAGTTATCAGCTTATGCACTGTCTCGCCTGTTTATGTCAAGTATGTTATTATTATATTTTATTCCATGCGCTGTGAGACATTCTACAGGTTCTTTGATTAGTTCATTCCCTTCTTTCCTTTCTTCTGACGACCGTCTTGTGCTAGTCGGACATGTGTACAGCGCACTTTTGGAGGAAACGCAGGCTGGTGCGAGGCGGGCCGTCACACCGGGATCCATGCACGCACATGACCCGGTTGGAACGCACCATCAACACCCCTCGCCATTACAGAATGAACCGCTTATAATTAGTTCAGTAAGCGTGCCCGGACCCTACCTACTGTTGGGTCAAAGTTTTGATACCAGAAAGGGTTACTGACTAATATGGGTCCCAAACAACAGATGACACAAGTAATTCCCCTCCTATCCTTGTGTCCCCAGACTAACAGATTTCAGATTAACAAGTTCAGACATACAGAATTCAGATCAACTAGTTCACAAGTCAGACAAGTTTTAGACTAACGGATCAGATATACGGATTTAACAGATTTACAAATTTGTCTAACTTTGTAATTGGGCCTACCGATTCACGGAACAGGTTTATTAATCTCATCATTCTAGTGGGTTTAACCCTATCCGCCCAACATGTTTTAGACATTATATTTATCTCAGATTTTCATTAATTAAATATTAATGCCCAGACCTCTCACATTAGACTAACAGTTTGCGGCTACTGGTTAGGCCGGTTGGTTCCGGGCAGATTTCTGCCGCAAACTGAGTCTAACCTCGGGTTTCAAGCACGTTATGACTAACTTCTCACATTAGAACCTATTGTTTGCGGCCACTGGATGTGCCGAGCGGTTCCGGGCAGGATTACGCCGCAAACTCATTCTAACCTCGAGTCAACCATGTTTATCTTTGCGGCCAATTAATTATTAATTTACCATTTATGCCCACGCCTAATATACATGTCAATTTTCATAATTATAGCCAATTCAAATTATGTCAACAACAAACTAAATATATCAACTCAACAGATATGGCAGATAACAGATTTAGCAGATTAGGCGACTTAACGGATTCAGCAGATTAAGCAGTTTAGCAGATTTAGCATATAACAGTTTAGGCATCTTCAGCAGACTTAGCAGATGACAGATTTGGTATATGAACAGATATAGCAGATTATAGCAGAACTAGCAGATTAGGCAATATAACAGAACTAGCAAATTAGACAATATAACAGAACTAGCAGATTAGGCCATATAACAGATTTAATCATTCCTTAAGGTTTCATAAACAAATCTTGCCTAATTATAAATTTGGCCTAAGTTTGCATGCCTAAATAGTTGTCATGATTCACATTATGATCATATACCCCACGTTTGCATTGAATTTACATGGCACAGATTATGGTCATAACTTACCATATAACACACGTCTCAAATTTAGTTAAACTTGCCTAGTACAAAAGATTCACATATAAATTATACCAAATATAGCCATCGATTTCAATGCATGTCATATATTCAAAAATCTCCCACTTAGGTGTTATTCACATTTAATAGTTATCAAATCTTAACATAAATCTTCACACCTAAATCATATTCCCTTTTTATCCCAAATCATGAATCTCTATATAAACAATATGCCCAACAATCTAGAACTTTAAATTATAACAGATCTTTAATTCAAAAATATGCGTTATGTTCAATGTCTCAAGTCACATGTTAATATACAATGGTTCCTCTTCTTCCAATTCACAGAATATGCACAGATCTAAATCTAGTTTACAAGCTATGTCCTTTTAGTCATAGATTAGCCATGTTCAATTATGCCATCATTCATTATTTGTCCCAAAGTTTAACATTCGTGTGTTAATCTCTTATGAGATTTGGCACAGGCTCGGGGTAGCCTGGCTATAGAACAGAAAGAAGAAAGAGATATATAATAAAATAGATCAGAATAGAACATACGCAATCTCAAATTCAGATTTACAATCATGTCACAATTATAATTAAAGTTTATATCGGAAAATAAATGCACTTGCCTTGGTTGGATTTTAAAAGAAAAAGGTGTTGTAGCTGTTCTCTTTTAATCCTAATCAGAATTGGAGGAAGAAGAAGCACAAGTCCTAGCTTAGGTTTCAGCAGAGTAGAGACGCCATTGATTTATTTATTTTTAGAGAGGAAGAGAGCAATGGAGGCTAGAGAATTGTATATGAGATTTAGGTTTAGGTTAGGGATGTATATATAGGTGTAGGAAGTTATTTAGGACCATTAGATTAACCCTGAATCATGAGAACCATTCAAATGCAAAATCTGCATTTGAGCGAATCGGCCCACGGGATGACAGCCAAACACCCTGGATTAACCCCTAGTCGACCCAGCGGAGCTCGGGTCGACCTCAAAAATGGGCCGGTTCGGTTATTCCCCCTCCTAATTCGTTGTTTTGTACCTTTTTTGCATGTTTATTTATTTAATTTATATATATATCTATATATATTTCTCTCATATGCATACAAACTTCAAGGCTTAATAACTTCTTCATAATTAACCATTTTTTTTAATATTCTCAGAAAATACGGGGTGTTACATTCTCCCCTCCTTAATGGATTTCGTCCCCGAAATCTTGAAGTTAAGAAGAATTTATCCTAACATCCAACATCCATCTACTCAACCATTCAATCACAGGCATCCATTGTCCTTAAAAGGTTTCTATTGCCGTATGAACATATGCAAAGTGTGTGTATATGTTTCTTATCTAATGCAAAATCAGGCTGTCTACTGATCCAGTTGACCTCCTTAATGCGAATCATGTTAGTGTCATGAGTCCAAATATGTATGCAAGAAATCCTATTTGATACACATCATTTCTATATGAGTGCATAACCATTCATCCAAATGAAACATCCATGTGAGGAGTCAATCATTCTGCATCCACAAAAATTGAAAAATGCACACACATCCATATGCAGTATGTGAGTGTTTTTGAGCCGACCTAGTGCCTAGTGTGTATATGCATCCACGAGCAACCATCAAACATAACATGTCTCAAACACATGTTTACACCCATTAGTTTCTACCTAAAGTTCGATGATTCGATCGATAGGATACAGTCGAATGATGGAAGCGAGTACAGATAAGACAAAGACTTGGTTCCCATTAGACATTGGTTGAGAAAATAATTCCCCTAAGTATCAACCCCGAAGACCGAAATCAACATCAGATTGACACCCAGAGGATTACCTCCTTTAGACAATGTCAAAACTGGAAAGCAGAATTATTCAAATATTTATAGACTACTGGTACAGATCAGGTTCCCTAATGATTCTTAGGAAGCTAAGCATGATAAAATCATATCCCACAAAAACTCAGAATGTATGTGTCTACTTGACGTCTAACACAGATATCCCTCAAACCCCAATCTATCATAAACAGATGAGTCATAACCCTTATAGGTTTGAGTCTACAACGGAATCAGAAACAATACTAGTATTGAAGTGCAGAGTATCAATTACAAAATCAAAATACCAGAATCAGAAAGAATCTTAACTCCATAATCAGATAAAGAAATTAAACCTACTATAGGAATTTTCCTACTTCTATCCTAGCCACTAGCCTCAAGAGTGTTCGCCTGCCCTCCTTGTCCTCGTCTCTTCGGGTAGTCCCTAGTGAAGTGTCCCATCTCCCCACAGTTGAAGCAAGCGCCCTTCCTTTTTCTGCAATCCTTGTTCAGATGAGTCGAGCTTCCACAAGTAAAGCATTTTTTCACCTTCTTATCTTCAGACTTCTCATCCTTCCTTTGCGTTTCCTTTTTGGGCCCTGCTTTCTTATTCTGTGGTTCTTCCTTCTTTGTCTCTTTCGGGCCTTTGTCTTACTCGTGCAGTAGTTCCATGTCCACCAATCTCTCGTAAGTCGCTCCCATGGGTACATGAGTCATGGCTAGGCTATGCAGTGGCTCGTTCAATCCTTTAACAAAGCGGAGAGCCTTTTTATGCTGAGTGTTGACTAAATCCAATCCGAACCTAGCTAGTTGGTTGAACTGGTTGATGTATTCCTTGACCGTCATACTTCCTTGCTTAAGAGATAAGAACTTTTCCAGTTGTAAACTTCGTTCAGCTTACGAGAGGAATTTTGTCTCAAACCTTATTCTGAAATCCATCCATGTCTCAACCGGCCTCTCGGCGTTAGTGACTTCCCACCAGTAGGAAGCTTCGTCTTCGAGCAGCCATACCGCCAACTGTACCTTCTGCCTATCGTCCACCTCGAAGATAACGAATAGATCCTCAGTTTCTTTGAGCCAGTTCCTCGCTTCTACGAATGATTCAGTTCCTTTGAAATCCTTCCCACCCATGGCCCTAAAATCTCTACAGATCTTTGAAAAAGTAATTGCACGAGGAGGGGGTGGTGGAGGAGGATCATTTGCTGGACCTGCGGCGGCGGTCCTAGCCTCAAGATATTAACGAAACCAACCGGGTACGTGAACACCCTCTGGTATCTCAGATGCTTCAGACATGCTGAAACGAAAAAAAAGGAAAGATTCAATACAAAAAAAAGGACTGAAGGAAAGATATATAGCTCTTGGGGATCATGTTTTTCAAAATAAGCTTTATTTTTAAAAATACTTCCTTTCAAAACCTTTTTGAAAATAGTTTTCAAAAACTTTACCCAATCTGGTAACCTTCGCTCTGATACCAAATGTAACACCCCACCTCCGTTAAGGTCACTCACAAGGGAATGCCTTAACTTTGGTGGAGCATTTTAGTAAACAGAACAGAAACTTACAAGACAGATAAAATAGTACTTGAAAAATTTATAACTTTATTTCAACAGAAGCTTGGTTACATCCTTTCAAATCACAATATCAGAATTCAAGTACAAAATATCAGTCTTGTACAAAAGCCTTCAGAATGCATAGTTTAAAATCATAATCCCCACAGAAGAAGGCAAGCCATACTTTAAGCACTGCAATCGGAAGAAATCTGGATCAAGCTAGAGTATTCCCTTCTACAAAACCTGGGGGAGAAACGGAAGAAAGGAGGCGAAACAACAAGGGTCAGACAAAAGTCTGGCAAGTCCAGTGATTTTCAGTTATGAACAGATAATAATAACATGACATGAAAATAAAACTGGATGAGAGATAACTGTAACAGATGTAGCAGATATGACAGAAGAACAGAATGATATAAGCTATTGCTTTACACTTCTCTGCACTAATACTAGTATAACAGAATTAGGTGTCACCCTAATGTCTAAACTAAAACAGAAACAGGTACAGAATAATTTCCACGCTAGTAATGGGCCTTTACCACCCGATAAGAAACAGACAGAAGCAGAATGCAACATAAGGTGTACACTAGTAATTGGGCCTTTACCACCCAAACATACGGTACCACGCAGAAACAGACAGGTGTTGCCACCCAACAGAAACAGACGGTACCAACAGAAACAGACAGAACTAAGTGTACCCTAAAACCCTACCCCAAGCAATCGACTCCCTAATACATAAATACCCTGTGCTAGCCCCACCGAAGGGTGTATCATTCCCTAAAGTGGCAACCTTTGAATGACACAGACCTCTTTACAGATGTCACGGCGTCTTACATCCTCAGAGGCAGACCAGGATCCATGCACGCACATGACCCGGTTGGAACGCACCATCAACACCCCTCGCCATTATCAGAATGAACCGCTTATAATTAGTTCAATAAGCGTGCCCGGACCCTACCTACTGTTGGGTCAAAGTTTTGATACCAGAAAGGGTTACTGACTAATATAGGGCCCAAACAACAGATGACACAAGTAATTCCCCTCCTATCCTTGTGCCCCCAGACTAACAGATTTCAGATTAACAATTTCAGACATACAGAATTCAGATCAACTAGTTCACAGGTCAGACAAGTTTTAGACTAACGGATCAGATATACGGATTTAACAGATTTACAAATTTGTCTAACATTGTAATTGGGCCTACCGATTCACGGAACAGATTTATTAAACTCATCAGTCTAGTGGGTTTAACCCTATCCGCCCAACACGTTTTAGACATTATATTTATCTCAGATTTTCATTAATTAAATATTAATGCCCAGACCTCTCACATTAGACTAACAGTTTGCGGCTACTGGTTAGGCCGGTTGGTTCCGGGCAGATTTCTACCGCAAACTGAGTCTATCCTCGGGTTTCAAGCACATTATGACTAACTTCTCACATTAGAACCTATTGTTTGCGGCCACTGGATGTGCCGGGCGGTTCCGAGCAGGATTACGCCGCAAACTCATTCTAACCTCGAGTCAGCCATGTTTATCTTTGCGGCCAATTTATTATTAATTTACCATTTATGCCCACGCCTAATATACATGTCAATTTTCATAATTATAGCCAATTCAGATTATGTCAATAACAAACTAAATATATCAACTCAACAGATATGGCAGATAACAGATATGGCAGATAACAGATTTAGCAGATTAGGCGACTTAACGGATTTAGCAGATTAAGCAGTTTAGCAGATTTAGCATATAACAGTTTAGGCATCTTCAGCAGACTTAGCAGATGACAGATTTGGTATATGAACAGATATAGCAGATTATAGCAGAACTAGCAGATTAGGCAATATAACAGAACTAGCAAATTAGGCAATATAACTGAACTAGCAGATTAGGCCATATAACAGATTTAATCATTCCTTAAAGTTTCATAAACATATCTTGCCTAATTATAAATTTGGCCTAAGTTTGCATGCCTAAATAGTTGTCATGATTCACATTATGATCATATACTCCACGTTTGCATTGAATTTACATGGCACAGATTATGGTCATAATTTACCATATAACACACGTCTCAAATTTAGTTAAACTTGCCTAGTACAAAAGATTCACATATAAATTATACCAAATATAGCCATCGATTTCAATGCATGTCATATATTCAAAAATCTCCCACTTAGGTGTTATTCACATTTAATAGTTATCAAATCTTAACATAAATATTCACACCTAAGTCATATTCCCTTTTTATCCCAAATCATGAATCTCTATATAAACAATATGCCCAACAATCTAGAACTTTAAATTATAACAGATCTTTAATTCAAAAATATGCGTTATGTCCAATGTCTCAAGTCATATGTTAATATACAATGGTTCCTCTTCTTCCAATTCACAGAATATGCACAAATCTAAATCTAGTTTACAAGCTATGTCCTTTTAGTCATAGATTAGCCATGTCCAATTATGCCATCATTCATTATTTGTCCCAAAGTTTAACGTTTGTGCGTTAATCTCTTATGAGATTTGGCGCAGGCTCGGGGTAGCCTGGCTATAGAACAGAAAGAAGAAAGAGATATAGAATAAAATAGATCAGAACATACGCAATCTCAAATTCAGATTTACAATCATGTCACAATTATAATTAAAGTTTATATCGGAAAATAACTGCACTTGCCTTGGTTGGATTCTAAAAGAAAAAGGTGTTGTAGCTGTTCTCTTTTAATCCTAATCAGAATTGGAGGAAGAAGAAGCACAAGTCCTAGCTTAGGTTTCAGCAGAGTAGAGACGCCATTGATTTATTTATTTTTAGAGAGGAAGAGAGCAATGGAGGCTAGAGAATTGTATATGAGATTTAGGTTTAGGTTAGGGATGTATATATAGGTGTAGGAAGTTATTTAGGACCATTAGATTAACCTTGAATCATGAGAACCATTCAAATGCAAAATCTGCATTTGAGCGAATCGGCCCACGGGATGACAGCCAAACACCCTGGATTAACCCCTAGTCGACCCAGCGGAGCTTGGGTCGACCTCAAAAATTGGCCGGTTCGGTTATTCCCCCTCCCAATTCGCTGTTTTGTACCTTTTTTGCATGTTTATTTATTTAATTTTTATATATATCTATATATATTTCTCTCATATGCATACAAACTTCAAGGCTTAATAACTTCTTCATAACTAACCATTTTTTTTATATTCTCAGAAAATACGGGGTGTTACATGAGGACATAGAGATGGTCCTGATAGAGGTGCAGTCTCCAAGCATTGATCAGATGGAAATTGATCTTGTATTGGAAACTGAGCTAGAAATAGAATCATGGATGACACCCCTAAATAACTTCCTAATTAATGGAACGCTTCCGATCAAGAAAAGCAAGAGGCATGTTGTTATTCGAAAGGCCTCCCGATATGTCATGCAAGGCGAAGTCTTATATAGACAAGGATTCTCGATGCCTCTCCTCCGATGTATAGCCCACGACGACATCAAACAGGTACTAAAAGAAGTGCATAAAGGTGAATGCAGCGACCACATTGGAGCACAAATGCTGGCGAAGAAGATACTGCGATATGGTTATTTTTGGCCTACTGCGAACAAAGATGCAGCTAAGTATGCACGACATTGTGACGCATGCCAGAAGTTCTCGAAGATTACCAGGACGCCTCCTTACAAGTTGAAGACGAAGATGAGTCTGTGGCCCTTTATTTTTTTGGAATTGACATTATTGGAAGTCTCCCTGTAGCGAAGGGCGGAGAAAAATTCGCCATTGTAGCCACGGATTATTTACTAAGTGGATCGAAGCAAAACCGTTAACCACGATCACAACCAAATGAGTGATAAATTTCATCGTCAAAAATATCATATGTCGATTTGGGATTTCGAAAGTCGTCATAACAGATAATGGAACCCAATTTGATAGCATTGAGTTCCGAGAATTTTGCCAGGGATATCACATCAAGAAAAGGTCTACCTCTGTGGCACACCCACAATCGAATGGACAGGTAGAAGCGACAAACAAAGTAATTAAGACCATTCTAAAGAAGAGAATGAAACAGGCCAAAGCCATATGGGTCAATGAGCTACCCTTGGCATTATGGGCCTACAGGACAACTTACAAGTCGGCAACGAGCCACACACCCTTTTCCCTTGCTTTCGGAGCAAAAGCGGTCACCCCGATAGAACTAGAAGTACCATCTCACTGAATAATTTATTACGACCCGATGACTAATAATAAGTTGCTCCCTGAATCCCTAGATATGGTTGAAGAAAAGAGGGACGAAGCAGACCTGTGTACCTTGAGTCACAAACAACAGGTAGCTCGATATTACAATAAAAAGGTTCGAGCCCGAACCTTACAATCCGGAGACTTGGTTTCTGAAGCGTATCTTTCCACACCAGTACATTTCGGTCCGAAATGGGAAGGACCATACACCATCCTATGGAGGCTTGATAATGAATCCTTCAAGCTAGCGACCGTGGACGGAGACGTGAACCCCAGAGTGTAGAACGCCCAACATTTGAGGCGTTACTTGACATGAAATTGTCAACTTTATTCTTTTGTTTTTAGGACCATGTAAAAAGGCACGACTCACCTAGAATAGTCTGGTTATATGAGCAAAAGATTAAAGTGGACGTAGGTTATGATTCGACCGAAGCATTATAAAATACCGTGTGTCATTTACTTTTACTGCACCATTTTTTATTTTACTCTTTCATTCTTTACTTACATGAGTTGTTAGAATTACAAAGTTTGCTATAAACTTCACAGCAATCTAGAAGCACATAGTTCAAAGTGCCTTTTATCAAATTAGAAGTTCAAAAGTATGTAGAACGTCGAGGGTGCAATAAAGTAAATAACACAACCATCAACACTCTAATTCTTGTAACCTAAGAAAGAGTATGAAGGACAAGAATTGTCCACGAGGCGTGAAGGTGCACCATTATTTAGAAGACCCTCTCGGCCACACTCTACCCTTGACATCCGATGGGAGAGTATAAAGGTGCCAATGATTGAGCACTGCAAACAGATTCCTACCCCACTGAAGGATTGGGGTCCAAATTGAAAGCTGAGTTCAAACTCTATCCTGGGCATACAACAGGAGAGTCTAAAGGCGTTTTGATTAAATGCTGCGAAAGGGCTCCTTTCCCGCTGTAGAATCGGGAACAAGAATGAAAGCTGAGCCTGACCCCCTCATTTCCGGACATGGGGAGCAACATGTATGAATCTAATCAATCCTCAATAAGCCCCGGCCAGGCATTATATTAATGATTGATTGGGGGCATACTCATACACATATAGGCATAGTGCAAGAATTTTAATTTTTTATTGCATTTAATTCTGACTTAGATACGATGTATGACTAAGTACGATAAATTGCAGGTACACAACAATAAAAAAGAAACAGAAATTCATTTACTAATGCAGATTTACAAAGCAAAACTAGAACGAAAAATTATAAGTGAGGGACATTCTCACGACTACATCACAAGGCCAGTGGAAGATCTAAAAACATAAACAAAAGAATGCTATTTGGACTTTGGGGATGACCTTGGCTTCTTCTTCTTCTTCTCCGGCTCCTCCTTGTCGGCATCAGATTTGTCATGCTTCTTCCTTTTCTTCTTATCCAAAGGAGGATCATGTGCAAGGTCGGAGGATTGGGATGCAAGCTGTGTAGTTATCAACTTAGTAGACAACTTTTATAATTAACCCAGATTTGGGATCAACTGCAGAGATAGGTGGCACATTAAGAGGCTCTTGCTCCTCTATTTTTAAGGCCAGCTGTTCATCCTTTTTGGCCTTCATGTCAGCCAGAGTCATGCTGTCGTCATCCTTTTCTCTCCCGTGATGGTGACCTCCTCTTCTTCATCCTCATTATCACCATCGGTGTCCCTTAAGGCTTCGATGATTTCAGCATACTTAGGAACATCAACGCTTGATGCCACCATTTCTTTTTTTTTTTTGCCTCAACCTCAGTTTGTTTTGGAACTTCGGTATGGGATGGCACATTGATCTTCTTGGTCTCTGCTTGCTTTTCTGCAACCTCCTCGGTAGACTTGACACCTATATCATTAGAAGCAATTGTTATTAGTTTGGGAGAAAATGTTGTATTCTTGATTGTTTTCTCCACAATGCGATGACAAGTTACAATAGCTTTGACAAATTGTGGAGAGAATATGGAGATACCTTCCACTGACTCATTGCCCGAAGCTGCAGTAGAAACCACAAAGCTGGAGGGACCGCGACTTTAGAGATCAATAGATCATACGGTTATATTCCTCAACCTCTGAGGTCTTGGGCTCCGCAGTTGAGCTTGACGCTTCATCAACTTTGTGCTTGCCCTTGAGTTTATTCCTCTCTTTCTCCACATCCTCTTGAATTTGACGTCAACCCTCCGTTTAGACCTCGGGCTCTCGACCCCTGAGAAAGGTTTGCATAAGCTGGCTTTCATCGACTTCCTCAACCTTTAAGCGTTGATTTTTGCCCTCAATGATCATATCCCATACGTTAGCCAAGGTAGTGGGATAATTCTTAATCCAAGAAATGTCTCGGGTTCGAATGATGTTAGTGAAAAAGTTCATCAACGGTTCGTCGAACCCTTCTATCTCCTTTTTGGTTGCGACAAGCTTAGCGGTAGTAGTGGAGGCTGACTCAAAGGCATCGTTGGCATTACTCTCGGCAAGAGCTAGCCATCCCTTAGCATGAGGAAGTTTGTCAGTCAAGCTCACCCTTTCCTTCTCCCAAGCAGCCTTTTCTATAGCAAAGCGGTCCTGCAATGCTTTCAGTTTAGTATTTGCCATCTCGAGATCTTCTATTTCCTTTTTCAAAGCCATGCGTTCTTGGCTGTTCGAATTGAGCTCAATATGGAAACATTTCTTAGCGTTGTCCAACTCTGTTTTGTAATTTTCAAAATCCCACTGAGAAAAAGCGAGCTGAGCCTGTGCATCTTCAAATTCCTTCTCAGCCTTGCTCCTGTCCTTGGTGTCATAATCAATCTTCACCCTAGCTCTCGATCTATCTATTTCCAAGAGGCGGATACCATCTAAAAGATTCTTGGCATGTTTCTTCATCGCCCTATATTGTTTAGCCACATGACCGACTTGGCCCATAACTTCTGTATCCCAATCCTCGGGAACCGGTTCAAGATCTGACACGAAATGCATCCTTTCAAAGTAGATGTCGGGAACTGCTTTCGCAAATGCTCCAGCTTTACCTTATTATCAGAGGTAAGGGCCACCTCCCGTACGGTGGTAGTGTCCAAGTGGTGTTGACCAGAAGGGACAAGAGTTGCTTCCTCTTTTTCCAAGTCCTTGCTTGAATCCTTGTGCTTGCCTTTGGATTCATGATGCTTCTTGGTGGATTTGCCCGAAGGAGGTATACCCTTCGGATAGTCGGAGCCTTGGGAATCTGTTTGCCCCCTGCATGTGGCGCTTGATGACTGTGATGCTTCCTGGGGTCTTGCCTCGAAGGAGAGCGAGAGCGCGTAGAGTGGGACTGGTAAGAGTCATGATGCCTTTGACTATCTCTTCCCCGATTGTCACTGCACTCGTGCTCAGTTACAGGAGTGAGCCTGGGTGTGTTCTCGCGAAGATCACGATGAGAGTAGGAATAGTTGAGGCAGTTTTTCCTGCAAAAAATAACAAATAGTTATAAGGATCGTGAATACAAATAGTATAAGGGTGTTGTGATAGGTGGTGCATGTGATTTGTGTATCCCGTATAATCCCCCCTAATAGACCAGGGCCCGGAGCTAGGCTCGTCTGTACAGTATCCTTTTCTTTGATGAGAGTGGTTTCTTCCTCAGAGATAGGTAAGAATGTTTCCTCTCCAAAATCTTCAGATGTGTAGATGTTATCTGGCAAAGGGATCTTTTCTAAATCCCTGAATATCTGCTCCTCTGTTAATGTGTCATGAGTGGTAGGCTCTACTGGCAGTGGAATTTTCGGAGGAGACTGCCCGTTATAAACTGAGGCATCCTCTAATTCATTAGCTCGAATTTCATCTCTTTTGTATATGTTCAAATCCTCATCATCCTGGTTAATTATCGACGGGGGACTGTTATGAAATTCGGTCGTCTTTGTGGCTTCCGTGGTCACTTCTTCTTCGGCCGGGGGCATGCTACTAGATTCCCCAACAGTCTGAGTAGGGGGCAAGTACTTGTGGGGCTTGCCACTTGGACCGAGCCGGAGTCTTACATCCAGAAGATGGTGTTTATGGAGGTTCTCATCGGTTATACACCTCTTAATTTTATAGAGGTCCGACTTGCTTTTTAAAAGGCAGGACAACCGGTCCTCGTACACCGAACCTTCCGTCTTTTGGAAATTATGAACTGTACAGAGAAAGAGAAATACTAGCACTTCAATCATACAATGGGAATATGCAATGAAGGATTCAGAGCCAACTTGATTGTAGCCACTTCCTCGCACATCCAGCTTGATGTTTTATATCAAACCAATCAGATTTAGCATCTCCTAAATTACTATATCCATCTGTCAGACCTTTTTGGAGGGGATTGACTCGACGAAAATGAAGTTCGGAGTCCCCGTGGAATGATGCTTGAAATAATAATAGAATTTCATATCTTTGAAGGTAAGCTCGGTCTCTAGAATTTCTGCATATGCGATGTACAAGGTATACAAAGCAACATAAGCATTAAGATGGAGTTGCATGGGAGCAATATGTAGTCGTCTCAGAAGTTTGACGAAGATTGGAGGAAAATGAGGAATGGCACCTACCAAGCGCATGTCTCTACTGATAGCCATGTACACCTTTGAAGCGGGATGGGGTTTGTCTCCTTCCTCTGGAGTTTTCACGTTAACCCAGGGGATCCCATGTCTTAGGCATAATCTCTTAAGCTTTATATCATCCAATTTGAAAGCTATAGAGTCACTCAATTTCTCTATCTCTACTTCCTTAGCACCCTTGATTTCATCAGGAGCTCGATCATCTTCCTCTTCCTCAAGTGATGTGCTCTCAAAAGATGTTAATTCTGTATCAAGATCTGTTTCATAATCAGAGTCAGAATTACTCCACTCTAGATCTGAAGGGAGTACATCGGGATTATTATAATTTGATGACTCTGGATCTGTACTTTCCTCTGATATTCTTGTTAAGCATCTATCAGACATGGCTATGTTGATAATTAAACATGAAAGATTAGAACACAATTACCCGTAAACCCCATGTGTGTGCAAGTGCTGGTGTGTATGAATGTGCATGGTAATGGAAAAGAAAAGCATGGAGTTAAGCAGACAAGCATAAAATTAATCATTATATGTCACTTAGTTGAGTAGTCATCTAGTTTAGAAGGCTCATCTTACAGGCTCTATCCTAACTGTTCATTGATATGTCAGAGTTGCAACAAATTTCAGTCAAAAGGTAGGTCGGTTCGTCGGTTGTATTGATTTGTTAAGCTTTAGTGTGCAGCTCATGGAAAGGAGCTCCACTCATGATTAGAATGTGGCTCGTGACTGAGCATCCCCGTGGGCATGGCACCAGCTCGCCTTGGTCGAATTGTGAAGGAAAGATCGGTTCGTGAAAGGGTATATCCTGAGGCCAGAACAGCAAATCTCGCTGACTCGTGATCAAGCGCCTCGCCGCCCCTCTCACGACTCAATCCCTTGTTTCCAATCATGACCCGACCCGACACCATGTCTCTCACCACGATCCGAATGCCTGTAGCATGCTCCCTCTCTTCAACTATCCACCACGACCCATTTTACTGTTACCGCTCACGAATCTTGCCTCCTTCCCATCTACGAACTGACACTTTACTCCCCTCCACAACTTGTCTCACTTCCTCTCACTCAACATCGTCATGATCCGATTCCCTGTAGTAACACCGCCTCCAAATTCCTCAGCCTCTCTTCCTAGTTCACAACCACTCGAAAGATCACTTCCTCTCTCAGAACCCAGCTCCACGAGCTCCAGCACCTTGGTCGTTGACACGGGCGATGGTTTCGAGATCAGCGACCAACCCATCAGAATTGGAGATAACGCGAAGGGTGGTTTAGCACCCAAATCGCCATGCAATTTCGAACAAAGGAATTGAAAGCGAAATCAAAAACCTATCCATTCCTATTACCTTGAGCGGATGATCTCAAAGTCGCATGGATTTGGGGAAGTGCTCGAATTAGGGTTGGAAGTTAGAAAGGAGAAGGCAATGACAGTAATAAAGAAGAGAGGAAGGGTGAAAAAGAGAAGGCAATTGGTTTATATAGCCTATAAGAAGGCTCTTTGTCTTCTCCCTTTTGTTTTATTAGAACCGGTTGGTCCAATAGGCCATGAGTGCTTAAACGAGTCCACCATCGTTTGTGCGAGAACCTGACCTTCAGCTGGATTGTGATGTGTGCTTAATGGCATGGATCGTGACACAATGAACCTCTTTAAACCAATTAAAGGAATTTAAAACTTACCTGAAGAGGTATCTGTGATGTGTTCTGGTGTCGGAAGTGGGATTCAGCCAATAAACAGAAAAATAATTGGAAGACCAATCCTGTATTTATATTCGCCAGAGAACGTAATCCTTTGAAGCAACATGACCATACAAATAGACGCAACCGTTAACATCCATCTGTTCAAGAGCGAAATGCTGGTTAATTCGAAGCACGTCTCATCACTGATAAAACGTACTTCGAGGGGGCAAAATGTTGGCTAGCTTTGTAACCAAGCCACCAAGAGAACAAGCATTCGCAAGCATATGGATAAATGCTCGTATATAATAGTTCAAGACAAATTCGTCATGGCTCGTGAAGCTCAAACCCAGTTCGTAAATCTGGTCCTTCATCCGCTCATAAGGGATGCCTCACGACCCGCTCGTGAACGACTAGCATGACCCGCTCGTGATCAACTATCACGACCCGTCCGCAAGACTCAGGGGTCACAAACCAACCCAGCAACCAGAAAATGAAGGCCATGACTTGGTCATCCATGATTCGATATTGAAGGATCTGGCAACACATGTCCATAATTGTCATACTGACTATTTCTCTACCCACTCACGAATGGCTCCAAGATCCTCGGGATTCGTGCCACATGTCCTAACGAACCGCCTGTAGAAATCACCTATAAATAGCTTAGCACTTGGCATTTTTGGGGATCTTTTGGCAATTCTTAGTATTGCTTCCACCATTATTGTTTCTCCATTACTTACAATCAATAATATCTTGAAAATATTTAGTGAATTATCATTGTAAGAGTGAGATTGAGAGAATTTAGTGACTGTACTTGCATTCAATCACATAATCAAAGTCATATAAAGTGGACGTAGGCTCGTTAACGCCGAACCACTATAAATTTGGTGTGTTTGTTGCATTTTCTTTCATTTCTAGTTATTATTCTCTACAATATTAGATAACGTGGGTGGTCGAGCCATAATTTGGTCTAACATGAGTATTTGGAATAAATTATATAACTTTGTTATAATAGAAATTTATTCCAATCTATAACCTTAAGATCATAATTTAATAATTAAAGGGGATATTGAAAATATATTTTGGAAACCTATATTTAAGGGGAATTGTATTTTCAATATCAAAGGGTAAATTGTTGATTTACTTATTAAATTACTAATTAGGGTTTTAAATACAAAGAAGTATTTTGATAATATTATCAACAGAGGGACTGCGTTTAAATTAAATTAAAGAATTTAAAGTGTACATGTAAAATTTAAAATAGAATCAATGAACAAGTTGGTTTGTTGATTTTATAAGGGTATAAATATTGATGTGAATCATTATTTATAGAATTAGTGTGTTTTTTATCGCTGATAATAAATTTAAATTGTTGAGTTAATAAAAAGTATAACGAAACTATTGTATGTAATAATAAAGATAAGAATGTGTGATTTAACATGTTAATTACTTATTTGGTTAAAATAAGTCATTGATGATATTTGTTTGCGTGTTTTAGAGATTGCACAAGTATAAATAAATAAATTTTCAACAAACACATTTATTTTGATGTTATGTTAGAATTAATATGTAACACCCCGTATTTCTGTTAACACTAAAGTTGCTAATACAAAAATAAATGTGTAAAGGGGAGATGTATCTAATGTGCATACAAGAATAATAATAAATGTGTAAAGGGGAGACGTATCTAATGTGCATACAAGAATAATAATAAATGTGTAAAGGGGAGATGTATCTAATGCGTACGTATTTATATGGATTGACAAATAATAGTAAATGTACATTAAGAAAGAAATGGTGGACATAATTGGCTTCTCTTTACAACGGACGGCTCTGGTTAACCCTAACTTCATCGACGGCTCAAATTAACTTGCAACTCTATAAAAAGACCCTAGGTCTCAAACTAAAAATTCACAAAAAAAAAGAATAAGAATTGGAGCCACCATGCTGCCTGCTGAGAACTAGAGGGAGCCTCCACTTGAAAGAGACGAACAACATAGCGAATACAAACTAAAAGATTAAAAATCAACAACAAATTAGAATCAAAGCAACGTCTTCCCAAAGGAAAGCTTTGCAAATTCAGAATTTCAGAACTCAGAAAATAGGACTGTCTACGATTGTAAGTTTAGCTACATTTTTAGAATGCGAATTAATATGAATATCATGTGTTGCAATGAAATGATAATAGTACGATACTCGTTATGTTATTAATATACGTTTGTGATTTGATTCTATTATCATGTTGAATTGAGAATTATTAAGTATGATGTTTATTATGTTTTATAATATTAATCTATACCAGTGACTTGATTCTATTATCATGTTAAATTTGAGATTATTGGATTAGATTATTTGTATAAGCATGGACTTGGATTGTAACATCTTATGAGAATTGTGTAGTTTATTATGCAAGTTTATGTAGTGAAGTTATGCGACCAATTGTCAAATCTATATGTTCATGTTTATGCAAAACTTATGTCATGTTCACACTTATCATATGTTGGGATTAATTTGCAAGTATGTTTAAATCTATGTTACTAATTAACACATGTGTATGTTGATTAGCCTATGCTGCTTTGCCTATGTTGAAAATTAACATATGTATATGGATTAGTTCATATTGCTAATTCTCGTGTATGTTGTTAATATGGCCAATGTTAAAAACACATATATGTTGAGTTAGCCTATAAGTGCAAGTTCATACCTATGACATTATAATGTTTATGTTAGTCTTTTTGCAAGTTTGTGCCTATGACATTATAATGCTCATGTTAGTTATTTTGCAAGTTCACCCCTAAAATGTTCATATTAGTTATTTTGCAAGTACACCCTATTATATTCATATTGATTATGCCATCAATACCAAAGTTATACCCTTGTCATGTTTATGCTAATTTATGCCAATTTGCGTATATTAAATTAGGCTAAGTTTTTAGCCTAATACTTTACACCAAAAATCATGCGAACGTAAATTAGGCTGAGATGGTTAGCCTAATATTGGATGGGGTAACGTTGGGTTAAAATGATAATTTTAGGAAAACTTGCCATAAATTGGTCATTAATCACATAAGTGATTTATGCCATAAAAAGGCATTAATTACCTTAATTAATGAGATTATTTGGAAATGAATGTGACAGTAATTTGAATTTGAATAATTTACATAATTAAAATGTAAATTAGAAAATACGAACGCGCTTAACCCAAGGTTGGATTGAGTTGTGACGTAAACCTGCCCGAACCCGCCCGGCTGTCCAGTTGTCACAACAATAGCTATCCAATGTGAGAGGTTAAGGCATGGGGCCCAATAAAGACCCGAGGTTAAACTGAGTTGTGACGTAAGACTACCCGGACCCAACCGACATACAGGAAGCCACAACAATATCTGTCTAATCTGAGAGGTTGGTGCTCTAATAAGACAATTAGAGCTGAGTTAGGACTGATAGGGTTAAGTCAATTTAATAAATACTTAACCAAATTCAACATGTTAAATAATTTGGATGGGTGGGGGTTAGGTTCATTTAGACACTTAACCACTTAACATGTTTGACTAGAAAACCTAGTAACGGGAACCCGTTTCAGCAGTAACCCAATTAGGTATCATGGTACCCTGAACTAGGCAGGGCGGGGCACGATTACTGGGCTGATTGTAAGCGGTCAAAAGCGACGGCGGTTGGTGCACAGTGTGGGTTCTAACAGAGTGCGGGCGTGCACACACTCTGGAGCAGACAAGTCAGGGCACTAGAGCATCAGTAGTATACCCTATGCATGCTAGAATTGTGTCGGGGCCGCCACCATGGGACTTGATACACCCCATGGTGGGACCAACATAGGTATCTACCATATAGGGCCGTAGGACACATGTGAATATACGAGTAGGAGCCGATCTTTTAAAGAAAGAGAAAGGGATCACTTCACCCCAATCACGGGGTGCCTGTTGGTATAAGAATTAGTAGGTGCAGAGATAGAGACTTGAAATAGGGTGCGAAGGGATGTTCGTTTTAGGACACCTTATCTAGTTCTAGGATAGTCTATTATCATGATATTGTCCTGTTCTCACTTCATGCAAGTCATGATCTTTTTATTATTAACATTCTAGGAATATAGCTAGACTTATGTCTGACCCATTTTCCTTTCGTCTTCTTTTCTTCCGTCCCCCCCCCCCCCCTCCCAGGTCCACAGGGAGGAAACACCGCAGCTTAGTCAGTTTTTCATCCAGCTTGAAGAGAGAGAATGTATTGCTTGGATTTCTTTCATTTGGACCATGGCTTTGGATATCATTTATGGGGATTATGCAGCTTTATTTATGTTTCATGCTTCTTTAACTTTTAAAATCAAGACAGTATTATGGTTGTAATAATTGGAAGTTTGTTTTGAGACAATGTTGGAAATGTTCTGTATCAACACGTATTTATGATAATAAAAGTCTGTTGGTTTTTTCGCTGCATATTTATATGTGTTTATATCTGTCTTGTGTTTTATCTGTGTATTTTACTTATAAACCTCCACCAAAATTAAGGCATTCCCTTTGTGAGTGACCTTAACGAAGGTGGGGTGTTTCATAATATTTAAAGTAAAGCAAATCTGTTTATGAGTTTTGACATAATTTATGATACATTAATTTAAAAATGAAAAAATTGGGGTTTTTATTTATTTGTATTTTAAAGGATGTAAAAATACTAGTGAAAGGTTTTATAAAGTGTAAATTATGTAAATTTGTGATTAAAATTGCAAATTTTGTGTAAAAATGATAATTTAAAGATAATAGGCTTTAAAATGAGGTTTATAAATTTATTTAACTAAGTTTTTGTTAAATTTTGAGTGTGTGTGATCAACAAGGTAAAACATAGTCTGAAACATGGTTGTAATGGGTTAAACGTAGGTTAATTGGCCTAATTTTTGGTTTTAGAGGGTTAATAATCACTTACAGGTAAAGGATTAGAGGACTAATTGCATAGTTATCCAAGGAGAATTTTGGGGAAAATAAAGGAACGTACCATCTCCCTCATTCTCCTTCTTTCTTTTAGTTGAAGCTTTTCCAGTGAATCCAAGGCTTCTCTTCCTCCTCAAAACATCAAAATCAAAACAATATATGTTGAAAAAATCAAAACAAATCAAGTAAATTTCTAAAAATCCTCAAATTTTGATATTATGTTGTTAAGATGTTCCAAACGCTCTGCTCCAAATCTCGTGGCATTTGGATTTGTGTTGATGGATCAAACGTCTTCTTTTCTCTAGTGATTTTCGGGTTAGATTTGGGCAGAAAATGAAGTTCAATAGAAAATTCATAACTAATTCTACAAAAATCGAAAACTTCTGAAATTTGGATATGTTATTCTCAACTCATTAACACACCTTATGTAAAAAATTAATAGGAAAATAATTAAGTTTTCTATACCAAATCCTTGCTTCACCGAGGTCAAAAATACAGTTTTTTTCAAGGGAATGTTTGTGTGTTGATGCATGTAAATTTGGAATGTTAAGATAAGTTGTTACACTCACACATTCTAGTTTAAACATTTATCTTTGCAATGAGTTTGGTTGAATTTCATGTTAATGTTTAGTCTTAATGAAACTGAGTTTAGTTGTTATTTTGCATGTAGTTTTCTCTCAATTCCGACAACGGAATGTTGCCGGATTTTCTTCTATTGATAGTTCATGTGTTGTGGTATAGATATGTAAAATTTTCTTTCAAAACTTCCTCGTTTGATACCCGAAACCTTTGCTGTAAAATTAGTTCGACCACAAGATTTTGTAAGTACACGTTTTGTTGCTGCAAACATGGCTTGAGTGCATTTTTGAGAGTTCATAACTCTTTCATATCAAGTCGGAATTCATTGATTCTTTCTTTGTTGGAAAGATAAGATTTCTACTGTGTGCATGTCAATTTTCATCTCATTTAGAGGTGAAATTGACCTCAAAGTTGAACTTGGTCGTGATTCAGACCAAAACTAGAATTTCCAAAGTGAAAACAACACCTAGGTCCAACTTCAAGGCACTGTATGTCCCTCAGTTTAAATTCGATTTGCATGAATCTTTTTTCATTATAAAGCTTGAATGCTTGACTTCACGACTGTAGATTTTTAGTCCAATCCGAGGTAGTTTGGACATTCAAACTTGGTCCCAAAGTTGTACCTGGAAGTGATTTCAGCCAAGGTTGAAATTTTGTCTAGAGTCCAAGTTTGGTGCCCCATAACTTTTTCGTGCGATGTTGGTAGTTATTCCTTTTTTAGTTGAAAGTAAAGTCTATATAGTTTGTGATTATCAAATTTTAGACCAATCGGAGATCGTTTGTCATCCAAATCTTACCCGAAAGTTGCAACCTGAAGTGATCTGCGGTGCATTATCTTGTTTAGATATTTGATTTTTATGTGATTTTGTGTGTGTGGTTGTGACTTTGTTATTACTTTATTAGCTTGAGAAACCAAGTTCATGCTTTAACAATCCGATCTTCGGATTCTGGAGGAAAATTAATGTTGATTCATTATGGAGACTTTTGATGAGATTTTCGATGACATGGGGTACGCGTGCACAGTTTTAACTAGTTTTCCAATGTTTACGTAAATATCGATTTTACTATAGTTGTGAGGCTAAATGAGTTTTATAATTTTGGTTTAAAGGTTAAATGTCTTCAAAAACAGTAGTATACAGTTATTTTCGTAAATATACTATTTTCATAAATAGAGCAATTAATTTTAGGGAAATCGTTTTATAAACTTGTTTTGTTAAAACCAAGTATTTTCAATATACAAAAATACACGACTTTGCACTAGTCGAGCGAATGAGAACGAAAACTAATTGATTGGGTAAAACATGTGGTATAGGACACATGCATTTATCTTATCAGTTAAGTCCTGACTTGTTCGTTTGATCATTTTGACCTTTGTAATATCCAGTGTTTTGAGATTTTGCCAAATTTTGGTGAAGGCCGCTGGTTCTATAACTACTCAATTGGAGTATGCTCCATGATGAACCAACAATGATGTTATGATGTAAACTTGCCAATAAGATGAGGCAAGCTATTCTATGATGAATTCATGATGTTTTGATGTTTATGATGGATTTTTACTTATCAACGAGATGAGACAATTTAGATTATCATTTAGTACTCGTCGGAAAGAGAGAAAGATGAGATGAGTCTAGCATATTTACACTCGAAGATGAGATGAGGCGATGTATATTTGATGATGTTTAATAATGTAGTATCGACTAATGGGTAGTAAACCATTCGGCGCAAACGTATGGTATGGTACATACATTGATGCCTTATGGATTCCTAAACAAGAGGTTGAGACACGTTCAAGATGATTACTAGTATTATGACCGAGTGCTCAATTGGAATCATCACGATGTTTCTAACTATAGCCATCACGATGTTTATGACTGTAATCGCCATGATGTTTATTACACAGGTTTTTGTGACTTTGGGACATACAATGTTACTGGCTATATTCATTACAATGATCATGATGTTTGTGTCCCTAGTCATCACGATGAATGATACCAAATAATAGTAGTGCTAGTCAAGATGTTGAGCACGTGCATACTTATTTGTGATGGATCCATATTCTATGTTTTTTGTGTGTTTGTGATTATATTTGATTTCACCATTTTGACGATGGTGCTTTATAGCCTTATGTAAGAAAAAGGATTAGTTATATACATTGTTTTTTTGGTATAGTCGACCGGTTTTATAGTGTTCCGTAACACCTTTTTATTATAACTAATTAATAAAATACAATATAGTACATGTGATTGTGGTTGACAATCAACTAATCGGTTTTTAAGGTGGACCATTCACCGCCTATGGAGTTTATAATGTGTCGTCCACTCTACCTGTATAGGCTTACAACACCGGAGCTAGATTAATTACTAGACTACAAAATAATTGTCTCCATGCAAGAAGAACAGTACATATAACTTTGCATACTTGATAACAAGTGATAAGACATAAGGAAACCCAATAGCTACAACAAGTGGTCTACAATCAATAGTACATGGTGTAGCCACATGGAATCTTGCGTTGCATAGTGCCAAGCTGGAAAAAACTAATACATACAACAGTGACTCAAAGAAGGGGATGGCTACTTGAGCCCATAACCATAATAGAGGATTAAAATTGTACAGTTGCATTGATAGCAGAGCCAAACAGACCCCATCCATTCCTAGTAGAACTAGGGGTATTGCATGTAAAAAACATCTTAGGCAGGGTACGATCTCATCAACGAATGGAAGGAAAAGATGTAGCCCCATCTCCAACGGAAAAATTTGAGCAAAAGCTTCCATGGATTGCCAGAAACAAGTGGAGCAGTGGAAAACAGGAACACCATACAATAAACAAGAGAATACCCAACGGACTTGAACGCATAAAGAAAGGCTTCAAAGGAAGTCCCATAAAGGGGCAAACTGCTCAATAAAAAACTGCATAACTAGCATCACTATAACCAGAATTCGCATAAGCATGGTCCACCACCGTACGAACTAACAACAAGGGTCAGTGCAATAAAATATCACGTGTTTTTCCACTATTCAATTACGATGACCCAAACAAACAAAGACCAGACATAAGTAATACTAGACATCAGCAGCACGAGGAACATGAGCAGTGACTAAAAAGCTACATAACACCGAGCTACTAGTCACCCAAAATAGCATACCGAACACCCCTTAACACGAGCAGAAACCCACGAAATGAAAATCCATTAGCAAGCTCAACTAACAAGTCGAGGTCTGGCAAAACATTGAACGCCCATTTCCCAAAAGCACCATCACGAAAACGAGGTTGAGGCGCGAAATCAAATAAACAAAAAGGAGTTACTGTTTACCATAGAACACCACGTTAGTGACGAAACGCTATCCAAACCGAATAGTTGAAGAAGACGTGAGCAATTTCCTGGATTCATCTCAGAGTGGATGGAATCGCTATCGGACGTAGATTACCAAGATCTAAGGTGAAGGGATGAGGTTGAGGAATAAAAGGGGTAAAAAGGAACTCAGAGGAGATTGCATGGGAAAGCTTAGATTTAGAGGAGATACGTTGGTTTTAGTGGAACACTCACACTTGATGAAAAATATTGTAGGAAGAGAAGTAAAAGAGGGGATTTGCGAGAGGAAAAGGAGAGTCTGGATAAGAGAGGGGCGTTGTGAATAGAGAGAATAAAAGAAGCCTACCATACCGCCATTTACAAGTTTTCACCGAAACAAAGCTTTTGATTTATATACATGGTTTTATGGTGATTCCGAATATGTTGTTTTAAAATCTTTACGTGTTTAATCAAAATGATTTGAGATATATTTATATTTATACCAATGAGATGAGGTATAAATTATGGTAGCTATTTTATGATGAGTTTAATGATGAATTTGAAGTTTTTCTATATTTATACCAATGAGTTCTGTGATGGATCCATACTTTGTGTTTCTGTGTTTATCACTGGTTTCACCATAAGATTAATATTATTCTTTGTGGTGACTTCATTAGTGGTTTTAAACTTATAATAGAGTTTCAGTGATTCTATGATTGTATGATTCAGTGATCTAGTGAATTACGTGGTTTTGTGATTTCACCTTGTGATTTCTGTGCACCTCTAAGTCTTCCTTTCGTGTTAAGTGTTGATTACCCTAACCATGTAGTTCAAGTAATTTGTGTTATGGCTGTAACAACCCGGAAAATTCGATGCTCGAATTTTCGATACAAATATATCCCGTGTCCAAAACTCGAGTATCGGAAATCCAGAATGTTAAAGAAAGAAGTTAGAGGGTGAGATAAGAAAAAAAGAAATATTAGAATAGAAGAAAAATAAGAAGAACTAACCACAATACACAGAGACTCACATCGCAGCGGAACAAAATATAATACAGAAATAAATATTTATTTAAAACTTGAAATAATACTTACAATTCATCATAGTACAGCGGTCATCCAATTCATCTGGACAATTATAACAGTCTGTCCTCATTTTCAACACACAGCGGAATAATATCTAGATATATAATACGTCTGAACTCCTTCATCTTGTCTCCTGAAATTCATAACTCATCCTGGACCTGCACAACTCGCACTGACCCAGCTGGGTCTGACCCAAGCATTACAAACGCCACAGGTCAGTCTGGTGAACCAGCGTGAGGAAAACCCACTAAATTATTTGTATCATCCATCTTGATTTTAAAGTTAATTTTTTTTTCAAAAGAAAAGGATAATCATAAGACCAATCGACATATAAACACGGATGGTTTTTACCTTACGATAATCCAAACCATTTTTGAAATCAATATCTTTTCTGATATTATAATAGTCTCTAAATACAAATAACTATCAATCTAACAGAACGCTTGCATCTCACGCTCTACATATATAGTATACAATCAAAACCACGTGCGCTTATTGGAGATTGGATTTCCAACTATGACAAGGTATGGAACCACCTTCTGATCAGTGTACTCTAAAGGGGATACACTAGAGTTCAAAAAGAACGACTTGCAACTCAGCCACACATGACCGACCACTCATTTCTCTTGAGTGTATCGAATGTCTTGCCACCTTACGGTTGGTACCAACATACCCGTTCCCGAAAGATACAGAAGCGAAAAGAAGAACAAAATTGAATATTCTCTAGATGGTGACAATACACCCTAATGGGAGCAACCCACATAGCCATGCTGCCTGCCCGATTTTTGTCATTTCCCGCTTGTGATTCTTGAGGTCATAATTCATTCATTCATTTATTTTTATTATTTTAAAACATTTGGCCACCATTCACTTTGAATGCCACTTTGTCAGATCCATCAAAACACTAATTGATGCCCACAAAAATACTCTGCAGCTAGCAGGAGTATGTTTGTAAAAATCAATGCGCATGATTCTCAAGAAATACCCTGTCAGACATCCGTCCATACAAGTTGTCCTAGGACTAGACAGACCGAAGGCATCCTCCTACCACATCCTAGGAATCACCCTATGGATCAGTAGCGAGTAGTGCTTGCAATCCATCAATTTCAATCACGACAGGATCACCATTAGAATATCTCCGGGCACGACTCCAGAGACTCCGACAAGTAGTCCTTTACCTTTGAAGATCCACGGTTTTCATTACTCCATCTTCAATTAGCACCTTTGTGTTACGTATTAGATGGTTCAGAATGGTTTTTGAATAAATTCGATGCCAGTCTTTCTATACCAACAATCGCATTAGGCCAGATTTGATAGTCGGTTATTTAACTATCAAATAAAAATATCCATTCATCCATAAAAGAAAAATTGAATTTACTGTTTTAATATCTTCCATCACTTTAGCCTTATTCGTTAATTCAAAACTTCTTCATCTTCCAATAATTGAAGTATTCATTTTTCTTCTTCTTATATTTATATATATAAGAATATTCAAAACCCTTTCATTTTAAAAATCCTTTTAAACGCCTATTTCTCATTTCGGTCGTTAGTCTCTAACCGTAAAATAGTAAGAGAATAATTCCCTAAGTATCAACCCCGAAGGTCGAAACCAACATCAGATCGACACTCAGAAAACAATTCCTGAAGAATCACGCTCCTTCGACGGCCAAGAATCGGCAAAACTCAAGGATCTGGAATTAGAATTGGAAAGATTAATCAAACAAGAAGAAATGGGATGGAAACAAAGATCCAAGGCCAAATGGATTGATCAAGGGGATAAAAACACTACTTATTTCCATCAAATAGCAAATGGTCGGCGTAGATCCTCTTACATTTATGAAATCCACCATGCTGATTCGATTTACACCGAACCTTTCGACATATGCCTTCTCTTCACAAACTTCTTCCATAACATTCTAGGCAAACCTTCCCCTCCCCCCTCTCCCAACCATTGATTGGAACCTCCTCTTCCTTTCCCCTTCCCTCATTAACATTGACTTTCCCTTCTCTGAAAGCGAAATTTGGGCTGCAGTTAATTCAATGGCAGACGACAAAACTCCCGGGCCGGATGGCTTTGGCCCAGCGTTCTTTAAACACTTCTGGCCCACCATTAAACATGACATCTTATCCATGTGCTCAGAATTCCAATCCGACCCCTCCTCCATCGCCAAACTTAACTATGCTAACATTTCCCTCATCCCCAAATCTGCTGGTGCCTCCACTTTAACCTCCTTCCACCCCATTAGCCTCCTTAACACTACCTTCAAAATCATTACCGAAGTGATTGCTCATCGCCTGCAGACCTTCATTGCCTCTCTAGTAGGTCCCGAATAATCAGCTTTTATCCTTGGATGCAATATCATGGATTGTGTAGCTGCCACATAAGAAGCCATTTCTTTCCGCCATTTTACTTCCACCCCTGGTGTGCTGCTCAAGCTCGACTTCTCCAAAGCCTTTGATTCTGTAAACTGGAACTTCATACTTGACCTTATGACCCATCGTGGCTTTCCACCAAAATGGTGCAACTGGATAAAACACCTCCTGAACACAAGCTTCTCTACCATATGCGTTAACGGTGAAACATGTGGTCTCATAAAATCTAACTGTGGACTCGGACAAGGAGACCCTCTTTCACCCCTCATCTTTTCCCTAATTGCCGATGTTTTCAATCAAATGGTTAAATTAGCCATATCCAAGAATCTGCTCTCTGGTCCTAACCTCCCAAATAATAAGTCCACCATCTCCAATCTTCAATTTGCTGACGACACCGTACTCTTTTTCTCTCCTACCCCCTCCCACATCCACTGTCTCAAGGTGCTCCTGTACACATTTGAACTTATATCCGGTCTATCTATTAATTATGGCAAAAGCTCCATTATCATGCTAGGAAACTCGAGTGAACTTGGGCCCCCTATTTCCAGTTGCCTCAATTGCAAGCTCGAATCTTTCCCAATAACCTATCTTGGGGTGCCTCTCCGCCCATCCAGACTCTTGGGATCCAACCGGTTCCCTCTTATATCCAAAATTGAACATAGATTAGCAGGTTGGAAAGCCAACTCCCTATCGTCGGCTGGTCGTATCGTCCTAGTTAAATCTGTTCTTTCTTCTATTCCCTTCTACTGGACGTCCTTTCATAAACTCCCATCTTGGGTTATCATGAAAATTGATACCATTCGGAGCTCTTTTCTCTGGAATGGGAGCAGAGTTAAACGCCTAATCAATTGGCAAACGGTCTGCATGCCTCATAAACACGGAGGCCTGGGCATACCTGACCTCGCCCTCTTCAACCAAGCACTATTGGCCAAGTGGATATGGCGTATCCTTACTCTTGGATCCTTTGTCTGGAAAGAATGGATTTTATCAAGACACTATGCATCGAAACCAAACCTTGTCCTCCAATGTTCGTCGATGGCCAAACCGTCTCCTTTTTGGGTGGGAGTTATATCCACAATCCCTAGAATAAAATCGCTTTTTCATGTTAAACTGGGTTCTGGTGATTGCTGCCTCTTTTGGTTCGACATTTGGTGTAGTCACTTACCTCTTTCTAAGCTTTACCCAAATCTTTTCCCTTCTATCTCTGGGCCTTTTTCCCCTATTTCGCCTGTTTTGGGCTCCAGCCCATCAAGCCTTTATCCTTTGGGCCTCTTCGTTCTTGATACCCTATCTGACATCCATCAAATACTAAGTGTTGCAACCTCAATCAACCCCTCTTTTGGGCCTAATGAATACTTGTGGGCTTTAACCAAAGCAAAGGTTTTTTGGTTTCTTCCTGCTACAGTTTTCTATCCCATCCATGGCGTTGCTTCACCTTTCCTTGCTTATGGAAATGTCGGCTATCACCTCATATGATATTCCTGTAATGGTGCCTGGTTCACCATTGAATCAACACCAAGAGCAGACTTCACAAACTACACATCACTGACGATCCAAGATGTACGTTCTGCAGTGCAAACGAGGAAACAATCGAACACCTTTTCTTCGACTGCGACTTCTCCTTCAAGATTTGGGTTGCATCCAGCGCCTTTCTTCTTGGCTACATACCCAACATTACTTCTTTCTTCGAATATTAGCAACATAACCCACCAGATCACTTGATGGACTCCTTTTTGACGATTTTTTGTTGGGGTATCTGGATTGAGCGCAATGCACATATCTTTAATAAAAGAAAGATGCAATACTTTGGTACCTGTAGCTTTATCATTCACCAATTTGAAACATATACAGGAATTTCTAGGCATGCTCGCTTCAGGCACACCCTCCAGGCGCCTCCTTCTCCGGATACGCAATGTAGTAGCTCAGCCCAGCGTGGATGAGGGCTCGTGGTGCTTTACTATGCTCGTTGGACATGTCTTATATTATATGCAGTATGATGTTTAAACTGTTTAATTATTACCTTATGCTACTAGTTTTTTGGGATGCAATATATGTATGTAGTATGTAATATATCTATTTAGACTGCTTATGGGACGTCCGCCGTCCTGAACTATATGCCATTAGTTGGGCTTGTCAACCAGACTATTATATCTATATATTATGCTAATCGGCTGTGTAGCCCCATGCTGCACAACCGTCTTCCTCAAAAAAAAAATATGATTCACAAAACCACTATTGAATATTCTATTCTTTATAACCACCTTTATAGTTTTATTATAACTTATCTCAGTTTATTTCGATAACTTCATTCCATAAAAATATTCGTATAAAAATATCATTTGCCAATCCTTTATTATTTCATATGCATTCTCTAAATTCGTATATAAAGTCCTTAAATATAATCTATATTTTATTTTCCAAATTGGTTTGACTTAAATTCAATTAGAATTTATAATTTAAAAACAACCCTTCCTTCTACTGATTCTCGTTTGCAAAATATTTGCCTTTCCCCTTATTTGTCTTAACCGTTGATAATATTTCTTTAATATCGGTTCATACTGAATTCATGCTTGCAATTTCAATTCTCATTCTATTTATAACTTTTATTGAGTCATAAAAGATTCCTTATTTTTTCCTTTGCAAATTGGAAAATTCCAGTCTATTTTAAAATAACGGTTTATTATTCGATTTCCATACCTTTCCTAAATTCCCCCCTAATTTGCAATTTTCTCCAATTCCTAAATAATAATAATTCAACTTTTAAAGAAATGTTGTTTATTAAATCTCTTCCTCCTCTTATTTGTTTAAAACAAATATTTCCTTTTAAATTCCATTTATAGTTCTGATTTTAAATAAAACATTTCTATTTGGAATAAATACTTTCTCTTAAGGTCTTTTCATATTTCAATTTCTATTTAAAAATTCATTTGTCATCGAGAGCATTACATTTCCAAAAATCAAGGTTCAACTCTACTTACACATCCAAACATGTCATAAAATATCACCGGTTATAGACCATATCAGCATATATGTGAAATAAATAAAATAGTATATAATTGTTGAGGAATCCAGTTGGATCCCTCCAACCTATTTTTCCTGCACCCACAATAATAATACCCATCCTGCTTTGAGGCAGGATATCGCGGTATAGAAGGTCATCCACTATATATATTGTGGGACGCATAAGGAAATCATCCGCTAATGGTACTGCGGGCATTCGCTAATGGTACTGCGGGAATATCCAATCACCAATCACTATATTATTATTATATTATAATATTATCACTTTATATCAATTAATTATCAGCCAACAAGCAATAAACAAAATTTTAACTATTAAAAATAGTTTAAGTAATTAACTGAGTGAGTTTAACTCTCCTCGATTTGTCGCGCTGAATATCCTATTTAAAATCCCATATCGTCCCAGCTACTCATGTGCTTGACCCGTCTCGAATAATTTATTTAACACCTACGGTAATTAAATTTTTACTTAACGATTAACTACCTATTTATTTAAATTTACTACTAAAAGGAATAAATAAATTATTCTATGAAATTTTAAATTTTGAAATGCCGATACCTTACGTCTGCTTCAATATATCGATAAACCCACAAAACAACATCACAACATTGATCCCTTCCTATGGCAATAGCCCCAAAACTGCTATCATCCCACTTCAGCAATTCGTCGAACATCTCATTGGTACTTACCCACCTTTCTACCTCCCACACCACTACTGAGTTGTTGCGAATTACACACCCGGAACATCCAACGTTACTGCCAATATCATCCCATTTCTGGTCGGTACGAATTCCTTTCAACTTCTATTACTATTAAACCAACATTCCCAAACCAAACTCTACTGCTAAGCCACTGCGATGCCTCTTGCTTACCATCCCAAAAACAAAGGATCGAATTTCTCCATTGTCTATTGTCGCACCAGACTCATCATCCCTAAATCTTCTCTCAGCATCCTCCTAAAACACCATAACTCACTGACCACACTCCAGCATATCCACCTTCCTCAAATAACAATCACACGCTCCTAAATACAACCATCAGTACAATGCAAAACCTCCAAAACATCGGATCGAGCTTCCCCAGATGCCCACTATCGAGCTCCTCTTACCTCAGTTCAAACTCCAGATCGATACCCTATTACTCCTCGTCTATGCGCGTGTCTTTAGCTGAATTCGAGTCATAAAGGACTCGGAATTAATCGAGATTACAAATTTCGATTTCCCTCTTTTTTTATCAGAGGAAATAGATTTTTCAGAGGAATGGATTTACGATTTTACAGAAGAAAAAGGAATGAAGAAATTTAGCTGAACTGGTTTGAGAAGGAAGCGAATGCAAGAGGGTTTATATAAGTGGAGTATTTTGGGGATAGATAAAACGTCGACTCAGTCACTCCGGTAGCTTTAGACATAGAATAGCCTTTTTGACGTATTGTCAAGTTTGGGGAAAGAAAGAAGAACAGAATCCTACGTGAAATGAAAGAAAAGAAAGAACTTTGAAGGTGGGTAGCTTTAGGCATAGATATGAAGAGGCAACTCTTTAGTGTACGTGATTGTGAGGTTTCGGGAAGGAGTAATTTCAGACGTGAAATAACAAGAAGGAAAGTGTAGCTTCATAGTAGGTCGTCCCCTATATTTTATTTTATTCTATTTTAAATTTTATTTTATTTTATTTTATTAATTTATTTATTTAACCAATGCGATTCACTTTAAAATAACACCATGTGGTTCCGAACTCCTATTTGAACGCAGCGTATGACATTTTCAGGGGTTTACCACCATTCTGAACACACTGGAACAGTTCCCACGGTTTAATTTGATTATATACAGAAGATATAAATTTTAAACTGATAAATAAAATTAAATTCAATTGAATATAAACTGATTCAAATAAATTATTATTATTATTATCAGATAAATATACACAAACTGACTTGTATAAAATTTCCAGAATACACTAAATCGGAATTTTAAACTCGATATTTTATTTTCACATTGAACTAATGTTCTATTTATTTAAAATCGATTTATTATATTAAATAAATCGTTATTGTTTACAAAGGATTTCACAACAATTATTTCAAATTTTGATTTGGCCGTAACTGACAATATAAATTACGGAATTATGAATTTTCTCTTTCATTACAAAATTATAGTTCAACAAATTCAAATATTTCTTGTTTTAGCGAATTCCGACTTATAACGGATCCTGTACACTCAACTGAAGTTCAAATTCAATGTTACAAACTACCGCGCTATTTCAAGCTCATTTTAAATTTATATATATCTATACATTTAAAACTTCGTTTAAATTTATATAAAAATTCCATATATATTCCGAATTCAATATTTAAACTAATTTAAATATTCAAATCTTAAGTGATAAAAATACGGGTCGTTACAATGGTCGTGTTAAGTCCATATTCAAGTTTCCATTCTCAATTCATATACTAATCTTATGGACTTATAAATGATGTGCATTGTTGACTTCGGTGCATGACATTCCTTTTTGATAGAAAGGAAATGGCTCAATCTGAGCTTCATGACAATCCATGTATTGTGGTTCCTTTTCTTATGAAAAGGAATTAGTGTCTAATGACATTCTATTTCACTTCATATTATTACTGGTATGTTTATGCTAGACTGCTCCGCATATGTAATACTCGGGTTAGACTGAGTTGTTTCAAGTTCAGTTGCTATTCATTCGTGGGTTTACTGATATAGCCTGGACTATCTTGAAGACTTATTCTAGTTGTTCCTTAGTATACTCATGTTGTAGAGTTATTGTTTCATTTGAGATTATTATATTCTCTATTGTATATTCTTTCGAAATGTAGCACAAGTATATGTTGTACTCAGTGATTGTATCTATGTGTATCTATTCTGTGATCTACAATCTAGGAATTGTTGTACATTGTTTTGAAATGATCCTTAGCCATTGTAGTTTCTTATTAGGAGTATTGGATATGTCATCCACTTGAAATAAGAAAAGGAAAAAAAATGATTCACTCAATCGACGTATCCAATACTTGTCTAATATGACATTACAGATAGTCTCCCCCAACCAGCCATATTCTCTGCTCTAATAGACAACATTACTCGTTAATGCTCTTTATCAAGGTAGATCACTGGGTAGGGTGTCACACTTCGTTGTTTAAGTATTTATATTCTTTCACTATAAATCGTTTTTGTTTAATTAGAGCTTTGTTTCTGAACTGCTTCATCAATGCGGATAACACAAAAATGACTAAAATTCATATAACATACAACTACTGATTTTACAGTGCTAACGGCTAGTAAATAAGGTTTTACCACTATTTATTTTACATGGGTATTCATATTTGATTAGAAATACAACAATTCCACCTGAAATAATCATATCATAACTAAGACCAGGCCTCTGTTGTATAGACGCCTGAAATAATAATTCCTAGGCGTATGTTGAACAGACGCTTGGAAACAAGCGCATGTTCAACAAACGCTTAAGTCCAGACGTTTGTTGAACAGATGCCTGATTTTAGGTTTTTTTGAACAAGTGGTTCAAGAGTTTGCACATTCCAGAACTCTTCCCCCTGAAATCCAAACTTTCATGTGTTTCCACATTCTATTGGACACCATATTTGGTGTACATTTCAGCATTTCAGAATTGGGATACTTTGTTGGAGAAGCTCTAGGTTTACAGCATAAAATTTTCAATGATATAATGTACTTTTAAATTTCATGAAGAGTTAATTGTTATTTTGTTTTTAAATGGGAATTGACATTGCCATGATATACTAGTTGAATTATTGAAAAAGAAAAATACCATACGAAGTGAAAAATTCACCTCAATACAATAATATTATAAAATATATATATTTGTCAAAATGCTTCGTAGTTGCTTTTTCCACCATGTCACTTCTTTCTCCTTCATCCACCGTAGCTTCTTTCCTTTGAGTCCACGATTCTGCAGTTTGCCTCCACTCCCTCTCATACCCCCTCCCTCTCCACACACAAACACAAACATTCCCTCTCCCTCTTCCGCCTGCGCCTTCCCCATTATTTATGAATTTTATCATTTTTCCAATTTGACATCGGGTAAGGCTTTAGCTTAAAATGTTAGTCTGCCCATCTTCGAAAGCCAACCGAGATGATTGGATTTCCACCATGCTGGCCTGGATGTTGATTATCTCTTTCTTTGTTGTATTAGAGAACAAAGTTTATTGTTATATAACGACGGTTAGATCAAGCTTACATACACATATAAGTTGGGATACACTTTACTATAACAAAAGAAGCCTTTGATGTTACATGTTTATCAATTCATAATGTTACATGTCTATCAATTCATGTTAATACACAGCTTCTTTAAATTACTTAGCAATGTGTAGCTATTTCATTTTCAAAACGTTATTCGTCGTTAACACGTGACAAAAGACCGAAAAATCCCTCTTGATGTTCAATAATGAATTTATTTGAACCCCGTTTTGTACTTGCATATACTAGTTTCCCATCATGATGAGGTTAGCCATCCCTTTTTTATTAGTTATTACTTCATGAGCTATACCGATGGCACAAAAAACTGATCATGACCAACAAATTAATCATATAATAATTGTTAGCATTGTCAATATCCGTACTACTCGTTTACTTTATGTTTGTTTATGGTTGACGGTTGGCAATGGAGATTCTTTTGACGATCGGTAACAGTTCCAATCTCATTCATGTTAGGGTTAATCGTCTGAAGCTGATATAACAGAACAACATTGATGTAGAAACACATAAGATTAAAATACAAAATGATGAAAATAACAAATAAAATCGTTGAGATTGGTTTCCATAATGATGAAATTAAATAAACAAAAATAAATGAAAGGAAAGCACAACAAATTTCCTTAACGTGGTTCTACTATCACAGTGTACATGCACTAAGAAAGAAGAATTGTATTGATACTTAAAGTAAAGATTGCAATAAGAGCATAATTTCTATGAATTTTATTGATATAAAGAGAAAAGGTTGCAAAAAAATGTACAGTAATTTCTATTTCATATACTCCTTTATTTGTAGTATAACAAATCATAAGTTTGCTGTTTTTAAACATTATGAAATTTGATTTATTTTAAAATATAAGAAACTTATGAAATATAAGAATTTATTATTTACTGTTTTTAAACTTAGAATACATATGTTTGATTTGTATATAAGAAATCAAAACAACTGTTTAAATAAGAATTTATTTATTTTTAAATTTTAATGTTAAATCCATTAATAATAAATGTTGGAATATTTATTTTTAAAATATAAATATTTAGTATGAAATCAATTTAAAGAATTTAATAACGTGAACGTCCACGTATGTTCCATTGCATTCCAATTTCGTCATTTCCGTTTAAATCGATTTATAGTAGCGACAACTAATATATCATAAATAATGAAATTTCATGCAAGCAATATAATTTTAGGTTTTAGTGAGCTATCTTGTTTGTATAGACACACTGAATACAACGAAAATTTATTATGTATGTTTGGACACTTGGTTTGGTTTGTGAAGTAGTTTGAATTTTATGTGCGGAGGACACGGCTAACTGGTTTTATTCATATTTTGCTTAGCCAACAGAAAGGGATCTTAGTTCTAATTTGAATCCAAATGTCATGCATAATTGGCCAGGGAATTTTATTTGGAGCGGACATTAGGACCCTTTTTCATGAATCCTAGGGACTTCGTGGACACGTTCAACCATTTTGACATGTTCAATTATTTGTTTTGAAACTGAATCCATAATTCATTCATCTTCTCTTCGTGCCACTATTCCTTATCTCTCCATTTATAGGAAGCTTTACACTTTACAATAATAACAATAATAAATTTTCAAATTGAACCAAACCGACCTACCTACCCCCGCCGACCCAAGTCGATCCACCACCGCACCAAACTCTGCCTTTGCCAAACCTCCACGTTCAGAACCTGACCAACCCACGCCGCCATAACTGCACTAAGACCATCCATCGCTAGTGCCTGTAGTGACCCTCCGACACCACGCGTCGCTCCTCTACCCTTCATGTGAAAATCGACCGCACTTCGTTCTGTAGCCCCTCGCGGCCACAGACTAATCACACCTATCAGCTTTAGATCTTCGCATCTATAACAACTCATATTCTACATATCATAGGATCATAGAATATTTAAATTATTTTCATATGAGGTTGTATGATTGTGTAACTTTGAGAAATGACTAATAGGGTCATTTGCTGCCTTCACTATTTTTGTTGACTTTTAATGTGACAATTTTACCCTTGATGAATCCTTTTTTGCCTATAACTTTTGATTGGTACGGAATTTAGACCTAAAACTATTTCCATTAGATTCGGTTGATGGTTTCCCATTTCGTAGAGTGGTCATGTTAAGCAAACGGTCTTACCACTCGGGAGGAACGACTGAAATAAGATTGGAGAGGCTTAATTGAGTTGTTTAGGTATTAGCAGGTGGGCCTATAACCCATTTCATGTTGAATGACTTAGTGGCAGCTAAAGTGTAGGGGAATCTCTCTTATTCGGTTTCCCAACTCCCAAGAAGCTTTTTAATCCCTATTAATGGCCTCCACCAACCATTAAACCCTTCTTTAATTACCCAACAACCAAATAAAAGGCATATCAAGTCAAATCAATACCAAAAGAGAATTAGAGCTGCTGCAACACATATAAATCCAAGCCAAAACTTTACGGTTTTGAATCTAACATAACTAGAGTGATTAAGGTGAGTAACAGTGTTCTTACTCACTAACTAGGGTTGGTTAGCATATAGAATTCTCATAATTTTTTTAAAAAGACTTATAATTCGTTATTCCTCATATGACAACACATGCATGAGTTTGGGTTGATTTTATATGATTTGTAAATCCCAAAATTTAAGGGATTAGCGAAAATGTATGTTTCTTTGGTGTTTAATCTTATTTGATTGATCTAAGATGTTGTTTAAGTGTGTTTTTATGTTAAGACAGTGCCTAGAAACATTAGGATGGATGCAAACGTCGTCGAGTCGCAAAATAGGATGTCAAATCACTTAAGACACGTAGTAGATTACGATTCGCCATGTTCGGTTTGACCAGGTCGAGCCAGATAGATAGTGTCAGACTGGCACTAAACTTTGTGGGAACGACAAGGAAGGTCCTAAAAGGTTCTAGGCCAAGTTTCATGCCGTTTGGAGTTGTAGAGATTAAGTTATAGCACTTGCGAGTTCGGTTTGACTAGGAGCAAAGTGGAACTAGGCAAATGGAGCAGAGGGAAGAACTTTTGGTTCGGTGGTCGAGCCGGGCTTCAACTCGAATAAGTGCTCACGCTCTTGATCGGCATAGCCGATCTGGATCTGGGTCAAACAAGTCTGGTTTAGCAATGTCAAACTGAATATATCATTCCAAGCCCAGATCGACATTGTCGATCCGGAGCTAGGGACTCAGGACAAAGTCAAATCGGTGTTGATCCGATCCGAATATGAGCAAAGGGAATAGGGTCCTTATGGTGATGCATGGCATGAATTTTCTTCATGACGATGATCAAGCTCTCTTGAAGATAAACTCCAATACGACTATTCTAATCTGGAGATCTGAAGAAAGTCTAAGTAGTAAGTCACCACCAAGGATCCTGATGGGAACCATCAGGCCAACTTCCAAGTTGGATGTCGATGTAGGTACATGTGTAAAGGAGATATCGGTATTCATAACTTTGGTATGTCATATAGGGAGTGGCACGAGGAAAAATCATAGCTAAGGTAGTATAGACTGATTGGCCATGACCCAGAGCCAAGGCGGAGAGGACAGGGTAGGGTTACCAGGTATAGCTCATGCGATAGGGCACAGTGATAGTCGGGTGGAGCTCATGCGGTGGAGCCTACCAGTGTCTTGATTGATTTAACAACAAAAGTATTGAGTATTGTCTACGCGATACACAGAGTGAGAAAACGAGAGTATGGTTGTTATGATTTGATGGCTGCTATCACTATGACACACACACTTCCATTATACTCAGTACTGTGATTACCATAGAGTAAAGACATGATTATATATGTTAACTCTCTTGATGCAAGGCCAGATCAGACATGATTCCTTATACCTATTGTATTACACGATATAGTGATTGAGATTACTACCGCTCACTCCAGACTTTGTCTGACTTGGAGTTCTATGCATTGCTTCTTATTTCTCTTAGTGCTCTTAAATAAGCAGACTAGAGGCAGGTTGGTGTGCTCGAGTAGCCGACGGGAGACAAGCAGGAGGCTTCCACGTATTATATATGTACTCTTATCCCTGTTTACTTCTGTTATCACTACTTTAGGGCATAGTAGTGTTTTGCTTAGAGATAGTACTTTAGAGATGTATCTATGTACGATTCATTAGATATTATGATGTGATGTGAATCTAGAACTCTTAAGTTTATAATTCAGTTTTTAGCTTATATATTGTCTCGCCTAATTTATATCATGTCATATGTTATTATTATATTTTGTTCCATGCACTATGAGATATATGACATGTTATATGGATTTTCTTATTTCAACCTCGACAATCGCCTTGCATTAGTTGAATACCATCACAGCGCAATTAGTTCGGTGTTGGTTAGCGTGGGGAGGCCGTTACAACATTTACACAACTCTACCCTTTCCTGACCCACCTTACCTATGTAGTCGTGACTAAACGTCTTTAGACCATGTACTCTTTGGAGCACTGCGGATTAGGCTATGTTGAGCCTCCATTTTACAAGGCCGTCACATATTGGATGTCCGGCTATTGAAGTGCTTAGGACTTGGGCATGGGCTTGGATAAACCCGGGTGTAATGACCCGCATTGGCAGAGGTATTATAATTAATTTATTTAATTATTTATATGGTGAATAAAAGGATTTTATTGGTCGTTGAATTAAATAATGGTGAATATTGAATTAAAATAATAAATTAAATAATATATTTAATTCTGAAATAATCAGAATTGGTTGAAATGGCGATATGGTGTGAACTGGGTCATCTGTGATATTTAATTCAGCTTGGAGTTGAATTTGAATAACGAATATATTATATAAACGACAGTTTGAACGTAGAGTTATAATATAATTAAAAACCGAGCTCGAAATGGCGCTGCAGTTCGTAAATTGGCGATTCGAACTTCAACCGAATATACAGGATTCGTTTTAAGTCGGATTTCTGTGAGACAAGAAACGTGTGGAGATGGTGGAGTATATCTTTCTAGTGGAAGAGAAAAATCAGGATTTCGTCGTGTAGATTTTGAGATATGTCCAAATCAAATTTTAAAATAGTCGCGATAGAATCGTTTATCGACCGTATCGGTTTATTCGATATAACTAGGCAACGGATTCGAATTTAGACAAGGTTCTTTTGAGACATAACGATAATTTAATTTTTAGAATTTTACTGTAATTTTTAATTATTTAAATAAGCAACTTTTTATTTGGAGTATTTTGCACCCTGAAATCAATATTTTGGGGTTTCACAAAATGAGTTAATCTACCGATATTATTATATTTCTTGAGTCGGGACACCTCGCTCGTCACGATGGTGTTGTTATTTCTGTCATTAGCATCTCGAACGTAAACATAATTTTATGAAATAGGGTGTTCGAAGCTTTATAATTTAAAAAATATGTTGTTACCATCCTATAAATGCCCATGTTTTCTTCTTCCTCAGCCGCTCGTTTCTTTGTCAAACGTGGCCTACGTCAAACCCATATGATCTACCTACCACTTAATCGTGAAGTAACCCCTCCTCTATAAATAATACTTAAAACAACTCCTTAAGACCTATTTCAATTCTACACCAAAAATAGAAACATAGCCGCCGCTCTTCCTTCATTTCTCCGACCAAAAATCTGCAACTTCTCAAATCAAGTAAACTCAAACTCGAGCAGGTCTGGGTGGCGACGCAAGGGAGTTGACGGAGGCAGATGAGTGAGGTCGGTGTGGTGGTGACAATCGAGTTTGGTCGGGTGGTTCTTGGGTGAGTAGGGTGATACGTTGAGGAGAAAAGGGAAGTCGAGTTGGTGAAAATGGCAAAGCAAATGTTTGGTGAAAGAAGTGTACTGATGGGTAGTTGTTCGGTGGTCATAAGAGGTTAATACGTGAAGAAATGGGAGGTTTGGTGGGGCAAGTACTATGCGTTAACAGGAGGATGCGGTTATTTGGAAGAAGTGTGCTATGCATGAATTTTTGGAGATGACTGTTGAAGGGAACTTGCGGCAGTTTAATGAAGAAAAGAAAGGAGGTAGGTAAGGAAGTGGAACGGTGAGGGAATGTACAAATTATGAGGAGCAGCAGCATATTGAAAAGTGGAGGAAGCTTTCGAAATGGAGTGGATTGAGGAGCGAGGTCTGGTTCATGAAAATAGGAAGTGTTAGCTGTGGTACTTGAAGTGGTCCTAGTACTTGCGTACACTTTCTGATGGGAGCAGGCGCTGGTTCGTTTCTGGAAGGAAGGATGCAGAAATGATGGGTTCAACGAGCAGGTGCGGGTCTTGGAAATCAGTAAAGAAGAAGAGTGGAGGAATGAAGGGTGCGTTGTTGGTTAACAGGGTAGAACGAATCCAAAGGGTACTGTGTAAAAGGAAGAAAGGGTGCGCACTGTTTGTTTGGAAATGACGAGTGGTTTACAGGAACGTGCGGTTCCATTGGGAGGTGGAAACACTTTGGGTTTGGAGAAGAAATACCCATGCCGGTTTGGGTATTTACGTTTTAAAATTTGGGTGGGCTTTAAACTAAAGTGGCCCGGTTATTTAAAAAAAAAAAGAAGTAGAAGGAGGTTCAAAGGAAAAAGGGGGACGTTGGTACAAACCAGAAGGAGCAAGGAATTGTCGGGGAAGGCAAGAGTGTAAAGCAGGTCGGTTGCAAGCACAAGGAATGGGCCGGGTTGTTGAGTGGTAAAGCCCAAGGTTAAAATAAAGTTAGTTTATTTTAATTTTAAACAATATATGATCTTGTAACCTAAATATCTCGGTCATACGTTATCAGATTTTCGAACGGTTTGATCCATCGGGATCGTATGGAAGAGCACTATACGATGGAGTTTACAGGGAGTGAATCGAAGCTCGTTACAATTTATTACAAAATAAATTGTCCGTCTAAATCAAAAACAGTTAATCGTTTTTAACGATAACAGTCCAATGTGAGTAAAACTCACCAACTCTGAACAGTTTTATTTTTATAACGTATATTTAGAACTGGTAAATGATGACTGATTGCTGTGTTTTAACTGTTTGGTTGAGTTGTTTGTGTATTGATTGAACTGCTAGTCAGTTATTTGAATTTCTATATTGATTCTGTTTAACAGAATATATCATATGGAACTGGAAGTGATGTTATCTATATTGTTTAACATCTGTGATGCAGGGAAACAGGTTGGAGGAATCCAACTGGATTCCTCAACATTTATTTTACTGTGATTCATATATTGTGATATATGATGTGATATATAATCTGTTGTTGATTATGTGTGTTTGGACGATATTATCGTTGTCATATGGTGTGTTAAGTACCATAGAAATACTGGATGTGGAAAAACGATTTTCAAAGTATATTTTGAAAATAATTTATTTACATAAAATCAATGGATTTTATATTATAAAAGAAAAAGGATTTTGAATAAGGGAATTATATTTGTAAATCAAATATAAGGGAAAGAATGTGTTAAACAGATATAGAGGGAATATTTGTAGAAAAATATATAAAAGGAAATATTTGTCAAACACATAAGAAGAGAAATATTTGTAAACCATTTACAAATAAAATAGAATTATAAAGGAAATATTTGTAGAACATTTACAAATAGATTAAAAGGGATTATTTATTTATTTAGGGAATAAATAAAAATAGAATAAAGGAAATATTTAGTTAGAAAATAAATACGATATTTAAAAAAGGGGTTAGAATTAATCAGTTAGAGTTAAAGGAGTTAATCGAATATAGTTTAATTAAAAGGAGTTAATCAGTTAGCGGTAATCAAAATAGAGTTAATCGATTAGAGTTAAAAACGAACTAGAGCTAATCGTATAGAGTTAAGAAATAGAGTTAAACAAGATTAGAAACTGACTAGAGATTAGTTAAGTTGAATAGTTTTCTGAGTATCGATTTGATGTTGGTTTCGGCCTTCGGGGTTTATACTTAGAGAATTGTTCTCCTACTAGTTTACAGTCAGGGACTGATAGTTGTGAAATGATAGTGGTATGTAAATAACAATGGAAATGTTTTCCAGTGTTAGTAACGTATATTTTCTAAACATAGAAAATAAGGAAATGAGGAAATATATATATATATATATATATATATATATATATATATATATATATATGATTGATGATTGATTGATAGAATTTCCATCCGGAAATAATATCGTTGTTTGCACACCTGTTTTTCTTTGATAGTTAACTCACGGACTATCGAAGTTTTGACCATTTTAACGTTGTTAATATGGAGAGACCGGTTGGATTATTATCCAAAGAACCACTCTGTATTGGCATAAGCGTTGCGAATCATATATGCCAAAGATAATTGAAGACGGAGTAAAGTGCAAGGGCTATTGTATAAGTCTTAGATAACAGTGCCTAGGATGGATATACTGAATAGTGCCTTCGGTTCATCCTGTTCCTGGATGACTTGTATGGATGGATGCCTGACAGAGTAATTCCATACGATCACGTATATTGATTTCTCCAACTGTACCAAGAGTGGAAGCGGAGAAGGAAACTTCTTTTAGCTAACACATAATGTACTATTGAGGACGTCAATCGATGATTGGATGGATTTGACGATGTGGCATTCGAAGTGAATCTGGTGTGATGATAAAGAATAGCTTCTAGCCTCATCAACCGTTAAATGACAGAAATCGGGCAGGCAGCATGGCTAAGTCGGTCGCTCCGAAGTAGGGTGTATAATCACCTGATCTAGAGTTTCATTTATTTCTAAAAATCTATTGTCGATACTGTCGCATTCGGGAAATGGTTGCTGATCCCAACCGTTGGTGATATACATTCGATACACTCAAGCAAAATGAGTGGTCGGTCATGTGTGGCCGGCTTGCAAGATGTTCTTGTTGAACCCAGTGTATTCCTCTCTAGAGGTACACTAGCGAAAGGTGGTTCCATACCTTGTCATAGTTGGAAATCCATTACCCAATACGTGCTTGCGGTTTTGATTGTATACTATATATGTAGAACGTGAGATGAAAGCGTTTCTGCTAGATGATTATTATATTATGGTTGATAGACATTATTATAATATCAAAAGGTTTTTGATATAAAGATATTTTGGATTCTCATAAGGGAAAAACCCGTTCCGTTATACGGCGTGGTCTTATGAGATATCGATTACTTGTTCAACCTGTTTTAAAACTGTTTTACTCATACCAGTCCCATGACTGACCCGGAGTTTATTTGTTTGTTTCCCTAAACTCTTGGGTGCCTAAATTTGTACGGGCAGTCAAGTAGTCGGGATTTTACAGATACACTTGAAGAGCTGGAGCAGGAGGCTTCAGGATCATATAGCTATAGTTTATTTCCGCTTTGTTGTAAGGTATTGTACTTTGAAAATGATGTATATTCAAGTACAAATGTATATTTCAAGATATGTTATATATTATATGTTATTCCTTCCGCTGTGAGGTTCGTGTTACTCTGATGTTGTGTTCTTCTTCTTCTTCTTCTTCTTCTATTCTAAGTTTCTATCTTATCTTCCCTCACCCTATGTTTTCTTTCTATTAATTTCCTGATTTTCAGTTTAATTTGGGGTTGGACTTGTGTTTTTGGTCAGCTCAAATTGGACCGGATTTTTGGGTCATTACAGTTGGTATCAGAGCTTAAGTTAAGTTATTACCTTGGTTCTGTGGCGCGACTCGGTAGAGATAGGGTTAGTAATACCCTAGACTGAGATTGAGTGTATATATACGAGTGAACGTATTTGTTATTGATATAAAATTTTGTTTATATTATGGAGATTCATTGGTTGAGTTGTTTATGAGTTCTGGTCGATCAGTTTGATCCACTGTATCGGTAGGAGTTACTAAACACTTGAATACGATGGGTCGACACGATATGTTTTGAAAAGAGGGTAAATTAAAATAAGTTTACCCAAGGTATATCTTAATATAGAGAATATATATATATATATATATATATATCAAAATTATAATATAGTGGATATAGGTTGTTATTATAATCGAGTAAGATTATAATTGAAACGGTTATGTAAATAACCAATCAGAATTCGTATAAGTGTTACGAGATGAATTGAATCTGAATTTGAACCAGAAATTGAATTAAAAACTCTGGAGAATTGGATAAGTGTTTGTAAATGGATTTGGATTAAAAATAAGGAAAATTTAAGATCCTGGGAGATTTTAAATTGTTTTACAAGCAGTGTGAATTATATTTTGAAATGAATTTCAAAGTGGAAATGTTTAAAAATGGTTTTATAGTATTGAACTCACTTCGATCGCTGGAAAATAGGTTTTGATGATGACAACTGCATCATCAGTATTCATTTTCGAGTTGTAAGTGACGAATTACTACCAGAGATACTGTTTTGAATTTGTTTTGGGAAAGACAAGTTGTGTTGAATTTCAAAATGGGATTTATAATATAGAAGTGAAAATAGAATTTGAATTTTTAAATAGATTTAAAATATAAACTTGTTTTGAAAAATAAAACAAGTGATTTATTTATAAACGAAGTTTATAAATAGTTCTTTTATAAACGAAGTTTATAAATGAAGTGAAAAGAATTATCATTGGATAATTCAGAAATAAAAATACAAGTGTGAAATTGAAAGGGAAATCTATTTTCCAAAGGTAGAAATATCGATTTCAAAAGGAATTGAAATCGAGGCTTATTTAAGGAATGAATAAAGAAAGTTTGAAAAGGAATTTGAATAAAGGAAGTTCAAACATAGAATTTAAATAAGAAAATTCAAAGGGGATTTGAATATAGAAAATTCAAAGGGGATTTGAATATAGAAATTCAAATGAGATTTGAATAAAGAAGATTTAAATAATGGAAAATTGAATATAGAATTCATATAGAGTAATAATGAAATTTGAATATAGAATTCAAATAGATTGAAATGGAATTTGAAAATAGAATTTCAAAATAGAATTTGAAATAGGAATTCGAATATAGAATTCAAATAGAGTTGAAATGGGAATTGGAATATAAAATTCAATGGAGTTTGAAAATATAGGATTTGAATACCGAAAGTGAAAATGAAATTTGAATAAAGAATATTCAAATAGAAGTGATAATGAAATTTGAATAAAGAATATTCAAATAGAATTGAAAATGAAATTTGAATAAAGAAGATTCAAATAGAACTGAATTTGAAATTTGAATATAGAAGATTCAAATAGAATTGAAATGAAATTCAAATATAGAATTTGAATAAGGAAATTGAACGAAATTCAAATATAAAATTTGAATAAGAGATTTGAAATGAAATTCAAATATAGAATTTGAATAAGAGAATTGAAATTGAATTTGAATATAGGAAATTCAAATAGAATTGAAATGGAATTCAATTAGTTGATAAACAAGTTAAACTTATATTTGAACATGTATATTCAAATAAAAAGGTGAAATAGGTAAACCAGTTAATTAGCCATTAGTAAATGGTTCTTGAATTGAATTTGAACTTTAGATAAGTAAAGGGGACTGGTAAATTTATATTTGAAATCGAATATGAAACCTGAGTTTGAAAAAGTAGAATTTGATTAGTTTATAAGTAAGTTAAAATATATTTGAACATGCCATGTTCAAATAAAAAAGTGAAATAAACTAAAGAGTTAATTAACAAATTAATTAACGAATTGAGTTAAACGATCAGGTATAGTTAAAATATATTGGGCAGGTATAAATATACATGAGATAGGTATGGATAAGGTATGAAGGTATATAAATAGAATGCTCGACGAAAAGGTATGTATTTAATTCATATATGAGATTTTATGCGCCGTATCGGCTAGCCACTTGGTTTTTTCTTTTTGTTTTGGATTGGTGAGGGCCATGGGAGGCTATTTGAAATATCCCAATGCTCCTGGTACAAAGGAGGTTATGGCGAATTTTTCCGGAAATTTAAGGAGTTGGAATATTTTTAAGATAATTTGATAGTTAGAAATCAACGTATCGATATATATATAAGTCGATAAGGAAACGAATTTAGAAATAGAATAGTAAAATCAAAAAGGAAGACTAAGAATAAAATCTAGTAAGAATAGAAAGGGGAAGCGTATACGTGTTTAAAAGTGAATAAGTAGTTGTACGGTATTGATTATTCGAGTAAGTAGTCATATCTGTTTTGACGTTATAAATGTTATTCAGTCAAGGTCTGAGAGGTAGTTATACCCCAACTTGATTTATTTCATTATTAACAAATAAATAGTAAGATTCCAGGCTCGAAGATCAATGTTGGATAAGAGTTAGTTGAATATAGTATTAGGGTTGTCGTAACGATGTTTTACATAACCTCCGTTTTAACCCAAATAAGTGTAAGCTTGGAAATATAATAAAGGATATTTCCTAATTATAGAAATAAACGAGATCGGAAAAGAGATAGTAATTGGAATATTTTCCAATTATAAATAGCATATATTTTCTAAAGTTTAGAAAATAAAGGAAGGCGATATTCGGAAATGTTTTCCATAATAACATAAAAGGCCAATATGGTAATTGAAGATATTTGGTTAACAAATATTGATAAAGAAATAGAGAAGTGATTTAACTAATGGAATATTAATTAAGGGCTCAGTGACATGTTCAAAAGGAAAATTTGATTTTTGAAAAGAATAAACTGTTTAAAAACTCTCAGGGAAAGACTGTTTGAATTAAAAACAAATTTAATAGAAATTTGTGAAAGAAAATTTGAATTAACAGTAAAGCCAGTAAAGTGGTAACTGAGATTGAATTTGAATGATATCGAGACAAATTGGATTTGGGGGATTCAAATTTGAAGTGTAACTTGATAATTAAGTAAAGAGTTTGGAATCGAGAATGAAACTCGAGTTTGAAATGAAATTCGACTTAGGTTTAAGCGAATGGTTGAAATTGTGGATAAAAAGCGGATTGGAATTTGATTGGGATGACCCTTGTATCCGCTGAATTGATAACAGTTGGAAAAGATACAATGATATGCCGACAAAAGGTACAAGTTTATATTTCTATTGGATATAAGATTTATGAGCCGAATTGGCAAGCCGCTTGGCTGTTTGATTTTCTTTTGGGATGGAGATAGCCCAGAGAGGCGAGTGGTGGTTTGACGTATTGACCAGTACAAAGGAGGTGCTGGCGAAATTTTTCGAAAAATTAAGGCGTTAGAAAATTTTCAGGATTTTTGAAAATTTTCGTTGATAAGAATTAATTAATATTTAATTGAAATTAAATTGGTTCAGTTGAAACTGAAGTTAAGAAGTGAACAAATATGTTCTAACCAGTCGATAGGGTCGTCCCCTACCTTTTAGCAATTTCGAGAACGAAATTATTTTAAGTGAGAAAGATTGTAATGACCCGCATTGGCAGAGGTATTATAATTAATTAATTTAATTATTTATATGGTGAATAAAAGGATTTTATTGGTCGTTGAATTAAATAATGGTGAATATTGAATTAAAATAATAAATTAAATAATATATTTAATTCTGAAATAATCAGAATTGGCTGAAATGGCGATATGGTGTGAACTGGATCATCTGTGATATTTAATTCAGCTTGGAATTGAATTTGAATAATGAATATATTATATAAACGACAGTTTGAACGTAGAGTTATAATATAATTAAAAACCAAGCTCGAAATGGCGCTGCAGTTCGTAAATTGGCGATTCGAACTTCAACCGAATATACAGGATTCGTTTTAAGTCGGATTTCTGTGAGATAAGAAACGTGTGGAGCTGGTGGAGTATATCTTTCTAGTGGAAGAGAAAAATCAGGATTTCGTCGTGTAGATTTTGAGATATGTCCAAATCAAATTTTAAAATAGTCACGATAGAATCGTTTATCGACCGTATCGGTTTATTCGATATAACTAGGTATCGAATTTGAATTTAGACAAGGTTCTTTTGAGACATAACGATAATTTAATTTTTAGAATTTTACTGTAATTTTTAATTATTTAAATAAGCAACTTTTTATTTGGAGTGTTTTGCACCCTGAAATCAATATTTTGGGGTTTCACAAAATGAGTTAATCTACCGATATTATTATATTTCTTGAGTCGGGACACCTCGCTCGTCACGATGGTGTTGTTATTTCTGTCGTTAGCATCTCGGACGTAAACATAATTTTATGAAATAGGGTGTTCGAAGCTTTATAATTTAAAAAATATGTTATTACAATCCTATAAATGCCCACGTTTTCTTCTTCCTCAGACGCTCGTTTCTTTGTCAAACGTGGCCTACATCAAACCCATATGTTCTACCTACCACTTAACCATGAAGTAACCCCTCCTCTATAAATAATACTTAAAACAACTCCTTAAGACCTATTTCACTTCTACAGCAAAAATAGAAACATAGCCGCCGCTCTTCCTTCATTTCTCCAACCAAAAATCTGCAACTTCTCAAATCAAGTAAACTCGAACTCGAGCAGGTATGGGTGGCGACGCAAGGGAGTTGGCGGAGGCAGATGAGTGAGGTCGGTGTGGTGGTGACAATCGAGTTTGGTCGGGTGGTTCTTGGGTGAGTAGGGTGATACGTTGAGGAGAAAAGGGAAGTCGAGTTGGTGAAAATGGCGAAGCAAATGTTTGGTGAAAGAAGTGTACTGATGGGTAGTTGTTCGGTGGTCATAAGAGGTTAATACGTGAAGAAATGGGAGGTTTGGTTGGGCAAGTACTATGCGTTAACAGGAGGATGCGGTTATTTGGAAGAAGTGTGCTGTGCATGAATTTTTGGAGATGACTGTTGAAGGGAATTTGCGGCAGTTTAATGAAGAAAAGAAAGGAGGTAGGTAAGGAAGTGGAACGGTGAGGGAATGTACAAATTATGAGGAGCAGCAGCATATTGAAAAGTGGAGGAAGCTTTCGAAATGGAGTGGATTGAGGAGCGAGGTCTGGTTCATGAAAATAGGAAGTGTTAGCTGTGGTACTTGAAGTGGTCCTAGTACTTGCGTACACTTTCTGATGGGAGCAGGCGCTGGTTCGTTTCTGGAAGGAAGGATGCAGAAATGATGGGTTCAACGAGCAGGTGCGGGTCTTGGAAATCAATAAAGAAGAAGAGTGGAGGAATGAAGGGTGCGTTGTTGGTTAACAGGGTAGAACGAATCCAAAGGGTACTGTGTAAAAGGAAGAAAGGGTGCACACTGTTTGTTTGGAAATGACGAGTGGTTTACAGGAACGTGCGGTTCCATTGGGAGGTGGAAACACTTTGGGTTTGGAGAAGAAATACCCATGCCGGTTTGGGTATTTACATTTTAAAGTTTGGGTGGGCTTTAAACTAAAGTGGCCCGGTAATTTAAAAAAAAAAGGAAGTAGAAGGAGGTTCAAAGGAAAAAGGGGGACGTTGGTACAAACCAGAAGGAGCAAGGAATTGTCGGGGAAGGCAAGAGTGTAAAGCAGGTCGGTTGCAAGCACAAGGAATGGGCCGGCTTGTTGAGTGGTAAAGCCCAAGGTTAAAATAAAGTTAGTTTATTTTAATTTTAAACAATATATGATCTTGTAACCTAAATATCTTGGTCATACGTTATCAGATTTTCGAACGGTTTGATCCGTCGGGATCGTATGGAAGAGCACTACACGATGGAGATGACGGGGAGCGAATCGAAGCTCGTTACAATTTATTGCAAAATAAATTGTCCGTCAAAATCAAAGATAGTTAATCGTTTTTAACGATAACAGTCCAATGTGAGTAAAACTCACCAACTCTGAACAGTTCTATTTTTATAACGTATATTTAGAACTGGTAAATGATGACTGATTGCTGTGTGTTAACTGTTTGGTTGAGTTGTTTGTGTATTGATTGAACTGCTAGTCAGTTAATTGAATTTCTATATTGATTCTGTTTAACAGAATATATCATATGGAACTGGAAGTGATGTTATCTATATTGTTTAACATTTGTGATGCAGGGAAACAAGTTGGAGGAATCCAACTGGATTCCTCAACATTTATTTTACTGTGATTCATATATTGTGATATATGATGTGATATATAATCTGTTGTTGATTATGTGTGTTTGGACGATATTATCTTTGTCATATGGTGTGTTAAGTACCATAGAAATACTGGATGTGGAAAAACGATTTTCAAAGTATATTTTGAAAATAATTTATTTATATAAAATCAATGGATTTTATATTATTAAAGAAAAAGGATTTTGAATAAGGAAATTATATTTGTAAATCAAATATAAGGGAAAGAATGTTTTAAACAGATATAGAGGGAATATTTGTAAAAAAAATATAAAAGGAAATATTTGTCAAACACATAAGAAGAGAAATATTTGTAAACCATTTACAAATAAAGTAGAATTATAAAGGAAATATTTGTAGAACATTTACAAATAGATTAAAAGGATTATTTATTTATTTAGGGAATAAATAGAAATAGAATAAAGGAAATATTTAGTTAGAAAATAAATACGATATTTTAAAAGGGGTTAGAATTAACCAGTTAGAGTTAAAGGAGTTAATCGAATATAGTTTAATTAAAAGGAGTTAATCAGTTAGAGTTAACCAGTTAGAGGTAATCAAAATAGAGTTAATCGATTAGAGTTAAAAACGAACTAGAGCTAATCGTATAGAGTTAAGAAATAGAGTTAAACAAGATTAGAAACAGACTAGAGATTAGATAAGTTGAATAGTTTTCTGAGTATTGATCTGATGTTGGTTTCGGCCTTCGGGGTTTATACTTAGAAAATTGTTCTCCTACTAGTTTACAGCCAGGGACTGATAGTTGTGAAATGATAGTGGTATGTAAATAACAATGGAAATGTTTTCTAGTGTTAATAACGTATATTTTCTAAACATAGAAAATGAGGAAATGAGGAAATATATATATATATATAGATGATTGATGATTGATTGATAGAATTTCCATCTGGAAATAATATCGTTGTTTGCACACCTGTTTTTCTTTGATAGTTAACTCACAGACTATCGAAGTTTTGACCATTTTAACGTTGTTAATGTGGAGAGATCGGTTGGATTATTATCCAAAGAACCACTCTGTATTGGCATATGCGTTGCGAATCATATATGCCGAAGATAATTGAAGATGGAGTAAAGTGCAAGGGCTATTGTTTAAGTCTTAGATAACAGTGCCTAGGATGGATATACTGAATAGTGCCTTCGGTTCATCCTGTTCCTGGATGACTTGTATGGTTGGATGTCTGACAGAGTAATTCCAGACGATCACGTATATTGATTTCTCCAACCGTACCAAGAGTGGAAGCGGAGAAGGAAACTTCTTTTAGCTAACACATAATGTACTGTTGAGGACGTTAATCGGTGATTGGATGGATTTGACGATGTGACATTCGAAGTGAATCTGGTGTGATGATAAAGCGTTGCTTCTAGCCTCATCAACCGGTAAATGACAGAAATCGGGCAGGCAACATGGCTAAGTCGGTCGCTCCGAAGTAGGGTGTATAATCACCTGATCTAGAGTTTCATTTATTTCTAAAAATCTATTTTCGATACTGTCCCATTCGGGAAACGGTTGCTGATCTCAACCGTTGGTGATATACATTCGATACACTCAAGCGAAATGAGTGGTCGGTCATGTGTGGCCGGGTTGCAAGATGTTCTTGTTGAACCCAGTGTATTCCTCTCTAGAGGTACACTAGCGAAAGGTGGTTCCATACCTTGTCATAGTTTGAAATCCATTACCCAATACGTGCTTGCGGTTTTGATTGTATACTATATATGTAGAACGTGAGATGAAAGCGTTTCTGCTAGATGATTATTATATTATGGTTGATAGACATTATTATAATATCAAAAGGTTTTTGATATAAAGATATTTTGGATTCTCATAAGGGAAAAACCCGTTTCGTTATACGGCGTGGTCTTATGAGATATCGATTACTTGTTCAACCTGTTTTAAAACTGTTTTACTCATACCAGTCCCATGACTGACCCGAAGTTTATTTGTTTGTTTCCCTAAACTCTTAGGTGCCTAAATTTGTACGGGCAGTCAAGTAGTCGGGATTTTACAGATACACTTGAAGAGCTGGAGCAGGAGGCTTCAGGATCATATAGCTATAGTTTATTTCCGCTGTGTTGTAAGGTATTGTACTTTGAAAATGATGTATATTCAAGTACAAATGTATATTTCAAGATATGTTATATATTATATGTTATTCCTTCCGCTGTGAGGTTCATGTTACTCTGATGTTGTGTTCTTCTTCTTCTTCTATTCTAAGTTTCTATCTTATCTTCCCTCACCCTCTGTTTTCTTTCTATTAATTTCCTGATTTTCAGTTTAATTTGGGGTTGGACTTGTGTTTTTGGTCAGCTCAAATTGGACCGGATTTTTGGGTCATTACATCGGGAATACCTAATCGAAGTATCAAAGCTCTGGAATATATGGATATGAATTGCTAGAAATCCGGCTCGGTGACGCCCGGACCAATCATCTTCGACACGTCACTCCATTTTGGCTCAAACAAGCCCGGGTCGGTGAAATAGGCTCGGTGTGGGACCCATCAAACTTTATTATATTTGGCTTTCTGTCTAGCTATGTCAAATCGAAACATTTGACTAGGCTAACCTAAAATTAGGATATTTTTCTGAAGACTTATTCAATCACATGAACAGGATACGCTTACTATGCCGCGAAAACCAAATCAGATGCCACATGTCTTGGCTGACCCGGATTCTTATACTTATATAAATATGCCCCCAAGGCCTCATTTTCAAGGGATTGAACTCACTTCTCTCAAGCACATCGGTGCAAGGACATTGCCAGTGCAAACTCGAACTCTTTTCTCTACATTTCTTCATATAAATCAACTGTATTTTAATCATATATCATAATAAAGATAGATTACACTAAGTGGACGTAGGCCTGATTGGTCGAACCACTATAAAATATCTTATGCCCTCTTTTATTTCTTGTATTCTGTGATTGATTATTAATGTGATCTGTGATATTTTTGTGATTTGTGTGTTGTACCTAGGCGAACCAAATTCCTCACCAACATTTTGGCGCGCCAGGTAGGGGAACGCTACTTGATTTCTAGCTTCAAGGAAACAGGTTTTCCAAAAATTTAAAGATGGTGAAACAGAAGAAAAATGGAACCTTCACTCCAATAGAAGGAACAAAAAGAGAAGGAAGTCAAGAGGGATTCTGTTTTGGTAATCCCTCTACCTTCTTAACCCGGGATGAGATGGATGGAACTATAAAAGAATTACAAGCTCGCGTAGAGTGGGAAGTCGCACTCCCCCACAAGAAAGAGGAGATGATGAACAGCTTCTTTGTCAAACCAGCAAGTTTGGAAGGACAGAAGGCCAGAACTTAGTCACTGGGATAGGGCCTAGCAACTCGAGTAGAAACTTTGTTGCGCGTCACTTGGCAATTCTGGCTTGGCCCAGCATGAATATTGAACTGAACATATCGGGAGGCAACCTCCCCCTAGAGAGTGAAGTGAATCGCTTCATCCCATATAAAAATACTCAAAATAATGGCTCTAGAAACATTGTCCAAACTCGACCACACATGGATTTGAAAAAAATGATGCAGCAATGCCAGGAGATTGGCTTGACTATGCCGAGCTGAACTGGTTCGGCTGTGCCGAGCTGGAACCCAGGGACACGACAACCTGGGTTTGAATGTTGTGAATCAGCGTCATACTACCATAGGTAATCACAATGGGGACGACGGCTTTAGAGTGGATGATTGGCAATAACTACTTGGAAATGGAAATAGAATCGTGAACGTGATTTGACACTTTACAAGAGCCAGGCATGTTAAACTGACATGAATTGTGTTATCACAACCCCTTCAACCAAGCTATCCGAAATTCTTGAAATCTGCTGATTTCAGGTTTTATGTTTTAGAATCTTGTGATGGAAGGAAGGATCCTACCAAGCACTTGATGCATTATATGCATCACATGAAAGTGTTATCGGCATCGGGGAAGGTCATGGAAAGTGCTTCAATATCTACTTGATTGATATCACTGCTATGTGGTTTCGGCAGCTCAAATCAAAATTGACTAATAGCTGGAATTCTTTGGTTGTGCGCTTTGTTGAGAAGTTCTGGGTCCACATCTCTAGATCTAAAATGTAATGACTCTTAATTCATTCAAGCAGATTGTAACACCCTGAATTTGTACTAACACTAAAAGAGGATAAATTAAATATTAATTAATTTAATATTCATAATTAGAGGAAACGGACTGCACCATTGCGTCCATCTTAAAATTTTGGTCAAGATAGAAATTAGGTTTGCGTAAAACGAACACCGTATGAGGAAGTTATGAGAGTTTTAAGTTTGTATACGTGTAGAAAAATTATATATATATATATATATATGCATGAGCCAGAGATGAGTCAGAGCTAAGTTAGATTTTATACATAAACATTCAAATTCGAAAAATTCCTTAGAGCGCCAAAATTCGCGCTCTAGGGGCTCAACCCCCCTAAAGGGGTGTCGACCTAGGGGTCGACCCACCTACAGGGGTGTCAACACCCCTAGGGCTGAGGTGGTACTCAGTTCCAGAGGGCTCTGCAGCTATAAATATATGGCTATTTCTCATAATTTCTTCATTGGGAGTCATGGAGGCCATATGCTGTTGGAATGCGAACTGAACCATTTTCTACATACTTTGTAAATCAAATCAGAAATTCAAGATCCGTTCTCCCTATTCTCTAAACCTGATGTTGTGAGTTCTAATTGCTTTTAGGTTTAGATAAATAAAAGTAAATTATGAAAGACTGTGATTTGGATTGGTTTAAACCATGAATCTATGCTACTATCATATATAATACTATGTCATGATACATCTATTTCTTTAGATCCAATGTTATTGTGATTACTCTACTATGTCATGATATATCTATTTCTTTAAATCCAGTTCAATAGTGATTATTCTACTATAATATTATTGTGGATCTTCGTTTATAACTATATTGTGGTTAATATAAATCTGTTAATTTGAATAGTTATGGCATTGGGTAGATCTAATCATTTATGTAAATCATGAACATATACCACCTTGAGTTGGTTAGGATTGGATCTAAATCTTTATCTAAATTGTATTGCATGCTATTATGTGGATTTGTGTAGATCTATGTCTAAACTAGTAGACTAATTTATGTGGACGTTGAAACTGTTAGTCAGATCTAGATTATCACCTTGTGTTATCATGTTAGATCTATTCTATATGATCTAATTTATCACCATGTGTTATCATGTTAGATCTATTTTAACCTCTAGATCTAAATCATGTGATCCAATCTATCACCATGTGTTATTATGTTAGGTCTAAGCAAATGGGACATCTAAACTGCTGATTAAGATCTTACTGTGCTTATTGAGACATCATGTTATGTTCACTAGTTTTATGTTCATCTTGTTATGATGATAATTACATGTTCATGCCAATACGTATGCTCACATTGTCTTGCTATGTTTATGTTTATGCCAAGATAATCTCTTTTGTTACATTCCTACTGTTTTTCCCTATTATCGTTTATGACTAGGTTGTTATCTAACCTAAGCACACTGCCAATTTTGTGAGGGCGCTAGTTAAGGAACGGGGGAAAAGGGGTTAATGTTGGCATAATTTAAATGTGAACATTTTTGGACATGTAATTCAAATTATTGGATAAGATAGGTATTGACACATATAAAAGGAAAGGATTAATTAATTGGTAAATTAATTAAAAGTGGAATGTTTAGTAATTACAATTAGAAATTGTAGATGTACATATGAAACGAGGTTAGGTTACATTAGTGGTGGAAGTCTGCACGGACCCGACCGGCATATCCAGTAGCCACTAATGTTGAACCTTATGTGGGAGGTCTAAGTACGCAAAAAACGAATCGGGCTAAGGCACGAGGTTAGGCCCAAATGTGGAATATGACAGCCTGGACCCGACCGACATATCCAACATCCACACGTTGTAGGCCTAATGTGAGAGGTCTAGCCCATTATAAACCATAAATGGACATGGTAATGAATTAGACTACTTAAACAAATCCATAGGGATTGTATGATATAGAACTGAAGTTAGGGTTAAGTAAAATTGATTGGATCAGTGGGAGGTTAAGTAAATCTTGGGTAGGTGGGTAATATTAGTATATATAGGCCCACAACTTAACCATTAAACAAACATGCTTGGATCAGTGGGAGGTTAAGTAAATCTTGGGTAGGTGGGTAATATTAGGATATATAGGTCCACAAACTTAACCGTTAGATAAACATGATTGAATCATCGGGAGGGTTAAGTAAATCTTGGGTTGGTGGGTAATGTTAGTATATATAGGCCCACAAACTTAACCCGATAAGGTTATATAATTAAAGACACCTAGTGGTATACATAATTAGTGGAAATAATAAAGTTATGTAATTAAAGATAATTTTTGGGTAAACATAACTTGTAGAAATGATAGGGTTATGTATTAAAGATACCTATAGGTAAGCATAGCGGTTGGAAGATTGGGGGTTATGTATTAAAGACACCTGTAGGTAAGCATAATTAGTAGAAAGATTGGAATTATGTAATTAAAGACACCCTTTAGGGTAAGCATAACTGGCAGAAATAAATAAGGTTATGTAATTAAAGACACCTAGTGGTATACATAACCAGGGGAAAATATAATAAAGTTATGTAATTAAATACACCCTTTTAGGGTAAGCATAACTGACATACGGCTATGTAATTAAAGACACCTACGGGTATACATAGTCATTGAAATACCTAGTGGGGATACAAGACAAAGGGGAGAGCTTGAATCATATTATGTGGGACCCATTTCAGTTAGTAACCCGGAGTTGGTATCAAGTAAAGAACTCCATAATAAGCGGAGAAGGGGCACGCTTCCTGATTGATTGTAAGAGATCCAAATGAGGCGGATGGTGTCGGCGGCGCAAACCGACCGGGGACATGTGCGTGCATGGGCCGGGCAGAGGGGGCTAAGACGACCGTGACGCCAATAGATATGGTTGTGAACAGCTTGAGTCGCCACTTTAGGAAGTAATACCTCCTACTGTGGGGCCAGCACAGGATATCTACGGAGTAGGGAGCCGATCGATTAGGGTAGTAGTTAGGGTATACTTGGACAAATGACCTAAGCCTGCCAACTTATAGTGGAGGGGATCATCTCTTTCTGGATATACTAGTAACAGTGCAGAGTAATCATTAGAAGCACATACACCTTATCCTGTCACCTTGTCACACCTGCCATTTCTGTAGTGACCTCTCTTTTCCACTTTATATGCCTATCATGTTACTTTTATTTATTTACTGGCTAAAAGTAACTAGACTCTCCAGATTTTATGTCTGACCCTTTTTGTTTCTGCTTCTTTCTTCCGTCGCCCCTAGGTTCTCAAGGGAGGGAATTCTCCAGCTTAGTCAGGATTCTGCTATCGTCTTGCTTGGAGCTTCTAGATGTATTACTCAAGCTTCTATCTTTGCTACGATGGCTTATGATTTGGGGATTATGCTTTCTTTGTTATTGCACTCTGACAATTGAAGTACAAGACAGAAGTTTTAATGATGTACCGAGTTTATGTGTTTTCAGACATATGGTGTAACTGCGCTTTATGATTAATAAAAGTTTTTAATTCCGCTACTATTTTATATCTGTCTTGTAATTATTCTGTATCTGTTTACCATAACGCTTCACGGAACTTAATGCATTCCCTTAGCGAGTGACATTAACGGACGTGGGGTGTCACACTTTTTATCAGAGCTGAAGGTTACCAGATTGGATAAAGTTTTTGAAAATTATTTTCAAAATGGTTTAAAAAAAAGCATTTTCAAAAAGAAAAGTCTATGTTGAAAAACATATTCCCCAAAGCCATAGGAAGTATCTTTCGATTCTCCGCTTGATTCCTTTTTCCTTTTTGTCTGGGGGACCGATTCTTCCCGAAAGGTGTCCCCATTTCGGCATAATGCCCTAGGTATGTTTAAACTGCGACACATATCGAAGGGCAATTAAGTGCTTAACCTACATCTGTAGCTGCAATAGTATCACCTGCAGCTAATTTTCTCGAGCTTCGTAAGGATTTCCATGCGATGGAGGCAGCTTTCGAGAGACTAGTTAGCTTGTTACACAAATATGGTAAAAAAGGGAATAAGCCAGTTAGGGCTAAGGAGCACAACCCAAGAATGAGAAAAATGATGTCCCGAGAAGGGAACATAGATAAAGTTCAAATAAAGGTGAAAAGGAAAAACTTAAGGTTAAAGAAACACAAAATAAAAAGGTATGGCCCAAGAAAAGATGGCAACAACAACAGAAGAAGGGCGAAAGAATGACAAGGCTAAGGGTAAAAGGAAGTGCCATAGTTGCAGGCGAGAGGGTCACTTGGCCCAGGACAGCAGGAAAAGGAAGAATGCTTGCTTCGTTTGTGAAGAGGTTGGACACTATTTTAGGGAGTGCCTAAGGAAGCAAGGGCAAGGTCAAAGGACAGGAACCTCTAGAGGGCAAGCGAATGCTCTCATGGCTAGTACACCAGATAGTGGTAGGAAAGTTTCCATGGAAGGTTTGATTTCTCTTTCCAATCTTCATATAAGAACTCTTTTTGATTCTAGCGCTTCACATTCGTTAATATCTAGTTCGGTAGATGAATCTCTGCACTTAAATACTAGTATGGTAGTAGATCCCGTTGTTGTCTCAAACCCCATTGGTGGTTCGACTCATTTATTCATGAATTGTCGGGGTTTGACAATATCTGCGTTAGGCGTCGAGTATGAATGCGACGCATGTGTGCTCGGGTTTGTGGGCAATGGGTTGATTCTTGGAATGGACTGGCTTACCACATATGGTGCCATTATGGATTGTGAGAGGAGCGTCGTTAGGCTTCTTGTGACGACCTGGAATTTCGCTCGATCTGAATCAGTCGTTAAACCGATCTAGACCGTTCGAAACCCCTGATCGTTTGAGAACACGACAAATCAGAACACAAACAGAAGAACATTCCATTGTTATTACAACAATTCCATCAGATACAAGAATATACAGAGTATAATGAATAAATTACATTCGATAAATATCAGAGATTACAATAAATTACATAGCAGCGGAAAAATATACAAAACACAACTGAAGGTGATATACGGATACAGATTTCCGGATATCATTCCAGCTGTAAACCAGGATCCTGTGAGTATAAATCTGCAAAACCAAAACTACTAGCTGCCCGTGCGGAAAATAGGGGCACCCAGAGTTTAGGTTAAAACAATAAACTCCAGGTCAGTCATGTGACTGGTGTGAGAACTAAAACAGTTATTAATATTGGTTTTAAAGTTAGGTAAATCAAGGGACCACGCCGTATAACACGGAACGGGTTTCCTCCCAAGAATACCAGTGCATATCAATAAACAATGCAATGCTTTTTCGGAAAATGAAGCTATTATAAGACCCAGGTCCCATCACACAATGCAACGCAAGCCGGAGGATAGGGTTTTCCCTTATAATAGCCAAACATGCTTGGTACGTTTAAAACAAATCATTTGATACTATAATAAGTGTATAGTGTCAAAACAATTTCAATCATAAATATAAATCATAGACGGCATGGGTACCATATATCATGTCGCCATACTAGTTCTACAATTAAAACCGCAATACACGTATTGGAAATTGGATTTCCGTCATGAGTCGAGGCAAGGGCAAGTTCCTCTCCGCTTTCGAGACACTCTAGCAAATGTCTCAGGACTACACACTCTGGGTAATCCTGGATCTTCAGGGCCGGTCCTCACTTACGTTAGAGGATTAATTATGCCTGAACACACGTTTCCCGGTCCTTACAGACCTAAAATCGAGGCGCCTCATTCCAACAACCACAAAGGTGAAAAGTACATAAATGTCAGGGCTGGTAAGTCACTGACACCACCACCAAAGCTAGAAAGAAACGTCGTGCTCTCCCTGCAGTCCGTATCCCGTTTTTGACTCATACCGAGGTGTGAGGCTCGCGAATTCATGTTATACACAAAGCTGCCACGTAGGCCGTGCTTTGATCATCAACCACAAGACTCTGCTTTTCAACAAAAGCCTTGATCATTGCATCTTAGCGTGCCACACAGGAAATTCATGCCATGCGATTGATATCTATCGATATATAACCTCTAAGCTCGTACGTCTCAGAGAAGGGCGTTAAGCAAGAGAATAAATTCTCCGCCGCCAAACAGATATATATTTAACAGAAATCAATCAACACAGAATAAAATCCAATGTCAGACACACAATCCATTTACAAGTCCGTTCTGGGTCTGAACGAAACCGGAGGCACTTTCCTCGCATATCCATCCATCTCCAAGTACGTCTGGACGACCACCAACTATTTCCATCCTCTTGGGTGTACAGCCCAATCAGGATCATCAGTAATCATCCAAACGATGTGAAGACTTCCGGTCTTCGACCACCGTCTTCAACTTCGACATATCGTCGAATCGGTTATTCAGAATGGGTATAAACCCGGACTTTCCGAACAACCCGCGTATATTAAAAATATTACACAAACACAACATACGCCTCATTCCAATTCCACATTCTTAGGGAAATGTTCCCATTAATTTTATCCAAGATAAATTCTTTAAAATTTATCCTTTAATCTTCCTTTAGATGTCGTTTCAAACCAAATTATGGTTTTCTAAACTAGTCGAGATTAGCGAACCAAACCGAAGTAATTATTTATTTTATTTCCCAATCCCAACCTATTCATCCCATGAAGCAAAACTGGTAATACTCCATATCTAACACCGTGGTGTTATCGGTAAAATTAATTACCATTTCACGTTCAAATCTAATTAAAGATTTAACTATCGCTTTGGAGCAAAATTGGTAGTACTCCATTCTCGCTCATTTGCGAAATTCGATAATTTGAATTATCAATTCACATTTCAATCTAATTGCAGATTCAATATAACTCCTTTTACTGGGTTAAAGAACTAGTGTCATTTAAAACACAGTTCACGACAAACTCAAATCACATTTTAATTATTATCGGGTTAAAGAACTAGTGTTATTTAAAACACAGTTCACGACAAACCCAAATCACATTCTAATTATTATCGGGTTAAAGAACTAGTGTTATTTAAAACACCGTTCATGATAAACCCATGAATCAATACTATTTAAACTCATTTCAAATCCAATTTATTTATTTAAAAATAAATGGGTTTTAATTTCAGTTCAAAACTAGTTCATTTTGATAAAAATCTATTTTTATCTTTTCAAATGTGGAGTTTTTCATCCCAATTTTTCCCAAATCACTTCTTATGATTTTACACAAATTATTGATATTTTTAATAATTTGATCAAGGCCCGTACAGTCGATTTCCAACAATGGCCATCAAACTGCACTTACAACGACCTTTTCCAAATTTGATTTGGAAGTATCTCCAAATTCTACCGTTAGATTTCAAATTTCTAATATTCGTTAGAAAGCTTTTTTCGATACGAACCCAACGGTTCTGGTTTTAGGAGAATCCGACGGTCGGATCTCCCGTAATGTCCGTTTGAAATAAATGGTCGAAATTCACGAACTGCCGCGGCGCGTTCTATTCGGGCCATTATATTATATATATATATATATATAATATATTTCGTCGATTTCTATTTAAAACGAATTATATAAATAGTTTTAAATTCGTTTCAAAAACAATTTCAACTTCCATTTTAATTCAAATCAAAATTGAATTTTTCCTTATAAATTCGTTTTAAAGTTCATTTGAATTCAATTCAAATTTCAGTTCAATTTGAATTCATTTCAATTCATTTTCAATTCAATTCGAATTCGTTTTCTATTCAAATCAAATTCGTTTTCTATTCAAATCAAATTCAATTCGTTATATATTCAATTCAATTCAAATTCGTTTTCTATTCAAATCAAATTCGTTTCTATTCAAATCAAATCAAATTCGTTTTCTATTCAAAACAAATTCAATTCGTTTTCTATTCAATTCAAATCAAATTCGTTTTCTATTCAATTCAAATCAAATTCGTTTTCTATTCAAATCAAATCAAATTCGTTTCTATTCAAATCAAATCAAATTCGTTTCTATTCAAATCAAATCAAATTCGTTTTCTATTCAAAACAAATTCAATTCATTTTCTATTCAATTCAAATCAAATTCGTTTTCTATTCAATTCAAATCAAATTCATTTCTATTCAAATCAAATCAAATACGTTATATATATTCAAATCAAATCAAATTCGTTTCTATTCAAATCAAATCAAGTTCGTTTTCTATTCAAAACAAATTCAATTCGTTTTCTATTCAATTCAAATCAAATTCGTTTCTATTCAAATCAAATCAAATTCGTTATATATTCAATTCAATTCAAATTCAATTCGAATATAATCGATAAAAATATCGTTCGCATCAAAATAGCGCATCTCTAATCAACACGGGTTTATATATTTCAATAAATTCTTTATTCTATTCAACAAATGAATATTTATTCTATTCAATACGTGAATCTATATTTTTGTCAACACACGACTAATCTCAACGAATGAGTACTGTCCACGTGTGACTATTTTTGTTATTTACTATATTTTATGAAAATTAAGGTATCTATCGTTTGATATTAAATCAGACTCCAACCGTAAATTAGTAAGAGAACGATTCCCTGAATATTAACCCCGAAGGCCGAAACCGACATCTGATCAATGTCCAGGAGACCACTCATCTTATCTATTTTCCAGTTAGTTTTAATTTTATATATGATAAAGATGTAAATTTTATTGTTAAAATATTTCGTTCAACACATGACTAATCTCAGCGGATGAGTACAGTCAACACATGAACCTTTACTTTATAATATTCTTTATTTTCTAAATTGGAATGAGGCCCAATCAATTACCATATAGCGTTAACTATATGGATTCCATACAACCCATGTATATAGTAGCAACGATAAATAATCAACCATCATCCAAAGTGCACTACACTGTATAAGCATCAAACATAGATATCTAACGCTTATAACAGCCTGTCGATCCATCGATCGACATACAACCAATTATTGGGATTAGTGTATGTCGTATTTTATCCCAATACCCGTGTGGGGTTTCAAACAATCAAACACAGATTTTATTTGTGCAGTTGGGCGATGTGTAAAATTTATCGACCCAATTAATATCAGTCAAATCAGTGTATATAAACAAATCGGTCGGTTTGTTTATAAATATTTATTTATTCACATTCACGCTAAAAATTATATTTTTAACGATAAAATATTTTATTTTAACACATGGATTTTTATTCAGTTCATCTACAAAATAAAAATGATATTTTTATTTTTCTAACTTATTTTAGAAAATTTCGGCGACATAACGGCACTATACTAAAAACGGGACAAGGCCTAGCCTTATGCCCGGTCTAGTGAAGGCCCACTCCATTCACACATCAATCAAATCCATTCCATTTCACCAAACAATTCAATTCAAACCAGATAATCTAACCAACTACACAACCAAACAATTAAACAAACAAGCCATCCATGGTCTGTGGATGACGGGTGTCGGGTGCTACTAAACACCGTCTGCATCCTAGTATATATATATAACTAGAAAAAAAGAAATTTTGAGTGCGAAGTTCTCACCGATAGCTATTCCAACTTCACGACACTTCATTTAGAGAAATCTTCATCGTTCTCGCCTTTTTGTCATCTTCGTTGCCCGTATTCACTACGTATGTAAAAATCGAATTTTTACTTCGCTTTTCAATATACAAAAATCGAATTTTTACTATGCTATTCAATATATAAAAATCGAATTTTTACTATGCTATTCAATATATAAAAATCGAATTTTTACTTTGTTATTCAATATATAAAAATCGAATTTTTACTTTACTTCTATATATAAAAATGGAATTTTTACTTCACTTATTTTATATGTAAAAATTATATTTTTACATCGCTAATGTCATAACAAAAATCGTATTTTTATTATAAATAAAAATCATATCTTTCTTCGAATAAAATTCTCACCTTCATGAATATAAAATTTCAACTTTTATATTATTGAAAATCATTTCTTTTTGCTATGAAAAATCGCTTCTTTACAATGATAAAAATATCGTCTTTACAATGGTAAAAATATCCGACCTTTCCATAGTTAAAAATCAAACTTTTTCAAAGTTAAAAAATCAAATTCCTTTATAGTTTAAAGATCTAATCTTTATTCGCTTTCATTTATTTATAAAAACTGAAAATGAATTTCATTTTATTTTCAAAAATTCCATCTTTCTACTTACATTAAAAATCTAAATTTAAATTACTTCCTATTAGCTATAAAAATAAGTAAGTAAAAAGAAAATATAAAACAAAAGAAAGGAAATACTCACAGGTATTTCTAGCGCGAGGGGGGGGGGTTTGAATCGCGGTGGTGGCCTAGGCAGGTGGCGGCGCTGGTGGAGCTCCGGCGTCGGGGTTCAAGCAGTGGTGGCGGCGACTTTTGGGTGATGGGGTTTCTAGGGTTTCGGGGGTGTGGTTTCTCCCCAAATCGATTTTGGGGCTGCTCGTTTTCAGTGGAGGAGGAGGGAGGGTTCACGATGACGCGGGGAGGCGGCGCAGGGGGGGCGACACCGGGAGAGGCGGCGGTGGAGGCCGTCGCGCTGGGGAGATCGTGTTTTTTTTATCTGCTATCAGGTTTTGAAAGAGGAAAGGGAGGAGGGCCCTTGACTTTGAATAGGGGAAAGGGTTATTATTATTTTTAATTTATATTATTTTAATTCTAAAAGTAACTTTTTCATTCGACTTCGAAACAAGGCCCACCGCCTGTCGTCCATAGCTAATAACCCCCATTCCGAACACAATGGGATATGTATCGTAGGCTGATTCAATCGTTTCGATCAGTTTCCGTCAAAATCAATATATAACTCTATATATTGAATTTGAACGTGCATTTCAATTTACTGGGGTCACATACTAACTCGAAAAATTACAGAAAAATATTTTCTAGCTTCGTATTGATGATACGGTCCTAACAAAACTAATTTCGTCGAATTCCGAGACCGTTGGAAAAATGGCCATTTTCCAGTCGATTAAAATCAACTGAAACTGGTCAAACACGTTTTCCTTTGCCACGCCCACATATTGATTCAAAAAATTATGAAATTTGAAATCTAGCAATAACTTTACATCACGGACCCAACAAAAGTGGTTTCGTCGAGATCCGAGGTCGTTTGCAAAATTCCCATTTCTAAGGGCCTGAATTCCATAGCGACTATTCAGAATTTTCAACTGGACATATATTTTGATTCCCGCTATGAAATCTCAATTTTTCGGATTCTTGGAAAGATATTAACAAATAGATCCTATTATTTTTGGTTTCACTAAAATCCAGATTGTTCTGCACCCGGTACGTTCAATTGAAGTTTGAAATCGAATTATCGAACTACCGCGCCATTTTCAATTCAATTTATAATTATATATATAATTATTTATATTCTAACGACGACGCGTATAATATATTCGTTCGAATTATATTCAAAATAAATTTCTCTTCGATATTATTTAAAATAATCTATTTTAAATATTCAAAATTCGCTAAAATTGCCAAAATAAAAATTTTATACTGGCTCAGAATTTCCGGGTTATTACAATCTCCCCCACTTAAAACATTTCGTCCTCGAAAAGGAACAAAGTCGAAAGTGGTTTGATTAATCAGCTCTACGTTCGATTTGGCTTCCATTCTCCAACTTTTCAGTTTCTGAGAATTTTCAAATTTTCAAAAATTTGGCTAACACCCTAAATTTTCGAAAAATTACGCCATAACCTCCCTTGCACCGGGAGCCACGGGAAAATCCCGAAATTGCCATATAGGCCTTCTGATCTCAAAAAGAAAAAGAAAAAGCCAAGCGGCTAGCCAATAGGCTCATAAAATCATCATCACCCAAACAAAACAGTAAATTATAGTAAACATGTACCTATTTGTCGGGCAAACAAATTTTATTCTCTGCTCTAGCCTCCTTGCTATGACATGTTCAATGTAAGTACATGTATATGCAAGCAAATGCGACCAATTTTCAATACAGTTCAATATTTGATACAATTAGGCTAAATGGTTCAAAATTATCAATCAAATAAACAAACAACACAAACATCAATCAATTAGTGAATTAGAGTTTCAAATTCATAATTTTGATATATAGTCAAAAATCATGTTTTTGATGTCAAATCACAACAAATAAATCTATGTAAGTTTTGGTTCTCACACCAGTCCAATGGAAATATATAGATATCACACCTTCGAAACACGAAAATAAATACTGGTGATGGCGCGCCATCATCAGAATCATATCCGGGCGACTAGAATGTGATTCTATATCTATCTAATATATTAAAACTTCGAATATACGTTCATGACGCGTATATGCAAAACCTTTATATACTAGATTGTCCAAGTTCAATATAAATAAATATTCAAATACGTATAAAATGGTTTAAATTTTCAAAACATAATTGTTTTCAATTGGAAAATATACTCTTCACACTCGTTCTAGGACACTACTGATCCTATCTCTAACGAGTCATTCTAATTGGATATTACTAATCCAATATCTGATGAATTCTTTCGTATGGTTCTAATGTGTCTTGTTCTCGAGCTCTGTAAACCAAAGCTCTGATACCAAATGTGACGACCTGAAATTTCGCTCGATCCAAATCAGTCGTTAAACCGATCTAGACCGTTCGAAACCCCTGATCGTTTGAGAACACGACAAATCAGAACACAAACAGAAGAACATTCCATTGTTATTACAACAATTCCATCAGATACAAGAATATACAAAGTATAATGAATAAATTACATTCGATAAATATCAGAGATTACAATAAATTACATAGCAGCGGAAAAATATACAAAACACAACTGAAGGTGATATACGGATACAGAGCTTTCCGGATATCATTCCAGCTGTAAACCAGGATCCTGTGAGTATAAATCTGCAAAACCAAAACTACTAGCTGCCCGTGCGGAAAATAGGGGCACCCAGAGTTTAGGTTAAAAAAATAAACTCCAGGTCAGTCATGTGACTGGTGTGAGAACTAAAACAGTTATTAATATTGGTTTTAAAGTTAGGTAAATCATGGGACCACGCCGTATAACACGGAACGGGTTTCCTCCCAAGAATACCAGTGCATATCAATAAACAACGCAATGCTTTTTCGGAAAATGAAGCTATTATAAGACCCAGGTCCCATCACACAATGCAACGCAAGCCGGAGGATAGGGTTTTCCCTTATAATAGCCAAACATGCTTGGTACGTTTAAAACAAATCATTTGATACTATAATAAGTGTATAGTGTCAAAACAATTTCAATCATAAATATAAATCATAGACGGCATGGGTACCATATATCATGTCGCCATACTAGTTCTACAATTAAAACCGCAATACACGTATTGGAAATTGGATTTCCGTCATGAGTCGAGGCAAGGGCAAGTTCCTCTCCGCTTTCGAGACACTCTAGCAAATGTCTCAGGACTACACACTCTGGGTAATCCTGGATCTTCAGGGCCGGTCCTCACGTTAGAGGATTAATTATGCCTGAACACACGTTTCCCGGTCCTTACAGACCTAAAATCGAGGCGCCTCATTCCAAAAACCACAAAGGTGAAAAGTATATAAATGTCAGGGCTGGTAAGTCACTGACACCACCAAAGCTAGAAAGAAGCATCGTGCTCTCCCTGCAGTCCTTATCCCGTTTTTGACTCATACCGAGGTGTGAGGCTCGTGAATTCACGTTATACACAAAGCTGCCATGTAGGTCGTGCTTTGATCATCAACCACAAGACTCTGCTTTTCAACAAAAGCCTTGATCATTGCATCTTAGCGTGCCACACAGGAAATTCATGCCATGCGATTGATATCTATCGATATATAACCTCTAAGCTCGTACGTCTCAGAGAAGGGCGTTAAGAAAGAGAATAAATTCTCCACCGCCAAACAGATATATATTTAACAGAATTCAATCAACACAGAATAAAATCCAATGTCAGACACACAATCCATTTACAAGTCCGTTCTGGGTCTGAACGAAACCGGAGGCACTTTCCTCGCATATTCATCCATCTCCAAGTACGTCTGGACGACCACCAACTATTTCCATCCTCTTGGGTGTACAGCCCAATCAGGATCATCAGTAATCATCCAAACGATGTGAAGACTTCCGGTCTTCGACCACCGTCTTCAACTTCGACATATCGTCGAATCGGTTATTCAGAATGGGTATAAACTCGGACTTTCCGAACAACCCGCGTATATTAAATATATTACACAAACACAACATACGCCTCATTCCAATTCCACATTCTTAGGGAAATGTTCCCATTAATTTTATCCAAGATAAATTCTTTAAAATTTATCCTTTAATCTTCCTTTGGATGTCGTTTCAAACCAAATTATGGTTTTCTAAACTAGTCGAGATTAGCGAACCACACCGAAGTAATTATTTATTTTATTTCCCAATCCCAACCTATTCATCCCATGAAGAAAAACTGGTAATACTCCATATCTAACACCGTGGTGTTATCGGTAAAATTAATTACCATTTCACGTTCAAATCTAATTAAAGATTTAACTATCGCTTTGGATCAAAATTGGTAGTACTCCATTCTCGCTCATTTGCGAAATTCGATAATTTGAATTATCAATTCACATTTCAATCTAATTGCAAATTCAATATAACTCCTTTTACTGGGTTAAAGAACTAGTGTCATTTAAAACACAGTTCACGACAAACCCAAATCATATTCTAATTATTATCGGGTTAAAGAACTAGTGTTATTTAAAACACAGTGCACGACAAACCCAAATCACATTCTAATTATTATCGGGTTAAAGAACTAGTGTTATTTAAAACACCGTTCACGATAAACCCATGAATCAATTCTATTTAAACCCATTTCAAATCCAATTTGTTTATTTAAAAATAATTGGGTTTTAATTTCAATTCAAAACTAGTTCATTTTGATAAAAAACTATTTTTATCTTTTCAAATGCGGAGTTTTTCATCCCAATTTTCTCAAATCACTTCTTATGATTTTACACAAATTATCGATATTTTTAATAATTTTATCAAGGCCCGTACAGTCGATTTCCAACAATGGCCATCGAACTGCACTTACAACGACCTTTTCCAAATTTGATTTGGACGTATCTCCAAATCCAACCGTTAGATTTCAAATTTCTAATATTCGTTAGAAAGATCTTTTCGATACGAACCCAACGGTTCCGGTTTTAGGAGAATCCAACGGACGGATCTCCCGTAATGTCCGTTTGAAATAAATGGTCGAAATTCACGAACTGTCGCGGCGCGGCGCATTCTATTCGGGCCATTATATATATATATAATATATATTTCGTCGATTTCTATTTAAAACGAATTATATAAATAGTTTTAAATTCGTTTCAAAAACAATTTCAACTTCCATTTCAATTCAAATCAAAATTGAATTTTTCCTTATAAATTCGTTTTAAAGTTCATTTGAATTCAATTCAAATTTCAGTTCAATTTTAATTCATTTCAATTCGTTTTCAATTTGAATTCGTTTTCTATTCAAATCAAATTTGTTTTCTATTCAAATCAAATTCAATTCGTTATATATTCAATTCAATTCAAATTCGTTTTCTATTCAAATCAAATTCGTTTCTATTCAAATCAAATCAAATTCGTTTTCTATTCAAAACAAATTCAATTCGTTTTCTATTCAATTCAAATCAAATTCGTTTTCTATTCAATTCAAATCAAATTCGTTTTCTATTCAATTCAAATCAAATTCGTTTCTATTCAAATCAAATCAAATTCGTTATATATATTCAAATCAAATCAAATTCGTTTCTATTCAAATCAAATCAAATTCGTTTTCTATTCAAAACAAATTCAATTCGTTTTCTATTCAATTCAAATCAAATTCGTTTCTATTCAAATCAAATCAAATTCGTTATATATTCAATTCAATTCAAATTCAATTCAAATTCAATTCGAATATAATCGATATAAATATCGTTCGCGTCAAAATAGCGCATCTCTAATCAACACGGCTTTATATATTTCAATAAATTCGTTATTCTATTCAACAAATGAATATTTATTCTATTCAATATGTGAATCTATATTTTTGTCAACACACGACTAATCTCAATGAATGAGTACTGTCCACGTGTGACTATTTTTGTTATTTACTATATTTTATGAAAATTAAGGTATCTATCGTTTGATATTAAATCAGACTCCAACCGTAAATTAGTAAGAGAACGATTCCCTGAATATTAACCCAGAAGGCCGAAACCAACATCAGATCAATGTCCAGGAGACCACTCATCTTATCTATTTTCCAGTTAGTTTCTAATTTTATATATGATAAAGATGTAAATTTTATTGTTAAAATATTTCGTTCAACATATGACTAATCTCAGCGGATGAGTACAGTCAACACATGAACTTTTACTTTATAATATTCTTTATTTTCTAAATTGGAATGAGGCCCAATCAATTACCATATAGCGTTAACTATATGGATTCCATACAACCCATGTATATAGTAGCAACGATAAATAATCAACCATCATCCAAAGTGCACTACACTGTATAAGCATCAAATATAGATATCTAACGCTTATAACAGCCTGTCGATCCATCGATCGACATACAACCAATTATTGGGATTAGTGTATGCCGTATTTTATCCCAATACCCGTGTGGGGTTTCAAACAATCAAACACAGATTTTATGTGCAGTTGGGCGATGTGTAAAATTTATCGACCCAATCAATATCAGTCAAATCAGTGTATATAAACAAATCGGTCGGTTTGTTTATAAATATTTATTTATTCACATTCACGCTAAAAATTATATTTTTAACGATAAAATATTTTATTTTAACACATGGATTTTTATTCAGTTCATCTACAAAATAAAAATGATATTTTTGTTTTTCTAACATATTTTAGAAAATTTCGGTGGCATAACGGCACTATACGAAAAACGGGACAAGGCCTAGCCTTATCCCCGGTCTAGTGAAGGCCCACGCCATTCACACATCAATCAAATCCATTCCATTTCACCAAACAATTCAATTCAAACCAGATAATCTAACTAACTACACAACCAAACAATTAAACACACAAGCCATCCATGGTCTGTGGATGACGGGTGTCGGGTGCTATTAAACACCGTCTGCATCCTAGTATATATATATATATAACTAGAAAAAAAAAAGAAATTTTGAGTGTGAAGTTCTCACCGATAGCTATTCCAACTTCACGACACTTCATTTAGAGAAATCTTCATCGTTCTCGCCTTTTTGTCATCTTCGTTGCCCGTATTCACTGCATATGTAAAAATCGAATTTTTACTTCGCTTTTCAATATATAAAAATCGAATTTTTACTATGCTATTCAATATATAAAAATCGAATTTTTACTATGCTATTCAATATATAAAAATCGAATTTTTACTTTATTATTCAATATATAAAAATCGAATTTTTACTTTACTTCTATATATAAAAATGGAATTTTTACTTCACTTATTTTATATGTAAAAATTATATTTTTACATTGCTAATGTCATACAAAAATCGTATTTTTATTATAAATAAAAATCATATCTTTCTTCGAATAAAAATCTCACCTTCATGAATATAAAATTTCAACTTTTATATTATTGAAAATCATTTCTTTTTGCTATGAAAAATCGCTTCTTTACAATGATAAAAATATCGTCTTTACAATGGTAAAAATATCCGATCTTTCCATAGTTAAAAATCAAACTTTTTCAAAGTTAAAAAATCAAATTCCTTTATAGTTTAAAGATCTAATCTTTATTCACTTTCATTTATATATAAAAACTGAAAATGAATTTCATTTTATTTTCAAAAATTCCATCATTCTACTTACATTAAAAATCTAAATTTAAATTACTTCCTATTAGCTATAAAAATAAGTAAGTAAAAAAGAAAATATAAAACAAAAGAAAGGAAATACTCACAGGTATTTCTAGCACGAGGGGGGGGGGTTTGAATCGCGGTGGTGGCCTAGGCAGGTGGCGGCGCTGGTGGAGCTCCGGCGTCGGGGTTCAAGCAGTGGAGGCGACGACTTTTGGGTGATGGGGTTTCTAGGGTTTCGGGGGTGCGGTTTCTCCCCAAATCGATTTTGGGGCTGCTCGTTTTCGGTGGAGGAGGAGGGAGGGTTCACGGTGACGCGGGGAGGCGGCGCGGGGGGGGGGGGGGGGGGGGGACGCCGGGAGAGGCGGCGGTGGAGGCTGTCACTCTGGGGAGATCGTGTTTTCTTCTTCTTTTTTTTATCTGCTATCGGTTTTTGAAAGAGGAAAGGGAGGAGGGCCGTTGACTTTGAATAGGGGAAAGGGTTATTATTATTTTTAATTTATATTATTTTAATTCTAAAAGTAACTTTTTCATTCGACTTCGAAACAAGGCCCACCGCCTGTCGTCCATAGCTAATAACCCCCATTCCGAACACAATGGGATATGTATCGTAGGCTGATTCGATCGTTTCGATCAGTTTCCGTCAAAATAACATATAACTCTATATATTGAATTTGAACGCGCATTTCAATTTACTGGGGTCACATACTAACTCGAAAAATTACAGAAAAATATTTTCTAGCTTCGTATAGACGATACAGTCCTAACAAAACTAGTTTCGTCGAATTCCGAGACCGTTGGAAAAATGGCCATTTTCCAGTCGATTAAAATCAACTGAAACTGGTCAAACGCGTTTTCCTTTGCCATGCCCACATATTGATTCGAAAAATTATGAAATTTGAAATCTAGCAATAACTTTACATCACGGACCCAACAAAAGTGGTTTCGTCGAGATCCGAGGTCGTTTGCAAAATTCCCATTTCTAAGGGCCTAAATTCCATAGCGACTATTCAGAATTTTCAACTGGACATATCTTTTGATTCCCGCTATGAAATCTCAATTTTTCGGATTCGTTGGAAAGATATTATCAAATAGATCCTATTATTTTTGGTTTCACTAAAATCCGGATTGTTCTGCACCCGGTACGTTCAATTGAAGTTCGAAATCGAATTATCGAACTACCGCGCCATTTTCAATTCTATTTATAATTATATATATAATTATTTATATTCTAACGACGACGCGTATAATATATACGTTCGAATTATATTCAAAATAAATTTCTCGTCGATATTATTTAAAATAATCTATTTTAAATATTCAAAATTCGCTAAAATTGCCAAAATAAAAATTTTAAACTGGCTCAGAATTTCCGGGTTATTACACTTCTGACTTAGCATAGGAGGACCCTTGAGATTTCGTGTGACCCGCACAGGTCGGTTATGCTTAGTTTCCTAGAGTCTCTTGATGCATCTGTCAGTGATCTGCAATCTGTTCCAATAGTCCGAGATTCTTCCGATGTTTTTGATGAGGTTCGAGGCTTACCTCTGGGGCGCGAGATTGATTTTCGTATATATCTGGTGGACAATGCAAAGCCAGCTTCATTACCAGTGCGCCATATGACTCCAAAGGAAAGGAGGGAGCTGAGTAAGCAAGTAGGGGTGCTACTTGAGAAAGGGTTTTCTTTTGGGATGGGATAAAGAAAGATGTAGCAGCATTGTCTCTTAATATCTGATTTTCCAACAAGTCAAAGCTGAGTAAAGGTAGCTCGGTGGTTTACTTCATCCTTTAGAGGTCCCGCAGTGGAAGTGGGAGAGCGTCTCCATGGATTTCATAGATGGGTTGCCTAGATCAAAGAAAGGTAACACCAGTATTTGGGTGGTAGTGGATAGACTCACTAAGAGCGCTCACTTTATTCTTGTAAAGAGTCAGAGGATGGCATAATGGTTGGCAGCAATTTATGTCCGAGAGATAGCTCGTCTTCATGGAGTTCCTTCCAGCATCGTGAGCGATCGTGACCCCATCTTTACCAGCGAATTTTGGGGGAGCACGCAAGAAGCATTAGTTACACAGTTGTGTTTGAGCACCACTTATTATCCTCAGACCGATGGACAGATGGAGAGAATGAATAGAATTCTTGAAGATATTTGAGACTGTGTATCTTAGACTTCGGAGGGACTTGGCAAGAGCATCATCCTTTAGTAGAGTTTGCTTATAATAACATCTATCAGGCCAGCATCGGCATGGTACCCTTCGTAGCATTGTACGCGCGACCCTGTAGATTGCCAACTTGTTGGTGGGAATCTACAGAAAGATTATTACTTGGGCCAGATATGGTTAGGGAAACATCCGAAAAGATTGACCTTATTTGACGGCGGATGAAGACGGCTCAAGATAAGAAGAAGTCCTATGCAGACAAGAGAAGGACTGACATCGAATTCGAAGTGGGAGACTTGGTTTTTATCGAAGTATCGCCTTTAAGGAATGTGGTTCGCTTCGGATCATTAGGGAAGTTGGCACCTAGGTTTGTGGGACCATTTCCCATAACCGAGAGGATTGGCCAAATGGCTTACCGAGTAAAACTCCTAGAAAATATGTCTGGTGGTCATGACATTTTCTACGTCTCTCATCTGCGAAAGTGCCTGCATGACACCGTGGAAGTTGTTGAGCCAAGTATGTTGGAGAGGCAACAGTCAGACGAGTCCCTACCCATATTCTTGGGTCAGAAGTTAAGAAGCTGCGCAATAAGGAGATCAAGTTGCTAAAGTTTCAATGGAGAGATAACCCAGAAGGTGTGACTTGGGAGACCGTAGACAAGATTCGTGCTTCGTACCCTTTTCTTTTCGAGGGTATGTTCTTAACTCCTTTTGCTGAGTTCTATCAGTGCCTGTTTCTATCAATAGAGTATATCTTATCCATAGTATTTTCGACCTTTAGATAGGAAACCTATGGATGTAAACATGTGTTTGAAACATGTTATGTTTGATGGATGCAAGTGTTTGTTAGTGGTTGCCCGTGGAAGCATATACACACACATTAGGCACTAAGATCGGCTCAATCACTCTCGTACTGCATATGGATATATGTGCATTTTCTTTTCTTTTATGAATGGAAATGGATGAGTTGGCATATGGATGTTGCATTTGGACGAATGAATGTGCACACATATAGAACTTATATGATATGATAGATTTATTTGCATACATATTGGATTCATGGCACTAACATACATTGCATTAGGGAGGTCAACTGAATCAGTAGACCGCCTAATCTTCGCATTAGTGTTGGGACATATACACACACCTTCGCATATATTCATATAAGCATTAGAAGTCTTTAATGACAATGGACGCCAGTGATTGCTCTATGAGTAGATGGATGATGGATGGTAGGATATGCATTCTTCTCAACATAGAGATTTCGGGGACGAAATCCTTTGAGTAGGGGAGAATGTAACACCCCGAATTTGTACTGACACTAAAAGAGGATAAATTTAATAATAATTAATTTAATATCCATAATTAGAGGAAATAGGTTGCACCATTGTGTCCGTCTCGAAATTCTGGTCAAGATAGACATTTGGTTTGCGTAAAATTGACACCGTATGAGGAAGTTATGAGAGTTTTAAGTTTGTATACACATAGAAAAATTATATATATATAAGCATGAGTTAGAGATGAGTCAGAGCTGAGTCAAATTTTATCCAGAAAGATTCAAATTCGAAAAGATCCTTAGAGCGCCAAAATTCCCGCTCTAGGGGGTCGACCCCCCTAGAGGAGTGTCGACTTAGGGGTCGACCCACCCACAGGGGTGTCGACACCCCTATGGCTGAGGTGGCAGTCGGTTCCAAAGGGCTGTGCAGCTATAAATATGTAGTTGTTTCTCATAATTTCTTCATAGGGAGTCATGGAGGCCATACGCTGCTGGAATGCGAACTGAACCATTTTCTGCAAACTTTGTAAATCAAATCAAAAATTCAAGATCCATTTTCTCAATTCTCTAAACCTGACACTGTGAGTTCTAGTTGCTTTTAGGTTTAGATAAATAAAAATAAATTATGAAAGACTGTGATTTGGATAGGTGTAAACCATGAATCTATGCTATTATCATATTTGATACTATGTCATGATAGATTTATTTCTTTAGATCCAATGCAATTGTGATTATTCTGCTATGTCATGATCGATCTATTTCTTTAGATCCAGTTCAATTGTGATTATTCTACAATAATATTATTGTGGATCTTGGTTTGTAACTATATTGTTGTTAATATAAATTGGTTAATTTGAATAGTTATGTCATTGGGTAGATTTTATCATTTATGTAAATCATGAACATATGCCACCTTGAATTAGTTAGGATTGGATCTAAATCTTATCTAAATTGTAACTTCTATGGCATACTATTGTGTGGATTCGTGTAGGTTATTTCTAAACTAGTAGATCTAATTTATGTGGATACTGAAACTGTTAGCCAGATCTAGATTATCACCTTGTGTTATCATGTTATATCTATTCTATGTGATTGAATTTACCATCTTATGTTATCATGTTAGATCTATTTTAACCTCTAGATCAAGATCATGTGATCCAATCTATCATCATGTGTTATTATGTTAGGTCCAAGCAAATGGGACATCTAAACTGCTGATTTAGATCTTACTGTGCTTATTGAGACATCATGTTATGTTTACTAGTTCTATGTTCATCTTGTTATGATAATAATTACATGTCCATGCCAGTATGTATGTTCATTATCATGCTAAGTTTATGTTTATTCCAAGATGATCACTTTTGTTACATTCCTATTTTTTTTTCCCTATAATCGTTTATGACTACGATGTTGTCTAGCCTAGGCATACTGCCAATTTTGTGAGGGCGCTAGTTAAGGAACAAGGGAAAAGGGGCGCATAATTTAAATATGAACATTTTTGGACATGTAATTCAAATTATTGGGTAAGATAGGTATAAATGCCTATAAAAGGAAAGGATTAATTAATTGGTAAATAAATTAAAAGAGGAATGTTTAGTAATTACAGTTAGGAATTGTAATTGTACTTATGACACGAGGTTAGGTTGCATTAGTGGTGGAAGTCTGCCTGGACCCGACCGACATATCCAATAGCCACTAATGTTGAACCTAATGTGGGAGGTCTAAGTACGCAAATACGAATTGGGCTAGGACACGAGGTTAGGCCCAACTGTGGAATAAGATGCCCGGACCTGACCGACATATCCAGGATCCACACGTTGTAGGCCTAATGTGGGAGGTCTAGCCTATTATAAATCATAAATGGACATGGTAATGAATTGGACTACTTAACCAAATCTAATCTATAGGGATTGTATGATATAGAACTGAAGTTAGGGTCAAGTAAAATTGATTGGATCAGTGGGAGGTTAAGTAAATCTTGGGTTGGTGGGTAATATTAGTATATATAAGCCCACAACTTAACCATTAAACAAACATGCTTTGATCACTGGGAGGTTAAGTAAATCTTGGGTAGGTGGGTAATATTAGCATACATAGGCCCACAACTTAACCATTAAACAAACATGCTTGGTTCAGTGGGAGGTTAAGTAAATCTTGGGTAGGAGGGTAATATTAGGATATATAGGCCCACAAACTTAACCGTTAAATAAACATGCTTGAATCAGCGGGAGGGTTAAGTAAATCTTAGGTAGTTGGGTAATATTAGTGTATATACGCCCACAAACTTAACCCGAAAAGGTTATGTAATTAAAGACACCTAGTGGTATACATAATTAGTGGAAATAATAAAGTTATGTAGTTAAAGACACCTTTTAGGGTAAACATAACTTGTAGAAATGATAGGGTTATGTATTAAAGACACCTATACGTAAGCATAATCGGTTGTAAGATTGGGGGTTATGTATTAAAGAGTAAGCATAACCAGTAGAAAGATTGGAATTATGTAATTGAAGACACCCTTTAGGGTAAGCGTAACTGGCAGAAATAAATAAGGTTATGTAATTAAAGACACCTAGTGGTATACATAACCAAGGGAAAAGTATAATAAAGTTAGGTAATTAAAGACACCCTTTTAGGTTAAGCATAACTGACATAGGGCTATGTAATTAAAGACACCTAAGGGTATACATAGTCAATGAAAAAACTAGTGGGGATACAAGACAAAGGGGAGAGCTTGTATCATATCGTGCGGGACCCATTTCGTTCAAGTAGCCCGGAGTTGGTATCAAGTAAAGAACTCCGTACTAGGCGGAGAAGGAGCATGCTTACTGATCGTAAGAGATCCAAATGAGGATAATGGTGTGGGCGGCGCAAACCGACCGGGGATATGTGCATGCATGGGCCGGGAAGAGGAGGCTAAGATGGTTATGACACCAGTAGATATGGTTGTGCACATCTTGAGTTGCCACTTTAGGAAGTGAAGCCTCCTACTGTGGGGCTAGCACAGGATATCTACGGAGTAGGGAGCCGATCGATTAGGGCAGTTGTTAGGGTATACTTGGATGTATGACCTAAGCCTACCAACTTATAGTGGAAGGGATCGTCACTTTCTAGATATACTAGTAACAGTACAAAGTAATCATTAGAAGCACATACACTTTATCTTGTCTACCTTGTCATACCTGCCATTTATGTAGTGGCCTCTGTTATCCACTTATATGCCTATCATGTTACTTTTATTTATTTAATGGCTAAAAGTAACTATACTCACCAGACTTTATGTCTGACCCTTTTTGTTTCTCCTTCTTTCTTCTGTTGCCCCTCCCCTCGAGGTTCTCAAGGGAGGGAATTAAAGACACCTTTTACGATAAACATAACTTGTAGAAATGACAGGCTTATGTACTAAAGACACCTATAGGTAAGCATAATGTGACACCCCACGTCCGTTAATGTCACTCACAAAGGGAATGCATTAAGTTTCGTGGAGCGTTATAAGTAAACAGAACAAAATATTACAAGACAAATACATAAAGTAGTACTTGAAAATTTTATAACCTTATTGCAGCGGAAACAGAAATAAGTTTGGTTACATCTTTAAACACCAAAACCAAGTACATAATATCGGTTTTGTACAAAAGCCATCAGAGTACATAATTTTTAGAACCATAATCCCACTCCAGAATGCCATGTGTAAGAGAAACAAAGCTAAGCATTACTTTCGGCACTTCCAAGCACTTTAAGCAGAAAGAAATCCGAATCAAGCTTCTACGTTCCCACTCTGAAAGCCTGGTGGGGAGGGGAGAGAAAAAGGAAGAAAAGAGGCAAAACAAAAAGGGTCAGACATAAAGTCTGGTGAGTCCAATGACTTTCAGCATAAAAACAGATAATAGTATTATGACATGTAAATAAATCTGGATAAGAGATAACAATAACAGGAGTAGCAGATATACATAGGTGAAACAGAGGAAACAGAATGATATAGACCAAGCTATTCTACTTATTTACCTTTCTATTCTCTACACTAATACTAGTATAACGGGATTAGGTGTTACCCTAATGTATAAACTGAAACAGTAACGGAAACAGAATGATCTCTTCAGAAACAAAATGCTAGTAATGGGCCTTTACCACCCCAATAGAGATAGACGGTATGGAAACAGAAGTGGAAATGGAATCAGAGATAGAAACAGAATAATTCATACATAAAAAGAATGTTAGAATTAGGTGTACGCTAGTGACGGGCCTTTATCACCCCAACGACGGTATCACACAAAACAGGCAGCTGTTACCACCCCGACAGAAACAGACGGTACCCCAACAGAAACAGACAGGACTAGATGTACCCTATACCCCAAGCTATTGGCTCCCTAATACGTAAATGCCATGTGTCGGCCCTACAGAAGGGTGTATCACTCCCTAAAGTGGCAACCTACAGAAAGACACAGACCTATTTACAGATGTCACGGCGTCTTAACTTCCCCAGAGCAGATCGGATTCATGCACACACATGACCTGGTTGGAACGTGCCATCAGCACCCCTCGCCATTATCAGAATGGACCTCTTATAACCAATTCAGTAAGCGTGCCCTGACCCCTACCTAGTTTTGGGTCACCGTTTGATACTATAAAGGGTTACTGACTGATATGGGTCCCATACAACAGATGACACAAGTAAATACCCCTCCTAACCTTGTGTCTCCAGTTAACAGATTTCAGATGTATAGATTTCAGATTAACACGTTTGCAGACTAACAGAGCAGATTTACATATTCACAGGTTTACAGATTAATATAGTAGATTTACTAATTAACATGTTTACGGACTAATAGGTTCGCAGATTAATGGATCAGATGTACGAATTATCAGATTTAAAGATTAACAGACCAGATTGTACAGATTCAGTATATACAATAGGTTAAGTTTGTCATGTCTATACACATATAACCAACCCCATCGGTTTATTAAGATTAATTTAACACCTCCCACTTATTAAGCAAGTTTACTTAACCCTATTTAATTTAACAGGTTCATATAACCCCTACAGATCCAGTTGGGTTAAGTGTTCCAAGTTGACAAATTATCGTCATTTCTAGTTAATGCACCAGACCACTCACATTAGATTTACCACTTGTGGATGTTGGATATGCCGGCGGTCTCGGGCAGACTTCTTCAACAAGTGTAATCTAAGCTCGTGTCTGAGTACTATCTCATATGTACGTACTAGGCCCCTCGCATTAGATTCACCACTTGTGGTTGCTGGATATGTCGGGAGGTTCCGGGTAGACTTATACCACAAGTGCAGTCTAACCTCGTGCCTAGGCACAGTCCAGTTTTAGGCATATTCATTCTTAAACAATTATTCATGTTTATCGTAGGCTTTTCAATTACAGTATTCAGTTTCAACAGATTTCAGCAGATTAGTCAATTTAGCAGATTAAACATCTCCGCAAGTTACAGCAGGTTACTTAAAGTTCCATTATCATGTTCCGCTCAATCTTAGACTGAGCTTATAGATTTACATACTCAAATTACGGTCCTAATTCACAATATAACATTCGCCCAAGTTTTAGTCAATTTTATACAACACAGATTGTGCCCCCAAAAACACCAGCCATGATTCATAATAAAAGTCATGCCAAATTATAGTCATTTGTTATAGTATATGCCAATTACCCAAAATCCTAATTTAGGCGTGCTCATATTTAACAGTTATCCCTATTTCATTATAGGATCCCAAGTCATACATCATTATGCATAATAATCCCCTTCTTCCAAGTCATAAATCATCATATATAGTATGCCCCAAATTTAGGTCTTAAATTATAACATGTGTTATGCCCCCAAATACCAAGTCATATGTTCACTACACTTTATGCCCCAAATTTATCTTTCCCAACGATTCCCAATTGCGCACCTTCGCATATTTCAGCATTAGGCCTAGGCTCGAAGGTAGCTTGGCTATATAATAAAAGGGAAGAAGAGGGAGAGAAGAGAATAACAAATCAAGCATGTAATGGCAGAAATAGGCACATAAGAACAGATCTGATGAATAGAAATAGGCATAATCTCAGATTCAGAATTATTAACAGTCAGGATTACAATTAAATTTCATTTCTAAAAGTAACATGAACTCACCGTGGTTGGCTTTTAAAGAAATAGGTGTTGCAACTGTAGATCTATTCTCTTTTAATCCTAATTTGACTTGAAGAAGAAGGACTTATTTTAATTTAGATTTGAGCAGCATGGAGATGCCATAAATTTGGGTGGAGAAAACAATAGGTCTAGGGTCCTTTATATAACATAAGAGTCATGAACCAGGCCAAGAAAACAGTCCAGAAATGAAGAAATGCACCTACCTAGATCTGGGTGGGACGTCGACACCCTCTAAGGGGGGTCGACACCCATGTCGACACCACCTGGAGGGGGTCGACATCCTTGAGCGGGAAATTTCCTGCTCACCCAGTTTTGGCCGAATTTGTTTTTTGAACCTGTTTTGTTAATTAATTATTATTTAATTTAATTCTACTTAATCCTTAAATCTTCTGGGCTTCATAACTTCTTCATATGGTGTCCGATTTACGCAAACTCGAACTCTATCCCAAACAAAATTCCGAGATGAACACAATGGCTAACCCATTTCTCTTAATTCTTCTTATAAAAGTTAATTATTATTTAATTATCTCTTATGTAATGTTTTTAAAATTATGGTGTATTACATTCTCCCCTTCTTAAAGGATTTCGTCCCCGAAATCTCCAAGTTACGAATAATGTATATCCTACCATCCATCATCAATCTACTCATCCATCAATCATAGGCATCCATTGTCCATAGAAAATTTCTAATGTAGAATGAACATATGCAAAGGTGTGTGTATATGCCACTTTACTAATGCATAAATCAGGTGGTCCACTTATTCAGTTGACCTCCTTAATGGAAATTTTTGATAGTGCCATGAGTCCAATCATGTATGCAAACAATCCTAATGCATCATATAGGTACTATATGCATGCGCAATCATTCATCCAAATGCAACACTCATATGATGATACATCCAATTTAATCTATAAAAGAAACAAAAATATGCACATGCATCCATATGCAATATGAGAGTGTTTTTGAGCTGATCTAGTGCCTAGTCTGTGTGTATATGCATCCACGAGCAACCGCTAGCAATCACTTGCATCCACTTGCAACCATCAAACATAACATATCTCAAACACATGTTTACACCCATTAGTTTCTACCTAAAGGTCGAAGATTCGATCGATAGAATATTCTCAAACGCCTAACATAGATATCCTCAAACCCCATCATCAAATAGATGAGTCGTACCCCCTATGGGGTTTGAGATAATAATGGAATCAGAAATAGAACTAGTATTAAGGTGCAGAGACTCAACCACATAATCAGAAATAAAAGAATGAGAAGTGCCAGAATCAAAAGAGTTCTAATTAGATAATTAGATAGGGAAAATCAAACCCTCTACAGAAACTTTCCTACCTCTGTTCGGTCTATTGGCTTCAATAGCATTCATCTGCCCTCCAGGATATCCAGCCCTTTGGCCTTGTCCTTGTTTCCTCGGGCAGTCCCTAGTAAAGTGTCCCATTTCACCACAGTTGAAGCAAGTGCCCTTCCTTTTTCTGCAATCCTTGTTCAGATGACTCAAGCTCCCACAAGTAAAGCACTTTTTCTCCTTCTTATTCTCAGTCTTTTCATCCTTCTTTTGTGTTTCCTTCTTAGGCCACACTTTCTTGTTCTGTGGTTCTTCGAGCTTCTCCTCTTTCTTCTCACCTTTGGCTTCCTCATGTAACAATGCCATATCAAGCAACCTTTCGAAAGTTGCGCCCATTGGGACATGGGACATAGCTAATCCATGTAACGGCTCATTCAATCCTTTAGCAAACCGTAAAGCTTTCTTATGTGGAGTATTTACCAACTCCACCCGAATCTCGCCAACTGGTTGAACTTGTTAACATATTCTTTAACGGACATGCTTCCTTGTTTGAGTGCCAAAAACTTCTCCATTTGCAAACTTTGCTCGGCTTGCGAAAGAAACTTTAGCTCGAATCTTCGTATGAAATCCATCCAAGTCTACACCGGACGTTCAGCATTAGTAATCTCCCACCAAAAAGAAGCTTAGTCCTTCAGTTGCCAAACGGCTAATTGAATCTTTCTTTTATCGTCGACTTCAAAGATATCAAACAAATTCTTTGTTTCCTTGAGCCAGTTCCGAGCTTCTACAAACGTCTCAGTTCCGTTAAAGTTTTTTCCACCCATAGCACGAAAATCCTTACATATCTTTGAAAAAGAGTCTGCACAAGGAGGAGGAGGAGCGGCTGCAGCTAGGAGAGGAGGAACGTCTATTGGGCCTGCGTCAGTAGCCCTAGCCTCCAGATTCCTTTGGAACCATCCCGGTATCTGTACGCCCTCTGGAAGATTAAGATCCCCAGACATGCTGAAATGAAAAAAATGGGATTCAAAACAGAGAATCGAAATATAGATATATGGCTTTGGGGATTATGTTTTTCGAAATAAACTTTCCTTTTGAAAATACTTCCTTTTAAAACCTTTTTGAAAATAGTTTTCAAAAACATTTATCTAATCTGGTAACCTTCATCTCTGATACCAAGTGTGACACCCCACGTCCGTTAATGTCACTCACAAAGGGAATGCAGTAAATTTCGTGGAGCGTTATAAGTAAACAGAACCAAATATTACAAGACAGATACGTAAAGTAGTACCTTAAAATTTTATAACCTTATTGCAGTGGAAATAGAAATATGTTTGGTTACATCTTCAAACACAGAAACCAAGTACATAATATCAGTCTTATACAAAGGCCATCAGAGTACATAATTTTTAGAACCATAATCCCACTCCAAAATGCCATATGTAAGAGAAACAAAGCTAAGCATTACTTTCAGCACTTCTAAGCACTTTAAGCAGAAAGAAATCTGAGTCAAGCTTTTACATTCCCACCCTGAGAACCTGGGGGGGGGGGGGAGGGAAAAGGAAGAAAAGAGGCGAAACAAAAAGGGTCAGACATAAAGTCTGGCAAGTCCGGTGACTTTCTACATAAAAACAGATAACAATATCATGACATGTAAATAAAACTGGAAGAGAGATAATAGTAGCAGGAGTAGCAAGTATACAAAGGTTAAACAGAGGAAACATAATGATACAGACCAAGCTATTCTCCTTACTTACCTTTCACTTCTCTGCACTAATGCTAGTATAACAGGATTAAGTGTTACCCTAACGTCTAAATTAAAACAGGAACGGAAACAGAATGATCTCTACAGAAACAGAATGCTAGTAATAGGCCTTTACCACCACAACAGAGACAGAGGTACGGAAACAGAAGCAGAAATGGAATCAGAGACAGAAACAGAATAATCCCTATGGAAACAGAATGTTAAAATTAGGTGTACACTAGTGATGGGCCTTAACCACCCCAACCGACGGTACCAAATAGAAATAGACAGGTGTTATCACCCCAACAGAAACAGATGGTACCCTAACAGAAACAGACAGGACTAGATGTACCCTAAATTCTAACCCAAGCGATCGGCTCCCTAATACATAAATGCCCTGTGTTGGCCCCACAGAAGGGTGTATCACTCCCTAAAGTGGAAACCTACAGAAAGCCACAGACTTATTTATAGATGTCACAGCGTCTTAACTTCCCCAGAGCAGACCGGATCCATGCATGCACATGACCCGGTTGGAACGCGCCATCAACACCCCTTGCATTATCAGAATGGACCTCTTATAACCAACTCAATAAGTGTGCCCTGACCCTTACCTAGTATTGGGTCACCGTTTGATACCAGAAAGGGTCACTGACTGATATGGATCCCACACAACAGGTGACATAAGTAAATACCCCTCCTAACCTTGTGTCCCCAGACCAACAAATTTCAGATGTACAGATTTCAGATTAACACGCTTGCAGACTAACAGAGCAGATTTACATATTCACAGGTTTACAGATTATTATAGTAGATTTACTAATTAGCATGTTTACGGACTAACAGGTTCGCAGATTAATGGATCAGATGTACGGATTATCAAATTTACAGATTAATAGATCATATTGTACAGTTCAACATATATAATAGGTTAAGTTTTTCGGGTCTATATACATATAACCCACCCCATCGGTTTATTAAGATTAAGTTAACCCCTCCCACTTATTTAAGCAAGTTTACTTAACCCTATTCAATTTTACAGGTTCATGTAACCCCTACAGATCCAATTACGTTAATTGTTCCAAGTTGGCAAAATATCATCATTTGTGGTTAATGCATCAAACCTCTCACATTAGATTTACCACCTGTTGATGCTGGATATGCTGGGCGGTTCTGGGAAGACATCTACCACAAGTGTAATCTAACCTTGTGTCTGAGTACTATCTCATATGTATGCACTAGGCTTCTAACATTAGATTCACCACTTGTGGTTGCTGGATATGCCGGGCGGTTCCGGGCAGACTTATACTATAAGTGCAATCTAACCTCGTGCCTAGGCGCAGTTCAGTTTTAGGCATATTCATTCTTAAACAATTATTCCTATTTATCGTAGGCTTTTCAATTACAGTATTCAGTTTCAATAGATTTTAGCAGATTAGTCAATTTAACAGATTGAACATCTCCGCAAGTTACAACAGGTTACATAAAGTTCCATTATCATGTTTGCTCAATCTTAGATTGAGTCTACAGATTTACATACTCAAATTACGGTCCTAATTCACAATACAACATTTGCCCAAGTTTTAGTCAATTTTGTACAACACAGATTGTGCCCCCTAAACCCCAACCATGATTCATAATACATGTTATGCTAAATTATAATCTTTGATTACAGTGTATGCCAACTACCCAAAATCCCAATATAGGCATGTTCATATTTAACAGTTATCCCTATTTCATTATAGGATCCTAAGTCATATATCATTATGCACAATAATCCCCTTCTTCCAAGTCATAAATCATCATATATAGTATGCCCCAAATTTAGGTCTTAAATTACAACATGTGTTATGCCCCCAAATCCCAAGTCATATGTTCAATACACTTTATGTCCCAAATTTATCTTTCCTAACGATTCCCAATTGCATGCGTTCACATATTTCAGCGTTAGGCCTAGGCTCGAAGGTAGTCTGGCTATATAATAAAAAGGGAAGAAGAGGGAGAGAAGAGAATAAAAAATCAAACATGTAATGGCATAAATAGGCATATAAGTATAGATCTGGTGAACAGAAATAGGCATAGTCTCAGATTTAGAATTATTAATATGTCAAGATTACAATTAAATTTCATTTATAAAAGTAACATGAACTCACCGTGGTTGGCTTTTAAAAGAAATAGGTGTTGCAGTTGTAGTTCTACTCTCTTTTAATCCTAATCTGACTTGAAGAAGGACTTATTTTAATTTATATTTGAGCAGCATGGAGCCACCATAAATTTGTGTGGAGAAAACAATAGGTCTAGGGTCCTTTATATAGCATAGGAGTCATGAACCAGGCCAAGAAAGCGGTCCAGAAACGAAGAAACGCACCTACCAAGATCGAGGGGGGGTCGACACCCCTGTCGACACACCCTAAGGGGGGTCGACACCCATGTTGACACCCCTTGGAGGGGGTCGACGCCCTTGAGCGGGATTTCCCGCTCACCCAGTTTTGGCCGAATTTGATTTTTGAACCTATTTTGTTAATTAATTATTATTTAATTTAATTCTACTTAATCCTTAAATCTTCTGAGCTTCATAACTTCTTCATACGGTGTCCGATTTACGCAAACTCGGACTCTATCCCAAGTAGAATTCCAAGACCAACACAATGGCATAACCCATTTCTCATGATTCTTCATATAAAAATTAAGTATTCTTTAATTATCTCTTATGTCATGTTTTTAAAATTACGGGGTGTTACACATAACTGGTTAGAAGATTGGGGGTTATGTATTAAAGACACCTATAGGTAAGCATAACCAGTAGAAAGATTGGAATTATGTAATTGAAGACACCCTTTAGGGTAAGCATAAATGGTAGAAATAAATAAGGTTATATAATTAAAGACTCCTAGTGGTATACATAACCAGGGGAAAAATATAATAAAGTTATGTAATTAAAGACACCCTTTTAGGGTAAGCATAACTGACATAGGGCTATGTAATTAAAGACACCTAAGGGTATACATAGTCAATGAAAAACCCAGCGGGGATACAAGACAAAGGGGAGAGCTTGTATCATATTGTGTGGGACTCATTTTAGTCAGTAACCCGGAGTTGGTATCAAGTAAAGAACTCCATACTAGGCGGAGAAGGGGCATGCTTACTGATTGATTGTAAGAGATCCAAACGAGTCGGATGGTGTGGCCGGCGCAAACCGACCGGGGACATGTGCGTGCATGGGCCGGGCAGAGGTGGCTACAACGACCGTAACGCCAGTAGATATGGTTTTGCACATCTTGAGTTGCCACTTTAGGAAGTGATACCTCCTACTGTGGGGCCAGCACATGATATCTACGGAGTAGGAAGCCAAACGATTAGGGTAGTGGTTAGGGTATACTTGGATGTATGACCTAAGCCTACCAACTTATAATGGAAGGGATCATCTCTTTCCGGATATACTAGTAACAGTGCAGAGTAATCATTAGAAGCACATACACCTTATCCTGTCTACCTTGTCACACCTGCCATTTATGTAATATCCACTTTATATGCTTATCATGTTACTTTTATTTATTTACTGGCTAAAAGTAACTAGACTCGCCAGACTTTATATCTGACCCTTTTGTTTCTCTTTCTTTCTTCCGATTACCCCAAGGTTCTCAAGGGAGGGAATTCTCAGGCTTAGTCAGGATTCTGCTATCGTCTTGCTTGGAGCTTCTAGATGTATTGCTCAAGCTTCTATCTTTGCTACTATGGCTTATGATTTGGGGATTATGCTTTCTTTGTTATTGCACTCTGATAATTAAAGTACAAGACAAAGCTTTAATGATGTACCGAGTTTATGTATGTTCAAACATATGGTGTAACCATGATTTATGATTAATAAAAGTTTTCAATTCCACTTCTATTTTATATTTGTCTTGTAATTACTCTATGTTTGTTTACCATAATGCTTCACGGAACTTAATGCATTCCCTTAGTGAGTGACATTAACGGACGTGGGGTGTCACACAGATGTCCAGAGTGACTTTGCATCGTTTCTTGAAAATATTCGATGCGATGGTAGCATCGGTGGATCGACCAAAATTTTCCATGGAACTAATGGTTGTTGTATCTGGTGTCTTGGATAAGTCAAACTTTAAGATTTCTTTACAACGGGATCCACCGAGGGACATAGTGAATTCTACTTTGAAGAAGACCGATTCCTATGAGAAGAAGATGCTAGATTCAAGAAGGAAGTTCTCCACGTTAATATATCCAAGGATGAAGGATCGTCCAAATTTGGAATAGGCAGGGATAAAGGCAAAGGAAAAGCTTGGCTAAGAACGATCGAAATGTTCAGCCACCAAGAGAGCCAAAAATTTCTAGATGTACTGAACCCAATACCTCGCCAGATGACATGTACTTGTAAATGCATGAAATTGCTCCTTTCAAGAAGTCTTTCAGGAGGGAGTCCACATAGAAAGAAGGAGGATCTGGAAAGCATTGCTTGTTTCATGAAATGGATGGTCATGGGAATGCAGACACCTACGTGACATAATCGAAGAGTGTGTTAGAAGTGGAGAGTTGGCACATTATGTTAGAAAATAGACTACATTGATGGAATAGGCGCGTACTCCTACTACAACTCCTTGGAGAGGGAACGGGCCTGGATTGGCCTCACGTGGATTGGTCATCAATTGACTTTGGATTTGCTGGATATTTGCTTTCTTTAGTTTTAGGCTTTTTCGATGGCTACGTCTGCCTACCTATGTACGAGAATCAGAGAGATCCCTAGGCATGCTCTTTGCAGACAATGAACCATCCCCCTTATGATTTGTAATAAGAAACAACTAAGTTAACTTACCCACATACGGGACTAGGATTAAATTCCCAAGCGTGTTATGCATCCAATGATAAACCATTATATTATGTTTGATTTTGTAATGATTGTGAATTTTAATAAATGGATTTCCGGGCATGATTAGTTGTCTTGTCAGGACTTAGCAAGATCACTTAGTCAAGGCATGGGTACGGTTCGTACTCAATTCAGATTTCCAGGTATGGATTATGCCTGAAGGGTTGGATTATCTTGTCAAGACTTGGAAAAATAATTCAATCATAATTTGAATATGGAATGTACTATGTATGGATTTCCAAGCATGGACTATGCTTGAAGAGGCCGAATGGTTTTTTCAGGACTTGGAAAAAGGTTCGCTTTGTTTATTTCCAGGCATGTGTTATACTCACTTTGGATAGGCTCGAGGAGCCCATGGATTTCTTTATTTAGATTTCTCTCGTATTATGATTCGGAGAGATTGTTGGATTATATGGATTTTCTACTATATTATATTACGATCCAGAGAGATCTCACAATTTTTTATTATGATCTAAAGTGATCGTGGAGCTTAATTAGGATTCTTGATTTCTGATTATTCATTAATATGATTCGGAGCTATTGTGGCTTACTATTAATATGATTCAGAGAGATCATGGTTTTCAGTTAATACGATTAGAATGATTGTGGTTTTCTATTAATATGATCTGATGCGACTATGGATTTCTGGTTTTCGATATATTACGATATGGCACAATCGTGGATTTCTAGTCTTCGACTATTGGAGTTCCACTCGGACGTCTATTCGAATTTCTATGGAATTTTTGATTTTTCGAAACACATCTTCACTAGCAAGACATGTATCATGGAGAAAGTGTATATCCATCTTTTTATAAGACAGTCACATATTGGATTTCTGACTAACGAAGTTCTCAGGACTTGGGTATGGGCTTGGATAAGCCCGGATATACCTAATGGAAGTATCAAAGATATCAAAGATATGGATATGAATTGCTTGAAATCTGACTCAGTGAGGCTTGGATCGATCATCTTCAACACGTCACTCCATTTCAGCTTGAATAAGTCTGGGTCAGTGAAGTCGGCTCAGCATGGGACCCACCAAACTTTATTACATTTGGATTTTGGATAAGCATTTTCGGTTCGGCTATGTCGAATCGACACGTTCAGTTAGGACGACGCGGACCTAGGATATTTTCTGGAGACTTATTCAATCACCTGAAAATGATCTGCTAACTATGCCTCAAAATCCAGATCGGATGCCACGTGTCTTGGCCAACCCAAATTCCTGTACTTCCATAAATACGCCCCTAAGCTCTTATTTTCAAGGGATCTAACTCTTTCTCTCAAGCATATCAGCGCAAGGACATTGCCAGTGAAAACTTCAATTTTTTTTCTCTACATTTCTTTCATATAAGTAAATTATGCTGTAATCATACGATATAATAAAGATTGATTACATTAAGTGGATGTAAGCCTGATTGGTCGAACCACTATAAAAATTCTTGTGTCCCCTTTTATTTCCTGTATTCTGTAATTGATTATTACTGTGATATGTGATTTGGGTGTTGTACCTGGAAGAAACAAATTCCTTGTCAATAGACTAGGAACAAGCTAGTCGAAGCACAAGATACAGATGGTTAGAGGAATATGCATGCCACGCTACAAAACTGAGTTTTAGAATGGATGTTTCATATTTTTAATTTCATTATCTATGCTGATATGATGTTTCAGGAGATATAGTTGATGAGTATTCACAAGGGTGTAATCCGAGTCAGTTGACCCCCCTACCCCCAACAGGAGAAAACACAGCAACCCCAATATAGGGCTGTGCAGTGTGGATTATGATCCACCCTGTAGACGTAGCCGGTTTATAAAAGCTGGCTATGTTTACAATCTATAGTCGGCTGCAAGGCTATGACACTCCATCTTCACAACTTCATCTCCTATCTTTTCCTTACTCTATCCCTTCTCTAATTTCGACGAACCATTAGAAGATCTTAGAGAGCAATGCGAGATAGCAGAAGTCGCAGTGTGGGAAATGTACCGGCACAAGAAAAAAACATTTGACTAAAGAAAATGTCACTCCAAAAGAAAAAAGAAAAGAAAACGTCGCTCCTCCAGTAAGACAAGATGTAATTAGGTGATGTTGAGCAATACCAGAAGCAGAGCTGGATCCGAATATTGATCAAAATTTAGGAATCGACAAAGTACAGAGCAATTTTTGTGTAGTTCCTAATGAAGAAAAGCTTATAAGCACACACGTTAAAGATTCTATAAGTTATCTAGGTTTTTTTTTACCAATAATAGCTACTTTATATAAAATATAATTTTAAACATTGTCCCGTTTAAAACTAGGCACAACAAGATATAACACGTGGCTCCTGACCAAATGTTATCCGTTTATATTCAATGATTTACAATTATTGTAACATGCTGTATTTTTAGTGATTAGATATTTAATATATTTTATTATATTAAATGTTTAATTGGTACTTTAAATGGATTTGTATTATCGAATCCATTTATTAAAATGAAATGGAATATATAATTTATATTTAAATTATAAACGAGCTCATAATGTCGCGGTAGTTCGTAATATTGAGTTTTGAACTTCAATTGAATATATAGAATCCATTTTAAGTTGGAATTCTTTAAAACAAAAATTGTCCAAATCTATTTGATTATAATTTTATAATGAAAGTGAAAAATTGAGATTTCGTCTTATAAATTATAAGTTTTATCCAAATCAAATTTCAAAATAGTCGCTATGGAAATCGTTTATATACAATAACGTTTATTTAATAATTTTAAAAGGAATTTTTATATATTTTGAATATAGTTTAACTCGAAAATGCTAACGTTGAGTTATAAATCTATATTGGATCAATTTGAAGCTGTATATTACTTCATTTGGATATATATATATATATATATATATATATATATATATATATATATATGTTGATAATAATTTATTATTATTATTAGATTATATTGTTTCGTAATTTATTTATATTTTATCAATATTATATAAGCCTTTTAAACAACTATCTTCCGAACAACCTCCGTTTTTTGATGAAATGATTTTTTTTGGAATACATATGGTTAGTTATTGCTAGATTTATAGTTTAGAGCCAATTGGAGTTGTCTTGTTGGTACGTTCAATTTAAATGTGAACCGATAAATATATTGGAATTAAAATAACGTTGTTTTTCAAACAGAGTCCGTTTTCAACGAAATTAATTTCATTGGGACCGCAACGTCAAGATGTAGCAGTATTTTTGTTTTTGTTGAGTTTGGAGTTGGTGTATGGCGATACATATATTTAGTGTACCGCATTAAATAGCAGTAACCAACCGTATAAATAATATATTTATAACTTAATACTTAAGCAACCTAATAAAAATATACTACCCCATATACTGCCATTTTGAATCCATGGTCTACCTTATGTTTAAGTATTTTTTAAGTCCGCCTGGTGCCTACCAACATATTGTCCAAAGATATGAAAACAAACTGCGCCCACTGCCTCGTTATTTTCTTTCAATAGAACCTACCATGTACATCATTTCTTTCCTTCAGCCAACGTTCTATGTTGTGTCTCCCATCGAGACGTGAAAATAAACTGCTCCTGCCTACACCCTAAGACAACTAACATCATACCCACCTACTGAAAACACATTCACATGGAAAGCTAGAACGAAAATATGGAAAGCAGTATTTGATGGTTAAGTTGTTAATTCTGTTTTTGTAAGTGTATTGAGTTATTAATAAAGATGGTTGGGGCCATTCAAACCCGCTTGCTATGCAAAAAAAAAAAAAAAAAAAAAAATATGGAAAGCAGTATGGAGAAGGAGAAAATACGGGGAGGGAGGAGTACGGTTCGAAGGGATGAAATATAAAGGAAGGTGGGCTCTGTTTTCTATAGTTGGGTCTGACCTGTTAATTTAAAAAAAAGGGAATGGATCAGTTTCGAAGGTAGCAGCATGCAGGAGTTGCTGTGTCTGTTTTTGGTGGGAAAGAAGCTTTTCTTTTATGAGGGAAAGGAGAATGTTGGGCTTGGCCCTTCTCGGAAAAAAATTGGAAAGAAATGACATGCCTAAACAATGATCTGCGGTTCGATTAATATTTAATTTAGGTTAACAAACTATAATAGATAATTTAAAAGTATAATTAAATAATAACTATTTAAGTTAATTAAGAATGTATATAATGGGTTCATATGTCGACAACATTAGACAATACAAGGACGTTGGTACCATTACGACAAGTGCTACATTATGGAATTGGGACGGACAAAGTTGACATCAAATGTAGTTTTTAATTAAATTAAACACATGTTTAATTTAGTTAAATCAAACCGTTTTAACGACGAATGAAGATCTAGTTGAGTTTAACTCACTCAGTTGTCCCACTTATATTTTATATAAGTTGGGTTTAGTATTTGTGTGCTACATTTGCTAATTGTTGGTGATTTGATGATTGTTTGAATATATGTTGAATATTTTTATGCAATCAATTTAAATTAAACGTTCATTTAATTTAATCGAAGCCAATCATTATTTTTAACGATTATTTCCAATTTAGGTAACTTACGTTGTTGGTTACGCTTATAATAATATAAACGTATTAGATTAGATTAGATGCTTGGATTATTAATAATAATTGACCGTTATTAGTTGAGTTGATTATTTATGTTTAATATATTATTGAATGGATTTTTTTATTTGAGATAACGTATTTGGATGCAAAGAAAAATATGTTGGAGGGATCCAACTAGATTCCTCAAATTCATTGATTATTTTTCATATTACAATTACATGAACTATTTAACCAGTCTGATTGGACGATTGATTTGATCATTGATTGTTGAATCTAAATTCAATATTTGTTTTGTCGGTAACTAATGGGTAGTATTGGTTGTGAATTGACAGCAGATGACCTAGAAATCCATTGTTTTATAAATGTGATTTACTGTCACGTGAATCAACAAAAGTGAAGTTATAAAATTTATTTTATAACTGAAGATGGTTTTGAAATCTATTATTTTGAATTAAAGTTTACAAAAATGAGATTAATATTTAATATTTATTATTTAAGTTATGAAAAATATTAAATGATTTTATGAAATAAATTCTTATGTTAATAAGATTTAAAAGCAAGCGAGCAGAAATTTACCTAATGATTAATAACTAGAATTAATTGTTTTTGAGAAACAATTAGATTAGGATTATATGGAGATTTATTATTAGTTGGTTAATAATAATCAAGATAAATGGGATGAATTAAATTAATTAAATATAAGTACCAATTGGAATGGATTAACGAGTTAGATGTGTTAAGTTGAATAAGTCAACTGCTTAAATGGAATTGATTATTAAACTGTCACAAATCAATTTAATATGAATTGTTAATGGTGTGATAAATCATTTTTATAATATTGCGATATGATTATTATTTATTTATTAATAATAATCAAAGTGATGATCTTAGATTAAAATCTAAAGTTTATAAAACCTTGTTTATAGTTAAATGAGTTTTCAAGCGTATTTATATTAAGCATACAGGTAAAATTAAATTGAATTCTCCTTGAAATTCTATTTAATTAGATTTCATATTTAAGTTTATTTGGAAGTATCATAAATGATTGCAGTTATGGAAACGAGTTAATAAAGCTATAAATTTTGAAATGATTTATGGAATGAATAAAAGGCTAAAAGTATAAGATACAGAATGGAAATCGGAATAGAAACCAAATTGAATTGAAGTTAGTTTTAGTAAAGTTTTATATAATAACTGATTTATTAGAGCTTATTTATAATGTTTAAAAAGATATATTAAATGTGAGAAGGAATTAGGCATAGTTTTTAAAGAAATTGGAACCCGTTGTACATTGGTTGAGTTGAGTAACTTTCGAGGTATCAATCTGATGTTGGTTTTGGCCTTCAGGGTTGATACTTAGAGATTTATTCACTTACCAATTTACAATGAGGAGCTAACGAAGTAAAAGAGAAATGTTATTTGAATATTCTTATATTAAATAAGAAAAGGGAAATATTTTCCTGTTATTGAAGATATTGAAGTTTTAATTTAACCATTCTTTAATTATTAAAAAGGCCAAAGGATGTTGAATATTAAACTAGTAAATTCATGTTATTTTTATGGATGAATGCTTGTTTATTTGATAGTTAAATAACTGACTATCAAATTTGGCCAATTATTGATTGTTGGTTCAGAAAGACTGGGATCGAATTTATATTCGAAAAGCATTCCCACCAGCACATACGTAAGCTTGGAAGATATCAGATGATGACAGATATGGAGCATTTGAAGATCGTAGATCTTCATAAAATGGGAGGATTACTTAAAATCTCAGGTCGGCCCCTTGAGATATATCGTGTTCTATCGTGGTTGGAATCTGCGGATTGCAAGGACTACTTGCTACTAATCTTAGGGTAATTCCTAGGATGTGGTAGGAGGGTGCCTTCGGTTCATCCTGTTCTTGGATGAATTGTATGGACGATGTGGGATTCAAAAGTATATGGTGGTTAGGAGTTCTAAAAAGAAGATCTAAACCTCATGCCTTATCAACTGGGAAATGGTATGAAATCAGGCAGGTCGCATGGCTATGTGGGTCGCTCCCATTAGGGTGTATTATCACCATCTAGAGAATATTCATATTTTTTCTTCTTTTTCGCTTCTGTATCTCCCTGGAATGTTTATGTTGCTAGCAACCGTAGGTGATAATATATTCGAAACATTCAATGAAATAAATGGCTGGTCATGTTTAGACTAGGTTGCAAGATGTTCTTACTGAACCCGATGTATTCCTATCTAAAGATACAATATCAGAAGGTGGTCACATACCTTGCCATAGTTGGAATCCATTCTCTAATAAGAGCCAGCGGTTTTGATTGTATACTATGTATGTAGAGCGTGAGATGCAAACGTTTTGTTAGATTGTTATCTATTTGTTTTTAGACATTATTATAATATCAAAATAGATATATGATTTCAAAATGTTTTGGGTTATCGTAAGGTAAAAACCGTATGTGTTTATGTGTGGATTGGTCTTACGATTTTCCTTTTCTTTCAAAAGGACTTGAACATTAAAATCAGGTTTGATGATACCCTTAAACTTAGTGAGTTTTCTCACTCTAGTTCACCAGAATGATCTATCATTTGTAATGCTCAGGTCAGACCGGGTTTTACAGGTTCAAGTTATCAGATGTTGCGAAGAGATGGGCTGGAGGAGTTCAGACGTATGATTTTATATAGATGTTATTCCGTTGTGTGATTGTATATGAGGACAGATTATTATAAGTGTCTAGATGTGTTGATATACTCAGATGATTATAAGTATTTTTCAACCTCTCAGTAAAGACTTATTTCTATTATAAATTTTGTTCCGCTGCGATGTGAGACTCTATGTAGTGTTGGTTCTTCTTCTTATTCTATTCTAATATTTCTTTCTTTCTTATCTCACCCACTAATTTCTTTCTATTAACTATCTGGTATTTTCAATACTTGGATTTTGGCAAGTAATACAGGTTTTATGTATTATGGTGGAAGTTCGAGAGTCGAATTCCGCTGGGTCATTACTATTATGATATAAAAGGCATTATACACACATTTCTCGATGAAGTGCAAATTGGTGATTTCATTAGGTAGTGTTCACTTAACTATAACTAAATTATTTCATATTTTGAAATAGTTCGATTTAACCTAAATAATTTTTTAGGCATAACAAGCCTTTTAAATTCGGGTGTTCAGTTGACTGGGGTGTTAGCCTCATGTTAGTGGAAGACTACCCATACGTTTCATTTTGGGTTTGAAAAGTTAGATTTTACCCCTTTAGACCTTACCATGCTTACCATACTTCCAATAAGATTGTGTGAGAAATTACCTTATGATGAGCATTATCAGCACTCTAATATCTTATCATCTCTGCTGCCTCATTTTAACACCCATAATGGGTTGACTTATGGATTACAATTGTGGGTTAGTTACATTATATTAGACAGACAATCCAAAATTTAATCACTGAACGCGATGGAGAAAACCACTTTTTGGAGATAGCATGACCATTTATTCAATATTTGATTAGAAACTTATTTTTTTTCAAACTCATCAAACACGTTGCCGGCTGGACATATAATAGCGGTTGCAGATTTGACATTTGATAGTCTAGTTTTATATGATTGGAAGACTCTGGTCCTAGCATACCTGTATTGCTTCTTAGACCATCAGTGTGTCGTTAAGGAGAGATCTATGTCCACTACAGTTTTTTGAAAGGTTTTACAATACTGTTACTATGAATATTTCCATAATTAACATTAGACCCAACTTTATCCATATTCTTTCCACGAGTCAGGGAGTAGGCTCGTGAGAACTGGAGACCTGTGCAAGAAGTTCATTTCCATCACATATTCGCAGTGGCTCGTAATCAAATCAAGTTGTGCACCATATAGGAGAGTTTCATTTGCATCCTTATGAGGGTTCATCTTATTTGACATATGTAGGTTCATACTGCATTATTTTCGACGAGATGGTTTCCTTTAGTGTCATCTCGTCCCACTTGTTGTTACTGGTTCCTTAGGGAATATTGTTGGATGCAAACATTAAATGATGATTTCGTGCCTGATGATCCATATCTAAATACACCTTACTTAGTAGCGTATAAGAATGCAAATTTAGTAGTAGCTCGGGATCATTAGTGGTGGCTTACTAATTATTCCGTCATCATCGGTTTGGATTATGCAGCATTTTGGCATAAATTCTACACCCCAATGCATATAGCTCATATAGTTCACTTTGCAGTCATTGATTTGATTGAACCCTCAGTTATCAGATCCAGTAAGGCTCACCAAGTACTTCCAAAATTGACTCATAGCAAGCAGTTATATCATCCTCTACCTCTATCACAGAAAGCATAATTTGGTTGGACAGTGGGTATTCCTATAGTTATAGGCAGTGATAGATATGTGGATATTCCTCGCATACAGGTTACTCAATACCCAGATCCAACCTTTTTTCATATGAATATGTATATCAAATGCAGTTAGGTCAGACATAGTTATGTACGCCGAGCATCGACGTAGCATAGACAATTCGACAATTTGTATTAACGGGCTTACTACTGCCAATAAGGAGTGCCACCATTATATGCCTCGAGGAGATGTTGATGTGGAAATAGCAGGTTTTGATGATATTGACTTTGATTATATGTAGATTGTCTATAGTCGTTCCAATTATGTTGGTGTTGTTGTTGATGTTATTTTTTATATTACTGTATTATCATTGTCGTAACTATTATCTATATGGTATTGTTTCATTATATTACTTACTGTACTGCTGCTATTATGTTGTGGATGGTGATTATGTTACTGTTTGTTAAGATATCACTTTTTTGTTGTTATTTTTACACTACTCTTATAAAAAAATTCCTTCATTCTTTATAACATTAAACTTAAACTTCAATAAAAAAAATTTCTGCCATTAATTGGACTCCTTCGGAGTTACTTAAGCTCGTGAAAGAATATATGGACTTTGATCACAATCATGATATTATGTTATGTACAGATGTGCTTGTTAACCATGAATTGTTTTAGAACATGGTGAATGCAGCTTAAAACAACTATCCCTACTGCGCCACGAGGAGCTCTTTCTTAGAAATTCATAAAACGCATAATGGTTTTACAAATGCTTGTAATCATTATTGCGAGATTATTGAGCTTGTTGAAGAAGAGGATGTTTTTAAAGAAAAACGTTCTACTTTTGATTCGTGTTACCTATCAGAATACCAAACAGAATTCATCGGTCATGAAACTTATAGACTTCATTATGTTTAACTTACACGTTATGGCTCTGAATAAACTTTATTATTTTATTTATTATAGTGCGCTTTTGTATTTTTGTACCAATTTAATGTTATCATCCATTTCTATGATATGCATTCTCATTGCTCAATATTTGTTAGGCATAATGGTCAATGTTTAGTTTGTATCTAAGACAACCAAGGTTTAAAATCTTCTGTTTATTATAATATTTGGTTTAGTTTTATGAACTACCATACCACGTTTTTTTTAAGAATTTAAGTTTGACATATGTCAAAATTTAAAAGTTGAAATCTTGATTTTTATCTTTTATTTGGAATCCTTAGTTTAAAAGATCCATAACATTCTTGTTTAATAGAATTCCGACGTATATTGAATTCAATATATTAGTTTGGACTTTAAATTGGAAAATTACGAACTACCATTACGCGATGAGCTTGAATTAATTAAATATAAATATTTAATTTATTTTCTTTAAAATTATTAATTACTAATTCACTATCTTACACTTTCAAATAAATTTGTATTCAAAAGCATTGCGCTATCAACATTAACAACTCAATTACCCATCGTAGACAATACATCATAACTACAGTGAAACTTTGTCTAATTTGTTTACTCCACACAACGCGACTATGTTGTACACAGCAGTGTGTTATCAACATCAGCTTTGATTATTTTCTTTACTCAATACAACATGGCTATAGTGTATGCAACAATGTGTTGTCAGCATCAACGACTCGATCAACGTGTTGTAAAATCCAATATTGCAGACAATCACTGTAGCCACACATGACTGTCTCCCATTGCTGTGCACACTAATGATGTTGTCAACTTGGAATTTTAATACAAGAGTTAAAGGCATGAGGTTTCAGTATAGGTTGTGAATGAGTCAGACAACTCAGGTCTTCCCCTATTTAGTAAAGTTTCAGTATTGCCATTATTTTATACAATGTTCCTTATAACTATCAATAAAGAATCTTTATTAGTATGCGGTGTGTAATCATTTCAACAAATTTAGTAGTGTGCAGTATATAATATCATAACTAGTGGTACAATTGTCTCATAAATACATAACTTTGCATCTATAAATATGAGCTATAATGTATTTCCTTCTCAAAATTCTTTACTCAATGAATCTCCTACTTTCTCACACATCTTCATACCAACAGAAATGCCACCATAACCTTTATCTGTTGATTCTGATTAGTGGCCAACGATTAGTCCTTCAGATTGTCCACGAACTAATGAAGAGTGGCTTATCGAGTATCAAGAGTAGCACTATGAGGATGTCCGTTGCGAGTTCCAAAATCTGGTCCAACTACGACTTTAGAAGTCTTTATATCCTCCGTACGAATAAGTGGTTGATCAGGATCTAGTTGCTCAACCTACATTTCAACATGTAATAGAACAATTTTCAGTTGTTCAACCTGTATACGAACAAGAGGTATACCGAGATTCAGTTGTTCAACCTCCATATTATCAAGAGTTTGACTCTCATCCTGTTTGTTTCCACAGCAGGTATGCGATGGACTTTGTAGTTAGAGCAACTAGAGAAAATATTTACCATAGAATCCAACTATGTTTCTTTAGGTCGAATGGTTGCAACTATTCAGAATGGATGGACGATCGTTTATTTGCATGGGGAATCACCTATGCAAATGATTTGGAAATGAGACAAGGTGTCTTAAGAATGCTTTAGAAGAAGTATAGATTCAACATAACGTGCGATTTAGTTATATTGTACTTTTACTGGTTCAATGGTTCTTTTCAATGTGCTATGCATGTGGTACTATAATATTATCTGATTTATCGTTTTATTCAAAGATTTTACACTTTAAGCAATGTACTTAGAACTACAAAAACAAACAAATATTAACTGTATTTAATTTCTTTATATACATTCAATGATCAAGAATAGAGACCGGCCAACATGGCTACACTGAATAACTGTGACCAGATGCTGCATTCATGTTATTTACATACAATCATCGAAAACGAGCAATGTGGTTACAAAGATAACCATGCAACATGCAGAGTTGACATAACACTATGGATTATGATGTGACTTAACACTATGAATTCAAATGGAATTTCCTTCTTTTGAAAGCGGTAATGCTAGCTGGCAACGTGTCATAAAAGCGTGTTGTCAACATCAATAATATGTGGAAACAAACGATCATGGATACTATGTAACTTTGTACAATTTTTTTACCCAGTAAAACATGGCTATAGTGTTAAAAAGAAGTGTTGTCACATCAATCAATCAATTATAGTAGACAATTCATTATGACTACAGTGACTTTGACCAAGTGTATATTCCAATGAAACTTGATAATAAATATAGTTAAAGACTTGTTGCTTCTTCACCATCATTTATAAACGATTTAGAAATGAATAAATTAAAAAGGTTATGGTGCTACTCGTCATCATCTTCATCCTCTTCGGAAGAGTTCGTTCAAATTCGTATAGATTAACAAAGAGTACTAAGCATCAAATGATGGATGAAATGGTTCGTGAAAACCATGAAAGAGACCGTTCGACCCAAGGAAGGGGTGTATTTGGAAGGCGGGATCTGTGATACGGGTGAAATTACACTGTTGATCATAACCAACTTATAATGGACTATTTTGATGAAATTTTTTTGTATATGAGGAAGTTGAATTTAGACGAAAATTTTGCACATCAAAGAAAATCTTTAACAGATTTCTTGATAAATTAACTGAAATGGACATCTTTTTTACTCATAAAGCTAATGTGCTCAATGAACTCGGGTTTTCTCCACTTCAGAAAAAACGACTACACTTCATATGCTATCTTATGGTGTTTCTGGAAACTCGGTAGATGATAAATTACATATGGGGGACTCAACAACAATCTTAAGCACGAAATAATTTTGAAATACCACTTTTACCTAATTTGGTGACGAATGTCTTCGATCTCCATGCCCTCATGATATTGATTAATTATTAGCAAAAAGAGAACGATGATATCTTAGACTGCATTTATTGGAGGTGGAAAAATTATCTGATTGCATTGCAGGGCCAATATTCATGACACCATAAAAAGGATTCTCTTATATTTGAAGTTGTTGCATCGTTTGATTTGTACATTTAGCATGCATTTTTAGAGCGCCAGGTTCTTTAAATAATATTAACGTTTTGCGACAATTTTATTTATTCAACGATGTAGCACCTCCATGCAGCTACAAAATAGGAGACATAGATTATACTACAGTTTATAACCTAGTGGATAACATTTATCCGAAGTGGAGAACTCTTGTGCATGCATATAAAAGGCCTAACAATGCTAAATAGGCAATGTTTACAAAACAACAAGGAAATTTGAGAAAAGACATTGAACAAGCTTTTGAAGTACTTCAAGGAAGGTTTCATATATTATGAAAGGAGGTACACTACCATAACCTTGCATTATTATCGGATATCATGCATTATTGTATAATTTTACATAATATGATTGTCGAAGAAAAATGTGGCGGATATGAGACACAACTTAGAAACTATCCAAAGATTGATGTTGCATTTCAATAAAAATATACAAAGACCCTAATACACTTGCTAAGTTCATGCAGCAAACTGAAGATATTCGAGATCCACAAGCTCATCTTGACCTTAGAGAAAATCCAGCGGAGCATTACTGGGAACACTAAGGAAGTCAATCGTAAACTAGATGTTTTATTTAATTTCTTATTTCTATCATTTTTCTCTTGCACTAGGTATTTGGTGAAGTTGTTATATGTGTTCTTTTCTTGTTTATCGAGTATCATTTGAATTAAGTAGGGATTTGCATGTTTGTACTTACTTATAACAACACTAAGACATAAACATTTCCATATAAATACAACCAATAATAGAGAAAGTTACAAGCACTAATAATAAAATACCTGTTAATGATATAGTTCCGTACAGCTATAAGCAGTAATAAGCAACAAATACATACAATGGTAATAAGATACTTAGTATGGGCATAATTGCCAACAAATTCCCATTACGTTTATTAAACTCCTCATTTCTTTTTCCATGTGCCTTCAAGTTGCATTGGATTGACATTATTCAAGTTGCAACTAGATAGAAAAAAATCATCGGCATTTTGTTGACGAGCCAATTCTTTTATCCTTAACTCTAAGCCTTTAGCTCGTTCCCACTTTAATTCAACATGATTGTCTTTCTTTATCTCCCTCAAGTCTCTTGTTTCCTTTGCTTTGATGTAAATATGTGTAGTTTGTTTGGAGGTAGCAAGAATTATACTTATTTATTCATAATGTCTCCTATTATCAGTGGATGATTTTTTTCCTTTCCATTGAACTTCTTGCATGACCTTACATTTGATACTTGTCGTGAATGGGGTATTTTCGAGTGCATCTGAACTACCAAAGCTTGATTCATCACCCATCTTCCTAGATAGGAACCGCAAAGTTGAGTGTTCTTGTTGCACTCTCCTCGTTTGTCCTCCTTATGCAATATATCATATCAATGTTTCATGTTGAAAGGTTGATTGATTTGCTCAACTAGATATAATGCATATGCCTGATTAAGCTGTATTTGATGGAATAAATTATAACTAATTCATTAAACCTAGACATATAAATAAACAAATATAAGAGCATTACGATATCCATGTCTTTAGCCCCGCTTTGTTGTCTTACGTGTATACCAGCCATTATTTCTTTCTAAGCAAAATTTATTCTTTTCCGAGACTGATTCAAAGAATCATCCGTTCTACAAAGATAATTTGAATGTCGTTCATTGAACAAATTTCAAATATAATTCCAAAAGGATCTTTCACTTTGGCTCGTACCATTTCTCTTATTGTTTTAACATTCAACCATACAGTAGGAAATCCCAACTTGCTCATTCAACGACCATTTACGGAGTTTTAAAGAAACAAGAACTTAATGTCTAAATTCTTCGATAGGAAATTCATTGATGTTGGTTCCATAAATTTGCTTCCTCTTGGATGGCATTGAAAGCGTATCTGCATTCATGTTGTCTTCTTCTATAGCTTCGACATTTTTAAATTGTGTTTCTTTCATTCTCCAATCGCTATATTCGAATTATTATTCAGACTTCTGTTCAGATTCTTAAGAGGGTAAAGAGACGATCTTCGATGCTGGCTATTAGGAGAGACATACTCATGTTCAAAACTGCAATTTTGCTGAAAAGAAGTATATTGGGAGTAAATTGAGTTTTGATAATTCTGGTATTAGTATGAACTCTATTGGGAATTACAGTGTTACTAAGTTTGTGAGGTTGATACGAATTGTACCGTAGTTAGGCTGATAGTGGTTTGGATTTTACTACTATTGAAACTGGTTTGAATTGCATTGGTTTGAGATTTGGCTATCAGATCAGGGATGTGAAACTGATTTTTTCCCCTATTGTTTTGACAGTATTGATATTTGGTGTTGTTTTCTGTTGAAAACGGTATGTATATTGAAGAATGTTGAGTAATTTATTAATATTTGATAGATGATTTATATAGAAGAGGAGGAGGGAAGAAGGGGAGGAGCAATGGTAAAAAAATGACCATTGCCTTTAGCTAACTAAATCATTTTTGGCTATTGCCCCATTTTGGGCATAATCGGCCTTTTAAAAGTCTGTGTCCCTTAGCCGGCTAAATAAAAACCGGCTAAGGGATGGTTTCGCAAACAACCCCCTAGAGTCCAACCGACCCTTGTTGGGTGTCAGTAGGATCCTAACCCAACTTTGGGTTAGGAATTCCCTTATTATACTTAATTGGTTTAACATTCCTTAGCCACGACACATGCATTTGCAGGTTAGATTGAAGGAGTTCTATATGTTATACATCATTTCAAAAATATATATTAACGATTGAATTACGATTGCATTATTAGGGAAGAAATAATTCATGAGTGAAGTAGATTATTTTAGTAATAAATGGGTAAGCTATAATATTTTATTAATTTTTTTCATAGAAGTGACAAACATGCGATTTCTCATTACAGATTCGTATTGAAATTCAGGATAATGTGAAAATATTTTGGTTTACATACGATACTGTTGTAAATTCCGCGCTCATTAGATTTTCAATTAGACTTAAAATCATTGTTTATGTTCTCATGCTAACTAACATTTTAATGGAAATCAGCAAGTTGAATTCATCGTGTATATATGTGTTACTTGAATTTGAACTGGTACATAAATTGTTTGGTTGAATATTGATTGATTGTGATGTTTGTGCACATGTTGACACAATGCACGCATGTCATATATAACTTGTTATAAATATGCACACATGTGTAGGAAGTTGATATTTAACATATGATTCTACGTCCATGTTATCAATATTTGATTATTTGCGTACGATAATAAATTGTCATCATGATTGTTGTTAATTCCATGTTGGTGTCGGACATACTAAATTGTGATGCTAGAAAAAGTTAAAATTATATATACTTATATCAAAATTTTAAATATTTCACTTGGCCTAGGTATAAAAATTTAAATAATAAACAACGTTGGTCAAAATAAATAATTTTTGTAAATTAAATTTATTTTTGAAATTTAATAGAAATTCATTAAAAAATTATTATATTACTTGAATCATTTTGTTAATAAATGAGATTTTGCAAATTTTAGATAATTTGTTGATAAATGATTTAAGTTGGTTTATTTAATTTAAACTCGATTTTTGAAATTTGAATATATAATAGACTGAAATTGAGAATTTGAGTATTTTGGACATAAAGATATTAAATAGAAGTTTATTAATTTGATTATTAATTTGATTAAAGATTTTGAGTTTTTGATTTCATATCACTAATTTTACGAGATTTTGTAAGTCTCGCTACTACAAAACTTGTAATTTGATTCAGTTGTTTACTCCATGTTGCTTCGGTTCAAAAACCAAAGCAAATGTAGACAATGCAAGAAGTTTGAATTCGTTGCTTCTATTGTACAACTGAAGCAAAAGAAGGTTTATTTTTTCCTCGATCGACTGATAATTAAAGCAAAAAGTTAATCTTTGGCTTTGAAAATAGGATTTTTTTTGTTTTAGTTTTCAAACAACCAAAGCAAAACAACCCCTCTCTTTTAAAAAAAAATGCTACATAAACTGTTATGCAATTTAATAAATCCAACAATTCTATTAATGTAATAGTTTTAGCATGGAGTTTTGATAACGTTAATGAAAAAACAAAATACACTGAGAGTGGAGGCTGATAGAAGAGAAAACCCTACTCCTCAAAATAACACAAGAGGCCTTTATATATAGGAAAAACATAAAATAAAAGACTATATTGTCCTTTAGTAGAATATTAATTACGCTAACATCCCCCCTCAAACTCATGATGCGATAGCAATGAGCATCGAGAGTTTGTCAGTCAAAAACCGTAAGCGTGAAGATGGCAAGGATTTAGTAAACAAATCTGCAAGTTGCAAGGAGGAAGAGACAAATGGCAATGTCAATGTGCCATTCTGAAGGTGGTGACGAGTAATATGGCAGTCAATCTCAATATGCTTGGTCCTTTCGTGAAAAAGGGAGTTATGAGCAATCCGAATAGCACTTTTATTATCACAGTGCAAAGGAGTTGGTCGTCGTAAGAAAACACCCATATCCGCAAGCAACCATCGTAGCCAAACAATTTCACAAGTAGTAGAAGCCATAGCACGGTATTCTGCCTCTGTTGAAGACCGAGATATAACATCCTGCTTGTTACTTTTCCAAGAGATTAGAGAATCTCCTAGAAAAATACAAAAGCCAGTAGTGGATTTGCGATCAGTAGGATCACCAGCCCAATCTGCGTCAGAATAAGCACATAACTCTAAAGATGAAGTGGAAGAAAGCAAAAGAGTCTGAAACTGAGTGCCACGGAGATATCTCAAAATGCGAATAATAGCAGCCTAATGAACTGTAGTAGGAGAAGTAACAAATTGACTGACTATGTGAATAGCATATGCAATGTCAGGGTGAGTGATAGTGAGATAAACCAAACTTCCAACAATCGTTCTATAAAGATTAGGATCTGGCAATGGAGATCCATCAGAAATAGAATATCGAGCATTGAGCTCAATTGGAGTATCAACAGTCTTATTATCTGAGAGACGAGCGCGCTCAAAAATGTCAGAAATATACTTAGATTGAGAAAGAAGATAACCTTTTGGGGAAGAAGCAACTTCAATACCCAAGAAGTAACGAAGGGGACCCAAGTCTTTCATAGCAAAACTTCGGGTTAACTCAGACTTCAACAAGTTAATCCCAACAACATCGTCGCCTGTAATAATCATATCATCAACATAAAGAGAAAGCGAAATTCGACCAGCTGAGGTACACTTGACAAACAAAGCGGAATCATGATTACTCGGGAAAAAGCCAAGAGAAGTAATCACAGTAGAAAATTTCTCAAACCAAGCACGAGGAGCCTGTTTGAGACCATAAAGAGCTTTCCTAAGTTTGCAGACTTCACCAGGTTGATGATCAATACCAGGAGGAGGAATCATATAGACTTCTTCATGAAGATCTCCATTCAAAAAGGCATTTTTAACATCCATTTGAGTAATATTCCAGTGGCGAACAGAAGCAACCGCAATAAGAGTTCGAATTGTAGTCATTTTTGCAACAGGAGCAAAAGTCTCCTCATAATCCATACCATATTCTTGAGAATAACCTTTAGCAACCAAGCGAGCATTATACCTTTCAATAGATCCATCAGATTTAGTTTTAATCTTATAGATCCAACGAGAACCAATAACACGTTTTCCTGTAGGAAGAGGTACTAAATCCCAAGTATGAGTCTGATGAAGAGCATTCAGCTCCTCAGCCATAGCACGTTGCCAAAGAGGATCACGAACCGCATCTTTGAAAGATGAAGGCTCAAAGAGACAATGTATAAGAAATGAAGAAAATGAACTGGAAAGACAAGAATATTCAAAATCAGGTCGCCTAGTAGACTGACGATTTCGGATAGGATATCGACGTTCACTAGTATCTACTGTCTCAGAAGGTGATTGGGTGGTTGTTGAGTCAATGGAAGTGTCTGAATTTTCAGCAGGAGGTAGCACATCATCATCATCAATGAAAGGATCAATATGAACAATATCAGACAGAGATATATTGTGAGTACGACCAGGAATTGTAAAATAAGGAATATGTTCAAGAAAAACAACATGACAAGAAACATATAGCTTGTGACTGACTGGATCAAAACAACGATATCCTTTTTGTCCTGCACCATAACCAAGAAAAACCCATATAGCAGACCGTGAAGTTAGCTTACTCCGTTGGACATGAGGAAGAAGAAAAAAGCATGTGGAACCAAAAACACGAAGAGAAGAATAATCTGGTGGACAACCATACAACTTTTCATAGGGGGACAAGCCAGAATTATGAGAAGTAGGATTCTATTAATCAAATGAACAGAAGTAAGAGCTGCCTCTCCCCAAAATTCACTTGGAACACTAGCAGACAATAAAAGAGATCTAGCAGTCTCAAGAATATGTCTATGCTTCCTCTCAGCAACCCCATTTTTTTCAGGATATCAGTGCAAGAAGTCTGATAAATTGTGCCATCTAAAGCAAGAAGTTCCTTAAAAGCATGAGAAGTATATTCTCCCCCTAAGTCACATCTAAAGCATTTAATAACAGCTCCATGCGGAGTTTTAATAAGAGATCGAAACTCATTATAGATGCCAAAAAATTCCGAGCGACATTTCATAAGATAAATCCAACAATAACAAGTGCAGTCATCAATAAAGGAGACATAATAACGAGAGCCTCCCTTTGTAGAAACAGGAGAGGGTCCCCAAACATCAGAATGAATAAGATCAAAAGGTGCAGTAGAAAATGTATTACTTTGGGGAAAAGGTAAAGCAGAAAATTTTGCAAGTTTACAACCACTACAATCAGAAATGTCATGAGTTTTCAATTTTCCCAAAACTCCTATAGATGCTAATAATTGTAATCGAGACTTAGAAACATGACCCAAACGAGAATGCTACAAATAAAACATAGAAGATGACTGACTCAAACGAAAAGACGAAACATCCACACCAGGAACAGAAGCCGCAATCTCTGAAATCTTAGGATTTTTGAGCTGATCCAATACATAAAGTCCTCCTTCTCTATGGCCGGTCCTAATCACTTTCTGAGACTTTCGATCCTGAACATAACATGCAGAAGAAGAAAAAGAAACCAAGTAGCCATTGTCACAAATTTGACCAACATAAGCAAGATTTAATGCAAGTCTAGGAATGTGATAAACATTAGATAAGGACAAAGAAGGTGTAATGACTGAACCAACACCTTGCACAGACATAGATGTACCACTAGCACTCATGACATGCACAGAAACTTTATGAGCCAAAGAAGTGAAAGAGGATAAATTAGGTGAAATGTGATTTGAAGCGCCTGAATCTAAAATCCAGGTAGAAGAAGATATACTTGATGAATTAGATGACAAATCTTGTTAAGATATAGCTGACTTAGCATGTGGCTGAGATGCAAGGAATTTATGAAATTGTTCAATCATTGATGAATCTAAAGAAGGAGCTATAAGAGCATTATGAGGGCGAGGAAGAAGAGGAGGTCCATTATGAGGGATTATTGGTCGAGGCTGCTGATAGAGCTGCTGCTGCTTTCTTTTCATTGGACATTGAGATTTCCAATGACCTTTTTGTCTACAAAAACTGCATTCATCACGAGCAACTGGAACATAAGGTCTGACTTGCGAATTTGAATTTGGTCGTGTAGGCATGGCGAAGACTGATGGAGTAGAGACTTCCTTTGCAACAGAGGACTGAAGACGAATTTCTTCTGCCAAAAGTTCACTAATAACAGAATCAATAGAAGGTAGAGGATGACGATGTAGAATAGACCCACGAAGTCCTTCAAACTCGTCACGAAGAGCCATCAAAAATTGTACCAATCTTCGCTCCTCTCTTCGTGCAATATACGGTCCAAAGGCGCATAATCCAGCGAATTCTGTGAGCGCCAACTGATCCCACAAATTTGTCATAACATCATAAAACTCCTGAATACTCATGCTTTTCTGCTGCAGAGCACGAATATCAGACTCAAATTGGTACTGTTTTGCAAAATTAGACTGTGTATACAATCTAGCTAGATGATCCCAAACCTCCTTAGCTGTCTCATATTTTGCTAATTGAGTACCTATCGAGTGCTTGACTGAATTATTAATCCAAGTAATAATCTTAGAATTTGCAACTTCCCACTTGTCAAACAAAGACACATAATTAGCAGCTATACTATCCACAGGCTTGACAATGGCACCCGAAATATAGCCCCACATTTGTTTACCTTTCAAAAAAAATTTCATCCCATAACTCCAATATGCATAATTTTTACCATCTAACTGAACACTGACTGCTTGAAGTGAATCATCTCTAGTTTCAGCCATATTAATAAGTCACAGAACAAACTCAACAATTCAAAAGAGAACTTCAAGTCAGCAAACTTTCGGATCTGAGGACTCCACAATTCTCGTCTGGATCAACAACTTTGGATTAGGTGCTTCGGGTCTGAGAACAAACTCAAAAGAGGATTTTTGGTCTGAACATACTTTGGATTAGGCGCATCAGTTATCGGCGAAACGGCGGTATTCTAGAACGGCGGATTAGGGCAGGGAACTACGGATTAGTGGAGGGAACGATGGATTTGGGAGCTGCGGTATTCTGGGCTTCGGTGGCTTGCTTCGATTGCTTTGGACTTGGGGAAGGAACGACGGATTTGTGCTTGCTTTGATGACTTCGGTGGCTTTGTACCAGGGATAGCGGATGTGATGAAGAGGCGGTATTCTGGGTCTTTGATGACATCGGTGGCTTTGTACCAGGAACATCGGATTTGATGAAGAGGCGGTATTCTGGGTAGGGATGGGTGATATTTGTTCTTCAGAGCTTGAAAGAAACACCAACAGAGAAGAATAGATGCTTCAGGTAGAGATTAGAGAGGGCAGTTAAATAAATTACCAACAGAGAAGAGTAGGCTCTGATACCATGATTACATTAATGAAAAAACAAAATACATTGATAGTGGAGGCTGATAGAAGAGAAAACCCTACTCCTCAAAATAACACAAGAGGCCTTTATATATAGGCAAAACATAAAATAAAAGACTATATTGTCCTTTAGTAGAATATTAATTATGCTAACAAGTTTAACATTCCAAATTACATAGTACATAATGTATGTTGTCCCATAATTAAATTACGTTAGAATAATATAATCATCAACCAAAGTATATGAATTCCTCACCTTTTGTAAAAAAAATCCCTATACAGCTAATACCTAACACTTCCCTATTGTCTTGATGCACTCCAATTACACTTGGTTGATCCTCGCTTCTTGCTGGAATATACAAACTTATTGCAAATTGGTGAATAAAAAAAAATCTCATAGCATAATCATTGACAAGGGAAGCAACATACTGCCACTGAATTCAACATAATAGCTGGTGCAACAAATCAACGATTAATTTGCGCATCGTTTTTGTGCATATTTCATCACCGTTGTAGTGGGACCAAAGTCTTGCTTGACACGCTAGCAGCAAAATCTTCATTTGTATGTCACATGCATACACTATTTTTTCTAATGCAAAAGGGTATATTATAATTATATCCACGCATGTTGATATCTTACATAATACTAAAGCAAGGCCATTTTCCCTCCAAAACTACCCATTTTCCCTCCTAAGTTTCCCTCTAAGGCTGCCCATTTCCCTGTAACCGATTAAAAAAAAACAGTTTTCCCTCCCATTCCTTTAGCAGAAGCCACTACGCCTACGTGGCAACACCACGTCCGTTCATTGTTACATTTTCCTGCCCAAACATTCCTTCCATTACTTTTTCCATTAATTTTCACGTTAATTTACTCTTTCCACGTTAACTGTAATTATTACTGCTTTTCTTGAGAACGAGTAGTCTCTTTTTTTAATGCATGGCAATAATTACTTCAGTTTGATTTCAAGCAAAGGTGTAGAACTCTCGAGAAATGTCGTTCTCCTTTTTTCTGTTTGACTGTCTCTCGCTTTTCTTCCTCCTCCAAACTCTGCATACTTATGTTCTTTCTGTTTTCTACTCACATTTATTTTCAGTGGCTTCTATTTTGTTGAGCAACTGCAGAATCTTGCACCTTTGCCTATTTCCTTCTCTTTAACCACATGTTTTGCTGCTTCGCTCCTCCTCCCAATCTTCTTTTTCCTCTTCTTTGGCGAAGAACAGAAAGATTGAAGCTTGACTTTCCCCCTCCGTCCTTCTTACCGATAAACTGATACTGAACAGATGGCATTGATCCATCGCCTCCTTCACCATTCATCCCTTCGCCGCTACCAGTTTTTAATCAACAGCGGATTTTCAACGCAAACCTTCGTCTAGACTCCGATTCTACGCTTCCATCCTCTCGCGTAAGTACAGACAAGAATGGTCAAATTAAGGTACTGATTTTTGTCGTTTCTATCGCAATACCTTCTTCCTCGCACTACAACATAATAAATTTCAGATTTTTGTCGCTTGCAATTTACATTAGGATGAGCTCCTTTGACATTTTGTTGATCCTTGGACATTGTAAATTTTCAAGTATGATAATTTTACGCATATCAATTTTGATTTAAATTTCACATTTCCCATTTTACATAATTGGATGTTGCAATGCAGATGATTGATTATACATTTGCTACTGCTCTTTCAATGGGTTTGGTGGACATATGCTCTTGAATCAATTTGGTCAGGTGAGTTCATATTCTCTTCCTGTTTTTCTAGTCTTTATCTAATTTTTTGTTAAATCCTATTATATATGGTTTCTTTTTTAATTAAGCAAATATTGATATAATCTATACATAGTGGCTGCCTGAGATTGTATTTCCATGGTCAGTAGCGCAAAATAGCTAATACTTTCTATTCAAGCAATATTTTGTGAATTTTTAAAACCATTTGCCAATCGTTATTGCATAACACATGTTCATAACACATGTTAAGGATTTTACTAATAGATAATGCTAAGTACATTTGTCACAAACATTATTGTTATGTGTGTTATTGTGCTTGCAAGAATCAATTACGTAGACTATAATAGCTATTTTGATTTATATCGTTTGCCATTATTTGCTTTACTGTATTGTTTATTGTCCCTGTACCCTTATTTTTCTCCATTTTTCTAATTTCTGCCCTTTTCCGGATTTGATTTTGCAGTGTTCATTTGTATCAACCAGCCCACGAGCGACGACAACCAATCGGTGAAACGAGTAATCACTGAGACCACTATAGACATACAGTGATTATACTCACAATACTCATTCAACACCATACAAGACATATAGGATTGCTTCTTTTGGCAGGTATTCACATGATTTTAGTTATCATATTGCTTCTGCAAGAGTGGAAATGCAAAATAAAACAAGAATAATATTATTTTCATACCGATAAAGGAAAAGCTTTGAGTATTCATGTGATTAATTGTTGTTTTCTTTGTTTGATTGCAGATTGGCCTAGAAATCATGAATTCAAGATTTATAGGCTGGCCGTGTCGTTGCGAGTATGTGTGTGTGCGTTATCATTGCATGTTACTACAACTTTAAATCTTATACTGAACAAGTAGAGATTGAGTTTTCATATTAGAGGCTTTAATCTCATAAATTTTGATCAAATTTGTCAGCTTGAACTTTCTTTTTTAATTGTTTCAACATTTATGTTCACTGTTCTTCAAACCAAGCCAAAATTACCTACCATGTAGATTGATACTTTATCAAAGCATGATGACTTTTATTTGTTAGGATTACTATCACCGTTATATATATATATATACATATATATATATGTGTGTGTGTGTGTGTGTGTGTGTGTGTATATGTATATATGTGTGTGTGTGTTCAATTTTCCATGTGTTTTGAGTGGTAATAAATTGAATTTTATTTTGATGAAACACCAGTTTTCTAATGTTTATGTTTATATATATTACAGTGATGTATCATCCTTTCTAGGATAAGAATGGGAAGTTGTTGGATCCTGCATAATTTGGACATCGTACAGTGGTACATTGACTAATTTTATTAATATTTCTTTGTTTACCGTTTCTTTATCTTCAGCTAACACATGATCCCAAAACTCAAAAGGTATTATTTTACATAATGAACTACTAGTTTGTTTAAAATAGTTGAATTAAAATGAATTTTAGATTACTGCTTTAGTTGAAACAAGTAAATTCTATTATTAATAGATAGAGTTCTTTATTTCGAATGAATGATGCAATAAAAAAATGTTAAAAAACATGAAGTAAATTTATATAGATAATTTTCTATATTTCCAATATAGAAAAGATTTATCATTATGTATACATGGAAGGATTTAAGAGATAATTTCATTCAATAGAATGATATATTGTTTGCTATATCAGAATAAAAGTATGATGTTGTCCAGGAGAAACAATAAAAATTTGATGTTCTCTTAGTTTATTTTCTCTGTTCATTTATTTCAACATATAAACTGATGTCATACCCACATGTACATATAATTTTCTCATATAATACCATTATTTGATTCTTCTATAATTTTCGATTTCTGTTGATAGGATCAACATATGCTGATAAACAATCTGAAGATGATTCAGATTTACTTCTGCTTCTTTTAACTCCACTATAAGATTTCATTTCCATTTTGGATTCAAACTTTATATATGTTTATTATTACGGACGGTTGAAATGAGTAGAAAATTTATTTCAAGATACCATTTTTGTATATTTTAGGGGTTGATTGTACTGTGTGTTTATTGACTGATATATGGTAAAATTGAACCATGGTCTAGTCTTACTATATACATGGTAAATTGAAAAGTAGATCGACTCATATTTTGATTTTATAATGCATCTTATTAGGTTATTTATCTTTAGTTTTATTTCTGACAAAATTCTGCCATGGCACATATTTTAATTTTATGGATATTTCAGTTATGCTTCAATTTTGTGGGTCCTCATGCCGCTGCTGTCAAATAATGCTTTTGTATCCTGAAATTGTGAATTTTAGTTCAGATGCATGAACCAACGAAGCTTATTTTATTTTTAATGCATATTTTCATCAATAGATCATGCTTCAAATATGACCATTAAATATAATAGTATTGAATCCTTTTCTACTCGATATACTCTAAATTTTGGATGAAGTAAAAACTATAACTGTGCTTCTTAAATTTTGGCTGGATCGTAGTGACAGTTTCGTTATTCCCATTTACCATGTTCTTGACCATTATCTACAACACAGTGAACGCATATCTTCTCATTGTTAGGTTACTTTTTCTTCTCACACTTTGCAGGTAGAATCATTGGATTTGTGCATCACTAAACTCGGGTTTAAAAAGTAAGTTTGTTCTATAATGGCACAATGGACTATCTCAATCTTAGAAGTAGGTAAATTCATCTAAATCGTCTCGATTATAAACCGATTAGACTTGGATCTCAAATTGATTTATTTAACTGTCAGAAATTAAGTATTGATAAAGGGATATGTAGCATGAACACTAAATTTCTTCTCACGTTTACTGTTTTCCAGCTTATCTCCCTTTTTGACTTCTTGGCAGTATCATTAAATAACATCCTAAATAGCCCAAATCAAAGTATAAAATTAAGTCAATTGACATTGATTTAAGTCAAACTTTCTATTTTTAGGTATCGTTCTTCGTTTCAATAATCTGCTCTATTATTAGTAAGTTTTATGCTACGGTTTTCATTGTACTTTTTATTTCAATTAACTTAGTGCCATAGATTTCTTTTGTCTGTTTTTTCTAAATTAATTTAAGTCTTATGTTCATTATGAATGGATCAAGAAGAGTTTGTGCATTATAGTTTTATTATAATCTTTTTCTTTTAAATCCTTCTCATGGGGGTAGCGAAGTTCAGTGAGTGCTATTTATTTCATAATTGCCTATTTTATACAGTAAAACATCAGCTATTCCGAAACTCAATTTTTAACTGAAGTCATATTGCATTTAGAAGTATATAAACCATGTTATCTCTCAAATTATGTTTTGATTATTTGGCCAGGTTGTAAAATTTTGATCTTCATTATGTTATATATTATTAAGACTAAATATGTGTCAACTTTGTTGCTTTGTGTAGATATGAGAAACCAACCACCGTATGTCTTTCTGCAGCCTTAAGTGTAGTTAACTTGGAAGTGTATGGACATAGCAAAATTAGATAACTTTGTTATTGTATGCTCAAACTATTAAAATTTATTAGTGGCTTTAGTCTGTGCGAGGAAATTGATCTATTTGACAACCAAATCACACTATTGGGGCTTTGTTGATCGGTGTAATTCTTATGCATATTTAGTTGATTATGGTTGCTAAAATGGGAGTAGCTCATATCACCATAAAAAAAAGAATGTATGGCACTTTCTTCTATTATGTTTTCATGGTGAGGTTTTTATTCACCAATACATATTTGTTCTGGAAAGCAAGGTGGCAACATTTCATTCTGGCTTAAGGTAAAAAGTTTGATACTCACCGAACTTTTACAAAACTATATATTTGTTTATGGCCAAATGGAGTAGTTAATAAAAATTTATAGGCTGCATCTCATGCTCTTCAACTTACTTTGTGCTTTGTCATCTCTCATTTTCTTTTTCTGTACCTATAATACAAATGTAGACTAATCTTTTATGATTGTTTAATGGTAATACAGTTTTGGGATAATTAACGGACTAGGAAGAAAGTAGCATTGAATCTTTGGAAGTGTTCCAGCTAATGCAAAGAAAGCTTTGAGCACCAAGGAGGAAGAAAGCCAAGACACAGAGATGAGAAAATGTTCAATTCATGTTACATGGACGATGAGTGCTGCCCCCTCTTCACTGGGTTTATTATATAGCATATCAGTTATAGAGATCTTTGATTCTTAGTGTTCATTAAGAAAATGTTTAGTTACAGATTTTGATTGCTTTTTTTACACTGTAAAAGATGGCGAACACTGCTCGCTGAATGGGAAATTCTTTGTTTTGGGCGACCAGAAAATAAGCTTCTATACTTGTGAGCTTGACACATAGCACATGGACTAGCTATAGCATAGGAATCTACATTGGAATGAGATAGTATGGCCATCTGTATGGTTTCAGGTTGTTCAAGTGTCAATTTTTTTTTTTTAATAGTTAATGGCTAGATCAACATTTCTTGGAAGATATTGGGCTTGTGCTATGAAAGATGAAGTGTATGAGTGACTATATTAAATTTGTAAAAACATGTATATATTTATAAACGTATTTATGACTTAACTTTGAACTGCAAATGAAACAACGTTTGACTATATTGATTGCTTTCTGTTAATGTGCTTTCTGTTAACATGTTTAGGGCTGCTTATATAACGTCTGATGTTCTTTATTTGTTTGTGTTTTGGGGTTTTCTAATGTTATTCTATTCTAAGAATGCCAAATTGAGTTTGTGCAGCTCTTCACGTTAGCAATATCTTATGAATTTGATAATAGGGATTATTTAATGTTATTATTTATTGGTTTAATAAAAAGCAATGTGCAATGTGCTAGCTATTTGGCAAGGTACTGCATGGATGTTCGATTGAAGGCAGCCGTGCAAAATTGCAACAAATCTTCAGTATGTTCCCTCCCCTATACAAATGATAACTATCCTATTGTACACGAGTTTTTAAGTATTTTCGAAACCAGTATTATGGGGTGTTGTAAAAAAATAGTATTGTGAGATATTTATCGTTATTGCAATTTCCACTTCTCTTTTCTTATTTATTAGTCAGTTATGTTGATTGTGAGGGTTCAACAATAATTAATTGCACCATCATTTATTAATTATTGTTTGCGGTCTACTAGTTAGGAGAACTGTACCTATTCATTAAACGACATCTCAGTGTTTCTCGCTGAAGCAGTTGCATAATGCTCCATGAAATAATTATAGAGCAACATAATGAATATCAAAGGAAATAACATAAGCAATGGTAACATTTAAATAAAAATATATTTAAATACTGGTGTCGATGAGATTGCAAGTCCATTTTGCAACAATATAACAACTTTTACAAGCACTATAATATAACAAACAATTTTCCTCCATTCATCTTACAACTTAGGCATAAGAGATCATGTTCATTTGGACAATTGTGATGTTCATGAAATATAATAGTGTAGCCCGATTTTAAGGCAATCAAAAAAAGAATTGAAGATCTGATTACCAGAGACTATCTAAAGAGTCTTATATAAATGACTATATGGTAGGTGCAGCTCTTGGTGCTGATGGAGCTTCTGTGTGATAGTTGAGACCGAAATCATGCTCAAAATGAAACGAGAACGGATGAGCTTTTGTTTATTAATTGGTTGAACATGTTTCTTCCAAACCGTTATTTAATTTGACTGTTGTTATGTACATGATATGGTTATGTAATCCAGAATTTTCTATTATTAGTTTGTTAATTGGTTGGACATGTTTCTTCCAAACCGTAATATGTAACAACCCTTCCATATATTGATATTTACTATTTGCATATTAGAGGTTGTTTAATTTCTGTATATTATGACTAAAAACTTGATGGTTTGGAAGTTTCAAATATTTTCTTTTAAGAAAAAAAATCGAGGTTTCAAATATTTCAGCAAATTTTCAAATGAATTCAAATGATTTCAAATTATACTCATACAATGATTTCAAATTATAATGAACTGGAACGTTATTAAAGTAAAAAAATGGAAGAAAATGATAGACAAATAAATTCATGGTTTTTTTTTAAAATAAATCTCTTTTACAAAAAATCTAACGTTCCAGTTGAAACAATTTTAATTTTAATTACTGTTAATGTGAACTGCATGGTAGTTGTATTGAATGCAACCGTGCATGTGCACGGGACTAACCTAGTGAATGTAGATATGCAAGTATAAAATATAATTAATTTAATTGTTTTTTGTACAGTCATAAAGCATATTCACTCACGTTATCCCATTAAACAAAGCGATCCCCACATACAGTAACATAAACCTTAACGTCACATACTATTACTCCCGCTGAAGTTATGAACAGAGATGTTAGATAGTGGCGACAAAAATTACAAAAAAACAAACTAAATTACGTATATATGTTGGAATTCCAAAGGTAAATGAAATATACGATAATTCCACATTGCCGAATTTAAGATAAGAGTTATGAATATATATTATATTCTCAATCTCTATATTGGCCCTTAGGGTCAATTACTTTTATGCAAAGGGGGTGACCTAAATCTCATGAGTAAACACATACGCGCACCCCGACCGCTTGTCCCGGATGTGTGTCTTATTTTTACTGGAGAAAATGTTGTTTTTTGCAATATGTTTTTTTAAGAGACGCGACTTTTAAATTCAAACGAACGGTGATCTTTAATTGAAAACAACGGTGAAGAATACAGGTGTGACCTGATGACCATGCATGACTATTCGAAAAAGATGTGGACTGTTATAAAACGCAGAGAATGTTGATCACATTCTCTATCAGTTTTGAATCCCAAACTTTTTCTTCCTCTTCTCAAAATCATATCCGCTGCTATTTTCAACACAAAGTCACATACTCATTGCAATCTCGACCAGATAAGATTCTGTTTTATCTTGGGAAACTTTCCAACTAATTTTTTTAAGGAGATTGCTAAGGCAAGCCTCAGATTTGAATTTATTTTGATCTCTTCTGTTTTGTTCTTTTTTGTTTTGTTCTTTTCTTTTATTTAAAGATTGATTTTTGCAAAATCTTTGCAAATGGTCACGGTTTTGCAAACATTTTCCAACATCATAACAATAATAACTTTGCAATTATTTTTTCTACATCATAAATGTAACTTATTTACATAGTTTTGCAAATGATTTGCAATACATTTTCATACATATATACACACACACGTTTTTGTACATACATACCTATAACACTATTGTTAATCCAGCTCAAACAACTCGATAGGAAAAAATATAAAGAAAATATGTGATCTAGTGAAACATAGATGGATCGAGTCATTATAGTGCAAGCATGAGGGATTGGTTATAAAACCATTAGGATGGATCAAAACTATTAGACAACCGATGCATGGATTTGCAGATACGTGGATCGGTCAGGACGATGGATCGGGTCATAGTCTTTAAACAATGGATCGTTAGCAAAAAAACATGATGCACAAACATGGATTGATGAGCACGAGACATGGCAGAACAGTGGATCGAGTACGTACAGCAATAGCATGGATCGTTTGTTCCAATCCTTATGATGGACCGTGCCAAAAGTGTGGATGGCTCGGGTCTATTGACCGCACACAGTGCAAGTATGTGAAACATATGTAGATCGTACATATATATAGATTACCGATCCATCGATGAATAAGTCATGGTCAAATAAGAAGTGTGACTTTATTTAGCATGGATCACACACGATCTAGGACCATGGATCGCCAGCCGATCCAGGAGGACCATGTACACTTCATCCTGAGCTCCAAAGCACTCCATTCTTCACCTATAAATACTCCACCCTCTCACACATAAAAGGGGTTAGATTTTCTCCTCCCAAAAGGCAGCTATTATTGATCTCCAACATCACTCAAGCTTCTTCAACACCATTAAACATTCTTTAAGCATCATTCAAGGATCTCCATCATCATTCTTCTCCAGAAATCATCAAAGTTCATCACCAAGCTCGATTATCGAAGATCAAATCTGATAATCATCGCTACTAGTGAAATTCGAGTGCATTTCTACAGAGGGATCGAAAGAGATAGAGAATTATCGAGAAATTGTAGAAAAGAGGGAGAATCATTGTAAAGCAAAAAAGAAAAGTGTAAAATGAGATTAAATCTGCACTACGTAATGGATATATCAGTGAAATCCTCATTCAAAATGGATGTAGGCCAAATAGAGGCTGAACCACTATAAATCTGCTTTCTATTTTACTATTTTCTGCTTTTAACCTTGTTTTCTATAGTTTAAAGTTGTTCATACACCCCCTTAGGTGTTAGCATCGATTTTCAGTGTTAACATTTTGGCTCCCGCCATGGGGATCAAAGCCAGGACCACAAGGTTTAAAGCCTTGATCCGGAAAAGTTGAAGCATGTTCTTTCACGATAGATCTGCAAGGTCCAAAAGTCAGGCCTGTTGAAAGAATTTCTACGAAGCTTAGAAAGTTATCCAATATCATGGCACAGTCGAAGAAAGGTAGTAAATCCACAAGAGGTTCTGAAAATGCTGTTAATGATGCTACAGCCACTCCTCAAACTAATAACCCGACTATCTCTTAACCTCCGGGAGGTGTAACCCGAGATGAATTGGATGCTGTCGGTCGGTTTGAATCAATGAATGGAATCTTTGAACAAGATGTCAATGGATAAGCTAGACACTCTCCTTACTGCTCAAGCCAATCCCACAATACATAGAGTCGAAATTGACTTAGAAGAGAATGCACACTCCTCAGCTTCGGATTGCAATCGTGATTACTATGTAGAGGAGGTAGATGATTTGTCAAGTGGTAGAGATGACACCGACATCGAGGATTCCAAGGCAAATGCTAAGAATCATTTCGAAAAGTGTACTTCTCACAAAGTTGCTAGTCCTACCAAAGGGGCACCTCCCTAATTTGGAGGTCCAGGTCCCCGGTTTTCTAACCGCGATCGCTTTCAAGGACAAGCATCCGGTAAAGGAAGTGGCGTCTGCCTCGTGGAACGACACAATGACGAGGAGCATATTTCAGAGATGATTAAGCAGACCATGAAGGAAAGTATGGCTAGAAATGAAGATGAGAGAGAATGGGATTTTTCTCCAAGTAAAATTCCTTTCATGAAAAGAATTCGAAAGGATGAGTTTCTAAAGAAGCTTGTCCATCCAACTATGGTAGCTTATATTGGAGTAACTAACCCTAATATGTTTCTGTACAAGTATGAGTAACACATGAATGGTGCAAAGGGCGATGGATGAGATCAATGTCTATATTTTCCATCTATTTGGAAGGGGTAGCGTCTCTATGGTTTACCAAGCTACTGCCAAGATTTGTAGACGAATTTTATGATTTGGCAAGGAAATTCAGGGAACAATTCAGGTTGTATACTCCCAAAGCTAAGATATTATGTTGGTGTTAGGATTGGAGAATAACCTGGGAGTATCAGTAATAGCGTTTCTTACTCGTTTCAATGTTGATGTTACTAAGTTTGGAAATCCAGAGCTTAGGGTGATTTTGATGGCACTGGTCTGTGGTAAGAAAACAGAGTTTGGAAAATCGGTGAAAACGAAGGAGCCTAACGCGCTTAAAAAATTCTATAAGAAGGAAAAAGAGTTCATCGGGTTGGAAGCAGATCCTTCTACTCCTCAAAATGTGGTTGGGGCCAACACTGTGGAGGATAAAAATGATAATGATGCTGAAGGCAATCAGAAGAATATCAGAGGGAAGAAAAAGGGAAATGATGGAAAATATTATAGGAATAACAAGAAATTTTGCTTTTTCATGATCGCAGAGTTGACCCCTTTTACTAAAACCCTATAGAATATCTACTTTGCCACTAAGGATGCAAAATATTATACAAATCTGCGACCGCAAAAAGTGGGAGATAGAGAAGTAAAGTCTGGAAGATTATGTCGTTTCCACAACCAACCTGGTCACAACACCAATGAATGTAAACATTTGAAGAGTTTTATTGAAGAGTTGATCAGGAAGAAGAAGCTGCAACAGTATGTCAGTAACCCGCAAACTACAGATCCTTCTCTAGCTCCTGATGGAAAAGATACACCTTCCAACCAACTAGGGCCGACTGATAGAGCTCTAATGCAGACAAATGCAAGGCCAGTGATTAATACCATTTCCGGTGGTCTTTATCCGGCGGGTAGCAGCTAGGGAGAGATTGAGAGATATGCAGTTGCTCTAAAGTATGTCCCAAGAGAGGAAAGATGCTTTATCCTTAGCAATACCATTCCCATGAAGCAGCAGAAGTTTTCTCATGGTGATATTGGGTTCGGAGAGAAAGATGCAGAAGGCGTGATAGCTCCAACTCAAGACCCAATGGTGGTCATAGTTGGAATAGGCCCAGCAATGGTTAGAAGGGTCTTATTTGATTATGGTGCCTCCATCAATGTCCTATTACGGAAAACATTCAATCAAATGAATCTCTCAATAACTGATATTAAAGCTTGTCAGACAATGATCCAAGGGTTCACGGGTGAGCCGAAGTAACCGATCGGAACTGTTGACTTTCTTGTGCAGTTGGGAGAAGGAGAAAGAAGAGTTATCTTGAAGCAAACTTTCGTGCTAGTAGATGAAATCTCTGCTAATAATGCATTCTTGGGTAGACCTGCATTAGCAGATTTCATAATCATGCTAGCGCCATGATGTTTGACTATGAAGTTTCCCACAAAAAGGGGGTCGGTGTGATAAAAAGAGATCAAAATACTGCCAGTGAATTTTACCTCACAGAGTTGCGAGAAGCTAAGCAGAATGATAAGGGGAAGAATGTGGAGGGCCCCCTCTGCATTCACGAACCTACATTATAGCAACTAAAGCACGACCCCTGCACTGGAGAGCATAGTGGGGCTCAGAAAGAGACGGATCCTCGAAAAATCAATGCAGGGGATAATCGAGCGGCGCCAGCAGAGATCACAATTCCTATTGCAGTTCATCCGAAAGATCCTAGTCGAGCCTTGAATGTCGGATCTTAATTGGGCCAGAATTTGTAAAAGGAGTTAGTTGTGTTTCATAAATCTAATTTGGATGTATTCGCTTGGAGTCATGCAAATATGTGTGGCATATTGCCTGAAGTGGCAGTTCATGCATTGAATATTGACCCTTACGTCTTACCTGTAAAGCAAAAGAGGAGAATTCAAGATCTCGAAAGATCGATGGCTCTTAAAGAAGAGGTGGATAGATGGATGGAGAATCGCTTCATTAGAGAGTCAACATATACAGACTAGTTGTCCAATCCCGTTCTAGTGAAGAAACCTAATGGCAAGTGGCGTGTGTGCATAGATTATTCAGATCTCAATAATGCATGCCCTAAAGATAGTTTTCCATTGCCCAGAATTGATCAGCTAGTAGATTCGAATGCAGGGCATGAGTTGCTATCATTTATAGATGATTATATATAATCAGATAATGATGCATGAGCCGAATCAGGAGAATACAAGTTTCATCACAGATGTGGGTTTGTATACAAAGTCATGCCATTTAGGTTAAAGAATGCAGGAGTAACTAACCAGTGCCTTGTCAATACGACGTTTAAGTCACATATTGCCAAGATAATGGAAGTTTATGTTGACAACATGCTTGTCAAGTCAAGGAGAGTAGTCGTTCATATGGAGAATCTAGTTAAGATGTTTGATATTTTGAGAAGATACGACACGAAGTTGAATCCGCGCAAGTGCTCATTCAGAGTCACATTTGGAAAATTTCTATGGTTCATGGTGAATGCCATGACATTGAAGCTAACCCTACTCAGATTTCAGCATCAAGAAATGTGCAGGCTCTTAGAACAAAGAAATAACTCCAAAGTCTGAATGGGAAGATAACCGTATTGAGTTGCTTCATCTCAAAAGCTATTGACAAGTGTATTCCATTCTTTGATATACTAAGAAAGGGAAAGAAGGATCTCCAATGGACTCAAGAGTGCCAAACGTCCTTTGAGGAGCTAATCAAGCACATAGAGGCACCTCCGATGCTTTCCAAGCCCAGTGATGGAGAAGATTTGTTTCTATACTTAGCAGTATCATCCCATGCTTTGAGTGCAACTTTGGCACGAGAGGATTCAAAGATTCAAAAACCAGTGTATTATATCAGCAAGAGGCTTACTGGGGCAGAGTTGAACTATCCCAAGCTAGAAAATCTCATGTAATGTTTGCTCGTCGCCTCGAAGAAGCTCAAGCCGTATTTTCAAGCCTATTTCGTCAAAGTGCTCGTGGATCAACCACTAAAGCAAGTCCTATTTCTCCTTGAAACTTTGGGAAGGCTATTGAAGTAGAATATTAAGCTCAATGAATATGATATCACATACCAACCACGAAGAGCAATCAATGGACAAGCCTTAGCTTATTTCATTGTTGAGTTCACAAGAAGAGGTAGTTAAGAGAAAGAGCATGTTGAAGTGGTAGTTCAGTGGAAGTTGTTTGTTGATGGATCCATGAATGAATATTGTTCAGGGCAAGGAGTAGTTCTAAAGACTCCTGAAGGATGTTCGGTATGTTATGCATTAAGTTTGGAATTTCCAACTATAAACAATGAAGCAGAGTATGAGGCGTTGATTGCAGGATTGAAGAAAGAAAAAGTGTTGAATTTAAAAGCTTTGCAAATTTTCAGTGATTCGCAGTTTGTGGTGTGTCAGGTTCGAAGAGACTTTCAAGCCAAAGGGAGGAACTTGCTTGCTTATCCGTCCAAAGCTTGGGAACTCCTCAACAACCTCGATTACTACAGCATAACTCACATTCCCAAAGAAGAGAATACGAAGGCGGAGTCACTTGATAAGTATGTCAGCTCAGGAGATGCTCAATTACTGGGATTAGTGCATGTGGAAGTTCTCTCCAATCCCAGAACTGAAGACATTGATGTTGATTGGGTCATGGAAACTGCCGAAGAGCCAAAATCATGGATGACTTTAATCAAAGAATATCTCCTCAATGGAACACTCCTCATTGATCTAAAGAAGCAAAAGAAGCTACTGCGAAAAGACTATTTGTTTCTCATACAGGATGGTTGGTTGTACATGCAAGGCATCTATATGCCTTTGCTTCGATGTGTCTCTAGAGAGGAATCCAGAACAATTTTGGCATAACTGCATGAAGGATAGTGCAGAGGACATACAGTGGTAAGACATTGGCTAAGAAGATTATTCGATATGGTTATTTCTGGCCTAAATTAAACCGAGACTCTGCACTATACACCAGGAAGTGTGACAGATGCTAGAGGTTCCCAAAGATTCCAAGAGCACCATCCATAGAATTAACTCAAATGGTCAGCCCATGGTCGATTGTTGTTTGGGGGTATTGATCTGATTCGAGCATTGCCAATTGCAAAGTTCAATATGAAATATGCCACTGTTGCTGTTGATTATTTTACTAAGTGGGCCGAAGCAGAGCCATTAGTCACCATAACCTCAAAGAAAGCTATTAATTTTGTGCTAAAAATATTATTTACAGGTTTGGTGTGCCACAAAAGATAGTAACAGACAATGGGACTCAATTCGAAAGTGAGGAATTCAAAATTTTCTGTGCCAAGTACAAGATTCAGAAAAGCTTCGCATCTATGGCCTATCCACTGGCAAACGGGCAACTGGAAGCAGTTAACAAAATTATCAAGTCAACCATCAAAAAGCGGATAGAAAAGTTAAAGGTCATTGGGTAGATGAGCTCCCACTTACACTATGGGTGTATCGAACGACTCACAACTCTACAACTAGGCACACATCATTCTCTCTGGCATTTGGATCTGAAGCATTGATTCCTGTAGAACTGGAAGTTCTCACTCATCACAGAATTCACTTCAATTAAGCAGAAAACGAGCAGCTACAACTGGAACCACTTGATCAGCTTGAGGAGAAAAGAGATGAAGCAGAGTTCCAAATTGCCGAACACCAGAAAAGGATAGCCAGGAACTTCAACACCAAAGTTCGACAAAGAAATTTTGAAGTTGGAGACCTTGTGCTAAAGCGGGTGATGTCTGGCATTAAAATATTCGGGTCAAATTAGGAAGGGTTGTACATCATCAGTCAAAAGCTCTTGGATGTCACATTAAAATTATCAACAGCTGATGGAATTCCAATACCAAAAGCCTAAAATAGCGACCATCTGTGTCGATATTTTACTTAATGCATTGTTCAATTCTTGTAAAAAAATATTGTAAATATTTTGCAAGTATAAACCTCCTATGTCAAAGGGGCTATTGTAATTGAAAATCAGCTCTATTAATGAAAGCATGCATGCTTATCTCGATTATATATTTGCAAATTTTTGGTAAATAATTCAAAATTTTCTTAAAATCGATTTGACAATGCATGCTACTTGAAGAGCGCTTGCTTCCCTACGGACCGACAAGACCTGGTGATCCTTACAACAAAATTCGACAAAGATAGCTCAAGTGTCGAGTGTCATAAACATCATTCGGCACAAATGCGAGAATGCAATGCACCGCCTTGAAGATCAAGAGGGGGAGTCACTAGGGGTCAAACGGCAAAAGGCGTGGCAAGCAAGCATGAAGCAAAAGGTTGCAAGTTCCACCGAAGGGGAACCTCCCTAAGTTGGAGGTCCAGGGACCCGATTCTATAGTTGTGATCACTTGCCAAGACAAACATATGGTAAAAGGACTGGCGTTCTCCCCATGGAACGATGCAACGACGAAATATTTCCAAGTCAAGCAAAGACCAGAATTTGTAAGTCCCACCTAAGGGGCACCTCCCAAGTTGGAGGTACATATCGCTAGTTCTCTAACGATGATCGCTTGCCAAAACAAGCACCCGATAAAAGGAGTGGCGTCCGCCTCATGGATCAACGCAACAACAAAAGCTTCCCAAGTGAAGCAGAAAGGAAAAGTCCTGTTTGGGGTTGCCCAGTCAAATATCTAACTCCTTATTTACTCGGTTGGAAGGGACGAACGTTGGGTTATAAGGCCTATCTGGGGGATCCAATCTAGTTTCTCCAAGGCCTGATTTACAAGGTCGAAAGAGACGAACGTTGGATTAAGGAAAAGTCCTGTCTGGGGTCGCCCAATCAAGTCTCTAACACCTGATTTACTCGGTTGGAAAGGACGAAAGTTGGGTTATAAAACCTGTCTGGGGGCATCTAATCTAGTCTCCGATGTCGAATTTTGGTTGAGACGAATGTTGGGATAAGGAAAAGTCCTGTCTAGGGCGCCCAATCTAGTCTCCGACGCCTGATTTACTCGGCTGGAAGGGGCAAATGTTGGATTATAAGACCTATGCGAGGTCATCCATTCTTCTCCGATGCTGGATTCCAATTGAGACGAGCGTTGGATTAAGGAGAAGACCCGTCTTAGGGTGCCCAATCAAGTCTTCAAAGGGCCTGGGTTACCTGGCTAGTTGAGACGAACGTTAGGTTATAGACATGTCCGGGGGAATCCAATCAAGTCTCCATCGGGCCTGGTTTACTAGGCTGGATGAGACGAACATTGGATTAAGCAAAAAGTCCTCCCAAGTGAGGCACCTAAACTCAAGACCTCTTTGGGGGGATTAGAACTAAGTACTTATCCAAGAAGAAGCATATGATTAACCAATAAAGCCAAGTTTCCTGGATACATTGACAAGCTCAGAAGCTCTCAATACGTTGGCAAAAACAAAAAGTTTTCGCCAATAAAGTGGAAGCTTCTAGTGCTTTAATCAAAATCAAAGAAACTTGGAAAAGTTGATCACATCCGGCCTACGAAATTTGTGATGACCTAAGGTATGGGGGGCAACACAACCACATTGGAATGGAATAATGCTTAGAAGACATACCACAAGCTCATCACGACATCAAAGCAAACAAAAGACTTTCACTCTGCAAAGAAGCGAATACATGAAAGTACAACAAAGCTAAAGCATAAGAGCTAAAGTACAACAAAATGAAGAGCAATTTTATTCCACCAAAGCAAGTCTTTACAAAGTTTAGAAGCGATGGCCGTCACTCGCATAAAATCCGATTAAAAGAAACTACAAGCAAAAAGACTAAAATAAGCAGCCAAAAGCCTCATTACTTCTTCTTCTCGCCTTTATAAGAACTGACTGACTTCAATATGAGTTTTCTAAGTTTGGTTGGAGGAGGTGTGATGGCTGGTTGACTCTTATCCTTAGCTTCTTCATCATCCTCAGGAATGGCAAGAGAAGGCGAAACATGTGTTTTCTTATGAGCACCACACTTTCTCCTGCGCATTTTTTACGGAGACTTAACATCTTTGCCTGAGAGGTCCTTTACACCCTTTTCTGAGGTCTCTTCTAGCTTTTTGACATATTCCATTCCCCCTTCAGATAATCCATTAGAGTCATCTAAGTCGCAAAGTTTAGCAGTTTGCTCCAGTTGTGACCTGGTTTGAGAAGTAGAAGTGGGGAGTAGACTCGAAAACTAAGGAAGGATCGCTTGGTGGAAGAGTAACAGTCAAAGCATTGCCGTCACTTGAATGGAAGGAGTAAAATGGCTTCAGTTCCAGCACCTTCAGGCACGATTGGAGAAGGCTTTGGAGTGGCCAGGCATAATTTAAATGAATGATAATCAAGGAATCATCGTGCCCATATGGAGTGAATAAGAGGTCCCAGTCTGGTAAGACTAGATCAACCGCGATTTTATCTGGGATGGGAGGGCTTATGAGCTTAACTTCATTGGCACTTGGGTCATCATCTTGCCATCATCACTTTCTGAATCTCCTTAGCAGCCTCCTTCTTTTCTCCAAGACTAGAAGTGCGCTCTATGGAAGGCACAACAGGAAGCTTGGGATTAGAAGTGACAGCTTCAGTGGAAGTAGTCTCGTCAGTGGTAGTGGATGTGTCTGAGACATGCTCTTTAGAAGACCCGGCTCCAGTCGCTAAGCCATGCTCCTTCCTGATTCTTCTTTTCTCTGAGAAAGGGTAGCACAAGCTTCGTGATCCAAGTAATGCTCCAAGAGTTCCTCCTCTATGTAACTGCTGCCAATGAGCTATGCAAGAACTGACTCCCAAACCTCGGCCAAAGTGATCAGATATTTATCTTGTAGGAAAGACAAACTCCCTCGCCTTATGACGCTGAAAGTGTAGAATCTAGACAAAGTGGAGTTGAACTCAGCCTTAGTGTCAGCGTGTGCTTACTCAACAGCTACCTCGTCTGAAAGAGTCTGATTTCTCTCTCACTCAAGTTTCTCTTCTCTGGCCCTCAGTGAAGAAATTTCTAAATCATGAGAGTTAACTTTTTTTGCAAGCTGGTAGTGCTTTCTCTATAAGTTTCAATAGCTCTCTACTCTATGCCCAGTCTATCTTAAATATTCTTTTAAGTTGAGTGAGCATCTTTAACTTAAGCAGTTAACATGGCTTCCTTCTGCTTATGAGAAGAGGTAGCGACATAAAGATCTTCCTTAAGCTTCTAATTCTCAGCCTCCAACTCCTCATTCTTCTTGGAGATAAATTCGATGTCGGCATTGCATAACTTAAGTGTTCTGTCCCATTCAGCCTTACCGTTTTCCATAGTGAGCATACCTCATAGTTAAGTTTATTGTTCCTCTAGAGCTCATCGACCAGCTTCTACCAATTGGTCAGCCTCTCGACATCATCTTTCATCATCTCAAGGTTACTAAGCATCACCACCCTGTCCAATGGATTTATGTTCAAATTAAAGCAAACTCCTTTTAGAAACTAGTGGAGAAACCGTGAAGAGAGTGTGCTAGGTGTAGCGGGAGTGTGGCCTTCGAATAATTGCTTGGATATCAACAGGGGGAAGGTAACAGTTGGAGGTGCAATAGGTGAAGGATTATGGAAGTTTGAATAGCAGAGACAGGATCCTTATCGGTTCTAGCACGCTATCTCCACCATGGTCTTTTTCCTTATCATCCGATTTCTTCCTCCTCCTCCAGTCCTCTTCCTCTTGCCTATCCCGATCATGACAATCATCTCAAGCTTTCCTGCTCCGCTCATCCCTCTCTCGTCGGTCTTTCTCCTCTTGAGTCTTCCTTGCACGACGCTCTTCATCAGTATCCCTCCTATGAGGACGAGGTGGCACATAACGTCGTGGATTATAAGAGCTAGTATAACGGTTGAATTCGTCCACATAAGAATGACTCATGGTTTGACCCGAAACGAACGGAAACAAAAGTTCAATCTTTGAAGTGGTAAATACTAGGGCAAGACACAAAGATATCACATGCAAAATATTGAAAGCTCTAGGTGCGTGTTATGTGTGATCTAACGCGCATCGATCAACGAACCACTCGTCGTTATTGGAGTCAAAGTGGCAATAATTCCATAAATGAGTTTTCAAGAAGGAGTAAGAGCCAATTCTGAGGTTGTCTTCAGGGCTGGTGTAGAAAGTCGGGAATTCACGATATCACCCGTAAAAAGCTCGTTAGAAGTTACAACGATGTCACTCAAACCCCCGTATATATCAGAAAATAATTCTCAGATGTGGCTGGAATCATGGGGTTTGCGTCACCTCCTTTAACAATAGAAACGCCTTTTCCCGCGATCTCTCCTTCTTCAAGTTGATCACCAGTCTTTATAGGAGGCTTACCCTTGTGATGTGTGATCTCATCCTCAATAATGGGAGGTAATTTAAGATGTATAGATGATCCAACTCCGCCAGCAAGGTCCGAGCACTTATTAAAAATGGACTCCTCTGTAGAACTTTTCAAAGTAGCATCTTCCCCAGAAGTTGGAGCATCCAATGCTTCAAGAATAAAAGGAGAAGAAGAAGAAGGTTCTCGAGAAAAGAAAGATCAAGACAGGTCAGGAAACCCAAATAGATGAAGAAACTCTTTCTTAATCAGGAACTTTTTAGTCCTCTCTTGGTCAATAACAGCCTCCAGTGTCTCAAGAGTAGATTTGCAAATAATGGAGTCTTTGACAGGAGATGGCAGTTCTGAAATAAAGGAAAGATTTAATGATCGAGACTTAGCAAAAACTAGATGAAGAGCTCTGATCAAATATGTTCACCTCCTTCCATCCAGATTTCACAAAAGCTCTTCGAGAATCGAACATAAAAGAATTGGTTCAGGAATCCTAAAGTGCTATCTTGCAAATAGAAGATAAGCCAACTATTTCGAGCACCTTCGACAAATATATTAGCAGGATGTTCCTTTCCCCATTTAAAAACACATAAATAGAAGATGTCCTGAAGAGTAGGCATACAATGCATCGTCCTTATGAAAAGCACGCAGAGCCATATTAAAATGGCATAGCCATTTGGGTGTAGCTGAAGGGGGGAGATCGCCAAATGTCGAAGGACAATATGAAGAAATGGGTTGAAGGGAGGAACAATGCCACTCATTAACATATGGCAGTTAACTGTAACAATGCCAAAGGCATACGACTAGCGAACTCATCCTTCCCTGGTAATCTTGCGTCAGTTTCGGGAATGCCAAATTGAGTGCATATTTTCCAAAAAGTACGCCGAGTTAGCGTCGAAAGGCATCTCTCCGATGGCGAATTGCCAAGAGGACAGGGAGCAAGAACAAGCTGATGTGTTATCGACATAGGAGCTGCAGTTGTTCTAACTTCAGAAGCTTGAGTGGAAGCTCTAGTCAGAGCAAAAGTAGTTGTCTCTTCAAAGTGATGACGTGCCTTTTGCTGAGTATCTATTCTACACAAAGAATCTTGTTTTTAAATAATTTACAGGTGTGCATTTCCTAAGTGTGAAGTGTTGTGCAAAATTATATAAGCTATTAAAAAACGAAGATTGAAATATACAGTTGGTGTGTGTCGATTAGTGGATCTCAAGTGTCATTGCGAATTAGATTTATAGTGTCATGCCTATGCAAGAGATGTTCGAAAATTATAAATGGTTGGACGAAACGATTCTATATAGGCACTTCATTCAGTACAAGCCAGGAAATTTGTTGTAATTTGTTTTTAATGATTAAACTAATCTATCATTGATGTGTGAAATCAATGGCAAAATATTAGACCAAAAATCATGCAAGTGTTTTTGTTGTTATACGACAACTAGCGAAGAAAAGCACATTCAAATTATAAGCTGCAATTTAAAATTGTTCCACTTACAAATTTGGATCGCTTCAATAACTTCAACAGTCAACGTGAAAATTGGCAATTCATCGACCGTGTGCAAGTTAAAGACCGTAGATCATGCAACCGATCGAGCCTAGTGACCCATGATTGGAGTAAAGCTCAACAATCAAAGTTCACTAACCCGATCCAATGTTCGATCGAAGCATGCAATATATGAAGGTCACGATCCATGCTTCGATCATGGCATGCGGTCCATATAAGGATGAAGATCAAGTTCAAGGCGCGATCCATCCAACACATGCGATCAATAAAGAATGAGGCTCGAATTCTATCACTTAATCAAGAAGGAAAATCCACCAACATTCGTGCGCAAGTTCAATCGTCACAAACTTCAATTCGAGGCATGATCTATCAAAAAACACATAATTATTCATAGAATTTCCATATTGTCATCATCTCTTGAATGATCGACTCAAACAACAAATTTTGGAATTCCAATTAAAGTACAAACTATCGGAATGCAAGTTGACACAAGGCATTACATAACAATTCGTTCGAAACAGGCAATCGATCAAAGAATTTGCACAATTATATTAGAACCCTAAGATAGCCTATATTTTAAGATTCGGTTTGGCACAAAAACCAAAGGGATTGACACCTCCTCACACTATTGATGATCGAAATCGTTCGGAAGTTTGAATCAATCAAGACGTCGGAATTACAACAGAAATTGACACAACTCGAAGTAGCTTGGATCCAAAGGAAACGATGATGGACTCATTCGAAATGGTCAGAGAAATGGGAGGAAATTTTATTCGAGATTTGATCTGAGCACAGTGACGGTTAGCAAAGGTAAATCTGGTTAGCGGTGGTCTGATTCAGGAGACGACGCGGTAAAAGTTCAATAGAATGAATTTTTTAGAGGAGGCTTTCCTCCATTAAAGAGATTTATCAGCAGGTAAAATATAGTGAAGAAGAAATGAATATGAGAAGATGATATAAAGCAACTCTGAAATGTTCTCTCGCGACCCATCTATTCGAATTACACACGGTGCATTCCTTTGCAGTCCATCAGGGTCACATATAGTCCACGGAAGCAGGTAGAGGATCATTATAAAATGTGCATTCGTGATCCATGAAGAATTGCCAGGACCATCAATTTCGAAGCCCACATTTTCTTCAATAAACATAAATTTTGAGGGGCAAATGTTAATCCAGCTTAAACAGGTAGATAGACAAAATATAAAGGAAACATTCGATCCAATGAAACATAGATGGATCGAGTAATTATACTGCAAACATGATGGATCAGTTATAAAAGCAATAGGATGGATCAGAAGTAATAGACAGTCGATGCGTGGATCGGCAGATACGTGGATCGGTCAGGATGATGGATTGGGTTGCTGTCATCACACAGTGGATTATTACCAAAAAACATGTTGCATAAACATGGATCAGCGAGCATGGCACATGGCAGAACAGTGAAACGGTCAGGTATAGCAATAGCATAGATCATTTGGTTTGATCTATATGATGGATCATGTCAAAAGTGTGGACCATTCAGATCTATGGACCACACACGGTGCAAGTATGTGAAACATATATGGATCGTACATACAAATAGATCACCGATCCATTGATGGATAGGTCGTGGTCAAATAAGAAGTGCGACTTTATTTAGCATTGATCACACCCGATCTAGGAACATGGATCGCTCAAAATATGATCAATTGTCGGCCAATCCAAGAGGACCGTGTAAACTTCATTTTGAGCTTCAAAGTACTCCAATCCTCACCAATAAATACTCCACCCCCTCACACGTAAAAGGGGTTAGATTTCTCCTTCCCAAGTGCTACCGTTATTGATCCCTAACATCAATCAAGCTTCTCCAACACCACTAAAACTTCTTCAAGCATCATTCAAGGATCTTCATCATCATTTATCTCCAGAAATCATCAAATTTCATCACTGAGCTCGGTTATCAAAGCTCAAATCTAATAATCATTGCTGCTAGTGAAATTCGAGTGCATTTCAACGGAGGGATCGAAAGAGACAGAGAATTATCGAGAAATTGTAGAGAAGAGAGAGAGAGAGAGAATCATTGTAAAGCAAAAAAGAAAAGTGTAAAATGAGATCAAATGTGTACCTTGTAATGGAGATATTAGTGGAATCCTCATTCAAAGTGGATGTAGGCTAAAATAGAGCTGAAGCACTATAAATCCTCTCTCTACTTTACTATTTTCTGCTTTTAACGTTGTTTCTACGGTTTAAAGGTGTTCATACACCTCCTTGGGTGTTAGCGGCGATTTTCGGTGTTAACAAATATGAATAACTGCAACCCAATTATGTGCTGCATAACAGGCAAGACAGCCAACCATATCCAAACATTGATCTAATAGCTAGCTAAAATCATGTAGAAGCTATGAAAACAACATCCAATGCCATATCCACCAACTTGAGCATGAAGAGAACAAGAAAATACTACATGTTGCAAGAAATCCTAACTGCAATGTTATGAAAGGAGTAATGACACTGGACTTGGAAGCAAAAAACACATCAAGCACAACACATTGGCATATAATATGTAGCCAAATCATGAACCAACACAACTCCTACCAAACAACAAGATCAGAAGAGCCACAAGAGGTAATGCCAGCAAACATTTAACCCAAAAACCTAAAAATAGCACAAGACATTCTAAATCAAGAATAATACCTCTTCAATGCTTACATACCTGCTGTGCCATCACATGTGCTGAGCGATGCTTTTCGATATTAAACCAGGTTTGAAGCTCGAAAGGCTGCGAATATCTTTCGATGGTTTTTGTAATAGTACTATAAAAATTGATGGTCGACAACTAACTAATTTTTGAAATCCAAAAAGCATAAGCTAGTTGACCTTAAAAACATCTAATAATCTTTTGTAACATGCTTTTTTGGGCTTCTCCTCCCCATACAAAAGACATGCTGCTATTTCTACCTTATTCAGGAAATCATGGACAAGAACCATTTAGTTTACCCCTACATACTGCAAAACTATGATTATCGACCATCAAGCACCATAGTTCTCATTTTGAAGTAACAAAATTTTGAGTTTATATCATCCATCTGGATGTAAGAAAATTTGGTCAGCTAATACCAATTAACGAGTATGTTCCAATAGCGCTTTTGCTAAAATTTTAAACTAGATAAATACGATCACATAGGTCATAGACATCTGTGAATATTGTTATATTCACAGTCTTCTTAGTCTATATAAATTATTGATATATAGCAAAAATGACTTGCACTTACAAATGGACATCTTCTTTTATTTTACAAGGAATGTGTGCCTCCAACTAAAATTTCATGAGTTGTTTTCTAAGTCAGCTTTATTCTATATTATAGTTTGTAACAGCCCTGGTTTTAGATGATTATTTGCTATAGTGATTTATAAATTAATGCAAATGATAATTTGTTAATCATGAAATAAGTCTCATTATAAAGTGATTGAGCTTGGTTAATTAAATGGGGAAATTTGTTTAATCATTACAAGAGGGAAATTTATTATAGAAATTTTGGGAAAAAGGTCAGTTGACTAAGCTTTTAGGGGATTGGTAAAAATCTCTACAGATATAAATTATTGAATATATATATATATATATATGGTTAAAGTGAAATTGGAATAAATGAATTTAATAATGGTTTATGAGAATTAACGGAAGTTTGAAAAATGTAAACACACACACACGCACACGCACACACACACACACATATAGTCCTTATAATAAATGTAACCTCTCGTTTAATAAAGGTTGAAATGAAGAATAAATGCTGGAAAAGTTTGTAAATGACTTTTTGTGATAAATACATGTGTTTTCTAATTTTTGGACTAATTAGTTATATTGAATTGCTTATTAAAAACAAATAATGACTTTTAGTGTCAAACGATGTTTTTTAAGCATTTGTAAAATGAAAACATGAAATGTTAATTTTGTTTTGTTGTAAAATATAAATATATGTGTTAAAAACAAAATTTTATAAGTGTGAAGTTTTCTTACAACAAATTTAAATTTATTAAATTATTATTAATATTTAAATTGTAAGTGTTTTCGAAAGAAATGAAATTTATATGCAAATGTTAATATTTATAAACTTTAATGGTAAATATATAATAAATTTTAAAAAGAGTGTTTAAACTAATATCAATACTTTTGTTATGTGTAGAGAATTGGGTGTAAGGATTTGTGTAAACATATCTTAGCAAAGCTAATAAGTGCATTGTTGATTATTTAAAGCTTAAGCATCCATTAGTTTCCTTAATTAAACTTAATGGGCCTTAATTAGAAACTAGAAAGGAAGGCTTATGTAGAAAACTATCACAATATGTACTCCTCCCTCTTTCTCTTCTTTTTCTAATACACAGTAGGAATAAAGGTTGAGAAAATAAAAGCAAACTCATTCCAACTCAAATCTTAGCTCAAATTCTCCAAAATTGCAAACTGAGTTATAAACTGTTGTTTCCAGTAGGTAACCTCTTACAAACTAGTTTTAGTCCATTAGTTATCTCTGTTTATATTTTCATTTACTGTGTTTGTTAAGCCATTCCTTGCTTACAGCTGAAATCTTTGCTATATAGGCTTAGATAAAGTCTTTTGAAGCTTCTAGTTCAAATTTGTTGCAAGAATCTCACTGGAAATTCTTATTCTAAATTAAAGTGAGTGTAACTCACAACTTTCTAGTTTAAATACAATTATCAGTACTGCGATATTACTGTAAGAATTAAATTTGTCTTACTACTGTGTAAATTCTAAGTCTAGTAGTTTGATTGTCTTACTTCAAGAAAGAATATCTTTCTTGGTCTATGTCCATTTAGGGTGATGTTTGTTTCATTAAATAATCTAAGAATTTACCTTCTTATCTGCAGTTTTTCATAGCCAGAAATAGACATATGATCAGTCAAATATTGGTAAGAAAATGCCATCAGAAGGGGCAACTTCAACCTGGAAATCGTGTCCAGGTGGGCCGACCCACCCTCCCCTTGTGTCGACCCTAAACATGCATGGATCGACTCACTTATATGTTGATTTTAGGGATGGGTTGAAGCCTTGTGCTGTGTTTTGGTGCATTGAGAACCCTAGCTTGCTTCCTTCCTTTGCTCATGTTCAAGCTATATTTGCTAACTTATATCAATGCTAATTCAAAGCCATTTCCATTGGCTACAAGTTTGTCGTATTCGCATGTTGTTATGTATGAATTTTCATACGTATCTGGCGTTTACTTATAGATAGTTGTATGATGAATGTGCATGTTTTAACAATGTAATTTTATTACGTTTTTTTTGTTAAATTTATATAACATTGAGACAACTTTTCCAAGAATTTGCTCTTTAATTAAACTGTCTCAAGGCAATAGTATAAACCGTATTTTCCAATATATGTACATATATCATTTAAAGAAATAAACAAAATAATAGGAGAATGCGGATGGATTAAATGATATAATACATGACATGGAATGGGGCATATAGATTAATTATACCGGTTAATTCTAGGCTCGTCGATTGAAGTAATTTATTGATACCTAGAGGTGGGAAATCTTATGGTGAATCAACTAGAGAAAAAGTACAGTGTGGGAAGTACCATTTTCACTCCTCAATTTACCTTTTTGAAGTTCATGGAACATTATATGGAGATGTTGTAACCGGTACTTAGACTTGCGGGTCCTAAATAAACTAATATAGGGTTGGTAGGCAATATGATGGATGGTGGGTCCTAATTTATATTTGGTGGATAGATGAGACTAGTGCGTCTATAATGTGCAGAATCAAGCAGGTCAGAACCAGTAGGCCATATATAGGACTGGTGGGTCCTATATTAATCGTTAGTGGGTGATTTAGGATTCTAAAATTTTGTTGTTGGTGGGCAATTCAAACTGGTGGGTCTAGTTGTTGTTATATATTTGCTTTATGATATTTTCATGTTGATTTTTTGTCTTTGTAGATCTGGATGTCTTTACCTAACTAGTATAATCCAAAATTTATACAACTCACTGGTAGGTGTATATTGGCAATCTATTAGGTGAATTCATTCATTGCTTTAGAACCCTTATCAGCATCAAGTTGTCTTATTAGCGTTAATAATGATGTTTCTTGTGCGGTGTGACATAGTGAGCCATATTGTTATTTTCCTTTGTAAGGCTAGGCTAAACCTTGGTGTATGACGCTTACTATTATTGTCAGGTTCTTCACGACATAGAATATTTCACGTCGTAGAATCTTTTGAGAGAATATCCATCTTAAAGCTATTTATTGTATTTCTTTATTACCATTTATCCTGGTATTTCAACTAGACTGACCTGTGTGTTAATGCTCGGGTCAGACCGAGATTCTGCAAGTAAGGCTTGAAGTTGATTCTTAGTTGTTTAGCTTCACCTTTGGATGTCTCATTTCATTTTGTTTGCTATGCTTGTTTTGAATGTTTCATCTATCTATGACAGACACTTTTCTTGTACATATTCTTTCATGAAGATGTAACCATGTGTCGTATTCTGTACTATACCTGATGTATGTATATATGTGAATGTGGTACGATTCTGTAGACTGTGAAATATCAGATAATGTATATATTGTTCTAAACTGATATGGTTACCATCATTATTATATTAGATAAGTGTTAAGTATGTCAAACCCCGTAAGAAAAGGAGAGCACTCCACCGTTATACTTAAGACTTGTTTAATACTAGATAATAATTGGTTTCCCGTAACAAGCCTTATTCTCCGCTTTAATAGACAGTATTACCAAGTAATACTCTTTATTAGGTCAGGTCTTGGGGTGGGGCGTTACACCTTGGTATCAGAGCAAGGTTTAGAACAAAATACGAAGAAACACATAATAGTATGCACTTTACATTACATTGAGGTACAATATGAGCAGAGTATCATCCCCATCTCAAGTTTTCTTTAATCATGTTCCTAGCCTTTCTTGTGTTTTTAGGGAATATGTCTAGGAGTGATGTTTCCATAGTATTCCTCTACTATTTTGTTTGATCGATAATATTTTATCTTGTGTATAACTCTATCCTATTTTTATCCTTCATCTATATCAAGTAAGGGTCGAAGCCGTACTTCGCGTAAGGGGTCGTCCAGTGGCTTACACCCTAAGGGGAGGGTCGATCCGACTAGTGACTCCCTCCCCGAAGGGGTATATATGTCGACCAATCGGATCCTAGATCTTATCAGGAGCACTCAACCACTTACTCCACCTCGTTCCTCCCCCTCCCCTCCGGGCAAGTTAGTGTTTGCACATATCTACAACGATTTCTTTCGTCTCGGTGGGAACCTCTTTAAGGGTATCGAACCAATTTTGGAAGTTCAATCTTGGATTTGTACTTGCAAGCATATATTTACTCGCATGGAGATTTCTAATCATTATTTTGTTCTTGTAGCATCGAGTATGCTACATGATCGTGCATTGGAGTGGTATAAGCTTCTTGTTTTAGAGCTTTATGAGTCTACCCTTAATTCAAAACAATTCAAGGAATATCATGATCTCAAATTCATTCTGAAATCTAAGAAAGCTATCGTGGCTCAACGTTTCCTCAAGCTTAAGCAATTGAAGTTGTCAGTTCTTGTGTATGTTGTTGCATTTTAGGCCTTATCTAAATATGGCATTGAGCATAATAGTGCCCTTTACAAGAAATCTCAAGTTCGTTTTCATCCTCAAGAAATACTTGAAGAAATCCCTTCTGTTGCAATTGAAGCTCTCCTTCGAAGAGTTAGTGGATGTCGTGCTTCATCTTGAAGCGGTTGAAAAAGATAAGGAGAATATTGATAAAATGGAGCCTCGTAAATATCCCCACAAAAATAAATTCCATTTCAGCAATCCAAGTCTTTTCCTCCAACGAAAAGAGAAGAAGCCTTTTTCCTATGATTCTCCTTTGAGTTCTACTACTCCTAAACATAAATCCTATTATAACTGTGATGCACGAGATCATTTTTTAAAGATTGTCCTAATCCACTTGTATGTCGAATCTGTAATCTAGAGGGTCACTTTTCTTTAAGGTGTCCTAAAGTTTTTAAAGGTCTGTAGTCTGGGAAGCTTAATATAGTGGAAGGTTTAGGTGGTTCATCTCAGCAGTAAGGTATACTTTTATCTTTGAGGAAGTTCTTTATTATTCTAAGATCATTCCTCCAGAGTTCGGTTGGTTACGGGTGCGCTGCATTCATCCATATGAAAGTGCTCGATGATGCTCTTTCTACCTTTGGGTGCATCTTGTATAGTGACTTCTTTAGAGATTTCAAATCCTAATTATCGTAGTATCTAAGTATAGAATTTTCAAGTGTTTTCTATGTGTTATTATCATGAATATATCTCAACCTTTGAACAAATATTTAGATAGTAGTGGCCTATTCTTGTGCTAGTTTTCTTAGTCGACCTGTTGGCATGGTAACTTGTTATTGGTGGAGAAACCGCCATGTCGGTGTTCTGAACCTTGACTAAATCTGATTTGGTGTGTTAGTTATGTGAGCCAAATTTTGTTGAATCTATAACCAAGAGGGTAAGTTAAAAGTTGTTGTCAAGGATATGGGTGAATGTGTGTGAACTAATCGGAGTTCGCAGCAAAAACTAATTGGTTGGTTCAGTTAGGAACAAATATTAGCATATACAATATAAGGATTATTTAAACTTATTTTCCTATAATTGTGAGATAATAAGAGTAAGGTACTAAGCTGTGACCATTCAGAGATAAGAGTAGCCTTAATAAAGTAAAATTGTGGTTATTAATTGTGTTGATGTGCCTGGACGTAGTTCAAGAATTTTAGTCGAAACAAGAATGCCATGGGCCAAAAGGGATTCCAAACGGCGTATGAGGCATTACTAACATGAAAAATAATCAAAATGCAATTTTATGGTTAAGAATGTTGAAATTAATGATTCAAATATTAGTGAAGAAGGAAAGAAATTGATTGATTGTCAATCAATTAATTGGCTTATATATGGAAAGATATAAGAGGAAGTTTGTGGAAGAAAAATAAAAGATCAATCAATCAATTAATGAAGAACCAATTTACTTAGGGAAAGAGATTGAGACCATAATTGTGCTATCCATTTATGCTCCAATCAAATCAAGGAAGATATTATATTTATCTTTCCTTCATGTCCAAGTAATCTAGAAACTTCTCTTCTTTATCCCCAAGAAATCCCTCTATATAAATAGGGGTCATGTTATTGTATGAAGCATAAAATCCACCATTAGTCTTCTCTCTTTTGTAATCTTTTGTACTCATTTCTTCATTGAAAAATAAAAGTTGTTGGGTCTCCCTGGACGTAGGCAAAGCCGAACCACGTTAAAAATTGGTGTGCTCTTTCCTTTATTTTCTATTTTTTGTTCTCTCTATAATTCGTGCCACTTGTTTTTATTTTTGGCGTTGTTGAAATTGTTGACAGACTAGATCATTGGATTTATTTGTATTCCGCTGCCCAAATCTCTGATTTTGCACTACAGATTGGTATCAGAGCTAGTCGTCCAGTTCAAAGACTTTTTCAACCATGTCAAATTCCGCAAAGAATAGCGGTGGTAGAAGCGCTACAAATTATGGAGTCGCTAGCTTTGATGGAAATGGGGATTTTGGCACATGGAAGATGAAGATGGAAGCGGTGTTGAAGAAAGAGAGGACATTTAAAGTTGTCTCAGATCCAGAGAAATTGAAGAAATTAGCACCTGAAGAGTTAGAAGAATTGGAAGAGGATGCTCTTACTACCATCCAACTTAGCCTTTCTGATGAAGTACTTAGAGAGTTTTCTCATGTGAAAACTGCTAAGGAATTGTGGGATGCTCTTCAGAGAAAGTTCTACGACAAGTCTCTCACCAACCGCATCATCTTACAGCAACAACTCTGTTCATTCAAAATGATGCCCGGAACAGATGTATTTGCTCATATAGATGCCCTCAACACACTCGTCATGAATCTTTGAGCAGCTGATGTAAAGATTGAGGATGAGGCGCAAGTTGTTATTCTTTTATGTTCTTTACCTGCAGAGTATAACACTTTTGTCAACTCTATGATCTATGGACGTTCGTCTATTTGCTTGGAGGATGTGAAGACAAATTTTCATAACGAAATGTTGAGAGGAAAGTTAGCAAGCATGAGCATGGAGAATGATTCTGAAAGCCTTGTTGCACAGAGAGGAAGAAGTAAAAGTAGACCCAATCATGGTGGAGATAGAGCAAAGTCCAGATCTCAGTCAAGAGGAGCCTGGAAGGGAGTTTGTCATTATTGCAGAAAACCTGGACATTATATTGCAAGTTGCCCCAAGTTGGAGAATAAAAACAAAGCTGTTCCCCAGAAGGCTTCAGCATTTACAGCGGAGACATCAGATTCAGATAATGATCCTGGCATTTTTACAGTTTCTGCCTCTCTTATGAAGAGTACTTTGTGGATTATTGACTCGGGAGCATCCTATCACATGACACCTGATAGGCACTCTTTTTCCACTTATCGTCAACTTGATGGAGGAGAGGTTCTCATGGGATATAATGCTTCTTTTTGCATGACTGGTACTGGAACTGTAAAAATCAGGATGTTTGATGGTGTTGTTCGTACTTTATGTGATGTCAGGCATGTGCCTAATTTAAGGTGTAGTTTGATCTCAGTTGGAGCATTGTGCAATTCTAGCTTAAAGTGTGTAATAGAAAAAGACTCATAAAAAATTACAAATGGCTCATTTATAGTAATGAAAGGGGTAAAAGCTGGAAATCTATATTTGCTGAAGGGTACAACTGGTGTTGCGTAGTCTACTTCAGTTATTGATTCAGTTGATTCCGATTCTACCAGAATGTGGCATTTTCGTATGGGCCACATTGGAGAGCGCAGTTTAGAAGTATTGAGAAAGCAAGGCTTGATTGATGGCGTTCATCATTCAAAACTTGACTTTTGTGAAGGATGTGTACTTGGAAAGCAGACGAAGGTTTCTTTTGGCATTGCAAAGCATAAGTCTAAAGGTGTTTTAGAGTATGTTCATACTGATGTTTGGGGCCCCGCACCTTGCCTATCTTATGGATGAGCCAGGTATTTCGTTTCATTTGTTGATGATTTTTCTAGAAAAGTATGGGTTTACTTTATGAAGTCCAAAGATGAAACTTTTGACAGGTTTCAAAGTTGGAAATCTCTTGTTGAGAAGCAGTCTGGAAAGAAAGTGAAGGTTCTTCGCTCATATAATGGTGGTGAATTCACTTCTCAAAAATTCATCAAATTTTGTGAGTCCGAGGGAATTAAAAGACATTACACCACACCAGGAGACCCTTAGTCAAATGGGGTTGCAGAGAGAATGAATCGGACTTTGTTGGAAAGAACTCGTTGCTTACGGCTGACTGCGAGATTAAATATGAGATTTTGGGCAGAAGCATTATCTACGGCGGTTTTCCTTATCAACCGCACACCTTCTACCGTCATAGATATGAAGATTCCTGAAGAAGTATGGAAGGGAGGGCCTGTATCATATTCCTTTCTCAGAGTGTTTGGTTTTCCAGCTTATGTGCATGAGAGCAAATGGAAGTTGGATCCAAGATCGCGCAAGTGTATTTTTCTTGGATATAAGAAAGGAATTAAGGGGTATAGGATGTGGTGTCCTACTACCCAGAAGATTGTTACTAGCAGGCATGTTACGTTTGATGAGAAGGCTATGTTGAAGGTGGAGCCTTCTTCTTCAGTTAATGATGATGTTGACAGGACAAATTCAGAATACCAAACACAAGGCAAATCATCAGACTTCCATAAGAGTAAAAATGGTGATTCCGATGACACTGTGGTTGATAGGGAAGAGACAAAAGATCAACCTCAAGGTGGAGCTCAAATTCAGACTCGAGCAATGAGAGAGAAGAAAAGACCTACATGGATCGATGATTTTGTGGGATTAAGCATTGAAGATATTTACTTTGATGACATGGCAGCTTATGCATTAAGCATATTTCATGATGAACCAAGAGACTACAAAGATGCCATTAGTTCAGTCGATAGCTCCAGTTGGCTAGTAGCAATGGAGGAGGAGATTGAGTCTTTGCACAAAAATCACACTTGGGATTTAGTGCCACTTCCTTCCGACAAGAGAGCAATTGGAAGGTGAAAGATGGCGACAATGGTGACTTGAGGTACAAAGCAAGATTAGTGGCGAAGGGTTATGTTCAGAAGAAAGATGTGGAGTTTCATGATATTTTTTCTCCAGTTGTTAGACACACTTCCATTCACATTCTTTTGGCATTAGTTGCTCACTTCGACATGGAGTTGGAACAACTAGATGTCAACACAGCATTCTTGCATGGTGATCTTGAGGAGGACATTTACCTATAGCAGCCAGAGGGGTTCATTGATAGCAGCAGGCCATGTCATGTTTGTAAACTTAACAAATCTCTTTATGGCTTAAAACAGTCTCCTAGACAGTGGTATAAGAAATTTGATAAGTTTATGATCTCACATGGTTATTCTAGAAGCTTTAAGGACCAATGTGCCTATTTTAAAAAATGTAATGATGACATCATCTATTTGTTACTTTATGTTGATGATATGTTGATATCTTCTAAGAGCATGTCTAAAATTTCAGAGTTGAAGATGGAGCTCAGTAAGGAATTTGAGATCAAAGATTTGGGAAACTCACAGAGAATTTTCGGGATGGAGATTCAGAGGGATAGAAAGCAAAGAGTTTTGAGGCTCACTCAAACTCAATACATCGAGAAAGTCCTATCTCGATTCGGTATGGAGAATGCTAAACCGGTGGCTACTCCATTAGGCTCTCAATTCAAGCTATCCAGAGATATGTGTCCCACATCGGATGAAGACAAAAGGGATAAGCGTAATATTCCTTATTCTTGTGCGGTTGGAAGCCTTATGTATGCTATGGTATGCACAAGGCCTGATTTAGCTTATGCGGTTGGAGTTGTCAGTCGATATATGTCTAACCTAGGTAAAGAACATTGGCAAGCAGTGAAGTGGATACTCAGATATCTTCGTAGCACTTCTTCAGTTGGCTTGTTATATGGTGAAGTAGATGGAGACATCTCTCTTAGAGGATACTGTGATTCAGATTACGCTGGGGATAGAGATGGACGGAAGTCGGTGTCGGGCTATGTTTTTACACTTGGCATAGACCCGATTTCGTGGAGATCAAAGTTGCAGTCTATTGTAGCTTTGTCGACTACTGAAGCAGAGTTGATATCGATTGTGGAAGCAACAAAGGAAGGATTGTACTTACTTCAGTTGTTGGATGATCTTTCAATGGCGCAGCAGACAATGGACCTATTTTCAGACAGTCAGAGTGCGATTCATTTTGTTGAGAATCAGGCTTATAGTTCACGGTCGAAGTACATTGATGTTAGAGGCTTCTTTCTTATACTTGAGGAAGAACGAAGCAAGATCAAATTGTTGAAAGTGGGTACTTCAGATAATCCTTCAGATATGATGACCAAGTCACTTCCAAAGGACAAATTTGAGCATTGCTCAAACTTGATCAGTTTGCTTCCTATTACTTGAGCGCCATGGGGCGCTGGGCCCAACAACTTTTATGTTGATTGTTGAAGATGAGATAATGAAGAAAGATTGCCATATTTGAATCAAGGTGGAGTGTTGAAATTAATGATCCAAATATTAGTGGAGAAGGAAAGAAATTGATTGATTGTCAATCAATTAATTGGCTTGTATATGGAAAGATATAAGAGGAAGTTTGTGGAAGAAAAATAAAAGATCAATCAAGCAATTAATGAAGAATCAATTTACTTAGGGAAAGAGATTGAGACCATAATTGTGCTATCCATTTATGCTCCAATCAAATCAAGGAAGATATTATATTTATCTTTCCTTCATGTCCAAGTAATCTAGAAACTTCTCTTCTTTATCCCCAAGAAATCCCTCTATATAAATAGGGGTTATGTTATTGTATGAAGCATAAAATCCACCATTAGTCTTCTCTCTTTTGTAATCTTTTGTACTCATTTCTTCATTGAAAAATAAAAGTTGTTGGGTCTCTGTGGACGAAGGCAAAGCCGAACCACGTTAAAAATTGGTGTGCTCTTTCCTCTATTTTCTATTTTTTTGTTCTCTCTATAATTCGTGCCACTTGTTTTTATTTTTGGCGTTGTTGAAATTGTTGACAGACTAGATCATTGGGTTTATTTGTATTTCGCTGCCCAAATATCTGATTTTGCACTACAAAGGATTGCTTTTATAACTATTCTAGTTGATTGATTTATAAATCTAAGTTGATAAAAGACTTTAGTGGCATTTGAGCTTTATATAATGTTAAGAGGTGACTTTTGAAATTATTAAGTAATTTGATTTATAACTTATGTTGACTAGAATTCAAGACTTTATAAATTACAATAGAATTGGATTAAAATGTCAATTTTGATTATTTAGTTAAATTCCAACTGCGGGTTTTGACATTTAAAGAGTAAACAATATACTTTTGAGAATTTCTTGTTAGATATGTATGTTTTTATTAAGGTTGAGTAAAATGTTTTATTCTGGAAAATGTAGCGATTTCACAATTTATCTCTATATATGCAAATATTGTGAAATTTTTGTTTTTAATAGAAGACCAAGTAAGATATAAAACCCAACAATAGAGATAATTGGAGTTTTAATAGTATTGTCATCTTTTATAAATGTAAAGTAATGGTTACTTGGTATTTATAGCTGTTTTGACACTTTTAGTAATTTGAGGATTCAAAGTGAAATCTAATTGCGTAACCTGAAGCCTAAGACATACTATCAGGGTTTATGGCATTAGTGTTTTTCATGTCATCACTTTAAGGATCGGTGGGTTATGTTGGAAAAACAATGGCAGAGTCGCGGACTAAGTCGCTTTCTTGAAGACGATTCGGCGATCTGGTCAGAGGTGCAAACCAGTTCGTTCCTTCGCCGCCGCCTCTAGGATAAAACAGCCTCTAAACAGAATAACCGATTTGCTTGCACAACAAATCACTGCAGATTTGCACTTTCGAAAATAATATTGCTCGATTTTTCTGAAAGAAAGATTTAATGGCGGAGGCTAGAAGAAAACAGAATTCGATATATATATTTTTTGTGTCTGCAGATAAAAAGTATATATAGAACGAAAATTAGGGTTTGGGGGAAAAAATCGGATCGGCTAAAATTTCGGGAGACAAAGTTTTTACCGTTGCAGAAAAAATTATCGGTGCAGAAAATAATTTTCCATAAAAAACGGTTCGAAAACTGCAAAGTTTTATGGTCCAAAAATATAAGTGTCTACACCACAAAGCCCGAGCCCGAACCGGACCGGTCCGGGTCGGGTCGAGTCGAGTCGGTCGGTCGCGCGCGTGTGTGGTGTTCATGATGCATGGTCTCCCTCCTCACAACAAAGCATGTATTGGGAGCCCAAGGCCCCAACATGATTTCTTAGAGACAAGTATAAATCCTTGCCTCTTCCGTATAATCCCATGATGTGGGACTATTCACACATAGGAGCCATTCATACACTTATTCAACATTTTTAATAATTCACTTAATGTTTGTAAAACATTTCCAACAACTCTATTCCTGACACATAGTCTTGAACTCTATAGTGCAATCAATTAAGCCACACACAATCAATTAATAATTCACTTAATTTACTAGAGTGACACGTAGTCTTGAACTCTATTCCTGACATCAAACCACACACAACCTTTTCTATAGTGCAATCAATTAAGCCCGTGCATTTATGACCATGCACATCTATCCTAGTTTAGTGAATGCTCTAGAAATTTTGCCCAAAACTCCATAGGAAAAGACCATATTTCCACATTCACAAAGGTGAGTCTATCAAGAGTACTCCGAAGTTAGGTACTCCACTCCAAATATAGTATAGATCTCATTAAGAGTTTCTATTAACTCATCCTCTAATCACTTCAGGAATACATGCTTCCTGGTTCATTAAATAGCATGCTCAACTCCTATCACTACACAACTTGTTTTTACCCATTGAACCTAGTTCTTTGGATCTCCAGTCATTTAGGTCGGGTTACCATTGTGCGTGACTCAACAATCTAAGGGCAATAGTCCCATTCTTTTAGAAGAATTGTGGACTTTCTCTCTTGACAGTCCTTTCATCAAAGGATCTGCCAAATTTTCTTCACTACATACGTAATCCACTCTAACGGTATCTGTGGAAAGCAGTTCTCTAACTGTGCTGTGCTTACGACGTATTTGTCGTCTCTTACCGTTATAATAACGGTTCTGAACTTTTGCAATAGCTGCGGTACTATCGCAATGTAACAACACAGCCGGTATCGGTTTTTCCAATAAGGGAACCTCAGCTAGCAGGTTTCTCAAATACTCTGCCTCTTCACTAGCTGTGGCTAGTGCTATCATCTCAGACTCCATAGTAGACTGAGCCAAAATAGTCTGTTTCTTGGATTTCCAAGAAACAGCTCCTCCAGCGTTGCTAAATATATAGCCACCGGTCACTTTAGAATCATCAGATAAGGTATTCCAGTCTGCATCAAAATATCCTTCAAGTACAGCTGGAAACCTCTCATAATGTAATACAAGGTTCATTGTTCGTTTAAGGTATCTCATCACCCTTTTAATAGCATGCCAGTGCTCTATACTAGGTCTACTGGTAAACCTGCACAATAATCCCACGACATAGGCAATGTCGGGTCTCGTACAATCAGTGGCATACCGAAGGCTGCCAATGATGCTCGCATAATCAGACTGTTTTACACCTTCACCAGTGTTATTAAATAACTTTACACTATGATCATATGGTGTACTTGCGGGTTTACAGTCAAAGTAATTATATTTCTTTAGGAGCTTCTCAATGTAATGAGATTGATCCAAAGAAATTCCCTTTTCTGACCTAGTAATTTTAATACCAGGGATTACACTCGCCTCACCTAGATCTTTCATTTCAAAATTGGCACTTAATAAGGATTTGACGTAGTTTATGGCATGAATGTTTGACCCAAAAATGAGTAGGTCATCTACATAAAGGCATATAATAGTGCAAACGTCATTCTCAGATTTGTAATAAATGCATTTGTCACTTTCATTAACTTTAAAACCATGTGAAATGATTAAGTTATCAAATTTTTCATGCCATTGTTTAGGTGCTTGTTTTAAACCATATAATGATTTATCTAATTTGAAACTTTATGTTCTTGACCATGTACCACAAATCCTTCATGCTGGTCCATATATATTTCTTCGTCTAATTCACCATTCAAAAATGCGGTTTTCACATCCATTTGGTGTATTAACAAATTATGAATAGAGGCAAGTGAGACTAATACCCGAATGGATGTGATTCTAGTAACGGGTGAAAAAGTGTTAAAGAAATCTATGTTTTCTTTTTGTTTAAAACCTTTGGCTACTAGTCATGCTTTATATTTATCAATAGCGCCATCAGGTTTTAATTTCTTTTTAAGTACCCATTTACAGCCTATAGACTTACAACCAGGAGGTAAATCTACCAAATGCCAAGTCTTATTGGATTCTAAAGAATCCATCTCATCATTTATAGCCTCTTGCCAGAAATCAGCATCTAAGGAAGATAAGGCCTCTTGGAGGTTTATGGGATCCTCCTCAATAGTAAAAGCACAAAAATCTGAACCAAAATCTTTTATGATTATTGCTCTTTTACTTATTCTAGGTTCAGCTTCAGAATTTTCATTAAGTTCTGTTCTAATAGGCATACTTGAAGTGTCCCCACTATTCCTTAATTTAAAAGGAAATTTAGTTTCATAAAAATCGGCATCATTTGATTCAATTATATTATGTGCACTAAGGTCATAAAATCTGTATGCTTTGCTATTAATAGCATAGCCTATAAATACACATTCATATGCTCTACTAGCCAGTTTTATTCTCTTAGGGTCTGGAATGCGAACATATGCTAAGCAACCCCAAGTTCTAAAATATGAGACATTGGGTTTATGATTCTTTAAAATTTCATAAGGCGAAATTTTATTCTTAAATTTGGGGATTCTATTCTGAACATAGCATACAGTCAATAAAATATCCCCCCACCAATGTTTTGCTGCACCATAATTTAGTAATATGGCAACTACAAGTTCGGTAAATGTCCTATTTTTTTCAGCTTTACCGTTCATCTCAGGAGAATAGGGTGCAGTTCTTTCATGTACTATACCATGTTGTTTATAGAATTCCAGAATTGAAGTGGATTCATATTCTGTACCTCTATCACTACGAAGTCTCTTAATTTTCCTATTTGCTTGATTCTCAATCTTAGTTTTGAATGTTTTAAACATGTCAAAGGCATCACTTTTATTTTTCATAAGGTATACATATGTGAAATCAGAACAGTCATCAATAAAAGTGATAAAATAACGATGTCCTTGTCTAGTCAAAGTACCATCAAGTTCACATATGTCAGAATGAATCAAGTCTAAGGGTTCAGAAACTCTATCAATAGATATATGAGGTTTCTTTGTGATTTTTGCTTGTGTACAGAATTCACATTTCTCAAGTTCAGATTCTGTCAATTTAGGAATCATATCTAAGGTGCTCATGTTGTGAATTATTCGTTTATTAACATGACATAATCTAGAGTGCCAAATATTAAGTCACACAACATATAAGCAGAAGTAGTCACTTTATTAGTTTCAACATTCAGTTCAAACATACCCTCACAAGCATAACCCTTTCCCACAAAAGTTCCCTTATAAGTTAGGGTATACAAATCAACCCCAATAACTTGAGTAAACCCAGCCTTATTAAGGAGGAAGCAGGACACCAGATTCTTTCTAATCTCTGGAGTATGCATAACATCTTTCAGAACTACAGTCTTTCCAGAAGTAAACTTAATTTCCACATTGCCAATCCCTGCAACTTTAGTGGTGTGAGAATCTCCCAACAACACTTTCTGATTTTCAGCAGCCGTGTATGTAGAGAACAAGCCACGATCATAGCAGACATGGTGAGAGGCACCAGTGTCTACCCACCAACCCTCTGATCCACCAACAAGGTGAATCTCAGTAATCATAGCCGTAAGAGGCTCTTCAGTCAGGTTAGCCTGCGGTGCAGAGCTTGGCCTGTTCCGACACTTTCGTGCCATATGACCTGGTTTTCCATAGTTGTAGCATAGAAACAACTGTCCAGAATCATTCTTTTGGGCTGGTTTCTACTGTCCTTTTGGGTTTCCTTGCGGATTCCCATTCTGTTTGTTGCGCCTGTTCTGATTCTTAAAAGATTTCTGATTCGGTTTCAGAATAGCGGGTGTGGTCTTTTTAGTGTTGTTGTTATTAACAATCAACACCTCTTCTTTCTGGTCCTGTTTGCGTGCCTCCTCCTCAATACGGAGGCGCGTGATCAAGCTTTCTAAGGAAAATTCCTTAGTCTTATGACGTAAAACATATTTAAAATCTTTCCAGCCAGGGGGTAATTTGTCAAGGATAACAGCAATTTGAAATTGTTCGTCCAGTGCCATACCTTCGGAGATGATCTCACGAGCTATTTTCTGCAGCTCATGAGACTGCATCTCAACTGATCGGTCGTCAGTCATCTGATACTTTAGAGCGACTTAAAACATATTTCTTTGCCCCTGCCTCCTCTGTATCATACTTCTTTTTCAGTGCTTCCCATATCTCCTTTGTTGTCTTCTCATATGAGTTATAGTAATCATACAGATCATCGCTCAGTCCATACAGAATAAAGTTCTTGCATAGATAATTTTGTTCAGTCCAGGTCTGCAGTTGTTTTGACTGTTCAGTCCATGATGCCATCTTCGCTGCATCAGTCTCGTCAGGTTTATCTGGTAGCTCCTGTTTTTCAGCAGTCAGCGCAGCCACGATCTTTCTGATCGTGAGGAAGAACTCCATCTTTTGACGCCATCGCTTGAAATGCAAGCCTTCGAATTTGAATGGAGCAGTAATCACGAGAGGGTTCTGGAAAGCAGAGGGTGGAGCAGCATCGTCTACGGTTGAGTTCGAAGCCATTATTTCAAATTCATCTTCAAATTTGTTGGAAAAACAATAGCTGAGTCACGGACTAGGTCGCTTTCTTGAAGTCGATTCGGCGATCTGGTCAGTGGTGCAAACCAGTTCGTTCCTTCGCCGCCGCCTCTAGGATAAAACATCCTCTAAACAGAATAACCGATTTGCTTGCACAACAAATCAGTGCAGATTTGCACTTTCGAAAATAATATTGCTCGGTTTTTCTGAAAGAAAGATTTAATGGCGGAGGCTAGAAGAAAACAGAATTCGATACATATTTAAGTGTCTGCAGATAAAAAGTATATATAGAACAAAAATTAGGGTTTGGGAGAAAAAATCGGATCTGCTAAAATTTTGGGGGACAAAGTTTTTACGGTTGCAAACTTTTACTGTTGCAGAAAAAGTTATCGGTGTAGAAAATAATTTTCCATAAAAAAAGGTTTGAAAACTGCAAAGTTTTATGGCCCAAAAATATAAGTGTCTACACCACAAAGCCTGAGTCCGAGCCCGAACCGGACCGGGCCAAGTCAGGTCGAGTCAAGTCGGTCGGCCGCGCGCGTGTGTGGTGTTCATAATGCATGATCTCCCTCCTCACAACAAAGCATGTATTGGGAGCCCAAGGCCCCAACATGATTTCTTAGATACAAGTATAAATCTTTGCCTCTTCCATATAATCCCATGATGTGGGGCTATTCACACATAGGAGCCATTCATACACTTATTCAACATTTTTAATAATTCACTTAATGTTTATAAAACATTTCCAACAGGTTATTATGTGAAATCGATCCTCCTCTTCTATTATATCTAATGAAATTCCTTATCTTTGTGTTATTTCTTTATTGTTGAAGACGTGGTTTTATGCGTACTGGTTCTAATGCCGCTCGTGATCATGATTTGTGGTTACCCTCGTAAGTCGATTGAATTCTTAGTGGGCTTTAGGTACACAGTTTAATTTCTAGCATTTCCTCCATCATCTCGTGATCAGTCCAAGTTTTTGAATCGTGTTATTAAGGATATGATTTGCTTGTATTCTTGATTGGTGGTTTTGAGGAAAACATTATCCCTTATTGCTTAATCCTCTCTTCCTAAGCTATTGTCCTTATAGGGGCATTGGTTCCTTCTGAAACTTATACGGAAATCCATGTCAATAGTTATCTTGTTGATCCCTTGGAGTTCTCAATGTGCTTTTTGACTTCTAAATTAAGAAGGTGTTTTCTGGGTGTTGGGTTCTATGTTGTATTGGTTGGTTGCGTAATAGATACTTTTCATGTTATATCTTTCAAGCTTGGGAACGAGAAATTCTATCCTAAAGTTTATTTCCTTCGTTGTGTATTTCTTGAGTTGATGGAATAAATTAGGTTGTGTATAGCTTATCCCTAAGGAAATTGCGAAGACGTAGTTTTTTTAGGGAGGAGTATGTAACAACCCTGATTTAATACGATTACCTGCTATAGTGAGTAACAAATTATAATGCGAATTATAATTTGTTAATTATAAAATAAGTGTTGTTATAAAGTGATTTGAGCTTGGTTGGTTAAATGGGGAAATTCATTTAATTATTACAAGAGGGAAATTTGATGTAGTAATTTTGGGAAAAGCTCATTTAACTAAGATGTTAAGAGATTGGTAAAAATATTTACAAATATAAATAGTCGAATATATATACGAGGTTAGGTGAAATTGGAATAAATGAATTTAATAATGGTTTATGAGAATTTAAGGAAGTTTATTAAAATACAAGCACACACGCACACACACGCGCGCGCGCACACACACACACACAATATGGTACTTATAATAAATTATAATCTCTCATTTAATAAAGATTGAAACGAAGAATAAAGGCTGTAAAAGTTTATAAATGACTTTTTGCATTAATCTCAGCTCCAAATTCTCCAAACTAGAATACTTAAGTTGTAAATTGTTATTTCCAACAGGTAATCATCTTTAAAACTAGTTTTATTCCAACATTTATCTCTATTTATGTTATCATTTACTTTATATGTTAAGCTAAGCCTTGCATGCAGTTGAAATCTTTTCTATAAGCTTCGGTAACGTATTTTAAAGCTCCTAGTTCAAACTTATTGCAAGAATCTCACTAGAAATTCTTATTAAAATTCAGGTGAGTGTAACTCATAACTTTCTAGTTGAAATATGATTAATGTTGTTGTGATATTACTATAAGAACTGATTTTTTTCTTACCACTATGTAAATTCTCAGTTCAGTTATTTGTTGATCATACTTTGATAAAGAATATGTTTCTCACTCTATGTCTGCTTGGGGTGATGTTTGTTTCCCTAAGTATCCTGATAATTCATCTTCTTTTCTGCAAATTTTCACAGCTTGAAATGTTTAGATAATCAACCAAATATTGGTTAGAAAATGCCATTAAAAGGGGCTACTTCCACTTGAAAATCATGTCCAGGTGGTTTGACGCACCTTCCCCTTAGGTAGACCTAAGACATGCATGGACCGAAACTGCTGTAATTTTACTCTAGGTGTGGGCTGAACCTTTCTACTGTGTTTTGGTGCGTTGAGAAGCCCAGTTGCCTTATTCCTTATCTCATGTTTAAGTTGTGTTTGCCAACTTATATTGATGTTAATTCAAAGTCATTTCCGTTGGCTAAAAGTTTGTTGTAATTGCATGTTGTTATGTATGAATTTTCATATGTATCGTGTGTTAACTTATTGATCATTGTATGATGAATTTATGCATTGTGCACGATTTTAACAATTTGATTTTATTACGTGTTTTCTGTTAAATTTATATAGAGTTGAGACAATGTTTCCAAGGATTTGCTTCATAATCAAACTATCTCAAGGAAATAGTATAAATCATATTTTCCAATATATATATATATATATATATATATATATATTAAAGAAGTAAACCAAATAATTTGGAAATCGTTTTATAAACTCGTTTTCCTACAAATCAAATATTTTCAATATATAAATCACACACTTATCAAACCTTTAAGACTAAGAGAATGCGTATTAAATAGTATAATACATCACATGGTATGGGGAACATGGAGATTAATCATATCGGTTAAAGCCTGACTCATCGGTCAAAGTATGTGAGGTGGGCTATCTCATGGTGAATCGATGAGAGAAAACGTATAGTATGGGACATACCGTTTTCACTCCTTAGATTACCATTTGGAAGTCCATAGCACATTCTGTGGAGATGTTCTCAGCCAATTTGGATTGGTGGGTCCTAAGTGCACTAATATAAGGCTGGTAGGCCATATGATGGGATGGTGGGTCCTAATTTATATTTGGTGGATAGATGAAACTAGTGGGTCTATAGTGTATAGTACCAGGCAAGCCGGAATAGGTAGACCATACATAGGACTGGTGGGTCCTATATTAATCTTTGGTAGGTGATTTGGAAGTCAAAATTTTTATCGTTGGTGGGCGATTCAGACCAGCGGGTCCAATTGTTGTAATATAGTTTCTTTATGATGTTCCAGTGTTGATTTGGTGTCTTTGTGAATTTGGATGTCTTTACCTAATTAGTATAATCTAAATTTATACAACTTGTTGGTAGGCATACAATGTTGAGCTATTAGGTGAATTCATTCATTTCTTTTGAATCCTTATCGGGTTCAAGTTGTCTTATTGGCGTTAATAATGATGTTTCTTGTGCGGTGTGAAGTGGTAAACTTAACATTATTTCCCTTTGTAAGGTTAGGCTAATTATATTATACCTAAGCTTTAGTGTATGATGCATAGCCTTTGTTTTCTGGTACTTCACATCATAGTGTATTTTGAGAGAATATCTCTTCCAACATTATTTATCGTATTGCTTTTTTATCTTATTTTTTGATATTTCAACTAAACTGACCCATGTATGTTAATGCTCGGGTCAGACCGAGATTTTGCAAGTAAGGCTTGAAGTTGACTCTTAGCTATTTAGCTTCACCCTTAGATGTCCTATTTTATTTTATTCTCTATGCTAGTTTTTACTATTTCATGTATCCATGACAGACGCCATTGTTGTACATATTAGTTCTAAGGACGTAGCTATGTGTAGTATTATGTATTACACCTGATGTATGTATATACGTGTATTTGTTAATGTAGTATTGTTACTTGGACTATGAAATATTTGATAACGGATATCTTGTTAGATCTAGTCTTGTAGCCATCATAATATTATATTAGATAAGTGTTAAGCATGTCAAACCACATAAAAAGATAAAAAGAAAGGGGAGCACTCCATCGACATATTTAAGACTTGTTTAATACAAAATTACGATAGGTCACTTCTAACCAGCCCTATTTTCCACTCTAATAGACATTATTACCAAGTGATATTCTTTACTAGGTTGAGTCTAGAGGTGGGGCGTTGTGCAGTTTTTCAAGAATTATGATCCTACATTTGCAACGAAAAAAATAAGCTGGAGCATAGTCAATGGATAATATGCCAAATGCTAATTAAAAAATAATGCCTTCAGTAAAAAGAAAACATACCACCTGTTATTATCACTCACATTGTATACGATCAGGCACTTTGTTCACATAATGGAATTCCTTTTAACCTTTGATACTTTTTTTTATAATGAAATATCACATTGAACCATCTTCAACCACCTCTTCCATCTCTCTCAGATTCCACTTCTTTTGTAATACCCCTAAATTTGATAACATTATTCATGAATTTAATTGGATAAATTAAATGAGAACAAATGTGGTGAAGGAGGAAAGGAGATTTTTGTTTCAAAAATTAACTAATAGGCTAACCTTATAAAAAAGTGAATTGCCTAAGGGCATATGAGAGGAGCAGGAGGGTAAACTTTCGACCCCTATAACTACTCATACCCAACAATATTTTTCTTCACTTTTTCATTTACTCTAAAGTATTAAAAGAATACTAAGATAGTTAACCATTAAAGCTAGGAAGGAGAGAAGATAAATAGCTAAGATTTACAGCTTGGAAACTTTGTCAACAAATCTCAAAATCTTAACTAATCAAGGTGAATAATACTCTTACCCTTGTATTTTGGTCATTGGGAAAATAGCCGAAAGTTATGTTTGTTCATGATGATTTTTCATGATTGATATGACACTAATTGGTAGGAAATTATTTAGCTGTGCTTGACATGTTTATATATATTTTATGCACATGAAAATGGTTAGGTTTTAAGGTAAAACCTATAGTTAAAAATCTTCAAATTACATGGATTTTTGTTATGATGTTTGCTATATAATTTCGGACATATGAATTAGTTATGATTTTCCAAGTTTGAATTGCTTAGGGATAGCTTGCACATTGATTAAAATGATTTAAACATGTGTATAAATATTTTATAAGTGGCTGGTACAAAAGTACCCTAAAAAGGCTATAAATGGCCAGTATTTTAATTTCATAAGCCAATGAGAATTCGATAAAAACAGTGGAGCAAGTATAAAGAAGTACTTTACAAGGAAATAAGTAATTACTACATATTTGTTAATAGTGCCAATGTCTTTCCAGAGGCAATGTTCTGATACTTTCGAAAACCCCTTTCGGTCGTGTTGGATACTTAGAATATCATCTATTTATGGTATAGGTAGTATTCATACATCTGTCTCACACATTTTGGAGGAGCTTTGGTATTGATACTTATACGTTTTGAAAGTTAACTCTCCATAAAAGGTGTCTTTCAACAGGAATGAAAGAGGGTCTTTTATAAGAAAGAGTTTATAAAGGGCTTCGTGCCTTTCGGGGGAGCCGAAAGAAAGTTCCAACCCTCAAAACCATTGCCTACGATGACATGCCTTTATAAACTTGTTTTCCTCAACTTATTTCCTTGGACGTGGTATACGGGTCAAAATGAATTTTTTTATTAAAGGATATGAGGCTTTACCTAAATTGGTTGTCAGTGTTAGTAATGTCAACGAATGAAAATTAGTTTTTTTATTAGTAAAGTAGTTAAAGGTCTTTGCCTCTATCTCTTGTCGCCATAGTTTTGACGCAAAGACTTGGTTGGTGCTTAATTGCTTGTATCCAAAAAAGGTTCCTTTCTAGGAAATTGAATGGAATTGGAGGTATTTTTTAAAGAAATTGGTTGATTGATTGCTTATTGATCTGAAATGGGATTCCATTTGGAAATAAATTTTTACTGATTTGCTGTGACACCACAGAAAGTTTCATATGTTATTGCTTATTGATCTGAAATGGACCCAACTAAATAGAAGGATAAACCTTCGGTGTCGTTATTAGTAAGGAGATACCTTACGAAGCATGGGTGAGGATCAAAAGGAAAGGTTCCATTGCATCGCACATTATAGAAACTGTAATATGGAAAGGCTTCAATGCTTCATGCGGTACGAAAGCCAATTGAATAAGGAAATGGTTCCATTGCCCCACACAGTAAGGATACCAGAGGAAAAGATTCACTACTTCATGCAATATAGGAGTTGTTTTGGTTTCGTTGCTAGTAGTGGGTTAACTATTGAAACATGGAAGGGGAACCAAATTAAAGGAACAAATTGATGGGAAATCAATAAAGAATGAAAATGATGGAAAATCATTAGAAACCACCAGGATGAACAATAATGGATAATGGGGATGGGGAATTCATTTTGTGTTGCATACTGCACATTTGTCAAGCCATTTATGTTATTGTGGTTTCGTACTAACCAATGAAGTGCAGGTGTTCTGAGGATGTTTTCGGAGGTAGCTAGATACTAGCGAAGGGGAAATCCATTCCGCATTGCGGCATGGTTCAACTAGATATCTATGTGTCAGTTATAAAGGATTATCATTCACACCAGTCTGTTTACTAAACCAAAGTTATCGCTTTCCCCGCTAACTCCCAAGTGCTCATTTGAGTAAGGTGAGGGTTATGGTTTTCAGGTGCTTCATTGAATAAGTTTCCATAGGCAACCAAGAGGCTATAACTATTAAGGAGCACTGGTGTTTGTTTTTGTTTTGATGTATGCATCAACAATATTGTTATTGCCAATGTATTTAAACTCTGATCAATCGAGAGAGCATCGTCATATGTTGCTCTCAGAATATATTTTGTAATAATTTATATATTCTCTGAACAAGTTTATGAATGGGGTTATATGATTGGAAGTTTATACCAACGAATGTTTTGTGAAGTTTTCATGCTCCTATGTTTACAAATGTTTTAGTTTATTAACATCTAGTTTTCTATCACCAGAATCCAATACTAAAGATGACTGCAACATTTATAGGATTGTGGTTTCTATCTTAGATAATAGGGTATTACAACTTTGGCATCAGCGCATAGATTTATGCAAATTTAAAACAATGTTTTCTCCATAAGGATTCTTATTTAAAACCCAAAGATCATGGAAGTTCCAAGGGTTAGGATAGCAAAATTATTACATATTTTTATTTGTATTATATAAGTACATATATGCATTTTAGTTGTATGAACACTCTTCGTCATCTAACTAAATTTTATTTATAAGGGGAAGAAGTAAGATATAGAAGGAGTTTAAGACTAAATATCGGTGGTGGAAGCACTACTACTGATGGAAATGTTCAACTTAAAGTGGTTGGCCGGGGCTGAAGGGATAATCATAATTAGGGTGTTGCTAATCCACCGATGAATATGGGGAACTTATTCCAGACTTTTATTCAGATGTTGCAATTTGGAGTTGTTGCTGGTCCCCGAGGAGTTAATCTGAAAGTGTAAGTCGGAAACAACTATGCTAAGCTGAGCAAAGATTGCACCATATTGGGTGGAAAGCCATTTTTTGGGATGAGGGATGTTACTACCGTGGATACTTGGCTGTTGCGTAGTAGGAGAATCTTCAGGGTCTTAGGCTTGGTTATTGAGCAGAAGAGAAGATTGGCCTCAAGACAACTATAGGGAAATGCTTGGCATTGGTGGAATGGTGTTATTGCAATGAAATCAGAAGGAGATATTACATGGAAAGATTTCTAAAAGAGGCCTAGGGGCATGTTTATGTCAAAAGCTTCTCAATCTTTGATGATGCGAAGGTTTACTAATTTAAAGCAGGGAGAAATGAGAGTGGTGGAGTATGCTGCCAGATTTGATGAGTTGTCCCATTATTCCCATGGGACAATTGACACTGTCTTTTTGAGGGATGAGAAGTTCATTCAAGGATTCAGGTTTGATATTCAACGGGAAACTATGCTTGATTTACAAGACCCCGGTGATGTTGTTATGGAGATGGACATTTGTAATGAAGAGATGCTTACGGATGTAGGGAACCAAGGCTATCAGGGTAAGAAAATGAATTTCTTCGAGTGTGGAAAGGCTCAAAAGGAGAGAAATCCCAAGAAGAATAAGATGATGTTTTTTTTGCTTTGACTGTCACCATAAGGGTTACTATTTGTAGAGTGCGAGGCAGCGGAAGTTCAAACCATTGCAAAAAAGAAGAATATTAGGTATTTTAACTATAATCAGTTTGGTCATTATAAGGATAAATGTCTGGAAATAGCCAAAGGTAAAGTGATAGCTATGGAACCTTTGTCTTCCAAACCTACTGCCACAGAGAAAGGGAAGACTGTGTTGGAAGGTTTTATTTTATAACATATGTGTTAGAGTTTTGTTTGACACAAGTGCATCACACTCATTTATCTCTAAATACATAGTAGATAGGTTGACTTTAGAACCGTCATACCTTATTACTTCCTTTAGGATGGTTAATTGTATCAGAGGGTACCTAACTCTGGGTTTGAGATGCGATAACATGTAATTTCAGTTGGTAGGTTATAATTTTGTTTATAGCTTGTATGTCTTGAATTTCGAGGGCTTCAGAATTATTTTAGGTATGGATCGGTTGATTCGTTATAATGCGAGAGTGTTATGTCGAAGCATAGAAATATCATTGAAGCATCCTGATAGAAACAATAGGATTGTGTTCTCGGTAGAGAGAGCATTTCAGGAGACGTTTTCCTTATTGTGCGGTTTTGAATTGGAGGAAGAGGTAGATAGCATTCCTATTATTAGGGAATTTGTTGGCGTCTTCAAGCCAGTGGTAAGATTGCCATATAAGAGCTATCGAGTTTCATATTGGTCTTATGCCAAGAGCAGACTCAGTGAGTAGACCTTCTAGCTGAATGACCTCTTTAGAGATGAAGGAGTTGAAGGTGAAACTTGTTGAGTTGGAAGGTAAAAGCTTCATTCATCCAAGTAGTTTGCCTTGGAGCGCATCAATAATGTTTGTAAAGACGCCTGATGGATCGTTGAGAATGTGTATAGATTACTGAAATATCAACAAGAGGACGGTGAAAAATATGTATCCTTTGCTTCGCATTGATGATCTATTTGATCATTTGAGCGGATCGAAAGTGTACTCTCAGTTGGATATGTCTACTAGGTCTCCCCAGCAGAGTGCAAAGGAAGAGAGTGTTCCATTAATAGTGTTTCGTACCATATATGTATCATAAGAATGGGTGTTATGCCTTTCGGACTAACGAACGCACCAGCTTTGTTCATGGATTTGATGAACCGAGTGTCTTGGGAACACTTAGATATATTAATATTGGTTTTCATTAATGATATATTTATGTATTCGAAGGATATAATAGAGCATGGGATTCACCTTTGAATTGTACTGGAGACTTTGCAAAAGCACCAATTGAAGGCCAAGTTTTCTAAGTGCCAGTTTTGAGAGAAAAAAAGTGAAGTTCCTATGTCATATGGTTTCGGAAGAGGGACCGTCAGTAGATCCTAAGGTTGATGTTATCATTAGTTCAAAGAGGGCTTAAAGTGTTGTGGAGGTCTGAAGCATTCTGGGATTGGTCGGGTACTATCGTAGGTTTATCAAGGACTTTTCACGTATAGCGACACCGCTCACCAACTAACAAGAAAGTATGTTAAGCTTGGTTAGTCTAATAAATGTGAGGAGGCATTCAAGAGTTTGAAACACTTGTTGACCAATGCTTCTATGTTAGTAGAACCAGAAGGAAACCTGGGTTTGGTTATTTTTATTGATGTTTGTGGAACAAGGTAAGGTGTTGTTCTAATGTAGAAGGAAAGAGTTATTGCTTATGCTTCCTAATTGCTGAGAGCTCATGAAGTCCGATACACAACTCATGATCTTGAGTTAGCTGCTATTATTTTTCCTTAAAGATTTGGAGGCATTACTTATTGGGTGAAAGTTTTGAGTTTTTTATAGACCATAAGCGCTTGAGATATTTCTTTTCTTAGAAGGAACTGAATATGCGACAATAGAGATGGTTCTTCGCGACGTGTGACTTCAGCATAGAATATACCCATCAGAAAGTGAATAAAGTTGCGAATTCCCTTAGTATAAGGCATCAAGAGATGGTGTCTTCTATACTAAATGAATGGAAAGACTTAGAAGCTTTAGTCACATGTAATGTAAGGATCAGGTCGACAATGAGTTCTACCAGATGTACACCGATGGTTTCATTCTTAGAGGTTCGATTAACTTTGATTGAGAAGATTACTTCTAGGTACGAAGAGAATCCTTTGTTGGCCGAAGGGATCAGAGAGATCAAAGCCAAAGTGGAACGGAATAGCCTTAGGAAGTTTGCTCTCGACTAGAAGGGTTGGTTATGGAAGAACGGAAGGCTATTTCTTCCGAAGGTTGGTAATCTGAGGAAGGAAGTTCTTAGAGAGTGTCAACGCTCTAAGTTTACGATACATCCCAATGGAATTAAGATGTACAGAGATATGAAAAGAAGCTTCTTCTGGGAAGGAATGAAGAAAGATGTTGGCTAATGGGTAAAGCAATGTATGAATTGCCAATAAGTGAAAGACAAACATCAGAAGCTTAGTGGTTTATTACCACCATTGGAGATTCCAGTTTGGAAGTGGGATTCGAAATCCATGAAATTTGTCGATGGATTGACAAGATCAAAGAGAGGGAGCGAAAGCATACGGGTTGTCATGGATAGACGGACCAATAGTGCTCATTTTATTCCTATGAAGTCAATTAGGACGACATCAATTTTGACTGAGTTGTTCATGAAAAATGTTGTCAGGATTTATGTAGTTCTTAGTAGTATCGTAAGCGACATGAATTCGTTGTTTACGAGTGAGTTTTGGAAAAGTTTCTTAAGGTAATGGGAATGAAACTCAATATGAGTATAACTTATCACCCACAGATGGATGTGAAAACCGAGAGGGTGAATAAGGTATTGCAAGATTTGCTTAGAGCATGCGTTCTTGATTATGGTAGTTCTTGGGAGAACCATTTACATTTGGTATAATTCTGCTATAATGTATAATAACTTTTAGATTACTATCAAAATGGCGGCTTTTGAAGCTTTATATGGAAGACCGTGTAAATCATCTGCCTGCTGATTGGAAATAGGCGACAGGCTAGTACTTGGTCTAGAATTAGAAAAGGAAGCCATAGAGAAGATTGAGATTATTTAGGGTCGAATGAAGGAAGCTCAATCCAGGCAAAATAGTTTTGCTGAAAGAAGGCGTAAAGGTTTATAATTCTCTATTGGAGAGAGGGTTTTCATCAAGGTGTTACCGATGAAAGGCGTTTTCCATTTTGGAAAAGCAGGGAAGCTTGTGCCAAGATTTATTGGACCTTTCCTGGTTTTGGAAAGGATTGGTAAGCTTGCCTCTCGAGTGGGGCTATCGGATAGATTAACGGGAGTCCATAATGTATTTTATGTATTGCAATTACAGAAGTATGTACATGACGCAGACGCTACCATGGATTTGGGGGAATTAGAATATTTGGTAGTGGAACCTGGTTTGACTATCATGAAGCAACAAGTTCGTGTTGTTGATAAAGATGAAAGGAAATTGAAAACCAAGACATTTAAATTGATAAAGGTTCAGTAGAGTTATGATGAAAGAGAAATTACTTGGGAGATGAAGGCCAAGATTAGAGAGGCTTTTACTGATTTGCTTTCAGTTAAATCTGTATGGCTTTATATATCGTTTACTAGTAGGGTATGCAGCATATGTTTTGATAGGGTATGCAGCATATGTTTTGATAGCATTTCTTGTCGTGATTGCTTTGCTTGATTCGTCCTTGGTTGAATTTCGAAAATGAAATTCTTTGTCGAAGGGGTGGATGTAGTACCCAAAAATTTAATAACATTATTCATGAATATAATTGGTTAAATTAAATGAGAATAATGTGTTGAAGGGAGAAAGGAGATTTGTGCTTAATAAATTAACTAGTAAGTTGGCCATAGGAACAAGTTAATTGCCTAAGGAATGGCATATGAGAGGGGAAAAGGGTAAGCTTTTAGGTTCTATATCTACTGATACCCTATCATATTTCATTTCACTTTTTCAGTCACTCTAGAAGATTAAAAAAATACTAAGGTTCTCAACCATTAAAGCCAAGAATAAGAGAAGTGAAAGATCTAGGATTTAGAGTTTGGAATTTTCATCAATAAATCTCAAAACCTCAGCTAGTCTAGGTGAATAATAATCTTACCCTTTTATTTAGGTCATTGGGAAAATAGCCTAAAGTTGTGTTTATTCACGATGGTTTTTCATGGTTGATATGATGCTAATTGGTAGGAAATCATTTAGCTATGTTTGACATGTTTATATGATTTTTATATACGTGAAAATGGTTTGGTTTTAACGTAAAACCTATAGCTAAAAATCTCCAACTACTATGGATTTTTAGTATGATATTTGTTTTATGATTTTAGAGTTGGATTTTGAATTTCATAATTTTTCATGGACGTATGAATTATTTATGAATTTTTTAAGCTTGAATCGCTTAAGGAAAGCTTGCATGTTGATTAAAATGATTAAATTATGTGTACAAATATTTTATTCATAACCAGTGCAAAAGTACTGCAAAAGACCATAAATGGTCAATATTTTAGTTTCACAAGCCAATGAGAATTCGATAAAAATAGTGAGGCAAAAGAATGAAAATGGTTTGTAAAGGGCTTCGCACTTTTTTGAGGAACCAAAAGAATGTCCAAACCCTCAAAGCCATTGCCTATGATGACATGCCTTTATAAACTTGTTTTCTTCAACTTACTTCCAATGACGTACCATAGCCGAAAGGAAATCTTTTACTAAAGGAATTGAGGCTTTTCCTGATTGGATGTCGGCATCTGTAATGTCATCAAAGGGAATTTTGTTTTATGGTCGGGTAAAGGAGTTATAGGTATTTGCCTCTATATCCTATAGCCATGGTTTTGACGTTAGTACTTGATTGATGCTTGGTTTCTTAGATCCAAAAGGGGTTCCTTTCGAATTTAATTGAATGGAACCAAAGGGGTTTGCCTTCGAAGAAATTGGTTGATTGATTACTTATTGGCTCGGAAGGGAATTTCTTTTGGAGATAAATGTTTATTGATTTGGTAGGACACCGCAGAAAGTTGCATATGTTATTGGTGGAAAAACCGTGGACACAACATGCGCAATTGTGAAAACATTTCGGGAACCAATGGGTGAATTAAAAATTGAGGGACCACTTAAACACTAGAATAACCAATAGAGGAAAGGAATTGAGGGAACCAATTAAATAGAAGGATAAGCCTTTAGTCCCGTTGTCTATGAGGGGTTACCTTACAAAGCATGGAAAGGGGATCATAAAGAGAAATTCCATTGTTTCGCACGGTATGGAAATTGTAATAGGGAAAGGCTTTGTTACTTTGTGCAGTACGAAAGCCATCTGAATAAGGAAATGGTTCTATTACTGCGCGTAGTATGGATATCAAAGTAAAAGACTCGTTGCTTCACACAACATGAGTGGTGTTTCGGTTTCGTTACTAGCGAGGGTTACATTCTGGAACATGGAAGGGAAACCAGATTAGAGGAATAATTGATGGGAAATCAATCAAGAATGAAAATAATGGGAAATCATTAGAAACCATTAGGATAAGAAATTTTGAATAACGGGGACTTAGTTGTGTGTTGCATACAACACATTTATAAAGTCACTTATGTTACTGTAGTTTCGTACTAACAATTGAAGTGCAAGTGTTCCGGAGGTAGCTAGATACTAGGGAGGGGGAATCTGTTCCACATTGTGGTGTGGTCACACTAGGTATCTATGTGTCAGTTATAAAGGAATATTATTCACACCAGTCTCTTTACTGACTTGAAGTTATTTCTTTTCCATTTAACTCTTGGGTGCTCATTTTTGAATTCTAAGGGTTAGAGTTTTTAGGTGCTTTACTGAATAAGCTTCCAGAGGTAAGCAGGAGGCTATAACTATTTAGGAGCACTGATATTTGTTTTGTTTTGATGTATCTATCGAAAATTTTGTTATTACCTATGTACTTAAACTCGGATCAACCGAGAGGGCATCGTCATATGTTGCTCTCGGAGTATATTTTGTAATAAATTATTCTCTGAATGAGTTTACGAATAGGGTTGTATGAATGAATATTTGTATCGATGATTGTTTTGTGATGTTTTTCATACACTTTTGTTTACTTTAGTGGTGGTTTATTAACATCTGATTTTCTATCACTGAAAGACGACACTAAAGATGACTGCAACATCTATTGAGTTGTGTTTTCGGTCTTGGATAACCTAGTATTACATCTTTCGCTAATACTATCTTTCACAACAGATAAATAGGTACTAACTTATGTCTGAAGTGGCCAAAGACCTAACAGCTGGTGTTGGAAACAATGGTTCGGCTGAGTCGTGGACTAGGTCACTTTCTTGAAGACGTTTCGACGATCTACTCAAGGTGCAAAGTAGTTCATACTATTCGCCGCCGCCTCTGGGATAAAACAGCCTCTTCCTTGTTTTTCTTTTTATATCGGATCATTTGAACATATGAATCCGATTCAGTTTGCACTCTAAAATAATACTGCTCAAGTTTATTTTCTTTCTAATTTTTGTAAAAAGAATGGTTGAGAAGAAGATAGAAAAAGTATGTGCTTTTTTTTTCTTTCTATGGAAGAAGATGAGAGAGAGCTTTTCCTTCTATATTATGTATTCTATATTTTGTTTTTTTACCTGGTCTATGACCAAGTTCTTATAAAGAAGAAATGGTAGAAAATGTTAGTGGGAGAAAAATTGGTCTACAATTAATGCCATATTAAATCAGAAAGAAACGTTCAAAAAGTTGCAATGTAAATTGTATACGTTTCAAAAAAAGATGAATGGTAATAAATATTAATTTATTACCATTCATTGCAATTTGTTAATGCTATTTATATTTTGTAGCAGCTCAATCAAATACATGTATGTATATATATACACACACAACTGTTATGCAAATGTAACAGCTCTAAAAGAAAATTTACTGATACAAAATATAATACCGTTAATAACTTCTAACGGTTCTATGCATTAATGGCTCATAAATACGCATTAACATCTCAAAATAATGGCACAAAATATGTTACCGTTTAACTTACAGCAGCTCAATTTTTTTATTTATTCTTATTTTTTTTAATAAATTCACAAAATGTTCCAACAATCCCCCACTTGAATTTCTTAAAAAATATTTTTGAGCAGTTCAAAAAAGAATACATAAGATTGTGCATAAACAAAGGTGTCATCCGACTTGAACCTTTGTGTAGTGAGTAAGATTCAGTTTTTACTAGAGTGACACGTAGTCTTGAACTCTATTCCTGACATCAAACCACACACAACCTTTCTAGAGTGCAATCAAATAAGCCCGTGCATTTATGGCCATGCACGTCTATCCCAGTTTAGTGAACGCTCTAAGAATCTTGCCCAAAACTCCATAGGAAACGGCCACATTTCCACATTCACATATGTGAGTCTATCAAGAGTACTCCTGAAGGTATGTACTCCACTCCAAATAGAGTATATATCTCATTAAGAGTTTCTATTAACTCATCCTCTAATCACTTCAGGAATACATGCTTCTTAATATATAAATTTAGCATGTTCATCTACTATCACTACACAACTTGTTTTTACCCATTGAACCTAGTTCTTGGGATCTCCAGTCATATAGGTCGGGTTACCATTGTGTGTGATTCCACAATCTAAGGGCAATAGTCTCATTCTTTTAGAATCATTAAGGACTTTCTTTCTGGTCAGTCCTTTCGTCAAAGGATCTGCCAAATTATCATCACTTCATATGTGATGTTCCCTAACAATACTGTGCATACTACTGTCATTTATTACCGTTGTAATATCAGTTCTTTCCTTTTTTCAATAGCTGTCATATGTCATCACTGCATATGTGATGTTCTCTTCCAGTATTGTGCTTACCACTGTCATCTTTTACCATTGTAATAATGGTTCTATACTTTTTGCAATAGCCGTGGTACTATCGCAATCGATTACACCACTGGTGTTGATTTTTCCCATATAGGGATCTCAACTAGACGATTTCTTTAGTTCTCTGCTTCTTCACTAGTTGCGGCTAGTGCTATTATCTCAGTTTCTATAGTAGACTGAGTTAAAATAGTATATTTCCTGAATTTTTCAAGAAACAACTTCTCTAGTAATGCTAAATATATATCAACTGGTTGCTTATGAATCATCATATAAAGTATCCCAGTCTGCATCGGAATAACCTTTTACAACAGCTGGAAACTTTTCATATTGTAATCCAATGTTCAAGGTTTATTATAGGTATCTCATAACCCTCTCAATAACATGTTAATGCTCTAGGCTAGGTCTACAAGTAAACTTGCATAATAATCCCACAACATAGGCAATGTAGAGTCTAGTACAATCGGTGACATCCGAAGGCTGCCAATCATGCTCGCTTACTTTGACTGTCTTACACATTCATCGGTGTTCTTAAATGTCTTTACACTGGGATCATATGGTGTACATACAGGTTTACAGTCAAAGTGATTGTCTTTCTTTAGAAACTTCTCAATATAATGAGATTGATCCAAAAAAAGTGTTTTCTTGGGATCTAGTAGTTTTTAATACCAAGGATTACACTCGCCTCACCTAGATCTTTCATATCAAAATTGGCACTTAACAAGGATTTGAATGAGTTTATGGCATGAATGTTAGACCTAAAAAATGAGTAGGTCATATACATAAGGACATATAATAGTGAAAATGTCATTCTTAAATTTGTAATGAATGCATTTGTCACTTTCATTAACTTTAAACCATGTGAAATGATTAAGTTATCAAAAAAATTCATGGCATTGTTTAAGTGCTTGTTTTAAACCATACAATGATTTATCTCATTTGCATACTTCATGTTCTTGACCATGTACTACAAATCCTTCAGGCTGGTCCATATAAATTTCTTCTTCTAATTCACCGTTCAAAAATGCGGTTTTAACATCCATTTGGTGTATTAATAAATTATGAATGAAAGCAAGTGAGATTAATACCCGAATGGATGTAATTCTAGTTACGGGTGAGAAAGTGTCGAAGAAATCTATATTTTCTTTTTACTTAAAACCTTTAGCTACTAGTCGTGCTTTATATTTATCAATAGCACCATCAGGTTTTAATTTCTTTTTAAGTACCTATTTAATCCTATAGATTTACAACCATAGGGTAAATCTACCAAATGCCAAGTCTTATTGGATTCCAAAGAATCCATATCATCATTTATAGCCTCTTGCCAAAAGTCGGCATCTAAAGAAGATAAGGCCTCTTGGAGGTTTATGGGATCCCCCTCTATAGTAAAAGCATAAAAATATGAACCAAAATATTTTATGGTTCTTGCTCTTTTACTTCTTCTAGGTTCAGCTCAGAATTTTTCATTAAGTTCTGTTCTAATAGGCAAACTTGAAGTGCCCCCACTATTCCTTATTTAAAAGGAAACCTGTTTTATAAAAATTGGCGTCATTTGATTCAATTATATTATGTGTATTTAAGTCATAAAATCTGCATGCTTTGCTATTAATAGCATAGCCAATAAATACACATTCATATGCTCTATTTGCCAATTTTATTCTCTTTGGGTTTGGAATGCGAACATATGCTAAACAGCCCCAAATTCTAAAGTATGAGACATTGGGTTTATAATTCTTTAAAATTTCATAAGGTGAAATTTTATTCTTAGATTTTGGGATCCTATTCGGAACATAGCATACAGTCAATAAAATATCCCTTCACCAATGTTTTGCTGCACTAGAATTTAATAGAATGACAACTACTAATTCGGTAAAGGTCCTATTTTTTTCGCTTTACCGTTCATATTATGTGAATAAGGTGCAGTTCTCCTATGTATAAAGTCATGTAGTTTATAGTAATTCAGAATAGAACTAGATTCATATTTTATTCTTGTATTACTACAAAGTTCTTTATTTTTCTTGTTTGACTAATTTTCAATTTTCATTTTTGAATGTCTCAATCATATCAAAAGCATCACTTTTATTTTTCATGGGATATACATATGTGAAATTGGAACAACCGTTAATAAAAGTGATAAAATAGTGGTGTCAATATCTAATCAATGTTCACATAAAATACACTCATTGATTATTAAATCTACACCATTGTCATTTCTTAACGACATTCCAAAAAAAAAAAACATTGTGCATGTAATTAATGCCCATTTATAATGAAGATATTTCCAAATTTGCATTCAATTAATCTCAAATTTAGTGACATTTCCTAAATTTATGCACATAAATTTTGTCAATTTATTTTGATGCAAAAATCTATTCATCCAATTAATGTCAATTCTCAATAACATTATTAAATAACATACGCATTCTACTAATGTCAAATATGTAGTGACATTTGCAAATAATATATGCGTTCTATTAATGTCAATTTTTAATGACATTTCCAAATAAACATGTGTATTACCATAAGTAACAAAAAAAAACAAAAAACAAATTAACAGTGGCTCTCATAACCAATGACCACCGTATAAAGTCTTGCTTACATGCATCATAATATCATTCATTATTTTGTTTGTCAACAAGCTATCTAGATGAGGATCTCCTTCTTCACTAAATAAAGAAATGGTTTGCATTTTGATTTTACCATTTGAACACAAAATTCGTGCTTTTGTATAAAAAGAGGTAATAACAATATTTAATTTTGGACCATTAGGCACTGACCTAATTTTATATAGATCAAATAATGACCGTTTCTCCCAATTTTTTCATTAGAGATCCTAGTCCAAGCAATGCTATTTAACAAGCGACATAAGCAGATCTACCAAAGCAAACTGATCTTAAACTAAACAAATAGTTTACCACATGCAAATATATGTAAACAGTAACAATATGATAATGAAAATAGTACCTTTGTCATCTTAATTGGCCTTGAAATTTCCAAGGTCTTTGATTTCATAAAAAATATTTTATATTCTGATCATGACAGAAATATCTCAATATGTCTACATACCTTAGCGTTTTGTCCAAACTCTCTCTTGTAAATACCAATAATCTTAGGCCCGCATACACAAAATAGTGATCCCGTCCGTACCTTGAATTCTTGTCCGGAATCCGTCTTGCGATAGTGTCAACGTTGGATTGGGCGACAGCGAAAAACTCCGTGAGCACTACTAATCCTCTTATGACAAGTGCGTACAGTACAAAATTGTTAGGGCTTTAGGAGCAGAGAAGGATCAGTGTTGAAGCCATTGTTATAAAAAAAATTCATCTTCAAATTGTTGGAAACAATGGTTTGGCTGAGTCGTGGACTAGGTCACTTTCTTGAAGACGTTTCGGCGATCTACTCAAGGTGCAAAGTAGTTCGTACTATTCGCCGCCGCCTCTAGGATAAAATAGACTCTTCCTTGTTTTTCTTTCTATATCGGATCATTTGCACATATGAATCCGATTCAGTTTGCACTCTAAAATAATACTACTCAAGTTTATTTTCTTTCTAATTTTCAAAAAAGAATGGTTGAGAAGAAGATAGAAAAAATATGTACTTTTTTTTTCTTTCTATGGAAGAAGAAGAGAGAGAGTTTTTCCTTTTATATTATGTATTCTATATTCTGTTTTTTTTACCTGGTCTCTGACCAAGTTTTTATAAAGAAGAAATGGTAGAAAATGTTAGTGGGAGGAAAATTGGTCTGCAATTAATGCCATATTAAATCAAAAAGAAACGTTCAAAAAGTTGCAATGTAAATTGTATATGTTTCAAAAAAAAGATGAATGATAATAAATATTAATTTATTACCATTCATTGCAATCTGTTAATTCTATTTATATTTTGTAACAGCTCAATCAAATACATGTATGTATATATATATGTACACACACAACTCTTATGCAAATGTAACAGCTCTAAAAGAAAATTTACTGATACAAAATATAATATCGTTTATAACTACTAACGGTTCTATGCATTAATGGCTCATAAATATGCATTAACATCTCAAAATAATGACACAAAATATGTTACCATTATTAACTTACAACGGCTCATTTTTTTTATTTATTCTTATTTTTTTTAATAAATTCACAAAATGTTCCAATAGCTGGAATGATCACTAGTTCGATCCAGCTTGCAGTGGGTTACCCATTCGACATGATTAAAGTAAAGCTCCAAACCTTCTGGCTCCACAATCGGGGCAACCCATGAAGTAATAAGGTGTAGTTGACGTACCAGGGAAGATAGTAGTTAGCAAAAACCCGGATGAGCTCTTCATGTCGCAAAGAATCATTGTAAACAATTTGTTGTAGCATCTGAACAATAGAGTTTTTTAAGAGTTGGCTTACTCGAGAATTTTATATAAGTCCCTAACAACTGTCTGTAATGTAATAAATGTTAATGGAAAGTAGTTCTCGTCTTGCAACCACAAATGTCTTCATATACTACATGTATGTTTATTATAGCATGCATATTTTTCGCATTATTTATAGTGCGTTGCTAAAAGCACTCAAATTTCTTCTTCCTAATACCATGAGTGGTATTAGAAAGTGTAAAAATGGGTGCTTTTAGCATAATACCACCATGTGATGCTAAAAGCACCCAGGTTTATATTTCATAATACCACGCATGGTATTAAGAAGAAGAAATTTAGGTGCTTAGCAGCACTCTATTTATAAGCACACATATATACATGTTTTTTCCATTGTATACTGGTCTTCAAAATATCTCAGTAGGATTGGATTTCATCAAATATTGTCATATCATGATCCTTGTTTCTACAGGTCTAATAAACTATATGTATTTTAATATAGTTATGTAAATCGCTGTCATTCACACTTACCTAATAATAATACGATGAATAATGAGCTCAAATTGGTGAAGCTTGAGAGACTGAGTCAAATGTATGTTTAAGAGGAAAATCATCAAACATAATAACAGCGTCTGAGCGGTTTACCCTATTATTCTTTCCAAGCAGTACTCAATTTCAAACAGAGATAGTGTTCAATAAACACCACCAAGATATATCTGGACAAATAGAGTATCAGAACAATTTAAAGCCATTTTGGAATGTTCTTTTTTCTTATTTTTGGCACTTCAAGTAGAAGACATGGTTGATTGTAGTAGCGGCTTCAGGTTTTGTGAAGGAGATTAGTTGCAGGGAAAAATTTCAACAAATGTTTGATTAAAAAAAATGAACAAAAATTTGCAAGGAATAACCAAGACCAGATTTTTATTCATTCGACAATCCTTTACAATATGGCCACAGCATATTTATACACTTTCAACATGCCACATCACCACAGCCAAGTATGCCACCTCATCACATTCTACTTTCTGCAATTATACAGCTTACATACATACTGTAAGTTGTGCTCGTGCACACTCAACTCCACTGCTATGTGACCTACTACTGGATGCCATGGCCGATCACCGAGCTGCTACTGGTCTCAGATGAACTGAGATGACCAGCGCCGCCTCCTTCCGATGAACTTCCGGATGGGCGGTCTCCAGCAAGGGTTTTCTTGACAATCTCATCATTTTTTCCCAATTTGAAGTGAGCTATTATATCCAGAGTGTTACATCTGCCCCCTCCCCCCCTTGAATTATGGACCTTGCCCCAAGGTCCAGCGTCGGATATTTCTTGATCATCTCCCAGTATTCCTCCCATGTAGCTTCTTCCTCAGGCATGCCTTTCCATTTCACAAGTATTTGCACTACTGGCCTGTTATTTTTAGGCACAATCCTCCTGTCTAAAATTGCTTCAGGCTCTTTCACAACCTCTTCAATATATGAAGGCATGTCTTCTTGGATAATGTGTAACACCCCACACCCGCTAAGGTCACTCACTAAGGGAATGCCTTAACTTCGGTGGAGTATTTTGAGTGAATATAGAACAGAAAAATTACAACAAGACAGATATAAATAATACTTGAAATCTAAAACATCATTTCATTGCAGCAGAAGATAAACATGTTTGGTTACATATCAAAACCAACTAAAACAAGAGTCAAGTACTAAATATCCATCCTGATAAAACATAAGTACATAATCCCACTACATAACTAATAGCCATAATAGAAAAGATAAGTTGGGCTTTACATCATGGTCCAAGCTCCAAAAGATAGATAAAGCAATCTGATCAAAGCCCACTAGTGCTAGGCCCACTCTGAGAACCTGAGGGTTGGGAAAAAGATAAAAACAACGGGGTCAGACATAAGTCTGAGTGAGCCCTATAACTTTAACAATACAATCATTAAAGTAATTAGGGTATGATATAAACTTGGTACGGTGATGACTGGGGATAAATGACTACACTAAGCAGCCAACTAGACATAGGATGAACTAAGATAACGGTAAAGACGCATCCACCCACCCAAGGGTAATTACTAACTGCACCACACCAGTCATTCCTACTTAAAGGTTGATCCCACCCAAGGACTTAGAAAATATAACTAGTAGTTTCTTGCACCCCTAGCTGACTACATAGGTGCCGTCTGCCCCTATCTCCACTAGGTGTACCCACTACTCCCCAAGCGATCGGCTCTCTACCGTAGATACCCGTGCTGGCCCCACAGTGGGATGTATCACTCCCCAAAGTGGCAACCCGATACAATCAACGGTGCACGGCTTATACCTACACGATGCAACAACGTCTTACCTACCAGCCCGGGTCCACACACGCATATGAAACCCGTTGGACTTGCGTTGCCACCGCTAACCCGTTTTGGCCTCTTATAGTAAAGCCCAATACGCGTGTCCCGTCCTCGACATGGGTCGAGCCCAATAAGATACTTATGGGTTACTGGTTGAAATGGGCCCCCACAAGCTACCCACCTAAGCTTGTCTCTTTTTCTAGTGCATCCCACTTAACCCTTTAATCATGTTTAATTACATGTTTCCACTTGGTTAAGTATTCTAATCGTATTTTCTATTGCCACCCAAGGCAACCCACTAGATTTCCACATGCCACCCAAGGCACCCACTTAACCCCTCATGCCCCACTACATGCTTATCTGGTTAAGTGTTTCTTAATTGATTAAGTACGTAACCGTTGTAAAGACCTCTCACATTAGACTATCTTTTATGGCAGCTGGATTTGCCGGTTGGGTCCGGGCAGCCTTACGCCATAACCGAGTCTAACCTCGTGTCTTTACACTTGTCACGTATTTAGTTTGTGCCTAAGACCTCTCACATTGGGCCAATCATTTGTAGCCGCTGGATTTGCCGGTCGGTTCCGGGCAGTCTTATGCTACAAAAGGGTCCAACCTCAGGTCTTAGTCGATTAATTACACCTAATTAATCACCCCCATAATTTGTATTAATTATCCCTAATTAATTACAAATTTAACGATGTACATAATTGACTCAATTATGTCCATCCACTTTATGGTATGCACAATCATACCAACTTCACACCATTTCATTAACATGAATATTAACCCCATTGTTCCCCACGTAATTCGCTAACATGACATACTTAAAAGGGAAGATTCATCACACATACAATGGGTTCAACTTGCATAACATTAGCATCAACATGGGTTTTAAAGGTGTCAACATGCATATAGCATCAAACCCAACTAGCATAAATAATCAACCCAAACTTGCATGAATCACATATGTCATAAAGAGGGTAACTTGCATAAGCTACTTATGTCATACAAAGGGGTAAACTTGCATATGTATGTATGACATACAAAGGGGTTAACTTGCATATGTATGCATATCATACTAAGGTGTAAACTTGCACATGTTACTTGCATATAATCAAACACCAAACTTGCATAATCATGGTGTCATAATGGATCAATGTTTATCATAGTGATTTGCATAACTAGCATCATGAACTCATAGCATATGACTTGCATAACTTGCATAACATTATGATCACATAGCATATGACTTGCATAACTTGCATAACATCATGAACACATAGCATATGACTTGCATATCTTGCATAACATCATGAACACATAGCGTATAACTTGTATAGCTTGCATAACACATAGCATATGACTTGCATAACTTGCATAACATCATGAACACATAGCATATGATAACATAACTTGTATTGATCCACATTCATAGCCATAACCTCATTATATCCTATCATAATCATTTCAACAATTGGTCATTAAGGCTATAGTACTCACAACTTGTTGATTAGCACTCCTATGAAGAGGATTAAGTTGCTAGAGTTGATTAGAAGTTGATTTGAGAAGCTATCTTCCTCTTTAATTTGTTGGTGGCTCCTTCTAGTTGCATTTTGACGGCATAATGACGTTGTCTCCAATTTTAGTATGAATTAGGGTAGTCTTAGGGTGTATTTATAGATTAGTTAAGTGTTTTAGGCCATTAGATTAACCCTAAATCAGATTAGAGCCGTCAGATCTCGTCACTAGCCACCCACCATAGCCCAAACTCAAATCAGTGCACCCAGTTCACACAGACCGACAGGGGGGGTCGACCCCTGGGTTGACCCCTGGCTCGACCCCTGGGTCGACCCCTAGGGAGGGGGTCGACACCCATGTCGACCCTAGGGTCGACACCCTCTGCCTGGCGGGAATTTTCCCGCCTCTTCTGAAATGTGAAATTTTTATATTTAAATCTGTTTTGAATTTTCTGAAAACTTCTTCGGGCCTTAACTGGATCATACGGACTCCGATTTTCGAAAACTCGGACTCTATTTCGCGTATTTTTCCAAGACGAACACAATGGCATAGCCCGTTTCCCCTGATTCAGATTTTAAAATTTAATTCTGCCCTGATTTATATTATAGCAAGTTATTCAACATACGGGGTGTTACATTCTCCCCTACTTAAAGAATTTCGACCCCGAATTCTCTAAGTCAAGAAGAACGTATCCTACCAACCAAACAACCATCTACTCAAACCATCAAACACTGGCATCCATTGTCCTTAGAGTTTCTAATGCTGTATGAACATATGCAAAGAGTGTTTGTATATGTTCCCTGTCTAATGCAAAATCAGGCGGTCTACTGATTCAGTTGACCTCCTTAATGCAAACCATGATAGTGTCATGCATCCAATATGTATGCGAAAGAACCCTATCGACACATACTATTTCTACATGAGTGCACAATCATTCACCAAAATGCATCATCCATATGATAGCATAACCATTATACATCCATTAATATAGCTACCTACACACAGTTATATGCAATATGCAATATGAAGTGACTGAGCCGATCTAGTGTCTAAAGTGTGTGTATATGCATCCACGAGCAACCACTAGCAAACACTTGCATCCACACACATCCATCAATCATAACATGTCCCAAACACATGTTTCAACCATAGGTTTACCCTATCTTAAGGTCAAAGGTACTAATGAAAGGACATACTAAAGATAAGATAAGTACTAGACAAACGATAAAGGAGAAGTTAAAAGACATACCCTCAAAAAGGAATGGGTACAATGAACGCATCTTCGCTTCTGTCTCCCAAGTAGCATTGCTCTCATCCTCTCCCCATTGCACTTTGACTAGTCGAACCTCTCTGTTTCTCAACTTCCTAATCTCTGACCCAAGGATGCGGGTAGGAGCTCGTCGAATAGTCGCATCACGCTCTACCTCCACTTCTCTAAGCAAGCTCGGCTCTACCACCTCTGCGGTCTCATGCAGGCACTTCCTCAAATGTGACACATGGAATACGTCATGTACCCCACTAAGTCTCTCGGGTAAATCCACTCTATATGCCATCCGTCCAATCCTTTCCTTAATAGGAAACGGTCCTACAAATCTTGGTGCTAACTTCCCAACGGACCCAAAGTGAACAACATTCCGTAATTGAGATACTTTAACAAAGACCATGTCCCCAACATCAAACTCCAGATCCGTCCTCCTCTTATCCGCGTAAGATTTCTGCCTATCTTGCGCTGCTTTCATCCTTCTTCGAATCAAATCAATCTTTTCCGAAGTCTCTCTAACCATATCAGGCCCAAGCAAGATCTTATCCGTAGATTCCCACCAACATGTAGGTGACCGACAAGGCCTTCCATAAAGAGCTTCGAAAGGAGCCATACCAATACTAGACTGAAAGCTGTTATTATACGCGAACTCCACCAATGGAAGATGCTCTTCCCATGTACCTCCAAAATCTAAGATACAAAGCCTCAAAAGGTCTTCCAGAATACGATTCACCCTCTCGGTCTGGCCGTCCGTCTGAGGATGATATGCGGTGCTCAAACACAACTGAGTCCCTACCGCCTCTTGCAAACTCTTCCAAAACTCGCTAGTGTAGATAGGATCTCGATCGCTCACTATGCTAGAAGGTACACCATGCAACCGAACTATCTCTCGAAGGTAAATTGAAGCTAGCCATGGAGCAGTCCTCTTACTCTTCACGGGTATGAAATGGGCACTCTTAGTAAGTCTGTCTACCACAACCCAAATTCCCGTATTACCCTTCCTCGATCTCGGTAACCCATCAATAAAATCCATCGAGACGCTATCCCACTTCCATTGCGGAACTTCCAATGGGTGAAGCAACCCACCGAGTTTCTTTTGCTCCGCTTTCACTTGTTGGCACACCAAGCATCTAGCGACATACTCGGCCACATCTTTCTTCATACCGGCCCAAAAGAAAACTCGCTTCATGTCCTGGTACATCTTGTCCCCACCGGGATGAATGGTCATCCTAGAACGATGTGCATCATCAAGTATAGCCTTCCTCAAACCCTCGTCTTGCGGTACACAAAGTCTACCGTCTCTACGCAAGCACCCCCTATCGTCTAGGGTGTACCTACTCAAATGGCTGGATGACTCCCCCCTTATGAGCCTCTCTACCAACTCAACCAACTGTGGGTCGTCCCGTTGTGCCTCGCCAATCCGTCCCAAAAGAGTAGGTCTGACCTCTAAGGATGCTAGCAATCCGGGTACAAAGTCAACGGAAGGTCTGAAATCAAACATCGAGATAAATTCCAAGCTTCGTCGTTCCACGAACAATGGACTCAAGGACAACCTTTTTCTGCTCAAGGCGTCCGCCACCACGTTACCCTTGCCAGGGGTATACGCTATCTCGAAATCATAGGATGCTAAGAACTCCATCCACCTTTGCTGTCTCAAGTTCAAATCCTTTAGAGAAAACAAGTACTTCAATGATTTGTGGTCAGTGAACAATTCGAACCTCTCTCCAAGAAGATAATGGCGCCAAATCTTAAGCGCAAAAACAATAGCGGCCAACTCTAAATCATGGGTAGGGTAATTTTTCTCATGCGCTCTCAACTGCCTTCCACCGTAGGCTATTACCCTTCCCTCTTGCATTAAGACCGCGCCCAGTCCTGTCCCACAAGCATCGGTATAGACAAAAAATGGCTTACTCCCATCTGGCAACACTAAGACTGGAGCTGTGGTAAAAGCTCTCTTTAACCGTTGGAACGCATCATCACAATCTACGTCCCATGCGAAGACTAGATTCTTCTTCGTCAAGCGAGTTAATGGGGCTGATATCTTCGCGAAGTCCTTGATAAACTTCCTATAGTAGCCAGCCAACCCCAAGAAACTCCTCACCTCGGTAGCATTCTTCGGAACCTTCCAATCTTGGATGGATACTACCTTCGCGGGATCCACAGATATCCCTTCCTTGGAGACCACGTGCCCCAAGAACCGTACTTCCTTCCTCCAGAAGTGACATTTAGAGAATTTAGCCTTAAGGCTATGCGCTCGAAGAGTCTCTAACACTTCCCTAAGATGTAGGGCATGCTCTTCTTCACTCTTAGAAAAGACTAAGATGTCATCCACAAAGACCACCACGAACTTATTAAGGTACTCCCTGAACACCCTACTCATCAAATCAACAAAGTATGCAGGGGCATTCGTCAAACCAAATGGCATCACAAGCCACTCATAGAAACCATCCGGAGTCCTAAAGGCAGTCTTGTCTATGCTATCCTCAGCCACTCTCAACTGATGAAACCCCGTGGCCAAGTCCAACTGCGAAAACACTAAGGCGCCAACCAACTGATCAAAGAGATCATCAATCCTCGGCAATGGGTGTCTATTCTTCTTTGTGAGCTTGTTGAGTTCTCTATAGTCTACACAAAGTCTGAGGGACCCATCCGCCTTCGTGGCAAAAACTACTGGAGCACCCCACTCCGATATACTTCGTCTTATGAACCCCTTCTCAAGCAACTCCCCTACTTGCTTATGGAGTTCCCTCCTCTCACGAGGAGCCATGTGGCGCACTGGCAAAGATACTGGCTTAGCATTGTCCACCAGATATATTCGGAAGTCTATCTCCCGCTTTGGAGGTAAACCCTTCACCTCCTCAAACACATCCGAGTATTCCCGGACCACTCTAACAGATCGCAAACTCTCGACCGAAGCGTCAAGCGATTCAAGATAACTTAGCATAACAGAATCCATGGGATTATAAGAGATCTCGAGAGTGTTACCCAAGCGGGTCATGAGCCTAACAACTCTCCTTTCGCAATCAAGAACGACACCATTACTAGATAACCAGTCCATGCCCAAAATCAACCCATAGCCCGTGAAGCCCAAAACAAAAGCATCACATCTAAACTCAACGCTAAGTATAGAAATCTTCAAACCCAAACATATCATGGACAAATAAGTGGAGCCCCCAATTGGGTTTGAAACAACCAAGGGATCATCTACTAGACTGGTGTCTAAGTGCAGTGACTTAACTAATGATGATGAGATAAACGAATGCGATGCGCCAGAGTCAAACAAAGTACGGACACGATGATCAAACAGAAAAAACCAGACTTTCAACGGAAATAGTTCTACCTCTTTCCTGAATCGGTGGAACCGCGAGAGCCTGAACTTGCCCCCTTGCCTGACCTGGTGCCATAAGAGCTTGCACCTGTCCTCCTGAGGTAGATCCCGTCCTTTGCCCCTTCTTAGGGCAGTCCTTCACTAGATGCCCTGCTTCACCACAGTGGAAGCAGCCAGTCTTCTTCTTCTTCCGACAATCTTTTCTTAGGTGGCCTAGTGTCCCGCAATTGAAGCACTTCTTCTTTCCCTTGCCACCATTGCCTTTCCCACCCTTGTTTTGCTGTTGCTGTTGAGGTCTCTTCTGATCTCCTTTCTTCTCGGGTGCCTTATTAGCATTGGGACCCTTCTCTTCCTCATGCATGAGTGCCATGTCTACTAGATTCTCAAAGGTGGCCCCCATAGGGATGTGAGTCATAGCCAATCCATGCATCGGTTCATTCAGGCCCTTGACGAACCTCAAAGCCTTCTTCTCCGGTGTATTCACTATGTCTATGCCAAACCCTGCCAATTGATTAAACTTGTTGACATATTCCTTCACTGATAGGTTTCCTTGCTTTAGAGTCAAGAACCTTTCCATATACAAGTTTTCCTCCGCCCTTGAGAGAAAGTTTGCCACAAACCTTTGCCTGAAATCCTCCCAAGAGTCAACAGGGCGCTCTCCATTAGTGACCTCCCACCAGAACGAGGCCTCTCCATTCATTAACCAAGCAGCTAACTTGACTTTCTTTCCTTCTTCCATCTCAAAGATATCTATCAACTCTTCCACCTCCTTAAGCCAATCTCTAGTCTCCACAAAAGTTTCTGATCCTTGAAAAGGTTTCCCTCCTATAGCCTTAAATTCCTTGCAAGTCTTAGCAAAAGTATCCGTGCGAGGAGAAGGAGGGGGAGGAAGATCGGGTGCTACTGTTGGTGGAGGAACATTTGCTGGACCCGCAGTGGTGGCCCTAGCCTCCATCAATCTCCTATACCATACTGGTATCGTCACACCCTCTGGAAAGTTAAGATCTTCAGCCATGCTGAAACGAAAAAGGAAAGATTCAAAACGGAGAATTCGGAAGATAAAGATATGGCTATTGGGGATTATGCTTTTCTTTCAAAAACTTTTCTCTTAAAAGACATGTTTTTGAAAATACTTCTTCCAAAAATGTTTTTAGAAAAATAGTTTTCTAAAAATTTTATCTGTTCCGGTAACCTTCAGCTCTGATACCACGTGTAACACCCCACACCCGCTAAGGTCACTCACTAAGGGAATGCCTTAACTTCGGTGGAGTATTTTGAGTGAATATAGAACAGAAAAATTACAACAAGACAGATATAAATAATACTTGAAATCTAAAACATCATTTCATTGCAGTAAAAGATAAACATGTTTGGTTACATATCAAAACCAACTAAAACAAGAGTCAAGTACTAAATATCCATCCTGATAAAACATAAGTACATAATCCCACTACATAACTAATAACCATAATAGAAAAGATAAGCTAGGCTTTACATCATGGTCCAAGCTCCAAAAGATAGATAAAGCAATCTGATCAAAGCCCACTAGTGCTAGGCCCACTCTGAGAACCTGAGGGTTGGGAAAAAGATAAAAACAACGGGGTCAGACATAAGTCTGAGTGAGCCCTATAACTTTAACAATACAATCATTAAAGTAATTAGGGTATGATATAAACTTGGTACGGTGATGACTGGGGATAAATGACTACACTAAGCAGCCAACTAGACATAGGATGAACTAAGATAACGGTAAAGACGCATCCACCCACCCAAGGGTAATTACTAACTGCACCACACCAGTCATTCCTACTTAAAGGTTGATCCCACCCAAGGACTTAGAAAATATAACTAGTAGTTTCTTGTACCCCTAGCTGACTACATAGGTGCCGTCTGCCCCTATCTCCAATAGGTGTACCCACTACTCCCCAAGCGATTGGCTCCCTACCGTAGATACCCGTGCTGGCCCCACAGTGGGGTGTATCACTCCCCAAAGTGGCAACCCGATACAATCAATGGTGCACGGCTTATACCTACACAATGCAACAACGTCTTACCTACCAGCCCGGGTCCACACACGCATATGAAACCCGTTGGACTTGCGTTGCCACCGCTAACCCGTTTTGGCCTCTTATAGTCAAGCCCAGTACGCGAGTCCCGTCCTCGACATGGGTCGAGCCCAATAAGATACTTATGGGTTACTGGTTGAAATGGGTCCCCACAAGCTACCCACCTAAGCTTGTCTCTTTTTCTAGTGCATCCTACTTAACCCTTTAATCATGTTTAATTACATGTTTCCACTTGGTTAAGTATTCTAATCGTATTTTCTATTGCCACCCAAGGCAACCCACTAGATTTCCACATGCCACCCAAGGCACTCACTTGATTTCCACATGCCACCCAAGGCACCCACTTAACCCCTCATGCCCCACTACATGCTTATCTGGTTAAGTGTTTCTTAATTGATTAAGAACGTAACCGTTGTAAAGACCTCTCACATTAGACTATCTTTTATGGTAGCTGGATTTGCCGGTTGGGTCCGGGCAGCCTTACGCCATAACCGAGTCTAACCTCGTGTCTTTACACTTGTCACGTATTTAGTTTGTGCCTAAGACCTCTCACATTGGGCCAATCATTTGTAGCCGCTGGATTTGCCGGTCGGTTCCGGGCAGTCTTATGCTACAAAAGGGTCCAACCTCGGGTCTTAGTCGATTAATTACACCTAATTAATCACCCCCATAATTTGTATTAATTATCCCTAATTAATTACAAATTTAACGATGTACATAATTGACTCAATTATGTCCATCCACTTTATGGTATGCACAATCATACCAACTTCACACCATTTCATTAACATGAATATTAACCCCATCGTTCCCCACGTAATTCGCTAACATGACATACTTAAAAGGGAAGATTCATCACACATACAATGGGTTCAACTTGCATAACATTAGCATCAACATGGGTTTTAAAGGTGTCAACATGCATATAGCATCAAACCCAACTAGCATAAATAATCAACCCAAACTTGCATGAATCACATATGTCATAAAGAGGGTAACTTGCATAAGCTACTTATGTCATACAAAGGGGTAAACTTGCATATGTATGTATGACATACAAAGGGTTTAACTTGCATATGTATGCATATCATACTAAGGTGTAAAATTGCACATGTTACTTGCATATAATCAAACACCAAACTTGCATAATCATGGTGTCATAATGGATCAATGTTTATCATAGTGATTTGCATAACTAGCATCATGAACTCATAGCATATGACTTGCATAACTTGCATAACATCATGATCTCATAGCATATGACTTGCATAACTTGCATAGCATCATGAACACATAGCATATGACTTGCATATCTTGCATAACATCATGAACACATAGCATATAACTTGTATAGCTTGCATAACACTGTAACACCCCGCAAATTCTATAACTGTGAAATTAACAAATTAAAGTATAATTAATCTGAAATCAAAGAACTAAGGGAAACGGGATACGCCATTGCGTTCGTCTCGGAAAAATACGCGAAATAGAGTCCGAGTTTTCGAAAAACGGAGTCCGTATGAAGAAGATATGGCCTTCGGAAGTTTGAGAATCAAGTTTAAATTCAAACAGAATAAATCAGGTTTAAATTCGAAAATGGGGCCCAATGGGCCAGGGCGGAAAAACACCCGCCTGACCCACCAAGTCGACTGGGCTGTCGACCTGGTCTAACCAGGTCGACAGGCCTGTCGACAGGGCTGTCGACAGGGGTGTCGACCTGGTCCAGACCCAGGTCGAGCCCAGTCTAACCCGGCTGGCCTATTCTCTATGTGGTCGATTTTCTGTGGTCTGCTTTGTCACTAGGGCTAGGTGGCAAGTTTTAATTGGTCTCTCCTTAGAATGAATGGCTACGATCAATCCAAGCAACATCAATGGTCCTAATCAGTTCCTAACCTTTATATAAACAACCCTAGACTAAACCCTAATCTATTCATTCAAAAATAAGAACATAGCCGCCATGTTGCTGAGGAACGACTAGGAGTAGCCACCAAATTGGAGAGAGGATTAGGAGGAAGATTCTAAAGCTTAAAGCAACCTAAACAAATCAATTCAACAAAGGAATTTGCGTCTTCAATCCCTAAACTAGAGAATTCATCACACCATTGTAAGTAGAGTATTACTTTGGTATGAATAAACAATTGTGTTGGTTTGTATGCTTGAATTATGGCAATAAAGTAATTCATATTTGTGCGTTCTTATCAATTTGAAATATTATATACGTTTGGATATTTATGAATTATGTTATTCATTATAAAGAACTACATGCGGTAGTTCTATGCAAGTATACGTTTGGAATATTTCGCAAATTATGTAATCCATGTTGAAGCTACATGTATGTAGTTGATTTAAATTCATGCAAGTTTGGGGTTTGCTTCTATGCCACCATGATGTATATTTTTGTGCATAAATCATTTTGTAAGTAATTGGAACAAGTTTGGTTATTATCCATATGAAATTATGTTGAGAATTTGGCATTATGTATTAAGCCATGCTTTTGTACTAGAAAACCTATTTGCAAACTTATGAATATGGCTAGGCTATGATTGATATTTGGCAACCATGATTGGGTCTATCTTGTTTACAAGAATTATATGATGACATATGTGGTACATGGCTAGGTTAGGTTCAAAAGGTCCCTTTTTGTAAGTTTACATGGCTAAAGTAAGAATCATGATTTCATGTTAGAAGTATTTATGCCATGCTTATGTTTGACATTATGCCTAAATAAAAATATAGGTTCATGTGACAATGATGATATCTCAATTACAAGTTCACATGCTTTGGTTCATGTCACCTATGTTACCACTATGCAAGTACACCAGTTTCTATTTTGTATTTCCAACGTCGTATTGCAAGTTCATGCGCTCACATTCCCCTCTTTGTGTATGTAATTACGCTTTAAGCCTCCCCTATTCGCATGGCTAATTTGGGCTTTAAAAGGCTAAGCCCAAAATATATATAAACGGACGTGTTAAACGGGGGAAAATAACGTTGGGTTAAGATTACTAATGAATGAAAATATAAAATAGAAGGGCCCAAGTTCAAGTATGGGTTGGGCCCATGATTGGTGTAACCTTTACACCATTAACTTAATAATGGGCCGCAAATATTTACATATAAGAAATAAAGAGGAATGACAAAATATGTAAATGTAGAACATACGATGTGTTTAACCCGAGGTTGGATTGAGTTGTGATGTAAACCTGCCCGGAACCGCCCGGCTGTCCAGTAGTCACAACAATACCTATCCAATGTGGGAGGTTAAACATGGAGCCCAGCAAGGACCCGAGGTTAGACTGAGTTGTGGCGTAAGACTGCCCGGAACCAACCGGCAACAGGCAGCCACAACAATACCTGTCTAATGTGAGTGGTCAGGGCCTTAATAAGACAATTAAGGCTGAGTCAGGATTGATAGGATTAAGTGAACTAAAGACTTAATCAAAATGGAACATGCTAAACAAAACGGACTGGTGGGGGTTAAGTTAGGAAACACTTAACCAACTTAGCATGTTGGCTAGAGATAGAAAACCTAGTAACGGGGGACCCTTTTCAGCAGTAACCCTAGAAGGTGTATCAGGATACCCTGAAACTAGGCAGGGTGGGGCACGATTACTGGGCTGATTGTAAGAGGTCAAAGCGACGGCGGTGGTGTAGCAGTGTAGGTTTTAACGGAGTGCGGGCGTGCACACACTCCGGCGCAGAAAAATAAGGCACTGGACACCAGTAGCATACCTGTGCACTCTAAGGTTGTGTCGAGTTGCCACTATGGGACTTGATACACCCCATGGTGGGACCAGCATAGGTAACTACAACATCGGGGGCCGTAAGACACATGTAACTATGCGAGTAGGAGCCGATCATCATAGAATGGATCACATCACCCTGATTATGGGGTGTCAGTTGGAAACTAGTTTATATGGGTTCAGAGATCAACATGGGGTACGATAGTATATTCGACCCTAGACAACTTAACCAAGTTATAGTGCATGCCCACTTCTTGTTTATACTTATCATACCCAGTTCTTTATTCATAGACAAAATAGTACTAGACTTACTCAGGCTTTATGTCTGACCCTACTTTTCTTTCGTCTTCTTTCTTCCGTTCCCCCCCCCCCAGGTCCTCAGGGAGGGAACACAGCATGGGGTTGCCACTGTGGGACTTGATACACCCCATGGTGGGACCAGCATAGGTAACTACAACATCGGGGGCCGTAAGACACATGTAACTATGCGAGTAGGAGCCGATCATCATAGAATGGATCACATCACCCTGATTATGGGGTGTCAGTTGGAAACTAGTTTATAAGGGTTCAGAGATCAACATGGGGTACGATAGTATATTCGACCCTAGACAACTTAACCAAGTTTATAGTGCTTGCCCACTTCTTGTTTATACTTATCATACCCAGTTCTTTATTCATAGACAAAATAGTACTAGACTTACTCAGGCTTTATGTCTGACTCTACTTTTCTTTCGTCTTCTTTTCTTCCGTCCCCCCCCCCCCAGGTCCACAGGGAGGGAACACAGCAGCTTGACCAACCTTAACATCCAGCTTGAAGAAGAGAAATGTATTGCTTGGACTTTCCTGTTTTGAACTATGGCTTCGGACAATCCACTATGGGGACTTTTGCAGTTTATCTATGTTTTATTTATGCTTCTTTAAATAATGTACTCAAGACAGATTATGAAAGTGTTATGTTATGTTTTTGGAAAAAGATGTAAGACAATCATGGTGATGTTTTGTAACACGTATTTGCTTTTATGAAATAAAAGTTGTTGTTTTTCCGCTGTTTACAAATATGTGTTCTTATATCTGTCTTGTATATCTGTGACTTATACTTATAAACCTCCACCAAAATTAGGGCATTCCCTTTGAGAGTGACCCTAACGGAGGTGGGGTGTTTCACTTGGTATCAGAGCATAGGTTTACCAGATAAGATAAAAAGTTTTGAAAATTTTATTTTCAAAAAGGAAATTTAAAGAAGCATTTTTAAAAGAAAAATATTATTTTATTTTAAAAAGGCAAAGTCCACCCCCCAAAGCCATAGGAACTATCTCTTATCCTTCGTTTTGAATCTATCCTTTTTGTTTCAGCATGTACCAAGAACTTAACTTGCCGGAAGGGGTGCCAATACCTGGTTGGTTTAGACGGTTCTTAGAAGCAAGGGCCGCTCAGCCAGGTCCTACCGTTCCTCCTCCCCCAGCTGCCGGAAATCATCCAGCTGCAGCGGCACCTTTTCCTCCACCTCCTCCTCGGGGAAACACGTTTGCTAAGATATGTAAAGATTTTAAAGCTATGGGAGGAAGGGATTTCCATGGAACTGAGTCCTTCGTAGCAGCTAGAAATTGGCTGAAAGAAACTGAGGACCTATTCATCATCTTTGAGGTAGAAGATAGACAAAAAGTACAGTTGGCAGTGTGGCTATTGAAGGGAGAGGCTTCCTACTGGTGGGAAGTCACTAATGCTGAAAGACCAGTGGAGACATGGGAGGACTTTAGGGCAAGGTTTGAGACTAAATTTCTCTCAGATGCGGAAAGAAGTTTGCAGTTGGAAAAATTCTTATTTCTTAAGCAAGGGGACAAGACGGTCAGAGAGTATGTGAATCAGTTCGATGAGCTGGCTAGGTTTGGGCTTGACCTAGTCAACACCCCGCACAAGAAGGCTCTCCGTTTCGTCAAAGGGTTAAATGAGCCATTACACAGTTTGGCCATGACCCATATACCCATGGGAGCCACGTATGAAAGATTGGTGCAAATGGCATTGCTGAATGAAGAGGATAAGGGCAAGAAGAAAGAGGGTTTGTAGCCCAAGAAGACAGACTTTAAGAAGGGCGGGAAAGGCAACAAAGAGAAGAGGAAGTGCAATTTCTGTGGCAAAGTGGGGCACTTAGTAAAGGACTGCCGGAAAAAAAGGCCAAGGAGAATGGTGGGTGCTTTTCTTGCGGTGAGACAGGCCATAGGGCTAAGGACTGCCCAAAGAAACGAGGACAGGGGCAGAGGGCTGGATCCACCCCAGGGGCACAGGTCCATGTGCTAGAAGCGCCACCTCTGCAACAGCGAGGTATAAATACTTCTGTAGAAAGTGTAGTTTATCTTTATGATCACCCCGTTCGCACTTTATTTGATTCTGGCGCATCACACTCCTTTATCTCGTCTGCTTTAGTAGAATCTCTGCACCTAGAAACTAGTATGGTAGAGGACCCCTTAATTGTTTCAAACCCAATTGGGGGCCCAGCTCATTTGTCTATGATCTGTGTGGGATTGAAAATCTCTATTCTAAGCGTAGAATTTCAATGTAGTGCCTTTGTTTTGGGCTTTTCGGGGTATGGTTTGATTTTGGGTATGGATTGGCTATCCAGTAATGGGGCCATCCTTGATTGTGAGAAAAGGGTTGTTAGGCTCCTAACCCAGCTCGGTAATACTTTGGAAATTTCTTGTAATCCCTCGTATGCGGTTATGCTTAGTTATCTTGAATCGCTAGATGCCTCCGTTGAAAATTTGCAATCAGTTAGAGTGGTCCGGGAATATCCGGATGTCTTCGAAGAGGTGAAGGGCTTGCCTCCAAAGCGGGAAATAGACTTCCGCATATATCTTGTAGATAATGCAAAGCCCGTTGCGTTGCCCGTTAGACATATGGCTCCACGAGAAAGGAAAGAGCTCAGTAAACAGATTAAAGAGCTTCTAGAAAAGGGGTTCATTAGGAGGAGCATTTCAGAATGGGGCGCTCCAGTGGTGTTCGCTACAAAGGCGGATGGTTCACTCCGTCTATGTGTTGACTATAGGGAGCTCAACAAGCTAACGAAAAAGAATAGGCACCCTCTCCCTAGAATTGACGATTTATTTGACCAGCTTGTAGGAGCGTCTGTTTTCTCCCAACTCGATTTAGCAACCGGTTTTCATCAGCTAAGAGTGGCTGAAGATAGCTTCGATAAAACGGCGTTCAGAACCCCAGACGGTTTCTTTGAATGGCTTGTCATGCCTTTCGGCTTGACAAATGCACCTGCTTACTTCGTGGACCTGATGAGTAGGGTATTTAGAGATTTCCTCAACAAATTCGTAGTGGTCTTCGTAGATGATATCCTTATCTTCTCAAAGAGTGAAGAGGAACATGCTCAGCACCTAAGGGCAATCATGGAAACTTTGCGAGTCCATCAACTAAAAGCCAAGTTCTCCAAATGCCACTTTTGGAGAGAAGAGGTGAGGTTCCTTGGGCACATAGTATCCAAACAAGGGTTAGCGGTGGACCCTGCTAAGGTAGTAGTGGTACAGGACTGGAAGACACCAAGGAATGCAACTGAGGTCCGAAGCTTTCTAGGACTAGCGGGTTTCTATCGAAAATTCATAAGGGATTTTGCGAAAATCTCAGCTCCGCTCACGAAGTTGACCAAGAAGAATCTAGTGTTTAATTGGGATTTGGATTGCGAGTTTGCTTTCCAACGACTGAAAAGGGCTCTCACAACAGCCCCAGTTTTGACGTTGCCAGATGGGAGCAAAATGTTCACTGTTTATACGGATGCATGTGGGATAGGGCTAGGCGCCGTCTTAATGCAAGAAGGAAGGGTAGTAGCTTATGGCGGAAGGCAGTTGAAGGTGCACGAAAAGAACTACCCAACCCACGATCTTGAGTTAGCCGCCATCGTCTTTGCACTCAAGTCTTGGCGACACTATCTCCTAGGTGAGAAGTTCGAACTTTACACTGACCATAAATCGTTGAAATATCTTTTCTCGCAGGAGGATCTTAACTTGAGGCAACAAAGATGGATGGAGTTTCTTGCCTCGTACAATTTCGAAATCTCCTATACTCCGGGCAAAGGCAACGTAGTGGCAGACGCGTTGAGCCGAAAGAAATTGACCCTAAGCCCGTTGTTTGTTGAAAGACAAAGCCTAGAGTTTATAGCCAGCTTCGACTTTAGGCCTTCCTCCGATTTCGTACCGGGCTTGCTTGCATCTCTCGAAGTGCGCCCGACTTTAGTGGATTCAGTAGGGGCAACACAACGCGAAGACCCTCAGCTTGTGGAAATGATTGATAGGCTAATTAGGGGTGAGACTTCAAGTCACCTCAACAGATACTCCATTGACGATAAAGGTTTACTAAGGCGAGACGGAAGACTATGCGTCCCACAGACAAAAGATTTAGTAAGGAAGGTTCTCGAGGAAGCGCATCATTCCAAGATGACGATAAACCCAGGCGGAGATAAAATGTACAAAGATATAAAAAGGACTTTCTTCTGGAACGGCATGAAAAAGGACGTGGCAGAATTCGTTTCTAAGTGTATGGTGTGCCAACAGGTTAAAGCGGAACAGAAAAAGCCTGGCGGACTACTACATCCTCTGGAGGTCCCGCAGTGGAAGTGGGATAGCATCTCAATGGACTTCATCGATGGGCTGCCTAGGTCTAGGAGAGGCAACACTAGCATTTGGGTAATAGTGGATAGGCTTACTAAAAGCACCCACTTTTTACCTGTCAAAAGTAAGAGAACTGCCTCATCCCTAGCATCACTTTACCTCAAGGAAATCGTTCGACTCCATGGAATACCATCTAGCATTGTTAGTGACCGAGACCCCATCTTCACCAGCGAGTTTTGGTGGAGTCTGCAAGAAGTAGTAGGAACGCAGTTATGCTTGAGCACAGCCTATCATCCCCAAACCGACGGCCAAACAGAGAGAGTGAATAGAGTTTTGGAAGACCTCTTAAGACTATGCGTCCTTGACTTCGGAGGGACATGGGAAGACCACCTTCCTTTGGTAGAATTCGCCTACAACAACAGCTATCAAGCAACCATCGGAATGGCGCCCTTCGAAGCTTTATATGGAAGACCGTGCCGATCGCCCACTTGTTGGTGGGAGTCCACGGATAAGCTCATACTTGGACCAGATATGATCCGAGAGACCTCAGAGAAAGTAGACTTAATACGAAGAAGGATGAAGACGGCCCAAGACAGACAAAAGTCCTACGCCGACAAGAGGAGGACCGACCTTGAATTTGAAGTTGGAGACAGAGTTTTTCTCAAGGTATCACCGCTAAGGAACGTTGTTCGTTTTGGAACCATAGGAAAACTGGCACCAAGGTTCGTAGGGCCATTCCCTATTATAGACAAAATTGGGAAAATGGCCTATAGATTAGAGCTACCCGAGAAGTTGGCTGGAGTCCACAACGTTTTTCACGTTTCACATCTTCGAAAATGTCTACATGAGTCTGCTGAAGTGGTAGAGCCAAATATACTCGAAGAGGCCGGAGTGGAACGCGAAGCAACCATAAGAAAAGTTCCAACCCGCATCTTAGGAACGGAAGTGAAGAAGCTACGCAACCGTGAAGTCAAGCTCGTCAAAGTTCAGTGGAGCGACGCCGAGGGAGACGCGAATTGGGAAACTGAAGCTAGAATACGTACTGCCTACCCTTTTCTGTTCGAGGGTACATCCTTGATCTTTCTTTTTCCTTAAGTTGCGCTTTTATCTATCTTTTTAGGTATATTTCCTCGACCGTATCTTTTAGGTAGAAACCCTTTGGATGGAAACATGTAGTTGAAACATGTTATGGATGATGGTTGCAAGTGGTTGCAAGTGATTGCTAGTGGTTGCTCGTGGTTGCATATATACACACAATCTAGGTTTTAGATCGGCTCAGTCACTTCATATTGCATATGCATATATGTTTGCATTCGTATATGGTTGAACTTTAATGTGTTGTCATATGGATGTTGCATTTGTAATGAATGATTGTGCACTCATGTAAAATCAAAAATAGGAAAATTTGCATACATAATGGATTCATGGCACTAACATAATTCGCATTAAGGAGGTCAACTGAATCAGTAGACCGCCTGATATTGCATTAGATAAGTACATGTACACACACACTTCGCATATGATCATGTAGCATTAGAAGTCTTTTAAGGACAATGGATGCTCGTGTTTGATGGATGAGTAGATGGATGATTGGATGTTAGGATATACATTCCTCCTAACTTGAAGATTTCGGGGACGAAATCCTTTTAAGTGGGGGAGAATGTAACACCCCGCAAATTCTATAACTGTGAAATTAACAAATTAAAGTATAATTAATCTGAAATCAAAGAACTAAGGGAAACGGGATACGCCATTGCGTTCGTCTCGGAAAAATACGCGAAATAGAGTCCGAGTTTTCGAAAAACGGAGTCCGTATGAAGAAGATATGGCCTTCGGAAGTTTGAGAATCAAGTTTAAATTCAAACAGAATAAATCAGGTTTAAATTCGAAAATGGGGCCCAATGGGCCAGGGCAGAAAAACACCCGCTTGACCCACCAAGTCGACTGGGCTGTCGACCTGGTCTAACCAGGTCGACAGGCCTGTCGACAAGGCTGTCGACAGGGGTGTCGACCTGGTCCAGACCCAGGTCGAGCCCAGTCTAACCCGGCTGGCCTATTCTCTATGTGGTCGATTTTCTGTGGTCTGCTTTGTCACTAGGGCTAGGTGGCAAGTTTTAATTGGTCTCTCCTTAGAATGAATGGCTACGATCAATCCAAGCAACATCAATGGTCCTAATCAGTTCCTAACCTCTATATAAACAACCCTAGACTAAACCCTAATCTATTCATTCAAAAATAAGAACATAGCCGCCATGTTGCTGAGGAACGACTAGGAGTAGCCACCAAATTGGAGAGAGGATTAGGAGGAAGATTCTAAAGCTTAAAGCAACCTAAACAAATCAATTCAACAAAGGAATTTGCGTCTTCAATCCCTAAACTAGAGAATTCATCACACCATTGTAAGTAGAGTATTACTTTGGTATGAATAAACAATTGTGTTGGTTTGTATGCTTGAATTGTGGCAATAAAGTAATTCATATTTGTGCGTTCTTATCAATTTGAAATATTATATACGTTTGGATATTTATGAATTATGTTATTCATTATAAAGAACTACATGCGGTAGTTCTATGCAAGTATACGTTTGGAATATTTCGCAAATTATGTAATCCATGTTGAAGCTACATGTATGTAGTTGATTTAAATTCATGCAAGTTTGGGGTTTGCTTCTATGCCACCATGATGTATATTTTTGTGCATAAATCATTTTGTAAGTAATTGGAACAAGTTTGGTTATTATCCATATGAAATTATGTTGAGAATTTGGCATTATGTATTAAGCCATGCTTTTGTACTAGAAAACCTATTTGCAAACTTATGAATATGGCTAGGCTATGATTGATATTTGGCAACCATGATTAGGTCTATCTTGTTTACAAGAATTATATGATGACATATGTGGTACATGGCTAGGTTAGGTTCAAAAGGTCCCTTTTTGTAAGTTTACATGGCTAAAGTAAGAATCATGATTTCATGTTAGAAGTATTTATGCCATGCTTATGTTTGACATTATGCCTAAATAAAAATATAGGTTCATGTGACAATGATGATATCTCAATTACAAGTTCACATGCTTTGATTCATGTCACCTATGTTACCACTATGCAAGTACACCAGTTTCTATTTTGTATTTCCAACGTCGTATTGCAAGTTCATGCGCTCACATTCCCCTCTTTGTGTATGTAATTACGCTTTAAGCCTCCCCTTTTCGCATGGCTAATTTGGGCTTTAAAAGGCTAAGCCCAAAATATATATAAACGGACGTGTTAAACGGGGGAAAATAACGTTGGGTTAAGATTACTAATGAATGAAAAAATAAAATAGAAGGGTCCAAGTTCAAGTATGGGTTGGGCCCATGATTGGTGTAACCTTTACACCATTAACTTAATAATGGGCCGCAAATATTTACATATAAGAAATAAAGAGGAATGACAAAATATGTAAATGTAGAACATACGATGTGTTTAACTCGAGGTTGGATTGAGTTGTGATGTAAACCTGCCCGGAACCGCCCGGCTGTCCAGTAGTCACAACAATACCTATCCAATGTGGGAGGTTAAACATGGAGCCCAGCAAGGACCCGAGGTTAGACTGAGTTGTGGCGTAAGACTGCCCGGAACCAACCGGCAACAGGCAGCCACAACAATACCTGTCTAATGTGAGAGGTCAGGGACTTAATAAGACAATTAAGGCTGAGTCAGGATTGATAGGATTAAGTGAACTAAAGACTTAATCAAAATGGAACATGCTAAACAAAACGGACTGGTGGGGGTTAGGTTAGGAAACACTTAACCAACTTAGCATGTTGGCTAGAGATAGAAAACCTAGTAACGGGGGACCCTTTTCAGCAGTAACCCTAGAAGGTGTATCAGGATACCCTGAAACTAGGCAGGGTGGGGCACGATTACTGGGCTGATTGTAAGAGGTCAAAGCGACGGCGGTGGTGTAGCAGTGTAGGTTCTAACGGAGTGCGGACGTGCACACACTCCGACGTAGAAAAATAAGGCACTGGACACCAGTAGCATACCTGTGCACTCTAAGGTTGTGTCGGGTTGCCACTATGGGACTTGATACACCCCATGGTGGGACCAGCATAGGTAACTACAACATCGGGGGCCGTAAGACACATGTAACTATGCGAGTAGGAGCCGATCATCATAGAATGGATCACATCACCCTGATTATGGGGTGTCAGTTGGAAACTAGTTTATATGGGTTCAGAGATCAACATGGGGTACGATAGTATATTCGACCCTAGACAACTTAACCAAGTTTATAGTGCTTGTCCACTTCTTGTTTATACTTATCATACCCAGTTCTTTATTCATAGACAAAATAGTACTAGACTTACTCAGGCTTTATGTCTGACTCTACTTTTCTTTCGTCTTCTTTTCTTCCGTTCCCCCCCCCCCCAGGTCCACAGGGAGGGAACACAGCAGCTTGACCAACCTTAACATCCAGCTTGAAGAAGAGAAATGTATTGCTTGGACTTTCCTGTTTTGAACTATGGCTTCGGACAATCCACTATGGGGACTTTTGCAGTTTATCTATGTTTTATTTATGCTTCTTTAAATAATGTACTCAAGACAGATTATGAAAGTGTTATGTTATGTTTTTGGAAAAAGATGTAAGACAATCATGGTGATGTTTTGTAACACGTATTTGCTTTTATGAAATAAAAGTTGTTGTTTTTCCGCTGTTTACAAATATGTGTTCTTATATCTGTCTTGTATATCTGTGACTTATACTTATAAACCTCCACCAAAATTAGGGCATTCCCTTTGAGAGTGACCCTAACGGAGGTGGGGTGTTTCAAACACATAACATATGACTTGCATAACTTGCATAACATCATGAATACATAGCATATGATAACATAACTTGCATTGATCCACATTCATATCCATAACCTCATTATATCCTATCATAATCATTTCAACAATTGGTCATTAAGGCTATAGTTCTCACAACTTGTTGATTAGCACTCCTATGAAGAGGATTAAGTTGCTAGAGTTGATTAGAAGTTGATTTGAGAAGCTATCTTCCTCTTTAATTTGTTGGTGGCTCCTTCTAGTTGCATTTTGACGGCATAACGACGTTGTCTCCAATTTTAGTATGAATTAGGGTAGTCTTAGGGTGTATTTATAGATTAGTTAAGTGTTTTAGGCCATTAGATTAACCCTAAATCAGATTAGAGCCGTCAGATCTCGTCACTAGCCACCCACCATAACCCAAACTCAAATCAGTGCACCCAGGTCACACAGACCCAGGAGGGGGTCGACACCCATGTCGACCCTAGGGTCGACACCCTCTGCCTGGCGGGAATTTTCCCGCCTCTTCTGAAATGTGAAATTTTTATATTTGAATCTGTTTTGAATTTTCTGAAAACTTCTTCGGGCCTTAACTGGGTCACACGGACTTCGATTTTCGAAAACTCGGACTCTATTTCGCATATTTTTCCGAGACAAATGCAATGGCATAGCCCGTTTCCCCTGATTCAGATTTTAAAATTTAATTCTGCCCTGATTTATATTAGAGCAAGTTATTCAACATACGGGGTGTTACATAATGACACCACGGCCTACCTTTTTCTTTAGTTGTGATACATGAAACACGGAGTGGATTTAGATATGCGATGGAAGTTTCAATTTATATGCAACTTCACCAATCTTTTCATTAACTTCATACGGCCCATAGTACTTCGGCGATAGCTTATGCACCTTGCTGTTCCTAGCAGTAATCTGCCTGTACGGCTGCAGTTTTAAGTAAACCCAGTCTCCTCTCTCAAAGCTTCCTTCTGTTCTTCTCATATCTGCGTATTTTTTCATGCGACTTCTAGCCGAATGCAGGATGTCCTTCAAAAGCTGTATGGCAATGTCTCTCGAAAACAACTCCTCTTCTACTTGTTGCACCGTAGCCGAGTTGGGTACATAGGTTAATAGGTTAGGTGGCTCCACTCCATGCACAGCCTGGAATGGGGCGGTTTTTGTAGAGGTCCTCCAAGTGGTGTTGTACCAATATTCAGCGAGAGTAAGCCACTTAGACCACTCATGAGGCTTGTGGTTGACAAAACATCGTAGATAGCCTTCGATCACCTTGTTGACAACTTCCGTTTGACCGTCCGTTTATGGATGGTAGGCTGAACTGAGTTTAAGATAACACCCTTGCAGTTTGAACAGTTCCTCCAAAAAGCACTCGTAAACATAACATCACAGTCACTAACGATTGAAGTGGGCAACCCATGCAACTTGAATATTCATGAAAGAAGATTTGCGCAACATCTCTTGCGGTATATGGATATGCTAGAGGGAATAAGCGGGTATATTTTGATAACCTGTCAACCACAACAAATATAACAGTATATTTATTGCTTTTGGGTAAATTGGTGATAAAATCCATACTAATGTCTGTCCATATTCTATCAGGCACTGACAAGGGCTGCAACAACCCCGGTATGTTAATATTTTCTGATTTATTTCATTGGCACACATCACATTCTCTTACATATTGCTCCACATCTCTCTTCATTTTCTTTCAATAAAATATTACCTTAATCTTCTGCATGGTCTCTTTCATACCTGAATGCCCTCCCAGTGGTGAAGAATGAAATTCATCCAACAATATTTTTATCAAGGCCTTATTCTGATGATCAACAACAATTTTTCCCTTATAAAAAATAAGGTTATCTACCAACTTATATTTCTCTGCTACATGATGCCCCTCCTGAATTTGCTTAATAATTTCTGCATAAAATGAGGATTGCTGAAGAGTATTCTTGAGTTCTTCTATCCATGCAGGTTGTACATGGGATGTTGCCATCCATTCTGAGTTAAAGTTTGCTATTTCTTCATCCCTACTTGATAACGCATCAGCCATTATGTTCTCCTTACCACTCCAAAATTCTATCTGGTACTCGAACCCATGTAATTTAGCCAACCATTTGGCCTGAATTCCTGTGTGCAATGTTTGAGTCAAAAGGTATTTTAGACTTTGATGGTCTGTCTTGATGATGAACTTCCGGCCTAACAAATACTGAGACCATTTGTTGGTGGCAAGAATTAAGGCAAGTAGTTCCTTCTCATATGTCGACCAGTGGAGGGCTCTACCATGCAAAGCCTTGCTCAAGTAAGCAATTGGCTTATTATCTTGTTGCAGTACAGCTCCAATGCCAACACCGCTGGCATCACATTCAACAACAAACTCTTTGTCAAAGTCAGGCATGCGCGACACGGGAGGTTTAGTTAAACATTTCTTCAATTGATTCATGGCCTTAGTAGCTTCTTCACTCCACTTAAATGCATCTTTCTTTAGCAATTCGGTGAGGGGTTTGGCAATCACTCCATAATTTTTTATGAATTTCCGATAGTAACCAGTTAACCCCAAGAATCCACGCAACGCCTTCAGATTACTGGGAACAGGCCATTGCATAACAGCTGCAATCTTACGTGAATCAACAGCAATGCCATCACATGATATAATATGGCCTAAATACTCAATAGAGTTTGTAGCAAAGGTACATTTGGACAGCTTAAGGATCAATGAATGGTCCTTTAGAACTTGTAGTGTCATCTGCAAATGCTTTAAATGATCAGAAATATTAGGGCTATAAACCAAAATATCATCGAAAATAACCAAAACAAATTCCCTCAAATACGGTTTGAATGTAGAGTTCATCAAGGATTGGAAGGTGGAAGGTGCATTGGAGAGGCCGAATGGAATTACAATGAACTCATAGTGGCCTTCATGTGTTCTAAAAGCATTCTTGTGGATGTCTTCTTCGCTCATCCGAATTTGGTAGTACCCTGATCTTAAATCCAATTTTGAAAAATATTCCGAGCCATGCAATTCATCAAACAGGTCATCTACCAATGGTATAGGAAATTTATCTTTGATTGTGATTTTGTTCAAGCTCCTGTAATCGACACATAGCCTCTATGTTCTGTCCTTCTTTCTCACCATGACCACCGGAGACGAGTAAGCACTACAACTATTTCTTATAATTTCGGAATCCAGCATTTCTTGAATGATCCTCTCCAGTTCGGTCTTGATGTGATGGTAATGGCGATAGGGTTTGAGGCATATGGGTTTGGAATCAGGTGATGTGGGTATTTTGTGGTCAGTGGCTCTTTTTGGTGGTAGGGATGATAATGGTGTGGTAACTTCTGGGAATTTTTGCAATAGCTGCTCAACAACATGGGGTATACGGTCAATTTCAGGGGATATGGTGAGAACTTCTCTAGCACACAACATCATGGTCATGTGACCTTTTTGACTGTCTTTATTAAGCTTCTTCTGGTCAACCAATTGCACTTCATCAGGTTGTATTCCCTTCCATAAATATTGTTTACCTTCATACACGAATTTGACCTGTATCTCATTGAAATTCAACGTGATTTCTCCTAAGGTTTTCATCCAGTGTGCACCTAATACAACTTGGCAACCACCAAGCGGTAACAATAATAGATCAATGGGCATACAGCAGCCCTGGCATCTAAGGATGACTTGTTTACAAATTCCCGCACCTTGTAGACTTTCTCCATTCGCCACCACTACGTCATACTTCTTGGATTCATCTATGGGTAGGGATAGTTTTTTGGCGAGGCATTCATCAATAAAGCTATGGGACGATCCCGAGTCAATCAAAATTTGTATTGTTTTTCCCTGAATTACTCCTGAGACACTATAGTGTGGGATGTTGGTATGCCGCACATGGCATGAAAAGTGATAGCTGGGTTCAGATCTTCATCATCTGGTTCTTGAACAATTTCATCATTAGCATTGTTTCCCAATTCCCCTTCACTATCCAAATCCATACTTCCCTTAAGAATATAGATTTGCTTCTTCTTACACTAGTGGCCAACATGCCACTGTTCATTGCACCCATAACATAAATTCTTCCTCCTTTTATCAATTAATTATTCCGAAGTTAACCCCTTCTTTTTGGCGAAGTCGGTGATGGAGGTTTTGTTATCTGAATTAGGGTAATTGGTAAGGAGTTTTGGAGTTGGTTTGGTAATTTAATTTTTTGGTTAGGCACTGAAGTTAGGGTAAGCAAGGAGTTTGGTGGATTTCTTAATGCTGGAATACTTGTTTTCGAATTTTTTTGCGTATTTTACTGCCTCTCTGAAACAAGTAGGACTAGCTGCCTCAACATCAAATCTTATCTCTTCCTTCAAGCCATCCATGAATTTATCAAAGACATAGTCAGGGTACAGGTGATCTAACATACCGTGCAACTGCTCAAACTTAGTGAGATAAGCTTGGACAGCTGTTATTTGTTTCAGGTTTGCAAAAGCCCCAAAAGGTTTGCTCAATTCAGGTAGTGCGAACCTGACAACAATTTCTTCCCTGAAAGTCCTCCATTGTTTATAATTTGCCACGTTCTTGGATATCCATTTGAACCACTTCTGTGCATCCCCTTTAAGGTGAAAAGAACATGTGGGAACCCACTCCTTTTCGGGTGTTTGATGAAATCCAAAGAGATGTTGAACATGCTCTAACCATTCCATAATGTTTTCATCTCCATCGTATGTCGGGAATTCAAGTTTAATGGTAGTGTGTTGAAGGAGTTTTGACGAGGTGGGTTGGATTTGGTTATTCTGGTCATGGTGGTTTCTTGCATTTCTTTGGAACGGTGGAACATAGGTGGTTATTCGGATTTGATGTGGTGGTTTGTTTTGGAGAATCTTGATTTCTTGTACTACCGAATTTAAGGTTTCGGTGATTTGGGCAATTTTAATGGAGAGATCTTGCGAAGTTTCCCGCAATCCATGCTGAATTTCCTGCTGTGAATCAAACAATTCTTGCTGGGATTCTTGTATTTGTCTCATTGAATTCTTGGTAGCCTCGTTAATCCATCCTGACGCTGCTGGAATTCTCTTTCATCATCCAAATCAGAATCGGAAAGGTGGCTATCATCTTCATTGTCGGGGTCAAGGTCAGGGTCGTGGAGATGACGAGGGGATGTGTCGTCATCTTGCTCTGTACCACTTTGGAATGTTCTTTTTTCTTATTTTTGGCACTTCGAGTAGAAGACATGGTTGATTGTAGTAGCGGCTTCAGGTTTTGTGAAGGAAATTAGCTGCAGGGAAAAATTTCAACAAATGTTTGATTAAAAAAAACAAGAATGAACAAAAATTTGCAAGGAATAACCAAGACCAGATTTTTATTCATTCGACAATCCTTTACAATATGGCCATAGCATATTTATACACTTTCAACATGCCACATCACCACAGCCAAGTATGCCACCTCATCACATTCTACTTTCTGCAATTATACAGCTTACATACATACTGTAAGTTGTGCTCGTGCACACTCAACTCCACTGCTATGTGACCTGCTGCTGGATGCCATGGCCGATCACCGAGCTGCTACCTGATCTCAGATGAACTCAGATGACCAGCGTCGCCTCCTTCCGATGAACTTCTTGATGGGCAGTCTCCAGCAAGGGTTTTCTCGACAATCTCATCATTTTTTCCCAATTTGAAGTGAGCTATTATATCCAGAGTGTTACACATTTATGGGAATGGTAAATTTGGAAGCCATATCAAGAACCATCTTAAATTTTACAAGTTCATTCGCTTTGTTTAAAGAAACACAGATTAAGAGGAACAATTTAGCTCTAGACCGGCGTGCACCTCGGTAGATCAGGCCACTGCTTGGGACTCAATAATATTTGGGGCCTTATGTATTTTTAGTTTACTAAAAATATCAATAGAAACCCGCTAACCAAGTTTGATTCATTTCCCATTTTCCCTCTCCAGGACAAGTCATGAATACTCAATACAAAAGTGAAAAATCGATAGCCAAAGCAAGCGACTAAGATCCGATCCCGGATTCTAAAAGTCCGACCGTATCCCGCTTGCAAGTGCGATTCATGATTCCATGATTCCTTACCCTGGCCTCGAGTCCAATCTGCAGCAGAGGCTCAGAGAACTAGAGCAGTTCTTTTGTTCTTCACTGTATTACCATTTATTAGGTATGGATTACTAATTTTAATTTAAATGAATTGATATGTTATTAAATTAGGTTTGGCAAATGACTGATAATTAAAGATTATTTCGGTGAACAAAATATTAGGTTTGATTTTTGATAACTAATTTAGTACTAAACATGGTTGATAATTGATTTGATGCTGATTTAGTAATCATGAACTAATTAGTAATTATTGATTTCATAATTGGATTTTAACTGAATTAAATGATTAATTGATAATTTGTTAACTAGGATTTATTTTTTTGATTTGGTAATTGATTTAAGTGACACTAGAGAAAAGCATTACTATATTTCCATAGAAACTTGTATAGCAATAAAAATTATCATGTAATTAAGAATTTTGATTTTACCATATTTGTAGGTCTTCTTATTTAACTTCATCATTTTTGAATTATCTCACCTACTAGAAAATTTGAGTCTGGAACTTCAAAAAGGAAAAAAGAAACTTGTGATAGAAAATAATACTAAAAAGAAAGTCGGATCACTTAGTAGTAAGTTTTTCAGTAAAAAACAATTAAAAGTTGAGGTTGAAGTAAATTAGAATGTGATGAATCAAATTGATGTTAATGAGGTTGCGGCAAATGAGAATGAAATTATTCAACCACAAAATGAGACTGAGACAAATGACACCATTATGAATTTCATACCATTTGCTTTAGATATTAGTGATCCAATAAATTGGGAAAACATGAATCACCAATTAAGAGATCTAGTTCTTCAATGCAGTTCTATGAGAGACAATATATCAATTTTCCTAAAGATATATCAAATCAACATCTCTCTACCATGCACTATTCTAGACAATTATCAAATGGAGAGAAACATGATAAAAAATAGTTAATCTCCTCTAAAGCTTTAGATTAAAAAAAATTGTTTTTATTGCAAGTTCTTTAAAAAAGATAGAATTATGCTTCAATTAGAAAATGAAGGAGCAAACGATTGGAAAATATTGGTGAAGAGCATAAAGAACATGAAGTTAGTGTTGAACACATCACTAGCATGGATAAGATATGCATGTTAATGTTGATATGGATCATCTAAAGGGTCTTTTTTTTCAAACAATTTAGAGAAAATGGATTTGAATTCTCTTTGGCTGAAGCCAGAAAAAATAATGAAATTGATTGAATCTTTGTTTAATGAAAAGTGCATAATACATAGAAAGCGATAATTTGATGAAAACAATAGTGAAGAATAATGCAATCATCAAAAGACAGGTTAGAGTCCGTTACTTTTTTTACATTATGAATCAAGTTTTGTCATCTCTTGAGAGTATATTCGAACACATTAGAAAGTATGATGAAATATTTGGATTTTTATATGATGCAGAGAGATTGAAACATGCTTCTTATGGTAGTTTAAAATCTTCATGTGCTAATCTTGAGTATAATTTGAAACATAAGATGATTTCCGAGATTAATGGAGCGATATTATTCGCAGAGTTACAAATCCTTAGGGAAATGCTACCAACAAATGCAAAAAGGTCCACTATTGTTATAAATTATATTAAGAGGATGGGTTTTTTTATATGTTAACTCATGGGTTGCTTATAGAATATTATTAACTGCCATAGTTAATGTTGCCACGGCGGAAAGAAGCTTTTCGAAACTAAAATTAATCAAATCTTTCCTATGAACGACCATGTGATAAGAAAGATTAAATGGATTGGCCATAAATTCTATTGAGACAAAAATTTTAGAAACACTTGATTTAAGTTTTTGCTTAGGAATTTTACCACTCAAAATGTTAGATGGTCAAATTAATGTGAAAGTATTTTGATGTCACTTTGTATCTATGTAATCACAACTTGTGCAATTATTTTATTGTGCTTGAACATAAGAAAAAACGTTATTTAACTTATGTTTGACAACGTTACTTTGTTCTGAACATGTTATATTTGTTTTTTTAATTCTTATTCGTTGTCCGAAGGAGCTTATGAGCTTGTTTATTGGCTTAGACAAAGGTAAAATTATGGTAGGGACTGAAATTTATTTCTTTGCCTCAGACCACCTACACTTTAGGGTCAGTCCTGTTTAGCTCATGAAATCATAGCCATCTAGTATGTCGTTATACTCCATGGCCTTCTTCTTAATATTCAATGAATCTACCCAAGTAACGAAAACGTCATTGTTCCTACTCACCGAATAAACTGCATCTGTTATTGCATCTGACCGAACCCGCACATGCCATTGATAAATTTATGTTATTGCTGCTTTCAAATGCGGTGCAAATTTGAGGCATACCAAGACAGATAACAATCTTCGCTGGTATCACAATATTACACCATTCAGATATATGTAATCTAAATTCATTATTTCTCCTTTTACATCACACAATCATGAATTTTTTTACTGTGTTGAAATTCACCTGGCCTAGAAAATTAAAGGATGAGTAACATTGCTCTCCTTCACTCATCTGTAAACGCAACGGACAAGAGGAGAAAATGAGTTAAGAATTTGGGTGTAGGATTTATAAATCAAAGAACGAAAAATGATGCTGTAGAAGTGGAGGGATAAAGGTAAAGTTAAGCGTGAAATTACAATGAAAGCAGAGGGAAAATGTAAGCCATGGAGGGGAATGTAAATTCATGCATGAGAATTGATAGACTTACAAATTATTACTTACTTAATTTTGGTTTATTAATTATATTTAGTATCTATAGCTTATTTACAACAATGGATATAATTAACACTTGAATATGTTAATTAATTATTACCTATTTACTTCGAGTTTATTATTTGACAATTGTAAATTATATTATTAACTACTAAATACAATTAATATATTATTTATAATTAATGAATTATTTAAAAATTAACAATATTAATAATAGTACTCAAAAAAATATTTTCATAGCCTCTTGAAATTAGGTCTCCAAGTGAAAAATTTTCTTTGTTTGATTTCTTTCACTATTAGGCCTCTTTACGTGATGCCGAAGAAGAGGCGCTCCCCATCTGCCATTTCTTACATTTCTAAAGCAATCTCTAATGCTTCCCTTACCAGACCTGGCCAACGATTAAATTCCCCATCCACTGCCAATTTGAAGTTGTCGCCTTTCCCTGTTGTGACATCGCATATGTTAATGTCGCTATTCTCTAGCGCTGAAGCCAATCCCTTGAGTGACCTGCTCAATTACTTGGATTCACTTCCTGTTGGTGCTTTCTAAAATCTAGCTAGGCCCTATGGTGGGTTTTTTTGTCTCACATCAACTGGAAGCGACTGATATTGATAATAGATCGCTGAAAACGAATGTGGGATTGAACTCAGTCGTTACTCAGTAAAAGGAGGTTAAGGCCGAAATGCTATACAATGGTGCAGGTTGTTGCAATACTGATGAAAATTTACAGAGTGATAAGTTTTTTTTACCCTAATGTTGAGTTGAGAAATTGTAAGATAAATCCTATTTTATGTTTAACAATTTCAAAGTATTTTGGGATGGGTTTTGTTTTCGAAGAGGGAAGCAAGAAAAGAAGTAAGAGGGTGTAGGGATTAGTCCCACATCTTGAAATTGGAAAAGGTATGCCACTACTTAAGGGGCCTTCTCACAAGTGTATTTGGGATTTGGGGTACCTAAATGTTTACTTTGTTGTGAGGAGGGATACCATGCATCACTATACCATACACGCATGCGTCGTCGTCATTCGACCGAACCGAGCCGGGTTTTGGGTCCAATAAGTGTATTTTTAGACATAATTTATAAACGGTAACGGGACGAATTTCGGCCCAATACGGACCTGAATGAATTTCAAACTAGGCGGGTATTTTACTACGTTTCTTAACGATTGGAAATGAAAAGGCGTGACACTTTAGAAGTGTTGCAAAACGAGGGACACATGGTTTAAATTTGAAACAGATACAACCGTTGCAAACAGTCATGACACTTCATGAACAGTTGCGTCTTCCCGCTGCCTGTAAATGCCAACGACCAAAAGTGTTTCAAATCACTTTTTATTTCCATCTTCTTCTTCCTTAGAGAGATCTGCGCGTTGCCATTTCCAAACACCACGATAGTGTTGCAAAATTTTGAATTTGCAACGCTTGTAAAGCGTTACAGAACTGTCCTTTCTCTTCCTCTTCGTTCTTTTCTGAAATTGCATCATCGGAGATTATAATTCCAAGTGTTCTTATTCAGATCAAAGTCGTGTAAACTTTGAATCCGATTTCGCTGTTTCAAGGCTTTATTGAATCCTGAAAGTCGATAGTTCGATAACGTTTGTACCAGTTGGGTTGAACTATTTTCTGAAAGAATCTATCAAATAGATCCTTAAAGTCTGAAGTACGGCAATTCATCTTCCTCCAATAGTCTCAAACCGTAAAATCCCCAACAAATTTTCAGACAATAACTTCAATCATGAAAGGTTTAAGCATGCTACAAGTGATGAATCAACATTTGACTAAATTGGAGTGTTTTGATGGCGAAAATTTCATGTGATGGCAAGAGTCAATGAAGTTTTTTCAGATCACCGTCAAATTGTTCTACATCTTGGAAGACGGATTGGAAGTTATACCAAAGGAAACCGATAAGGAATATGCCGCTCTAAAGGCTAAACGTGTAAAGCGCAAATAGGACGATTTTCTATGCAGAGGGCATATTCTGAATGCATTGTCTACTTTAGTATACAATGCTCATAGGACCTTGGAAACTACAAATGACCTTTGGACTGCATTGGAGAGAAAATGTCGCATATCCGAGGCAAGTAATAAAATTTTTCTTATTTGTAATTTTATGTATTTCCAAATGGTCGCCAACAATTCCATAGTTGGACAAGTGAGTGAAATACTATTGTTGGTGAATCAATTTAAAGATGCTGGAATTGATCTCCCTGAATCTTTCATTGTTGGAGTTATTATTTTGAGACTCCCTAAATCTCGTAATGATTATAAGAAGAAATTGAAACATGCAGAAACGGATTATGATTTAGATGGTTTACAGCGTCATCTTCGTATTGAAGAGGATTCTCGTAAATGTGAACTAGATGATAATCCGCAAATTGAGTCTTAGTCTAAGGCAAATAATGTTGAAATTACTAATAAGTTAAAGCCTAAGAATGAGACACATTTTAAGAAGAAAAATAATTCTAAGAACAAAAAGAAGGGTGCTTATTACTATTGTAACAAACCCGGCCAATATGCCCGAAAATGTCATCTTCGGAAGAAACAACAAAAAGAGAATGTAGTCGAAGAAAAGCTTGTGGTTATTGTACAAGAGATGAACTCCGTTAGTGGCATTGCTAACAGTTGGTGGCTCGATACTGGAGTACCCATCCATATCTGCAAAGACCGTAATCTGTTCAAGACTTACGAAGAGAATAATGGAGAATTCAGTGAAGTTACTGGCGCAAACAAAGTTGTAAGCAAAGTTCTAGGAAAAGACACAATTGAACTTACATTTACCTTTGGGAAAGTTCTTACATTAATCAATGTATTTTATGTATCCGATATGTGTAAGAATTTGGTTTCTGGATACTTTCTTAACAAAGGAGAATTCAAGATGGTGTATGAGTCCGATAAGCTAGTGTTATCCAAGAACAACAAATTTATTGGACAGGGATATTCTTGTAACGACATGATTAAGTTGAATCTAGTAAAGAAATATTCTTTTTATATTGTTGATTCTATTAATTTCTGGCATGGTAGATTAGGACATGTTAATTATAGATTTCCTTAAAATATGCATAAATGAGGATTAATTTCTGATTATGATTTCGATTCCATCTCTAAATGTGAAATATGTGTTCAAGCAAAAATACACCGGAAATCCTTTGAATCTGTAGAAAGGAAAACTGGTTTGCTTGATTTAGTATCTAGTGATGTGGATGACTTAAAAAATCATATCACCTATGGTGGTAACTAATATTGTATAACATTTAATGAAATAAAAAATGAGGCTTTTGATATATTCAAAATTTACAATGCAGAAGTCGAAACATAATTAGAAGTTAAAATTAAAGTGTTACATTCAGATCGTAGTGGTGAATACTTTTCAAATGAATTTACTTTGTTTTGCAAACAACATGGTATAGTTCACCAATGTACCGCCTCGTATACACCACAACAAAATGGTGTTGCTGAGAGGAATAATAGAAATTTAGTAGAAATGATTAATGCCATGCTCATAAGTTCTAATTTACCTTATAAACTATGGGGTGATGCTATGTTATCTGCATGTTACATTTTAAATAGAGTACAACTTGAAAATAATAACATTTTCCCCATATGAATTATGGTTTAATAGAAAACCTAGCCTTATTAGACTTAAAGTTTGGATTTTGTTAGTATACGTTAGGAAATCTAACCCCAAGCGACCAAAGTTAGGTAATAGGGCACTTAAGTGTGTCTTCATAGGATATTCTCTTAGTAGTATAACTTATAGGTTCCTTTTTCTTGACACCTTAGAAGTTATAAAACCTATAGATGTAGAATTCTTCGAAAATCAAACTATTAAGAATCCATTGAGATCATCTAGTCCAGAACCAGATGAGACTAATGATATTAATGACAATGAATATGTTTCTGCTCAAAACAGCAAGGAAGTGTCAGTTCCAGATAATAGTACTGAACACAGAAGAAGTAAAAGAGCGAGAATAAAGAAGGATTATGGTCCTAACTTAATAACATATCTAGTAGAAGGTAATAGGACGATGTAACACCCCACGTCCGTTAATGTCACTCACAAAGGGAACGCATTAAGTTTCGCGAAGTATTATAAGAATATAGAACAGAATATCACAAGATGGATACATAAAGTAGTACTTGAAAATTTTATAACTTTATTGCAGCGGAAACAGAAAATAAGTTTGGTTACATCTTCAAACACCAAAACCAAGTACATCATATCAGTCTTGTACAAAAGCTATCAGAGTACATTTTTTTAAAACCATAATCCCATATCTTAAAGCCATAATGAAAAGGAGATAAAACTGAACTTTACTTTCAGCAATCCAAGCACTTCCAAAATAGAGAGAAAGAGATTCAAATCAAGCTCCACTAGGCCCACCCTGAGAACCTGGGGGGGGGGGGGACGAAAAGAAAAGAGACGAAACAAGCGAGGTAAGACATAAAATCTGGTGAGTCCAGTTAACTTTAACAATATATTTATTAAAGTAATAGGATAAGATCATAAACTGGAAAGTAAGAAATGAATATAACATAAGCATGCATGACAAGGTAGGCAAGATGGATAAGATAATCGTTGGTTGCGTTTCTAATCACTATAAGATAATTCCTACACTGCAAGAATGCTAGTTACGCCGTTCCATTACTAGTTCCATACTGAGTTGATCCCAACCCCGCACTTGATAGCCCTCAGGCGTAACATCTAATAAGAGGTATCCACCCCATACAATCCTCGACAGCCTACTTGCCCATAATAGATACTAGATGTCCCCACACTACTCCTAATCGATTGGCTCTCTAACTCGCATGTATTTATTACTTGTGTCATTCGACCCCGCTTGTTTGTAGATACCTGTGCCGGTCCCACCATGGGGTGTATCAATCCCTATGATGGCAACCCGACACAATTCAAGATGCACAGTGTATAACTACTGATGCCCAGTGCCTAATTTTTCCACTCCGGAGTACATGCACGCCCGTACTCCATCGGAACCTACACTGACGCATCACCGCCGCTATTTTGACCGCTTATAATCAGCCCAGTAATCGTGCCCCACCCTGCCTAGTTCAGGGTACCATGATACATTTATGTGGGTTACTGCTGAAATGGGTCCCCGTTACTAGGGTTTCCTAATCAACAAGTTATAACAGTTAAGTGTTCTCAATTTAATCTAACCCCACTCATTTGTTTAATTAACATGTTGTATTGGATTAAGTGTCGTCTATTTATATATTACTTAATCTTGTCATTCTTAGCATGTCTGTTCATTGGCATTAATTGATTTATTAATGCACCAACCTCTCACATTAGAATTGTTGTTTGCGGTTGTTGGATGTGCCGGGCGGTTCCGGGCAGACTTCTACCGTAAACTCATTATAACCTCGGAATTTGGGCTTGATGCGCTATCCTCTCACATAGACCTATTGTTGCGGTTGCTGGATGTGCCGGGCGGTACCGGGCAGTCTTACACCATAACTCAATCTAAACTCGGGTTAGGCATGTTTATCTTTTAGCCAATTTACATATTTACCATACATGTCCAAATCTAGATTTTTGTATGCCAATTATCCATAAGTGTAGTCAATTCAAGTTATATCCCATATACTCGTTATGTCCAAAATTAATTATATTATTACAACCGAATTTTTGCCAATTACATAATATTCAACATTTACCCAAACTTTCCCCTAGTGTTTCCACGTCGTTCGTACGTATAATTCATGTAATACGTTAGGCTCGCAATTAGACCAACTCATAAAAAGGAAAAAGGGAAGAAACACATGACATCATAACTGGCATAAACAATATAGATCTAGTTAAGTATGGGTAACATAAACTTGGCATAGAACAACATAAATCTAGTTAAGCATATAAACATGAACCAGCATATAAGATAGATCCAATCAACATATGGAATGCGAACTAGCGTAGATCTAAACTTATAAACATAAGTTACACAGATCTAAACATATGAACTAGTATGGATCTAAACATATGAATATAAACTTGCATAACTTGCATAGTTGAACATAACTTGCATATAAACTTGCATAACTTGCATAGATGAACATAACTTGCATATAAACTTGCATAGATCATAGCTTGCATATAATCTTGCATAAAACATAACTTGCATATAAACTTGCATAGATTGTAACTTGGACATAAACTTGCATATAAACTTGCATATAAACTTGCATAAATCATAGCTTGCATAAAACATAACTTGCATATAAACTTGCATAACTTGCATAGATCATAACTTGCATATAAACTTGCATAAAACATATCTTGCATATAAACTCACATAACTTACATATAAACTTGCATAACTTGCATATAAACTTGCATAGATCATAACTTGCATATAAACTTGCATAAAACATAACTTGCATATAAACTTGCATAACTTGCATAGAATGAATCTAACCAAACATATGTAATTATACATAGGAATTAACATCATAAAATGAATCTAATTACATATGATAATAAACTGGCATATATTAACAAAATAGATGATACAAGAACTGGCTAATAACATATGATTCAACAGGCATATTCACACAATCCAGATCACAACTTATCATGATTATTTTAATTAATTATCTTGTGAAAGCAACTGTACTCACAGAGAAGAGAATTGGACGTTTGTAGAATCGTTCTCCTTTTTACAATTCTTAGGCTTTGATCTTTATCTTTCATCTTGAATTTGATTAGTTATGGTGGAGGCTAGGTTAGTTTAGAGTGCAGCAGCATGGCAGCTTATGAATGAATTTAGTTTAGATTAGGGTTTAGATTTATATGTGCTTATACAGATGTATAGGATTAACTAGAACTTTTAGATCTGACTACGATTCATCTAAGCCATCCAGAATGAAAAGACATGTCACCAGACCAATTAGATAAAGTCATATAAGCCCTAAAACTCCAAAAATCGTCATCAACAAATAAAAATGCACCATATGTGCAACATGATGCGCAGCAGCAGGGGTGTTGACACCCGCATGTCATATAATTATTTTTCTTTTTAACCTTTTTAATACTAAACCGCTTTTCCTTTTTTTATTGAACTGCGTTCACACTAAGCCGCTTTTTAGTCATTCCCCTAAAAAAATATGGCGTTAGCGGGGATTGAACTCAGAACCTCTTGTATACAAGTCACGTGCTCTAACTAGATGAGCCACTAAGTCTTTTGTTTACAAACCTTAGAACAATGCTAAACATTATTCTTTTCTCATTCCTCTTTTTCATGTTTTGTTGCAGTATTTAATTTTTCTCTTAAATATATCTATGTATATATACATATTTCCATATTTTTATTTTCATTAAAAATGCGGGGTGTTACAGACGAAGTCCTTAATGTGACAAGATATGTAATGAACATTGATGATGATCCCAAAACTTATTCTGAAGCTATGAGTTCCAGAGATTCTAATTTCTAGAAAGAAGCTATCAATGATGAAATGAATTCCATAATGTTAAACCAAACTTGGGTTTTAACTGATTTACCTCCTGGTGTTAAACCTATAGGATGTAAATGGATATTCAAGAAAAAGTTGAATACAAATGGATCCATTGATAAATTTAAAGCCGGATTAGTTGCTAAGGGATATAAGCAAAGATAAGGACTAGATTATTTTGATATGTATGCTCTGGTTGCTTGCATATCTTCTATATGTTGTTTAATACCACTTGCATCAATTCATAGTTTGGTCATACATCAAATGTATGTAAAGACAGCTTTTCAAAATGGAGATTTAGAAGAAATATATGTGGAACAACCTGAAGGTTTTATAACCCCAGACAAAGAAAAGAAAGTTTGTAAACTAGTCAAATCTCTTTATGGCTTGAAGCAAAACTCCCATGCAATGACATGAAAAGTTTGATAAAGTTGCACTGTCATTTGGATTCATTGTCAATGATGCAGATAAATGTATTTATAGCCAATTGGACAACAACAGTTATGTTATATTATGTTTATACGTTGATGACATGCTAATATTTGGTTCCAATATATCATGTGCGAATGAAACTAAGAAGTTTCTATATTCTAAATTCGATATGAAATATTTAGGAGAGGCTGATGTAATTTTAGGAATTGAAATCATTAGGAAAGCAGGGGAGTTATTACTAACTCAATCTCATTACATTGAGAAGTTCCTAAAGAAGTATGGTCATTATGATGACAAAACAGCACCAACTCCATTAGATCCAAGTATCAAATTAGAAAAGAACACTGGACGTACCATTTTTCAACTTGAATATTCTAGTGTTATTGGGAGTCTTATGTATGCTATGCATTGCACTAGACCTGACAATGCGCATCTATAAGTGTATTATGTCGATTTACAAGTAATCCAGGTTTTGAACACTAGAAAGATATTTCTAGAGTTTTAGCTTATTTGAAAGGAACCATCAACTACGGTTTATCTTATAAAGGATATTGAAGGATATAGTGATGCAACCTGGAACAATGTAGAATCCAAATCCAAGTCTACGACTGGATGGATATTTACATTAGGAGGCGCTGCTGTGTCTTGGGCTTCCAAGAAGCAGACCTGTGTATCTGATTTAACTATGTTTTCAGAATTGATTGCATTAGCAAATGCATGTAAAGAAGCAGAATGACTTAGGAATTTATAAATGGAAATCCCACTATGGAAGAAGCCATCTCCAGCAGACTTGATTAACCGTGATAATCAAGCAACAATATATAATATCTCCAATAAGACATATAATGAGAAGTCTACACATAAGAGTCTAAAAGTTCAGATGGTAAGGCAGTTACTCAAAAATGGAGTTATAACTATTGACTCCGTAGAAACAAAGAGAAATTTGGCTGACCCACTTACAAAAGGTCTTCCAAAGGCAATGGTTTCTATAAAGTCAAAAGAAATGGGATTAAGGTCTGTGAATGAAGATTGATTATCCTTAACAGAAATCCAGCTTGTGTCTTGAAAAGGATAGACAAAGTTCAATGGGTACCAACAAGTTAAGATTATGATTATGGAACACTAAATCAATAATCCCATAATATTTAGTGTTGGATTCTGCAAGAACAAAGGATGGATAATACCCTTAATAAGTCTAGAAATCTTAAAAGGTGTATTGCAGAAACACCTTAAGAAACTTAACTATATGAGTATGGATATCAGATCGTTTCCTAGGAAGGTAAGACCGCTTTCTAAAGTAGACTCATGAACCAGGATTAAAGCACATGGCCATTAACATGCTGAGCAATACGGAACACTCTAACTAAGGAAATAACATGTGTGATTGTTCCCCTTTTTTTGTTAAGGGATACTTGGTTCAAGATTCATTCACCATAGAATCTCGATAAGACTTTAAATGGTTTACACTAAGTAAAGGTTCAAATCCAAAAGATACCTTTTATTAATGTGTTGTCTCCACGATTATGCAAAACTTAATCTTAGAACTACATAGGCTTGATCTCACTTGAGTATGTAGGAAGTCACACTAGTGATTCAGCCGTCCACTTCACTTTATTTATTTATTTTGAAAATTGGGGGAGATTGTTGAAAATTTTCAAAGTATTTTGGGATGGGTTTTGTTTTTGAAGAGGGAAGAAAGAAAAGGAGGGTGTCGGGATTAGTCCCACATCATGAAATTGGAAAAGTATGCCGCTACTGAAGGGGCTTTCTCACAAGTGTGTTGGGACCTTGGGGCACCCAAATGTTTACTTTGTTGTGAGGAGGGAGATCATGCATCACTATACCATACCCACACGCCGCCGCCGTCATCCGTCAGACCGAACCAGACGAGATTCGGGTTTCAGATCCAATAAGTATATTTTTGGATAGAATTTATAAACGGTAACGGGCCGAATTTCAGCCCAACACAGACCCAAACGAATTTCAAACTATGCGGGTATTTTACAACGTTTCTGAACCATTGGAAACGAAAAGGCGTGACGCTTCAGAAGTTCTGCAAAACGAAGGGGCACAGTGTTTAAATTTGAATCAGATACAACCATTGCAAACGATCATGACACTTCACGAACAATTGCGTCTTCCCGCTGCCTATAAATGCCAATGACTGAAAGTGTTTCAAATCACTTTTTATTTCCATCTTCTTCCTTAGAGAGATCTGCACGCTGCCATTTCCAAACACCATGATAGTGTTGCAAATTTTCAAATTTGCAACACTTGTAGAGTGTTGCAAAACTCTCCTTTCTCAAATTTGCAACACATGTAGAGTGTTGCAAAACTCTCCTTTCTCTTCCTCTTCGTTCTTTTCCGAAATTGCATCATCAGAAATTATAATTCAAAGTGTTCTTGATTGGATCAAAGTTGTACAAAATAGGAACCCGATTTCGCTATTCCAAGGCTTTATTGTCTGAAAGAATCTATCAAATAGATCCTCAAAGTCTGAATCACGACAACTCATCTTCCTCTAATAGTCTCAAACAGCAAAATCCCCAAAATTTTGGTTAATAATGTTAGTGTTTAATTTGGAGCTAATGTTGTACCGGGCCAAGTTGTGAATTGTATTTCTTGCAGTCCTTGTTCAAAAAGCTGTTTGAATCCTACGTGTGTTAATCCAATCAGTCCTTTAGTTGACACTCTAGTTTTCTTATGCGAATTGTACTACGATCCTACTGATTTTGACGTAGTTGGCTTTGGTGGTATCATGAACCTGCCCACTGAGGTTTATCTTGCAAGAGAGAAATTTTGGGAAGAACACTTGGTGTGTTTTTTCTTGGTTTGTAACACCTTGTATTCTATTGTTAAAGAGAAATGTGGTAAAGCTTGGAAAATTAAAGGTAGTCTCAAGGTTCACATGGATATATCTATGTACTTTTTAAAATTCTCTAACAGAGATAAAAGGCTTTGCGTCTTGAGTTCGGATCCGGTCTTTTTTTCAAGCAATCCTTTCATTGTGACTACGTGGAGTCCGTCGGTTGATCGTGCTAGAGATCAAGTGTTACCGATTCCGGTATGGTCCTACTGTGATGACCGCCTCATAACTCATGCACCAAAATAAAGAATAGTGCGTTGTATGACATGCCAGGCTGATGTGGGACAATCATCAAGGGATAATAACTCGAAATAAATCCTGTCGTATAATTCACAATGTGTGGATGACATATAATAAAAAATATACAATAGGATATAGTAGTGAAGCAAAATAGAACATTCTCCATAAGCATAGTGTCTCGCTCCTAGCTTTCACCAGTCCTTTCGATGAAAGTCGGTCTAATCGATAAGCTTGCTAACATCTCAGGCTCTAACTCACAATGAAGTCTGAAATCAAATTCAACCAAATACTCGAGATGCTTCCATTTAGAACACATGGCTCCCAAACAGACATGTCTTTTACTTAACGCATCATCCACCGCGTTACCTTTTCCGAGATTACAGGTCATACCAAAATAGTACTATGCCAAAAACTCTATCAATTACTGCTGACGAAGATTCAAATTCTTCTGGGAGAAAAGGTACTTCAACGACTTATAATCCGTAAATAGTTCGAATCTAAATCCCAACAAATAATGCCTCTAAATCTTCAGAGCAAACACTATCGCTGCTAACTCCAAATCGCAAGTCGAGTAATTCCTTTCGTGTGGCTTCAGTTGTCGACTCGCATAAGTCACAACCTTATCCTTTTGCATTAGTACTTCTCCAAGTCAAGTACTACATGCATCGGTGTATATTATCTTCCCTTCATTCCTGCTCGCAATAGTCAACACAGAAGCACTGGTTAATCACTCCTTCCAAATTCCGGAAACTTGCTCGCACTTTGCATTCCAATCGAACACCTGATTCTTCTTTGTCAATCCGGTTAATGGTGCAACTACCTTCGAGAATTCCTTGATAATTCTTTGATAATATCCAGCTAAACCAAGGAAACTCCTAACATCTCGCATTCTCAGGTCGATTCCAATCCTCGATTGCTTCCACCTTAGCGAAATACACTGCTATTCCCTATCCTGACACGACATGACATAAGAATCTCACCTCTTCCTTCCGAAATTGACACTTCAAAACTTACCCCTCAGCTGATGTTTCCATAAGATATCCATAAAGTCCTCAAGTGTGTCTTGTGTTGCTCCTCGGTCCTGGAATAAACCAATATATCATCCACGAGCACAAGTACGAATTTTTCAACTGGTCTCTAAAAACTAGATTCATAAGATCCACAAGATATGCTGGTGCGTTAGTCAATCCAAACGGCATCACTAGCCACTCATAAAATTCGGAAGTTTTCCAAAAAGCAGTCTTCGACACACTATCCCTAGCCACTCTCAGTTGGTAAAATCTCATTCCCAAATCTATTTGGGAAAATACCTTGGTTTTGTGAAGCTGATCAGACAAGTCATCGTTTCTCGGTAGTGGATACTTGTTCTTCTTGGCTACCTCGTTCAGCTCACGATAATTCACGCACAATCGCAATGATCCCTCGACCTTGGTCGCAAACACAACTGGCGCACCCCGCTCGGATACACTTCTCCAAATGAATCGCTTACTCAAAAGATCGTTCACTTGCATCTCTAACTCTTGTTGTTCCTTAGGCGCTATCCGCCTAAAAGATATAACAATAGGTCTAGCTCTATCTATTAGATTAATCATAAACTCAATCTCTCAAACCGGCGGCAATCGTTTCACCTCGTCAAAGATATTCGAGAACCCGCCAGCGGTTGGAAACAATGAAAATCCTTCCCGTGGAATCATAAACAATTATAAAAACCCAACCAAAACCCTATCCTTCAGTAAATAGCGTATCACCATTGTTTCCCCTTCCACATTCATGATTGTCACCTCGAGCCTCTCGCAATCCACGATAGTTGCATACTTCTTGAACCAGTCCATACCCAAGATAATCTCAAACCCAGCGAAGTTCAAAACAAAACAATCACATACAAAAGAGCAACCATAACTTTATAGGACTGCACCATGACAAACCATACAAAGACTATAAGAACCCCCGACTGGGTTAGTCGCAAAAAATGGTCTATCAACAATCATAGGTTTTAAACCTAACTTGCAAACAAACTTATTACAGATAAAAGAATGCGATGCTCTAGTATAAAAAAAACTCAAACTGAAACATGTCTAACAGAAATCATGCCTTGCATAACAACACTCTTCCTATTTTTCTCAACAATCGAGCCCCACGAGGAAGACGACACAACATCCAAAGCATATGCGCTCACAGCCTGCTTATCCTTAGCTGGTTTTGGACAATTCTTCCCCATATGCCCAAGCTTATCACAATTACAGAACTTCATCTCTACCTTAGGATTCTTACAATCCTTGGAATAATGACCTTTCTCTTGATAGTTGTAGCAGGTAACCTCACTTTTCGGTTTCTTCTAGTCATTTCTCCCTTGTCGTTACTATTTTCCATTCTACTTTTTCTTGTTACCATTACCTATTGTGGCTTTGACTCCTCCTTATTTTCAAAATAGCCTCTATTTTCTGTAGAAACAAACACTCCTTCCTTAAAGCTTTATCGACTTGCTTCTCATAAGGATCATCAATATGGTTGATCAGTTGCTTCCCAAGATAATCGTCCAAGCCTAATATAAACTTCTCGTTCTTCTGATAAGGAGTCTCAATATATAAACAGAGCATACTTGGATAAAGCTTCGAACTCGGCCACATACTCAAACACAGATCTTCCTCCTTGCTTAGGCTTAACAAACTTCTTAAAGAGATCCAACTTATAGACAATCGAAATAAACTTTGCCACAAACCTGGTTCGAAACTAATCCCGATCATCTTCCGGAGTATCTATAGTAAAGGAGTTCCACCAATCCATTTCTCGTCCTTGCAAAAGTCACGATGCAATCTTCATTTTAGTTGCATCGTTAATTCCTAAATCTTCAAGATGCGAACATGTGTCCAACCAATTCTAAATCCCAACGGTAGGTTTTATCCCAATATATGGCTTGCCACCCAGAGAAGTATATTCCTTGCAGAGTTTAACGAAATCAAACACCCTAGGCGCCTGCATAGGAGCACCACCATCTACTGTTGCTTTTGAAGTAGGCATCCTCCTCATAGTCGCTGCCATCATGACCTCGAACATGGCAGGATTATCGGATACAGCAGCAACATCTCCCGACTGGCTACCCTTGCCTACCCCTCCAATAATAGGTTCATTCCTAGCAGCGTGTCTCGAAGTTTGACAACTCGTTCTCAATCTGAAACGGGAATGATCAACATACATTAGAGAGAGGCTGCAATGGTACTCAAGTGCTTATTAACTTACAACATAATTGTTTTGAAAATTGGTTCACTTTTATTATCTAATAGAAAACAGTACAAGGAAGGTTAGCATACTAATTATTACAAACTAAAACAAAAAAACGAAAAAGAAAACATGAAAACAAGTAAATATAAATGTTAAAACATAAAATTAGGCCCATGATGAGGCCAAATCTCACTTCGTGCAACTCGCTGCACCACAACACACTAAGTGCAATCTCGCTGCACTTCACTTTAACAGAAATTAGGTTTCCTTTTCTTTGTGTTAAATTCAAAAATTCCAGTAGACTCGAAAGCTATGGCATTCGTTTATGTAGAAAAATGGGCAAAACCCAAAAAATATACCAGTTCGAGTACATATAAGATGCCTGAGAATCCTAGTGCTTTATACTCCAGAGATTGAAGAGATCATTGGGTGCAAAAAGGATACATCACGGTACTAGAAGAACATATGGAATTTCCTATCACATAAATCACCCAGTTGTTCTTAATATCAGAATTACATACACATTCCATGATTTTTTCCAGGCATTAAGTCACACAGTGAAATTTCTATCATGTAAATAAAACCACATTCATACCAAAATAGCTTCCAGTTGAACCGAGCAAACCGATTTGAACATGAAAAAACAGTCTGAATCAAAAAACAGAACCCAAATAACCAGATGGCCAACACAGTATGTATCATAGATATTGCATATCCTGTAACACCCCACATCCGTTAGTGTCACTCGCAAAGGGAATGCACTAAGTTATGTGGAGCATTTAGGGTAAAAGATGCAGATAAATTACAAGACAGACAGAAATTAAACAGCGGGAAATAAAACTTTACTTTATTGATAAGATAGTTCGTACAACAATTGTTTTCCAATATCAGAGTATCATCTGTCTTACAAAGTAAAGAAGCATAAAAATACATTTATATTCCCCAATGTAGCATAAGCCAGCCATAGCAGCGAAAAGGAGAGTCCAAAGCACTTTGTCCAAGAATCTTCAAGCTTGGGAAGAGCAGCGGTCCAATCTAACCTGAGCTGAACTATTCCCTCCTCAACTACCTGGGGGGGGGGGGAACGGAAGAAAAGAAGACGAAAGAAAAGTAGAGTCAGACATAAAGCCTGAGTAAGTCTAGTGACTATTCAGTCTATGGATAAGAAAAAGAGCATGATAAGTATATGCTGGAAATGGGAAAGCACCCTAAACTAAGTTAAGTTATCTCGAACCGAATATACTATCGTACCCCATACTAATCTCTACACCACCTAACTAGTGTCCCAACTAGTAATGATAACGTGATCCCAATCCCTGTAATTTTTGTTGCCTTCAGGCGTACGTTTATTGTTTCTGACCTAGATCTAATCTAGGATTTACGCTATCTTCCGAACAATGCCCTCTAGTCTAGGACACACTACCTTGAGTGGTATATGTTCCTAGACTTTTTCCACGTATGTGTCGCGAATCGTTATCGCTTGTCTAGATGCACATGTTCTGTAATGTGCGGCCCGAGTTCCATGTCAGGGCTACTCTAGAAATACGGAACTCGGTTGGGAGCTTTCAGATATCCGCCGATGCAGATGCTAAGGTATGTTTTTTTTCTAGTGGCTATAGTCCCACTCGACCCCTCCCTCAACTAATGAAAGGCCATCCTTGAAAAATGAGAACTATGCCCAGGCCCCCCTATGCCCCACTGTCCTATGGCCATCCGCAACCATAACTAGATAGCAAGTATATGGTCTTTTGGAGTTCTCCGCCTTTCCACGTCACGTATCTCGATTGACTCAAGATGGTAGGTAGACGACGAGTTACTATCACAGGGCTACCGTCTTCTCGCCGACTCACGCTGGTCCATCCTACTCTGTAGGTTGCCATATTTTGCAACCAAGGCATACCCTTGGTTCTTCTAACGCAGACCTTAACCTCTGTGAGCCCAGGAGGATCATCTGCAGCCTCACAGAGGGATACCAAGAGTACCCTCACGTCCCCTCGAAGCCTCGGGCTTCGTAACCCAATTCGTTGGAGCCTTCTAGAATCAGACGGACGTACGCTCCTTTTCGTGTTCTACTAAGATTTACTACTTAGTTTCTTTCCTTCATCAAGTTGGTTAAGTGTCATTAGTCAATTCAAGTTAACTTAACCCATCCCTTTTGTCATATTATACTGGTTAAGTGTTGCCTCCTTGTGTTAACTTAACCTCACCATCTGTTTAACTAACCTGTTACAACGATTAAGTGTCTCCTTATATAAATTAACCCTACTACTTGTTTAATTAACAGGTTATAATGGTTAAGTGTTGTCCATTCACGTTTAACTTTACAACAAGTCAAATTACACTGGTTAAGTGTTCTTGTTACTTAACTCTAATCATTCATGTTATATTGGTTAAGTATTTCTAACTTACTTAATCTTAACCCACTTGTCAAATCAACTTGTTATCATGGTTAAGAGTTCAAATTTTACTTAACCTCAATCACTTGTCTCACTAACATGTTTCTATGGTTAAGTGTTCTAATTAACTTAACCCCAATCACTTATCTCACTAACATGTTTCTACGGTTAAGTGTTCTAATTAACTTAACCTCGATCACTTGTCTCACTAACATGTTTCTATGGTTAAGTGTTCTAATTAACTTAACCTCAATCACTTATCTCACTAACATGTTTCTATGGTTAAGTGTTCTAATTAACTTAACCTCAATCACTTGTCTCACTAACATGTTTCTATGGTTAAGTGTTCTAATTAACTTAACCTCAATCACTTGTCACACTAACATGTTTCCACGATTAAGTGTTCTAATTACCTTAACCTCACTCTCTAGTCTAGTTTAATCATGTTAGAATGGTTAAACATTTTCTTAACCTTACCCACTCCCCTAGTCAACATATTAAATTGGTTAAGTGTCCAGATTAACCTAACCCTACCCACCAATTTAGTTAACATGTTGAATTTGGTTAAGTATTAATTCAATTGACTTAACCCTATCAATCCTGACTCAGCCTTAATTTGTTAATTAAAGCACCAACCACTCACATTAGACAGATATTGTTGTGGTAACTGGATAGCTGGTCAGTTCCGGGCAGGTTTACACCACAACTCATGTCTAACCTCGGGTCTTTATTGGGCTCAATGCTTAACCACCCACATTGGATAGGTATTGTTGTGATTAGTGGACAGCCGGTCGGTTCCGGGCAGGTTTACATCACAACTTAATCCAACCTCGGGTTAAGCATATCGTATTTTCTAAGTTTACATATTTGTCTCTTTTCAATTTTATATGTAAATGTTTTGTCGCCCATTATCCAAATTCGTTATTCTTGGGTATAATAATTTATACCACTTAAATTTCACAAGTCGTTGGCATGTGCCAAACATGCCAACACATATATTTTAATTAAACCCAGCGTTATTTTCCCCGTTTGTACGTTCGCAATATTATAACATATGTTGGGCTTCAACATTTCAGCCCAACTTAGAACCATAAAAAAAAGAGGCTTAGAACATGATATATTCTAAGTAACATAAAAGGGGTGTGTGAACGCATGAACTTGCAACATAGCGATTTAACTAACATAAATTATATGGTGCATGAACTTGCAATATAGCGATTTAATTAACATAAATTAGTGGTGCATGAACTTGCAATATAGCGATTTAATTAACATAAATTAGTGGTGCATGAACTTGCAATATAGCGATTTAATTGACATAAATTAGTGGTGCATGAACTTGCAATATAGCGATTTAATTAACATAAATTATGTGGTGCATGAACTTGCAATATAGCGATTTAATTAACATAAATTAGTGGTGCATGAACTTGCAATATAGCGATTTAATTAACATAAATTAGTGGTGCATGAACTTGCGATATAGCGATTTAATTAACATAAATTATGTGGAGCATGAACTTGCAATATGGCGAATTAACTAACATAAATTAGGGGCTTGTGTACTTGCATTGTAATAGCATATAATTTTGACATAAATTATAAACCTAAACATGAGTCATGGGTTTCAATCTATTCATGTAAACTTGCATTTAAAATATGAACCTAACTAAATTAGGTGTCACTTGTATTAGCATATGATTTTTATAACAACATAAGCCTAAAACATATTTTTATTTAGGCATAACACTAAACATAAACTAGTCATTTCCATAAAGTCACTATATGTTCACAAAGATGCTTACTTTTCTCACTAATAAAAAAGTATAGTTTAACTTGAATTATGAGGCCTATTCCAACATAAACTTATATGAATCATGTTACCTAAATGGATCCAACTACACTTGAAATGATCATAGGCATATATATATACAAAGATCTAAATCATGTAGGCATAACAGTGAATTATGTTTACATAAGTCTCAACTTGGTTGTAACAAAATATATACAACTTCTTATTAACCAAAACATATAAATGTCAATTTCCAACATGTATCGTATACTTGCAAGGGGTGTTACTTTTCATTGCAAATGTACAATTAATCCAATATCATGTTAATTATACTACAACATCCCAAATCCATTTATAATAAAATTTGAACAACATACAATTATGAACTAGCATCGTTATAATTAAAGTACGATTCCATTTTCATTCTACACAAATCAAGTCTCAATTTTTATTCATATCGGAATAGTACTCTACTTACAACGTATGACGAATCTTGTATTCAGGATTCTGAATTTGGTGATGCTATCCTTTGAGGTTGACGTTGTTTTGGTTTATTTGTTGTAGTTTTAAGCTTTGAATCAACTCTTAATCGTCTCTTAATTTGACTACTACTCCTAGTCTCTCTTCAGCAGCATGACGGCTCCTTCTTTTTTTTTCCTCTTTTTTTTGTGTGAATTAGGTTGTGAGAGCTATGTTGTTTATATAGAGTTGCAAGTTAATTTGAGCCGTCGATGAAGCCAAGGTTAATACAAGCCGTCCGTTCTAAAGAGAAGCCAATTATGTTCACAATTTAAGGGCTGTAAATTACTCCTATTTCAAATTATGTCATGATTACTTTCTTAATGTACATTATCAACATTTATTATTAAATTTGTATGCACATTAGATACATCTCCCCTTTACACATTTATTATTAAATTTGTATGCACATTAGATACATCTCCCCTTTACACATTTATTATTATTTTTGAATTAGCAACTCTAGTGTTAACAGAAATACGGGGTGTTACATTATCCCCTCCTTAAAGGATTTCGTCCCCGAAATCTTCAAGTCTAGGAGAATGCATATCCTACCATCCAATCGTCCATCTACTCAGCCATCAAACACAGGCATCCATTGTCCTTAAAGGCTTCTAATGCTTTTATGTTCATATGCATAGTGTGTGTATATGTCCTTATCTAATGCAAAATCAGGCGGTCTACTGATTCAGTTGACCTCCTTAATGCACATCATGTCAGTGTCGTGCGTCCAATATGTATGCAAATCCTAATGATACATATTATTTCTATATGAGTGCACAACCATCCACTCAAATGCAACATCCATATGATAGCACATTAAGTTCAATTCATAAACAAATACATATATGTAAATGAAATATGAAGGCGTCTGAGCTGATCTAGTGCCTAATACGTGTGTATATGCATTCACGAGCAACCACTAACAACCATTCGCAACCATCAACCATAACATGTTTCAAATACATGTTTACATCCAAAAGGGTTTCTACCTAAGGATCGATGATACGTCCTAGAGGATATACCTTAAAAGCTAGAAATTAGTATGCATAGAATTTCTAAAAAAAAGAATTAAGGATATACCCTTAAGAAAAAGGGTATGAGGCGCATATGCCTTATCTTCAATCTCTTGTATCACGTCTTCTTGAGCTTTACTCAACTGTACCTTAACAGATTCAACTTCACGATTGCGAAGTTTCTTGACCTCCATTTCCAAAATAAACAAATGTCAACCATGATACTGAGTGTATATACTAGGATGATCAGAGGTCTCTCCTCTTAGCTTATCCATCATGTCATAACTATGAGGGTCAAAAGGTCACTACGTACTTTTTACCTCTCTTAAGGTTAGTCCTTCTCTATATAGAGCGCCTGCCACAACTATTCATCTCTCAAGCAAACCATCCTAGTCGAACTCGACATCCCTCAAGTACAAGCCCCAAAGGCCTAAACCAATATCAGATAAGCACCCGAGGAATGTCTCCTCCGAATTTGGACGATCTACGTGAGATGATCTAAGCAAAAACAACCAAACACTTGAGCACTAGTTGGGATCTTTTACTATACAAGTACTAAGGTGCAGAGACTCAACTATGGAAGAAAATATGAACAAATGCGAAGTGCTAAAACCAAAAGAAAGAGTACAAACAGAAAAGCTAGACTCTTCGAACAGAACTTTACTACCTTTTTCCTAGGTACGCTTAGTGGTGAAAGCATGTACTTGCCCTTCTGAAAATCTTGTCCTTTGTTCTTAATTATATGCCCTATTCTGCCATAGTAAAGATACTTCCTTTTGTCTTAGGTTTTATAATCCCTTCCTCCTTCGTGAGCCAAGTCTACATCCATGAATTCCTCATCCTTGGGTTGTGCTCCTTAGCCAAACTCCTCATCCTCTTTCGTGTGTAATCATGTTGACAAATCTCTCGAAAGATGCCTCCATCGTACAGAAAACCCTACTAAGCTTGAAAGAAAACTAGCCGCAGGTGAAACTACTACGGTAATAGATGGAAGTCGGGCACTACTTCGCCCTTTGATGAGGTTACCTCCTAGAAATCCAGGAGCCCCAGAAACTCAAGAAAGAAGGGGACAAGAATTCAAACAGAGAATCATAAGATAGTGCGTATGGCTTTTGGGGAATATGCCTTTAAAACAAAACTTTTCTTTTGAAAATGCTTCTTTTAAAACTGTTTGAAAATAATATTTTTTTTCAAATCTTTTATTTGATCCGGTAACCTTCAGCTCTGATACCACATGTAACACCCCACATCCGTTAGTGTCACTCACAAAGGGAATGCACTAAGTTCTGTGGAGCATTTAGGGTAAAAGATGCAGATAAATTACAAGACAGACAGAAATTAAACAGCGGAAAATAAAACTTTACTTTATTGATAAGATGGTTTGTACAACAATTGTTTTCCAATATCAGAGTATCACCTGTCTTACAAAATAAAGAAGCATAAAAATACATTTATATTCCCCAATGTAGCATAAGCCAGCCATAGCAGCGAAAAGGAGAGTCCAAAGCACTTTGTCCAAGAATCTTCAAGCTTGGGAAGAGCAGCGGTCCAATCTAACCTGAGCTGAACTATTCCCTCCTCAACTACCTGGGGGGGGGGGGGGGAACGAAAGAAAAGAAGACGAAAGAAAAGTAGAGCCAGACATAAAGCCTGAGTAAGTCTAGTGACTATTCAGTCTATGGATAAGAAAAAGAGCATGATAAGTATATGCTGGAAATGGGAAAGCACCCTAAACTAAGTTAAGTTATCTTGAACCGAATATACTATCGTACCCCATACTAATCTCTGCACCACCTAACTAGTGTCCCAACTAGTAATGATAACGTGATCCCAATCCCTGTAATTTTTGTTGCCTTCAGGCGTACATTTATTGTTTCTGACCTAGATCTAATCTAGGATTTACGCTATCTTCCGAACGATGCCCTCTAGTCTAGGACACACTACCTTGAGTGGTATATGTTCCTAGACTTTTTCCACGTATGTGTCGCGAATCGTTATCGCTTGTCTAGATGCACATATCCTGTAATGTGCGGCCCGAGTTCCGTGTCAGGGCTACTCTAGAAATACGGAACTCGGTCGGGAGCTTTCAGATATTCGCCGATGCAGATGCTAAGGTCTGTTTTTTTTCTAGTGGCTATGGTCCCACTCGACCCCTCCCTCAACTAATGAAAGGCCATCCTTGAAAAATGAGAACTATGCGCAGGCCCCCCTATGCCCCACTGTCCTATGGCCATCCGCAACCATAACTAGATAACAAGTATATGGTCTTTTAGAGTTCTCCGCCTTTCCGCTTCACGTATCTCGATTGACTCAAGATGGTAGGTAGACGACGAGTTGCTATCACAGGGCTACCGTCTTCTCGCTGAATCACGCTGGTCCATCCTAGTCTTTAGGTCGCCATATTTTGCAACCAAGGCATACCCTTGGTTCTTCTAACGCAGACCTTAACCTCTGTGAGCCCAGGAGGATCATCTGCAGCCTCACAGAGGGAAACCAAGAGTATCCTCACGTCCCCTCAAAGCCTCGGGCTTCGTAACCCAATTCGTTGGAGCCTTCTAGAATCAGACGGACGTACGCTCCTTCTCGTGTTCTACTAAGATTTACTACTTAGTTTCTTTCCTTCATCAAGTTGGTTAAGTGTCATTAGTCAATTCAAGTTAACTTAACCCATCCCTTTTGTCATATTATACTGGTTAAGTGTTGCCTCCTTGTGTTAACTTAACCTCACCATCTGTTTAACTAACCTGTTACAACGATTAAGTGTCTCCTTATATAACTTAACCCTACTACTTGTTTAATTAACAGGTTATAATGGTTAAGTGTTGTCCATTCACGTTTAACTTTACAACAAGTCAAATTACACTGGTTAAGTGTTCTTGTTACTTAACTCTAATCATTCATGTTATATTGGTTAAGTATTTCTAACTTACTTAATCCTAACCCACTTGTCAAATCAACTTGTTATCATGGTTAAGAGTTCAAATTTTACTTAACCTCAATCACTTGTCTCACTAACATGTTTCTATGGTTAAGTGTTCTAATTAACTTAACCCCAATCACTTATCTCACTAACATGTTTCTATGGTTAAGTGTTCTAATTAACTTAACCTCAATCACTTGTCTCACTAACATGTTTCTATGGTAAAGTGTTCTAATTAACTTAACCTCAATCACTTATCTCACTAACATGTTTCTATGGTTAAGTGTTCTAATTAACTTAACCTTAATCACTTGTCTCACTAACATGTTTCTATGGTTAAGTGTTCTAATTAACTTAACTTCAATCACTTGTCACACTAACATGTTTCTATGATTAAGTGTTCTAATTAACTTAACCTCACTCTCTAGTCTAGTTTAATCATGTTAGAATGGTTAAACATTTGCTTAACCTTACCCACTCCCCTAGCCAACATATTAAATTGGTTAAGTGTCCAAATTAACCTAACCCTACCCACCAATTTAGTTAACATGTTGAATTTGGTTAAGTATTAATTCAATTGACTTAACCCTATCAATCCTGACTCAGCCTTAATTTATTAATTAAAGCACCAACCACTCACATTAGACGGATATTGTTGTGGTAACTGGACAGCCGTTCGGTTCCGGGCAGGTTTACACCACAACTCATGTCTAACCTCGGGTCTTTATTGGGCTCAATGCTTAACCACCCACATTGGATAGGTATTGTTGTGATTACTGGACAGCCGGTCGGTTCCGGGCAGGTTTACATCACAACTCAATCCAACCTCGGGTTAAGCATATCGTATTATCTAACTTTACATATTTGTCTCTTTTCAATTTTATATGTAAATGTTTTGTGGCCCATTATCCAAATTCATTATTCTTGGGTATAATAATTTATACCACTTAAATTTCACAAGTCGTTGGCATGTGCCAAACATGCCAACACATATATTTTGATTAAACCCAGCGTTATTTTTCCTGTTTGTACGTTCGCAATATTATAACATATGTTGGTTTTCAACATTTCAGCCCAACTTAGAAACATAAAAAAAAGAGGCTTAGAACATGATATATTCTAAGTAACATAAAAGGGGTGTGTGAACGCATGAACTTGCAACATAGCGATTTAACTAACATAAATTATATGGTGCATGAACTTGCAATATAGCGATTTAATTAACATAAATTAGTGGTGCATGAACTTGCAATATAGCGATTTAATTAACATAAATTAGTGGTGCATGAACTTGCAATATAGCGATTTAATTAACATAAATTAGTGGTGCATGAACTTGCAATATAGCGATTTAATTAACATAAATTATGTGGTGCATGAACTTGCAATATAGCGATTTAATTAACATAAATTAGTGGTGCATGAACTTGCAATATAGCGATTTAATTAACATAAATTAGTGGTGCATGAACTTGCAATATAGCGATTTAATTAACATAAATTATGTGGTGCATGAACTTGCAATATGGAAAATTAACTAACATAAATTAGGGGCTTGTGTACTTGCATTGTAATAGCATATAATTTTGACATAAATCATAAACCTAAACATGAGTCATGTGTTTCAATCTATTCATGTAAACTTGCATTTAAAATATGAACCTAACTAAATTAGGTGTCACTTGTATTAGCATATGATTTTTATAACAACATAAGCCTAAAACATATTTTTATTTAGGCATAACACTAAACATAAACTAGTCATTTCCATAAAGTCACTATATGTTCACAAAGATGCTTACTTTTATCACTAATACAAAAGTATAGTTTAACTTGAATTATGAGGCCTATTCCAACATAAACTTATATGAATCATGTTACCCAAATGGATCCAACTACACTTGAAATGATCATAGGCATATATATACAAAGATATAAATCATGTAGGCATAACAGTGAATTATGTTTACATAAGTCTCAACTTGGTTGTAACAAAATATATACAACTTCTTATTAACCACAACATATAAATGTCAATTTCCAACATGTATCGTATACTTGCAAGGGGTGTTACTTTTCATTGCAAATGTACAATTAATCCAATATCATGTTAATTATACTACAACATCCCAAATCCATTTATAATAAAATCAGAACAACATACAATTATGAACTAGCATCGTTACAATTAAAGTACGTTTCCCTTTTCATTCTACACAAATCAAGTCTCAATTTTTATTCATATCGGAATAGTACTCTACTTACAACGTATGACGAATCTTGTATTCAGGATTCTGAATTCTGAATTTGGTGATGCTATCCTTTGAGGTTGACGTTGTTTTGATTTATTTGTTGTAGTTTTAAGCTTTGAATCAACTCTTAATCGTCTCTTAATTTGACAAATACTCCTAGTCTCTCTTCAGCAGCATGACGGCTCTTTCTTCTTTTTTTCTCCTTTTTTGTGTGAATTAGGTTGTGAGAGCTATGTTGTTTATATAGAGTTGCAAGTTAATTTGAGCCGTCGATGAAGCCAAGGTTAATACAAGCCGTCCGTTCTAAAGAGAAGCCAATTATGTTCACAATTTAAGGGCTGTAAATTACTCCTATTTCAAATTATGTCATAATTACTTTCTTAATGTACATTATCAACATTTATTATTAAATTTGTATGCACATTAGATACATCTCCCCTTTACACATTTATTATTAAATTTGTATGCACATTAGATACATCTCCCCTTTACACATTTATTATTATTATTGAATTAGTAACTTTAGTGTTAACAGAAATACGGGGTGTTACATATCCCCAACAAAACCATATGAATCTGCCGAGATATTAGGGAAAACTATATGCTGGAAATCATGAACGGAGAGGCCTGCTTCACCAAACTTACAGTAGAAAATTTTAGATCGCATGTTTTAAATCCAAATATGGCGTACTTCAAAATCTGAAAGAATATTTTCAAGTTGATCTCTATCCAATTGTTTTAACAATCAGCATACGCCCTTAAAAGTGAGATTTAAATTGCCAGTAATATAAATGTCTCAATTACACCCAAAGTTGTAGTACGGTTATCCTCAAATCTCATATTGCTCGAATAATCAGACATTCCATTTCCAAATCTGGTTAAGTCAAAACACATTTAAATCCAAACAAGGCGTACCCAAATCAGCGGATACCAGATCTAATCAAATCTAAAACCGCAGTCAAAATACCCACCATAAAACAACTTAGCTGTACCAAAAAACCAACCAGTAATCTTACCCAAAACTAACGCTGATGTTGAACTAGTTCGACGAGATCGGTTGGAAGATTTGGAACTGAAACAAGTTCAGTTGCGCCGGATCATGTCGAAACCCAAATACACAGAGGCTTGATCATCCTGAACAAATCCAAACCAACGGGACTGGGAGGTTTGGTAGTTGATCTTGGCGACAAGGCGATTTATATCGGCAACGGAGTTTCCCAAAGCAGTTGATAAATCTGGCATATTCTTGTAAAAATAAAATTGAAATAAAAGATGGCTTAACAATGAAATAGGATTCGTTGAAGGTTAGCAATAGATCGCAGACGGTTTGTTACCGATGAAGGATTAAAAATCGACACCAAACACACAACGGTTTAGGGTTCTGAGATCTGGCATATTTGTGGGAATAAATTGAAAATATACTGCTTATCAACGAAATGGAATATTTCGTTGAAGATTAACGAACTAGGTTTCATGGATGAAATCAATTAGAAATAAAAGATAAATTATGGCAAGGGAAAGCTCACGCACAGCAAAATCAGGCGAAGAGAAATTCGCCTGGCGCTATTACTAACCTACTATGTTGTATATACTAGGTTAGCCCCCGCGATGCACAGCTGACAATAAACTTACGATGATAATAAACTCCATGGGAAACATGCCATTATTTCAACAAATATTATATAGAAAATTATTGTACTATGACAAGTAGCATAAATTTACAAAAATACATAACAAAGCTCAAAACGGTTCAAAGAATTGCATTCTTTCAAAACTAATCAAAAGCGAAATCTAACATTCTCGGTTGCAAACTCAGAAGACTTGCTTTTGTAATCTAGGCTGACCGATAGCATGCTTTTGCTGCTCGAACAATGTCATTAACCTGAGAAATTGTGAAAGGGGTTGTTACGCACATAATTATATTACAAATAACAGTTGGAGCTGATAGGAACAAGATCTAATAAAGTCAGGTATAGAAAAAATCATTATAAATATCATTAGACATTTGTTATTGCTTTAAGATTTTGGAAGCTATTGAATTCATTTCTCCAGAAAGAGGCTTTGTTGAATCAAATAAATAATTTTATTCCTATTTTTATAGTTGACTTACAAACAAAATTAGTCCAAAAGGTATAACTACTTCCATAGGGAATAAGATAACCAAAAAGGGGACAGTCAGAAGAATCCATAAATGGTTAGCAGTCAATACAAAAAACCTTTCGAACTTAAAAATCAAATGATCATACTAACAAATACTGGATAGATATGCTAGTCAACTGTGTATTCCAAGAAAAATGATAGCAACGTTTTCCAGATTTCAATTGTTATGGTATTCAATATTCCATACGTATATCTTAATCAAGTAAAAACCAGTACCATAAACAAATAATATTTAACTTGATGTATAACAGAGTAGTAAAGTCTTCCAATCAAAAAGTAAAAATAAAAAAATATAATGGCCAGAACATAGAAAGATTACACACCACCTCTATATGCTGGAATGGTACGTTTAGTCATAGTGCAACAAATCTTTATCCGACGTGCTAGAATCAAATGCATCATTTCGTACAAAACTCTACAACTGAAATTTCAAAAAGTAAATACTTAAGAAACTAATAGCAACAAAATGCACCCAAACAGTTCAATAATAGTCTAAATATTGGTATGGATAAAGGCGCCAATGCATTTAGAAATTATTTTCAGTTAAATTTACCCACCAAAATGTTGCTTGTTGATCCAAACTTCTAATTCATCACTGCCCCTTGCTTTTCTACTCGTCTTTACCTTGCCCGAAAATACTTAAAGAACCGCAACTTATGTTTTCATCCCATCATAGTTGCGTCTTCACCTCATCACTTTGCTTTGCAATATCTAAATCTTTGAAATCATTATATAACCAACGTTGACAATCGTTGAAAACCACATCTAAAATACAAGATGCACACTCAAGATTATATATAGGCATACCTATATATTTCTCCCATGCATGCAGAAAATATGCATATGCAATATGTTCACAATTCTTCCAGCAAACACAATTCTTTGAAATTCAACTTCTTGCGCTACAGCAATCTTCTTCGGGAATTCTTTGAAATTCAGCTTGTTGTGCTGCAGCAACTTTCGGGAATGTACTTTAAAAGCCATGGCTAACCAATTCCTCATGCATATAAATATACATACAAAAAGCAGTGACATGTATTATTTTATTGGGAATAGGTTGACATTATCATCTTTCTAGAAGAATAACATGGGATTTTGTTACATGAATATTACTTTCTAGAAGAATAACATGCAACATTAATAATCAAGATGTTTGTATTATGGTAAATGAAGGGAATTTTTTTTTGAACATGTAAAATAAGTTACCTGGTGGTGGTGACTGTTATCCATTCATTTATGCCCCCGTACTTGCAATGACTTTATGTTTGTCTTGTATCATGGGAATAATTTTAGTATCCAAATCGAATAGAAGCAAATTAAGCGATAAATACAGAATCACTATGACATTTTAAAACAAATATAATCAACTTTTTAGCAGACAAACAGGCATGCACATAAATATGTATCAATTTGCTTTGACGTGTTATCTTTTTCTATAGGAAGGAAAATGTATTTGTTTATAAATGTGATAAGAAATATAATAGGAAAATTTTGCTTTTAATATGGAACTGTCAATTGAAAATAAGTAACTGTTAATTGAAAATAAGTAAAATATGAGCAAATTTTCAAAATTCAATCGGTGGAATTAATTAATTACTCCATGTGTTGTATAGTTGAAAACCTAAAGAAACAATGTGATAACAAATCAAAACTGAACCCTTCGTCATATCAAATGTATAGCAAATTTACTAAAATGACAGTCAAATATGAAAAATAATTTCATATGTATTTGTTTCCCAAAGAAACAAAAACAGATAGTAATCTAAAAAACAACACTCTAAACTTATATGCTGAGTCCCAAATACCAAATATAGGTAAACTGGGTTCATAGCGTTAAAATTATTAATATTGTCATATAATAAAAAGCATGGAAACAAAAAATTAGAAATCACATAAGGGTTGGAAGCTTATTTTGATGATTAAACATTTTTTTAACACTGACTATACCAGCGCTCCATGCACATTGGACTTCGTAAGGAAATTGTACCCTTCTTACATTTTCTAATACGAATTTAGTTATTGATTTTTTAAAGCATATCGATGTCAATTGTAAAGACCCGCAACCTCCCCGTAAAGGGAAGCGTCGGATAGTTCGAGAACAAACCACAACAGAACGCATACAGAAGGACATTTCATTGTATATACAACAATGCATCAGATTACAAGAATATACAGAGTATAAATGAATATTACACCGAAATATCAGAGATTTAAATTACATTTAAATACATAGCAGCGGAAAATAATACAATACACAACTAGAAGCAGATATACGGATACAAAGCTTTCCGGATATCGTTCCAGCTGTAAACCAGGATCCTGTGAATATAAATCTGCAAAACCAAAACTACTAGCTGCCCGTGTCAAAAATAAGGGCACCCAGAGTTTAGGTTAAAACAATAAACTCCAGGTCAGTCATGTGACTGGTGTGAGAACTAAAACAGTTAATCTTTATTTCAAAGTTAGGTAAATCAAGGGACCACGCCGTATAACACGGAACGGGTTTCCTCCCAAGAATACCAGTGCATAAAACAAACAGCGCAATGCTAAATAAAGAAAAATGAAGCTGTTATAAGACCCAGGTCCTATCACACAATGCAACGCAAGCCGGGGGATAGGGTTTTCCCTTATAACAGCCAAAGAATGCTTGATACGTTTAAAACAAATCATTTGATACTATTATAAGTGCATAGTGTATATAACAACTTCAAATCATAAGTATCAATCATAGGCGGCATGGGTACCATATATCATGTCGCCATATATAGGTTTACAAATAAAACCGCCAATGTCACGTATTTGGAAATTGGATTTCCATCTATGAACCGAGGCAAAAGATAGTCCTCAACCGATTCGAGACGCTCTAGCCCGCCCCTCAGGATCAGAGCTCGAGTGACCCTTGGATCGTCAGGGCCGGTCCACACGGAGTGGATTAAAATGCCTGAACATGCGTTTCCCCGCCCTATGGGGCGTAAACGAGCCAACTAAATGACTCCATCGGTTCGAGAACGACCGATCAATCCGAGGCGCCTCGCAACAGCAACAACCACATAAGTCAAACTCGTCAGGGCGTGTAAAACCACTGACGCCACTTCTAGCTAGAAAGAAACGCAAGTCCTCCCTGATGTCCCTCCCGTTTTTGGTTCATACCGGGTGTGAAACTCGCGAAGTAAACGTTACACAAAGCTACGCCACAAAGGCCGTGCTTTGATCATCACCACAAGACTTTGCTTTTCAACAGAAGCCTTGATCATTTGCATCTTAGCATGCCACACAGGCAAACCATCCTATGCAACCGATATCAGTCACACAGAATGAAATCCAATGTCAGACACACAGTCCATTTACACGTCCGTCCTGGGTCTGAACGAAACCGGAGGCACCTAGTACCCCGCATATCCATCGATCTCCAAGTACGTCTGGACGATCACTAACTGTTTCCATCTTCTTGGGTGTACAGCCCAATCAAGATCATCAGTTATCCCCCAAACGACGTGAAGACCTCCGGTCTTCGACCATCGTCTTCATCTTCGACTTATCGTCGTATCAGTTATTCAGAATGGGATAAACCCGGTCTTTCCGAATAACTCGCGTATATTTTAAATAAGTGTTACACAAACACAACATACGCCTCATTCCAATTCATTAGTCACTAACCGTAAATTAATCAAGAGAATAATTTCCCAAATATTAACCCCGAAGGCCGAAACCAACATCAGATCAATATCCAGAAAACCATTCTACTTAGCTAACCGACAGTTAGTTTCTAAATTTCACGTTCAAATCTAATTAAAGATTTAACTATCGCCTGGAGCAAAACTGGTGATACTCCATTCTCGATCTTTTCAATCTAATTAAAGATTCATTAAAACTCCACTTAGTTTTAATCTGTGACTGGGTTAAAGAATCAGTGTCATTTAAAACACGGTTCACGATAAACCCATAGTCACATCCCCTTAATTATCGGGTTAAAGAACAAGTGTTATTTAAAACACTGTCCACGATAAACCCAAAAATCAATATCGATTCAATTCCAATTAAATGTTATTTAATTGGTACACTTCATTAAATCTAAATAAAAAGATTTAATCTTTTCTCAACTGGGTTCAAGAACAGTGTTAGTGAAGACACCATTCACGACAAACCCAAATCACATTCATTAATTATCGGGTTAAAGAACAAGTGTTATTTAAAACACTGTTCACGATAAACCCAAAAATCAATATCCATTCAATTCCAATTAAATATTATTTAATTGGTACCCTTCATTAAATCTAAATAAAAAGATTTAATCTTTTCTCAACTGGGTTCAAGAACAGTGTTAGTGAAGACACCATTCACGACAAACCCAAATCACATTCATTAATTATCGGGTTAAAGAACAAGTGTTATTTAAAACACTGTTCACGATAAACCCAAAAATCAATATCCATTCAATTCCAATTAAATATCATTTAATTGGTACACTTCATTAAATCTAAATAAAAAGATTTAATCTTTTCTCAACTGGGTTCAAGAACAGTGTTAGTGAAGACACCATTCACGACAAACCCAAATCACATTCGATTAATTATCGGGTTAAAGAACAAGTGTTATTTAAAACACTGTTCACGATAAACCCAAAAATCAATACCAATTCAATTCCAATTAAATATCATTTAATTGGTACACTTCATTAAATCTAAATAAAAAGATTTAATCTTTTCTCAACTGGGTTCAAGAACAGTGTTAGTGAAGACACCATTCACGACAAACCCAAATCACATTCGATATTCAATACAAGGCTCTGAATAGAAAATATATCGGCTTATATTCAATATCGAATTCTACGACTAACAAATGTCGTATTGGAAATAACGATATAAATATATATCTTTCAAATTTCCATAACAACACCTGTATAATCACGAATTCCAACATCGAAATATTCCGAAGACAATTTCGATTCAAATCCACTCCAATGCAATCATTGGAAATTTTGGTTATTTTCAAAACCATTTCAAATTCAATTTATTTATTTAAAAATAAATAGAATTATAATTCTAGTTCAAAACTAGTTCATTTCGATAAAAATCTATTTTTATCTTTTCAAATATGGAGTTTTTCATCCCAAACTTTCACAAATCATTTCTTATGATTTTACACAAATTATTACTATTTTTAATAATTTTATCAAGGCCCGTACAGTCGATTTCCAACAACGGCCATCGAACTGCACTTACAGCGACCTTTTTCGAATTTGATTTGGACGTATCTCCAAATCCAACCGTTAGATTTCAAATTTCTAACATTCATTAGAAAGCTCTTTTCGATACGAACCCAACGGTTCCGGTTTTAGGAGAATCCGACGGTCGGATCTCCCGTAATGTCCGTTTGAAATAAATGGTCGAAATTCGCGAACTGCCGCGGCGCGGCGCGTTCTATTCAGGCCATTATATTATATATATAATATATATAATATATATTTCATCGATTTCTATTTAAAACGAATTATATAAATAGTTTTGAATTCGTTTCAAAAACAATTTCAACTTCCTTTTCAATTAAAATAAAAATTGAATTCTTCTTTATAAATTCGTTTTAAAATTCATTTCTATTCAATTCAAATTTCAATTCAATTTGAATTCATTTCAATTTGTTTTCAATTCAATTCGAAATCGTTTTCAATTCAATTCAAAATCGTTTTCAATTCAATTCATTTCGAAATCGCTTAAAATTGATATAAATATCGTTCACGTCAAAATGGCGTCAATCTAATCAACACGGCTTCATAAATTTTCTATTTTCAAATATTCTATTTCAAATATTTCTTTTTCAAATATTTCTTTTTCAAAACTGGAATGAGGCCCAATCAATTACCATATAAAGTTAATTATATGGATTTTCATACAACACATGTATAATAGCCTTGAAAAATAATCAACCATCAACCAAAGTGCACTACACTGTATAAGCATCAAATATAGACATTTAACGCTTATAGCAGCTTGTCAATCAATCGATCGACATATTTAATCAATCAGGATGAGTGAACTTCAAATTTCATCCTAACACCCGTGTGGGGTTTCAAACAATCAAACACATGTTTTATTTGTGCAGTTAGGCGATGTGTAAAATTTATCGACCCAATCAACGTCATTCAAATAGGTGTACATAAACAAACCGTCTGGTTTGTAAATGAATATTTATTTATTCACATTCACGTTAAAAATTATATTTTTAACGGTAACACATTTTATTTTAACATATGAATTTCTATTCAGTTCATTCTTTAAATAAAATGCTATTTTTATTTTTCTAACTTATTTTAGAAAATTTCGGCGGCATAACGGCACGATACCAGAAACGGGACAAGGCCTAGCCTTATCCCCGGTCTAGTGAAGGCCCACGCCATTCACACATCAATCAAATTCATTTCGTTATGCAAACCACAAAATTTGGAGTAAGGGTCTAACCTAGCCTTACTCCTTCGCCTTATAACGGCGCACGTCTAATCCTAACCAACTTATCGATTCGATTTTTCACGCCACAAACCACATTCAAACCAATATCGCAATCAATAACCAAACAGCCAAACAAACAAGTCCATGGTCTGTGGACGATTGTGTCGGGTGCTACTAAGCACCGTCTGCATCCTAGTATATATATATATAACTAGAAAAGTAGAATTTGAGTGAGAAGTTCTCACCTATAGCTATCCTAGCTCCACGGCACTTCACTGATAGAAAACTTCATCGCTATCGCACCTTCGTCATCTTCGTTGCCCGTATTCACTATATATATAAAAATCGAATTTTTACTTCAAAGTTCAATATATAAAAATCGAATTTTTAGTTCAAAGTTCATAGATAAAAATTATATTTTTACTTCGCCATTCAATATAGAAAAATTATATTTTTTACTTCGCTATTCAATATAGAAAAATTATATTTTTACTTCGCTATTCAATATAGAAAAATTATATTTTTACTTCGCTATTCAATATAGAAAAATTATATTTTTACTTCGCTATTCAATATAGAAAAATTATATTTTTTACTTCCATGTTATATAAAAGATTACATTTTTATCACTTACAACATAAAATAAAATTTAGCTTTAAAGTAAATAAAAGAAAAACAGTTTTAAAAATAAAGAAAATTCAGTTTTTTACTTTTAAAAAAAAATATGCAGTTTTTTACTAATTTTAAAAAATGCAGTTTTACTTTTTATTCCTTTTTTAAAAATTCTGTTTTGATTTCTTTTAAAAACAGTTTTAAAATCTCTTTTAAAAATTTCTGTTTTTGAAATTTCTGTTTTAAAATCTTTTAAAATTCTGTTTTAAAAACTTAAAACAAAAAATCAGTTTTATATTTCATTTTTAAAACAGTTTTTAAATCAAAAAAAACAGTTTTAATTTTCTGTAAAACAAAACAAAAATCAAAAATAAAAATAAAACCAATTAAACGCTCACCTAGCTCGGCCGTGGCTCGTGGCGTCGGTGGTTCAGGGGTTCGACGAGGTGACGGTGGTTCAGAGGGATGCGAGGGTTTCTGCTTCGATGCGTCGTTCGGTGGGAGGAGGATGTTGCGAGGGCGGCTCAGCGTCAGGCGGTGGCTTCGGCGATGGCTTCCAGGATCGGAGCGGCGGCGCTGGCGATGGCTCGAACGTCAGAGGGCGGCGGCTTCGGGTATTTAGGGTTTCGTCTTCTTTTTTTTTTTTTTTTATTTGCTTTGTAAATAACTGAATCGGGGGGGGGGCCATCGAGGAAGAAAAGGGGGGGGGGAAGTTTAATTTTTTATTATTTTAATTATTTAATTATTTTATTTTAATACAAAAAGTCAACTTTTTCAAACGACCTCTAAACGAGGTCCACCACCTGCCGTCCATAGCGTTTAACCCCCATTCCGAACACAATGGGATATGTATCGTCAGCTGATTCGGCTGTTACAATCAGTTTCCGTTAAATTTACATTTAAATCACTATATTGAATTTTAAACGTACATTTCAAATTACCGGGGTCACATACTAACTAGAAAAATTCCAAAAAAAATATTTTCTAGCTTCGTATTGACGATACGGTCCTAACAAAACTAGTTTCGTCGAATTCTGAGACCGTTAGAAAAATGGCCAATTTCCAGTCGATTAAAATCAACTGAAATGGTCAAAACACGTTTTCTTTTGCCACGCTCACATATTAACTCGAAAAATTATGAAATTTGAAATCTAGCAATAACTCGACCTCACGGACCCAACAAAAGTGGTTTCGTCGAAATCCGAGGACGTTTGCAAAATTGCTATTTTTAAGGGCCTTATATATATAAAAATATATATAAATTCCACAGCGACTATTTCTAATTTTCAACTGGACATACCTTATCATTTCTAAAATGAAATTTCAGTTTGTTAACTTCGTTCCAAAGATATAGTTATACAGATTCAAATATTTCTTGTTTCGTTCAATTCTGACTTATATTGAATTCTGTATATTCATTTGAAATTAGAAATCGAATTTTCGAACTACCGCGCCATTTTCTATTCCTTTTATAATTATATATAATTATTATATATTCTAACGACGACGTATATAATATATACGTCGAATTTCAATTCAAAATAAATTTCTCGTCGATATTATTTAAAATAATTCATTTTAAATAATCTAAATTCGCTAAAATTGCCAAAATAAAAATTTTAAACTGGCCCAGATTTTCCGGGTTGTTACAATCTCCCCCACTTAAAACTTTTCGTCCCCGAAAAGGAACAAAGTCGAAAGTGGTTTGATTATTCAGCTCTACGTTCGATCTGGCTTCCATTCTCCAACTCTTTAGTTTCTGAGAATTTTCAAAATTTCAAAAATTTGGCTAACACCCTAAATTTTTGAAAAATTTCGCCATAACCTCCCCTGCACCGGGAGCATCGGGGAATTTCAAATAGCTTCCCCGGTCCTTCAGATCTCAAAAAGAAAAAGAAAAAGCCAAGCGGCTAGCCAATAGGCTCACAAAATCATCATCACCCAAACAAAACAGGAAATTATGTAGTAAACATGTACCTATTTGTCGGGCAAACAAATTTTATTCTCTGGCTCTAGCCTCCTTGCTATGACCTGTTCAATGATATATATGTATATGCAAGCAGATGCGACCAATTTTCAATATCGTTCAATATTTGATATAATTAGGCTAAACGGCTAAAAATTAGCAAACAAATAACGAAACAACACAAACATCAATCGATTAGTGAATTAGAGTTTCAAATTCATAATTTTGATACATATACTAAAATCATGTTCTTGATGTCAATTCACAACAATGTGTCCTAGCTATATATATAGGTTTGGTTCTCACACCAGTCTAATGGAAATATATAGGTATCACACCTTCGTCACTCGAAAATAAATGCTGATGATGTTTCGAACCACCATCAGAACATCTCCGGGCTACTAGAGTGCGGTCCTATATCTATCCAGTATATTAAAACTTCGAATATACGTTCATGACGCGTATATGCAAAATCTTTATATATTGGAATGTCCATATTCAAAATAAATAGATAATCAAATACGAATAATTGATTTATATTTTCAAAACAAAAATTTGTTTTCATTTTAAAAATATACTCTTCACACTCGTTCTAGGATACTACTGATCCTATCTCTAACGAGTCATTCCCATTGGATATTGCTAATCCAATATCTGATGAATTCTTTCGTATGTTTCTAATGTGCCTTGTTCTCTAGCTTTGTAAACCAAAGCTCTGATACCACGTGTAAAGACCCGCAACCTCCCCGTAAAGGGAAGCGTCGGATAGTTCGAGAACAAACCACAACAGAACGCATACAGAAGGACATTTCATTGTATATACAACAATGCATCAGATTACAAGAATATACAGAGTATAAATGAATATTACACCGAAATATCAGAGATTTAAATTACATTTAAATACATAGCAGCGGAAAATAATACAATACACAACTAGAAGCAGATATACGGATACAAAGCTTTCCGGATATCGTTCCAGCTGTAAACCAGGATCCTGTGAATATAAATCTGCAAAACCAAAACTACTAGCTGCCCGTGTCAAAAATAAGGGCACCCAGAGTTTAGGTTAAAACAATAAACTCCAGGTCAGTCATGTGACTGGTGTGAGAACTAAAACAGTTAATCTTTATTTCAAAGTTAGGTAAATCAAGGGACCACGCCGTATAACACGGAACGGGTTTCCTCCCAAGAATACCAGTGCATAAAACAAACAGCGCAATGCTAAATAAAGAAAAATGAAGCTGTTATAAGACCCAGGTCCTATCACACAATGCAACGCAAGCCGGGGGATAGGGTTTTCCCTTATAACAGCCAAAGAATGCTTGATACGTTTAAAACAAATCATTTGATACTATTATAAGTGCATAGTGTATATAACAACTTCAAATCATAAGTATCAATCATAGGCGGCATGGGTACCATATATCATGTCGCCATATATAGGTTTACAAATAAAACCGCCAATGTCACGTATTTGGAAATTGGATTTCCATCTATGAACCGAGGCAAAAGATAGTCCTCAACCGATTCGAGACGCTCTAGCCCGCCCCTCAGGATCAGAGCTCGAGTGACCCTTGGATCGTCAGGGCCGGTCCACACGGAGTGGATTAAAATGCCTGAACATGCGTTTCCCCGCCCTATGGGGCGTAAACGAGCCAACTAAATGACTCCATCGGTTCGAGAACGACCGATCAATCCGAGGCGCCTCGCAACAGCAACAACCACATAAGTCAAACTCGTCAGGGCGTGTAAAACCACTGACGCCACTTCTAGCTAGAAAGAAACGCAAGTCCTCCCTGATGTCCCTCCCGTTTTTGGTTCATACCGGGTGTGAAACTCGCGAAGTAAACGTTACACAAAGCTACGCCACAAAGGCCGTGCTTTGATCATCACCACAAGACTTTGCTTTTCAACAGAAGCCTTGATCATTTGCATCTTAGCATGCCACACAGGCAAACCATCCTATGCAACCGATATCAGTCACACAGAATGAAATCCAATGTCAGACACACAGTCCATTTACACGTCCGTCCTGGGTCTGAACGAAACCGGAGGCACCTAGTACCCCGCATATCCATCGATCTCCAAGTACGTCTGGACGATCACTAACTGTTTCCATCTTCTTGGGTGTACAGCCCAATCAAGATCATCAGTTATCCCCCAAACGACGTGAAGACCTCCGGTCTTCGACCATCGTCTTCATCTTCGACTTATCGTCGTATCAGTTATTCAGAATGGGATAAACCCGGTCTTTCCGAATAACTCGCGTATATTTTAAATAAGTGTTACACAAACACAACATACGCCTCATTCCAATTCATTAGTCACTAACCGTAAATTAATCAAGAGAATAATTTCCCAAATATTAACCCCGAAGGCCGAAACCAACATCAGATCAATATCCAGAAAACCATTCTACTTAGCTAACCGACAGTTAGTTTCTAAATTTCACGTTCAAATCTAATTAAAGATTTAACTATCGCCTGGAGCAAAACTGGTGATACTCCATTCTCGATCTTTTCAATCTAATTAAAGATTCATTAAAACTCCACTTAGTTTTAATCTGTGACTGGGTTAAAGAATCAGTGTCATTTAAAACACGGTTCACGATAAACCCATAGTCACATCCCCTTAATTATCGGGTTAAAGAACAAGTGTTATTTAAAACACTGTCCACGATAAACCCAAAAATCAATATCGATTCAATTCCAATTAAATGTTATTTAATTGGTACACTTCATTAAATCTAAATAAAAAGATTTAATCTTTTCTCAACTGGGTTCAAGAACAGTGTTAGTGAAGACACCATTCACGACAAACCCAAATCACATTCATTAATTATCGGGTTAAAGAACAAGTGTTATTTAAAACACTGTTCACGATAAACCCAAAAATCAATATCCATTCAATTCCAATTAAATATTATTTAATTGGTACCCTTCATTAAATCTAAATAAAAAGATTTAATCTTTTCTCAACTGGGTTCAAGAACAGTGTTAGTGAAGACACCATTCACGACAAACCCAAATCACATTCATTAATTATCGGGTTAAAGAACAAGTGTTATTTAAAACACTGTTCACGATAAACCCAAAAATCAATATCCATTCAATTCCAATTAAATATCATTTAATTGGTACACTTCATTAAATCTAAATAAAAAGATTTAATCTTTTCTCAACTGGGTTCAAGAACAGTGTTAGTGAAGACACCATTCACGACAAACCCAAATCACATTCGATTAATTATCGGGTTAAAGAACAAGTGTTATTTAAAACACTGTTCACGATAAACCCAAAAATCAATACCAATTCAATTCCAATTAAATATCATTTAATTGGTACACTTCATTAAATCTAAATAAAAAGATTTAATCTTTTCTCAACTGGGTTCAAGAACAGTGTTAGTGAAGACACCATTCACGACAAACCCAAATCACATTCGATATTCAATACAAGGCTCTGAATAGAAAATATATCGGCTTATATTCAATATCGAATTCTACGACTAACAAATGTCGTATTGGAAATAACGATATAAATATATATCTTTCAAATTTCCATAACAACACCTGTATAATCACGAATTCCAACATCGAAATATTCCGAAGACAATTTCGATTCAAATCCACTCCAATGCAATCATTGGAAATTTTGGTTATTTTCAAAACCATTTCAAATTCAATTTATTTATTTAAAAATAAATAGAATTATAATTCTAGTTCAAAACTAGTTCATTTCGATAAAAATCTATTTTTATCTTTTCAAATATGGAGTTTTTCATCCCAAACTTTCACAAATCATTTCTTATGATTTTACACAAATTATTACTATTTTTAATAATTTTATCAAGGCCCGTACAGTCGATTTCCAACAACGGCCATCGAACTGCACTTACAGCGACCTTTTTCGAATTTGATTTGGACGTATCTCCAAATCCAACCGTTAGATTTCAAATTTCTAACATTCATTAGAAAGCTCTTTTCGATACGAACCCAACGGTTCCGGTTTTAGGAGAATCCGACGGTCGGATCTCCCGTAATGTCCGTTTGAAATAAATGGTCGAAATTCGCGAACTGCCGCGGCGCGGCGCGTTCTATTCAGGCCATTATATTATATATATAATATATATAATATATATTTCATCGATTTCTATTTAAAACGAATTATATAAATAGTTTTGAATTCGTTTCAAAAACAATTTCAACTTCCTTTTCAATTAAAATAAAAATTGAATTCTTCTTTATAAATTCGTTTTAAAATTCATTTCTATTCAATTCAAATTTCAATTCAATTTGAATTCATTTCAATTTGTTTTCAATTCAATTCGAAATCGTTTTCAATTCAATTCAAAATCGTTTTCAATTCAATTCATTTCGAAATCGCTTAAAATTGATATAAATATCGTTCACGTCAAAATGGCGTCAATCTAATCAACACGGCTTCATAAATTTTCTATTTTCAAATATTCTATTTCAAATATTTCTTTTTCAAATATTTCTTTTTCAAAACTGGAATGAGGCCCAATCAATTACCATATAAAGTTAATTATATGGATTTTCATACAACACATGTATAATAGCCTTGAAAAATAATCAACCATCAACCAAAGTGCACTACACTGTATAAGCATCAAATATAGACATTTAACGCTTATAGCAGCTTGTCAATCAATCGATCGACATATTTAATCAATCAGGATGAGTGAACTTCAAATTTCATCCTAACACCCGTGTGGGGTTTCAAACAATCAAACACATGTTTTATTTGTGCAGTTAGGCGATGTGTAAAATTTATCGACCCAATCAACGTCATTCAAATAGGTGTACATAAACAAACCGTCTGGTTTGTAAATGAATATTTATTTATTCACATTCACGTTAAAAATTATATTTTTAACGGTAACACATTTTATTTTAACATATGAATTTCTATTCAGTTCATTCTTTAAATAAAATGCTATTTTTATTTTTCTAACTTATTTTAGAAAATTTCGGCGGCATAACGGCACGATACCAGAAACGGGACAAGGCCTAGCCTTATCCCCGGTCTAGTGAAGGCCCACGCCATTCACACATCAATCAAATTCATTTCGTTATGCAAACCACAAAATTTGGAGTAAGGGTCTAACCTAGCCTTACTCCTTCGCCTTATAACGGCGCACGTCTAATCCTAACCAACTTATCGATTCGATTTTTCACGCCACAAACCACATTCAAACCAATATCGCAATCAATAACCAAACAGCCAAACAAACAAGTCCATGGTCTGTGGACGATTGTGTCGGGTGCTACTAAGCACCGTCTGCATCCTAGTATATATATATATAACTAGAAAAGTAGAATTTGAGTGAGAAGTTCTCACCTATAGCTATCCTAGCTCCACGGCACTTCACTGATAGAAAACTTCATCGCTATCGCACCTTCGTCATCTTCGTTGCCCGTATTCACTATATATATAAAAATCGAATTTTTACTTCAAAGTTCAATATATAAAAATCGAATTTTTAGTTCAAAGTTCATAGATAAAAATTATATTTTTACTTCGCCATTCAATATAGAAAAATTATATTTTTTACTTCGCTATTCAATATAGAAAAATTATATTTTTACTTCGCTATTCAATATAGAAAAATTATATTTTTACTTCGCTATTCAATATAGAAAAATTATATTTTTACTTCGCTATTCAATATAGAAAAATTATATTTTTTACTTCCATGTTATATAAAAGATTACATTTTTATCACTTACAACATAAAATAAAATTTAGCTTTAAAGTAAATAAAAGAAAAACAGTTTTAAAAATAAAGAAAATTCAGTTTTTTACTTTTAAAAAAAAAATATGCAGTTTTTTACTAATTTTAAAAAATGCAGTTTTACTTTTTATTCCTTTTTTAAAAATTCTGTTTTGATTTCTTTTAAAAACAGTTTTAAAATCTCTTTTAAAAATTTCTGTTTTTGAAATTTCTGTTTTAAAATCTTTTAAAATTCTGTTTTAAAAACTTAAAACAAAAAATCAGTTTTATATTTCATTTTTAAAACAGTTTTTAAATCAAAAAAAAACAGTTTTAATTTTCTGTAAAACAAAACAAAAATCAAAAATAAAAATAAAACCAATTAAACGCTCACCTAGCTCGGCCGTGGCTCGTGGCGTCGGTGGTTCAGGGGTTCGACGAGGTGACGGTGGTTCAGAGGGATGCGAGGGTTTCTGCTTCGATGCGTCGTTCGGTGGGAGGAGGATGTTGCGAGGGCGGCTCAGCGTCAGGCGGTGGCTTCGGCGATGGCTTCCAGGATCGGAGCGGCGGCGCTGGCGATGGCTCGAACGTCAGAGGGCGGCGGCTTCGGGTATTTAGGGTTTCGTCTTCTTTTTTTTTTTTTTTTATTTGCTTTGTAAATAACTGAATCGGGGGGGGGCCATCGAGGAAGAAAAGGGGGGGGGGAAGTTTAATTTTTTATTATTTTAATTATTTAATTATTTTATTTTAATACAAAAAGTCAACTTTTTCAAACGACCTCTAAACGAGGTCCACCACCTGCCGTCCATAGCGTTTAACCCCCATTCCGAACACAATGGGATATGTATCGTCAGCTGATTCGGCTGTTACAATCAGTTTCCGTTAAATTTACATTTAAATCACTATATTGAATTTTAAACGTACATTTCAAATTACCGGGGTCACATACTAACTAGAAAAATTCCAAAAAAAATATTTTCTAGCTTCGTATTGACGATACGGTCCTAACAAAACTAGTTTCGTCGAATTCTGAGACCGTTAGAAAAATGGCCAATTTCCAGTCGATTAAAATCAACTGAAATGGTCAAAACACGTTTTCTTTTGCCACGCTCACATATTAACTCGAAAAATTATGAAATTTGAAATCTAGCAATAACTCGACCTCACGGACCCAACAAAAGTGGTTTCGTCGAAATCCGAGGACGTTTGCAAAATTGCTATTTTTAAGGGCCTTATATATATAAAAATATATATAAATTCCACAGCGACTATTTCTAATTTTCAACTGGACATACCTTATCATTTCTAAAATGAAATTTCAGTTTGTTAACTTCGTTCCAAAGATATAGTTATACAGATTCAAATATTTCTTGTTTCGTTCAATTCTGACTTATATTGAATTCTGTATATTCATTTGAAATTAGAAATCGAATTTTCGAACTACCGCGCCATTTTCTATTCCTTTTATAATTATATATAATTATTATATATTCTAACGACGACGTATATAATATATACGTCGAATTTCAATTCAAAATAAATTTCTCGTCGATATTATTTAAAATAATTCATTTTAAATAATCTAAATTCGCTAAAATTGCCAAAATAAAAATTTTAAACTGGCCCAGATTTTCCGGGTTGTTACATCAATCAATAATTATAGCATGGGAAAATGCAACAAATTTACCACCAAACATGGGATTTTAGAGAAATTTAGCATAACAATCGGGTCAAGCTAAAATCATATTTGTTTCATGAAGCAAACCTGATTACAAAGGTCGTATAATATTTCATGAGAAATTTGTTTCATGAGAAATATATTATATAGTATCCAATGTAGCGATCCAGTAAAAAATATTTTTTCAATGATGCAAATACGGTTCTGTTCTCCCAATTATTTTTAATGTAGGGACATATGAGCAATATCAAATATGACATATTTCATCATGAGTTTAAGTCCAGGCCCGTATAATATTTACACCAATTTCAATTTTAAACATAGTTCCGTTAGAAATTAGCTTGTAAATACATTATCATTAAAAACTGCTGTCAACAAATTTGTAATTCAATAAATGCTACAACTCAATTTTTATTTCGCCAATGCCATGTAAAATTTTTAGGTAGACAAAGACTATTTAAAATTAATTAGGTGACCTGTTAAATCCAAAAGTCAAGAGCTGGTAAATTAGAAAAGGATATAACATTGCCAAGTTAACTGCAAAGATGCCCAAAACTTAACTAATATCATGGTTGGATGTAAATTATGTTGTCCTTGGTAAATCAGCTTTTTAAAATAAATAAAGCTGTATGAAGCAATTAAGGCAATGCATTATCTATAAGCTTTTCACTTGCGAGTTCAACTCAAATACATCATAGCCACAGGAAATGAATGAGAGTTTGGGGTTGACTGTCTTCACATTTGTAAAGGAGATATCATTGACAAATCAGTAATTAAAAAGAAAAAAAATTGGTGAAATGATGAATGCATATGATTAAATTGGCAAAGATATTATCCTATGCTACACCTATAGGATGAGTGGATGGCTAGACAACTATTTGTAATTCAAATGTGCACCTTTGAGTAAGTAGTGTAAGGGAATTTCACATCTTAACATCTATTCAGCACTTGCATTTCTAAATTGCAGTTTACATAACTATAATTGTTTAAATTTAAAATGTGCACTTATATGTACTGTTTGAAAATTTCACATGCTATTCTTTGTTCAGATTCTGTATTTTGAATGCATTTTGACATTACTACTATCCGTTGACATATTTAATATTTTCATCTATGGTTTATTTTTATTTTTGACATTTGGTGTACATTTAAAACTGTGGTACAAGCATATGAAGATGATGAGTCTTGCTTTGAACATGAGAGTATAGAAGGAAAATATTAAAGGATGGATAGTAAAAGTGCATAAAGGGAATGTAATTAATAAAACGATAGTTGAACCATAGTGTGAAAATGCAATAAAAAAAGAAGAGGATAATACAGTGTAACTTTATACATGAAGTAGTTCTTATCACATTAAGATGCCATTCAGAGTAAGGAGTAGGTGTAGAGTGTGAAGTCGTATGCAAACTAAACAAATTAAGTAGTTAAATTAGAAAAGGCTTGAAATTCGAGAAAAGCGGAACAATGTGATTGAATACTACCTGAATTGGTGTGAGATGTGAGGAGGCATAAGAAAAAGAGCAAATCACAAAGGGTAGCCTTGAATGCACAAAGAAGGATGGGAGCAGCTGATGATTTCTGCATCAGCCAGTATTCACTATAAATCTGTCCTACTCCTAATATGTAAACATGTTCATGTTCATGTTCAACGATCACGAGTTGTTATCAATCATAATTAACAATATTGCACTATATATTAATGTGTTATTTTCATCAAAAGATTCATATTCCTATTCTTTACAACATACACTGTAACAAGTAATTCTTAATCTGAGGTATAACCAATCATAGTAGCATGTACGATCTATTAATACAGTTAGACAGCAATAATATTTGCTATAAATCTGAGTACTATATTTCACTGCATTAAATTAAAACAAAGATCTGTTACGAAACTGTAACAACTAATTCGCCTAACTGATTGCAAATCAGAATCATCCTTATTCTGCACCAACATAAATGCATACATATAAATCACAAAAGCAATTACCTGACAATGTTATCATGCTGCATTTCCTTCAACAGTGCTATTGCACTAATGGCATTTCCTGTTCCAACCCAATCTTCTTCAAAGCAATAGTCTCATTTGTCAACTGATCCCGTGCTTTGTAGACAACTCCATAAGTACTTTCTCCAACCTTCTCCACTTTCTTATACTAATAATGCATAAAAATAGCTCACATTACTTTGAAAACATGAAATCACCACAGTACTATTTAAACGCACGCAAAATTAAATACAATGCTCTAATGCCTACCTGATCCATTCAAACCAAACTCAACTGCCTGCAATCAAATAAATACATTAATAAATCAACATTCTCCAAAGATGTAAATCGAATTGATCTGTTCACTGCATCTAAATCAACATTATGATGTCAAAAAAGCATTTAAAAAAAATCATTCCTTGGGTTGAGATTGAACAATTGAATCGACATAAATGGATCCAAACCAAACAAAACAATTATAAAATTGCAACGAACTGAAATCAATTAAGAGAGACCGGATCCGGTCAAAACACCGACAATAAATCAACCAAATTCACATAAAAAATTGAATCAATTACACATAAAAATGCTGCTAGGAGTTAAGAGCTTACGTTATAGATAGGGTTTGATATCAGAAAAGAGGACAATCATTTCTCTGATCCTGAATTGCAAGAAAGAGCGGTTGCCTTGAATCTCTAGTAGGAAGAATAGTAGAAGTTAATGACTTTTCTGAGTTTCCACAGTAGGCTTTGTATATTGTTGAAATCGATCCGACAGATTTATGTTTAGGCTTAGTTGTTGAAGTGGAGCGAATTAAAATAAAGCAGATCCAGTGGAAAATAGAACATCAACAAAATAAAAAGGGTAATTTAGGGACTTCATAAATACGCCAAGTAAATTACGGTAAAGAATTTACCTTTTTAGTAGTAGAGATGGCGAGATGTAAAGTCCAAGATGCTGGCGGCGGTGGAAGGAGGAGCATGCCGACGTTGGTGGAGAGTAAGATTTAGGGTTAGATTTGTGTAAAATAAAATAGGTTAAAAAGAAAGATGAGAAAAGGTAGGGATTGAGACAGGAGAAATGACCATCATGTGTATCCAGTAATAATTTAAATAAATTAAAGAACGTATTGGAACCTGAGATAGCATGTGTTTTTTTTATTAAGATGGTTGTGCACCTTGAAAATCATCACATAGTAATAATTGCAGGTATTTTTTTATTATTATCATTAATGGGGGTGTGCATCTTGGAGGGAATTTTTTATTTACATAGTGGCATTGTGGAGGGAAAAGGGTCAGTTTTGGAGGGAAATTTGGCCTTGCTTTAGTGTATAGTAAGATATATATATATTATAATATAGTAATCATCCATTTAAAAATTACAAGTACATCTTGTATTCGCTTTTATGCTTACGAACTTTGGGTAAAATTGATTGACCAAAGATCTAATACCAAATGTGATGATCGCCCCATAACTCCTGCACCAAACCAAGGAAGAGTGGCTATGTGACATGCCAGGCTGATATGGGATGATCATTAAGGGATAATAACTCGAAATAAAACTTATCGTATAACTCACATCGTATGGATAACATACAATAGAAAATATACAACAGAATATGGTAGTGAAGCATAACAGAACATAAAATCAAATCTCCATAACATCTCAGAGAGTCATCAATACAAAACATCAGTGTAAATGAATATCTATACATCAAACCTCATTACATATCTCTTAGAGTCTCGATAATCATCAACATATAGCGGAATCAACAAGTATCTATATAATACAGAAAATAATACGCGATCCTCTAACTCATTGTCGCATAACATCATTGATACCAAAAACTTTCAATTACGATCTCATACTTCTCACCAGCAAAATTGAGGAGCATCCCAAGGTAATAAGAGGAAACATAGTACCTTGAGTCAGACAACAATCTTAGTGAGCAATAAAATAACAATCAACCGTTACACAGGATATATGAGTATGGACAGTTCAACCATCTGATCTGTCTCAGCAACTAAAGGATTAGCACAAGATAATCATCTATCATATGCCACTCCAGAATAGGAATAGAATGTCCCCAAATCCCACTTCTCTTTAATGACCTGTGGTGATAGCCTAGATAAAGAAATAGAGAAGAAAACACACAATCAACCATAACATCCACAACAACCAATATCCTAACTATCACCGACTAAAGCCTGAATACATCCAAGGTTTTAAATCTTGGATATCGGTCGCATTTCGTCTCGGGGATTTTATAGACTCGATCTTGTATCGGGGGAGATCACAGACAAGATGAGTCTAACTCGGGAGTTCGTCTCGGATTTTCATCTCGGGTCTGAAAGTTCATAGCGGAACAATATCGGGGTATATGATATGTTAAAAATGATATTTTAACAAAATAATTTTTATGAATGCTATCAAAACATAGTAACTTAAACTTAAAATGCAAAATAACTTTATTACTCTTTATTTATCGAAAGATCATTCATACTCTAAATCGTAATATGCTTGAAACAGGAATATTGTTAGACAGGAAACATTAAAAGAATCCAAAACATTAAAAAAATCAGCATAAATAGACCATAAAATACATAATTTCATAAGTAACATGTATGTAAAAAGATGAATATGAAAATCATAAGCATTGTAAAACATATACGAACATACAATATAGTCATTTAACATGCAAAATGTGAAATAACAAAAGATTGATATGGCTAGATTTGAATTTTTAAATTATAGCTCTAGTTCAGCCATAAATTTAAATTTTAACCAAAAAAACTAAGATCTCGGACGATATTCCAGTATTTTGTCTCGGTTGATATATCGTTCGATATTGCAATAGCTCGGCCGATATATTCGAAAGGAGATTTAAAGTGATATTTGCTGTTTCATTTCGAAAGGAACCCAAAACGAGATCTGGGAGGAGATCTTGGGTGATATTTGCGAGATTTGAAACAGTATTATACATCAATCATCCAATGACTGGTCGTTGATGTCCGTCTAGGGATAATGGAAAACCCCTATTTAACTTAGATACCATACCTCGTCTTTGTATGTTTGCCTCCATCTGAGATAACTAGATCACTTTTAGAGCTCGATCCAAGGTACACGATCCGTCTGATCCTAATGGATATCCCTACGATGCCCCTGCTTTGAGCCTGCTAGAAACTTCGATAACCAACGATTCCTTGGCACTTCAAATCCTTTAAGCCTTCCTCCTTGGCGACTTCATCTTTTAATTCGAGCCACTTCTCAAACCAATTACATTATCAACCGCGATCAAATCCCATCTGAGTCCATCGATCATCTTACAACGAGTATCACATCAACTCGACTTTGACCACTCCATCCCGAGATCACAACCGAAGCATTAATCTTCCTTGAGTTGCACATCAACCATTCGATTGGCCACCAAACTTTATCACCAGCCTCCAAAACATATCGCAATCAAGCTCCCAAAATTTGAGCTTCTTATTATATCATTCGATGGATCAGGATCGTTCCATCGGCTATGGACTGGTACCGGTCCATACACTTGGCTGAAAATCGACGGTTGGATCTTCCCAATCTCATCCGTAAACACTTCCTGACGGTCCATCCTCAAAGTTAAATTCCTTCTTGGATGAATTCTCCTATCAGTCCATTAACAAGTGCTCGAATGATCATACTTCGACCCATCCAAATCATCTCAAATTTTTCATGCAACTTTGATTTATCACTATGATGCCATACACAAAGTTTCAAAGCTATCCAAGCCATAACGATGGATCGGTATCGCTCCATCGGCTATGGACCAGTACCGATCAATACACTTATTGTATTTCTTAGTGTAACTTTTCAAGCGTCGTCTCAATACCCTCTGGAGCTCCTCTGCCAAGTTTTATCTGGATTTGAACATCTGAACCTTCGATTTGCTCTGTTTCTCAATCCTAAGATCTACGCAAACAATTCAAGCGATGCATTAAATTCAATTAAAACAAACAACGACTAATCAAATGCTGGCCACACAAACAAGCACGAACTTTAAACATATCATAAAACAATAGATATAACATGATTTGGATCAAAATATATTCTTGAACATGATTAATCTAACTTCTTGCTGGTTTATGTGATTAAATTAGATTATCCTAGAACGTTTAATTATGAATTTAACATACATGATCAGACATAAGGTAAATTTAACATGTACGATGTGAAATAATCCTAATTTAACCCATATAATTCGTAGTTTCCATGTGAGAGATATTTATCACTCACCAATTTATTGATTCTATGTAAATCCAATGAAATCAGATCTAGACAGCGATGAAAATCCCCAAAATCAATGCAATTTTATGTGTTCTAGTTTTCCCGGATGATGATCTAGCCTCTAGATGTAATTTATGATGAAATAGAATGAATAAAATGGAGAAATTAGGGTTTAGGTCGTATTCAGAGAATTACGGACATAAACTTAAATGTTTGAATGAAGAGAGAAACCTTAATTCTCCTCCCGAACCCTTCTACTTATGGCAGCAAGTCATTATCCTAATGGGCTTCACTAATCAACCCATTAGTAGCTAATTAGTCTGTCTAACAGAAACTAAAACTTAAAACAACAATTTCTCCCAAACAGCTGAGCTAAATCTTAAATGTGACCATTTTACGAAATTGCTAACCACTATTTAGTTCCAATGAGACCAATTTTCAGCACCTGATTTGATCCCTAGCAAAAGTTATAGCAAGAACAATATTAATAAGGGTAAAACAGTCACAATTTAGTTTGGTAAAAGTCATGGATATATCTTGCATTCCATGAACAAAATATTAAAATTTGAGAATGATAAACCACTAGGGAATTAAATGTAATTATTTTACAATCATCCAATACGTAAAATATGGTTCTTTACAATGAATTAGACAATTTGGATAATAGAGGCAAAATTCTCTATTTTTTTCAATTACATTAACATCCTCATCAGAACACACATTGCCAACGCATATGACTTGAGTCTTCTTCCATCTAATCATCTTCTTCTCATTTTTTTCCTCCTCCTCCTTCTCCTCCACTTCTTCTACTTCTTATTCTTATTCATCGTCCATTAGGTTATGAACAAGGATATTAGACAAATCATCTTCAATAACGATTGGATTAGAATGATTGTCCATTAGGAATTTCAGGAGGATCCTAATGATCTTTCCTTGTTTCTCTTGTTACCTTGCCATTTGTAGTTGCATTTATTCGGTTTTAGCAAGCATTTGCAAAGTATACTTCAGAGATTCTTCTACTTTGATCATTCGTGCAAGCATAATATGTTGGAATGTTCCTAGAGAGGACGAAGGGAAGGAGAAAGGGTTGTTTTGGTTGGTATTGGATGAGGAGGCCATTAAATTTAGTTTTCAAAAGTTTTTCAAAGAGAAGAATAAATGAACAGACATGAAACTTTGAATTAAGAGGTTTGAATAAGTATTAAAACTTATTTTGGTGTGAATTTTAGTTTTAAAATTTGACTGTTGCATGCCGACATGAGGGGTAGTACATGTCGACATGTCTATATGAACTTTAAAAAAATTATTTTTATATATTTAGTTATTATATTTTAGTTAATGAACAAATACCTAGTTCTCTTCTTAATTTAGTAAATGTTGCTTCTTTAAAGGTTAAGTTAAAATATTTGCAAGTTAATTTTTAGTTTTAATTGACTCTAGCAAAATATTTTCTTTACTTACATTATCATTGAGAAAATTATGTCTTTTGTTCTAGAATTATTAATAGGATTTTGGATAGATTTATTACACTAGTATTATCATATAAATTGGTGATTTTGTAAAATTTAATCCAAAATCTTTTAGGGTTTGTTGCGTATAAATTACTTGAGAACAAGACGAAGTAGAAGAGATATATTGTGCTTTAGTTGTTGATAAGGATACGATATTTTTCTTTTCACTAAACCAGGAGACCAAGTAATATCTTAAAAATTGACAAGTTCCACTTGTACTTTTTTGACTTGACTTACAACCGGTAGAGTTAGCATCGCAATATGGAATTAAATTAAATTAAATGAATCATATTTAGGGTAAAATAATCCAAAATCCAATGTGTGCTTGACATATCTTAGAATATGTTTTACGGCTTTTAAGTGAGTTTCCTAAGGTAGAGATTGATACCTAACACGAAGAGAAATGATGTGTATTATATCTGGTCTACTCACAGTCATATATATTATGACCCTATCATGCATCCATATAATTTTTGATCTAGATCTTTTGATGAGTGGTCTCTTCTTAAAGCATCATTAGCTTCCATTGGAGTTTGTTTTCTTTGGTATTAGTCATATTATATATATTGATTAAGTCTTTAGCTTATTTTTCTTAATTAATAAAAATACCATTATCTAATTGTCTTATTTGTAATCCTAAAAATAAATTAAGTTTTTTCATATGAATGATTTCAAATTCTTTTGTCATAATTTTAGAAAATTCTTGATTTCATTATTTGTTGATCCAAAAATAATATCATCTACATAGATCTTGTTGACCCACCTTTTGGCACGGTCGTCACCCTATGAGCTACCACTGACATAGCCAATCATGGCTCAAGCATGGGCCTGGACAAACTCGGACATCACTGGCTCAACCCCCAGTTTGATCACCTTTAGGCTCATCTAAGCTCAGCAACATCAATAACATGTTGGGGTCGAGGAAGAAGGTACATGAAGACTTGGATCAAAGGAGATCCTTCTTACTTACCTTAGCTTGAATAGGGTTCCAACTCGGATCGAACTAAGCCCCAGCTCGGACCGAAGACCATACTTCAGTAAAAACAGAGCTCTGGATCAAACAGAGACCTGGATCGAATTAAGCCCCAGCTCGGGCCGAAGACCATACTTCAGTAAAAACAGAGCTCTGGATCAAACAGAGCCCCAGATCGAATGGAGCTCGGTTTGAATGGAATCCAGGATGGATCGAATGGAATCCAGATCAGATCGAATGGAATCCAGACCTGAAATTGGGCTAACGACCTACTTCCACTATCAGCCAAGATCTTATGTTGTTATGGATCTTGTGCCACATGGCCACATTCGAACCATATGCCTACGAACCGAGCCAGGATCTCTGAATAACCACTGCCACTACCTACGAAAAACATTGCTTGAATGCCACGTATAAAATCCGGGAACTGAACTGTAGTAGCACCTATATACATACCACTTGAACACATTTTGAAGCACTTTTTGGCTATATGAATCTTTGCACTACTTAGCCATGGCTACCAACCTTTTTTATCTCTAAATATGAGTGATATTCATGTTTATAATTCGAAATAATCAATAGAAAGAGTTTTGTATTACAGATTCTGACTATCTCATTCATTATAACTCCAATATTTTGACATTATTGAGAGATTATGAAGTGGATGTAGACTCGTTAATGCCGAATCACTATAAAATTGCTTTTTTCTTGTGTTTTCCTGCATTCTCCGGTTATTTTATCATATTTCATGCTGTAAATATGACTTTTGGGTGTTAGCGTCATTTTTTGGTCTACAAATTTGTATTAATTGAATGACACTTTTATTTCTTTTTAATAAAAAGAGTATTATCTAGTTTACCAATTTCAAAATTAGATTGTAATAAATAAGATCTTAGTCTATCATACCAGACTCTAGGAGCTTGGTTTAGACCATATAGAACTTTTTTTTTATTTATAAGCACGATTTGGGAATTTTTGGTCTTTGAACTATGAGGGTTATACAACGTAAACATCTTCTTTAACAAATCCATTTAAAAATGAACTTTTTACGTCCATTTGAAATAATCTGAAATTATTGTAATTAGTGAAAGCAAGTAGAATTATAGTACCTTTTAACTTTTCTATGGGGAAAGGTCTCATCTTAATTTATCCCTACTTCTTGACAGTTATCCCGTGCGACTAATAGAGCTTTATTTCTAACGACCTCACTAAGTTCATTCATTTTATTTTTATAAACCCATTTAGTTCTTGTTATAGTTTAATCCTCAGGTTTAGGAACAAGTTCCCATATATCATTTCTAGTAAACTGATTTAGTTCTTCTCGCATAGCAAGTATCCATGAGTCATCATATGATGCTTCCTTTGGATTTTTAGGCTCGATTGTTGATATAAAAATAACATTACTCATTTTATTGAATTGATTTCCATTTTTAACTATAGATTCAATATTTCTTAATATATTTTCTACAGGATGATCTTTCAAAAGTCTAACTTTTTCATTTAGTCAGTTGATTTCATGATTTATTCCATTTAAATCATTATTTACATTTTCAAATTCATATTCATCATTTATTTGTCCAGCATCTTTATAATTTTCATCAAAATATACATGCATTATTTCTTTAATAGTATTAGTTTTTAGTTGAAAATTCTATAAGCTTTACTTCTATTTGAATATCCAATAAGAATTCCCTTATTTGATTCGAAATCAAATTTATCCAGTTTTGCTTTTGTATTTAAACTAAAGAATTTGCTTCCAAAAATTCTTTAAAAAAAAGATACTTTTGGTTTCTTATGATGAAGAAGTTCGTATGGTGTTTTATTGGTTGATGGTCTGATTAATAATCTATTTAAGATATAACAGGCCGTAGCTACTGCTTTAGCCTAAAATTTTCTTCATAATACTATCAGAAAGCATCATTCTAGCACACTCTTGAATCGTTTTATTCTTCCATTCAACTACTTCATTTTGTCGTGGAGTTCTTGGAAAAGAGAAATTATGATAATTCCTTTTTCATTACAGAAATTCTCAAAAAGTTCTCCACTATGGCCACTACATATAATTTTAATTTTTAAAGAAAATAGATTTTGAATTCTTTTTGAAAAAGTTTTAAATAATTCAAAAGCATCACTTTTATGTGTAATGAATAAAGTCCAAGTGTATCTAGAATAATCATCGACAATAACAAAAAATTATTTACTAAGTTTGAGATGGCTCGGATAAATCCTATGAAGTAACTCTAAAGGATTTAAAGTAGAAATTTCATCTTTTAATTTAAATGAACTTTTTCTTAGTTTTCCAAGTTGATAGGCATCATATAAACTATCTAATGTAAAATTCGTTTTAGGGAGTCCTCTTATTAAATCTAATTTAGAAATTTTAGAAAAGTGTTTGAAATTTAAATACCCAAACCTTTTATGCCAAATCCAAGGATCACTTGTATTAGCCAAAAGACAAAGGATGTTATTAAAAAAATTCATACTTAAGACATAAATATTTTTCTTTCTAATTCCTTCGAATATAATATTTGAATTATTATCTTCATACATTTTTCAAATTTAATTTTATAACCTTTATATCATAATTTACTTATGTTAAATAAATTATGTTTCAAATTTTTAACTAATAAAACATCAGAAGTAGTAAGAGTTTTATCATCACCGACATTATAGATGCCAATCACATATCCTTTTGAGTTATCTCCAAAATTAATCATTCCTCCATCTTCGTAAACTATATCATTTAGTATCCCTAGATTTCCATTCATGTGTCTTGAATAGCCACTATCAAGTATCCATTTAACCTTCTTTATTTGCATCATTTGTCCATTGAGCGTTGAATCGTCAAGAGTTATATAACACATATGTTCCTATACAACACATCATTTCGGGTAGACAACTTTATTTTTCAAAATAATTAAATGTAGACTCATGAAACAACGATGAATTGTATATTTTTGAACTAGTATTTAAATGATTTCTATAAATTCCATTTTAAACTTTTTAAAAATTAGATTATGAATACTTTGAAAACGAATGGTCTGATACCCACTGTTGGGAAATGTGAATCACATATCTTAAGACAAACTCATCACTAGAGGGGGGTGAATAGTGTTTAATGGAATTTTTGAATTTTATGAAATTATTTTGAATATAAAAAAAATGCAATTCACATATTTGAAACAATCACAGAATCAAACACAGATGTAAATAATAATAAGAAAAGTAGTTAAGGAAAGAACACACCTGAATTTTTATACTAGTTCGAAGTTACCCTACATCTAGTCCAACACAACTCTGAGTTAGTTCTGATTTCTTTTCAAATAATATCCAAATTACAATGCTCGATTTCACAAGCGACGAGGTCCACCCCGCCAGTTTTCGAGTACAGTGAGACTCAATTCATTTGTGGTTACAATCACACCCAATTGATTTGTGGGCTGCAATCACACCCAGTTGATTTGAACTGGCTATAACCATACCTTTTCAGCATTAGTTTTGGAAGAAAGACTTGATAGAACTTTGATCTTGCGATCATTGATTACATAAACTCCTATAACTCTGAATAGCACTTAATCCTTGAGAGAGTTTGATAAAGAATCAAACTAGAAAAGGATTGGTTTAATTCTGTTTGAATTTCGATGGAATTTGATTATAGAAACTTGAATTTTAATAGTAATAAGGGAGAGGAGAAAAGAGAAGAAAAAGATTAAAAGTAGTTAAAAAATTTCGAAATTAGACGGTATTTATAGCGGGTAAACAATCATCTCTCTTCAGGAATTTTTTTAAACAAATAGACACAACTTTTGAAATTTGAATATAACGACGACCTTATCAACGTGGGATTAAGGGATGTCAACATTCCTTAGGCAATTTTCGAAATTTGAATTTTTGAAAACAATGTAAATGATATTGAAATAAATCAAGGTAACTCTGGAGTTTAAACAAACTATTGTTCTATATAATAAAATAGTATAATAGAGTAAAAATATATCTTTAAAAACATATATTTACAATTTATATAAGTGACATAAAACTTAATTTAAAAACTATAAGTATAAATATAATGTAACAACCCGGAAAATCTGAACCAATTTAAAATTTTTAAATTGGCTATTTTAGTGGATTTTAAATATTTTAAATAATAACATCGAAAAGTAAGTTTGAATCGACGTTTGAAAATAAATAGTTATTTCTAATTATAAACAAGGTCTGAAATGGCGCGGTAGTTTCAAAACTTGAATTCAAACTTTGACTGACTGTACCGGGTGCAAAACAAAACGAATTTGAGTGAAACCAAAAATATTTAAATCTGTTAGTGAATATCTTTCTAATGAATCTGAAAAATCGAAGTTTAACAGGGGGAAGCAAAAGTTATGGCCAAATGAATTTTCAGAAAGGTCGCTATAGAGTTTATATACCCGTGAAAATGGCCATTTTGCAAACGACCTCGGATTTCGATGAAACTACTTTTGTTGGATCCGAGATGTCAAATAATCGCTAGGCTTCAAATTTCATAATTTTTGAAGCTAGTATGTGAGCGTGGCAAAGCAAAACGTGTATTGGTCAATTACAGTTAAATTGGATCGACCAGAAATGGGCCATTTTTCAAACGGTCTCAGAATATGACAAAACTAGTTTTGTTGGGACCGTATCGTCAAAACATAGCTAGATTTATTTTTCTGGAATTTTTCAAATCAGTTTGTGGCCCCGGAAAATTGAAATGTACGTTCAAATTAAATATTGAATGTTTTATACTTTAATTTGAAGGAAAACTGACTGAAACAGTCGAATGGGCCTACGAAACATATCCCATTGTGTTCGGAATAGGGGTATTTAGCTGAGGTCGATAGTCGTTGGGTTTGAATTGGTGTTCGTGTGTGACAAAGGGTATTTTCGGATTTTTAAAATTTATAAATATAAAAAAAATCATTGGTCCACGTTTTTCTCTCTCTCCCCGACAGCTCTCGACGAACGGCGATAGTTCTTCAAACCTGCCCCCTCCGATTTCTCCTTCCACACACAAAATCAGACCTTCCTCCAGTTGAGAATTTTGTAGAGGACATCCCCAGCTTCAAATCCATATAAAGGTTGGATTTTTTTCATTGCGTGTCGGGGCGGGATCAACCTCTTAAAGTCGACGACTTCGAGCCGCCGCCAGAGCCACCCACGGCCGTCAAGTTCAACGAAACCCCACCCCCTTGTGCGCCCCTCCAAGCTCTTCGCCGCTGCGAAGGCCAATCGTCGAATCACAGCAAGATTGGATCAAAATTCCTAAACCTAGTTTTGAACATTTCAGAAAGGTAACGGTTTAAATTATTTTAAACTATATTATAGCAGTTTAAAGCGCTACGGTTTTTGATTTCACTGTAAAAATCATATCTTTTTAGTTTGTTGACGAAATCCAGTGAAACAAGAGACAGTGGACTCGTGTGGACGTCTTCTACATTCTAGAAGAGACCGCATATTTTTCTGCGCCTTCTGCTATTTTTGGTGGAGTGGAACCCAATGTGAGATTTCTAAACTATAAACGATATGCAAAATGACGATGTATAAATTATACAGTCGATGTATGAGTTATATAAGCGTCATACACCACATGTATAAGCGTTATATAAGTTGTACGATCGATGTATAAGTTATATATGCATTGAAAAAATTATATATGTGTCGAATAGAAGTGAATTTTACTTATATAAATATATATATATATATATATACGCCCTTCGTCTACAAACCATGAACGATATTTATTGGTTGTGATTGGTGTGAAAATTGGTTGATAGCGAATGGTTGATTAAAATTGTTTGTGGTTGAAATTGATTGATTGTGGTTGAAAAATACCCGTTTGTGGTTGAGAATTATTTGGTTGAAACCACATAGGATTAGTTTGTGAAAATAAAAAAAAATACATGCCGCCTGCGTGCGAGCTAGATGCATGAAATCCCCATTGTCAAAAGCTGTGAGGCTTTAAGGTAGAGCGAGGAGCCGTACTAGGGACAGCCCCGGTTTTAACTACCCTACCGTTATGCTGCCAAAATTTTGAATAATATTCATATGTTAGAATTATTTTCATGTGTTGAAACTATATTCGTGTGTTGAATAGAAAAACTTCATGTGTTGAATAGAAATTCATTCGTTGAATAGAAATTCATGTGTTGAATGGTATTCGTGTTTTGAAATAAATTGTTTTATAATAAAAATCATATTTTTATCACCTATATGAACTATATAAAATAGTTGTGTTTTGAAATAAATTGTTATATAATAAAAAAACATATTTTTATAACCTATATGAACTATATAAAATAGTCATGTTTTTGAAATAAATTGTTTTGCAATAAAAATCACATTTTTATTATATACATGAATTGTTAAAAATAGTGAAGTGTTGAAATAAATGTCGGGTGGAAAAAAATTTCATTTTTATCAAATGCATGAAAAGAATATAGTTTTGAAATCGAAGAATCGATTATATTTTTATATATATAAATAGAATTGAAATATATCGAATAACAAAGCTGCAGTTCGTGTTTTGAAACCGTGATTCCAAACGATTAGTGCGAGAGATCCGACCATCGGATTTTCCCGAAATCGAAACCGTTGGGTTCGCCTTGGAAATATCTTTCCACCGACACCCACTTTGTGAAGATCCAACGGTTGGATTGTCTGGAATGTTTAATTCAAATCAGAAGAAAAACAACGCCAGAATCGATTATATTTATATATATATATATATATATATATATATATAAATAAATTAAATCGAATAACGAAGCTGTAGTTCGTGTTTTGAAATCGAAACTTCAAATGAGTGTACCGGGAGAACCGACCGTCGGATTTTCCCAAAATTGGAACCGTTGGATTCGTTTTGAAAAGATCTTTCTAATGATGTAAAATTTGTGAAGATCCAACGGTTAGATTTTCAGATATGTATAAATCAAATCTGAAGAAAAATTGCGCCACGGCAGCGTTATGGCTCGAAGCGTCGTTTGAATAAATTGGATTTAAATAAATGAATAAAAATAGAGATAAATCGTTATAAAATATTATAAACAATATGGAATGTGAAATTTAGAAACTAACTGAAGGTTAGCTAAGTTGAATGGTTTCCTGGGTTTTGATCTGATGTTGGTTTCGGCCTTCGGGGTTAATATTTGGGAAATCGTTCTCTTACTGATTTACGGTTAGTGACTGATGAATTGAAATGATGCGTATGTAGTGTTTGTGTAGCACTTGTTTATTATATACGCGAGTTGCTCAGAAAGACCGGGTTTATCCCATTCTGAATAACTGAATCGACGATAAGAAATCGAAGATGAAGACGGTGGTCGAAGACCGGAGATCTTCACCTCGTTTGGATGGTGACTGATGTCCTGATTAGGAGGCATCCCGAAATATGGATAATGAGTGGTGATCGTCCAGACGTATGTGGAGATCGGTGGGTATGCGAGGTATATAGTGCCTCCGGTTTCGTTCAGACCCAGAACGGACTTGTAAATGGATTGTGTGTCTGACATTGGAATTCATTCTGTGTGATTGGTAGCCATCAGTTGCATGGTGTGAATTGCCTGTGTGGCATGCTAAGATGCAGTGATCAAGGCTTCTGTTGAAAAGCAAAGTCTTGTGGTGATGATCAAAGCATCGCCTGTGTGGCGTAGCTTTGTGTATAACGTGAATTCGCGAGCCTCACACCCCGGTATGAACCAGAAACGGGAGAGGACATCGGGGAGGGCATGCGTTTCCTTCTAGCTAGAGGTGGTGTCAGTGCTTGAATTGGCTGACATTTATACTATTTTTCACCTATGCGGTTGTTGCTATTGCGAGGCGACTCGGATATATCGATCGATCCGGGACCGTTGGAGTAATTCGTTGGCTCATTTACGCCCCAAAGGGCAGGGAAACGCAGTGTTCAGGCATTTTAATCCACATCGGTGGACCGGCCCTGACGATCCAAGGGTCGATGCGCTCTGACCCTGAGGCTCGGGCTAGACAGTCTCGAAGTCGGTATGGACTATCTTTTGCCTTGGTTCATGACGGAAATCCAATTTCCAAATACATGACTGTGCGGTTTTGATTGTATACCTATATTTGGCGACATAGTGGCATGGGACGCTCATGTCGTCTATGATTGATAGTTATGATTGAATTTTTTTTTGAAACATATAAACACTAGTAATAATATCAAATGCTTTTATTTTATTCGTATCAAGCATATTTCAGCCATTATAAGGTAAAAAATCTATCCTCCGGTTTGCGTTGCATTGTGTGATGGGAACTTAGTCTTATAATGGCTTCATTTTTATAAAAAGAATTGCGATGTTTAAAAAGATTGACTTGTTTTAAAGCACTGGCAATCCAATGGAGTAAACCCGTTCCGCGAAAGTGGTGTGGTCCTGTGATTAGCCAATTGTATAATGTGTTAAGTAGATTTCTCACACCAGTCTCATGACTGACTTGTAGTTTGTTTCACTTGCAAACTCGGGTGCCCCTTTTTCTACACGCCCAACCTTGTATTCAGGTTTTAGCAGGCTCTTTTTGGATAGCTGGAGTTGAAGATGGATTCTATCATTTATCTCTTTTTATGTTGTTCAGCTCCTATTGTACATATTATGTTCGTTTTCCGCTGTAGACATTTATGGATAGCTGAATTGTATTTGTACTAAGTATGATCCTGTATACTGTGTAACTCTGATGATTATGTTTATCCAGTGTATTATTTGTACATTATCTGGTGTATTTATTTAATTCTGCTCTGCTGTTATCTGTTTATGTGTTATATTCCAAAGATTACCCTTGCCACCGTCAGTACGGGGTTTGGGGGCGTCACATCGTGGTATCAGAGCTTTGGTTAAGCTTAGTGCTAGAATATAACATATCAATGAACTCGTCAGAAATAGAACCAGTAGTGTTCTAGGACGGGTAACTCATTACAGATAGGATCAGTAATATCCTAGTATGAGTAAAGCAGAATGAAATACACCCCGATAGAACATTTACATTCATGTATATGTTTCTATGTTTTAAAATATTTTTTCTGTGACCTGACACTTGATCTGCTATTTGCTGAAGTACTAGAAAAATGAGTGTCAGAAGCAGAAGGAACGCAGAACCAGATATAGAGGCCCTATTAATTAAGTATCGAAATATGGGTGGAATACCGTTCTCGGGCGAAGAATTTATTATGAAAACCCAAGCTCGGATTCGTTCTGCTGAGAAAATCTTTGATGGTTTAAAGCTGAGGGATGACCAGAAAAGATTACTGGCATCCTGGGCTCTAAAAGACGAATCTTTGTTTTGGTGGGATTCTATTATTGAGGATAATCTAGAAGGTGATATCACCTAGGATAGATTTAAAGTGATTTTCCTAGAAAGATTTACTCCTCCTGAAGCAACAGAGCGGTTATGTGATGAATTCTCTTATCTGATACAAGGAGATATGACCATTCCGGAATATGATAAGAAATTCAACGAACTCTCTCATTTTGCCCCTCATCTGATTAAAGACCCAAAGAGGAAGAATTTGAGGTTTATTCATGGCCTGCAAAGAAAATATCAGAATAGTGTAATGAGGAATGTGAAGCTTCCTTTTTCTGAAATGATATACATGGCTTACCAGTATGAGGACCTCGACAAGAAAGGTATGTTGCGTTACGAAGAGGAAGTCAGTTCTAGTAATAAAGGTGAGTCTGAAACTGATCGTCCTGAGGCCAGTACGATGTCTGAGGTGAGTAAAAAGCCCAAAGTCAATCGAAAAAGGGCCAGATCTGAGAAAGAATCAGTAACGACAGCCATATGCTCTAACTGCAATAAGGAAGGCCATTTGTCCAGAAAATGTAAATCTTGAAAGAAACAAAGAAAGGATGGAAATAGAGCAAATCGAAAGCAAAAGAAGAAGAGCTTTAAACCTGATCAGAATTTTCAAGAGAATAGAGATTGCAGTAAATGCCATCGGTCTGGTCATCTTGCAAAGGATTGCGGGCTCTTAAAGAAGCCGGGAATGGTACAAGTGAATAAAGTGGCAGAAACTTCAGCACCCTCAGCTAGTCAGGGAAGGGCTGATGTTTTAGAAGGCACGCTTAATGTCAAAAACATTCTAGTTAAAGTACTGTTTGATACAGGCGTGCCGTGAAGCTTTGTTGCAAAGAACGCGGTTAAGAAACTGGATTTGAATTTGAAGAAGCTCAAAGAACCAATGACTGTCCATAATCCGGTTGGGGGTTCCCTCGATCTCAGTTGGGTTTGTGCGGTACCTGTCTCTTTTTCCCGTTATAAGTTCCCTACCATCTCTATCGTCATGAATTTTACTGAATTCGATCTTATTTTGGGATTATATTAGCTAACCAAATATGAGGCAGAGGTTAAGTGCACCGGGAGAGTTGTTAGGGCAAAGATTAAATCAGGTGACTATATAAACATACCCTGTGAAGGCCCGAATTCATATAGAAAAGATTTTTGGTCGGCTCTGGATGTTTCTCCTGCTCAAATAGAGAATATCCCTGTAGTCACAGAGAATATTCCAGACCTCATCAAAGATATTCCAATCGTAAAGAATTATGCAGATGTGTTCGAAGAAGTTGTCAGCTTACCTCCGTAGAGAGAAATTGATTTCAAAATTGCTTTAATTCCGAACGCAAGGCCAGTAGTGCACGCTATTCGGAGAATGACTCTAAAGGAGAAAGAAGAACTAGACAATCAAACTCGACAGCTTGTATGGAAGGGTCTGATCAGGCCTAGTTTCTCTGATTGGGGAGCAGCAGTGGTGTTTGTCCCAAAGTCTGACGGTACTCTGCGACTATGTGTGGATTATCGTGACTTGAATAAGCAGACAATAAAGAATAAATATCCATTGCCGCGTATCGATGATTTATTGGATCGTCTGAATGGAGCACAAGTGTTTTCAAAGATGGACCTAGCTACAGGCTTCCATCAGCTTCGTATTGCCGAAGAGTGTGTTCCTATGACAGCATTCAGAGGTCCAGACTTATTCTATGAGTGGTTAGTAATGCCTTTCGGCTTATGTAATGCTCCAGCATACTTCGTCGATTTGATGAATAGAGTGTTCAGAGGGATCTTGAATAAGTTTGTTCTGGTCTTTATTGATGATATTTTAATCTTCTCTAAGTCAAAGGCCGAGCATGAAAATCATTTGGAACAAGTTCTAGAAATTCTGAGAAGGAATGTATTGAAAGCCAAACTGTCCAAATGTATATTCTGGTAAGATGAAGTGAAATTTCTTGGCCGTGTCGTATCGAAAGAAGGAATTGCTGTGGATCCAAGTAAAATCACCGCTATTCAAAATTGGAAATAGCCTAGTACTCCCACAGAAGTCCGAAGTTTTCTTGGATTGGCTAGTTATTACCGGAAGTTCGTTAAAGACTTTTCGAAGATATCTGGTCACTTGACAAAGCTTACAAAGAAGCACTCAAAATTCAAATGGACTCCAGAATGTAAGGAGGCTTTTGAGGAGCTAAAGTTAAGATTAACAACGGCTCCAGTATTAACGATAATCGACGGCAATCAGGACTTGAAAGTCTGGACAGATGCCTTTAGAGAAGGCCTTAGTGCAGTATTAATGCAAAGAGGTCAAGTTATTGCTTATGCTAGCCGTCAGCTGAAGCCGCACGAGAAGAATAACGTTACTCATGATCTTGAGTTGTTGGCTATCTATTTACTTTGAAAATCTGGAGACACTACCTTCTGGGTGAGAAATTCGAACTGTTTACAGATCACCAGTAGCTAAAGTATCTGTTCATCCAGAGAGACTTGAATCTGAGGCAGCAACGTTGGCTAGAATTTCTTGCAACATACGATTTTGAGATTTTATATACTCCAGGGGAAAGCCAATGTCATGGCCGATGCGTTAAGTAGAAAGAATGTAATGATCGCCAGTTTTACTATTGCGACTTCTTTGATTGACAAGATATCTGCTCTCCAAAAAGGCGACAAATTTATTAAAGGAATGAGCCAGCAGATTCGTGAAGGCAATGCTTCAGATTTCCAGCTCGATAGCGAAGGGATTCTAAGGTTACAAGGATGAATTTGTGTTCCAGAAATTCCTGAACTCAGAAGAGATGTGTTTGATGAATGCCACAAATCTAAGCTCAGTATTCATTCGGGTGTGAGTAAAATGTATAACGATATCAAGCGAACATTCTGGTGGAAATCGTTGAAAAGAGACATCTCTATATATGTCAGAAGGTGCCCTACTTGCCAGCTAGTCAAAAGCGACCAACAGAAGCTGGCTGGATTGTTGCAACCGCTGGACATTCCAGGTTGGAAGTGGGAACATATTTCCATGGACTTCATAGATGGTTTGCCCAGAACCAGGAAAGGAAATGACAGTATTTGGGTGATCGTAGATCGCTTCACGAAGACCGCCCATTTCATACCTGTTAGATCGAACTGAACTGCTTAGAGTCTGGCGCAGATATATTTTAAGGAAATTGTTAGACTACACGGAGTGCCGATCAGTATAGTTAGTGATAGAGATCCAATATTCACTATCAAATTCTGGGAGGCATTTCAAGTAGAACTGGGAACGAAGCTGAATCTAAGCACCACTTATCATCCTCAGACAGATGGTCAAACTGAGAAGGTGAATCGTATACTAGAAGATCTATTGCGGGCTTGTGTTCTTGATTTCGGTGGATCATGGGAAGACCATTTACATTTGGCCGAGTTCTCATATAACAATAGCTACCAAGCGAGCCTGACAATGTCACCATTCAAAGCATTGTATGGTAGATCGTGCCGATCTCCTGCTTGTTGGGTCGAATCTGGCAATAGGCTTGTATTGGGACCTGATATGATCCGTGAAACCGCAGACAAAGTCGATTTCGTTAAGAAACGATTACTCGCCGCTCAAAGCCGACAGAGGAGCTATGCTGATTCGAGAAGAAGGGATTTGGCTTTTTCTGTTGGTGATTATGTGTATCTAAGGGTTTCTCCGATGAGAGGATGATTCGATTTGGCAAAACTGGGAAGTTGGCGCCCAGATTTATTGGTCCATTCCCTATTCTTGAACGGATTGGAACTCTGGCCTATAGAATTCAATTTCCTGATTGGTTGCCTAGAGTGCATGATGTATTTCACGTATCTCAACTTCAAAAGCACGTTCATGATCCAGACTTGATCGTGGACGATACAGCTCAACAGGATATTGAAATTACTCCAGAATTAACTGTGAGAAGAGAGCCGCCAAAGATTATCGGCAAAGAAACCAAAGAGCTGAGGAACAAAAAGGTTCACTTAGTCAAAGTGCAATGGAGTGGAGATCCACGAGATTGTACTTGGGAAATTGAGGAGAGCATTCAGAAAGCCTATCCTAAGTGTCGAGTGGATATCTCTGATTGACTCCGGTGCAAGGTACATTTACCATACTTTGCATTATCATTTAGTTCTCTACTTTGTTGTTATTTTCCTTTCATGGATGTGAATTTTTAATTCTATAGTCTGAATGATTTTAAAAGAGTATAGGAATTGATTAGTACATTTTTGAAAAGTTAAAAATAAAATTGATTGTTGTTTGTGTTGTGTGATAGTGAATTTGATTAATTAAATTATTAGAAGGTAATTAAATTAATCAATAAGAGAATGAATGATAGAATTTATTCGATTAAATCACAGATTGAACTGAGTTAAAAATAGATAGAACTATATACATATGCATTATATATATATGTTTGAACAGGTAAATGGATTAGCTGTTGAGTAAAGATTTTATTTGCGTGCCCGACAAATAGGTAAACCTTAATGAGTTGGATGCGCAATTTTATTATTATATCAACTCCTGTGAATGCCATTGGATGCGGAGTGCTGGTTGTTCTGTGTGTAATAATAAATGTTGCCATAGGATAGTAACAATTAATTTTGAACTACACCACATGGCATACTGCTTGAAGAAAGGCATACTATATCATCTACCACATAAGCAGTTGGAGCTTGTGTGACGAGGTGGAAGATTTACCATACGAGCGAGAGGCTTGTATGGCGTTGACTATATATTACAGGTTGAACTGATGACTGATATGTACCATATAAAATGTAACGGTAAATTGCCGGAATAATAAAAACCCCACATGGGTCTGGAGTTGACAATAATCACGTCTCTCTAGTTATTAGATACGGCACATGGATTATTTATTTCCCACACGGGACGAGGTGACGAGAATTTATTCTCTGGAGCAATTAAAAATACACACTCCCTCAGGCTTTGACAGGGTGACGAGAATTTATTCTCTGAAGTTATTATCTATACATGCTCCCCTGTAAACACCAGAATATATCACTATAAATATGTGTATGCTTTATAGGATTTATTGGGTACCTAATACGGCCCAATAAATTTCCAAACCCCTCCCCGTATAAATGAGGTTATGGCGAAATTTTTCGAAAATTCCGGGTGTCAGCCAAATTTTTGAAGAATTTGAAAATTCTCAGAAACTGAAAATTTGGAGAATGGAAGCCAGATTGGAAGTAGAGTTGATTAATCAAACCACTTTCGACTTTGTTCCTATTCAGGGACGAAAAGTTTTAAGTGAGGGAGATTGTAACAACCCGGAAAATCTGAACCAATTTAAAATTTTTAAATTGGCTATTTTAGTGGATTTTAAATATTTAAAATAAATATTTTAAATAATAACGTCGAAAAGTAAGTTTGAATCGACGTTTGAAAATAAATAAATAATTCTAATTATAAACAAGGCCTGAAATGGCGCGGTAGTTTCAAATTTTGAATTCAAACTTTGACTGACCGTACCGGGTGCAAAACAAAACGGATTTGAGTGAAACCAAAAATATTTAAATCTGTTAGTGAATATCTTTCTAAAGAATCTAAAAAACCAAAGTTTCGTAGCGGGAAGCAAAAGTTATGGCCAGATGAATTTTCAGAAAGGTCGCTATAGAGTTTATATAGCCCGTGAAAATGGCCATATTGCAAACGACCTCGGATTTCGACGAAACCACTTTTGTTGGATCCGGGATGTCAAATTATTGCTAGGTTTCAAATTTCATAATTTTTGAAGCTACTATGTAAGCGTGGCAAAGGAAAACGTGTTTTGGTCAATTACAGTTAAGTTGGATCGACCAGAAATGGGCCATTTTTCAAACGGTCTCAGAATTCGACGAAACTAGTTTTGTTGGGACCGTATCGTCAAAACATAGCTAGATTTATTTTTCTGGAATTTTTCGAATCAGTTTATAGCCCCGACAAATTGAAATGTACGTTCAAATTAAATATTGAATGTTTTATACATTAATTTGAAGGAAAACTGACTAAAACAGTCGAATGGGCCTCTGAAACATATCCCATTGTGTTCGGAATGGGGGCATTTAGCTAGGGACGACAGTCGTTGGGTTTGAATTGGTGTTCGTGTGTGACAAGGGGTATTTTCGGATTTTTAAAATTTATAAATATAAAAAAAATATCATTGGTCCACGTTTTTTTCCCTCTCCGCGACAGCTCTCGACGAACGACGATAGTTCTTCAAACCTGCCCCCTCCGATTTCTCCTTCCACACACAAAATCAGACCTTCCTTCAGTTGAGAATTTTGTAGAGGACATCCCCAGCTTCAAATCCATATAAAGGTTGGATTTTTTTCATTGCGTGTCGAGGCGGGATCAACCTCCTGAAGTCGACGACTTCGAGCCGCCGCCAAAGCCACCCACGGCCTTCGAGTTCAACGAAACCCACCCCCTTGTGCGCCTCTCCAAGCTCTTCGTCGCTGCGAAGGCCGATCGTCGAATCACTGCGAGATTGGATCGAAATTCCTAAACCTAGTTTTGAACATTTCAGAAAGGTAACAGTTTAAATTATTTTAAACTATATTATAGCAGTTTAAAGCGCTACAGTTCTTGATTTCACTGTAAAAATCATATCTTTTTCTTTTGTTGACGAAATCCAGTGTAACAAGAGACAGTGGACTCGTGTGGACGTCTTCTACATTCTAGAAGAGACCGCATATTTTTCTGAGCCTTCTACTATTTTTGGTGGAGTGGAACCCAATGTGAGATTTCTAAACTATAAACAACATGGAAAACGACGATGTATAAATTATATAGTCGATGTATGAGTTATATAAGCGTTATACACCACATGTATAAGCGTTGTATAAGTTGTACGATCGATGTATAAGTTATATATGCATTGAAAAAATTATATATGTGTCGAATAGAAGTGAAATTTACTTATATATATACGCCCCTCGTCCACAAACCATGGACGATATTTATTGGTTGTGATTGGTGTGAAAATTGGTTGATAGCGAATGGTTGATTAAAATTGTTTGTGGTTGAAATTGATTGATTGTGGTTGAAAAATACCCGTTTGTGGTTGAGAATTATTTGGTTGAAACCACATAGGATTAGTTTGTGGAAATAAAAAAAAATACATGCCGCCTGCGTGCAAACTAGATGCATGAAATCCCCATTGTCAAAAGCTGCGAGGCTTTAAGATAGAGCGAGGAGCCATACTAAGGACGGCCCCAATTTTAACTACCCTGCCGTTATGCTGCCGAAATTTTGAATAATATTCATATGTTAGAATTATTTTCATTTGTTGAAACTATATTCGTGTGTTGAATAGAAAAACTTCATGTGTTGAATAGAAATTCATTCGTTGAATAGAAATTCATGTGTTGAATGGTATTCGTGTTTTGAAATAAATTGTTTTATAATAAAAATCATATTTTTATCACCTATATGAACTATATAAAATAGTCATGTTTTGAAATAAATTGTTTTATAATAAAAATCATATTTTTATCACCTATATGAACTATATAAAATAGTCGTGTTTTGAAATAAATTGTTTTGCAATAAAAATCACATTTTTATTATATACATGAATTGTTAAAAATAGTGAAGTGTTAAAATAAATGTCGGGTGGACAAAAATATCATTTTTATCAAATGCATGAAAAGAATATAGTTTTGAAATCAAAGAATCGATTATATTTATATATATATAAATAGAATTGAAATATATCGAATAACGAAGCTGCAGTTTGTGTTTTGAAACCGTGATTCCAAACGAGAGATCCGACCATCGGATTTTCCCGAAACCGAAACCGTTGGGTTCGCCTTGGAAATATCTTTCCAACGACACCCACTTTGTGAAGATCCAACGGTTGGATTGTCTGAAATGTTTAATTCAAATCAAAAGAAAAAAAGCGCCAGAATCGATTATATTTATATATATATATATATATATAATTAAATTAAATCGAATAACGACGCTGCAGTTCGTGTTTTGAAATTGAAACTTCAAATGAGTGTACCGGGAGAACCGACCGTCGGATTTTCCCAAAATTGGAACCGTTGGATTCGTTTTGAAAAGATCTTTCTAATGATGTAAAATTTGTGAAGATCCAACGGTTAGATTTTCAGATATGTGTAAATTAAATCTGAAGAAAAATTGCGCCACGGTCGCGTTATGGCTCGAAGCGTCGTTTGAATGAATTGGCTTTAAATAAATGAATAAAAATAGAGATAAATCGTTATAAAATATTATAAACGATATGGAATGTGAAATTTAGAAACTAACTGAAGGTTAGCTAAGTCGAATGGCTTCCTGGGTTTTGATCTGATGTTGGTTTCGGCCTTCAAGGTTAATATTTGTGAAATCGTTCTCTTACTGATTTACGGTTAGTGACTAATGAATTGAAATGATGCGTATGTAGTGTTTGTGTATCACTTGTTTATTATATATGCGAGTTGCTCAGAAAGACCGGGTTTATCCCATTCTGAATAACTGAATCGACGATAAGAAATCGAAGATGAAGACGGTGGTCGAAGACCGGAGATCTTCACCTCGTTTGGATGGTGACTGATGTCCTGATTGGGAGGCATCCCGAAATATGGATAATGAGTGGTGATCGTCCAGACGTACGTGGAGATCGATGGGTATGCGAGGTATATAGTGCCTCCGGTTTCGTTCTGACCTAGAACGGACTTGTAAATGGATTGTGTGTCTGACATTGGAATTCATTCTGTGTGATTGGTAGCCATCAGTTGCATAGTGTGAATTGCCTGTGTGGCATGCTAAGATGCAGTGATCAAGGCTTCTGTTGAAAAGCAAAGTCTTGTGGTGATGATCAAAGCACCACCAGTGTGGCGTAGCTTTGTGTATAACGTGAATTCGCGAGCCTCACACCTCGGTATGAACCAGAAATGGGAGAGGACATCAGGGAGGGCATGCGTTTCCTTCTAGCTACAGGTGGTGTCAGTGCTTGAACTGGCTGACATTTATACTATTTTTCACCTATGTGGTTGTTGCTATTGCGAGGCGCCTCGGATATATTGGTCGATCCGGGACCGTTGGAGTCATTCGTTGGCTCATTTACGCCCCAAAGGGTAGGGAAACGCAATGTTCAGGCATTTTAATCCACATCGGTGTACCGACCCTGACGATCCAAGGGTCGATGCGCTCTGACCCTGAGGCTCGGGCAAGACAGTCTCGAAGTCGGTAAGGACTATCTTTTGCCTTGGTTCATGACGGAAATCCAATTTCCAAATACGTGACTGTGCGGTTTTGATTGTATACCTATATTTGGCGACATAGTGGCATGGGACGCTCATGTCGTCTATGATTGATAGTTATGATTGAAATTGTTCTTGACACATATAAACACTAGTAATAATATCAAATGCTTTTGCTTTATTCGTATCAAGCATATTTTAGCCATTATAAGGTAAAAACTCTATCCTCCGGTTTGCGTTGCATTGTGTGATGGGAACTGAGTCTTATAATGGCTTCATTTTTATAAAAAGCATTGCGATGTTTAAAAAGATTGACTTGTTTTAAAGCACTGGCAATCCAATGGAGTAAACCCATTCCGCGAAAGTGGCATGGTCCTGTGATTAGCCAATTGTATAATGTGTTAAGTAGATTTCTCACACCAGTCCCATGACTGACTCGTAGTTTGTTTCACTTGCAAACTTGGGTGCCCCTTTTTCTACATGGGCAGCCTTGTATTCAGGTTTTAGCAGGCTCTTTCTGGATAGCTGGAGCTGAAGATGGATTCAATCATTTATCTCTTTTTATGCCGTTCAGCTCCTATTGTACATATTATGTTCGTTTCCCGCTGTAGACATTTATGTATAGCTGAACTGTATTTGTACTAAGTATGATCCGGTATACTATGTAACTCTGATGATTATGTTTATCCAGCGTATTATTTGTACATTATCTGTTGTATTTATTTAATTCTGCTCTGCTATTATCTGTTTATGTGTTATATTCCAAAGATTACCCTTGCCACCGTCAGTACGGGGTTTGGGGGCGTCGCATATAAAAACTTCAAAATTTAATATACAAAACTATATATATATGAATATAAGGAAATAATAATATTAAAACTTAAGTAAACACAAATAATTAAAACTAAAATTTAAGTAAGAAAAACTAAAATATATTAATTAGGAGTTAGACATAAAATCCAAGAAATAAATTTAAATATTAAATGATATATATCCTAAACAAGAAGTAATTTTGAAATCAATTTAAAAATAAAAGTTTAAGAATATTTTAAAATATTTTAAGACTAAGTGCGAAAATAGGAAAAAGAGTTTAAGTGCTATTACAGAGTTTTAACCAAAAAAAAAAATCTAGACTCTATTACTTATCCTTTTCTCTTAAACTCTTGTCACCCATGAGTCTTCAGTCTTGAACCTTTCTTCTTTGTAATCTTGAATCTTTAAACTGTTTGGTCTTCAGTAATCAATACCTTTATATCATTCCTGCACACACACACACACACATACATATATATATATATATATATATATACACACACACACACACACTCACAAGAGAGTTATCATATATTTTATAATAATAATAATAGTTAACAAGGTTGTGGTCATCAAAACCATCTCTTACTCCCTAACATAGACCTTTGAAGCGGAAAGGACTGCTTGTTGATGTATCTGGTTAATTACCAGGATTAAACTTACAACAGTAGTCCCAACTTCTTGGGTTCTGCATGATGTGAGGACTTCTTATTATTAATCTAAGGGATAATTTCCGAGAGGATGCGGTAAAAGAGTACCTTCGGTTTTTCTTGTTCCTGAACAACTTATATACAAGGATGGTTGACACTTCATTTCTTAGACTACATTTATAGATTTTTACAAACATGCTTCTGTTTGGTAGCAGAGATGGCAGCTTCTCTTAGCTTAACACCTTTCTCTAAGATATATGAACTCGAGGGTTGTATTTTTATGAATGTCAATTAGGGATCAATGGAATAATGATGTGGAATCCAAAGATGTGGATATACCATGTGTAAAAGATAAAAAGTAACTTCTAGCCTCATCACCGATGGTGACTAAAAAATGAGATATGCAGTAGGGCTATGTGGGTCACACACATTAGGGTATGTTTATCACCAATCTAGAACAGTACACCCTTTGATTATTGTATGGTTTCGGTGCGGTTACTAATCACAACCATTATGATAATGTATTCGAGGCATGTTCTGTGTTGGCACGAGTGCATGATGTTCTTTTGACCTTATTACGCTTATCTAGAGATGTACTATATTGGGTGGTACCCCAATGCCTAATCATTGTATGGAAATCCAAATCCCAATACGTGCCGCATTTTTGTATGTAGAGCCCATTAGGGCACGAAATTTAATTTTGGTTTACAGATTAATATTTGTTTATTATTTTATTTTAATATGATTTAATATATATTATGATAATATTACTCGAATTTATATAAATGTTTTGGTGATCGTAAAAGAAAAACATGTGCCATGTTTATTTGTGGTCGTGTCATACGGAAGTTCCATTCATTCAAAAGATTTCCCAAATTTAGTAAGTTGTTTATGATATGAGTTTTTTCACTATCGTATTCTACACTGATTCAGCCGTTTGTTTTCCCATAATGCTCGGGTCAAAACTTAATATCATCAAGTCATGGTTGCTTGGTTACTAATTTGTTTGCTTGTTGTTGAATGTTGAATTTAACTGGACTTAATATTTGAGACCAGTAGTTCATTTTCTTAAAGGCTACAAAACATTAGTGATAGCGATAGGTTGATGGTGGTGATAGAGGACTAGAATATAATCATCAGTGGCGAGTCATCTTCGATTTAGTGATACTGGGCTGAGATTTAGATCTTCAGTAGGCGAGTCAATTATGTAGGCTGAGTTAGTTCTCTAGTACTGAATCCTCACATGGGCTTGTAGCTTAAGAGTATGTGGACACATTTGACGAGGTGATCAAGTTGCCACCATGTTAGAGTCAAAAACTGTATCAATTTGGTTATGGATGTTCTTTCAGCCGGGAATCCTGAGGGGATTTTATCGATTGTGGATAGTTGGATGGTGTGTGCTGATTACAACGTTTCACATGTTGCTTTGGTTTTGAATGGTTGGTTGTGTCGTGCAAGTTAACCAACAAGTCAACATATTTTATTGATTTCTTAAACTGTGTTCTGAGATAGCAGTTCAATGGGGTGTGCTAGTGCTACTCAATTGTATTTTCATCTTCCCATGGATGAAAAGAAAGCATAAGGTACAATTGGTGTTTGTGTCGTTGGTGTTGAGAAAAACAACATTCATTAGTTGCTTGTTGGAGCTTCATTTTTCGCTGATAGAAGTAAAGGGATTGAGTCACGTCATCTCGAATAGTATGCCATTAAAAGTCATATGAGAGATTCAATGATTTGGAAGTTGAAATTAACCCATGAGTGTGTCAATTTCTTATTCCAAGAGAGTACGAGAGACTAATTATACTCACTTGGTTGTAAGGGTAGTTTGTTGCGATTTATTTCCAAATGAAAGGTTATCGTATTTTAATCGATAACCAAAACCGCATAAGGAGCATTCGACTCCTGATTCGGAGTCTATAGTGATAGAGTTCGTTGTGGTTAGTTGTAGGCACTATTTATTAGCAAAGGAGTTGGATTTGTTTAGTAATGTTATATCACTGTAGTTTCTCTTCTCCGTAAGAGATTTTGACCTTCGTCGGTAGCAAATGTCGGGATTTCTAGCCTCCTACGACTTTATGTTCCCATATGTATGTATGTGATGAGGGGTTGTTTGATTCGAGTTAGAGGTGCACCAGTTCGGAAGCGATATTCCATTGGTGAAAGCCACTTGCATTTATTACTAGTTGCGACTCCCTAACTTGAGGTGTGGTAGTATGGACTTGACCGTGATGATTGGTTCCATGTGGAAGAGGCGTTATTTGTTCTTGGTATCATTATATAGGATTGCTTACGCATGTTCATTTCATTTTGAATACGACATCAGATAGTTGTAGTTGAATGGGATGTATCGAATAATTCTTCATAACTATTTGAGATTTCTAGGTGGATGTGGGAATAATTGTCAATGGTTTCCATTGGTAGTTCTCCGTACAAATTAGGAATAATATGATAGCTCTCAAGTCATACTCGATTGAAAATTAGAGACCTTAGACTAATATTATTTACTTTTAGAATGAAAACCAAGATGTTGAGTCATATACGTATTGAATTTAATATTTGATGTGTCATATTAGTTATTTAGTAGTATGCATGCTAGAATTGGTATGAATATTATTTTCTATAATTGCTATTTTTTGCTTACGTATGTTTGATCAACAATGTTTTCATGTCTATATATATATATATATATATATATATATATATATATATATATAGGCGAGCATTCAAGAGCACCCCAAATAGTGCAGCACCCCTTTAGCCCCTCTAATTTCCACCACACAATCCTCCTTCTCTCTTCTCCCACTAACTCTCTCTCCTCCCATTAACTTATTTGAATATAAATGTGTGGCCCTTATTGAGGAGCAAATGGGGTGCTACAAAAACAGGGTGCCCTGGAACCCTCCTCATATATATATATATATATATATAATTTTTAGGTATGCAATATGATTATATTGTTGTATACTCCATCTATTTGAGATAAAATCTATACATGACTTGACATGCTTATGTTAGATAAATCATATTTATTTAATATGCTCATTTTCCTTGTTGTTATTTCTACTATTATACTTAATCTTTCAGAAGCAAGATTCATATTTGGATGCTAATTCGCTTTTATTTCCATTTAAATGCTAATCTTGATTAGAAAAAAGTATGTAGTAGACGTAGAGTTATGGTTTAGCCATTTGGTGCATTTTGGTGGTTTTATGCCTTGTGTATGATTGCCACCTTTGGGCTTTCTTCTTTTGTTAGGATGAGCCTTGTATGGAGATTTGTGACGTTACCGGATCGAGCTGCACAAAGGAGGTAATGTCGAAATTCTCTGTGAATTTTGCCAAATTTGAAAAAAAAAAAAATCGATATGCGATGCTAAGTTGAATCGTCTTTCAATTAGTAAGTTGTCACCTTTGTTTTCCATCATCCAATTATTTGAAGAATAAATGTTCAACTTCGATGTTTGGCTTAGCTTCATCCCGGATTTGATTATGGTTGTACTTAGGGGTGAGCGTCCGGTCGGTTCGGTTGGTTTTGGGGTAAAATAGTTCAAACCGAATTAAAACAAAAAAAATTGAAAACTGAACCAAAATAATTTCGGCTAATTCGGTTGCAACCGATTTAACCGAACTTGAAGGTTATCATATTGTTCAAATGATTAATTCAACCAACGAAAACATAAATTTATGTTTGAAGAAATTTTATTCCTTAAATTTTATGTATACAATAAAATTTGACTTATCTTTAACAAATGTTTTCGTATTTTATCACTAAACAAATTATTTGAACTACCACAATAACGTAAAATTAGATAATACGGTAAAAGTTTGGTTAAACCGATAGCCAAAAATTTTATTTTACAAACCGAATTCAAACCGATTTAGTTTCAAAACCGAAACGGACCGACCGAGATAAATCGGTTCGGTCGGTTACTGCTCACCCCTAGTTGTACTTAGGAATGAGAATACTGTCTCCAATAATTATTGCTGTTGAGAGTGTTAAGTGACAGTTTTTCTTGTGCCGTCACCAGTTCGAGAGTGTTGCATTATGCAGTTTCATCCTTGAGGATCTTGGAGATGAAATCCTTTAAGGATGGAAGAATGTAACGGCCCTTATTTTAATGATTAGATATTTAAATAATTTATTTTGATGTTGATCGTTAATTATTCGATTGACTTTCCAAAATGAGACTTTTCACAAACGAATGATTCACTACGAGAGACTAGTTCCATTAACTCTGGATTGTTCATTACGTGAATAATAAGTGTATGGATCACTTTATTTCAAGTTCGGACCAATTGGTGGTCTAAACGATATTGAAGTACGCGTAAACAATCATTCCAAGGAGCGCAACCTCAGAATACGACCATTACAACGGAATCACCATATTACAATGTTGCGAATGAAATTTTACAATGGTTATTACGTCGCATATTAAGAAATTGTAATAGACTAAAATCTTTTACAATTGTGTGTTAACGTTGCAACTAACTGTTGTCAAATATCTTATTACAACGGCTATACTCCGTTGTAGTTATATTTTTTGCAACAGTTTATAACTTTGTCGATATATAACATATCGTAAGGTAGTAGGTATAACAGCCATTGGATAAAAGTTGTAGTAGTAACTACTAAAACTGTTATGCACCGTTGTGACTTCGTAATTTTTACAACTATTTCAGCCAGTTGTAATACACTTTATTATAACTATAATTGACAGTTGCGTTTTAAATACCAAAAAGTAATATATGTACTAATTATTCACATACTAATAATAATAGAACTCATTCATATATTAATAATAATATAATTCATATATCAATGCAACAAATATTACTAAATCATATTCATTCATATGTATCAATAATTATGGTAGTTGATCAAAATACAATACGTACCCAAAAAAAGAATATAAAATAGTCATTTACATTACTAAACCATTAAAAAAACATAGTCGTTCCCTTGCGTAAATATAGGAAAGCAACAACAACCTTTCCCTTCCTCTTCTATAGCTTCTTAATGTAAAACTCAAGCTCTTTTCCTTCAAGTATATATCTGATCATGAATAAAAAAAGACAAACCAGTAAGAAGTGTGTTACAAAGTACATAACAAGAAATATAGGAAACATATGGAAAAAATACATTAAGGGATGATGATATAAGAAAATAAAGTATTAAAATCTTTATACAAAAAGAAAACCAAACTAAGTATATGATAAATTTGACTCAATCTAGGAGGTTGATCAATAGGAAACTACCAATTTTTTTTGTTCAAATTAGATTTGCTTAAAAAAATGTTTATAACTCTTTAATAATCATGTAATCGATGAACACAAAAATTTATGGTTCAGAAGCAACAATTGATCATGTACATTTCATAATCTCTTTCAGTGGGTCCCCCAAAATTTCATGGTATAAATGAAACCATTGAAGTTTTTTCCAAATAAAAGAACATAACAGAAAAACTACCTCCTCTTGATGTTGCTTGTTCTTATCCAACATGGATACAAGTTCAAGAACCTCCAACTAAGTGGTCAGCCTAACACTACTAAATCTAGAAATATTAGAGGCTCAAACATTTGCCTATACAGTAATAAATAAGGGTGAAAAGTTAAACTAAATTGCCCCTAAAGTTATGGGAGGCAGATTATCTTTAGCCTAAAAAGAAGGCATCCCTGATAACTATTAGAGGCAGATTGAATTCTATAACTGCCCCTACAGTTGCTGCCACCAGCTAAGCATGTACGAATATTAAAGGCAGTATGCACCGCCTCTGTTGATTCTGATAATATTTGAGGCCAAACCATATATATGTCACTTTTACAGCAGTGAGTTGTAATTTAATAAAACTAGTAGGCATTCACGATAGCCACTATCAATACAAATATAACTAGCACAAAGACATCTAAATAAATATTATACTGCAGCAAAATACATACAACATGCTTTCTCATTATCTAAACATAACAACAAATTATAATCCATATAAATGTAAAATAAAAATTTGTGTCATCTTAGTACAATACCAAATGTAGATACACAGTTTCCAAGTCAAATGACTGGACTGAATCATGTCAATATGACAAAAAATAACTAATCTAACACTATGTCAACAATCTTAGCTAAACTTCATTAGCAAGGACATAAAATGAAACTTCATGGTGTTTGCTTCATCATCCATTTGCAAACAGCAAATCAACATCCATCACCTATATCATAACATTGACTTGTAAAGAGTCTCTCAATAACATTTTCTGTAAAAGTTTAAAAGGATGTACCAATCCATTGTCAGATTTCAATAGAAGTAAAAAATAAGCATACTATTGAATTTGAAAAAGACAGAATAAAATGCAAACATAAGCATCGACAAACTAAGATGTAAAACCAGAGACATGGTAAAACTTTACTGAGTCAAAACTAATCGGTTTCAGTATAAATATACAAGTCAATTACAAGTCCCATCACTTTACTGTGATTTGTTGGGTTTTCGCTTTATTTTTCTGGTACGAGAGTCAAAGGGGAAGTGACTAGAGGAGGCACATCAGAGAGTGAGGTAGAGGAGCATGGAGGTAGTGATGATAGGACTGTTAATCTGGTGTGCGTGTTGTTAATTGTGTGTTATGTGTGGTTTTTTTGGTTTTGCATGTTTAAAAGGATATCAGCTATATTATATAGAATGAGTTTCTGGGATTATTCTATGCCTTATATTTCTTTTGTTTTCTATGTGGGCACAGGGTAACAAGTATCTATAGAACAAATATAAAACATGCTCATTTTCTCCATGAGACACATGCAAAGTTGCGAACGCATTAACGTAAAACAACAACAAATGTTTATTGATGTTCTCTAATCTAAATGTAATTGATTCAATTATGACGACGATCCACTAGAGATCTTTATGATAAAACGACAAAAAGGGAACATTATTATGATTTGTATGATGGACTTGCTAATGAGAGTAGTTAACCATGAAATCACATTTTAAATCGAAGATGAAGCACCAATTATCTTAGAAAAAACTTGAGCAAAGATTCATTTGCATTGATAGGGCCTATAAGCATAGAATGCAAAATGTCAATACGTAATACAACCAAATGATTGGTCTTATACTTGCCATCAAACAAGTCTAAAGCAACATCGACCCAACGCATGTTTATGTCCTTTCTTCTATGAACCAACTCATGCTGCAATGGGATCAGGTTTGTAGCCAAATTTCTCCTTCTATCAAAACAGTAAAAAGGCAATAAGGAAATTAAATATTTGATCCAAGAAAAAACATGACTAAGGAAGATCTAATAGAAATACATTAGATTTAGGGAGAAAGTCCAAAGCTGACATTTTCAGATGTTGTTATCTGAATGGTTTTTACTATTAGAATTTGAACCAAAGTTGGTCATCTGAACAACAGCAAATGAAAATATATATCATGTCTCACATTCAAAATAAAAAATAGATGATAATGAAGATGCATGGTAATATGTTATATGCATAGTAATTATTTTGCATAGTTATGTAGGAGTGATTGACTATTTAAACAAAATGTACCATGAAATATGGATCAAAAGATGAATCTATCAAGTGATTCCCATCGTCTGTTTGGATAAAGGCTTGCACATTCATTTCACTATAATGAATGCTGAAAATACCACTAGTTAAATAATATGGATATACTGCAACAACAAACATTAACAACATAAACTAAGACAATTTCTATTCATGTGTACTATTTTGAAGTGGCTAAAGAATCAAAATAGAACTAAAAAAAATAAACATGTACTCATGCATGAATCTCAATTGCTTGGGTTTTTTTCCTATAACTAAAACATGGTCCATATGTTAACGAGTATGCTTTCGCCAAAGAAAACATATAAATGAGAAAGAATAGTCGCACCAAAACTGAAAATCAACGTTTACATTAGCAAATTCAAGAGCCCATGGCGCTGCTATAGGATCGATCTATGGGAGTACTTGGAGCATAACTTCTCAGAATTTACTGGAAATTAGACTGTTAGCTCTAGTTCAATGGATCATTTTCACAAGTTTTTGCACCATAGTAAAATGTATGGGTAGGCTGGTGCTATCTGCAGTTCTATTTGCAATGATCATAATGGATAGAAGGCATTATGGACCGCCTGTATTTTCACAAATACATTGGTTTGTGTTGCTCACGAAGTAAACTTCTAGAAAGCTTCGAAGTTATCAATTAATGTATAACATTAAGGATAGACTGGTTGAAACTTACATTGGTTTGTGTTGCTCACGAAGTAAACTTCTAGAAAGCTTCAAAGTTATCAATTAATGTACAACATTAAGGACAAGCTTAGTCGGTTTGATGAAGGAGAAGCAATTGAAAAGTAGTGGTGAAAGAATAGAAGAAAGCTGCCAACATGATCTAACAAGCTATAAGGATCATAGAAGGTGAATGGTTTCCAAACACTGTAAAAGGGCAGCCTATACAAATTCAAATCAACCTAACGCTTGCAATTACAACGAGTGGGAAACGATGAAGATTAATCGCCGGAAGGAGGTCCAAAATTACAAAATACATTCATTAGGGTCATACTCTACCAGCATGTATTGGACACATCTTCATCATGTCAAATGCATAGATGCAAATGTATCAAGATCAAAAGCATGTATTACTTTTTCATTAACAACCATAATGTAAAACACATGTATATTACATTATTAAAATGATGCCACATACCGAAATATGAAGTAAAAAATATATTAAAAAATAAATGAAGCTGGGCTCAAAGACATCGGTCTTACCCCCATTTGCTCTGAAACATCATCAAACCTGCTTCCTTGCTCGTCCTTTCTTTTACGAACTAATTCATATGCCTCAATTGGATCAAGTTTGTGGGCCATGCTTTCTTTTCTTTTTCAACAAAAGGCACATAACATTCAGCAAAAGAAAAGAAAAAACTACATGATGAACCAAAAAAAAAGGTTAAATGAACCACTTTCACAAAGATTTAGTGCCATCAAGGAGATACTAATTAAGCTATTATAGAAAGAACAATAAATGAAAAAGCTTAAGAACTTCATACAACATGTTAGCAATCAAAATGTCATAGCTTCCATGTGAAAGATAAAAATTAGGCAAGTGCACAATGTAACACTTTAAACAAAAAAAACATCAATTAAATTGATATATGCTCATTTTTTCTGTTACCTATTCCACTGCAAAAACCAAATCTCATTTCCATTATTTAGGGACATGACTGAGTGACAAAATTGTAGTAGTAATTGGCTCTTTAGATTGTTACAACTTAATCAAGTGCAAAGGGTAGAAGTTGAATGTGAAAACATTAAACTATCCCTGTCTTAATAATAACTATTGATAGTACGTATTTAATGCTGGCTGAGTGCAACTTCTTTCCGAAAATCATAACCTTTGCATCACATTGAGTTGATATAGGTGGTAAATTGATTAATTCAAACTGAGGCTGTCAACTACAAACAACAACCTTGGACAAATCATGAAAAAACAATATAAAATAGCATTTCCTATAAAGAAAGAGCTAAAGTAAATGTCAACTAAAGCAAGCAAGCAAAGCATCCATGTCTTTCGGAATTTTTCAATACCAAAATGTGCATAAATTTGGTTTAACGAATATTATTTTAATAGTTTATTGTAGAAATTTGCTATATTTTTGGCAGTTGGAACCTAATACAAATTTTACTTACGGGGCAAACTTTTTGGTGGCTACAATAGCAATGCACTAATAAGTAGACCATTCGCAAAAAAGATGATTTAAACTTTTTATCTTGATAGTCGATCTAATTTCATATTATGTTGTATCATGTACGTGTAGCGTCCATTTAACATTTTCCCCCTATTAAATGATATAACTTTATAAAACTATTTTTGTATCAATGTACAAAGACTAGGGAAACAATCGACGGGATACGATGACAACAAAAGATACATCACAACATCATATGTACACAAAGATAGAATAAGAATATTGCGTTTTTTTTACATGGGCAAGTAGTTAAACGATAATAAAAGAATAAGGTGGAAAATATACCAACTTTAAATACCAACAATTGCCACTATCGCACAATCAAAATCGGAAACCTTTGAACATAAGCTCCCAAGACCTACAAATAAAACGATGAATTATGTGTATGTTGGATTTAACATACATATAAATTCAGCTGAACCTATGTGGATTATTCTATTGTTACGATGATGCAATGGTACCATATTATTCAAGTTATATTTTAGAATTTTGAATTCATAATTAAAAATTCATGTTTTCAACTAATATGACATCGGAAAAAAATATCAAATAACTTGTCCTTGAATGATTGTTATGAAATCTATAGGACACCATGTGATTGAACTCAAAATTGTATGTAGTTATCATTTAAGAGCACAATGATCTTCAACAGATTCATAGCTTTGTGACGCTTGGTTCTTCAAACTATTCAAAAAAAGAAGTTTAAAATTATGCACTTCAAACAATGATGGTGATTGCGTTTAAGTTAGTTTTCCAACCATATATGAATACTATTAAGTGCATTGCATGTTAATTTGCAATGTAAAATTTACCATTTGTTTAAAACTATTTAATTTCATTTTTGATTGGTGGAGGTCTATGTATTCATGATACCTTGGTCATTTAAAAAAAAAAATCTTTTTTGAAAGCCTTAAAGGGCACCTGAACTTGTATTAAAAATTAAAAGTGTTATTAGTTTATTCAATCCCTTAGAGGCCACCTGAACTTGTATTAAAAATAAAAACTGCTATTAGTTTATTCGATCCCTTAGAGGTCACCTGAATTTGTACTAAAAAAAACTGTTATTAGTTTATTCAAGTTCTTCGCTTAACCATTCGTTTTATCCACTGTTCCACAAGTTACAAAAGAATGTAATGGCACAAAGTATATATTCTGTCATGAATGAAAATAATTAACAACTAATAATCGCAGCATTAACTAAGAAATAATTTATAGTTTGATCAATGAGTTGGAGACTTATTTATTTTACAAATAAGTGTAATATAATGTTAAGACTAACTTAATGAAACATGACAATCATTTTCCCATCGGTCTTACCTACATTTTTAATCAAAACACAAATATTTATGATTTTATGCATGAAATGACATCTTTAATAATCCACTGGATTTCACCTGCAGATGTAATTATAGAATGTTGTAAACTTAATTGAAGGGAATGATGTTAATTAAAAAAGGCCTCTATATACACATTTGGTAATAAGTTACAATGCCAAATTTTGTCTTAATATCGAGGGTGACTTAATTTTTTGTTCAAAAGAATAATAGTATATACCTGTGGCATTACTTGTCTGATATATATCTCATTTCTTCCCCCATTTAAACTATTTCTTCATCTTAGGAACTCAATTATATGTTTGAAATGGCATGTCTGTGCTTTCTTTTGATTCATTGTCAGGATAAATTATGTACCTATGTAGTCATTATTTTGTCTCTTTTTTAATCATCACAACTTGCTTTTTTTTTTTTGGAAAACAGACAATGTAATGAATATTATAAGTATTGATCTACAATCAGATAGACATACCAATAGTAGGTTTAGCAACAAGGCATAAGATTGAGTTGAAAGATGAGAAAAATAATTGTGTTTGATATAGGTATTTCATACAAACCTCTCCACTTTATATTATTGATGTTCTCCCAAATCAATTGGCAATCACAGAGCAAAAAAACATTGGGTCCGGCTATTCGCACCCCGTTGTTTTCTCTTCACCCCCCAGCTAAAATTTTAGAATTTAATTTCCAAATTTACCCTTTTAACAACTAATTAGACAACTTATCTAATGTTGTACAATGGTTAAAAAAATATCAGCCACATATATATATATATAGGTATTCGACTCTAAATTGCAAACAATAATTTAAAATTCAAATCAGCATTGTACATGATCTTTAAAAAAAATTAAAGATAGAAATTAAAAATAATGACTAAAAAAATGATTAAAATTTAATAAACCGTACAATCGGCGATGTGTACCATTACGATACCGAAACTTTCGAAGTATACAAAAATTTCAATCAACGACGCTGTCAACAAATGTTAATTAATTCAATCAAAATTTTAAAAGGAGAGAGCAGTGGAAATAAACTGCAAGTTGGAAAGTAGAAAAAAGAAAGAAAGTAGTGAGAATGATAATGTAGTAAGGGCATTTTCGGATTAAACTGGGGTGTGAAGAGAAAATGTTGGGGTACACATTTTATTTTCTAACTAGTGGGGCGTGAAGAGCAAATTATAGGGTGTTAATAGTCGCACCCAAAAACATTATCATCGTTGACTTACTTTTGATGAATAAACATAAACAGAACTAAACCTTTCAAACACAAAAACTTAAAGATTATTCACGACTGAAAGATTAACACAATAGAATACTGAATGTAAGAAAATCCAGGCAATAGAAAACTGATGAGAATGGATAGGAAAATCACAAACCCTAGAAAATCCAGCTGCTCGAATGAATCGATGGCTACAAGGCAGCAAAGAAGTTTCCTTTCAGATCACATCAATTGAGGTAGGTCGATCGATTATTATTTTTTTGTTTGAAGAGAAGATGCGTGATTGAGAGGAGCACGAAGGGTTTGGGAAAGGGAATATGAGAAGTAATTAGAACGGGAAAAAAAATTCCTTTGAAATGAGCGACAGTGTGTAGTGTCATTTCTTTGAGGCGGTTTATAGGCCTTGTTTTAATGTTATTAGGGTCCAATTAATAACTGACCCTTAATTGCTAATTAATAGGGGCTTTTTTTTATTATTAATTTGCCCCTGGTTGCGTGTCCCCAATAATAACAAATTTGGTAGTGTAAAGAAAAAATGGTAATATGTAAATAAACTAGTAATAACAACAACAAAATATACTAGTAAGTTTTAAATGGTCCCTTCCTTACATTTTATTTCACCGAAAAATAATGGTTTTCTCTTAATTACACATGATGATGTGCATGGGTGCATTTGGAATACACACACATGATTTAGTAACAATATTAAAAATGAATACGTGGTATCATTACTCTTCGGCATTGGTCTAACAGGTTAGCATTGTTGCTCGTATCGAAGACCTTAAATGCCACAACTGGTTGGTCACCATTGTTGACAATCCACCATGCAACTCCAACAGGAATAGCCAATATATGTCCTTTGAATTTGTTCACTCGTTGATATTGGCTGTTTGTGCCACCATGTCCTTGCCTATCATCTTGCTGCACTTCCTAGAACATTTGGAATGATTCTGGGAGCCCAAGAACAACTAGTCCAAATATTCCTAGATCTAAAATCACACAAGTGAGTATAACTGTTAAAATTGATAGTTGAATTGTATCTACTTTTATATATGTCATATATGCGACCTTTTACATTTTTTGAACATCAAACTAAGATACATAGTAGAAAATTATACTATCATGCATGCGTAGTACATAATTCTAGCTAAATGCAACACCATAGCTAACATAGTCTTCACTAATAGGTTTATAATATCAGATGCCTAACTAGATACTAAACAGACTTCTTACTTGCAACCTCAAACTGCAAAATTAGAGCATAAGTACGTATTATTAAAAATGAATACGTGGTATCATTACTCTTCGGCATTGGTCTAACAGGTTAGCATTGTTGCTCGTATCGAAGACCTTAAATGCCACAACTGGTTGGTCACCATTGTTGACAATCCACCGTGCAACTCCAACAGGAATAGCCAATATATCTCCTTTGAATTTGTTCACTCGTTGATATTGGCTGTTTGTGCCACCATGTCCTTGCCTATCATCTTGCTGCACTTCCTAGATCATTTGGAATGATTCTGGGAGCCCAAGAACAACTAATCCAAATATTCCTAGATCTAAAATCGCACAAGCGAGTATAATTGTTAAAATTGATAGTTGAATTGTATCTACTTTTATATATGTCATATATGCGACCTTTTACATTTTTTGAACATCAAACTAAGATACATAGTAGAAAATAATACTATCATACATGCGTAGTACATAATTCTAGCTAAATGCAACACCGTAGCTAACATAGTCTTCACTAATAGGTTTATAATATCAGATGCCTAACTAGATACTAAACAGACTTCTTACTTGCAACCTCAAACTGCAAAATTAGAGCATAAGTACGTATTATTAAAAATGAATACGTGGTATCATTACTCTTCGGCATTGGTCTAACATGTTAGCATTGTTGCTCGTATCGAAGACCTTAAATGCCACAACTGGTTGGTCACCATTGTTGACAATCCACCGTGCAACTCCAACAGGAATAGCCAATATATGTCCTTTGAATTTGTTCACTAGTTGATATTGGTTGTTTGTGCCAACATGTCCTTGCCTATCATCTTGTTGCACTTCCTAGAACATTTGGAATGATTCTGGGAGCCCAAGAACAACTAGTCCAAATATTCCTAGATCTAAAATCGCACAAGCGAGTATAACTGTTAAAATTGATAGTTGAATTGTATCTACTTTTATATATGTCATATATGCGACCTTTTACATTTTTTGAACATCAAACTAAGATACATAGTAGAAAATAATACTATCATACATGCGTAGTACATAATTCTAGCTAAATGCAACACCGTAGCTAACATAGTCTTCACTAATAGGTTTATAATATCAGATGCCTAACTAGATACTAAACAGACTTCTTACTTGCAACCTCAAACTGCAAAATTAGAGCATAAGTACGTATTATTAAAAATGAATACGTGGTATTATTACTCTTCGGCATTGGTCTAACATGTTAGCATTGTTGCTCGTATCGAAGACCTTAAATGCCACAACTGGTTGGTCACCATTGTTGACAATCCACCGTGCAACTCCAACAGGAATAGCCAATATATCTCCTTTGAATTTGTTCACTCGTTGATATTGGCTGTTTGTGCCACCATGTCCTTGCCTATCATCTTGCTGCACTTCCTAGAACATTTGGAATGATTCTGGGAGCCCAAGAACAACTAGTCCAAATATTCCTAGATCTAAAATCGCACAAGCGAGTATAACTGTTAAAATTGATAGTTGAATTGTATCTACTTTTATATATGTCATATATGCGACCTTTTACATTTTTTGAACATCAAACTAAGATACATAGTAGAAAATAATACTATCATACATGCGCAGTACATAATTCTAGCTAAATGCAACACCGTAGCTAACATAGTCTTCACTAATAGGTTTATAATATCAAATGCCTAACTAGATACTAAACAGACTTCTTACTTGGAACCTCAAACTACAAAATTAGAGCAAAAGTACGTATTTCTTGTGGAGTTTACATCATCAGAGTAAGGGGAAAAACTAGTTCAAATTAAAAGGCAAGGAATAGAATTCTTCACTCCTGGTATCTGCCATGAAGGCCCTGAATTCGTCCCGCCAAGGATAAACCCTATCTTTTCTCATTGCATTATCGTGTTTGTTAACCATTATCCAGAAAGAATGCTACAAATCTCTCCGATGAAAATATAGCATTCACAATATCGTTGAACCGACGTGCACAAGTATGAATAGAATCTATCCAACAACCGCAATGTATTCGTTGAAATATCGTAGGACCGATAAACTCATGAAAAATAAAAATCCCAAAATAAGTTTTGTTTAGAAATTGTTTAGATTGCAGAATTGTAGGAAGCTGAGACCTACTGAACCAACATAGGCAAAGAAAAGGCAGTAAAGAGCTGCAAATATAGGTGGAGGATGGATGCAAATACTGTTCCAAATTTTCCAAGAACGGAAAAGAAAATCATGAATCCTGCAGCTATTTGCACAAAATAGGCCAAAAATGATGTTGATCCGTTTGGCAACCAAAATGAAATTTAGAAAGAAAAATTACATATCCAATTTAATAGCCTTAAACACTATGAGATTCAATGCAACCGTTTGTTAATTGAGTGGAACAAAAACTAAAAACATGCTTAAATAATGATAAAACAATAGGGTACATACCTGAAACTGAATCATCCACCACCACATTCAAACAGTAATATTTCCTACATACATCAAATTACAAACGTGCATTTTAGATTGGTTGTTCACGATGACCCATCTCTATGCCTGATTTGGAGTTCGAAAACAAAAAAACATAAGTTTAATATCCATAGAAGAAAAATGTTACACTAAGAAATAATTAATCACAAAAATAGAATTCACAAGTCATTTGATTAGTCTTTTGCATTGTCGTGACCACATTGGACCAAGGAAGAAACACTCAGTGCCCAGTAAATTACAGCAACCAATTATACACTTCAGATAAAAAAGATCATATAAGAAAATCATTATAATAACTATAAGATTTTGAATTAAATCTTACTATTAAGAATTCTGCAAGTATCTATTACACATTTGGTGTGTGTGTGTGTGTATATATATATATATATATATATATATATATATATATATATATATATAGCGTTCAATGGCACCCCAAATAGTGCAGCACCCCTAAATGCCCCCTGATTTCCACCACATATCCTGTTTCTCTCTCCCTTGCCTATATATGTGGTGAAAATCAGGAGACGTTTAGTGGTGCTGCACTATTTAGGATTTCATTGAACGCTGCCTATATATATTGACTACAGTTTTATTTTGGCACGTAGAAACTCTATTCACATGTGTTGTCATTCTCTACTAATTAGTGTTATCATGCGCAGTTCTTTTCTTTTTTAGAAAATCTCAATAAAACAAATGGGGATTATACACAAAAGGTCATTAAGAACACTCCCCCCTCCAAATGAAAATGGACAAAATCTGCTCCAGATGAAGCAAGTACTAAGGATTGTCATGGCAATATGTCAAGACCTGCCTGAAAACTTTCAAAAGAATGTTGCAAAACTGTTATGTCCCTCTATTTCTCCAAATGGAAAAATTAATGTTGATTCCCCATGGAGGTGCATACCACTTAGTAATGATTCCCTCAAGGTTGCACATTGTTGGGGTTTTGTGCGCAGCGGAAGTTTTGACAAAAAACCCAAAAACAAAATGAATCTTTTTCACCCAATCACTTGAATATGAATGCGATTGAATAACAAACAACAACACAAAAAAATATCGGAAATATGAACACACGATATTCCACCCAACCACCCTCTTTATTAATTCACCAAAATATTGTTTACAACCGATCTCAACTATCGTTAAACAAACACAACTTGAATCAATAACCTTATTGAGAAATAGGTAGAGAATATCTAATGAATAAACAATTTGAGGAGAAAGATAATAAAGAACAATGGCAAATTTTTCCACCACCTAATGAAGATATCATGTAGGCCTTTTATAGAGTAACTTGTCACCCAAATTATCCTCATATATCTCAAATATATCTATTTGGATAAGCACCAAATAATCCTTGCCTTCATTTTCAAATATCCCACAAAAGTAGCAACAAATATCTCCACCAAAAATGGATCCACATAAAAAATTTGTTGCCTACAATTTTGTGATTTGCGTATCACAAATCTCAACACTCCACCTTGATACCAAATCACAACATCTCCTCCACTCAACACTAGCCAACTTAGCTCTCACTTTCAACCTTCTTTTCTCAATTAACATCATTACAAACCTCCACCATCGCCCACAAATGGTGCACCTCCCTCATCGTGCACCACGCCAATAGCGATCTTCAAAAGCGTTTGTAATACCACAAAGACCTCCATCTTGTCTTTGTGGATTTCACAACTCGACATCCGTCTTCTGCTTGACATGATCTCTTCATCTCCGGGATCCCTCGAGCATCATCAACATCTAGACCCTTGTCGATACCATGATCCTCCACCTTAGGACCATCAGCAGTGACCATATTAACCTCTCCACCTTGCTGTGGACTAGGTTCTTCAACCGTCACCCGCCTTCCACTGTTGACCACTGAACCGACCAAACTATATAGGTTTCCCTCCTCCAAAACTCCTCGCATCATCACACGACCACCCTTCTTCACTCTCAAAACTCCACCTTGAGTCTCATAAGTGCAACCGCGGCGATCTAACTGACCGAGAGATATGAGGTTATGCGAACAAGTGGGTATGTGCCTCACACTGGCAACTTCTCTCTCCACTCCATCATGCATCCGAAACCTAACAGCTCCAACTCCACAAATTGGTAGCTCTACTCCATTGGCCGTCTTTATCATGCCAACACTCTTCTCATACGAAGAAAAACTTTTCACATCTCGACATATGTGAAAACTGGCTCCTGAATCCATCTTCTAAGGCCCCACAACACTAAGTAGGACATCACATGAAGAATTACCTTCGGTACCTTCAGCAAAGCCTGCCTGTGCCTCATCACTATTATTATTACCTTGCGCCTTCTTCTTCTTCATATCTCGTATATATGAATAACAATCATTGCGCTTGTGGCCTTTCTTACCACAATAATGACAAAAGATAGCACCTTTCTTCTTCCTTGTATCTTTACCCGAGTCCCTTTCTACCATCGCCTCAGTTTGAACCGATTTCAACTCCGACCCTTTTCTCCTTAGCTCCTCATTCAAAAGACTGCTTCGAACCGTTTCCAAAGAGATAGTTCCATTAGCATTGGAATTACTCAATGAAACAACCAAAGTCTCCCATCTTTCCGAAAGAGAACTCATCAACAAAAGAGCCTGCAACTCATCATCAAAATTGACCTTCATGTTTGCCAATTGATTGATGACATCTTGAAACTCGTTCAAATGCTCTGCAACAGACTTCTCCTCATCCAATCAAAGTTGCATCAACTTTCGAACCAGAAAAGCCTTGCTTGTAGCACTCTTTGACTCATATAGCGATACTAATTTGTCCCACAACGCCTTTACGGATTCACAACTAGCCACATGGTGGAACACAGAATCATCCAAATATTGGCGAATCAATGCAATCGCCTTTTTGTCCATTTTCTTTCACTTTCCCTCATCCATATTCGAGGGCTTCTCCCCATTTCCATCAATGGGATCATGCAAATCATTGAGATATAGAACATCCTCCATCTTCGGCTTCCATATACCCCAATTCCTCCCATTCAAAATAGCCATCTTCGACAACGTCATCATCTCCGACATCAAAAAATCAATTTTTTTCAAACAAAAATCAATTTTTTTTTCAATCCAACAAACACTCCAAGCTATGCGATGATCTGAGCTCTGATACCAACTGTTGGGGTTTTGTGCGCAGCGGAAGTTTTGACAAAACACCCAAAAACAAAATGAATCTTTTTCACCCAATCACTTGAAGATGAATGTGATTGAATAACAAACAACAACACAAAAAAATATCAGAAATATGAACACACGATATTCCACTCAACCACCCTCTTTATTGATTCACCAAAATATTGTTTACAACCGATCTCAACTATCGTTAAACAAACACAACTTGAATCAATAACCTTATTGAGAAATAGGTAGAGAATATCTAATGGCTAAACAATTTGAGGAGAAAGATAATGAAGAACAATGACAAATTTTTCCACCACCTAATGAAGATATCATGTAGGCCTTTTATAGAGTAAATTGTTACCCAAATTATCCTCATATATCTCAAATATATCTATTTGGATAAGCACCAAATAATCCTTGCCTTCATTTTCAAATATCCCATAAAAGTAGCAACAAATATCTCCACCAAAAATGGATCCACATAGAAAATTTGTTGCCTACAATTTTGTGATTTGCGTATCACAAATCTCAACACACATGATGGTGGTCGTATACATTACCAAACCTGAAACAATCATGGTTTGACAATGCATTGCTGCTTACATGAACTGCAGTCGACAGAGAATCAAGCTCATCAATAATGGAAAGATATGAAAATATATATAGTTTAGTTGACATACTATCACGAAGTAACGAAGCCTTAAGCATACATCTCCAGATCGATAAACTTTCACACCCAAACATCACGAGGCAAGACGGTTAGAATCTCGACATTAACCTCATTCATCTCAAGCAGCGTCTCTCATGAAGCAACTCAAGCAAAGACAACACATATCATCACCACATTCAAATCGTCCTACATTAGCAAAAATTAAAACCAAGCAGAACACTCCAAGGAATCAGGTAGTAATAGTCAGCGGCTGCACGTAGGCGAAAGCAAATCAAATCGTGGTTCACTTCATTGTCTTCAAATCGCTAAATTAGTGGATCCATCAATATTCAACAGTAGTGGCTGAAGTTTTTGTGGTGCGACTTTGTTTGAAGAAGGAAGAACTGAGGAATGATCTAGATTTAGAGAAGAGTAGCGGAGAAGTCGGCCCGCGTGAGGTACAAGAAATAGAAGGCATCATTTAATTTGGAGCCAAATTTTCGCATTTCCCTCCTAAATTTCATCCTGGTGCGCTAACTTCTCATGATAGCATAGTTTTCATGACCGGACCGACCATTGAACCACAACGCTCAAAGGTCGGAAGTTTTTACGGTTAGACAGGTTGAACCGTCGAAACCGTGTTCATTTATATTTATATTATTATCAATTGTAAATATTAAATTTCTATAAAATATGGACTTATATGCGAAATCATACATGCGAAATATAATAAAATCTGAAGCCAAACTGTTAAATCCACTTTTCAATGTTGTGCACTGTACGCTTCTTCGTCTTTCGTGAAAATCTCAATCCTCCAAAGGAACGAAGGAAACCTAGAAACTAAAATCGCCCAAACTAGCTGCAGATAACCGCGGTTATGGCGAGGTCTAACGCGGTTATGGCGAGGTCTGACACGACTATGAGGGTTTGACCACAGTTGAAGGAATTTGCGGCTTAACTCTTCTCCGGACTGGCGCTCCAGACGGTCGGAGGTTTTAAAGATTCGACCGGCGGTCCGGTCCGGTCTTCAAAACAGTGCATGATAGCCAACATTTCATTGATCCTGACCAAAATTTCACCAAAATGTTTAAAATTAAATGTTATAAATTAGAACTAATAAGTAAAAATTTGTATTAAATATATATGGATTTCTTAAGAATTAATTTTTATTAAAATATTAAATTTTACTTATTAATAATAGTTATTATTAGTTATTATTAATTATTATAGATTTCTTTTAGTTATAATTAAATATTATTATAAATTTATTATGTGTATGTTACTAGTTATTAATTATTAATCATTAAGCACCTAACAGATTTTTTTAAAGATAATTACTATTTATTAAGTATTAATTATTAGTAGTACTAATTAATTATTATTAATTTCTACGGTTATTATTAATTATTTTTAAATATTAATATTATTCAATTTTAAAATATTGCTATTATTAATATTCAGCATGCCTCTATAACAGTAGAAAATATAATTGTTGAAGATAAATTCTTACAACTTTCAAATAAAAACGTTTTAATTACTAATTATTGAAAGTTAATTATTAAATATTACTTCTTAATTATTAAAATTAACGATTACACCTTAACTATTAATTATTTAAAGCAAATTATAAATTACTTAATTATTATTATTATTTGTTAAAAATAAAGGTTGTAACAGCTAGACGTCCACTACGACTTGCAAAAAATAATAGTTGTTAAAAATAGGCATCTATTAGAAGTGGCAAAAAAGAAAAGTTGTAATAGGAATCTATTACAATTGGATAAACAAAAGAGTTGATAAAAATATGTTTATTACAAATGTCAAGAAATGACAGTTGTAAAAAACCTTTACTACAACAGGAATTTTATATAGTTGTAAAATTAGAGCTGTAATATGGTATTTTTGTTGTAGTGGACGAAACTTGTGCCATCGAAACTCTATCGTTGAGGTGATACAGGCCACCAAGTTTCGCAGTGATTGGATGCGTTATTTGGTTGCAATGAATTAAAATGCACGATCATTTTTATAAAGAACATGAATGTGCAATTAAAAGAAAAAAAATATTTAAAAAAATACCCTAAAGCCCACTCGCTACAGTATTAACCAGATACCAGCTTGTCTTTCTCCCTCAAAAAGCTTGGTTATTGTTTCATTCCTAAAAGGCCGCCTTCCTTCCTATTTTTAGAAATCCAAACTCACGATTCCTCCTACCTAAAATTGCAGAAGATAACTCATTGAGTTCCTAAAGGAGAGAGGCATCATCGGTGAAAGTTGCAGCACGACTGGCTATGGTCAAGGCAGTGGGTTTGGACCTATGGTTCGTGTTCTCTTTGTCAGTGGTCGGAGATAGGACCATATGAGACCGACATTGGATTTACCTTCGTGAGGTGCACCTCATCTCTAGATAAGGTCATGCTCGGCGATCGAGGTCAAAATGCTTTCATTGACCGAAGACATGGCAGGGTGCAGATTGTTATTTGAACAATGGAGCTGGAGACCCATTATTCACTTGGAAATCAAAAAGGACGAGATACGGAGTTCGTTAGCAAAGTCAATTTGGGATTTCATCGATCGATGGAGAAGAATTTGGAGCTTGCATGTGCTGCCATGGTGTGTACATGTCTGGTTATTCAAAATATTAATAAGTTGGTCTAATTATTTAACAAATCCCGAAACTTATATCATTTGTATCTCTCGCATTCGAGGTCGGATTTGGATGTCATTTCCTCCATTGAATTCGTATCAATGGGCTCTATGCATTGAAGTTTATTTGAACCGATTTGGCTAAGGTGAGTGATATTGTCTCTTATTGATCTATGTTTGTTCGTACAGCTAAGATTTGACATTTTAAATTGATTTTTATTTATAAACATAATATTTAGGATAATTTAACTTATCACATAATAAATAAAAGATTAAAAAAAAATTAAGTTGTTTTAACTTGATTATCACATTTTTATCTCTTTGTGCGCTATTATGCATTATTGACCCATTTATGCGCTATTATGTGCTATTTTTACCATACTGAAAGATTTAGACTATATGGACATTTATTTCACTTTGATTACCAAGGTTCTAATTAATTTATATTTATATTATTGATGCTTGTTGCTAGATTAGAAATTTTTATGACTACTGGTTATGTAAATGAATTGGTCGCTTATTTTATTTTAAAACGTCATTAGAAGGCGATCTAGTATTTGGAAAAATCTTGTTCGCTAGAGTTTATGATGTTTATCGATCAAACACACATGTCGATGCATATTGATTGAGTGCACAAGGGTGATAGACTCGAGAAAATTAGATAAATTCCTGAAGGAGCTTCAGAGCGCCTGGATGGATTCAACAGTGGAGCGATATTGGAGCTCGGCGACGAATTTGAAAATGGAGCAACACTAGAGCTTAATGGTCAATCAGAAGACGGACGATGGAATTAGCGACGAGTTGGATTTCATGACGAATGTCAAAAATTTCATTGGATGTGTATTCAACTGATTTTGGTTAGACACATGGTATGAGTAGTTGTCAGCCGTTACAATGGAGTAGTCGATATCAATTACTATTGTTGTTGACCATTTTGGTCAATTTGACACGGACGATGGTGCGACTTCGAGGAGCATGATTGTGGTTCATTCAATAGTGATTTCGACAAAATGGATCTTCGGTTAGAGGCTTTGGTTTGGGATTAGGATGTGGTGCTCCTATGCAGTGATTCCACGATGGGAAGCAAGGCTACTACAATTGATGGTTTTATCTAAGATGCAGAAAAGACGATGTTAAGTCGTAATGAGGTGACTGTCGGAGAGAGTGAGATGAGAGACACAGGATGATATCCTACGACATATAATGACAGTTAGTGATAGTTCCCAGATTGTGATGATTTCAAATGGGAGTCTTATGGATAGTCTATGAGATGAATTTTGTACAAAGAATATTTGCAAAGGGGTTATTAGTATTCAAGGATTTGGTACACCTTGAAGAGAATAGCACAAGGATGAATTAGAATTAGTTAACGTCTGCGAACTGATCTTCTCGGACCCTAGAGCCTGTTGGAATTTTTAACCAGTTAGGGTTATCCGTTGGATAATGATGTAGATTCAATAGACATTTTTGACCAAATGATGCTTCAATGGATTGGGTTACTAAAATATTGGATATCTTATGCTTTATGCACCGTGTGAGTGAGTGTGGGGATAAATGATGGATGTTATGGATGTTTACTTATTTTATTATCATTTAGTACTTAGACACATATCACACGTTCTTTATAATAGTAAATCATGTATTGATTGTTATGTGCTAACTCTGTGGATGCAAGGGAAAGACAAGTGTAATTCTCCATACTCTCCATGCCATATATACTATTATGACTTTTACAGTACTTTGAGATTTTTTTATCACTTACACCAGACTATTGTGTGACCCACAGTTTTATTTCTCTCTTATTACCATGGGTGCCTATGGACGATGCTAATAAGCAGACCAGGTATGGGAATTACTTGGGGCTATACAGGTAGACTAACAGGAGACAACATTGTACATACTACTTATGTTATTCTTATTTATTCCGCTATGTGACAATGTGGATCCTTGGTAGTGTTATGTATTTTTATTAAAGATAGCTTGTCAGTATGAGTTTATGTATCATTGATATAAACTATGTTACTCTTATGTATAACTGTATGAGCCTGTATACTCTGATTATATGGTTTGTTTGGATATTAAAATCTCGCATGTTTTATATCTTTGACTGTAACCAATGTTATATGATGCACTGCGGGATATACGACAGGTCCTGTGATCATGTTTGTATTTTGTCTAATTTATTCCTTTTCTCCTCTTTCTCTTCTCTTCTATTTTCTTCTTTCCTTTTTGTTTTCTCTTCTTTTCTACTATTCCCTCCTCTTGATGATCGCTTTACATCGATCTGGTGTTGGTAAAGTGAAAATGTTTTCTTATTAGCACTGGTGGTATATGGAAGGTCATTACACATTATAATAATATCAATTGTTGATAAACATGTTTGGTTGTCTTAAGGGGAAAACGTATTTTATGTTTATTTGTGGTCATGTCTTACGAGAGTTTCGTTCTTTCAAAAGATTTCTAATACTTAGCAAGTTATTTGTGATGTGAGTTTTCTCACTCTAGTATTCTAGACTAATCCGACCATTTTGTTTTCCCTTAATGCTCGGGTCAGACCGCGTATATTTTCAAATTTTCTTTGAATTTACTTGGAGCTGCAGGAGAGGAGCTGGAGTCGAGACATATTCTCGTGTTTCTCTTATTATCTTATTTCCATATAGTCTCGACGTTTTTTGCATATCGGTATAGTGTGTGTGATATATTTTTCGTCCATCATACAAACAGATTGTGATGAATGTATAGGTTGGTCTATTTGTGTACTTTGATTATTTATTCATGTATATATACAGTTTTTTCTTTTATGTAAAGAGTGTTATTATACTATATTTTATTTTCTCCGTTGGTATATTCTGATCTTCTCTTGCCTGATGTGTTTGTGTTCTTCTCTTATTCTAACTTTTATTCCTTTCGTCTTCTCACCCTCTAACTTCTTTCTTCTAACTTCTGAGTTTTTGACACTTGGGTTTAGGCACGTGATTGTAAAGGATGTATTATTGTCGAGATTCGAGGGTCGAATTTCCTGGGTCATTACACCATGCATTGCAAACCAGGTCAGATCTGCTAGTGGTCCCATAAATGGGATAAATATTAGGGTCTGTTTGGCACAGGTCCCTATTAAGTTTCAAAATTAGGCTCACATCCGGTCCAACTTTTCATGTAAATTTAGTCCTTATTTTTCAAAAATACACTAAAAACAAAAAATAAATATAAAAAAACCACGGAAATTTGTATTTAAATCAAACATGCACTCACCCAAAAAAAACAGCTCGTAAAAAAATAAAAAAATGCATTAAAATCAAAAAATACAGTAAAACAGTGAAAAATGCAGTAATTTGCATCAAATCATGCACATATTTGCAATACTTGCATTCATCTGTGCAAGTATTTCAAATGTTGAATTTGCGTTTGTTTTTTTGCATACATGTATGCAAGGTAAACAGATTCTTGCATACAAGTGTGCAACAATCTTCAGGCAAAATTTTCGTTTCATATTTCTACATGCAATACTTGCATACATGTGTGCAAGTATTTCAAATAGTTGCATACATGTATGCAAATTTTTTTTTAAATTTTCGTGAGCTTCTGTTAATATTTCCAGGTTTTAGGAATTTTTTTTTTTTTACATTGTAGTGCTTTTTTTTAAATATAAATCAAAGGCGGAATTAAAAAAAAGGGACAAAGTTTCCCATTCGTTTCCGCCCCCCTCTGTATAAGCTGTCGCCTAATAATTTTTGTCCTATCCTCCTTCCACTTCGCCTCTTCCATTTTTTCACAAAAAAAATGTGCTCTTGCATTAAAAAATATATTCTAAAATCTGGAAAAATTCCCCTCAGTCCACGCAAATCAAAAAAAAGTTGCATACATGTATGCAACTATTTAAATACACAACAAAAAAAAACCGCAAACCTGTTGAATATTTGCATATAAATATGCTGCTATTCAGAATAGCTGCATACTTGTACGTAGTAATGCGTTGAAAGGCAGAGGGCATGACAATATGTGTATACATGTATGCAAATATTTGAAATATGTGCATGTTTTCATGCATTTTACTGCATATTCCGCTGTTTTGTGTATTTTTTTATTTTGACTTGTTTATCGATTGTTTTTCCACTTGATTTTTCTGGCGTGAACATGTTTTATTTAATAATGAATTTTCGTGATTTTTTATTATTTTTTTATATGTTTTTGAAAAATAGGGACCTAATTTACATGAAAAGTTAGACCGGATGTGAGCCTAATTAAGTTTCGTTTTAGAGATGTGTACCTAATTTTCACTAAATATTAATCCGAACCATTTAGGTTGCGGGTAAAGAGATCCCAAGGGAGGAATTATATGGTCTTGTAGAGCTCAGTAATGAACCTTAGTTCTTACTTTTGGCGCAGTAATTCATTCGACAATGACTCTACTCCTTGAAGAACAACTCCAACGACTAACTAAAATTCGAGATGCATATTTATAACAACCTGGTTTTTTGACCCTCAGAGTCGACACTAATACGTCCATGGTATTAATATACCGAATCACACATGACGGAAAACCAAATCATTAGGGGTTAAATAAAAATAAGGTAGAACAGAATCATAATCGTTGCGAATTACATATAATACATAACAAGTGCTTACAAACTAAAAGAACTTTTATTTAATATATACACACACACACACAATCATCGGAGTATACCACAAATACTAACCTGGATAGCTATAACAAGCTGTCTGAACTACTTATATAACACAAGATAATAGCACAGTAGAAATAAGAATCTACAGAAATATGTCTTGGACTCCAGCTCCTCTTCAAGGCTCCAAATGTATTCGTGAGGAACCCGAACTACTTGTTGGTTGCTCATAAAATTTGGAGCACCCTAGAGTTTATGGGAATGAAAATAAAAATCTAGGTCAGACATGGGTCTGGTGTGAGAAAACTCAGACAACTTGATTATTATATTTAAAAACCCTTTTAAAGAAAAATGTATCTCGTAAGACCACATCGCACATACACACGAACAATTTTTTACCTTATGATAACCAAAACACCTTATAGGAATCTCATGATATTATAATAATGTCCAGATATAAATACTTATGAATCTTAGCTGAAACTGTTACATTTATTAAATTCTAGCATAATAGGTATACAACTAAAACCATACAAGGCATGTATTGAATTTTGGATTCTATATAATGATAAGACACTGGGGTACAATCTATCATGGTACCTCTCTGTATAAAGCGTACTAAGAGCCTCACATGGACTCCCTACGAATTAGGACCGAACCGACCTATCTTTGGATTGTTTCGAATATTTCACTACCATGGTCGTGATCAGCAACCAACCTCAGCATACAATAATCAAAAGGGTCATTTGTTCAAGATTAGGTGGTGGCAATACCCTAAATAGGATTTACCCACCTAGCCCTAAAGCATTCCCCTTATTTTAGTCATAACCGGTCGATGAGGCTAAAGGCTATGTTTTTAGCTTTCATACATGACATATACTAATCTTTGGAAGCCACATAACTATTCCATCGATCACTAATTGACGTCCACAAAAATACAATCTCTGAGCTCGTACGTCTTAGAAAAGGGTGTTAAGCTAAGGGAAGTTGCCTTCTCTGCCACCAAATAGATGCATGTTTGTAGAAATCAATGTACGTGATCCAGACATCTATCCATATAAGTTAATCAGGAATAGATCAAACCGAAGGTACTCTTTAATCACATCCTGTTAGGGATAATCCCTTGGATTGGTAACAAGAAGTCCTTGCATCATGTAGAACCCCAGAACATAGGGACTATTTCTACAAATATAATCCTGTTAACTAACCATAGACATCAACAAGCAGTCCTTTCTACTTCGAAAGTCTATGTCTTCAACTTTGGTCTTCAGTTTGTCCTTGATTTCATCATACTAAATGTTTTCCACATTCGTCGCTCAGTTAGATCGAAGTGGTTTTCGGATAATTGATCTGATCCCTGTCTCTTCGAAACGACTATCGAAAGTTTCTCGTAAACTCAACCTCGATTCTTTATAAAATGCGCAGACAAATATAACAATGGAGTTCATCTCCTAACCATTAGTAGATGGATCTTCTTATCCCTTTTACTTAGGGAACTAAGCGAGGGTATATACAAAGTGAATCATTAACAGGAATGACTATGCCGTATAATGCAAGTGTTTCCCCAAGATTTTTCCAAACTAAAATTTTGGTCCAGATTTGATAGTCGGTTATTTAACTATCCAACAACACACACAACGCAACCAATACTTTATTTCTCATAGTAATCACTAAGCCTCATTTAATTAATTTCTTATTAATTAAATTCCAAATCTCTTACCCAAAATATTCACATATATAATCCTCTGATATAAGTATGTAATTAAAACTAATTAGTTTTTTTCCCATTCCTATTTCACTGTTAGTGGGTCACTAGAACCCAAATCACTTCATTTATCTTTAAGACCTTGTCTTTTAAGTAATAAATCATTTAAGGAAATAATGAATAAATTTCAAAAAACTAGCTCTCGATCTCAAACCAATATTACTCCTCGAATTACAATGAAGCCGTTCAATTTGGAGTATTTTATTACCTCTCAAACCTTGACTCGACATCACTTTCATCATTGAAATAATAGAAGTTTACCATCTCAAGTTCTAAATATCCAACTTAAGTTGACTAAATTCCAAATGATATCCATTCCAAAATAATTTTTGTAAATCCATTCCAATTAATAACTTCTTTGAAAATATCTTAATCATTTACCATTTCCCTTTTTCTTTAGCAAGGAAAGATTCAAAATAATCTTACACAAATAAGTTACTTCTTTAAAAGAATTCTTCTTTCAAATTATCATAAACCCAAACAAAATTGATAATTTTTATCAATCATTAAAAGCATCACATTTCTATTGAATATCTTTGCTAAGGTCATTACATAAATATCCTTTGAATATTATATATTAAAGCGATTATAACTATTATACTTTTCAAAAGAATAAGTTATTGATTTCAAAATTCAAAAGAGGCTTAGAGACAACAATGGTTCTTTTTTAATTTGGTTTAATTTAACTAAGTTATACTAATAGCAGACGGTGAATTATTCTGCTAAACACATGTCAAAGTTAACAATATAGCAGAATGGGTTTTCGTACTGCCAATAGATGTCCAACATAATAGTAGAATGGGGATAAATTCTACTAATAGATCTCGCACTACTTATCATCACATAGCATGTCAACAACAACTAAAATATAACATGTCCACAATAATATTGTAACAAGTGGGTAATTTGTCATGTTAAGCGGATGTCCAAATTCAGTTCAGCTACTAGCAAAATGAGCATTTGTTATGCTAACCACTGTCCTTAAAGTTCAGTTCATTTTGAACTAATAACAGAATAGTATTTGTAACTACTAACAAATGTCACCTAATACCTAACCCATGAGGTTACTTAAAGGTAATTGATAATGAGATCCCTTGGAATAAAAGTTCCTTTCAAATATCCTTGGAAAATAAGAGATTCAACTTAAAAATCTTTATTTAACAATCATACAATATTAATCTCATTATTAAATAATAATAAACTTCTAAATCAAATAATTTTGTTCCAAATCAATATTTAAATAACTACTTAAATAATCAACAACCATTCAAATAAATAATTAAACATTTATTAAACCTTTTAAAATGATACTTAATTATTTAATATCCTTTAAAATAGTAATTAAATAATAATCATTCCTTAATTAATAATTAATAATCGATTTAAACTCAAACAAATGTTAACCTTCCGTTAAACATATCCTAATTCAGTTCCTAAGTTAAAATTTAATTTATTTATAATTATTAAGCTCTTAAACCTTTATTAAAATAATAATTAATTAAGACAAATCTTAATCACATAGTTAATCAAATTTAATACTTAATTAAAGTCATTAAATAATGATTAACTTTTATTAATTATCAAAATATAATTAACTTACTTGAATTAAGACTTAAGTACAAAATTTCTTAATTAATTGTTAATTAAACACTAATTGTTTTATTTATTTAATTAAACAATCATCAAATAAATAAACAATTAACAAAATAATATTAATTACTCTTCAAAACTTAAATCAAGTTTTGAAAACATTTTATAAATATACTTAAAGTAAAAAATAAGTTATAATTAAAAAAAAACAGTTTGTTTTAGCGAACTGCGTTTATAGTGACTATCGCTATAAAACCCATAATTTCAAAAATCGGATTTTACATAAAAAAAATTCAAAAATAATTTCTTTTGTACTTTAAACATCTATAAATTTTTCAATAGAGTTGCAAAACAAAAGTATGAATTTTGGACGCATTATCAAATCAATAGCACATAAACCTCCTCTGCTTTGAAATAAAATCTCAAAAGCACTATTCATTCTCAAAAGATCTCAAATCAATGTCTCAAACCAAGACTCAAGATTTCCAATATTAAAACATGATTACAACATCTAATGTACATGAGTGTAACATAAGTTCTCATATCCAAATATCAATCCGTAGTTAAAAACATAAACATGCAAATTATAACGAAATTTCCGTAGTAACTTTTTCTAACTTCCAAGCCAAACAACATATAAGCAATGTTCTTTCATATATCTACTAATAACATCTCAACCATCATAATAACATAAGAGATTACATAAAAACACAGTTAAAATTAGAAATATATTTAAGAACGTGAGCTTTCTCACCTTAAACAAGCTAAAACTCTCACAAGCTCATAAACAAGCCTAGATCTCAACATTTACACAATGGAAAATGTGTTTTTGATCATCCTTAGCTCAAAATGGTTAAGCCTACGGTTGTTTTGGTGGATTTTGGACATGTATTTGAAGGTAAAGAGGTGTAGAAAGAATAAGATGTGAAAGAATCAAGTTTCTTAAAGATGTAAAGCAAAAGATCTTGATTTTTAAACTTTAAAAAATTAAAATAAAATAAGAAAGCCATTAAAATGGTTTTTAAAAGCTTTGAAATGAGACAGAGAAAAAAAGAAAGTGCAAAGGAAATGATGAAATGAAGGAGACATAAAATAACTTGATTTTTATATAAAATAGCCTTAAGTGCATACCCTTTTCCATTTTTTTAACACATCAGCACTACACACCTCTCTTACCATGCAAAACACATTACCTCCCCTATCTCTCACCAAAATTCTGACAACTCAACATTCTTATGTAACATAATTAAGTGCTTGTACTTTTAATACCTTTTTCCCTTTTTCTTTACTTAATTAAAATACATGTCAAATCAAAGTTTACATTAATTTAATTATTTATTATTTAACTTAATATAAATTAATTATATATATATTGTATATATTTATTTAAGAATTTTAAAAAACTTTTATACAATCAAAAATCAACCTTTTTGAAAAATTCTTTAGGTCACATTTCCTATTTTTCCTTGGACAATATATTTTTGTAAACCAAATTTTAAAATGATTTTCACATCATTTATTATTAATTAAAAGAGAGTACTTTAGTTATAAAAACCATTAATCTGAATATTTAAAAATAATTATATATTCTTAATCGAAGCGATAAAATTCTGGGTTGTTACATTCTTTCCCCCTTAAAAGAATTCCATCCTCAAAAATTCACACCCATCCCATCTTAAAAACATTACCCAAATTTAACAATCAATTTTTATATAACAAGCAACTAAACCTGTATGATGAACATAGATCATCTATATGCAATATCTAATTCGATCACATACTCGAATACATAACTTTTTCAAACTAGCATTACTCACATACCCAATATCTCTAGTGCAAAATTATCTGGCTCATTGATTGGAAACCTCAACTATTCTTGCAGAACCACATACTATGATGGAAAATATTTATCTCCTTACCAAAAACTCTCACCAAGTGCTCGCCATCAAGAATCGAGTGATAAATCCTACTTGGGTGATGTAGGACACCTCAAATCCATATACTCGAATCTTAAATAAAAATAGAATTTGCAGACAAATCATCTTTGTACAACTTACAAAATTATTCCAATTCGTTATAAGTATTTCATTTCTATTTATTCGAAATTATAAGTGACTAAGACTGATGTCTCAAATACTTAATCTCAATTTATTATCTCTGTAAATTTACGGACTATTAAAATGAAACGACTCAAACTCCCCCTTTCGGGAAAGCCCGGATTGAGTTGAGAACACAACACATCATAACATAGAACAATAGAACATTTCATTGTTATTACAACAATTTACATCAGAGTACATGAATATTCCAGAGGATGAATAATTATTACAAATTGGAAATTACAATATCAGAGATTCAAAATTACATAGCAGTAGAAAATATAATACATAAATAAAATGTGCAGCGGAAATACATCAACTAGCACAGCTGAATGAAGTACAAGGATACAAAGTTTTCTGAATATAGCTCCAGTTGTAATCCATGATCATGTGAAAAGCAATCTGCAAAACCAAAACTACTGACTGCCCGTGTGGAAAATATAGGCACCCAGAGTTTAGGTAGAAACAATAAACCCTGAGTCAGTTATGGGATTGGTGTGAGAACTAAAACAGTTATTTAAAACTTTATTTTAAAATAGAGTAAATCAATGGACCACGCCGTATAACTTGGAATGGGTTTACTCCACATCAATCTCAGTTTAAAATAAAAAAATGCAATGCTTTTTGAAAAAATGAAGTTATTATAAGACTCAAGTCCCATCACACAATGCAACGCAAGCCGAAGGATTGAGTTTTACCTTATAATAGCCAAACATGTTCGGTACGTTTAAAACAAAAATCATTTGATACTGTTGTAAGTGCATAATGTATAAAACAATTTCAAATATAAATGCATCAATCATAGATGACATAGTACCCCATCCTACTATGTCACCATATAGGTTTACAGCTAAAACCGAAAGTGTTGTACTGGAAATTGGATTCCATCTATGAGTCGAGGCAAGGGATGGCTCCTCCCGATTTGAGACACTCTAGCACATATCTCAGGATCACACCTACGGGCAACCCTTGGATCTTCAGGGTCGGTCTACACATACTTTATTGGATTAATTATTCCTGAACAATACGTTTCTCGATCCTATCGGACCTCCAAAATGGTACGTCGACTATATCAAGAGCCACTAGGGAATCAATCCGAGGCGCCTCACAATCCATCATCCACATAAGTAAAAATGTCTGGGCTCAATACCCTGATACCACTTCTAGTTAGAAAGAAACGCATGCACTCCCTGCAGTCATGATCCCGTTTTTGACTCATATCAGTTGTGAGGCTCGCTAATTAACGCTATACACAAAGCTATGCTAATTAAAGTCGTGCTTTGATCATCATCCACAAGACTCTGCTTTTCAACAAAAGCCTTGATCATTTGCATCTCAGCATGCCACATTGACAATTCACTCCATGCAACTGATGTCTATCAATATATAACCTCTAAGCTCATATGTCTCAGAGAAGGGTGTTAAGCAAGAAAATAAATTCTCCACCACCAAATAGATATATATTTAATAGTAATCAATCAACACAGAATGAAATCCAATGTCAGACACACATCCATTTATAGGTCCATTCTGGGTCTGAACGAAACCGGAGGCACCTTATTCCTCGTCCCATATATCCAATACAGGAGAGAGGTCCTCGCATATCCGGTCGATCTCCAAGTACGTCTGGACGGTCACCACTTATTACCTTGTCTTGGGTGTACAACCCAATCAAAACATCAGAAATCATCCAAACGATGTGAAGAACTCTGGTCTTCAACCACCGTCTTCATCGTCGACTTTTAGTCGTCGTATTAATTATTCAGAATGGGTTAGACCCGGTCTTTCCGAATAACTCGCGTATTTTATAATCAATAATAAAGTGCTATATAAACACATCATACGCCTCATTCCAATTCAGAATATTCTTTTATTCAAATATTCACATCTTTAGGGAAAGGTTCCCATTAATTTTATCAAAGATAAATTCTTTTAAATTTATTCTTTAATCTTCCTTTTGATATCAATTCAAGAGATTTGATTTTATCCTTTATCAATTCTAAACCAAATTAAGGTTTATCAACTAGTCGGGATTAGCGAACCTTACCAAAGTAATCATTTATTTTATTTTACTTTCCCAATCCCAACCTATTCATCCCCTGGAGCAAAACTGGTAGTACTCCATATCTAACACACACGGTGTTATCGGTAAATTTAATTACCATTTCACGTTCAAATCTAATTAATGATTTAACTATCGCTTGGAGCAAAACTGGTGATACTTCATTCTTGATCATGTCCCAAATTTGATAATTTATGTCATTCATATATACATTAAAAATTATATTTTTAACGATTTAACATTTATTTCAACACATGACTATTCATATAGTTTATTAATTCAATAAAAATGATATTTTTATTGTTCAAACATTTTACTCGACACATGAATATTTTTAATAGTTTACTTCAGAAAATTTCGACATTATAACAGCATGATATTAGAACCGGAGTAATGTCTAGCATTACCCCTTTCCTGATACTGGCTTGCGCCATATACAATCACCAATCACAATCAATATACCACAATACAATCAATAACCACAATACAGTCAATTTTCCCATAATACAATCCAAACAAACAAATAACCATGGTTTGTACAAATAAATAGTGTTAGGAGCTACTAAGCCCCGTCTGCAACCTAGGATATATTTAACTGTAAAATAGTTTGAGTGAGAAGGTATTCTCACTTTCATTTCCACTCCGTCAGTCTTTAACTACCGATTCTGGTACCGCTCGGATTTGAAATTGCCTAAATTTCTAACGAACTCCAAATTGGTCCCAGTTAGTCTTGTTGTGAAGCTCTCTACTCCATGATCACAACGGATCCAGTTTCATGTGATTTGGACCTCGTATGAAAAGATATGATCTTTATTGAGTTAATGACATTTACGGATAATTTAACAATGTAATTAACAAAAAATTAATCACTACCTTCCTTTAGAAAACACGACAGCACGTTTTCACGTTCGTTCCAAACTAGGTCACCAAATTTCTTCCAATCCGTGTAGCTTGGCCAAGATCAGACGATGCCACGTTGTACAGCTTGGAGAGTCGCGCCACCCCCGGAAGCACGGTCAGCTCGAACGACGGACGGCGGCGTATTCTGGCGACGAGCAGTGTGACTTTCAGGGTTCTAATCTTCACAAATACGCGACGATAGGGAACCAAACTTGTTCGGATTTGAGGATGGAGAGATTCTCTATAAATTTTCCTCAAGAATCACTTGAATCCATTGAGTAAATCAAAAGTTACGGAGGAGGGAAGGATTGAGTAAATATCGCCGTTCGTTCGTTAACTAGAGGCGCGGGTTTTAAAATGAATTAGGGTTTAAGAAAATCTATGATTCGTCGGTTATGTATTTATTTTATTTATATTTTGATTTAAATCCAAAAATAGCTATTTTCCCTCTGAACTCCAAACAAATCCCAACGAGTGTCGCCCCTAGCTAAATACCCCCATTCCGGACACAATGGGATATGTTTCGTAAGCCAATTCGACTGTTTTGATTAGTTTTTCTCAACACTAAAATATAAATCAATGTATATTGAATTTAAACGTACATTTTAATTTACCGGGGCCACATACTGACTCCAAAAATTCCAAAAAAATAAATCTAGGTATGTTTTGACGATACGGTCCTAACAAAACTAATTTTGTCGAATTTGGAGACCGTTTGAAAAATGCCCTTTTTCTGGTCGATTAAATTTAAACTGAAATTGCAAAACACATTTAAATTACCACGCTCACATTTTAATTCCAAAAATTTTGAAATTTGAAATATAACAATAATTTGACATTCCGGATCCAACAAAAGCGGTTTCATAAAAAATGGAGGTCGTTTGCAAAATGGCTATTTTTAAGGGCTTTATATATATTGAAAATATATAAAAATTCCATAGCGACTATTTCAAATTTTAAACTAGATATAACTTTCAATTTATATTATGAAATCAGGATTTTTCACATTCGTTAGAAAGATATAATTAAATAGATTCAAACGTTTCTAGTTTCACTGAAATCTGATTTACTTTGAATTATTTACATTCATTTGAAATTAGAAATCGAATTTTCAAACTATCGCGCTATTTCAAGTTTGTTTTATAATTAAAATAAATTTATTCAATCTAACTTCAATATAAATAAGTTTTAAATCATTATTATTTAAAATAAACCATTATACATATTCAAAATCCATTAAAATAGTTAAAATAAATTTTTTAAATTGGTTTAGAAATTCCGGGTTATTACATAAAACTTGGATTCTAATAATTCTAGTTAAGATCCATACTTAACATAGAAAACTTGACTGTCCAAAATCAACATAATTTCCAATTTATTTTAACTAATGAAAATGCCAACCAATTTATTACCATAGATATATCCCAGTGCATAAGCTATATGAATCCATATATTAATTCTCAACCAAAAATTTAAGAATTTAATCTCCTGGGTTTCATTTTAATCAGTTTGAAATTGTATTTCACATATATACTTTATTAGTATACTATATCAAAATTTTGTATTCATAAAACATCTTAAAACAAAATTCTCCAATGGTCGCAATTCCCACTTAGAAACTCAAAAATGATCACAGACGATGTCCGGATCATCATCAGAATAATTTGCCAGCTGCCGCAGTGAGTTCAATGTTTTTCTACTTCTCAAAATTCCTTTTAGAATATCAAAATCATCAAATAAAAATAGTAATATTGTTTACTCAAAATCTTTGAAAATAATTTTTCTAAACCCCAAGATATAAGTTCTCAAATTCTTAGTATCATCATTTCTAATCACAAATTCTATCTAATTTTTTTGTGTGAATTTGAATTCTAACCCAGCAATGATATCAAACATCTTATAGTCAAATCATGAAACTAAATTCACTAAATGTTTGTTTAAAAGTTTTACAAAAATCAATTATCTACCTAACCAATATAGAAAGAAAAAGTTTTCTCGTAAACTAACCAAGCAAAGAAAATCAACTAACTAGTGATAATAATTGAATATTATTATTCCTATCAAACAAACATTTCCTAAATAAATAATATAATTAAGGAGTTATTCCTTCAAAAATAAAATGTATTTTTTGGTAAAATTACTTCATTTACCAAAATTTTGAAACAATACTATGTCGATTTTCCTTGTTCAAGTGTTTAGAAACTCCTATTAACAACATTAGCAAGATGTGCCAACTGGAATTCATATACCACTCAACAAATAAACAAAGACAATACAAATTTTTTTTATGACACTAACAAATACGTTCTCTCATATACACTCAAACTCATAATAAGATATACCATTACCATCTCTTATTGAGTTTACCCCCATAGAGCCAAGGTTCTCGCTCAACCATCAGCTCTGATACCAAGTTGTAATTACATATTTTTTGACCCTTAGAGTTGACACGAATACATCCTTGGTATTAATATACCGAACATCCAAGTGTCGGAAAACCAAATAATTAGGGGTTAAAGAAAAATAAGATAGAATAGAATCTCACAATCACAACAGATGACATATAATATACAACAAGTCTTTACAAACTGAAAGAAATTTTATTTAATATACATATACAATCATCATAGTGGACCACAAATACTAACCTGGGAAGTTATAACAACCTATCTAAATTACTTATATAACACAATAGCACAAGGGAAATACTCCTTGGACTCCAGCTCCTCTTATAGGCTCCAAACGCATCCGTGAGAAACCCGAACTACTTGGCTACTCATAAAAATTTGAGCACCTAAGAGTTTAAGGAAAAGAAAAGAAAACCCTGGGTCTGGTATGAGAAAACTCAAACTACTTGATTATTATATTTAAAAACCTTTTTAAAGAAAAAAGTATCTCATAAGATCACGTTGCACATAAAAACGGATGAGTTTTTACCTTATGATAACCAAAACAAATTATAGAAATCTCATGATATTATAATAATGCCTACATACAAATACTTATGAATCTTAGCCGAAATTGTTACATTTATTAAATTTCAGTATACTAGGTATACAACTAAAATTGTACAAGGCACGTGTTGGAGTTTGGATTCCGTACAATGACAAGGCACTGGGGAACAACTATCATGGTACCTCTCTAGATTAAGCGTACCGAGAGCCTCACATGGACTCCCTACGAATCAGGACCGGCCCAACCTCTCTCTGGATTGTTCTAAATATATCACCACATTGGTTGTGATTAGCAACCAACCTCAGCATAAAATAATCAAAAGGGTCATCCATTCTAGATTGGATGGTGACAATACCCTAAATGGGAGCTACCCACCTAGACCTGAAGCATATCCCCTATTTTAGTCATTACCGGTTGATGAGGCTAGATGCTACGCTTTTACCTTTCATAGATAGCATACGCCCATCTTTGCATTCCACATCACCATTCTGTCGATCACTAATTGAATTCCACAAAAATACATCCTCCAAGCTCGTAAGTCCTAGAAAAGGGTGTTAAGATGAGAGAAGTTGCCTTCTCGCCACCAAACAGATGTACATTTATGAAAATCAATGTACGTGTCTAATAAATGCAATATCAGACATTCATCCATACAAGTTGTCCATTAATAGTACAAACCGAAGGTACTCTTTTGCCACATTCTATAGGGGATAATCATTAGGATCAGTAACAAGAAGTCCTTGCGTCATGCAGAACCCCAAAACCTAGGGACAATTGCAACAAATAAAAACCTGGTAGCTAAACATAGACTTCAACAAGTAGTCCTTTCCGCTTTGAAATTCTATGGCATTAACTTCAGTCTTCAAGTTGTCCTTGATTTCATCATCCTCAATGTCTTCCACATTCATCACTCTGTTAGATCAAAGTGGTTTTAGGATACTTGATCTGATCCCCGTCTCTTCGAAACGACTATCGAAAATTTCTAGAAAACTCAACCTCGATTCTTTAGAAAATATGCATACAAGGATAACAATGGAGTTCATCTCCTAACCATTAGATGATGGATTTCCTTATCGCTTGTCCTAGGGGAACTAAGAAAGGGTATACGCACAGTGAATCATTAACAGGAATGACTGTGCCGTATAACTCAAATGTTTCCCCATGATATTTTCAAAGTAAGATTTAGGTTCAGATTAGATAGTCAGATATTTAACTTTCAAACAACACACAAAACACAACCAATACTTTATTTCCATAGTAATCAATAAGCCTCATTTAATTACTTTCTTATTAATTAAATTCCAAATCTCTTATCCCAAAATATTTACATATATAATCCTCCGATACAAGTATGTATAAAAACAATTAATATGGTTTTCTTATTCCTATTTCATCGTTAGTGGGTCACTTGAACCAAAATCACTTCATTTAACTTTAAGACTTTGTCTTTTAAGTAACAAATCATTTAAGGAAATAATGAATTAAGTTTCTAGAAATCGGATCTCAGTCTTAAACTAATATTATTCCTCGAATAACAATGAAGTCATTCAAGTTGGGGTATTTTGTTACCTCTCAAACCCTGACTCGACATCACTTTCATCCTTGAAATAATAGAAGTTTACTATCTCAAGTTCTAAATATCCAACTTAAGTTGACTAAATTCCAAATGTTATTCATTCCAAAATAATTATTATAAATCCAATCCATTTAATAACTTCTTTGATAAGTACCTCAATCATTTACCATTTCTCTTTTCTTCAATAAGGATTGATTCAAAATACCTTTACACAAACAAGTTACTTCTTTAAAAGAATTCTTCTTCCAAATTATCATAAACTGAAACAGCAATAGATACTTTTTTTATCAATTATTAAAAACTTTACATTACAACAGAATATCTTTGCTAAGATCATTACTTAAATATCCTTTGAATATTATATTTTTAAACGATAATAATTTTTATACTTTTCTAAAGAATAAGTTATTGATTTCAAAATCCAAAAGAGGCTCTGAGACCATAATGGTTCATATCTAATTTGGTTTAACTTGACCAAGTTATACTAATAGCAGATGATGAATTCTTCTGCTAAATACATGTCAAAGTTAACAACACTACAACAAAATGACCCTATTACAACGGTGGAACACCGTTGTAATATACATTTTACAACGGTGGGCAAACCGTCGTGTATTAAGAAGTTGTAATAGACTCATATCTTTTACAACGTTTTTACACTGTTGCAACACCGTTGTAATATGTATATTTTACAACTTTTTTCCACCGTTGTAGTAATATATATTACAACTTTTTTCCACCGTTGTAGTAATTCCTACTACAATTAATTATAACAATATGATTTTTGTTTCGTTATACATTACATTTCATATAAAAATAAATATTTATATTGAATAAAATGATACTACACTGATCTGAAATAATCAATTAAATATTTTATTTCAATATTTGAATTAGTACAACTTTCTGATCCACTATCGTACAACTCACTTTTACGTAATACAGTCATAACAATACATACAGTCCTCACTACAAACTGATCACTCAATACACTCAGTTACATACACACTTTCGTATAAATATACATACACACTGACATACACCAAGTCTTTATGCTCCAGCATCCCCAATCGATCATCCATTTCAACATCATGCTCATCATCAAATATCCTTATTACTCTGTGTCATTCATTCATGAGTACAGTGATGCCCAAATGCATATATATTTTGCATTTCATTTATTTTTGTGTCAAAAAAAAATCAATTTATATATATATATATATATACACATACATATTTATATATATATATATATGCATGCGCGCGCACACACACACACACATATATATTTTTTTATCGGTTTTGTGGACAGAATTATATATCTTCCCAGACAGACATAGCCTAAAAACTGCTACTTTATCCAGAACTATGGAAAAAAAATAGCATGCAAAACCTTATTTCTGAGGTAGAAACCTTACTTGATCTTGGATTCTTCAGCCAAACCAATGAAATTTTCATACTTTTTTCCATGCTAACTCCCACTCGAGTATCTATTAGAAAAAACATTTTGCCTTGCATTAGTCGCATATTAATAACAATAGATGGCACCAATAAAGCATAGATATCAACGTTTTATTTCAGCAATTTCGGCTAAAAATATGGTCTGACATGGTTCCCACAAATTATTCAGCTGAACCATGATCTATATTATACACATTTACTAACCCAACATATCGTTTGATAGTGAATTAGTGGTATCAGATATTGAAAACTGGATATTCCATCAGCTAAAACTTGTTTGTAGCAAAATTTAATTTAATCATAAGCATGAATCAAAATCAAATGAAATCCTGTCAATATTTAGATGCATGCTACTAACATCTTTGCAACTCCTAATCCAAAGTGGGATCAAAGGAGAATTATCGGGCCTAGATAACGTTATCTATTCCAATATACAGACATAAGAGTTATGTGTAACAATTATAAATTGTCAACAACAGTGCATTTACGCAAAACAAACAAGCTAGTTACTTGGACCAATGAAGAACATAAGGATAAGGAAAATTGGCAACCATCTATTTCTAAGTGTATTATTCACTAAGAGTGAGGTACATAGTTCTAGACAAACATATTAACACTTCAAAGACTAATATGAAATCGAAACAATTTAACACAATTTAACACTTCAAAGACAATCAATAAGAACTCCGACAAAGCACAACCGACCAGCAACCCAAAACCACCGAGCAATACCAACAAATCCTAAAGCTAACCAAAGCACAGACAACTCAAGAACGACCACACGAACACCCAAGTCAAAACACTCACAGCACAAATGACATATCCAAGTTCCAACCAAGTCAAACAAACAAACCAACAAAAGCCACCACAGTCACAATACCTTAAATTCCAATAGTGATGCTCCAGTACAATGAAGATATTGACAACATCTGGCACACTGGAATAAGTTTAATCCACAACATATAGTAACTGCGAGATCTGAAAGAGGATTAGTGAGCTACGAACAAGGCCAAGACGTGCGTTCCCCCAAAACTTTTAAGGTGGGAAATAGCAAATCCAAAACTTACCGTATTCAGCAAATCCAAAATAGATCCACAAAACAGATCGACTAAGAGGAGAAAACCAGAAAAGAGGCGGCCGATTAAGTAGAGATAGAGGAAGAAAGGCGAGCTCCTACCCACGACGATGAAAGCTAGGGCTAGAGGACGGAGAAGAGAGGGGACAAGAGGAAGGGATACGACGAGGAAAAGAAGAGCAGAAGAGCGGAAACTGAGGAAGAGAATGGGGCGGCGGAAACCCTAGTCACCATTGTAGGACAGGAAAACTCGATTGAGTTTTAGTTTTTGATTTGGGGAAACGAATGGTTGGAGGTAGGTCGATATTGATTTAGGGGAAGAATGGGTGGACGCAACTGTTAAAAAAAATACGAAGTAGGTCGGTGCTAATTTTTCGGTTTCCCGCTTAAACTTGAAGTAGTTAGAGCCAATTTTTTTGGTTTTCCGCTTAAAATTTGGATTGAACTATTAAACTGTCCCTAAAAATAGCTGCAGCGCGGAGCTATTACTTATTTAATATATGTTTTTATCATTAATTTCAATTATTATTTTAGTTAATTATAAATTATTATTATTATTATTTACTACTGATTTTTAACTTATAATTGTTACTTAATTAACGATTGTTGTTAAATTTTGAGTAAGATTCAAATTCAACAGTACACAAAATGTACCGTTTCGGACGGGGCGCTGCCCCGCACCCCGCCGGGGGCGCTGCCCCCTGGACCCCCACGACCTGACCGGGCAGGTCGAACCCCGTTAGCGGGGGCGTTGCCCCCGCACCCCCACCTTGGGGGGTTGCCACCCCCCTGGACCCCCCCCCATAGGGATCATATTTGATAAAAGATTTTGGAAAAACTTTCAACAACGATTACTTATTAAAAAATATTATATACTAAATATTAATTACTACTAATAGTCATGATTAATTATAAATTAAATATTTATTAATTGTTATTTACTTATTGATTATTAATTAATTGATTATTAACCGCTCATTAGTTATTACGTACTAATTAATTACTAGTACTTAATAATGAAGTAGTTATAAATAATTATTTTTAATTAAATATTTAATATTTATATATTGATTATTATTAAATAATTACTAATTGGTTGTTAATTAGTAATTATTAGTAGGAATTATTTATTTATTGATGTATTTTTAATTAAATATTTAATATGTATTTATTGAATATTAATTAATAATTACTAATTGGTTGTCAATTACTAATTATTAGCATGAATTATTTATTTATTGAAGTATTTTTAATTAAATATTTAATATTAATATATAGGTTATTAATTAATAATTACTAATTAGTTGTAAATATTAATTATTAAAAATTATTTAATGGAAATAAGTAATATTATAATATAGTCATATATTACAACAGTAAAAAAATAAAAGTTGTGATAGGCTATTATTACAACGGTGTTTATACCACCGTTGTAAAAAACCATTTATTACAACGGTGCTTTTACCACCGTTGTAAAAACCCATTTATTACAACGGTGCGTTTATCACCGTTGTAAAATTAAAGTTGTAATATGGTGTTTTTGTTGTAGTGCAATATAGCAGAATGTGTTTTTGTTCTGCCAATAGATGTCCAACATAATAGTAGAATGAGGATAAATTCTACTAATAGATGCCCACAAATATTTATCATCACATAACATGTCAACAACAACCAAAATATAACATGTCCACAGTAATATTGTAAAAGGAATGTGATTTTTCCTATTAAACAGATGTCCAAATTCAACTATGCTACTAGCATAATGTGTTTTTGTTATGCTAACCACTATCCATAATATTCAATTAATTTTGAACAAATAGTAGTATGGTGTTTGGTTCTACTAACAAATGTCACCTAATAAATACCTAGCCCATGAGGTTACTTAAAGGAAATGATAATGAGATACCTTGGAATAAAAGTACCTTTCAAATATCCTTGGAAAATAAGAGATTCAACTTTAAAAATTTTATTTAACAATCATATAATATTAATCCCTTTATTAAAAATAAAGACCTAAATCAATTTTTTTTCTTCCAAATCAATATTTAAATAACTAATTAAATGATTAACAACCATTCAAATAAATAATTAAACATTTATTTAACCTTTTAAAATAATAATTTATTACTAAATATCCTTTAAATCAATAATTAAATATTAATAATTCCTTAATTAATAATTAAAAATCAGTTTAATCTTTATTAAATAGTTAAACGAATGTTAAACTTCTGTTAATAATTAAACAAATCCTAATTAAGTTCCTAAGTTAAAACTTAACTTAGTTTATAATTATTAAGCATTTAAACCTTTATTCAATAATTAATTAAGATAAATCTTAATCACACAATTAATCAAACTTAACACTTAATTAAAGTCATTGCATAATGATTAACTCTTATTAGTTATCAAAATATAATTAACTTACATGAATTAAGACCTAAGTACAAAATTTCTTAATTAATTTTTTTATTAAACACTAGTTGTTTTACTCAATTAATTAAACAATCATCAAATAAATAATTATTTAATGAAATAATGTTAACTAATATTCTAAACTTAAATCAAGTTTTGAAAATTTTCAAAACATACTTAAAGTAAAAACAAGTTATAATTTGAAAAAATAGCTTGATTTAACGAACTGCACTTATAGCGACTATCGCTATAAAATCCATAATTTCAAAAATCGAGTTTTACATAAAACAACTTCAAAAATAATTTCTTTTGTACTTTAAGCATTTATAATCTTTCTAATAGAGTTTCAAAGTATGAATTTTGGAAGCATTATCAAACCAATTAGCACATAAATCTCCTTTGCTTTGTAATAAAATCTCAAAAGCACTATTTAGTTTCAATAGATCTCAAATCAACGTCTCAACCCAAGACTCAAGATTTCCAACACTAAAACATGATTACAACATCTAATATACATGAGTGTAACACAAGTACTCATATCGAAACAGCACTTCATAGTTAAAAACTTGAACCTGCAAATTATAAAGAAATTTGCTTACTAACTTTTTCTAACTTCCAACCCCAAACAACATATAAGCAATATCATTTCATATATCTACTATTAACATATCAACCATCATAATAACATAAGAGATTATAACAAAACATAACGACAAGCCAAAGTACACGTTTAAAGTTAGAGACATATGTAAAAGTGTGAGCTTTCTCACCTTAAACAAGCCAAAACTCTCACAAGCTCATAAACAAGCCTAGATCTGAACATTTTCACAATGGAAAATGTGTTCTTGATCGTACTTGACTCAAATGGTTTGGCTTATGGCTGTCTTGGAGGATTTTGGACACTTATTTGAAGGAAAAGAGGTGTAGAAAGAAGAAGAAGAAGAAGAAGTGAAAGAATCAAGTTTCTTAAAGATTTAAAGCAAAAAGACTTGACTTTTAAACTTTTAAAAAAATAAAATAAAGTAAGAGAGCCATTAAAATGGTTTTTAAAAGCTTTGAGATGAGATGGAGAAAGAAAGAAAGTGGTAAAGGAATGATGAAATGGAAGAGAGAGATTTTTTTTTTTTGATTTTTATGTAAAATACACTTAGAAAATTACCGAAATAGCCTTAAGTACATACCCTTCTCCACTTTTTTGGCACATCACCGCTACACCACCTTCCTTACCTTACAAAACACGTTACCTCCCCTCTCTCTAACAAAAATTTTGACAACTCAACATTTCTTATGTAATATACTTAAGTGCTTGTACTTTTAATAATTTTTCCCCTTTTATCCTTTTTCTCTACTTAATTAAAGTACACGTCAAGTCAAAGGTTACATTAATTTAATTAATTACCATTTAACTTAATCTAACTTAATTATACATATATATACATTGCGTATATTTATTTAAGAATTTTAAACAACATTTACACAATAAAAAATCTATCTTTTTGAAAAAAAAATGGTCACATTTCTTGTTTTACCTTAGACTATATATTTTTGTAAACGAAAATTTAAAATGATTATCACATCATTTATTATTAATTAAAAGAGAGTATTTTAGTTATAAAAACCATTAATTTGAATATTTAAAAATAGTAAATATTCCCAACCAAAGCAATAAAATTCTGAGCTATTATAAGATTAATGACAATTTTTCAAAAGGGGAAGCGAATAGAAATGATTTGGGATATGCGGTTAGGTCTGATGGAAAGATCGATCCTCTACGACTAGTCCCGACTAAGGAGGTTCTAAGTTGGGAACCATGTAAGTAGTTATATGGTAGGCTCTACTATGGATAATGTGTGTAAAGGGATCGTCGATGTGTAAGGTTTAGACGGATACTCGAGAAGAAGGTGTAGTGAATGTGATGTCCATTTGGATCAAGTCCAGATCTTCATATCTAAGTTTGGGAAATTTTTCCAAGTCCGAGAAGCTAATGACAAATACTTGGACCAAGTTTGGGTCCTTTACTTGGGCCTACAAGGACATGATCTAGTTCCACGCGTACCGAGTGGCATGAATTCGAGTACCGTAGGAACCAAATGCCATTGTATGTCTAAGGCACTGAGTGAGTGAATGTGAGGATGGATGCTTGTGCTTGATTGTTGGCTATCACTCTATCACAATATACCTTCTTTGCACCTAATGACATGAGGAGCTCAAAGTATGGTACATTATTAGATGTTCTAATTCTTTGGGTGTAAAGGCATGAGTAGGTTTGGTATGATTCTTCACACCTATCAAATCACTTTGTTTTAATACTTGAGATTATTATCGCTCACTCTATACTTTATTTGATCTGGAGTTTTATACATTACGTCTTATTACACTGGGTGCTCTTAAAAGAGTGAACTAGAGGCATGTTAGTGTGAGCACGGGTAGCTGACCAAGAGGTGAGCAGGAGGCTACTTCATGTATTAATAATAATAATAGTAATAATTATGTACTGCTTTTCCTCATTTTACTACCATAGGGCTTAATAGTAATTTATTTCATCCATGAGACAGTTCCATTTGAGTTATTTTCACATATATGACTCTAATTTGGTTATGTTGTATTATGGGTCTATTACTCTTATATTTATGGTTCATTATCTGCTATTACTACCACGTTTGTTTTATATCAATTAAATATTGCTATTATATTTTATTTCATGTGTTGTAAGATATACAACATGCTTCTGGGTTGTTTTCTTTTTTTTTTGACCTTGATGGTTGCTTTACATCGACCGAGCACCACCACAGCGTAATATTTGAGCATCGGAGGTATATGACGATTGTCACATGTAACATTGGTTAAAGTACGATTTTCAAGAATAAGTGTCGTTTTATTGGTTTATTGATATTGTACACTTGTATGATGTGCTTTCTCACAAGACATATGTATGGCCCCACTATAATTTTCCTTCTCTTTAGTTATACTTTAAATACAAATGACTAGTGGAGTACTCCATTAGTGTGAACTCAGCATTTAGTAATGTTAAAATGGTTTAAATATGATCACTTATACAGTCTTTACTAAAACATAGTGGTGGACATAAGTCTAAATGGTTGAAATCATCAATGTGAACCTATACTTTCAATCTTTAATCTGAACATTTTAGTAGTGTAATATTGTGCATGTTTTCTCTTTGTCGCCGCTGATACATCATTTAGATATATAGAGCTTGGTAATTCACCAAATTTTTAGTAATATCTACAGTTAACCTAAAGTCGAATATTAAGGTCTATGTTTTAGTTGGAAATCTATTAACCAGTTTTCTCTGGTCAAATGACATTAACTTGTTAGCAACCAGCTACAATGATACAAACCTTCTATTCGAAGTTGACAAATTCTCTTTGAATAGTGTTCCACGTTAAGCGGTTCAACATATACTCAACAATGGTCTTTACATGATCACTACTATCATTTTGTTTACAGTAGTCAATGTACATTTTTAGCATATTAGTATAACCGCAAAACGGTTGGAAAACCGACTGTTAAAATATTCAATATAAATAAAATTATTTGTTAACCATATTTGTTAAAATTTATTTTAATTCAAATGAGATCATGCCACTACCAATTATAAAATAAAAAGAGGCTTTTCATATTTGCCCCTGATATTGTCATTAGTAGCCAAAACTAATATTAAATGGCCCCTATAACTATGAGAGACAAATTAAGAATTGCCTCTTAAAACTATGCCTCTAATAACAAAAGGAAGCATATATATCTCATAATTTGCCCCTAAAAGAATGCTTCCATGTAAGTAGTGTACCCAACGTTACATTGATAGGAGAAAAAAAAATCCTCTTAGGGCTGTCAATGGATATCCGAAAAATCCGAAATTCATCCGCATCCGTATCCGAAAAGCTATAAAATTGATTAAAAATATTATTTTATTGTAGTTTTTAAAATTATTTGAAACTACATACGAATGACAATATATTAAAAAAAAACATGTATTGTTACAAATTAGGAATAATTATTCTAACTAATCAAGCACATGCAAATATTAAATACATAAATAAATATTCAACAAAAAAGTCTAAAAGATTAGAAATAATGATTCAAATTATTTAACCATTAATCTATTTATTTAATTAAATCATATTAGTTTCAATTTTTTTCTTATATACGTTACTTACATTATCCTAAACAAATTAAAATAACATAACATATGTCGATATAATTATTAATTAATCTAGATTCATTTAGAACTTTTCTAAGTTTCGTTTAAATAACAATAATATTTTATTTAGTTTCACAAATAAATTTTTATTTTAGCTTAATGTGTATATAAATTAGATTGTATCAAATATACTCTTATATACATATTTGTGCAAGGTGATTACTTATTAAATTTATTCAAATAAGGAAACCTTTCCTTTCCTTTCTCTTAACTTATTTAACTAATAAAGGAGCACAATTTTATTTTAAGGAATGAAAATTTCCGTTTCTTAACTTATTTCAAACTGACAAGGATGCAAATGATATTAATTGGAGATAGAAAACTTTACATTTCCTTCCCTAATCTTTTTTACAAATGAAAATTTTCGTTTTCTTCACTAATCTTTTTTACAAATGTATATTATTTGTAAAAATAACATAGATAATAACGTTTTCAATAATATTTCTGGAAATGCTTTACATAATATGACGAAAAACTTTATTAGTATATGTCAATGCTTTACATAATATACGAAAATTTAAGATTTCTTACTAAATATGATGATTTATTTAATACATAATATTTCTGGAAATGCAGATATAGCGGAAAACTTTCTTATCACATATATAATATTTCTCGAAATAGCTGTGAATATGTAAAATCTTAGATATTAACGTTTCCAATAATCTTTCATCTATATATGGCATGTATTATTTATTGAAATAACATACATAATAACATAATATACGTAAATTTACTAATCTTTTTTAGTTCTGGAAATAACATACATAATATACGTAAATTTACTAATCTTATATTCACTAATCTTTTTTACAAATGTATATTATTTGTAAAAATAACATACATAATAACGGTTTCAATAATATTTCTGGAAATGCTTTACATAATATGACAAAAACTTTATTAATATACGGAAATGCTTTACATAATATACGTAAATTTCCTTTCTGCGTTTCTGAATTGTCAACTAGCCTTTCCTAATTCACTCCTTATTAAATTGTCAATTAACCTTTTTAAATTGTCAATTAACCTATCCTTTCTATGTTTCAAAATTGCCAATTAGCCTTCCTAATTCTCTCTCTATTAAATTTTCAATTAACCTTTCTAAATTATCAATTAAATTTTATGTATGATAAATGTATTATTCATGTTATATTAGCGGACCAACATGTAGATATTCATATTAGTGGACCAACATGTAGATGTCCATATTAAATTGTCAATTAAATCAACCAAATTTAATGCTATATTAGTGGACCAGCATGTAGATGTTTATATTGTGTACTATCATTGTATTACACACACGCACACACATATAAATAAATATATATATACATAAATATATCATTGTATTACACACACACACATAAATATATATATATATATATATATATATATATATATACACACATAGAAACATTTCCGTTAAATTCACGTCTAGATTCATAGCATTGAGTATATAAAATATGATTAATTTTGAATACTAATTTGGTATTAGACCTAAGTAGGTGGGGCCAGACATTAATTGTTTTCAAATTGAGATAATGGTCATTTTTGGAATGTTTTAACTCCCCTTCACTTTTGGATTTATTCACAGAATAATATATTAAATTTATTCTTTTAGCAAATTTTCATGAATAATTTCCTTAAAACTTTGCATGCTAACTTTTCATAAATTCTCTCTTTCTTCTCTCTCAATTCCTGGTTGCCACGATTTTTTACATCTACACACCGTTGCCTTCCAGATTTTGTCAATGTTAACCCTCTTTTTGGCAAGAGTCTCAACGAACAGAACCGAAGTCCAAACGCGCAAATCATATGCAAGTCACGCTTCAGGAGGCCCAGCAGGGGCGCAACCTAAAGCAATGGCACATCGGCCCAAGTCCAACTCAGTCAGATTGACTGTGCATTACCGCAAGAATCGCTCACCAGGACGATCGAGTTTTCCGCCTCCAGAAAGAACTCATCGACCGATTATGTCGGTCCAGCGTAGAAGATTTCTGCAGAGCTAGTCCAAATAATATCCCGACTTTCAAGGCAATAAAGGCAGTCAAACCATATATGGGTAAAGCTTTACTTTTAATAAACCTTTCCGTGGATGCCACATCAGCCACAACTTCCGAGGATACTATTTATGAATAGTGGAATCAATCCTTCAGCCACAATTCAAGCCAATAGATGGATTCCACGTGTCCAGGCTTTCCCGAAATGGCCGGACCATACCGCAACAACCCAAGCTGCATTCTCCACCTATAAATACCCTAAGCTTAAAGAGGAAAAGAAACTTTTGGGGACTTTTGGCCAGACGACTCTCTCGAAGCTTTTCATCTTTACTCTTCTCATAACTTCAATCTCTCTAAAAGAAAGAAGAAGGGAAGACAGTGATTTTCTTTCTCTTCTTCAAACTAGAAAAAACATTGTACTTGTAATTAAAAAAAAGAGAAATAATATATGAAGTGGACATAGGCATCATCTTTGCCGAACCACTTTAAAATTCTGTGTGTGCTCCCTGCTCTTTTACTTTTTATTGCATTTTTAATCTTTATTCATGTGTTGATCACGCGATTGGGGGTTGATCGTCACTAGTAACCAACTTTTGACGTCAACACTTCTTGGCGCGCCAGGAAGGGGCAGCGCACCGACATCGCCATCGAACTCCTGCTTATCTCAGGTCATGGCAAACAAACGGAAGAAAATGCAACATCCTCTCGTCCCGCAAACGCCGATGCAGCCGACACCGATGTTGCAGAAGTAAGCCACGAAGTTTCCTCTCATGGTGACATGTCTCGATTCCTTACCCAGGATGACATGGATAAAATCATGGTCGAACTCAGAGACCATAAGACATCTCAGGGTAAAGTCATCGAACGACAGCAACATTTGATGGATCACCTTCTCGGTCGATTGGAAACAGGGTTGAACGCTTCAACATCAATTCAGGCCGAGATTGGGACAACAGCTGACCCTCAGTTTACTCGAAATCAGGCCACCGATCAGGCTACACCTTTATTTCATCCTGATTTGGTCCCACCAACCAATCAAGCCCAGCCAGGAGTATCGCTTCCAGCGACCAGCGTGGTTGTGGCCATAGAACATCAGGAGAAGGATGATCAAGATCTAGGTCGTCTGGCAAATATGCCTCCGCTCTTTGGAACATCTCGACCTGTCGAATCGGCCGAGCTACCTCTGGGTCCCTCAGAATCGATGCCATTCCCATTACAACCTGGGATCTTGCTACAGGCCAGTCTAACCACTCTTCCTTTTCAACGAAGAGTTGGAGTAACCTTCCCTTCGAACGAGGGAAGCCAGCCTACCATGCCGACCCTCACCGTAGCAGAAGAAAACACCACCGTAAACCCTCCTAACCTCGCTTCAAGCAGGGGCAACCCTGGCCTCCAAACATCACATGCTATGCTGGATCAGCCCAGACCCTTTGTTACAGGCATGGCTCGACCTACGAATCATCAGGTTCAAGAGGGGCCATTCTTCCCAGAACCACCCGCCAGATATCACCTTCCCTCACACCTTCACTCAAATCTCGGAGGTCCAGTGTAACACCCCACGTCCATTAATGTCACTCACAAAGGGAATGCATTAACTTCAATTATGGACATTGTTAAAAATTGGAAGTAATTAATAATTCAAGTAGGGAATTATTAAAATTGGGGGAAAGTGGATTATTATTAATAATCAATGCTTAGGACACGAGGTTGGACCCGTTTGTGATGTAAACCTGCCCGGACCCGCCCGGCAAATCCAGTAGTCACAAATGTCAGCCCAATGTGAGAGGTCCTAGGCCCAAACTAAAGCATAACAGTTGTAAAGACACGAGGTTAGACTCTTTTATGGTGTAAGACTGCCCGGACCCGCCCGGCAAATCCAGCTGCCATAAATGCCAGTCTAATGTGAGAGGTCTTTATGAGGTTATGGCCTTAATGAACTAAGAAATACTTAACCAGATAATCATGTAAGGTGGGACATGGGGGTTAAGTAGGTGCCTTGGGTGGCATGAGGAATCTGGTGGTTGCCTTTAGAGGCATTTGAAATACGATTAGACTTAACCAAACACACATGTAAATGAACATGACTAAGTGGGTTAAGTGGGATGGACTAATGGGGACAAGCTTAGGTGGAATGCTTGTGGTAAATAGTGGGGGCCCATTTCAACCAGTATCCCAAAACGTATCTTTGTGGGCTCGACCCAAGTCGAGGACGGGACACGCATACTGGGTTTGACTATAAGAGGCCAAAACAGGGAGCGGTGGCAACGCAAGTCCAACGGGTTTCATATGCGTGTGTGGACCCGGGCTGGTAGGTAAGACGTTGTTGCATCGTGTAGGTATAAGCCGTGCATGTCCGTTGTATCAGGTTGCCACTTTAGGGGAGTGATACACCCCACTGTGGGGCCAGCACGGGTATCTACGAGTTAGGGAGCCGATCGAATAATGGGAAGTAGGGTACACCTAGTGGAGATAGGGGCAGGCGGCACCTATGTAGTCAGCTAGGGGTACGTAAAGCCATTGGGAAAGTTTCTAAGTGAAGCTAAGTGGGATGAATCTTTAGGGTGACTGGTGTGGTGCAGTATAGTGTTTAACCTTTAGTATTTAGGAGCGCCTATAACGTTGCCTTTAGCGATTGTCTATGTCCTTAATCTGCTCTTCATAGACATTTTCTTGTTTTCCAGCTTATGCCTTAGTCCAGTTATTTTGGTAATAGTATTGTAGAATTATCATATTCACCAGACTTTATGTCTGACCCCCTCTTTTCCATCCTTTTTCTCCCTTCGGGTCCGCAGGTTGGGCCAAGTTCTAGTGGAGTCTAGTTGGATCGCTTATCTTCTGGAAAGCTTGGACTGCTGAAGTAAAGTCCAGCTTTTTATCTTTCTTTTTAATGGCTATTCATGTAATGGGATTATGTACTTGTTTTATCAAGATAGATATTGTACTTGACATTGAATATGGTGTTATGATGTAATCAAACATGTTTTGACTTCTGCTACAATGAAATAAAGTTTTTGAATTTCCAAGTACTATTTTATATCTGTCTTGTTGTAATTTTACTGTTCTATATTCACTTAAAACCTCCATGGAAGTTAATGCATTCCCTTTGTGAGTGACATTAATGGACGTGGGGTGTTACATCCAGCCCAGCCAACGGCCACCCACCCTTCCGAGCATGCCTTTGCCGGATCCTCATGCAGAACCCTCTCAGGATGTAGAACTAAGTTCATGGAAATAACTCCTCGGAGATAGGAGCCAGCTTGCAAGCATAGTCCGACGCTTCACTCGGGGCAACTCTTCGCATCAAGACATAGACAATGTCAATTGCAGTCCCTTCACTAGAGAAATCAGAAATTCTCGAAATCCTCCAGACTTCAGGTTCCCAGCCATCGAGTCATACAACGGTCGCACTGACCCGACCATTCACCTCACGCGATACATGCGACATATGGAAGTACTTGGTGCATCGACCAACTTCATGGCTAAGTGCTTTCCTCTCTTTCTCACAGATATAGCCGGTATGTGGTTTCGGCAGCTAACAACGGAGTAGATCAGTAGCTGGAATACTCTGGTCACCTGCTTCATCGAACAGTTTCGAGTGCATATCTCTCGACCGAAAAGTGTCATGTTTTTATCTACCATCAAGCAGCGATCCGGAGAGACGCTAAGATCCTTTCTCGAAAGATTCAACGCAGCTGTAACATCTATCGATCGGCCCGAGTCATTGATGGTGCTGATGACAGCCATCGCGGGAGTTCAGAAGAGATCAGAGTTCTCAAACTCCTTAACCAGAGATCCCCCCAAAGATATAGATAATTTTTACTCCGAGGCCGAGAGATTCCTCCGACAAGAGGATGCCAGCCTTGAAATGGAGAGCCTTGAAGTTTTAGTAGCCAAACAACAAGGTCCACTCAATGGCAATGGCCAGAATAAAGGAGGACGAAAGGCCCCAGAAAAGGATGAACGCAATGTGCGACCTCGAAATGAAAACAAATATGATTGATACACTGAGCTCAATTCTTCTTTTCTCGATATCTACCTCGATATACGCGAGTCCTTGCCTACTCCAAGACCACCTCGACGAGAACCGACCCAGATGGAACTCGATTCTGGCAAGCATTGTATGTTCCACAATGTAGCTAGACATAATACAAATGATTGCCGACATCTGCGCGATCTCATCGAAGGACGAGTCAGGAAAGGGGAACTCGCTGAATATGTCAAAGATCACGCCCCGGCCATGCCTCCGCGACCCTCTGCTCAAGCTCCTCAGGCTGGTCGGCGAGCTCCTAGAAACGGAAAGGACCCTGAGACTAGCACTCGCGGCATTATCATTAATTAGATTTTTTATCTTTTCTTTCGATGTATTTCTTTCAATAACAAGGACGCCCTGATTTTTGCTCTTGAGAATGCTCTGTAATCAATCAATGTCCTCGTAGAATTTCTTTTCTTTAGTTGCTTAGCAGTTATGGATTTTACTTTTTGTAAAAGTAGATTATGTTGTGAAATCTTTAAGCCAAGCATGAATAATGCTCACCCCCTATTTTTTGTGGTCAGTGCAAAAGCCCACCACCATTTTAAACACCTACTCCTTCAAGTGAGTGAGGTCATATTTTCTAAATACGAGTGTGGACAACTCTCTCTTCTTTACACCACGATCATGCATAGCTCGCTAAACTAACTAACCTAGCATGAGTCGAGCATAAGAAACACTTGCCCTAAGCCGAGCATAGTTTATGCTCGCCCCTAAGCCGAGTATGGTTAATACTCGCCCTCCCTAAGCCGAGCATGGTTTATGCTCGCCCCTAAGCCGAGTATGGTTAATACATGCCCTCTCTAAGCCGAGCATGGTTTATGCTCGCCCCTAAGCTGAGTATGGTTAATACTCGCCTTCTCTAAGTCGAGCATGGTTTATGCTCGCCACTAAGCCGAGCATCGTTGATGCTCGCCACCCTCTAAAGCCAAGTAGGATAAAATGCTTGACCCATCGCCCTCCTCCAAAACGAGGATAGTTTGTTTTGTATTTGCAGGAACCAACTCTCGTATAGATGACAATCATCATCTCGGCCTTAATACGGTTCCCAATGGTTGTAGGTTTTCTGGCCTTAATACGACCTGGCATGGTCGTCGGGATTCCGACCTTAATACACATCGGACCGTCGGTTTTCTGGCCTCAATATGGTCCGGCGCGACCATAGCAGCTCGAGCGTTTGTGCTTCGGTTCGGATTTCAGAACACACCTCCCTCTGTCGACGAAGATGCATTCTGAGGAGCAAAGTGTTAACACTATTTTTGGCAAGAGTCTCAACGAACAGGACCGAAGTCCAAACGCGCAAATCATATGCAAGTCACGCTTCAGGAGGCCCAACAGGGGCGCAACCTAAAGAAATGGCACATCGGCCCAAGTCCAACTCAGTTAGATTGACTGTGCATTACCGGAAGAATCGCTCACCAGGACGACTGAGTTTTCCACCTCTAGAAAGAACTCATCGACCGATTATCTCGGGCCAGCGTAGAAGATTTCTGCAAAGCTAGTCCAAATAATATCCCGACTTTCAAGGCAATAAAGGCGATCAAACCATATACGGATAAAGCTCTACTTTTAATGAACCTCTCCGTGGATGCCACGTCAGCCACAACTTCCGAGGATACTATTTATGAACAGTGGAATTTGTCCTTCAGCCGTAATTCAAGCCAATAGATGGATTCCACGTGTCCAGGCTCTCCCGAAATGGCCGGACCATACCGCAACAACCCAAGCTGCATTCTCCACCTATAAATACCCCTAAGCTTAAAGAGGAAAAGAAACTTTTGGGAACTTTTGGGGACTTTTGGCCAGACGGCTCTCTCCAAGATTTTCATCTCTACGCTTCTCCAAAACTTCAATCTCTCTAAAAGAAAGAAGAAGGGAAGACAGCCATTTTCTTTCTCTTCTTCAAACAGAAAAAACATTGTACTTGGAATTAAAAAAAGAGAAATAATATATAAAGTGGACGTAAGCATCATCTTTGCTGAACCACTATAAAAATTCTGTGTGTGCTCCCCGCTCTTTTACTTTTTATTGCATTTTTAATCTTTATTCGTGTGTTGATCACGCGATTGGGGGTTGATCGTCACTAGTAACCAACTTTTGACGTCAACAGTCACTTATGAGGGATTTGTGTGTTAATCTCTTGCCTATCCAGGTTTTTGTCACTTACGAGTTTCCTTTCAATTTTGAATTCCCAAATTTTTTTTTTGTTCACGGTTTTTTATTAATAATTTGCATACACAAAAATATTTTGATGTCGTTACAGCTGCGCCTATCCAATTTCTGGAGATTTCATTTTCTTCTTAACTACCTATTTTCTTCTTTGTACTTCCAATTTTAATTCTAATCTCTACCTATGGAATGAAAAATATGAAACAATATTGTTGGTGCGGGTTAAGAGGACTGATGCAGGATTTGAAATCCATTACTTCACAATCCATTAAGTTTCATTTTCTATTTTCGCTTAATTATTGTAGTATTTTATCTTGCTTATTTATTCTTAGATTCATACAACGTATTGTGATGTAAAGTTAATTTGTTTCATTTTACAGTGAAAGAAGAAACCTTCGCTCCATTATGGGAAAGATTGATGTGGCATGTTGGGAATGGAATGCGCTTCACATAGAAATGCATGTTTTTGGTAAGTTAGATATCTTTGTGTCTTCTTTTCAAAATTTCTTTTGTATATTCTTGATAAATTTTTCTATAGATTTTACTTGGATTGCCCCCCTCCCCCCTTGATTTTTCTCAGTATTTGCCTAATTTATGTACATGTGTCCATGGTAAATAAGGTAAAACCATAACATATATCCATGGAAAACATTCCATTATTCACATCAAATGCACATGATGTTTAACCATATATTTGTTGGTCTTTTATTTGAATATCATTTAGGCAATAATAGGAAAATTTTGATTTTATTACTATATTGTTAGCTTGGGTTTATCTCTCGGTACTTCTATATCAAAGCAGACTAAATTGAGTACCATTTGGTTCATAAATGAAATTTATAAACATCAGAGTATCTTTTTCTCAATGGGGTTATAATGATTATCAAAATTTTATATTTTCTCAATTATGATAGTTTACGTTTTGTTTTTTATAGTGTATCTCTAGCTTTAGGATGTTTTTTTCCTTTTGCAATTACATCACTTCTATTTTCTATTGTAAAGTAATATCTTCATTAGAAAAAAAATCCAAATTTGAGATTCTGATGACTATCATTCTTTTTTTTTAATTTCAATGAAATCACATATATGGGAAAATTGAAGCCTATAGCTAGCTACTTTTGGGTTGAAATTGTGTTCATCACAAATCTGTGCTTCCCTTCATGTAACAACCATATGTGTATGAGTAGTTTTCAATTTTAGCTCTTTGGATAGTCGTTCACTATTTACCATAGATTTAAGTTGATAAAATTATTGATTTGCAAATTCTGTATGAGGTTAATTAAAGGATGTGCAACTTGCTTATTGTTGATGTCCTCTTTCAACTAATGCATTTTAGATTCTACCAAGGAATCTAATTGTGTGAATCTCTTTTGGTATTAAAGGAATACTTGGCTATCTGTACATATTACTTTGCACATGTAAAACACCAACTATTCCTACTATTTGAACGGATTATCGTGCTATGTCTTTATTTTCATTTGTTGAAGTTCCTTGCATGTAAACCAGCACCATGCATGTAGACCTTAATTGCAATTTCAGGTTTATTGTGTCATGCCCTATACATTTTATTGCTTCAACATTTTGATTTTGCAATAATTTGATAGTGACAGTTATGATAAACTGTTCATTAGATGTTATACATATATTAAATGCAGTGTACAGACATTAAGGTATCTCTCTAAGCTATAAAAATATTATAGTGTTATTTCCTATGTCATAATTTAATGTCTTACAGGAGAATCCAAGCTGTTCGTTTCAATTGTCTTACTTATAATGCTATTTGCTTTGAGTATGCAATAAACACAAAATTGTAGAAAATCCACTTTAAGCTGGATTGTGTTTCACCCCACTCATTGGATTGGCTTTTCCTTACATGATGATTATTTGAAACCATTCTTAATTTTGAAAGGTATCGTAATGTCAATTGAATTTGTATTATTTCCTAATAAATACATCATCTTCAGTTCTGCAGAACATAATAAGGAAACACAGTTTAGAGTTGCGGTAGATGTAGCATGGAAGACCATTTAAGATATTAAGTGCATCTTCACTCTAACGTATTCGTTCTCTTATGTACAAATGATTACAAGTTTGCATGATCATATTCCAATGGTATCTTCAACTAATGAATGCAAAAATAAAGATGCTTAACTAAAGAATTTTGTGCAGACTATTTGTAATGTTGAGCTCATTAAGCAAGATATTTTGAATGTAAGAACAACTCATTTTTATTTGCTGCAAAAATAATTATTTCCCTTGGATGTTTAAATACTAAAATGTGCATGCAATTTCTCTTCCCATCGTGACTATTTATGGTTGCCTTATTTTTCTTATACAATATTTTAATTATCATTTGCAACAAATAGAAGCATTAAATGGTCATGATACTTGCATAAATTTGGGCAAAATTAATGTTATAAAGATCATGACAAAGATATCTATGTTAGCCATATTACAAATTTTAATTTTCCTTCTCCTAGTTTTAAAAGTTTGACAAAATTTCTTTCGCATTCCTCATTAAATTGGGACATTTCCGTTAAATTCACGTCTAGATTCATTGCATTGAGTATATAAAATAGACTTAGTTTTGAATACTTATTTGGTATTAGACCTAAGTAGGTGGGGCCAGACATTAATTGTTCTCAAATTGAGATAATGTTCAATGTTTGGAATGTTTTAATTCCCCTTCACGTTTGGATTTATTCACAAAATAATATATTAAATTTAATCTTTTAGCAATTTTTTCATCCGTATTGACAACTTTAAAGGATAGGAGAAAATCAAGGATGAAAGTTGTTTAGTTAGGACTTACAAACACAACAAATGATTTTTTTTTTGAATTAATTTCACATATACCTAAATGTAGACTTAGTCTTGGGATATTTTAAAATTGTTTATAATTACTTTCTGTATGCCATCTAATTCAATTTCTTAGCCTTTGTATAAGTTATATTTCATTTATTTACTTATTGGATAAATTTCGACCTAACTTTGGTATTTGATTATTTGTTAAGTAAACACAATGTTGCAAGTGTATTAAATTTTCCATCGAATGCACTTATATCTCAATGAGTTATTGCTTAACATATTAAAGTAAGCACATGCAGTCATCTTCAATAAAAATCCCAATTTTCGGTAATCTGTATGCTATTTTCTATTTCAAAGTTAACGTGAAAATTTCCACATTGTTACTTCTTCACTTAATTTACTGCAAATAAGACTGTTATAGAGCATAATGTCTACATAAATGTAACACTCCACCTCTGTTAAGGTCACTCGCAAAGGCAATGCCTTAACTTTGATGGAGCGTTTTTAGTAGATAGAACACAAATTTACAAGACAGATAAAGTAGTACTTGAAAATTTTATAACTTTATTACAACAGAAACAGAAATGAGTTTAGTTACATCATTCAAAACCACAATTCGGAATTCAAGTACATAAATATCGGTTTTGTACAAAAGCCTTCAGAATGCATAGTTTTTGAAGCCATAATCCCCAATATAAACTGCCATAGAAAGATAGAACCAAAGCCAAGCAATTCTTCAAACACTTTAAGCAGAGAGAATCAGATTCAAGCTCCTAGGTTTCCACCCTGAGAACCTGGGGGGAGAACGGAAGAAAAGAGGCGAAACAAACTAGGTCAGACATAAGTCTGGTGAGTCCAGTGACTTTCAGCATATAAACAGATAATAGTATCATGACATGTAAATAAATCTGGATGAGAGATAACCGTAACAGGAATAGCAGGTTAACAGAAGAAACGGAATGATATAGGCTAAGCTAAGCTTCTTACTTAGTTTTCACTTCTGATCGACGCTAGAAAAGCGCGATATTTGTAATAAAATTCTGCAAGCGCACAGGTGTGTAGCATACAGGTCGAACACAGGGAGGTAAATTAAAATTAAATTATTTATCTAATCTCTTGGGCGAGTTAGACGAAGCCTGGAGATTTTGTTGAAATAAAAACAAATTGAAATTGCGAACTTAGGATTATCGTTGAATCTAATCAACGATTAATCACTAAAGAAAGTAAATTGCAAAACAAGAACAACAAGGCAGAAAATAAAAGTGCAGAATAAGAAGAACAACAAAAAGTAAATTAGGATTGTCATTGAAACTAATCAAACGACTAATCACTAACAAAAAAATGTAAAACACAATTAGTGTTCTTCCAAAACTAATTGTGAAGACAACACTGATTGCTAAGAAAAAGAAAAATGCAGAAATAATAAAAAGAAGAAGAACTGTTATTAATGGAGAAGAGAATATAGAATAGGACAGGATGGTGGCTACAATGGCATTACAAGGGTATTTATAGGGAATAACTAAACCCTAACCCTAACCCTAATACAATGATAGATGGGCCTTAGGCAATTCACAAAAGAGTTTACAATGAGAGTTTCAAATGGGCCTTAGTTAAATCTATTAAAATTTTGGCCTTTCTTCTTTTCCTCTTGGTTCTTTGTCAAGCTTCCCTTGATTTGATATGTGCATGGCCTTTTTATCAATCATTTTCTTGTTCAACAGCAACTAAATGTGGGATCTTCATCTATAATTCTTCAAAATGTAAATATATAGCAATCTGATCTCCATTTCTCTACTTTTCTGGTTGCATGCGGGCTGGGTTGGAATATCTGTAAAAGTAACAAAACAATACCCAAGTAATATTTATTTATATACAAAAGATAAGATATAAGAGCATAAAATAAACACATTTCTATGTCAATCAACTTCTCTGCACTAATACTAGTATAACAGGATTAGGTGTTACCCTAATGTCTAAGCTGAAACAGAAACGGAAACTGAATAATCTCTACAGAAACAAAATGCTAGTAACGGGCCTTTACCACCCGAACAGAGGCAGACGGTACAGAAACAGAATGCTAATAATGGGCTTTTACCACCCCAACAGACAGAAGGTACGAAAACAAAATACTAATAATGGGCCTTTACCACCCAACTAATGGGCCATTACCACCCCAACAGACAGAAGTTACGGAAAGAGAATCGGAAACGAAATCAAAGACGGAAATAGAATAATCCCTACGGAAACAGAATGTTAGAATTAGGTGTACACTAGTAATGTGCCTTTACCACCTGAACAGACGGTACCACGCAGAAACAGACAGGTGTTACCACCCGACAAAAACAGACGGCAACCACAAAAACAGACGGAACTAAGTGTACCCTAAGTCCTACCCCCAAGTGATCGGTTCCCTAATACATAAATACCCTGTATCAGCCCCACAGTAGGGTGTATCACTCCCTAAAGTGTCAATCTATTGGCATAGACCTATTTACAGATGTCACGGTGTCTTACATCCTCAGAGCAGACCGGATCCACGCACGCACATGACCCGGTTGGAACGCGCCATCAACACCCCTCGCCATTATCAGAATGAACCGCTTATAATTAGTTCAGTAAGCGCGCCCGGACCCCTACATAGCGTGGGGTCAAAGTTTTGATACCATAAAGGGTTACTGGCTAATATGGGTCCCAAACAACAGATGGGATAAGTATTTCCCCTTCTAACCTTGTGTCCTCAGACTAGCAGGTTTCAGATTAACTTGTTTACAAGTTTCAGACAGAGTTCAGATTACTTGTTCACAGATCAAACAATCAAGTTAACAAGCTTTCAAATTAACATATCACATGTACGGATTTAACAGACTTACAGATTGTCTAACTTTGTATTGGGCCTACAGATTCACGAAACAGGTTTATTAGATTCATCAGTCCAGTTGGTTTAACCCTATCCACCGAACACGTTTTTAGACACCACATTTCTCTTAAATTTGCATTAATTAAATATTAATACATAGACCTCTCACATTAGGTCGGTAGCTTGTGGCCGCTGGATGTGCCGGGCGGTTCCAGGCAGACTTCGGCCACAAGCCATACCTGACATCGTGTCTAAGCATATTTTAGTTATGCCTATGACCTCTCACATTAGACTGACAGTTTGCGGTTGCTGGTTAAGATGGTTGGTTCCGGGCAGGCTTCTACCGCTAAAAGAGTATAACCTCGTGTCATAGCCAATTTATTCCAATACTAATTATGTCCATTTAACAGATTAAACTTCTTTACAGGTTACAGCAGATTAATCAAATTTCCTTGTTTTACTCAATCTTAGATCGAGCCTATGGATTTTCATACCCAAATTACAATTATTTAGCTTTCAACAGATTAGGCAATTCAACAGATAACAGATCTAGCAAATTAGGCAATTCAACAGATAACAGATCTAGCAGATTAGGCGATTCAACAGATTAGCAGATTAGGTAATTCAACAGATAAAAGATCTAGCAGATTAGGCGATTCAACAGATTAGCAGATTAGGCAATTCAACAGATAACAGATAACAGATCTAACAGATTAGGCGATTCAACAAATTAGCAGATTAGGCAATTCAACAGATTTAGCAGATAACAGGTTTAACAGATTATATACTTCTAAAATTCTATTTACATATCTTGCCTAATCATAAATTAAGCCTAAACTTACATGGCTAAATCATGGTCATAATTCATAATACAATATATGCCCCTAAATTTTCTTTTAACTTTGCATTGTACAGAATACTCTTTAAAAGCCCCAAATCATGATATAAAATATGAATTATGCCAAATTATAGCCTTTAATGCCAATATCCAAAAATCCATATTTAGGTGCATTCACATTAATAGTTATCCAATTTTAGTATAGGTCTTTACGCCTAAGTCACATATTCCTTTTTCAAGTCATGTACAATTACTTAAAAACATGCCCAAAAATCTAGATCTTTAAATTATATCCTCTCAAAATCAGATCTTAACTTTTATATGCATTATGTCCCCAAGTTTCAAGTCATATTTTATCATATAATGATTCCTCTTCTTCCAAATTACAGAGTATACACAGATCTAGATCTAATTTACAGCATATGTCCTTTTCTCAAATCAGTCAAAGATCAGTCATATCCAATTACGCAATATCCATTATTTGTCCCAAAATTTAGCGTTTGTGCATTAATCTCTTATGAGATTTGGCGCAGGCTCGTTGTAGCCTGGCTATAAACAAAAAGGAAGAAAAGAAGGAACAGATACAGAACAGTCACAATCAAGATAGATCCACAAAAAAGTATGCATAACCTCAGATCCAGATTCACAAAAATGTCAAGATAATTATTAAATTTCATATCTGAAAGTAACTGTACTCACAAAAAGGGAACGATTCTTGTATTTTGGAATCTGTATTCTGACACTGAATAGCTCTCCTTTGGCGTAGACTATCAATTAGATTAGAAAATAGTTGTCCTCTTTTAATTCTATTCAGATTGGAAGAAGATGCACTAGTTCAAGTTTTGATTCCAGCAGAGTAGCGATGCCATTTTTATTTTTAATTAGAATAGAGGCAGAGTATAGGCAGAATGAAATTGTGTGGAGAGAAAGCTAGGTTTGGGGGTGTTTAAATAACATAGGGGTCATGAATCTGGTCAGAACGGGCGTCTAAATACAGAAAAATGCATCTGTCCACGGATCTGGAAATAGAGGGGAGGTCGACCCTAAGGTCGACCCTAGTGTCGACCTGTTTACCCATGTCGACCCCCAGGTCGACCCTAGTGTCGACCTGGGTCCTGGGAGGGAATTTTCCGCCCAGCCCGGGTGTCTGTTTTGAATTTTGAAATCTGAATTTTGAATTTTGGGCTGGTTTTTACTGAAACTTCTGAAGGCCATATCTTCTCCATACGGAGGCCGATTTACGCAAACTTGGACTCTATTCCAAGCAGAATTTTGAGGCGAACGCAATGGCTTAACGCGTTTCCCTTAATTATTTTGTTACAATTTAATTATTCTCTGACTTGTCATTCTTATGTTCACATAAAATACGGGGTGTTACCTTCTCCCCTCCTTAAAGGATTTCGTCCCCGAAATCTTCAAGTTAAGAAGAATGTGTCCTACCATCCAATCACCCATCTACTCAACCATCATCCACAAGCCTCCATTGTCCTTAGAAAACTTCTAATGTTGTATGAACATATGCAAAAGTGTGTGTATATGTTCCTTATCTAATGCAAAGATCAGGCGGTCCACTGATTCAGTTGACCTCCTTAATGCGAATTATGTCAGTGCCATGAGTCCAACATGTATGCAATTTTCCTGTTTGATACATATCATCTTTATATGAGTGTACAACCGTTCATTCATATGAAACATTTATGTGCTGAGTCAACCTTTTTGCATCCATAAAAATTTTAAAAATGCACACACATCCATATGCAGTATGAGGGTGTTTTTGAGCCGATCTAGTGCATAGTGTGTGTATATGCATCCACGAGCAACCACTAGCAACCACTTGCATCCATCAAACATAACATGTCTCAAACACATGTTCACACCTATTAGTTTCTACCTAAAGGTCGAAGATTCGATCAATAGGATAAAGTTGAGTGATAGAAGCAAGTACAATTAAAACAAAAGCTTGGTTCCCATTAGATATCGGCTTAAGAGAATAACCCCCTAAGTATCAACCCCGAAGACCGAAATCAACATCAGATTGACACTCAGAGAACTACTCCCATTAAACAAATGTCCAACTGGAAATCTACTTCACGCTTTGAGTAAAAACCCCTAAGCTTATCAGAAATATTCAGATACTTACAGACTACTAGTACAGATCAGATTATCAAATGATTCTTAGGAAGCTAAGCATGATATAAACCCAGAATGTATGCGTCATAGTCAACTTAACGCCCAACACAGATACCCTCAAACCCCAACTTATCACAAATAGAGGGGTCGTAACCTTCATGGGGCTTGAGACTATAGCGGGATTTGAAACAAGACTAGTAGAGACTCAACTACAAAATAAAAATGCCAGGATGATCAGATAAGGAAATTAATTTTTCCACCTCTATCCTGTCTGCCAACTACGAGAGTATCTAGATTCTACCCTTTGCCCTTGCCTTTTGGAGCAATCCTAGATCAGATGTCTGTCTCACCACACTAAAAACAACCAGTCTTCTTACATGTTAACAAGTCTTTCTCCAAAGTTGCCCTCATTGCATGGAAAACCTTACGAAGCTCAAAAGAGGATTAACCATAAGTGAAATTACTGCGGCTACAGATGGAAGTTAGGCACTTCTTTGCCCTTCGACAGACGCCGTAGTCTCATCATGCCTACGGAACCATGTCGCGATGAGGTTACCTCCCAGAAAGCCAAGAGCCCCGGAGACTCAGAAAAGCAGGAAACAAGGATTAAAGAGGAAATCAAAAGATAGATATATGGCTCTTGGGGATTATGTTTTTCAGAATAAACTCTACTTTTGAAGATACTTCCTTTTTAAAACCTTTTTGAAAATAGTTTTCAAAAACTTTTAATCGAATCTGGTAACCTTCAGCTCTGATGCCAAGTGTAACACCCCACCTCCGTTAAGGTCACTCGCAAAGGGAATGCCTTAACTTTGGTGGAGCGTTTTTAGTAGACAGAACAGAAATTTACAAGACAGATAAAGTAGTACTTGAAAAATTGATAACTTTATTACAACAGAAACAAAATTGAGTTTAGTTACATCTTTCAAAACCACAATATCGGAATTCAAGTACATAAATATCGGTCTTTTTCAAAAGCCTTCAGAATGCATAGTGTTTAAAGCCATAATCCCCAATATAAACTGCCATGGAAAGATAGAGCCAAAGCCAAGCAAGTCTTCAGACACTTTAAGCAGAGAGAATCAGAATCAAGCGCCTATGTTTCCACCCTGAGAACCTGGGGGGGGGGGAGACGGAAGAAAAGAGGCGAAACAAACTAGGTCAGACATAAGTCTGGTGAGTCCAGTAACTTTCAGCATATAAACAGATAACAGTATCATGACATGTAAATAAAACTGGATGAGAGATAACCGTAACAGGAATAGAAGGTAAACAGAAGAAACGGAATGATATAGGCTAAGCTAAGCTTCTTACTAAGTTTTCACTTCTCTGCACTAATACTAGTATAACAGGATTAGGTGTTACCCTAATGTATAAGCTGAAACAGAAACGGAAACATAATAATCTCTACACAAACAGAATCCTAGTAATGGGCCTTTACCACCCGAACAAAGGCAGACGGTACAGAAATAGAATGCTAATAATGGGCTTTTACCACCCCAACAGACAGAAGGTACGGAAAAAGAATACTAATAATGGGCCTTTACCACCCAACTAATGGGCCTTTACCACCCCAACAGATAGAAGTTATGGAAACAGAATCGGAAACGGAATTAGAGACGGAAACAGAATAATCCCTATGGAAACAGAATGTTAGAATTAGGTGTACACTAGTAATTGGCCTTTACCACCCGAACATACGGTACCATGCAGAAACAGACAGGTGTTACCACCCAACAGAAATAGACGGTACCCACAGAAACAGACAGAACTAAGTGTACCCTAAGTCCTACCCTAAGTGATCGGCTCCCTAATACATAAATACCCTGTGTCAGCCCCACAGTAGGGCGTATAACTCCCTAAAGGTGCAACCTATTGGCATAGACCTGTTTACAGATGTCACGGTGTCTTACATCCTCATAGAAGACCAAATCCATGCACGCACATGACCCGGTTGGAACGCGCCATCGACACCCCTCGCCATTATCAGAATGAACCGCTTATAATTAGTTCAGTAAGCGTGCCCGGACCCCTACAAAGCGTAGGGTCAAAGTTTTGATACCAGAAGGGTTACTGACTAATATAAGTCCCAAACAACAGATTACACAAGTATTCCCCTCCTAACCTTGTGTCCCCAGACTAGCAGATTTCAGATTAACTTGTTTACAAGTTTCAGACAGAATTCAGATTACTAGTTCACAGATCAGACAATCAAGTTAACAAGTTTTCAGATTAACAGATCACATGTACGGATTTAACAGACTTACAGATTGTCTAACTTTGTATTGGGCCTACAGATTCACGAAACAGGTTTATTAGATTCATCAGTCCAGTTGGTTTAAACCTATCCACCCAACACGTTTTTAGACATCACATTTCTCTTAAATTTGCATTAATTAAATATTAATCCATAGACCTCTGACATTAGGTCGGTAGCTTGTGGCCGCTGGATGTGCCGAGCGGTTCCGGGCAGACTTCTGCCACAAGTCAGACCTAACCTCGTGTCTAAGCATATTTTAGTTATGCCTACGACCTCTCACATTAGACTGACAGTTTGCGGTTGCCGGTTAATCCGGTTGGTTCCGGGCAGGCTTCTACCGTTAACAGAGTCTAACCTCGTGTCATAGCCAATTTATTCCAATACTAATTATGTCCGTTTAACAGATTAAATTTCTTTACAAGTTACAGCAGATTAATCAAAGTTCCATTTTTTACTCAATCTTAGATCGAGCCTATGGATTTTCATACCAAATTACAATTATTTAGCTTTCAACAGATTAGGCAATTCAACAGATAACAGATCTAGCAGATTAGGCGATTCAACAGATTACCAGATTAGGCAATTCAATAGATAACAGATCTAGCAGATAAGGCGATTCAATAGATTAGCAGATTAGGTAATTCAATAGATAGCAGATCTAACAGATTAGGCGATTCAACAGATTAGCAGATTAAGCAATTCAACAGATAACAGATCTAGCAGATTGGGCGATTCAACAGATTAGCAGATTAGGCAATTCAACAGATTTAGCAGAATATATATTTCTAAAGTTCTATTTATATATCTTGCCTAATCATAAATTAAGCCTAAACTTACATACCCAAATCATGGTCATAATTCATAATACAATATATGCCCCTAAATTTTCGTCAAACTTTGCACAGTACAGAATACTCTCTAAATTCCCCAAATCATGATACAAAATATGTATTATGCCAAATTATAGCCTTTAATGCCAATATCCAAAAATTCATTTTTAGGTGCATTCACATTAATAGTTATCCTATTTTAATATAGTTCTTTACGCCTAAGTCGCATATTCCTTTTTCAAGTCATGAACCGTTATATAAAAATATGCCCAAAAATCTAGATCTTTAAATTATATCCTCTCAAAATCAGATCTTAACTTTTATATGCATTATGTCCCCAAGTTTCAAGTCATATGTTATCATACAATGATTCCTCTTCTTCCAAATTACAGAGTATACACAAATCTAGATCTAATTTACAACATATATCCTTTTCTCAAATCAGTCAAAGATCAGTCATATCCAATTATGCATTATCCATTATTTGTCCCAAAATTTACCGTTCGTACGTTAATCTCTTATGAGATTTGGCACAGGCTCGTGGTAGCCTGGCTATAAAAAAAAGGAAGAAAAGGGGGAATATATGTAGAACAGTCACAATCAAGATAGATCCATAGAAAAGTATGCATAACCTCAGATCCAGATTCACAAAAATGTCACGATAATTATTAAATTTCATATCTAAAAATAACTGTACTCACAAAAAGGGAACGATTCTTGTATTCTAGAATCTGTATTTTGACACTGTATAGCTCTCCTTTGGCGTAGACTATCGATTAGATTAGAAAATAGTTGTCCTCTTTTAATTTTATTCAGATAGGAAGAAGATGCACTAGTTCTAGTTTTGATTCTAGCAGAGTAGCGACACCATTTTTATTTTTAATTAGAATAAAGGCAGAGTATAGGCAGAATGAAATTGTGTGGAGAGAAAGATAGGTTTGGGGGTGTTTAAAAAGCATAGGGGTAACAAATCTAGTCAGAATGGGCGTCTAAATACAGAAAAATGCATCTGTCCACAGATCTGGAAATAAGGGGGGAGGTCGACCCTAAGGTCGACCCTAGTGTTGACATGTTTACCCAGGTCGACCCTAGTGTCTACCTGGGTCCTAGGCGGGAATTTTCCCGCACAGCCCAGGTGTCTGTTTTGAATTTCGAAATCTGAATTTTGAATTTCGAGCTGGTTTTTACTGAAACTTCTGAAGGCCATATCTTCTTCATACGGACTCCGATTTGTGCAAACTTGGACTCTATTCCAAGCAGAATTTCGAGACGAACGCAATGGCATAACCCATTTCCTTTAATTATTTTGTTACAATTTAATTATTCTCTGATTTGTCATTCTTATGTTCACAGAAAATACGGGGTGTTACAATAAGTAATATTAAAACTACATGGATAGGGGAAAAGGTATTTGTTCATTAAAACTAGAATGAAATGGTTGACAATCTGAAATGATTTGTAGTCACTTTCCTGAAAGGGGAGTATAAGATTGCAATGATAATGGGCATTGTGATGAGGATCTTGAATCATGCCACTTGGTAAAAATCCCTTGGATAGATGTTCTACTGAAACCTGAAAATGTAGTTCTGGAAGTTGGTGGATGTACGCTGATGGTTATTTTTTATACAGTGTACATATTATTATTTTTTGGTAAGGAACGACTAATTAATATTGTGCATCTATTCAAATGTTTATTGCACTGCAGGAATGAAGAATATTCAAAAAAAGTGGAAGTCATGCTGGGAATAAGATTGGACTTGAACATAATTTTCATGTCTATTTTGTTTGGAATGGAAACTACTCATGCTCTTATATTTATTTAGCTCTGATTTTCATATTTATTTTGTTTGGAATTAAAACTACTTATGATCTTATATTTATTTTGCTCTGAAAACTACCATTGATTAATGTATTTTTCTATTGTGGATGTTTATTTTTATGCTATTATTTGAAATTCAGTTAGAATGCCGCTTATACATATAAAATATATTTAAAACTTAATAACAAAGCATACATTGCATTATATATATATATATGATGACATCATATACACATTTTAACTTCATCAAAAAAAGTTAACATACTGTAATTTGTATATAGTTTATATAATATCACTTGAATTGTATCATTTATATAACTTTAACGATTATTTGCTCAATTTTCACATTTAAAGATCACAAAATAAGTTTAAATTTTAATGAGTTAAGAACATGATTTCAAAATAAAATCTCAAATAATCATTTTTTTTATATCTATGCCAAAAAATAACCATTCATAACAAAAAATTAGATGGATAACAGAATAATTAATCAAATAATCATCAACGAAAAAATTATTGTTCGATGAACAACATGATAATTAATTATTGTTACTGCATAAATTATTAGATGGATAACAGAACAATTAATCAAAATAATCATCCATAATGAAATTTTTTTGGATGAACAATAGAACAATTTATTATTGTTGCCGCATAAATTATAATATTTAAAAATATATATGTAACAATTTAATATTAATTATGTTACTTTAGTTTTCTTTTATTTTTGATATTTAATCATTACAGTATTTTTTTTTAATAAAATAATTTTTAATGCCCAGCGAAGCGGGCAAAAAATACTAGTGCTTATAATGAATGAAAGATAAATCAGAACACAAAATTAACATACAATTATTCATCTTCGAACTTAACCGATTAAAATATATACATGCATCATAATATATGCATACAACTATCATTTCAACGTAAAATGAATATAAACAAACTTGCACTAAAAATGACAGAAGATCCAAAATATAATTCACATAACAAAATTGCATTACATTGATAATTCATCGTACAAGTGTAACAAATTTACATGAGTCGGATTGCACTCATAACATAAAAACTTCTTTCAGAGAACACTGAATTTTCTACATCCATCTTACGCAATAACAGAGCAATATTCACATATACCACACAACTGCTGCCATCAATAGCATGACCCATGATCAACAATGAAAGAAGAGATCTTCAAGTTGTTTCGACATGGAGATCAACAAACATGATCTTGTAGTCTACGTCCCTTGCAAAGGAGATTGTTGCACTATAGCCATAAGTATTAGAACTGTTACATAACTAGCATACTTTTCTTTGTAAAAATGTAAAGGTCTAGATTTTAATAACTAGCATACTTTTCTTTGTAAAAATGTAAAGGTCTAGATTTTAGTTATACCCGAGTGTGCACGTGCAAGCATGCGTTAATTTATTGGATAGAATAAACAAACAACATATTGGTTCATAAGTGTACTTACGACATAGACAATAAACAAAGTAATTAAAGGTGAATGCAACAACACTAGCTTGAGTTCTAGGCATAATAAATCTCAGCATTCATATTCTCATACTTACAAATGATTTATCGATCTCAATAGATGGTTATCACTTTAGTTCTATTTTAGTGAATTAGGCGGGTATTATAGACATGATTATACAATAAAGTGATCTGGCTATACTTTAAAATAAACCCTTGATCTCTAATGATCTAATCCTCTTATTCATGTCTATATAATCATCAATGGTTTTTTTTACATGCGTATATATTCTTACCAAATTTGGCAATATCATTTTTGATACTAAATTAAGATTTAATATATGCGATCTTACTGCTATTTGGCAAATGTGTTCTCCCAGACCACGGTGAGAATTCTTGCGATGTGTAAGAAGGTAGAAAACAATATAATTTGCTGAAAATGAAATAAAAAACAACACAAAATTAGTATCATTGTAAAAATAATCAAAAAAGGGAATTATATCTTAGTAGCAAACTGATCGATTGCTGCTACATTTTTTATTTTCTAATATTTTTTGTGGATGTTCATTTCAGTTATCAATGACAATTGTGTGATTTGCAGACCAAGTAAGTTGAAATTATTTTAAGGTGGTATTTGCAAATATTACTTCTTAAGCAAATCTATTTTAGACATATGTAATATTTACTTCAAATAGTCCATATATCACCTTTATGACAAGAGGTGTAAATAAAAAAATGGTTGTCCGAGATGCATTTTCTTATCTGATATCTCCCTTGATGCTTTCTATTATCTTTGTGATGAGAAGCAGTCAGTAAAAATCAAAACCTTGCGAGTTGCGACCTTTAAACTATTACTTCTTATTTTGCACTTTGATTTGTTTCATATGCTTAAACTTGTTTACACTTACCCAGTCCATAATATGTTGGGCCATAATTTTAACAGGAAAAGGCTTTAACATCATCCAACACTAATTCAATACAAATTGTACCGATTATAGTACCTTAGCCACATGGTCAAAACCAAATGTTTTGATGTTATATGAAAGTTCCTATGCATATACTGCATCAAAATTTAGTCATGTGATATGTTATTTCAAGACCCAAGAGTGACAAATATGAAGTTTATGATATGTTTTCCCAAGTCAACAGAAATACATATATAAACATATCCAACTCATGATTTTTATGACTTTTTTAACTGATCTTGGAAACTGGAAAGGTTTGTGGCAAAGCATTTAAACCTAAATCAGACCTTGTTATGAAATAAATATGTTATTTTGTAACCTTAAACACAAACATATATTTTCGTAAGGTTCCATGTTGTCATGTCAGTTAATACGTTTCAAGTTATAAGCAACTATGTATGTTTCCCTGATATCTGCGATACTTTATTTGACTTCCGAATATACTTTTTGTCAAGTAATCTAATCTTAAAACTTGAAACCTTCTAGGAGGATGAATGAATGATTATTATTGTTTGATTACTTGAATATATAACATTTTAAATCAAAGTAGATGGGATTTTTTTCCACTTGTGGTGAAAACATCCCAAATGTCTTAACTAAATTAAATTCTTAAAGGAAAAACCTTTCTTGACAAAAAAAAAATTCTTTGTGCAGATATTAATCACAAATGAAAGTGACAGTGATAAATTGATCATACTGCTCTTATTTTGTTTCTTTGAAAGCAAGAAATTCATTTTTGATCATGTAAAATTTGCATGAATATACAATAAAAAAGCTGGTATAGACATAGGACTAGGAGTCTGTCGCCCGGTCCTGGTCACTGCGACCCCCTTTGTGAGGAGGCACCCCTTCTCCCGAAGTTACGGGGCTATTTTGCCGAGTTCCTTAGAGAGAGTTGTCTCGCGCCCCTAGGTATTCTCTACCTACCCACCTGTGTCAGTTTCGGGTATAGGTACCCTTTTGTTGAAGGTCGTTCGAGCTTTTCCTGGGAGTAGCGGGATCCACTTTTTGGGGAATATGAGTCGAAGCAACAACAAGAATATTTCTAGTGGAACATCTTTCACAATCCCTGGAGAGATAGTTCTCTAATAGACCGAGGGATAAGTAATTCTACTCATTCATATACAGATCATGAATGTTTGGAATCCATATTATGCAAGGAGACATTGCTTTCGCTAATTCGAATTGAAGGGTGATATCAAATTGGTCTATTTTCGGCGTCATATACATAGTTAGCACATTCGTCAAGACTGCAATAGCAAATGGTTGTTCAAACCTGAATGAAAGTGGTTTTGTCCATGGTATGTTTCACTTGTTCTTCGGTAACAGGTCTTCTTCTTGAGATGAGAGATCCCAGTCCGAGAGAAGCTATTTTTTATCACAACACCGGATTATTATATATGCATACAAAAAAACAAAAAGAGTGCATGTGTAGAACTCACATGCCAATTTCCTATTGTGCCCCGTGTCATCAGATTTAGGGCTATCAATGGGTCGTGTCGAGTCGAGTTCGGTTGATTTATAAACGGGTCAAGTCAACCCATTTATTGAACACGTCATTTTTTTTCAACCCTAACCTGACCTGTTTATACACGGGTTGAGCCGACCCGACCCGTGTAACCCGTTTAACCAAATGGGTCGTGTCGGGTTGTGTTGTGTTTGGTTTACCCATTAGACCCATTGGAAAATATTGCCCACTACTATAAACATCAAAGCACCAAATCACTAATAGACAACACTATTATATAATCCCCAATAGGCAGCAAATTACAAAATCACCAACATGAAACAAGTTACAAAATCACTAGCAGACAACACATATATAAAGCACGAAATCACTATGTCTAAAAAAAATTCTCCATGCATAAAAAACACATGAGCATACTTCATACATAAAAGACTAATAATTTGGAAGAGTTATAGTTGTTAAAAGTAAAATATAACTAACAACATACAAGAATAAATTAGTAAAATATAACAGCTTACACAAGAATATATGAGCATACTAACTGCATACATAAAAGACTAACACTAACATCATATAGAAGACTAATAGTATGAAAGATATACAACATATAATCGGGTTTAGCGGGTCAAAATCAGGTTAGCAGGTCAACCCTAAACAAACGCGTTTATTAACGGGTCAAATTCGGTTAACCCGAAAATGACCCGCTAACTAAATGGTTCGGGTTAACCTGCTAATTTCCGTGCGGGTTTTGGATCGGGTTTCGGGTCATGTAGGAAATTGACATCCCTAATCAGGTTCTACTGATTCCATGCCATTATTGAATTTCTTGGAGGTGCACGTTTTACTTGCATAAGGAATATTATGTTCAGAAACTACTAGAGAAAAACACAAAAAGGAGTATATGCTACAAGTTTGTTATATAATAAATTTATAGCATTGCTTGGATAGTGCAACTCACAATTCACCTTGGCCATGTTGGAGCCGAAATTTGATCATTTTACTATTCATTTTACTGACTCTGGTGCGCTAGAATGCATATGCAAGCATTTTGATTGCTTTAGCGTTGCTTTGGCATTTTGCACAATTGATGTTTTTAAAGCCCAAGCGACATGGGGGAAATTAGATTGTTTTGGGGTAAGAAAAGTATTGGAATTTGGACTAAGACGAGCTACAAAAAATAATAATAATAACAAGTATCAAACAACCAAAGCAATAATTTTGTTGCTAGTGTTATTCAAAGTAATGCATGAACAGACAAAGTATAGCAAACCAAAAAATATTTAGACCTTACACAAACTTTGCACTTCATGAGTTTTAACTAGAATAACATAAAGCATTTGATTCTGTATGTATTAACAAAGAAATTGGATTATAGTTGTCAAGTTCACAGCTGAAATGGCTAAAGCTTTTTATTTATAGAAGATTACTATCAAGTAATAATTAAGCAGTCGTAACAACGGAAAAAACCATTCTTAGTATAATGTAAAACATTGCATAACTTAGAATATCCAAAAGAAGAAAAAGGAAAAAAACAACAACAACAATAATTAATAATAATAAAATGTCATAAAAATCGGTAAAATAAGCAGTAGTTAATCTAGTCCTGTTTCGTGTTCCAAACATTTAGGATACAACAACGTGTTCACGCACTATTAGTTAGTTTTGGCGGGGGAGGGTTCTTTTTTTATCTCATTCGGCAGCCAAAGGTCCATAGCCATTGGACACCAATGAAATGCCATAAAATTTTGTCAAATGCGAACAATAGTAATATATCTTTCATCTAATAATCTAGAATGTGTATTTTGAGTGATGCATTTTTTGAACCTTACGGACTATGTTCAATTAGAAACATATTCAAAGAAAATTAGATAAAAAACTAATTTCTAGTCCAAATTATAACACCGTCATACCGTATATGGTATTAATTGACTTCAATATCTTTGAATCCACTCCATGAGGATCTTCAACTTATGTTTTCTCTTAAAGCTCTTTTCATATTTCTTTTTCACCAAATGCATCAAAGGCTTATTCTCCTCCTCCCCTTCTTCCTCACTTTCATCCTCTGAGTACAATTTCCAACATTGGCAACAGTGGCAACGGCCGAGGATGACTGTGGTTGATGCAACCGAGTCGGAGGTGTCGGATAATGGTCCTTCATCGATATGATGTTGAGGAGGTAGAGTTTTTAAAGGTAAACGGATTGGGTTCTTCTGAAGGAAAACGAAGACTGAAAGAGGGAAACGAAGGATATTTCAGCGATTAAAAAGAAGCAGGTTTTTTTTGGGTAAACGGATTGGGTTTTTAAAGAAAATTGCGCATTGATTTCAGCAAAGGAGGAAGAATCGACATTGATCTAGGTTATAAGAGAAAGAGTCGGAGTGACGATTGTAACACGAAATTCAGATATTTTAGCTGGAAATAATTGGCACAGACAAATTGATTTTGCATCTCTTACAGTAGGGAAACCTCCATAACGGTCAGTTTGACAAGTTTCAGAGTTCTTAGTCTAAAGAGAGAAGCATATTGTTATATAAGATCTTCCATTTAACGTTATAATTTATATGTACAAGACTTCAAGTCAGTCGTTTGTTCCCAATGGTCACGTGTAAACCCATCCAGTCCTCAACAATCATCATTAATTCACTACTTTTTATTTAGAGTTTACTATGCAAATCTCAGGAGATGTAACAGCGTCTCATGTTCAACACCTTGTCCAGAAATATTTAATGATAAACATTTATAAGACACGGTTTAAAACAGGGGTGAAAATCGGTGGGACCAGACTAGACGGTGGGTTGTTCAGTTTCGTCATAATAAAAATCAGATCGAACACAGACCAGACAGAATTATTTCTCATACAAGTTTTGTTGTCCTAACTCGTGTCCTAAATGAAATCAGTCTGACATAGACATGTATTTTTTGGACATGTACACGAACGTATTTGGTCGGACATAGCTATTTATATCAAATTTTATAATTTTTATTAAATTTCTTTCAACTATATACTGAATTACGTGGAATTCGGACGAATTCGAACGAACATGAACCATACATGATTTTTTATCATACAAATTTTGTTGTACTAAATCGTGTCCTAAATGAAAATCTGACGGACTCAGACAGACATATTTTGGTCACGGACATCGGACATTCGTACAAAATTTACGGTCCTAGTTTAAAATGAGTGGAAATTAGGGAGGCATCCCTATTTCAAAACATCATTCAAAGCAGCTCCTTCCCTACCTTTTCGTTCAAAATATATCTCTGTTTTACTGTAACAACTAAATTTCATGTTTTTTTGTGCGGCTGCATATTTTTTTTCTTCAAAAAGTTGTAAATATCAATGGAATGATTCTGAGAGAACAAATGAAAAAATTGCTGAAATGTCTGAAATTATTTCACATAGTGTACAAGGGTTAAAAAGGAAAAAAAAAAAAAAAAAAAAAAAAAAAGGTGTAGCAATGTTTGCAATTACTCTAAATAATTGCAGGCATATCTGCAATTTTTTATAGTTCATTGCAAATATGTGTTATTATGTGAAAAATTACAGCAGTATCTACAAATTTTGCAAATAATGGCTGGTTTTTCTGCAACTCTTATAGGAACTGAATTAATTTTCATTTGTATATAATTTTCATCATTTTTTTTGATGATTTTGTTGTAATAATATGTTGTTTAAATAAGTGCAGCATTGAATTTGAGTGTTTGAAGGAAATGTTAGGTGTGGTTTGCATTGGAATTGAGTGAGTGCGTATATTGAACGGGCCAATTGTCTCACATCGCAAGAAATTAAGAAAGATCGTGGTATATATATGGTATTGGTGACACGTAACATTGGGGACTCCTTTTGTCACAATATGTGTTTGCCATACCAAATTATATGCTTGATGGGTGACGATAGGGATGTTTAATCCGGACGCCGACATAGGGGACTTCGACCGCTGATTGCGGACAGACACGGTGAAGCTTGTACGGTACGCAGGGAATGCTGAAAATTAACATGGTATCAGAGCTCCATGGTTCGAGGGGACCGGTATGTGTAGCATGACCGAAGCATGACTCCAAAGAGGATTGAGCATATGATGCTCGTCATGGTGGGGATCGGTCATAAGCAGTCTGCCTCCACCACTGCTTATGAGAACTCAGGGTAGCAGCCTGACTAATTGTGAAGAGAACTCAAGGTGTAACTTCAATGTGACTTGAGCAATGCTCGTCAAGGTGGAGATTATTGTTAGGTGTGGCTCGCATTAGAATGGAGTGGGTACGTGGATTGAACGGGCCAATTGTCGCACATCGCAAGAAATTAAGAAAGATCGTAGTATATATATGGTATTGGTGGCACGTAACATTTTGAATTCCTTTTGTTTCAACAAGTGCTTGCTAATACCAAATTATATGCTCGATGGGTGGCGATGAGGGATGTTCAATCGGGACGCCGACATAGGAGACTTCGACTGTTGACCCTGGATAGACACGGTGAAGCGCATACAGCACGCAGGGAATGCCGAAACTCAACATGGTATCAGAGCTTCATGGTTTGAGGGGACCAGTATGTGTAGCATGACCGAAGCATGGTTTCAAAAGGGCTTGAGCATGAGATGCTCGTCAAGGTAGAGATACGGTTATAAGCAGTCTGTCTCCACCACTGCTTATGAGAACTCGGGGTAGCAGCCTGACCAGCTCTGAAGATAACTCAAGGTGTAACTCCAAGGTGACTTGAGCAATGTTCATCAAGGTGGAGATTGTTAGGTGTGACTCGCATTGGAATGGAGTGGGTGCGTGGATTGAACGGGTCAATTGTCGCACATCGCAAGAAATTAAAAAAGATCGTAGTATATATATGGTATTGGTGGCACGTAACATTTTGGATTCCTTTTGTTTCAACAAGTGCTTGCTAATACCAAATTATATGCTCGATGGGTGACGATGAGGGATGTTCAATCGGGACGCCGACATAGGAGACTTCTACCGTTGACCCCGGATAGACACGGTGAAGCGCGTACAGCACACAGGGAATGCCGAAACTCAACATGGTATCAGAGCTCCATGGTTTGAGGGGACTAGTATGTGTAGCATGACCGAAGTATGGTTTCAAAGGGGCTTGAGCATGAGATGCTCGTGAAGGTGGAGATACGGTTATAAGCAGTCTGCCTCCACCATTGCTCATGAGAACTCGGGGTAGCAGCCTGACCAACTGTGAAGATAATTCAAGGTGTAACTCCAAGGTGACTTGAGCAATGCTCATCAAAGTGGAGATTATTAGGTGTGGCTCGCATTGGAATGGAGCGAGTGCATGGATTGAAGAAGCCAATTGTCTCACATCGCAAAAAATTAAGAAGGATCGTGGTATATATACAGTGTTGGTGACACGTAACATTGGATAACCTTTTTGTTACAACATGTGTTTGCCAATACCAAATTATATGAAGACTTTGACCATTGATTGTGGATAGACAAGGTGAAGCGTGTATGGTATGCAGGAAATGCCGAAAATTAACAGGAAATAAGCAAAATTTGCATAAAAATTTGTAAATTTTGATAAATTTGCTGCGATATCTGCAATTTTTCAAGAAATTGCAGAACAATGAATATATTTTTTTGAAGCTTTTTTTTTTATTGTTTTTCTTACATGATGAAAATGATTATGTGTTGAATTAAATTTGGTAAACTTTTACATTGATTTTTGTTTTTTTTTTTTTTTTTTTTTTTTTTTGATGATTTTCGGAAAAAAAGTGACTTAATTTATAAAGTTTCAAAGCAAAAAGTTTTTTTGTATATTGAAATTTAAACTGAATCTAAGTCAGACCGTCCCTTAAAATAAATTCATTCATAACCGCCGTTGAATAAATATTTTTTCTAAAAATTTTCTATTTGTATTCAATACATTTAAAACATTGATTATATCTTCATACAGAAACACACACACACACAAACATACACATGCACAAAATTGAAAACAAAATCATAAGTTTTTTTAAAAAAATAAATAAATAAGACTTTCTATAAAGGTTGGTATATATATATAATCAAATCACAATGTTCTCCAGGATACCCCGATAACTCTATACAAGGGGCGTATGGACGAGGTCTCTTTAGACAGTAATTGAATTGACCATTTAAATCGCTGGGATTTGTAGGCATTGTCTCACTTTACAAATAAGTTGTTATGTTACTAGAATCATGTTTTTCTAATACAAAATTGTCATATTTATATATTAATGACTATGTAAATTTATTTATACATAAAATGATGACACAAATTTAAATACGAGAAAACTTAATCATTAGATTTACTTTTAAATTCCTGTGCAGGAAAATAGCTTCAATAATTCATAATTTATGTATCTAGTTTTCAACTTTGTGTCCCAATAATTGCTTCCAATAAGAAATTATAGATTTTTGGAAAGGTATAGCACAAATACCATTTTGATCGATTACTGAATAATACTTTGATTCAATTAATTGCTGTAAGCGTGTACACAGGGAAGGCAAACCTATCCTTTACACTAAGTAATAACAAGGGCAGAAGGACCCGGAACTCAGACGAAAACCCAATAAACAGTCAAAAAGCAAGGAATTAAAACCTTTTCCACTCTTCAGAAAACACTCTCATACAGGCTAACCTAGAATATTTCCCAAGCATCTCCCATCAAGAAAGCATTTCAAAACCTATAAATACATTTGCTCTAAAATGAACATACACATCAATTTTCGATCCAACAAACAAACGTGTAAAATACAAGGAAAAATCCAATTCTCTGGAGTCAGCCTGACTTGATGTCTAAAGCTAAGCATGGAAATTTTAAACCACAAGTGGAATGGAAAGAAGATGGCTACAACCGCTTCCTCCTCATTCATTTGCCAGGTACAAGTTATGATCAAAATTTATAGGCTGAAATATACAGACGTGACTGAAAATATATGATACTTTCAGTCTGAAAATATCAGATAATATGTACTTACTATATCTTGCTAACTGTTTAAAAGGGTTCAAAAGAGATGAGTTAAGAGTGCAACTTGATAATGCCGGCAAATTATACATCAAAGGCCGTAGATTAGCAGCAGAAAATAAAAGCATTGTCGATGTTGATCAGTCTTTCAGTGTGCCAAAAGATGTAATCGAAGATAAAATTAGTGGACAATTCGAGGATGGATGTCTCACTTTAATTATGCCTAAAAAGGACATCGCTGAAGCTACAGCAACTGCAAAAGAAAAGACCGTCTTACGTGAAGCATCCAAAGATCAGGAAGAAATGAAGCAAGAAGAGAAAAAGAAGGAAAGTGATACTGAGAAAGAGGGAAAAGATGGGAAATCAACTGAGCAAAAAACTCACAAAAAACGTAAACTTGAGGAAGAAAAAACAGAAGTCAAGCAAAAAACTGAAACAATGCAGAATGAACCTGATCAAAAGAAGAAGTCTACAATAGCTGAAGCAATGGCATCGTTTACAAAGGATGCTAAATCTCGACTAACTGATGCAATGCGCAAACAACCAATTCATGGCAAAGAGAAGAAATCTACAGATGCAGACACTACACAAAATGGATTGAATTCTACAAGAGGAGCTGAAGAACCATCAAAACGGAATTTTGATAATAATGATAAAAGAGAAAGTGTAAAAAATACTGAGGCGAAGATAGATGAAGGCAAGGCACCTCAAGAGGAGAAGAAAGTGGAACAAGCAATGGAGGAGGTGGAGGAAAAGGACAACGACAAGGTTAAGGCAATTTCTGGTGAAATGGAATGTAAAAAGGAGAAAGGAAGAAAGAGAATGCAAAAGCTGAAGTTGAAGATGAATGAAATATACAGAGACACACCAGAAGCAATCAGGAAGAGAGTAAATAAAATGAGGGAGGAAGATGGATGGCTAAACAGCAAGTACATGGATAGTGCAGTGGAGAAGATAAACAGAAACAGGAACATGATTGTAGTAGCAGTAATGGCATTTACTGTTGGGTTGTATGTATCACATAGGTTGAAAGCCAGAAGTGGTTGATGTGAGTATATAATGTAACAGGTGAAGAAACATTCATATATCGTGTAATCAATTCATTATGCCATTGCTATGTATTTTTAAGTAAAAAGATTGATATGAAAGCGGTTACCAAACTAATATCATGAGATAACCAAACCTAGAAACTAGCAGAGGTATGGATAATACATCAAAAATATCATGCAAATATCACTTGAACAAAAAGCTACCAAATAGAAGAAAAATACTTTCTGCAAGCAACTTTTTCCACTGGTATATGTATCATCTATGAATTTTGATATGAATGCAAGTCCACCAAGTTCAAATTTAACAGTTGGTAGCAAGCAAAAGCCACAGCAATGCTGAACTCTTATTTTTTCTCTTTAGAAGCATTCTAAATTATTTTCTTTGTCTCGTGATATATGTCTTTAACTCTTTCAGTTCATATTTGATCTGTTAGAAATTATAGAAATAGAAATGAAAGCTGAACAACAGCCATATATAGACACTACATGAACCGGACCTGAAAACTAAGGAAGCATGAAACTAGAACAAACAAACTATAATTAATGTGCTAATTATCCCTAAAGACCAGGACAAATAATGAAAGAGTCATTTTTTCTAACATCCTCCTTTAAACTAGATGTACTAATATCCAGTTTACAAAGCAATAAACTGTGCTTCTACTCAATTTCTTCATCGTCTTACCTAGACGAACTCGATTACAACTATCAACTCTATCTAGTTGGGCATGTTCAATTGTTTTTCACTGATTGGTGCTTTAGCCATCAACAAATACTTTTGGTTTTCTTTTAGGGATGCACTGACCTCTCCATTCGGATATTTCCATGTATGTATCATCCCCCAACAAGCGAGAACCACAACTGTTCTTCCTCACTTGTTGGATGACACAAAACCACACCTGCTCACAGATTTTACCTACTGCTCATGTAGGTTTGTCTATCTTCTCTTAGGCATATCATCAAACAGTTCTCGAACACTCTACAAATATCCAACCCCACGATCGACGTCGTCTTCTTTGCTGTACATCAGCAACCAACATTCTATTGAACATCTTCTTCATGCTAACATCAACACCAAGACAAATTTCCCATACTACAAATCAAACACCCTGCTACACCACTTTCAACATTCATTGTTAATAAATAAAAGATCAATGAAGCAAACAAAAATAGAATCACACACAAGATTTAACGTGGAAAAACCCTTTTCGGGAAAAAACCACGGGAAAAAGACAAACTTTATTAATTAATTGATAGAGTTTTACAAGCTGCTTACATACAAACCATAACAATCCAAATTTATATTCTACTTTCAGGCAGCCAAATAAGGAGATAAAGAGAAAATTAAGGATTTCCTTTATCCTATAAATGAGGTTGCTGAAAATATCTCAATCATGAGAGTAAATTAAGGATCTTCTTTGTCCTTTAAATGAGGTTGCAGAAAATATCTCAATCATGAAAGTAAATTAAGGATCTCCTTTATCCTTTAAATGAGGTTGCTGAAAATATCTCAATCATGAGAGTAAATTAAGGATCTAGATAAGATCCTTTAGGTGACATCAGCTGGACCAATTCTAATGAGAATTTCGAATCACAAAATAACAATCTCCACCTTGAGACGAATTCTCATCTTGAAGTAAAAATGAATTACAAAAAACGAACTCCTTCAACAAATAAATATTTGTCTTGCTCCAATAGTCCCTAAGACTATACTGTAACACTAACCAAGATTGAGCAAAGCTCAAACTTAGTAATAGAAACTGGCTTTGTCATCATGTCATCGGGATTGTCATGAGTACTTATCTTGCAAACTTTAACGCCACCTTTAGCAATAACATCTCGAATGTAGTGATACCTAACATATATATGTTTAGTTCTCTCATGAAACATTTGATCCTTTGTAAGGCATATAACACTCTGACTATCAGAAAATATAGTAATGCAAGATATATCTCAACAGAGCTCAAAATATACACTCTCAGCCAAGTAGCTTCTTTACATGCTTCAGAAATAGCCATGTACTCGGCCGCAGTAGTAGATAATGCTACGGTAGTTTGCAAGGTTGTTTTCCAACTCACAGCACAACCACCAATGGTGAAAACATAACCTGTTAATGATCTCCTTTTATCCAAATCACCAGCAAAGTCAGAATCCACATAACCAACAAGTTCATCTTTAGATTTACCAAACTGCAAACAAGCATTTGCAGTGCCATGAAGATATCTGAAAATCCATTGAACTGCTTTCCAATGCTCTCTTCCGGGATTGGCCATGAATCTACTGACAACACTCAAAGCACGTGATAAATCAGGACGCGAACAAACCATGACATACATAAGTGAACCAACTGCACTAGAATAGGGAACTCTAGACATGTACTCAATATCCTCATCTGATTGTAGACACATGGCTGATGACAATTTGAAATGTGCAGCAAGAGGAGTACTTACATGCTTGACATTAAGCATACTAAAACGGCGAAGCACTTTTCTAACATACCCACTTTGACTTAGGTATAATTTTCCAGAAGTTCTATCTCTTGTTATCTCCATGCCAAGAATCTTCTTAGCATCCCCCAAATCTTTCATTTCAAACTCTCTACTCAACTGCCTTTTCAAAATTTCAATTTCTGCCTTGTCTTTTGAAGCAATCAACATATCATCGACATAAAGTAGCAAATAAACGGCTGAATGAGTAGTAATTTTCAAATAGACACAACTATCATAATTGGACCTTTTAAACCTTGAGATAACATAAAAGTGTCAAATCTTTTATACCACTGCCTAGGTGACTGTTTCAATCCGTAAAGAGATTTCTTTAATTTACAAACGAGATTTTCTTTTCCAGGCATGATAAAACCCTCAGGTTGATGCATATAAATATCCTCTTCTAATTCTCCATGTAAAAATGCAGTTTTTACATCTAACTGTTGAAGCTCATAATCATGCATAACAACAATACTGAGTAAAATACGAATTGAGCTATGTTTCACAACAGGGGAAAAAACTTCATTATAGTCAATACCTGGAATCTGACTGTAACCTTTTGCAACTAATCTTGCTTTGTACCTTTTCTCATCGTTTGGAGAAACACCTTCTTTTCTCTTGAAAACCCATTTGCAACGAATAGGTTTCTTCTCTTTAGGAAACTTGATTAAGTCCCACGTGTCATTTCTTTCAAGTGACTTCATCTCATCATGCATAGCAGCCATCCACTTATTAGAATCACTAGAGATAACAGCCTCAGAATATGAAGAAGGCTCAGCAATACCTTCTATTTCTTCTGCTATAGCACACGCATAAGCAACAACATTTGCTTCCTCAATAAATCTTTTTACTGGTTTTGGGTTTCTTCTAGGTCTGCTTGTTGCAATAGATTGCTGCGGTGGTTGCATAACTGCTGGAGGATCCTCAATAATGGGTGCTTCATCCTATCTCTCAATTTCTGCGTTTGATGTAGCATCTGAATCAATAATATGCTCCACCTGGACATTTGATTTCTGCTTACTCTCCACAAGATCGTTAGTAGATGGAATATCATGTAACATAGCAGATTCATTAAACACAACATTTCTGCTAATTACAACCTTACTTGTTTCAGGATTCCATAATTTATAGCATTTAACACTAGACTTATAACCAAGAAAAATGCATTTAACAGCTCTTGGATCTAGCTTTCCATTATCAACATGAGCATAAGCAATGCATCCAAAAACTTTTAATTCAGAATAATTTGCTGGAGAACCAGATCATACCTCAATCAGAGTTTTCTTACCAATAGCAATAGAGGGAGAGCGGTTAATGAGATAACAGGCTGTGGAAGCAGCTTCAGCCCAAAAACGCCTATCCAATCCCACGTTTGACAACATGCAGCGAGCCTTAGAAATGATAGTCCTGTTCATACGCTCAGCAACCCCGTTTTGCTGAGGAGTGTGAGGTATGATGTAGTGCCTAACAATGCCTTCAGCCTTGCAAAATGAATTAAATTCATCTGAACAAAACTCCATCCCATTATCAATCTGAAGCTTCTTTACCTTCCTTTCAGTTTGTCTTTCAACCATAGTCTTCCACTCTTTGAAAACTAAAAAAGCTTCAGATTTATGTTTCAAAAAAATAAGGCCAAACTCTTTTGGAATAATCATCAATAATTGTCATCATGTAACAAGCACCACCCACGGATGCTTTCCTAGACGGTCCCCATAAATCTGAATGCACATAATCTAGAATGCCTTCTGTTTTATGAACTGAAGTGTTGAACTTCACTCTCTTATGCTTGCCAAAAATGCAATGCTCACAGAACTCCAGCTTGCCTGCGTTGTACCCATCAAGAAGTCCTCTCTTGTTCAACTCTGACAGACCTAATTCACTCATATGTCCAAGACGCATATGCCAAAGATTAGCAGTATCACAATCAAAAATATTATTTGAGATAATAGGGGTAGCATTACCTGAAACAGTAGTGCCTTGAAGATAATAAAGGCCATTTGTTTGCCTAAGATTTCCCTTCATTACAATAAGAGAACCATTTGTGACTTTCAGGATACCACCTGCACCTAAATATTTGTACCCTTTATCATCAAGAGCACTCAAAGAAATCAGATTTCTCTTCATGTTGGGAATGAACCGAATATCTGTTAAAGTTCTGACTGCGCCAACAAACATCTTGATCTGAATAGAACCAATTCCTGCTACTTTACATGCCGAAGAATCATTAGCCATCAAAACTGAGCCAGCATCATTTGTGGGTTTTAAGGTTGTAAACCAATCTCTATTTGGACACATATGGAAAGTGCAAGCAGTCTCAAGTATCCATTCATCCTTAATCTCAGCACATCCAGCAAACACGGTAACAACAAGCACCTCATTGTCATAACTATCATTACGAGCACAATTGGCGTTAACTTCATCTTCTTTGTTATCCTTTGGTTTGTATGTGCCATTTCTCTTTTCCTTGTTCTGCAGCTTATAACATTCAGATATTTCATGTCCATCCCTCTTACAATATTTGCAAGACTTGTATTTGCCTTTAGATTTAGATCGACCTTTACAGGCATTGGAACTTTTACCTCGAGATCCATTATTTGAATTTTTCTCCTTTGTCCTGCCACGAACGGACAAGCTTTCGGCTTGAGAGCGTGATCCATTTGAAGACACCAGTTGTTTCATTTACTCCTTGGTGTGCAAGGCTTCATAAACGTCATTTAGAGTGAGAGTATCATGACTATATAATATGGTATCTCTAAAATTTGAGTAAGAACTGGGCAGAGAACATAAAAGGATTAAACCCAAATCTTCATCATCATATTTGACTTCCATTGCAGCCAAGTCAAAAACAATCTCTTTAAGATCAGAAATATGGTCGAGCATATTACCTCCCTCTTGCAATTTATCCAGAAACAACTTTTGTTTGAGATGCATCTTATTTGTGAGATCCTTGGTTATGCAAATTGACTCCAGTTTCAGCCAAAGAGAAGCAGCTGTCTTCTCGTTCAAAACTTCTTGCAAAATATTATTGTGTAGATGAAGCTGAATTTGTGACAAAGCCTTCCGATCCTTTCTTTTCTCATCATCGGTCCATAGTTCAAATCTCTTGTTCCCGAATCCATCCAATGCATCATCATAATCAGCTTGTGCGAGCAACGCTCGCATCTTCACTTGCCACAATGAGAATCGAGTGTTCCGATCCAATAATGGAAGATCATACTTTAACGACGCCATGCTGAACGAACCAGCGCTCTGATACCACTTGTTAATAAATAAATGATCAGTGAAGCAAGCAAAAATAGAATAACACACAAGATTTAACGTTGAAAAACCCTTTTCGGGAAAAAACCACGGGAGAAAGGCAAACTTTATTAATTAATTGATGGAGTTTTACAAGTTGCTTACATACAAACCATAGCAATCAAAATTTATATTCTACTTTCATGCAGCTAAATAAGTAGAGAAAGCAAAAATTAAGGATCTCCTTTATCCTATAAATGAGGTTGCTGAAAATATCTCAATCATGAGAGTAAATTAAGGATCTCCTTTATCCTTTAAATGGGGTTGTTGAAAATATCTCAATCATGAAAGTAAATTAAGGATCTCCTTTATCCTTTAAATGAGGTTGTTGAAAATATCTCAATCATGGGAGTAAATTAAGGATCTAAATAAGATCCTTTAGGTGACATCAGCTGGACCAGTTCTAATGAGAAATTCGGAACACAAATTAACATTCATCACCAACCATCTAAAACTACTTCGCCAAACACAGCCTCAACATAAAGGTCCATATTCCGAAAACTACTTAGCAGGTGCCAAAACTACCTCAAAACATGCCCCTTTCAAACACTGCAGTACCATCCTCAAAAAGTCTTTTGCTTCTCCTGCAACTTACACTCTACCACTTCAACCTTCCTCTACTAAATCCTCCATCACCATAAAAATACCTTGCAACCTCGTGGCTCTACAAACTTAGTGTCACCTCCTTCATTCTCAACATATCACATTCTCCTTGCGAGCACTTCAAGTCTGACCAGCCAGTACAACAAACGACCACTCATAAATGACTATTGCAACTACACATACACAACTCTTCTTCTAACCAATTATACAACCCACTTCACAACCTTCCATTGCCACATTCTCATCCTTTTCTCCTTCCTGCCTTATTACCCATCTGATACTTCCTTGGTGATTAAAATCTATTTTTCCATTTTTCTAAACAAATTTGCAGGTCTATAAGTCCACCGACGCTGCTGATTTCTGAATGCCCAGAAATCAGTTGGTAGTTCACTTTTCACCATAAGATGATGCACATATACAAACTTCCATCCATTGAGGCTTGCTAGTTAAGTCCATATCCTTAACAGTAATTTAATCATTCCAACCTCCAAACTCATTGATAGTAGGTATTCTCCATACACCATTCGTCCCATTGAATCCAAAGAAAGCATGTGCAGAGGAACCTACTTCCCGCTCAACTTTGAAATGGCAGTCAAGAGTCATCTTCTAAATTCTTGTCATCAGGCATTCCTTGTAGTTAACAAATTCCCAGCGTGCTTGGACAAGACAAATTTTGGATTTTTTTTCTTTAGTTTGTTCAAGAGGGAAACGGACCGAAGTCGTAAAACTCTCCCTAGTGCACCTAGCCCGGTCCGAGAGCACCACGTAAGTTGCTGATCTTAGCGTATGCACATGGTCAGCTCTTAGCATGCCATTCCGGGTTTTGAACCCGCATCACTATTATCATGGTGCAAGTCCTTAATCGCTGGGCTACTGCTGCGGATACAAATTCGGGAATTATGGACAGGGAATGGTGTAGTTCTTGTAAGAAAATCTGATTCCGGTTGAGAATCAACATCTAACATCACAACAATTCACAAGACTGAACATAGCTATATTGTAGTCCTCCTTTCAAAGCACCGTCCTTGTATCCTTTCCTAATGTCTCGAACCTCATAGAATATATTCATGTCTTTACTTTCCCATATTTTGCATTCAATTTCCACCAAAGCCTTAACCTCCAGATCTGTTGAATCATCTAACACTTGAATCATCAACTGATTGCGAGGCCATACCAACTTGCACGCACTCCAGTTGAAAGCTTATAAACCTTCTTCTCATTGAACATAGGAATATGATCAAGTAACATAAGAAAATCAACGATATTCTCCAAATTTGCAGAGTTACTCCCAATTTTTTCCCATTTATAAACTTTTTCAGGCTTCCTTCTAGAAATTAAAACCCAGATACTCACCGCCACCATGACTACCACTTCCACACCCAGCATTCCTCCAAAACAACCCAATTCCTTCCGGCTTCACTACAAAACTATGCATCTTTCCTTCGTCTTCCCTTAAGAAGATTTACAATTATCTGCCTCAACATACATCCAATTCCTCCACCAACAAACCACGCAATCATACACCCTCCGTACTTATGCTTCCTACTTTCAACAACTAACCACTCCGCCCTCTTCGAAAACCATCGACAACTTATGTCCTTCGTCCCATTCAAAATTCAACTATCAAACTACAAAACAAGCGTGGCAAACCGATCTCCAGCAACCTGAAATAATACACTAGAAGCCAAAACTCCAAGCACCCAACCGCACTTCTTCCTTGCCCCAGACCAGACGACATCAAATCACTAGCAATCTTAGTTTCCCAGTACCAAGCAAATTCAATCTTTAATCTCTCAATGCACTCGCAAGCCATCGGAGCAACCCAAAACCAGAAACTCCCTTCATTTTCCCAAATCGAGCGACTCTAGCCACAAATGCAACTCGCAAGCTCCTGCCACTCCAAATTCAGACCTGGAACCACTCGATTGCCTCATCGACTTCGAACTAGTCGGCATCGGGATTTTTTGTGTCCCTTTATTTCTCTTTGATTATTTTGTGATTTGCCAAAAAAACGGAGCTTTGTAACCATCAGAAACCCAACATCCTTGAGAAATCGGATCCAAGCTTACATCGGGCTTCGACCAATGTATGCAAATCTCTTCCAGGCATGTACAACCTACGCCAATAACACTAAGAGGAACCGGCAAACGACAGCCTTTTAAGGTGGCTGCCGTCGCCGGGGAACAATATACAAGATCGAAAAAACTCTTATGAGACGACTAGGCTTTGATACCAATTTTTAGAAATTATAGAAATAGAAATGAGAGCTCAAAACATTACATATTTTGTTAGTAAACAACAACCATGAATAGGCACTACGTGAACCAAATGTGAAAACTAAGGAAGCATAAAACACAAACTATAACTAAATGTGCTAATTATCCCTAAAGACTAGGACATATAATGAAAGATTCATTATTTCTTACATGATCTTGGATAAATATATAGAAACTTTTGATGGTTTCGTAGCAGGTTTTTTGCTCATCCATTTATGCAGGCGGAGATGCTTGCATGCAACTACCAGTAGTTCTTTCTATTGACAATAAATAAAATTGCAATAAAAAATAAAATATGTTGTCTGATTTTGAGATTTGAAATTTTATGGATGATGTTAGAATTTTAGAAATTAATTATCATATTTTGATTAGCATTATTTTCGCAAGTCTCAACCATCGGTTGGATGATACTACTAATATAGGCAAGAGTGGAGGGATTCTAATCAAGTAAAAAATTTGTAACAAAATAACAGGTCTTTACTAACAAAATTCTTCTTAGATTATTTCCATCTTTCCTCTCAAATATTTAACAAATTGTTATTAGAGCAAGGTTTAATTAAAATGAACAATTTTTTTCCTCTTTCATTTTAACAAAATTCTTTTTAGATTATTTCGACATTGAAGAATCTAAGGATTTAAGGCATATTTTATTCCAACCCCCTTTTTTAGGTAGTAGCCCCCCTCCCCCAAAATAAAAAAAAACCATGTCCCAAACAATTAGTAAACAGTCCCCTTACTTTTCCAACACTACCCCTCCCATTAACGTAACTCCTCCAACGCAATTCATTTCCCATCATTTCTAGGGTTTCAAGAAATCAACGACGGCTGATTCTCAATCAAAGAAGAAATCGAACTAGAAATCAAGGCAATCAAAGTAGAAATCGCGCTCCAGAATCTCAATCAAACAAAGGAAGTCAAGGTAATGTCGATTTGAACGATTTAGTTACAACGCTGAGAACAATTTTAGTTAGGGTTTGAGTATTGTTGAGCAACTTTAGCTAGTGCTTGCGATGAGTTTGGTTTAATTTTTTTGATCGTTTCGGGCTACCACGATGAAACAATATATGGAAAAATGTATAACCACGGAGGTAATAAACGTGGAAGTTTTTTTATCCACGTTAAAATTGATCGTGGTCATATGATTTTCACTGTAGCTTTATTACGTGGTTTACTTTGTAGCGCGATTCTGATCTGCGTTGTGACCTGTAATTTAAAAAAAAAAATATGACGATGAATCTTTATCTAACTCGATGTTTGCAACTTCTTTTTAGATGCCTGCTTGCAGACGAATGACTGCTTCTGAAAGAAAAAGGAGACAGCTGGCGGCCAAAGGAACAAGTTCGGACATGAATTTGGGGTGGGAATGATGAAACCGAAGAACAGTACAAAATAGTAGTAAGGCAAAGTGAAAGTCAGTAAGAAGAAGAGGAGAAAAACGAAGAAGAGGAGCAGCAAGAAGAAGAGGAGCAAAACGAAGAAAAGGAGCAGCAAGAAGAAGAAGAGTGAGATGGTTCAGGAAATGATGCCGAAGAAGACAAAAAAGATGGTGAAGCCGAAGAATATATGGATGAGAAAGGAGGATCAAGAACCAACGACGTAATTAAAGAGTTTGATACGCATGTTGCTTCCATGATATGGCTTGATCAGGTACATGGCTTATAATTATAAGTAGTTGAATTTTAATTACATCATTTTTTTTTAATTACAAATGAATTCGTGTAGGAACGAGGACCGCTTACATGTGTTAATCATGCTCAACGGGTATCGGAGTGGATAACTCCGGATAACGCTTCTAGATTTAAAGCCCTTATTGAGATGTCTAGATTATATCCCATAGTTAGCACTTGCTACAAGAGTGTTAACAAGTATTTGATTTCGGATTTTGTAGAACGCTGGTATCCAGAGACTAATACATTCCATTTGCCCTTCGGTGAGATGACAATTACCTTCGATGATGTCGCATCTTTATTACACATTCCAATCGAAGGGAAACCGATACAGAGCAGGTCATATGATATGGAGTAGGCCATTAGCTTTGTTTCTAAGTATCTTGGAATCTCTAAACACGCAGGTATGATGGAAATGAATGACCAGGTTGGTCATAAGCTAAGTTTGTCCACCTTATATGAAGTATTTGAAGAAGTGAGCGATGAGTGGACTGATTGAGGTATTAGCCGTGCTGCTCGCGCGTATTTGTTATTTCTGCTTGGCAACACGTTGTTTGCTGATAAAAGCAAGACTCACGTGCACATTTCCCTTCTAGATCCACTTAAAAACTTGGAAGTTGTCAACACATACTCATGGGGATCAGCAACACTAGCCTTTCTATACAGGCAACTTGGACTAGCAACACGTATGGGATTGAAACAAATTGCTGGATTTCTTTGCTTGCTAGAGTCGTGGATTTTTGAGCATTTCCACTGCTTTCATCCATCAACAAAATTATACTATGAGAATTTCCCACGTGGTTCTAGATGGAATCCGTCTATAGATTGTGGTGCTTCACTAGTTGAACTACGCACATTCCTAGATAACATTCAAGTTAAACATGTAAATTTCTTCATTAATTATATAGTTAATAATATTAATGATGCTTTTATCCATATACGAATATTGATTTAGACTTTCATCTTTGACTAGGTTATTTTTGAGCCTTATATTTCTGTGCGACACTAGCATCCCTTCCATCCTATATCTTGGTATAGTGGTTGCATTCTCTGCTTGAATATTGTAGAGCCGTACCATCCTGACAGAGTACTTCGACGGTTCGGCAGAGTTCGGAACATTCCGACGGCCCCTATTCCTCCCGTCGCATCAAACGCTCGTCGCGACACATCTTCTACTACATACACTCGGGTGCGTTATCAATTTTTGGAAAGTATCTGGGAGATTTGGTACAATCATGTGATAGCAGAAGGGCATAGATCAGTACCACTCCATCATTCTATGTTGACTTACACAGATGATTATATGAACTGGTATAGAGAACATGGTGTCTTGCGGGTTCATAATCCACAACATCTACCGGATAATATAGAGAGTGGAGCCCCATATTTTCAGCTTACCTACACTCAGCTGTATTCGGTATGTTTATTTTCAGAATACAAAGTGTTATCATTGCATACTATGTTTTTATTCAGGTCATTTTTAACTTTTTTTCCCAGACACTTCATGAGGTTCACGGCTTGTTGAATGAACCGAATCCTCAGCTTGCTAATGCTAGAGTTGCTGTTGCACACTACGTCATGCCTCATGTTTAGGTTATTTGCTAGTTTCAGTTTGACGAACATGTATTTTGGATGTGGTTATGGTTATTCGGTCTGTTTATTTTCAAAATTACAGTAATGACTTTAATTCTTATTTTGCAACAATGTGGTTGTATGATGTATTTTGTAATGGACATTGTTTGGTTTGGTATGTTAATGAATAGTATGGAATTCGTTATGGCATGTATTATGATTCAGTTTTTTTATTTTATGGCTTCGATTTTGTTTGCGGATTATGTATTTTTGAGGCTATGTTATGTGTCATGTTATGTACATTGAATTTGTTCTGGCTAGAACAATCATGTTATGTGCTTTTCACGATGAATTGGTTATGTGTTTATGGATTCAGAGATGTGTAGCTGAGCTGCAGTTTTTTTTTTTTTTTTACTTTCTGTTACCACCACGCTCTGTATAAACGTTGTCAACCAGTAAACCACGTTGAGATAATACGAGGTGAGCATGATTTCCACGTTGTATCCCTCCGTGGATGATTTGGCAACCATGAAGATATATGTCGTGGTTTCCTTACTAACCTCGCTATTAAAATTTTCAAACTAAATCTTGTCTGTTTCGGGATTTTACCACGCTCTGTAAGAACGTGGTCAACGGGAAAACCAAGTGAAGGTTATACGAGGAAATGATCATGTCCATGTAAAGTTTTCATTTGGTTTGTGTGTCAACCACGTATACGTTGTGCGTGGTAGGTATATTAACCATGTACTTACAGGGCGTTGAGCTAACAGAAAGTCAAAAAAATAACATCAGCCAAAGTATAAACACTGCTATTCATTTCAGAAATACATTGAACAAAAATAATCCAACTCCGAACATTTTGACTAAAATATTGTCATTCAATTCCATTGAACAAGCTTCAAGTACATCGACCAAAATGATCTACAAGTGAATTTAAATTAAAAAAATGATCAGTTATGCTCCCAATCTGCATATGCATCTCTACTATCCCATGCTTGTCTTCTATCAGCGTAAATGTCCTCCCAACAACTTGCATCCTTATCATAAGCCGCGGACCATTTTGCATAAATAGGTGGAATCGGGTGTTTAGGCTCCAATTTTACCTACGAGGACATGAGTTATAAAAGGAAATGAACGTTAATTTAATTTATACATAGGTGAAAGACGTATACCTGAACAAAATGATCTTGATTAACAAAAGCAATACTCATTTCCCTGCGCAGTGATGGGGGAGGCACCTTCCCATTCAACGGAGGTATTGCCAGCGTAAGTCTTTCGCTAATGTTAAATACGACGATGTTATACTTAGTTGCAATAATATAACCAATATCGGGCATTAACATCCATTTTTCCATAGGCGCTAATTCGTCATCTTCATACATTAGACTTTTGAGAAGAGTTGTGCTTCTGCCTTTCTTTACGAACACGCGATCATACAAATTTTGATTTTCTTGCAATTCCTCTGTTAACTCTTTCCTAACTTGACTCCACCTTGATTCTCCGTAACCAAGTAAAGCGGCTACACATCTGTACCCACAATTTCCGTCCGATCGGACGTCAATAATATCTGTAACAAAATGTTTGAACTCCGATGGTATTTGATGCAAATAAGTTCTCATGTCTTCGCTTAATTCATCAAACTGTTAAAAAATGATATAATACGTTAACATGTACGTGATTTGTATTTAAAGTTAAAAATATATTTATTAACGTACCTTTTTCGGTTTACGAATTGGAAGTTTTTCAGTATGAGCTTTTTTCGAACTGTATGAATTTTGTGAGTACACACTTTCGACGAGCTCAAATGACAAAAGCATCCACTTTGTTGACGTATTGGCACTTCTTTTGCTTTCTCTACCACGTGTCTTTACTTTGCTTGTAGGAGAAGCAAGGGAGGACATACATGGTTCCACAATCTCTAACATCTTCTTGTAAATTTGCATTTGATAAGGAGTGTCCATCTTTTTTACGTCTTGAATAAGTGCTTCTATTTTGTCCATAACCCCGACACTTTTATTTCCACTTTTTTCTATAAGATGTAACCTTGACTAATGAACGTCTACCACTTCAAGTGGTATTGCGGTACCAGGCCCTAGCCGAGCTAACTCATGCGCACAAAGCAATCCATGAGTTCTACGAATGACGCATCCGCATAATAACTCTTCATCACCAACATCTTTTATTCTTTGTAATTCTGAATGTATCAAATCTAGTACCTTGACAGAAACAACGCCCCTTAAATTTTTGAACTCTCGAATATGAAATATGTGCTTTACTTTTGTTAAACTCTGCTTGAATGACGCTTTAAGGTCAGTAAATGAGAGTTCCAATAATGTATGCATTTTTGTCCAAGCATGTTCAAAATTGCAGTGACAACTACCTAAATGTTTTTTTATTTCGAATGAGCGGACTCAGCCCTGCATAAGACATGTACAAAGTATAATAATAAACTTTATTGTAATGTTGAATAAATATGAACAAAGGAATATAGAACAATACCGATTAGAAGTATGATTTTCGAAATGCTTGTAGTCATCCGTCCATGCATGAACAAACCGATCTCTGTATGTATCCAACCAAGTGTCATGAATATATCTCAAAAGTGAAGTATGATTTGCATACTTTTCATGCAACACTTGCAGATTTTCATTGTAAGCAACAACGTTCTTCGAACAAACCAACTCATTCCATTCAAATAAAAATGACTACTTTCCTTCAAGCTCCATCCCTTTCACTTTCTTTTGCATATGCGTTAGTACATTGTTTTTAATATGCCATGTACATAACATGTGAGCGGAGTGCGGAAATACAATTACAATAGCATTTACTAATGCTGTCTCTCTATCGGAAATGAAGACCGATGGTAAATCTATTTCACAATCCATCATAATTGATTTCAAACGCTCTAAAGCCCACATATAATTTTCCTCGGTTTCTGCAGCTAAACATGCAATTGCAACACAAAATGTAAGATCCGTGCAAGTAACCCCAACAATCTCAAGTAAAGGCATTTTGTACCTACTTGTTTTATATGTGCAATCTAGTATAATAACTCTGGGGAATGTACGTAGATAATCCAAGCTAACAGGATGTGCCCAAAAAATATCTTTAATAATATTCGTTCCATCAAGCGTTCTACCGTGCCATTCAAAATAACCAAACTGTTTCAACTTGCTGAGCAAATATTGAACTTGAGAACGCCCCTCACGCTCTATAGTATTTTGTGCTTTGATTACATAATAAATCGTCATGATTGAGGTAGAATTCGAAGGATTGTTCCTTTTGATGGTCGCTAAAATTTCTTTTGGTTTTACCAAGTTTCTATGCATCTCAACAACTAACTTTTTCTCATCTTCCGTTAGCCAACCAATATACGAATGGTCTTCCATATGTTTAAGTTCAGAATGATTATGAACACCATTAATTACATGTAATCGCCAATCATCTAAAGTAGGCAGTTTTCACCTTTAAGTTTAAAGGGACAGTTGCACTTTTTGGTACCTGTCAATCTCATGTTCTTCGGGATTTTATCCTTTCGCTTCTTATACGCACCACTTTGTTCACAAACAAACGTAATTCTAGGATTTTTTTACTGAAGAACCAAAATCTGATTTGAATAGTATGATAACAAATCCAAGGCGTTTTCCAGTATCACGAACCCAATCGATTATTTTTTTATAGATGGAAATATCTGCATTAGAAAAGGGGAACCACTATGTTAGTTGACATGAGAAGCAGATGTTGAACAAAATATGTGTTTTATCGCTCTGAGAAAACATGGTAAGAAAGAAAACCTCGTTTGAATAATACGTGGATATAGAAAGAACCACGTCGAACGCAAACGTGGATTGAAAAAATTCCACATTGTCTTTTAACGTGGTTTAACACTGAACCCAGACCACTTAATTTTACTATTTCAAACATTAACCGAACTCAACTTATATCATACGTCGTGAATTCATCTGAATAATCCAAAACCATTTCATCTTGCAATTCTTCTTCAAAACTTAGGAACGACACGATCTGAAAAAAAAAGTATGAACTATATGTTGAAAATGTAAACAAAATGAAGAAATAAAACGTGGTTTGATGTATTTCCGCGCAGTATCATTACGTGGATATTCAATATACCACATTTTGTTTCTAAGTGGTTTTAGTATATACCACGCTCAAATTATACGAGGTTGTGCTTTGATTCTCTCTTTTTCGCCTTCATCGGCTATTATTTCATCTTTATTTAGAAAATTTAAAAAAAAAATTGAAATACATGTTGTGATTGCATTAAGAAATCATCTTCTTCTTCAAAATCCATCCAATAATTATTTAGATTTGAATTTTCCCTTCACTTTTTAAGAATTAGGGTTTTGAATTTTGCTACTTTCAGAAAATTTGAAAAGTACGTGAATGTTCAGACCGGATGAGAAGAAAGTGAGATGGTAAGAGATAAGGGTAATCTTGTCTTAAAATTTTTAAATAATTTTAGGGGAGGGCTACTACCTAAAATAGGGGGTTGGAATAAAATTTGCCAAGATTTAAATTCCATACTTGTTAATGAACCTCCATTGCAAGCTTATGAAGGAAGACTCAATAGAAGGAATAAAATCATAATTTTTAATCAAGCACCCCAATCAAAATTTTTTCTAATCGAAAAGAATGGAATGGAAGACATTTTAATGGGACGATTAGGGCTTAGCCGCCGCCTCTTCGAAAACCTTCCTTTCCCCCTCGCTGGTCGCTTTCCTTCCACTCTCTCTTCCCTTTTCCACTCCCCTGCTAGCCTCCTCTTCGTTTTACCCATTTTCGTGTCTTCCGATTTCTCTTCCTCCCTCTGGGCTTTATTCCAGATCTTCCCAACCCCTTCTCTCGTGTGTGGTTTCACTTTGTCGCTGCGTTGTGCTCATCTCCTGGGACTGCTTGCTGCTTGTCAGCCTAGCTTCCTCTTTTCTTGCTGTGTCGGGTGATTTCACGATTTGGTTCCTGTGTGGGTTGGGTCAGTTCATTCTTTGGATTGAGAGTAAGGTTGTGCTGGTTAGAGCTCACCCAATTCCAGCTAATACCTGTTTTCGTCCTTCAGTTCTTCGCCGGTGCTGGATTCGCAAATTGTAGCTTTTGAGCCTGAAGCCGCGCTTCTCTGTTTGCTGCCATAATCGTAAAAGTTTCTGGATCTTCAGCACTTGCAAGTTCACGCCTTTTTGGTATGGGTTATTCCGTCCTTACGGTTTAAGTTGCTTCACAGCTTCGTTTTGGTTTGCGTTGGTTCAGTAGTGCTTATTATTGCTTTGGATTCGACTGGTTAGTCGATTATAGTTTGCTTTGTGTTCAATTTGGTTGGATATGTAATCTTTTTGCATGTCGTTTAGGTGTTCTGTGTTTTGGTCATCTCTTCGTCGTTGCTTTTTTCTCCAGGTCTTCGTCCTTTTGCTTGCATTGCGTTTTTTGCTCCTTTGCTTTGTCTTGGTTCTTTGCAGCTTATGGGCCAAGTGCTAAGCCCACTGTTCTTCCAAAGGCTAAGCTCCAGACTTTCTTCTTTTCTTGTCACCACAGTGCAGAAATTGTCTCTCCACTTAATGCTTCAGTTATCCCTTTCAACTAATGTGTGAAGGTCACTTCAGGCAATTTCGTGGTTGCGGCTCTCTTCTATCTAAGTTGGTCTAATTGATCTGATTTTCAACTGGTGGTTTGCCTTATTTTTGTTCTAAAAGGCTGTGTGTTGTTGGAGCTGTGTTCTTGGAATGCAGCAATGCCAACCACCTCCTTTTGGCCCTTGTATCGTCCTTCCATGTCTCGGTAACCAGAGTTCCTTTCTTTGAGCACTGTGTTCATCACCTTGATCGATGGGCTAATTATGATCTCGACTTCAACAACCATTAGGCCGATGGCGTTGGCCTTATTGTGAAGAGGAGGTGTTCAATGCACACTTGAATGTCATCTTTTTCAGTGCACTTTGAGGTCTGACTTGTGCTTATGGAGGGTTAGTGTTTTGTTGAATGTTGGGTTATCTTCCTAGTAATTTGGATGTTTCTGTTTCGACTTTGGATGGATTGGGTTTATGATCTAGTGATTTCTTCTATGCTTGCTATTCTGCACTGGGTCTGGGTTTCTTTTCGTGGTGCTTTGCTGGGTTGGAAATCATGTATTGGTAATCTTGTGTTGTTTTCTCTGTCTGGTTGTTTCTTGTCTTCTTGTTGTTGTTTAGTGGGATGGGTGTTATGTGTTTGATAAGGCAGCATGTGTTTTTTTTTCCTTCTGTTTTAGCTTGCTTTTCTAGGTTTAGGTAGTGTTATTTGCCGATAGGCGATCTGCTTATATTTTGTTGGTTTTTGTACTCTTTTATTTGTATTAATGGAAAAAACCTTCTACGAAAAAAAGAACGGAGATTTTAGAAATAAAAAAGGTAGAGGATATAGTCGTAGAAGACGAGAAAATCAAAGAGCAAAAGGTACACATACTCGTGGAAGAAGAGATCATTCAATCAAGGAAAATGAAAAAGATGATTTTTGGTATGATCAGGACTCAAACGGTGCACAAAGTGGGAAAGGAAGTGGAAATCAAAGAAAAGACTGTGATTATTTTTATTGTTTTAATTATCACAAACCAAGGTCATATGGAAAAATGAATGCTGGTATAAAAACGATAAAAAAACATGATGCTAACTTGATGTATGATAATAAAAGCCAACAACATGATAATTAAGATACTTCGTTGCTTGTGTGTGAAATTGGAGATTTTGATGATGTCCGGAGTATAGATGGTGGATCTAGCACTATTTCATAGATGGTCTTCCGCAACAGATTTGCAAGGTGTTGTCGGCTAAAATGTTGTGATAGCTATAAAATTTTGGTCTTACTGCAACATTTGTTTCAAGGTGTTAGCATAGATATCAGCAAGATATTGCAATAGCTATAAATATATTCAAATTAAAAAAAATACACCTCAGCGATCCACACTAACGTTTAAAACAAAATCTCAACCATCAATCCACACTATCAATCCACACCTCAACTATTTTTATTTTCCACTATTGTTTTCATTCACCTGCTTTCCTTTTCATTTTCCCTCATTTCCAAAATCATTCGGAACCCTAATTTTCATTATTCACCCGCTGTCCTAATTTCCCTTCTTTCCTTCATTCTATTTTTCGCTTCATTTTCTCTCGTTCAATTGATTTCCTTTCCTCCTTTTCTTTCTTTTTTCCTTAAGCAAATTCAGAGAGATTTTTTTTTTGAAATGGAGGTCGTCCTCTTCACGCATCACTACCTCTGTTACCAGAACGAGCTGCTCCAACCGTCGCTATTCTCCATATGCGCACCTTCTTCCTGCCGGTGCTCTCCCCACTTCTACCAAACAAACCTGGAAACGAAGAATAAAGAAACCTATATCCCATTTAGAAAATATCTCAAAACGAACCAACTGTTCGCGAAATTGTTTACTTCGTTGTTGAGCTCCTCCAGTCATGCGCATCTCGATTAAGGTTCGGTTTAATTAAGATTTAGTAGTGTATGTGTAAATCCATGCTTGAATTGGGAATTGGCATATTGCGTTCAATTTATGTGGTATTCAGGAACGTTTTTGGTGCACGAATTGGTGCACATCATCTTGGTGATTGTCGGCTTTTAGAGGAGCTGCGCGTGCTGTTTATGGAGGTGACTGAGCAATGAATGTTCCTGCAGTTTCGGGTGAAGTGGTGGCGATAGGTATATCTTATTTTATTTTTCTATGTATATATAAAAGAGGATATATATATATATATATATATATATATATATATTTCATATGTAGTTTCTAATCACACGTTTTATAGCCGACTTCTACTTCATTAATGGAGACTAGGGCTGCTGCGATTTTCCGTCGCCGCCCCTTCTGGTCTTCTTCTTCTGCTAATCCACCTTCCATTTTTGTTCTTTCCTCAATTCTTGCCCTAGCTTTCTCCGTTTCTGGGTAGATCGGCTCCTTCCCTTCCTCTCAAACCCTCCGAGCCACCTCAAACCGAAATCAGGCCTCCTTGTGCGATCCCTCCCACTTCCTGGCTTACCGTTGGTTGCTCTGAGCTTCCGCGACTGCTTGGAAATCGAAGGCCTTCTTGTCGATTTGGGGTTCAAGCTACTGGGTGACTGGTTCCGGCATTGCCGACGGGTTCTGAAGCTTCTTCAAACGCAGTCCACTCCAACCGATCCTCTGGTGTCCTCGAAGTTCTTCTCTTTCCTTGTATGTGGTTTGCGATTTGTTCTGACTTTGGTAGGTAGCTGGGTTTGTTGTGCAATGGAGTTGAGACGGTTTTGTTTTGATCTGGTGTGTGTTGGTTTTATTAAGGAAGTTGAGAACTGTATTGTTCTCTGTAAAGGTTGCGACTTCACTATCATCTTAAGTCGTTTTTTGGTGGTATGTTTGTGGTGATGCTCGGCGAGATGGAGCATTCTTGTTTACTTTTTCAACAGTTTTTCAGTTTATTAGCTTATTGATTTGTAATCCGGTTAGTATGCTAACTGAAATCATGTAATGTTTCTGATTAATATATGTTACTAGTTTTCAAAAAAATATATATTTCATTTGTCTTATTCGGCTTAGGATAATCTGGAAATATCGCAATTTCATTTAGTAAATTCATAAGCCACACGCCTAACAGGGAGTTGTGGCATTTTTTTCTATATTTGATCTAAGAGATGTTGTATCCATATTACCAATGAGTTTACCATGGATTATAGTAAAACTGAGCTATTGTCTCAGGATGTTTCTATAGAATGTGTATCTGAGTCAACGTACCAATTTTGTGATTTGGAAGTAGTATTTTATAATGTTCAGCGATGGTTATGGTTCTCACATTATCTATTCTGAAATATAAAAAAATAGTTTAAGACGTCTCTTTACTCTTTCTTTATCAAACTTACGTCTCTTTTCCTGCTTCCTTCCTCTCATATTTTCTCTATATCTTCTTCTTTCATTTTCTTCTTGTTCAATCCATTCACTATAAGCAAATAAACAATGGAGGTTCGCCAAAACACTACAAGAAAATATTATATCAATAGCAAGCGTGGATTGCACGAAAGCTTGGCTTGCTATCATTAAATGGCTATCCTTTATTTAATTAAAAACACAACAATTTTAATTGCAATTATATTAACCCATCCGCAGTTATATTAGTCCAGTACGCCTGAAATCACGTTCCACTTTATTTTCCCTCCAACGTTTTTTTTTGCCGCCAAATTTTCACTTTTCTTTTCGCTTCTCCTTGAAAGTTCTCGCCTTCACTCTTTTCGCCTCTTTTCATCTCAGTCCTCATCATCACGCTCAATTCTTCCCCAAGTTCAATGATCTGAAGAGCAGTTTGATCCCGAAGTTCACGAAGTTCCATTCTTCAACTCTTCCGAAGTTCAACAACCTGAATTTGATTTGATCCGAAGCTAAAATCTCTTATCCCTTTTTATTCTTTTACTTCCAAATTAATCACATTCATTCCCTCTTAAATCTCGCTCTGCACCGCAACCCTCTGCTCGATTCAAAGATAACTGGCGATTCCAAGATAGCATCTCAATTTCAACTTCGTGATTCGTCATGCCAGTTGAAGCATCATTCTTAAAAGCAGCTGAAGCATGAATTTGACTTCACAAACTAGGGTTCGAGTATATATTTTGAAATTTAAGCACGTTTATACAAAATTTCAAATTGGCTATCTCTTGTTTTCCCTTAAAAAAGTGATGTATGAGAAGACGTAATAATGGAATTTCATCATCAAAATGGTCTTCATAGGTTTGTTTGATTGGATGAGTTTATTAAAATCAGATTGTAATATGGATTCTGTTATGAATGACTTAATACAAGAATGTATGTGTAACGTTGCTTATATAATGCAACGCTACCGCATACGATACAACAGATAGGCGATGGGCCTTAGCCCAACCCATTACACAATACTTAGTTATTTATCAGATGGTGAAAATTCGAGTGGTTTCATTACCCACCCTCAATTTTATCTAGGGTTTTCAACCCTCTCTCTTCGTCGCCGCCATCTTCAATCTTCATCTCCTCTCTAAACTTGACAAAAATTTCTCTGTGATAATGGCTTCGTGAGGGCATCTGCTCTCTGGAATTGTGCAGGAACATGGTTCACATCCAATTTTCCACTTGCAGTCTGTTCTCGTACAAAGTATAAGTCGATTTCAATATGCTCTGTACGAGCATGTTGAATCGGGTTGGCAGAAAGAGATACTGTGCTCAAATTATCACACCACACCACCGGTCGTTTACTGGGAAGAAACCCTAGCTCTCCAAGTAACGAATTTATCCACATCACTTCAGCCGTGGTGCTTGCTAGTGATCTATATTCTGCCTCCGTGCTAGATCGTGAAATAGTTGGCTGCTTCTTCGAGCACCAGGAGATTGGGTTGCCTCCCATAAATACACAATACCCTGATGTCGATCTGCGGTCGTCTGGGTCTGATGCCCAATCTGAATCACTGTAAGCTTGTATATGTAGGTTTTTACTAGCTTTTAGCTTAATTCCGTAATTAATTGTTCCACTTAGATAGCGTAGGATCCTTTTCACTGTTGTCCAGTGTTTATCAAGTGGAGATTGCATGAATTGACACACTTTATTCACACTATAACTGATGTCAGGCCTGGTAACAGTTAAGTATTGCAACGCACCTACTATACTCATGTATTCTTTAACATTTTGAACAGCTTCTCCCTCATGCCTAGATTGTTTTAGATTACTGGTCATAGGAGTTGGCATAGATTTTGCCTTGTGCATTTTAGCTCGAACAAGTAGCTCACTAATATATTTGCTTTGAGACAGTATAATTTCTTCATTGGAATTTTGAGTGACTTGTATTCCCAGGAAGTAGTTTAGATTTCCCATGTCCTTGATAGAGAATGTTTGATCCAAGTATTGAACTATCTTGTTCACTTCTGCCTGACTACTTCCAGTGATCAAAATATCATCAACATACACAAGTATAAATGTGACATCAGTTCCATTCCTTTTAATATGTAGTGAGTTATCTGTTTTAGCTGTATTAAATCCTAATCTCATGAATGTGCCTTTAAGTTTGTCATACCATACTCTGGATGCTTGTTTCAGCCCATAAATAGCCTTATTTAATTTGCATACATAATTCATGTTGTGATTAGTCTTGTATCCTTCTGGTTGCTCCATATAAACATCCTCCTGCAGCTCCCCATTTAATAATGCATTACAAACATCCAGTTGTCTAATGCTCCAATGTTTGTGTAGGGCAATACAGATGATTATTCTTATAGTTGAATGTTTGACCACTGGGGAAAATGTCTCCTTAAAGTCAAAACCATATTCTTGTGTGTATCCCTTGGCCACTAATCTGGCTTTGTGTTTTAGTATGCTACCATCTGCTCTTTTTAATCTGTAGGTCCACTTACATCCTATGATGTTCTTATGTTTTGGAGCAGTCACTAGATTCCATGTTTTGTTTTTAATCAGGGCACTATATTCCTCATCCATTGCATTTTTCCATTCTTGACACTTTACTGCTTCATTATAGTTAATAGGCTCTCTCTCCTCTATAGCTGTTGAGTATACCTTAGGCTTGAATATACCATGCTTGGCTCTTGTCATCATGTGGTGCCTGTTTTGATCATGTGGCTCATCATCACTGCTTGTATCTATTGTAGTATTGATGTTTCCATTTCCTGAATCTGTGTCTCCACTTTCATTTTCATCAGTATTGTGGTTATTGTCACAGTTTCACCAACAATAGAATTAGCTGGACTGTAACTAGATCTTGTACTAGACACACTTTCCTCATTCTTGTCCTCATCAAGTGCTTGTTGTTCATTGCTAATTTGTTGTTTATTGTTGTTCACCACATCTTCTATTAGCTCTGGTGGTGCTAGGGTACACCTTTCAGTATTAACAATTCTCTTGGTAGTTTTAATACCTTTATCTACAAAAGGAAATACATGTTCATCAAATATAACATGCCTTGAGATGAATAACCTTCCATTATTGTCTAAGCACTTGTACCCTTTCTGGTTTTCAGCATAACCAAGAAAAGTACAAGGGCTTGACCTTAAGCTCATTTTATGCTTGTTATAGGGTCTGAGGCAAGGAAAACATAGGCAACCAAAAATTTTCAGTTCAGAATAATCTGGTTTTGTATTATGCATTATTTCATATAGGCTTTTGTATTTTAAAACCTTAGTAGGCATTCTGTTAATTAAGTACACTGATGTTATAAAAGCCTCTGACCAAAATTTTAAGGGTACAGAAGATTGTGACATCAGTGTAAGCCCAGTCTCAACTATGTGCCTATGTTTTCTCTCAACCAGCCCATTTTGCTCAGAAGTATGTGGACATGTCATTCTATGCAGTATGCCTTTATTATCAAAGAATTTCTTTAAAGATTTAAATTCACCACCACCATCAGTTTGCATAATTTTGACACTACAGCTTGTCTGATTTTCAACTAAAGTTACAAACTGTATTGTCACATTATAAGCATCTGACTTGCTTTTAAGTAAATAAATCCAAGTGTATCTAGTATATGCATCAACAAAGGAAAGGTAATACCTGTATCCATGATCTGTTTTTACTGGAGAAGGACCCCACAAATCTGCTGCAATGAGTTCAAGTGGTCTGCTATATTTTGTATCAGACCCAGTGAAGGGAAGTTTGTGACTCTTGCCAATTTGGCAATGTTTACATATATATTGATCAGGTATGATACTGTAATTAATTCTATTTTCATTCAGAATATGTTTTACAATTTTAACATTTGGATGCCCCAATCTGCTATGCCATTCATCAAAAGTTTTATACATGTTATTATCATTAACAATGGTTTCAACATGACTATCAACAAATTTAACATGATTATCAGTAATAGATTCAACATTGTAGCAATGATTTCTATTGTCACTGGCATGCCTGGGCCTCAAATTCTTGAACTTGTATAGTCCCTTATCCAAACTACCCTGTAGTAATATGTTTTTATTCAGTAAGTCTCTAACAAGACATTATTTTGGGTGAAACTCAAAGTATATATGGTTGTCATTGGCAAATTGAGACACACTAATCAATTTTTTTTTGGTTTTGGGGACTCTAAGTAAGTTATTCAAATAGAGTTCTCACTTTCCTTTTATGGAACCACAACCAACATGTGATATACTGATTGTTTCACCATTACCCATAGAGACAGAACACATACCTGAATAGCCTTTGTTTCCCAGATTTAAATTCTGCAGGTTATTTGTGACATGATTTGTAGCTCCTGAGTCTGGGTACCATTCATCAAGATTTATATCATCTGACCTGTTAGAGTCATCATTGTTTGATCCTTGTGTCTGCATTCTTGATCCTTCTGTATTTAATCTTTGCTGTCCCATTTGAGTTATATTGACATTTGGTGCCCTTTGATTTTGTTGATTCACATTATATTCAGTGTTAAATCTGAAATAACATCTGCTTGCAACATGGCCAAACTTCTAACATATTTGGCACTTTGGCCTATTATTGTTATTGAATCTACCTCCTCTGCCTCTTCCTCTTTGACTAGTGCCTCCTTTGTAAAACTGATTTTCTTGCTTACTGTTTTGGCCAGTATTTCCCTTCTGTTGGCCTTTGTTTCTTGCTGTGGAGGCATAGTTGACAGAGTACTCTGATTGCTTCTTCTGTTTAACTCTTCCTTCATGTGCAAGAAGAGATGAATACACATATTGTAGGTCAGGTACAGTTTTCTGAGAAGCAATAAATGTAACTATGGACTCATAATCTTCATCTAATCCTCCTGTGATATAGAGCACTTGTTCACTTTCACTAATCATATGTCCAGTGGAATTCAGTTTATCACATAGAGTCTTTACTTTGGTTAGGTATTCATTCATGGGCATCTCATCTTTCTTTATGCATTGTAACTGCCTTCTATATAACATGGATCTTGCTGCTGATTGAGCACTTAGCTCAGCCAATTCAGGCACCAATCCACCAATTAATCCTCCATCACCAAGCTTCAAATTGATAAAACCCAAAACTCACATAATCACCATCCCGTTAGATGATGATAATTACATGTTTTGGAAATTTCAAGTGGAAGCGGCATTGAAAGGATATGGGCTTCTTGATTTCATCAGAGGGACAGTACAGATCCCACCTGCAATGATTCATGATAATCACAAATTTGTTTGAATTAGGCTAGCTTAGGTTAAGTTTAATATTCTCTATAAGATTCAAGTGTAAGGTAATTCTTTGAAATTGTTCCCTGTCCAGCTGTCCTTCTATGGATGAGAAATATGCTAAGTTAGATGAAGAAGTTGAACATTGTACAATGAGTTTACCATCTAAGCTCCTTTTTAAGCTAGCCATGATACTGGTTCTAAAAAAAGGGTCAAAAATTTATCAGGAAAATGATAAAATAGACTTTGGTCAAGTTCTACTATTTTTTTTACAAACTTCTGGTCATGTTGTCCTTTAAACATATTGATTTCAAAGCCAACTTCAATATATATATATATATATATATATATATATATATATATGATGTAATTCTGATTACTTGCAAGGGCCAGTAACTACAGGTTTTCATAACCTTTGATTTTTAATGTGGAGATTTAATATGTGTACTACAAGCATAAGTATAGCTTATTAATTATTTCTATATATACATGTACGAACTACAAGTTTTGATTACAAGCGATTTTTTTAATACTCCACTTTTGTTTGAGTTCAGATATGTATTTGCAGGCGATTGGTTCTGGGTCGGAGGTCGGAGGTCGGAGGGTAACTAATGGCTATAGGAAGTGGAGTAGGGGGTTCTGTAGCCTTAAGTGATAGATTTAGGTCATTTTCAAGCTGTGGTGTTTCAAGCCAACTATTTGAAGGGAGATGAATAAGTTGGATGTGCAAGAAATTTTATTTGAATGTTTAGTATGGGGAGAAATGGGTGAAGTTTTGGTTGAATTCAGGTGATGTTTGAGACCGACAGAGGTTCATTTGGTGAATTGTGCAGCAGTTTTAAGTTTCAGGTGATGGGTTTATGGACATGGAATGTTGGAATTTTAATGAGGTTGGAAGGGAGAAGGAGGTGACTTTGATTTGTAAAGAGGAGTTTGCCGATTGAGTTGTTGTGGATGGAATGGGTATTGCTAGCGATGACGGGGACAAGTTGAATGCTGTAGGGTGTAGAAAATAAAATTTGAGAGGAGAAAAAGATGAAGAATTTCTTGAGGAAGACAAACTTTGTTTTTTTTATTGTTTTTTTTTTCTCAATTTTTTACTTGACTTTTCTTCTATATGCTTGATTGACTGATTACAAAAGATGCATGCATTATTTATACATGCTTAAGAAAATTCTAGATAAGATTACAATAATATACTACCTAATATAACCAAATAAGTAAATCAGGAAATTATATTGCAATTATGCAATATTTAATGATTTCATTTAATGCAAGTATTAATTTATTCCAACAATGTCTCCCCTAAATTAAAACTTGCTCCTTGTTTCCAAATTCTTTGCACTTCTTCTGAAGACTTGTCACATTTCTTCAAATTTCAAAGTTTCTGAGAACATCTAGACTTTGATTGATTTATATCTCACATGCTTTGGCAGAAATATAGAAATCATCCAAGCTTTCCTTTTTCTTCTCTTCTTTTTTACCATTAAGATCTTCAACATAATTTCTAGAATCTTTGTTGCAAAGCTCCGTTCACCTTGTCCTCCTTCATTGCCATTAAGTACTCCAAAAAATAAGCTCATCAAATTCCATCTTGGCCCCGCATCATAAATGTTGAATGAATCATATATAGCATCTTTAAGTTCTTTCATAATTTCATTCTTATAATTGTTTGTCCATCCAACTGCTTTGCATACTTCCCAAATATGACTTTTGCATGACATTTTAGCCGTTTGCAATTTTGCTAGTTCTTTGAATGCATACAGCAATGTAACACCACATCCAGGCACAATTCTCTCTTCCACAATAGCTTTAGTTGCATTTAAGGCATCGGTAACTCTTTCCTTTTTCACACTAACTTCATCTTCGCTCGCTCCTCCAATATTTAGAACTACAACACCACCAAATAACTTTGCCAACCGTTCTTGCAGCTTCTGTTTGTCATAGTCCGATGTATTCAAGTCAATGGCACACCTTAGCTGGTCACATGTTTCTACTTGTTTTCCTTTCTTTTCTTTTTCTTTTTTCTTCTCTTTTTTCTCCTTTGCTTCATTGCCTTCGCTATCGTCTTCTTCTTGATCTCCATCAGGAATCTTCTTTTCTTTCTCTTCTTCCGCTTTCTTTCTCTCTTCTTCTTTCTTCTTTTTCTGATTCTTCGAATCCATTTCGCTTTCTTTTTGCTCTTTAGCTTCAGGTGCTTTTTCTTCAGTCTTTTTGTCTTCATCTTCTTCATTCTTGTCCTTTTTTTTTCTTGTCTTTCTTCTGTTTTGCATCTCCATCTTCTTCATCATCTTCTTCTTTTGCAGCTTTCTCTCTCATCGGCTCTTCTTCTTTTCTCGCCTTCTCTTCATCTTCTTCTTTAGCTTTTTCTTCTTCATACTTATCGACCTCTTCAAACCTTTCTTCCTTTTCTTCCACTGTTTCATTTTCTTCATTTTTGTCCTTTATTTCTTTTGCTTCTCCTTTCACTTTTTCATTTTCTTCTCCTTTGTCTTCATCCTCTTCTTTGACCTTCTCTTATTCTACATCATTTTCTGTTTCTTTCAACATGTTGTATTTGTTTTCTTCCTTATCTGCAGCCTTTTCCTTTTCCTCCTTTTCTAACGTGTTTTCTCTCTCCGCCTTCTCCTTTTCTTTTTCTTCTTCATCCACTTTGTCAGCCTCTTTGCTTTCATCCTCTTCTACCTCTTCTTCGACCTCCTCTACATCTTCTTCTTCTACTTTTGTGTTATCCATTGCATACACTTCTTTCAGTAAATTCCACGAATCTTTTGCGAATTTTTCTCCAAGAATATGGTTGAAAGCTTCTCTATCAACGTTCTCACTCATCAAAATCCGAGCTTGAAGATCTTTCCGTCTCAAGCTTACAAATGCTTTACTCTCTTTCTCCGTCATGTTTTTAACATTTTTTTGCCATTCGTAGCCACTTTCAACGATCTCCCAAAGCCCTTTGGAGATCAATTCTTCTTTCTTTTTATTACTCCACTCTTCGAAATTTTCTTTTGTGAGGACAAACGGTGAGGAGAATAGATAAGCCATAGTTTTAACCAGGCTCTGATACCAATTTGTAGAAAATAAAATTTGAGAGGAGAAAAAGATGAAGAATTTTTTGAGGAAGACAAACTTTGTTTTTTTTATTGTTTTTTTTTTCTCAATTTTTTACTTGACTTTTCTTCTATATGCTTGATTGACTGATTACAAAAGATGCATGCATTATTTATACATGCTTAAGAAAATTCTAGATAAGATTACAATAATATACTACCTAATATAACCAAATAAGTAAATCAGGAAATTATATTGCAATTATGCAATATTTAATGATTTCATTTAATGCAAGTTTTAATTTATTCCAACATAGGGATGGTGACTGTTTTATTCTCAACGTCGCCTCATTCGCCTTTACTGGAGCTAGCTTCATCTTCAAGAAAAAGGTACTTAATATGTCGGATCTATTGGTGCACATGCTAGTATTAAAAACGAACCTTGATACCTCTATCTTAATATTCTGCTTCTCCCTCTGAATTTCAGGTTTTTTACGACAGGGAGATCATGGATATCTGTTAAAGCCTTTGCGGCGGGCTAGAATGATTGCAAGTAAGTTCTATTTAATCTTATTTATTTACCTATTTGTTATTTGGATCATAAATTTTGGTGATGAATTTTGAGCAATCAATTCACTGTGTAGTGATTATTGGAGAAATGGAAAATGTTATGACATGTATATTTACTCCTGCTATTCTTATTACCACCACTTAGTGCTTTGAGCATCATGCATATTGATTTTAGTTTGGTTTGCATGTAATTAGTTTCTAGAACAACTTGAGGGGCACAAACCTCAATTGCTTTATCATGTTGCATTGGTCTGATTTCGAGGATTGCTTGGTAAAATTTGGTACATAAGTAGATAACTAGATGCAGATGATTATAGTGCGCATATGGTATATCCTTGAATGTTGCTTTTCCAGCGTGTCCTTCCATAATTCGAGCAGCTGTTTTCACCAAGCACACTTGAAAAGCCTCAATGGATAGCTTCTCCATCAACTCCTCACTCTTCTCATACACAACCTCATTACTAACACTGGGGATAGCGTTGACGAGATGAATGGTATCAACAAGGCAGAACAGGTGAGCAAGAGCCCAATCAAACGCGTGTTTACTGTTCGGACCGTGATCAATAGCGATGACAATGACACGGCCCCAGCGACGCTCAACCGTTTCTCGTTCGAGTTCTGGTTCAGCTAATACTGGGATTAGGGAAGGTAAGATCACTTCTCTCCAGCTATACTCTTTTACATCTTCATTTAAAATTTCCATCTTTTTGTAGGAACTGGTAATTTTAGGATATCCATTTCTTTTGATCTATTTTGATAGAAGTTGGCTCTTCATATTCAGGTTCTGCTCTTTTGCCAGCAGCTATTTCTAAAAAGATCGAATGAATTAGTATAATTAGAGCAGTTGTTTTTCATTCATTATTAGAACTTTCTAAAAAAAATTGTTCCACGTATGTATATGCAACAGTTAGTTATTTCAGGTGCTGAAAAGACAACTGAGGAAGGTTCTACTGCTAATGGTTCAGCGGCTCAAACTGATGGAGTGCCTTATGTAAGTTTCTTAATATTATGTATTTAGACTATGAATTTTCTTTTCACAGTGAACTTTTAAGATGTTTCTACAGAGGTACACCCGAACATGAACATACATATGTATTTTTAACAATTAATGGAAAATATGCATGTTAGTATGTTACATGTTCATAATTTTGACCTATCATAAGCCATGCCTATTAGTCTGTTACATTCTTGCCATGTAATAGAAAATGAGAACTGTTGTTGTCTACTCCATTTCCAGTAATTTGCATCTTCTATTGTGTCAACTTGTACTTGGTTGATTAATTGAAATAGTTCCCTTGTTTCAGTAAATTTGAAAGAAATCCACTGATTGTCTTGGATATGCTATAAACTGTTGCATACTTATATATATTGTTATAATGTGTATGCTTATTTAATCTTAAAATACACATGTAAAAAGTGGGAAAATAGAAGACACAGACATAAAGTGACTACAAAATGTTAAAAAACCGGCACAACTACCAGTAATCACAAAATGTTTAATCAAAATATATGTTCTATTTTTCTAGCAGCATTTAAAAACTGACACATGTAAAAAGTGTATTTCAGGCATGATGTTGTTGTCTTGGCATGCCAACTTAGTTTTTTTTTGTTAATAATTATTAATCGTTGGAATGAAATTTACATATGCTCAATTTTTATAACATCTTCTACCTTCATATATATATATATATATATATATTTTTTTTTTTTTTTTTTTTTTTGGATGTTTGTTATTTCAGGAGCATAGCAAGTTGTCAGCAATTATTTAGTTTTCAACCATTCACTTGAAGCATTTGGTTTGTTAGGAAAGAAAAGCCAACAAACTGTTTGGGTTGGCTATTGAAAGGATTATTCACACAATTCAAACTATCTGTAATAGCCTATAAAATCAGGTATTTTTTTTCTACCGGGTTTGCTTGTTACCTTAATGTTGTTTTAGATGACATGAGGCAGTTTATTGTTTTAGATGACAAAGTTACTATCCGTGAGCCATCTTAATGTTTATATATTGTATTCTAAAACTTGGTTATCCTTATTGTTACCAATCCAATGAGGCAGCTTAAAGGTTTACATTGCCATTTTGGTATCTAGTTTTCGATATTATTTATAAATCCTTATATGCAATTATATAACCTCTTCAGAAAAACATTTTCCAATAAATTTTGATGTAAACCACCACGGTATTCCAATTGAACCAATTTTGAATGTATGTCACAAATATAAATTTTCCTGTAAGCGACAAACAAAATTATTCTTACATATAATACCTGATGATGGGATTATGACTATGATTTGTTCCCCTTATTTTTATGGCTACGAATATGATTTTTCTTACTCATGTCTGGAGACAAATGTGTCTTCATAAATCTATAAACTTTTAAATAGGTCTAATGCTTTATAAGCTGATCTCGATGCATATTTAATTCACGAATACAAACAATTTTGACATGCTTTGTTTGATTGAGTTACACAGTGCAGTTTTACAGTGTTCTAATTTTTGAGTATACATATCTCACATGAAAATTATTGAATCTACTAGCTTCAAATATATAGTGAACTTCAAAGGCTTGTATAAGTTAGATGCAAATCGTAAGAATTATAAACTTCTATTCAATCTGAATGTTATTTTAACCTACTTCAGTAGATGCTCAGCTGTTATTCCCGATATAACTGAATTATGTAGAACAGATGGAAGCAAGTTTCCAAGCCATCTCACCATTTGTTCCAACCTAGGAAGTCAAATTTCTTCACTTTTGCAAGCACCATTCTAATGTATTATGGGGGATTGTTGATGTTTCTATTAATGTAATTAATGAATTTGTTACAACAATAAATGGGACTGTAAGCTGTTGTAGATTGCCTTCAGGCTGCATTGTTCAGAGCATGGCTAATGGCTACTCTAAGATAATTTACATACTCATCTTATGCTTACTCTTTTTTGAATGTTATCTGAAATTAAGTTATAGATAAAATACTTTTAATATCCTTATAAAAGTTAAGTAATAGATAAACTACTTTTTATATCCTTATATATTGGTTGTATTAAGTTAAAATGCATGTTTCCATGATTTTGCTGATGATGGATTCTCAGCCTTTGACTTTAGTAACAAACTGAAAAAGACTTGGTTGGTTTTCTTTGGAATTAGGATTGTTGTTACTTATTACATTAGATCCCAATTTAACTGTTTACTTAATCACATTACATACCCTAGCATTCTGTCTACTGAGAAAGCACTATACTGTATTTGCAATTGATTTGGACAAACATGTGACAATAAATATAAGTGTGAAATAAAGATAATTATAGTGGGGACATTGAATTTGTTCAAACTTCAAACTTAAGTTTTTTATTCTACAGGGTTATGTATATTCAGATATGATTAACAAACCATATCAATTTGTATAATGCTGCAACCTGCAAATAAATTAGACATACATAATTAGAAAGCGAATATAATACAGGTAACATGGGTGGAACATGCAGAATACGACGAAAGCAGGGTGCACTATCTATATCGCTCTCTTCTCAAATCTGGGTTAGGCTTCAGCGTGCATCACTGGCTTGTGAATCTGCAATGCCAATGTGAATGCCTTGCCTTTCTCGTTCCTTCTCCATACACCCCTCATAATCAGACAGGTCAGTCGATTGATAACATATATGTATTAGTGTTAGTGGCCATACATGCTAGTTATAGTTCCTTCTTTGTAGTCAATTTTAGAAGTACTTAAATGCTAGCTAGCTATCATGTACATACATACATGATAGCTAGATATCATTCCTTCTCCATACACCCCTCATAATCAGATCGGTCAGTACGTACTTCTGAAATTGACACGTTTCTAACTGGTAGCATGTATGTGTTAGTGGCCAGGTTGATAGCTAGCTGCAAATAGCAGGCAGTATGTTGCAACCAAATATACCTGAAATGAATAAATTAAGTCATGGAGAAGCAAATTTGCCTCATGACAAAGGAAATGGCACAGTTATAGGTAAACTGATGAAAACGTGTCATATACTTAGTCATTTTCTTGATCTCATTAATATTTATATTTCACATTAAACGCTTCTTAATCTTCAGCGTAGACAAGCAATTAGTACTTTGCATGAACTTCCCAGATAATCATTCTTCCACCAAAAAAAACAGTTTCAGATCAACTCTGGTTTGTGAGTTTACTACAGTTCACCAATAGTTGTTTTGCCAAAATTTTGTCTAGAGTACTTCAACGTGAACTAATTGCCAAAATTTATATAGGTGCGGGTTAGCATACCCTTTGCTTTGTTGATTATTCCAGGTTGTGTGGGTGTGTTCTTTATGGTGCATGCATGCATTTTAACGTCTTCTATTGTGTCCATGTTAGAGTATTCATATAGGTGCATTTGTTTATGAATAGGTCTTATTCCATGTTCTGTTTGCAGCTTTGAAATTATTAATTTTCGCTGGAATATTTAAAGCATCATTGTATGTTCTACGTTAGTTTCTTCTTAACAATGAACCTCTTTTGTCGAGCATGGTCATGACTCTATGGCTTTGGACATCCTTATATAGGACCTCTTTTTTGTTATTTTTACATTAAATTTCCATTTTTAAAACTCTCAAGTATATAATTGTGCTAAATTAGTACGTATTCTAGGTTTTATATTTTAGTTTATCACCATACGACATCTATATATTGAGAGCCATCGTTTCTTTTTGGTACTCTTTTTACCATGTTTCACATATAAAAATGTTTGTTAGTCTCCTAATTGTAACCAATCCTCCTTTATATATTTCAAATTCGTACAGACCTTGATGACACTTTATATCCATCTACACTTGGAATTGCTAAGACTTACAGGAAAAATATAGAAGGTATGTAGTATAAGTATATCTAGTGAAAATAATATTTTGAATTTTGACAATCTACATGGTTTACTGAATTCTTTCTCAATGAAGAGTTTATTGCTGAGGAATGTGATGTAAATGAAGAAAGAGTTGCCTATCTCTGAATTAAGTTATTCAGATTATATGGCAGCTCACTTGCAAGGCTCCTGGTACATAGATCATAATCATTTAACATTTATTATTAGCATGTGTCGCATTTAGTTAATATATTTGATTGGTAACATGACATCTTCAAAATTTCAGGCACTTGGTTATGTTCATCCAGATGAGTACCATATGTAAAGATAACGAACCTTTTAATTAGATTTTGATATACAAAATGAGTACATTTGTACATACATACTATTGTTGTTTTGTCAACAGTTATGTCCATGGAAGGCTACCATATGATAATATTTCACCAAACCCACAGTTAAAGGATCTACTGCTTCAAATTTTTCAACCCAAAATTGTAAGATGTATAACACTGCAACCTCTTTCTATAATTCTATTAAATTTAATGATGTTTTGATAATTGAACTTTATCATTATGGTCAGTTATTTGCGAATTCGGACATGAAACATTCAAAGAAAACATTGTATAGACTTGGAATTGAAGAAGAGTTGTTAACATTGTTTGTTTCAAAACGTTAAACCAGCATCTCTTTAAGACTTATGGTACTTCAAGTAATGTGATTTTGAAACCATCATCGTCCGCGACTGAAGCCGCAATCAAAGCTTCTGGAACGAATGCACGTATAATTATAAGTCAAAATTCTGTAATTTGTATCATACTATTTTTACATATTAATCATTATCGTTATTATTATTTTTATTCTTTAGTTGTTCTTGGATGGTAGCGACCAAAATATTGCAGCTGGAAAAGCCCTGGGTCTTCAAACTGCTCTTGTAAGTGTTGTAATTTAACAATTCTTTTAACAATAAATTATTTCTTGATTTTGATATACTTTAAAAACATACGAAGCAAGTATATATTCTATATTTTAATTTAATGTAATTACGATTGTTCATGTGAGTAAGTATGTGAAGACAAGGGAAGCAGATTATTCAGTAGGTGATACATTAGAATTAAAACATGTGATACCGGAGATAAGGGGTGGAAAACCAAAAGTTAATAATAGTATGAATGATGAATATGAAGAACATAAGAGTGGAAAAGCTGAAAAATACATTTGTTGTTGCTGCACTTATACATTTGTTGTTTGAAACTTTTACCCTTTACTGATGCCCCTTGCACTTATAATTTTATGACCTGTCTTGCATATTAAACTGAAAAATACAAATATTTATTTGATCTAGTTTAAATGCATTCGATATTGATATATTCAAGTATCAAGCTTGCTTGCTATACTTGATTGTATACAATCTTGTATAGTATTATGTCATACTTGAATATCATCATAATACATATCAGACCAAGTCTAGAAAGATGATGAGAAACACACTAGAAATCTGAGGCAAATAAAATTTAAAATAAATTTGTATGTGCTTGAATTTAAATATATTTTTGTTCTAATCTACTGCGTGTTTCTATAATTTACAGGTGTGCAGATGGTTGGACGGATAGATATGGAAGCAGTTGAAGATTATGTGTGTTAGAGAGTGTCAGTGAGTCTGTATATGAGTAAATCGAGTGACAGTGTAGTGAGGAATGTATGTAAATATGAAATATTGTGTAATATACCGGTGAATGTACAATAATGGAGTCAGAAATTTGACTATCTGAAATGTTGAAATAAGATATGTATTTGAATAAAATACCATGTTAATATCCAATTGCGCCAGTAGTACATTATTCAATAAATATATTATATTCAACAAAATGTTTCTGCATGTGATGGTAGATGTTGAAGTATGTGATAGTAAATGTTGTGATTGTTAGTGATAATAATAAAATATGTTTCCTTTTATTTGGATTGCACTAATTATGAGTTATATTAGGATTGTATTAATTTGGTCTATATTTGGTATAGACTCAAATATGCTCTAGAATATTCTATTCTAGATTATTCCTTTCTTATATATAAGTAGAGCCAATGCTTAGCATTATAATAAGCATATCTTTTGTAATATCAATCAGTAAAGCAATAAAGATGTAGTCTTTTAATTGTTTATTGTTGTATCTCTCTATTCTCTCTGGATCTAAATTCTAACATGGTATCAAAGCTTGGTTATACAGAGAGAGAGAGGGAGAGAGAGTGCATTGCTAGGAATTATTAGTGTATGGTATTGTATGTGTTGGAGTTTGTGTCTAGATGTGGTTGTTGTTTTCTATGAGGTAGGAAGATGTTTGGTGCATGGTTTTTGTGGTGATAAGATTTCTTCAATGCTTCTTCTACTTCTTGGATTTTCTTGCTGATTTCTGTTTCTTGTTAATCTTCTGGATTTCCTCCTCCTGCAATTCATTCAATAATGCTTCTTCCTCCCTTGATTCTATAAGCGCTTCTTCCCTTTGTAAATTCTCCTTTGTCTCTTCTTCTTGCAATTTCTTCTGCATCTGTAGTGCTTGTAGTTTCTTCTCTTTTATTTGGCAAACTTCTATTTGGCAGCTTCTATTTTGGCAAACTTCTATTTGGAAGCTTCTATTTTTGGCAAACTTCTATTTGGCAGCTTCTATTTAGCAAACTTCTATTTGGCAAACTTCTATTTGGTAGTTTCTTTGTAGCTTCTATTTGGCAAACCTTTATTTTGGCAAACTTCTATTTGGCAGCTTTTATTTGGCAAACTTCTATTTGACAATTTCTCCGTAGCTTCTATTTGGCAAACTTCTATTTGGTAGTTTCTTCGCAGCTTCTATTTGGCAGCTTCTATTTTGGCAAACTTCTATTTGGCAGCTTCTATTTGGCAAACTTCTATTTGGCAGTTTCTTCGCATCTTCTATTTGGAAAACTCACGATTCTCCACATCATGAGTTTGTGGGGGGATGTTAGAGATAATAATAAAATATATTTCCTTTTATTTGGATTTCTTTAATTATGAGTTATATTAGGATTGTATTAATTTGGTCTATATTTGGTATAGACTCAAATATGCTCTAGATTATTCTATTCTAGATTATTCCTTTGTTACCCATAAGTAGAGCCAATGTTTAGCATTGTAATAGGCATATCTTTTGTAATATCTATCAGTAAAGCAATAAAGATGTAGTCTTCTAATTGTTTATTGTTGTATCTCTCTCTTCTCTCTGGATCTAAATTCTAACAGTGATAAACTGGCAAAGTGTTGTCATTGGATGGTAAAAGTGTTACAATAAATAATATATGACTCACTTTTAAGTAAAACTAGTATCTGTGGCAACATCAAAAAAAATTGTCATTGGATGGTAAATATGTTGCCTTTGACTCTAGGGAAACACGGCAAAATACATCACCAGGAAAATGTTGTCTTTGATCATTTTTTGCCAACATCAACATTTTTCTGGCACTTACTACATCATATCTTAGGGGTTGCAATAGGCCATCCATAGCGTAGTGTAACAAACATATGACAGGTAAAAGAAAATAAGTTATTTTCAAAAGGATATATTAACACAATTTTGAAGAAGTTAATGATAAAAAAGCATACAAAATTAGTGGCCTTGGTAAGAGTGAATTCACAACTAAAACCGGAATAATAAAGAAAATGTATGAAGTCTGTAACAATACAAAATTTAATAAAGAAATTTAAATTAAGAGATCGATAGAATAAATATTAATCAAAAAAATATTGGGAAATTAGCAACGGGGGTTGCACCATTGAGTCTGTTACGAAATTCTGGCCAAAATAGACATTTATTTTGTTAAAATCGAACTTATAACGGAAAAGATATTAAAGAAAGAAGTTTCAAATTCGAATTTGAAATAATAATAAACATTGAATCAATCAGAATAAAAAAACACAACATTAATCATGTTCAGATGGGAGACCCAGCCCATAGCTAGGTCGACTCAGACCGTATGCGGTCGACCCAAGGGTCGACCCACCTATTAAATGGATCAAACCATCTGGGTGACATGCGCAACCTGATGCACACGTCTTTGGTGGATTTGTGCTAGGTTTTGGGGTGCATTCTTCTGGAGAGTTCCTAAATTTAGTGGCCTAAAATCTTAACCTAATATCTAACGATCTAAAACACCATAGTTCTATTATAAATATGCTTCAAACCTAGCCTACTTATCAATACTCCATTCTCTACCTCTACCTAAAATAACTTCCTTCTCAAATATATTTCTAGTGGAGTACTGAGGCTTGGATTTGCATATATTTTTGGAGCATATTCAAAGATAGAGATTACCTATCGGAGCCAGATTGGATTGCTTTAAAAACCATAAGTATATTTCAGTAATTACAAGATTTAGCGCAAACTGGGGTTTTTTCTTGATAGTATAATAAGGTGCATTTTTCTTCTAATTTCTATTTTCCTTTCTGTCAAAAATCTATGTATTTTGATTTATGTTCTATCCATTCTTCTTTCTGATTTAGTAATCTGTTCTATTACTGTAACTTTTATTCAGTTCATCCATACCCCTTTTTCTTCATATGTGATTCCATTACAATTTAGTTTAAGCCCTATTTTATTTCATATTTTATTCTTATTTATCTGAGCCTCGGCCATACGAAAGCCTAGACCATTATTCCTTTTATTTTGGCATTGAGTTTAGGCTTCCATGAGCCTGAACCATTTATTTCTTCTTGTTTATGCACTGTTGGGGTTAAAATATGAAATTTAACAATAAAGGCGCGATTGAGAAAAATAGGAAATATGAATAAAAAGGATGAATTGAGCTTGTTGAAATTATGGAATAAAGATAATTGAACTGCAAATTTGATAAACTGAATAAATGATAACTAGATGGACGTTAAAATGGTGGGGGTTGGGTTGTACAGTAAGATTAAACAAAAGAAATTTTTATAGACAACCTATAAATTGAAGTTTATAAAGAGAATGCACTTAACAATAAACTCAAGATTGACGTTAAGATTAAAATGGACAAATTAATAAGCATGTGTAGTAGGGGTTCGTTCTGGCAGCGACAACTGATTAGGTAAAATAAGGGGCTTATAGTATTTGTCTGTTCCGGCAGTAAGGGTAGGCTGGTTAGGCAAAATAAGAGGCCAACTAAAATAATTAGTGAGGACTAAGTCTAGGGTGACTTATGTCAATTTGCATATTTGGTCGAGGATCTGTATCAGTCAATATTCCTTTTTATCACACTACACCAAGGTCTCGTGAGGAGGCGAATGCACGCTTATATTGAATTGTGTTGTAAGGGGTTCAAACGTGGTTGGTACGGGCATGTTCTGATGGGGCAATGAGCATGCATTGCGTCGATTAGGGAAGATAAGACGTTGTGATGCCAGTGATTTTCGCTGTGTCCTTAGAGCTAATGGGCCAGGTCTGACAAACTCGGAACTATAGCCAACAAATGTTATCACAACTATGGTTAGGAACCGATCGATGTGTAGAATTAGGTTACATCGTGATTTTTGAATTGTAACAAATAGTGCAGAAATCAAATGACTTGACAATCGACTATATTCGTGTTCTTATTTACAATGTTAGGCTCCAATTTATTATCTGTAACGATTCAGATTTCGCCCGGACCTAATTGATCGCTAAATTGATCAAGACCATTCGACTCCCGCATACACTAACTTTGGGCATACAACCCACCAGAAAAAATAACAGAAGACTTTTATAAACATCATAAAATGTTACATCAGAGTATAGAATATCAGAGTACATTGAATATAATACAACAGAAGATAATTTACAATAAATGTAATACAATGCAGCGGAAGACTATCATTTTAATGAATCATTATTACATAAAAATATCCACTAAAGTATTTGTGGACCAGCCCTGCAGGATCTAAGGGTTCGCCAGCGTCCGAATCCTGGGACATTGCTAGAGTGTCTCGAATCGGTAAGGAGATCGTCCCTATCCTTGACTCATGACAGAAATCCAATTTCCAATACGACATTTCAGTTTTGATTGTAAACCTATGTATGGCGACATAGTAGGATGGGGTACTATGCCGTCTTGGATTGATACATTTACGTTGAAGTATTTTAAAACCGATTAGACGCTACTAATAATATTAAAATGTTATTTTCTACGTATCAAGCATGTTTGATCATTATAAGGTAAAACTCTATCCTCCGGTTTGCGTTGCATTGTGTGATGGGACTTGAGTCTTATAATGATTTCATTTTTCTAAAAAGCATTGTGTTGTTTTAAATAAAAATTTATTTAACTTATGCACTTGCAATCCAGTGGAGTAAACTCGTTCCGCGTTAGAGGCGTGGTCCTGTGATTAGCCACATTGTTAGTTAAGTTAAGAAAGATTTCTCATACCAGTCCCATGACTGACTCGTAGTTTGTTTCACTTTACAAACTTGGGTGCCCTCTTTTCACACGGGTAGCCAAGTGACAGGTTAGGTATGGATACACTCTGGATTGGAGCTTGCTTAAGGAAATAAGATGAAGAACATTTTTCTTTTATCTTTTTATTTCTATTTTGAGACATTTAGACATTATTGATCTATGATGTATTTGATGGAGTTGAGACTTATTTCTTTTTGTTGAGACTTCTATTTGCTAAGTGTATCCTATAACTGCGCACTCTGATGTCTTTGATGTTGTGATGTGATGACATTCGTATTTCCGCTGCAATGATGTATGCGTTATGATATTATCTGAGACCTGCTATTGTTGTAACATATATTCCCATGATTATCCTTGCTTTCGTACTACGGAAGTTTGGGGTCGTCACATTATCATGTCTAGATTTCCTCTTTTATCACTCATGTTAATAATTACTGAACTCACCAAGTGTTGAAGTGTTTTCTAGTCGAAGCTGTCACACGTTAAGTTTTTGGTTAGAGACACGCTCAAACGTCAATAACATCATCAGAAAACATAAAGTTCTCAAACGAAATAAATATCAATCTCAATATGCTTTTTCCTGCCATATTGAATAGGATCTAGTGTCATACAGATAGTGTTTTGATTATCACATTGGATTATTAGTTGTCTTTTTTATGACAGTTGCAGCTCCTTACACACTGATTGTAGCCATAGTGCCACTGTTGTTACATACACGACACTTCTACCCTCAGCCTCTATACTTGATATAGATACTGTGGTTTGCTTCTTTCAATACCAGGAAATTAGGTTTTGACCAACATGTATACAATACCTAGTTACAAATTTTGTAACTTCTGGGCCTATAGACTACTTTGTGTTATGTAACAATGGTCGAAACAAAAGCTCCCTCTCCATCCACATAGGGCGCACACATATGAGTTGACACACACATCATTGTAATAAAAGGAATCCTTGTTGTTACATGCCTACCAACTCATATTTGTACACAACTCTTTCAGTCTATTCAAACCCTCATTCTTACCTTAACAACATGTGAGGCAATCCTAATGGTCCCCCCCTTGACTCGTAACCAACGAGTATCTTTTGGGAGCACTACCTTGTCTGCATGGCCCATTCTGTAACCTTCGGCTTTAATACCACTGTTATGTAATGACGGTCGTAACAAAATCTCCCCCTCCATTTGCATAGGGCACACACATATGAGTTGACACACAAATCCTTGTAATAAAAGGAATCCCTATTGTTACGTGCCTACCAACTCATATTTGTACACAACTCCTACAATTTATTTAAATCGCCATTCCTACCTAAACAACATGTGAGATAATCCTAAAAGTTTGAATCAGTGAAGGCTGTGATGTTTAGCTCCTTGCTAGCCTTTAGAGATATGCCATAGTTGATGACACCCTTTAAGTATCTCAATATCCTCTTCATAGCTTTCTAGTCTTCACCAAGAGGAATCTGTAAAAATTTAGATACTCAATATCCTCTTCATAGCTTTCTAGTGTTCACCGAGAGGAATCTGTAAAAATTTAGATACCTTGTTAGCACTAAAAAAATATATTAGAACGTATTATAGTTTCATGTTGTAATGCTACAACACAACTTCTATGTTGTTTTACATTGTTTATCGCTTCTCCCCTGTTTTTAGAATAATGTTGGTTGGATATCATAAGAGTTGTTTGAGGATTGGATCGTCCATCTTTGCTTTGGTAAGTAATTCAGAAATATACTTTCTTTAACAAAGTTGTATTTCCTAATTGGGCTTTCTCTTAACTTAAATGCCAAAAAAGTATGAGAGTATTCCCTACTCTTTAATGGAGAATAGTTTGTCCAAATACTTTGTTAAATGCATGACTTCTTCTTCATTATTATATATATATATATATATATATATTGCTGATAGATTATTAATTTTAATATGGAGAGAAGTGTCAGATTTAGTGGCTTAGTAACCAATTATGGCAAATGTAGACTTTAACATGTAATACCAAACTCTTGGCGCTTGTTTGAGACCATATATAGCTCTCATAAGTGTGCATACTTGGTTTGGATTTTGAATGTTCCCCTATGCTTGTTGCGTATATATTTCTACTTTTAATATATCATTTTTAAAAAGCATTGTTGACATCCAGATGTCTGATGTGCAATTGTAATAATGAGCCTGACTATTGTAGGCTTCACAATTAGTGAGAAGATTTAATTGAAATCAAGTTCATACTCTTGAGTGAAACCCTTGCAACAAGCCTGGTTTTGTACCTATTAGTTGAACCATTTAGGGTTTTTTAATTAATACGTCCCCTTGCATTCAATGATTCTCTTATTGGTTGGACGGTAAATCGATCCCCATGTATTATTGTTGATGAGGGGACTAAATTAGTCATCTAAACTGGTCATCTATAGTTGCTTTCCATTTTCTATCTTTCACAACATCATTAAAGTTTTGTGGTTCCTCTTATTTCATAACAGCTGTATAGATCTTTAGTTTGAAATTTCCCTTTCTTGCTTTGGTCATCATAGGATGACTAGACTAGGTGTGTGGTGGATACTCATCTTGACTTAGTTGTATTACATTGTCATTGTGAGTCCCTTCTTGAGTATTTCTACATTCCTGACTTTCGTTGTACTCATTAGCTCTTCTGTTTTTACTTAATGTAGATTGTTGGTTGGCATGGTTGAGTGACTCAATTAGGCCAGTCCTGACTAGTCATGAGTCTGATCGTAAGGTTGAGCATCAACAACCCCAATATTATCCTCTTGATGCCACACTTCAGTAAAACTTGCTAAAGCAAATATAGAAATTTTTGGACTGTATACTTTAGCAACGGATTTTATATCAGATGAACTAAAGCGAAAAGTATTCTCATCAAATATTACATGCCTACTTATGAATACTTTTAAATTTCCATCAATGCATTTATATTGCTTTTGATTTGCACATCAACCAATGGATGTACATAGTCTTGATCTATAATCAAGTTTATTGGTGTTATATGGGCTTAAGTAAGGAAAGCATAAACAAGTAACTGTTTTGGGGCAATTATAATCTGATCTGACATTAAACAGTTTTTCTAAGACTTACACTATTTAAAATTCTTACTTGCATTCTATTTATTAAATGAACAAATGAATTAAATGATTCGCTAGAATTCTAGTGGTAAGTATGCTTGAGCAAGTAAAGTCAAACAAGATTTAACCATATGTGGATGTTTTGTTTTCACCATACCATTTTGTTCAGAAGTATAGGGACATGTGACTTTATGAATTATTTTCTTTTTCAGGAAATAATTGTTTAGAGGTTTAAAGTCACTCCCTCCATCTGATTGGAATATTCTAACAACAGTTTCAAATTGGTTTTCTGCCATTCTAATAAAATTCATCACAACACTGCAAGTGTCAGACTTCGATTTTAGAACATAAATCCAAGTGTATCTTATGAATGCATTAATGAATGATATGTAGTATCTATATCCAAAATCAGAACATGTTGGGGCGGCATCTCATAAGTCAGTGACAATTAACTCATGTGGTTTAGAATACTGAGTTAGAGAGTAAATAAAAAGTAACTTGTGACTCTTATCCATTTGGTAATAAGTACATATGTAGGGTAAATTTACATCATCAAATGATATTTTACTATCAAAAAGATTTTTTTTTACAGTACTGGAATTTGGATGTCCAAGTTTGTAATGTCATAAATCAAAAGTACTCATTGTATTATTTCCATGATTCATTTCAGAAATATAGCTGCAAAAATGGTCTTTTGTAGTATTAATGTAGTTTTCAAATTTAAAGTTATATAACCCCATCACGACATCACCCTGCAAAAGAACATCCTTAATTAGTATGTCTCTTACTAAACAATGCTTTGGATAAAACTCAAAGTAATCATTATTATCCTTTACAAATTAAGACACACTAATTAATTTGTTTTTGTTTTTTTGGAACTCTCAATTGATACACTTACCATTGCCTATAGATATGGTCTGATTACCTTTATACTCTTTATTTCTAAGATTTAGATTATCAAGTCTGCAAGTAATGTGATTAGTAGCTCCATAATCAAGATACTAATTCTCATCTTGTATATGTTCCAATCTTGCATTCACTCTGATTCCTTATTGAGTCAGTCTGACTATTTGATTCATATTGTGCTTGAGAAATATTTGCAATGGGGTTTGCTCCTCTTTGACTGCTACTGTTTTGATTTACAACATAATTTGGGCTGGATCTGCAGTAGAATTTTGGAGCAGTATGTCCAATTTTCTCATATCCAACATTTTGGTACATTGTTGTTGCTGCTCCACCATCCTCTTCCTTTGCCACAATTTTAGGAGCCATCGAAAGGTTTGATTTGACTCATTATTGTTATTCTAAAATATATTTCTATTGTTATTGCTAGCATTGTCGTTGTTTAAGTCTCATTCTTGAGCACTCTTACTTTTTGATCAACTTATTGGTGGTGTAAATGGTTCCTTGAGCACCAACTAGCAGAGACTGCAGACTAATTACTGTTTTGATCAACTTATTGGTGGCGTAAATGGTTCCTTGAGCACCAGTCCTGGACAGTGTAAGCGCTTAGCGGTTTTATAGCGGTGCAGGGGCAAAAAGTATTGCGGGGATATAACGGATTCACAAGAAGACTCATTAGAAGTTGAAACCAAATATTTAAAACTAATTAATTACCATTCCCATATTATATGTGTAGAAGAAACCAATATTGGTTGATCTTATATAACGAAGCCAAAGAATATCATGATTATACACACTAGATTTTATGACTATAATAGATATCTATCATATATTAGAAGCTTATGCATTAAAATTAGCTTTTTACAATAACTTTATTGATCTCCTTATAAAGAGAGCTAGTCATATATTAGTATTGCTAAAGCGGTTACTAAAAAGCGTTGATTATCGGATGCAGTGGAAAATAACGGGGCTAAGGGCATATCTATTGTTCATCAGCGCTAAACTGAAATAGCATAGCGGTTGAAGAGCGCTACGAGCTATAACAGAGATCTTGCAGAACTTTAAGTACATCGCACCAGCCATATACCCAGAGGCTGCTTATGAACTTTCAGTAGCCATGATGATGAATCCTGGATTAAATCAAGACATATTTCAAGATTCAGGTACGAATAAACTCTTTAGAATAAGTTGGTACAATTAGGTAACTTTTATAAAGAGTTGATCTTTTCTGATGAAAAACTTGGTATGGCTCGATCTCTGAACTCAAGTTTTTCTGGATTCTTGAACCTACTTTCTTGATTAAAAACACAGTTGAATTGTGACAGTCAGATGCAGCCACTTGTTTCTTTGGTGAGGCACAATAGTGATGATGTAGCTGTGAAAAGTAAGATGGTGAGACACTGATAACCCTGATCTGCACTCTATTTTTCAAGTGATGAAGCCAGACTCTAATGAGAAAGAAATAACTCAAATGATGAAAAATAGCTGATGAGTTGTTCTTGCACAAACCCAATAAATATGACTGTTAGAGCTTGTTTGGATGGATGTAAATAAGCAATTTTTGGGGTTTTAAAAAGCAAAAGTAAAAAAGCCACCATCTACACAAAATTTGGAGTTTCAAAGGTTACCTTTCTACTTATTTTAAAAGCGTATTATTTTTGCTTTTTGCTATCTCGCTTGCCGCACTTTTTACTATTAGGGTTTAAGCGAATTTTTCCACTCTTCTTCCGATCGACGCCCGCTAATCCTCTTCAGTAATTTTGAGAAAGGTACCATTTTTCTCCTCTTATGCATTCTCAATCCTCTGAAACTACTACAATTTCAATTATTGTTCTTTGTCCGATCGAGGAAGACGTTTATTCATTGAGACTTGCTTCAGCTGATTTGCAAAGTTTAGAATTTTAGTAACTCATAAATTTTCTGAATGAATTTAAATTGATTGTTTAGGTCCGAGTTACTAAAATTCATATGGTTTGCGAATCTTGAATTCGTTATAAAGTTTTGTACAGTGGAGATTTGCAAGGGTATTTTAAATGGAGATTGTTTATGGAGGACGAAAAGATTTTGGAGGAGGTTTTGGCAATGTTAGCTGGGGATGAATTTTGGGTGAGCTCTGGTTATTGGAAGGTGCTGAGAGAAGGGTTGAGTACGGACAATATTTTTTGTATGGTTGGGTTGTGTTGATGGAGGAGAATGGGGTGCAGGTTGTAGTTAATCTGTTTGAAAATAGGAAAAGAATTGTTGATTGTGAGCTTGTTATTATAAATGCGAAGTATCTTCCAAAAAGTTTGAAGCTTGTGTAAAAGATAAATATATACCTATATGGTTTTTCTTTGATTTTGTAAACTGAAATGCATATTTGTTGCTTTGTTCATGTGCGAACAATATGCAATAATTTGTGTCGTGCTTTGATCCATTTTCATATATTTTGTAATCTATTTTTGGTATACTAATTGTTTTCTAATTTTTAATAAACTATTGTAATAATACTTCTAATTTTTTTAATTATTCTTATACTACACTTTCTTTCAAGATTCTAATGTAAAAGCCAAAGAGCAATTATAAAAATATATTTCTATCCATATTTGTTTTTATCTTTTTGACTTATAAGCCATTATCGTACCAAATAAACTTTTTGACTTTTTGGTATTTTAAAAGTAAAAATACTTATCATGTTAGTATAAGCGCTTTTGCTTTGAGATGCCCGAATAGGCCCTAAGCTTGTATTCGGCTCTGATACTAAATTAGAATTGATGAATTTGTATTGATAATATTGTTGTAGAAATGTTTTGAGAAGAGAAAGTAGCGTTATTGATGTATTTCTCATAATACATTCTAACGGCAGAAAAGGCAAAGTATAAATACACAAAATGATAGGCCTAGATAACTCTCAGCCCACTAAGCACTAGAAATGTAAGAGGATGCAAAGAGGGGAAAGACAGCCGTAAGTCATTCTTTACTTTTAACCGTCTTGGAGAGAAATAGCATGACATAAACTAAAACAAGCATATGCACATCAATTCAAACTAAACAGTATCAAATTCTGCTGTGTTGCACATAGGTCCATATTTTGGATTGTGAAGGAGGTGATTGAATTAAACTCAATATCAGCATTATTTGCAAAGTGCTATAGCTTGTCAGTTCGTGAGAAGACTCAAAGCAAAGCGCGATCAGGTTGGATAGCACTTCTAGATGAGTAATAAAAATACATTCACTGATATACAAGTTGATCACTTACACGTATATATCAATCACCTAATGGTTTGATCAAATAATGTGGGAATATATCACCCGTTACGGTGTATGTACATCAGATCAATCATCTCTTGCTTTCAACTTATGTGATACATATAACCCGACTGAGAACGCTGTTACCGCTACTGCAATCATATTCTTGTTTCTGTTTATCTTCTCCACTGCGCTGTCAATATACTTGCTGTTTAACCATCCATCCCCTCCTCTTATTTTATTCAGTTTCCTTCTCATCTCTTCTGGTGTATCTCCGTATATTTCATGCATCTTCAGCTTCATCTTCTGCATTGCATTTCTCGTTTTCTCCTTGTTGCTTTTCACTTCCGCCGCAATTGCATTAGCTTTTTCATCCTTAACAGCCTGTTCAAATTTTTTCTCCTGTTGATGATTGATAGCTTGATCCGTTTTTGTCTTTTGATTTTCTGCATCATCATTTTTGTTATTGTTATCAAAATTCTTGTTTCGCATTTCTTTTGCTTTTGGTTTTGATCTTAACTCATTACGTACAGTGTTTGTACCTGTAAATTCTTGTTCTTCTGCCAGTACATTCTTTGTTTGATTTGCATCATTCTTCACTTGATTTGCTTCCTCCTGTGCTGCTTCATTGCTTGTGGTATTCAGCTCCTTTGCATCAGCATCTTTCTTTCGTTTGTCATTAATCTTACCTTGTTCATGTTTTTCTTCTTCTTGCTTCAGCTTTGCCTCTTTGGTTGCTTCTTGCATTAATTTTTCCTTTTTTGTTTCTTCATCTGATAGGGTCTTTCCTTTTGTGGCAACTTCATCTTCAGCTTGAGCATTCATGTTTTTAGGCATAGTTAAAAAGAGAAGTCCATCGTCAAACTGTCCGTTAATATTTTCAGTGACTACATCTTTTGGCAAATCAAATGACTGATCAACATCTATGTATCTGTTGTCTGTTGCTAATCTGCTGCCTTTGATGAATAACTTCCCAGCTTTGTTATGTTGCACTCTTATTTCCTCTCTTTTGAAACCTAATTATCATAACAATAGACAAATGCAATGAGTAACCTTTTCGCCCTTTTTTTATTGCTATTTTCAGGTTGGAGATATCAAGTAATAGCTTATAAATAGTTGTACCTGGCAATCGAATAACAAGCATGTGATTATAGTGGTCTTCTATCCAGTCGACTTGCGGCTTGAAATTTTCTCGCTTAGTGTTCTTCCTTATATTATACATGGTATGTTCGATCGAAATTTGAAAGTTTAATGCTGTGTATAGATTGTTTCTGAACCAATGTATTTATAGGTTTCCAAGTAAGATTGGTTGGGAAATGCTTGTGCCTTGTATAGTATTCTAGCTTATCTTTGTCCAAGAGTTAACTCAATAAATTTGAAGTATAGTTAATAATTCTTTGCTTTTAGACTGCATGTTACATCTATTTCTTTGTTCAGTTTGTTATTGTGATTTCTTAGTGTGAAGGATAGGTTAAGCTTTGCTTTCTGGTTAGCACTACTACTATCGTGTATTATTTATCTCTTATTTACAACATTTTTTTACATGTTCCAGCAGCACTAAATATAGCTTCTGCCTTGCGTATAACTGTCAAAGCGACTAAACACTAAATTTCTGCTATGGTCGAATTCAAAGTCGTACAAATATCTTAATTAAAAATATAAGTAAAAATTAGGTGACATCCCTAATATACTTTCATATTGTAAAGCCGGTCTCGCTCAAAGTTTTACTGTAAATTCGGTCCCTATCTTCTAGAAATAAAGAAAATTATTGCTGATATGTCAGCAAGTTTTATAAATAATTGTTAATATGTCAGCAACTTTCACTGGTAAAGTTTCATTGTAAATATGATCCCTATTTTCCAAAAAAAATAAAAAAATATTGTTGAAATTTCATTAACTTTTATAAATAATTGTTGATGTGTCAGCAAATTTTATACAGTGTACGGAAACGTAAAAAATTATTGCTGAAATGTCAGCAACTTTTATAAATAATTGTTGATATGTCAGCAACTTTTATACAATGTACAGAAAATTTGCTGATATGTCAGCAACTTTTATGAATTTGCTGATATGTCTGTAACAATCAAGGATAAAAAAATAAGGACCTTATTTACATAGAAATTTAGTGAAGGACTTTTCGTGTATTTTAAACCTTAATAAGGACATGTATCAAAAGTACCCTAAAAATAAAGCAAACTTGAACATTTTAGTTTAGAAGTTAAAGATACACGGTATGCCCGAACGCATGACGTTTGGTATAAAAATTGAGGACGAAATTTTGGTTTTGGTTCGTCAAAAGAAAAACTATCGCTACAACAGATAAGTTTGAAAACTAATTACAAAAAGTAAGTCCGGTTTATGTAACTTTATGCATTATGTACTTAAAAATAAAATCTCAATTAATAATTGTCTTGAAAACGTAAACTTCTTATCCGATCGTAAATTTTCAAAAATACCTTTATATCTTCAACTTTATATATTATCCAAAAATAGGATTTAATAATAAAATCTTTTTACAAAATCAAATTATATTTCTACGTATATTAACCAATTTCAGTATTACTTAAAAATAGAATCGAACAGATAAACATTTCTCTTTATGAACTAATGATACAAATAAGAATTAAAACTAATAAAAAAATTATTGCTACTTAAAAATAAAAATTCAACCAAATTACATTTGATTTCAACACAAAAATATCTTTATAAGTAGTTGTCTTAAAAGCGCAAACTTTTAATTCAACCTCAAACTTCCAAAAACGTCCTTACATATTTTTAGTTTTATATTTTACGTAAAAATATAATTTAATAGTTAAACATTTTTACGAATTCAAAAATTATTTCTACATATAATAACAAACCTTACTACCACTTAAAAATATGATCAAATAAATAAACATCCTTTTTTATTGATTAACAATGCATAAAATTCAATCCTAATAGAAAAAAATAAAATTACAACATAGAAATAAAAATTCGAACTAATAACACATGATTTTCAACATAAAAATATAACCTAATAATTGTGCAAATCATTATTTTATTAAATATATTAAAAGCACATTTGTGTCTAAACAGTGTGTGTATGTGTGTGTGTGTGTGTGAGAGAGAGAGAGAGAGAGAAAGAGAGAGAGCGATCTAGGAGCGTTCCGGTGCACCCCTGTTTTGCAGCATTTCTTTAACACCCAAATCCGTTCGTGAGCTAACCAATCCAAATTTAACGAGAATTTGTAGATGTTTAATCCACATACATATTATCATCTATCCAAAATTTGAGCTCGTTCCGACACTCGTACCATTTTCAAAATCTTAACTCAATTATTCACCGTTCAGACATTTATTCGAACCTTTAAATTTAAACATTAAATATATTATTTTAAGAATATCGGAACAAACTCAAATTTTGGACAGATGAGAATATATACGAGGATTGAACATCTACAAATTCTCGTTGGGTTTGGATTACCGTAGCTCAGGGACAGTTAGGGGTGCCGCAAAACAGAGGTGCCTCGGAATGTTACTATATATATATATATATATATATATATATATATATATATATAAGACAGAGAGAGGAGTGTTCTGGGGAACCCTTGTGTTGTAGCACCCCTACCTTACCGTGAGCTACACTAATTCAAATCCAACAAGATTTTGTAGATATTCAATCCACGTATATATTATCATTTATCAAAAATTTGAGCTCGTTCCAATATTCATAACATTTTCAAAATCTTAGCTCAATCATTCACTATTCAGACATTTATCCGAACAGTTAAATTTAAACATCAAATATATTATTCTATAGACGTCGGAGTGAGCTCAAATTTTGGGTAGATAATAATATATGTGCGGATTAAACATCTACAAATTTTTGTTGACTTTCAATTGGTATGGCTCACGAACGGGCATGGGTACTAAAGGGGTATTACAAAACAAGGATGCCTCGGAACGCTCCATATATATATATATATATATATATATATATATATATATATATATATATATATATGTATATGTATATGTATGTGTGTGTGTGCGCTCGCGTGTGTGTGTGTGTATATATATATGTATGTATGTATGTATGTTTGTGTGTGTGAGAGGAGCTTTTAGGAGCACCCCAATTTGGTAGCACCCCTTTAGTACCTCTACCATACCCTACCATATCTTGAGCTATGGTAATCCAAATCCAACTAAAAAAAAATTAGATGTTTAATCCTGTTTTCCTGCTTTGTGACCAGGCTACCCAAAGACAAAGAATTGAGTATGAACTTACATTGATCGACAATCGCTTGGATGAAGTGATGGAGTTTGGAAAAGCTTAGATTTTGGCATTAGTGAAGCCTTGGATCAGGTCGCCCCTTTCGGGTCGAGCCAACTGGGTCGCCCCTTTCGGGTCGAGCCAACCAGGTCGCCCCCTACCCGATCTGCCTGACACCACTTCAGCTCTTCAACATGGAACTATTTTTCAGCCTATTTATGTGGATCGAGCTCCATCTGGCGCTCGCGACCTGGAGACACATTCCCCACTTACTCCACTTTCTCATAACCAATTTCAAGATCCTCTCTGATGCCGCCACGTGGCACGCGACCGGGAGCCCTCAGCCGCCTATAAATACATGAAGATATGCTCATTAGGGGGGGCTTTTTGGCACCTCGAAAATTAATTGTTGCCATGGTAATGCTACTCCACAGATAATCAGACTTTTCTTCAATGAATTCAGAGAAAATCGTTGATTGTATTTGAGTGATTGAGTGGCGATATTCATTGTAATTGTAGTTTCGGAATGAAATGATAAACTATAGAGCGGACATAGACTTATTAACGCTGAACTACTATTGATTGCTTTTTCGTGTTTCTTGACAATTATTCTAGATTATTCTATATGAAATCTATCATATTAGGTGTTAGTACCATTTTTTATCTAACATTTTGGTGCTTTCACTGTGAATGGATTGATTCCCAATCATAGATCTTCTCATCTACTAATGGATATTGTAGTTCATTGAGGGGAGATTCGAATCTGATTTGAATGATTCATTGACGACTTAGATGCCTGGATCTTCGTGGTAGTAAAAAACATGGCACAAGAGAGAAAGAGTTGTGAATTCTAAAGATGCTGGCCTTCCCCGGTTTGAACAAAAAGCCAGATCGGGTTGTACCCTCACGTTGGGGATACTCCAGCTCAAACAAGCCACATCCGACTCGCGACTCGCGGCTCGAGGAGCATCATCTGACTCGCGACTTTTAAAGCAGCAAGCAACACCCGACCAACAAGCATGTACAGCTCAGTACATGGTCCATACTGAACCGTGACCCGAAGTGATTTTTACGAATCACGACCCAGAAAACCGATGACGAACATAAATTTCAACTCGACCCGAGATAGGGTCATTTTCATAAAAAATGCATTTTTGCGGTCGTTTCAAAGATGGCCCCGTCTTCCAAAATCATGAATTGGGCAGTGACCACTTGCTCGACCTAACTAGTTAGGTCGATCGCCACAGGGACTGTAGGGCCCAAGACCCCAACCGGCGCTGTGCCCAGACCTACTAACGGCTCGCCTTCGGCTCGGCATATATTTTGGCCAACAATAGTCATCAAAGCTTGTCAATGAAGATTAGACGGATAGTCTGAGTATATCATTGCAAAATGGCAATGATTGGGATTCTTCCCAGAGCCATGAACCATATTTACTAATGTTCTTCAATGTGAGGAGCTATTGAGCAAATTCAGCATGCTAACTATGAAAATATACAAGAGAGAGAGAGAGAGAGATTGTTTTCTGGAAGCCTCCTCTTTCAAAGTTCCGACGGTATATAGACTTCACCAGTGCCACTTACGTTATTCCAGAATGGCTAGTGACCACCTGGTTTCCCTATCTTAAACCTGTCCAACCGACGGAGTCTTGCATGACATTGATATGGAGCAGTCCAGAAATTATTCCGGAGATGACTCGGACGACCTTAACGATGATGATTTTCAATGACGGGATACCATGAAGCGACTAATGATCCTAACACTACAAAGTTACACTTCACTTGCATGACGTAATGAAAGGCATATGTCTTTCGGTTCACTCTCTAAAGAACTTAGCTAACCTTTGTAGTGTCTATCTGCTATTAGCCATATTAATGACGATTGATTTCTGTCGGATAAGGGTTAAATCAATATACGTTGGTGCCCAAAGTTAGGTAATAGTTGAACCACCGTAGGTCATGATTGAACATATGGATCCTTACACAGATGATAGTAACTTGATCGCTCATCAACCATCATGTGACCTCAGCATAGAGATGAGAGCTCAAGATCAAAGCAAATATGAGTCAACCATTAGCTCTCTACTTCATACTTCCATTGTGAAAAAACGCATGGACATTGATTGAAGTCTCACAAGCTATGGTACCGTATTCAGACTTACCAAATTAAAGTTTGGGCCAATCAGATGCTATGACAGGTCCTACAGCAACTTGAAGCATTTAAAAGATTGCTCAGATGGAACACTGAGCTAAGTCGGTTTGATCTCAATGTCCTGCCAAGGAAGTCTATACGGAAGTAAGCATTAGCCGACTTCATCGCTGAATTCACTACTCTGAAGAGGATGTGTTAGATGTAGAAGATGGCCCCTCAAAACGAAACATGGAATTGAGCACCCGGAAGCAGTACACAGAAGGTATTCGAAATGGCAGACGGTCCGGCGCCGGAGTCGTGCTAATAACTCCTAAAGGATGGTCAATTTACTATGCCTTGCGACTGGATTTTCCCGCTATTAACGACAATTCCAAGTAGGAGGCCCTCATCGTCGGGCCGAAACTCGCTAAGGAATTGTGGGTAGCTGCGTTGGATATCCTCTGTGACTCTCAGATTGTCGATTTCCAGGTTCGGAAGGAGCTTCAAGCAAAGGGACCATGTCTTGCAACGTACCTAGAAAGGGTCAAAGAGCTGTTGGACAACCTGGAGCACTACAAAATATCTATATTCCACGGATGGAAAACTAGAAGGTAGATAAACTGGCCAAGTTATCGAGCTCCGACAATCCAGATGAAATGGTCCCAATCGTGATGTTAGAAACTTCAAGCATTGATCAAATGAAAGTTGATTCAATGTTGGAGACCGAATCCGATAGAGAGTCATGAATGACCCCCATAAAGAACTACCTACAGCAATGAACGCATCCGACAAGGGAAAGTGAAAGGCATACCATCGTTCGTAAAGACTCACGATACAATATGCAAGGCGACATTGCTTATTTCCCTTGGAAGGTCATCCCGAGATAAACATCAACGAAACTTGTTGCTAAATTCACTACCCTAAATGATTCGACAAAAGCACTTGTTGACTTCCTGCTTGACAGAAGATGTACATGAATGAGACTTCTAGAAGTTAACATTTTGACAATAGAATGTGAAGATTCATAATTTGACTACCTTCATTGACAATTCGTTGATTGATTCATGCCCTAAACGTAGGGGCAACTCAGAAATCTTAGCATGGATTGCTCATGGTTCCACTATCCAGTTAAAAGTCGATGCTACATTACATTGCACGACTGACTGCCTCAGTCTTACCCAAAGATCGGCGAGTTAAAGATTTGGAGCACTTGGTTTGGATGTTGATTGATTGTCCGCACATAAGTTTTATTCCCGACGTGGGATTGAAGATAGATATGGATGGACGAGGCATGTCTATCTTCATATCCCTGCATCCACTTCCTAGCATGGAAAGTACGGAGTTTCTATAAGCATGGGGTCCTTACTCTACTGTTGCTTTCCATTACAGCATCGACAAAATGAGGTGCTACCAGTGGCTACTTCGATCTGATTACTTGACCCTCATTCCTTTCCCTTGACGTGGGGGCAAGAAGGCGATTCAAGGAAGATGCGACCCTATGATTTGATCACCAGAGTACGCCTAACCGCCTTTGTCATTCCAAGACCTCGATCAAGGTTTATTTATTCTTGGGACTACCGCCCCACAAAAGTTTGAAAAGATATTCATCATCAGCTAAAGAATTTGGCGGTCATCCCTTGGCAGCAACGGGACGATGCAGAATGGAACTGCAAAGGACATGCAATGCCATTTTCGCTCAGAATGATATTCATTCCTTTAACATGAGTACCCCGGATCTGGTACCGGTTAGACATCTAGCACCCGCATGTAGAATTATGGAGCACTACTATAATGAGCCCGTCTGAACTGCTCGTTTACAAAGCTACACCCTCCATCTGAAGAAAGTTGCATAACTCAAGGTGGATTTGATATGACCATCCACTCCTTGGCTCACGCGTGGCAGACCTCAAGATAATTGTGCACTAACTTTTGCATTTCAAAGTCAAAATTCGATTCTAGATGGATGCAGTTCGACCGCCTACATGGCTCAATCCTATGCTTGACGCCACCAGATTACATGAATCCAAATAAAGGAGGCAACACTGCCCCAGATATGCAAACTTTTCAATCTTGCATTTTACTTTTATATGCTTTCAGAGTTATTGGCATGACTAACTCATGCGATATGAATAATGCAGGTAGCCGAAGTTTGGTGCCAATCAGTCCTCCCATAGATTGATCAAAGGAACGTAAAGCTTTGATGAACATGATTCAATTGTTTGTCCAACTAACTCCAATCCTCAAAGCTTGGATAGGATTATAAAGGACGAAGAACGAGGTCCATCACACAGACACCATCTCACGATTTGATGGGACAAGGAGACTTGATTGATGCAAGTGACCAGTTCTACCCATGAATCAGAGACTAAGAGGTAGCGCTTTGGCAAGCATGACCCGACCGCTCGTCCGAAAAGCTATATTCGCTAGAGTGAAGCGTGGATTACGGATTAAAATCGAGTTCGAGAATGACACTCAAGCCAGCAGAATCCCGCTCGTGGAAATAGAGTGCAGAAGGAAAGCCAGAGCGAATGACATGACCGTTCGCCTAATCAACTCAAACTCTCCTAATTTGAGTGTGAGTATAAAGGTAGTCGTGATTGGTGCACCACGATTAAAGACCGCCTTAACCACATTCTAACCCGGGTATACGACAGGAGAGCATAAAGGAGCTGAGACCAAGTGCCAAAGGAAATGGGCTCCTACCCCATTGATGGATTGGGGGAAAGACTGAAAGTTGAGCCTAAACTCTAACCTGGGCATACGACATGAGAGTAGAAAGGCGCTGAGACCAAGTGCCAAAGGAAATTAGCTCCTATCCCACTTAAGGATTGGGGGAAAGACTGAAAGCTGAGCCTGAACTCTAACCTGGGCATATGACAGGAGAGTATAAAGGCGCTGAGACCAAGTGCCGAAGGAAATGGGCTCTTATCCCACTAAAGAATTGGGGGAAAGATTGAAAGTTGATCCTACACTCCCACAGAAGGATTGGGGGCAATATGATGTTGATCCTAATCAATCCCAAGCAAGCTCTGGCCAGGTAATTTATTCAAAATTGACTAGGGACATACACATCACACCCCCTGTTGTTTATTACTTAGTTTAGTAATAATTTTTTATTTCAGGAATTATTGTTTACAGCGGTGATGGATTGAAACCCTTATTTTATTTTTGATGTGATTTATTATTTATTACTTAGATTAGTAATGTTTCGACTACAAGTACATTTGATTGAAATATATGACAAACTTGCAAACATATGACATTACAGGAATACTACTTCATTTACAAAATGCAGGTGTGTACCAGATAACTGGACAGAAATGCAAGAGTCATACTCGCAACACCAATAAAGGTCCGTATTTAGGAGGTTGACGCCAATGCCTGAAGCTAAACTTTCCGCATGACTTATGGTAGCAACAAAAAGGAGGCCTTAGGAGCAAATCACGCAACTTGAGGCAATGACCGAAAGAAGGCCTTGGGAGTGATATCTCGAATCAACATGCATACCCACGTTCGACTGATTATGGCCCAAGTGCAACGACGAGTGTCATCTTGCAGATGCATCGAATGGAAAATGAAATGGCTCGAGCGCTTGGATAACACGATCACTTAAGTTTCGAGAGAAATATCCCTTTTACATGCATACATGTCTAAATTCGAAAGCGATGTAATACGACCACCTGTCTTTTGCAGTTACCCCCGAACTGGGGACATAACTATTGAGAATATTTGCAAATTGCATAAATCTAACTTATGCATTGATCTTGACAGGCTGTGCGAGGACTATGAAGTGGATGCAGAGTGACCATCCACTAACTGGTCCTAACCTACTTCCAGACTGGAAGGCTCAGATAAGGCTAGACATGAATTGGCTATTCTATCCCATACACCACTGGGTGTGATGCAACCAATTTGTCTTCGACTTTTCCCCTGATGCAAGGAGCAAGCAAGAGCACTCGAGGCGACTACAGTTTGACTTTTAACCACCCGACCCCAATCCTCAGAGCTTGGATGGGAGACTAGAGAGTAGCACGAGATGAATACCAATAGATCACTTTGCATCCAACTCTAACTCACGACGACTTGATGAGGGTGTACGTATTCAGAGAAGACATGGATTTGAAGCTCACCACTCAGCAAGACCCTCATGACTGGGGAAACGGGATGCAAGCTTCGAGCAACATGATTCGACTACCCGATTACTCCTTGCACATTTACTATCCCCGAAGTTATGACTCAAGAACCCAGACTGCAACCAAAATAATGATTCCTCTAGACTAACCAACAAACATCCGAGCAGTGGATCATCATCCAGAATTAAAGGAGAAGCCTGATTAACGACTTGCATATGTGGAACTAAGAAGCCAGAGACCGGCTTCCACCCACTTAAAGACTTCATGATGGGGGCACAAACACTAAAGTAGACAATTGGTGACAACTTCGCAAAGGCGAAGGCCAGATTGCCAACGTTAATTGATGCTTCACAAGAGGCGGCACACCTCAAACGCGGCGTGAGCAATGCCAAGTAAGACTCTTTCACACGAGACATCAGGGATTTCAACAATCCCCCACACTTCAAACTACCATTTCTAAAACTTAACTTACATTGTTGCTATGCAATTACGGCTGCATTCATCTGAACCGATCAACCGCTGGAATGCGTTAGTCACCCACTTGATTGAGCAGTCAACGTGGCATCGGTAGATCAATCTGAGACGTCCATGGTGTTGATGTCAACAATATCCGGTATTACGGATAACTCGGACTTCAAAGTCTCTCTGCATCGAGAATCACTAAGAGGCCTTAACGAATTCACCTCTGAAGCAGATATATTTCTACAGGAAAAGGATGAAGATTATGAGAAGGACATTCTCGATATTGACATGGTCAAGGGCGGAGGACCGTCTAATTCGGGAAAAGGTGATGACAGGGGTAATGGAAAGGTTGTTGCTAAGGATGATCATGGTGTTCAGCCTTGCTGCGATAAACTAAACTCAATGCCACGCCATTCGACATCTACATGGATGCGGAAGATGCTACCTGCGCTCTTTTCTGGAAAGGTCTGGTATGGCAGCGTTGTTGAGGGATCAACTGAAATTGTCTGTGGTACTTATCGTTGTTGTGTAAAGCATCTCGAATGAAACATGCTTCAACATCTTTCTACCGCGAAATTCGCCCAGTGATCTCGACGACTTCTACCTTGAGGTGGAAAAATTCCCGTGACAAGAAGGTGCAAACGATGAGACAAATGATCCCGACGATTTTCTAATAAAGAATGGAGCACCCCAAACTCCTGAAGTGATAAGGACAAAGGAAAAGCCCTAGAAAACAATGATAAGAATGTGTGGTTCCGGAGAGAACCTATCTCATTAATCAAAGCCGCGATTTTGTTTGTCAAGCTCAATGGAGTCGAGCAGGAGAATTAGACTCAATGAGACCATGATGGATAATTCAGACTGTGTTGAAATATGTGTTGGATCTAGATTAACACTAGAGGGGGGGGTGAATAGGGTTAATTACAATTTTTACCTGAATTGAAAACTGACAGGATATTAAAATAATAAACAGATCACAGAATGCAGCAGAAATAAAAGTGCAGAAAATAAATCACACACAGAGATACCCAGCTTCGGCAAAACTCTGCCTACTGCTGCATTCCTAAGGTTTCTACTAGGTGATAGAACAGATCCCGCATACAAGACCATGTACACTCGCAAACTCTGCTCCTATTCTAACCCTACGCTCAAAACCGTAGACTGACCGATGTTCCCTCGATCAGATTTCCCCGAATTACAACCCCGTAATCCGTATCCCAGAATTTTACAGACTCTGAAACTGACAGTCAACACCCTGACTGTTTTACCTAGACTTTACAGATCTAGACACTGATTTTTACAACACAAACTAAAAACAAAACAATTAAAATAAACAAAAGAAACCCTAGAGAAAAAACAAGGAGTTTAAAATGATGGGTCATCCCCTTTTCTAATTAAAAAGTTGGCCGGCCCATTATCTACTCTCTGTCGCCCGATCTCCTTTGTCTCCAAAAAAAATGGCGGCTAGGGTTTTTCTGGATCCCAAATCTCGATCTCAACAGATGACTTAAATTAGTTCTCTGATCCCTGAATTCTTGTTGGTGTTCTAGATCGATTACTGGTGCTCCTCTCTTCACCGATTTGGGGTCTTGCCTTAGAGATCGAAAACTGTGAGTTTTCTGAATTTTCTTGCTTTGAATTTGCTTGCCTGTTGTTTGTGGTTTCGATCTCTGGTTTGCCTGTGATGATATGCGTGTAATATAGGATTAAAATAAAACCCTGATTGCTCTGATTTCTTGATTAATGGCTTGACTGATTTTCGTGTTTCCTTCTTTGAAAAAGAAAAAAAAAACTCGGTTGCCCCTTAAATGAATTCAGCCTTGATTGAATTTGAGTACGTCTGGCCTTCTAAAAAATACTAAAAAAATAACTTCCCTTTCCTTGTATGATTTAAATGATTTTGCCGTGAATCCCTTGTGCATCCTTGGAAAGAATTGAATGAATTACTGCTCGAAAATGTGAATATTGTTTTTCTGGAAACACAATTTTGCCTTGACATTTCTAGACTGATTTGAAACGTGAATCTACTTTCCCTCTGTTGACACAGTGATGACAGGATAAAAAAAATGGTTTAAATTCTTGCCAAAAATAATGTTGCAATATCTGGAATCTGTTTAAAAACTTGTCAAAACAGATTTTTTGATTTCTGGAAACATTTGCCTTGTATAAATTCAAACGGCCTTGACTTTGTTGAAATATTCTGATTTAATTCTGAAAACAATTCTTGTCCCTTTAAAATGCTTTGTTTGTTTCTGCCCAAAAACAAATCCCATGAATGCACCATGCTGAATTTGTAAATTTTATGACCGAAAGAAAAAAAATCTTGCTGATGTCTTTTTCCATGAATTAAATTCTTGCCGAATATTGTGATGCTGATTCCCCGCACTGTTTTTCCTTGCATTCATTTTCGTACTTCATGGTTGGTGACTGTAATGAACCACTGCACACCGTAGTATTTTACTTGAGCTGCTTGTAGCTATTCCTTGAACATGTTAAAGCTGCTATGTCACCATTTTGTGGTACACCATCCTTTGCTTCATGGATCAGTGCTGAAGCTTTTGTTCACTGTGTAATTTTGTAACCACTGCTGCAATGCTGAACCATTTCCTTTGATCAATTTACTGAACAACTTGGCTTGTTACATGCACACTCCAGTTCTAATACGAATGCAACATTTATCTATTTTCATACTGCTCAATACATTATTGTTGTTTCATACTTGCTTCTTCCATTTGCTGTAGCTTGCACATGCTACCTGTTCTGATCTTGTTTGTTCATCTGAGCTTGACCATTTTATTGTGGCTGGAGCATGAACTTGACATGATTGAGCCATTTTGCATTTTAGTTTCTGAGTGTATGATTACTTCTTCATATTGTTTGATAACTAACTATGCCACATTTGTGGACATATGAGTTGCTCCTTGACCATCTTTGACTGTGTTTCTTGACCACTTTGACATATATTATACACTGTTGAGTTGCCATGTACTTATGTGTCATTGCTGAAAGTCACTTGCGCATATATTTGTTCACTTGACCCCTTATGTTACCCTGTCTTGTACCATTTGGCTTTACATTGAACTTGCACTTGACATTGATCATTTATGTTTGCTTAACCGCATTGAAACTGCTTTTGTATTGACTTGTGTTGACTTTGACTTCATGTGTACTGAGTCGAGAAGGTCCACATGGCTACTCCTCAGTTACACTCTGATTGGCGTGGCAGTACACGCGTGTATACTTATACACATGTGTATATGCAGCCAACAGACAAGATTTTCTGTCCCTGTACATATACAAACTGGCTAGACACAGATGAATCAGATCAAGTCATGAAAAATAATGAGAAACACACCAGAACTCTGAGGCAAAAAAAAAAATTTAAAAATGAAAAATATATTTGCAAGTATTCAGTTTAAATTCCTGTTGCAGTGTATTGTGTGTTTCTGTTTTCATATGACAGGTATGAAGACTGGACTGACTGTGAAGCTTATAGAAGATAGAAGACAATGAAACTGAAGAACAAAGAGACAGTGTATATGAGTGACTGTGTGACTGTAACTGAGTGTGAGAATTGCAGTGAAGAGCAGTGTATAAATATGTGAATTGTACTGAATATTGTAATAAACCAGTTTGATCGAAATAAAATATTATTTTATTGTGTTCAAATAAACTTGTCTATTAAATTCTGTTTATTTACAAGTACAATGTTCTGTGAATGTATATCAGTGATGTATTCAAATAGTGGAGTTATAAAAGATTGTATTGTTTGAAAGTTGAAATAGAATATTCAATTTAAATAAAATACTGTATAAATATATGAATGTGTATACAGTCGTATTCTATTTAAATATAAATATTATATTACAGTCTGTGTTGTAATGAACAGTACAATAACAAACACATTTATATAAATATATATTTGGTTGTTATCATCAAACAAAAATCATAAAATTGTGTATACAACACCGTTATATACAACAATCTCCCCCTTTTGATGATGACAAACAAATAAAAGATTTTGAATATAATAAATGTGTTTGTTTGTGAATATTTGAACTCCCCCTATTTAAATGCTCCCCCTACAACAGAAACTCCCCCTATAACTGTGCATGAGCTAAATATATGAAATAAATTTTCAAAATTAAAGATATTTATATTCACTCATAAATCAAAATCTAATCCATTCTCCCCCTTTTGTTATCATCAAAAGGGTACAGATTTTAAGATATAGATGAAAAATGACTAACAAATACTATATCAGCTTAAGAGGAAGAACAGTCATCATAAATCTCAATCAGTCAAACAAAAATCATAATAAACTAAGAACTGGTGGCATATCTCACATTGTAGAGAATGACGGATTTACGATGAATTTTATATAAAATGGGGAGAAAAAAGTATTCCAATTATTTTCCAAAAAAAATGAGGTTCAAAAAACAGAGATGGAATTTGGACTATAATTAATTATTCAACTTAAGTGATAAAATCGTATAATCTCAAATCCCAATACCCATCAATCAACAAATCATAATACGTCTTAAAATATTAACACATTTCACAGATTAGAAAATGAATTGGTATGCTGGCTTTTATACACAAAGGAGAATTTCAAGTTTATTTCAATTTATAGCACATTATTCCTTTTTCTTTTATTTTTATTTAAGAGCACACTGACCACGCATAACCAGAGCTTGGATTTTTAAATGAGCTCAGTTGCAGCTTAAATTATAAGTTGTCTCTTAACCATGCATGACCAGAGCTTGGATTTTTAAATGAGGTTAGAGACACACTTATATATTAATTATATTTATTATTTTCAGCATTTAAAGGAAAAAACTCCTCAGTACGTAAAACCAATATATGAATGATAGAAAATGGGGTAGGTACAGAGATGGACTGTGAAAATAAATTTCTAAATTAATTATATTATGAAGTAAGCTCGACTATACCGGGATTATTGAAAATTTCAATTATCACTAATTCTGAAAAATAATATAGTCCCATTTCTATCACAAATAATTTTCACTGTTTTAAACAAGATGATTTTTCTTTTTAAAAATAAACTCTCCACATTAATATAAAATCATGATGGATGGCAGACGGGTGATAGATACAGGAGATGGTTGTGAAATATTTGCCAGTTCAAAGATATTATAATTAATATTCAACCGTCATGAAAATCCAAATAAAATCTCCTCTTGTTGTGAAATACACTGCAGTCACAATTCATCACAATTTCAAAAACTGATAATAATTTTGATGAATTATAAACACAACACAAATTGGATATTGGTTTCAATTTCTGAATGAATAAAAAATAGATAATTTTAAAATTGAAAAACAATTACAAGAAGAAATTAAACAGATTTATAAAAAAAATTGAATCTATACAGGGTGATAATTCAAAAAACAGATGAGTGAAAAAGGCTGATACCAAATGTTCTCGCTTATCGAGGAATTTAATTACACCCTGATGGACTAACATGGACATCTCACACCAAAGAACTTTACACACAAACCCAGCGCATTTATTTGTATAAGGGAAAAAAAATGTATGGATCTATACAAGGTGAAAAATTGAATCTCAGTACAGATGGGTGAAACAAATATAAGTACTTCTGATACCACTTGGTGTCTTTATTTATGAGGATGGTAACAAGACATTGGAGACAAACAAGTATATCACAGACAAAAGAATTTTAAATACAAAGCCCAGGCAGATCAAGAAAATTAATTTCATGTATCAGAGCATGGTATGTATTTGATACCAAAACAAGCAGTCATCAACAAATCTTTTCAAGTCAATTTCTTCTAATCAGAGCAGCATGATTCCAGAACAAACATTTTTCAAAACAGTATCAGAGTAGCACAAAATTAGTTTCAAAGCACACTTGTCAAGACATTTCTGATGGTCACAGAATATGATTCACGATCCAAGATTAAAAATACCGCTTATTTTAAATCATTTGAAGAAATATGAAAATATCAGGATTTAATAAATCAATCACACCAATTTATAAATTCTTGAATTGAGATATGTGTGAGATTTAATAAATCAATAATTTCAAATGATTTTAAACAAACAAATATTTAAATCACATAACCATGAAATAACAAAGAATTTTAAGACCATATTTTCAAAGAAATTTTCACAAGTATTTCTGACAAAAAAACAGATCATTTACATCAGGTTTGATAGATATTCATGATCCAAAATAATTTATTTGAAATCACTTGAATCAATGTCAAGTTTTGAAATATAATGAATCAGTCACACAAGGTTGATAATTTCAAATTTAGGAAGTGTGTGATTATTCAAAATATTAATGATTTCAGAAGATTTCAAACAAACAAATTCTAACCATGATGATCATGAATAACAATGATTTTCAAGATGTATCACTGAGATTCTAGACAATTTAAATTTTCCAAGCCAATCTGAAAAATAATGAAAATATCACTACTAATAAATAATAGAGTGCTGTAATGAGTGTAATATTTCAAGCTTTTCTAAAGTGAATTAGAAGAATCTCAAAACAGCAACGTTGTGTGAATTTCCCTTAAACTTTCAGATCTTCAAAAATTTAGAATTCAAATTAACAGTGTTCAAGATATGACAAGAATACATCAACACTGTTATGAATTCAAAAGAACAGAAAATAAACTTCGCAACAATTGCAGATATTTACAAAGTTAAAAATTCAAGATATGGAAAGAGTATAACATCAGAGTTATATTCAAACAAAGCAAATTTCCAGAAGATCATGATTACTGCAATTGGAAGTTAAGGAAGCCCAAGAAGTTATAATGATATGACAGTGACAAATCAAACAAACAGAGAACATAAACAGAAGAGAGATAGAAGAAGAAATAAACAAGAGATTAAAAACAGAGAATATTTACAAGGACAAGTTCAGAGATCATACCTGAAATCAGTGTAAACCAGAATCTCTAACTCAACAGATGTGGCTAAGGAACTGTGAATGATTTCAGAAGTATTGAGCAACTTGAATCCAAATCTCTTTTGCCTAGCAGTTCCTCAGCCTCCTCCGGTACCTAACAGATTTGAGAATCGAGTGGTCTAACAAAATTTGTAAAACCACTCACAGTTTTGTTCACAGCTTTAGGTACCCAGACTTGTTTGTACAACAAATCATTAGAATTAACTTTTGTACCCTTAGGAACCCAAATCGATTTGAATCTAACAAAACCCGTTTTATTTTCATTTGGGATCCAAGAATGTTTAAATGGTTTATTACAAAACAAATTCACATTTTGCTTTTGATTCAAAAATCCTTTGGAATTGTCAAAGTTCAAATTATCAAAACAACTATTTCCAAAGCAGTTTGAGGGACTTCTCAACTCATTTGAATTACGTTTTTCAAAAACATTATTTTTTCCAAAGCCGAGACCTCTTTTATTTCCATGAGAGAACTGATTATTCAAAAGCATATTCAAAGATTTTTCTCCGAAAGAAAAACGTTTCAGATTCAACTCAAGATCATTGATTTTGGATTTCAGAAGATCATTCTCGTTTAAAAGCTTCTCAATTTTGCCTTTATATTCAGAAATCTCAGACTCAAAGAGCTTTTGTTTTTCAATTTCAAAAATCTTGAATTTTTCAATTTCTTTTTCAAGTTCCTTTAAAGCAGATTCTGATTTCAACAAATTTTCCATTTCAAAATTTTCATGTTCGAAATTAACCTTATCCAACTCCTTCTGCAAAGTGTTGTTTTCATGAATTAGCTCATCTTCTTGATTTTTCAAAATCAAAAATTCATTTTCAATCTTTCTAGAATTCTCATTAAGTTGAGCTAAATCAGTTTTCAAGTTAAAACAATTCTTACACTCAGAGTCTTCAAATTTTAATTTCAACATATTGTTATTGTGGGTCAACTCAGAATTTTCAGATTTCAAAGACTTGTTTTTCCGTTTGAGGCGATCAACGGTTCTTGTTAAATTATTACAAAGAGATATCAAATCTTCATATGATAAGTCCACATCGTCTGAGTCGTCAAGAATAGCTCCAGCTAAGCACAAATCTGAATCTGAGTTGGCAGTTGAGAGTTTTGAACAGCTGTCAGATTTTCCATACAACGTGTTGAGAGTTTTCCAGATATCCTGCGCGGTTAAACAATGAGAGATAAATTTTAATTGATCATTATCAAGACAGGAATAAATAATATGCATGACGCGAGCATTTAAAACCTTATTCCTCTTGTCTAACAAGTATCCCATATTTTCAATAATATTCCAATACTCAGAATTAACAGATTTTAAATATAATTCAAAATTTGATTTCCATATTTGAAAATTTGTTCCATTGAAAATAAATGGGATATCACTGGACTGACTCTTAGAAGACTGACAGCAAGGGGAAAACATGATTCTAGAGTTAATCAAAAACCAGGCTCTGATACCAATTGTTGGATCTAGATTAACACTAGAGGGGGGGGGGGGTGAATAGGGTTAATTACAATTTTTACCAGAATTGAAAACTGACAGGATATTAAAATAATAAACAGATCACAGAATGCAGCAGAAATAAAAGTGCAGAAAATAAATCACACACAGAGATACCCAGCTTCGGCAAAACTCTGCCTACTGCTGCATTCCTAAGGTTTCTACTAGGTGATAGAACAGATCCCGCATACAAGACCATGTACACTCGCAAACCCTGCTCCTATTCTAACCCTACGCTCAAAACCGTAGACTGACCGATGTTCCCTCGATCAGATTTCCCCGAATTACAACCCCGTAATCCGTATCCCAGAATTTTACAGACTCTGAAACTGACAGTCAACACCCTGACTGTTTTACCTAGACTTTACAGATCTAGACACCTGTTCGTTTGATTTTTACAACACAAACTAAAAAAAAACAATTAAAATAAACAAAAGAAACCCTAGAGAAAAAACAAGGAGTTTAAAATGATGGGTCATCCCCTTTTCTAATTAAAAAGTTGGCCGGCCCATTATCTACTCTCTGTCGCCCGATCTCGTTTGTCTCCAAAAAAAATGGCGGCTAGGGTTTTTCTGGATCCCAAATCTCGATCTCAACAGATGACTTAAATTAGTTCTCTGATCCTTGAATTCTTGTTGGTGTTCTAGATCGATTACTGGTGCTCCTCTCTTCACCGATTTGGGGTCTTGCCTTAGAGATCGAAAACTGTGAGTTTTCTGAATTTTCTTGCTTTGAATTTGCTTGCCTGTTGTTTGTGGTTTCGATCTCTGGTTTGCCTGTGATGATATGCGTGTAATATAGGATTAAAATAAAACCCTGATTGCTCTGATTTCTTGATTAATGGCTTGACTGATTTTCGTGTTTCCTTCTTTGAAAAAGAAAAAAAAAACTCGGTTGCCCCTTAAATGAATTCAGCCTTGATTGAATTTGAGTATGTCTGGCCTTCTAAAAAATACTAAAAAAAATAACTTCCCTTTCCTTGTATGATTTAAATGATTTTGCCGTGAATCCCTTGTGCATCCTTGGAAAGAATTGAATGAATTACTGCTCGAAAATGTGAATATTGTTTTTCTGGAAACACAATTTTGCCTTGCCATTTCTAGACTGATTTGAAACGTGAATCTACTTTCCCTCTGTTGACACAGTGATGACAGGATAAAAAAAAAATGGTTTAAATTCTTGCCAAAAATAATGTTGCAATATCTGGAATCTGTTTAAAAACTTGTCAAAACAGATTTTTTGATTTCTGGAAACATTTGCCTTGTATAAATTCAATCGGCCTTGACTTTGTTGAAATATTCTGATTTAATTCTGAAAACAATTCTTGTCCCTTTAAAATGCTTTGTTTGTTTCTACCCAAAAACAAATCCCATGAATGCACCATGCTGAATTTGTAAATTTTATGACCGACAGAAAAAAAAATCTTGCTGATGTCTTTTTCCATGAATTAAATTCTTGCCGAATATTGTGATGCTGATTCCCCGCACTGTTTTTCCTTGCATTCATTTTCGTACTTCATGGTTGGTGACTGTAATGAACCACTGCACACCGTAGTATTTTACTTGAGCTGCTTGTAGCTATTCCTTGAACATGTTAAAGCTGCTATGTCACCATTTTGTGGTACACCATCCTTTGCTTCATGGATCAGTGCTGAAGCTTTTGTTCACTGTGTAATTTTGTAACCACTGCTGCAATGCTGAACCATTTCCTTTGATCAATTTACTGAACAACTTGGCTTGTTACATGCACACTCCAGTTCTAATAAGAATGCAACATTTATCTATTTTCATGCTGCTCAATACATTATTGCTGTTTCATACTTGCTTCTTCCATTTGCTGTAGCTTGCACATGCTACCTGTTCTGATCTTGTTTGTTCATCTGAGCTTGACCATTTTATTGTGGCTGGAGCATGAACTTGACATGATTGAGCCATTTTGCATTTTAGTTTCTGAGTGTATGATTACTTCTTCATATTGTTTGATAACTAACTATGCCACATTTGTGGACATATGAGTTGCTCCTTGACCATCTTTGACTGTGTTTCTTGACCACTTTGACATATATTATACACTGTTGAGTTGCCATGTACTTATGTGTCATTGTTGAAAGTCACTTGCGCATATATTTGTTCACTTGACCCCTTATGTTACCCTGTCTTGTACCATTTGGCTTTACATTGAACTTGCACTTGACATTGATCATTCATGTTTGCTTAACCGCATTGAAACTGCTTTTGTATTGACTTGTGTTGACTTTGACTTCATGTGTACTGAGTCGAGAAGGTCCACATGGCTACTCCTCAGTTACACTCTGATTGGCGTGGCAATACACACGTGTATACTTATACACGTGTGTATATGCAGCCAACAGACAAGATTTTCTGTCCCTGTACTATATACAAACTGGCTAGACACAGATGAATCAGATCAAGTCATGAAAAATGATGAGAAACACACCAGAACTCTGAGGCAAAAAAAAATTTAAAAATGAAAAATATATTTGCAAGTATTCAGTTTAAATTCCTGTTGCAGTGTATTGTGTGTTTCTGTTTTCATATGACAGGTATGAAGACTGGACTGACTGTGAAGCTTATAGAAGACAGAAGACAATGAAACTGAAGAACAAAGAGACAGTGTATATGAGTGACTGTGTGACTGTAACTGAGTGTGAGAATTGCAGTGAAGAGCAGTGTATAAATATGTGAATTGTACTGAATATTGTAATAAACCAGTTTGATCGAAATAAAATATTATTTTATTGTGTTCAAATAAACTTGTCTATTAAATTCTGTTTATTTACAAGTACAATGTTCTGTGAATGTATATCAGTGATGTATTCAAATAGTGGAGTTATAAAAGATTGTATTGTTTGAAAGTTGAAATAGAATATTCAATTTAAATAAAATACTGTATAAATATATGAATGTGTATACAGTCGTATTCTATTTAAATATAAATATTATATTACAGTCTGTGTTGTAATGAACAGTACAATAACAAACACATTTATATAAATATATATTTGGTTGTTATCATCAAACAAAAATCATAAAATTGTGTATACAACACCGTTATATACAACAATATGAATGAAGGGAATCAACTAACTCCATAATGGCATTCATTTTCTTTCATTTTGATGAACTTACTCAACACCGGGAATAATCCGATGAGATTAGCTAAGTTCGCTAACGATCGACGAGGCAATCCTCATTTTTTGACTAAAGTGAAGGGAGGACACCAAAGAAAATGTGGTTCGGCCATTCGCATATATAACTCCAAACTTTGCTGACTTGAGAAAGGTACAGAACGACTTGGACCGACTAAGACTGCTGAACCTGCAGATCTAACCCGATGCGACAACGGAAAGTATAAAAGCTTAAATATTGGATGTTAGATTGACTTTGCCCAACCCCCACCGACGCTGGGGAATAAGCACTAACTTCGCTTGTCCTCCAGTGACACTGGAAACACGGGTTTCAACTCATAGATTGACCTTAAACATGACCCTGACTTGGTGTGCGGTTTATAGCATATACACCACATCTTCGAAGTATGACATGATTCATCTTGACCGTTCAAGCGAGCCAGCCCATGGGTCAAATATGATCTCGAAGACTTGATCTGCAACTACATCGAATGGAGAGTGTGATGAAGTCCGCTACTGCCTTATGATTGTGACGATCATACCAGATACTATCTTGCATGATGTTAACAATATCTCGTGCTGATTCGTATGTGATCACGAAACTACGAAACGATCCAGAGCAGTCGTCGATTTCTTCTAATATGTTCTAATGCGACTGCTTTCTTTTCATTGAAATGATTCGGAGTGATCATGGCTTACATATTCCTTATTTTTACGATTCATGCGATTGTGGAGTCCCAGATTAATATCCTGATGTCGGGATAGTTCAAAGCAAAGTGCAAATGTCAAATCCATATGCCAATTCTAAGGCATTCCATCCAGAAGCGAGCTCAGAACCCGACAATGTACTATCTCATGACTTGAATAACTTCATTATGCATTGATTCTTATGTAAAAGAAGGCCTGGCACATCCATGCGCTTGACTTGCGTAGAATGATGACATTGTTTGACAATAACTGTGCGTGGAGAATCACGCTCGAGAGCCAACAATTTGGCATGACTTTTGATAAAATAATTTAACCTCTTGATTCGATGAGGTTTAAACGACAACTTGATCATTTTAACTACTCCTTCCATAGAATTTGACCGAATTAGCACCCATGGAAGAAACACAACAATCTAACAAAGCCTTCTCAAGGACGGATGATATTCCATAAAGATGTAGCTCGACTTATTCAAAGCACATCTCATCTGAGATAAGACGTACTTTGGAGGGTAAAATGTTAACCTGCTTTATGACCTGGCTACCCAAAGACAAATACTTGAGTATAAACTTACATTGATCGGCAATCGCTTGGATGAAGTGACGAAGTTTGGAAAAGCTTGAATTTTGGCATTAGTGAAGCCCTGGATCGGGTCGCCCCTTTCGGGTCGAGCTAACCAGTTCGCTACTTTCGGTCGAGCCAACAGGGTCGCTCCTTTTGGTTCGAGCCAACAGGGTCTCCCCCTGCCTGACCTGCTTGACACCACTTCAGCTCTTCAACGTGGAACTATTTTTCAGCCTATTTATGTGGATCGAGCTCCACCTAGCACTCGCGACCTGGAGACACATTTCCCACTCACTCAACTTTCTCATAACCAACTTCAAAATCCTCTTTGATGTCCCATGTGGCACGTGACCCGGAGCCCTCGGCCGCCTATAAATACATGAAGATATGCTCATTATGAGGGACTTTTTCGCACCTCGAAAATTAATTGCTGCCATGGCAATGCTCCTCTACAGATAATCATATTTTTCTTCAATAAAATCAATGAATTCAGAGAGAATTATTCATTGTATTTGAGTGATTGAGTGGTGATATTCATTATGATTGTAGTTTCGAAATGAAGTGATGAACTATTAAGTGGACGTAGGCTTATTAATGCCGAACCGCTATAAATCTCGTGTGTTGATTGCTTTTCCTTGTTTCTTGACAATTATTCTTGATAATTCTATACATCTATCATGTAGGTATTAGTACCATTTTTTGGTCTAACAAATCCACATATATATATATATATATATATATATATATATATATTATCATCTATCCAAAACTTGAGCTTGTTCCAACATTCGTAGAATAATATATTTGATGTTAAATTTAACGGTTTGAATAAATTAACGTTTGAACGGTGAATAATTGAGCTGAAATTTTGAAAATGTTACGAATATCGGAATGAACTCAAAATTTTGGTAGATGATAATATATATGTAGATTGGACATCACCATTTTTTGTTGAATTTGTATTACTGTTGCTCACGATATGGTAGTGGTGCTAAAGGGGTGTTGCAAAACAAGCGTGCCCCGGAACGCTCCTCTTATATATATATATATATATATATATATATATATATATATAAATATATGCACACACACATATACATATACATACATACTTATATATATATATATATGTATGTGTGTGTATGTATTATATATATACATACATATGCATGGCGTTTTGTATAAAAATTAAGGACAAAATTTTGGTTTAGGCTCGTCAGGAAAACATATTGCAACAACAGATATGTTTTAAAACTAACTGTTAAAACAAGTCTGGCTTTATATAACGTTGTGTGTGCTATACTTAAAAATGAAATATAGATAAAAGTTTTACAAGCTTTTTGTGTTTAGGTGTGTGTGTGTGTATGTATGTATGTATATATATATATATATATATATATATATATATATGTATGTATGTATTGAAATTTGATACACTTTTATTAATCTATGAAATAAAAGTACATAATCAGACAAAATGCAAACGTGTAGAAAAGAAAATGCATAAAAAAGACAAAGTACGAACAAATTAAATATAAAATGACTGGAAAATCCAACATTAGATCATGCTTCCCAAGATGTTTAATATTTTATGTAGTAGCGCCTTACGATCCATTATCTCCCAAACCTAACATCATGCTTCATGCACATGCTTAACAACCCATCTCACTGAGTAGCTTTCATCTGCAACTTCATGGTGGATAATAACTTAATTTTCACATTTTACCACAAATGACAACAACAGTTACAACTTTCGTTCACTTTTGCTTCCCTGATTTTCTCACATGAAAGGTAACCAAGAAAAAATTCCATTTGATTTCATTTCTGATCGAGTACTCAAGTTTTATCCATAGCAGCACCTAATTTTGAGTATAAAAATATATATCAAATTGCAAAAGTTAACGTTGATTATCTTATTCTTTTTATTATAAAATGTTGATATTTCACTATAGAATGACTTTTGTTAACAAGGGATAAAAACAGTTGACAGACGTCGCTATACACCCTGATGTTAACAAAATAGCAACATTTGTACCATCGGTTATTCAGCTTGCGTAGCCAGTTTAGTGTTGGCTATTGATGGTTAGGGGGACACCTGGCAAACTATGGTTTCTTTGGTTTATGTCGCTAGCCTTAGCTAATCATAACAATCCTGTAAACATACTCCAAAGCTAGCCGCCACCTTTCCCCGTTGACATGGAAATATAAGTCGTCGCTAGCCATTGCAAACCGATGCCCAATGCGACCAATAAACCATCGCTAGTCGTCACAAGTTTGAAACTTATTCTTTGCATTCCAGCTTCCTTGTTGTCTTCTAGCCACATATACTCCCTATACTTGTAATGACCCGTATTCTACACGTCATAGGATCGTAGAATATTTATTTCTTTCCCATGTGAAGTCGTATGGTCATGTAACTTTGGGAAACATCTATTAGAGTCATTTCCCATGCTTATGATTTTTGTCGATTTTTAAATGACCATTTTGCCCCTAGTTAGTACTGTTTTGGCCATAACTTTTGATTGGAAAGGAATTTTGACCTGAAACCACTTCCATTGGATTCAAATGATGGTTTCTCTTTCCGTAGAGTGGTTACATTAGCCAAACGGACTTACCGTTTGGGAGATATGGCTGAAACAAGGTTTGGAAGGTGAAAAACTGCTTAACCGGGCCAAATCGGGTGATTAGTGAGTAGGTCCATAACCCATTTCGGGATTAAGATTATGGGAGGGCTGAAATGAGATGGAGAATCATTCCATTTCAGTTTTCTAGCCTCCACTTATCACCAAAGAACCCTAAAAATGGCCTCCAACCTCTAAATCACCTCCAAATCATCTTTTGGTTAAGGATTTGGCTTAGCAACCCCTAATCAAGGAAGATCTTCACCAAATCAACATAGGAGCTGCTGTTGGCATTGAGATTCACATCAAATCAGAGAATCATTTCAGATTTTAGTTTATTTTGTGGCTAAGGTGAGTGATTTGCATAGTTTTGCACTAATTATGGCTAATTAGGGTTGATTAGTGTTAATTAGCGAATTTAGACATGATAAAATTCTGGAAAAATGTTCATAAATTCCTAAATGATGTTTTAGACCTCTGATATGAATTTGGGTTAATTTGGTTAAGATTTGCTAATCCTATCATTAGTTTCACCTAAACATGCTTAAGGGGAAATATGGGATTTTGGGTATGTTTGATCCATTTTAACCTATGATATTGATGTGAATGATGTTTGTGGTTGATTATGCATGTTGCTATGACTGTACGAAATGCTTTGTGATTGATTTCAATAGTTAGAATGGTCGAAAACGTCGTCGAATGGCGTAAACACTTGCTGGAACAGTTTCAGAAAACAGTGCAGGGTTCGTATCGGATCGGATAAGGGGGCTCGGATCGGATATGTTGAACTGAGCAAAGAATCTGATCGGAACCCAACACTTGGGAAAAGTGGCAAAAAGGAAGGCCACGCTAGCTGAACTGGGATCAGATCGGATAGAGGAAAACGGATCGGATCGAGAAGGACGGATCGGATCGAAGAGGACGGATCGGATCGGAAACACAAAGGCGAATCAGAGCAGGAGCACGAAAGCGGATCGGATAGGAGCATATGAAGGGGAGCATGAAGACGGATCGAAAGCATGAACCAAGAAGGACCCGACCTGACCCGAAAGGAAGCACCAACCCGACCCGAAGAAGAAGAAGCAGCTGACTCGAACCCAGAGGAATGCCGACCCGAACCGCATCAGAAGGGGGACCCGACCCGAATGGATAAAGAATACCGACCCGAACCGATGACCTGAGGAAGAACCCGACCCGACCCAGTATTGACCAATAACCCGAGATGCAAAGATAGTCCAATAGGGGAAGTTAGAGCTCAGGATCCCGGAACCAGTTGGGAACCAACGAGTTCACTTCATGGTTGGACTTTGCTGCGGGACGTGTGCTAAGGAGCTGTCGATGTTCATAACTTCGATTCACCACTAAAAGGAATGATGGGCTACTTATCAGTGCAGTAGGGTCATTACGACCTGAGGGGCAAAGTGATGGTAGCAAGACTACGTTATCAGTGCAGTAGGGTCATTATGACCCGAGGGGCAAGGTGATGCGTAGTAAGACTATGAGCCAGTGCAGTGGGGTTCTTGTGACTCCATGGGGCAGAGTGGACATAGTAAGGATTGGCAAGGCTATGAGCCAGTGCAGTGGGGTTCTTGTGACTCCATGGGGAAAAGTGGACATAGCGAAGGATTTGTGGCTACGTTATCAGTGCAGTGAAGCCATTTATGACTTCATGGGGCAGAGTGATCGTAGCAAGGTATGTTAGGTGATCGAAGTGGTGAATATCGTATGCTTTAAGCACTGAGTGAGAGATGTGAGGATGGATGCTATGCTTGATTGTTTGCCATCATTATGACATGCACACCTCCCCCACCTCCGTATCTTTACACTGTTTGATATGATACCTTAGAGTGTTGTACGGTATGTAGTGCTAACTCTTTGGTTGCAGGTTCAGGTATGTTTTAGTCTACCTGTTATTGTTAACTTTAGATGCTTATCGCTCATACCAGGCTTTATGTCTGACCCAGAGTTTTATGTCTCCTCTTATTACTCTGGGTGCTCACACGAGCAGACTAGAGACATGTTAGCTGGTGATGCGCGAGTAGCCGATTCGGAGGCGGGCAGGAGGCTTCCACGTATTATATATATATATATGCACATTCTCCCTGTGTCGTTGGTGGTCGCTACTTGGGCATTAGTAGTGTACCTCCTTTATCTTGTTTTGCTTTGAGACAGTTGAAAGTTGTAATAAGCTGTATTTTGAATTTCCGCTGCTATGATGTTTAGTTCTGATTTTCAGTTTATGCACTGTCTCTCCTATTTTATGTCAAGTATATTATTATTATATTTTGTTCGATGCGCTGTGAGACATTCTACAGGTTCTTTGTATGTTCATTTCCTTCTTCCTTTTTCCTTCTGGCGACCCGTTCCGTGCTAACTGGACATGTGTACAGCGCACTTTTGGAGTAAATGTCGGTTGGTGCGGGGCGGGCCGTCACACTTGGTATCAGAGCTCTAGGTTGCGTAGTTAACCTAGGGAAAGACACCAGGGAGAGATAGTATACGTATATGAGAGCGCGTATTTGTGATTACTTTGGTTTTCAAAAGCTATGTATGTATATACTATTAGTAGTATAAAGATGAAGTCGCACTGCACTAGCACCACTATGGGGTCGTTAATCGTTTCCCTTTTACATATTAACGATGAGCCGAGAAACGAGGGGTGCTGGTAGAGGGACCAACCAAGGGAATGCCGCTGACATGAGGGCTATGTTTACTAACCTCATGAGAGACATGCTTAGAGAAGTGCAAGGGGCAATTCCCAATCCCGGAGTTGGTGTTGGCCCAGTAGTGCAGGTGCCTAGGGTCGATTTCGCCAAGTTTTGCAAAGATTACACTAACCTTGGTGGGAAGCCGTTCCACGGGACGGAATCGGCCACAGATGTTCAAGACTGGATGGATAGCTGTGACCGTATCTTTGATGACTTGGGTCTTGAGGATGCGATGAAGAGAAGGCTAGCGTCTCGTCAGTTGCAAGGGCGAGCGATGAATTGGTGGAATGCCATTAGAACAGCTACTCCAGAGGATCAAGTTACTTGGGATCAGTTTAAGGCTCGCTTTAGCGAGAAGTTTATCCCAGCTGCCCAGAAGTCAGTGTTGTTTAAGAGGTTCTTGGAACTCAAGCAGAACGGAAGGGAAGATTCTGATTATATTGCTGAGTTCGACACTTTGTCGAAGTATGGACTGTCTCTCATTGATACTCCAGAGAAGAAGAATGAGAAGTTCATTACTGGTTTGGATGGATACTTGGGGGAGAGGCTTATTAACCACATCGATGAGACTTTTGAATCGATCGTGGGGAAAGCTTTGAGATCAGAGAGCCTTTACCCTAAGTCAAAGACTGAGGTTGCATCTGCAGAAGGGCCAAAGCCGCAAGCAGGCGGTGGAGGCAAGAATAACTCTCAGAATAAGAGGAAGCAGGACCAATCTAAGGGTGGCCAGAAAAAGAGCAAGAAGGATGTTGAGTGCTTCAGCTGTGGAAAGAAAGGCCATTATGCTAAGGAATGTCGGGCCAAGCCAGCGGAAAGGAAGTGCTACAACTGTGGCCAAGTGGGACATCAGAAAGACAAGTGTCCGCAACCTCTTAAGGAGAAGCAGATTGTGAAAGCATATGCTATTGATGCTGTTCCTTCTTCGTCGAATGCCCCAACAGCGGCGGAGAAAGGAAAGAATGTTGTTATTCAAGGTATGCTTTCTATTTATGATATACCAGTTCGAGTTTTGTTTGATACTGGGGCTTCCCGTTCCTTCATATCTAGTGACCTGGTAGATAGGTTGGGACTGGAACCCGAGATAGTCGATAGACCATTGATTGTGACGAACCCGATTGGTGGTTCGACTAGCCTTAGTATGATTTGCAGGAATTTGGTCTTATCGAGTCATGGATGTATGTTTGTATGTGATTGCTTTGTTTTGGGCTTTACTGGGTATGGCATTATATTGGGAGTCGATTGGCTCCAAAGATACGGGGTGGTGGTAGACTGTGAGGGCTTTTTGGTGACAGTGAGGGCGGATGATGGGCGGAGGGTAGTGTTTGGTAGTCTACCCAGTGATGGGGTTATGGCTAGTTTTGTAAATTCCCTCGACATCCCGCAGGATGAGTTGTCAGATGTGCCCGTGGTTGGCCAGTATCCGGACGTCTTCGAGGAGGTGACCGGGCTTCCACCACACCGAGAGATTGAGTTCCGTATTGATTTAGTGAAAGATGCCAGACCTATAGTGATGCCACTTCGTCGTATGGCACCGAGGGAGCAGCGAGAGCTCGGGATGCAAGTCAGCAATCTTTTGAAGAAGGGATTTATTAGAAGGAGTGTCTCCGAGTGGGGAGCACCAGTTGTGTTTGCCACTAAGGCAGATGGTTCCCTTCGTTTGTTTGTGGACTATCGCGAGTTGAATAAGGTGACGAGGAAGAATAAGTATCCTCTACCGCGGATAGATGATTTGTTTGATCAGCTGGAAGGAGCTAGAGTGTTCTCCCAGTTGGACCTCGCGACAGGATTTCATCAGCTTCGAGTAGCAGATGAGAGTGTTCCGAAAACGACATTTAGGACGCCGTCTGGATTTTATGAGTGGTTGGTCATGCCGTTTGGGTTGACCAATGCACCAGCCTATTTTGTGGATCTTATGAATCGAGTATTCAGAGATCAGTTGAATAAGTTTGTTCTTGTGTTCGTGGATGATATCCTTGTTTACTCAAGGACAGAGGAGGAACACAAGGGACACTTGAGGATAGTGATGGAGGTGTTAAGGAAACACCAATTGAAAGCGAAATTCTCTAAGTGTCATTTTTGGAGAAGGGAAGTGAGATTCTTGGGTCATGTTGTTTCCGAGAGTGGTATTGCCATGGACCTTGCGAAGGTGGCTACGGTACAGGATTGGCCTACGCCCAAGAATGCTACAGATGTAAGAAGTTTCTTTGGATTAGCTGGATATTATCGAAAGTTTATCCAGGACTTCTCCAAGATAGCAGCACCGTTGACTTAGTTGACTAAGAAGAATCAGTCCTTCGTCTGGGACGGAGTGTGTGAGGATGCCTTCAAGAGTCTAAAGGAGAGATTGACACGTGCGCCAGTGTTAGTCATTCCTAAAGGGAATGAAGAGATGACGGTATACACGGATGCTTGTGGTACCGGACTGGGTGCAGTATTGATGCAAGGAGGTAGGGTTGTAGCTTATGCTAGTCGACAGCTAAAGCCGCATGAGAAGAAGTATCCTACCCATGATTTGGAATTAGCAGCGATTGTATTTGCGCTGAAGATGTGGAGACACTATCTCTTGGGAGAAAGATTTGAGTTGTTTACTGATCATAAATCGTTAAAGTATCTCTTCTCTTAGAAAGATTTGAATCTCCGTCAGCAGAGATGGTTAGAGTTCTTGGCTTCGTATGATTTTGATATCGCATAAACACCTGGGAAAGGTAATGCGGTAGCCGATGCCTTGAGTAGGAGACATGCCAGCTTAGGGGCAATGTTTCTTGAATGGAAGCAACTGGAGTATATCGCGGGGTTTGATTTCAGACCAAAGTGCGAATTGGATCCAGTTATGCTAGCTAGTTTGACGATCAGACCCACTTTGATAGAGCGGATTGGTTCTAGCCAGAGGGACGATCGTAATCTATTGGAAGTCATCTCCAAGTTAGAGATGGGTATCGATGAGGAGATGAATGTGTATGGGCTTGATCGAGATGGATGGCTTCAGAAGAATGGAAGATTAGTTGTGCCCAACGTGAATGGTTTGAGAGATGAAGTGCTTAGAGAATGTCATCACTCAAAACTGACTATACATCCCGGTGGTAATAAGATGTATCGAGACATGAGACAGACTTACTACTGGGAAGGGATGAAAAGAGACGTTGGGAAGTTTATATCCAAATGCATGAATTGCCAGTTAGTTAAAGCCGAGCAAAAGAAGCCTAGTGGGTTGTTGCAACCATTAGAAATTCCCGAATGGAAATGGGAGCAAGTCTCGATGGATTTCATCGATGGCTTACCAAGGACTAGATCGGGATATGATAGCATTTGGGTAATTGTGGATCGATTGACTAAGAGCGCAAGATTTATACCAGTCAAATCGACCAGAACAGCAGCCAAGTTGGCAGAATTGTATATGAAGTGGGTAGTGAGATTTCATGGAGTACCCAAAAGCATTGTGAGTGACCGAGACCCGTTGTTCACTAGTGGGTTTTGGAAGAGCTTACAAGAGGCTCTAGGGTCAAGATTACATCTCAGTACCGCATATCATCCTCAGACCGACGGTCAAACGGAGAGGGTGAATCGTATATTGGAAGATCTCTTGAGAGCTTGTATATTGGATTTTGGTGGATCATGGGATGACCATTTGCATCTAGTAGAGTTTGTATATAATAATAGCTACCAATCCAGTGTCGGTATGGCTCCATATGAAGCTTTGTACGGAAGACCGTGCAACTCACCATCATGTTGGATAGAGACTGGTGAGAAGTTTGTGCTTGGACCAGATGTGGTGAGAGAAACGTCCGATAAGATCAAGATCATTCAGCGACGAATGAAAGCTGCCCAGGATAGGCAGAAGAGCTATGCTGATAAGAGGAGAAGAGACTTGAAATTCTCCGTTAATGACTTGGTGTTCGTCAAGATCTCTCCGTTGAAGAGCGTGATTCGATTTGGCAGGAGAGGCAAGTTGGCACCAAGATTTGTTGGGCCATTCTTTGTTCTTGAATTAGTCGGGAATTTGGCGTATAGAGTTGGCTTACCAGAGAAGATGGCAGGAGTTCACAATGTATTTCATGTTTCCCAACTAAGGAAGTTCGTTCACGACTCAGATGTGACTATTTCACCTGATCAGTTAGAGGACTTCGAAGTAGAACCCGAGGCGGTTGGGAACCGCAAGCCGATTCGTATTGTGGGGTACGATACGAAGCAACTTCGAAGGAAGTCGGTGAAGCTAGTCAAGGTTCAGTGGGGCGAGAACGAGAATGATTGTACTTGGGAGACAGAAGAGAGCATTAGAGAGATGCATCCAGAACTTTTTGCTTGGTAAGACTTACTTCGTAATTTAGTTTTCCGCATGCTAGGATAGACTTGTTTTGCTTGGTTGCATGTTTGATTGTTGTTTTATGATTGATAGGCATGCGGGACCTTTATGTGTTTGGATTAGGGAATTTCGGGGGCGAAATTTCTAAAGGGGGGGAGAGTGTAATGACCCGTATTCTACACGTCATAGGATCGTAGAATATTTATTTCTTTCCCATGTGAAGTCGTATGGTCATGTAACTTTGGGAAACATCCATTAGAGTCATTTCCCATGCTTATGATTTTTGTCGATTTTTAAATGACCATTTTGCCCCTAGTTGGTACTGTTTTGGCCATAAATTTTGATTGGAAAGGAATTTTGACCTGAAACCACTTCCATTGGATTCAAATGATGGTTTCTCTTTCCGTAGAGTGGTTACATTAGCCAAACGGACTTACCGTTTGGGAGATATGACTGAAACAAGGTTTGGAAGGTGAAAACTGCTTAACCGGGCCAAATCGGGTGATTAGTGAGTAGGCCCATAACCCATTTCGGGATTAGGATTATGGGAGGGCTGAAATGAGATGGAGAATCATTCCATTTCAGTTTTCTAGCCTCCACTTATCACCAAAGAACCCTAAAAATGGCCTCCAACCTCTAAATCACCTCCAAATCATCTTTTGGTTAAGGATTTGGCTTAGCAACCCCTAATCAAGGAAGATCTTCACCAAATCAACATAGGAGCTGCTGTTGGCATTGAGATTCACATCAAATCAGAGAATCATTTCAGATTTTAGTTTATTTTGTGGCTAAGGTGAGTGATTTGCATAGTTTTGCACTAATTATGGCTAATTAGGGTTGATTAGTGTTAATTAGCGAATTTAGACATGATAAAATTCTGGAAAAATGTTCATAAATTCCTAAATGATGCTTTAGACCTCTGATATGAATTTGGGTTAATTTGGTTAAGATTTGCTAATCCTATCATTAGTTTCACCTAAACATGCTTAAGGGGAAATATGGGATTTTGGGTATGTTTGATCCATTTTAACCTATGATATTGATGTGAATGATGTTTGTGGTTGATTATGCATGTTGCTATGACTGTATGAAATGCTTTGTGATTGATTTCAATAGTTAGAATGGTTGAAAACGTCGTCGAATGGCGTAAACACTTGCTGGACCAGTTTCAGAAAACAGTGCAGGGTTCGGTTCGGATAAGGGGGCTCGGATCGGATATGTTGAACTGAGCAAAGAATCTGATCGGATCGGAACCCAACACTTGGGAAAAGTGGCAAAAAGGAAGGCCACGCTAGCTGAACTGGGATTGGATCGGATAGAGGAAAACGGATCGGATCGAGAAGGACGGATCGGATCGAAGAGGACGGATCGGATCGGAAACACAAAGGCGAATCAAAGCAGGAGCACGAAAGCGGATCGGATAGGAGCATATGAAGGGGAGCATGAAGACGGATCGAAAGCACGAACCAAGAAGGACCCGACCCGACCCGAAAGGAAGCACCGACCCGACCCGAAGAAGAAGAAGCAGCTGACTCGAACCCAGAGGAATGCCGACCCGAACCGCATCAGGCGGGGGACCCGACCCGAATGGATAAAGAATACCGACCCGAACCGATGACCTGAGGAAGAACCCGACCCGACCCAGTATTGACCAATAACCCGAGATGCAAAGGTAGTCCAATAGGGGAAGTTAGAGCTCAGGATCCCGGAACCAGTTGGGAACCAACGAGTTCACTTCATGGTTGGACTTTGCTGCGGGACGTGTGCTAAGGAGCTATCGACGTTCATAACTTCGATTCACCACTAAAAGGAATGATGGGCTACTTATCAGTGCAGTAGGGTCATTACGACCTGAGGGGAAAAGTGATGGTAGCAAGACTACGTTATCAGTGCAGTAGGGTCATTATGACCCGAGGGGCAAGGTGATGCGTAGTAAGACTATGAGCCAGTGCAGTGGGGTTCTTGTGACTCCATGGGGCAGAGTGGACATAGTAAGGATTGGCAAGGCTATGAGCCAGTGCAGTGGGGTTCTTGTGACTCCATGGGGCAAAGTGGACATAGCGAAGGATTTATGGCTACGTTGTCAGTGCAGTGAAGCCATTTATGACTTCATGGGGCAGAGTGATCGTAGCAAGGTATGTTAGGTGATCGAAGTGGTGAATATCGTATGCTTTAAGCACTGAGTGAGAGATGTGAGGATGGATGCTATGCTTGATTGTTTGCCATCATTATGACATGCACACCTCCCCCAACTCCGTATCTTTACACTGTTTGATATGATACCTTAGAGTGTTGTACGGTATGTAGTGCTAACTCTTTGGTTGCAGGTCCAGGTTCAGGTATGTTTTAGTCTACCTGTTATTGTTCACTTTAGATGCTTATCGCTCATACCAGGCTTTATGTCTGACCCAGAGTTTTATGTCTCCTCTTATTACTCTGGGTGCTCACACGAGCAGACTAGAGACAGGTTAGCTGGTGATGCGCGAGTAGCCGATTCGGAGGCGGGCAGGTGGCTTCCACGTATTATATATATATGCACATTCTCCCTGTGTCGTTGGTGGTTGCTACTTGGGCATTAGTAGTGTACCTCCTTTATCTTGTTTTGCTTTGAGACAGTTGAAAGTTGTAATAAGCTGTATTTTGAATTTCTGCTGCTATGATGTTTAGTTCTGATTTTCAGCTTATGCACTGTCTCTCCTGTTTTATGTCAAGTATATTATTATTATATTTTGTTCGATGCGCTGTGAGACATTCTACAGGTTCTTTGTATGTTCATTTCCTTCTTCCTTTTTCCTTCTGGCGACCCGTTCCGTGCTAACTGGACATGTGTACAGCGCACTTTTGGAGTAAATGTCGGTTGGTGCGGGGCGGGCCGTCACAATACTCATATCCAATCATTTCACGACTCATATACAATCATTTCCACAACACATTTCCATATCCAATAATCTCACATATCATATATACTCAATTTTACAACACATATCCATATAAATCTCGAAAACCAAACAAATACACCACAAAATAGCATGTATACCACAAATACCGATATAGCATATTCACGTACCAAAACAAAATATCCACAACTCGTATCAACCAAAAAACATCCATACACTAAGAAAACATCCAATATCATATGTTTATATTTACAAACAACATGAACGACTGGTATCTACTCACTGGCAACACCATCCTCAGCATCATTTCCATCCCCTGACTTATCCCGATCCATATGCATTCTCCCATGCTTGGATATATATGCGACGATCATGATAGTCAGTCCACTCTTCCATCAGCCCTGAAGCTCGGCCACCTGCTGACCTAGCATATATGTGTTAATGATTTCAATAACACATATATATGTCAATAAAGCCTTTTGGAACTAAATATTTCACACACCACACTTCTGTCAAATTTCTATAGTGCTTCGCTACACTTCTCTTCTGTGCATTAGTTGCATTCAAGGGGTATATTTTTGTTGTATTCTAAAAAAAGTTAAAGCCTTTTTAGAATAAAAGCCTTACACACAACACCGTCATATTTCGATAGCGCTTCACTATTCTTCTACACACCATCGTCTCTTTAATTGATTTTAGAAAAATATCTAAACTTGTATATTTATTTTTTAACTTCTTAGAAAATTGGTTTTATTAGAATATTTATTATTATTATACTTATTTCTGAATTGTTTACAAGATCAATTTCATTACAGTATTTTACGTTGTTATGATCATTTCAATTTTTTTAAGATGACGAATTTAGTAGGATATTTGTTCTTGTATATTCAATTCCTGATTATTTATTTAAAATTATTTGACTAGAATATACGTTCTTCTAATATTCATTTTCTTACTTTTTCCAAAATCATTTTTTGTACAATATTTGTTGTTACGATAATCATTAATATGGTTTTTAGAAAATTGATTTTAGAAGAATATTTAAACTTGCAAATTTATTTTTAAATTCTTAGAAAGTTGATTTTATTAGAGTATTTGTTGTTATTATATTAATTTCTGAACTTTATACTAAATTGATTTCAAAATAATACTTCTATTGTTATAATAATTTCAATTTTTCTTTTAAATTAGTAGGATATTTGCTCTTATTTAATTCATTTCTAAATATTAAAGAAAATCAACTTCGGTATAGTATTTATCATTGTTAAATTCATTTCTAACTTTTAAACTAAATCGATTTAAGTATAATATTCCTTAACTTTTTAAACTAAACTATAAACTTTAGAACGTATTTTAAAATTCAGATAACGGTAAACTTTTTCATGTAAATTATAGCTAACATTATTTTACGTCTAACAATTGCGTAGACTTACCAATGCGCATATTAGTCAACAATTATGCTCTAATTCTTTGAATTTACATTCAATCAAATTTGTCATTGCATATTAAAAATTCAAACTACTAATTATCATCCTTAAATCAACTCATACAAAATATTATTATAAACTAATTCATAATATTAATCGATAATCAACTAAATTCCAAAATTTGGGTTTAACCATATTAAAAATCAATGACTAATCTATTATTATCATCTAATAATGGTTCATTAACATATACATACATACAAACATTAAGAATCAATAAAATAGGATTTAAAACTTGTACCTAAATCTTCAAATTGGAGAAGAATAAAGGACGGAGGGAGTCATGGGGCAGTGGAGTAATAAGAGGTGATCTGCGATGGGGATCGACGAAGCTGGTGATGGGTGTGGCGTAGTTGGAGATAGAGGTAGGTTTCATTTATTTTTTCGTGCGAGAGAAGGAGCAGATAATTAAATCTTCTCTTGGATTTGCGGGGTTATTTTGCGCTTTTGGGTGTCGACTGGTGGCATCTAGCGACAACCGCTTATTTTAGCCGTCGCCGACAGTCGTAATGTGGGCCGGTATTTCATGTATACCTTGTGTGTTTGCAGGAGAAGATCCCCATTACCGAGCATCAATTTGCATAATAACCCGTAAACAACCCCTTAAAATTAAGCCATCTCAAATATGTTCTAAAATCTGCTTCATAAGACCATAATTTGGTACACATAATATTGAAAACAAATGCGAAAAATAGACAAGACAATGTTAATGTGTGACGACCACCTCATACCACTTGCATGTAAACAAAAAAAATAGTGTGTTGTAGCATGCCAAGCTAGTATGGATCGAGCACCAAGTGTGATAATCAAAACCAGACCTGTCGCATATCTCACAGTGCATGAACAATATATAATAATAAATATAGACAGTAATGCAGTGATAGATGACAGAACACAAAAAGATTGAAATCTCATGAAAACCAGAGAGTCATGTACATGAAATCCATAATATCTGAATACATGTCATCCTCACTACATCCATTAAAGTACGCTCGTAAGTGGAAAGCAATATATATAATAACTATACGCTATAGCTCCTTCAAGCTCATCCTCGGCTTGGCACTCCGTATAACCTGCCTGCTATCTAGTTTATTGATCAACATCGTTGATGAGTACCCAAGATAATAAGAAGGAAACTAAAAATCTTGGGTCGGATAATAGTTTGATATTACTGATAAATCTATTGAAGCCATACAACAAAATATGAAAATATATAGGTTCAGTCTCATACCTAATATGTCTCTACTACTAAAAAGTCAGCATATGATAATACCATAATATGTGCTACTCAAAGAAACAGTGCTACACAAAGCAATAACATAAGAAGTGGGCGAAGTCATAAGATGAGAGAATCTATCTAGCCCTCACATCTCTCATTCCCTATCTTCTCTAAGCCCTACATGTGATAATCTACCCAAGTGTTGAAAGGTAAGTGATAACAATCATAGCAACCATCATCCAAGTTCTAACTATCACCTTCTAAAGCTGTATATACATTGATACTCGTATGGCAACCCAACCGAGTACTAATGTAAATCCCGGTTCTAGTAGAAACTTCATGCTTCGCAGCACATGCCCTTCTGGCCTAGGCTCGCCACCTAGGGTACACGATCCTACCGATCTTAATGGGCATCCTGTAACAACCCACATATTTTATGATAATATATTTAAATATAACGTCATTAAGCGTTAATCGTTAATCGAGTATGTGTCCTAAAAGTCACATTTTGCATACGGATGAATTTGGACTTAAAACCACTTCCATTGAGTACAAAATGCCATTTACATGATCGAAAACTATAAACATCAATATATTTCAAGTTTGTGAAAATTGGAACTTTGTTTGAAGCTTGGATGGCTAAACGTAGCCCAATCCTTTAATCTCCCCATCAGACCACTGTCTCTCATTCCCTTCCTCTCTTCCAAACATAAGTAAAAATGGGGGTAAAGAAGGGAAATTAAAATTCCTAAACCTAGAGTTGCTATTAGGAATTCAAGTCAAGAGGAAATCAAATATAGAAACTTGGGTAAGCTTCTCCATTTTCCTCTTCATCTTCTCCAACTTGCTTTCTCTTCAATTTCTGAAACTTCCTATGACCTAACTCTTAGTAAATTCATTTGTTTGTGTTTAGATTGAGGATTAGCAAACTATACTGGAAGAAAGGTTGTTTTAGCTTCCTATTGGAGTGATTCTTTGGTTCCAAAAATCAAAGGTGAGTTCTTTTAGAACTCACATCTATGCCACAAGATTTAAGCTTGTATAGTGTGTCTATGGCACGTTTGTGTTGTGTGTTTAATGTATGATTTAGTCTGATTTGAGGAACCATTCCATTTTATGAGTTTTGAATTCGAGTTTAAATCTTTGTATATGTTTGATTCATCTGATATAAGTATTTCGACGAACAATTGAGGCCTCATTATTGCTTTGGTAAAGTCCTAAGCCTCCACCGATCATCGAAACCAATCAGAATCGACTTGGCTACAAGGACAAGCCTTGTGCTGCTCCAGGTAGCAACCACCAGTCGACTGGTCCTGCTGTTTTCTGGCAATAGACAGGGGGAAACCACGGTCTACTATATAGGTTGTTTCAGGCTCTTTCCCGACCGAGTTTCAACCTGTTTGGCTTTTTTCTGTGACTTTTCAGTTTCTCTGATTCACAAATTTCAACAATTTAATTTTCTACCTTTGATGGACTTTCGATTGATTCGTGGTGAACAAATTTATAATCGATAGGCGTGAGATTTAATTTACATTATTAAAATGTGAATTCTTAGTTCGACTGTTATTACGATCGCTTACATGAGATTAGCCAATTTGAAAATATAAAAAAGGATTTTATATTATTAGTAGATACCATAAACTTTTATTAAAATGGTTTCTAATCCTACCTCATTGTATGAAGTTATTTTATAAATTGCTTTATAAATCTACTAGTATATATTTGATAAACCTTTTTCTCGTTTGTATGAGAAATCTAATTAAATGCTTTAGTAAAAACAAGGACTATGAACCCTTATGTTTTCTTTGACAGTTAATTCTTGGACTTATTCGATTGAAAACCGTAGCAATGATCGTTTCGTATTTCTAGTGGAATATACAACTTGTTCATAAATATTCGAGTAGAGCAAGTAGTTATGCGACATGTAGCTGGACTCTTATATTTACTAGCTTGGCGTTGTTTACACTAACAGCGATCTTCAAATTCGCGAGGAACTTCGGTTCATATTGTTTGGCAATCTTTGGATTCGTGAGGAACTTCGGTTCATTTTGTTTGGCGATCTTCGGATACGCGAGAAGCGATCTTCGGATTCACGAGAAACTTCGGTTCATGTTGTTTAGCGATCTTCGGATTCGCGGGAAGCGATCTTCGAATTCGCGAGAAACTTCGGTTCATGTTGTTTGATAATCTTCGGATCCGCGGGAAGCGATCTTCGGATTCGCGACGAGCTTTAGTTCATGTTGTTTGGTGATTTTCGGATTCACAGAAAGTGATCTTCGAATTCGCGAGGAACTTCAGTTCATGTTTTTTGGCGATCTTCAGATTTGTGGGAAGCGATCTTCGGATTCGCGGGGAACTTTTGTTCAACTTGTATGATGTGTGGCGATATTCAGATTCGCGGGGAACTTTGGTTCAACTTGTGTGGGGTGTGCATGGTGTGTAGTGGGGATATTTTAGAGATGCTAATTAGACATTCTTGGGGTTTCATGCTTATGGGTGAACATGATCGTTGTTGCTTATATGTCATTATCTACCTATATCTCTATTTCTATCCCGGTATATTACGATGAGTACAACTAGATTAATCCGTTTATTGTTTATTTTCTTATAGATAATATTCATGTCAGACCGAGGTATTACAGGTACATCTCATGACTTCTAGCGGGGACCATTCTTGGCTTTTGCTATCTACATTCGAGTTGTAGTTATTGATTTTTACATGTATATGAGACAGTGACATCTTTGTATACATATTCCTTTGGCTAGAATTTGTTCTTATTCTTTTGTTATATAGTCGATCGACTATGACCACTATCTTTGTATTTTACTTGTGTGTTATATTCATATCTATTTCTACCTTAGTGATATGAATATCTGTGTCTGACTCTACTTTTATTGTTATGTATTTTATATTGTTTTCCAAATTATATACAGCCGCTGTGTAGCAGTTTTGAACTTGAATTGGATGTGTCGGATTTCCTCATGAGATTTAAAAAGTAAGACCACATTCTCTGATACGTTTAACACTCGTTCAAAGCTATTATACAGATGGTCGCTCCTCAACAGCCTTATTCTTCGGGCTAGTTAACACCGTTGCTTGCAATGGCCTTGACTAACGTGATCATAGAGGTGGGGCGTTACAGATCCCCACTATACCCTTGCTTTGAGTCCCCCTAAAACACTCCGAGCTATCAATGATTCCTTGGCAGATCACTAGTGGAGTTACTCCTCTCTATCGATCTAAATCCTGAGTCATCCTCTTAGCCAATCCATTATCATGAAGCCTAGCTACCACGAGTCACTTCAATCCTCACAGCGTCGCTAGTCATGAGCTGCATCCATAATCTCGTTCTCCACGAGTCAGTCATGCAGTGTTGTTCGCTACGAATTGCTTCCGTATCAGTAGCTACATTCCCCACATACTAACCATGCTTCTCCTCTAACCTACTCTCTATCCAAGTCTTCGTTGAATAACTTATTTCTCGTTAATGCTATAACTCTCAATCCAGAGCGGTAAATGTCAAACCAATACCATCAACATGTTCCTGGAAGCCACCTCTTCCCACTATGTGAACCACTCATCCATCCGGTCCATTGCCTATGGGTCGAGACTGATCCATTGCCTATGGACCAGTACCGGTCCATGTACTTAGCCTATTTTTCGCTAAGTACTTCGGATCCTCAAAGCACATCCCTCCTAGGCTCATTTTACTACCAGTCCATCTCCTACCCATCGACGAAGCTTTCCGATGATTTCCATTGATCCATGACTTAGAAGAATTACTTTGTGGTCGCATGCCAACAACATTTGACCCTAACTTCATCGGTGACCATAAAATCATCCCCTGAGCCAATACAAAAATATTGGAGACGAAATGAAGCTCCCCCATGGACCGGTGTCGGTCCATGTACTTAGCACATTTTGATCCTAAATTTTCTAGGCGTCTTTCCGTCGCCTTCCACAACTCAACCCCCAAATTTCATGCGATTCTGATGATCTTTGATTTTGTTGCTTTTAAATTTTCATTTCAACACTTTAATTTCATCGACATTAACACAAAAAATCAAGCATAGAATTCATATAGTAATTACAACCATTCAAACAACAAATATATGAATCAAACAACATACAAGCACCCAAATTCATATAGAATCATGAAACAGTCATTCATACGCATAGATTAGGTATATAACTACATGTAAATTAATCTATCTTATCATTTTAATCCATTTTCACTACTTTTAATTATCCCTGAGGTTTAAAAATGGGTTTTGACATTTACGATCATGATCCAGTGTGATATAACAAGTAAACATGATAAAAATGATAAATCTAAGCATATCATGAAGCATAACAAAGCTCAAGTGTGGTTAGTCGACTATGTTGCACTGTGTAGACACTTACATGTCTATGTGATAAATCGTTCCTTGGAACAAAACCGGTTTTGTGGAACGAGAGATATTTGGGTTCTCGCAAGGAGTTCTTCGACGGTTTGGAGCTAGGTTTTATAGTGAAGTAGGGGCTTAATCCTAAGGGACTCCATTGTTGAGCATGAATTGGATCTTTATCGCTTCAGGTTCCTGAAACAGATTCACTAAATACCTATTCATGGTTTGCTTTGAAGAGATTTGTACCGACTTCTTAGAAGTCGGCGAGGTGTTTGCCAATTTTAACGACATGTCTATGTCGGAGTACATAACCGAATTCGATGTCCTATCAAAGTAAAGTTTACTTTCCCCATAATATTCCACACAGGAAGAGTCAAAATTTGTGGCTTGGTTGAATGGTCGACTCGAGAAGTTGTTGATAAATTCCGAGGGAATGATAGCGTCGTGGAGTCGATCAAGAAAGCTCATGATGTTTGTATTTGTACCCAGTATTGAGAGTCCTACTTTGTAGAGAAAAAATCGTGGAGGCATGTGTATTTATCGTCGCCCTTGTTCCATCGAGTACACCCTTGATTAAAGAGAAAGGAAAGTGACATCATGTAACGACTGCCCTTCCGACCGCTTCAAGTTGGTAACTAAACCAACTCGAACCATTCAAAATGGCAGATTATTATTGTTTATTAGGTTTAAATAGAATTACACAGTATCACAACACAGATTAAGATCACAATGGAATATTTTATTACAAAACCAGACTTATGCAATATTTATTATACAGCAGAAGATTTAATACATATAGTTTTCAAATAAATAAAATTTATAAAACTTACAGATTGATGAAGCCAAAGCGAGCATCTTCACCACTCGGGTCTGACCCGAGTGTTCCATGCAAAGCCACAAAACACTCGATTCAGGATTAGCTTATTTCAAGTAAATAAACTTCAAATAGAAAGTAAAATATTTTAGTTAACCCTAACATAAATATGAAGTTACTAAATTTCAAATATATGTTTAAATGTCAAAGGGTCGTGGTGCGCATAATTTTTAGTCATCACATGCACTCAAGGTACAACAAAAGCAAGCCACATGTACAAGTTTACTATAAGTCCAACATGTGTTCATTCTAAATCAAGACAAAGGATAGGTTCAGTCTTTTTATATTGATACGAAACAAAGCAAGGTACAAATCTAAATATATAACATGCATTCAGGGTTACACAGCAAAGCATATATTCCAGATTTGACTAAGCAGCAAGGTAAATCATGTTTCACGAAACAAACCAGGGCATGGAATAATATCAAGGTAGCATATATGCAGGCCAATAGATGGAAAGGTACAAAATACATGGTGCTGCAATATTTCCAGCAAAAAAAATGTACTTTCCTTCTCTCTACTTGTAGGTAAACAAAATGCTACATAGTTCCATGCATGGCCAAGGTCAATATCAGTTTTACAGGAAATAAATAAGGGCACGCATATATCATTCAAGTCAGACCAACTATATAAAACAAAGTGACAAAACTGGGTGTGTACAAAGTGTGCTCCAGACCTGTAGGCCTTTTAGTGTGTTGCAATACTAACCATATATTTACAGGAAACAAAGCACATGTATATATTATATAAACATAAATAAACATATAAACATCTGCAGTCCTATATATAGTTTAATGCTCAGCATATTGGAGGTATGCTTAATTCCAGCGCATGATATACGTATATCACAGTGTGTAGTGTATAATTTAGTTTATAAAATAAGATATGCCAATACAGTACTTGACATGCGGTATTTCAAGTGATAGCAATGACATTTTAGGGCATGGCAGTACTCAACACTTTATAGAAAGTAAAATCTCGAATATGCATCAAATGCCTAATGTTCTTGACCAGTATATGAAGTTAGAACATCAACACATGCAATTCCATGTTTCAAGTCACAGCTAGGACATGTCTAGTTTTACACCAACAAGGCAGAAATGTATATGTCTCGGGTTTTACACCAAAGCAAAAGTTCCAGCATTACCCATACTTCAAGTTCTCAAAACAAACAATGGCTCGCTCTAGTTACACAAAACATGATATCCGAATTTTTTTTCTTTGGCACAGATTACTGGAAGCATGCACTACCCATCATTATCATAAACCTTTGGTATAGCTATATGTAAACATGTAGCTGAATTTGGTTGCCATGGTTATGATTTTATACGATTTAAATTACACAGCGCATGCATCAAGAAAATTCCAAATTTTTCAAATATGTATCCAAGCTGCTAGGAAATCTTAATCATAAGAATCTGGATATACCTATCTACAATAGGTGTGTCGGCCTAACAACAAGGTGTAAATACCGAAAACATTCCAGATTTGTAAACGAAGTAATGTGAAAAATCAAAAAGGGATTCAAGTTTACAAACAAAACTGGGTGCACGTCAAAATATAGAAGAGATAGGGTACACACAGATGTATACATATTTAGCATATACGTATGCAGTTTTACATTTAAAAACAAAACAGGGATACATCCAAACCAAGTCAGGGGCATATATAAATTCAGTCTCACAAATTACTCATGCAAACAATCGAGGCAGCGTGTAAACGTATGCCAACTATGTGTATACAAACGTGAAACGTATATATGCACATATACTTGGCCCTCCACATATATACATTGTCCAACACATCTAAACAAACAAATGACCGAGGCACGCAGCAACCAAGGTAGTCAACATGCAACTGAAAGATCAACTTTTGTATTTCAATTTATATCGAACTCGAAATGCTTGAAAATAAGAAACGTGAGATAAACTCACCTTTGTGCAATCGCAGCTCAGATCCGAACGAAGGCAGCGGCAGCAAATCGAACCTAGGGAAGAATTAAGCAGTGCTCCTAAGCGAGATGCGGTGGTGCTGGGCGACTGACGCAGGTGAGTGCGGAGAAGGGTGGCGATTTGAATTTTAAGGGGACGGTGACCATTTTTCGATTTGGAGATTTTTTTTTTCTTGGTTGAGGGTAAATTAAAAGAGGAAGGAGGGTTGGTGAAAACGAAGAAGGGGAAAATAAAATACAAGGGACGGGAGAAAAAAGAACAAGGACAAGTGTTTTCTCTTTTCACTAAGCTATGAACTGGTGTTAAAACATCGGCAGTATTGCCACATGTAGCAAAATAAAGTGAAGAAATATTTTTCCAAGTGTACACACTATTAATTATACTAGAGTATAATACAAGCAACGGCGGATGTACCAAGGGGCGAGTGGGGGCAGTGGCCTCCACTGAGATTTATTAAAAAAAAAAAAAGTAGCTGTTGTTTCTTCGCAAGGACCCCAACGCATTCATTTAGTAATATAAGTTTGTCTTGCCTCCACTCATATTATACTCCACGCATTCATTTTGTCTTCAAACCAGAAGACAGCAGGTTTCCCTAGAAAGCAAAAGACAACATATACATCCAACTCCAAGGGCCAAGACAACACTCCAAAGCAAAAGGTAAGTTCTTTATTTCTATAATTCTATTGGTAGGTTTCTCTTTATTTTATACTTGATTATAACCTTATAGCTTAGATGATACTTTGCATTTTTCTCCAATTTTTATCAACTTACGGTGCATACTATGTTTGTGAAAATGTCATAACCATGTAGTGGAACTTAATTTGTTTTTTATGTGAAAAATAATAATATTTGTATGATAATGTGAGTGTATCATTATCAATTTAATATAGGAAGACATGGAAAAATATTTCAAAAGAGCATCATCAAATATGCTAGAAACTAAAGCTATAGATCCTGATAATTCAAAAAGAAGTTGTCTTGATGTTAATATGGAAGACCTCCCTTCTGATCCTGGACTACGAACTCGTATATTAGACTATCATCCAAATATTCAAGATGAAGTTCGAAGACATTATTTACAACAAGGTCCGTGTCAACCGAGAGCACGATTTTCCATTTAGTAATTTTGGAAAATCTAAACGTCGTTTTGTATCCGAATGGTTTGATGATTTTCCTAATTGGTTGGAATATAGCAAAGAAAAAGATCGTGCATTTTGTTTATGTTGTTATCTTTTCAAACCGGTTGCCGGAAAACAAGCCGGTGGAGATTCATTTGTTGGGGAAGGATTTAAGACATGGAAGAAAAAAGAAAGATTTTTGTGTCATGTAGACGATCAAACTAGTGCTCACAATGATGCATATAGAAAATGTCTAGCTTTGATGAATGAAAAACAACATATTCAAAACATAGTGCATAAGCATTGTGATGAAGAACGAGTTAGATATCGTATTCGTTTAACTGCATCTATCGATTGCATTCGTTTTCTTTTACGACAAGGCCTTGCATTTCGTGGTCATGATAAGTCTGAAAATTCAAGTAATCAAGGTAATTTCCTTGAACTTCTAACTTTTCTATGCAGTCATAATGAAGAAGTTAGAGCAGCAGCTTTGGAAAATGCTCCAAATAATTTAAAATTGATCTCTCCGACGATTCAAAAAGATATTGTTAATGCCGCTGCGCTTGAAACAATTCAAGTTATTATTAAAGATATGGGAGATGCTTACTTTTCTATTTTAGTTGATGAATCTCGTGACATATCCATAAAGGAACAAATGGTGATAATGTTTCGTTATGTGGATAAAATGGGTCTGTCATTGAACGATTCATGGGTATAGAGCATGTGGCAAGTACCACTGCGGTCTCACTTAAGTTGGCAATCGACCAATTATTTTCTAAGCTTGGATTGAGTATATCTAGATTACGTGGCCAAGGATATGATGGAGCCAGTAACATGAGTGGAGAATTGAATGGCCTCAAAACTCTTATCACGAGGGAAAATAAATGTGCATTTTATGTTCATTGCTTCGCTCATCAACTACAATTGGCCCTCATGGGTGTGGCAAAAAAACATGATCTAATAGGTACTCAAACTTCTTTACTCGATTAACCATATTTTTATTTTTATTTTATCGAAGTATTTTATGCTAGTTTCATTACAAATATTTTTTATATGCTAAATAGGTACTTTCTTCACTATTGTATCCAATTTGGTAAATATTGTTGGAGCTTCATCTAAACGTCGTGACATACTTCGAGAAAAACATGCTCGCAAGGTCGTCGAAGCTTTAAATGATGGAGTACTTTCAAGTGGGAAAGGCTTAAATCAAGAAATTGGTATAAAACGTCCATGTGACACACGTTGGGGTACACACTTTAATACTTTGCTAAGTATTATTGCCATGTTTTCATCTTTGATTGATGTGCTTGAGGAAATAGCGAATGATAGAACAAACAGTGATAAAAAATATGAAGCATCTATTATGTTAGGATTGGTACAAACGTATGACTTTGTATTTAGTTTGCATTTTATGAAGACCATGTTTGGGATTACGAATGAGTTATCACAAGTTTTACAAAGAGATGATCAAGATTTAGTGAATGCTATGGATTTAGTTAAAGTATGCAAGGAACAATTACAAAAAATGAGGAATAACGGATGAGACTCTTTAATGGAGATGGTTGTTGATTTTTGTGATCAACAAAAAATTGATGCCTTGGTTATGAATAATATGTATCACCCTCAAGGAAGATCACGACGCAAGGTTCAAAAAATCACAAATATGCATTATTATCGATTTGATTTTTTCAACACGGTAATTGATATGCAACTACAAGAGTTGAACAACCGTTTCAATGAGGTTAACACAGAGTTGCTACTTTGTTTGGCATGTTTGTCTCCTAATAATTCATTTGAAGCTTTTGACAAAGGAAAACTGATTCTTCTTGCCCAACTTTATCCATACGATTTTTCTACTATAGAATTGATGATGCTAGAAAGTCAGCTTGACACTTATGTTTGTGATATGCGATCTAATCTTATGTTCTCAGACTTGAAAGAATTTCGAATCTTGCAAAAAAACTTGTGGCGACAAAAAAACATGAGGTATATCAACTAGTGTATTTGCTAATCAAGTTGGCGCTAACATTGCCGGTTGCCACCGCTTCTGTCGAAAGAGCTTTCTCTGCTATGAACATTGTGAAGAATCATATGCGAAATAGGATTGGTGATCAATGGTTAAATGACTGTTTGACTGCGTACGTTGAAAAAGACATATTCAATAGCATTTCAAATGAGCCAATTCTTCAACGTTTTCAGAACATGAAGTCTCGTCGAGGACAACTTTAAAAATATGAACTAGTTTATGTATAAACTAATTTTTGTATGAACTAATTCTTGTGTGAACAAGTTTATGTATTATCTTTATTATTAATTTTTGTATGGAAAAAAATATTTTGCCCCCACTGGAATTTGTTTCTGTATCCGCCACTGAATACAAGTGTATTTTATGCATTTCAAATACATACACTTAAGTTAAATTAAACCAATTTAGTTAAACAAGATAAATTAGATTATAAATTCTCAAGTTAAATTATACTTCAAAATTTAAAAATATTCAAAAAACTATACTCCAAACAGTTTAAAATATTAACAATGTTTAATTTTCACAAACCATTTAGATTAAAAAATCAAAATTAAATTTGAACTTACAAACTTATTCAAAACCAAGTCAAAATAGATTAGATTTAAAATTCTAAATAAAGTCTCAAGTAAAAACATTAATTTCAACATTACATTTAAATTAACTAGATATCTCAAACGTCGAAAATCTTGGGTCGTTACAATCTCCCACTTAAAGCTTTTTGTCCTAGAAAAGGAGAGGTTATTATAATCAAGCTTATATATACAACAAAGTACCTATATTTGTACAACTTAGTTTCAAAAAAAATAAACAATAGGATTTAAAGACATGAAAATTTCATATAAATTAAATGCTTTGAAACTATTTTATTAAAACATTGATTGCTAATAAAACTTGAAGTCAAAGTATAAATAATATCTTTGACTTAAAATCCTGGTTTCATTTTCAGATCAATTGAAATGCTATATTTTATTGAATCATACTTTACTTCGGGATTTCAAAATCAAAATCATTTCGAAATTAAGAACATAACAACATTTATGTCACCAAGTCGAGAGTTTCACCCCTATTGATAGGGCTACTGAGTACTACCCATCGCATGCAATTTATATTTAGTAGGATTCTTACAAACCCTCGTCACAAACCCAATTTAGTCACGGGTTACTCGAATCCTTGGTAACATAGCGAATCATTTCATATCCTGAAGTTATAATTCATTTCGCAACAATAGTATACGAATAATTTCAATAGCAGTATTGTTGTCTTTCAAACATTTCAAATATCGGGATTTAAATCATTTAAATTCTCTTTGTTTGTAAACCACTTTTATAAGCTATTCATCATATTCAAATAAACAGGAAAATTAAAATTCCTTTTAATAATTGGAAATCAATTTTGATCAAATACGATATTCTATCTTTCAATTAAAGTATTATTCAAATCCAAGCTTTTCAAATTTTCTAAAAGCTTCAGAAAATTGTATATAATCTAAAAAGTTCGTATCGAATTTCCTTAGATCAAATTTTATCTCAAATAATTTTGAGATATTTTCAATATTTCCCAACAAATTAATTTCATATTCTCATTAAATCTTTCAAGGGATTTATAGTCATATAATTTTCCTTTTCAAAACAAATCTCATTCCAAAATTCTTTACACAAATAATATAGGATTTTTATTTATTTTCATATCTATTTTCAAATAGTCTAATATCAAATTTCATTTGAAAAGGTTACATTGTCCTATAGTCAGAAAAAAACTTTTGAAACAATTTCATACTATTACGCTTCCACTTCACTACTCCGATACATATTCAAATTAGTATTGTTTCGAAATATTAATTCCAAAACATCATAAATCGATTTCAAAATTTTCAGAAACAAGTTCTCAAGTAAATATTTTCTTTAAAATCCAATTTCCTTGCATAAGTTGGATTTATGTACTTCAGAATATTCCGATTAATATGTAAATCTCATTTGTTAACGTATTTGTTAACATAGTATCTTAGATAAATTCAAAATTTTGAGAATTTCTGTCATTCATTGCAAAATTCAAAGTTAATTGAGATTTATGTACTTTAGAATATTCCAATGACTATGTAAATCTCAATTGTTAACGTATTTGTTAACATAGTGTCTTAGATAAATTCGAAATTTTGAGAATTTCTTTCATTCATTACAAAATTCAAAGTTAACTGAGATTTATATACTTCAGAATATTCCAATTACTATGTAAATCTCATTTGTAATTGTATTTGTTAACATAGTATCTTAGATAAACTCAAAATTTTGAGAATTTCTGTCATTCATTGCAAAATTCAAAGTTAACTGGTTTAAACTTCAATAATTATAACATTTATTCAACTTAGAGTCTTTGTTCTTTTCAATAGATCCACAAAGGGGTATATATACGTTAATAGTGCATCAAACTCATATGCTCAAGTCAAGTGAAGATAAGCCAAAAGGTTCGGTGTTAAAATGGATAGTAAATAGAATGATGGTTCAAGTCCGCAATATGCGCTTAGTTCATAAGATAAAAGGGTACAAATTGCACTACTTAGGAACAAAAAACTCAACTTTAAATAAGGCAAAGATGGAAAGTCAAGTACACATAAGGATATAAGTATAGGCAGTTCAACCATGGGGTATTCGATTCTTTCATTAAATATTTTCTTAAATAAAAATCTTAATCCAAAATTCAGTTTCAAAGTATCATAAGTGATTACTTGTTAAGAAATTTTCATTTGATTCACTGATATAGTTTCAAGTGGGGTAAATCAGTATTCTCCCCCACTCAGATATTTGTTATAATTTAAATCATCTAATATATGATTTCTTAACAACATAAACTTACTTAAATTAATGTTTCAAAATTTTATTTTCAAATTCTTTAAGTAAGATTCAGTTCAATTGCCAAAATATATCTTTCTAAGCTTCTAACCATATAGTTTAGTTTGCACTAATCACTTACAATCCATGTTTGACTATATCTCCTTATATTCAATCCATTTAACCTTTTCAAACACTCATCGAAGGGTCTAAATGACACTTCATTAATTAAACTTATTAGGCAACAAATTGTATATTCAAAACCAGAAAAATTCCAAAATCCAAATGTCAGTAATCTTTTATAAAGCTTTAGTCTTTCAAAATTTCAAATTTAAACATGAAATTCGTGTTGGGAGTTTTAGAAAGAATAACATGGAAAATTTGGTATCCTATATTATTCTAAATCTATGGATTTGAAAAAAAATTAAAAAACTCTTCCTTAATTTATTAGGTTAGGTAAATTTATTTTCGTGTTATTGATTTTTTCTTTAAAGTCGAAAATACTTGATAACTCGAAGTTTGACAAGTTACTGGCGTTATTATAGATGTTAGGCATACGCTGGTCAGCCGCTTGACTAAAATCTTCAAGTACTTAATATACTTATTTCAACTCTCAGTGAAAATACTTTAAAACTTCTTTTAAAAAATATACATGGAAAGTACTTCTCCCATGGATCGCAGGCACGCGGCGGTTACGTTACTATCCCAGTAGAATCGCTTGTGTCATAGGTATCACACCCCTCGAATTTCACCATGGTTGTTTGCCATAGATCGCACTTACGCGGAGGTTACACCACTATCCCAGTGGAATCGCTTGATACTATAGGCATCGCTCACCTTCAAATTTTTTTATGTCGTCTAGATCGCAATTACACGATAGTTGCGCCACTATTCTAGTGGAATTTCTTGTAACTATAAGCACCACGCCCCTCAAATTACGCTAGAATATCTCAAACATAATATATTACATGATCTCACCGTTCGAGATTCCAATTTCAATGGACACTCTAATCAACAGAGTTCCAGTGTAGCTAAGATTTTCAATTGACCCAGGGTCCTAAACTTCACCTACCAGGTAGGAAAACACTGGAAGGTACTTCCCCATATCTTTGGTTTTGAAAATATAGGAAACTATATACATATAGTACTTCATTCATATTTCACATATATCGTAATTACATAAGATTTTCTTTCCAAATCATGTTTTCAAACATATCGTTCTTATATAAATTCCATTATATAAGATTTCTTTTCAAATCAATTACCTTCCAAAGCAATAGTTTTTGAATTAATCACCTAACTTATATAAATCTTCCATATATATATATATATATATATATATATATATCGAAAACTTCATATCAAATATTCAAAAGCAAAGGTTCTCGAAATTCCATTTCAATACCAATTCATTTTTGATTTCACAATCGATTTACATATTCGATATTATTTCAATTTCCAATTCATATTCATAAATCAGTTGATTATTAAAATTTCGCATTCTATTTGAATTAAACTAAAGCCTGGCTTTGATCATTTGAAGCTCATTCACTTAGTATGTCACATTGTCAATTCATAACACATAACTGATGTCTATCAATATATATACTTTAAGTTCATTTGTCTTAAAGAAGGGGTTAAGCTAAGAGAATAGTATATCCTCCAGCATAAAGATATGTATTTAATAGAGATAAATTGTTATGCCATAAATTACAGTGCCAGACATACAATCCAAACAAGTTCGTTTTGGGACACGAAACCGAAGGCACTTTTTCCCTTCTTCAATGAAGGAAAGAATTGTTTCTCAAATCGAGTATCGTTTAAATCCAACTTATCAAGATTCCAAAGTACTTGTGTCGAATATTTTCATGAAAATCCATGGATTCATAAAATTAACACTTCATTTGCCTTTATTTCCAACAAAACCCTTTTATAAAGTGTTAACACCAAAAACTGGTACAACACCCAAGAAATGGGAATGTAGTGAGTAAAAATGAAGACAATTCAATGAAAAATGAAAAGAAGTACTATCACAATGAATTTATAGTGGTTCGACATAATGATCCTTTGTTCACTTTATAATCTCTTATATACATAAAGAATCTATTACAAAGTTTCGTCATAACAATGTTTAGATAAGAGATTTGCCCAAAAAGTCCCTTCTTCAAAGTCCAAAAGGTCTATTTACAGATCCTACAGTGTTCAAACTAGCCAGGACACGTGTCATCTATTTCCAGTCTGTAGGAGAATGCAGAGAAGTGTTCCTTCCGAAGGTTTCGTCCGTTAATCTGACTGGTGAAGCTTATCTGATCTTTATGAATAGGGTAGGCAGTCAAATAGGAATAGGAATGAATCCTTAGAAGAATATTTGGTGCATAAACAGACTTGGTTTTTGCTGATCGATCCAAAAGTGATCTAACCCCGTAGCTTTACATGTTAGGCTACTTCATACAGAGAAGACCCGAATCTAGATATTTACTAATCGATCTGATCATCCTTCGAGCCGAATGAAGATGGCCCAGTCATCTAAGGTCCTTGGTACGAGCAATTCGGGTTGGGTAGTACTTCAGTTGAGATTAATACATTTTTGACAGCCTTGCCAAAATGCGGGTCAACACTTTCCCCCCAAAGCATATCATGTTAGGAATGCGACGTGATTTGAAGCATTGGTTGGTGAATTATTTCATCTTGTCACCAAGGGATTGGTACAGTCGAGGCACTGGAAAGTTGCGTGCAAGTTGGTTTGGTGATTCTTCCATAAATCATAAAATTGCAAGTTAACAATTTCACAATTGATCGCTTGGGATCGATGTCAGTTCCTGAAGAGATAATATTTTATAGTTGCACGCTGGTCCATTCCAGGCCGATGGGGTGTTGAGTCGACAAGTCAGTCCAATAGTAATACTCAACAGTCATGTCAAAAGGAACACGAAGTGTCCCTTTATTTCACTATAAAAGGCTAGCCACTCTCATTATTTTACTTTTCACTACAACTGAACCCGTAATTTTCCAAAAGATTAAATAAGTTTCTTTCTTCCGAAGAACAAGATCATCTACTCCAATTATTCCACATCTAGAATTTTATTCTTTCTTCTTGTTTTTAAAGCATATTCTTGCATGATTTAGCATATGAATTATTCCCCTTTTTCTTTTTCTTTGCTTTTATCAATATATGATGTTACTCTTGACTTGAGTCGCCAACGTTGAATCCGTCCGAATAGTAACTTAATGGCGAGGCGGTGGCTACTAGCGGTGCCTATAGCAGAGCGACGCCTATAGTAGAGCGGCGATGGCCGGTAAAGGGAGTTGAATGGTCTTTGCGAAGAGGTGAGGAGATAAAAGGTAATTTTGTTTTTCAAAGCATTTTAATTTCGAGTAACTGGTAATTTTCAGGACACATGGAAAGGAAAGAAGGCGGGTGTGGTCAGAAGATGGTGCAGGCCTTTGACGCTGACAGGCAGAAAAATAAAAAAAAACGAGTTTAAACTCGATGCTTATCGAATCGGTTTTGTAGGATGAGTCGTCCAACTAAAAGAAATCACACTACAGGTTGTAGATTTGATCAAGTCTTGGATTAGTAGTCCTTCCGGCCAATCCTTATATTCTTAGGTTGATAGGTCCAAGAATGATCGACCCAATGGTCAGGGTTACACATAAGTCTTTGTGGAATAATTGACTTCGTTTGCTCATATTAGTTAGGGGGAGTATCATGAAATTGAGCATGCTCTTGATCATTGCTTTTAATTTATGCTATCATTCCACCACACATACACACGTTGATGCACACACTAAGGGGTTATGATTTTATTAATCTAACCGATAGTCGTTTATGAATAACATAGCCAACAATGGTCAGACGATACGAGACTCGTGGCATTGGAGCGGGAAGGGATAAGGATCTATCCATCCATATGGATTCAGAGAGTGACTCCTCTTCCGAGTCAAAAACCGAATCCGACCCCAATAGTAATACTGAAATTCAGACACGATCGATGAACTTGCCTCCTGTTATGGAAACATCAGAGACAAGTGGGGTGGCAGCTGTGATCAATGCACCCGACACTCTTCCCGGTGCTATATTTCTGAGAAATCCTCCAGATACTTGGCGTAGCACGATGAGTGTGAAACGGTTGAGAATGTTAAGTGCAAAACACAAGATTCCATTGACCGATATCTACGTCCCCGTAAAAGAAGATCTTCTCCATAACCCGCCAAGTAGCTTTATGGTGCTAACTCTTCCGATGTGCACTGCTAGAGCTATCTCCCCATTTCATCCATTTATAATCGATTTTCTAAGGCGAATGAATTTGGTGTCAATGCAACTTCACCCGATTGCATATACCAATCTGTTGTCACTATATGTCATACACATGAAGTATTTACATTAACCTCCAATATTTGATGACATATTATTTTTCGTCAACTTTAGACATCGAAACAAGAAAACTCCTTCTTTTCTTTTCTTTGAGGTTGTCCGTGAATGAAAAATTATTGAGGACATCCCCAGTAAACTGGGGGATATCAGGCATGATTGTTTTTATGTTAAGAAACAGCCGGAATGCGACCGTTGCTGGCTTCAAAGTAGTAAGTCTTTTATCTTAATTTGTTCAACCATAAGTAGGCTTCTCATTTGAATTGTTTCCATGTAGGTGATGAACCCGAAAGACCCACGCGAGGAGTGTTTCAGGAGCATCTAGATACCTTGGCCGCTTTTAGTCCAAAATGTTGAAGCATCAAGGAGTGTCTGAATGACGCATGCTTACATCACTATCATCTCCTGGATGAGGGGAGAACCTTACGATTCATAGACGGTCAAGCTTCTCCCTCGCATGTTGTTCAAATTGATGCGCCCTCAGCTCAAAAATCATCGACCATTATTAGGAACATGCCGCCAGTCGGGGGGTCGTCTGTCCAACCCTCGATCGAGGAGAAAATGACCGTGTGTCCCTAGGTGAAGGTGAAGAGACCTGCCAGGAAGAGACTCATTCTAGGGGCCGACCGAGTGAGAATGCGGAAAAGATTGGTTGCAAGTACTTCGAAGAAGACCCTAGAGGAGACAAATGAGGAGGAGCCTCATGATCATCAATCGAAAGATTCTGATGTTAGAAAGGATCTTTCTTTCACTCAGGATCCACAGGAGGAAGAATTGGATTCTCCCTATCATGACTTACAAAATTTGGAAATCCCTGAGAAACTCATATCTTCTCAAAACTTGGATTCAGCTTCTTTGTTCCCCAAGTTCGGCAAGGATATTGTGGCGTCGACCCAAAAGACGTAGTGGAGATGAGCCACGTCCTAGGCTCGGGTCTGACTCGAGGAACTTACTTAAGGTATACACAGCACAAACACTACATGTCACAGCACCATCTTCTCTTGTGTATATTGAATATTGATTAAAGTTTCTTTGTTATGATGCAGGCACTATGAATAGCGGGTATTACCACGACAGCTTCTGCCTTTTTTTGAAAAAAAGGTGGACCTGTTGGATTGGCCACGCAGCAAGGTAGGCGGGATAGTGGACATGGAGATGATCATTGTGAGAGAAAGGGGAAAGAGAGAAAGGAGAGAAAGAAAAGATCTAGAGAGAAAAGATCGAGAGAACCAAGAGAGGGAAGACCGGGAAAAGCGTAACAAGGAAAAGAGGAGAAGATGACAAAGAAGAGCAAGTCCCTAGAAAAAAATAAGTAGCATGAGAGTACCACGCACCGGTCTTTGTCTCGTTCTTGGGACAGAATTCCCATGGGTGACGGTAGGACTGACAGTAAACATTCACAAATTGCTCTCCCTCATTCCAAACCTTCAATTGACCCTCTTCCAAAGACGACATCAGCTGGCATTCATGGTCAGGGCCTTACCCCTCCTCCCAGACATCCTAGGAAAATCCCCCGAATAACCATCTCTTCAGCTCAAGAGAGTACACCAACCGAATGAATCAAAGAAACAAAGGAGCTTTTACCTCGCCTTCGCTTTATTGGAATCAAGTTTGCCCCTAATCTTCAACCATTTCCACCAAGTGCTGGTGACCGGGTCAGGTCTGGTGTTGACTTTGCTTTATCTCAATACAACGCAATGTACACATACGCAAGGCACATATGCGCAGTTTCTAGAGGGTGGAGATAGAAAATGAACATATGCGGATGGAGACAGAATCTGACAAGAAATCTATTGAGTTAGTGAAAAAGGAAATGGAGGAATGTGAGGCTCAAGTAGCAGTCCTTAAAGAAAGGTATGAGAAAACCATGAAGGATCTAGAGACCTGGGTAAAGTCAGTGGATCATGAGTGTGCATCTCCCAGAACCAAAAATGAGGTCTTGAAGAATGATAGGGAGCATTTGGATCGGGAGGTGCAGAGCTTCAAAGCCCAACTCGCTTCTTCAGAGGTGACCAGAAAACAGGCTGAGGAAAATGCTGAAGCTGTGATTGAGAATTCTAGCAACTTTTGACTCCAACATGATGTGGTGATCCAAACAATTAAGGTCGAACATGCAGCGATGATAGAAGAGATGCACAATAGGTTCGGTGACAATATATTGCGGTTCTTTGCTCGGGTCCTCCGCCGTAGAGGTTTGTCTTGGATGGGCAGCTACCAGCGGATATTAGTTGATGCTTGGTAAGTGTTTATGAGGGAAGAGGTAGAGGCTGCGAAGGGACATCCTGTGGACGAAGAAGCTTTAATAACACAATTTTTTCCTAGTGGTGAACCATGGGCATTGTTGTTGGTTCGTCCTCGATTCCTACTCCCCCCAAATCAGTCCTCAAGTGTATTGTAGGAATATAGTCCAGACGATCCCCCTCTTCCTTTGTTCAAAAAGAGTCCAATCGCTCCTGTTCCTGAAGTGCCAAAAGAATCCATAAATGATGGTAACTCATCTCTTTTCCTTCTTAAATTTTGAGAGTATTCGCTCCTTCAAGTCTAACTTTTACACTTCCTGTCATTGGTACACCAACGGTGAAAACAGTTACTAGGTCAAAGATCAAAATGGCGGAGAAGGATCTCGCTGTTGTCCCAAGCAAAGACGAAGAAATGGTCGATGTTCTAAAGGAACCAAAAATCAGCAACGCCCAATCAGATGATGATGATGTGATAATCACTAGGGAGATCAAAAAGGATGATTTCCTAATATTGATGAGATGAATGCCAGAGATGAGAGGAAGTTCTCTTCTCTTAAAGACGAACGATGTACTGATCCCTTCGATATTCCTCCCCTCCAAGATATTCCTTCAACTATAATTTCGTCTGTCAAAAGTAATTCCTTTCCCAGCCCCAACCAATCGAGATAAGAGGAAAAAGGATACAACAGTGTCTAGTCACCCTGTTCCTTTCGATAGCAAGTCCAAGAAGTAAAGGCGTCATTTGACTACTGAGGAAACCTTGGAGATGATCAAAGAAAAAGAAATAGGGGAAATCAAGAATTCTAGTGACAAGCCACCTCAAGTTTAGAAACCTTTCATTGCATATTGTTATAGACCCTTTGGAAGTTGTTTGTGAGTGTGGCCATCTTGTTTTTGCCTTTGTTTAGTCCTGTATTTTGTAAACAAAAATTCTGTTGATGTAAACAAAGTTATTGGTTAAAATGTGGCTAAGACATAGGGGAACAACATTAGTTCCCCCAGTCCATTCCAAACTCAGAGGATTGCTCGAGTGAAGCCCATAGTCGGATCATTTGTCCATACTCATGCCCCCAGTGTTGTGGGGGATTGGTTTTGACGTCATGTCCTCTCGCCGACTTTCGGGATCAATTCGACCCAAACTGAGGTCGAACGATCTTGGGTAGAATTATCCAAGTCCTTTTATACTCTCCCTCTAGTCGTTAGTCATTAGGGGTTAGAGTTTCAGGGGTCGACTCATCCATTAATTTATACTCCTTCCCAAGTCGTGAGAATTGGAGTTATTTAAACATGCAGTCATGTTGTTTGCATCAGTGTCATCCCACTTTTACTCTTCAAAGTGTGGTCTGAAGGCTTGAGTGTTGATATCAAACTCGAAGTTATTCGCCCTATATTTCCTTTTAGTCCTGATCCAGATCGTCTCATTGAGACATGGACCGATAAGCAGCGTTGGGGAGTATGCTTTTTCCCTAGTCCTAAAATTTGACCTTTGTCAGTCGAATCACAACATAGTGGCATAGTCATTAGACTAGTGAGACAGAGCAGAAAAAAAGCTTTTATTCGTAGACAATAATGGGTGGCAAACACAGCTGATTACAATACTTAAATAAAATAAAATTCCTAAGAAAGATAACATTGTATATGCTCAGCATTCCATGCTCTTTGAAAGAGTTTACCGTCTATGGTTGCTAGCTTGAAGGTTCCATTATTAAGCCTCTGTTAGATGACGTAAGGCTCTTCCCTCTTGGGGCCCATATGAACGGGAGTCAGGAAGACCCGTTTTAAAACAAGGTCGCCAACATCGAAGGTCTTGGGTTAGACCCTCTTGTTGTAGTATCGGGCGACCCGACGTCCATGAGCTTCAGCGCAGACGTTAGCTTCTTCTCTCTTTTCACAATCATGTCTAATGATTCCATGAGAAGGGCTTTGTTCGATAGTGAGTCATAATTTGTAGTTATATGGGGAGGAACTTCAAGCTCTGTAGAAATGACTGTTTCAGAGCCGAAAGACAAAGCGAAAGAAGTATGACCTGTGGCAGTTTTATGGGTGGTTCGATATGCCCGAAGGGATAAAGGCAATTCACCGACTCATTTGTCTTTGGCTCGTTCAAGGCGTTTCCTTAAGATTGACTTGATAATTTTGTTGACGGCTTCAACCTGCCCATTGGATTGCGGATGTGCGACTGCAGTGTACTTCTCGATATGATATTGTTCACAAAAGTCTCTAAATTCCGAGATGTCAAATTGAGTCCAGTTATCAGTGATGGTAGTCCGAGGTAGCCCAAATAGACGTCTGATATTCTTGACAACAAAATTGGTGATTCGTTTTGTGGTGATCATGGTTAACTGTCCAGCTTCCACCCACTTTGTAAAGTACTCTTTAGTCATAATTGCATACGTTGCGCCTCCTTTTGAGATCCGTAGACTTCCGATAATATCTATTCCCCAAATATCAAATGGCTAAGAGCAGACCATTTGGGTGAGTACCATTCTTGGAGCCTGTGGGATCTGAGCAAAACTTTGGCATCTGACACATCGCCTAGAATTGTTGGTTGCATCTTTTCGAATGGTCGACTAGAAGTATCCGTACCGTAGCACTTTCTTAACTAGGGTTTATCCTCCTGTATGAGAGCCACACTCTCCCTCATGTACTTCTCTCAATATTCTCTTGACATCGTCATTAGCCACACATTGAAGCATTAGAACCGAGAAACCCCTCCTGTAAAGCTGGTCCTGTTGGATGGTGTACCTAGAAGATTGTCGTACGAGTGCTCGTCTCTCATTCCTTCTCTCTAGGAGAGTTCCATACAGGAGAAAATTCCTGATAGGGATCATCGAGGATTCCTTTCTGAGTTCGGTCTCCGATTGGTCGACCTCCATTTGGTCTATGTTTGGGGCGCTCAAAGTCTCAGTGGGGACCAATTCTGCCTCGCTCGGGTCATCGGAGCTAGCTAGTTTTGTCACTCTGTCTGCCTTTTGGTTTTCTTCTCTAGGAATGTAGGAGATTCTATACTAATCAAAGTCATTCAGTAACTCTTCGACCTGCTTGAGATAGGAAGCAATTCGATCTCCCTTAGTTTCATACTCTCTTCGAACCTGAAATACAATAAGTTGTGAATCATATAAAATATTTAGCGCTGCTACTCTTAAGTACCTCGCGAGCTTAAGCCCGACATTCAAGGTCTTGTACTCGGAGTCATTGTTGGTAGCAGAGAAATTCAGTCTCAGGGCATAATAGATCGACCGCACTTCAGGAGTTAATAGTACTATGCCAGCATCAGAGCATCGATCGTTACAAGCCCCATCTATGTATAACTTCCAAGTATCCGATCTTAATCTAGTGTTCGGGTGCTTAGGACCATCCTCCAGGCTGTCGTATTCTAGAGTAGTAAATTTGTCTATAAAATCAGCTAATGCTTGCCCCTGGATGGAATTCCCTGGAACAAAAGTGAGGTCGAATTGACTTAGTTCGATGTTCCACTTAAGTAGCCACCAGCTTACCTGAGGCAGTTGTAGGACTTGTCGTAGCGGTTGGTCAGTGAAATCCTTGATGGGGTGAGCTTGGAATTAATGGCAAAGCTTTAAAGATGCAATCAGCAAACTATAGGCGAGCTTCTCTGTAACACCCTACCTCTATATCCATAGTATCCAAGAGTATCACTAAGTAATACCGTCGGATAATATGGAAAATGAGGCTGTAGGGGCACACACGTGCAAATTTTCTTGGACTAACATTGCTACATATTAAAAAATTTGAAATATCATTTACTCTTACGTACTCAATGTCGGTAAAAAACAATTACACATGTGCCTCCTGGACAGAACAATACTGAATATACATGAATACAGAGATCACAGAGTCAATCGCATCAATAAATATATAATGTATAATATTTATACACATTTATCTATTACACATCAATATATATACATCAATCCATACAATACACGGTAATAAATGATATACTAAGTTACTATACTCTTCTAAGCTCAATAAATACAAACTGGTCTCCAGGTCCCTGCACTTGTAACGTCTTGGTCTGACCCGAGTATTATATAGATAATAAACGGATCAGTCTATGTTTGGATCCATTATAGTTAATATAACGTTTTTGGATGTTCTAAACTCGAAAGATCATCCAAGACATAAACATAATCATTAGGTTCCCTCAAATGGGGACATTAATGATTCATGCCTCATGGCTAAATATTATGGAAGCATTTCCATATATGAACATATGCAAATGACAACATAATCTTATTCAAATGAATATCATTCAAGAGTTATGACGCATTATGAAATCGCCAAAATATCACAATCACACGATTGCTCACAGGCCATCAAAATACAATAACATGATGGAATCATAAACAAGAATCATATTTATAAATCACATCAAAATATCATAAAAGATCATATGGATCCATATCAACATTGGCGAGACTCGACAAAGCTGCACATGCAATAGAAATATCATATACCAGTACTAAATTTTTTTGACACTTACAATGAAAGATACTCAGATCTCCATAAGTTAGACTCTTTGGTCTAATATAGAATAGTCACTCAGGACTACCGCGATAGCCACTCAGGATTATCAAGTACTGGTAAGGGATAGTCGCTCAGGACTTCTCAGCATAGACAATGGTTTTTATACATCATCAACTCACAATTAGTAACCCGGACAGTGGTAACAGTGCGTCCCATACCACACGTTCTCACTGCTCGGTTTACTAATCGCTGGTCAACTCCATACTGGAAAACTTAAAAATCTTCAATCATAAAAATCTCATAAATCACTACAGCAACTCAATAACTTCAATCAGACGAAATAGGAAATTAACAAATCTCATACACCACCATGTTTACAAATATGTTTATATATAGTGCTCGTATAATACACTAACCCTTCAATACTCTATATAACAAGTCCAATGAATAACTAGGATAGTGGTAAGTCCCATACCAGACAGTTTCACTAAACCGTTTATTCAAATTTCTCGCTACATAGAGTATATTTATGTCATAAAATCACAAAAAAGATGTCATCATTGTATCATATTCAAATCATCAATAAAACTAAATCAACAGTGAATCATTCACGGTATATAATTCGTACAAGAATTGAAAAAACAGAAATTATACAAATGATGAAAGGGTTCAAGACTTATTCAAGGAATACATTAAACTCCAATATAATACATAAACAAAGCAAAAATAAAATATTACTCAAAAGATAATTCAAATATTTGAAAAATGCAATTACTCATTTCGAATTGGTAGAAATCTATAGAAGCATAATATGAAATGAAATACACACAATAACATGTCAACTATTATCTAACACTGCATATTATTGTAGAATGAAAGCTCCTCAAATAATTTATTTAAAATGATGGTAAAATATTTCAAGTAGCCAATAAAACCAAAATAGAATTGTTTAAAAGAAAGAACTCAAATAAATATACAAACTTGATTAAATTATCATATTAATGAAATTTCCATATTATAAACTAAAACGCTAATATTTAATTAAAATAGATTTTTATATACATGCATATAGTTAAATTCAATTTATTTACAATTTGAGCTACAAATCAATATTTGCAATTATATTCTATAATTCAAAATTTGTAATCTAGAACATCATAATATTATTAGATATATATACATATACATATATGGTATCTCATGTTATATAAAACCATAAAAATTGACCAATTGCTAAAATGAACAATTTATACAACCACAATTTAAAATCACCATAGTCAAATATCCCCTCTTTATTTCAAACGTCCTACCAACACTAAATTCACCAGTCAATAACCCCCAATCAAACAACCATTCAAAGCATAGCAATTTAAATTCCATAATCTAATCATCCAAGAAAAGCGGTCATCAACTAATAATGGTTTTTATATATAACTAGAATGGAGATAGATACATATGCGAGTGAGGGGAAACTCACAGAAACTGCGTTTGGACTCGTAGAATAACAGCTACTATCGACACCCTGTTTCCAATGTAGTCGTGATCATCTCCTACCTCAAAATAGTTGTTGCCCAAATATACATCTTCTTTGAATTGAAAAAGTAAAATCTGGTGATGTCGTTGCTTGAGTTGCGCCCCAGACTAATTGTCAACATCACCCAAACCGCGTCCAGATGCTTCGACAGCTCGCATCCTGGGTCACGCATGTCCTTGTGCGCCTTTTCCCATGCGAGCTCCTAAGTCAGAGGCCATAGTCGAGCGGAATTCGATTCTACCCTTTTTCTGTTCTTTTTTTTAAACTCCCATTAGGTCGGTATGGATAGGGGAAACGGGTTTTCCTATTACGCGTGTGTTGTTCTCGATAGCTCCAGCGGCTACAGGTAAAGAATAGAAGGGAGTTTCTCTCTAGATTTTAGGCTTTAAGATTTTGGGGCTCCAACCGACCCATATTCAATGTTTATAATTATTAGTTTTTCTCATATTCTATTATTCTTAAATTTAATCGCAAATAGATTTCAATCTTAGTGTAAAACTATTCACTATTCAATTTGTAGTTTACAACTAAGCAATTAACAATCTTATTGCATTCAACTCTTCGCCAACTTATTTATTAATTCAATGTTCAATAAAATATCTAGTATCATATTGATTTTTATTTATATAAAATTATTTAACAATTCCTTAACTATTTAAAACCGATATAATTTAGTAAATGTAGAATCGGCTAGCTGATCGGTCCTGAACAATGGGAACCTGTCTTTGGGGCAGCTTTATTTAAATCTGAGAAGTCAATACAAATTCGCCACTTCCCATTAGCTTTCTTCATGAGCATGGGGCTTGTTATCCACTTAGGATAATTCGCGTCTCGAACAAATCCATTAGCTTGAAGAATCCTGATTTCTTCCTTAAATCTGCGGACCTCTCCGGGTCGAGCATCCGCCTTTTGTGCTTCAAAGGTGTATACTTTGGAACGATGCTAAGGGAGTGAGTCGTGATGGAAGGTGAGATCCCACACATGTCAACATGGGTCCACCCGAACATGTTAAGGTTAGGGCGGGGGAATTCAGTCGACTCCCTCTTCCACATGGTTAGTTGGGATCCGATCTTCAAGACCCTAGTTGGATCGTCGTCATCGATCGAAATCTCCACCGTGGTTTGATTCGGCTATACCTTCGTACATCCCAGATCTTCATCCTCTCTTGGATCAGTATCATCGAGTTGGCAAATGGACGGTCCTGGCCGGGATGTTTTCTTTAGTTGCTATGCTTCCCTTCCCTCTACGGGGAAGGATTATCTTCTGAATCCATGCTATCTTTGTTTCATGGTTCTTTACACTTTGTCGAGTAACATGCTTGCCCTATTACTTGATTCCCGCGCACCATTCCAAACCCTTAATCAGTTGGGAATTTCAAGAGTAGGCACCAGGGAGCGATACAGGCTCTTAACTCTGCCAGGGCTGATAGCCCCAAAAATGCATTGTATTAGGAGCTTATATTCATTACAACAAACGACAGGATCCATACCCTTCTGCGATCTTCATCTCCCAATTCTACCGATAGATCGACCAGGCCGACCAGTTCAGTAGATGACACGTTAAAGCCACGTATCTGGCCCGTGCATGGTCTCAGGTCTCTCAGTTCCAACTTCATCTGATCATAGGCATGTTTGAACAGAGTATTCACTGAACTTCCACTATCAACTAGAACCTTTCGTACTGTGGTCAGGCCAATAATGTTCGTTATTACCAGTGGGTCGATACTTGGGACCTCTATCCCAATTGATTCTCGATCATGAAATATGATGTCATCGGTCATCATCTTTCTTTGCTTTACAGGACTTGCCGCTTCAAGGATGTAGGACTCCCCAACATTGAGTTGTTTTTCTGAATTTACATATCGTTCCATAGTCCGAAGCTATGTCCGGCCGAAAGAGGTCCTCCAACAATGGTATTGATCACTATCCCTTTAGCCTTTTCTTAGGTAGTGACTCTAGGCACCGTCTTGTTGGGGATTGCGGAATGGATCGTTAAGGCAAAACAAACACTAGAGGGGAGGTGAACAGTATTTTTGAGAAATTAAACAAAATCTAAACTTATATGAAATACTATATGAATCAAACACTACAAAAACAATCACAGACACATAATCAAATGCAAAGATAAACAAAAATAAAGTACAAAAAAGGAAAGAACACACCAGATTTTATACTAATTCAGAATTGCTCCTACGTCTAGTCCCGCACAACGCTGGATTGTGCAGAGTTTTATTACTATATCAATATAACCCTCCTTGATTTCATGGCTACAAGAGATACCACCGATTCCATATACACACTTAACCAAAATATACCTTCCTTGATTTCACAGCTACAAGAGATACCACCGATTACCCGGCCTTGATTTCACGGCTATAAGGGATACCACCAATTCCTTTACACATCCCAAACAATTACAAAACATCCCTGTAACTCTTCAATAGCCCTAGATTCAGAGATTAATGATTAGAGAATGTAAAGAGAAGAAGTTTAAAGAAAACAGAATTGAATTCGGCAGAGTATAAGTGTAGAAATCATAAAAATGATAAAGAATAATGGTGTAATGAAAGGGAATGAAGACGGAGAAGAAGAAGTGATTAAAAATTTGAAATCATCCCCTTTTTATAATGTGTGAAAGATAGCAACGTCTCAGTACCATCACAGATAGTGAAAAGACACTTACTTTCACATTTTAAAAAATGACAGTTATATGTCGATGTGTATATATATGTATGTCGAAATATATATGCACCAAAGTGAAATTTGAATATTTTTCAAGTGTTTTGATACATATATAATTCAGGAAATTCTTGAATTAAAATATAGTGTTATATATAAATATTATAAAGTAGAAAATCATATGAAAACATAAATATAAACTATATAAACATATTTATAAAATTAAAGAGTTTAAAACTATATAAATATAAAGTATATAAAATATAAATATATAAAACTTATAAAGTATAAATCTATAAAACTTAAGTTTAAATCAAATAAAAATAGAAAGTAAAATAGAAAAGAAAGAGATTGAAGATAGAATTTGAAAAATAGATTTTGAAATCATTTTGAATTTGAACCTGGAGTGCTATTTAGAGTCTTACATAATCTAGACTCTATAACTATATTTATCTTGAACTCTTGAAATCTTGAATACTCATGAGTCTTGAAATATATCTGAATTCTGAATCTCTAACATCTTTAAATTGTAGAGTCTTCAGTAATAATTCTTATACATAAATCCTGCAAATGTGTGTGTGTGTGTATATATATATATTCTAGACAAAAGTGTTAGTATATATATTTTATAATCAATTAATATTGAAATAATGTTGTTGTCATAAAAACTCCATTCTCCAACAATCTCCCCCTTTTTGATGATGAAGACCTTAGTTTATAAAATATCGTACCTGTATATACCTGCTGATGATGATCCTTCAAATACTCCCGCTGTGTATATAAATCCTATAAACTATGTCTATATTTTATAATTTCTCCCCCTTTGGCATTATCAGAAAGAAATTCTAAAACTACTCCCCTAAAATCGTATAACTTTCTATATAAAAACCTACAAGTATGTAACGACCCGACTTTTCGAGCCTCGAATGTCGACACTAATACATCCACGGTATTCACGTGCCGAGCACCCAAGTGTCGGAAAGACGAAAAGTTGGGGTAAAATAAAATAAAAAGAAAATAGACTAAGGAAGAAGAGGACACAATACCAGAATCTCACAATGGAACGGTAACATATAACATAAAGAATGATCTTTACAAAATAAAACTGTATGATTACAACTATCAGAGAACAATAACCTATCATCAACTTGGGCAGTTATAACAACCTGTCCTCATAAATGTTGATGTACAACATAGAATGCAGCGGATATAAAAAGTACGGTAAGATGAACTCCAACTCTCTTCCAGAAGCTCCAAAGTAAAACCTGCCATACTCAACCTACTCGAAGGAGTACGTGAGGATTTTAGGGAAAACAAAAACCAAGCGTCAGACATCAGTCTGGTATGAGAAACTCAAGATACACATTGCATGTAACAACACTGAGGGGACCGTGCAGATTACCACTCCGGTTTTTCCACTCAAAAGAAACCAACCATTTATTAGGAGGAGTATAGTTGTATATTAGATAATGTCTAGGGTGTGGAATATATAAATTCACATAGAAGGAATGGTTACATTAGTTACATTCGACAACTATTAAGTATACAAACAAAACCGATAAGGCATGTTCGCATATTGGATTTTCCATCGGAGATCTCTCAACACAGATCCGAACTCCATGCACAAGGGTCAGAAAGTACCTCCGAGCGTCGTATATCTCTAGATAAAATATACCATAAGGTAAACACAACTGGCCCACGGACGAAACACCGGTGTGCACCACGTGGAACCAAATATACCAAACTCCCGCGCGCAACTTCGAGGAGCTCCCGCACGATTCGGTAATAAGCATACACTAGATATGGAGTCAATATATCCTGCCATAGGTTAGCAAAACCTCAGATTGTGCTCCTACTCTGTTTTTAGCCATATCCGATGTTGAGGTTTCGTTCGGCAGCTTTCACATGAGTCTTCATCACTCGAACAGAACATGAATCCCAATTGGAATCCCATCGTACGATCGATCTTGGACTCAGACATAGATTCCTTCACAGATCTCGGAATCACACAAGGATTCCAATACATCAAAAGATCTTGGAATCACACATAGATTCCTTCACAGATCTTAGAATCACTATATGTGTTCGAGCATCTCAATAGATCTCGAATCACCACATAGCCTTCACTTCACAACCGCTTTTAAAACATAGAACCCGTATACTAGTTTTGAAGTGGTTTTTGATAAGTAGAACACTTACCAATTCCGGCCTCCTCAAAACCAGTCGATAGATTTAAGGGCAAGTTCTATAGTCGATTAACCGACTACAATTCACACAATAGACGATTGTGTATGGAAAACAGCCTCGCTTAATTTCCATAACAAACGCTAAACATCCAAGGCAGTATCAAGGTCACGAAGCATGATAACAGTTAAATCACTATCAAGTCACAAAGCATGATAACGGTTAAATCACTATCAAGTCACAAAGAATGATAACAATCAAAGCACGATTAACTCATATAAACGCCTTTTAGTCCCTTTCCCATTTAATTAATCTTCCATTGATTAATACTCCTTTATTAGTAAACTTCTTTTATCTAATAAAACATCATTTGTCAAATAAGACTTCATTTATTTAATAAGACATCCTTATTAATAAAACATCATTTATTAATCAATAACTCATACTCGATTAATATTCCTTTATATACTAGTGTATATATTCAACTTATACATATAAAGGTGTATATGTATATTCTACTAATTCTCTATCTGTTTTAGAGCCTTGCCACTTAAAAAGGGTTTTAAGATACTTATCCCTTCGGTATAAGTATAATCACAATTTAATTTTAAGATTTCCTTTATAACTTCAATACTACAAAACGTATTCATGTACTTATCCCTTCGGTATAAGTATATCTACAATTCAATTTCTAATATTTCCTTTATAACTTCAATACTTCAAAATGTATTCATATACTTATCCCTTCGGTATAAGTATATCTACAATTCAATTTCTAAAATTTCCTTTCATATAATCAAAGAGGTTAAAACCATTGTTTAATAAAGAACCTCTTCTCTTTTATAAGTTAAACACCTTATTCAACATCTTTATCCTGAAAGATTTCTATACTTGTTTCTATCTTTAAAATCGGTTATTAAAGACCTAAGTATATTCAAAATCATTAAACCGTATATTCCAGTTTTACATATTCCAAGGGTTTAAAAACAAGTGTTACTAAAACACTATTTACAACAAACCCAAAACAAATCTTTATAATTATCTTTAAACGTTTGTTTAAAGATTCAATTATATTTACTTGGATGATATAAGCTGAGGGGGGTTAAAGACGAATGTAATTAACACATTGTCACAACAAACCCAAAACCATTTTATGCTTATATAAATCACAGTTCGTACACTTAACTCGTTTCCGACATTATCAACTTAACTATCCCTCGGTCAAGAGTGAGGCCAGGTAAGTTAGAGCACTGGTTGCATATCACCCCTTGCCTAGACACCCCATTCTTGACACTCACATATAGATAAGCCTACTCGTCGGCTTATTAGAATTAAGCACGGTATTCATGATATTCAATAAGCAAGTAAGTAATCAACATGATTAACACGTTTCCAACATTCCCAACCTATCTATTCCTCGATCAAGAGGGAAGCCCGGTAGGTTAGAGCTCTATTGCTCCATCCCTACTCGACATCAATCTTAACTCTCACAAATAGATAAGCCTACTTCGTTGGCTTATTAGTGTCAAGCATTATCAATTACCATTTAATCTAGTGACTTATTCATGACAAGGTTTAGCAATTCATAACCCTTTCTAACCTTTGTTTTATTTGGAAAGATATTTTATAAGAAGATATTTTGAAAAGAAGATACTTAGAAGATATTTTGAAAGAAGATATTTAGAAGATATTTTGAAAGATGATATTTAGAAGATATTTTGAAATCCAAAAATCAAGGTTAAACGGATAGTTTTGCACTAGTGAAGTTTTGGTCATTTTCAAGGGGTTACTTAGCATTTTACTATCCAATGACTTCAAGGTAGTAAACATACAAGTAATACAAGATTCAAAATGATAAGAAATCACTAAAGATGTCATCAAAAAGTTCCATACAAAGTGTTGTAAACACAACAATTCAAACTGCATCTATAGCGACTGTCGCTATAAATGCACTTTCAAGTTCAAGTCCACAATATGTCAATTCCCTACTAATCCTTATGTACTTTGTTTCCAGTCCATTGCACTTGTTATGCAAGTCAAATCAAGTCCAAATCCAAGTCCATTCAAGTCCATTCCAATCCATTAACATGGATCACATATGTCGCTTACTTTTAAAGTAAGAATCAAGTTAACATTTTTAACATAAGTTAATAACATTCAAGCAACTTTAAGCATAGTTAAGGACATGCAAATGGTTTTTATTTTCTGTCCTAAATAGTGAGTAAACTCACTTTAGTCCTTAGCAAATCCAAGCTCCAATAATAAGAATAAATATCCAAGCTAGCAAGCTCCTTACTTTCCTTGCTTTTCCTTGCTTCCTCCTTGTATATAGCGCACGACCTCAAATAGAAAATAGAGAGGTTCTTCGATTTTTCAACTTCTAACTAGCTAGAAGGTCTTGAAATGGTATAAGAAGGCTACACTCAAAGTTTGAGTTGATTTGGAGTTGGTTTGAGTATAGTTTGAGAAAGTTAGTAAGGAAGAGAAAGAAGATGAAGATAAGCCATTAAAAGCTTCACTTTTGCTTAGGAATTTTATGTAAGAAAGAAGGAGGTATACCCTACTTATATAGGAAAAGGAAGGTGGATGGGAAAAGACCAAAATGCCCTTAAAACCCTAATAATAATTATGATAGATGGGATGGTGTGTAAGGGAAGTGAAAGGTGTGTAAGAGATGGTAAGTTTGCTTTTTCAAGTAAGCATTCATTTGTATACATATAAGAAGCTTATATACATACACTTAGGATATTTTCTAAACTATTGATATGACTAATTATGCTTACATATATATGTGTATATGCATGTATGTGAATACATACACATATATCAAACAACGTTGCAACGATATGAAACAACTTCTATTCAATGATAGGATGTGAATCTGGAAGTTGAATCTCGATCATACTATTAGTTATTTATCAAATGATTTATTTAAGTAAACAAAACTTGGAAATAAATTCATTAACTTATTTAAATAATTAAAACAAGCATATTCAAATTATAAATCACTTATTTGAATATTTAAATACCCAAAATACAAAAACTTTCCTTAAATGCTCATTTTTTTTAAAAGATGACATCATCAATATAGTTAGCCATACATATGAAAATATTTTTATTTTCTAATCACTTTCCTAATGATTAATTAGACACCCATTTAAATTTTCAACAACTTTTGTTGAGAAAATAGCTATATATCAATACAACGATTTTCGGTCATATTTTCGACGTTTATCCAAAAAAAATATTTTTGGAAGCACTTTTCCAAAATGAGTCTAGTATCGTAAATTACTAACTAAATGATGTTTAACAAGGTTATAAAATCATATTTATAACACTTAACAATATTACATATTATTATGATATTCAAAGACTAAGTGGTCAAATTTACGGGTCTTTACATTCTCCCCCACTTAAAATATTTCGTCCCCGAAATTGCAACACGAGTAGCCAAAGAAACAATCAAACATCGATACTTAAAGTATCACACTACTAGCATACAAATATCATGGTTTGATCAAGTTCAAACCTTCTCATCGCATAAGGATGATAAACAATCTACTAAGCGTGCCTTACGCTCAACAGCCTTAGGGATTACTCAGTTGATGATTCACATTACCTCATAACAAGTCGAAGAATCATTTCCTAAAATTTCCATATACGCTAAATCCCATACAATGCATATAAATCATCCGTACACATTTTTTTTAGATCATATTACTTTCCCGATCACAAGACTTCTCTTCCGAACTAGTATACCACACTTGACATCTGTAGTGCGTACTCCGATCTAGTTCCTTGACCATAAACTTTCATCTTCCTTACATAGCCATACACTATGACAGAAAACTTCAGGATCATATCAAAAATCCATATCAAGTATTCACTATCAAAAGTCTAGTGAAGAATCCTTGTTCGGACCGGTGTAAATCACCTTCAAAATCCTGTACTCGAATCTGTACCAAGATCAACCATGCGAATAAAATGATCTACGTGCAACTCACGTATTTTATCCTATTGGTTTCTTAACTACCAATATCCTTTATTAATTTTTCTATATGTATAGTATGACATTTTATTCTAATATCCTTCCTCTCTTTTTTTCGACATTCAATTATCACTTAGTATTTCTATATTAATACTAAAACCACTTATGAATCATTTCATAAAACTTTACTTCAAGTTATTAAACACTATATAACTTAAGTTCGTACACATATAATACTCTAATACATTCTATGAGTATATCCGAACATCAAATTCGTTAAGTATGTTAATCAAATGTTGAACTTGTTCTAACTAGCTATCATAATAATTCAAGTGTTATATAAACTCAACTTTATATTTTCACAAACACTTAACTTCAAGTTTTGTAATAATTCGGAAGGTTTCAACTATCCAAAATTGTTGAAAATCCCATTTTATTTTAACAAATGAAACCTACAAAGCTACAAACGATATTATTCACATATATGCAATCTTAATGCATAGACTATATGGATCCGTAAAATGACTTAATCAAGTTTCAATAATTTATATAAAGCACTTCTTTATCTAACTTATTTCACAAATTCTTATCATTATTCGGATTATAATAGACGAATCATGTTAAAATTCAATTTAACCTAACATCATCATTAAACGCCTTATATCAAACTATGAAACTTAATTCACAAGGTGTTCATATCTAATGTTCCCACTTATTACCATCTACCCAACCCATGTTTTTAAAAGGTAAACTAGTTATAAGTCAATAGGCAATAGTACATGCTCATAAACTGATCAAGTATAACTAATATTCAATAATTTATAATAGTTGAATATTATCATTCCTAACAACCAAACACATCATAAATGATTATATCAATTTATGAAAGTTTATATTTTATACAAAAATATAAGACTAGGTAAAATTATTTCATTTACCAATTTTAAAACCAATATTGTGTCGATTTGCCTTGTTTAAGTATTTAGAAATCCCCATCGATACCATGGCGTCCCACATATCGACTAGAATTCATAAACAACTCAACATATTAACTAACACAACATAAAATAATTTTATAGCGCTAACAAATACGCGCTCTCATATATATAATACACTCAATTCATGTTAGGGCATTCCATTACCCTATCTCTTGATGAGTCATACCCAAACAAAGCCAAGGTGTTCGCTCAACCTTGTGCTCTGATACCAAATGTAATGACCCAACATTTCGAGCCTCGAATGTCGACACTAATACATCCACGGTATTCACGTGCCGAGCACCCAAGTGTCGGAAAGACGAAAAGTTAGGGTGAAATAAAATAAAAAGAAAATAGACTAAGGAAGAAGAGGACACAATACCAGAATCTCACAATGGAACGGTAACATATAACATAAAGAATGATCTTTACAAAATAAAACTGTATGATTACAACTATCAGAGAACAATAACCTATCATCAACTTGGACAGTTATAACAACCTGTCCTCATAAATGTTGATGTACAACATAGAATGCAACGGATATAAAAAGTACGGTAAGATGAACTCCAACTCTCTTCCAGAAGCTCCAAAGTAAAACCCACCATACTCAACCTACTCGAAGGAGTACGTGAGGATTTTAGGGATAACAAAAACCAAGCGTCATACATCAGTCTGGTATGAGAAACTCAAGATACACATTGCATGTAACAACACTGAGGGGACCGTGCAGATTACCACTCCGGTTTTTCCACTCAAAAGAAACCAATCATTTATTAGGAGGAGTATAGTTGTATATTAGATAATGTCTAGGGTGTGGAATATAAATAAATTCACATAGAAGGAATGGTTACATTGGTTACATTCGACAACTATTAAGTATACAAACAAGACCGATAAGGCATGTTCGCATATTGGATTTTCCATCGGAGATCTCTCAACACAGATCCGAACTCCATGCACAAGGGTCAGAAAGTACCTCCGAGCGTCGTATATCTCTAGATAAAATATACCATAAGGTAAACACAACTGGTCCACGCACGAAAACACCGGTGTGCACCACGTGGAACCAAATATACCCAACTCCCACGCTCAACTTCGAGGAGCTCCCGCACGATTCGATAATAAGCATACACTAGATATGGAGTCAATATATCCTGCCATAGGTTAGCAAAACCTCAGATTGTGCTCCTACTCTGTTTTTAGCCATATCCGATGTTGAGGTTTCGTTCGGCAGTTTTTACATGAGTCTTCATCACTCGAACAGAACACGAATCCCAATGGGAATCCCATCGTACGATCGATCTTGGACTCAGACATAGATTCCTTCACAGATCTCGGAATCACACATGGATTCCAATACATCAACCGATCTTGGAATCACACATAGATTCCTTCACAGATCTTAGAATCACTATATGTGTTTGAGCATCTCAATAGATCTCGAATCACCACATAGCCTTCACTTCACAACCGCTTTCAAAACATAGAACCCGTATACTAGTTTTGAAGTGGTTTTTGATAAGTAGAACACTTACCAATTCCGGCCTCCTTAAAACCAGTCGATAGATTTAAGGGCAAGTTCTATAGTCGATTAACCGACTACAATTCACACAATAGACGATTGTGTATGGAAAACAGCCTCGCTTAATTTCCATAACAAACGCTAAACATCCAAGGCAGTATCAAGGTCACGAAGCATTATAATAGTTAAATCACTATCAAGTCACAAAGCATGATAACGGTTAAATCACTATCAAGTCACAAAGAATGATAATAGTCAAAGCACGATTAACTCATATAAACGCCTTTTAGTCCCTTTCCCATTTAATTAATCTTCCATTGATTAACACTCCTTTATTAGTAAACTTCTTTTATCTAATAAAACTTCATTTGTCATATAAGACTTCATTTATTTAATAAGACATCCTTATTAATAAAACATCATTTATTAATCAATAACTCATACTCGATTAATATTCCTTTATATACTAGTGTATATATTCAACTTATACATATAAAGGTGTATATGTATATTCTACTAATTCTCTATCTCTTTTATAGCCTTGCCACTTAAAAAGGGTTTTAAGATACTTATCCCTTCGGTATAAGTATAATCACAATTTAATTTTAAGATTTCCTTTATAACTTCAAAACGTATTCATATACTTATCCCTTCGGTATAAGTATATCTACAATTCAATTTCTAATATTTCCTTTATAACTTCAATACTTCAAAATGTATTCATATACTTATCCCTTCGGTATAAGTATATCTTCAATTCAATTTCTAAAATTTCCTTTCATATAATCAAAGAGGTTAAAACCATTGTTTAATAAAGAACCTCTTCTCTTTTATAAGTTATACACCTTATTCAATATCTTTATCCTGAAAGATTTCTATACTTGTTTCTATCTTTAAAATCAGTTATTAAAGACCTAAGTATATTCAAAATCATTAAACCGTATATTCCAGTTTTACATATTCCAAGGGTTTAAAAACAAGTGTTACTAAAACACTATTTACAACAAACCCAAAACAAATCTTTATAATTATCTTTAAACGTTTGTTGAAAGATTCAATTATATTTACTTGGATGACATAAGCTGAGGGGGTTAAAGACGAATGTAATTAACACATTGTCACAACAAACCCAAAACCATTTTATGCTTATAGAAATCACAGTTCGTACACTTAACTCGTTTCCGACATTATCAACTTAACTATCCCTCGGTCAAGAGTGAGGCCAGGTAAGTTAGAGCACTGGTTGCATATCACCCCTTACCTAGACACCCCATTCTTGACACTCACATATAAATAAGCCTACTTGTCGGCTTATTAGAATTAAGCACAATATTCATGATATTCAATAAACAAGTAAGTAATCAACATGATTAACACGTTTCCAACATTCCCAACCTATCTATTCCTCGATCAAGAGGGAAGCCCGGTAGGTTAGAGCTCTATTGCTCCATCCCTACTCGACATCAATCTTAACTCTCACAAATAGATAAGCCTACTTCGTTGGCTTATTAGTGTCAAGCATTATCAATTACCATTTAATCTAGTGACTTATTCATGACAAGGTTTAGCGATTCATAACCCTTTCTAACCTTTGTTTTATTTGGAAAGATATTTTATACGAAGATATTTTGAAAAGAAGATATTTAGAAGATATTTTGAAAGAAGATATTTAGAAGATATTTTGAAAGAAGATATCTAGAAGATATTTTGAAAGAAGATATCTAGAAGATATTTAGAAGATATTTTGAAAGAAGATATTTAGAAGATATTTTGAAATCCAAAAATCAAGGTTAAATGGATAGTTTTGCACTAGTGAAGTTTTGGTCATTTTCAAGGGGTTACTTAGCATTTTACTATCCAATGACTTCAAGGTAGTAAACATACGAGTAATACAAGATTCAAAATGATAAGAAATCACTAAAGATGTTATCAAAAAGTTCCATACAAAGTGTTGTAAACACAACAATTCAAACTGCATCTATAGCGACTATCGCTATAAATGCACTTTCAAGTTCAAGTCCACAATATGTCAATTCCCTACAAATCCTTATGTGCTTTGTTTCCACTCCATTCCACTTGTTATGCAAGTCAATTCAAGTCCAAATCAAAGTCCATTCAAGTCCATTCCAATCCATTAACATGGATCACATATGTCGCTTACTTTTAAAGTAAGAATCAAGTTAACATTTTTAACATAAGTTAATAACATTCAAGCAACTTTAAGCATAGTTAAGGACATGCAAATGGTTTTTATTTTCTGTCCTAAATAGTGAGTAAACTCACTTTAATCCTTAGCAAATCCAAGCTCCAATAATAAGAATAAATATCCAAGCTAGCAAGCTCCTTACTTTCCTTGTTTTTCCTTGCTTCCTCCTTGTATATAGCGCACGGCCTCAAATAGAAAATAGAGAGGTTCTTCGATTTTTCAACTTCTAACTAGCTAGAAGGTCTTGAAATGGTATAAGAAGGCTACACTCAAAGTTTGAGTTGATTTGGAGTTGGTTTGAGTATAGTTTGAGAAAGTTAGTAAGGAAGAGAAAGAAGATGAAGATAAGCCATTAAAAGCTTCACTTTTGCTTAGGAATTTTATGTAAGAAAGAAGGAGGTATACCCCTCCTTATATAGGAAAAGGAAGGTGGATGGGAAAAGACCAAAATGCCCTTAAAACCCTAATAGTAATTATGATAGATGGGATGGTGTGTAAGGGAAGTGAAAGGTGTGTAAGAGATGGTAAGTTTGCTTTTTCAAGTAAGCATTCATTTGTATACATATAAGAAGCTTATATACATACACTTAGGATATTTTCTAAACTATTGATGTGACTAATTATGCTTACATATATATGTGTATATGCATGTATGTGAATACATACACATATATCAAACAACGTTGCAACGATATGAAACAACTTCTATTCAACGATAGGATGTGAATCTGGAAGTTGAATCTCGATCATACTATTAGTTATTTATCAAATGATTTATTTAAGTAAACAAAACTTGGAAATAAATTCATTAACTTATTTAAATAATTAAAACAAGCATATTCAAATTATAAATCACTTATTTGAATATTTAAATACCCAAAATACAAAAACTTTCCTTAAATGCTCATTTTTTTAAAAGATGACATCATCAATATAGTTAGCCATAAATATGAAAAATATTTTTATTTTCTAATCACTTTCCTAATGATTAATTAGACACCCATTTAAATTTTCAACAACTTTTGTTGAGAAAATAGCTATATATCGATACAACGATTTTCGGTCATATTTTCGACATTTTCCAAAAAATATATTTTTGGAAGCACTTTTCCAAAATGAGTCTAGTATCGTAAATTACTAACTAAATGATGTTTAACAAGGTTATAAAATCATATTTATAACACTTAACAATATTACAGATTATTATGATATTCAAAGACTAAGTGGCCAAATTTCCGGGTCTTTACAAAGTAACTAAGTAAGTCCTAAATCAAAGCAAAGTACTCCCATTTATAATTCTTATATATTCCCCCTTAATTCTTGCCTATATAACAAGATAATGGAATATTTATGTTATACAGAACAAGTAATTTATTTAAACATTGTTCTACAAACGATAATACATATTATACATAGAAAGGGAATGAGAATACACGACAATAATCGAATCAAAATCTAAAATCTACTTGTCCTTAACTATAGGAGACTTGTGAGTAGGACAATTAGGACAATGATGACAAAATTCTCCATTTCTTTCAATCATATTTCTATTATGATCATATAGGACTTCACCTACACGAAGAACTTGATCCTCTTCGTTTGAAACTTCTTGTTGCTCTTCTTCGGATTCCTCTTCCTCCATTTCTCTTCTTCCTCTTTTTCTGGTTCCTCCTCTTCTTCCATAGGCTTATTATCTTCTTCGATGACAATCGAATAAGCCTGATTATCCGTTATGAACTTAAGGAGGCTTCTTATAAATTTTCCTTGCTTATTTTGTTCTTGGCTCATCCTTATTTGAAGTATTTGTATTTCAGCCATCATTTGCAAAGCATACTCCATCTTTTCTTCAATTTTAATGACATGAGAGAGCGTAGATCATTGAAAAGGACCTTCAAATGGTCCAGCGGTCGAATCGGGGTTAATTTGGGTGTTTAAATTAGTGGAGGCCATTGTTTATTTTAGTTCAGAATTTTTACAGAGAAGAGAAATGAAAATGAAGAAGAAAAGTCAAAGTAGAATGTTTAAATAATTAACATAACTAACTTTTGGCCAGAATTAAATTTAAAATTTTGGCAGTTATATGTCTACATATGCATAAATGTATATCGACATACTTGTGTTTTAAATGTTATTTTTCTAAGTCTTTATGTTATTTTTATATATAATAATATATTTAATTATTCTACTCACTTAATGAACATATGCCTACTTCTCTTCTAAATTTAGTAAATGTTGCTTCGTTTAGTGGTTTTGTTAATATATCCACTATTTGTTTATCTGTTTCTATAAACTCGAGTAAAATTTTCTCTTTACTTTCATCATCGCTTATAAAATGATGTCTTATATCAATATGTTTAGTTCTTGAATGATGAGTTGGATTTTTAGAAATATTTATAGCACTCGTATTGTCGCAGTATATCGGTGATTTATTTATTTTTAAATCCAAAATAATTTAGAATTTGTTTCATATATATTACTTTTGAACAAGCCAAAACAACATATATATATTATGCTTCAGTTGTTGACAAAGATATAGAATTTTACTTTTTACTAAACCACGAGACCAGTGATGTCCTAAGAAGTGACATGTTCCACTAGTACTTTTACGATCAGATTTACGTCCTGCGTAGTCAGCATCACAATAAGAAACTAAATCGAATGAATCATCCTTAGGGTAAAATAATCCAAAGTCTGGTGTATGCTTTACATACCTTAGAATAAGTTTTACAGCTTTTAAATGTGTTTTCTTAGGTTGCGATTGATATCTTGCACGGAGACATACACTATGCATTATATCTGGTCTACAAGCAGTTATATATAATAACGATCCTATCATTACTCTATACAGTTTATGATCCACATCTTTAGATGTATCATCTGTACTTAATGCTATATTAGTCGCCATAGGTGTTGGTCCCCCATTTGTTGTTGTTAAATTATATTTATTAATTAGATCTCTTGCGTAATTTTCTTGATTAATAAATATACCTTTATCGAATTTCGAGTCAAATTTATCTAGACTATCTTTAGTATTAAGAATAGAACATTTACTTCCAAATATTTTAAAATATGATACCTTTGGTTTCCTATTATACAAAAGTTCATATGGGGTTTTATGAGTTAAAGTTCTAATTGAAATTCTATTTATAATATAGCAAGCTATTGCAACTGCATCTGCCCAAAAATTCATTGGTAAATTACTATCACATAACATAGTTCTTGCACACTCTTGTATCGTCCTATTTTTACGTTCAGCTACTCCATTTTGTTAGGGGGTTCTTGGAATTGAAAAAGTATGGGTTATTCCTTTTTTATTACAATATTTTTCAAAATTTTCATTTTTGATTTCTTCACCATGATCAATTCGTATTGTTTTGATTTTTAGTGACAATAAATTTTGAATTCTTTTAGAAAAAGTTTTAAATTGATCAAAAGCATCACTTTTATTTTTAAGAAACAAAGTCCAAGTAAATCTTGAAAAATCGTCGACTATTACGTAAACATATTTATTATGATTTATTGATTGAACTAGAGATGGACCAAATAAATCCATGTGAGTTAACTACAATGGTTTTGATGTAATGATTTCCTCTTTTGATTTAAATGAACTTTTTTTTTAGTTTTACTAGTTGACAAGCATCACATAAGTTATTAACTTTAAATTTCATTTTAGGTAATCCTTTGATTGAATCTAATTTAGAAATCCTTGAAATGTGTTTGAAATATATATGACCAAATCATTTACGCTGAATCGAAGTGTCACTTGTATTGGCCATAAGACATAGATTATCACTGGAGATTTTCATACTCAGTATATAAATATTTTTCTTTCTATCTCCTTCGATTATTACTTTTGAATTCCTATATTCTATAAAACATTTATCCTTTTCAAAGTTTATTTTATAACCCTTATCACAAAGTTGACTTATACTTAGCAAGTTGTGTTTTAAATTTCTAACTAATAAAACATCAGGAATAGTGGGAGTTTCAGAATTACCGACATTTCCAATTCCAATAATGTATCCTTTAGAGTTATCTACGAAGTTCACCATTTCACCATCTTCATATTTCAGATTATTGAGTAATCTAGGATTTCCCGTCATATGTCTTGAACAGCCACTATCCAGTATCCATTTGTCCTTTTTCATTTCCACCAATTGCCTTCCAGAGTTTGAATTCTCAACAACCATGTAACACACCAGTTCGGGATTTGAATTTCCAACAGCCACTTTACCCATCTTTTCAACCTTTGAATTTTCAAAAGTCATAAAAAGCACCTTTCCGTGAATTGAACAATATTTTAGTAGACCACATGCCTTTTCAACACGATTATATGCAGACTTTTTCAACATTGGAGTAATACATGAATCGACACTAATGTTAACAGAAATTCCAAAATTTTCCATTTAAAATTTTTCAAAAATTAGGTGATGAACTTTTTGAAAGACCCTGCTCTGATACCAATTGTTAGGGATTGCGGAATGAAACCTTAAGGCAAAACAAACACTAAAGAGAGGTGAATAGTGTTTTTGAGAAATAAAAAAAAAAACTAAAATTATATGAACTACTATGTGAATCAAACATTACATAAACAATCACAGACATAGAATCAAACACAAATGCAAAGATAAAAAAGTAAAGTATAGAAAGGGAAAGAACACACCGAATTTTATACTGGTTAAGAATTGCTACTACGTCTAGTCCCGTACATCGCTGGATTGTGTAGAGTTTTATTACTATATCAATATAACCCTCCTTAATTTCACGGCTACAAGGGATACCACCAATTCCAAACACACACTTGATCACGTATACCTTCCTTGATTTCACGACTACAAGGGATACCACCGATTATCAGTCCTTGATTTCACGGCTACAAGAGATACCACTATTCCTTTACACAACCCAAACAATTACAAATAGACCTAAACTCTTCAATAGCAATAGATTCAGAGAGTAATGATTGGAGATTGTAGAGAGAAGAAGTTTAATGAAAACAAAATTGAATTTGGCAGAGTATAAGTGTAGAAATTATAAAAATGATAAAGAATAATGGTGTAATGAAAGCGAATGAAGATGGAGAAGAAGAAGTGATTAAAAATTCAAAATCAGCCCCTTTTTATAGTTTATGAAAGGTTGCAACATCTTAGAACCATCACAAATGGTGAAAATTCCTTTCAAATTTGAAAAAATGACAGTTATACGTCGACATGTATATATATAGAGAGATAGGATCAATAGGACCCCAAATAGTGCAGCACCCCTTTAGCCCCCTGATTTCCACCATACATTTCTGTTTCTCTCTCCTCCCACTAACTCTCTCTCCCCCCACTAACTTTTTTTAATATAAATGTGTGGCCATAAATGGGGTGCTCCAAAATAGGGGTGCCATGGAACCCTCCTCATATATATATATATATATATATATATATATATATATATATATATATATGTATGTATGTATGTATGTATGTCGACATATATATGTACAAAATTGAAATTTGAATATTTTTCAACTGTTTTGATATATATATATATAATTCTGGAAAATCTTGAATTAAAATATAGTGTTATAAATAAATATTATAAAGTAGAAGATCATATAAAAACATAAATATAAACTATATAAACTTATTTATAAAATTATAAAGTTTAAACTATATAAATATAAAGTATATAAAATATAAGTATATAAAACTTACAAAGTACAAATCTATAAAACTTAAGTTTAAAATCAAATAAAATCATAAAGTAAAATAGAGAAGAAATAGATTGAAGATAGAATTTGAAAACAGAATTTGAAAAATAGATTTTGAAATTATTTTGAATTTGAACCTGAAGTGCTATTCAGAGTCTTACATAAGTTAGACTCTATAACTATATTTATCTTGAACTCTTGAAATCTTGAATACTCATGATTCTTGAAATATCTCTAAATTCTGAATCTCTAGCATCTTTAAACTGTACAGTCTTTAGTAATGATCCCTGTATATAAATCCTGCATATGTGTGTGTGTATTCTAGACAAAAGTGTTAGTATATATATTTTATAATTAATTAATGTTGAAATAAGGTTGTTGTCACCAAAACTCCATTCTCCAACACGTCTGACTTTTCTAAGGGAGTAACGTCCCTTGTCCCCTGTCCCTCGGGGACATCTTGAACTCATCGAGCTTTCCTTCTCTAATTAGCTTCTCAATGATGTTCCTGAGGTGACTGCATTCATTAGCCACATTCCCGTAAATCTCATGGAACAGACAAAACTTCCCTGTTGCCCGTTCTTTCTCTGTGCATTCTTGCAAATGTGGCTTCTTATATTGAACTGTACTGCATGTATCAAGATAGATATTTTTCCGCGTGTCGTTCAATGCGGTATAACTCTAGAATACTTGAAACTGAAGTCTTCTCCCAGCTTTTCCCTTTTGACCAGAGTTCCCATTAGAGCCTCTCTATTGGCCGTCATTACGCTTTCCCCAATTTCCAATGTTCACCTCTACCTTTCCGGAGTTGTCCCCAGATTGCTTAACCGCCACATTACTCTAGATAGCTTTATTAGAAACGTCCTTCGGCTCATCTTCCTCATCTAACTGTACATCTTTGTGCCTTAGCCAAATGTTAGCCTGTTCGTAAAATAATTCGGTTGTTATGGGTGATATCTCGATCAGATATTTCCCGAACTCTGTCCTTTTGTTGAGCCTATCAACTATGGCCATTAGGACCGTCTCGTGGTTGGGATTGCTTACTTCGGTGATAACCCTATTAAATCGACAAAGGTAATCCCTCAGGGATTCACCTCTTGCTTGTTTTATTGTTGAGAAGGCTATAATATGCTTCGACTTGGAAGCATGAAGGCAAAATTGATTTAAAATTTCTCGCTCAAATCTTTGAAATTTGGAACTGATCTTGGAGTAAGTCGTGTGAATCACATGAGTGCAACCCCGATTAGGAAGATCGGAAAGGCTTTGCATTTGATTGCATCTGAAGCTGCGTCCATATTGCATTAAAATCTCATCAGTTGTTGTTGTGGATTGGTCATTCACATATACTGACTTATCTGGGGTATGTTAAACCTCCTTTGGAACTCCTCCTATAAGACATGTCTGCAAATGGGGTATAGCTGCGATCAATTCCCCAGTCCTCATTCTTGTAACCCGTATTGTCATTCATGATCTGTCGTAACATAGCAGACAGATCTGGAGTGTTAAATACATATTGATCGGCATCCTTGACCGATCGAGCCCTCTCTGCTCCCTCTTCGGGCGAAGTTGCTAAGTCGTCGTCCGGGCGGAACCTCTATGACCTCGATTGTTCTGGGCATTCACATGACACTAGGAAGAATATGAGGTTGGGTCATTCGGGCGATATTGTGGCGGGCAGTAGGAGTAGTATTCTATTCCAGTAGGGGCAATTCCCTTGGTTCGTCCGTACCGACCCAGATCTGATCACCTGTGCCAAGTTAGTTTGCGTGCCCTTCCAATTGTAACTGTTGTACATTCTTTGGTTTCACAAGCGGGCATCGTGGACGAGGTCGATCTTTGCTTCCTCCGGATGATGATGAGCCTTCTAAGTTTTGGTCTGAAAGATGATGGGAAGATTAGTGTTTTCTAAATTCTTCCCATTGCCTCGTCACACGGCTCATGTCTTGCCTCATCGCAGAATTTTGCCTTGCTAGAGCATCTAGCGCCGTCGTCGTTTCTCGAAGTTGAGCCATCACAGTCATGAAGTCATCACGAGAGCCGAATGTTGAGGGAGGAGCGTGATCTGATGTAGGTAGTTGTCTCGAAGGTGACGACACAGGTTGGTCTAAAGTTAATCTTAGGACGATCGATCCCCAGCCGTCTCTGTAGGTACTGCAGCTTGTAGCTGTTGTTGTTCTTTGGAAGCATGTGCTGAGGTTTTGGAAACCATGGTTTAATGACGTTTAAAGGGACTTAGGATCTTGTTTCAGACTTGACGATCCAAAAGTAAAGAAAAATCCTTCAAATGCGGAGAATATCAAGTTCTCAGTGGAAGCATCAAAGTGTTGGCACCAAAAAATGGCACAACACCAAAGAAATGGGAATGTATAGAACAAAAATGAAGACAATTCAACGAAAAATGAAAATAAGTATGATCACACATGAATTTATAATGGTTGGGCGTTAATGGGGCTACGTCCATTTTATAATCTATTATATATGTAAAGATTATGTTACAGAGTTTCGTCACAACAATGTTTTGTCAAGAGATTCGCCCAAAAGGTCCCTTCTCCAAAGTCCAGAAGGTATATTTATAAATGCTACAGTGTTCAAACTGGCCAGGAAACGTGTCATCTATTTCCAACCCATAGGAGAATGTAGAGAAGCATTACTTTTGAAGTATTCGTCCACTAATATGACTGGTGGCAGCTGATCTGATCTTTATAAATATAGGGAAGTGATCAAATAGGAATAAGAGTGAATCCTTAAGAGAATATTTGGTGCATAAATAGGCTTGATTCTTGCATATCGATCCAACAGTGATCTAACCTCGTAGCTTTGCATGTTAGGCTACTTCATATAGAGAAGACCCGAATCTAGCTATATACTAATAAATTCAATCATACTTCGAGCCGAATGAAGATGGCCCAGTCGTCTAAGGTCCTTGGTATCAACAATTTGGGTCGGGTAGTATTTCAGTTCAGATTAATGCATTTTTGACGGCCTTGCCAAAAGGTTGGTCAACATAAAATAATTTAGAAGATTTCCAAAAAAAACTTGGTTAAATAACCATTTTGTTAATTCACATACATTTTTTTTCGATAAACTTTGAGCAAATCGACGATGGATTTTGATTGGAATCGAGATTCAAATCAAAAGAGGATTTATCTAAAAGAGCTATCGAGTGGGAATTCGAAAAAAGAATTTTTAAATTTCCAAAATACTTTATATTTTCAAAATATTTTTCTTCTTCAAAATATGCTCTCTTTAAAGTGATTCTAATGTCAATTCCACTCATTCCAGGGTGTCACTACCCTATTTCTAACGAGTTTATAAAACCGATAAGCTAAGCTTTGTCAAACAAAAGCTCTGATACCAAATGTAACAAGCAGCTTTTTCGACCGCTTCCGTTAGTAACGAAACCAACTAAATGACATATTGTTATTGCTTACTAGGTTAAATAGAACTACACACAAAATCATGACACAGTTAAAACAAAATAATCTCACAATGGAATATTTAATTACAAAATCAGAGTTATACAATATTCATTATACAGTGGAAGATTTAATATATATGGTTTTCAAATAAATAAAATTTATAGAATTTATATATTTACGAACCCAAAGTGAGTGTCTTCACCACTCTACAACTTCAATAACTGAAGTCTTTAAATCTGCAACATTCGGGTCTAACCCGAGCATTTCATACAAAAACATAAAACATTCGAGTCAGGGTTAACTTATTTTAAGTAAATCAACTTCAAATAAACACTAAAATATTTTAGTTAACCCTAACATACATATGAAGCTATTAACTTCTAAATATATGTTCAAATTTCAAAGGGTCGTGGTGCGCATGTTTTTGGTCATCACATGCGCTCAAGGTACAAGAAGAGCAAGCCACATATACAAGTTTATTATAAGGCCAGCATATGTTCATGCTTAAACAAGACAAAGGCTAGGTTCATCTTTTTTTATATATATTCATACGAAACAAGGTAGGTTACAAATCTAAATATATCGCATGCATTTAGGGTTACACAACAAAGCATATATTCCAGATTTGACAAAGTAGCAAGGCAAATCATGTTTCAGGAAACAAATCAGGGCATGGAATAGTATCAAGGTAGTAGTACAAGATACTGTTGGGTTATCTGGATCTAATCGACATCTAATTGAATAGTTTAACAATTGAAACTTAAGATCTATTTGCAAAATAGTAAATCGAAATCAATTTAGGTCGAAATTTTCATACCTGTAGCGATGAAGAATCAAATGAATCGCCACCTCTAAAAGGCTTGGATCGATCGAATCTCAAGGCTCGACAGAGTGCCATCCCTCTATAGATGACGAATCGTTGATATCGAAATCGTCTAACAAAATCAAGAGAGGGTGAATTGGTACTAGCCAAATTTTGGGGATCTAGGGTTTTATCATTCTCGTATATTTTGGAATGAATTATAAAAGAATTCGTTGGCCCCAATTTTATAACATGACAAAATGAGATATTTTGGTAAAAACCCTTGTCTCGGTTACATTCAAAATAAAGGAAATATTCAACTTTTGAACTCCTTTTATTTCGAATGGCTTTCACCCTATTCAACATTCATTTGTGTGACCCTATAGGTTATCATAACGTTGGCAACAATTTAAACAATATTCAAATTATAAAAAGTGAGCGACATATAGTAATACATTGCTATTACCCAAGTTATAATGATATCAATGATTCGATATAATCCTTTTGTGACCAGTATATCAATGTAATATAATCCTTTTAACCAATATATCAAGGATTAAACTCGACTCATAGAACGTATCACCCTCTTTATAATTTAATCTGTTTATCTTGATCGATGAGTAGACTATTTAAAACAAATCAAAATTTGAGCACAGCCATGTGTTTCATAGTCTCACTCAATCAAGAGGCCCAAGGATATTATAACATCCCAGAAATTTAACTAAGCTTAATTTGGATTTTTTATTATGTAATTTGGGTTTTCTGGATATAAATTGATTTTGTAAGGTTTAAATACAAATTTTAAGTTTGGATAAGTACTTATTATTTTATAAATATGATTGTTGTATAAGAAAATTATTTTAAAAGTTATATTTAATTTATAAGATTTTATTTTTAAGTAATGATATTTTCTGTTTTGGCAATATTGATTTATAAAATATGAATTTGGTAAAGGATAAGTTATTTTTAAAATTTTACAAGAATGATTTTTATTAAAGATAATTTATAATGATGTTTAAAAACTTTATAAGGATTATTTAGCATTTATTTTAAACCATTTTAGTATAAATTTTGGTAAATTATATATGTATATATATTTGATAAATAATATAGAGAAATATTTTGATATGTTAATTAGTTATTAATATTTTGATAAACATTAAATAATAAGATGGTTACATTTATAAGTATAACTAAATTTGGCCACATTTATAAGTATTACAAAAGAGTAGATAAGATAAACTAATTTTAAATTAACCCTTAGTATAAGGATTAGATGAGGTGTCCCTCTAATGTGTTCAAACACATGATATAAGCTCCATGAAATAATCCAAGTGTCCATTCAGTTGTCATCATGCATGTTCTAAGCTTCATGAAAGAAGCATGTGTCCATGAAAAAATTGACCATTTTAACCTTGAAACCATCCTATATAAGAAGGGCCAAACCCCATTGTATTGCACACTTCAGCCATGATCAGTAGCTTCTCCCATTCATTTTCTTTTTCAATGTTTGCACTTCCTGTAAATGGAAAATAAACATTTCCACTCATTCAAAAATCCACAACCCTCAATCCGTGCGTTTTTAGCTGAAATAATCTATGCGGAAGTTATCCGGGTCATCGTTTCTAATTTTTTGAAATTGATGGATCCAGATTTCATCCAGTAACGAGAGAGATATTGTGAATCTACAGAGAACAAAAGATTTGTGTAGAAAAAAATCTCTCAATCCGAGAGGAATCGTTCAGCGATGTCGGCACCGTTGAGATCAGTGGAGAATGCAGTATTTTTCATGTGAAATTGGTCCAATTCTATGTTGACAACTTGAAATCATCGGAATTAAGGTTGGAGTTCATCGGAGAATCGGGCAACAATTGGTGAAGTAGAGTGTGGTGTGACAACAAGGGAAGAGAGGGCTTTGGTGTGGTGCAATTTGGTGAAGATCGATCGTTGTTCGGGGTGTGCGACATGTATGGGTTCACGCAAGTTGTTCGTTCCGCGTTTCGGAAATGGGGGATCGCATTTCGATGCGTGGGAGCCAGAGTAGTAGAGATGGGGCTCGGTCGACATGCATGAGTTGGTTCCAGGAAATTAGCGAGAAAAGAGGATGGAAGAAGAAGGAAGGGATGCGGGCTTGGATCGGGTTGGAGTATTTGGGCTGGGACTGATTTGTTTGGGTAAGCATTTAATTCAAGTTTAAAATGTTAATATCTCACTCATTTTAATTCCGATCAACTCATCGTTGGATCCGTTAGAATCGTATCAGAAAATAGAACCCAATTATGTATAGTTTTAGTAATTCTAGTTAAGTATGTATTTATAATAAAATAAAATATCCATATATATATAACAATATATAACGAACAACGTTATTAATTTACTCCCAATATAAAAATTAGTAGAAAAATCACCGGCCGCTAATAGAAGCGGATTAAAAGCAGTACGAGTAGCGTTAGTAGTGTTTGTTGGCTTGTTCATCTTGGTAATGAAGATTTTGGATCCATAATGGTGAGAACTCCTAATTTAATTATTTATTTAAATTGGTAGTGATTGAATAATTATAATTAGTTAATGATAATTTGTTGGATATGGATGTTAATGTTTGAATGGATGTGCATATAACTAGATAACACACTGAACATTGATAAGCGTTATTGACCATAACGCTTGTGCACAGCTCAAATGTTTGTTTATTGGTTCTGATTATCATTCATGTTCATCTATAGTTGATTTATCATGATTTCATGAAATCACACACACAACGTAGTTGTGGAATTATACACATGATTGATTAAATCTTCCTTCCATATAAATGAAGATTGATTTTTAAATATAAATTGGAAGTTTAGTTCTGAATGGTTTATCGAATTTAAATAAACAATATTCATATGAGATGAAATGGTTTTGGAAATAATTTTGATCGATTATAAGTTATTTAAATATTAGATTAGGATCGGAAAATGATTTGTTTTTATGTAAATGATTTTAATGTCTATCTGAACGAGTTCCGGTAAAAATACTATTCTTATTATTAAGTTCAATTTAATTCGAAATGAGATTTGAAAGTGGAATATGGTTTTAAATATATGTATACTGACGATGTCTTCATATAAAAATAATAATACAATATATATATATACCAAAACATTCTAGGATGATAGAGAGGATAGTGTCCAGGCTTGGGTTTGGATATATAGTTTCCTGCTCTCCCTGGCTATCCCTAACTGATCCGACAAACGGGATGGTTAATTCGAAATCTAATTTGAAATAAAATTTAAAACTGCCTTTCCGAATAAATTGAAAATATAAATTCAATTTGAAAAGGATTTGAACGATTTATATTTAAATCATTATATGGCTTGAACAGAACGCGTTGCGATACGACCGTTTGTGAATATTGATTTAAATTTTTAAATTGCTATAACTTGACTGTTTTAAATCAGCTTGACTTGAGATATGAATGTTGAATTTCAAATGATAATAGTTTTTGAATAGAAAAGGAATTTTCAAAATTTCACGTATGATTTTCAAGTTTATTTAAAACAAATTTGGAAAAGGTCGTTATACGTGCAGTTTGGCGATCATAATGAAAAATCGAATAAGACAAGTTTATTAAATTACTTTAACAATGGAGAAAATTTATGATAAATCCTATTTTATAAATTTAAAGTGATTAGAACTGAAATATTTGAATTTCAAATGATTTGGATATTTGATTTAAATGAGTATTTTACAGCAGTACTTTTAATAACGTTTTCAAAGGTTATTATCGCATTTCCAAATGTAAATTGATTTTGAAGATATAAATCATGAATCATTATTTAAATTGGTAAAAAGGATTTATAAAATCGTTTGGAAGGAAATATTTAATATAGAATTTAAAAGGGTTTTCCAATTTTAATTGGATATGGTTGGAGATAAATCTTCGGATGTTTGATATTAATTCGGTAGATGATAACTCTTATTATTTGAGGAATTTAAAGGTTATTCACCGTTATTCCACTTACAATATGAGTTGGATATAGAAATTAATATTGAAGATAAGTTGATGATATTCTATTTAGATCTAACGCCAAAGAGTTGAATAAATCTTTTAAATTAAGATACGGGTTTCTCAATCTAATTGAAATAAGTTGGATAGAAATAATCTTCGATATTTGATATGAAATTTCGTGATGTAAACGTATATTGCATGAGGAATTTGGAAGATATTATTATATCATTATTCCACTTATTGTATTCTTTGATTATGTGAATAGATATCGAATATAAATTAATACAATTTCTATGTAACTTATGTTCAATATCGATTGATTTGGGTTTGTCATGAATTATATCTTCAATAATATCATTCTTGAAACCCAATGAGATTAAGTTGTGGAAATTCGTATCATAATTTGGGATTTAATTGGATCTTTGAATTGAGGAAATAAAAGTAATAAACTGGAGAGAAAGTATAATCTTTTGATTAAGATTAAAGAGTTAAGATGGTAATGCGATTTTTGTATTAAGAGTAATTACAATCTTGAATCAATAACTATTTGGAAGGAGATTTGAATTGACAAGCCTGTGTAAACCATAACTATTGTTTTAAAAGTATGCTTATTACTTGGGAAGACCGGAATCGAGTATATGTTCGAAAACCATTCTAAATAATAATACGACATTATGAAGCAATTCAAGACTTGGTAAACGACGAATGAAGACCGAGAATCTTTTGAATTTTTTAGATTGATTGCTGATGTCTCGGTTGGGCCGTTTACTCGATACGAGGTTATAAGTGGCATGAGGTCTGAATATTTTTTTGGAGATTTTTTGATTTTGTTCCGTTCAGACCCAGAACTGACTTGTATGGATTGTGTGTCTGACATTGAAATTGACTGCGTAGCACTGATTTCTGTTAATATATATCGGATTTGTGGCAATAAACTTTCTCGTCTCTAAGTCATATGAACTTAGAGGGCATGTACTGATAGAAATCATAGATATGATGTGAATTCTCAATGTGGCATACTCGAGTTATGAAATGAGCTACTCATGATCAAAGCATGGCTTACTGAAGCATAGCTTTGTGTATATCGTGATCTCAACAAACCTCACACCTCGCATTTGATGGTAAAAATGCGGTTAGGTTGTATACATAATCTCTGTTGAATTCGAAAGCTTTGGCGGTACGTTGAAACCTGAGGGAATAAAGTATATACGGTGTCCGAGTCTGGATGTTATCCGGAGTATACTTTCGTGTTATGTATTCGGTGTTCGTTGTCTGAATGTTAACCGGGAGATTCTTAGCTTTGTGTCCTCGGTTGATATTTTGTGCTAGGAACCATCATGTTGGAAACCCAATAACCAATACAAGCCATTTCAATTTGTTTGTAATCTATGTACGTGGGCATAGTTACTATGTTTGCTAAGATTTATATATTTGTTTGCAAAATCGTTTTCAACACTATGCACTAATGATAATATTAAAAGATAATTTTACATTGGAAAGCATGCTTGGCTATCATAAGGCAAAACTCGCCATCTGGTGTGCGCTTACATTGTGTGATATGGGACGAGCTTATGATAGCTTCATTTTTCCAAAAATCATTGCGAATTTCTATGCATGGGATTTCACATGGAGTAAAACCATTATGCGTTAATGGCGTAGTCCGATGGATTTCTCAACTTTAAAATAAACCCTAAAAACAACTGTTTTGAGTTCTCACACTAGTCCTGGAGTTTATTGTTCCCACACCTAAACTCTGGGTGCCCGTAATTTCGCACGAGCAGCCAGTAGTTTAGTTTGCAGGTTTAGCTTTCAAGAGATGATTCAGTTTGGAGATAGAGTTTTATTTTGGTTTATCTTGGTCCACTGAAGAGATTTTTCCGTTGAGCTTATATTGTACTATGATGTTCCTGGTAACTCTGATGTAATATTTTGTAATGAAATGAAAAGTTCTGTTATTTTTGTGCAAATATGTCAGTACCCATAATAATCCGTCTTTGTGAACGGTTTAAGTCGGTTTAATTACCGGCGAGAACTGGGCAAAAAGGCGGGTTATTACAGATATCACCACAAATATATATTGTGGGGTTAAATTTCATCTATGTCATTCATAATTTCCATTCGATTCAAGATGTATCCAATAATCACCGTTATCATATACTCCGTTACAAGCAACTTTAGATGATATCAAAACATAAATATCCTCGAACAAAATTATAATGATTTCAGGTTTGAGGATCATTACATCACTGTCACTAATGTGAATAACTTATGATACTGTTATTATACTCCATGTAGTTTTTCTCATGCTGGGTCATCCCGATACGTAATTATGTCTTGACATTAATATCATGTATATTAATGATCAATGAGATGTGATCATCAGTCAAACAACACACTAGTCTCAATATTTTATTCCTGTCCTATATAAACAATAAAACTTGACTAAGGACATTAAAGAATCATAATACTTAATATATTATATAATCTCAAGTCTAGGTCACTTACTCTAACTATATAATTCCGTATTATAATTCTAAGGACTTCTATTATGTTGATATATATATATATCTGTATATATATATATTGCGCAGTAAATATAGCATAACAAAATATTTTATTCCAAATAAAAATAATAACATCAACAATGTTATCAATCTCATTAAATGAATTGCCTCTAGGGCATAAACTCTAACAATCTCCCACTTCCACTAGAGTCAACCATTCACGTGTCATATACCCATGAAACTGGTGTGACTATTAAACTTTTGCTGCGACAGAGCTTAATTCAGTAGGTCTGCAACATTACAAATTTGTAGCTTTGCAGATATATTTATTTTCTCTATAAACCGCTTCACATAAGAATTATTTTTCTTAAATATATGTTTGGATCAATAGTGAGTTTAAGGTTTTAGGCCTGAGCATTAGCCACATTGTTATTGCAATGTAAATCGTTGGATTAACAATGAACTAAGTTCAATTATGAACTTCTTAATCCAAACATTTTCTTTTTTAGAATCAGTATTTATTTCTTGTTTTAAAACTAACATTATTTACAATAATTAATGTGTTATCATACAACACTAAAATTATTGTGTCTCTCCCACTCAATTTCTTGTCTATACAAGATTCTATGGCATTTTTGTGGTTTCTGGGACATTTCATGTTCTATTTCATTCCATTTGTATCTTAGAGACTGGCTTTCCTTCAAAAGGATGCCAATTCGAGCAATAAACATTTCATTCTCAGAGGATTTGTAGAAATAATATTCATTTGTTTCTTTTGGATATTCCACAGAACAGTTATCTCATTTGGGTCTGATCTTATTAGAGGAAGGACGTTTAATAAACCTCTTGCGTCCCAAATCTTCATATTAGACATACTAGGACATTTCCTAGTCCATATCTTATATGGCGTCTTCAAACTCGTTTTAGTAGGATTACACGCAATTGTTCTAGATTTAATTCATTTAAAGATCTATCAGACTTATAATTATTCATACCATATCTTATAAGGTGTGATTTCTCCTTTCATTCTCCTTTCAGACAAATCATTTCAATATGGTGTTTTAGGTGGAGCGAGTTGTGAAACAATTCCAAAATCATTTGGATAGTCATTTAATTTTATTGGATTAAAATATTCTCTCGATCTATTCGATGAAAATTTGTTTTCTATCATAAATGGTTTTGAACTTCATTTTTGAATTCTTTAAAATTTTCAATGGATTCTGATTTGTGTTTCATAAGATACAGACACCTATACTTACTGACATCATCAGTGAATATAATGAAGTAATAAAACCTGCTTCCAACTTATGTATTTATTGCTCCGTGCACATCATTATGTGCGAGACAAAATACTTATCACCCATTCACTCTGTCAAGTGAAAGGTGATTCAGTTATTTTGCCTAATAAGCAAGAATTGCATTCTTCATATGATTCGAAATCAAATGATTTCAAAATTCCATCATTATGGAGTTTTGATATACTTTTTCTTGTTTATATGGGCTAACTGATAATGCTAGAGGTATGTTGGATTTAAATTACTAAATTTAATCCACTAAATTTTTATGTCAATTATATTATGGTTAATGATTTATAAAGATCATTAGTTATTTGTGAAATTACATAAGATATTTCATTTAAATAAAATGAATAACAATTGTTCTTTTATTACAAATGAAATTTAGACTTGTCTAAACAAGTTTATAATAATATTTATTTTAATTGGAATTTTATAATAACAATTATTTTATTTATTTAATTAAGCCAGTATATAGAACAAGTATCAACTTCCCACGGATAATCCAGCAACATTTGCTGCATTTCCAATTATAAGTCCACTTGTCCTTTCATCAGATTTCTACTTATTTTGCGATTTCTGTAAATTCACATACACTTAAGTTATTCATATCTAATATCTAATACTAGAAATGTATAAGTAGATTATTATAACATTTATATCCTATTCGGTTGAAGTCACACTTCAACTTTCATTGTAGATCTTTGGTATTTGTGAAACAATTACGTTTAAATTGTTTGAGGACAACCCTCAAATTTCAATGTTAGTTAAGAAAATTGATTTAATTCAATTTATCCTTCTCAAGGATTAATTTAAATTATCGGAGTTATTTATCATTTAATATCTACAATAGATAATAAATAATAACTGATTCTTTAATATTTATTTAATACAAATTTTTGACAATCAAAATTTATATTAACATAAATGTATATATTTTAAACTAAAATACGCTCTCACTCAAATTAACATCCCTCTCTCTCTCCCTATATATATATATATATATATATATATATATATATATATATATATGTGTGTGTGTGTGTGTGTGTGTGTGTGTGTGTTTGTGTGTGTATGTATGTATAATGGTGTTCCAAGATCCATATCTAGTCATGCCTTGACCTACCTTTAGCTAATCCCCAAAACACAACCTTTTAGGTAGACATTTATGTCAATTATATCGTGTATATAATTCTTGGATCGCATGATGAACATTTTGTTCAGTATTATTCATTTGCTCAAAATATAGAATAATTCATGTTGTTGTCTCTAAAGCCATAATCTTATTACGCAGCTTAGTTAAGTCAGACCTAATAATACAACTCTAGTATCACTTTTACTCTATCGCATATAACCAAAATAAAAGGATGCACAATGCTTTGGCATTACCTACATGCAGTGATTCTGGACATTGATGAGTGTATTATTGGAAGACCTCACCATGACTTAATATAACAAAATTTTCTTTTAAAGGGAATTTTATAATTCGTAGTGGCAGACAATATTAGAGTTATTTACATATATCAAATATATGTATTTTATATTTGTATATTCAATCGGATTTAAATAATATATATATGAAATGCATATAAGTATAATTAAATTCAACTATATATACATAGGAATCATACCTACATTTTCCATTTGAACACTTCAAAATCATTGGTTATTTTAACTTTTGTATTAAATACTATATTCATATCTAAAAGGAATTCTCTACTGACCAACTTCATCTTATAAGATATCCTCTTATTTTAAACAGCATCTGAATTCTTAACTCACAACCACACATATATATATACACACACACACACATATATATCATCATAATTGTTTAAACATTTTTAAATGTACATATAAATATATCCAAACAGACTCTTCTACGTGCATATATCTAAATTATATGTCCATAACCAAACAGTAATGGTCATCCCAAAATTAACTTCTAGATAAAACTAATATAATGTCCTATACATTATCAGCCTTTGAATGAATTACATGCATCATGCACATCAAAGCATTTGCCCAATACAGACATAACCAAATCCAACAAAAAAACTGTTACTATCACATATACACATAAGTATAATTTCAGTGATATAAATATGTAGTAATACAAAAGACTTGTCTCTTAATGCATGCTCGTCGTAGCATCTAATACCAAATCCCAATGTTAAGTTGTCGTTCACGTTGAAACAATTTCAGCAGGCTTAAACCCTGAAATATCGAAACAATTTTAATACATGTGTTAATCTCACTAATTATACATCTAAATGTATGTTTTAGTGGCTTACATTAATCATATGGGGTAATGTGATTCAAAAGCCAAATATATTAATGTTCTTCAAATCAGATTTGAATTCCTCATTTTTATGTAACAAAAACTGGTCACTACAGCATAAAACTAAATAGTTAAACAAGGCCAAATGATCTACATACCAAACCTAGGGAATTAATTAATTATTGTAAATAGGTCCTACCCATTTAATGTAAACACGGAATCACTATTCATAAACATGCAGAAACATATTTACTTAACAACCTATGTTAGTTTAATTATGTCATACCAAAAAATATGTGTGGTGTATAAAAGGGTTATTGGTATTAAACCAGTTCATGATTTCATGCCAAATGCACTTTAGTAAATGTGCAATTTCAGGCAATAGATATAGTCCAGTATTTAAAATACACTCTAACCCAGATTTGGAAAAAAAAATATGAGCAACAGCTTCACTAGCATGGCTATATTGCCATATTATTTATTAAGAGAACCAATATATATTATATGTACACACACACACACACACACACACACATATATATATATATATATATACATATATATCTACATATATGAGATATGCATTTATAAATTCTAAACAATTTCAGATGCATATATATTTAGCTCCAAAGTCAAATCAAATTTGATTTTCATTGTTCAGAATACAATGTATAGTTATATGTATACATGAACACAAGTCATACTTGTTGTAACATATATACATATATTTCTAGCAGCTTCTAATATCAAATATTAACTTGATACTGATGGATAATCACATAATTCTTAATTTTCATTACAACCAAGTGCTCAGGTAACAGACTTAAAAGGTTATCTAAATAATTCGGTAATCTATGTTCATTAATATGGTTTATAGTTAGATCATAATAGAATGTTAACTGGGCTTTTATAGGCATATTATGTAGAGGTCGAATATTAGAAATCAGTTGATATGAGAGACAGATCCATTGGAATTTGAATTCAACTTTAAGGCAAATAGAGTCTAACACATGTAATATGCATGTATATATTCAGATCTATATATCATACCAAACACAGTGATCATATAATCTACTAATAAAATCAGTTTTTTGGGCCAAACAATATAATTTTTTTTCATGTTTATATAGTTCACTAACTACTATTTTCACAAATCCAACATATGTTTTATTGAATCACTCTGCTAAAAAAAAATCATTTATATTTTAAACTATCAAATCCATAGTTCACTAACATGGATCAAACAATCAATAAAAAAATGGTTCTTGTAAATTGTTGTAACAGAGTGACTAGAAATTTTGGATTCAATTACTTATACAAAATCCAAGCGCATACTGAATAACGCACATCATACAGATTAAGTATATGCATTTGTTTACTGTTACGGGATTCAACAGTTCGAATGTAATACTGTATAATATCTAATATTAATCAAACAATAATTTCAGATTTCATTTCATATCAAATATAAAATGATTGTACAGTGAAACAATTTCACATCTAAAATAACAAATATTTATTACATCCTTTTGAATCACATACTAGTGTTCACAACACTGTCGATTGTAGATAGATAACTTGTTTTCTATCAAGTTGTCAATGTTTGTATAATGAAATTTGAACATTGATAATAATTTAACTTAACAATTATAGTATAAAGCCAAGTTAAAGATCCAAAAAATGTTGTGTTGTTATATACCAAAATTCATCTAATAAGAATGAGATTTGTCATTACAAATCAAAATTTATATTGTACATTTTATTAACATATTAACTAATATATATAAAATCAAGCAGCAAATCATATCTACTGCGACCCACTTTTAAAAATTGATTTTCCAAAAAAAATTTGAAGCATACAGGGTCATAAGCTTACTGTTGAGACAAGTCCCACATTGGGGAATTTGTAAAATGAATCCTGTATAACTATAATGAGTTCACCCTTCACATTGCCAATTGGTTTTGTGATAATTCGGGGTTCTCTAACATGGTATCAGAGCAGGTTTAATTCGTGCGCACAATGCCACACTTATCCACGTCACCCAATATAAAACATGGGAGTTAGTGCCTAGGCCACCTAATGTGAATGTAATTCGATCTATGTGGATTTTTCGTCATAAACGTAAATCCAATGGTTCTTTTGAGCGGCATAAAGCCCGTCTTGTAGGTGATGGTAAAACTCAGCAACATGGTGTTGATTGCGATGAAACTTTTAGTCCGGTGGTCAAACCTTCTATTATTCACGCTGTTCTTAGCATTGCTCTCTCAAAATCTTGGTCAATCCATCAATTGGACGTCAAGAATGCTTTTCTACATGGTCATCTCAATGAAACAGTCTATATGCATCAACCTATGGGTTTTCGTGACAATAGCCGGCCTAATCATGTCTGTTTACTAAAGAAATCTCTATATGGCTTGAAACAGGCTCCTCAGGCATGGTATCAGAGCAGGTTTAATTCGTGCGCACAATGCCACACTTATCCACGTCACCCAATATAAAAGTCCACGTGTTAGCTAATGATATGCCATACGTGCGGGGGCGTGTTGAGAAAGTCCCACATTAGGGAATTTGTAAAATGAATCCTGTATAACTATAATGAGTTCACCCTTCACATTGCCAATTGGTTTTGTGATAATTCGGGGTTCTCTAACACTTACATATTTAATCTGGTGTAATTTTAAAATAGATTTCAAAAGTGATTTTAAACCCAGATATAAGATACCCATTTAAATTTATATGAAATAGAAATAAAATACTAACTGCTACATTTCATGTTAACTATGCAGCAATATTTTAAGTGACATCAAGATCAGATTATGATATTGGTCCTATTATATATATAAACAGCATAAAGCCAAAACATAAAATCAATTTTTCTGTAATGTCTAAAACCAGATTTCAAAATATTGGTTTAGTTGATCAACATCCATATGCATCTTTTCATATACGTCGAGTACATATATGTGTATATATGTGCAATATGATGATGAGAATACAATACGTATAAGTTTTATAGAATCAACAAATCACAATATACTTATTGTGACTTGAATTATTCTAGTGGTTATTAACGTAATCTGAATACAAAAACCAAGGAAATTATTTATATATTTCTAACGAAGTTTGATTTGCAAATAAACTACCCTTGGTTTGATATCGAAAGCTCTTATTAAAGATCTAAGTATGAAGGTCAAAATAAAAAAATGTCCTAGCAAATTTTCATATAATCGATTTTAGTAAATCAAACATAGTATGAAAACCATCTCACTCATTTATTAATCAGTAAAATATATTGTGACCATAAGAAGGAAATGCATAAGATAATCAGGTAACTTTTTATACGCGAATCATACCTACGTGATTATTAGTTTAGCATTGAAAACGCATATAAACAGATCCAGTTATTAGAATCGATATCTTATATGAACTCGTATCTAAATGAACCAATTTTATTTCAAAAACAAACGGAATTAATATAGACAATAAATTAACCCAAAATCAAATTTTGTTGTCAACCTTTTCAATATCTTCGATTATACAAGGAATCAAACACGTACATACCCAAAATATAATTCAATATATTATTTGTTGCAAAAACCGGCTTTGATACCACTATTGGGGTATTTGGATCTAATCAACACCCAACTGAACAATTTAACAATTAAAAGTTAAGATATATTTGCAAAATAGTAAATCGAAATCAATTTAGGTCGAAAATTTCGTACCTTTCGCGATGAAGAATTAGATGAATCACTGCCTCTAAAAGGCTTGGATCGATCGAATCTCAAGGCTCGAGAGAGTGCCAACCCTCGATAGACTATCCACGAATTGTTGATCTCGAAATTCATCTAACGAAATCAAGAGAGGGTGAATTGGTACTAGCCAAATTTTGGGGATCTAAGGTTTTATCATTCACGTATATTTTGGAATGAATGGTAAAAGAAGACATCGGCCCCAATTTTATAGCATGACAAAACGAGATATTTTGATAAAACCCCTTGACCCGGTTACATTCAAAATAAAAGAAATATTCAACTTTTGATCTCTTTTTACTTCGAATGGCTTTCATCCTATTCAACGTTCATTTGTGTGACTATATAGGTTATCATAACGTTGGCAACAATTTAAACAATATTTAAATTGTAAAAGTGAGGGGCATCTAGTAATACATCGCTATTACCCAAGTTATAATAATATCTATGATTCGATATAATCCTTTTGTGGCCAGCGTATCAATGTAATATAATCCTTTTAACCAATATATCAAGGGTTAAACTCGAGGCATGGAATGTATCACACTCTTTATAATTTAATCCGCTTATCTTGATCGATGAGTAGGTTGTTTAAAACAAATCAATATTTGAGCACATCCATGCATTTCACAGTCTCACTCAATCAAGAGGCCCATGGATATCACCACAAATATATATTGTAGGGTTAAATTCTATTTACATCATTCACAATTTCCATTCAATTCGAGATGTATCAAATAATCATCGTTATCGTATACTCTGTTACAAGCAACTTTAGATGGTATCAAAACACCAATATCCTTGAACAAACGTATAATGATTTCAGGTCCGAGGACCATTACATCACTGTCACTATGAGAATGACTTATGTTACTGTTAATTATATTCCATGTAGTTTTTCTTATGTTGGGTCAGCCCAATACGCTCTTCTCCAATACGTATTTATGTCTTAACATTAATATCATGTATATTAATGATCAATGAGATGTGATCATCAGTCAAACAACGTACTAGTCTCAAAGTTTTATTGTTATCCAGTATAAATAATAAAACTTGACTAGGGACGTTTAAGAATCATAATACTTAATAAATTATATAATCTCAAGTTTAAGTCACTTACTTGAACTATATAATTCCATATTATAAGTCTAAGGACTTCTATTATGTTAATATTTATATTAGGTAGTAAATATAACATAACAAAATATTTTATTCCAAATAAAAACAATGACATCAACAGTGTTATCAATCTCAGCAAATGAATTGCCTCTAGGGCATAAACTCTAACAGATACATGGCATTGCAATATTTCCAGCAAAACGGGTCTCTTTCCTTCTTTCTGCTTCTAGTTGAATAAAAGGGTACCTTTGGCATAGGTCCTTAATTATTAAGGTTTAAAATACATGAAATGTCCTTCACTAAATTTCAGTGTAAATTAGGTCCCTGTTTTTTTATCCCCTATTGTTGCAGGCATGTTAGTAACATTTCATAAACATTTTTAACATATCAGCAAATTTTTGTACACGGTATAAAAGTTGCTGACGTATCAACAATTTGCAAAAGCTGCTGACATTTCAGCAATATTTTTTCACTTTTCTGTACACTGTATAAAAGTTGCTGACATATCAACAATTATTTATAAAACTTGCCGGCATATCAGCAATTATTTTTCCTTTGTTTGTGAAACAGGGATCAGATTTACAATGAAACTTTATCAGTGAAAGTTGCTGACATATTGGCAATTATTTATAAACTTGCTGACATACCAGCAATAACTTTCTTTGTTTCTAGAAAATGGGGACCGGATTTACAATGAAACTTTGACAGGAACCGGCTTTACAATATGAAAGTATAATAGGGATGCCTCCTTAATTTTCACTAAATAAAATGCTACATAGTTCCATGCATGGCCCGGTCAGTTTCAGTTTTACAAAAAATAAATAGGGGTACGCATATATCATTTAAGTCAGACCAACTATATAAAACAAAGTGACAAAACCGAGTGTGTACAAAGCGTGTTTCATGCCTGTAGGCCATCAATGTGCCACAATACTTACCATATATTTAAAGGCAACAAAGTACATGTATATATACATAAATACACACACACACACACACACATCTACAGTCCTATATATATTATAGCTTAATGCTTAACATATTTGAGGTATGCTTAATTCCATCACATGATATACTAATGTCATGGTGTGTAGTGTATAATTTGGTTTATAAAATAAGATATGCTAATACTGAACTTGACATGGGTTATTTTAAGTGATAGTAATAACATTTTAAGGCATGGCAATACTCATTACTTTATAGGAAGTAAAATCTCGAATATGCATTAAATGCCTAACGTACTTGGTCGGAATATAAAGTTACAAAATCAACACATGCAATTCCATGTTTTAAAGCACAACAAGGACATGTCCAATTTTACACCAACATGGCAGCAATGTACATGTCTCGGGTTTTACAGCAAAGCACAAATACCAGTAATGCACATATTTCAAGTTCCAAAAACAAACTATTGCTTGTTCTAGTCATACAAAACAAGGTACCCGAATTGTTTTCTTCGGCATAGATTACTGCAAGCATGTACTACACACCACTATCATAAATCTTACGTATAGCTAATAAGTAAACATGTAGCTGAATTTGGTTGACATGGTGATGATCCTATATGATTTAAAGTACACAGCGCATGCATCAACAAAATTCCAAAATTTTCAAATATGTATCCAAGCTTCCAAGAAATCATGATCACAAGAATCTGAATATACAATCAACAATACATGTGTCGGCCTAACAACGAGTTGTATATATCCAAAACATTCCATATTTATAAACGAGCTAAGATGAAAATTTAAAAAGGGACTCAAGTTTACAAATAAAACTAGGTGCATGTCACAATATAGATGAGATAGGGTACACACAGATGTATACATATAAATATGCATATACCTATGCGGTTTTACATTTAAAAGCAAAATAGGGATACACCTAAACCAAGTCAGGGGCATATATAAATTAGTCGCAGAGAAAACTCACATAAGCAATCAAGGCAAGGAGCATAGGTATGCCAGATATGTGTATACATATGTGAAACATATATATACACATATACTTTGGCCTCCACATATAAGCATTGTCTAACATATCCAAACAAACAAATGACCGAGGCACACAACAACCAAGGTAGTCAATACACAACTCAAACATCAACTTTTATATTTTAATTTATATCAAAGTTGAAATGCTTGAAAATAAGAAATCGTTAGATAAACTCACCTTTGTGCAGTCGCAGCTCAGATGCGAACGAAGGCGGCGGCAACAAATCGAACCTGCGGAAGAATGAAGGTAGTGCTCCTAAGTGAGATGAGGTGGTGCTAGGCGACATCGATGCCGGTGTGTGCGGAGGAGGGTGGCGATTTGAATTTTAAAGGGGAGGGGCCATTTTTCGATTTGGGGATTTTTCTCGACTGACGGAAAATAGAAAGAGGAAGGAGGGTTCAGTGAAAATGAAGAAGGGGAAAATAAAATGCAAGGGACAGGAAAACAAAAGGAACGAGGATAGGTGTTATTTCATTTCAACAAGCTTTGTACTGGTGTTAAAACTTCAGCAGTATTGCTACAAGTGGCAAAATAAAGTAAAGAAATATTTTTCCCAAAGCGTACAGACTATTAATTATACTAGAATATAATACAAGTGTATTTTATACATTTCAAATACATATACTTAAGTTAAGTTAAACCAATTTCAAATTAAATGAGATAAATTAGATTACAAAGTCTCAAGTTAAATTATATTTCAAAATTTACAAATATTCAAACAATTATATTTCAAATAATTTAAAATATTAATAACGTTTAATTTTAACAAACCATTTAGATTCAAAAATAAAAATTAAATTTGAACTTATAAACTTATTCAAAACCAAATTAAAATTGACTGGATTTTCTGAATAAAATCTCAAGTACAAACATTAAATCTAAATTAACTATATATTTCAAACGTCAAAAATCTTGGATCGCTACATATCACTATCAATATATGTTTTCCATTAATGGTGTTTCCATATACATTTTAATTTAAAATCAAGATTTCATTATTTTATTTGATTTACGATCTGATAGATGGAGCAGGATTGAACCTAAGAAAATTGATTTGTCTTTATCGATTGTGATTTACCATGTTGAAGGCTCATTTAGATTTGTAAGTGTATAACATCCTGTGTTTGGTCGTTAAAAATTAATACCACAGAAGACTGAAACATTCATAGTGCTTAGTTTTGGGCCTCAAAGTGGGGGAGAGTTATGACCTAGATTGTCTATACTTGGAAGTATATATGATTATTTGAAACTTAAATCTCATCGAGTCATGTTTGCTTGTTTACCATTTTTTTTTACCTTTTTTTATTATTGAGTTTAACTTGACTTAATACTTGTTTTTAGTAGCTAACTTGCTGGGAGGATACGCAATGTCAGTGGTAGTGGGAGGCTTTATTGACAATTATGAGCTAGTACATTTTTCACTAGAGTCATCCCCGAATTAGCGATAATGGGTTGAGACTTATATCTTCAGTAGGAGAGTCGCTTATGATTGGATGATAACGGACTAAAACAATATTCATGTAACGGGTCATCACCTGAGCTTGTAGCTAGGGGTCTCTAGACACATTTGATGAGATGACCAGATTGCCACCATATTTTTGTTGAGCTCTATATCGATCTGGTTATAGGTATTATACCAGTAGTTATGCCTTTAGAGCATATAGTACTTTAGGAGCGGGTAGCGAGAAAGTATCTATTTCTGTTGATTGGTATCTTGTCTGATAGGATCAAGAGTGTAAGGATGTTGCCAACTGAGAGTACTTGAATGGTGCATGCTGATTTCAATGTCTTGTATGCGGCTTTGATTTCGATTGGTTTGTTGTTCTATTCTGACCAACCAGCGAGTCGACATATTTTTGTTGATCTCCTGGACTGTATTTTGATATATCCCTTGAATGAGTTGTGCTTATACTACTCAATTGTATTTTCATATTCCCTAAAATGAAAAGAGAGAAAAATGCACAATTAATGCTGGTGTTGCTAGTATGGGAAATACCATTTATTAGTTATCGTATTGGAGTTCTCCTTTTCGATGAGGAAAATGAGAAACTTGGGTCATGTTATCTCAAATAACATGTCGTTAAGAGTCCTACAAAAGTTTGGATGGTCTGAAAGTTGAAGTTGACCCAGGAGTGTATTGATTACTTGTTCAGATCAAAAAAGATAAGTCAATAGGACCCCACTTGATTGTGTGGATGGTTTCAGTGTCGTGTGTTTCCAAATGGAAGGTTATAGTGTTTTGGTCGTTATTCAGAACCGCATGAGGAGGAGTATTTGACTCACGATTTGGAGTCAGTGGTGACAGAGTTCGCTTTGGAAGATAAAATGCACTGTTAATTTGTGAGGGGTTAGAGTTGTTTAGCGATGCCACATCATTGAGATTTCTATTCTTTAAGGGATATCTCAAAATTTGCTAGCAGCAATGGTTGGAATTATTAGCCTTCTACGACTTTGTTATTTCCCATATGTGCATATCGGAAATGCAGCCATTTCACATCTCGAGTTGGCGATGTACCAGTATAGGAGTGATATCTTATTTGGGGACATCTCTTGTGTTTATTACTGGTTATGAATCCATGACCCGAGCTGAGATAGTGCGGACCTGACCATGAGGTGGTTGGTTCTATATGAAAGGGGCGATGCTTTTTTCTTGCATCATTAGAAGGGGTTGGTTGGGCATTCATTTTATAATGAATGCAACGTCAATTGTCTATTGCTGAATGGGATGAATGGAATAGTTCTTCTAAAGTGATCGAGATTGCAAAATGGATGCGGGAACAATTGTCGATGGTTTCCATCGGTGGGTTGCCATAGAGTTGGGAATGGTATAATAGCACTTAAGTCATACTTGATTCATTGATGAGCGATGCTAGATTAACATTGCTTATTTCTGGAATGACGACCAAGTCTTGAGTCATGTATGGATTGCATATCATTGGATGCCCTATATTAGTTAGGTTAGTGTCCTACATGCTAGGATAGATATGGATGCTGTTTTTTATTCTTACTATTGTTTTGTCTATGCATGTTTTATTATTGATGTTCGTCATGACTATTTATGCTTATATGATTGTTAGGCATGCAGGATAATTGTATTATTGCATAATCCAATTATTTGAGATAAATTATGTATATGATTTTGTATCCTTATGTTAGATAAATTTTATTTATTTAACATGCTTATTTTTTTTCTTGTTGTTACTTCTACTATGCTTGATTCTCTTTATTGAATACATGCCCAGGTACAAAAAAGCAAGGATTGATTGTTTAGATGCTATTTGCATTTAAATTTTATGCTTACTTGAGAACAGATATGTAGTAGATGTAGAGATGTAGTTTTTTCCGTTAGGGGCATTTTTGGTGATTTTATACCCCAGAAATGGACAACCACTTTTTCTTGTATCGTTACTTATTTGAGAGCGTAGGGTTATATTGTTTCATCCTTGAGGATTTCATGGCTGAAATATTTTAAGGAGGAGAGAATGCAACGATCCATATTTTAGCGATCGGATATCTAAATATTTTATTTAGATATTGTCATTAATAGAGTGATGGTTCCAAATATGACTTTTCACATACAATCGAATCAGGACTTGAGACTAGCTTCATTGAGTTGTAACTTGAATAGAAAGTATATGAATCACTATTTTTTGAGTTTGGACCATCTGGTGGTCAAAATGACCTTGATATCGACATAAATTATCGTCTTGGATTGGCCTATCAATGAGTACTCGAAAAATACGATATCTGTCTAAATCCGTATCCAAAAATATGAAAAATATTCATTATTCTGCATTATCTAAAAAGCGGATACAGATATCCAATATTTGAAAAGCATTTCAGATACGGATATGGTTATAGTAGTATCTGTATCCGAAAAGTATCCGTCCGACTAATTGATGTAATATATATAACTAGAAATAGAAAAATAGAGTTAACAATTATTTTGTAACTGTTGGATGTTACTATGATATAAACTTTTGTCCATTTTTAGTGAAAAATGGTAGTTTTAGTGTTTAATTTTGAAATATTTTGGGATATGCTTATGAATATTAGCATAAACAATGTTTCATCATCACATTTCTTTATTTCCTGGTTTTTCTATAAACATTAGTATAAAAATTATTTTATGTTGATCCAATTTTTTTTTTTTTATACTCTTAAATTCATTAATTACTGGTGGATCGGATAAATATTTGATATTCGTCCGTATCCGAAAATTAAGCAGATACGGATGTCCGGTATCCAAAAATTAAATGGATACAGATATCTGATATCCGAAAACATTTTCGGATACTGATATGACACTATCTGTATCCATAAGTATCTGTTGACAGCCCTAGTCCTGGGGAACAGTCTCAGATTGTGACGAAACTTGTATCATTGAAACCATATTTTTGTGGTGATACACGATGTCTCATTTCATAGCAAATGGACTTGTCGTTTGATAGTGCTAAAATAAAACGTGTGTTCGATTTACATTTGAGATTGTAATACAGTTGAATGTAATAATATTCACATACCAAAACATATTCTCTCCCTTTCCCACATTCTTCTCACATGCTACAGTAACTTTATTGTTCCATTAGTTGTAAACATATCATAGCTAACCCTTCCTCATTTAATTCAAAAGTCCAAATCTCCTTATCTGTTTCACCTAAAATCATGAATCAAAGCCCAATAAACTTGGAATAAGCTTCGTCACACACCCATGTCAATTTTAATGCTTGCGGCTTCACTCTTGGAAATAGTCATGTGAGTCTCGATAGCCAGGGTTCGAGATCCTTTAGGATTGAGGCAATGGTTGGTAAATCATATATTACCAAGGGGTTTCTCATCACAAACCATACCTTCCCTCGAAGTTTACCCCATCCGAGCCTTTGTGCTGATTTGCGAGGAGTAGGAGGCGAAATCTGTATCCCCATACGGCAGATGCATTCTGCAGGGGGTCAGACATCAAGTGGCGATGATAACTGCGGAGAGGGCATGAAGAGGAACTCGTAGGAGACGACGGGATTGGATTTCGTAGTGTATCGATGGAGTAATAGAAGAAAAAAGGGTGGTCATTATAGGTTGTGTCTCTATGCATTTCTGTTTGGGAAGAAAGGGCTTATTGGGTAATTATAAAAGTAATTAATTAGTGGTTAATCATGTTTTAGCTAATTTAATTACTTAAATAATTGTGAAACTTACTTATGAGATATATTTTGCATATGAGGTTAGATTTGGATGTCGTTTCTTGCATTGGACTCGTGATGGCGAGCTCTACGCTGTGGAATAGTTTGGATTGATTTGGTTTAGGTGAGTGATATTATCTCTTGCTAAATTGTATTTGTTTATAATGTATAAATAAGACATTTTAAGCTAATTTCTAATTTTGAAACGTAACTTTTTGGACTTTGGTACACCTTTGATAGAATGACATAATGGCGGAACAGAGTCAGTCGACATTTTTAGACCTGGCCTGCCCAGACCTTCGAGTCCGTCGAAGTTTTGATTGGGGTACGGTTACCTTTTATAGTCGATGTAGGACGTAGTAATAGTCTGGTATAGTTTTTCGATGTAGAACCTATCGGTGCCTCAATGGATTGATTGATCAGAGTACCATATACTTTAGCATCGAGTGAGTGAATGTGAGGATGGATGATGAATGTTATGGTTGTTTACTTGTTTATTACTGTTTGTACTTGGACATCTATCATGCCCTCTTTACATAATATTTAACATATTATAGAACATATTGAATGTTATGTGTGAAGTCTTTGGATGGCGGGGTAGGACGGGTATGGTTCTACATACCCTTAGTTTCATATACTATAACAACTTTTACAATACTTTGAGATTTATTTATCGCTCACGGCAAACTATTGTCTAACTTAAAGTATTATGTTCTCTGTTATTACTTTGGGTGCTCATTAATGATACTGATGAATAGGTCAGGTAACAGGTATGAGTATCGTTTTGTGTTGCATAGGTGGATTAGCAGGAGATGACATCTTTTCATACTTATACTTGTATTATTTTTATTTATTTTGTTATATGACATATTAGAGCCTTTACAGTGATGTATCTTTATTAGAGACAAATTATCAGTTTGAGTTTATTTATCTCTTATATAGACTCTATTACTGTTCTATACAACTGTATGAACATGTGTACTATGATTATGTGGTCTATGTAGTTATTACTATCTCGTCTGTTTTATATCTGTGAATTGTTACTATTGTATGTTATCTAATGTGCTGAGATATTTGACAGGTCCTATGATCGTATTGTGTTCCATGTTTTATTTGTTTCCTCTTCTTCTCTTCTTATCCTTCCTTTTCTTTTCCATTTCTCATCTTTTCTCTTATTTCTTTCCTTTGACAATCGTTTTACATCGATCGAATGTTTGTATAGTGCACTATTTGGTTGTATGAGCAATGGTGCTATATGGCGGTCCTCATAGAGGAAAAACAAAATTATTGCCATATGATTTTAATTTCCTCGACGCTTTTCTTACCAATATTAGACATTTATAGATCAAAAATATTTGTAGCTGATTTGAATTGTCAAGACATGTATTTGAGGTTAAAGGGAATATGTAAAATCAAGGGGAATGTGCATAAGTATATCATAATGCATTTTTTCCTTCACTAAGATTTTTTTTTTACCGCTGCATTTTCTAGTATGATTCTAAAGAGGTATTATATTGATCTAGGAACATCGAGCTTCCTTAGATGTAAACATCAAATTATATTAGACTTTTTTCTTCGCTAAGATTTTTTCCATAGAAATTTATTTAGTAACATTTTGATGATGCATTACATTAACCCAGAAGTACCTAACTCTATTTGATTTATTAAACTATTGAAATATGACATACTATAATGTACTTTTTTCCTCCATTAAGTTTTTCTCCATTGGACTTTTTGTAGTAAGGTGTTAATGAGGCATTGTTCCAATCCAGAAGTATCAAACTTTAATTAATGCACTGAGAAATTTAAATACATCACTATACCCTTTTTGTTTCTCAACAGATTTCCTCTTAGTAAGGTTTTAACAAAACATTAGTGATCCAGAATTATCAAATTTATTTTGGTGACATAAGATATTAAAATACGTCATTGAAATTCTTTCTTTCACTAAGATATTTCTCATTGAGTTTATATTAAATGTTTCCGCAAGACATCAAATTGATTTTGAAGTATCAAAATTTTTAGAAGTAAAATTATTTTTAATATGATATCTATGATTTTACAAGTTGAATTATTTTCCTTATTTAAAATTTTTCCTATTGGATTTTTTTTTACTGAAGTTAATAATAAGGCAATAAGCAATATTTATATATACTGAATTGATATATCTGAGACAAATAATAATGAGGCAAGAACAATCATTATATATGTTTCAAAATAAACAACTTCATGCTACCAAATCATTCAATTTTTTAAAGACGCATATCAAGTGAGATTGTTATGATACATATAAATTATAAGAGTAAATATGCTAAATGTTATTAAATACAACATTTGGTGTTTTTTATGTTTTTGTTTAGTCCAACATCGTGGATTATGTTCAATCCCAAATTCTAAAGGCTATATATAAAAGAGTTTATGAATGAAAATGATTCTATTAATTTCTATATTTTTTTTATCTTTACTCCTGTAATGGCTTCTTCTCTTTTTCTATTTTGTCATAATCGCTTCTTCCTTTTTATATTTTCGTAATAGTTCTTTAGTACCCATTTTTCGTATACACGTGGATTGCACGTACTAAAGTTTTTGTAATAATAATAGTAGTAGAAGCAACAACAACAATAATAATAACAACAGAAAATGATATTAGTTTACTGTTAGCCTACATTGTTGTTAGGCTACACAAAGCTAAGGAGTCGTTCAACAAATGTGCTTAAGACAAAGAGTATGGCAAACGACTCTCCGGATCGGTTCGGAGCTCTCAAAACCGAACCCACGCTCTTCTACGCTCATGAACCAGAAGACTAGTTTCAGATACCAAGCCCGCGTCGATTCGACATGGTAATATCCGATCCGAACCACTTTCACATAACCGATCTGGACCAAGGATCATAAATGCGACAGTCACATCCCACATTCCTATAAACCCAGAGCGGTTAAACTCCATTATCCCACATTCCTAGTATGCTATCACCATCTTGAAGCTACCGGATCCGAAGTTCATGAGATGGGCCCCACGTGGCACCGGAACCGGATGGTTTCACAGCCTATAAATACCCTAAGACACCCCATTTTGAGGGGATCTTTTGAAAAATTGCTCTCTCTAACTTCTTTATCAGCGAATTTCATTAGTTTATCCAGATTATATCTAAACTTTTGGAGAGAAATTATCAATTGTATAAGTGGGATTGAGTGGAAATCAGCACTGTATTTGTATTGAAATCATCAATCAAAGAAGCATAAAGTGGGCGTAGCCTCTTAAACGCCGAACGACTATAAATCTTGCATTCTCGTTGTTTTTCTTTTTATTTTATTCAGAATTATCATTTAGTTAGGTGTTAGAACCACTTTTTTATCTAATATTTTTGGTGCTTTCACTGAGAACATTGAATTCTCAGCATTTTGGATTATCGTTCTACTATTTGGATCCTCAAGTCCAAAGAAGTTAGTCCACCTTCTCCGGCATTTTCGAAAGCTTTTGCTAATCTCAAGAGAATTAGGCTTTATGACTAAAGGAAAAGGAAAAGAACCTCAAGTTCCTCGGGAAAATGAGGCGGGTGAAGATTAGCAAGCGATGGTTCTCAGCAGATCGAGGGGGCACAGATTAGGGCTGAACCGGTCCGGAAGAGGGTCACTGATTCGACTCGAAGTTGACGACCCAATCCGAACTGATGGCACAAACCCTAACCGAACTGATAGCTTAAATGCGTCTAGAGATACCCCCCATCTGAACCGGTGATATAGCTGTGACTTAATCCGAACCGGTTATGAAAGAGACTGGTACTTCTACTCGAGCCGTTGCAGATGCTCCAATACCAGCTGCGACAACCAGTGATCAACCTACTGCTTCTGGACCCATCTCACACATGCATTTTTCACGACTACTCGACATATTGGACAGAAACAACGATGCCCTAGAAGCCCAGAGACGTGAGAGCATCACTATGTGAGAGAACATGAAAGACATGTGTAGGCAAATTGAAGAGCTCCGTAGGTAGAGAACACCATCCCTGACTCATCGTATCAACGCAGATCGTTCATCCTCTTCGGATGAAGGGCATCCACGTCAGAGGAGGCTGTATGAAAGGCTCAAGAATCTTGAATAATTAACTTTTGGATCGTTGGGCTCTCGCGAAGATGCGGCTCGTGTGTTAGGACCTAATGACTGAGCCTGAGAGAACCAATGTTGTTGCCGATTCGAGGATCTCACGTCCTTCCCAGAGATCCCAACATCACTAATCCAACATATGGACAACTCCTTTAACAACTTTGCTCCATGAATGACCGGGATCGTAGAGGACAGGGGAGCGCGTATGCTAACAGAGACCGAAGAGCTTCTTCTGTTGGAAGAACTGGACATGCCAGGAGAGGTGGAAGTGCCGATCCCGAGACAACATTGACTAATGCGAAGGTGGAAGCGATGGTGCGCCAGATTATGGCTGACAGCAAATACTACACCAACGAAGATTGGGGCATTGAGCGTAGTTATACCCCTTTCACTGATGATAATTTGGACTTCCAATTTCCCTAGCAATTTAACCTTCCCCAAATGGACTGATACGGAGGAAGAATCGATCCAAGGCAGCATTTAATGAGGTATTCATGGTATATGAATGTCGCGACGGCACTTGATGCTGTGAAGTGTAAGGTTTTCCCAAATTACCTTGAAGATGTAGCGTTGATGTGGTTCACTAGGCTTCCCTCGCGATCAATTTATAACTTCAAAGAGCTTGGTGAAAGTCTCATGAACCAATTTTGGCTCCATGCATGAATGTCCAAAAGCGTCATTGAGTTGTCCGGGATCATGCAACCTCCTGGGGAGTCTTTGAAGTCATATTTGGACCGCTTTAACCTAGCAATCACCGAAGTGAGTGATCTACATAAGATGACCATCTTGATGGCCTTAATCGATGGAGTTGACAAGGACATAGAATTCGGGGGATATTTAGCCAGAAAACCACCATTGACCAGGTAGTTGTTCTATGAAAAGGAAAACATTCGCCTACGGCGAGAGGAAGTGCATGCTAACCGAAAGAGAAAGCCCGATGGAGCTCCCAAGGAAGATTTTCAGAGCAATGTGGCTATCAAACAATCTGGAGATAGCGCGGGAAAGGTCGAAGTGAATGTTGGTAATAAAAATGAAGGAAATAGTAACTAGGGTGGAAATGGTAGTAGATAGGAATCGGGGGAATAATTTCAGAAAGTGGCCTCGATTTCAAACTTTCGAGAATTACATACCGTTAGGCGACACTCTGGAAAACATCTATCTGGGCACTTATAACGTTTTACAATACAAGAAACCTCCGCCCAGGGACTCCACTGAGAAGGAGCATGCAAGTGGGAAATTCTGTTTGTTTCATGGAACTCACGGTCATCCTACTAACGAGTGTCGTCATCTAAGATACATTGTTGAAAAGTTGCTTCTTGAAGGAAAGTTGGATGAGTACAAGGTTTCCGTAAGAGACAGGGGCAAGGAGGGCAAGCTCCGAATCGGAACCAACCAGCCTCCAAACCCACCGTCAAACAAAAGGGAAAGAATATTGTCATCATTACCATAATTAGGGACCACATCCGGCTAGATTTAGTAATAGAACGATGGAGCAATACGTTAACGCAACCAAACATCCAGAAATTGGAGAATGTAGTAGCTTTGAAGAAAGTGTGCCAGAAAAGCAATGAAAAACAGCTACAGATGATGTCGTCTTTCGAGACAGAGAAAGTATCGGTGTCGAAGCTCCTGGTACTGATCCATCAATGAAAACTACCGTCATCGAACCTGTGGTGGTTAAGAAGGTCCTTGTAGATAATGGAAGTTCTTTCAATATCTTATTTAAAAAGGCTTTTGACCAGATGAAATTAGAGATGAAGGATTTGAAACCATGTGGAGGTTGGATCCGCGGCTTTAATGGGAAGCAGAACGTAATAGAGTAAGGATCCTCCAATTCATAATCAGGGATATAGATTCACCTTACAATGCTTTTTAGGGTTGACCGGCCCTTGCAGAGTTTAGAGCTTGCATCGCGCCCGGGTGCCTACTAATGAAACTCCCTACTGAAGCTGGAGTGGAATGGTTCGTGGAAACCAGGTAACTGGAAGAGCCTACTACATGGCGGAACTAAAGATGCTGCGTAATGGAAAAGATGAAGAATATAAGGATACTTCTCCTCCTGCTAAGGGGAACTTAGCATAGCAATTAAAGATGATGTTGCCAAGGGAGTCGCCCAACGACCTGCCTGAAGATATCGACCCCAGAGAGGATGAAGAACCAGGAAACAGGAAGGCGACACCTAATGAAGATACTGTAGACATTCTAATTGATAATGACGACCCGGCAAAGGTCTTGAAGATTGGATCTCAATTGGATTCTCTCCGGACGAAAGAACTGACTGACTTTTTGGAAGCAAACCTTGACGTGTTTGCTTAAACCCATGTGGAAATGTGTGGAATTTCTCCCTCGATCATGAGTCATTCACTAAGCTTAAACCCAAAGCATCCTCCGGTAAAACAAAAAAGGTGTATGTTGGGCCCAGAGAGGTCAACAACCTTGAAAGAAGAAGTGGAGAAGTTAAGGAATAAGGGGTTCATTAGAGACTCAACATATCCCGACTGGATATAAAATCCCGGCCTGGTTAAGAAATCGAGTGGGAAGTGGCGAACCTGTATCGACTTCTCTGACCTCAACAAAGCTTGCCCAAAGGACAGTTTTCCACTCCCCAAGATTAATCAACTAGTTAATTCAAAAGCAGGACATGAACTTCTTTCCTTCATGGATGCATATTCGGGATACAATCAGATTTCCATGCACGTGCTAGATCAGGAGCATACTAGTTTTATCATGGACATGGGATTATATTGTTATGTGGTGATGCTTTTTGGACTAAAGAATGCTACAGCCACCTATCAATGCTTAGTGAACCGAGTGTTCTACAACCAGATCGAGAGAACCATGGAAGTTTACGTAGATGATATGCTTGTGAAGTCCAGGCAATCATCTAATCATATGAAGGACTTGGTGGAGATATTCGGAATCCTACGCCAATACGAGATGAAACTGAACCCTTTGAAATGTTCATTCTAGGTTGCATCAGGAAAATTCCTCGGTTTTATAGTTGGTTCACGTGGGATCGAGATTAATCCCGATCAGATTGCAGCAATCAAGAACATAGAGGAGCCACGAAATTACGAGATGTTCAAAGCCTGATAGGGAAAGTGGCAGCATTACGCAGATTCATTTCCAAGCCACAAACAAATGTATTACTTTCTTCAACTTAATTAAACGAGGGAAATGCAACTTCGAGTGGACCCCTGATTGTGTAGAGGCCTTTCAAAACTTGTTGGATCATGAGGATCTGTTCATATATTTGGCAGTTTCATCTCATGCCATTAGCTCATCTCTGGTACGTTAGGAAGACAAAGTTCAGAGGCCGACGTATTACGTAAGGAAGAAATTAGTGGCAGCAGAGCACAATTACCCAAGGATAAAGAAACTTGCTTATAACCTCCTGATTGCATCCCGAAAACTCCGTCATCATTTCCAGGGTCATCCAATTGTAGTGTATATCGATCAACCATTCCGATAGGTACTATAACGACCTTAAGCCCCCGGACGATTGCTTAAATGGAACATTGAGTTGAGCCAGTTCGACTTAAACTTCCAGCCGAGGAGATCAATAAGGGGGCAAGCATTAGCTGAGTTCATCGTAGAATTCACAATCCCCAAGGAGGATGTGGTAGATGATAAGGCTAACCCATCAGAGCAGAGTTTAGAACTTAAAACCTGGAAGCATTATACAGATGAAGCTAAGAATGATCGATGATCTGGCGCTGGAGTTGTTTTAGTAACTCTTGAAGGGCAATCGATTTATTATGCTTTGCGGTTGGAGTTTTCCATGACCAACAATGATTCCAAATACGAGGCCTTGATTGCCGGCCTAAAGCTAGTTAAGGAATTAGGTGTAACAACATTGGACATTTTCTATGATTCGAAAATTGTTGTTTGCCAGGTTAGAAAGGAATTCCAGGCTAAAGGACCTCGACTCGTCGAATACTCGGAAAAGGTGGAAAGGTTATTGGACAACTTAGAGCATTATAGCATAACACGCATTCCACGGATAGAAAATCAAAAAGTGGATAGGCTAGCTAAGTTAGAAAGTTCTGACAATTCGGAAGAGACAGAAATGGTTATGATCAAGATACTAGAGTCCCCAAGCATCGACCAAATGGAAGTCGATCCGGTATTGGAAACTGAACCAGAGAGATAATCGTGGATGATGCCGATAAAGAACTTCCTGCAAAACGAGACACTTCCCGCAAAGAAGAAAGACAGGCGGTGGTTCATAAAGCCGCAAGATATGTTATGCAGGATGAAATTCTTTACCGCCAAGGATTTTCTATGCCCCTGCTCCGGTGTATAGCACATGACGACATCAAGCATGTATTAAAAGAAGTACATGAAGGTGAATGTGGAGACCACACAGAGGGTCAAACGCTGTCAAAGAAAATATTATGGTATGGCTATTTCTGGCCTACCATAAATAAAGACGCAGCAAATTATTCACGACGTTGCGATGAATGTCAGAAATTTGCAAAAATTCCTAGGGCACCTCTGAGCCAACTTAAGTCAATGGTGAGCCCATGGTCGTTTACTGTATGTGGGATAGACATCATCGGAAATCAACCGATCACCAAGGGTGGAGCTAAATACGCAATTGTGGTTGTGGATTATTTTACTAAATGGGCAGAAGACAAGCCTTTAACTATGATCACAACGAAGCGGGTGATCAATTTTGTAGTCAGAAACATAATATGCCAATTCAGGATTCCTAAAGCTGTTATAACTGATAATGGAACCCAATTCGATAGTACCGAATTCAAATTATTTTGCCAGAAGTATAAAATTGATAAGAGATACACTGAAGTGGCTCACTCGCAATCAAATGTACAAGTTGAAGCAATAAACAAAATCATTAAGTCCATCCTGAAGAAGCGATTGGAGCAGGCAAAAGCAATGTGGGTCGACGAACTACCACTAACATTATGGGCCTACCGAACGACTTATAAGATGGCAACGGTTCATACCCCTTTTTCACTTTCTTTCGGGTCAGAAACGATCATCCTAGTGGAATTGAAAGTTCCCTCTCACAGGGTAACGTATTACGATCCAATGACAAATAAAGCGCTTCTCCTTGAATCCCTGGACATGGTTGAGGAGAAAGAGATGAAGCGGACTTACGTGGCTCAAGGCACAGACGACAAGTGGCATACTATGGCAGGAAGGTTCGGCCTCGGACCTTTGAACCAGAAGACTTGGTATTGAAACGTGTCTTCTCTACCCCTATCCACCTAGGTCCGAAATGGGAGGGACCATACACCATTCAACGGAAACTTGACATAGGAGCTTTCAAGTTAAAGACCGTGGATGGTGAAGAAGTACTTAGAGCATGGAATGCCCAACACTTGTGGTAGTACTTGACTTAAATATTGTACTGGTTTTCTTTTGTTTTATGGACTATGTAAAAAGGCACGACTTGCCTAGAAAAGTAGTTGACATAAACAAAAGATTATAAAGTGGACATAGGCTATAACTTGGCCGAACCACTATAAAAATATAGTGTGTGATTTACTTTTCCTACATAAATCTCTTTTTGTTTTGTGACTACTGTGCTCTGAGTATAAGACATTAAATTTGAATAGAATTTCCCACATGTCTAACCGGTAAAACCCTACCTTAGGAAATCATGCATGGAAAGAAAACCGGAGCAAACGAGATAGTCGTTTGTGTAATAAGATGAAAAAGACGGGAAACTAATGTCCCAAACTCTAACTCTCATGATTCAAAAAAGAGTATAAAGGACGGGAAGACGATGTCCCTAAGGCATAAAGGTGCAGCACGATAAGAGATCGCCTTGAATACACTCTAACCTGACCATACGACAGGAGATTATAAAGGTACTAAGAACAAGTGCCAATGAAAAAGAATCTTAACACCACTGAAAGGCTGGGGGCAGTCTAGTGTCGAACCTAATCAATTTCGAACAAGCCCTAGCCAGGAACATTATTAAAGATTGATTTGGGGCATAAACATCGCATCCCCTTGTTATTGATTGCTTAGTTTAGCAATGATTTTCGCACTGTATATATTCTTGTTTAACCGTGTTAATAATGCTTTGACTATCACTGCATTTAACTGAAATAAATGACAAATTTGCAAATTTTATGCATCACAGGAAACAAGCTACTTTATTTACATGAATGCAGGTTCATACAACAAAACTAATCAAAAAGTGCGAGGGCTGCACTCGCTACAACAACGACAACAGTCCAGTGGAAAACAAAAAATAAAGAACTGAACTACGCTTTACGTAGGCTTCGGGGAAATTTTAGACTGTTTGGAAGCCTTAAGCCTAGCTATCTCCTCTCGCTCAACGTCAGTTAGAATGCGTTTATTTCTTCCTTTATCAACTGGAGATGCATTTGGATCAGTTGGAGACTTCTGAGTTAAACTCCCAATTATCGATTGGGCATAAATCTTGACGACTAATCCCGACTGAGGAGCAATGGCTTAAAGAGGATTGAGATTAAGGGGCTCTTCCTTCTCGACTTTTGACTTTCAAACGTGAATCTGTCTTTGCCTTTATCTCAGCCAAAGTCATGTCATCGGCCTTCCTCGAGCCTCTGGTCACCACAACATCATCATCATCTTCGTTTCCATCATTGCCGCCATCATCTTTCAAGGCGTTTATCATAACCCCGTCTTTGCGAATTTCAGTGCTAGATGGCATGAGAGAATTGTCAATAACTTCTTCTCTTTTGTCCTCGGCCTTCTATGCAGATTTTGAGCCAGTGCCTTCTTCCATTTTTTCCTGAGTCATCTCAGTAGACTTTGCACCAATGATTTCTTCTTGCCATTCGTCGGTCTTCCTGGCTGGTTCTGCACCCATAGAACGAGAAGCGACAGTTATTAACTTAGGAGAAAACTCGGGTTCTTCAATCGTTTGTCCAACAATATGACGAAAAGTTGAAATAGCCCTAACAAACTGAGGTGAAAAGGTGGAGATACCTTCAAGTGATTTCTCAACATGAGTAGCAGGAGTCTCTAGAGTCGTTTCAGCAATAAGAGACAAGAAAGATGCCTTGGGAATTTCTGGATTCTCTGGGTCATACTCTCCGCTTCAGTATCCCCGGGGGGAGTGGAAGAAAAACCGGTTTCGATGTTTTCTTTTCCTTTGGCCTAACTCTTCTCCTCCTCCATAGCAACAGCAATAAGTTTATGCCCTTCAGCTAAGTGGGGCTCTTTATCCTTCAAATATTTCTCCATGAGTTTGTCCTCATCAATGGAGTCCACCTTGAGCTTTTGTTTCTCCCATCCAACTACCTGATCCCATACATATACCAAAGTGGTTGGGTAGTTTATGATCCATGAAATATCACGTTCTTGGATCACTTGAGCAAAGAACCCTATCACGACCTCGACGCTCTAATCCAATTTATTTTAGCTTCCACTAGTAGTGCATTAGCATTCTCGATAGACTTTAAAGCAATATCTGCATTTCCCTCGACTAAGGTTGCCCTTATCTCAGCCTCTATCAGCTTGGCCTCCAATTCGGCAGTCCTCGCGAACTCCGATTTCTCCTGTTCAAGATGAGTACAAGCCAGCTTCGTTGTGGTGCTTTCAGACTTAGCATCCTCGGCTTGTATCTTTAAGTCTATGCGCTCCTGGCTATGGGACTCAAGCTCGGTGTGGTAACGATGTTGTAATTCTTCATATTGCTTCTTATAAGAGTCTGTGTCATGTTGTGCAAGGGAAAGTTTGGCTTGAGCATCCTCAAGATCTCTCTCGAAATTTTCAATGGCCTTCGCATCAAATTCAGCACTATCCTTTATGTATTTTATATCGGGCAGCAAGTCCTGAATAATCTTGGATAGGGTCCACGAATATCTCTTCATCTCTTTGTACTGAGTATCCACAAAATCAATCTTGGCCTTAACCTCTTTTGTCCAGTCGGAGTCTAATGGCTTAAGAGCGGGAACAAAATGCATGTTCCCAAAATAATGATCAAGAAATTGCTTTTTAAACAGCTCCAGTTTAGCCTTGTTTTCATCATCGAGTATGACTGGCCTTGTTGTAGTAATATCAATGTTGCGGCATTTAGATGGCACAATAGATGTTTTACCTTTCTCAGCTTCCTTGCTTGGTTCCTTTTGTTTCTCTTTTGGATTAGAACCTTTCTTCGATGGTTTCTCTTGATGAGTTTTACCTTGGAGGAGCCTGTAGTTTTAGGAGCGTATTTCTCCCCTTCATGATGAGTAGAGTAGCTCTTATGTTTTTCCAAGTCTGCACGATGCGAAGGTCGAGAATGAGAAGATCGGTAAGATGATGGGGGTCGATTCCTCCTATTGTCTCTGCCTCAACTTCCATGCTGGTCGTGCCTTGCACCAGAATCGATCGGGGGCATGCTCGAGCAGACTTTCTCACGTAATAGTGGTGACGTGTCATTTGTCCTGCAAAGCGATAAAAGCAAACGTTAAAAATCAAAATTAGTATAGATTACAAGTGTTTTGATGTGCAGTACAAGTGTAGTACATGTATCCTAGGTGATCCCCCCTAACAGACCAGAGCCCAGAGTTAGGCCTGTGTGAGCAGTTTCTCCGGCTTTCACGGCGGTAATGTCTTCCTCAAAGGTAAGAAAAAGGGGTTCTATCCCAAAATCATGTGAAGTATAAATGTCACGGGGAAGGGAAGCTTCCCCAAACCTTGATATATAGAGTCGTCCACGAAAGAATCATCGCCTCGTGACTTGGTTAATGGTAGCTCTCTTGGAGAAGTCAGTTTTTCTGGAGTGGTTGCATCTTTAGTGGTAACGTATTTGTGCCTATCTCCGCCAACTATGTTTGCTAATATATTCTCCTCAGTTGAAGTGGGATAAGGACTCTTTTGAGGCACAATTGGATCTTCTGAACTTTCTCCCTTCTCAGTTAAGGTTTCAAATAGCCCCTTGACTGGGGGCATGTATACGTAAGGACCTTCTCCATGGCCTATGCTACGAGTCATAGCAATTAAGCGATGGCGGTGAAGATACTCATCTACTAGACAGACTCTGATAGTCAGAAATTTTTATCACCGTTAAGCAACTGGTTCAGGCGATCTGAATACACCTGGTGTACTTCCTATTTTGGATTAGGAACTGCAAGTGAAAATGAATGACAGTCAATATGTTTACAGTAGTGATTGAAGTTAGAAATCGAAATCTGAAATTTACTTGATTCAAGCCATCTCCTGGCACATCTCGGTTGCTTCCTAATATAAAACCATTCACATTTCACATCACCAACTTTGTTGCTGAACGGTACACTAAATATCTTCCTCTTTGGCATCGATCCAAAACATACAAAGGACGGGGTATCTCGGGTTCGGTGTTTGAAATCGTAAAAGAAGTATACATCTTCGAAGGTGAGCTCCGTCCCAAGAATTTTCCTATAAGCGATGTATAAAGTGTACAGGCAAGCATAAGCATTGGGGAGGAGTTGCATTGGAGCGATTTGCATTTGTCTCAGAAAGTCGACGACGAATGGCAGAAACGGAGGTATCGCCCCGACAAGGCACATTAACCTACTAATCGCCATATACCCTTCGTGTGGATTATGAGGTCGGTCTGTTTTAATAGGCAACTTAGTGTCCTTTCGAATAATTCCATGCTTTAAACATGTTCGCGTAAGTTTGGCGTCGTCAATTGTCGATTCAACAGAGTCGCCAGGTGATTCTAAGACAATGGCATTCTCGAATTCATCAGGAGCGTGACTGTCTCCTACTCCTCCCTCCTCTTCTTCATCCATAGAGGCTTCACCCCCAGATGATGCTGCATTTTCATGAGTTTCTTTCTCGTAGTCTGATCCTGCACAATCCCAATCTGGGTCTAAAGTAGAGGATATGTCTTCGATGATGGGATTTTCAGATGACACTATAGTTTCTTTTCTCTCTGCTAACCTAGTTGAACGTATTCTAGTCATGATCGCTGTACTATCCAAGAGACAACAGAAATTAGAGTGTAGTTTCCCGTGCCCCTTATGTGTGCATGTGTGCTAAATTGGGTGAATGTGTGCAATGTTGAAATTAGAAAACACAAAAGCTAGCAGGATGAAATGCATTAAATAAAAGTTAACAATATTTTGTTTAATTTATTCGAGAATGTCCAGTCGTGACAGGCCTATCCTAATTGTCCACAAGTTTACGAACCATGCTTGGTTTTAGTTGAGATTTATGCAAAATTGTGTTGTAAATTCACATCCCTATAGTGTTGATTTTATCTGAGACTCTATAATGGAAGCTTCGGGTCGGTTCGGTGATCTAGACGGTGCAACATGATCGATTTGAAGGTATTCTTATTGAAAGCATCAGGTCGGTTCGGAGATCCAAGTGTTGGAGCCATGGATCAGTTCGGAATTAAATGACAGAGGTGATCGGCTCAGATGGAGCTTTAGTGAAGATAATTCCGTTCGGATCAGTCAACGCCGATCCGAACTGCGCCAACATTTTGAAACCCAATTTCTTTACTTAAACATTTTTGGGAGGCTCTCTCCAACACTAGTTAACCATGCTAAAATCTAACTAATAAAATTTAAAATTTGGATTCATGCAACATTGCCTCTTTGAAGAAAAATCTCACAATTCAAAAGCATAATGTTACGAAGTTAACCATGCTAACAGCAAATTTGCATTGCAGTCTACACACAGTTGGCACTTTTTTCAAATTTCATGATTTTTGCAACAAAATAGGATCCACTTCCGTATCATGCTTCTAATTGCCTTTCGAATCTTGAAATTATGTTATAGATCAATTGATTAGGCTTGTCCACCCTGGCACAAGAAATCTTCTTTGATTAATTATGAAGCATAGAGCAAAATGGAAAGACACAAATTTCAAAGGACAAAAAGTTGAAAAAAGGAGAGATACAACTTTACATTTTTTAGAAAGAAAAAAAATCATGTACTATACTTATGTGGAATAATCCCAAAAACATATGAACTTATTGGAACTTTTCTGGGAATATAAATGAGTAACTAATTCTTATTCAATAGTACACGGCAAGTAGCTATTAAATCTATAATATGTCTATGTACAAACATCGTTAGAAATATAAAGCCAATTACTCATCGCTTGCTACCTAAGCACCAGTTAATCATACAATCAACCAAATTAGTAGCTTCAAACAATCATAATTTATAAAAAAAATCATAATATGAATTCAAAATTCTAATAGCACATCTATTTTAATACGTAATAGAGTTATAATGAATTAAGCAATTTCTAACATGCCATTAATTAAATGGAAAATGTCATTATAAATAATAATCGAAAATTTTAAATATCCTAATAACAAACAAATCATTATGTAGAACTAAAAATTTATGATGTTATTTGACAACTATTTGTATCACTAAAAATACAAAAGTAGTAGATTTTAAAATCATAATGGACCTATTCTCAAGGAGGATTGTCCACGATAAAATAAACAAATATTTTTCCAGTTCATTACAATGTCGAGACATCGTGTACTAATAAAAAAATTAGAGTGTTGGTTTTTTTGTAAATATAATTTATTAATCAGCTTACAAACAAACAAATAGTAAAATAGTATTTTATGTGCATTAAGACGCATATGCATATGACTTTAAAGCCTATATGCACATTCATTTAGTTTGACGTAGAACAAAATGATAATTTGTAAAATTAGAAAGTAATAAATAATTGAAAACAAAGTTATAAACCTTAATAGGAATAAAGAAGGATGACATTTATCTATTTAAGATATAAAATGAATTAGCATAAATTGAAATAAGATTGGTGAAGATACAAAAAGGATAAAATATTGGAATGTAATTGAAGGAAATATATACCTAAAATTGAGCAAGAAATCGACATATATTCAACTTATATTTATTTTCTCATATAATAAAGAATATTTGAAGAAAGGTATTGAAAATTTATCCTATAATATTGAAAAATGCAATTGAGAATGGAATTTTACAAATGTAAACGAAATAAATAAACAATTTAATAGACTGCAAGATAAATTTAACTTAAGATGAAATCTAAAGCATTGCTTATAAGAGAACATAAGAGAAAAAATTAAATCGAGAATTTTTGAAGAAAGAAAAATTAAGAATGGATACAGTCATTACTGAGAAATTTTTGTATATAAGGACAATGCTAAGGTAACTATTGAATACATGTTTGAAAGAGGTAAATGAAAATCATAAGTTAAAAATTAGGATAATTTAGTTTTTGAGGTGAAAATGAAATCAAATGCCTAAAAATAGTTCGTAAAGAAAAACTAAGGCATAAACCATTGGAACAACATATAGATCATCAAAAATCATGAAAGTCGTTAGTTGTACATAAAACAAAATGAAAATTTATAAACTTAAAAATTAATAAAAATTGGAAATAAAGTTAAAACCCAAAAATAGGAATGAAGAAGGATGAATATCTATAATTTAAGGCAGAAAGAGAATTAGATTAAGACAGAAATATATATTTTCGGTAAAAAAACAAAACAAAAAGCACAATGTATTATTTCAACCCATACCTAAAATGAGTTGAATATTACATACCTAAAATCAAGTAGGACATCGACAAATATTTAACTCATATTTAATTTTTCGAATAATGAAGTAGATTTGAGGGAAGACATTAAAAATGAATATTGTAGGATTGACTAAAAATGCGATTGGGTAAATGAAAATCAAAACAAAAAAACAAACATTATAAAGTTTTCAAAGTCGTTGAAATCTTTAATTATATTTAGAACAACCTACATAGTGAAGTTCTATAAATTTAAAAAGCAATGAATACATGGAAACAAAGCCAGTGTCCAAAAATAGAAACGAAGAAGAATGACTTCTGCCTATGTAGAGTAGAAATTCAATTGGATCACGACCGAGGTATGAATTTTGGTGATGAACCAAAAAGCATAATACAATGGAACATAACAAAATGAAGAGCATACATGAAGTTGGGCAGAGAATCAATTAGATTAATATGAAAATATAATTTTTTACCGAAGAAACAAAAAGTATAAAGCAATAGAACTTAATTAAAGGAAGAACGTACCTAGACTTGAGCTGGAAATCGATAACCTGTCAACCAATATTTAATTTCTTATATATTAAACTATATTTGAGAGGAGGAATTAACAATTGATACCAATATAGAAAATAGCAATTGGAAAATGAATTTATTAAATGAGAATAAAAGCAATCAGTAATGCCAATACGTAAGAAATGAAAATAGAAGAGTGAAAATGAAAAGGTCACATTTACCGATAGAATATAATGAAAAGAAACGGTTATCATTAATGATTTTGAACAATTTTTGCAAATAAGGACAATGTGAAAACCATTGAACAAATGTTTAAAGCGGGTAAGTGAAAAGTTTGAGCAAAAAATCAAGAGAATTCTTGTATTTAAGAAGAAAACTTATAAATAAATATTAGAACTATAGTCAATATTTTTCATATTATAATAGGTATCTTGCCATGAAAAAGTCGAAATTGGAAGAAAATAAAATCCAAATTATTGGTATAGACAAAAGTATATAAAGAGAAAAAAACAAATAAGATGAACTTAATTGTGTTTTAAAGATCCGTTATCATATTACATTGAAAACTTACATATTACTTTTTTTCTTCATGAAATTGAAAATTATAAAAATATTAAAGTAGAAAAATAAATAAAACCTATTGATAATTGAAAAAAGTTTACATATTACTTTAAATAAAACCTAGGATAATTGGAATGATTACAAAAAGTAAACTTAAAAAGGGGAGTGTTTTAACCGAGAAATGGGAGTTGGAAATAGATTTGGGTTTTTTGAATTAAGTATAAAACTGATATTAGAAATATAAAGAGAAAACATTATAAAAAATGGAAGACATAAAAAATAATGATAGAAAACATAGTAGAGGAATGAGAAATTTGTAACAAAATGACAAAGAGGAGGAAAATAGAGCAGCAAAAGAATAAAATTTAGACAGAATAAGACTTTCATATTTTGTCGGTTACATAATGAGATGTTATTAATTGCTAAGTCAACGGTGGTAAAATATTGAAAATTTATTTGGAAGCGAATAATGTACTAAGAATCATATGGAATACAATATTCAGTTTGAGAGTGAATGTAACACCCCGCATTTTTAAGTATAATTAAAAATGAAATAAAATATATGAAAATATGCTTATGATAGGTAAATAATGGTGATGCATAAGAAGAATTAATTAATACATGAAAGAGAAGAAAAATTAGTTCGATAACGGTGTGTGTAACGGAAAAGATAGTAAAATGAGGATAATTAATTAAAGAATCAGGAATTAGGTAAAATGGACATCACCATTGCGTTCCTCTCGAAATTTTACATGAAATAGAGTCCGAGTTTTCGAAAATCAGAGTCCGGATGAAGAAGTTATGGCCTGTAGAAGATTCAGAAGGTTTCGGTCAGCACAAAACTGGGCAGGTCGACCTAGGGGTCGACCTGGGGCCCAGGTCGACCAGGGGGTCGACCTCCCCCCCCCCCCCCCCCCAGGTCGACCTGGTTGTCCTGTTTCGGTCCAGAACACGTTTTTGAAGCCCAGGGACGATTTTTGATGGTCCGGATTGGTTTTAGGGTTAATCTGATGGCTGAAATGAATTGCTACACCTATAAAAACAACCTTAGACCTAGCCTTCCCTACACACAATTCTATTCTGCTTCTTCTCTGCCTCTGTTCTAAATAAAAATAAAAATGGCGTCGCTACTCTGCTGGAATCAAAACAAGAAGCTAATCAACATCAACCTAAGCAACTCAATTCAAATTAGAGATTAAAGCTTTTGCAATGATTCTACAACAATTAAAGTTCTTTCTTTAATCCAACCAAGGCAAGTACAGTTATTTTCCGATATAAACGTTAATTATGATTGTGACATGAATTATAAATCTGAATCTGAGGTTATATCTGTTCTGTTCTGTTTGGATCTATCTTATTTTGTATCTCTTTCCTCTTTCTGTTCTATAGCCAGGCTACCACGAGCCTGAGCCAATCTCATAAGAGATTAACCTACGCTAAAATGTTTGGGACAGTAAAATGAATGATGCATAAATTGGGCATGACCAATAGGTGACTGATTTGAGGAAAGAACATGGACTGTAGCTAGAACATAAATTTGAGACATATGACTGGACATGTTATATTTATAACATAAATGGGTATTGAACATATGATTTGAGATAAAAAGAATATGGCTTAGGTATAAAGATTTACATGAGAGTAGGGTATCTATTAATTTAAATAAACACCTAAGTAAGTGATCTTTGGGATATATGACATGCATAGTAATAGATGGCTATATTTGGTATATAATCATATTGTGAATCATGACAATTATTTAGGCATGCAAACTTAGGCCAAATTTATAATTAGGAAAGATGGGTCAATGAAACCTTAAGGAATAATAAAATATGCTATGTTTGCCTAATTTATATCTGCTATATTTTCCTAATCTGCTAGTCTATTACATTGCTTAATCTGCTTGTTTTGCTCTACTGCCTAGTCTGCTAGATTTGTCCATCTGCCAAATCTGTCATTTGTTAAGTCTGTTGAAATTGCCAAATCTGTTAAACTAAATCTGTTGAGATGCCTAATCTGCTATCTGCTAAATCTGCTAGTTTGCTTAATCTGTTAAATCCGTTAAGTCGCCAAAATCTATTATCTTCTATGTCTGTTAAGTTGATATTCAGTCTGTTATTGACATAATCTGAATTAGCTATGAATAATTGACATGTATATTAGGCGTGGGTATAAATGGTAAATCATTAATTAATTGGCCGCAAAGATAAACATGGCTAACTCGAGGTTAGAATGAGTTTGCGGTGTAATTCTGCCCGGAACCGCCCGGCATAATCCAGTGGTCGCAAACAATAGGTTCTAATGTGAGAAGTTAGTCATAACGTGCTTGAAACCCGAGGTTAGACTCAGTTTGCGACAGAAACCTGCCCGGAACCAACCGGCCTAACCAGTAGCCGCAAAATGTCAGTCTATTGTGAGAGGTTTGGGCATTAATATTTAATTAATGAAAATCTGAGATAAATATGATGTCTAAAACGTGTTGGGTAAGGTTAAACCAATTGGACCAATGAATCTGATAAACCCGTTTTGTGAATCCGTAGGCCCAATACAAAGTTAGATAATCTGTAACTGGTTAATCTGTAAGTCTGTTAATCTGTAACCAGTTAATCTGTAAGCCTGTAATCCAAACATCTGATCCGTTAGTCTGAAAACCTATTAACTTTATTGTCTGATCTGTGAACTAGTTGATCTAAACTCTGTATGTCTGAACTTATAAACAAGTTAATCTGGAAAATCTGTTAGTCTGGGGACACAAGGTTAGGAGGGGAATTACTTGTGTCATCTGTTGTTTGGGACCCATATTAGTCAGTAACCCTTTCTGGTATCAAAACTTTGACCCAACAGTAAGTAGGGTCCGGGCACGCTTATTGAACTTGTTATAAGCGGTTCATTCTGATAATGGCGAGGGGTGTTGATGGTGCGTTCCAACCGGTTCATGTGCGTGCATGGATCCCGGTCTGCCTCTGAGGATGTAAGACGCCATGACATCTGTAACTAGGTCTGTGCCAACTGGTTGTCACTTTAGGGAGTGATACACCCTACTGTGGGGTCGACACAGGATATTTATGTATTAGGGAGCCGATCGCTTGGAGTATGGCTTTAGGGTACACTTAGTTCTGTCTGTTTCTGTTGGTACCGTCTGTTTCTGTTGGGTGGCAACACCTGTCTGTTTCAGCGTGGTACCGTCTGCTCGGGTGGTAAAGGCCCAATTATTAGTGTACACCTAATTCTACATTCCGTTTTCGTAGGAATTAATCTGTTTCTGTTCGGGTGGTAAAGGCCCATTATTCGCATTCTGCTTCTGTCTGTTTCTGATCGGGTGGTAAAGGCCCATTATTAGCATTCTGTTTCTGTGGGAATTATTCTGTACCCGTTTCTGTTTCAGTTTAGACATTATGGTGACACCTAATTCTGTTATACTAGTATTAGTGCAGAGAAGTGTAAAGCAATAGCTTATATCATTCTGTTCTTCTGTTATATCTGTTACACCTGTTACAGTTATCTCTCATCCAGTTTTATTTTCATGTCATGTCATTATTATCTGTTCATAACTGAAAATCACTGGACTTGCCAGACTTTTAGTCTGACCCTTGTTGTTTTGCCTCCTTTCTTCCGTTTCCCCCCAGGTTATCCAAGGAGGGAATACTTTAGCTTGATTCGGATTTCTTCTGCTTGAAGTGCTTAAAGTATGGCTTGGCTCTGTATAACTTCCGTTCTATGGGGATTATGATTTTAAACTATGCATTCTGAAGGCTTTTGTACAAGACTGATATTTTGTACTTGAATTCTGATAATGTGATTTGAAAGGATGTAACCAAGTTTATTTCGATTTCTGTTGAAATAAAGTTATAAATTTTTCAAGTACTATTTTATCTGTCTTGTAAGTTTCTGTTTTTTTTACTAAAATGCTCCACCAAAGTTAAGGCATTCCCTTTGTGAGTGACCTTAACGGAGGCGGGGTGTTACACTTGGTATCAGAGCTGAAGGTTACCAGATTGGGTAAAGTTTTTGAAAACTATTTTCAAAAAGGCTTTAAAAGAAAGTATTTTCAAAAGGAAAGTTTATTTTGAAAAACATAATCCCCAAAGCCATATATCTATCTTTTGATTCTCTGTCTGAATCCTTGTTTCCTTCTTTTTCTGAGTCTCCGAGGCTCCTGGCTTTCTGGGAGGTAACCTCATCGCGGCATGGTTCCGTAGGCTTGATAGGACTACGACACCTGTCAAAGGGCAAATAAGCGCCCGACTTCCATCTGTAGCCGCAGTAGTTTCACCTACGACTAATTTTCTTTCGAGCTTTGTAGGATTTTTCTGTGCGATGGAGGCAGCTTTCGAGGGAGTGGTCAACGTGTTACACAAGCATAGTAAAGATGAGAATAAGGGAGTTTGGCCAAGGAGCACAACCCAAAGATAAGAAACCCATGGATATGAACTTGGTTCAAAAAGGAGGCAAAAAGGAAACACAAAAGAAGGAAGAAAAGTCTAAAGATAAAGGAGGAGAAAAGTGCTTTACTTATGGAAGCTTGACTCAAAAGGAAGGACAAAGGACATGACCTACTTCGGGAAGGCAGGCGAATGCTCTCATAGTTGGTGGATAGGATAGGAGTAGTAAAATTTCCGTAGAGAGTTTAGTTTCCTTATCTGATTATTGAGTTAGAACTCTTTCCGATTATGGCATTCTGATTCTGTAGTCGAGTCTCTGCACTTTAATACTAGTCTTGTTTCTGATCTGGTTATAGTCTCAAACCCCATAGGGGTTACGACTCATCTGCTGGTGATAGGTTGGGGTTTGAGAGATATCTGTGTTAGGCGTCAAGTAGGACGCATACATTCTGGATTTTATCATGCTTAGTTTCCTAAGAATCATTCGATAATCTGATCTGTACCAGTAATCTGTAAATATCTGAATATTTCTGATAAGGTTAAGATTTCCAGTTTTGACATTGTCTAAAGAGGGTAATCCTCTTAGTGTCAATTTAATGTTGGTTTCGGTCTTCGGGGCCGATACTTAGGACCCATGTCTAATGGGAACCAAGTTTTTGTTCTATCTGTACTCGCTTCCATCATTCGACTGTATCCTATCGATCGAATCTTCGAACTTTAGGTAGAAACTAATGGGTGTAAACATGTGTTTGAGACATGTTATGTTTGATGGTTGCAAGTGGATGCAAGTGGTTGCTAGTGGTTGCCCGTGGATGCATATACACACACTAGGCACTAGATCGGCTCGAAAACACTCTCATACTGCATATGGATGTGTGAGCATTTTTAATTTTTGTGGATGCAAAATGATTGACTCAGCACATGGATGTTGCATATGACTGAATGGTTGTGCACCCATATAGAAATGATATGTATCGAGTAGGAAAATTGCATATATGTTGGACTCATGGCACTGGCATAATTCGCATTAAGGAGGTCAACTGAATCAGTGGACCGCCTGATCTTTGCATTAGACAAGGAACATATACACACACTTCTTGCATATGTTCATACAGCATTAGAAATCTCTTAAGGACAATGAATGCCTGTGATTGGTGATTGAGTAGATGGATGATTGGATGGTAGGACACATTCTTCTTAACTTGAAGATTTCGGGGACGAAATCCTTTAAGGAGGGGAGAATGTAACACCCCGCATTTTTAAGTATAATTAAAAATGAAATAAAATATATGAAAATATGCTTATGATAGGTAAATAATGGTGATGCATAAGAAGAATTAATTAATACATGAAAGAGAAGAAAAATTAGTTCGATAACGGTGTGTGTAACGGAAAAGATAGTAAAATGAGGATAATTAATTTAAGAATCAGGAATTAGGTAAAATGGACATCACCATTGCGTTCCTCTCGAAATTTTACATGAAATAGAGTCCGAGTTTTAGAAAATCGGAGTCTGGATGAAGAAGTTATGACCTGTAGAAGATTCAAAAGGTTTCGGTCAGCACAGAACTGGGAAGGTCGACCTGGGAGTCGACCTCCCCCATGGGGGTCGACTATAGTGTCGACCTCCCCCCCTACAGGTCGACCTGGTCGGCCTGTTTCGGTCCAGAACACGTTTTTGAAGCCCAGGGACGATTTTTGATGGTCCGGATTGGTTTTAGGGTTAATCTGATGGCTAAAATGAATTGCTACACCTATAAAAACAACCTTAGACCTAGCCTTCCCTACACACAATTCTATTCTGCTTCTTTTCTGCCTCTGTTCCAAATAAAAATAAAAATGGCGTCGCTACTCTGTTGGAATCAAAACTAGAAGCTAATCAACATCAACCTAAGCAACTCAATTCAAATTAGAGATTAAAGCTTCTGCAACGATTCTACAACAATTAAAGTTCTTTCTTTAATCCAACCAAGGCAAGTACAGTTATTTTCCGATATAAACGTTAATTCTGGTTGTGACATGAATTATAAATCTGAATCTGAGGTTATATCTGTTCTGTTCTGTTTGGATCTATCTTATTTTGTATCTCTTTCCTCTTTCTGTTCTATAGCCAGGCTACCACGAGCCTGAGCAAATCTCATAAGAGATTAACCTACGCTAAAATGTTTGGGACAGTAAAATGAATGATGCATAAATTGGGCATGACCAATAGGTGACTGATTTGAGGAAAGAACATGGACTGTAGCTAGAACATAAATTTGAGACATATGACTGGACATGTTATATTTATAACATAAATGGGTATTGAACATATGGTTTGAGATAAAAAGAATATGGCTTAGGTATAAAGATTTACATGAGAGTAGGGTATCTATTAATGTAAATAAACACCTAAGTAAGGGATCTTTGGGATATATGACATGCATAGTAATAGATGGCTATATTTGGTATATAATCATATTGTGAATCATGACAATTATTTAGGCATGCAAACTTAGGCAAAATTTATAATTAGGCAAGATGGGTCAATGAAACCTTAAGGAATAATAAAATCTGCTATGTTTGCCTAATTTAGTTCTGCTATATTTGCCTAATCTGCCAGTCTGTTACATTGCTTAATCTGCTAGTTCTGCTCTACTGCCTAGTCTGCTAGATTTGTCCATCTGCCAAATCTGTCATTTATTAAGTCTGTTGAAATTGCCAAATCTGTTAAACTAAATCTGTTGAGATGCCTAATCTGCTATCTGCTAAATCTGCTAGTTTGCTTAATCTGCTAAATCCGTTAAGTCGCCAAAATCTATTATCTGCTATGTCTGTTAAGTTGATATTCAGTCTGTTATTGACATAATCTGAATTAGCTATGAATAATTGACATGTATATTAGACGTGGGTATAAATGGTAAATCAATAATTAATTGGCCGCAAAGATAAACATGGCTAACTCAAGGTTAGAATGAGTTTGCGGCGTAATTCTGCCCGGAACCGCCCGGCATAATCCAGTGGTCGCAAACAATAGGTTCTAATGTGAGAAGTTAGTCATAACGTGCTTGAAACCCGAGGTTATACTCAGTTTGCGACAGAAACCTGCTCGGAACCAACCGGCCAACCAGTAGCCGCAAACTGTCAGTCTAATGTGAGAGGTTTGGGCATTAATATTTAATTAATGAAAATCTGAGATAAATATGATGTCTAAAACGTGTTGGGTAAGGTTAAACCAATTGGACCAATGAATCTGATAAACCCGTTTTGTGAATCTGTAGGCCCAATACAAAGTTAGATAATCTGTAACCGGTTAATCTGTAAGTCTGTTAATCTGTAACCAGTTAATCTGTAAGCCTGTAATCCAAACATCTGATCCGTTAGTCTGAAAACCTATTAACTTGATTGTCTGATCTGTGAACTAGTTGATCTAAACTCTGTATGTCTGAACTTATAAACAAGTTAATCTGAAAAATCTGTTAGTCTGGGGACACAAGGTTAGGAGGGGAATTACTTGTGTCATCTGTTGTTTGGGACCCATGTTAGTCAGTAACCCTTTCTGGTATCAAATCTTTGACCCAACAATAAGTAGGGTCCAGGCACGCTTACTGAACTAATTATAAGCGGTTCATTCTGATAATTGCGAGGGGTGTTGATGGTGCGTTCCAACCGGGTCATGTGCGTGCATGGATCCCGGTCTGCATCTGAGGATGTAAGACGTCGTGACATCTGTAAATAGGTCTGTGCCAATTGGTTGTCACTTTAGGGAGTGATACACCCTACTATGGGGCCGACACAGGATATTTATGTATTAGGGAGCCGATCGCTTGGGGTAGGGCTTTAGGGCACACTTAGTTCTGTCTGTTTCTGTTGGTACCATCTGTTTTTGTTGGGTGGCAACACCTGTCTATTTCTGCGTGGTACCGTCTGCTCGGGTGGTAAAGGCCCAATTACTAGTGTACACCTAATTCTACATTCGATTTCCGTAGGGATTAATCTGTTTCTGTTCGGGTGGTAAAGGCCCATTATCCGCATTCTGCTTCTGTCTGTTTCTGATCGGGTGGTAAAGGCCCATTATTAGCGTTCTGTTTCTGTGGAAATTATTCTGTACCCGTTTCTGTTTCAGTTTAGATATTAGGGTGACACCTAATTCTGTTATACTAGAATTAGTGCAGAGAAGTGTAAAGCAATAGCTTATATCATTCTGTTCTTCTGTTATATCTGTTACACCTGTTACAGTTATCTCTCATCCAGTTTTATTTTCATGTCATGTCATTATTATTTGTTCATAACTGAAAATCACTGGACTTGCTAGACTTTTTGTCTGACCCTTGTTGTTTCGCCTCCTTTCTTCCGTTCCCCCCCCCCCCCCCCAGGTTATCCAAGGAGGGAATACTTTAGCTTGATCCGGATTTCTTCTGCTTGAAGTGCTTAAAGTATGACTTGGCTCTGTATAGCTTCCGTTCTATGGGGATTATGATTTTAAACTATGCATTCTGAAGGCTTTTGTACAAGACTGATATTTTGTACTTGAATTCTGATAATGTGATTTGAAAGGATGTAACCAAGTTTATTTCGGTTTCTGTTGAAATAAAGTTATAATTTTTTCAAGTACTATTTTATCTGTCTTGTAAGTTTCTGTTCTATTTACTAAAATGCTCCACCAAAGTTAAGGCAATCCCTTTGTGAGATCTTAACGGAGGTGGGGTGTTACAGTGAATTAGAGATGAGAATTCTAGAAGTGCTATATTTAATTTCTTAGACAATAATAAATTATTAGATTTGGGAAAACAAAAGGATTTGAACATAGAATGAATGTTTGTAATGGAAAATTTATAAGGTGTCATTAATTACAACTTATTATGTATGGAATGGTTGAGAAATATTTTTTATTTTCGGTGGGCTGATTGTAAACTTTTATCCAAACGAATTAGAGTGGAGGATTTAAGCTAAGAGCAAATGTGCAAGAAAAGTCAACATCATATTTACTTTCTTATATAACATAATAGATGTTATATATAGGTATAATAAAAAGATAATCAACAAAAAATTCGTGAGTTCACTAGAATTCTTTTAAGAAATACATGCGATAAGCAAAAACAATGACAAATTTAAGACAATTTAATTTTGTTTATATAACAGACAAGCGTCACGGCACGCGCTTCGCGCGTGGTAACGGCATGCGCTTTGCGCGTGGTCGTGGCATGCGCTTCGCGCGTGATCATGGCACGCGCTTTGCGCGTGGATTATTATTTTTAAAATATCAAAGTCAATATTTTAAATACTTCTATAGATAAGCATAATCCATGCATATTTCTTTGATTGAAAAAGGAAATAAATTAAAGAAAAGAGAGTCTTTCCGCTATGCCAATAATTGGCATAATGCAATAAATATGGAAATGCATGAATATATGGAAGGATTCAATTTTTACCAAGTGGGGCATGTGCTCAAAGTAATTAAAAGCAAACTAAAGGAGTGGAACAGATGCAGGCATAAGTAGCTTAATAATATTTAAAAAAAATTATACAACAAATGTAAAGATATACAATAAAAAATTGATTTGGCCTACGAAGTAAAGACATGTATAAAAATATTACCAAACATATACTACTCTCAAAGCCTAGTTGTTTTAAACTTTCTCATCTATGCACATTGCACCCTCTCCACCATCCCTCCCTCGCACACCCGCACCTCCGTCAGCCACCAGATCTGGCTCTCCACCGCTCTTGCCAACCTCCACGTGTGCTCTCCTCCGACCTTTAAGCCTGCCATTGACCACCCCAAGAATGTCACTGTGGCCTCACCTACCAACACAAACGACCACATCCTGGATGAATCCACCTCATCACAATTACTACAACGTACCCAGGAAACAAATCTTCCCTGCTACCATCACCTGTTAATAACTTTTAAGTTTAATTATATTTATTAAAGTTGAAAAGTTGTTTGAAAACACCAACTTTGTCTCAGCATCGCTCAAACAACAAGTGCAGTAAAGAGACAAAGCAAAAGGCAAAACATACTAATTTATCAAAACATGTTTGCGAGTGGATTCTCACCTGTTAATGATGTTATCCTCCTCAACACACATCTGTCTTCTTTGCTGCAGTGTAAGCCGATGTAAATTGCTGTAAAATTTTACAAAGCTCTTTTTTGTTATTATAAAGAGAAACGGTGGAGAACAATAGGAGTAATGGTGGAATAATGGTGGAGAGGAGAAATAGCGGAGAATCTTAGGTGATATTTATAGAGTTCAAGCATTTAAAAATAAGAAACCGTCCAGTTGCAAAATTTAAGGTGATATTTTGAACTGTTCATGCATGGGTAACCGAATTTTAGCCGATTCAATGCTTATCGAAAATATAATAGTATCGTGCATATGTATAATAAAGGTTTTAAGCAAACTGTTTTGGAATATAAAATTTTAATTGCATAATAAAAACCTGAATGGATGCAGTAAATTACGCATGGAAATTTGTAGCATTAGAACCAATGAAATACATAAAGATATAAGAAATTGCCATATATTAGAGAGGCAATTTGAATTTGTTGAAAAGGTTAATTAGATCCTAATTTACATGACATTTAATGGCTAATCTATTGGGGATATTAGGTTAAATAATAATTTTATATATTTAAAATCTCATACATAAGGGCATTTTGGGAAGTTTATGGTCAGACCAAAACTTTGAGAATTATTAATAAAAATATAAGAAATTGCCATATATTAGAGAGGCAATTTGAATTTGTTGAAAATGTTAATTAGATCCTAATTTACATGACATTTAATGGCCAATCTATTGGAGGTATTAGGTTAAATAATAATTTTATATATTTAAAATCTCATACATAAGGGCATTTTGGGAAGTTCACGGTTGGACCAAAACTTTGTGCTCCCAAGAGAATTATTAATAAAAATATAATAAATATAATAAATATATAACAGGAAGATAATCAACAAAACATTCATGAGTCCATTAGAATTCTATTAAAAAGTACCTCCAATAAGCAAAATTAATGAAAAATTTAAGACAATTACACTTCGATAGCACAGGTACCATGTAGGGTTTTGAGAAAACTGAAACTGAAAAGCCTCCAAATGAATATTGTGCTTTCATATAATATAATAGATATATTGGGGAATTTTCAAATTGTGACCATCAAAAAGTGGTTAGAAGGCACGTCGCTTCAAAAACCAAGTGACGCACGTGTTTAATGATGTAAACTTTAGTTCAACTTATAGATTGTCACTAATATTAAGATTTTGCATAGTAATAAATGTAAAAATGGACACCTTGAGAATGAATATTTTTTGTGTACATAATAGCCTGCAAAAGTGAGTTAAGATATTTATAATTTTAAATACAAATTCAAACTAATTAATTTTTAAAAACAATTAAAAAATTAGTTAATATTAATATAATAATTTAAGGCAAACATAATTACCATTTCCATTACCATAAGAAACGGAAATAAATAAACCGGTTACATATACTGAAAAATGAAAATCAAGAAAGGTGTTAATAGAGATACTTATAAAATAATATAATAAAACTCAATGGATCGAAAAATTGATAACTAAAACCTAATATAAAAAACAAATTCAATTCATATGTTATTTGGCTTAAAATTTAGGGTTCATTGATATAGGATCGAACAATATGCATACAGATCTTGCATGATAGTAGTTGAGATTTCAGTGCACAGAATAATGGATCTGCCACAAAAATTCATGGAAAGGAAGTCCTTTCGGTTTTGGGTTTTTTGCGAAGCAAAATAATTAGGAAGGTATAGAGTATAAATATTGCTTATGTATGGAGAAGATATAGCTAAATTCATGGAAGTATGGATGGAGAAACGTTTGATAACATTAATAGAGTTGAGAGAAAGAATAATGGTAAATTAATCCAAACAACTAAAGGTTAAAGTGCAATCTTTGGTTATCTCAAATAGGTAAAGAGTGTAAATATATATTTATTTTAAAACCAAGGGAGATAATGGTTTTTCTAAAATTAATTAAACACGCATACATGATATGAGATTCATTTATAGGCAGAAAATACTAATAGTATTATGTGTGTGTGCGCGTATGGTAGAATAGGGCAAATAAAATCACATGTATTATCTGTCCCTCTATACCCAACTAATCAGCACCCCCTGAATTCCACCTTTTTGCAATTAAACTCTCCTTTTTTCTTTGACTTAATTGCAAAAAAGTGAAAATCAGGGATCCTGATTGGTTGGGTATAGAGGGATTTAAAATTTTGGGTATAGAGGATCAACTCTAAGAATAGGGACATATGACTAACATCAATCCTAATGTGTTAAAAATATTGGCGTGAAAATATTTGAATATTAATTGTTATTTATAGTAGAATGGAGTAGTGTTGGAAGGAAAAAAAATAAGGAGCCAAAATATGAACACAAAGTTTGTAGATTTCAAAGAATTAAAATTAATTCTTTTGAATTTTCGCGTATAATAAAATTAATAATGAGAATGACAACGAAGCATTCAATTGGTAATAATTTTTGCAGGTATGTGAAATGAATATAGGGATTGTAAGTTTTTAACACGAATCGAGAAATCTCAAATGGTTAATGTCTAAGAGAAAGTGGAAGAAACAATACTGTAGAAAACCCAAAGTTGCATATGTTTTAAACTCACTTAAAGAAGCATTCAATTGATAATAATTTCAGCAAGTATGCGGAAAAAACCTAGAGACGGCGAGTTTTTAATATTAATTAGGGAATTCTCAAATTGTTAATGTCTAAAAGTGGGTGGAAGAAACATTACTGTAGAAAACCAAGAGTTGCATATGTTTTAAGCTCACTTTTCCACTATTTATTAATTTCTCTGGACACAAGTTAGCTATTGATTTTTGACATGCATAGTAGAATAGGTACGTGTGATTAACAACAATTTGAATTTGTAGATGTTAAAAATATAGAAGTGAAAATTTTGAATATTAATTGCTTAATTTATATTTGAATGGAGCAAGGAGGCAAACCATGAAGATATAATGCTTAGATTTGAAAGAATTACAATCAATTTATTTGAACTTTATTTATATAATAAAATTAATAATAAGAATGATAAAGAAGCATTCAATTGACAATAATTTTAGCAAGTATGTGAAAAGAAATTGGGATTGTAAGTTTTCAACATTAATAGAGAAGTTCCAAATTGTGAATATCTAACGGTGGAAGTAAGGAACGTTACTGTAGAAAACCAAGAAACACGTATGTTTAAACTCATTTTCCACCACTGATTAATTTCTTTGGACACATGTCAGCGTATTGATTTTTTTGGAAGAAATAGAACTGAAAGGTCTTTGAAGGAAGATTGTGTTTTCATATAATATTATAAATAAATTCTCTATTTATAGGCTCTCAATGAAGTGAACATTACAATAATGTGCTTTGACATTTACCATTTCCACCCTTAATTAATTTACATAAAATTTAACAATTAAATTAATTAGCGATGAGCAAACGAACTTACGGTATGTTCCCTTATATACATTAAACCGATGACTAAGTGATGATAAATGTATATTTTGGACGGGTTCGATTCCCCTGCTCTCCTCCTGTCTGTCTTCATGTGCCATATAAATCTCAGTCATTCATTCGTTTTTATCAACCATTCATCCAATATGGTAAACCTCTCCAGTTTATCAAATTTGTTATAATGGATGGCCGAGTGTAGTTGACCCTGACTATTTACTCAAGTCAAGACCAGACGACCAACGAGAAGCGCCCTCTTACTCAAGGCTCATAGGAACAGGGAATCTTACGTAGTGGCATGTAAGCTTCAGTTGTTTTTCTACTTTTTCACTATTATTGGAAAAAAAAAAGTTTTCTTATGATGTTGGACTAACAACATTAACTAAACCAAAATCAAAATCTACGGTAATAGTTGGCTTGTAAGAGAAAATTTTTAGTTCGACCGTAATCTTTCAAAATTGCCTTTAGAAATTTGTATCTTTATGTCACATAAAAATAAGATCTAACGGTTAAACAATTTTTACAAGTTCAAACTTCATTTGTACAATTAAACATTGATGTCACTTAAAATAGAATCTAAAAATATTCTTTACAACGTCGCTCTTTATTAATTAATAACACAGATAAAAATTAAAAGTAATAAAAAATATTAGATACTCAGAATTTAGAAAAAAAAAATTCAAACCAACCACATATGATTTCAACTCAAAAATATAAACGAAAATTCGTGTAAATCATTTTCTCTTAAACGGTTAAACATATACAGTTTTAAAAACATAATTCATATGTAAAGCATATATCATGATCATGTTCGAAGCACGTGTCGTAATGCTCGTCTTAAATAAACAGCGTTTCACGATACAAGGGATTGAAATTATTTCACATGACCTAAGTGGGAAACTAAAAGCATTCACTGGTAAAAGTGCAAGCAAAAAAGGTGGGAGAAAAAGCTTACGTGTTTTACTCAATTCAATCTTGCTGCATACAATAAGTAAATGCTATATAGTGTGTATTGTTAAAGGGACTCCTTATTTGGTTAAGTGGAGGATAATTTTAAGAGAACTCCAGCTTAACTTTTTTTTGTTAAGGAGTTTGGTTTATTTTAAAAAAGAGACCTAATTACCTCTGATTCTTGACTTATGTTAAACCCTAACTTACTAAATTCAGCGCAAGTAACAATGTGCGAATTACTAAACATTTTAATTACACAAGTTTGATACAACATATTAGATCAAAATTTTCGTTTTTGCATTTATTTTAATTAATCATAACTATTCCAATATAAAATTGCAATTAATTGCCTGATTCTATTTCTTCTGATCACCCACGAAACTTTCTTGTGTTTCCATTACATTAACTAGTCTGTATCTATTTTTTATTTTTATGTACAACATTAAATTGTAAGCAGTAATTAAGGTTTAGGCTTTATGGATTATACTTGCGCAGTTAAAGCGCTTAGCGGTTCTATAGCAGTGGAGGTGCAACAAGGTATAGCGGGGATATAGCGGAGACGTAAAAAGGTTCATTAGATGTAAAACCAAATATTTGAAATTTAATTAGTCATCTTTCTCACATTATGTATGTACAAGAAACCAATATTAATTAATCTTATAATAACAAAACGAAAGAATATCATAGTTATGCATATGCTAAATTTGATGAGCCTAATTGATCGTTACCATATGTTAGGCGCTTATGCCTTAAATTTAGCCCTTTAAAGCTAAATTACTAAAAAAAAAAAAAAAAAAAAAAAGAGAACTAATCAAATCAAATTCTACATATTAATACTTTAAAGCGAACGCGAAAAAGTTTTGATTTAGCGGATGTAGGAGAAAATAGCGGAACTAAATGCGGATCTATTGTTCATCAGCGTTAAATTGAAATAGCGTAGCGCTTGAAGAATGTTATGAGATATAGCGGGGCTTTAACTGCAAAGAAGGTTTACTTTAATGAGGATTATAGGGAGTTAATATCGAAACTTTAATTTATATGTTTAAGAAGATGTTAATTTATTTTGTTTTCCCGATGACAATTATACAATAAATAAAAAAGTGATCATTCTATTAATCAAATTAATCAAATGTGGATCCCTTTACTAATCCCCTGTGTAACGGCACAGAAACAATAAAAACAAAGGCCAAAATAAAATTTTATTCAGTAGTTTCAAGGCATCATACTCATTATTAACACCAGCCACAAATGTATCGGAAGACACGTGAAATTCAGTCTCGTTGAATCAAAATAGAAACATTTGGGAGCAAAAAATAAAGTACAAGCTCAGGAGAGAAAAAACAAAAACACAAAGCCATTGTTTTGTTTCTCTTCTTCTCATGGCTTGACTAGAAGAGAAATCCCAACCTTAGAACTCTTCTCAACAGCATTGGTGTCTACCTCACCTGATAACGTGACAAAGGAATTAGGCCTCCATTGATGCTGAATGAGCCCGCTAGCTTTACCATAATTGTTAATGCGAGCTTTAACCATGGTTAAAGGGTCGAGAACGTGTTGGGTTCCGAAAGTGAGCGTGCTCTCGTTGGTGGAGAAGCTGTGAGTCATTTCTGCACCTACCGCTGTGTTGGATAATGGGTTCACTAAGTGGTAGTACGATGCACTTAAGCTTTCTCCCTTGTTGTTTCTACAGCCACATATAAACACACATTGTCATTCACTACTCTAGTACCAAACCATGGAAAATATTTTATGTTATTTGAGTGCTTATTATTTTATAATCCACTTCCATATCGCTTTTATATAAGAATGCAGTTCGCATGCAGTAGAATGTTGTTCCTACACAAGCATGTGATAACAAATTACTCTGCACAAGCCCCAATTACCAAAAATTAATAAAAATATGATTGACTCGGGAGTTATACCATCGGAGACATTTCTGCCACTAACACTTACTTGGGTACATAAACAAACCCTAATTATTGTTTTTTAATAGTTATAGTTATTACTACATAAAAACATAATTTGATTTGAATGATCTAAAACTGCGTATTGGTTCAATCCCTTGCCTTCACGGTGTTTTTGTGCAACATCCATCATTGCTTGTTACATTGGCACACTTGGTTGTGTATTTTGTGCGCCTCTTTTAAAATTTAATCTCCACTAATGATTAATCGTTCCTTTTGAATATCGAACTATTCTTTACTTTTCTAGTACCGCATTTTATAAGTTTTAAGTCAATGAAACTTTAGTTAAGATTATTTTTGAACTGTCAATGTAAATAATTTTGCGGAAACCATTTATACATAAGCAGTTGCAGTTGATAGTTCAAAGTACAGAGGACAACTGCAACAACAAAGTTGCCCATTCAAATATGTATTAACCACTCTGACCATGGAAACCATCTATGATGTGTCGTCTATATGTTAGCGAGAACCTAAGACTAACTGGCACACATAGGATAGGGGAGGGGAAAAAAAAATGGGGTCCCTAATTATAATGATTAATTTGTTACCCTACACAAACCTCCCAAACGAGTACATTCACATCTCTGCTACAGGCTAAAATTACAGTGGTAGATCTCAAATATGCAAATATCCCCTTACATCAAAATTACTAAGCAAAAGCTACCACTTTCAACTCGAAACCGCAGTAAGAAAAGGTGCTCCATGATTTAATGTATGCAAGCTTTCTAAAGAGGCACTCCAAAATCTTTGCTGGTTTGGTTATGAATTGTAGTTTGTAGATTATAAACTACAAACAAGATATACAACACAAAACGAGTTTGTGCACAATACTGTGCATCTTGGTAATGCTAGTTGCACAAACATGCCACTTAAAGTTTTAACGCATAAGAAGGGGCAAAACTCCTTCCAATGTAATATAATAATTATTTTAACTTATATGTTTGTCACTGATTTTTTGATGACTTTGTCTAAACGGTGTACATGATTACTGATATTTCATGAAGAAGTCGTTTTTATTGGTACTACGCATCCTTAACTAAGGGACTTTCGACTAAAAATGACAGGGCTTTGGAATAGCATATCATAAACAAACCATGATCATACAAATATAAGTCAGTTAATATTATTATTTTTCTTTACGAAAACAGTTAATCCTTTTTTCCTTAAAAAAAAATAAGGAAAAAAAAAAACAAAAAAAAACAAAGACAGAGGGAGGGGAAAGGGAGGAGGGGACGGGGGGGGGGGGGGGGGGGGGCTCTAGAACACACAATCAGCATAGGGAACATTACATTAACCAGGCAACCAGTTTAGCTTCGTATCCTGGTCTAATATTTATAGAATTCAGTAACTTACAGAGTAACGGAAGCAATAAGATCAGCATTCGTTAGGCTTAATCCAGCATTGTACTTGGTAAAATCTCCCGTAGCAGTATCAAAAGCTACATCAGCACCAACTGAGAGTGCACCAGATCCAAAAATGCCAGATAGATTGACAATTGGACTAGCAGTTAGTCCCATGCTTGCACTGATACCAGCATAATCATGGAAGTATTGTAATTCAACCTATATTCGCATATACAGATGATTTAGACAGCGAGTACAATGCGATGCAAAGCACTATAGGAAAAATACAAATTTGTTTTTCACCTTTCCAGACTTCTGATCAGGGACTACAAAAGTGAGGATGGATTTCAAGCCAGGAGTGAGTTCATTATATGTTACTGTTGTAATGAGCTGGCATAAAGCAAAATGTTCAGTAACATTGGTTATTCCTGAAGTTAAATAACTGCATGTTGATTAGTCTACTGAGATGATAGGAATACGTGGAAATGTATGTCGTAGATGCTGGTGATGGCATATTCTCATGCATGTGAATATGTACGTGCATAACACAGAAAACTGAAGAAGAGGGGCTACATAAATATTACATTGGAGTCTGAGTTCGCTTTAACATCAACAATGACATTTTTGTTCTTCAACTGAGACTGTATCTCACCGATGATTAAATCGTTTTTCTTTGTACTCGAAGCTGTGATAGCCTGCAATAAAAGAAGAGGATAAGCATAGCTAACCAAAAGTTCCCATCATGTATGCAGATATGCCTGCTTCAAAAAGAATTATTTACAATATCTCCATCTAAAAGATTTACGCTCGTGTAGTTGTGCAACGAATATTAAATCTATGTCAATGGATATAAGATGTAACCAGTGAGTAAAATCTTAAGTGAATTATTTTAAAACAAATGAGCCATTAATTAAGAGATCATATTACTAACCAATTACAAGCATATCGACGTTAGGCAAGATTCAGGAAGATGTATCGTTTTATCACGAAAAGAACAAGGCCTACTGTAAAGGTATCAAGCAGTCTCTGTTTTATATTTTAAATTACATATAACAATACTTGAAAAATCAGGAAGCACCATGAACCTATGTATTTGAGCATACCAATAATAGGTAAACATAGTAGAAGCAGTGTTGTGATTCCACTTAAAGAACAATAAGATCTGCATGCATATATCATGGATTCAATATCGTATGTTTCAAATTATATGATCCACATTAAGTATATGACTCAAACATAAATTTACAAAGCAGCTAGTATCTTTTTATCGTAACTCTTACAATCTTACAATCACGAATCATATATTAACCGGTGGATATCATGCATCGAAATTACACCCTTATTTGAAAAGGAAACAAAGGAGCAGCTATTATCTTTTTATTATAACTCTTGTAATCACTAATTATATATTAACTGGTGGAAATCATGCATTGAAATTACACCCTTATTTGAAAAGAAAGCAAATGAACATTAGCCATACAATTGTCCCATAAAAACAATGTAAGACAATTTCCTTCTACTTATGTTTGTAAAATCATTGTTGAATATGATGTAAAACTGAAGGTATAAAAATTCAGGTAATCATTGCCGGATCTATGTTTTGAATGTTTATGACTGTTAAATATTGATGCAATATACCCAAAATTAGCTTGAATTTAGAAGGAAAAAGAAAATCCCATTGCACAGCAGCTGTCTGACAAGATTTTTTTTGTGTATAAATAATGGCATTATGAATATAATTAATTTCCATCGTTCGTTGTGAAGTAACACCAAACAAATGCAATAAATAATCGAAAATGCTAAATGGCCCGAATATAATAGGCGCAAATCAGAGCAGGAAGGATAAAAACTGTAATAATATTTCCTACTCTGAAATTCACTCATGTATTAGATCTCCTATAATCGTGCATCTTGATTTTCGGGCCAGGTAGCAAAGCTGATTTGTAATACTTGCAAACTTTTTCCACTTCTACTCTTGAATATTTGTGGTGAAACCATAGAACCATTGACCGCACTGTGAGTCAAATCATGATGACTCAAATTTTAAAGTTTCATGGTTTGATCAGTCAAACCGTTGAAACCATGTACTTTATATTATTCAAAGTTTATGCATTTAATACAAGTATACACAAATATTTAATGAAAAATGTTAAATAAGCAACTGTAGAAGTTCTTCAACGTTTGCAATCAACGTTACACAACAGCAGGTGTGTATTGCTGCAGTTCACAACCGACGCAGTTGAGCACTGCTATAGTTGCACAACCACACCAATACAACTGTTGTTATGCACACGAACGAAGCACGATGGCAGAAACTTAGCGACAACCAGGTTGACAGATGAAACTTGCAGTGGTTTTCAAGAAGCTTGCAGTGGCAAAGAATGAAATGGTGGAGCTTGCAGTTTAGATTTTGAGGTGGTGACGGTGCAATGTAGATTTATTTATTTTATCAAAATAGTAGACAATGAGAACACGATGGGAAAGTTAGAGGAAAAAAAAAACCATGTAAAATGGATGGTTGGACTCATTGTTGTCAAAAATCTTATGATCTTACGATTTGAATCCCGATCCAAATTGAATCCCTTCCTTTATGATTCGATTTACATTACAATTCAAACTTAGTTAAACCGCAATAAAAAAACACATTCAACTCATACTAACATATATAATATACTTATTTAGGTTCACAACACCCTTGATGTTGCTTTTAAAACAAAATAAAAATGAAATTGGAGGAAAAAATTGAGTTTTAAGTTTAATTGTAGAAGTTCAAACATCTAAATCAATTTCAAAGAGCATATGAAACCCTTTAAGAACGATATTTTGAATCTACGACTTACGAAAACTTGTTTCGATTTAAAATATAAACTTTAAGATTTACGATTTAAATCCCATTTTGAAAACCTTGGACTACATATTCGAGGTCCAACATTCAGTTTGTGCACAATTGAATGTCTGACTGAGTTCTGAACTGAAGTGTTCCACGGTCCAGGGTCATCCGATGTCGATCCGCAGTTGGGTCTGGTCATAATGAAAACGGGTTGAAACTATTCAAACTAATATTTTCAGGGGAAAAAAAAACAAATTAGTAGAGGTGCATATATGGTGAAACAAATGTTTGCAGGATAAATAAATATCGTAAACAAAAATGTGATCTTCCTAGGCAAATTCTATTCGAACCCGAGAAAATGCTGAGTAGCCCCCCGTTTTATTAAAAAAACAAAAAAAAAATCCTTCCTCGTAGTGGCTCTAAGTGGTTTTTAAGCAAACCACGCAAGGGCACTGCGTGGTACGCTAAAGAACCACGCAGAGGCACTCCGTGGTTCTTTAGCATACCACACAGCGGTCCTGCTTGGTTTGCTTAAAAACCACATAGAGCCACTACGAGATAAATTGGAAATTAAAAAAAAAAATGAAAAGGGCAGTTTCATCCATGACTTTTTTTTGTAAAAACGGGGGCTACTCAGCATTTTCTCGGGTTCCAATAAAATTTACCATCTTCCTAATGGAAATAAAATGGCAGGACTTGGATTTATATTTTTTTCCCCCCCTGAAATAAGGGCATGAAACAAATTTCTACTAAAATAAATATGCAAAATTTTACAAGTCCGGAGACTGAAGTTTCATGCATCCCGTTATCTGAAATAGATTAGGGTTCAATTAAAGTCCAGGATGTTCTGTAGGCAAATAATCCAAGTTAGCAATTTCTAATTAATAAATTGGAGAAAGTAAAATCAATTTGTAAGCAAAGAAACCAACAACAACTCCATGGATCTGAAATATACAATGATAGCAATTACCGCATCTCCCAGTCTCTCACTCAAAATTAAAAATAACACTAGATGTAATAATTCGTGATAGATCAAAATACTTACAGCTCCATAAGGAGTGACTGTAGTGATACTAAATTTCTGATCAGTCTGATAATCCCTGTATAAAAGATCTACAGAAAAGATGAAAAGGAATGGTTAACGTTGACCAAAATGCATAAAATAGCAAGAAGTAGTACTAACTAAAAAGAGAAAACCGAACCTCGAGCTTTCTTCCCAATCTCAGAGTAAAGACCCGGACCCATTTCGATATTGTATGTAGAGAAAGAGGGAGCCTGGAATTTATTTCTACGGTGGAAGGAAATGAAAGCAGATGGAGAAAGAGTTATTTCGAAGGAGCAAAGGAAAATTAGTTAGTTGACACGTGGCTGGTGTGACCGAGAATAAGTCTAGACCGTTGGATTGTGGTTTGATTATCCGGGATCGTCTTTGTTTGGTTATTCGGTGAAGTTCTTATCTCCACCATCAACAACCAGCCAGACAGTCTCTTCTACACCACATCAATCATATTCAAACCAGAAAACTTACTTCCAATCACAATCAAATGTCTAAAGAAATGAAAAAGATGCACTATACTTTCATTTAAATCAAGAAAAGTAGTCGAGTAACCTCTGTAAAAATGTGGTAAAAACGATTTATACATTGTTTTTCCTTGGATATACCCATCTTCTTCTTGAACTTTTTCATTTATATCACTCTACTAAAAAATCAACCAATACAATAATTTCACCATAAACAATTACATCATAGGAAAAGTCATTCTAAAAGAATCACAGTAGCATACAATTCAAGTTTCATCACTTATGTTAACTATGTATATATATATATATATATATATATATATATATATATATATATATATATATGTATGTATGTATATATATATATATATATATGTGTGTGTGTGTGTGTGTGTATATATATATACATGGGGCGGCTATTGGGACACAAAACTAGACACAAACATAGAGACACAAAATCTTGACTATTGGATCTTTTTGTCTTTATGTGGAGAGGTGGAATTCAGGGGAAGATCCAATGGTGTAGATTTTATGTCCCCTTATTTATGTCTATTTGTTGTGTTCAAATAGACTTTCCCTATATATATATATATATATATATATATATATATATATATATATATGTATGTATAGAAAGTCTACAGGGACACAAAACTTGGACACAAATGGTGAAACGATTGATTTGCACTATTGGATTACTCATGAATTACACCTCTACATGTAAAGACAAAAAGATCCAATGTTTGAGGTTGTGTGTCTCTCTCTTTGTGTCTAATTTTGTGTTCAAATAGTCACCCCCATATATATATACATACATACATATATATATATATATATATATATATATATATATATATATATATATATATATAACATATATATGCATAGTTGTAACACCCCGAATTTTTAACGACATTTAAGAAAATAAATTAAATAATAATCAATTTAATGTTCAGAATTAGAGGAAATCGACTGCACCAATGCGTGTGTCTCGAAATTCTGATCAAGGTAGACATTTGGTTTGCGTAAAGCGGACACCGTATGAAGAAGTTACTAGAGTTTTAAGTTTGTATACGCATAGAAATATTTTATATATATGCATGAGTCAGAGGTAAGTCAGAATCCTATCCAGAGGATCCAAATTCGAAAAATTCCTCTAAGCGGCAAAATTCCCGCTCTAGGGGGTCGACCCCCCTAGAGGGGTGTCAACCTTGGGGGACGACCCCCTAGAGGGGTGTCGACCTAGGGGTCGACCCACCTACAGGGGTGTCGACACCCCTAGGACTGAGGTGGCACTCGGTTTCAGGAGGTTTGGCAGCTATATATATGTGTCATATTTCTCATATTCTCTTCATTAGGAGCCATGAAGTCCATATGCTGCTGGAGTGCGAACTGAACCGTTTCTACAACAACATACTCTACAAATCCAACTCAAAAATTCTAGATCCGTTCTTCCAAAATTCTTTAAACCTAACGCTGTGAGTTTCTAGGTTACTTTTAGGTTTAGATAAATAAAAGTATGCTTTGATAGACAGTGAATTGGATATGTTGTAAAGTATGATTCTGTGTTAATATGAAATTCTATCCTATGTCATGACAGATCTAATTTCCTAGATCTAATATAATTGTGGTGATTCGACAATGATTTTTATATGGATCTTGACTTGTAACCATGTGTATGTACATCTATTAATTTGGATAATTGAGGCATTACCTGGATCTAGACCTTTATGTTAATCAGCTTTCACCTGTCATATTGTGATACATTGATATATGTTGTAAACTTGACATGTGAATCTACCTTTTGATCTAAACATGTTGCTATGTCACCCTAACTATGCTAGATCTAGGTAATTGGACACTAAATGTTAAATCTAGGTCTCATTAAACATCATAGTGATTGCCACAAGTTACTAGTTTGATGTCCACTTTATTATGATGTTAATCACAAGCCCGTTCAATTTGTTATTATGCCAGTTTATGTTCATGTTTATGCCAAGACATGTTGAAACTATCACCCTTGTTATATTCCCTTTTACTATTATAGCTAGGCTACTTTATAGCCTAGATGCCGCCAAAATACGTATGGATACGTTAGAGAGAAAACGGGGGAAAATGGATTATAATTGGCATGATTTATGTAATGTTTAATAGGAAATGGGACATGTAATTCAAATGGGGAAAACATAGAAATAGTTACCTATAATGACATAGGTAGATTTGGATTAATTTGGAATGTTTAGTAATTTACAATTAGGAATTGTAAATTATACCTATGACACGAGGTTAGGTTACATTAGTGGTGGAAGTGTGCCCGGAACCGACCGGCATATCCAGCAGCCACTAATGTTGAACCTAATGTGGGAAGTCTAAGTAAGCAAATACGAATCGGGCTAAGACACGAGGTTAGGCCTAACTATGGAATAAGACTGCCCGGACCCGACCGCATATCCAGCATCCACACATTGTAGGCCTAATGTGAGAGGTCTAGCCCATTATAACCATAATTGGACATGGTAATGAAATAGACTATTTAACCTAATTTAATATGACCATGGACTTAAGTTAGGGTTAAGTAAAATTGGATGGGTTGTGGTGGGTTAAGTAAATTAGAGGAGGTGGGTAATATGTATATATAGGCCCACGAACTTAACCCAATAAGGTTATGTAATTAAAGACACCTAGTAGTATACATAACCAGTAGATAATGTAATAGGGTTATGTAATTAAAGACACCTAGTGGTATACATAACCGATAGATAATGTAATGAAGTTATGTAATTAAAGTCACCCTTTAGGGTAAGCATAACTAGTATAGGACTACGTAATTAAAGACACCTAAAGGTGCACATAGTCAGTGGAAAGCCTAGTGGGGGGGATACAAGACAAGGGAGAGAGCTTGTAACATATTGTGTGGGACCCATTTCAGTCAGTAACCCGCAGGTGGTATCAAGTAAAGACCTCCGTGCTAGGCGGAGAAGGGGCACGCTTACTGATTGATTGTAAGAGATCCAAACGAGGCGAATGGTGCGGGCGGCGCAAACCGACCGGAGACATGTGCGTGCATGGGCCGGGCAGAGGAGGCTAAGACGACCGTGACACCAGTAGATATGGTTGTGCATACCATGGGTTGCCACTTTAGGAAGTGATACCTCTACTGTAGGGCCAGCACAGGATATCTACAGGGTAGGGAGCCGATCGATTAAGGTAGGGGTTAGGATATACTTGGACGTATGACCTAAGCCTACCAAATTATAGTGGAAGGGATCATCTCATTTCAGTTATACTAGTAATAGTGCAGAGTAATCATTAGTGAGGCACATACACCTTAACTTGGTTACCTTGTCACACCTGCCATTTATGTAGTGATCTCTCTTTTATCCACTTTATATGCCTATCATGTTGCTTTTAATTATCTACTGGCTAAAAGTAACTAGACTCGTCAGACTTTATGTATGACCATGTTGTTTCTCCTTCTTTCTTCCGCCCTCTCCCCCCCCCCCCCTCTAGGTTCTCAGGGAGGAAACACGACTTAATCAGGAATCAGATATCATCTTGTTATGAGCGACTTCTGAAGTATGGCTCAAGTTCTTGTCTCTACTATGGCTTAACTCATTTTATTTGGGGAATGATGCTTTTTATTTACTTATGTACTATGATGGAGCAAGACAGAAGTTATTTTATTGTAATGGTTTTTATGACTTATGTTTGAAATAAAAGTTTAAATTTTCCGTTGCTGCCTTATTTATATCTGTCTTGTAATTATTCTGTGTCTGTTTACCTATAGCACTTCACGAAACTTAATGCATTCCCTTAGTGAGTGACATTAACGAACGTAGGGTGTCACATTTGGTATCAGAGATGAAGGTTACCATATTAGATAAGAGTTTTTGAAAATTATTTTCAAAAGGTTTTAAAAAGGAAAGCATTTTCAAAAAAGAAAAGTCTATCTTGAAAAACATTCCCCAAAAAGCCATATGTAGTATTGGACCTTTATATATCTAAATTTCTTCCTTTTCCCTTTTTCAGCATGTCTGGGGAACAAAACATCCCTAATCTCTCAGAGGGCATCACAATTCCCGGTTGGTTCCGGAGGTATTTAGAGGCCATGGCGCCGGCTGAAGGCCAAAGAGACGTTCCTTCCCCAGTTGCACCATTCATTCCTCCTCCTTCCCCTCCAAAAGCTGACAACTTTGCTAGGATCTGCAAAGACTTCCGGGCTATGGGAGGAAGGCCATTCCATGGGAATGAGACATACGTAGAAACTAGAAATTGGCTTAAGGAGACAGAGGACTTATTCGTAATCTTTGAAGTGGAGGATCGAAGGAAAATTCTATTAGCTACTTGGTTGTTAAAGGACGAAGCCTCATTTTGGTGGGAAGTCACCAAGCTGCACGTCCGGTAGAAACTTGGGAAGACTTTAGACAGAGGTTCGAAATGAAATTTCTTTCCCAAGCAGAGAGAAGCATATAGATGGAGAGGTTCTTAACACTCAAACAAGGAAATTTGACGGTGAAGGAGTATGTGAACAAGTTCAACCAGCTGGCAAGGTTCGGGCTAGAGTTGGTAGATACACCACACAAAAGGGCTTTACGGTTTGCTAAGGGGCTGAATGAGCCCCTGCATGGTTTAGTTATGTCCCATCTTCCAATGAGGGCCACCTTTGAAAAGCATGTTGATATGACCCTAATGCATGAGGAGGACAAGGGAGAAAAGAAGGAAATAAAAGCTGAGGGGACATCGCAGAATAAGAAGGTATGGCCCAAGAAAGGGCAGCAACAGCAGAAGAAAGGGGGGAAAGATGATAAAGGCAAGGATAAGAGAAAATGTCACAATTGTGGAAAGGAGGGCCACCTGATCAAAGATTGTAAGAGAAGGAAGGCCAGTTGCTTTAATTGCGGAGAGGTCGGACACTTCTCTAACGAGTGCCCGAAGAAACAGGGATTGCAGGGACAAGGGCAAAAAGCAGGGACTTTTGGAGGGCAGGTGCATACTCTCGCGATCAGTGCTCCCGAAAGATGTAGAAAAATTTCCGTAGAAAGTTTAGTTTCTCTTTCAAACTATCCAATTAGAACGCTTTTTGATTCTGGTGCTTCACACTCGTTTATATCTAGTTCTATGGTTGAATCTCTGCATTTAATTACTAGTATAGTAGTAGATTCCGTATTGTGTCAAACCCATTGGTGGTTCAGCTCATGTATCAATGATTTGTCGGGGTCTGAAAATATCTGTGTTAGGTGTCGAGTTTGAATGCGACGCGTATGTGCTCAGGTTTATGGGCTATGGGTTGATTCTAGGAATGGATTGGCTTGCCACGTATGGGGCAATTCTGGATTGTGAGAAGAGGGTTGTTAGACTCCCGACTTGTCATGGGAAGACCCTCGAAGTTTCATGTGACCCCCAAGGGTCTATTATGCTTAGCTTCCTAGAGTCTCTAGATGCATCCATAGATGATTTGCAATCTGTTCCGGTGGTTCGAGATTATTCAGATGTTTTTGATGAGGTACGGGGTTTACCTCCAAGGCACGAAATTGACTTTCGCATATATTTGGTGGACAATGCAAAGCCAGTTGCATTGCCAGTACGCCACATGGCTCCAAGGGAAAGGAGGGAGCTGAGTAAGCAAGTAGGGGAGCTACTTGAAAAAGGGTTTATCAGAAGAAGCATATCTGAGTGGGGTGCTCCAGTAGTATTTGCAGCTAAAGCGGATGGTTCGCTTCGTTTGTGTGTTGACTATAGAGAGTTAAAAAAGCTCACCAAGAAGAATAGGCACCCGCTTACGAGGATTGATGATTTATTTGATCAGCTTGTTGGTGCCTCGATATTTTCTCAGTTAGACTTGGCTACGGGGTTCCATCAGCTGAGGGTGGCTATAACAACCCGGAAAATCAGAACCAACTAAAATTTTTTATTTTGGCTATTTTATTGAATTTTGAGTAGTTGGAATAATTTATTTTAAATCACAACAATTAAAATTTTATTTAAATCGAAGTTTGAACGAATATGTTTATTCTAATTTCAATAGGAGTTAGAAATAGGGCGACAGTTTGAAATTTTGAATTCAAACTTTGACTGACCGTACCGGATGCAAAATAGATTGGATTTTAGTGAAACATAAAATAGCCAAATAATTGAAATGTTTTTAGTGAAACCAAAAATAACCAAAAATAGCCAAATTAAATCTGTTTAAATATATCTTGCCAATGAATCCGAAAAATTGAAATTTCGTAGCGGGAATCAAAAGTTATGGTCAGTTGAATTTTCAGAATAGTCGCTATGGAATTTAATAGAATATATAGCCCGTATAAATAGCCATTTTTCAAACGACATCCGTTTTCGACGAAACCACTTTTGTTGGAACCAGAATGTCAAATTATTGCAGGATTCCAATTTTTATAATTTTTGGGATCAATATGTGAGCGTGGCAAAAGAAATTGTGTTTTGACGATTTCAGTCAATTTCGATCGACTTGAAAATGGCCATTTTTCCAACGGTCTCCAAATTCGACGAAATTAGTTTTGTTGGGACCGTATCGTCAAAACATAGCCAGATTTATTTTTCTGGAATTTTTAGAGTTAGTCTGTGGCCCCGGTGAATTAAAATGTTCCATTAAATTAAGTGTTTTATCATTTAATTTGAAGAAAAACATATCGTAACAGCCGAATTGGGTTACGAAACATATCCCATCGTGTCCGTCTTGTGGGTATTTAGCTAAGGGCATCACTCGTTGGGTTTGATTTCAGCTTAAGAGCGATATATAAATTAAATTGAAATTAAATAGAATTAAAATAAATAAATTAGAAATACGTATACGTATAAATACGCCATATACTGTACAAGCCAAATCGTATTCTTCTCAGCCGCCTCCCTCCTTCGTTCAATGGCGTTGATTGTTCGAAACTTCCCACTTTAAATTCTTTCGATCCACGCCATGAAATTCAACAATTCTGGAAGCAATTTGTAGATTGGAATCCCCTCTTCAAATCTGCACCGCCGTCGCCTCCCATTGTTGTCTGGTTCTCGAGAAGCGAGCCTGCAAAGTCTCGCTGCACCGACTAAGACTACGCTGTCCACCGTCGTCCAAGCTGGACGTGATCACCACCCCCAGGCGCGGATTTCGGTGCTCTACGACGTGGAGCCATTCGATTGTGGCCAAGCTTCGCTGATTGAACGGGAAATCAAAATCTAATCTCGAGCAAAACAGAAAGGCATCGGCCTTAGTGCTCTATGTAGAAGAAAGGTTATTTTTATATTTAATTAATTAGTTAATTAATTTCAAATTATCATTAACGTATAAAAATCGTAACTCTCTCATACGATAATAAAATTCGATGAAACAGGATTCATTGGGACCGTGAAATCGAGATCTTCATTTCTGAACCAACTGGAGAATTTTTAGAGCCTATTACAATTTTTGGCATCGTCAAACCAAGGTGAGATATCTGAATTCAAAAATAAAATAAAATAAATATATTAGGATGTAGACGGAGTTTAGAAACTCCCGACACCCATCGTCCATAGACCATGGACGACTTGATTGATTTGTGATATGTGATTGGTTGGATTTTTGTGTTTGTTTGTGATTGAAAAAGAAAAGGAAATTGATTGATATTGTAAAAAAAATCGTCTGCGTACGAAATAGATTATTGAAATCCGTCAAAAGCTGCGAGGCTTTAAGGTAGCGCAAGGAGCCGTACATCGGGACGGTGTCGGTTTTAATGACCCTGTCGTTATGCTGCTGAAATTTCCTGAAATATTTTTGTGTTGTAAAATATTTATGTTATTATATAAAACTGTCAAACAGTATAAAAATTAGATTATATATATATATATATGTGTGTGTGTGTGTGTGTGTGTGTGTGTGTATGTATGTGAACATGAAAAGGGTACATTAAAAATTTGACATTTTGATATAAAATGTATAACATTAGAATTTATATCTCCAATATAAATTTACTTTAGAATATATACATTTTGATACAAATTGTATTTGCATGTGGAAATCCCATTTTTAATGAAAATTTAGAATGTATGAATTTTTTTCATGTTTTTATCCCATTTTTAATGTTAAGATAGAATCTAGTGAAATTGTTCATTGTCTTAAGTTAAAACATGTTTACATCAAGAATTACATTTTTAATGTAATAACAATAAAAGATAAATAGAAAGACTAATTCATGTTCAAAAATGAAAAAAAAAACATGTTGCATTAAAGCTATACTTTAATGTCATGAATCATAAAATTGTTCATGTTTTAAAATTGTAAACATGTTTACATTAAAAACATTATTTTAATGTAAATACAGGATATGTGGAAGTGTTCATACATTGAAATAAATAGTTATATTTTATTTGCATTCTTTGATGCAACTAAACATTGAAATAAATAGTTATATTTTATTTGCATTCTTTGATGCAACTAAACATTGAAATAAATAGTTATATTTTATTTGCATTCTTTGATGCAACTAAACATTGAAATAAATAGTTATATTTTTATTTGCATTCTTTGATGCAAATAAAACATTACAATAAAAAGTTGAATTTTTATCTACATTCTTTGATGCAAATAAAATGTTTAAATTAAAAGTTGCATTTTTTTTGCAATTTTAGATGCAAACAAAACTTTAAAATAAAAGTTGCATTTTTGTTTGCAATTTTAGATGCAAACAAAACATTAAATTAACAAACAAAACTTTAAATTAAAAGTTGCATTTTTGTTTGCAATTTTAGATGCAAAGAAAACTTAAAAATAAAAGTTGCATTTTTGTTTGCAATTTTAGATGCAAACAAAACATTAAATTAAAAGTTGCATTTTTGTTTGCAATTTAGATGCAAACAAAACATTAAATTAATAGTTGCATTTTTGTTTGCAAGATGCAGACAAAACTTTAAATTAAAAGTTGCATTTTTGTTTGTAATTTTAGATGCAAACAAAACTTTAAAATAAAAGTTGCAATATTAGATGGAAACAAAACATTAAAATAAAAGTTGCATTTTTGTTTACAATTTTAGACGCAAACAAAACATTAAATTAAAAGTTGCATTTTTGTTTGCAATTTTAGATACAAACAAAACTTTAAAATAAAAGTTGCATTTTTGTTTGCAATTTTAGATGCAAACAAAACATTAAAAATAAAAGTTGCATTTTTGTTTGTAATTTTAGATGCAAACAAAACATTAAATTAAAAGTTGCATTTTTGTTTGCAATTTTAGATGCAAACAAAACTTTAAAATAAAAGTTGCATTTTTGTTTGCAATTTTGATGTGAATAAAATATTGATTTAAGAGTGTAATTTTTATTAGCATTTTTTTTGATGCAAATAGAACATGAATTAAAAGATTACATTTTCGATAATGTCTAAAAGATAGAAAAGATTACGTTTTTACTAGGATTGTAATGAAAGATATAAAGGCTACATTTTGCAATTTAATTAAAGAATGAATATAAAATATTACATCTTTTATGAAATGTAAAAATATCACATTTTTATGTAATATGAACTTCATTACTAAGGTGATGAATGAAATAGGGAAAAAATGGTCATGTTTAAAAATAAAACATGTTTATATTAAAAGCCATATTTTTAATGCCAAGTATGAAATTAGAAAAATTTCATGTTGCAAATAGGAAAACATGATTACATTAAATATCACATTTTTAATGTAAAGAAAGTAAATATAAAAATGTTCATTATTCTAAAATGAAACAAGTTAAGGTTAAACATTTCATTTTAATGTAATGTAGTTAAATAAAGAAAAATATTCATCGTTCGAAATAGAAATGATAAACAATAAAAATTTACATTTTAATTGTCGAGTAAGGAATGAAGAGAATGTACATGTTTGGAAATAAACTTTTGTTCATTAAAAATAACTTGAATATGAAATGTAGAATTTTTTTTTAAAGAATAAATAATTTGAAATCGTCGAATGAATGAATTATATTAATATATATATATATATATATATATATATATATATAAATAAAACGAATCGCGCGCTGTAGCTCGAGATTTGAAAACGTAACATTAAACGATTATACCGAGAGATCCGACCGTCGGATTTCCTCAAAACAGGAACTGTTGGGTTCGCTTTGGCAAGAGCTTTCCAACGGTATAAAATTTGTTAAGATCCAACGGTTAGATTTGGAGAAATGTGTAAATCAAATTTTGATGAAAACAGCGCCAGGGCCATGTAATGACCCGATGCGTCGTTTAATTAAAAATGGTTATTTTTAAATAAATAAAAATAGCGATAAATCATTATAAAATATTATAAACGATGTGGAATGAAAAGATTGATTTAAACTATACATATTCAAGAATTATTTGAAAAGTCCGAGTTAAATCTCATTTCAAATAATTATACGACGATTGGAAGTCGAAGATTTGAACACGGTGATTGAAGACTGGCGATCTTCACATCGAATGGATGACTACAGATGCCTGGATCGGTTAGCTCCTAGGAGGGGTTATAGTGGTAGTTGTCCTTTATTGATTTTCCGGATATACTCGGTGTCTCCAGTTTCGTTCAGACCCAGAACGAACTTGTAAATGGATGTATGTCTGACATTGGATTTTATTCTGTGCTGATTGATCTCTATTAATATTTATCCATTGGTGGCGGAGAATTTATTCTCTTGCTTAACACCCTTTGAGTTTATTTATTAATAGACATCCATCACATGACGTGAATTGTCAGTGTGGCATGCCAAGATGCAAATGATCAAGGCTTATTGTTGAAAAGTAGAGCCTTGTGGTTGATGATCAAAGCACAGCTTTAATAGCATAGCTTTGTGTATAGCGTTACTACGTGAGCCTCACACCCTGGTATGAACCAGAAACAGGAGTAAGGACTGCAGGGAGGACATATGTTTCTTTCTAGCTAGAAGTGGTGTCATGGTTTTTACAAGGCCTGATGTTTTTACTTATGTGGATGATGGAATGAGGCGCCTCGGTTATTTGAGTCCCTAGTGGCTCTATTTACGCCACATAGGGCGAGGAAACGTATTGTTCAGGTATTACCAATCCATTAACATATTTGTGGACCGACCCTGTAGATCCAAGGGACGATGCATTCTGTTCCTGAGGCACGGGCTAGAGTGTCTCGAATTCGGTAAGGACTATCTTTTGCCTTGTTTCATGATGGTAATCTAACTTCCAATACAACCCATGCAGTTTTGATTGTATTACTAGTATGGTGACATAGTATATGGTAGCTATGTCGTCTATGATTGATATTATGATTGAAATGATTTAAAACACATATACACTAATAATAATATCAAATTCGCTTTACCGCATCAAGCATTTTTGACCATTACAAGGTAAAACTCTATCCTTCGGTTTGCGTTACATTATGTGATGGGACTTGAGTCTCATATTGGTTTCGTTTTTTAAAAAAAGCATTGCGTAGTTTAACGATTTACTTTACTTATGCACTGGAAATCCAACGGAGTAAACCCGTTCCGCATGTTGGCCTGACTCTTTGTCTGTTATTTGCAGACATAGTAGAAAATGAGTGGCAGAAACAGAAGAAGCAAATCTTTGATTCAGCAATCTAATGAGCCAGTCATGCTCTCACAACCAGAACCAGATCTAGAAGCTTTAGTAAAGAGGTATCGAAATCTGGGTGGAGAACCATTCTCGGGAAAGGAGTCCATTATTGAAACACAAGCATGGATGCGTTCTGTTGAGAGAATTTTTGAAGGCTTAAAGTTGAAAGATGATCAGAAAAGACTAATAGCATCTTGGGTACTCAAAGGCGAAGCTTTATTCTGGTGGGAAACTGTTATAAAGGAGAATCCAAAAGGTAATATTACCTGGGATAAATTCAAAGAAATATTCATAAAAAAATTAATTCCTCCAGGAGAAATTGATCGGTTATATGATGAGTTCTACAATTTGAAACAAGGTGATATGACCATTCGGAAGTATCAGAAGAAATTCGAAGAACTTTCCCGCTTTGACCCAGAACTAATTCATGATCCTTTGAGGAAGAATCGGAGATTTATCAAAGGACTTCAAAGCAAATACCTAAATCTGGTAACTGCATATATTCATCTCCCTTTTTCTGAAATGATAGAAATGGCTTATCGCTATGAGGATCTTGATAAGCAAGGTGTTTTGGAAAATGAAGAAGAAGGCAGTTCTAGCAACAAAAGGAAGTTTGAAACTGACAGCCCTGAGGCAAGTTCAAAACCTGAGGTCAGCAAGAAGCCTAAAACCAGTAAGAAAAGGGCTGAATCTGGGAAAGAACCATTAACGACTGCCACATGCTCCAACTGCAATAAGCAAGGACATTTGGCGATAAATTGCAGATCTCTAAAGAAACAGAGAAAGGATGGGCCAAAATCTAATAAGAAGTCTCAAGAAACTAGGGAATGCAATCTTTGCCATAAACCGGGTCATGTAAAGCAAGACTGATGGCTTTTGAAAGCGACCAAAGAAGCTCAAGTCAATAAAGTAGTAGAAACTCCAGCACCCTTAACCAAAGGGAAGGCCAGATGTTCTGAAAGGCACTCTTACCATCAACAATATCCCTGTTACAGTATTGTTTGATACGGGCGCGTCACAAAGCTTTATCTCAAGCAATATGGTTAAGAAGCTGAAATTAAAACCGAGGAATCTTAAAGAATCGGTCATAGTTCATAATCCGGTAGGGGGTTCTCTCATTCTCAGTTTGTACTGTAGAGTGGTCGTTTCCTATTCTTGTTACCGGTTTCCCTTTGATTTAATTGTTATGGATTTTTCCGAATTCGATATCATTCTTGGACTCGATTGGTTAACCAAATATGAAGCCGAGGTTAAGTGTGTAGAAAGAATCGTCAAAGCGAAGACCAAGTTTGGGAATATTGTTACAATACCATGCATGGGTCCGAACTCTGATTGAAAAGAATTTTGGGTTGCTCTTGATGTTTCCTCCACTCCTATTGAAAATATTCCTGTCGTCAAAAATTATGTAGATGTGTTCGAAGAAGTTGATCGCTTACCTCCGCGTAGAGAAATTGACTTCAGAATTGATTTGGTTCCAAATGCAAGGCCAGTTGTACATCATATTCGGAGAATGTCGCCAAAAGAAAAGGAAGAAGTGAGCAATCAAACCAAACAGCTTTTGTGGAAAGGTCTGATCAGACCCAGATTCTCAAAATGGGGTGCAGCAGTAGTGTTTGTTCCCAAGTCAGACGGTACTCTCAGACTGTGTGTGGATTACCGAGGTTTGAATAAGCAAACACTGAAGAATAAGTATCCATTTCCCCGTATAGATGATTTGTTGGATAGTTTAAATGGAGCGAAAGTGTTTTCAAAGATGGACCTAGCTACAGGTTTCCATCAACTGCGTATTGCTGAAGAGTGTGTTCCTTTGACAGCCTTCAGAAGTCCAGACATATTTTATGGATGGTTAGTAATGCAATTCGGCTTATGCAATGCTCCAGCCTATTTTGTCGATTTGATGAATCGAGTATTTCGGGATGTCTTGAACAAATTTGTGCTAGTCTTCATTGATGACATCCTAATCTTCTCCAAGTCAACTGCCGAGCATTAAAAACATTTAGAACAAGTTTTAGAAATTCTAAGAAAGAATGTGTTAAAAGCCAAATTAAATGTGTATTCTGGCAAGAAGAAGTGAAGTTCCTCGGTCATGTAGTATCGAAGGAAGGAATTTCAGTGGATCCTAGCAAAATCACAGCCATTCGAAATTGGAAGCAGCCTAGCACTCCTACTGAAGTCAGAAGTTTTCTGGGATTGGCTGGCTATTATCGGAAATTCATTAAAGATTTTTCGAGGATAGCTTGTCCATTGACAAAGCTTACAAAGAAGCATACAAAGTTCATTTGGACCCCATAATGCGAGGCAGCTTTCCAAGAGCTGAAACAAAGATTGATCAGTGCTCCAGTGTTGACTATCATTGATGGCAACCAAGATTTGAAAGTCTGGACAGACGCTTCTAGAGAAGGTATCAGTGCAGTGCTAATGCAAAGGGACAAAGTATTCGCATATGCTAGCCGTCAGTTAAAACCACATAAGAAGAATTACGCCACTCGTGATCTTGAGCTAATGGCCATCGTATTTGCTTTAAAGATATGGAGACACTATCTCTTGGGTGAAAAGTTCGAACTTTATACTGATCACAAATATTTAATGTATCTGTTTACCCAGAGAGATTTGAACTTGAAACAACAACGTTGGGTTGAATTCCTTGCACCCTATGATCTGGACATCTTGTATACTCCAGGAAAAGCCAATGTTGGGGCAGATGCACTTAGTAGAAAGAATGTGGGCGTCGCCAATCTTATCCTTGCCAATCTCATTATTACACCTACATTGATTGACAAAATCTCTGCTCTTTAGAAGGAAGACAAATTTATTCAGAGAATTAGCAAAAGAGTTAGTGAAGGCGAACCCACGAGTTTCCAGATTGATGACAAAGGAGTTCTGAGGTTAAAAGGCCGAATTTGTGTCCCAAATATTCCTGAGCTTAGAAGAGAGGTGATGGATGGATGTCATAAATCCAAGCTTTGTATTCATCCAGGGGTGAGCAAGATGTATCATGATCTCAAACGAACATTCTGGTGGAAATCTATGAAAAGAGACATCTCCATTTATGTCAGCAGGTGTTCTACTTGCCAACAAGTCAAAAGTGATCAGCAAAAACCTGCCGGCTTGTTACAACCACTACCAGTTCCAAGTTGGAAATGGGATCAAATTTCCATAGATTTTATTGATGGCTTGCCCCGAATGAGAAAAAGCAATGACAATATATGGGTGATTGTTGATCGTCTCACAAAAACTGCCCATTTTATTCATGTTAAATCGACCAGAACAACACAAAGTTTGGCGAAGATTTATTTCAAAGAAATTGTCCGACTACATGTTGTCCCCAAAAGCATTGTAAGTGATCGTGACCCTATATTCGCTAGTAAATTCTGGGAAGCATTCCAAGAAGAACCGGGGACAACAAATCTGAGCACCACTTATCATCCTCAAACAAATGATCAGACTGAGAGGGTGAACCGTATACTGGAAGACTTGTTGCGGGCTTGTATTCTTGACTTTGGCGGATCATGGAAAGACCACTCGCATTTGGTCAAGTTCTCTTATAATAACAGTTACCAAGCAAGCTTGGGAATGTCACCATTCGAAGCATTGTATGGCAGGCCTTGCAGAACTCCCGCATGTTAGGTGGAACCAGGCAATAGACTAGTATTGGGTCCCGACATGATTAGAGAAGCTTCGTACAAAGTTGATTTTATTAAAAAGCGATTGCTAGCTGCTCAGAGCCGACATAAAAGTTACGCAGATGCAAGAAGAAGGGATTTAGAATTTTCTATTGGTGATCATGTGTACTTGAAAGTTTCTCCCTCAAGAGGAGTAGTTCGTTTCGGGAAGACTGGGAAGTTGGCTCCTAGATTCATTGATCCATTCCCTATTCTATAAAGAATTGGAATTCTCGCTTATAGGGTTCAGTTGCCTGATTGGTTGCCAGGGGTACATGATGTATTCCATGTATCTCAACTTCGGAAGCATGTCCATGATCCAGATTTGATTGTGGAGGAAGCGACACAACAAGATTTGGAGATTACCCCGAATTTAGCAGTAAGAAGGGAGCCAGTAAAGATCATTGGCAAAGAAACCCGAGTTCTGAGGAACAAAAGAATTCATTTAGTCAAAGTGCAGTGGAGCGGAGATCCAAAAGACTGTACATGGAAGACAGAGGATAGCATCAAACAGGCTTATCCCCAGTGCAGAGTGGATATCTTTGATTATCTCTAGTGCAAGGTACATTTACCATACTTGCATTTTCCATTATGTTACCTACTTTACTATAGTTTCCTTTTCGGGGACGAAAAGTTCTTAAGTGGGGGAGATTGTAACAACTGGAAAATCAGAACCAATTAAAAATTTTTATTTTGGCTATTTTATTGAATTTTGAATAGTTGGAATAATTTATTTTAAATAATAACGATTAAAATTTTATTTAAATCGAAGTTTGAATGAATATATTTATTCTAATTTCAATAGGAGTTAGAAATAGGGCGACAATTTGAAAATTTGAATTCAAACTTTGGCTGACTGTACAGGATGCAAAATAGATCGGATTTTAGTGAAACCAAAAGTATTTAAATCGGTTTAAATATATCTTTCCAAAGTATCCGAAAAATTGAAATTTCATAGCGGGAATCAAAAGTTATGGTTAGTTGAATTTTAAGAATAGTCGTTATGGAATTTAATAGAATATATAGCCCATATAAATAGTCATTTTTCAAATGACCTCCATTTTCGACGAAACCATTTTTGTTGGAATCGGAATGTAAAATTATTGCAGGATTCCAATTTTCATAATTTTTGGGATCAATATGTGAGCGTGGCAAAAAAAATTGTGTTTTGCCGATTTCTGTCAATTTCGATCGACTTGAAAATGGCCATTTTTCCAATGGTTTCCAAATTTGACAAAATTAGTTTTGTTGGGACCGTATCATCAAAGCATAGCCAGATTTATTTTTCTGGAATTTTTAGAGTTAGTCTGTGGCCCCGGTGAATTAAAATGTTTGATCAAATTAAATAATTAACTATATAATCATTTAATTTGAAGAAAAACATATCGTAACAGCCGAATTGGGTTATGAAACATATCCCATCGTGTCTGGCACGGGGGATTTAGCTTGGGGCGTCACTCGTTGGGTTTGATTTCGGTTTAAGAGCGATATATAAATTAAATTGAAATTAAATAATTAAAATAAATAAATTAGAAATACGTATACGTATAAACCACCATATACTGTACAAGCCAAACCGTATTCTTCTCAGCTGCCTCCCTCCTTCATTCAATGGCGTTGATTGTTCGAAACTTCCCCCTTTAAATTCTTTTGATCCACGCCATGAAGTTCAACAATTCTGGAAGCAATTTGTAGATTGGAATCCCCTCTTCAAATCTGTACCGCCGTCGCCTCCCATTGTTGTCTGGTTCTCGAGAAACGAGCCTGCAAAGTCTCGCCGCACCGACCGAGACTGCGCCGTCCATCGTCGTCCGAGCTGGACGTGATCACCACCCCCAGGCGCGGATTTCGGTGCCCTACGACATGGAGCCATCCGATTGTGGCCAAGCTTCACTGATTGAACGGGAAATCAAAACCTAATCTCGGGCAAAACAGAAAGGCATCGGCCTTAGTGCTCTCTGTGTAGAAAAAAGGTTATTTTTATATTTAATTAATTAGTTAATTAATTTCAAATTATCATTAACGTATAAAAATCGTAACTCTCTCATACGATAATGAAATTCGATGAAACAGGATTCATTGGGACCGTAAAATCGAGATCTTCATTTCTGAACCAACCGGAGAATTTTTAGAGCCTGTTACAATTTTCGGCATCGTCAAATCAAGGAGAGATATCTGAATTCAGAAATAAAATTTATTAGGATGCAGATGGAGTTTAGAAACTCCCGACACCCGTCGTCCACAGACCATGGACGACTTGATTGATTTGTGATATGTGATTGGTTGGATTTTTGTGTTTGTTTGTGATTGAAAAAGAAAAAGAAAAAGAAATTTAAATTGATTGATATTGTAGAAAAAATTCTCGTCTGCGTACGAAATAGATTATTGAAATCCCCCTTGTCAAAAGCTGCAAGGCTTTAAGGTAGCGCAAGGAGCCGTACATCGGGACGGTGCTGGTTTTAATTACCCTGCCGTTATGCTGCCGAAATTTCCTGAAATATTTTTGTGTTGTAAAATATTTATGTTATTATATAAAATTGTCAATTAGCATAAAAATTGGATTTTATATATATATATATATATATATATATATATATATATATATGAACATGAAAAGGATACATTATAAATTTGACATTATGATATAAAATGTATAACATTGGAATTTATATCTCCAATATAAATTTATATTAGAAAATATACATTTTGATACAAATTGTATTTGCATGTGGAAATCCCATTTTTTATGAAAATTTAGAATGTATGAAAAAAATTCTTGTTTTTACCCCATTTTTAATGTTAAGATAGAATCTAGTGAAATTGTTCAATGTCTTAAGTTAAAACATGTTTACATCAAGAATTACATTTTTAATGTAATAAAAATAAAAGAAAAATAGAAAGACTAATTCATGTTCAAAAATGAAAAAAAAACATGTTGCATTAAAGCTATACTTTAATATCATGAATCATAAAATTGTTCATGTTTTGAAATTGTAAACATGTTTACATTAAAAACAATATTTTAATCAAAATATAGGATATGTGAAAGTGTTGATATATTGAAATAAATAGTTATATTTTATTTGCATTCTTTGATGCAACTAAACATTGAAATAAATAGTTATATTTTATTTGCATTTTTTGATGCAACTAAACATTGAAATAAATAGTTATATTTTATTTGCATTCTTTGATGCAACTAAACATTGAAATAAATAGTTATATTTTTATTTTCATTCTTTGATGCAAATAAAACATTACAATAAAAAGTTGAATTTTGATCAGCATTCTTTGATGCAAATAAAATATTTAAATTAAAAGTTGCAATTTTGTTTGCAATTTTAGATGCAAACAAAACTTTAAAATAAAAGTTTCATTTTTGTTTGCAATTTTAGATGCAAAGAAAACTTTAAATTAAAAGTTGCATTTTTGTTTGCAATTTTAGATGCAAACAAAACTTTAAATTAAAAGTTTCATTTTTGTTTTCAATTTAAGACGCAAACAAAACATTAAATTAAAAGTTGCATTTTTGTTTGCAATTTTAGACGCAAACAAAACATTAAATTAAAAGTTGCATTTTTGTTTGCAATTTTAGATGCAAACAAAACATTAAATAAAAGTTGCATTTTTGTTTGCAATTTTAGATGCAAACAAAACATTAAAATCAAAGTTGCATTTTTGTTTGCAATTTTAGATGCAAACAAAACATTAAAATAAAAGTTGCATTTTTGTTTGCAATTTTAGATGCAAACAAAACTTTAAAATAAAATTTGCATTTTTATTTTCAATTTTGATGTGAATAAAATATTGATTTAAGAGTGTAATTTTTATTAGCATTTTTTTTGATGCAAATAGAACATGAATTAAAAGATTACATTTTTCTATAATGTATAAAAGATGGAAAAGATTACATTTTTTCTATGATTGTAATGAAAGATATAAAGGCTACATTTTGCAACGTAATTAAAGAATGAATATAAAATATTACACCTTTTATGAAATGTAAAAAGATCATATTTTTATGTAATATGAACTTCATTACTAAGGTGATGAATGAAATAGGAAAAATGGTCATTTTCAAAAATAAAATATGTTTATATTAAAAGCCATATTTTTAATGCCAAGTATGAATTAGAAAAATGTCATGTTGTAAATAGGAAAACATGATTACATTAAATATCACATTTTTAATGGAAAGAAAGTAAATATCAAAATGTTCATTGTTCTAAAATGAAACAAGTTAAGGTTAAACATTTCATTTTAATGTAATGTAGTTAAATAAAGAAAAATATTCATCGTTCGAAATAGAAATGATAAACAATAAAAATTTACACTTTTATTGTCATGTAAGGAATGAAGAGAATGTACATGTTTGGAAATAGACATCTGTTCATTGAAAATAACTTGAATACGAAGTGCAGAAATTTTTATAAAGAATAAATAATTTGAAATCGTCGAATGAATGAATTATATTTTTATATTTATATAAATATAAATATAAATAAAACGAATCGCACGTTGCAGCTTGCGATTTGAAAACGTAACTTTAAACGATTATACCGAGAGATCCGACCGTCGGATTTCCTCAAAACTAGAACCGTTGGGTTCGCTTTGGAAAGAGCTATCCAATGATATAAAATTATTTAAGATCCAACGGTTTGATTTGGAGAAATGTGTAAATCAAATTTTGATGAAAACAGTGCTAGGGCCATGTAATGACCCAAAGCGTCGTTTATTAAAAATGGCTATTTTTAAATAAATAAAAATAGCAATAAATCGTTATAAAATATTATAAATGATATGGAATGGAAAGATTGATTTAAACTATACATATTCGAGAATTATTTGAAAAATCCGAGTTAAATCTCATTTCAAATAATTATACGATGATTGGAAGTCAAAGATTTGAAGATGGTGATTGAAGACCAACGATCTTCACATCGAATGGATGACTACTGATGCCCTGTATCGGTTAGCTCCCAGGAGGGGTTACAGTGGTAGTTGTCCGGAGGTATTTGTTGATTGTCCGGATATACTCGATGTCTCCAGTTTCGTTCGAACGAACTTGTAAATGGATATATGTCTGACATTGGATTTTATTCTGTGCTGATTGATCTTTATTAATATTTATCCGTTGGTGGCAGAGAATTTATTCTCTTGCGTAACACCCTTTGAGGTTATTTATTTATAGACATCCATCGCATGACGTGAATTGTCCGTGTGGCATGCCAAGATGCAAATGATCAAGGCTTATTGTTGAAAAGCAGAGCCTTGTGGTTGATGATCAAAGCACAACTTTAATAGCATAGCTTTGTGTATAGCGTTACTACGCGAGCCTCACACCCCGGTATGAAACAGAAACGGGAGTAAGGAATGTAGGGAGGACATAAGTTTCTTTCTAGCTAGAAGTGGTGTCATGGTTTTTACAAGGCCTGACGTTTTTACTTATGTGGATGATGGAATGAGGCGCCTCGGTTATTTGAGTCCCTAGTTGAAACACCCCACCCTCCATTAAGGTCACTCACAAGGGACTGCCTTAACTTTGGTGGAGGTTTGTAAGTAAAAGTCACAGATAAAACACAAGACAGATATAAACACATATATATAAGCAGCGGAAACAAACAGACTTTTATTTCATAAAATACTTGTTCATACAAAACATTTCCATAATTGTCTCATAACAACTTTCAAAACATTACAACATCATTTCTGTCTTGGTTATTAAATAAAGAATCATAAAACATGATTAAAACTGCATAAATCCCCATGATTGTGTCCAACCGCCATAGCTAAGGAGAGAGAGTCCAAACCGTACATCTACTATCTTGAAGCTTGCAAAGAGTCTGACTAAGCTGAGTTGTTTTCTCCCTGTGGACCTTGGGGGGGAACGAAAGAAAAGAAGACGAAAGAAAATAGGGTCAGACATAAAGCTTGGTAAGTCTAGTGATTCTTCAGTATGAGAATAAGAATAAGGGCATGATAAGTATAAATGGAAATAGGAGAGTGTCATAAACTAAGACAAAGCTGTTTGAGTCGAATATACTATCGCACCCCATGCTATATCTTTGCACCTACTTGTATTGTCTTAACTGGCACCCCACGCTGGAGGTAAAGTGATCCCCTTTTTCTAAAGATCGGTTCCTACTCGCATAACCATCTATGTCTAACGGCCCCCAAAGATTGTAGATACCTATGCTGGCCCCACCATGGGGTGTATCAAGTCCCATGGTGGTGACCCGACACAAAACTAGAAATGCATAGGTTGTGCTACTGGTGCCCCCAGTGCCCTATTTGTTTGCTCCGAAGTGTGTGCATGCCCGCACTCCATTAGAACCCACACTGTTGCACCCACCGCCGTCACTTTTGACCGCTTACAATCAGCCCAGTAATCGTGCCCCAACCTGCCTAGTTTTAGGGTACCATAATACCTAATTGGGTTACTACTGAAATGGGTCCCCGTTACTAGGGTTTTCTAGTCAAACATGTTAAGTGGTTAAGTATCTGTATTTACCTAACCCCACCCATCAATTTCATTAACATGTTGAATTGGTTAAATGTTTTAGTTAACTTAACCCTACCATCCTGACAGTTTGTCCTTAGCTTTTTAAAGCACCGACCACTCACATTAGACAGGTATTGTTACGGTTATTGGATGTGTCGGTTGGTTCCGCGCAGATTTACACCGTAACTCGGTCTTACCTCGGGTCCTTATTGGGCTTCATGCTTAACCACCCACATTGGATAGGTATTGTTGTGACTACTGGACAGCCAGGCGGGTTCGGGCAGGTTTGCATCACAACTCAATCCAACCTCGCGTTAAGCATACTCATATTTTCTAAATTTACATATTTGTCTTTATTACTTAATATATGTAAATTTAATGTTATGCCCACTTTCCAAGTCCGTCCTTTTTGGTATAAGAATTTATACCGTTTAAAATGCCACCAATTTTGGCATGTGACAAACATGCCAATTTCATATATTTTTATGTCAAGTTTTTCTAATATTCCCAACGTTACCTCGTTTAAACATTAGGCTAACAATCTTAGCCTAATTCTCGCTCGATTGGTTTTTAACATACAATATTAGCCTAAAAACTTAGCCTAATTTAGCGCACACAAAATTGACATAAGGGAATTCACAAACATGAACATGACATAGGTGTAAACTTGGCATTTTTGGCATAGTCAATATGAACATCATAGGTGTGAACTTGCAAAATAGTCAACATGAATGTGAACTTGCAACATAGCCTAAATCAACATATATGTGAACTTGCATTGAAATAGGTATCTAACCAAATAGGTGTCACATAAATTAGCATATGATTTAGATAACATAAGCCTAAACTTGTTTTTGGATCTAGGCATAACATCGAGCATAACTAGTATATGACAAGGATATGATAATTTCATAATTTTACGACAAGGATGTGAACTAGATCCAATCGTATGTCTAATTACAACATGAGACATATATTAAAGTGGATCTGGACATGGATCCAATTTTGGAACTTGCAACTTTCTTACAAACATACTAGCATGTATGTGAACATAATCATTTAGACATAAAGGTTCTAGCATATATATACATGAAATCTTAATCACATATAACCTATATAATCATATAAACATATAGGTGTCGATTACAATATGAACTATACAACTTGCATGTGATTCTACATGTACAATAGGATCAACATAAACTCAATTATACCACAAACATCACAATACCACAATCATTACATCGCATATGAATCAACATCGTTGTTATACAATAACACAATTTCATTTCCAATTTACATCGAATCAAATCCAAACTTTTATTCATATCGGAAAAATCACTATACTTACAACGAACGCAGAACTTGAATTCTGGATTTTGAGTTCTGAATTTGAATTGCTTTCCTTTGGGAAGACTAACATTGTTATGATTCGTGTTTTAACTTTGATTTTGGCTTGTATCTAAGCTTTCTACAAGTGGAGGCTACTCTTGGCTTCCTTCCAGCAACATGACGGCTCTATCTCCAGTTTATTTGTGTGAATTTAGGTTTAGACTCAAGTTGTATTTATAGAATTTTAAATTAATTAGAGCCTTCGATGAAGCTAGAGTGAATCCAGACCATCCATCTCTAGAGCAGCCAATCAGAAGGTGACATATAAGCCCTAGTGACATAGCCAAGCTCAGAAATTCGACCAGAAATTCGACCAGGCCAGCCAGGGCCAAACCAGGTCGACTGGGCAGGTCGACCCCCAGGTCGACCCTATGGTCTACCTGGTCACCCAGGTCGACCCCCAGGTCGACCTGGTGCCTGGGCGGGAATTTTCCCGCCCATCCCAGTTTGGGTTTGATTTTTGAATTTTGAACTTCGTTTTGAACTGTTTGAATTTCAATTTGAATTCTGAAACTTCCGGAGGTCATAACTCCTTCATACGGAGTCCGATTCACGCAAACTCGGACTCTATCTCAGGAAGAATTCCGAGACGAACGCAATGGCGTAACCCGTTTCCCTTAATTATTTCATTAAGGATTAATTATACTTAAATTTGTTAATATAAAGTTAACAGAAAATTTGGGGTGTTACATTCTCCCCTCCTTAAAGGATTTCGTCCTCGAAATCTCCAAGTCTAGGAGAACGTAAGTCCGAACCTCCAATCGTCCATCCACTCAACCACCAAATACAGACGTCCATTGTCCTTAAAAGACTTCTAATGCTTCATGATCATATGCACAGTTGTGTACATGTCCTTATCTAATGCAAAAATTAGGCGATCTACTGATTCAGTTGACCTCCTTAATGCAACTCATGTTAGTGCCATGAATCCATTATGTATGCAAAATTTTCCCTATTCATAATTCTACATGTGTGCGCAACCATTCATATAAATGCGACATCCATATGACATCATATCAATTTTCAGCCTCATACAAATATGAATACACGTATGCATATGCAATTATGAAGTGACTGAGCCGATCTAAAACCTAGGTTGTGTGTGCATATGCATCCACGAGCAACCACTTGCAACCACATGCATCCATCAACCATAACATGTTTCAAATACATGTTTACATCCAAAGGGGTTCCTACCTAAGGATAAAGGATAATATCGAGGAAATATGTCTAAAAAGATATATTCAAGCACAACTTAAGGAAAAAGAGAGATCAAAGATATACCCTCAAAAAGGAAAGGGTAGGCTGTGCGTATTCTGTCCTTAGTTTCCCAAGTCACGTCTTCCTCGGCGTCGCTCCACTGAACTTTAATGAGTTTGACTTCGTGGTTGCGTAGCTTTTTCGCTTCAGTTCCTACAATTCGAGTTGGGACTCTTCTTACAGTTGCTTCGCGTTCCACTTCGGCTTCTTCTAGAATGTTTGGCTCCACAACTTCTGCAGATTCATGTAGACATTTTCAGAGATGAGAAACGTGAAAGACGTTGTGAATTCCAGCCAATCTTTCAGGCAGCTCTACACTATAAGCCATTTTCCCAATCTTCTCGATGATAGGGAACAGTCCTACTAATCTTGGTGCTAGCTTTCCTGCGGATCCAAAGCGAACGACGTTCCTTAAAGGAGATACCTTAAGGAAAACCCTGTCCCCAACCTCAAACTCAAGGTCGGTCCTTCTTTTGTCGGCATAGGATTTCTGTCTTTCTTGGGCTATCTTCATTCTCCTTCGTATCAAGTCCACTTTTTCTGAAGTCTCTCGAATCATGTTCTTCCCAAGTATAAGTTTGTTTGTAGACTCCCACCAACAAGTTGGTGATCGGCACGGTCTTCCATATAGAGCTTCGAAGGGCGCCATACCGATGGTGGCTTTGTAGCTGTTGTTGTAGACGAATTCCACTAGAGGAAGGTAATCCTCCCAAGTCCCTTCGAAGTCAAGAACGCATAGTCTCAAAAGATCTTCCAATACCCTATTCACCTTTCTGTCTGGCCATTAGTTTGGGGGTGATAGGCCGTGCTCAAGCATAACTGTGTGCCTACAGCTTCTTGCAGGCTCCGCCAAAATTCACTCGTAAATATGGGATCTCTGTTACTCACTATACTGGAGGGTATTCCATGGAGTAGAACTATTTCCTTGAGATAAAGAGAAGCTAGAGACGAGGCAGTCCTTCTACTTTTGATGGGTATAAAGTGGGCGCTTTTAGTAAGCCTATCCACTATTACCAAAATGCTAGTATTGCCTCTTCTTGACCTAAGCAACCCGTCAATGAAGTCCATTGAAATGCTATCCCACTTCCATTGCGGGACTTCTAGAGGATGAAGCAGTCCTCCAGGCTTTTTCTGTTCAGCCTTGACCTGTTGGCATGTCATGCACTTAGAAACGAAATCTGCCACGTCCCTCTTCATGCCGCTCCAATAGAAAACTCTCTTTATGTCCTTGTACATTTTGTCCCCGCCTGGGTGTATTGTCATCTTGGAATGATGTGCTTCCTCGAGAACCTTCTTTACCAATTCCCTTGCTTGTGGGACACACAGTCTTCCATCTCCCCTCAGCCAACCCTTATCATCGATGGAGTACCTATTGAGGTGACTGGAAGTTTCACCACTAATTAGCTTATCAATCACGTCCACAAGCTGAGGGTCTTCACGTTGTGCGGCCCCTATTGAGTCTAAAAGAGTGGGTCGTACTTCTAGGGAGGCCAATAAACCAAGTACGAAATCAGAGGATGGACTAAAGTCAAAACTGGCTATATACTCCAAGCTTTGCCTTTTCACAAAGAGAGGGCTTAAGGTCAGTTTCTTTCGGCTCAGCGCGTCTGCTACTACGTTGCCTTTGCCAGGAATATAGGAAATTTCAAAATCATACGAGGCAAGGAATTCCATCCATCTTTGCTGCCTTAAGTTGAGATCTTTCTGTGAGAAGAAATATTTCAACGATTTATGGTCAGTATATAATTCGAACTTCTCACCTAGGAGATAATGGCGCCAAGACTTAAGCGCAAAGACGATGGCGGCCAACTCAAGATCATGGGTTGGGTAGTTCTTTTCATGAACTTTCAATTGTCTTCCACCATAAGCTACTACCCTCCCTTCTTGCATTAGAATAGCGCCTAGTCCCATACCATAAGCATTAGTGTATATGGTGAGCATCTTGCTTCCATCTGGCAAAGTCAGAACTGGGGCTGTTGTGAGAGCCCTTTTTAATCGTTGGAAAGCAAACTCGCAATCCAAATCCCAAGCGAATGCCAGATTCTTCTTGGTTAGCCTTGTGAGTGAAGCTGAGATTTTAGCGAAATCCCTAATGAACTTTCGGTAAAAACTGGCTAACCCAAGAAAGCTTCGAACTTTGGTTGCATTTCTCGGTGTCTTCCAATCTTGCACTGCCACCACTTTCGCGGGGTCCACGGCTAACCCTTCTTTAGATACTATATGTCCAAGAAACCTTACCTCTTCTCTCCAAAAGTGGCACTTGGGGAATTTGGCTTTTAGATGATGAACTCGAAGAGTTTCTATGATCTCCTTCAGATGCTAAGCATGCTCTTCCTCACTCTTTGAGAAGATCAAAATATTGTCTACGAAGACCACCACGAACTTATTGAGGAATTCTCTGAACACCAAGCTCATTAGGTCCACGAAATAAGCGGGTGCGTTTGTCAAGCCGAAAGGCATGACAAGCCACTCGTAGAAACTGTCTGGGGTTCTGAACGCCGTTTTATCAATACTATCTTCAGCTACCCTTAGCTGATGAAATCCAGTAGCTAGATCAAGTTGGGAGAAGACTGGCGCGCCTACAAGCTGATCAAACAAATCGTCTATTCTGGGAAGAGGGTGTCTATTCTTTTTAGTCAGCTTGTTTAGCTCCCTATAGTCCACACAAAGACGTAGTGAACCATCTGCTTTGGTGGCGAACACCACTGGAGCACCCCATTCCGAGATACTTCTCCTTATAAACCCCTTCTCGAGAAGCTCCTTAACTTGTTTATTGAGCTTCTTTCTCTCCTTTGGAACCATGTGTCTAACAGGCAGAGCTACAGGCTTTGCATTATCAACAAGATATATGTGAAAGTCTATTTCCTGCTTCGGAGGTAAGCCTTTCACCTCTTCAAAGACATCCGGATATTCCCGGACCGCTCTAACCGACTACAAATTCTCAACAGAAGCGTCAAGCGACTCTAGATAACTAAGCATAACAGCATTCAAGGGATTACAAGAAATTTCTAGAGTGTTACCGAGCCGAGTCAAGAGCCTAACCACTCTTTTCTCACAATCAAGAATGGCACCATTACTGAATAACCAGTCCATGCCTAAGATCAGTCCATACTCTGAGAAGCCCAAAACAAAGGCACTACATCTAAATTCAACACTTAGAATTAAAATTTTCAAATCCAAGCAAACCATCAACAAATAAGCCGAGCCCCCAATTGGATTCGAAACAACCAAGGGATCTTCTACCATACTAGTGTCTAGGTGCAGAGATTCTACTAAAGCAGATGAAATAAAGGAGTGTGATGCTCCAGAATCAAAGAGAGTGTGAACTGGATGATCATAAAGATAAACTAAGCTTTCTACAGAAATATTTCTACCTCGTTCCTGTAGAGGTGCCACCAGCGCGTGAACTTGTCCCCCTGAGGCGGATCCAGTCCTCTGTCCCTGCCCCCGCTTCTTTGGGTAGTCCTTAGCCAAGTGTCCAGTCTCTCTACAATGGAAACAACCCCCAATCATTTTTGTCTTCTTCTTCCTGCAGTCTTTTGCTATGTGTCCCACAATGCCACAGAAATTGCACTTTCACTTTTCATGGGTTTTGTTGTTCTTCCCGCCTTTCTTAAAGTCTGTTTTCTTAGCCTGTAAACCCTCTTTCTTTTCTTGAGGCGCTTCCACCTTTGCCTCTTTCTTGCCTTTGTCTTCCTGGTGTAGCAGCGCCATGTCCACCAAGCTTTCATAGGTCGCTCCAATGGGTATATGGGTCATTGCAAGGCTGTGTAGAGGTTCATTCAGACCTTTGACGAAACGAAGGGCCTTCTTGTGTTATGTGTTTACCAAATCCAACCCAAATCTGGCTAGTTGGTTAAACTGATTTACATACTCCTTGATTGTCATATTTCCTTGTTTCAAAGTTAGGAACTTCTCCATTTGCAGGCTTCTTTCAGCTTGGGAGAGGAATTTCATCTCAAACCGCATCCTAAAATCTTCCCAAGTCTCTACTGGCCTTTTAGCATGGGTAACTTCCCACCAATAGGAAGATTCATCTTTCAGCAACCACACTGCTAGCTGTATCTTTTGTCTGTCGTCAACTTCGAAGATGACGAACAAGTCCTCGGTCTCCTTCAGCCAGTTCCTTGCTACTACAAAGGATTCAGTTCCATAAAAGTCCTTTCCACCCATAGCTTTGAAGTCTCTATATATCTTAGCGAAAGTATTTCCACGAGGAGGAGGAGGAGGTGGAGGAACCGCTGCCACTGTTGGAGGAGTAATGTCTGCTGGGCCCGCACCATTGGCCCTAGCCTCTAGGTACCTTCGGAACCAGTCGGGTATCGGTACTCCTTCCGGAAGGTTAATATCTCCAGACATGCTGGAACAAAAAGGAATGTATTCAAGACAAAGGTTAGAGAGAGATAGTGCATATGGCCTTGGTGAATTTATGCCTTAAAAAACAAGACTTTTTCTGAAAAAGAATGCTTCTTTAAACTTCTTTTGAAAATAGTTTCAAATTTTTTTATCTAGTCTGGTAAATCTATGCTCTGATACCAAGTGAAACACCCCACCCTCCATTAAGGTCACTCACAAGGGACTGCCTTAACTTTGGTGGAGGTTTGTAAGTAAAAGTCACAGATAAAACACAAGACAGATATAAACACATATATATAAGCAGTGGAAACAAACAGACTTTAATTTCATAAAATACTTGTTTATACAAAACATTTCCATAATTGTCTCATAACAACTTCCAAACATTACAACATCATTTATGTCTTGGTTATTAAATAAAGAAGCATAAAACATGATTAAAACTGCATAAATCCCCATGATTGTGTCCAACCGCCATAGCCAAGGAGAGAGAGTCCAAACCGTACATCTACTATCTTGAAGCATGCAAAGAGTCTGACTAAGCTGAGTTATTTCCTCCCTGTGGACCTGGAGGGGGGGGGGATAGAAGAAAAGAAAACGAGAGAAAATAGGGTCAGACATAAAGCCTGGTAAGTCTAGTGACTCTTCAGTATGAGAATAAGAATAAGGGCATGATAAGTATAAACTGGAAGCAGGAGAGTGTCATAAACTAAGACAAAGCAGTTTGAGTCGAATATACTATCGCACCCCATACTATATCTCTGCACCTACTTGTATTGTCTTAACTGGCACCCCATGCTGGAGGTAAAGTGATCCCCTTTTTCTAAAGATCGGCTCCTACTCGCATAATCATCTGTGTCTAACAGCCCCCAAAGATTGTAGATACCTATGCTGGCCCCACCATAGGGTGTATCAAGTCCCATGGTGGCGACCCGACACAAAACTAGAAATCCATAGGTTATGCTACTGGTGCCCCCAGTACCCTGTTTGTCTGCTTCGAAGTGTGTGCACTCCCGCACTCCGTTAGAACCCACGCTGTTGCACCCACCGCCGTCGCTTTTGACCGCTTACAATCAGCCCAGTAATCGTGTCCCACCCTGCCTAGTTTCAGGGTACCATGATACCTAATTGGGTTACTGCTGAAATGGGTCCCTGTTACTTGGGTTTTCTAGTCAAACATGTTAAGTGGTTAAGTGTCTGTATTTACCTAACCCCACCCATAAATTTCATTAACATGTTGAATTGGTTAAGTGTTTTAGTTAACTTAACCCTACCATCCTGACAGTCTGTCCTTAGCTTTTTAAAGCACCGACCACTCACATTAGACAGGTATTGTTATGGTTACTGGATGTACCGGTCGGTTCCGGGCAGATTTACACCGTAACTCAGTCTAATCTCAGGTCCTTATTGGGCTTCATGCTTAACCACCCACATTGGATAGGTATTGCTGTGACTACTGGACAGCCGGGCGGGTCCGGGCAGGTTTACATCACAACTCAATCCAACCTCGTGTTAAGCATACTCATATTTTCTAAATTTACGTATTTGTCTTTATTACTTAATATATGTAAATTTAATGTTATGGCCCACTTTCCAAGTTCATCCTTTTTGGTATAAGAATTTATACCATTTAAAATGCCACCAATTTTGGCATGAGACAAACATGCCAATTTCACATATTTTTATGTCAAGTTTTTCTAATATTCCCAACGTTACCTCGTTTAAACATTAGGCTAACAATCTTAGCCTAATTCTCGTTTGCTTGTTTTTTAACATACAATATTAGCCTAAAAACTTAGCCTAATTTAGCGCACACAAAATTGACATAAGGGAATTCACAAACATGAACATGACATAGGTGTAAACTTTGGCATTTTTGGCATAGTCAATATGAACATCATAGGTGTGAACTTGCAAAATAGTCAACATGAATGTGAACTTGCAACATAGCCTAAATCAACATATATGTGAACTTGCATTGAAATAGGTATCTAACCAAATAGATGTCACATAAATTAGCATATGATTTAGGTCACATAAGCCTAAACTTGTTTTTGGATCTAGGCATAACATTGAGCATAACTAGTATATGACAAGGATATGATAATTTCATAATTTTATGACAAGGGTGTGAACTAGATCCAATCATTTGTCTAATTACAACATGAAAAACATATTAAAGTGGATCTTGACATGGATCCAATTTTGAAACTTGCAACTTTCTTACAAACATACTAGCATGTATGTGAACATAATCATTTAGACATAAAGGGTCTAGCATATAAATACATGAAATCTTAATCACATACAACCTATATAATCACATAGACATATAGGTGTCGACTACAATATGAACTATACAACTTGCATGTGATTCTACATGTACAATAGGATCAACATAAACTCAATTATACCACAAACATCACAATACCACAATCATTACATCGCATATGAATCAACATCGTTGTTATACAATAACACAATTTCATTTCCAATTTACTTCGAATCAAATCCAAACTTTTATTCACATCGGAAAAATCACTATACTTACAATGAATGCAGAACTTGAATTCTGGATTCTAAGTTCTGAATTTGAATTGCTTTCCTTTGGGAAGACTAGCGCTGTTATGATTCGTGTTTTAACTTTGATCTTGGCTTGTCTCTAAGCTTTCTACATGTGGAGGCTACTCTTGGCTTCCTTCCAGCAGCATGACGGCTCTATCTCCAGTTTATTTGTGTGAATTTAGGTTTAGACTCAAGTTGTATTTATAGAATTTTAAATTAATTAGAGCCGTCGATGAAGCTAGAGTGAATCCAGACCATCCATCTCAAGAGCAGCCAATCAGAAGGTGACATGTAAGCCCTCGTGACACAGCCAAGCTCAGAAATTCGACCAGAATCCTGACCAGGCCAGCCAGGGCCAAACCAGGTCGACTGGGCAGGTCGACCCCCAGGTCGACCCTATTGTCGACCTGGTCACCCAGGTCGACCCCAGGTCGACCTAGTGCCTGGGTGGGAATTTTCCCACCCAGCCCAGTTTGGGTCTGATTTTTGAATTTTAAACTTCATTTTGAACTGTTTGAATTTTAATTTTAATTCTGAAACTTCCGGAGGTCATAACTCCTTCATACGGAGTCCGATTCACGCAAACTCGGACTTTATCTCAAGTAGAATTCCGAGACGAACGCAACGAACCCATTTCTCTTAATTCTTTCATTAAGGATTAATTATACTTAAATTTGTTAATATACAGTTAACAGAAAATTCGGGGTGTTACACTAGCGGCTCTATTTATGCCCTATAGGGCGGGGAAACGTTTTGTTCAGGCATTAACAATCCACTAACATATTTGTGGACTGGCCCTGTAGATCCAAGGGACGATGCATTCTGTTCCTGGGGCACGGGCTAGAGTGTCTCGAATTTGGTAAGGACTATCTTTTGCCTTGGTTCATGATGGAAATCCAACTTCCAATATGACCCATGCGGTTTTGATTGTATTACTAGTATGGCAACATACTATATGCTAGCTATGCCGTTTATGATTGATATTATGATTGAAATGATTTAAAACACATATACATTAATAATAATATCAAATTCGTTTTACCGTATCAAGCATTTTTGACCATTATAAGGTAAAACTCTATCCTCCGTTTTGCGTTGCATTGTGTGATGGGACTTAAGTATCATAATGGTTTCATTTTTCTAAAAAGCATTGCGTAGATTTACTTTACTTAAGCACTGGCAATCCAATGGAGTAAACCTGTTCCACATTAGCGGCGTGGTCCTGTGATTAGCCTTATTATCAAATAGGTTAAATAAGATTTCTCATACCAGTCCCATGACTGACTCGTAGTTTGTTTCACTTTGCAAACTCGGGTGTCCTCCTTTCCACATAGGCAGCCTTGTACACAGGTTTAGTAGACTCATTCTGGATAGCTATGGAGCTGAAGATGGACATTATCATTCCTATTTTGCCGTTCAGACTTCACTTAGTATATTATGTTTTTATTCCACTGCAGACATTTTATATTAAGCTGAAAACTATACTCTATGCTAAGTATGATCCCATTATGCTGTGTAACTCTGATGATGTATTATTTCTAGTGTAATTTGATGAACATTGTCTGCTGTAATTCTCCATTTCTATTCTGTTGTTATTGTTATGTGTTATATTCTAATGATTATCCTTACTTTCATTTACACGGGGTTTGGGGTCATCACATTTGGTATCAGAGTTTTGGTTAACCTTAGCTCGGAATATAACATATTAACAAACTCATTCGAGATAGAATCAGAAGAATCCCAAAACGAATAACTCATATTAAATAGGGCTAGTAGTGTCATAGAATGAGTGAAAATACTCCCTATAGATTCATATACATTTAAATGTGTGCCTCTATGTTGTACAAAATCTATTCTGTTGACCTGACTCTTTGTCTGCTATTTGCAAACATAGTAGAAAATGAGTGGCAGAAACAGAAGAAACAAATCTTTGGTTCAGCAATCTAATGAGCCAGTCATGCTCTCACAACCAGAACCATATCTAGAAGCTCTAGTAAAGAGGTATTGAAATCTGGGTGGAGAACCATTCTCGGGCAAGGAGTCCATTATTGAAACACAAGCATGGATGCATTCTGCTGAGAGAATTTTTGAAGGCTTAAAGTTGAATGATGATCAGAAAAGACTAATAGCATCTTGGGTACTCAAAGGCAAAGTTTTATTCAGGTGGGAAACTATTGTAAATGAGAATCCAGAAGGTAATATTACCTGGGGTAAATTCATAGAAATATTCACAGAAAAATTAATTCCTCCAGGAGAAATTGATCGGTTATATGATGAGTTCTACAATTTGAAACAAGGTGGTATGACCATTCGGAAGTATCAGAAGAAATTTGAAGAACTTTCCCGCTTTGCCCCAGAACTAATTCAAGATCCTTTGAGGAAGAATCGGAGATTTATCAAAGGACTTCAAAGCAAATACCTAAATTTGGTAACTACACATATTCACCTCCCTTTTTCTGAAATAATAGAAATGGCTTGCCGCTATGAGGATCTTGATAAGCAAGGTGTTTTGGAAAATGAAGAAGAAGGCAGTTCTAGCAACAAAAGGAAGTTTAAAACTAACAGTCCTGAGGCAAGTTCAAAACCTGAGGTCAGCAAGAAGCCTAAAACCAATAAGAAAAGGGCTAGATCTGGGAAAGAACCGTTAACGACTGCCACATGCACCAACTGCAATAAGCAAGGACATTTGGCAATAAATTGCAGATCTCTAAAGAAACAGAGAAAGGATGGGCCTAAATCCAATAGGAAGTCTTGAGAAACCAGGGAATGTAATCTTTGCCATAAATCGGGTCATGTAAAGCAAGACTGCTGGCTTTTGAAAGCGACCAAAGAAGCTCAAGTTAATAAAGTAGTAGAAACTCTAGCACCCTCAACCAATAGGGAAAGGCCAGATGTTCTGAAAGGCACTCTTACCGTCAACAATATCCCTGTTACAGTATTGTTTGATACAGGCGCATCACAAAGCTTTATATCAAGCAATATTTTTAAGAAGCTTAAATTAAAACCAAGGAATCTTAAAGAATCGGTCAGAGTTCATAATCTGGTAGGGGGTTCTCTCATTCCCAGTTTGTACTATAGAGTGGCCGTTTCCTATTCTTGTTACCGGTTCCCCTTTGATTTAATTGTTATGGATTTTTCCGAATTTGATATCATTCTTGGACTCGATTGGATAACCAAATATGAAGCTGAGGTTAAGTGTGCAGAAAGAATCATCAAAGCGAAGACCAAGTTTGGGAATATTGTTACGATACAATGCATGGGTCCGAACTCAGATTGAAAAGAATTTTGGGCTGCTCTTGATGTTTCCGCCACTCCTATCGAAAATATTCCTGTCGTCAAAAATTATGCGGATGTGTTCGAAGAAGTTGATCGCTTACCTCTGCGTAGAGAAATTGACTTCGGAATTGATTTGGTTCCAAACGCAAGGCCAGTTGTACATCCTATTCGGAGAATGTCGCCAAAAGAAAAGGAAGAACTGAGCAATCAAACCAAACAACTTTTGTGGAAAGGTCTGATCAGACCCAGTTTCTCAGAATAGGGTGCAGCAGTAGTATTTGTTCCTAAGTCAGACGGTACTCTCAGACTGTGTGTGGATTACCGAGATTTGAATAAGCAAACACTGAAGAATAAGTATCCATTGCCCCGTATAGATGATTTGTTAGATCGTTTAAATGGAGCGAAAGTGTTTTCAAAGATAGACCTTGCTACAGGTTTCCATCAACTGCGTATTGCTGAAGAGTGTGTTCCTTTGACAGAGTCAGAGGTCCAGACATTTTTTTATGAATCGTTAGTAATGCCGTTCGTCTTATGCAACGCTCCAACCTATTTTGTCGATTTGATGAATCGAGTATTCCGGGATGTTTTGAAAAAATTTGTGCTGGTCTTCATTGATGACATCCTAATCTTCTCCAAGTCAACTGCCGAGCATGAAAAACATTTAGAACAAGCTTTAGAAATTCTGAGAATGAATGTATTAAAAGCCAAATTTTCAAAATGTGTATTCTGGCAAGAAGAAGTGAAGTTCCTCAGTCATGTAGTATCGAAGGAAGGAATTTCAGTGGATCCTAGCAAAATCACAGCCATTCAAAATTGGAAGCAGCCTAGCACTCCTACTGAAGTCGGAAGTTTTCTAGGATTGGCTGGCTATTATCGGAAATTCGTTATAGATTTTCCGAGGATAGCTTGTCCATTGACAAAGCTTACAAAGAAGCATACAAAGTTCATTTGGACCCCAGAATGCGAGGCAGCTTTCCAAGAGCTGAAACAGAGGTTGATCACTGCTCCAGTGTTGACTATCATTGATGGCAACAAAGATTTGAAAGTCTGGACAGTCGCTTCTAGAGAAGGTATCGGTGCAGTGCTAATGCAAACGGACAAAGTAGTCGCATATGCTAGCCGTCAGTTAAAACCGCATAAGAAGAATTACGCCACTCATGATCTTGAGCTAATGGCCATCGTATTTGCTCTAAAGATATGGAGGCACTATCTCTTGGGTGAAAAGTTCGAACTGTATACTGATCACAAATCTTTAAAGTATCTGTTTACCCAGAGAGATTTGAACTTGAGACAGCAACGTTGGGTTGAATTCCTTGCACCCTATGATTTGGACATCTTGTATACTCCAGGAAAAGCCAATGTTGTGGCAGATGCACTTAGCAGAAAGAATGCGGGCATCGCCAATCTTATCCTCCCCAATCTCATTATTACACCTACATTGATTGACAAATCTCTGCTCTTCAGAAGGAAGACGAATTTATTTAGATAATTAGCAAAAAAGTTAGGGAAGGCGAACCCACAAGTTTCTAGATTGATGATAAAGGAGTTCTGAGGTTAAAAGGCCGAATTTGTGTCCCAAATATTCCCGAGCTCAAAAGAGAGGTGATGGATGAATGTCATAAATCCAAGCTTTGTATTCATCCAAGGGTGAGCAAGATGTATCATGATCTCAAACGAACATTTTGGTGGAAATCTATGAAAAGAGACATCTCCATTTATGTCAGCAGGTGTTCTACTTGCCAACAAGTCAAAAGTGATCAACAAAAACCTGACGGCTTGTTACAAACACTACCAGTTCCAAGGTGGAAATGGGATCAAATTTCCATGGATTTTATGGATGGCTTGCCCCAAATAAGAAAAGGCAATGACAATATATGGGTGATTGTTGATCGTCTCATAAAAACTGCCCATTTTGTTCCTGTTAGATCGACCAGAACAGCACTAAGTTTGGCGAAGATTCATTTCAAAGAAATTGTCCGACTACATGGAGTCCCCATTAGCATTGTAAGTGATCATGACCGTATATTCGCTAGTAAATTCTAGGAAGCATTCCTAGAAGAACTGGGGACAACATTAAATCTGAGCACCGCTTATCATCCTCAAACAAATGGCCAGACTGAGAGGGTGAACCATGTACTGGAAGACTTATTGCGGGCTTGTATTCTTGAATTTGGCGGATCATGGGAAAACCACTTGCATTTGGTCGAGTTCTCTTATAATAACAGTTACCAAGCAAGCTTGGAAATGTCGCCATTCAAAGCATTGTATGGCAGGCCATGTAGATCTCCCGCATGTTGGGTGGAACCAGGCAATAGACTGGTATTGGGTCCCGACATGAATAGAGAAGCTTCGGACAAAGTTGATTTTATTAAAAAGTTATTGCTAGCTGCTCAGAGCCGACAGAAAAGTTATGCAGATGCAAGAAGAAGGGATATAGAATTTTCTGTTGGTGATCATGTGTACTTGAAAGTTTCTCCCTTAAGAGGTATAGTTCATTTCGGGAAGACTGGGAAGTTAGCTCCTAGATTCATTGGTCCATTCCCTATTCTAGAAAGAATTGGAACTCTCGCTTATAGGGTTCAGTTGCCTGATTGGTTGCCAGGGGTACATGATGTATTCCATGAATCTCAACTTCGGAAGCATGTCCATGATCCAGACTTAATTGTGGAGGAAGCTGCACAACAAGAATTGGAGATTACCTCGATTTTTGGAGTAAGAAGGGAGATGGTAAAGATCATTGGCAAAGAAACCCGAGTTCCGAGGAACAAAAGAATTCATTTAGTCAAAGTGCAGTGGAGCGGAGATCCAAGAGACTGTACATGGAAGACAGAGGATAGCATCAAATAGGCTTATCCCTAGTGTAGTGTGGATATCTCTGATTAGCTCTAGTGCAAGGTACATTTACCATACTTACATTTTCTGTTTTGTTTCCTACTTTACTATAGTTTCCTTTTCGGGGACGAAAAGTTCTTAAGTGGGGGAGATTGTAACAACCCATTTTTTTTTTATTTTGGCTATTTTATTGAATTTTGAATAGTTGGAATAATATATTTTAAATAATAATGATTAAAATTTTATTTAAATCGAAGTTTGAACGAATATATTTATTCTAATTTCAATAGGAGTTAGAAATAGCACGGCAGTTTGAAAATTTGAATTCAAACTTTGATTGACTGTACAGGATGCAAAATAGATCGGATTGTAGTGAAACCAAAAATATTTAAATCTGTTTAAATATATCTTTCCAAGAATACAAAAAATTGAAATTTCATAGCGGGAATCAAAAGTTATGGTCGGTTGAGTTTACAGAATAGTCGCTATGGAATTTAATTGAATATATAGCCCGTATAAATAGCCATTTTTCAAACGACCTCCGTTTTCGACGAAACCACTTTTGTTTGAACCGGAATGTAAAATTATTCCAGGATTCCACTTTTCATAATTTTTGGGATAAATATGTGAGCGTGGCAAAAGAAATTGTGTTTTGACGATTTCAGTCAATTTCGATCGACTTGAAAATGACCATTTTTCCAACAGTCTCTAAATTCGACGAAATTAGTTTTGTTGGGACCGTATCATCAAAACATAGCCAATTTTATTTTTCTAGAATTTTTAGAGTCAGTCTGTGGCCCCGGTGAATTAAAATGTTCGATCAAATTAAATAATTAAATGTTTTATCATTTAATTTGAAGAAAAACATATCGTAACAGCCAAATTGGGTTACAAAACATATCCCATCGTGTCCGGCACGGGGGTATTTAGCTAGGGGAGTCACTTGTTGGGTTTGATTTCGGATTAAGAGCGATATATAAATTAAATTGAATTAAAATAAATAAATTAGAAATACGTATACGATAAATATGCCATATATTGTATAAGCCAAACCGTATTCATCTCAGCCGCCTCCCTCCATCGTTCAATGGCGTTGATTGTTCAAAACTTCCCCCTTTAAATTTTTTTCGATCCATGCCATGAAATTCAACAATTCTGGAAGCAATTTGTAGATTGGAATCCCCTCTTCAAATCTGTCCTGTCGTCGCCCCCCATTGTTGTCTGGTTCTCGAGAGCGAGCCTGCAAAGTCTCGCTGCACTGACCGAGATTGTGCCGTCCACCATCGTCCGAGCTGGACGTGATCTTCACCCCCAGGCGCGGATTTCAGTGCTCTACGATGTGGAGCAATCCGATTGTGGCCAAGCTTCGCTAATTGAACGGAAATCAAAACCTAATCTCGAGCAAAACAGAAAGGCATCGGCCTTAGTGCTCTGTGTAGAAGAAAGGTTATTTTTATATTTAATTAATTAGTTAATTAATTTCAAATTATCATTAACGTATAAAAATCGTAACTCTCTCATACGATAATGAAATTCGATGAAACATGATTCATTGGGACCGTAAAATCGAGGTCTTCATTTCTGAACCAACCGGAGAATTTTTAGAGCCTGTTACAATTTTTGGCATCGTCAAATCAAGGTGAGAAATATGAATTCAGAAATAAAATATATAAAATATATTAGGATGCAGACGAAGTTTAGAAACTCCCGACATCCATCGTCCATAGACCATGGACGACTTGATTGATTTGTGATATGTGATTTGTTAGATTTTTGTGTTTGTTTGTGATTGAAAAAGAAAAAGAAATTGATTGATATTGTAAAAAAAATCGTCTGCGTACGAAATAGATTATTGAAATCCCCCATGTCAAAAGCTTAGAGGTTTTAAGATAGCGCGAGGAGCCGTACATCAGGACGGTGCTGGTTTTAATTACCCTGCCGTTATGCTGCCGAAATTTTCTGAAATGTTTTTGTGTAGTAAAATATTTATGTTATTATATAAAATTGTCAAATAGTATAAAAATTAGATTATATATATATATATATGAACATGAAAAGGATACATTAAAAATTTGACATTTTGATATAAAATGTATAACATTGGAATTTATATCTCCCATATAAATTTACATTAGAAAATATACATTTTGATACAAATTGTATTTGCATGTGGAAATCCCATTTTTAATGAAAATTTAGAATGTATGAAAATTTTTCATGTTTTTATCCCATTTTTAATGTTAAGATAGAATCTAGTGAAATTTTTCATTGTCTTAAGTTAAAACATGTTCACATCAAGAATTACATTGTTAATGTAATAAAAATAAAAGATAAATAGAAAGACTAATTCATGTTCAAAAATGAAAAAAAAAAACATGTTGCATTAAAGCTATACTTTAATGTCATGAATCATAAAATTGTTCATGTTTTGAAATTGTAAACATGTTTACATTAAAAACATTATTTTAATGTAAATATAGGATATGTGAAAGTGTTCATACATTGAAATAAATAGTTATATTTTATTTGCATTCTTTCATGCAACTAAACATTGAACTAAATAATTATATTTTATTTGCATTCTTTGATGCAACTGCATTCTTTGATGCAACTAAACATTGAAATAAGTAGTTATATTTTATTTGCATTCTTCGATGCAACTAAACATTGAAATAAATAGTTATATTTTTATTTGCATTCTTTGATGATAATAAAACATTACAATAAAAAGTTGAATTTTGATCTGCATTCTTTGATGCAAATAAAATGGTTAAATTAAAAGTTGCATTTTTGTTTGCAATTTTAGATGCAAACAAAACTTTAAAATAAAAGTTGCATTTTTGTTTGCAATTTTACATGCAAACAAAACTTTAAAATAGAAGTTGCATTTTTGTTTGCAATTTTAGATGCAAACAAAACTTTAAAATAAAAGTTGCATTATTGTTTGCAATTTTAGATGCAAACAAAACATTAAATTAAAAATTGCATTTTTGTTTGCAATTTTAGATGCAAACAAAACATTAAATTAAAAGTAGCATTTTTGTTTGCAATTTTAGATGCAAACAAAACTTTAAATTAAAAGTTGCATTTTTGTTTGCAATTTTAGATGCAAACAAAACATTAAAATAAAAGTTGCATTTTTGTTTGCAATTTTAGATGCAAACAAAACATTAAATTAAAAGTTGCATTTTTATTTGCAATTTTGATGTGAATAAAATATTGATTTAAGAGTGTAATTTTTATTAGTATTTTTTTTTTGATGCAAATAGAACATGAATTTAAAGATTACATTTTCTATAATGTATAAAAGATAGAAAAGATTACATTTTTTCTATAATTGTATTGAAACATATAAAGGCTACATTTTGCAACGTAATTAAAGAATGAATATAAAATATTACATCTTTTATTAAATGTAAAGATCACATTTTTATGTAATATGAACTTCATTACTAAGGTGATGAATGAAATAGGAAAAAATGGTCATGTTTAAAAATAAAACATGTTTATATTCAAAGCCATATTTTTAATGCCAAATATGAAATTAGAAAAATGTCATGTTGTAAATAGGAAAACATGATTACATTAAATATCACATTTTTAATGTAAAGAAAGTAAATATAAAAATGTTCATTATTCTAAAGTGAAACAAGTTAAGGTTAAACATTTCATTTTAATGTAATGTAGAAAGAAAAATATTCATTGTTCGAAATAGAAATGATAAACAATAAAAATTTACACTTTTATTGTCAAGTAAGGAATGAAGAGAATGTACATGTTTGGTAACAGACTTCTGTTCATTAAAAATAACTTGAATACAAAGTGTAGAATTTTTTTAAAGAATAAATAATTTGAAATCTTCGAATGAATGAATTATATATATATATATATATATATATATAAATAAAAATAAAAATAAAACGAATCGCGTGCTGTAGCTCGCGATTTGAAAACGCAACTTTAAACGATTATATCGAGATATCCGACCGTCGGATTTCCTGAAAACTGGAACCGTTGGGTTCTCTTTGGAAAGAGATTTCCAACAATATAAAATTTATTAAGATCCAACGGTTAGACTTGGAGAAATGTGTAAATCAAATTTTGATGAAAACAGCGCTAGAGCCATGTAATGACCTGAAGCATCGTTTAATTAAAAATGACTATTTTTAAATAAATAAAAATAGCGAAAAATCGTTATAAAATATTATAAATGATATGGAATGGAAATATTGATTTAAACTATGCATATTCGAGAATTATTTGAAAAGTCCGAGTTAAATCTCATTTCAAATAATTATACGACGATTGGAAGTCGAAGACTTGAAGACGGTGATTGAAGACCGGCGATCTTCACATCGAATGGATGACTACTGATGCCCTGGATCGGTTAGCTCCCAGGAGGGGTTACAGTGGTAGTTGTCCGGACGTATTTGTTGATTGCCTGGATATACTCAGTGTCTCCAGTTTCATTTAGACCCAGAACGAACTTGTAAATGGATGTATGACTTACATTGGATTTTATTCTGTGCTGATTGATCTCTATTAATATTTATCTGTTGGTGGTGGAGAATTTATTCTCTTGCTTAACACCCTTTGAGGTTATTTATTAATAGACATCCATCGCATGGCGTGAATTGTCAGTGTGGCATGCCAAGATGCAAATGATCAAGTCTTATTGTTTAAAAGCAGAGCCTTGTGGTTGATGATCAAAGCACAGCTTTAATAGCATAGCTTTGTGTATAGCGTTACTACGCGAGCCTCACACCCCGGTATGAACCAGAAACGGGAGTAAGGACTGTAGGGAGGACATACGTTTCTTTCTAGCTAGTAGTGGTGTCATGGTTTTTACAAGGCCTGACGTTTTTACCTATGTGGATGATGGAATGAGGCGCCTCAGTTATTTGAGTCCCTAGTGGCTCTATTTACGCCCCATAGGGCAGGGAAACGTATTGTTCAGGTATTACCAATCCACTAACATATTTGTGGACCGGCCCTGTAGATCCAAGGAACGATGCGTTCTGTTCCTGAGGCACGGGCTAGAATGTCTCGAATTCGGTAAGGACTATCTTTTGCCTTGGTTCATGATGGAAATCCAACTTCCAATACGACCCATGCGGTTTTGATTGTATTACTAGTATGGCGACATAGTATATGTTAGCTATGTCGTCTATCATTGATATTATGATCGAAATGATTTAAAACACATATACACTAATTATAATATCAAATTCGTTTTACTGTATCAAGCATTTTTGACCATTATAAGGTAAAACTCTATCCTCCGGTTTGCGTTGCATCGTGTGATGGGACTTGAGCATTATAATGGTTTCATTTTTCTAAAAAGCATTGCGTAGTTTAACGATTTACTTTACTTATGAACTGGCAATCCAATGGAGTAAACTCGTTCCGCATTAGTGGCGTGGTCCTGTGATTAGCCTTATTATCAAATAGGTTAAATAAGATTTCTTATACCAGTCCCATGACTGACTCGTAGTTTGTTTCACTTTGCAAACTTGGGTGCCCTCCTTTCCACATGGGCAGCCTTGTATACAGGTTTTGCAGATTCATTCTGGATAGCTATGGAGCTGAAGATGGACATTATCATTCCTATTTTGCTGTTCAGACTTCACTTATTATATTATGTTTTTATTCCGCTGCAGACATTTTATATTAAGCTGAAAACTGTATTCTATGCTAAGTATGATCATATTATTCTGTTTAACTCTAATGATGTATTATTTCCAGTGTAATTTGATAATATTATCTGTTGTAATTCTCTATTTCTGTTCTGATGTTATTGTTATGTGTTATAGTCCAATGATTATCCTTACTTTCGTATACATGGGGTTTGGGGTCATCACAGGGGCTGAGGACATCATATATAAGACTGCCTTTAGAACTCCAGACGGTTTCTTTGAATGGCTAGTTATGCCTTTTGGGTTGACAAATGCACCCGCCTATTTTGTTGATTTGATGAGTAGGGTGTTTCGGGAGTTCCTAAACAAATTCGTCGTAGTCTTCGTCGGTGATATTTTGATCTTCTCCAAGAGTGAAGAGGAGCATGCCCAGCATTTGGGAGAAGTTTTGAAAACTCTCCATGACCATCAGCTAAAAGCAAAGTTCTCCAAATGCCATTTTTGGAGAAAGGAGGTGAGATTCTTGGGGCATGTAGTCTCCAAAGAAGGGATAGCTGTATATCCCGCCAAAGTGGTTGCAGTACAAGATTGGCAGATTCCTAAAAATGCAACCGAGGTGAGAAGCTTACTTGAGCTGGCAGGTTATTATAGGAAGTTCATTAAGGACTTCACGAAGATATCATCCCCTCTCACCAGACTGAAAAAGAAGATTTTGGCATTTTCATGGGACATAGACTATGACATTACTTTCCAATGACGAAAGAGGGCTCTGACAACAGCCCCAGTCTTGACCTTGCCCGATGGGAGTAAAGTGTTTACTGTTTTCACTGATGTGTGCGGTACAGGGCTTGGTGTGGTTCTGACGCAAGAAGGGAAAGTAATATGTTATGGGGGTAGACAATTGAGAGTTCAGGAGAAGAATTACCCCACCCATGATCTAAAGCTATCTGCCACAGTATTCGCGTTAAAGATGTGGCGTCATTAGTTACTTGGAGAAAAGTTCGAGTTATACACCGATCATAAATCTCTCAAGTATCTATTCTCACAGAAGGATCTAAACCTAAGGCAACAACGATGGATAGAGTTCTTAGCTTCATATGATTTCGAGAGTGCTTATACCCCTGGCAAGGGAAATGTGGTGGCAGACGCACTAAGTAGGTAGAGAGTGGCTTTGAGTCCTCTGTTTGTGGAAAGAAAGAACTTGGAGTTCATATCAGCTTTTGATTTTAGACCCTCCATCGAGGTTTTTCCTGATTTATTTGCATCCTTAGAAATACGACCAACTCTTGTGGATCAGATAGGAGCTTCGCAATAAGGTGACCCATAGATTCTAGACATCATGGATAAGCTCAGATGATGGGATACTTATAGTCACCTCAGTAGATAAGCATAGATGAAAACGGGTGGTTGTGACGAGATGGAAGGCTTTGTGTTCCTCAAACTGGAAGTTTGATAAAGGCAGTCCTAGAAGAAGGCCACCATTCTAAGATGACCATTCATCCAGGAGGCGACAAGATGTACAGAGATATGAAGAGGATTTTCTTTTGGGCTAGGATGAAGAAGGATGTGGTCGAATTTGTTTCTCAGTGTTTGGTTTGCCAGCAAGTCAAAGCTGAGCAAAAGAAGCCTGGTGGATTGCTTCATCTGTTGGAGGTTCCACAGTGGAAATGGGATATCGTCTCTATGGATTTCATAGATGGTTTGCCTAGATCGAAGAAAGGTAATACCAGTATTTGGGTGATAGTGGACAGGCTCACTAAGAGCACTCACTTTATTCCAGTTAAAAGTAAAAGGACGGCATCATGGTTGGTAGTAATTTATGTTCCTGGGATAGTTCGTCACCACGGAGTTCCTTCTAGCATCGTGAGCGATTGTGACCCTATCTTTACCGGTGAATTTTGGAGGAGCTTGCAAGAAGCATTGGGTACACAGTTGTGTTTGAGCACCGCTTATCATCCTTAGACTGATGGGCAGACGGAGAGGGTGAACAGAATTTTAGAAGATCTTTAAAGGCTGTGTATCCTTGACTTCGGAGGGACTTGGGAAGAGCATCTTCCTTTAGTAGAGTTTGCCTATAATAACAGCATCAGACTAGCATCAGTATGGCACCCTTCGAAGCATTGTATGGACGACCCTGTAGATCGCCAACTTGTTGGTGGGAATATACAGAAAGATTATTACTTGGACCATATATGGTTAGGGAAACACCCGAAAAGATTGACCTTATTCGACGGTGGATGAAGACAGCTCAACATAGGCAGAAGTCCTATGCAGACAAGAGAAGAACTGACATCGAATTCGAAGTGGGAGACTTAGCTTTTATCAAAGTATCACCTCGGAGGAATGTGGTTCGCTTCGGATCAGTAGGGAACTTGGCACCTAGGTTTATGGGACCATTTCCCATAACCGAGAGGATTGACCAAATGGCCTACAGAGTAAATCTCCCAGAAAATTTATCCGATGTTCATGACGTTTTCCATGTTTCTCATCTGCGTAGGTGCCTGCATGACACCGCGGAATTTGTTGAGCCGAGCATGTTGGAAGAAGTCGAAGTGGAACGGGAGGCGACAGTTCGACGAGTCCTCACCCGTATTCTTGGGTCAGAGGTTAAGAAGTTGCGCAATAAGGAAATCAAGTTGCTAAAGGTTCAATGGAGAGATAACCCAAAAGATGTGACTTGGGAGACCGAAGACAAGATTCGTGCTTCGTACCCTTTTCTTTTCAAGGGTATGTTCTTAACTCCTTTCCTAAGTTTTATCAGTACTTGTTTTTATCAATTGAATATATCTTATCCATCGTATTTTCGACCTTTAGATGGGAATTCTATGGATGTAAACATGTGTTTGAAACATGTTATGTTTGATGGATGCAAGTGTTTGCTAGTGGTTGCCTGTGGACGCATATACACACACATTAGGCACTAAGATCGGCTCAATCACTTTCATATTGCATATGGATGTGTGTGCATTTTCTTTTCTTTTATGAATGGAAATGGATGAACTAGCATATGGATGTCGCATTTGGACGAATGGGTGTGCACACATATAGAACTTACATGAAACAATAGGTTTATTTGTATACATATTAGACTCATGGCACTAACATACATTGCATTAAGGAGATCAACTAGATCAGTAGACAGCCTGATCTTTGCATTAGTGTTGGGACATATACACACACCTTTGCATATATTCATATAAGCATTAGAAATCTTTAAGGACAATGGACGCCAGTGATTGGTGGATGAGTAGATGGATGATGGATGGTAGGATATGCACTCTTCTCAACTTAGAGATTTCGAGGACGAAATTCTTTGAGTAGGTGAGAATGTAACATCCCGAATTTTTAACGACATTACAAAAATAAATTAAATAATAATTAATTTAATGTTCAAGATTTGAGGAAACGGACTGCACCATTGCGTCCATCTCGAAATTATGGTCAAGAAAGACATTTGGTTTGCGTAAAACGGACATCGTATGAAGAAGTTATGAGAGTTTTAAGTTTGTATACGCACCTAAATATTCTATATATACGCATGAGTCAGAGGTGAGTCGGAATCCTATCCAGAGGATTCAAATTCGAAAAATTCCTCCGAGCGGCAAAATTCCCGCTCTAGGGGGTCGACCCCCCCTAGAGGGGTGTCGACCTAGGGGTCGACCCACCCACATGGGTGTCGACACACCTATGGCTGAGGTGGCACTCGGTTTCAGGGGGTCTGGCAGCTATATATATGTGTCATATTTCTCATATTCTCTTCATTGGGAGCCATGAGGTCCATATGCTGTTGGAGTGCGAACTGAACCGTTTATACAACAACATACTCTACAAATCCAATTCAGAAATTCTAGATCCATTCTTTCTAAATTCTCTAAACCTAGCGCTGTGAGTTTCTAGATTACTTTCAGGTTTAGATAAATAAAAGTATGCTTTGATAGACAATGAATTGGATATATTGTAAAGTATGATTCTGTGTTGATATGAAATTCTATCCTATGTCATGACAGATCTAATTTCCTAGATCTAATATAATTGTGGTGATTCGATTATGATGTTTATATGGATCTTGACTTGTAACCATGTTATGATGGATGTACATCTATTAATTTGGATAATTGAGACAATACTTAGATTTAGACCTTTATGTTAATCACCTTTCACCTGTCATATTGTGATACATTGATATATGTTGTAAACTTGACATGTGAATCTACCTTTTGATCTAAACATGTTGCTATGTCACCTTAACTATGCTAGATCTAGGTAATTGGACACCAAATGTTAAATCTAGATCTCATTAAACATCATAGTGATTGCCACAAGTTACTAGTTTGATGTCCACTTTATTATGATGTTAATCATATGCCCATTCACTTTGTTATTATGCCAGTTTATGTTCATGTTTATGCCAAGACATGTTGAAACTATCACCCTTGTCATATTCTCTTTTATTATTATAGATAGGCTATTTTATAGCCTAGATGCCGCCAAAATACATACGAATACGTTAGAGAGAAAATGGGGAAAAAGTGAATATAATTGGCATGATTTATGTAATGTTTAGTAGAAAATGGGACAAGTAATTCAAATGGGGAAAACATAGAAACAGTTACCTATAATGACATATGTAGATTTGGATTAATTTGGAATGTTTAGTAATTTACAATTAGGAATTGTAAATTGTACTTATGACACGAGGTTAGGTTACATTAGTGGTGGAAGTGTGCCCGGAACCGACCGGCATATCCAACAACCACTAATGTTGAACCTAATGTGGGAGGTCTAAGTACGCAAATATGAATCGGGCTAGGACACAAGGCTAGGCCCAACTATGGAATAAGACTGCCGGACCCGACCGGCATATCCCGCATCCACACGTTGTAGGCCTAACATGGGAGGTTTAGCCCATTATAACCATAATTGGACAAGGTAATGAAATAGACTACTTAACCTAATTTAATATAACTATGGACTTAAGTTAGGGTTAAGTAAAATTGGGTGGGTAGTGGTGGATTAAGTAAATTAGATAGGGTAGGTAATATGTATATATATAGGCCCACGAACTTAACCCAATAAGGTTATGTAATTAAAGACACTAAGTGGTGTACATAACCAGCAGATAATGTAATAGGGTTATGTAATTAAAGAGACCTAGTGGTATACATAACCCATATATAATGTAATGAATTTATGTAATTAAAGACACCCTTTAGGGTAAGCATAACTAGTATAGGACTATGTAATTAAAGACACCTATGGGTATACATAGTCAGTGGAAAACCTAGTGGGGGGATACAAGACAAGGGGGAGAGGTTGTATCATATTGTGCGGGAACCATTTCAATCAGTAACCCGGAGTTGGTATCAAGTAAAGACCTCCGTACTAGGCGGAGAAGGGGCATGCTTACTAATTGATTGTAAGAGATCCAAACGAGGCGGATGGTATGGGTAGCGCAAACCAATCGGGGATATGCGCGTGCATGGGCAGAGGGGGCTAAGACGACTGTGACACCAGTAGATATGGTTGTGCACACCATGGGTTGCCACTTTAGGAAGTGATACCTCCTACTGTGGGGCCAGCACAGGATATCTACAGGGTAAGGAGCCGATTGATTAGGGTAGGGGTTAGGGTATACTTGGACATATGACCTAAGCCTACCAAATTATAGTGGAAGGGATCATCACATTTCAGTTATACTAGTAATAGTGCAGAGTAATCATTAGTGTGGAACATACACCTTAACTTGCTTACCTTGTCACACCTACCATTTATGTAGTGATCTCTCTCTTATCCACTTTATATGCCTATCATGTTGCTTTTAATTATCTACTGGCTAAAAGTAACTAGACTCGCCAGACTTTATGTCTGACCCTGTTGTTTCTCCTTCTTTCTTCCGTTCCCCCCACCCCCCACCCAGGTTCGCGGGGAGGAAACACTCAGACTTAATCTTGAATCAGATATCATCTTGCTAGGAGCTACTTCCGAAGTATGGCTCAAGTTCTTGTCTCTACTATGGCTTAACTCTTTTTATTTGGGGAATGATGCTTTTTATTTACTTATGTACTCTGATGGTGCAAGACAGAAGTTATTTTATTGTAATGGCTTTTATGACTTATGTTTGAAATAAAAGTTTAAATTTTCCGCTGCTGCCTTATTTATATTTGTCTTGTAATTATTCTGTCTGTTTACCTATAACACTTCACGAAATTTAATGCATTCCCTTAATGAGTGAAATTAACGGATGTGGGGTGTCACAATAGTTAACGTAAGTGATTTGTGTGTGTATATATATGTGTATGTATGTGTGTATATATATATATGTGTGTATGTATATATGCACATACACACACACACACACACATATATATATATATATATATATATATATATATATATGTGTGTGTGTGTGTGGGGGGGGGGAGAGTTCTGCTACACCTCTTATATTCCACGTGAACTCTCCTCCTGAATCTTAGTCACTCATTCTCTCTCTTTCCACTAAGAAAGAATATTCAAATGAGAATGGGTAGCTGAGATTCAGGGGGAAAGTTCACGTGCTATATAAGAGGTGTAGCGGAACCCTCCCCTATACATATATATATGTATATGTATGTATATATATTTCTCTTGGAAACACATATTTTTGGTTCGACCGTGGAGTACCAAAATTGCTCTTTATTTAAATTAAAAAATTATCCCATAAAAATCGAATCTGTGCAGTTGATTTTTTTTTCTTTTCATAACTTCATTTATGTATGCGTTGACCCTTGAATAATGGGTCAGTAAGAATCCACGCGTAGAGCGTGTGCCGTGACCCCATGCGGAGCGCGTGCCCGTTACGCTTGTTTATATATAACAATGGATAACCCCTTCGACCTCCTGATTTCCACCATGCGTTTGTATTAATTTAAATTAGTGGGAGATGAGAGAGTGGGTGAAAAAAAAGAGGAAATATGTGGTGGAAGTCAAAGGACCAAAGGGTGCTCTACTGTTTGAAGTGTCATTGAACACAACTATACACACACAAACACCTAGTACTTAGGCACTTCTGTTGCACGTGTGCATAGATGTTCGAGACAAAGGTTGGTTTTGTGCAAAAGCAGGTGCAAAACTAAAATTCTATTTCATGCCAGACCGGCTAGTAAAAAAAATGAAAAGCTGGGTATAGTATCAGCACACTGTTTCTGTATATGTATGCATTGAAGTAGTATAAAGAGCACTTAAGATATTACGTGGGGAAAAAACAATTCAAAATATGTCTATTTTGAATACATATCATAATAAGTGTTATTTCTTGTTTCAGATACAAAAATGGTTTAACAAACAAGGGAAAAAACGCAATGTGAAGGAGGAAGAGCCAAGCAGTAGAAACTCAGCAACAACCCTGGTCACATTCTTCAAATCTACGAAGAAAAAAAAGGCAGTTATCGATCAACTTGTATATAACTGATTTCAGTATAATCAATCCTAACATGGACACATATTTAGAAAAACTTGAACTTTCATGTAAAGAAAGTTCACACCGCCATAAACATAATAGCCGTCATTAAATATTATATCATCCTTAGTTAAATTTTGATACATTAAAGAAAATAGGGATGCATATACAAAACCATGATTTAACCGATCTTGTGCTTGCTTATCAGTTGGGTTATGCTTAGCTCCCATGCCCAGTTTCTTTTTGACTGACATCCAATATCTACCCCTATAAAAATAATACAATAATGTTTTGAGCAAACAGCTTGATAAAATTACGCATGATATAAAGCGAAGTCCAATTGAATGGATGCATGCTTGATGTTAGAAAAAACGTACACTAAAACTGAAAATTATATGTAAACCTTTATCATGTAAGTTTAGGATAGTGCACATGTAATTTTATACTAAGTTAGCGCGATAAAATAATTGGAAGGAAAAAGAGGATAACTGAAAAAGGTGTGTGAAGGAAATAACATACATAGAAGGTCAAAATCATGGGTCAGATGATACTTTTTTCTATTCTATTATGTTCACAATTAAGAATTGTGTTGGATAAAGCTCAAGGGCTATTGGTCATGTGAGGTTTTGAGAGAATATTATATATAAATTTGAAAGCTAAGCTTGAGAAAAACATATATTTTAATTCGACATGCCAAAACTGATTCCTTATAACATATATTGTTCAGACTCTACAAAGGATAATTATTTTTCTTTTTGTCTAGTATTAAATTTATTCGTATGACATGCTTTCATTCATTTATTTTTGTTGATCATATCATTATTGTTGGTTTCTACACTGTCATCTTAAATTCGCTGATGCTTTACTTTCTATGGTAAAATCGAACAATAAACAAAACAATTCAGAGAATAGATATTATAATTATATCCTACAATCCGTATGCTTAATTTGATTGTCTACGATATTCCTGTAATTGCATTGGTCCTAACTTAAATGTTACTATGTAATATGAGTTGGGTAAATGCAGCAATTGACGTTGGGACTAAACAGGCAGAAAAAAGGGAAGAGATGATGACTTGATCATTGTAGAACAAACTACAGAAATATAATTTGGTCAAGTGAAATGCGGAAGTGTTTTGTGGCATGCAAGGGTAGGATTTGATGACCATAACACGTGTGAATTGGCTTTAACATTGTAATGATAAATTTGCAGCTTTTTTCCCATGCCATATCCACCAAAATTCATAAATACGTAGAAACACACCTAATAAATCTTGTGCAGCTCAAATAAGTATAGTAAATCTTCCGTAGCCAAATCTATATGTTCAACATACAAAATAAAGAATAAATGCATTAGAATACAATATTAATAGCCTTGCTTGCAACATAACTGGATGAGATCAAATTACAGACTTTGAATGTTGTGCAGTAATAGTAGTCTTTAAAAAAAAAATGGAAACAATGCACATAAAAATAGAAATGACTATTATTATTAGCATGCAATTATTTCCCTAAGCATAACAGTAAGTAATAAACCCTATCCAAAATGTGTAGGTAAAGAAATGAGCAGTTGGTAGAGGAATTTTTGGTACTACATATCAAAGAGTTAAATTCGGAAACCAACAAATTAATAAATAAGTATAGATTATAAGAAATTAAATTATAATATAGCAAACATAGGATTGATTCAAAATTAGAGATAATAAGGTAGTGATTATTGATATATTATACATGGGGATCCCACTATTGACTTTATCATTCCTTCTGTGTATCAAAAAAAAAAAGTGCACGTCATATTTGTAATTATGCAGCATAAACATACACACCTTTAAACATATAGCATTAAAAGGCTGAATAGACGGTTGAGCTATCAAATTTACAAAATGAATGCATAATTCTGCAAATATTTGTAAAACAAATGAACACATAATAATGTTTAAGTAGAACTGAAAATAATATTAAATATATACATATTTCTCCAAATTCTTGCAAAATAACTGTATAAGAAAATAGTCCAATGAAAAATGTATGCTGCTTAAAACAAATCACAGTTGCGAGAAAAAACTCTTTAGAATAATTAAATAGCACTAAAACTCAAAACAAATCTTGATTTTCAAAATAGAGTTTGCATATGAGAAGATGTAGATGTGCATATTGCGTTAAAGATGATTTTGCAAGTATTTGAAAATTAAATGCATAATTCTGCAAATATTTGCAAAATGGAAGTAAGTGAACATTTTTTTAAATAAAAATGTTCTTGCAAAAATTTGCAAAATGAATGCATAATTTTGCAAATATTTGTAAAATGAATGAACACACAAAAATGCTTCTGTAGAATTGATTGTAATATTAAATATATACATGTTTTTCCAAATTCTTGCAAAATAATTGCATTAGAAAATGGTCAAATGAAAAATGTATAATGCTTAAAACAAATCACAACTAGGAAAGAAAGCTCATTACCATAATTAAATAGCTCTAAAACTCAGAACAAAATTTGATATTCGAAATAGAGTTTCCATATGAGAAGATGCAGATGTACAGATTGCGTTTAAACTATATGCGATATGATTGAACATACCATACCACAGTTTAAATGGCAAAAAATTAGGTAAGAAAGATAAATATGTATGTGAATATTTCATTTACCGTACATACCATGTTTACATAAAAGGTTTTAGATTAGAAATAACTAACTGTAAAATGGTAACTTGGTAAATATTAGGTAAATGTCCAATGTTTGAAAAATAAAAACAACTATACTGTAAAGCTGCATTATAACTTAGTGTGTGACGCATTTTTTTTAGTAGCAGTAAGGGTAAAAGTCGAAATATATTTGGACATACAATTATAAGCCTGAGCACAACAAAGAGGTATCTGTTAAATTTTGGCGATTAAAATATATTAATGATAGGCATTATTTGTTTCCATAATCAAGTCAATTATGGAAAATAAATTAATATGGAGAAGGCAATTAATTTAAAGAATCAATCAAGAATTGGTGGGGTAAGAGAGACATTAATTGTTCCCATAATCAAGTCAAATATATGAAACGATTAATTGATTTGGAGAATCAATAAAGAATTTATATAGGTGGAAACCAAATTAATGCGAAAGATTTGTGGTGAATCAAATCAAGGAAATTCCTAAACATCTTCATCCTTATCTTCTAGAATTCTCTATTCTTCCTATATATATGAAGCCATTTTCTCACTTTTGTATCATCACAAGAAAAGATATCTCTCCATATTATTTGTAACACTCCATGTCCATTAATGTCACTCACAAAGGGAATGCATCAGTGTCCATGAAGCGTTATTGTTGTATAGAACGGATAAATTACAAGAATAAATAAATAAAACAACACAGCGGAAGTTAAAACTTATTTCATAGCATCATAACTCAAAACGAGTTTACATAAGTAGTCTCTAAAACCATTACAACAGGATCAATAGTCTTTTCCAAAAACTTCAAAGTACATAAAGAAGAAAATACTTAAATAACATAAATGCATAAATCCCCACTGAGCATAAGCAAAGCCATAAAGGTGAGAGAGTCCCAAGCAATACATCTATTCAAGCAACTGAAAGAAATTGGCACTAAGCTGTAGTGTTCCTCCCTTGCAACCCTGAGGGGGGGGGGGGAGGAAGAAAAGTGGTGGAAAGAAAAGGGGGTCACACATAAAGTCTGGCGAGTGCGATAACTTTAACAATATAATTATCAAAATAACTAGGATAAGGCATAAGCTGGAAAATAAGGAAATGACTGTGAACAATTGGGTATGACCGAACAAACAAGGAAATAAGATGAACAAAGATAACGTTAAAGGCGCCCCTAATCACTATAAGATAATTACTATACTGCACCACTACTAGTCACCCTAAAGGTTGATCCCGCCTACAGAACTTAATACTGCTAATGGTAGTTTCGTGTACCCCTAGCTACCTCCATAGGTGCCATCTGCCCCTATCTCCACTAGGTGTACCCACTACCCCCCAATCAATCGGCTCCCTAACTTGTAGATACCTGTGCTGGCCCCACCGTGGGGTGTATCACTCCCCAAAGTGGCAACTCGATACAACCAAAATGCATGGCTTATATCTACACGATGCAACAACGTCTTACCTATCAGTCTGGGCCCACACACGCACATGACCCCGTTGGACTTGCGTTGCCACCGCTAACCCGTTTTGGCCTCTTATACTCAAGCCCAGTATGCGTGTACCGTCCTTGACTTGGGTCGAGCCCACAAAGATACTTATGGGTTACTGGTTGAAACGGGCCCCCATTACTTGACACAAGCTATCCACCTAAGCTTGGTCCCCTCTAGTACATCCCACTTAACCCTCTTCTTATTCATGTCCACTTACATGTTTCAATTTTGGTTAAGTGTTTCTAATCGTATTTCACAAGCCACCCAAGGCACCCACTTAACCCCCATGTCCCACCACATGTTTAACTGGTTAAGTGTTTCTTAATTCATTAACACCGTAACCTTGTAAAGACCTCCCACATTAGACTGACATTTGTGGCAGCTAGATTTTCCGAGCGGGTCCGGGCAGTCCTACACCACAAATGAGCATAACCTCGTGTCTTTACAATTGTTACGCATTTAATTCATGCCCTTGACCTCTCACATTAGACTGACATTTGTGGCTGCTGGATTTACCGGGCGGGTCCGGGCAGTCTTACACCACAAAAGAATCTAACATCGTGTCTTAGGCGATTAATTACACATAATTAATTATCCTCAATTTGAATTAATTTCCCTATTCAAATTGTCAATCAATTACAAATTCAACTATGTCCATAATTAACACCTTAATTATGTCCATCTATTTATGGTATATAAAATTATACCAATTAACATCACATTTAGGGCATTTATGCCAATTCTCAATATTAAATCTTTTAATGTTATCCCATTGCCCCACGTTGTAGTTTTGTTCGTTTAACGTGAAATATACGTTAGACTCGAATAGTCTAACTTATGGAATAAAGAGAAAACATCACATCATGCATAGAATAAAAACTAGATCTAAACATAAGGGGTGAACTTGCATGTGTGAATAAGGTTTTTCATCCAAAACTTGCATAGGCCAAAGTCACAAACTTGCATAAAACTATATCTGTCATAGATCTAGATTTAAAGGTGTAAACTTGTATAGGCAATAGTCACGAACTTACATTACATGATTCATACTCCAAACATATATATACTTGCATATGTGATTTATGCAACATAAACTATGGTGTAAACTTGCATCTAACTCACACATGTCATAGCCTAACTTTTAGATCCAATTTACACATAAAATAGATGTCATGAAACATGTAAGGTTGTATATGATTCTCACTAACTTGCATATGATTCATATCTAAATTAATATCTAACTTGCATACACACGTATGATTTAACATATGAATTAGTTTCATAAACATAACCAAACTTAGCATATGAAGCATCATTATGAATTAATTGTACATAAGCCAACAATTAACATAGATTTATAACATAGATAATAACATCATAGATAATAATATCGTAGGTTTACAACATAGATAATAACATAATGGTCAATGATTCACAACATAACTATATAATCCAAATCATATCTCAACCTAATTAAATTGTTAATTATCTTATTAAATGAATCGAACTCACAACTCAAAGAAGGTCTTGAGTTCTGGAATCTGAGTTCTGAAATTGATTTAGCTCGCCTTTATAGTAGATTCGTTATTGTTTAGATTAGAGTTGAATAGAATTGAGTTGATTAGCTTCGTTTTCCCTCTAGTTGGTGGCCGCTACTCTAGGTTACAAGATGACAGCATGACGGCCATGATTCCAATTTTTATTTGATTTTAGGGTTTGAGTCTACACATGTTTATATAGAATTTCAATTTAATTATAGCCGTCGGATGATCTTAGGGTTAATCAAAACCATTCAGTCAGGATAGGGTGACACCTCAGTCCTAATGACTCAGCAAGGAGTCAGAAAGGACTCAGCAAAGAGTCACAGTATGGATTAGATAACACTAGAAACCTGTGCAGGCTTTCTGCTTGGCCTGGGCGCACTTGGCAAGTGTGCCAGGGCAATTTTTGTTCTGGCGCACTTCCCAAGTGTGCCAGTGCATTTATATTCTTTTTTTTTCTTTTGGTTTTTCCGCCTAATTTCGTTCGTCTATATCTCCTTCATCCGGTATCCGTTTTACGCAAACTCGGACTCTATCTCAACCAGAATTCCGAGACGAACACAATGGCGCAACACCTTTCCCTTAATTCTCACATCTGGGATCAATTATTCTTAAATTTAGTTAATTTGATCATTCAAAAATTCGGGGGGTTACATTCTCCCCTACTTAAAGGATTTCGTCCTCGAAATCTATAAGTCAAGAAGAACGTACCCTACCATCCAATCATACATCCACTCAACCATCAACCATTAGCAACCATGGTCCTTAAAAGATTTCTAATGCTTTTCATGTACATATGCATAGTGTGTGTATATGTCCGTATACTAATGCCAAATCAGGCGGTCCACTGATTCAGTCGACCTCCTTAATGCAAATAATGATAGTGCCATGTATCCATCATGTATGCAAAGAATCCTATATATATCATTACTACATGTGTGCACAACCATCCATTTAAATGCAACATCCATATGATACACACATTCAATGTACATTCATTTTACTAAATACATCCATTCATATGCAATATGCAATATGCAATATGAAAGTGACTGAGCCGATCTAGTGCCTAAAGTGTGTGTATATGCATCCACGAGCAAACACTTTCATCCACATGCATCCACCATACATAACATGTGTCAAACACATGTTTCAACCATAGGACTACCCTATCTAAAGGTCAAAGGTACTAGCGAGAGGACATACTAAAGATAAAACGAGTACAAGCTAAGCGATAAAGGAGAAATTAAAAGACATACCCTCGAAAAGAAAAGGGTACAATGAACACATCTTCTCTTCCGTCCCCCAAGTAGCATTGCTCTCATCATCTCCCCATTGCACTTTGACTAGCTTGACCTCTCGATTCCTCAACTTCTTAATCTCCGACCCAAGAATGCATGTAGGAGCTCGTCGAATCGTCGCATCATGCTCTATCTCCACCTCTCTAAGAAAGCTTGGCTCTACCACTTCCGTGATCTCGTGCAAGCATTTCCTCAAATGTGATACATGGAATACGTCGTGTACACCACTAAGTCTCTCGGACAACTCCACTCTATACGCCATCTGTCCAATCCTCTCCTTAATAGGAAACGACTCTACGAACCTTGGTGCTAACTTCCCAACGGACCCAAAGTGAACAACATTCCGTAATGGAGACACCTTGATAAAGACCATGTCCCCAATATCAAACTCAAGATCTGTCCTCCTCTTTTCCACATAAGGTTTCTGTCTATCTTGCGCCACCTTCATCCTCCTTCGAATCAAATCGATCTTTTCCAAAGTCTCTCTAATCATATCGGGCCCAAGTAAGATCTTATCCGTAGATTCCCACCAATATGTAGGTGAACGACAAGGCCTCCCATAAAGAGCCTCGAAAGGTGCCATGCCAATGCTAGACTGATAGCTATTATTATATGCGAACTCCACCAAAAGAAGATGCTCCTCCTATGTACCTCCGAAGTCTAAAACACATAGCCTCAAAAGATCCTCTAGAATACGATTCACCCTCTCGGTCTGGCCATCCGTCTGAGGATGATATGCGGTGCTCCAATATAACTGAGTCCCTACCGCCTCTTGCAAGCTCTTCCAGAACTCGCTAGTAAAGATAGATCGCGATTGCTCACTATGCTAGAAGGAACACCATGCAAACGAACTATCTCTCGAATGTATGCAGAGGCTAACCATGGAGCAGTCCTCTTACTCTTCACTGGAATGAAATGGGCGCTCTTAGTGAGTCTGACTACCACGACCCAAATCCCCGTATTACCCTTCCTCGATCTCGGTAACCCGTCAACAAAGTCCATCGAGACACTCTCCTACTTCCATTGTGGGATCTCCAACGGGTGAAGCAACCCACCAGGCTTCTTTTGCTCTGCTTTTACTTGTTGGCACACCAAGCATCTAGCGACGAACTCGGCCACATCCCTCTTCATAACGGCCCAAAAGTAAACTCGTTACATATCCAACTCTAGGTCATGCGTAGGGTAATTTATCTCATGTACTCTCAATTGCCTTCCTCCATAGGCTATTACCCTTCCCTCTTGCATTAAGACTGCGCCTAGTCCTGTCCCACAAGCATTAGCATAAACGGTAAATGGCTTACTCCCATCTGGCAACGCTAAGACTGGGGATGTGGTCAAAGCTCTCTTTAAACATTGGAACGCATCATCATAATCTACGTCCCACGTAAAAACTAGGTTCTTCTTCGTCAAACGCGTTAATGGGGATGATATTTTCACGAAGTCCTTGATAAACTTCCTATAGTAGCCAGCCAACCCCAAGAAACTTCTCACCTCGGTAGCATTTTTAGGGACTTTCCAATCTTGGATGGCCACTACCTTCGCGGGTCCACAGCTATCCCTTCTTTGGAAACCACGTGTCCTAAGAATCGCACTTCCTTCCTCCAAAAGTGACATTTAGAAAATTTAGCTTTAAGGTTATGCGCTAGAAGGGTCTCCAATACTTCCCTAAGATGTAGGGCGTGCTCTTCCTCGCTCTTAGAAAAGATCAAGATGTCATCCATAAAGACCACCACGAATTTATTAAGGTACTCCCTAAACACCCTACTCATCAAGTCAACAAAGTATGCGGGGGCGTTTGTCAAACCGAAGGGCATCACAAGCCACTCATAGAAACCGTTCGAAGTCCTAAAGGTAGTCTTGTCTATGCTATCCTCAGCCACTCTCAACTGATGGAAACCAGTGGCTAAGTCCAACTGCGAAAACACTGAGGCACCAACTAACTGATCGAAGAGATCGTCAATCCTCGGCAGTAGGTGCCTATTTTTCTTAGTAAGCTTATTAAGTTCTCTATAGTCCGCACAAAGTCTAAGGGACCTATCCGCCTTTGTGGCAAATACTATTGGAGCACCCCACTCCGATATACTACGTCTTATGAACCCTTTCTCAAGCAACTCCCCTACTTGCTTATTGAGCTCCCTCCTCTCACGAGGAGCCATGTGGCGTACTAGCAGAGATACTGGTTTTGCATTGTCTATAAGATAAATACGATAGTCTATCTCGCGTTTTGGGAGTAGACCCCTCACCTCATCGAAGACATCAACATATTCACGGACTATACAAACAGAATGTAAATCATCATTCGATGCGTCAAGTGACTCAAGATAACTAAGCATCACTGATCCTCTAGGGTAACAAGAAATATCAAGGGTCTTTCCTCTACGAGTCAACAATTTTACTACCCTTCGTTCACAATCTAGGATGGCACCATATCTGGCTAGCCAATCCATCCCTAGAATCAACCCATAGCCCATGAAACCAAGCACAAAAGAATTACATCCAAAACCAACACCTAAGATAGACAATCTCAAATCCCTACAAACCATGGATAAATGAGCCGACCCACCAATAGGATTTGAGACTACAATGGGATCCACAACAAGACTAGTATTTAAGTGCAGTGTTTCAACTAATGATGTAGAGATAAACGAATGTGATGCTCCAGAATCGAATAAAGTACGGATAGGATGATCAAACAGAAAAACTGAACTCTCAACGGAAATGTTTCTACCTTGTTCTTGCAGCAGTGGGACCGCGAGAGCCTGGACCTGCTCCCTTGCCTGCCCTGGTGCCACGAGAGCCTAAAGCTGCCCTCTAGAAGTTCTTTGCCCTTGCCCCTGTTTCCTTGGGCAGTCCTTAACTAGATGACCGACCTCTCCATAGTGGAAACATCCAGTCTTCTTCTTTTTCCTACATTCTTTACTCAGATGGCCTGGTGTCCCACAATTAAAGCACTTCTTCTTTCCTTTTCCATTATTGTTCTTTCCACCCTTCTTGTTTTGTTGTTGTTGCTGCGGTTTCTTTTGATCCCCTTTTTTCTTGGGTACCTTATTAGCATTGGCGCCTTTCTCCTCTTCATGCATAAGCGCCATATCAACTAGCCTCTCAAAGGTGGCCCCCATAGGGATGTGGGTCATAGCTAACCCATGTAGTGGCTCGTTCAAACCCTTAATAAATCTCAGGGCCTTCTTTTCAGGTGTATTCACCAAGTCCAAGCCAAATCTCGCTAACTGATTGAACTTGTTGACGTATTCTTTCACTGATAGATTCCCTTGTTTCAACGCCAAAAATCTTTCCATATATAAATTCTCTTCAGCCCGTGAGAGAAATTTTGCCTCAAACCTATGCCTGAAATCCAGCCATGTATCAACTGGATGCTCTCCATTAGTGACCTCCCACCAAAACGAAGCTTCGTCCTTCATCAACCAAGCAGCCAATTGGACCTTCTTACAATCGTCCAAATCGAAAATGTCAAACAGATCCTCCACTTCTTTCAATCAATTTCTAGCTTCAATGAACGTTTCAGACCCACTAAAAGATTTTCCACCCATCGAACGATAGTCTTTACATATTTTGGAGAAAGTATCTCCACGCGGAGGAAAGACTGGAGCAGGGGGAGGAGGAGGAACGTTGGCCGGACCCGCGGCAGCGGCCCTAGCCTCGAGATATTGACGAAACCAACCGGGTACATGAATACCCTCTGGTATCTCAGATGCTCCAGACATGCTGAAAAGAAAAAGAAAGAGTTTTAAAACAAGGGAAGCGAAAGAGAGATGTATGGCTTGTGGGGATTATGCTCTTTAAAGTAAACTTTCCTTGAAAATAGCTTCTTTGAAACAAGTTTTTGAAAATACTTTCTCGGAAAATAATACTTTAGAAAGCACTTTACAAAACTTTCTATATGTTCTTGTAACCATAGCTTTGATACCACGTGTAACACCCCATGTCCATTAATGTCACTCACAAAGGGAATGCATCAGTGTCCATGAAGCGTTATTGTTGTATAGAACGGATAAATTACAAGAATAAATAAATAAAACAACACAGCGGAAGTTAAAACTTATTTCATAGCATCATAACTCAAAACGAGTTTACATAAGTAGTCTCTAAAACCATTACAACAGGATCAATAGTCTTTTCCAAAAACTTCAAAGTACATAAAGAAGAAAATACTTAAATAACATAAATGCATAAATCCCCACTGAGCATAAGCAAAGCCATAAAGGTGAGAGAGTCCCAAGCAATACATCTATTCAAGCAACTGAAAGAAATTGGCACTAAGCTGTAGTGTTCCTCCCTTGCAACCCTGAGGGGGGGGGGGAGGAAGAAAAGTGGTGGAAAGAAAAGGGGGTCACACATAAAGTCTGGCGAGTGCGATAACTTTAACAATATAATTATCAAAATAACTAGGATAAGGCATAAGCTGGAAAATAAGGAAATGTCTGTGAACAATTGGGTATGACCGAACAAACAAGGAAATAAGATGAACAAAGATAACGTTAAAGGCGCCCCTAATCACTATAAGATAATTACTATACTGCACCACTACTAGTCACCCTAAAGGTTGATCCCGCCTACAGAACTTAATACTGCTAATGGTAGTTTCGTGTACCCCTAGCTACCTCCATAGGTGCCATCTGCCCCTATCTCCACTAGGTGTACCCACTACCCCCAATCAATCGGCTCCCTAACTTGTAGATACCCGTGCTGGCCCCACCGTGGGGTGTATCACTCCCCAAAGTGGCAACTCGATACAACCAAAATGCACGACTTATATCTACACGATGCAACAACGTCTTACCTATCAGCCTGGGCCCACACACGCACATGACCCCGTTGGACTTGCGTTGCCACCGCTAACCCGTTTTGGCCTCTTATACTCAAGCCCAGTATGCGTGTACCGTCCTTGACTTGGGTCGAGCCCACAAAGATACTTATGGGTTACTGGTTGAAACGGGCCCCCATTACTTGACACAAGCTATCCACCTAAGCTTGGTCCCCTCTAGTACATCCCACTTAACCCTCTTCTTATTCATGTCCACTTACATGTTTCAATTTTGGTTAAGTGTTTCTAATCGTATTTCACAAGCCTCCCAAGGCACCCATTTAACCCCTATGTCCCACCACATGTTTAACTGGTTAAGTGTTTCTTAATTCATTAACACCGTAACCTTGTAAAGACCTCCCACATTAGACTGACCTTTGCGGCAGCTGGATTTGCCGGGCGGGTCCGGGCAGTCTTACACCATAAACGAGCCTAACCTCGTGTCTTTACAATTGTTACGCATTTAATTCATGCCCTTGACCTCTCACATTAGACTGGCATTTGTGGCTGCTGGATTTGCCGGGCGGGTCCGGGCAGTCTCACACCACAAAAGAGTCTAACCTCATGTCTTAGGCGATTAACTACACATAATTAATTATCCCCAATTTGAATTAATTTCCCTATTCAAATTGTCAATCAATTACAAATTCAACTATGTCCATATTTAACACCTTTGTAGTAGATTTAGCTCGCATTTGTAGTAGATTCATTATTGTTTAGATTAGAGTTGAATAGAATTGAGTTGATTAGCTTCGTTTTCCCTCTAGTTGTGGCGGCTACTCTAGGTTACAAGATGACAGCATGACGACCATGATTCCAATTTTTATTTGATTTTAGGGTTTGAGTCTACACATGTTTATATGGAATTTCAATTTAATTATAGCCGTCGGATGATCTTAGGGTTAATCAAAACCATTCAGTCAGTATAGGGTGAAACCTCATCCCTAATGACTCAGCAAAGTGTCAGAAAGGACTCAACAATGAGTCACAGTATGGATCAGATTACACCAGAAAGCTGTGCAGGCTTTCTGCTCGGCCTGGGCGCACTTGGCAGGTGCGCCAGTGCAATTTTTGTACTGGCGCACTTCCCAAGTGCGCTAGTGCATTTATATTCTTTTTTTTTCTTGTTTTTCCGCCTAGCTTCGTTCGTCCATATATCCTTCATACGGTATCCGTTTTATGCAAACTCGGACTCTATCTCAACCAGAATTCCGAGACGAACACAATGGCGCAACCCATTTCCCTTAATTCTCACATCTGAGATTAATTATTCTTATATTTAGTTAATTTGATCATTCAAAAATTCGGGGTGTTACATTATTCCTCAATAGTTCCCTGTTTTCTGTATCTATTATAGGGTGAGAATTAGTACTGAGTTTTTTGTTGTAATTCTTCTCATTTTTGTAACCTCCTCTTGAAGTAAAGAAATAAAGAAGTTGTTTGGTCTCCACGGACGTAGGATATTCATATCTGAACCATGTTAAATCTTTTGTGTCTTCTTCTCCTCTTCTATTTTTGTTCTTTGTTTGGTGATATTTTTATTGAGTTAGTGGTTGATAATTAATCGACAAGCTAGTTCCTATTTTTGAATCGCTTCAGCATTTGTGCAATTTTTACACAACGTTTTGGTATCGGGGTTAGTTGTCGTGTTCTAGATTAGTTACCAATGGCTAAATCTTCTAGCAGTTTTATGAAAAAATATGGCATCACCATATTTTTTAGAAGAGAAATTTTTGGGACATGGAAGGTCAAAGTGAAGACTAATGACGGTGATCTTCAGCAACAACTTCATTCACTTAGAGGAAGAGAAAAGATGCAACAGCGCCTTAGAGGAGATATGCATAGATCCCACTTCTTGGGTTCTAGAAGAGGTGCTTGCTATTATTGTAAGAAGAAGGGACATTTCATACGAAATTGTTCAGCCCTGCGAAAGAAGAAAGAGAAGAAGAGAAAGCTTCAATTCAGGCAACATTTAGATTAGATGCAGATAGATGTGATAGTAATACATCATTATTTTCAGCCACTATTTTACCTTTAGAAAGTACAAAGTGGGTGACTGATTCTGGAGCCTCTTGTCACATGACATCAAATAGGAGCTGTTTTGTCAGTTATGAGAAGATTAATAGCGGAGTAGTTCATTTGGAGAATGACACTTCTTGTCATATTGTGGGCGTTGGAAGTGTGAGGTTTAAGATGCATGATGGTGTTATTAGAACTATCACGGATGTTTGACATTTTTCGATGCTGCAAAAGAGTGTGTTGTCAGTTGGAGCTTTGATAAGCTTGGCATGAAGATAATAATAGATGGAGAGAATTTAAGAGTGGCGAAGGGTTCCTTAGTAGTGATGAAAGGGTGCGAGTCGATGATATTTATATGCCTTGTGGAGAGACAGTCTTTGAAGATTCAGTAGTTTTTACTGATTGTAGTGTTCCAGATTCTACCCAATTATGACACCTTTGTTTAGGTCATGTTAATGAGGAAAGCCTGGAAGTATTGAAGAAGCGTAGGTTAATTGTTGTTGATTCTCAATTAAAGCCTAGCACTTGTGAAGATTGCTCTTTTGGAAAGAAGAAGCGTGTCACATTTGATGTTGGAAGACCTAGAGCTACAGAGTTTCTAGAGTATGTTCATTCTTATGTGCGAGGACCCATCCCAATTGCATATTTAGGTGGAGCCAGTTTCTTCGTCATATTTGTGGACGATTTCTCGCATATGGTTTGGGTCTATTTCATGAAGACTAGGTCCGAAATATTTTTCCAATTTCAGAAGTGGAAGGCCTTAGTTGAAAAGAAGACAGGAAAGCAGTTGCAAGTTCTTAGAGCATCTCCAACATGGTTACGGGTCGTAACATTTGATGTTGGGAGATATCTTGGATATTCGACCGCATGACCGCAGTAGCAAAGTACAGGATAAGATCCACCATCATGTTCCTGCGGTGGTACTTGATAGAACTCTACTTCTTGTTGTGTTTGAGCGAGAGCCTGTTCATTCGATAGTTGAACATGTGGTACTGGAACTTCTTGTGGCAGATGTGTGTGCCCCTGTTCAAGCGATGGTTGAGCAGTGATACTTGAACTTCTTGGGGCCTAATTTCGATTAAAAAAATCGAATTCGTCTTCGAGCTGCTGAAGTATCATCTGTTCCCATGCCTGTTCATCAGAGTCAGTTTCTGATGGTCAAGAACGCATTTTGAATGAGTGATAAAAGGAAGAGGAAGTACCAGAATGAGAACAAAGTTGTTTGAGTGAGATGTTATGTGGGTAAATTGAGTAACATATATAGCCGCGGGGAGTACAAATCAATAAAATAAATAATGTTGTTACCAGTCACTGTTTCGCCTGACTTAATACTGTAGGGAATCTGCTTTTCTTGCTGTCATGATGTGAACGGACACTGGTTCTACTTTGCTTTACATGATGCGGTTTCCAACGCAATAGGCGGCTCAAGTGAAAGAGAACGACCCTATTTTTTGACTCCTTTGTGTTTTGAAATGTTTAATTTAAACGGGGACGACCCGAGTTTTTTGAGGGAGATAAGTTCTGAGTCAGTTGACATAAATACGTTATGAAGAGGTCCATAATAGTAGATGAGCACGACACAAATCTTTAACTCCTTTTTGTAAGGAAATGTTTTATTTAAAATAGGGACATCCCGAGTTTTTAGCTAGTTTGCAGTCATAAATATATATATAATACCTTTTAACTTGCATACAAACTGCATTCAATATAGAAAAATACAAAGATACATGCATGTAGTGGATATCCGACACAACATACAACTACGATATAGTGGCACATAACGTTAAACACAGTACAGGGAAATAGGACATAGTACAATATAGCTAGACCCTAGTTTCTGGACGCACGGGGGAACCCATACAACATTTCAGCCTTTGCTGCAATAATCACTCTTTCAAGGCGGCCTACCTCTGCTTGCATCTCTAGAGCCTACGTGTCACCCCTCTCCGTCAGTGGTGGATCGATCCACGAGAAAAAATTACAATTTTCCACCCTTTGTTGATTAAGTGCAATAATGTGTGCTTTGCAACCATAAATGCGCAGATCTGCGTTGCTATGGTTTTTAGAAACAACCGCATTACATTCTTGTAACACCCCACGTCCGCTAAGGTCACTCATACCAGGGGAATGCCTTAGTTTCGGTGAAGTATTTTAAGTGAATATAGAACAGTAAAATTTCAACAAGACAGATATAAGTAATACTTGAAAATTTAAAACATCATTTCATTGCAGCGGAAAGTAATACATGTTTGGTTACATCACAAAACCATAAACCAAAGTCAAGTACATAATATCCATCTTGATAAAATAGAAGTACATAATCCCACTACATAACTAATAGCCATAAAAGGAAAGATAAGCTCGGCTTCACTTCAGAGGTCCAAGCTTCATAGGATAGATACAGCAATCAGATCAAAGCCCACTAGCACCAGGCCCACTCTAATAACCTGGGGTTGGGGGAAAAAGATAAAAACAACGGGGTCAGACATAAGTCTGAGTGAGTCCTATAACCCTAATAATACAATCATTAAAATAACCAGAGAAGACATAAGTTGATATACGGTAACGACTGGGGATGAATGGCTACACTAAGCAGCTTGGTAAACTTAGGATAAACTAAGATAACCGTAAAGACGCATTTACCCACCCAAGGATAATTACTAAATTACACCGCCCCAGACCTACCCAAAGATAATTCCTACACTGCACCACACCAGTTTTACCTACCTAAGATTAATTCCTACTTAAAGGTTGATCCCACTAAATGTACTTAGTAATTTTTACCCAGTAGTTTCTAGTACCCCTACATAGGTGCCGTCTGCCCCTATCATTACTAGGTGTACCCACTACTCCCAAGCGATCGGCTCCCTAACGTAGATACCCGTGCTGGTCCCACAATGGGGTGTATCATTTCCCCAAGGTGGCAACCTGATAATATCAATGGTGCACGGCTTTATATCTACACGATGTAACAACGATTTACTAACCAGCCCGGGTCCACACACGCATATGAAACCCGTTGGTCCTACGTTGCCACCGCTAACCCGTTTTTGGCCTCTTATAGTCAAGCCCAATATGCGTGTCCCGTCACTCGACTTGGGTCGAGCCCACAAAGATACGTTTGGGATATTGGTTGAGATGGGCCCCCACAAGCTACCACTTAAGCTTGTTATTTTGTCTAGTGTATCCCACTTAACCGCTTTAACCATGTTCACTTACATGTTATAAATACTTTGGTTAAGTCATTAATCATATTTTAATTACCACTCAAGGCACCCACTAGATTTCCACATGACACCCAAGTCCTTTACTTAATTCCCACATGCCACCCGAGGCACTTACTTAACCCCTTAATCATGTTTAATTACATGTTCCACTTTGGTTAAGTATTCTAATCGTGTTTTCTATTGCCACCCAAGGCAACCCACTAGTTTCCTCATGCCACCCCAGGCACCCACTTAACCTCTCATGTCCCTCTACATGCTAATGTGGTTAAGTGTTTCTTAATTAATTAATTAAGATCGTAACCTTTGTAAAGACCTCTCACATTAGACTGTCTTTTATGACCGCTGGTTAAGCCGGTTGGGTCCGGGCAGCCTTATGTCATAACCGAGTCTAACCTCGTGTCTTTACATTAATCACGTATTTAGTTTGTGCCTAAGACCTCTCACATTGGGCTAACATTTGTAGCAACTGGTTAAGCCGGTTGGGTCCGGGCAGTTTTACGCTACAACTGAGTCCAACCTCGTGTCTTAGTCAATTAATTACACCTAATTAATCACCCTCATAATTTAAATTAATTATCCCTAATTAATATTAAGCTTTTCATAACATGGGTAGACCTAACTCAATAGGTAAATTCCCATGGGGTAGACCTAACTCAATAGGTAAATTCCCAACACATAGTATGGGTACACCTAACTTAATAGGCAAATTCCCATACTATGTTCTTTTGTTTTATGTTATGCATAATCATATTAATTTCACACAATCTTATTAACTTATGCATTTAATTAACCCCATCGTTCCCACGTAATTTCGTTCTCATGACATAATACATATAAAAGGTGCCAACTTGCATATGAATGAACATGTTTCAAAGGTGCCATCTTGCATATTAACAAACACATAACTTGCATATAAACTTGCATAATATGTCACATAACTTGCATATAATCTTGTATAACATGTCACATAACTTGCATATAATATGTCACATGACTTGCATATAATCTTGTATAACATGTCACATAACTTGCATATAATATGTCACATAACTTACATATTCACTTTGCATAATATACTTGCATATTAACCCATAGACTTGCATAATGTGTCATCATGAACTTGCATATTAACAAACATGTAACTTGCATATTAACAAACATGTAACTTGCATAGCATATCTTGCATATTAACATACATGTAACTTGCATATTAACGAACATGTAACTTGCATAGCATATCTTGCATATTAACATACATGTAACTTGCATAGCATATCACCAAGAACTTGCATATTAACAAACATGTAACTTGCATAGCATATCTTGCATATTAACATACATGTAACTTGCATATTAACATCATGCAAACATAACATACATCATATTAAACTTGCATAAACTTACATACTCAACATGCATAAACATAAGATTAATGCTAACATCATATCATATGATTCAAGACTCATTAATCCACATACAAAACCATAAATCCCATCACATCTCATCTACTTAGTTTAACAAAAGATCATCAAAGTGATAGAAACTCACTACTAGCAAATTTGCACTCCAAATGAAGAAGATTAAGATGCTTAGAATGGATTAGAAGTTGATTAGAGAGGTTGATTAGCTTGCTTTCCTCTTCATTGATTTGTAGAGGCCATGATCAAGTTTCATTTTGCCATAGTTTAGTTACTAGGTTTAATTATGAATGAATTAGGGTAGGGTTGTGGTCTTATTTATAGGATTAGGTTGCATTTTAGGCCCTTAGATTAACCCTAGATTAGTTTAGGACCCTTAGATCTCGGAACTCTCCAGAAATCAGCCCTAAGACCAAGCCCAAACCCCAAACTGGTGCACCCAACCACAGAACTCTCTAGAAACTGTGCAGGTTTCTTGGCTCGGCACGAGCGCACTTCCCAAGTGCGCCAGTCTATTTTTGTACTGGCGCACTTCACAAGTGCGCCAGTGCATTTTTGTTCTGGCGCACTTCACAAGTGCGCCAGTGCATTTCTGGCCTGTTCCGGGTTCTTCTGCCTAACTTCGTTCGTCCATATCTCTTTCATACGGACTCCGATTCTCGAAAACTCGGACTCTATTTCGCGTATTTTTCCGAGACGAACGCAATGACGCAGCCCGTTTCCCTTGATTCCCACATCTGGGATTAGTTATTCTTTAATTTGTGAATTTTAGTATTAACCGAGATTCGGGGTGTTACATTCTCCCCTCCTTAAAGGATTTCGTCCCCAAAATCTCTAAGCTAAGGAGAATGCATATCCTACCATCCAAACAACCATCTACTCAATCCATCAAACACGAGCATCCATTGTCCTTAAACAATTTCTAATGATGTATGAGCATATGCGAAAAGTGTGTGTATATGTTCCCTATCTAATGTACGAACATATGCAAACCATGATAGTGCCATGCATCCAATATGTATGCGAGATAACCCTATCAACACATACAGTATCTATATGAGTGCACAATCATTCACCAAAATGCATCATCCATATGATAACACAATCATTATACATCCATAAATATAGCTAACTACACACAATTTTATGCAATATGCAATATGAAGTGATTGAGCCGATCTAGTGCCTAGAGTGTGTATATATGCATCCACGAGCAACCACTAGCAAACACTTGCATCCACTTGCATCCATCAACCATAACATGTCTCAAACACATGTTTCAACCATAGGTTTTCCCTATCCAAAGGTCAAACAGCACTAATCGAGAGGACATACTAAAGATAAGGTGAGTACTAGGCAGGCAATAAAGGAGAAGTTAAAAGACATACTCTCCAAAAAGAAATGGATACAAAGAACGCATCTTCGCTTCCGTCTCCCAAGTAGCATTTCTTTCGTCATCTCCCCATTGCACTCTAGCTAGCTGAACTTCTCTGTTCCTCAACTTCCTAGTCTCTGACCCAATGATGCGAGTAGGAGCTCGTCGAATCGTCTTATCGCGCTCTAACTCTGCTTCTTTAAGCAAACTCGGCTCTACCACCTCAGCGGTCTCATGTAAGCACTTCCTCAAATGGGACACATGAAATACATCACGTATACTACTAAGTCTGTCAGGCAACTCCTCTCTATATGCCATCCGTCCAATTCTTTCCTTAATGGGAAATGGCCCTACAAACCTTGGTACTCACTTCCTAACAGATCCAAAGTGAACCATATTCCGTAACGGAGATACCTTGATAAAAGCACGTCCTAATATCAAACTCAAGCTCTGTTCTCCTCTTGTCCGCATAAATTTTTGCCTATTCTGTGCTGCTTTCATCCTTCTTCGAATCAAGTCAATCTTCTCTGAAGACCCTCTAATCTCATCGGCCCAACCAAGATCTTACCCGTAGATTCCCACCAACATGTAGGTGATCAACAAGGCCTTCCATAAAGAGCTTCGAAAGGAGCCATACCAATACTGGACTGAAAGCTGCTATTATATGCGAACTCTACCAATGGAAGATGCTCTTCCCATGTACCTCCAAAATCCAAAATACATAACCTCAAAAGATATTCTAAGATACGGTTCACCCTCTTGGTCTGACCGTCCGTCTGAGGATGAGATGCGGTGCTCAAACACAACTGAGTCCCTACCGCCTCTTGCAAACTTCTCCAAAACTCACTAGTGAAGATAGGATCTCGATCGCTCACTATACTGGGAGGTACACCATGCAATCCAATAATCCCTTGAAGGTAAACTGAAGCTAGACATGGAATAGTCCTCTTGCTCTTCACGGGTATGAAATGGGCACAGTTAGTAAGTCTATCTACCATAAGCCCAATCCCCGTATTACCCTTCCTTGATTTCGGTTATCCAACGAGGCACTATCCTACTTCCTATTTCGGAACTTCCAACGGGTGAAGCAACCCTCCGGGTTTCTTCTGTTCCACTTTCACTTGTTAGCATACCAAGCATCTAGCGACATACTTGGCCGCGTCTTTCTTCATATTGGCCAAAAAGAAAACTCGCCTCATGTCTTGGTACACCTTGTCCCTACCGGGATGAATGGTCATCTTCGACCGATGTGTATCATCAAGTATAGCCTTCCTTAAATTCTCGTCTTTCGGTACACCAAGTCTACCGTCTCTACGCCACCACCCCTTTCCATCTAGGGTGTACCTACTCAAATGGCTGGACGACTCCCCCCTTATGAGCTTCCCCACCAACTCAACCAACTGTGGGTCGTCCCTCTGCGCTTCTCCAATCCGCCCCAAAAGAGTAGGTCTAACCTCCAAAGAGGCTAGCAAACCGGGTGCAAAGTCAACGGAAGGTCTAAAGTCAAACATAGGAATAAACTCTAAACTCTATAGTTCAACGAACAATGATCTCAAGGACAACTTTTTTTCTTCTTAAGGCGTCTGCTACCATGTTTCCCTTGTCAGGGGTATACGCTATCTCAAACTCATAAGATGCTAAAAATCCTATCCAAAATCGTCACAACTGTCCATCTCTCACGCAGACCACCCTAGTCGAATTCGACATCCCCCAAATGCAAGCCCCAAAGGCCGAAACCAATATCAGACAAACACCCAAGGGACATCTCCTTCGAGTTCAGGCAACCTACGTGAGACGATACTAAAAATAATAATAATAATGGCTAAACAATTAAGCCTTTGACCAACTTTGGATGTCCTCGCCAGTCTCGCTCCAAAACCACCGTTTATCCTATAACTGGCTTTGCTCACCCTATTGAGCACATACGAAAACTTATTACGCTCCTTGAAAAGACCAAGATGTCATTTACAAAGGCCATCACAAACTTATTTAGGTACTCCCTGAACACCCTTCTCTTCCAATCAACAAAGTATGCGGGGGCGTTCGTCAAACCAAATAGCATCACCAGCCACTCATAAAACCATCCGGAGTCCTAAAGGCAATCTTCTCTATACTATCGTCAGCCACTCTCAACTGACGAAACCATGTGGCTTAGTCCAACTGCGAAAATACTGAGGCGCCAACCAACTGATCAAAGAGATCATCAATCTTTGGCAATGGGTGTCTATTCTTCTTTGTGAGTTTATTTAGTTCTCTTTAGCCTACACAAAGTCTGAGGGACCCATCCGCCTTCATGGCAAAAACTACTGGAGCGCCCCACTCCGATATACTTCTTCTTATGAACCCCTTCTCAAGCAATCGCCTACTTACTTATGGAGTTCCCTCCTCTCACGAGGAGCCTTGTGGCACACTGGCCAAGTCACTGGTTTGGCATTGTTTACCAGATATATTCGGAAGTCAATCTCCCGCTCCGGAGGTAAGCCCTTCACCTCCTTCAAACACATCCGAGTATTCCCGGACCACTCTAACAGATCGCAAACTCTCGACCGACGTGTCAAGCGACTCTAGGTAACTTAGCAAAACAGATTCCATGGGATTACAAAAGATCGCGAGAGTGTTACCCAAGCGGGTCATAAGCCTAACAACTCTCCCTTCAAAATCAAGAACGGCGCCCCTACTGGATAACCAGTTCATGCCCAAAACTAACCCATAGTCCGTGAAGCCCAACAAGCATCACATCCAAACTCAATGCTAAGTATAGAGACTTTCAAACCCAAACACATCATGGAGCCCAATTGGGTTTGAAACAACTAAGGGATCATCTACTAAACTGGTGTCTAAGTGCAGTGACTCACTAACAATGATGAGATAAACGAACTTAATGCGTCCAAATCGAATAAAGTTCGAATCGGATAATAAAGAAATCCAAATTCCAACCTAGACGGTCTTATCCCCATCCGGCACCCTAGTCGTGAGGAAATACAACTATCCTCCAGAAGATTCCATACCTTGCCCTTGCTTCTTTGGACGATCCTAATAAGGTGTCCTATTCCTCCCCAAAAGGATAACTACTAGCCTTCTCCTTCCCATTCTCCACTCGTAACCTCCCATCAATGAGGCTTCGTCCTTTATTAACCAAACAACTATTAGAGCCTTCCTCCCCTCGTCCATCCAATAAGTACTTACAAGTTCTCCTCCTTCTTGAACCAACTTCTAATCTAATTAACGTCTAATTCCCTTGAAGCGGTTTTCCATTCTTATCTATCTTAGAAAGATCATCTACACACGGAGGGGAAACTCAAAACGAGAGAGAAAGAGATTCAAACGGAGAATTCGAAAGATAAAGATATGGCTATAGGGGATTATGCTTTTCTCTCAAAAACTTTTCTCTTAAAAGACATGTTTTTGAAAATATTCCTTCAAAAATTTTCTTAGAAAAATAGTTTTTCTAAAAATTTTATCTGTTCTGGTAACCTTAAGCTCTGATACCACGTGTAACACCCCACGTCCGCTAAGGTCACTCATACCAGGGGAATGCCTTAGTTTCGGTGAAGTATTTTAAGTGAATATAGAACAGTAAAATTTCAACAAGACAGATATAAGTAATACTTGAAAATTTAAAACATCATTTCATTGCAGCGGAAAGTAATACATGTTTGGTTACATCACAAAACCATAAACCAAAGTCAAGTACATAATATCCATCTTGATAAAATAGAAGTACATAATCCCACTACATAACTAATAGCCATAAAAGGAAAGATAAGCTCGGCTTCACTTCAGAGGTCCAAGCTTCATAGGATAGATACAGCAATCAGATCAAAGCCCACTAGCACCAGGCCCACTCTAATAACCTGGGGTTGGGGGAAAAAGATAAAAACAACGGGGTCAGACATAAGTCTGAGTGAGTCCTATAACCCTAATAATACAATCATTAAAATAACCAGAGAAGACATAAGTTGATATACGGTAACGACTGGGGATGAATGGCTACACTAAGCAGCTTGGTAAACTTAGGATAAACTAAGATAACCGTAAAGACGCATTTACCCACCCAAGGATAATTACTAAATTACACCGCCCCAGACCTACCCAAAGATAATTCCTACACTGCACCACACCAGTTTTACCTACCTAAGATTAATTCCTACTTAAAGGTTGATCCCACTAAATGTACTTAGTAATTTTTACCCAGTAGTTTCTAGTACCCCTACATAGGTGCCGTCTGCCCCTATCATTACTAGGTGTACCCACTACTCCCAAGCGATCGGCTCCCTAACATAGATACCCGTGCTGGTCCCACAATGGGGTGTATCATTTCCCCAAGGTGGCAACCTGATAATATCAATGGTGCACGGCTTTATATCTACACGATGTAACAACGATTTACTAACCAGCCCGGGTCCACACACGCATATGAAACCCGTTGGTCCTACGTTGCCACCGCTAACCCGTTTTTGGCCTCTTATAGTCAAGCCCAATATGCGTGTCCCGTCACTCGACTTGGGTCGAGCCCACAAAGATACGTTTGGGATATTGGTTGAGATGGGCCCCCACAAGCTACCACTTAAGCTTGTTATTTTGTCTAGTGTATCCCACTTAACCGCTTTAACCATGTTCACTTACATGTTATAAATACTTTGGTTAAGTCATTAATCATATTTTAATTACCACTCAAGGCACCCACTAGATTTCCACATGACACCCAAGTCCTTTACTTAATTCCCACATGCCACCCGAGGCACTTACTTAACCCCTTAATCATGTTTAATTACATGTTCCACTTTGGTTAAGTATTCTAATCGTGTTTTCTATTGCCACCCAAGGCAACCCACTAGTTTCCTCATGCCACCTCAGGCACCCACTTAACCTCTCATGTCCCTCTACATGCTAATGTGGTTAAGTGTTTCTTAATTAATTAATTAAGATCGTAACCTTTGTAAAGACCTCTCACATTAGACTGTCTTTTATGACCGCTGGTTAAGCCGGTTGGGTCCGGGCAGCCTTATGTCATAACCGAGTCTAACCTCGTGTCTTTACATTAATCACGTATTTAGTTTGTGCCTAAGACCTCTCACATTGGGCTAACATTTGTAGCAACTGGTTAAGCCGGTTGGGTCCGGGCAGTTTTACGCTACAACTGAGTCCAATCTCGTGTCTTAGTCAATTAATTACACCTAATTAATCACCCTCATAATTTAAATTAATTATCCCTAATTAATATTAAGCTTTTCATAACATGGGTAGACCTAACTCAATAGGTAAATTCCCATGGGGTAGACCTAACTCAATAGGTAAATTCCCAACACATAGTATGGGTACACCTAACTTAATAGGCAAATTCCCATACTATGTTCTTTTGTTTTATGTTATGCATAATCATATTAATTTCACACAATCTTATTAACTTATGCATTTAATTAACCCCATCGTTCCCACGTAATTTCGTTCTCATGACATAATACATATAAAAGGTGCCAACTTGCATATGAATGAACATGTTTCAAAGGTGCCATCTTGCATATTAACAAACACATAACTTGCATATAAACTTGCATAATATGTCACATGACTTGCATATAATCTTGTATAACATGTCACATAACTTGCATATAATATGTCACATGACTTGCATATAATCTTGTATAACATGTCACATAACTTGCATATAATATGTCACATAACTTACATATTCACTTTGCATAATATACTTGCATATTAACCCATAGACTTGCATAATGTGTCATCATGAACTTGCATATTAACAAACATGTAACTTGCATAGTAACAAACATGTAACTTGCATAGCATATCTTGCATATTAACATACATGTAACTTGCATATTAACGAACATGTAACTTGCATAGCATATCTTGCATATTAACATACATGTAACTTGCATAGCATATCACCAAGAACTTGCATATTAACAAACATGTAACTTGCATAGCATATCTTGCATATTAACATACATGTAACTTGCATATTAACATCATGCAAACATAACATACATCATATTAAACTTGCATAAACTTACATACTCAACATGCATAAACATAAGATTAATGCTAACATCATATCATATGATTCAAGACTCATTAATCCACATACAAAACCATAAACCCCATCACATCTCATCTACTTAGTTTAACAAAAGATCATCAAAGTGATAGAAACTCACTACTAGCAAATTTGCACTCCAAATGAAGAAGATTAAGATGCTTAGAATGGATTAGAAGTTGATTAGAGAGGTTGATTAGCTTGCTTTCCTCTTCATTGATTTGTAGAGGCCATGATCAAGTTTCATTTTGCCATAGTTTAGTTACTAGGTTTAATTATGAATGAATTAGGGTAGGGTTGTGGTCTTATTTATAGGATTAGGTTGCATTTTAGGCCCTTAGATTAACCCTAGATTAGTTTAGGACCCTTAGATCTCGGAACTCTCCAGAAATCAGCCCTAAGACCAAGCCCAAACCCCAAACTGGTGCACCCAACCACAGAACTCTCTAGAAACTGTGCAGGTTTCTTGGCTCGGCACGGGCGCACTTCCCAAGTGCGCCAGTCTATTTTTGTACTGGCGCACTTCACAAGTGCGCCAGTGCATTTTTGTTCTGGCGCACTTCACAAGTGCGCCAGTGCATTTCTGGCCTGTTCCGGGTTCTTCTGCCTAACTTCGTTCGTCCATATCTCTTTCATACGGACTCCGATTCTCGAAAACTCGGACTCTATTTCGCGTATTTTTCCGAGACGAACGCAATGACGCATCCCGTTTCCCTTGATTCCCACATCTGGGATTAGTTATTCTTTAATTTGTGAATTTTAGTATTAACCGAGATTCGGGGTGTTACAATTCTACTCCGCAGTAGCAAAGTACTGAATGACCCGTCATGCTGGAGCTTAACCTATCTGGGTTCTCCCGAGCAATTATTTCCCTTAACCGAGCATTGTAGGTTCTCTGAAGAGGTCCAATATGTTGGACGGCAACGTTCGGTTGCGTGGCACTGAAGAGCTCAGACTCCACTTCTCCAGCTTGCACTTGATCTTCCAATTGCGTTTTGGCCACGAACTCAACTGGTTGCTTATTTCTTTCGTACTGCTCATACATTTGGACCATGATTTCATTATCATATTCCCAAGCAGACATGTCGAACTACTAGAAAATTGGTAGGGAGATAAAATCATAATTTGACAGCTTTAGTCTTCGAGAGTGCTGGATTTAAAGGAAGAGGGCTAAGTGGTCGTAAGGCTTGAAAAGTCCTTGGATTTCGTGTTTTGCTTTATTAAAGCAGTTCACATGTCAGGTTTGTAAAGTTTACAGCGTGTAGTAACATCAACTAATTTATGGGAGAGGCAGAGCAACTCAACTGTTGACAGCGTGTAGTCATGTCATATGTCTCGGTGCTACAGCACGAGTAATGATGACAGAGCTTTATCAACAATCACATCCACTTGTTTAATAGTTCATACTTCGTCTCCCAACCATGACCATTATTTGTGCTTTCTACATCAACCAATACATTAAGGTGAGAAACCACTAATCTTTTTGTTTCTTCGTGTTCAAGTACTTATTTGTATTAGACAATACTTTTTTTTTGTTTCCGTGTTGCTTAAATGGACGATGGGGAAATCAGTGATGAACTTATAAATAAAATGTTTGATGAGTACGAACGGAACAAGGATGAGGAGAAAGTTGGTGGATTCATTCCAGATACACGTCCACGATAAAACACAGCTAGACAAATGGTTAACCATAATCGTCACAATCGAAGTAATGCTAGCTCCAATGCTACTACAGCCGAATTCTCTCCTACGGACTTACTTACACTCGTGAAGCCCTATATCGAAGTTGATAAAAGAGATCTGATACTGATGCAAAATGGAGGTGGACTTACCCATGAAGAATTTTGGTCCATGATAACAAGATTACACAACAACCATCGTACATGCACTACTACACGAACGTCTGCTGAAATTCAAATGGCTCATCGGCGGTTCATTGAAGCTTGTGAACGATACTAGAAGACTATACAGACAGTTGAAGATGAAAACATATTTAAATCGAATAGAGCAACTTTTGATTCTCGTTACCTTGTAGAGTACGGCACTGATTTTGTTGGCCATGAGGCATATAAACTACGTTGTAGCTGGCTAACCCGATGATCCGTCGTTTACTTGTTGTTGTATCTTTCGTTTATTTGATGATCCTTTGAAAAAAGTATGAATTTCTTCTAATTTTTTTACTGATGGTATAAAACGATCAGACTAAGACACCAACAACAAAATAAATAAAGCACACATTTCATTAATAAGAAACTGTTTGCTACAATAGGAAATAAAACGTTACTACATCAATATAATACGAGCAACTACTAATACATATAGTGGTCAGTGATCTACTTATAACTGTGGAAACCTTGAGGTTACATTACGACGTTTCATCCCCATCCAAAATTCCATCTCCAACTCAGACATTACAGTCACATCTTTGTCCATGATAGCATATTCTTCTTGTTCTTTCTTGTACGCATCTTGCTCTTTCTTATACGCATCTTGCTCTTTCTTGTGCGCTAAGTTATCCGAAAGAATTTGTAGCTTCTTCTCTTCCAGATAAGCAATCCTTTTCAAAACTTCTGTTTTTTCCTTTGCTTCTACTAGTCTTTTTTCCGCTCTACTACTGTGTTCTTCGTGGCATGCGTTCACTTTTGCTTCAAGCTCAGCCGTTGCTTTGCCACTTCTTTTCACCGCTTTGGATCCCTCAGGTCTAAAATCTTTGTCAATCGTGGCATTGAGCTCATCAAGCAGGTTTTCCCCTGCACATTGAGAAATATTGGCGGTTGACCCGCTTGGACTAGAAGAATACCCAGATTTTGAACTTTTTTCTTGCTCTTGCTAGCACTTTGAACATCGTGGAGGCTCTTAGCAAGTCTTGAGTTACACTTCGGTTGACTAGTAAGCAGATCATAACAATGCATAAACTGGTAATAGTGTGGCCTTTTCGTCCCATTTTCTCTAGGAAAAAGCTTCTTGAACTCCTCGTTTGCCAGTCGTTTCTAATTACCATAAAAAGTTGTATCAGAAAAACATGCTAACAACCACTAATGTAAGTGCAAATAAAAATATACCAGATTATCTTCCCCCCATGCCGCTTGGATTCGCTATCTTTAATTTGTACACTTGTGACTCATAATATTGGGTTGACGGCTTATTTTCCAAAACGGCCTTGAATCGCCGATAACGTCCTTAGGAATTCTGGATACTTCTAAATGAAGGCGTTCTTAACCTTTTTCCAAAACATGACGGCTGTTTGATCATTCCCCGTTGCCAAATCTTGCGAAAAATGACAATAGATGTTGCATATGGTCTGTCCATGGACTGGTTCCTTGCCTGCTAAACGAAGTTTCAAATATATTGCTCGTGTTGCCTTGGGAAAACTGTCTTCCATCTATCGTTGGATGTGAAAATTCTTCGAATGGTGTAGACATTATATAGCACGAGTTTTTTTATATTAAAGAGATGTAGAAAGAAATTGTGAATATGTTGTGATGTATAAAGGTGAAATGGAACCATTTTATAACAGGGAAATATAGCCGTTACAAAAATTTTAACCGTTTTATGGCTGTTGGGAAGTAAAATAAGAAGAGGAAATAGACGTTGTGAAAGAGCCGTTTGGGGGGGGGGGATTTGCGAGCTGATTTTATCGGCTCACCATGTGGCAAGCCGATTTTATCGGTGTGCACTGATAAAATCGGCTCGCCGCATGGCGAGCCGATAAAATCAGCTCGCCGGACCAATCCATGATTCTGAATTGGCTCCTAAACATTTGTCGTAATCTTCAGCCGCGTGATGGCTGTTGGGGAGCGTTTTGGCCATTATTCAGCATTACGAACATGAATCCTCCTTCTATTGGAGATGCTCTTAGAGTTGGCAATAGTAGTGAATTTGTGTCACAAGAATTCACTAACTATTGTGCGTCCGAGCATGTACTTAGAGATTTTTCTACGAAGTCACATTCCTTTGAAGTGGCGGAGAGCATGTGTCGGATATTATGGGAAAGAGCTACGAGCTTGAGACTGACTACCGGTCTAGAAGAGGGATTTTGGGCAGAAGCGATATCTATGATAGTATTTATCATTAACCGTTCACCTTCTATTGCCATAGATATGAAGATCCCAGAAGAAGTATGGAAAAGAGATCCTGTTGATTATTCATTCCTTAAAGTGTTTAGTTGTCCAACTTATTTAGAAAATGAGAGACTTGATAAGTTGAAGCCTAGAGGAAGCAAGCACATTTTGTTAGGCTATGGAGAAGGAATGAAGAAATATAGGTTGTGGTACAAAACAACCAAGAGAATTGTGACTAGCAGGTATGCAATATTTGATGAGAGGTCTTTATTAAAGGTGGAGCCTCTATCATAGCAGGACACAAAATACCCTAGCACATTTGAAGTCATCAGATTGTTTCCATATTCAGAGAAAAAGTGGTATTTCCGGTGGTACCATGGTTGATGAGAAGATTTCAGAGGATCAGACTCTAGGTGGAGCTCGGTCGCAGTTAAGGCGTTTTGGTTTAGTTGGCCCTATTGGTAAGCATATTTGTAATGATGATTATTCATCTTATGCTTTGAATGATGCGGAGCTTGTTGTGGAGTTTGGTAAGGTAGACTTGGTAAAGTCGAGTAAAATTCTTGAAAATGAGGTTAAAGTAGATAACATTGAGTATGTCCTCACTCAATGTAGGATGAAGAAGGTGAAGCGCGCTATGATGTCTTCATTAGTCTCTCAGATTTCTGTTTCTACAAGTTTGTCTCCTTCATCAGATTTTTTGAAGAATTTTGATATTTGTTCATATGCATTTTGCTTGTTGATGTGCATATTATCTTTCTTATGCTTGAGAAAGATGTGGAAGCTCTATTTAGGCAATATTGCCCAAAGTAATTCACATTGAGCTTGATGGCGTAGACCCAACAATTTTGTTGATTTTTTGTGATTGATGAATATATTTAATCGAGATGGAGTGTTAAATTTTGGTGATTAAAATACATTAATAAGAAGGCATTATTTGTTTCCATAATCAAGTCAATTATGGAAAACAAATTAATATGGAGAAGGAAAACGATTTAAAGAATCAATTAAGAATTGATGGGGTGAGAGAGGCATTAATTGTTCCCATAATCAAGTCAAATATGAGAAACAATTAATTGATCTGGAGAGTCAATCAAGAATTTATATAGGTGGAAACCAAATTAATGCGCAAGATTTGTGGTGAATCAAATCAAGGAAATTCTAAACATCTTCATCCTTATCTTCTAGAATTCTCTATTCTTCCTATATATATGAAGCCATTTGCTCACTTTTGTATCATCACAAGAAAAGATATCTCTCCATATTATTCCCCAATAGATCCCTATTTTCTGTATCTATTATAGGGTGAGAATTAGTATTGACTTTTTTGTTGTAATTCTTCTCATTGTTGTAACCTCCTCTTGAAGTAAAGAAATAAAGAAGTTGTCGGGTCTCCATGGACATAGGATATTCATATCCAAACCATGTTAAATCTTTTGTGTCTTCTTCACCTCTTCTATTTTTGTTCTTTTGTTTTGGTGATATTTTTATTGAGTTAGTGGTTGATAATTAATCGACAAGCTGGATCCTATTTTTGCATCGCTTCTGCATTTGTGCAATTTTTGCACAATAGTATCAAATTTTTTGATACTGCAATTATTATGAGGCATGTTCATTGCCTAACATACATTGGTTCTTGTAAAAAAAATTACTTTATGTGTAAAAGAGTTTGCCATGAAACCATTTATTTATTTGCCAAAAGAGTTTGCCATGGAACCGTATATTTATTTGCCAACTGAAAACCAAGGGAAAAAACTTCATGTATGATAAAGCAGTTATGTAAACGATATATTTATGGAAACTACTTGAAGATCTAGTTAATATCAATCGACAATTAATTAATTATATATGTATAGAGACACAATAGTAGAAATTCAAATGGAGTTCAGTCAATATTTAAAAGATGCACTATAGAGAATAGGGGTTGTCTACATAAAAAATTTGAGATTTTATATGTAAGAGTCTGGCAGGAAACAATTTTGTATTTGGCAACCGAAAATTATACTTTATTTAGCATAAATAAATGTATCATGTCATTTCAGTGATATGAAATAATGTTAAGTAATATAAATATGCTTGATCCTTATCACGTCATAAAATCCATTAATTAGTCTGTTTAGTTAAACAGTCATGTAAAAGATCTTCCAAAAAAAAAAGATTTATTTGTGGAAATTACTTGAAGATTTTATAAGTATCAGTCATCAAATAATTGATTACATATGTATAAAGATACAATGTATGAAATTTGCATATAGTTCAGGTAATGTCAAAAAATTATTACGGTGAATACAGTTTCGTTTGCTGTCAAATTATGCCATCCATCATACCTCAAAACTCAAGTTCAAGCCCAAATCAAACATATGTTAAATCAAGCATATAAGAGTAGCAAAAATCTTTCCTAACTAACATCAGTGGCAACCTCGTGATCTTCAGGCAAACCCTAAATTTGTAAATCGGAAGGGTGAGTAAATCACTGTAAGATAAAGGAGCAGATCTAATTTTAGGAATTGACATAGGCTTGGAAAAGGAAGAGACATGAAACCTAAAACCCCAAATTGAAACCTAACTGAAATATAAAGAAAATCAAAAGATTAGTCAAAGATTGATACCTGGTTATACATGTTGTTGACAAAACTCTAGTGCTATATAAGCAGCTTACCAAATTAACAACAGATAGCAAGGTCGTTGACCTTAAGTGCAAATCCTAAAAACTGATATCAGAAGGATGAATGAATCACTGTAGGATGAGGATACAAATCCATTTCGGGGAGAATCTATACCTGGTTGAAAGAAGAAGAGGACACAGTCCAGTAAGCATAAGAGGTTGAACCATTACTCTTTGTCTTTTACCGTAAACTCCCGTGATCGGAGATGGAAGTCGGATTAAATTTCATGATAGGTTATATCATTGACGGAGGGCTCGGAAGAGTTAGACAACATATTAGAGGGTTTTATTGGTGAATTAAAAAGTGGAGGAAGAAAAATAAAAAAGCGGAAGAAGAAAGCAGTTGTTTACTGAAGAATAAAAATCTGGAAGAATAATATGAGACGACAGAATAAGGGGAAAGTGGAAAGATAGGAGAAGAGTGGGGAGAAAGTGTTGGACTAACGGCTGAAACATTAGTGGGCGAAAACAGTGATAGATATACCCTTATTTTCCTGCTTTTTGGTAAATTTCTTATACTAACGTGATTTGGTTATTTGGGCAATCCAAAAAGGCTTCACCATAGAACAGTATTGGTATTATTAGTAAAGATATATATGTGTGTGTGTCTATATATATATATATATATATATATATATATATATATATATATATATATAGAGAGAGAGAGAGAGGTAGGTTCAATGGAACCCCAAAAAATGGAGCACCCTTTTAGCCTATCACTTTTCCAACACACATTTCCTCCCTCTCTCCTTCCACTAACTCTCTCACCTCCCACTAACTATAATTAATATGGATGAGAAGTGGAAAATAGGGAGGCTAAAGAGCTGCTCCATTTGTGGGGTGCCATTGAACGCTCGCCATATATATTTATTTATATATATATATGTGTGTGTGTGTGTGTGTGTATAGGTGGCTATTGTGACACAAAATTGAACATTAAATGGGAGACACAAAGTGTGGACTATTGGATTTATTTCTATTTATGTGAAGAGTGGAATTCATGGGGATAACTAATGGTTGAGATTTGTTGAGTTTGAAAAGGGGTATGCAGCGGTATAGGATCGTGTAGTATGGAATATAAGTATAGAATGGTAAAGTAGTAGCTGTAAGTAAAATCACACGGTCGGTTTTATACTGGTTCAGACCACTATCCTACGTCCAGTCCTAGACTCACTACTGAAATTTCACTAACACAACAACCCTCACTTCACCCGGAGGAATAGGTTTACAATTACCCAAACAGCCGAACGGGATTTCTTGCCTCAACTGCTGAAGAGGACTTCCACAATACAGAAAACTTGCTGACTACTTATGTTCCTGTTAACACGGATATGTCAAGTCGAAGTACACCCTTCCTATAACCTTTCCTTGATGATAGTAGTGTAATTCGTGAAGGAATATAGAAGGTTTAAAAGATTAAAATCTTTAGAGTATGAAGATGAAGTGCTTAGAGATCTTTTAGAAAAGATAGAAAGAATTGTAGTAAGATTCGGTGACTTGATCACTTAGTCAAGTCTCTGTTTATAATATACAAAAGGATATAACTTATCACGATGAGATTCGATAAAAAGATATGGATTAGAAAATTGTGATTCTTCATTTAAAGTTGCATCTCTTCATATTCAGATGTCTGAATGAAAATTTCAGATGTCTATTTTGATTTAAAAACAAAACAACAAGAAAGTAGGCAATTTCAAAGCAGATTCAGATGTCTGAATTTGTTAATTCAGATGCCTGAATTAAAAAAATTAGATGTCTGTTTTTGAAGAAAATTCAAACAGTAAGGAAATAGGCCATTTTGGAGGTTATTCAGACGTCTGAAATTTTTGACTCAGACCTCTGAATATTATGGGAAATTTATTCTTTGCTTCAATAGACAGACGTCTGAATTAAATAATTCAGACGTCTGTTTTCTGTAACAGACCTATGCCTTGTGCATGTCATATAAAATCATATATTTATTAAAAAGTGCATGTGTATGTTTCATCAAGGAAGATTTTAACAATTAATACTAATACTAACAGACTCTAAACATATTTAATCTTCAATTATAGCTCTTGAATCTATTGTTGAGTATCTTCCTGCAAGACAAAGTTAGTCGATAATAATATATATGTACATGTATAGTTGTCATAATCAAAACGCCATATAGCGAGATCCAACATTCTCCCCCTTTTTGATAATGACAACTATATATGTAACTCCCCCTGTCAATATGGATATATTATCATATATTTCTCCCTCTTTGTCATTGACAAAAAGGATATACTTATGTAAACAATTCACATGAATATGCACAAACACGCAAATAATGCGCATACGTAATAAGCACAAACAAACAAACAGATGATAGATATTTTTAAGCTCATTCAAACGATTGAATTATGGGATAAAATTTTGATCCCATGAATATTCAGACAACTGAATTTGGGATTTAGTCGGCTGAATATATTGTTTTTCTGAGTTATGCATATGATATTCATGTTTATATATAACTTGTAAGTTTATATTCAAGTTCAATATATATTTCATGTCACAGGCTACAATTTGATCATACGAAAGCATATTTACACAATCATTTAGAGATGTACTCATATATAAGTCAAAGGAGAATTTGTAAGCTTTATTTACTTATGAGGTTGTGATATATGAAGTATTTCCATAAGAAACTATATAAAAATATGTAGAAATGATATAGTATATCAATTGACCATTAATATGAAATATGATGTGTAAAAGAATAATTGCATATCAATATAAATATATAAGATTACCAATTTGTCCGATTTATTCTTTCATTTTGAGCTTTGTTTCCAAAAATTTCAAAGATTTTTGACTAAACTTATTGTTGTGGTGTACCAATTGTGATCTGACTTTAGCCATGAGACATTGTTCTTTTGATTCTGCTTTGTTGCTCTTCTTCTTTCTAATTCCTTGACTAAATTTCTTTATTGCCATATATTCTAAGATGTTGTTGCGATCTCTAGAATCCCTTGCTCTGATACCAATTGAAAAGGGGTATGCAGCGGTATAGGATCGTGTAGTATGGAGTACAAATATAGAATGGTAAAGTAGTAGCTATAAGTAAAATCACACGGTCAATTTTATACTGGTTCGGACCACTGTCCTACATCCAGTCTCAGACTCACTTCTGGAATTTCACTAACACAATAACCCTCACTTCATCCGGAGGAATAGGTTTATAACTACACGAACAACTAAATGGATTTCTTGCCTCAACTTAGGACTTCCACAATACAGAAAACTTATTGACTACTTGTCTTCTTGTTAACACAGATATGTCAAGTCGAAGTACACCCTTCCTATAGCCTTTCCTTGATGATAGTAGTATAATTCGTGAAGGAATATAGAAGGTTTAAAAGATTAAATTCTTTAGAGTATGAAGATGAAGTGCTTAGAAATCTTTTAGAAAAGATAGAAAGAATTGTAGTAAGATTAGGTGATTTGATCACTTAATCAAGTCTCTATTTATAATATACAAAAGGATATAACTTACCACGAAGAGATTCGATAAAAAGATATGGATTAGAAAGTTGTGATTCTTCATTTAAAGTTGCATCTCTTCGTATTCATATGTCTGAATGAAAATTTCAGATGTCTGTTTTGATTTAAAAACAAAACAGCAAGAAAATAGGCAATTTCAAAGCAGATTCAGATGTATGAATTTTTTAAGTCAGATGCCTGAATTAAAAAATTCAGATGTTTGTTTTTGAATATAATTCAAACAGCATGGAAATAGGCCATTTTGGAGGTTATTTAGACGTCTGAAATTTTTGACTTGGACGTCTGAATATTATGGGAAATTTATTATTTGCTTCAGTAGACAGACGTCTGAATTAAATAATTCAGACTTCTGTTTTCTGTAACAGACCTATGCCTTGTGCATGCCATATAAAATCATATATGTACATATATATTAAAACGTGCATGTGTGTGTTTCATCAAGGAAGATTTTAACAATTAATATTAATATTAACAGACTCTAAACATATTTAATCTTCAATTATAGCTCTTGAATCTGTTGTCGAGTATCTTCCTACAAGACAAAGTTAGTCGATAATAATATATATGCACATTTATAGTTGTCATAATCAAAACGCCATATAGCGAGATCCAACAGAGTTTAATTTTGTGTCAAATTTTTGTGTCCATGTAGAGTTTCCATCTCTCTCTCTCTCTCTCTCTCTATATATATATATATATATATATATATATATATATATATACATATATATATATATATAGGGAAAGTCTATTTGGACACAAAGGTTTGACACAAAATGAGGGACACAAAATCTGAATCATAGGATTACCTCATGATTTGCACCCCTCACATAAAGACAAATTAATCATGTGGTTGAGATTTTGTATCTCCTGATTTGTGTTAAAATTTTGTGTTTATATAGCCGCTCCCATATATATATATATATATATATATATATATATATATATATATATATATATATATATATAGACACACACACACATACATATGACTATTTAAACACAAAACTACACACAGATTGAGATATGCAAAATCATGATTGTTGGATTACTTTGTCCTTTTATAGAGGAGTGGAATTCATGGGATGATCCAATGATGTAGATTTATTGTATCACCAATTGTGTCAAAATTTTGTGTTCAAATAAAATTTTCATATATATATATATATATATATATATATATATATATATATCATTATTAGGGTTGTCAATGGGTCGTGTCGGGTTGGGTTCGGGTCAGGTCAAGTCGGGTTCGGGTTGATTTATAAACGGTCGAGTCAACCCATTTATTAAATGGGTCATTTTCCCCCAATCCTAACCCGACCCATTTATAAACAGGTTGACCTGACCCGACCCGCGTAACCCATTTAACTAAACATGTCGAGTCGGGTTTACCCGTTTGACCCATTAGCATATATTTCCCACTAATATAAAAAGTAAAAGAACCAAATCACCAACATGTAGCAAGTTATAAAATCACCAATAGGAAACCAACACATATATAAAGCATGGAATGACTATATCCAAAAATCATTCTCCATACATAAGGCTATATGAGCATAATGCATAAATAAAAAACTAACAGTTTGGAAGAGATACAGTTACTATAAGTAAAATTTAACTAACAACGTACAAGAATAAATTAGTAAAGTATAATAACTTACATAAGACTATATAAGCATACTGATTACTGCATACATAAAAGACTAATACTAACAGCCTATATAAAAGACTAACAATATGGAAGAGATACATCATATAATCAGGTTTGGCGTGTCAAATTCGAGTTACCGGGTCAACCCTAAACCCACCTGCTTATAAACGGGTCAAATTCGGGTTGACTCGAGAATGACCCACCAACTAAACGGGTCGGGTTAACCTGCTAATTTCCGTGCAGGTTTCTGGTCATGTAGGAAATTGACAGCCTTAATCATTATACTAAAACAAAGTACAGCTAATACACGTGTCGCTCTCACATTTAATCTATACACGTGCCACTTTCATGTTATTTGTTTTCCCACTCTTCTCTCTCTAACCTAATTTAATATACGTACAAGTAATAAATATCTCTTCTCTCTCTCTAACTTAATTTAATTAATAAAACACCTATACTAAAAGCTCTCTAACCTAATATATACACGTCCCCGGTGAATAAAAGTTGTCTCACATTAAAAAAATGAAAGTTGTCTCATGTATTAATACAAAATTATATTTTTTACAACCGTGCATCTGCACAGGAACTAACCTAGTATGTATATGTGTGTGTGTGTGTATATATATATATATATATATATATGTGTGTGTGTGTGTGTGTGTGTGTGTATGAAAATCTATTTGAACACAATTTGGTGACACAAAGTTTGATACATAAATTGTGAATCATTGGATCTTACTTTGATTCTACCTCCCATATAAAGACACATATATACATAACATAAAATTTAAGTACCAACTCTTCTGAATTTATTAGGTTTCTATTACCATCTTCACCATTCTTCGATTCAAGCACAAGATTTGAGATTTTACCTGAAATTCGATTATCATGGTATACTTGATTAAAGGAAAATGTGAAGTGAGGCAAAAGGATAAGATTTTTGAAAGTACTAGCTTCGATCGTCAATGACTGTAGCAATATTAATTTGTTTACTTGAAGTGTCATTTTGGTCAGTTAATACATATTTTGGAGGTTGACATACACCGGTTTTGATAATTTTTCATTAAATCAACACTAAATATATAGTATTATATTTATTTTCTAATTTTGTGAAAATCAATTTTCCAATATAATAGCAATATTATAATTGGAAAAAAGAAGTTAGAACTGCAAAACACCTCAATTTAATGAATTCAGTTTTATCATCAAAATTAAACAACACATTTTTTTTCACCGGTTTTATAACCAATAATAACTGGTGCGAAAAAATATACAATAAAAAATTACAGCATATTTGAACCAAAAAGGCATAAATATCCTAAGAGATGGTATAGAAAATAAAAATTGAAGAAAGTAAATGTAAAAGAAGGAAAACAAAACATACGGTAGTTTATAGCGGTTTGGCAAGTCTTGACCTACATCCACTTAATTGTTTTATGGATCACCTCAATGATTTGTAGTCACAAGTTCTAACAGATCGGTATAATTCTATGGAATATATGAAAATAGAGTGAAAGAGTGAGTCGAAAAGATCCCTAAAGATGAGCATTCCCCACTCTATTAATAACAGTAAGGATGATGAAATCTTGCACTAACATCTCCTTTTTAATCTCCACATCTATAACAAGTCCCCAGAGAAAATTCAAGTTGCATGTCATCATTTCATTGGTGATTGGCACCGATCCATCAGGTGGGAGCGTACCAACCCCTAATTATGCTTTGTGGAACCATTTGATTGTCATGTTTTGACTCATCTTGTAGTTAGATTCATGGTTCTAATCTTGTTTACATTGATATGGGCTTGTTTCTAAATCTATACGATGGATCTTTGGAGAATGAATTACTGGCTTTGAGTGTATAAATTACTAGTTTTGAGTGTTCATAGAGATTGATCGTGAATTACATAGTAACAATGGAATAATACTTAAAATATGCACTTAATATTGAGTGAAGTGACTTTGGAGGAGTGAGGGCCTATCTGTGAACACTTAGGGATCAATACTGATGCATAGGGGGATTACTATAGACCCAACTGTTTGTCAATTGTTTACATGATACGTTGTTTTGACCGTCAACTCACAGCTTTGCTTACACTTAGTGTCTGGACCCTGGAGTCATCCTCTGTGTCGCTTGCTTTGATAACCTTCGAGTCTAACTAGTCCAGCCTATTCTAATATAAACGGGTGAAAAATCCAGATATCCATAGCCCATTAAAGTATACCTTCTTTCAAAATGATGTGCTTTGAGTTAAGACAAGTTAGGTTGAGGGTTGTGCACTTAAATCGGTAAGCGGTTGAATAGCACTGGAGGTGAAAAAAATTATAGCGGAAAACACCGAAGGTGAAAAGTTTCATTAAATACAAAAAATTTAGTTTTAATTTATATCATTCTTATATTGATTGTAAAAGCAAAAGAAATAATGTTTAATCTTATATAACAAAACCGAAGAATATCGTGATTTACGCAATCCAAATCTGGTGATAATAATAGATTCCTAGCTTGTATTAATTTTACGCCCTAAAATTTAGTTTTTACCCTAACTTTATTGATTTGGTATAAGAAAGAACTAGTTTAATCAACCTTTTTACACTAATTTTACTAAAGGGATGCTAAAAATCTTCGATTAGAAGGTATAACAGAAAATAACAGGCTTAAAGTGAAAATACCATTCAATGGGGACTAAATTCAAAAATTGTAGCGATCCAAAGGCGCTATGTGTTGTAGCAAGGATTTCGCGAGGATTTTGATGCATAGGCCCATAGTAAAAAAAATCCATTATGTATTTCGATGGTCGTTACCCTTCATACATGTTGCTTTTATGAAGAGATGCGTATATAGTTGTTCATTGCAATTCTTTACGGATATTTCATGGTATAAAATTCAAACTTGATCTCAAGATAATTATCTAATGCTCAATTTCATTGAGTTGGTCAATCAAGTTAGTAAGCCTCGATTATCCGAGCTAGTTTTCTTTCTGAAATTTCCAAGTGACAATCTATTTTTGTCAACTTAGGAAGTTGCATGTCGAGTGTGTAGTGATTTTTTTGTTAATTTGAGGGGAAGCGTATTTGATTAGGATCTAGCATTGTATATTTAGATACCAATGGAACTCAAAATAAAAGAACAAGAATTAATTATGCAAGCTCACAGAAACAATAGCAGAAATAAAAGACATAGAAGATATAACGTTATTCGGATGTGAATATCCTACGTCTACGGAGACCCAACAACTTTTATTCTTCTTCAATTCAAGAGGGAGTACAATATGAGAAAAATACAAACACTCAATATATATTTGTCACCCTATAATTGATATAGAAATTGGAATTTTATTAAGGATATGTTGAAGAGAGGGCTATTGGCTTGTGATTAAAAAGGATGAGCAAATGCCTCCCTATTTATAAGAGTAAGGAAAAACACTTGCCTGAAGATAAGCATGAAAAGTTTCCGGATTTCCTTGATTTGGTTTTAATGCAAATCTTGCATATTTGTGATTGTTTCACCGTGTACATATATTTGATTGATTCCTTAAATCAAATGATAAAACTTCTCATTCCATCCAAATTTGTTGCCATATATATCAAGATTTGATTGATTTATCAAATCAAATAATTTCTCCCATATCTTTCCAATTTATTGCCCATAATTTATTGATTACAAGAATCGATTAAAATAATCTCCATAATAAAATTGGCACAGATTTAAATTGTTCAATTATAACACTCCATCTCGATTTAAATATATTCATCAATTAACATAATTAGTTGTTTGGTCAGCGTCCTATGACGCTCAAGTAGCAGGAAGCAAACTGATCAAGTTTAAGCAATGCTCAAACTTATCTTTTGGAAGTGATTTTGTCATCATATCTGAAGGATTAACCAAAGTATACACCTTCACCGATTTGATCTTGTTTCGTTCTTCTTCAAGCATAAGAAAGAAACCTCTGATATCAATGTGCTTCATCTGTGAACTATAAGCTTGATTTTCTACAATATGAATCACACTCTGCCTATCTGAAAATAGCTCTACCGTATGCTGCGCCATTGAAAGATCATCCAACAACCAAAGTAAGTATAATCCTTCCTTTTTTTCTTCCACAATCAATGTCAACTCTGCTTCAGTAGTCGACAAAGCTACGATAGATTGCAGCTTTGATCTCAATGAAATTAAGCCTATGTCAAGTGTAAAAATAAATCTCGGCACTGACTTCCTAACATCTCTATCCCCAGCATAATCAGAATCACGTTACCCTTTAAGAGAGATGTCACCATAACAAGCCTACCGAAGAAGTGCGTCGAAGGTATCTAAGAATACACTTCATTGCTTGCCAATGTTCTTTGCCTGGGTTAGACATATATCGACTCACAACAGTCACTGCTTGGGCTAAATCTGGTCTTGTGCACACCGTCGCATACATAGGAGTACCAACAACTCTAGAAAAAATTATATTATCCATATACCTCTTATCTTCTTCTGATGTAGGAGAATGGTTTTTAGATAACTTAAATTGAAATCCTAATGGAGTCAACAGGTTTGGCTTTCTCCATTCCAAATCGAGCGACGACTTTCTCGATGTATTGCGCCTGAGTGAGCCTTAGCTCTCCCTAATTCCTATCCCATGCTTATCTCCATACTCAATATTCTTTGTTCCTTTCCAAAATCCTTTATGTCAAACTTTCTACTGGGCTCCGCTTTCAACTCCTTAATTCTGATCATACTCCGAGATGTAATCAGCATATCATCAACATATAACAACAAATAAATCATATCAACTTCACATCTCCTAAAGTAAACCCATTGGTCCTTGAAACTTCTAGAGTATACTTGTGAAAGCATTAACTTATCAAACTTCTTATACCATAGCCTAGTAGATTGCTTCAATCCATATAGAGATTTGTTGAGTTTGCAAACATAATTTGGCCTGCTACTATCAATGAACCCTCCCAGCTGCTTTAAATAAATTTCCTCATACAAGTCACCATGCAAGAATGCAACTTTGACTTCTAGCTGTTCTAATTCCATATCATAGTTAGCAACTAATGCCAACAGAATACGAATAGAAGTATGCCTAACAACTAGAGCAAAGATGTCATGATATTCTGCCCGTTTCTTATGAACATACCCCTTTGCTACTAGTCTTGCTTTATATCCGAAATTTCCATTGCCGCTATCTTTCACTCTATAGATCCACTTACATCCAATAGCTCTTTTGTTGGTAGGAAGTGGCACCAAATCCTAAGTGTGATTTTTCTGTAAAGATTCGACCTCCTCTTCCATAACAACTAACCAACTGAAACTATCAATTGATGCAATACATATTTATAATCTATGGGATCATGGATAACATTTAATGCATATGTTTCCATATCATAAAAGTCAATGTCTTTGATGCTCAAACCAAAAAATTCATCAAGCCATCTAGAATTTCTTCTTTTTCTAACAGGTCTAGTCTCTGTATGAGCTCCAAGATCTTCTGTGTCAGTATCTATACTATCCTTATCAACCACAGTGTCATCAGAAACACCATTTGAAAGTCCATAAAAAGAATCAACAGATGACTTGCTTTGTGTTTGGTATTCTGTACATGTCCTCTCATTGTCATCCGATAAGGAAGGCTCCATCTTCAAGATAGACTTCTCATGAAAAGTTACATGCTTGCTTATAATAAGTCTCTTGCCAATAGGACACCACAACCTACACTACTACAAAAGTGGGCATATTCGACACAAGTTTTATGTGGCTTTAGATCGAAAAAGTGTTGCATTTTCCCCTTTTTTCAAATAGGCAACATCGGAAGGGCGTGGCATCCGCGGCCATTGCCTTAGCCCTCTAAGGCAACGCTTTTGCACATCTACTGCCACGGAAAGAAAGTGTTGCATTATAGACATAATGCAACAGTATTTGCACGTAATGCAACAATATTCAGCGTTACTTGAAAATTAGTTAGATCCTGGCTACCAGGTCACGATAGCGGCAACCACATCAGCTTTCCATGTCAGCTGCCTACGTGTCACACAACACGTTAACTCTCCACGTCAGCTGCACACATGTAACATGTCATGTCAGCTGTGGCGTCTACGTGCCATGTGGACTTACTACTGTTTTATGTAATGCAACACCACTGTATTATGGAATGAAACACCATTATCTTAAAATACAACATCAATAAAAAGAGCAAATGCAATGCTTTAATTATAAATTTTGCAATATCAGTTTTGTACATAGAAACAACACATCTGTCACATTCATCATCACATTCAAACCTTCAATACATACCACCTTCAATACATACGATCAAATACGTAATTCAATGCTTTACATATATAACACATCCGATCAAATACATAATTTAAAAGCAGCAAAAGTGCCAACACATACCACATTCAATACAAGTGCCAACATATACGATCAGTGTGCATTCTACAAAGTAGCAATGCCATGAACCAAAAACTGTATCTCTCCATGTCATTTCAGGTCCTCCACTTGCCAACTGTATCTCTTCTCGTCATTTCAGATCATGCAATTTGAATTTACAAGTTATTTGATAAGTGCATATGTGCTATGTGCATCTGTGCATTTGGCCATCTAATTAACTTATAAATCTTAGTGAGATACGCATACAATTATAACAGTTGACCATTCACCATTGGTAAATCGTGTCACCTCAGAATTAAGTATGCTTCGTCTTCTATGCAGCATTTCCAGTTCACATATTTACCTGACACAATCCATCGGGTCCCTCGCACATCCTTTCAAGCTTCAGAATATCATCTTCTCCATATCCCCTAAAACCAAATCTTCGAAAGTTTTAAAAAAAATTAGTGGAGGACTCGTCTCTATACATCACTGCCACTATTCTTAAGGAACATTGGAATTTTGAAGTTGTGCATAACGTTCTTAAGATGACTCTCAATCATAATTCGTGGCCTATATGGGTAATACCCAATAACTCTTTTCTAGTATCATGCTCATTGTACAGTAAGCATGATCATGCGCTAATGTTGAAAGTTTTTACAAAACCTAGTGGTGCTATTTACCTGCAAGCATGGTCTGATGAAGAATTTGAGCCTAAACCAGCTTTAGAAGTGGAATTATGAGCTAAACTCGATGGCTTTCCCGAGTTCCTAAAGAGTAATATCCCCACTGTTGAAGAAATAATGAAGGCAATGGGGCATGTGCTTGCAATAGACGACTGCAACTAGTCTCAATATGAACATACATCTTTCTACCTGAAAATGCAATTTTATGACGGTGTTGGCAATATCAATACTTTTGTTGCTCAATCCAACAACGATGTTTACGTCATTAAGGTTCAGTGTTGTACCCATGCTCATCCTGGAACAAGGTCTGAACTTCTTTTTGTGAGCAATAGGGAGGAACAGGTGGTTCCATGTTTGCATCATTACGGATGGGAATGGGAAATGGATTCAGATGAAAGATTTGATGCAATGATACAAGAAGCTGTTGTGCTACCCCCTTGCCAAGCTTATTTCCGGAAGTCACCCATGACATACGTGTTGATAACCAAACCCTAATGAACCTAAGGAATGATCAGTGGGTAGATATAGAAGTTGATCAGGAATTTGACTGACCAAACTACCTCAACCCTTGTCCTGATGCTGCGGGTCCATCATATGCTGTGGGTCCATCAAATGCGGCTGCTCACTTCGGACTGGCTCTCCCACAGCCGCAAAGCCCTAACGAATCAGTTGAAAATTCCATAGCCCTGCAAAGCCCTGATCTGATATGAATTGATGCTACTATAATGTCATTTTTTGGATGTGCATGTATTTTGTTAACTTTATGATACTTTTGGATGTGGATGTGTGTGTTATTTTTTGGATGTGTATGGTATGAACTGATCGATGCTGCCTTATGATACTTGTGCGTATATGGTATGAACTGATGTGTATTGTATGGACTGATGCTGCCTTATGATACTTGTGCGTGTGCGTGTATACTTGTGCGTGTATGGTAAGAACCGATGTGTATTGTATGGACTGATGCTACCTGATGATACTTGTGTGTGCGTGTTAGATACGAGTATTTGTATCACAAAACCTCAGTGCAAACACACCGCAGTGCAAACATACCGTAGTGCATACACACCGTAGTGCAAACACACCGTAGTGCAGGCACACCGCAGTGCTACACATATATTTGTACGAACTTTATGGCGCAAACACACCGTAGTGCTACACATGTATTTGTATCACAAAACCTCAAGTACACAATTGTATGTCATTTTTTGGATGTGTATGGTATGAACTGATGCACTGTTGTGCCTTATGATACTTTTTTGTACGACTGCTTTATGATACGTAGTAGATGCATACCTATACATGTTAGATACAGGTGCGTGTTAGATACGGGTGAATGACTCGTCCAGACCGGGAAATTGGTAGCCTCAAGCACACCGCAGTGCTATACACATGCATCTGTATCACAAAGCCTCGAGCATAAAATTATATGTCAATGTAAATGAATGCAAAGTGCAAATCAATTTCGACAGTAAAGTCCCCATTCCTTAACTAGAGTCTAGCTTGACCTCTATAGTAAACCAATGTCTTTTTCATGCCAATAGCCCGGCTCTTATGACCTAAATCCTCGTGGCAAACCAAATCCTGGTGGCAAACCCACCGACGCCATCTCCTTTTTTGGTTTATTGCTGGGTATAATTTTCGAATAAACCTCAGCATAATCCCAAATCCCAAATCAATGGTCAAAGCGCAACTACTTACTCAAAATCTAACCTTTCACTGACTAATCACTCATAAGCGAACGGATTTTCCTAAGTTTGAGATGTATAAGCAACTAATTACTCATAAGCGAATGAGTTTTCCAAAATGTAACAAATGAACTAATTACTCATAATCCAATCTATAATAAGTGCAACTAATTCACAGTGCTATGCAACCTGAACTTGAGGGAAAAAAACTAGCGATGTCAACGCCCTGAGCAATCAAAGTTAGAAAGCGTTTCAAAGCTTCAATCTTTTCGAATAAATTTTGCTGTCGACGAGAGGAACGATACTAACGTGAATTTAGGTTTAAATTTTTGTCAATAGTAAAAAAGGGGGAAAACGATTAGATGACAGAGAAGAAAACAATTTGTGACTAGATCGATTTTACAATATTTCGTGAAGGGAGAAGATCGCGCCAAAATTTCGTCAAAAGAATGGAATGCTGTGGCTATCAATGATTGGTTGATGGCTAACGTTTAGAATCATCAGACCTATAGATGGTTTGAACCATTGGATTAATCTTGCATCTACGTTTGGAGTTTTTATACGTTGATAATGCGGATTGCTGAGCTGGATTATACTACGTAATACTACGCTTTTAACTGGTGTTGCACGTCAAAACACTAGAATTCCCACTGCAATAGTGCATTCACGTATAATGCAACAACATATGAATATTGTTGCAGAAGATCAAAGAAATCATAGCTTTATCCACACTTTTCTTGCAACGCACACAAATTAGTGTCGAATACGCCCACATTTATAGTAGTGCTATATCCTTTTACTCCTCTTCTATAATCCAGAAAGATACACTTGCGAGATCTAGGTTCAAGCTTACCCCAACTCTCATGCATATAAGTTGGACAACCAAACATCTTGAGGAACGAATAGCTAACAGGCTCTCCTTTCCATGCTTCTTCGGGGATCTTCAGTCTATGGCAGTAGAAAGTGTGCGGTTGATGAGGAAAGCCGCCATAGATAAATCTTCAGCCCAAAACCCTTCTTTAACTTAGCAGTCAATCCGAGACATCTAGTTCTCTCCAATAATGTCTGGTTCATCCTTTTTGCAATTCCATTGGACTGGGGGTCGCCTGGTGTGGTGTAATGCCTTCGAATTCATAATAATCGATGAATTCTTATTATACGAATTCACCGCCATTTTCTGAACGGAGAATTTTCAACTTCTTCCCAGAGTGCTTCTCCAGCATGGATTTCCATTTTCTAAATCGAGCATAGGTTTCACTTATAGACTTTTGAAAGTACATCCAAACTTTTCAAGAGAAATCATCTATAAATGAAACGAAATATCCGGCTCCACCCAAGGATGGGCAAGGGAAGGTACCCAAACATCTGTATGAACATAATCCAAAATAGCTTTTGCTTTATGCTCACAAACACCAAAAGAAATCTTCATCTTCTTACCAGGAACACACTCCTACAAAAATCTAGCTTTGACTGCCAAAATTCGTCAATCAAACCTCGCTTTCTTAGCTCATCCAAGTTGCGCTCGCCAATGTGACCCATCCATAAGTGCCATAATCTGGAAGAATCTGAATCAACTGAAGTAACTGAAGCTGATTCACCAATCACAGTAGTGCCCTTTAGTAAATAGAGATTTCATGCCCTCACTCCTTTCATAACAATCATGGAACCCTTAGATATTTTCATCTTCTTTTCTTTAACTATAATCTTTAGTACAAGTATACTCAACGCCCCAGCAGAAATCAAGCTCCTCCTTAAATCAGGTACGTTCCTAACATCAATAATGGTTAGAATAACACCGTCAAACATCCTGATCTTTGCACTACCAACACCAACCATATGGAAAGAAGCATCATTTCCCATTAGAACTTCTCCTCCGTCAACCTCACAGTAAGTGGAAAAAGAGTCCCTATCAGTTGCCATATGATAGGATGAGCCAGAATCAATCAACCATAGGGTGCTCTTCCCAGAAGAGCCATAAGCTATAAACACGTCAGTGTCACTCTCTATATCTGATTTCTCCGCTATAGAGGCTAAAGCTTGCTTTGGATATTTTGTTCTCCCTTCAAGCCTGGGACATTGTGCAATAAAGTGCCTAGGCTTCTTACAATAATGGAAAGTCAAATTCTTAGGCCCCCTAGACTGAGACCTCAAAGAATTCCGTCCTCCACCTTTATTCGACTTGATTTGACTTCTACCTCTCTAAACAGATAACCCTTCGGTATCACTTTCAATGCTAGTTGTGACACCCCACGTCTGTTAATGTCACTCATTAAGAGAATGCATAAAGTTTCGTGAAGTGTTATAGGTAAACAGAAATATTACAAGACATGTTAAAATAGCAGCGGAATAAAAACTAACTTTATTAATCATAAAATATCGTGGTTTAAAACATCATATGTCTGAATTTCATAAAAACTAGTACATCATAAAAACTTCTATCTTGCACTTAAATATCAGAGTACAAAATAAAAGAAGCATAATCCCCAAATAAAAACATAGCTATAGTAGCAAAGGTAGGAGCTTGAGCAATACACCTTAGCAGCTCCAGGAAAATGACAGCAGAATCCTGATTAAGCTTGAGTATTCCCACCCTGAGACCTGGGGGGGGGGGACAGAAGAAAGAAGAGGAAACAAAAAGGGTCAGACATAAAGTCTGGCAAGTCCAGTTACTTTGAGCAAACGAATAAGTAAAAGTATCATGACAAGCATATAAAGTGGATAAGAAAGATATACCGCAAGAAAAATGATTTTTTCTAGCGCTTAAAAAACATCACCAATCATTTTTGGTAGCACTTCGATAATCATTACTAGAAAACATGCCACTAAAAATCGTTGAGCCTTAGTTGCACTTTTTTCAACGCCACCGTAAATACTTTTATTGTAATGTTTTCCAAATGCCATCATAAATATTTCTGTAGTGCTTTAAAAACGCCAAAACAAAACCTTTTGATGCTATAAATAAAATTTCCAATTTTTCCCCTGATTTACGGTTGCATTTACTCAACGCCACTACATGTATTTCTATAGCGTTTTTAAAACACTACTAAAAATTATTGATTATTTTTCTGTATTTTTTCATGCAATTATTTGTTATTAATAGTCTATTTTGTTTCTACAATTATCAATCAATAATCATTCAAATTATCATCATGTTCAGACAATTAAAAAAAATTAACCATATAATCAAATAGAATATGCATAACCATTTCAATACAATAGTTTCTGAATAAATGACCAAAATCACATACAATAACCATTGATATACAAATTTACACATCTAGTACAAAGAAAATGTTATACCTAACTAGTACTTACAAAACTTCTTTGTTTTATTCACCCCCGTTAGTTTCCCTGATCATGCATTTCTACGAAATCCCACCATCATCCTCGAGCATTCCCTATAAATTTGAAACATAAAAATAAAACTTCCGAGTCAAAGTATCAACTATCAGTTTTTTCTTCCTTTTCAGTAAATGTAACTTACGAAGTTGATCTTGAGTGTACATGGTGTACTACTCACAAGTCCTCGTCCAAAAATTGAAACCTTTGAGGCTGCATTGAGCAGTGTATATTGCAGCAGCCAGCAATGTAGGTTGGAACAAAAATCAAGGACAAACATACATCTTAAAAAGCCTTATAGTGAATGCTGCAGGCATCTCCACCATTTTCCATGTTACCCATCGGTCCCATGTTCTCCAAGAACAGCATCAAGCCACTTTCCAGCAACTGGAGTGTTTAACACAACCAAATCTGCTGTAAGAGCAACACCGACTGCTTCTTGGCCCTTTGCCGAAATGACCTGTGCTCACTAACCTTAGTAAAGAGTTCATTATATCATGAAACAGTTCACAAAATCAACACCCATGCTCACTAACCTTAGTAAAAAGAACAAGGGTTCTTTACGCTCCAGAGCAATTCATGTTGATCATGCTTCATACAACATGAATTACGATGTGTTAATTATTTAACGCTTGATACATGTATAATATTTACTGCCAGATGTAGCAAAATTAATAAAAGATCAAATAGGATAAACAGAAAAAAGGAAAATACCTTCAAGAGCTTGAAAGGACCTTCTAAAACTGAGTAATCTGAGAGTAATAGGCATTGTCGATGACAGGAAGTTATATTAGTAAGCCCCATCAACTTGATTCAAACACTGCAGAAAAATGATACATGAAATATGATACACTTCAAGTGTTCATCAATGTTGCATATAATCTTCTCCTAAAAGTGCATGTCTTGCTACACACAGAAATTAGAAAATAAATAGTCGTATAGTATAAGTTCGTACCTCCTAAGTGTGATAACTGCAAGCTATTTGGCGGTCTTCATTCCATGCAAAATCTTCTACTCCACAAACCATTTTCTGCCCTGGTTTATCATCAACACATGGACAAATTGCGACTAGTTCAGAAACTCCATAGGAAGAAGAAACAAAGAAAGCACCCGATCATTTGGATTTTCTAAACAAAAACCTTCCTGTAGACTTTCTTGATGATGAACTGAGGCATATAGCTGATAACATTGAAGAAGAACCATTTGCAGAAGATAATGTCAACCTATCAAATTTTGTTACTTAGAATGCTAGTTATCAAAATTAAGACAAAAGTAAGAATGTGAATACAACAGCTCTGGCTAAAATGAACTTGAGAAGCAAATCCTCAGTTAAATGACAATGTTAACGTGCAATATTAGGGATATGAATTCACCACATCATATATCTGATGTATTCACACTCCTAACAAAATTTAAACCAAATTTTGTTGGTTTAGTAAAGAATAAGTTAACTGAGAAAATTTTGGATCTTTTAAACACTAAATCTTTGCTAATTAGGATTTGATTAATAATAACTTTACTGAGTGTACAGGTAGAATTCTTGTCCTGTCGTATACTACTGTATGGTCAGTGTCTGTTATCTCATTATCATTACAGCACATCACAATGAATGTACAAAATTATGGGATCCTCTCTATGGTTCTCTCTAGAATTTGTGCATGTAACCTATTTCAAGAAAGACAAGTATTATGGCAAAACATTATAGACAAAGCTGCTAGTATAACTGAGCCATGATTGCTCATGGGAGAATTTAACAATGCCTCTTGTCATCTTGGTAAAAAGGGTGGACTTCCCATCCCTTTCCAATTACTACGAGATTTTAACAACTGCTTGCCGCAGTCGGGATTATCAGAGATAAAGTTGGTTGGCTACTACTACACTTGGAGAAGGAAAGGCATTGATATACATATTGATCAATAGTCAACAACTATAATGATATGACAATGATTAATTAATATGACAACCGATGATATCATGAAAATTAGTAATAGCCATTACTTTGTACGGTTTCCACTAGATAAAAATGGGGTAACAGAAAGGAAATTTCATAACCCCATATTAAATTACCGCTGGATAGCCATTACCAAGTTCAAATAACTCTGTCGCATTGCCCTCACCGCTGCAAGCTTGTTCCTGATACAGCCACATTAAATTAAGGCCAAAATGAGCATTTAGTTGATATTGTCACTTTAATATTTAATAAATGTGGGCAGTGTAGTTCACCATAATCTTGCATCTTGTATGGACAACTCAAATATAAAATTTGTGTACAATAAATTTGTTGTAATGAGAAAGTACACATGTATACTAAAGAAATATAGCATAGCACTAATAAACAACCATTTCCTCAGTAACATGCCAATTTTTATTCATACACCAAACTCATAGAAGAAAATAAGAAGTTATGTCATGTGATCCTTAAAAAACACATTTTCTTCAAAAGAAAATAGAATCCGAAAAAATCACTGTAATAACAAGTTTCATTATATTCAGAATTAGATGTATAGTCTAATTATTGCCGAGTTGTATAATAATCAATGGTTCTCAGCATTGCAGCATTATAACACTACAAAGTTAATTCACGAGAATGGCCATGATGCAAAGATCATAAGAAACCACATGTAAATAGGTATTATGACATGAAAAAGAATGGTCCATATCCAATTCAATCCAATAATATAAAGAAAATGTATTATTATCATGGAAGTGACGCGGGTAACTTGTATATACCATGGCTTAGATCCATCCATGTATCTAACCAATTCATTCTTGTTGAGGCTGCAGTATTAGTTAACGCCAATTACGTCATCTCACATGCTTTTACCTAAATATCATGCTAAGGCACAACTGGTATACCTTCAATGCACTTTTTGATATGTCACTGGCTGTATTGGAGATTATTGCGTTAATAGTTATATTCTTGCTATTGACATGTCTCCTTACTTGTGTTATACAACTTAAGTAAGGACTAATCTAGCAAGAGCAAGCAATTGCAAATTTGAATTATAGATGCCTTGGTTGTACTGGAGACTATTGCATTAATGGTTATATTCTTGCTATTGACATGTCTCTTTACTTGTGCTATACAACTTAAGGATTAATCTAGCAGGAGCAAGCAATTGAACATCTTTTTTCTTAAACTAGAAAGACCTATGTTTCAAAGCATTATCATATCTCTATGTCCATGTATAATAATTTTACAAAATAGTGGTAAAATAGACAGTATATTGTCATACTTGTAATTCCTTAGCAGAAAGGTCAAGCTCTCGTCTGACAAGAACCTAACGGATAACAAAAAAGGATCCAATACCAAGTAATCCTAGCAAAGCAAGCAAATAAGAGAGCTGAATTCCTAATTCAAACAACTCTCCCACTTCATATACCATATTCGTCCTAACCTCTTCACTTGATTCAGCTTCCTGAATAAAACTCAACCACAATGTTGCTGCTCCACTTGACAAGGAACCTAGTTCTCGCAATGTACAGATGTCAATTCAAGTATGATGTTTTAGTTGCATATTTGAAGTGTAAATTAGCTTCCCAAAGTGGAAGTGAATAGCAATTTTAGTGGATATATTAACATTGTTAATTAGCTTACATATAAACAAACTAATTATTTATTCTCCATCAGTTTCAATAATCTTCCCACTTAATAATATGATGGAAGGTGTTTTCCTTTTTTCAAATTTGATTTCCCTGCATATAAAGCTTTTACCAATATGGCCAATGGTAATCCCTTTCCCTATAAATAAATGCATTTTAACATTTATCAGAAAAACACATACCATCCATTTGCACTAGCAACGGACTTAAAATCCTGTCTGATACAGAAGTTCCATCATCCTCAGGTCCATAGGAGACATCAAGGGCATCTATTTCATCAAAGAACATAACTGCAGGACAATTGAATGAAAAACAGCTTTCAACATTCAACATTGAATTTAACCCACAAAAAATCAAAAATCCTTTCAATTTTGTCAAATTAGTTCCTTAATATTGTAATAAATTAATCGAATTAGTCAGTACCTCAATGGCGAAGTGAAGCCTAAACCCGTGCTTTCATTTTTGTCGAAGTGGAGAAAATCGAAGGTGGATTATGTTGAGATGCTGAAGGGGAGAGCGTTGTGAGCTGCGCCTGTGGTTGCACGAGAGAGAGATTTGTAAACCACTGAAGGTGGTTAGTTTTCGCGATTTAAGGTATGCTACGTTTTAGTTAGGGATTTGGGTGGCTTTGGAGGAGATGACGAGCAGCAGAGGGACTTGGGTAAGGGAATTGGGGTAAAAAAATGTAAATACGAGTGTAAGAGGAATAGAAGATACGTGGTAAACTGGTTAAATATGATAGCGTATATTGCACTTCTAAAGATTATTCTGATTCTTTGTACCATTACTAGTATAACTAGAATGAGATGATCCCAACAACTATAAGATGGTAGACTTAGGCGTACTTCTGGTGAACACAATCCACAGGCAACCCAACCTAACAGGCTCCTAAACTTTTTGCCAGAGTCTAGATGTACCATAACTACTACCCTAATCGATCGGCTCCCTACTCCGTAGATACCCTGTACCGGCCCCACAGTAGGAGATATCACTTCCTAAAGTGGCAATCCTTCGTCGATCAGCACAACCATATCTACTGGTGTCAACTTCTGCCCGGACATGCACGCACATGCTCCGGTCGTTTTGCACTGCCCACACTGTCCTCCGCATTTGGATCTTTTACAATCAGCCCAGTAAGTGTGCCCAATTCCGACCTAGGGCGTAGTCCTCGTTCGATACCGTTATATAGGTTACTGACTGAAACAGGTCCCACACAAAAATGATACAAGCTCTCCCCTTATCTTGTATCCCCACAAGGATTTCCGCAGGTTATGTATACCTATTGGTGTCTTTAATTACATAATCCACTCAGGTTAAGTTTTTGGGCCTATATATAAATATTACCCAACACCCCCCCTTCAGTTTTACTTAACCCATCCACTAATTCAAGCATGTTTATTTAACAATTAAGTTTGTGGGCCTATATATAAATATTACCCCCTCGCCCTCAGATTTACTTAACCCATCCATTAATTCAGCATGTTTATTTAACGGTTAAGTTTGTGGGCCTATATATATAAATATTACCCTAACCCCAACATTTCCACAGGTTATGCTTACCTAACGGTGTCTTTAATTACATAACCCTAACCGGTTAAGTTTTGTGGGCCTATATGTAAATATTACCTACCCAACCCAGATATAGTTAACTCTCCCACTGTTTTCAACCAAGTTTACTTAACCCTTACTCAAGTTAACATGTTCATACAATCCCTATGGATTCAACTAGGTTATGTATTACATACTAATAGGTTATCCCTATTCACATTGACTTCTTTTCACTTGCCAAAATTCCGCTTGCTTATTAATTTCATTTAAATATAACTTAATCCATTTAAGTTTATTAATAAGCTCCATCACATGTTATTCTTTAGATTGTAATTAACGGAAGTAATCTTACAATCCTTTTTGTATTATTCATTATCTGATTCCATAGTTACAATAACATGTTTTACTTAATATGTAATTAAGTATACTTCATCTCGGTTCACCTGTTTTTTGTTCAACGTACACTACAACTTGACGTTGTTTACTTATCAACTTAGTTTTCTAACTTAGGTTTGCTGATAAGCTTTCTTTCCTTTTATTAACCTATGTTATAATTTCCACTTGTCCATAGGACAAGACTACCCATTATATAACATTCTTATTAGAGTAATTAATTATTATATGTTACTATCATTCCCTGTTTACCCCCATTTCATTACCATATATCCATTTATTGTCATAATGCATTAGACCTCCCACAATAAACCTAAAACCTGTTGGCGGCTCCCGACAGACTTCTTCCACAAGTCGGGTTTAACCTCGTGTCTTAGCATGTCTTGTGTTTATGCACTTAGACCACCCACATTAGATTCACCATTTGTGGTCGCTGGTTATGCCGGGAGGCTCCAGGCAGACTTCCACCACAAGTGTAATCTAACCTTGTGTCTAAGCATGATTACAATTTTAGTTATTGCAATTCTGGGCATTTTCATTATTAATCAGTTATACCTATGTCATTATAGGTTTTCATGCCCCTTACCCAAGTTATGTTAATAATGAACAATATACCTCAAATTTTAGGTTTTAATCAATTTCAAGTTATGTCCAAATTCCATATTCACATGCCCAAATTCCATATTCACCTATTTGATTCACATTATGCCCAAATTTCCCAATTCAAGTTACGCCCCAATTCTAACATTTTTCCCTCGTTCCCATTTTAACGCGATCGCATATTTTAGCGGCATGCATAGGCTCGAAGGTAGCCTAATTATAAAAATAAAAAGGGAAAAGAAGGAGGGAAGAGGACAGAATTGAACATAATAGTGAAACTGACATACGATGGCAGAAACAGGCGAAAACATATAGTGGTATGGTGACAAATAGGCATATAGGAACAGATCTAATGAACATGTGACAGTAGAATTGATTCTAACATAATAGAGATATCATAAACTGGCAAGATAAGATCTCAATACTGAATTAAATAACCATATAACAACGGATCTGACTTGGCCACAAACATAATAGGAATAGGCTTGATATGATCTTAACAATAAATTAGATATCCAACTAATAACAGATCCAATTTAACCACAAACATGATAGGGATAAGTATACGGTGATCAAAACAGTGTAACAATGATAGATCTAACATGATAAATAGGTGAAGGTATAGATCTAAGTTACAATCATGTCATAACATCATAGATACACATGCTAAAGCAGATTCGATATGATTCAAATAGTCATAGGCACAGATCCAAGATATAGTCATGTCAATTTTTACTTTTAAATATTTAGATCTAAAATTAACTTAGACTCACAATGATTTTGGATCTAGAAAGATTGAAGACGTTGAATCATAGATCTCTAATCTTGAATAATTCTAATTGCTGAAGAAGATAAGACTTGATTGTTTAAAGAAGAATAGGCTATTTTAATTTATGCAGAGGCAATATCTAGTTCTCCATTGTTTTTTGTTTGTAAAAACAAGAGAAATGGGGTCTTATTTATAGCTTAAAGCCAACGAACCAAGCCACAAAACAAGTCCACATTCAAAAATATGAATCTTCCCAGATCTGTATGGGGGTCGACCCCTCCCCCTTGGGTATCGACCCCGGGGTCGACCCATGGGTCGACCCCAAAGAGCCTGGGTCGACCCAGTAGGGTCTGGGGTCGACCCCCAGAAATGACCGGTTTGCTATTTTTCCTCCTTCTGGTCTTCCTGCTTGGATATTTTGAATTAATTTGAATATTTTGATTTGTTTGTATATATATAATTCTCTTATGCATATAAAAACTTATAGGCTTAATAACTTCTTCATATGGTATCCGATTTACGCAAACTTGGTGTCTATGTTAAGCAAAATTCCAAGACGGACGCAACGGCGCAGTCCATTTCCCTTAATTCTAAATATTAAATTAATTATTCCATAAATTTTCCTCTTTAGTGTTGTTAAAATTATGGGGTGTTACATTCTCCCTTACTCAAAGAATTTCGTCCCCGAAATCTCCAAGTTGATAAGAATGCATATTCTACCATCCATCACCCATCTACTCATCCCCTAATCACAGGCATCCATTGTCCTTAAAGACTTCTAATGCTTTTATAAACATATGAAAAGGTGTGTGTATATTTCCCTATACTAATGCGAGAAATCAGGCAGTCTACTGATTCAGTTGACCTCCTTAATGCAATGTATGTTAGTGCCATGAATCCATCATGTATGCAAATAATCCTAATATAACATGTAAGTTCTATATGTGTGAACAACTATTTATCCAAATGAAACATCCACATGATGATACACCCATTTACATCCATAAAAGAAAAGAAAAATTGTGTTACAAAAATTCACACATATCCATATGCAGTATGAGAGTGATTGAGCCGATCTAGTGCCTAATGTGCGTGTATATACATCCACGAGCAACCACTAGCAAACACTTGTATCCACTTGCATCCACTTGCATCCATCAAACGTAACATGTCTCAAACACATGTTTACATCCATGGGTTCCCTACCTAAAGGACGAAGATTCAATCGATAGGATATACTTAAATGATAGAAGCAAGTACGAATAAAAGCTTTTGGAAGAGAAGTTAAGAAAATTCCCTTGAAAAGAAAAGGGTATGAAGCGCAAAATCTTGTCTTCAGTGTCCCAAGTTGCATCCTCTTGGTTACGTAACTTCTTAACTAAGAATACTGGTAGGAACACGTTTAATTGTTGCCTCCCATTCCAGTTTTACTTCCCCCAAGCATACCGGGCTCACTACTTTTATTGCAACGTGCAAACATTTTCGCAAACGAACATATGCTAATCTCTTTGGTAGCTTTACCTTATTTGAATTCTTTCCATTATGGGAAATGGTCCTACAAACTTTGGCGCTAGTTTCCCTACAATTTCAAAACGAACCACATCCTTTCGAGGTGATATCTTGATGAAACCATGTCTCCCACCTCTACTCAATATCGGTTCTTTCTTTATCTACGTATGACTTCTGTTTGTTCTGAGCTATCTTCATACGCCTACGGATAAGATCGATTTTGAAGCTTCTCTAATCGTCTAAGGTCCAAGTAGAAGCCTAACTATACTGTCTTGATTTGAGATCCTTCTATGAGAATAGATACTTGTTCGACTTATGGTCCAAGTATAACTCGAACCTCTCCCCAAGCAGGTACTGTCACCCAATCTTAAGCGTGAATACTATAGGAGCAAATTCCAAAACATGGGTAGGGCAGTTCTTCTTATGGAATCTCAAACGTCTACTCCCATAACATACTACCCTTCCCTCTTGCACCAGAACCGCACCAAGCTCTGGACCACATGCGTTAGTGTATATTGTGAGCACTTTGTTCCCATCGGGCAAAGTCAAAACTAGCGCTATTATCAGAGCCCTCTTCAATCGCAGGAAAGCATCATTACAATCTACATCCAAGAGAACGTCAGATTCTTCTTTATCAGTCTACTGAGTGAGGCTGATGTAACACCCCACCTCCATTAAGGTCACTCACAAAGGGAATTACTTAACTTCAGGGGAGCGTTTTTGGTAAATAGACACAGAATATCACAAGACAGGTATAAAAATTTTGCAGTGGAAATAAACAGCTTTATTAAATCACCAAAATACTTTGTTACATAATACGACGAGTCATAAAACACTTCTGTCTTACATTATCAGAGTATATAGGTATTTAAAAGAAAAACATCATTCCCCATAATAAAGAGCAAGCCATATAAGAGACAGAGACTCGAGCCATACTTCAGAAGTAGCTCCTAGAAGATGATATCCAAATCCTGACTAAACCTGAGTGTTTCCTCCCTGAGGGGAATGGAAGAAAAGAGGCGAAACAAACTAGGTCAGACATACGTCTGGTGAGTCCAGTAACTTATAGCCAGTAAATAAATAAAGGTAAACATGACAGGCATACAAAGTGGATAAGAGGATTCACGGTACAGATGGTAGGTATGACAGGACAAATAAGGTAAGATGTAAGCTTCTCTACAAACTACTCTGCACTATTACTAGTATAATCAAGATGGAATGATCCCTTCCGCTAACCATAATAACGATAACGATGGTGGTAGTTTCGTGTATTCCTAGCTGCTATCATAGGTGCCGCCTGCTCCTATCTCAACTAGTCGTACCCACTAGCCCCTACAATAAATTGGTAGACTTAGGATATACGTCCGGGTATACCCTAACCACTACCATAATCGATCGGCTCCCTACTATGTAGATACCCTATGTTGGTCCCACAACTAGGGGGTATCACTTCCCTAAAGTGGCAAGCCAAGGTGTGCACAGTTATACCTACTGGTGTCACGGTCGTCTTGTCCCCCTCTGCTCGACCCATGCATGCACATGTCCCCGGCCAGTTTGCGCCGCCCACGCCATCCGTCTCGTTTTGGATCTCTTACAATCAATCGGTAAGTGTGCCCCTTCCCTACCTAGTACGGAGTTCTTTACTTTGATACCCCTCTGGGTTACTAACTGAAATGGGTCCCACACAACATGATACAAGCTCTGCCCTATGTCTTGTATCCCCACTAGGTTTTCTACTGACAATGTATACCCTAAAGTGTCTTTAATTACATAGCCCTCAATCAGTTATGCGTACCTATAAGTGTCTTTAATACATAACCCTTATTCTACCTATCGGTTATGTGTACCTATAGGTGTCTTTAATACATAAATCTATCTATTCCCATTAGTTATGCGTACCCCTAAGGGTGTCTTTAATACATAACTTTACTATTCTGCCCCGGTTATGTATACCATTAGGTGTCTTTAACTACATAACCCTTTTTATCCGTTTAAGTTTGTGGGCCTATATATATTAATATTACCCACCTACCCTTCAGTTGTACTTAACCCTCCCACTGATTTAATCCTATTTATTTAATGCTTAAGTTTGTGGGCCTATATATACTAATATTACCCACCTACTCATCAGTTGTACTTAACACACCCACTGATTTAATCCTATTTATTTAATGGTTAAGTTTGTGGGCCTATATATACTAATATTACCCACCTACTCATCAGTTGTACTTAACCCACCCACTAATTTAATCATGTGTATTTAATGGTTAAGTTTGTGGGCCTATATATAATAGTATTACCGACCTACTCACCAGTTGTACTTAACTCACCCACTGATTTAATCCTGTTTATTTAATGGTTAAGTTTATGGGCCTATATATACTAATATTACCCACCTACCCTTCAGTTGTACTTAACCCACCAACAATCCAATTTATTTTACTTAACCCTAACTTATGTCTATCATCATATAGTCCACATGTGTTAAGTTAGGTTAAGTAGTCTTTTCTTATTACCATGTCCAATTATGGTTATATTGGGCTAGACCTCCCACGTTAGGCCTACAACATGTGGATGCTGGATATGCCGGTCGGGTCTGGGCAGTCTTATTCCACAGTTGGGTCTAACCTCGTGTCTTAGCCCGATTCGTATTCACACACTTGGACCTCTCACATTAGGTTCAATATTAGCGGCTCCTGGATATGCCGGTGGGGTCCGGGCAGACTTCCACCACTAATGTATCGTGTCACAAGTGTTAATTAAATTTTCAGACTTTAATTGCATAAACATTCCTCTTTTGATTAATTAAGTTAATTAATTAATCATTTCCTTTTTATAGGTGTCAATACCCATCTTATTAACAATTTGTATTTCCTATCCATAAATGGTCATATTCAAATTATATCGTTTTTACCCATGTCATAATAGGTAATTATTTATAGGTTTCCTTACTAGAATCATGTGTCCAATTTACATAATCACTATGTAAATTATCCCTATTACAAATTCCCCTTTTCCCGTTTCTTAACAAGCGTAACCGTTTGTGTTTTTGGCATCATCGAGGCTACAAGGTAGCCCCGCCATAACAATAAAATAAAGCGAATGACAAGGTGATCGTTTTCAGTACAATTTTTGGCATAAGCATGACAACTGGGGAAAATGACATTATAACTTCGCATATAATTATGATTCACCACATAATTAACAACTTGCATAGATTCATGATTTTGCAACATAACAACTTGCATAGGTTCATGATTTTCAACATAACAACTTGCATAGGTTCATGAATTAACAACATAATTAACAACTCACATAGGTTCACAACATAACAACTTGCATAGGTGACTTACATAGGTTCATGATTCACAACATAACAACTTGCATAGGTGACTTGCATAGGTTCATGATTCACAACATAACAACTTGCATAGGTGACTTGCACAGGTTCATGATTTACAACATAACAACTTGCATAGGTGACTTGCATAGGTTCATGATTCACAACATAACAACTTGCATAGTTTCATGGATTCATCACACAATAACTTACATAGATAACTTGCATACGTTCATGATTCACAACATAATTAATAACTTGCATAATTTCATGATTCGCCACCACAATAAACTCGTATAATTTCATGATCCACAACAACAATAAACTTGCATAACTACAAACAACATATACCCAAATCATAGTCTACCACAATTCACTTTTATCTATTTAAACCTAAAAGTGACTAGAACTCACTGAAAAAGGGGTTTTGAGTTTTGGGATCTGAATTCTGTAATTGATTAGCGTTCCCTTGTTGTAGACAATTTCGTTGTTGTAGTTTTAGGCTTGATTTGATTTGAATTGAGTTGATTTACTTTGCTTCTAGTTGGTGGCGGCTACTTTAGGGTTTGGAGTGACAACATTACAGCCATTGATCTAATTTTGATTTTATTTTAGGGTTTGAGTCTACTCTTGTTTATATAGAATTTCAATTTAATTATAGTCGTCTGATGATCTTAGGGTTAATCAAAACCGCTCAGTCCAGATTAGAACTATCCAGAAACCCTGATGACTCTTTAACTAGTCAGAAATGACTCAGCACTGACTCACTGTTCGAATCAGAGCCTCAGAAATCTATGCAGGTTTTCTGCTCGGCCTGGGCGCACTTGCCAAGTGCGCTAGTGCAACTTTGCATGGGCGCACTTCCCAAGTGCGCCAGTGCATTCTGGCCTGTTTCTGGTTTTTCTGCCAAACTTCGTTCGTCCATATCTTCTTCATACGGTATCCGTTTTACGCAAACTCGGACTCTATCTCAACCAGAATTCCGAGACGAACGCAACCCGTTTCCCTTAATTCCCACATTTGAAATTAAGTATTCTTTAATTCGTTAACATTAATATTAAAATTACGGGGTGTTACATTCTCCCCTCCTTAAAGGATTTCGTCCCCGAAATCTTCAAGTCAAGAAGAATGTGCATCCTACCATACAATCATCCATCTACTCAACCATCAAACACATGCATCCATTGTCCTTAAAAGATTTCTAATGCCGTATGAACATATGCAAAAAGTGTGTGTATATGTTCCTTATCTAATGCAAAATCAGGCGGTCTACTGATTCAGTTGACCTCCTTAATGCAAACCATTATAGTGCCATGCGTCCATTATGTATGCGAAAGAATCCTATCGATACATATTATTTCTACATGTGTGCTCAACCATTCATCAAAATGCAGCATCCATATGATAATACAACCATTGTTCATCCATTAACCTAAATATGCACACACATTTAAATGCAATATGAAAGTGATTTGAGCCAATCTAGTGCCTAACGTGTGTGTAAATGCTTCCATGAGCAAGCACTAGCAAACACTTGCATCCACTTGCAACCATCAAGCATAACATGTCTCAAACACATGTTTACATCTATGGATTTCCTATCTAAAGGTCGAAGATTCGGTTGATGGGATACAAACAAATGATATAACTAAAACAAAAGCTCTGTTCCCATTTGACATCGGTTAAGAGAATAATTCCCTAAGTCTCAGCCCCGAAGACCGAAATCAACATCAGACTGACACCCAAAGAATTACCCCCATTGAACAATGTCAAAACTGGAGATCTACTTCATGCTTCGAGTAGAAACCCCTATCCTTCAGAAATATTCAGATACTTACAGACTACTGGTACAAATCAGATTACAGAATGAGTCTCAGAAAGCTAAGCATAACAGACCCTTGCGGGTCACAAGAAACTTTAGGGGTCTTCCCATGACAAGTTAGAAACTAACGACCCTCCTCTCAAAATCTAGAACGACCCTCTACATAGAAAGCTGGTCCATTTAGAACCAACCCATAGCCCATAAACTTGAGCACACAAATGTCACATTCAAATTTTTGACGCATAACACAGATAATTTCAACCCCTTACAAATCACCAATTAATGAGCCGAACCATCAAAGGGGTTTGAAATAACTATGGGATCAGAAACAAGACTAGTATCAAAGCGCAGAGTCTCAATGCCAGAATCCAAAAGAGTCTTAACTTCATAATCAGATAAGGAAATTAAACCTTTTACATAAATTTTTCCTATCTCTATCCATCTATCATGAGAGCATCCTCCTACCCTCTAGAAGATTCTACCCTTTGCCCTTGCCTTCTTGGGCAATCCTAGATTAGATGTCATGTCTCATGGCACTGAAAACAACCAACCTTCTTACATGTTAACAAGTCTTTATCCAAAGCTTCCCTTATCGCGCAGAAAACTCTATGAAGCCCGAAAGAGGATTAGCCGTAGATGGAATAATTGCGGCTACAGATGGAAGTTAGGTACTTCTTTGCCCTTCGACAGACGCCATAGTCTCATCATGCCTACGGGACCATGTCGTGATGAGGTTACCTCCCAAAAAGCTAGGAGCCCCGGAGACTCAGAAAAGAAGGAAACAAGGATTAAACAGAAAATAAAAAGATAGATATACGACTTTGGGGACTATGTTTTTCAAAATAAACTTTACTTTTGAAAATACTTCCTTTTCAAACCCTTTCTGAAAATAGTTTTTCAAAGGCTTTTTATCAAATCTGGTAACCTTCAGCTCTGATACCAAGTGTAACACCCCACCTCCATTAAGGTCACTCACAAAGGGAATGCCTTAACTTCCGTGGAGTGTTTTTGGTAAACAGACACAGAATATCACAAGACAGATATAAAAAATTTGTAGCGGAAATAAACAGCTTTATTAAATCACCAAAATACTTTGTTACATAATACCATGAGTCATAAAACACTTCTGTCTTACATTATCATAGTACATAGGTATTTAAAAGAAAAACATCATTCCCCATACTAAAGAGCAAGCAATATAAGAGACAGAGACTCGAGCCATACTTCAGAAGTAGCTCTAGAAGATGATATCCAAATCCTGACTAAACCTGGGTGTTTCCTCCCTGAGAACCTGAGGGGAACGGAAGAAAAGAGGCGGAACAAACTAGGTCAGACATACATCTGGTGAGTCCAGTAACTTTTAGCCAGTAAATAAATAAAGGTAAACATGACAGGCATACAAAGTGGATAAGAGGATTCACAGTATAGATGGAAGGTATGACAGGACAAATAAGGTAAGATGTATGCTTCTCTACAAACTACTCTGCACTATTACTAGTAAAATCAAGATGGGACGATCCCTTCCGCTAACCATAATAATGATAACGATGGTGGTAGTTTCGTGTATTCCCAGCCGCTATCATAGGTGTCGCCTGCTCCTATCTCAACTAGTTGTACCCACTACCCCCTACCATAAATTGGTAGACTTAGGGCATACGTCCGGGTATACCCTAACCACTACCCTAATCGATCAGCTCTCTACTCTTTAGATACCCTGTGCTGGTCCCTCAACTAGGGGGTATCACTTCCCTAAAGTGGCAACCCAAGGTGTGCACAGTTATACCTACTGGTTTCACAGTCGTCTTGTCCCCCTCTGCCCGGCCCATGCACGCACATGTCCCCGGTCGGTTTGCGCCGCCCACACCATCCATCTCGTTTTGGATCTCTTACAATCAATCAGTAAGCGTGCCCTTTCCCCGCCTAGTACGGAGTTCTTTACTTTGATACCCCTCCGGGTTACTAACTGAAATGGGTCCCACACAACATGATACAAGCTCTCTCCTATGTCTTGTATCCCCCACTAGGTTTTCTACTGACTATGTAGACCCTAAGGTGTCTTTAATTACATAGCCCTCAATCAGTTATGCGTACCTATATGTGTCTTTAATACATAACCCTTATTCTACCTATCGGTTAGGCGTACCTGTAGGTGTCTTTAATACATAACTCTATCTATTCCCATTAGTTATGCGTACCCCTAAGGGTGTCTTTAATACATAACTTTACTATTCTGCCCCGGTTATGTATACCATTAAGTGTCTTTAATTACATAACCCTTTTTATCCGGTTAAGTTTGTGGGCCTATATATATTAATATTACCCACCTACCCTTCAGTTATACTTAACCCTCCCACTAGTTTAATCCTATTTATTTAATGCTTAAGTTTGTGGGCCTATATATACTAATATCACCCACCTACTCGTCAGTTGTACTTAACCCACCCACTGATTTAGTCTTGTTTATTTAACAGTTAAGTTTGTGGGCCTATATATACTAATATTACCCACCTACTCATCAGTTGTACTTAACCCACCCACTGATTTAATCCTGTTTATTTAATGGTTAAGTTTGTGGGCCTATATATACTAATATTACCCACCTACTCATCAGTTGTACTTAACCCACCCACTGATTTAATCATGTTTATTTAATGGTTAAGTTTGTAGGCCTATATATACTAATATTACCCACCTACCCCTCAGTTGTACTTAACCCACCCATAATCCAATTTATTTTACTTAACCCTAACTTATGTCTATCATCATACAATCCACATGTGTTAAGTTAGGTTAAGTAGTCTTTTCTTATTACCATATCCAATTATGGTTATATTGGGCTAGACCTCCCACATTAGGCCTACAACATGTGGATGCTGGATATGCCGGTCGGGTCTGGGCAGTCTTATTACACAGTTGGGTCTAACCTCGTGTCCTAGCCCGAGTCGTATTCACACACTTGGACCTCTCACATTAGGTTCAACATTAGTGGCTCCTGGATATGCCGGTCGGGTCCGGGCAGACTTCCACCACTAATGTAACCTAACCTCATGTCACAAGTGTTAATTAATTTTCCAGACTTTAATCGCATAAACATTCCACTTTTGATTAATTAAGTTAATTAATTATTCCTTTCCTTTTTATAGGTGTCAATATCTATCTTATTAACAATTTGAATTTCCTATCCATAAATGGTTATATTCAAATTATACCATTTTTACCCATTTTTACCCATGTCATAATTGGTAATTATTTATATGTTTCCCTACTAGAATCTTGTGTCCAATTTACATAATCACTATGTAAATTATGCCTATTACAAATTCCCCTTTTCCCCGTTTCTTAACTAGCGTAACCGTTTGCGTTTTTGGCGTCATCGAGGCTACAAGGTAGCCTCGCCATAACAATAAAAGAAAAGGAATGACAAGGTGATCGTTTTCAGTACAATTTTTGGCATACGCATGACAACTGGGGAAAATGACATGATAACTTCGCATATAATTATGATTCACCACATAATTAACAACTTGCATAGATTCATGATTTTGCAACATAACATTTTGCATAGGTTCATGATTTTCAATATAACAACTTGCACAGGTTCATGAATTAACAACATAATTAACAACTCACATAGGTTCACAACATAACAAATTGCATAGGTTCATGATTCACAACATAACAACTTGCATAGGTGACTTGCATAGGTTCATGATTCACAACATAACAACTTGCATAGGTGACTTGCATAGGTTCATGATTCACAGCATAACAACTTGCATAGTTTCATGGATTCATCACACAATAACTTGCATAGATAACTTGCATAGGTTCATGATTCACAACATAATTAATAACTTGCATAATTTCATGATTCGCCACCACAATAAACACGTGTAATTTCATGATCCACAACAACAATAAACTTGCATAACTACAAACAACATATACCCAAATCATAGTCTACCACAATTCACTTTTATCTATTTAAACCTAAAAGTGACTAGAACTCACCGAAAAAGGGGTCTTGAGTTCTGGGATCTGAATTCTGTAATTGATTAGTGTTCCCTTGTTGTAGACAATTTCGTTGTTGTAGTTTTAGGCTTGATTTGATTTGAATTGAGTTGCTTTACTTTGCTTCTAGTTGGTGGCGGCTACTCTAGGGTTTGCGTGACAACATGACGACCATTGATCTAATTTTGATTTGATTTTAGGGATTGAGTCTACCCCTGTTTATATAGAATTTCAACTTAATTATAACCATCCGATGATCTTAGGGTTAATCAAAACCACTCAGTCCAGATTAGAACTATCCAGAAACCCAAATGACTCTTTAACTAGTCAGAAATGACTCAGCACTGACTCACTGTTCGAATCAAAGCCTCAGAAATCTGTGCAGGTTTTCTGCTCGGCCTGGGCGCTCTTGCCAAGTGCGCCAGTGCAACTTTGCATGCATGCACTTCCCATGTGCGCCAGTGCAATTTTGTTCTGGCGCACTTCCCAAGTTCGCCAGTGCATTCTGGCATGTTTCTAGTTTTTCTGCCTAACTTCGTTCGTCCATATCTTCTTCATACGGTATCCGTTTTACGCAAACTCGGACTCTATCTCAACCATAATTACGAGATGAACGCAATGGCGTAACCCGTTTCCCCTAATTCCCACATTTGAAATTAAGTATTCTTTAATTCGTTAACATTAATATTAAAATTATGGGGTGTTACAACTGATATTTTGTGAAGTCCTTAATGAACCTCCTATAATAGCCTGCCAATCGAAGAAAACTTCTCACCTCCGTTACATTTTTTGGGACCTGCCAATCTTGAACTACAACTACCTTTGTGGGATCTACTACTATCCCATATTTAGAAACCACATGCCCCATAAATCTCTCTTCTTTTCTCCAAAAATAATATTTGCAGAACTTCGCCTTAAGCTAATGCGAAAGGAGAGTTTTAAAAACCTCCCTTAAATGTAAGGCATGTTTTTCCTCGCTTTTTGAGAAAATCTAGATGTCATAAACAAGCTGGTCAAACAGACCATCTATCCTCAGAAGTGGGTGCTTATTCTTCTTAGTGTGTTTATTTAACTCCCTAGAGTCCACACATAGGCAAAGCGAACCATCAGCCTTAGTTGTGAATACCACCGGAGCACCCCATTCAGATATGCTTTGCCTAATAAACCCTTTCTCAAGTAGCTCCCCTACTAGCTTGCTGAGCTCCCTTCTTTCCCTTGGAGTCAAATGGTGCATAGGCAATGCAACTAGCTTTGCATTGTCCACCAAGTATATACGAAAATCCATCTCGCGCCTCGGAGTTAAACCCCGAAACTCATCAAAAACATCAGGATACTCACATACTACTGGCGCTGATCACAAATCATCGATAGATGCATCAAGTGACTCTAGGAAACTAAGTATGATAGACCCTTTTGGGTTACTTGAAATCTCAAGGGTCCTCCTGTGGCAAGTCAATAGTCTAACAACCCTCCCCTCACAATTGAGAATGGCAGCGTACATGGTTAGCCAATCCATCCCTAGAATCAAACCATAGCCCATAAAACCGAGCACATATGCATCACACTCAAACTTGACGCCTAACACAGATATTCTCAAACCCCGACAAATCATAGACAAATGAGCCATACCACCAATGGGGTTTGAGATAACAACGGATCCACTACCATACTAGTACTAAGGTGCAGAGACTCAACCACAGAATCAGATATAAACGAATGTGAAGCATTAGAATCGAAAAGAGTTCTAATAGGTTAACTGGAAAGAGAAATCAAACCTTTTACAAAAAATTTCTTACCTCTATCCGGTACGATAACCACGAGTGCATACACCTGCCCTCTAAAGGATCCTTCCCTTTGGCCCTGCAATTGCCTCTTCGGGCACCCCTTAGCAAAGTGTCCTACTTCTCCATAACTGAAGCAAGTATTCTTCCTTCTTTTAAAATCTTTTACCAAGTGACCCCCACGTCCACAACTATAACACTTCCTCTTATCCTCAGCATTGTTGTTCTTTCTTCCTTTTTGTTGTTGCTGTTGTCTTTTCTTGGTCGATACTTTCTTGTTTTGTGTTTCCTCAACCGTAGTTTCTTTCTTTTTAGAGAAATCATCTACTCATGATGGTGGAGGAACAACGATTGCAGCTAGGGAAGATACGTCTCCTTGGCTCTCGGTTGGTGTCGTAGCCTTAAGATATCTGCGGAACCAATCCGGTACTTGAACCCCCTCGGGAATATTCGGTCCTCCAGACATGCTGAAACGAAAAAGGAAGAAGGGATTCAAACAGAGAATCAAAAGATATTTCCTATGGCTTTGGGGGAATATGTTTTACAAAATAGACTTTTTCTTTCGAAAATGCTTCCTTTTAAAACCATTTTGAAAATTATTTTCAAAGTCTTTTATCCAATCTTGTAACCTTCAGCTCTGATGCCAAGCGTGACACCCCACGTACATTAATGTCACTCATTAAGAGAATGCATTAAGTTTCGTGAAGCGTTATAGGTAAACAGAAATAGAAATATTACAAGACAAATTAAAATAGCAGCGGAATACAAACTAATTTTATTAATCATAAAACATCGTGGTTCAAAACATCATATGTCTGAATTTCATAAAAACTAAAACACCATAAAACTTCTGTCTTGCACTTAAACATCAAAGCAAAAAACTAAAGAAGCGTAATCCCCAAATAAAAACATAGCCATAGTAGCAAAGGTAGGAGCTTGAGCAATACATCTAAGCAGCTCCAGCAAAATGACAACAAAATCCTAATCAAGCTTGAGTATTCCCACCCTGAGAACCTTTGGAGGGACGAAAGAAAGAAGAGGAAACATAAATGGTCAGACATAAAGTCTGGCGAGTCCAGTTACTTTTAGCAAATGAATAAGTAAAAGTATCATGACAGACATATAAAGTGGATAAAAAAGATAACATCACAAAAGTCAGGTATAACAAGATAAACTGGTAAAACATGATAACATATATTGAGCTTCCAAAGATTACTCTGATTCTCTGCGTAGATACTAGTATAACCAGAATGAGATGATCCCAACAACTATAAGATGGTAGACTTAGGCATGCTTCTGGTGAGAGGTTTTAACCCCATACAATCCATAGGCAACCCAACCTAACAGATTCCTAAACTTTTTACCAGAGTCTAGATGTACCCTAACTACTACCCTAATCGATCGCTCCCTACTCCGTGGATACCCTGTGCCATCCCCATAGTAGGAGGTACCACTTCCTAAAGTGGCAACCCATGGTTGATGTGCACAACCATATCTTCTGGTGTCATGGTCGTCTTATACCCTTCTGCTCGGACATGCACGCACATGCTCGGTCGGTCTGTGCCGCCCACACCGTTCTCCAAGTTTAGATCTCTTACAATCAGCCCAGTAAGCATGCCTCGACTCTGACCTAGGGAGGAGTCCTCGTTCGATACTGTTATATGGGTTACTGACTGAAACGAGTCCCACACACAAGATGATACAAGCTCTTCCCCTTGTCATGCATCCCTACAAGGAATTCCTTAGGTTATGTATAACTATGGGTGTCTTTAATTAAGTAACCCCCTTAGGTTAAGTTTGTGGGCCTATATATAAATATTACCCACCCCTCTCAGTTTTACTTAACCCATCCACTAATTCAAGCATGTTTATTTAACGGTTAAGTTTGCAGGCCTATATATAAATATTAGCCACCCTCCCCCCCAGATTTACTTAACCCATCCGCTAATTCAGCATGTTTATTTAACAATTAAGTTTATGGGCCTATATATATATATATATATATATATATATATATATATTACCCTAACCCCAACACTTCCATGGGTTATGCTTAGCTAACGGTGTCTTTAATTACATAACACCAACCGGTCAAGTTTTGCGGACCTATATTACGCACCCAACCCAGATATACTTAACCCTCTCATTGTTTTCAACCAAGTTTACTTAACCCCTACTCAAGTTAACATGTTCATACAATCCCTATGGGTTCAACTAGGTTTAGTATTACAGACTAACATGTTGTCCCCATTTACATTGACTTCTTTTCACTTGCCAAAATTCCACTTGCTTATTAATTTCATATAAATATGACTTAATCCATTTAAGTTTATTAATAAGCCCCATCACATGTTATTCTTTAGATTGTAATTAACGGAAGTAATCTTACAATCCCCTTGTATTATTCATTATCTGATTCCATAGTTACAATAACATGTTTTACTTAATATGTAATTAAGTATACTTCATCTCAGTTCACCTGTTTTCTGTTCAACGTATCACTACAACTTGACGTTTTTTACTTATCAACATAGTTTTCTTAACTAAGTTTTACTAATAAGCTTTCTTTCCTTTCATTATAACCTATGTTATAATTTCCATTTATCCCTAGGACAAGACTACCCGTTATATAACATCCTTATTAGAGTAATTAATTATAATAGGTTACTATCATTCCCTGTTTACCCCCAATTCATTACCATATGTCCATTTATGGTCGTAATGTACTAGACCTCCCACATTAAACCTACAACCTGTGGGTGGCTCCGAGCATACTTCTTCCACAAATCGGGTTTAACCTCGTTTCTTAGCACGTCTCGTGTTTATGCACTTAGACCATCCACATTAGATTCACCACTTGTGGTCGCTGGTTATGCCGGACGGCTCCGGGCAGACTTCCACCACAAGTGTAATCTGACCTTGTGTCTAAGCGTGATTACAATTTTAGTTATTGTAATTCTGGGCATTTTCATTATTAATCAATTATACCTATGTCATTATAGGATTTCATGCCCCTTACCCAAGTTATGTTCATAATGGACCATATTCCCTAAATTTTAGGTTTTTAATCAATTTCAAGTCATGTCCAAATTCCATATTCACATGCCCAAATTCCATATTCACCTATTTGATTCACATTATCCCCAAATTTCCAAATTCAAGTTACGCCCCAATTCTAACATTTTTCCTCATTCCCAATTTAACGCGATCACATATTTCAGCTACATGCCTAGGCTCGAAGGTAGTCTGTCTATAAAAATAAAAAGGGAAAAGAAGGAGGGAAGAGAACAGAAATGAACATAATAGCAAAATTTACATACAATGGCAGAAATAGGCATAAACATATAGTGGCATGGTGACAAATAGGCATATAGGAACAGATGTGATGAACATGTGACAATAGAATTGATTCTAACATAATAGGGATATCATAAACTGGCATGATAAGATCTCGATACTGAATTAAATAACCATCTAACAACGGATCTGACTTGGCCACAAACATAATAGGAACATGCATGGTATGATCTAAATAATAAATTAGATATACAACTAATAACAGATCCAATTTAACCACAAACATTATAGGGATAAGTATAAGGTGATCTAAACAGTGAAACAATGGCAGATCTGACATGATAAATAGGTGAAGGTTTAGATCTAAGTTATAATCATGTCATAACATCATAGATACATAGGCTAAAGAAGATCTGATACGATTCAAATAGTCATAGGCATAGATCCAAGATATAGTCATGTCAATTTTTACTTTTAAATATTTAGATCTAAAATTAACTTAGACTCACAGTGATTTTGGATCTAGAAAAATAGGAGAAAGATTGAAGACGTTGAATCACATATCTCTAAACTTGAATAATTCTAATTGCTGAAGAAGAAAAGATTTGATTGTTTGAAGACGAATATGCTATTTTAATTTAGGCAGAAGCAACATCTAGTTCTCCGTTGTTTATGGTGCATAAAAACAAGAGAAATGGGGTCTTATTTACAGACTAAAGCCAACGAACCAAGCCACAAAACAAGTCCACGTTCAAAAACATGAACCTGCCCAGATCTGTATGGGGGTCGACCTCCCTTTGGGTGTCCACCTTGGAGTCGACCCATAGGTCGACCCCAAAGAGCTGGGCCGACCTCCAGAAATGGTCGGTTCACTGTTTTTCCCGCTTCTGGTCTTCCGGTTTAGCTATTTTGAATTAATCAGAATAATTTTATTTATTTGTATATATATAATTCTCTTGTATGTATACAAACTTATAGGCTAAATAACTTCTTCATATGATATCCGATTACGTAAACTTGGTGTCTATCTTAAGCAGAATTCTGAGACGAATGCAATGGCACAGTCCATTTCCCTTAATTCTGAATATTAAATTAATTATTCCTTAATTTTTCCTCTTTAGTGTTTTTAAAATTACGGGGTGTTACACTAGTGCTCGCCAATCTACCTCATAATACTTTATTATGAACACTCTCCTTTACATCAGAAAGACTAATTTTATTACTGCCATAAATCATGTAATTAACAAAAATAATATACTTCTTAGGCAAGGAACATAAGGGAATCATAGCTTGAGCCTATAAGTAATATCAACATATGCTACCTTCAGGTTCGTAACTAAAGTGGTCAAAGCATCTCCGTACTCCACAAGATCGGCTTCAGGCTTCATCTTGAACGAATAAGTTTGTTGTTGAAGAATAATCTGATTAGTGAGAGACTTATCTTGATATGCATATGATAATGCATCCATAGTTCTTTTGCCGTCTTCTTGTAACGACCCAGAAAATCTGAACCTGAGACTCGGGCTAGGCAGTCTCGAATTCGGTAAGGACTATCTTTTGCCTTGGTTCATGACGGAAATCCAATTTCCAAATACGACATCGTGCGATTTTGATTGTATATATATATGGCGACATGATATATTGTACCCATGCCGTCTATGATTGATAGTTATGATTTGAAATTGTTTTCAAAACATATAAACACTAGCAATAATATCAATTGCCTTTGTTTTATTCGTATCAATCATATTTTGGCCATTATAAGGTAAAACTCTATCCTCCGGTTTGCGTTGCATTGTGTGATGGGAACTGAGCCTTATAATGGCTTCATTTTTATAAAAAAGCATAGCGATGTTTAAAAGAAAGATTTGTTTTAAAAGCACTGGCAATCCAATGGAGTAAACCCGTTCCACGAAAGTGGCGTGGTCCTGTGATTAGCCAAATTATATATGTGTTGAGTAGATTTCTCATACCAGTCCCATGACTGACTCGTAGTTTGTTTCACTTTCGAACTCGGGTGCCCCTTTTTCTACACGGGCAGCCTTGTATTCAGGTTTAGCTGGTTCTTTTCTGGATAGCTGGAGCTGAAGATGGATTCTATCATTTATTTCCTTTTATGCTGTTCAGCTCCTATTGTACATATTTTGTTTATTTCCGCTGTAGACATTTATGTATAGCTGAACTGTATTTGTACTAAGTAAGATCCTGTATACTGTGTAACTCTGATGATTACTTTTATCCAGTATATTTTGTTGTTCATTCTGGTGTATTTATTTAATTTTGTTCTGCTATTATATGTTTCTGTGTTATATTCCAAAGATAACCTTGTTTCCGTGAGAATGGGAAATCGGGTCGTCTCATCGTGGTATCAGAGTTTTGGTTAAGCTTAGTTCTGGAATATAACATTTGAATGAACTCGTCAGAAATAGAACCAGTAGTGTTCTAGGACGGGTAACTCTATACAGATAGGATCAGTAATATCCTAGTATGAGTATAGCAGAATCAGAACAACTCGTTAGAGATGGGGTCAGAAGTGCCTCAGAACGAGTCGTGAGTAATATGTTTTTAAATAACGTATTTGTGATTATATATATAGTCTGGTTTTAAAAATATAATTTTTGAATATATAAAAGATATATATTTGAAAGGTTAAAAAGGTTAGAAACAAGTTGGTTGTTGTATTGTGTGATTGTAGATTTATCAAACCACTTTCGACTTTATTCCTTTTCGGGAACGAAAAGTTTAGAGTGGGGGAGATTGTAACGACCCAAAAAATCTGAACCTGAGACTCGGGCTAGGCAGTCTCGAATTCGGTAAGGACTATCTTTTGCCTTGGTTCATGACGGAAATCCAATTTCCAAATACGACATTGTGCGATTTTGATTGTATATATATATGGCGACATGATATATGGTACCCATGCCGTCTATGATTGATAGTTATGATTTGAAATTGTTTTCAAAACATATAAACACTAGCAATAATATCAATTGCCTTTGTTTTATTCGTATCAATCATATTTTGGCCATTATAAGGTAAAACTCTATCCTCCGGTTTGCGTTGCATTGTGTGATGGGAACTGAGTCTTATAATGGCTTCATTTTTATAAAAAGCATAGCGATGTTTAAAAGAAAGATTTGTTTTAAAAGCACTGGCAATCCAATGGAGTAAACCCGTTCCACGAAAGTGGCGTGGTCCTGTGATTAGCCAAATTATATATGTGTTGAGTAGATTTCTCATACCAGTCCCATGACTGACTCGTAGTTTGTTTCACTTTCGAACTCGGGTGCCCCTTTTTCTACACGGGCAGCCTTGTATTCAGGTTTAGCTGGTTCTTTTCTGGATAGCTGGAGCTGAAGATGGATTCTATCATTTATTTCCTTTTATGCTGTTCAGCTCCTATTGTACATATTTTGTTTATTTCCGCTGTAGACATTTATGTATAGCTGAACTGTATTTGTACTAAGTAAGATCCTGTATACTGTGTAACTCTGATGATTACTTTTATCCAGTATATTTTGTTGTTCATTCTAGTGTATTTATTTAATTCTGTTCTGCTATTATATGTTTCTGTGTTATATTCCAAAGATAACCTTGTTTCCGTGAGAACGGGAAATCGGGTCGTCTCATCGCTCTGAGAAAATTCTCTAAAAACTTCAACTGAGAGAATCAACCGAATTATTGTGAGAGCTTCATCGTCCATCTCTTCCAAATCAGCTGCATCCATACCTTTCAATTTCTCAGGCGCATAAACAACTTTATTAGTCTTCTGCTTCTTCAATACAGCCTCCATCTTTATCTTCCAAGTACCAAAATCTCCTTTTTTGTCAAAACGTGTTACTCCATAAATGACACTAGATCTACCAATAAACTTACTTGAAGTAGAAATTAATATCCAATTAGGAACAATAACACTAGCTCTGATACCAAACTATAGTGAAACTTTTGTTAATTTGAGCGGAAGTGTATTTAATCAGGATCTAGTATTGTTTATTTAAATACCAATGGAACTCAAAACGAAAGAACAAGAATCAATTATGCAGCCTCATAGAAACAATAACAAAAATAAGAGATACAGAAGATTTAACGTGGTTCGGATATGAATATCCTACGCCCATGGAGATGCAACAACTTCTATTATTCTTCTTCAATTCAAGAGGGAATATAATAAGAGAAAAATACAAACACTCAATATATGTTTCTCAACTATAATTTATACAGAAATAGGGATCTTATTAAGGATATGTTGAAGAGAGCGTTGTTGGCTTATGATTAAAATGGATGAGCAAATTTCTCCCTATTTATACGAGTAAGGATGAATACTTGCCTGAAGATATACATGAAAAGTTTTCCAATTTCCTTGATTTGGTTTCAGTGCAAACTTGCATATTTGTGACTGTTTCCCCGAATAAATATATTTGATTGATTCCTTAAATCAAATAATATAATTTCTCATTCCATAGAAATTTGTTGCCATAGATATCAAGATTTGCTTGATTTATCAAATCAAATAATCTCTCCCATATCTTTCCATTTTTTTCCCATAATTAATTGATTACAAGAATCAATTAAAATCTTCTCTATAATAAAATTGAAAAAGATTTAAATCGTCCAATTTTAACAGAGTATGCATACTCATTACACGCACAAATTTTTCTACTGGGGTTCTAAAGTACGTACATATTGTTATAGGTCATTGCCAAAATCATTTCATCTTCCTATTTCTTCGAATAGTGGGACTCGATTATGATCCATAGGGAATAGTACTAGACCCAAACTTTGAAAAAAATCTTCACATTCATCCCTGAATACATGATTTTCGAGTTATATAACCTACTAATTTTTCTTTAGATTATTGCTACCAAACCCATCTCGAGCTACCGTTGAAGCTCCATCTCACCAAAAATCAAACTCATCCTTCTTGGAAATCAATGTCTAACCCTTTGCATTCGAATATTTTCCATCTGCTGTTGCCTTACTTCCACCTAAATCCTTCCTTGCCTAGCACACTACCGGGATAAATCTAAATTCACTAAACCTATGCCTGCTCTCGCTTGAACTACTTTGTCCTTGCATATATTGGTAAGTGGAGTCACTAGCAGTGGAGATGGGTCCCATCGTGGGGAGTTTTTACATTGAAGGCCAAAATCGATAGTCAGTTATTGGTGAATGGCAAATGGGTGGAAATTGATTATGTCTTAGATCGACACTTAGTAGATTTTGACTTTGAATACTCCTTTGTGTTGGGGATTGATCATACACTCACATTTGCTAATGTGCCATCATCCGAGTTTTGGTATATTTCTAAAGTATGGATAACGAGGTGAAATTGGGTTGGGATAGTGAGTGATGACGATCATTTTGGTGGATACCTTGAATCTAGTCATCTGCGGTTGTATGATACTGAAACTACATGACACTACATAACATCGCACTGGAATGGATTTTAGCTTAAGAGAATAGGTTAATCTATCTGAGAATTATTATCTATTGAGTTTGATAGCTGTGGGTTCCAAATGCTTGGAGTGCATTTCTGAAATGGCATAAGGTCAACCAGCTTCCAAATATGCCAAATCAGATGTTGATTCATTTTCAACCGCAACGCCTTCTTCTCAACCAACATCAGAACATCATGTTGAACCAGCTGAAAATCCTCAAGTAGATCAAAACCTCACCAAAGATTCCTTAGGCTCCTAAAATAAATTCTAAAATTGATGTAGCGTCAGATACTCTTGATGATGCCATTTTTCTGGACGATCCTACTGATTCCCTGATAGGGATTTAAAACTAGAAGTTAGTACTGCAAGAGAGAAGAAGTCAATTAGAGGAGAAGGATGATTCGTAGAAAAGAATTAGCAAAGGAAAAGATATGTTTCATTCATTTCTTTCAATCCATATTGCAATAGATATGCTTATATAGATACATACAAGCTTCTAGACATGATTTACTACATCTGGATGCTTCCTAATTGTTAGAAATCTTGTCCATACATTTGTAAAGGCAAATATAATTTTGTTATAACTAACTAAATATAATGTGTAGATTTATTATATCAGTCTCAATGGACTTCATTTAGTTTCCATATCTCATTTTCAAACATCGTTCAAACCAACCAATCGATTTAGAAGATTCAAATCCGTATTCACATTGAGTTAACACAACTCCGAGTATCATCAAGTACTTTTGTTCCAAAAACAAATTCAAGGAGAATTTATAAAATTCAAATTTACACCATTAATTTGAATAATTCCAAATCATATTCAAATCACAATTTAAGAATTTCCAAATTGTTTTGGGATAATTTCGTTAATCATTTTCAATAAACATTCAAGGTTTAGGTCTTTAAAGAAAATAGATTTATTAAGTATCGGCACATTTCATTTAAATAAAATTTCTATCAATCAAATTTTCGTATATTTAAAATCATTTAACTAACCGATGTCCGTATAAATTTTCTATCCTATGGCCAAGTGATATTAAATTTAGTTTTTTGATATTTAAGGGATGGATATATATCATTTCAATCCAAATCAGGGTTACAGATATCTATCATTTCAACCTGTGTTCTTAATTTATTTTAAGACGATTAATCTCGAATTTATTTGATGCCCGTAACATCTAGGGTGAAATTAGGATTAATTGTCACAATATGCATACAACATCCATATACTGAATAATGGAACATTTTAGTATCAATACCAATCCAGTAACCAAATCAAACCAAGGCATCCATCACAACAATTTTATTCAAACAGTAAATATTAAATCGTTTCACTGGTTAACAAGGGTCAAGATTTTTAACCAAAATTCAGTTTAACAAAAAATAACTAGTTATCAACTTAAATTTGCACTACATGTCAGTTTTAAGCAACCAATCACAACCAGACAACCAAATTTATTTCATAATTTAATTTAGTAAATATGGGAATAATTTATTTAATCGTGAGTGAGAAAATCACTCATCTTTGGGTCTTTAGTTGATCGAACATCTAACCAAAGGCCAAAAATTTTCAGTCTCCATATGCAGCCAAATCAGTATCGGAATGTCCGCAATTTCGCTATGATCCCAACGCAACAAACCACGTCCGAATCCGAGTTCATATGCATAAGTTATTGACGTTATAATAGAAGATATATATATAATTATATTGAATTAATTAACCAACAACCAATACTGAAGTGACACGTCAGCCCCCTCCAATTCTCCTTTCCGCTCCTGTACCACATGCTACAGTACCGGCCGAAAAACCCATCGAGCCTCCAACTTTGACCAACCAATACTCTCAACTCCGACCACGAGACAGACCGAGACCACCACCTACTTGACTGCCATCTCGCGTCGCACCTCCCATCCCGCCGCCATCACCTCCGGTAGACCGTGGACCCCCCTTGCGACGAGCTGAACGGAAGCCCCAATCCACCATAAAACACCAAATTCCGGCAATATACTCCACAATAAAACTCCAACCACATGCAATCAACTCCTGTCGTCAATCTCATCAATACCCAGATGCCTGATTTCACGAGTATCCCTTAAATCGAAAACCCCCAATTTCAAGCTTAGGGCTTCGAAAACAGCCACCTTTGATAATGATTTCTGACAAATCCGAGCACTGCATGTAGAAATAAATAGCACCAACAGCTTCATATCATCGAGGGCTTCGATTTGATATATTAATATGTTAGGTTTTGAGGGGATTCGAATTTAAAGCTTGGATTTTTATTCAAATCTAGGGTTTAGAAATTTGTTTATGCCATTAGAGGAAAAATTTGACAGAGAAAATTATATGTATAGGGAGAATAGGCTGATGAAGTGGAAATGAATTTATTTGTATATATACATAAAAGGTCTAGTAGGAGAAATAACCAATTATCATATTACAATGATTCCTTTCACATTTTATTCCGTACGATTAAACAATTAGTTCGATTGTTATGAAATTTGAAATTCTACAACAATTAACTGTTCCGGATCTGATGGAACTGGTTTCGTCGAATTCCGAGATACTTTCCAAAATAGTTAAATTTCATAGTTAATTAATTACTGTAACGACCTGCCTTTTTGGCTGCTCCAGGTCGGTATTTAAACCAACTCAGAACGTTTGAAATGACAACTTGTAATGTAGCTTGCAGGGTTTAAACGAAACACACACAGAGAATCACAGATATAATAATTGCAACGGAATAAAATTTTATTTTTAAAAACCCATCTCAAACTAAATTAAATTATGATTATAATCTCAAGTTAAATACAAATAAATTCATTTTATTTCATTTGAACTGATCTCATTTAGTTTCACTTATACTGGTTTCAATCCAAAATTCTTGTTTCCATTAGAAACAATTAAAACCGTAAGAGTAATTATTAAATCTTAAAATACCAGTTCATGTCAAATCATCAAAATTTTGAAAAAAGATTATACATATATATAATGATGAATCAAAATTTTTTTTGGGTGTATGGTCCTCATCTGGTCCGTATAAACATATTTAGGTTGAATAAAATTTGATTATTCGTTAATTGAATTTGAATAAGGTATTTTTAAAATACCCTTTGCAAGAGAAATTTTGAAGATGGCTGTTGAATTTAGGAAATGTTAACTAATATGAATGGATTAATGAGATGAAAAGCTTTGATACCACATTGTAATGACTTGCCATTTTGACCGTTCCAAGCGGTTTAAATACCGAATTGGAGCAGTCAAAAAGGCAGAACGTTACAATGTGGTATCAGAGCTTTGGTTTGACAAAGCTTAGCTCTTTGTAATGACCTGCCATTTTGATCGCTCCAAGATGGTATTTAACCAACTCAGAACTCTCAAAATGACAGGTAGAGTTATTTGCTTAACGGATTTAAACACATAGAATTATAGACATGAAAGATATACAACAGTATAATTCACATATGTGTATATTTCTAAACAATTTACAAATACAATCTTACTTATGCAAGCGAGATTCTTGCTCTGTTCAAAACGATATTTAAAATAATATCCAAATTTATTTAAGCCTCGTTTATTTCCAAAAATCCATTCGTTTTCAATCGATTTACTACACAAATTTATTTCAACTATTTCTTCTACTCAATTATCACAGTATGTCCTTATGATTAGCGGTGAGCAAAAAACCGAAATAAAACTGAAACCGAACCGAAACCGATAAAAACCGAACAAAAAAAAAAACAAAAATCGAAAAAACCCGAAACCAAAACCGAAAATCAAAGAACCGAATCGTACTACTATTTCGGTTTCGGTTTTAGGTCCAAACCAAATCGAAAAAAAAACAAACCGAACCGAACTATAAAATGTTGCACATTGTCTCTTGCTGCATATTGTTTCATATTATATAGTATATACACACTGGCCACTGCTTCACTCATTTGATTTAGCTGAATACAAGGTTCGGGGTAGACAAATATAAAATGTTCATTTCTTGTTTTTGTAGATTCTTGGATGTTTTGAATTGAAGATGAAAGTTGAGGTACCAGTAGACTATTTTCTATAATTCCAAGTTGCTGCTGGTCTGCTGTAGTGTGGTTCACTGGAGTGCTCCTGCTCATTTCATTTTTTTTTCTTGTCTTCGACTTAGAGCTAGCTAGCTTTGCTTTGTACTACTTTGGATGACTTATAGTCTATTAGTTTGTACCATGTACTATATGTCTCAATACAAGCAGTTGAAACAAAAATTTTTATTTCTTTTATGGTTATTTAAATTTATAATATTTTTTGTTTAAATCGGTTTTAAAAACCGAAACCAACCACCAATAAAAACCGAAACTGAGGTTTTGAAACCGATGCTTTGGTTATGGTTTCGGTTATCGAGTTTTAAAATTGAGGTCTTTTGGTTTCGGTTTCGATTTTACCCCAAAACCGAACCAAATCGTGGTTTTCTCACCCCTACTTATGATAATTACCGAGTTGAACTGATTCCGTCCAACATATGGGTTAATTAGCTTATCTTGCCTATTTACGTAAAAGTTCCCAACTATAGTATATTTTATAGAATGGAACTGGCACTTTTTTTTGAAAAAAATGATAGGATTTATGGGTTCAGAATCCACCATTCAATGCATCCTGCCATGTATTATTTTCTTGGCAGTGTATGGACTCTGTAATATTGGTAACTTTGCAAATGCTAGCCCCTATCATGCACACTTATGTTTGGTTTATATACATATACACACACACACACACTGAATGTTGCCTAGAATGCAATATGGATACATGCTCTGTCTTACGGCTTGAAACACCCTTGTTGACTCGTAGACTTGTCAATAGGCGAAAGCTCTCGACTCTAGGACATAAATGTTTTATGTTGTTTATCGTAAATTATTTGAAATTTCGAAATGATTTTTGGTTTTAAAATCACGAAGCGAGTGTAATTTGATGTGGAAAGGAAATGCAGTATTTCAAATGATTTCAAATAAAACGGGGATTTAAGTCGAAGAAATGATGCCATGCTTTGGTTTAAAATTTAAAATTCTATTGCTTACGTTGTGTAAATTAAATCTAGTATTGATAGATATTCTATTATATATATATATATATGTATATATATATATATATATATGTATATATATATGTATATGTATAGTCTAACAATCTCTCTTTTTCGAGGACGAAAAGCTTTAGGGGGGAGATTGTAACGAACCAAGATTTCTTAACGTTCAAAATATGATATTTATTTGAATTTTGGTATTTAAGAATTTTATATTTGTTGTACTTTTGGAATTTAGTCCATTTAAATAAAAATTTAATTGATTTTATAAGTGTTAATTTAAAATTTTAATGTAAGTTGTTTTGTGAAATTTAACTTTGGTTGTATTTTTGGAAATTTTATTTGTGAATAGATTTATTTTATTTAAGCGTTATCTGCATTTTAAATTTATTGAAAAACATTGTTTTGAAATTTTAATTTTATTTAACTTGAAATATTTATTTTATTTAGATTTTATTTTGGTTCTAATAGAAAAAATGTTTGTTTAAATCTTGTTTACACTCGATCTTGAAAATGCGTTGGTTAACCAAGTGTCCACTTTTGCTGAAATGTTCATCCGTGTGTCCCTGCTCTTTATTTTGTTCACCACGCATCTCTCTTCTCCTGTTTATTTGTTTCCCTTTCCACCGTCCCACTCACTTCTTTCAAATTCATTTACCAGTGCCAAACTTGTCCCCAAATCAAAAATAATGGCAGCAGCAAAAATCCGTTCCTCCCAATGTCGAAGCATGCCCTCGTTCATCGTTGACCGCCTTCAACTGCGACCATCCCTGTAGTAACCGCCTCCTTACGATCGAGTAAATCGCAACTCCAGTAGCATCGCCCACCGCCAGTCCATGCGCATACTTCTCTTTCCTCGTCAAACTGGTGCACTGCCATCATCAAATCGTTACTCCTCCGCCTCCTGCCTCGCATAGCTCTCCCCGTTGCTCCACCATAGTCTGCCCCTACTCTCAGCACTTGTACCCCGTGGCCATCATCATGTGAAGCAGTCAGCGCCGGAAGCACCAACGCAACCACAACCACCTGCTGCGTCGAACCGTGACCGAGTTCCGTTCTCCGACAACAGGTAAGCATAGCTTACGATCTAAACTTGTTGCAAGCCGTACCATTCACATTTTCACTAAGTATAGCTGGTCTACCTGTTAATGCCCGGGTTGCCGATACTGAGATTTTTCGTAGGGTATACACCATGTTTGAGTTAATGGTCTGGAAACAAAATTGTTCATTGTCTGAACCTGGGAACCCCTGAGTGAAGTGTGTATATACTTTTGTTGTCCCATTTAAACTGCTTACTATGCATGCCAATCCTTTATTCACGTATAAATTGTGTAGGATTACCTGCTCTTGCTCTAAGGCTAAACCTTATTCTACTTACTTTATTCATGCGATGCTGAGGATAGAAGATAGATAGTCTTAAACTGTTACCCGACATTTTCGTATAAGCGTTTCACTACAGTGAATATATTGTCTTGCGAACAACTTGTTTATCTGTGATTATTTTCATTTTGCATGTTAAAGTTGAATAAGGGTCCATTTGAGTTATTAATATTAAACTGCATCCTTGGATTGAGTGAATACATGTCGGGTAACAGTCAGTTTTACCTCTAATCATAACCGCAACCGTAATTGACGGTTAGCAAATTTTATAACCGTTACCGTAACCGTCTAACCGTTACCGCAACCATTACCGTAAATTTACATTGTTATCAATAAATAATTTGAATTCTAACTTTTTTTCTTAAGAATTAGTTTGTTTATCAATGAAATAAACCATCCATGTGCACGTTGTCTATAAATTAAAGCATAAATAATTTATACATATGTTATTTCTTTACCTTAAGTTATTAAAAAACACATATTTTTGTATGAAATACTACAAAAAAATCATGTGCGGTCGGTATGGTTTACCGCGGTTATCAAAATCCACAACCGTTACCGTCACCGTTACCGTAGTAGACCGTAAGCGTGTATACGGTTGGTACGGTTTCGCGGTTGAAAGTCCAACCTTAACAGCCCTAAATACATGAGTGTTGATGTGTGGTAAAATTTTTGGAATCCATACCGCATGTGTACATAAGTAACCCCGTACTTGACTCAAAATTGTTGGGTTCCCATGTTATATTCATAGCCATTCCACATGTCTTCTTGATGTATAGTTTGAATTGGCATTTCTATGTAGTACTTAATGACATTGCAATCGACATGTTGTATACCACCCAAAACGTTAACTAATTTTTTCAGTATTATATATCATGTCATTCAAAAGGAAAGGAAACTTAATCTATTTGCTATTGACATTGCTTGGCCTTAAATATTTCACATGGGTTATAACTTTGACATATTGCGGCATTCAAGATATCCGTGTTATTGTACTTGCTGTAGTTTAATTTTTGGGCGCACTAGAGTTGCTTTATTTAAGTAATATTGGCATTGTATACACCTGTTATTCTTGTTATGTCTCACTATTCCATGTCGTTCGGCGGTGCATGGATGGTACACTTGGATTTCCTAATACTAGTTGCTAGGATTAGACTAATTATATTTATGTGTAAATCAAAATGTACTGACGTGAAATAAGTTAATCTTGACTTATGTGTTTTGTGTATTTTGCATGGAACGCCCGGGACAGGTCCTAAGTGTTCCAGACTTAGAGTTTTTAGCTCGCAAAATCGGAGAGGAACGTGAATACATAGGACGCTACAACGTGCGCAAGGCCCGACAAACCGTAATTTTATTTTTAAACCTCATGTATACATTTTATACATTTTTCCGCTGTGGGAATAATTTTGTATTACCTCTGATATTTATATAAAATTTATTCCGCTGCAATTATTGTGTGCTGTAATTCTGTGTGTTATTCTGTTTAAACCCTATAAGCTAAATAACGATTCGCCACTTTAAGCGTCTGGAGTTTGTTTAATTACTGATTCGAGATGTGAAAAATAGCTAGTCGTTACACCACGTCTTCTTCCCACTTTGATTTTGAACTATTTTGAATTTTTGGATTGATATGTTATATATATTACTTTTGTATGTATACAAACTTCTAAGCTTAATAACTTTCTCATATGATGTCCGTTTTCCGTAAACTCGGAGTCTATCATAAGCAGAATTTCGAGACGAACACAATGTTATAATCCATTTTACTTTATTTTTTAATATTTTAATTAAGTATTCCTAAGTTTATTAATGTTCTTTAAAATTACAGGGTGCTAGATGTTCATTCTAAAGGAAAGTCTTATAGTGAAACTCCCCCAAACGGCAGATTTCTACGTAGCTTCCACCAACTACTACCACAAAGGAGATTCCTTCCCTTCCCTTGAGATATATATTCATAGGACTTGGACCAATCTTGAATGATTTCGATTCGTACAATTTTAACAGCATGAGCCTTGAGAGTCTTGCTTATCTTCTCCGCTTTGATAATGACATACCATCTACTAGCGTATGAGAGAAGTTACTAATTATGCTAGCAAGGTTGCAGTGCATTTGCGTCATGGGGATTCTAGGATACCCATAGACACATAAATGCATTATACTACACATATTCTAGGCTTTAATTCGTCAAGCTTAACACTATCCTTTTTATTTGCAGCCTATATGGGATGATCTTATGCTTTCGATTGTTTAAAAGAGGCATTGGGTGGCCAAAGGTCATGATCCCAGTTATACCCTTATGATATCAGTTATGACCTAAGCACCATCCATCGATCAGACTAGGAATGAGATAGCCATGATAAGAATTACCAGACATGCTACTCCTCCTTAAAGCATAAAAGAAATCTAGCAATCCTCAGAAGAAGGTAGATAAACACCCTTGCATTTATAGTCATGGATACTTGGTTTCTCATGCTCCTACATATATCCGGTCTATAGGCTCGCTTAATACTCATCTAATTTCAAGTCATAGATCATCTAGAGAAGATCGTGATTCATCTATATATAGGGTTCATAAAAAAACAATTGTGCCTTTGGTCGCATCCACGAAGCTATCAGTAATGACAAACTTTGCATGAACGAGCTCAAGGCCAAGTTCGTTGATGTATGCTTTGACGGAGTGATGCTTTCCCTTAGAATCAAGGACATTCCTAAAGGCATGAAGGAATGTGTGATATATTATGCAGCAGATGCCTATGAGTAGTACCATATATGGCGTTAATTGACAAGCCAGGTTTCCAAAACTTATATGGAAATGTAAGCCGTGATTGAGGGCTTAAAGCTATGGCAATACAGGATGAGGAGTTCCTCACTCATCGTGATGTCGAGATTACCCGATTAAAGAATTCATTAGCAAAGGCTGAGAAGAAAGCCAAAAATTCCTTTGAAGCACTAAATCTTGCAAATAAAGAGCACTAGACTTAGACTGAAACTATAAAAGCAGGGGGGAAAATTAGAGGAAAGTTTTGCCATGGGAAAGAAGAAAAAATATTCCACTCCTAGAAAGCGCACTAGGAAATAGACGAGACTATAAATAAAGCCAAGAACATTGATGCTCTCACAGAAGAGGCCAAGGAATTTAGTCGGAAGGAAATAAAAGAGGAATTTGACCCCTTCCCCTTCATCACATCCTTCATTGCTAATATAATCAAATTCCATGTCCTAACATAGCTAGACGAAAGCTATCTGGAATCACTGATCGAAGCATGGAACTGATACTAGAGGAGGAGAGAAAGTACATGGGTAGCCATGAAGTGGAATTGGATGCACAAATGTAGCATCCATATTTTACGTATCGGACAGTTGTAAAATAATTTTATTTAATTCATATATGGTCGTGTTATTCTAATATTTTTAGGATATAGTTCTTTTCGATGTTTTACATGTCCATGATTTTTGTTGAATCTTTATGTGACCATTTTGTCATTGGAAAGTCTTATTACAGCCATATTTTTTATACAAGACGAATTTGACACTTTAAAATGTCTCATTGCTACCACATGATGGTTTTTCATTGTTTAAAGTGGTCATATAAAGAAATTAGATAAGCACTTTGTAAGATATGGTAATTTTAAGTTATAAATTTGTTGGTTAGAATTGGAGTAATGCTAATGGGCTAAAGTTAGTATGCCCATTAGTCTAAATATCTTTAGCTATAAATAGGAGCTGAAAGGGATTATTTGAAGATTCCCCCTCATTCTCCTACTAGCCTTAAACTCTACTCTAATTCATCCCTAGATTCATAATCAACACTCAATTCTTCACTAAATCATCTCTAATTTCTAATTAGAGACTAGATCCACATCAGTTGATTATATCTCTTCATTTTGGTTGTATATTCATTAAATTTCTTGTTGCCTGGATTTAATTTCCAATCGATTGCATCGAATTGTGAGATTACATGAGTGGTTATGATCTCTTATGTGTTTATATTGCATCATATGTTATAACTAGTTGATTGTATTATCTATGTGTTAAATTGACCATAAAATTTCATTAGATGTTCTCATTTCAGATCTAGAAATGCTTGGGTAATATAATGATTACTATGTTAGATATAATGTAATTAATTATTAACTAACAATATTTAATGCTAAATCTCTAATTGGATTTGATTGATTCATAATTATATGCAATTGAATGTTTATGTATGATTGTAATTAATTGAATTTTCTATTTGAATGGTTGAATTATTTGAATTACTTTCCATGTTTTATTGTGTGTTACTAATGTGAATATTTTAGCATTTAGATGGATGATCGTAGCATTTCAGGAGCAGTTCGAAATTCCAGGCATGTTTTAAAACCAAAAGATGAAATAGAAGCCAGTACGTTCAAAGCCAGGGATTTGCTTCGAAATTAGGAGATAATCTCAAAGTTAAGGATTTGCTTCGAACTCAGGAAGTGAGTTCGAATCCAAGGATTTGTTTCGAGGTTTGGAAGTCAATCCAAAAGTCTATACGAGTTCTAATCAAAGTGCTTCAAATTTAAGCAAATAGATACATGCATCTATGTTCGAAAAAGGTCCAAAAGTCTAAAGTGGTGTGACTTGAAGCAGGAAGAAGTGCTTTGAATCGATTCAGTGATTCGAAACATTGCATCATTTTGAATCAGCGAGTAATGATTTGAAGCAACGCAGTGCTTCAAAGAAGAGAGGAATGGTTCAAAGCAAGTTGAGTTTGAGATTTGAAGTGATTTTAAGTTGGTGCTTCGATTAGAAGAAACGAACATTAAATTAATGTGACGCGAAGTTTCTTTAGATCGATGCGAAGCGGAGTGGCTTCGAATCGATTGTAACCACCCGGAATTTTATTGTTTTAACCTAGAATATTTTCAAAAATAAGTGTTTTTATAATTGAAATACCCTCATTTAATTTTATATTAAATAACGAGAAAATATTTTTTAAATTTAGTTTACAAAAATAAAAAGTTCAATTAAAAACAGAAAACTTGATCGAAAGAATTTTTCAAAGAAGCTGATTTTTTTTTCACGTAAAAATTATTTAAAATGTTTTTCAAATTACTTAAATAAATATAACACATACGTATATTAAATAATGAACCTATATTAGTTCTAGTTAAGTAGCTAAGTAAGTTAATAAGTAAGATCCGATGTTAATAATGATTAAAGAAAAAAAGTAAAGAAAAGTACAGAAGTACACATAAATTATGGAAATAAAGACACATATGTACTTTAACATAATGACAATTTCGGAAGTAGGCACTCTAGGTGTAAATTAATGTGTAAGGAATATGGTGAGATGGTATGAAGTCTAGGAGGGTAAAGTATTAGTGTATTTTGGTAATTTTGCAAATTTCATTTTATATAAAATTGGTTTTTTTATTTTCTCCTTTTCATTTTCAACTTTTGTCTTCTTGTTTTCTAAGCTTTAAAAACTTTTTAATGGCTTCTTGGCTTTCAAATCTAAAATTCCATGGCTTTAAAATTCAAATTTATTTGATTTCTTCCATTTTCAAAACTCAAAAACCTATGCTTTTATTTTAAGTTTTTACTCAATTTTTGCCTTGATTTCTTTCATCTATAACTCTCTTTAAGATGCTTCAAATTAAGAATTTCTTTTTTTCAAAATTATTACAATTGAGATGGATATAATTTTTATTTTAATAAATTTTTAGAATTTGAGCTTCACCACATTAAAATTTCATTTCATTCAGATCCATTTTCTATTTACGTCCGAAAATTACCCTTACTTTTTGGGCCATATCTCACACAAAACAAAATAAAATTTAGATTTTCATTTTTTACTGCAAAGGAAAGAAAATTGAAGAACATTCCTTTTGATAATTTTCAAAATTCCTTGTTTTTGTACCTGAAAATCAGTTTGAAAAGACTAATTTTTGGGTTTTTTTTTTTGTTGAATCATAGATAATTCAAGTTCTTAACTCTCATCACGTCACCTAGGCAGAGCCAATTTTGTCCATAAAGCCTTCAAAATCCAATTTTTCTTATTGAAATTTCATATGAAAGAGTTGATTGAAGTTGTGGTGAAGTTAGATTTGGTTTGGATAAGCTTAAGGTGAGCAAAACTCACAGCTTATATCAAGATTTTGATTTTTAAAATATTATATATATATATATATATATTATGTTGTTTAATTATTGTACATTTAGATCTTTGGCTTGTTTGTGGTTATAATTTGGTTATGCATGTGGTTATGATCTTGTTATGAATGTTAGGAACATCATGTTTGTTCTATGTTCTTTGAAAAGTTTATGTAGTTTATAACTTGGGATACTTGGTTGAAAACATGTTTATGTTTTTGAAATTGAAACTCTTTTATGGTTTCAAACATTATTTTCATTTTTATAAACATTTGCTTTAAGTTTTGGGAAGTTAGTAAGCTTTAGTAAGTTTTCAAAAGCAAAGCCAAAAATTTAAGATTTTGAAATTTATGAGTTTATAACGATAATCATTATAAGTGAAATTTGTGAAAACGAACTATTTTTAAAAGTAAGTTTGTTTTCAACTTAAGTAAATTTTGAAAAATGTTTTCAAAAATGATTTGAAATGTAAGCAAGCAGCATTATTATTTAATTACTTAATTATTTGCCAAATTATCATTTAATTAATTAAATAGAGTAATTAGCACTTAATTATCATGTAATTAAATAAAAAATCGAACTTAATTTTAAGTTGATTTTAATTTGTATAATTAATGAAGCTAATTATTATATAAAGATTTAAAGTAAGGATTAAGTATGATTAATTACTTAATTAAGATGATTTTGAGTTAATTATTCACCTAATAAGGGTCTAAATAATTGATTATTATTAATTAAGTTAAGTATAATTTAAGAACTTAATTTGGGTTAGTTTAATTATTAATCAGGGGTTAAGAGTTATTAAATTTATTTAATAAGGAATATATTTTTAAGGAATAATTAATCTTTTATGGGTTAATTAATATTTTAAGGATTAAATAAATATTTAATTATTTACTTAAAAGGTTCTTAATTATTTAATTTTTATTTTAAATAATAATTTGTAATTAAATTATTTAGAATAGTAATCATTATTTGATTATTATTTAGATGTTTAATAATAATTTTAATATTAATAATTACTTAATTTACAAGGATGTTTACTCCAAGGAACTTTTTTGTTAATCACCTTTAAGCAGCCTACTGATTAGGAATTTATTGGCATTTGTTTAGAAGAACAAAACACTATTATGCTATTAGTCCAGTTGATTGAATTGTATTCACACTAGCTAATATAATAAAACCCCATTCTATTACTTAAACTAAATTTATTTTGGATATCTATTTGATAGGAGAAATCCCTCTCCTGTTACTATATATTGTTGTATATGTTTATATTTATTGACATGTTATGTGTCGAATGATATTTGTGGACATCTATTAGTAGAATACATCCTCGTTGTACTATAACTTGGTTGTTAATTATGTCGGACATCTATTAAGGAAGAACATAAACCATTCTACTTTTATATTAACTTGGACATCTATATAGCAAAACAAATCACTGTCTACTTTTATCACTTGAATACTTATTTTAAATAAATTGATTATTATTAGTTGATTCTGTATGCATACCTCGTTGTATGTAAACACCCATATTATAACTTGAATAAGTTAAACTTAATTAATTGAGAACCTTTGGAAATTTCTAAGCCTCCTTTCAAATTTCAAAAAGTATGTGAACTTTCTTTTTGTAAGCTTTAATAGATAATACTTTACAATGTTATTTAAAAATTATCTTGGTTTAAAGTAAAATTTATAAGAAGGTTTCAAAAATAAGTTATTATTTGAATTTAGAAAAAGCTTATGGATTGATTATTATTTTATTACTAATAAAGATTTGAATTCTAATAAAATGTTCCATAGAACCATGATTAAAAGAAATTAATATAGATTATAGAAAATACTTATTTATAAGTTAACTAAATATCATAAATCTTTAATTATTTCAAAGGGTTACAGTGTTATCGGGTAAAGGTCTGAGAAGTAATTAGAATACCCCAACTTGGTCTACTTCATTGTTATCTAAGTGATAGCATTGGTTTAACATCTGGACTAGATGATTAAATTTTGATATTTATAAAGGAATTATGAAAAAAGTTTGATAGTCATTAAAGAACTTTCCAATTGGTTTTAATATATATAAATAAAGTTCATAAATGATTTTGAATATGTATAAAGGAAGTTTACAAAGGATTCTGTGATACTTATAAAGAGTTGTAACAGTTGGATATTTATTCGAAGAGTTTTATAACTAAACTTAGAGATTGTTTTAAAATAAAAATATTTTATGAATGAGTTTATTATCAAAATATTATATAAAGCTATACCAGAGATTTATAAAAAGAAACTAAGATTTGATTCTTCTAAATCAATCTTCTTAAAAATGGTGGTTGGACAATTGTTCCACATTTAACACCGGAGGAATCATGTTTGGGTTTATTTTCATATATGTTTCTTTTGAAATAAATTTGTTTAATACTTTAATATGATTTGGAAATAAGAAAGATCTTTCTAAATGTTTTTGGAAATACTTACGAATTTAATGAGTTATGAATTTGTTTTATAAGTACTGAAAATATAACATTTTGCGAATAAACTTAAGTAGGTAAGATAAGTAAAAGAATATTTTAATAAACATTCTTAAAATGAGATTTTAATAAATAATTAATTTATCTAAATGAGGCTCACTAATTAACCAGGGCAAATCAATCTATTTAATGAGTAATTATATGTTTATTTGATAGTTAAATAACCGACAATCAAGTCTAGTCATTTTAACTTTGGAAATTTATTCGATAAATGATGAGGAAACCCGTTCTCGTAAAAGGTTAGGAGATGAACTCCGAACTTATGTATTGTCGTTTTTTCTTAAAGAATCAGAGTTGAGTTTTCCCAAAAACTATCGATTGTCATTTCAAAGACACAGGGACCAGGCCTACTCACCCGAAAAGCACTTCGATTCTGCCAACGCATTTCGAATTGGAAATATTTTGAAGATGACTGAAGATGGAGTTATGTAGTTTCGTTCAGGTCCAAAAGAACTTGTATGGATGAATGTTAGCACTGCATATTTTCTTGGAAGGCAATGTTATCATTCCAAGATTTTATGGTATTTATAAAGTAAACGTAACTTTTAGCCTCATCAACCAGTAAACGAATAAAGTAGGGAAAAGCGAAGAGGCTATGCAGGTCACTCCCATTAGGATATGATCATTCCATATCTAGAGTGATTATCTTTGTATGCTTTGAGGGACCTTATATGGTTGTTTATCAACCGGGGTGATCATATTCTGCATCATCCAGTTTAAGGATGGTTCCATCTCTGAGTAGCTGAGGTGCAAATTAACGCAACCTCCCATAAATTTTATCTAGAGATATACAGGTTCAGTGGGTAGACCCTTACCCTTTCATAATTGGAATCTATTCTCCAATATGAACTTTCGGTCTTGGTTGTACAACTATTATGTTGGGATGTGAGATATAAGCATTACGACTATTTTAATACGTTTACTACTAAATTGCAGACATTATTATAATATCACTTGATATTTATTATAAAAGTGTTCTGGCTATCGTTAGGTAAAAACACATTCGTGTTTATGTGCGGGTGGTCTGAGATACTATTGATTTCAAATGGTTTCAAAAATATAATAAGAAAGTTATTTTACAATAATGGTTGGGTCAGACCGAGCATTTTTACATGGTTAACTTAGGTTCTTTGGAGCTTAGGAAAGGAGATGGAGGCCAGGACATACTTTCGTATTTTAGTTTTCCTTTTTTGCTGTGTGTTTGTGTTTAGTCTTCAGTATTTGTAAGGACAAGTTGTTATAACTATCCAAGTTAGTTTTATACTCTGATATACATGTGTACGTAAACTTAATTCTTTCTTTTTGCTAACACTTCTGTTATATTATAATTTTTTCCGTCGCGTTGTAAGATCTTGTTTCTATCTTTTTTCTTTGTCCCCAATGAACTGTCTTTTGAACAACTAAATGATTGGCATAGGAATACCGAGGATGTATTAAGTTTCATACTTAGGGGAAAGAAAGGCACGATTCGTTACATCGATGCTTAGTGAACGAAAATTGGATCGATGAGAAGCGAAGCAATTTCGGATCGATGTGAAGCAAAGAGACTTTGGAAAAACATGACTTCGAACCAACACTCAGAGAAAAGCAAGTCTTTGTTTGAAGCAAATTTTTGAGCGAATTGCACAAAATAAATCTTCGAGTGATCCACATTGGAACTCGAAATGGAGTGCTTCTAAACTCAAAGCAATGTTTTCGAATCGAAGCGATCTTTTATGGAAGCAACGTAACTGATTCATCAAGAGGTAAGAGAAGGTTGTGTGATCCATAGGGCGACATGGTGCAATCTTCAGGATTGTGTTGTAGACTGTGGTTTTATAAGTGGAAGTTTCATAAATATACTTATGACTCTTCGATTGGTAACTCATATGATAATTGAATCGATGGAGTGTGATAGGCAGCTCAATATGGAATGAAGATGCAGGATAATCGATTAGCTTGAGTGGAACTCGAACCTAAGATGGGATAGTAAATGCTCTTTTGATTAAGAGTGCCAAGGAATCATTTATAACTTGGGTTGTTTTAGTTGCTGACTCAAAGTTTGCTGACTCAAAGTTGGAGTAACACAGGGACACCCAATGGAATTGGTGAAGTTGTGTACCCTGGACAATGGTGTTTTGCGTTGGTAGGGAGACGTGCTTGATAAATGGAGAATCATAAGCATGGGAGTTTGACTAGAACTAGGGTTTTCCATCAACTCCTAGCATAAGTGAGGATAGTTATATGTGTTACCATTGTATTCAAGGCTTTAGAAGGTGTAACTAGGTTTTGTTTGATAGATGTCATGGATGTACATCTTTTTGTGAGTAGGCTATCACCTATAGGATATTGAAGTAGGATATAGTTGCTATTGGAATAGAATACATTATTTAGTTACTATGTACTAACTTTTTGGTTGTATGGACATGTTAGTCATTTATTGCTCAAACATAATGTTGTTTGTCCTAAGTTTTTATGTTTCCACTTATTATCTTGGGTGCTTATCGATATTGCTAATTAGTAGAGTAGAGAGCAAGATTTGGTGGCGATATTGCTATTCTGAAGATGAGCTATAAGGGATTGGTGTATTACTTTATATTGCAAATATTTTGCTTTTGTTGTTTGCTTATATACTCTGAGAGAACTTGATGTCCATAACTAAGTGATTTTATGGAGATGTTTCCATTTAGTTATGTCTCACTACTATTCTGTTTCATATTTTATTTTTATTTTGTGAGATATATTATAGACTTGTTTTCTTTCTTCTCCAATGATCGTATCAGCCTGACACGTGTACAACGTCTTTTATGCTAAGGTGGCCCACTTGATTCAGAAATGGATTTTCTATCATTTTATAAAAACAACAAATTTCATCGTTATAAAAATACCATAAGTGCATGATGTAATATTGTATTACATACGCGAGTACGAGTCGATCCGCAAGGAAAGAATTTAATTTTAAAATTATCCAATTAGATTAAACTAAAGTGTGAGTTTGTTTTTAACTAAAAAAGGTAAAAATTAGAGAAAATTTTGGAAATTAACTATGAGATGAGAAGGAAATTTAGAGGCAAATTTCATCTCAAGATTACGCATATCAACATAAAATGAAGTTGTGATCTCACATTTTGAATCGTTTGTGTAATCAGAGGATATATTTACTATAAGCATGGTCTAATTGTATTACTAACTAACAATACTTAATCCTTCAAACTACTATACAATCATTAACCCAGTTTTCAACTCTCCTGAAAATGACAGGAAGATGAAACTAAAATCTACTTTGAGCATGATCTATCTTCAATTGAATTAGTAAGATAGACCATTAATTTTTTTGATTTAAATTTTGCTTACATTATCAAAACCATGGTTGTATGAAAGTGCAACCTGTATTTTTATTGATTAATTACAGCCTATTTGTTATGGGCAACATAGGCTATCAAATTCAATATGTAAACAACAAACTTACATAAACATCAAAATGTCCTTTAAGCATGAAATGAGAAGATCATAAATGAAATCACTTATGCTAATTTTTCATGATTCATGAGAGCTTCATCACCCCTAAATATAAGTGTTTTAGCTACTTATATTTGTAACAACATAAATGGGTCTCAACCTAAAATAGAAGAAGGAAATAAACATGAAATAAAAACAACTAACTTGCATAAAAGAAATTTTAATCTACTTGCCTAAAAAGAACATAAAGTCAAAGCATAAACTAAAACAAAACTTGGAAGAAAGAAGAGGCGTAGAAAGCCGTTATAGTAAAGCTCGCTTTTATTCTCAACTCTGATTAAAAGTTATATAAAAGAAACGATGATTTCTACGTGAACATAAGAGAGTCAGTTATATATGCCTAAAACCCCCATATATTTTTAGGGTGCTATCAAGAATAACCTCTTTATTGAATAGCCCCTAAATCATCATTAGCTTTTAACTAATCCTCCATTAATTTGTTTTTTGTCCATGATTTATTTTACATTTGTTAGTGGGTAGGTGGACTCCTCCATGTCACATGAGTGCTTTCTTTCATGCTTTAGCCTTGAATACTTATATATGCATTCATCCAAAAGCCCCTTCATTTGCACATATTTACCTACATTTTTTTAAGTGTGCAAGTATTTTTTCTCAAATTAGTTCGTTCAAAATGGCCATTTTACAATTTTATAGATGAGTGAACGATGACTAGAAAACATTTTGTATTTTAATTTAAAACATGTCAAAATACTTAATATGACTTGTACTTAATCAAACAAAGAATAAATATGTGAATAAAAATAAACATTTCTACATGCACATTAAATACTCCCACACTTATCTTTTTTATTCATTATCCAGTAAACTAAAATTTAGATAAATCCAATTTCGTAGGAAGCACAATTACACTGAACACATGCAAAAACTGCTAAACCTCTCGGTGTCCCCTGTAAGATAAGTATTATCTCATGAGGATTTTCAGTGGATGAATCAAAATGCAAGTGAAAAAATTATATATATAAGCTTATTTACAAAGATATAGATGTAAGGTTTATCTACAAAATGAAAATTTTACTTTTAAACTGACACGAGATAGTAATATACGATTTCATTCAATTCATGCATCATGATTCATAATTCTTAGTTGGAAATTTAGAGGAAATTTCAATCTCCCTATTTCACGAATTTTTGAATTATAAGTTTAATTCCCATTTGCTGTATACCTTTATGTTATCTTAAAATTTTGTTGAGTTTTGGGATAATATTTGTAACACCCCACACCCGCTACGGTCACTCACTAAGGGAATGCCATAACATCGGTGGAGTATTTTAAGTGAATATAGAACAGAAAAATTACAACAAGACAGATATAAGTAATACTTGAGAATTTAAAACATCATTTCATTGCAGCGGAAAGTAAAACATGTTTGGTTACACCAAAACCATAAACAAGAGTCAAGTACATAATATCCATCCTGATAAAACAAAAGTACATAATCCCACTACATAACTTAATAGCCATAATAGAAAAGATAAACTGAGCTTTACATCCACGGTCCAAGCTCCAAAAGATAGATAAAGCAGTCTGATCAAAGCCCACTAGTGCTAGGCCCACTCTGAAAACCTGAGGGTTGGGAAAAAGATAAAAAAACAACGGGGTCAGACATAAGTCTGAGCGAGTCCTATAACCTTAACAATACAATCATTAAAGTAATTAGGGTATGATATAAACAAGGTACGGTACCTCTGGGGATAATGACTACACTAAGTAGCCAACTAAACACAGGATGTACTAAGATAACCGAAAAGACGCATTTACCCACCCAAGGATAATTACTACACTGCACCACCCCAGATCTACCCACCCAAGGGTAATTCCTATACTGCACCACACCAGTCATTCCTACTTAAAGGTTGATCCCTCTCAAGGACTTAGAAAATTTTCCCAGTAGTTTCGTGTACCCCTAGCTGACTGCATAGGTGCCGTCTGCCCCTATCTCCACTAGGTGTACCCACTACTCCCAAGCGATCGGCTCCCTACCGTAGATACCCGTGCTGGCCCCACAGTGGGGTGTATCACTCCCCAAAGTGGCAACCCGAAAATGGTGCACGACTTATATCCACACGATGCAACAACGTCTTACCTACCAGCCCGGGTCCACACACGCATATAAAACCCGTTGGACTCGCATTGCCACCGCTACCCCGTTTTGGCCTCTTATAGTCAAGCCCAGTACGCGTGTCCCGTCCTCGACATGGGTCGAGTCCAATAAGATACATATGGGTTACTGGTTGAAATGGGCCCCCACAAGCTACTACTTAAGCTTGTCATTTTATCTAGTGCATCCCACTTAACCCCTTTTTATAATCATGCCCACTTACATGTTAAGGTTTGGTTAAGTCACCTAATCATATTTCAATTGCCACTCAAGGCCCCCACAAGCTACTACTTAAGCTTGTCATTTAATCATATTTCAATTGCCACTTAAGGCCCCCACAAGCTACTACTTAAGCTTGTCATTTAATTATATTTCAATTGTCACTTAAGACCCCCACAAGCTACTACTTAAGCTTGTCATTTAATCTAGTGCATCCCACTTAACCCCTTTTTATAATCATGCCCACTTACATGTTAAGGTTTGGTTAAGTCATCTAATCATATTTCAATTGCCACTCAAGGCACCCACTAGATTCCTACATGCCACCCAAGGCACCCACTTAACCCTTTAATCATGTTTAGTTACATGTTCCCCTTTGGTTAAGTATTTTAATCGTATTTTCTATTGCCACCCAAGGCAACCACTAGATTTTTCCACATGCCACCCAAGGCACCCACTTAACCCCTCATGTCCCTCTACATTCTAATATGGTTAAGTGTTTCTTAATTAATTAATTAAGATCGTGACCTCATAAAGACCTCTCACATTAGACCACCTTTTATGACCGCTGGATATGCCGGTTGGGTCCGGGCAGCCTTACGTCATAAAAGGGTCTAACCTCGTGTCTTTACTTTAATCACGTTTTAGTTTGTGCCTAAGACCTCTCACATTGGGCTAACATTTGTAGTAGCTGGTTAAGCCGGTTGGGTCCGGGCAGTCTTATGCTACAAATGAGTCCAACCTCGTGTCTTAGTCGATTAATTACACCTAATTAATCACCCCCATAATTTGTATTAATTATCCATGTTCACATTCAAGTTTTCAAGAATATGGGTAGACCTAACTCAATAGGTAAATTCCCAATTCCATAATATGGGTAGACCTAACTTAATAGGTAAATTCCCAATTATGTCCATTCACTTTATGTTATGCTTAAGCATACCCATTTCACACCATTTTATTAACATGCATATTAACCCCATCGTTCCCCACGTAATTCGTTCTCATAACATGACATAATAAAGGGAAGATTCATCACAAATGCCATGGGTTTAACCAATCATAGCATATAACTTTATCATGGGTTTAAAAGGTGTCAACTTGCATATATGAGCATACATTAAACCCAACTAGCATTTAACCCAAACTTGCATGAAGCACATATGTCACAAAGGGGGTAACTTGTATATGATTCTTATGTCATACAAAGGTGTGAACTTGCATAGCATGTCACATGTTAACTGGCATATAACCAAACACATAACTTGCATAACATGTTACATATGAACTTGCATATAATCATGCACATAACTTGCATATAACCAAACACATAACTTGCATAACATGTTACATATGAACTTGCATATAATCATGCACATAACTTGCATATAACCAAACACATAACTTGCATAACATGTTACATATGAACTTGCATATAATCATGCACATAACTTGCATATAACCAAACACATAACTTGCATAACATGTTACATATAAACTTGCATATAATCATGCACATAACTTGCATATAACCAAACACATAACTTGCATAACATGTTACATATGAACTTGCATATAATCTCACATATAGCTTGCATAACATGTTACATATGAATCAATGTTCAACATAGTGTTTTGCATAATGAGCATCATAAAACATAGCATTAAACTTGCATAACATATAGCATAAAACTCGCAAAACACACAACATACACTATACTAAACTTGCATAAACACATTGATCCACAAACATAGCCATATCTTATCATATCCTATCACAATCAATTTAACAATTGATTATTAAGGCTATAGAAACTCACCACTAAACTCCAATAAGCAAACCCTTGCCAAAAATCACCCAAAAACTCTAGCCTTGAAAATAAAGCTTGCAACTTGATGATGAATGCAAGCTAATGATCACTCATACAACTTAAAAATGCTTGTATGAACATGAAAGCCTTCATAGAAATAGTTTAGAAAGAGGATGGAGGCTAGGGTTTTGAGTGGAGGCCATGATCATAGAAAATTTTGGCATAGTTTAGTTAGAGGATAGGATTATGATCACTTAGGGCTAGCTTAGGGTCTTATTTATAGGATTAGGATGTGTTTTAGACCCTTAGATTAACCCTAGGATTAGTTTAGGTCCGTCAGATTTCGTCCCAAGCCCTCCAACCCAGCCCAAAACTCAACCAGGTGCACCTAGGCCAGAATCAGCCGACAGGGCAAGTCGACAGCCCTGTCGACTGCCAAGTCGACAGGCATGTCGACAGGCAAGTCGACAGCCCTGTCGACAGCCAAGTCGACTTGGCTGGGCGGGAGTTTTCCCTCCTGGCCCCCATTTCTGCATGTTTCGAAATTCAAATTTCCCGAAAACTTCTTTGGGCCTTAACCGGGTCATACGGACTCCGATTTACAAAGTTTCGGACTCTATTTCGCGTATTTTTCCGAGACGAACACAATGACGTAACCCATTTCCCCTGATTCTCACATCTGAGATTATTAATTCTGTAATTAGTGAATATCAGTGTTAACTGAAATTCGGGGTGTTACATTCTCCCCTCCTTAAAGGATTTCGTCCCCGAAATCTCCAAGTTAAGGAGAATGCATATCCTACCATCCAAACAACCATCTACTCAATCCATCAAACACGGACATCCATTGTCCTTAAAACAATTTCTACTGATGTATGAGCATATGCAAAAGTGTGTGTATATGTTCCCTATCTAATGTATGAACATATGCAAACCGTGATAGTGCCATGCATCTAATATGTATGCGAAAGAACCCTATCGACACATACTATATCTACATGAGTGCACAATCATTCACCAAAATGCATCATCCATATGATAACACAACCATTATACATCCATAAATATAGCTACCTACACACAATTATATGCAATATGCAATATGAAGTGATTGAGCCGATCTAGTGTCTAGAGTGTGTGTATATGCATCCACGAGCAACCACTAACAAACACTTGCATCCACATGCATCCATCAATCATAACATGTCTCAAACACATGTTTCAACCATAGGTTTACCCTATCTAAAGGTCAAAGGCACTAACAAGAGGACATACTAAAGATAAGATAAGTACTAGACAAACGATAAAGGAGAAGTTAAAAGACATACCCTCAAAAAGGAATGGGTATAATGAACGCATTTTCGCTTCCGTCTCCCAAGTAGCGTTGCTCTCATCTTCTTCCCATTGCACTTTGACTAGTTGAACCTCCCTGTTTCTCAACCTCTTAATCTCTGACCCAAGGATGCGTGTAGGAGCTCGTCGAATAGTCGCATCACGCTCTATCTCTACTTCTCTAAGCAAGCTCGGCTCTACCACCTCTGCGGTCTCATGTAGGCACTTCCTCAAATGTGACACATGGAATACATCATGTACACCACTAAGTCTGTCGGGCAACTCCACTCTATAGGCCATCTGTCCAACCCTTTCCTTAATAGGAAACGGTCCAACAAACCTTGGTGCTAACTTCCCAACAGATCCAAAGCGAACCACATTCCGTAACGGAGATACTTTGACAAAGACCATGTCCCCAACATCAAACTCAAGCTCTGTTCTCCTCTTGTCCGCATAAGATTTCTGTCTGTCTTGCGCCGCTTTCATCCTTCTTCGAATCAAATCAATCTTTTCCGAAGTCTTCCTAACCATATCGGGCCCAAGCAAGATCTTATCCGTAGATTCCCACCAACATGTAGGTGATCGACAAGGCCTTCCATAAAAAGCTTCGAAAGGAGCCATGCCAATACTAGACTGAAAGCTGTTATTATATGCGAACTCCACCAATGGAAGATGCTCTTCTCATGTACCTCCAAAATCTAAGATACATAGCCTCAATAGGTCTTCTAAAATGCGATTTACCCTCCCGGTCTGGCCGTCCGTCTGAGGATGATTTGCAGTGCTCAAACACAGCTGAGTCCCTACCGCCTCTTTCAAACTCTTCCAAAACTCGCTAGTGAAGATAGGATCTCGATCACTCACTATGCTGGAAGGTACACCATGCAATCTAACAATCTCTCGAATGTAGATTGAAGCTAGCCATTGAGCAGTCCTCTTACTCTTCACGGGTATAAAATGGGTACTCTTAGTAAGTTTGTCTACCCCAACCCAAATTCCCGTATTACCCTTCCTCGATCTTGGTAATCCATTGACGAAATCCATCGAGACACTATCCCACTTCCATAGCGGAACCTCCAATGGGTGAAGCAACCCACCGGGTTTCTTTTGCTCCGCTTTTACTTGTTGGCACACCAAGCATCTAGCGACATACTCGGCCGCGTCTTTCTTCATACCGGCCCAAATGAAAACTCGCTTCATGTCTTGGTACATCTTGTCCCTACCGGGATGAATGGTCATCTTCGAACGATGTGCATCATCAAGTATAGCCTTCCTCAAACCCTCGTCTTGCGATACACAAAGTCTACCGTCTCTACGCAACCACCCCTTACCATCTAGGGTGTACCTACTCAAATGGCTGGACGACTCCCCCTCCTCATGAGCTTCTCTACTAACTCAACCAACTATGGGTCGTCTCGCTGCGTTCCGCCAATCCGCCCCAAAAGAGTAGGCCTAACCTCCAAGGAGGCTAGCAAACCAGGTACAAAGTCAACGGAAGGTCTAAAGTCAAACATAGAAATAAACTCTAAGCTCCGTCGTTCAACGAACAATGAACTCAAGGACAACCTTTTTCTACTTAAGGCGTCCGCTACCATGTTACCCTTGCCATGGGTATATGCTATCTCAAACTCATAGGATGCTAAGAATCCCATCCACTTTTGCTGTCCTAAGACTATGCGCTCGAAGAGTCTCCAACACTTCCCTAAGATGTAGGGCATGCTCTTCTCCACTTTTAGAGAAAACCAGGATATTACCCCATCCAAAATCATTACAACTGTCCATCTCTCACGCAGACCACCCTAGTCGAACTCGACATCCCCCAAATGCAAGCCCCAAAGGCCTAAACCAATATCAGACAAACACCCAAGGGATACCTCCTTCGAATTCAGACGACCTACGTGAGATGATACTAGTAAAAACGGCTAAATAATTAAGCCCTTGTCCAACTCTGGATGTCCTCGCCAGTCTCGCTCCAAAACCACCGTTTATCCCATAACTGGCTTTGCTCAACCTATTGAGCACATACGAAAACTTATTTCGCTCCTAGAAAAGACCAAGATGTCATTTACCGTCACGAACTTATTTAGGTACTCCCTGAACACCCTTCTCATCAAATCAACAAAGTATGCGGGGGCGTTCGTCAAACCAAATGGCATCACCAGCCACTCATAAAAACCATCCGGAGTCCTAAAGGTAGTATTCTCTATACTATCCTCAGCCACTCTCAACTGATGAAACCCCGTGGCTAAGTCCTACTACGAAAACACTGAGGCGCCAACCAACTGATCAAAGAGATCATCAATCCTCGACAATGGGTGTCTATTCTTCTTTGTTATCTTGTTAAACTCCCTATAATCTACACAAAGTCTGAGGGACCCATCCGCCTTCATAGCAAAAACTACTGGAGCACCCCACTCCGATATACTTCGTCTTCTAAACCCCTTCTCAAGCAAATCGCCTACTTGCTTATGGAGTTCCCTCCTCTCACGAGGAGCCATGTGGCACACTGGCCAAGATACTGGTTTGGCATTGTCTACCGGATATATTCGGAAGTCAATCTCCCGCTCCGGAGGTAAGCCCTTCACCTCCTCAAACACATCCGAGTATTCCCGGACCACTCTAACAGATCGCAAACTCTAGACCGACGTGTCAAGCGATTCTAGATAACTTAGCATAACAGATTCCATGGGATTACAAGAGATCTCGAGAGTGTTACCCAAGCGGGTCGTAAGCCTAACAACTCTCCTTCCACAAACAAGAACGGCACCATTACTGGATAACCAGTCCATGCCCAAAACTAACCCATAGCCCGTGAAGCCCAAGAAGCATCACATCTAAACTCAACGCTAAGTATAGAAACTTTCAAACCCAAACACATCATGGAGCCCCCAATTGGGTTTGAAACAACTAAGGGATCATCTACTAAACTGGTGTCTAAGTGCAGTGACTCAACTAACAACGATGAGATAAACGAACTCGATGCGTCAGAATCAAATAAAGTTCGAACCGGATAATAAAGAAATCCAAATTCTAACCTAGACGGTCTTATCCCCATCTGGTACACTAGCCGTGAGGGAATACAACTACCCTCCAGAAGATTCCATACCTTGCCCTTGCCCCTTTGGACAACCCTAATAAGGTGTCCTATTCCTCCCAAAAGGATAACTACTCGCCTTCTTCTTCCCATTCTCCACTCGTAACCTCCCACCAATGAGGTTTCATCCTTCACTAACCAAACAACTATTTGAGCCTTCCTCCCATCGTCTATCCAATAGGTACCTACCAGTCCTCCTCCTTCTTGAACCAACTTCTAATCCGACTAACGTCTAAGTCCCTTGAAGTGGTCTTCCATTCTTATCTATCTTAGAAAGATCATCTATACACGGAGGGGAAACTCAAAACGAGAGAGGAAGAGATTCAAAACGGAGAATTCGAAAGATAAAGATATGGCTATCGGGGATTATGCTTTTCTTTCAAAAACTTTTCTCTTAAAAGACACGTTTTTGAAAATACTCCTTTCAAAAATATTCTTAGAAAATAGTTTTTCTAAAAAATTTATCTGTTCTGGTAACCTTAAGCTCTGATACCACGTGTAACACCCCACACCCGCTACGGTCACTCACTAAGGGAATGCCATAACATCGGTGGAGTATTTTAAGTGAATATAGAACAGAAAAATTACAACAAGACAGATATAAGTAATACTTGAGAATTTAAAACATCATTTCATTGCAGCGGAAAGTAAAACATGTTTGGTTACACCAAAACCATAAACAAGAGTCAAGTACATAATATCCATCCTGATAAAACAAAAGTACATAATCCCACTACATAACTTAATAGCCATAATAGAAAAGATAAACTGAGCTTTACATCCACGGTCCAAGCTCCAAAAGATAGATAAAGCAGTCTGATCAAAGCCCACTAGTGCTAGGCCCACTCTGAAAACCTGAGGGTTGGGAAAAAGATAAAAAAACAACGGGGTCAGACATAAGTCTGAGCGAGTCCTATAACCTTAACAATACAATCATTAAAGTAATTACGGTATGATATAAACAAGGTACGGTACCTCTGGGGATAATGACTACACTAAGTAGCCAACTAAACACAGGATGTACTAAGATAACCGAAAAGACGCATTTACCCACCCAAGGATAATTACTACACTGCACCACCCCAGATCTACCCACCCAAGGGTAAATCCTATACTGTACCACACCAGTCATTCCTACTTAAAGGTTGATCCCTCTCAAGGACTTAGAAAATTTTCCCAGTAGTTTCGTGTACCCCTAGCTGACTGCATAGGTGCCGTCTGCCCCTATCTCCACTAGGTGTACCCACTACTCCCAAGCGATCGGCTCCCTACCGTAGATACCCGTGCTGGCCCCACAGTGGGGTGTATCACTCTCCAAAGTGGCAACCCGAAAATGGTGCACGGCTTATATCCACACGATGCAACAACATCTTACCTACCAGCCCGGGTCCACACACGCATATGAAACCCGTTGGACTCGCGTTGCCACCGCTACCCCGTTTTGGCCTCTTATAGTCAAGCCCAGTACGCGTGTCCCGTCCTCGACATGGGTCGAGCCCAATAAAATACATATGGGTTACTGGTTGAAATGGGCCCCCACAAGCTACTACTTAAGCTTGTCATTTTATCTAGTGCATCCCACTTAACCCCTTTTTATAATCATGCCCACTTACATGTTAAGGTTTGGTTAAGTCATCTAATCATATTTCAATTGCCACTCAAGGCCCCCACAAGCTACTACTTAAGCTTGTCATTTAATCATATTTCAATTGCCACTTAAGGCCCCCACAAGCTACTACTTAAGCTTGTCATTTAATTATATTTCAATTGTCACTTAAGGCCCCCACATGCTACTACTTAAGCTTGTCATTTAATCTAGTGCATCCCACTTAACCCCTTTTTATAATCATGCCCACTTACATGTTAAGGTTTGGTTAAGTCATCTAATCATATTTGAATTACCACTCAAGGCACCCACTAGATTCCTACATGCCACCCAAGGCACCCACTTAACCCTTTAATCATGTTTAGTTACATGTTCCCCTTTGGTTAAGTATTTTAATCGTATTTTCTATTGCCACCCAAGGCAACCACTAGATTTTTCCACATGCCACCCAAGGCACCCACTTAACCCCTCATGTCCCTCTACATGCTAATATGGTTAAGTGTTTCTTAATTAATTAAGATCATGACCTCATAAAGACCTCTCACATTAGACCACCTTTTATGACCGCTGGATATGCCGGTTGGGTCCGGGCAGCCTTACGTCATAAAAGGGTCTAACCTCGTGTCTTTACTTTAATCACGTTTTTAGTTTGTGCCTAAGACCTCTCACATTGGGCTAACATTTGTAGTAGCTGGTTAAGCCGGTTGGGTCCGGGCAGTCTTATGCTACAAATGAGTCCAACCTCGTGTCTTAGTCGATTAATTACACCTAATTAATCACCCCCATAATTTGTATTAATTATCCATGTTCATATTCAAGTTTTCAAGAATATGGGTAGACCTAACTCAATAGGTAAATTCCCAATTCCATAATATGGGTAGACCTAACTTAATAGGTAAATTCCCAATTATGTCCATTCACTTTATGTTATGCTTAAGCATACCCATTTCACACCATTTTATTAACATGCATATTAACCCCATCGTTCCCCACATAATTCGTTCTCATAACATGACATAATAAAGGGAAGATTCATCACAAATGCCATGGGTTTAACCAATCATAGCATATAACTTTATCATGGGTTTAAAAGGTGTCAACTTGCATATATGAGCATACATTAAACCCAACTAGCATTTAACCCAAACTTCTATGAAGCACATATGTCACAAAGGGGGTAACTTGTATATGATTCTTATGTCATACAAAGGTGTGAACTTGCATAGCATGTCACATGTTAACTTGCATATAACCAAACACATAACTTGCATAACATGTTACATATGAACTTGCATATAATCATGCACATAACTTGCATATAACCAAACACATAACTTGCATAACATGTTACATATGAACTTGCATATAATCATGCACATAACTTGCATATAACCAAACACATAACTTGCATAACATGTTACATATGAACTTGCATATAATCATGCACATAACTTGCATATAACCAAACACATAACTTGCATAACATGTTACATATGAACTTGCATATAATCATGCACATAACTTGCATTACATGTTACATATGAACTTGCATATAATCTCACATATAGCTTGCATAACATGTTACATATGAATCAATGTTCAACATAGTGTTTTGCATAATGAGCATCATAAAACATAGCATTAAACTTGCATAACATATAGCATAAAACTCGCAAAACACACAACATACACTATACTAAACTTGCATAAACGCATTGATCCACAAACATAGCCATATCTTATCATATCCTATCATAATCAATTTAACAATTGATTATTAAGGCTATAAAAACTCACCACTAAACTCCAATAAGCAAACCCTTGCCAAAAATCACCCAAAAACTCTAGCCTTGAAAATAAAGCTTGCAACTTGATGATGAATGCAAGCTAATGATCACTCATACAACTTAAAAATGCTTGTATGAACATGAAAGCCTTCATAGAAATAGTTTAGAAAGAGGATGGAGGCTAGGGTTTTGAGTGGAGGCCATGATCATAGAAAATTTTGGCATAGTTTAGTTAGAGGATAGGATTATGATCACTTAAGGCTAGCTTAGGGTCTTATTTATAGGATTAGGATGTGTTTTAGAACCTTAGATTAACCCTAGGTTAGTTTAGGTCCGTCAGATTTCGTCCCAAGCCCTCCAACCCAGCCCAAAACTCAACCAGGTGCACCTAGGCCAGAATCAGCCGACAAGGCAAGTCGACAGCCCTGTCGACTGCCAAGTCGACAGGCATGTCGACAGGCAAGTCGACAGCCCTGTCGACAGCCAAGTCGACTTGGCTGGGCGGGAGTTTTCCCACTTGGCCCCCATTTCTGCATGTTTCGAAATTCAAATTTCCCGAAAACTTCTTTGGGCCTTAACCGGGTCATACGGACTCCGATTTACAAAATTTCGGACTCTATTTCGCGTATTTTTCCAAGACGAACACAATGACGTAACCCGTTTCCCCTGATTCTCACATATGAGATTATTAATTCTGAAATTAGTGAATATCAGTGTTAACTGAAATTCGGGGTGTTACAATATTTTTAATATTCTATATGATGCTTTCAAATGTCTATGGATGGTTCCTTAATACATAATTATCGGGATTTTTATGTGATAGTTTTATTAGTTTCAACCATGATACAATCCAGAACCTCTAAACGAAATTTAGTTTATGGCTTCTAATTTAATTTGTGATCATTCATGGGTCACAACTGTTCTGGAGTTTCTGAATTATTAACTCCTCAATAAACGGGAGGTTTTCTAGAATTTACATCTTCAATGATTTTCTCATTTTTAGAATTAATTCTGAATAATTTATCACTAGTTACATGATGATTATTTTATATTTCGGATGAATTTCTAGGGTATATATTTGATAAATCTTTGATGCTTGAAGTTTACAAAGTTACGATGTTTCTTTTATAAATGGATCCTCGGCTTTTTAAAGCTAAGAATTATTGTTGAACGTTTTAACTAAACTTTTGAGTTTGTGACAACTTTCGATTTGGATTTTCTTTCACCATTGAATGATAATTAATAAGATCTACTATGGGTCTTCAAGTAAGCTTTCGTTGATGACTTACTATCGTCCTCAAATAACCATTAATAAATGAATGCCTAGATATTAGGCGATGGCCATCTTTTCTCAATTTAATCATCAATTCTTTAGACAACAATCAGGGAAGTATTATTCATTTCTCAATAAAAGTTATCTCTTGTGCATACACACACTATCACTGATAACTATAGGATCAGTTGTTATTAGAATATCAATGTTGTGTTAACATGGATTATACAAATTAAATTGCTTATTAAAAATTATTAGTATTGTTGGAATTAAGGAAATTGATATTTCATTAGTTATGTTAACACGATTACTTAGATTTGTCCTAAAGAACAAAATCTTCTTCCATGCTAGGGACTAATGTTAACCTAAAATATTCACTTGATCAAAGGTACGAAAGAAGGTTAGGAGAGGCTTATGAGATAAAACTTCTTTCAGAGTTTAAAGATGGTTTTAGAAGGTGTCGATGGAAAGCAACCGAAAGCACTTAAAGAAAGGTGTTAAACAAAATATGCATTTGGATGAAAATATGGAAGAGGCCTTGGATTGAAGGAAAATTTTAAAAGTATCCGAGAAACACCATCGAAACCCTCAAGTGAAGAAACCTGAGAAGTGAGCCGAGATAAAAAGGGCCTCCAAAAACACTAGATATAAGCTGTCGAAAGCATTAGAGGAGGATAAGTGAAGATTATGGAGAAAAACTTAAATACAACCCATTCGAAAGCAGGATGTTCCTTAAAAATTGGTAAAGGCACCACTGGGAGTCCAAGGATGGTGTCAAAAACCATACAAGGGGAAAAATCAGATAGCAATAATGCTTTGACATGGCCAAGGGATGAATCCACATTTGTATAAGTTACTACATATTTTTCGGGAAGACGAAAGGAAGCAGAATCAACCTTGTGACGACATTACCGCCCTTTTCAAAGGAGTTGAAAGATGCATTCTCCCAACATTTTGACCAAATAGAGACTCGTGATCAACAAAAAGGAAAGGGATCGCAAAGTAAACCCCTTAGACAAGTCCAAAGGACTACGTATACAAAGGATAACACCCTTCAGAGTAATGAAAAGGGAACAAAGCAAGCTCCTACTAGAGGATCGAAGAGGATCTTCTTCTAAAGCTCTAACCAGGCAAAAGCTACTAAGTAATCAAGAAGACATTAAGTTCGCCTTTATTAGGGCCACAAGGATCGTTTGACTGCATTGAAAAGGTATTCGATAACACAAAACTTGTATAACATCTACTTATACCAAAAAGATTCAGTCTGGGATAGAACATTCCTTTGAAGCAATTGATTTTAGCAACCAATTCCTTTAAAGGGATTGAATCACCTAACAACGAACATCTCCCTCAGGTCCAGCCCTATCAAGATCGTTATGGATAGAGATTTTGAAGAAGGGTTTCTAAATAAGGGCTTTTGGTGCACAAAATCAAATATCACTCTTCGTACAAATTAAGCATTCACAAAGGAGTAGAACTACTCTTCGGCAAAGTCATAATCTCATATCCAAGCGTCCTTTTTGAGTAGCTGTTATGTTACCTCCTTTGATCGTGACGATGAGTCTAAAATAAAGCATTGAATGTCACTACTACAAGCTCACCACATTAATTTCACTAAAGGAAAGGAAATGAAGGCCTTAAGGCAGAAAAGGGGTTAACATGCATATTTAAATACAACCCCAGGGGTTCAGAATAGAAGGGCTTCTCCTCATTTTGATGCTTGTATTTTTTTATTAGTATTAAAACCTAATTTCTAAACTAAATTAGGGATTGGTCTTACTATGATTACGAAGTAATTGTCTTCATTAATATCATCACTAAAAAATTTGATTTCGAGTATTCAATGAGAATGTTACGTTGTTGGGCCTTGTCAATCCAAATCCTTTCGGCTTCAAGGAAAGTACTATTTCATTAGTAAATAATCACTTATTCCACGTAAAGGCCTCTTAAACTCTTTTTCTACAGAATCAGAGGGACCTAAAGACTACATCTCCATGCTTATAATAAGCCAATAAAAGGTATAAACGAACAGCTTTGTGCAAAGGCCTCTATGTATGCTTTAGGGCCCATTTTGCTTGTTTAACAGTAACTTGAGGTGATCATATTCAAACTATTTAGTAAGGGGTATGTAGGATTCTAAATAACTAAGGTGTAATATGTTGAAGTCTCTTATAAAATTTATTTAGAGTCGTGTGGATTTTATGGGCAGACCCTTACTCTTACATAATTGGAATCCAATCTCCAGCTGTAACACCCCGCAAAAATATACCCTAAATAGACACAGATAATTAAATTAAGAATAGATAAAAATATTTAATAAAATATTAATGGACTGAAAATACAAATATTTAATAATTGAGAATTTGGCAATTAAAATATTACCATTGCATTCATGGCAATATTCTAATTCATTTTCAGAATTTATTTATCGAAAAATGGAGATCAGATGAAAAAGTTATGAATAAAACAAGTTAAATAAAAATAATGTACACACAACATTTGAAATTCAAACTGTAAATGTAAAACTGGAATAAAGATAAATACTTATGCAAAATGGAATATCCCTTTTGGATTTCAAACTTGTTTATATATAAGATGGGGATAACGTTTGTAATAAACGGAAAGAATTAATGAACATTAAAATAGAATTAATATAAAAACCAACATCCAAGAGTATTAATTTCTCTATGCCCGAATCTTAAGTGGAGTTGACCTGAGGGTTGACCGCCCTCCTAGGGAGGGTGTCGACTGCCCTTAAGGGAGAAGGGAAGGTGAAGTTCCATTTTAGTTTGAATTTTTATATAATTTTGTTGAAATGAATTGTTGAGAATTTATAGAACGAACCTAACGGTCCCCACACACTCCAAGAAGTATAAATAAGTCCCTATCCTTCTCCCCAAACTCGACATACTCTTCTTAGTTCCACCTTAATTCTGCTTCCCCACCATTCTGTCTAAATTCCAGAATTAGGTCATGTTAGATTCATCTTCTTCACTAACCTAATTTTTATCTTCTCTAATCTAGTTTCTTATTAGAATCAGGAATTAGATTTATATGTATATAAAATTTTAACTTGAACCTTATATTATATATATACATATAATTTAGGAGAAATATTTAGAGTATGCTATTTTAAGGAAATAATCTAGAATCTTGTTCTATACAGCTTTGTTCTTCTTCTTATAATAATTTTATGGGTGGGAGTTACCTTAAGTTTATTGTTTTCAATAATTGTTAGTGTAGAATTTGGATTGTTATACCTAAAAGAGGTTTAAGAAATTTAGGAAAACAAAATGCATATAAGTCCCCTAAATCTCTTTAATAATTCTGGAAATGGTTAATCATGTGATAATGTTGGTTTTGGTTTATGGATATAAGAAAGATCAAATTTTTGGGTGTTGTGCAATTTTGATATTTGGTCTAATACTTTCTTTTCATTTTTATGGTAAATCTAATTTATGAAAAAACGCATATTTGGATACTATAATTTACATATGTTTGAACATCTATTTTTATAAAATAGATGGCTTAAAGATATTAAAACACATGTTACCAAAATCTTAGTTTTTGTACAAATCTTACATGAAAATTAAAGCAAAAAGGAAGTTATACATACTATTGTTATATTACACCTTGTCCTTCCTTTTATTACTGAAATAATCCTTAGAACCTAGGTTGCAAGTTATTTTTTTATGTTATATCATTTCCCATTTATTGATTTGAATGTGGATAAACATTATACGTTATATTGAGAAAGTTTGGGAAATAAACTTGCAAACCTTTATTTTGGTTAGGATTGACATTTCTATGTTTAGAACATTTTCTTTACATGCACCACAAATTGCTCTCTTATTTATGTATATTAAATATCGTAATTAACATATTATAAACGCGTACCAAATGTGTTTAATTAAGAATTCGAATATAAAATGTCTCATTTGAAATTTGTATGTGTGTGAGTATTAATGGCTTTTAATAGAATTTATGACATGTGACACGAGGTTAACCCTTACTTATTATAGAAACCTGCCCGGAACCAACCGACGTATCCAGCATCTACAAGAGATCGGGTTAATGTGGGATATCTAGTATCATGGGCCATTATAATAAATACTCAATGATGCGAGGTTAAGACCAACTTGCACTAGAAGCGTGCCCGGAATCGACCGGTAAATAAAACATTTACAAGAAGTCAGCTCAATGTGAGATGTCTAGTGTAATAAATACTTTTCTGCCTCGAGAAGGTATTAAGTGCCGACCTACTTTATTTGAGTATTAAGTGGTTAGGACGGTCCATTTCAAATGTTCTTTCCTTGATTTGTACTAAAGTCGTGGGACCCATCCTTATTAGGTATTAAGCAGTCATTTGGGCCCGTCTTCCTTTAACAAACTTATGAAGTATAAAATGATCTTATAAAAAGATAGACATATAAATTGGGTCATTCTTCGGAAGTTGTCCACTTCTTATCTAGGTGTTATGTAAGGACTTACCTAGGGATGGGCTAATAAGAGTTTCGAAAAGCATGTAGGAGGGGTCGTCAATCCAAGGGAAGTATTAAGTGACTAGGAGTTCACCTGTAATACCATTTAAATAGTAACGCATTGGTCCTTTTGAGGGGCATAAATGGCGATGAGTGTCTATCCTCACTCGGTATTAAGTGGTAGATTATTATTTCTCACATTATAATTGAGAGAATATTTAATAACGTTAAATGAGGTATTAAGTAACTAGGGTCTGCCATAGGGTCTTTAGTGATCGAAAGGATCCTCACCTAGTGTATTAAGTGATCGAAAAGAATCCACCCATAAGATGGCCTTAACTGACCAATTGAGAGTCTTCCTCATAGATTCTTAAGTGATCATAAGAATCAAGCTTAGGGTATTAAGTGATCGTAGGAATCCTCCCTTACATATAATGGCCTTAAGTGATCGTAGGATAGTCTGCCTATTTAATGCATGTGTATGTCATATTTAATTATGTGCTGAAATCTCATAGACATAATTTGACGAGTTTATACTTCCAAGCACAAAAAATATATTTCCTTTAAACTTAAACGATTTTCATTCACTGAAACATTGTTGTTTTGACACCCTCCTCTTAACGACATAAGTTAGTACATAGGAATGCTTGATTGGTGATGTCATAAAGATAGGAGCTTGGTGAAGGAGATTTTATTATGTTTAGCAACTAATTGTATTTATGGGATATTATTGATGTACCTTGTTTATCGACATTATTATGGTTTTATAAAAAGGTACATTTATTTTGGTTATTATATTGTGTCGCATCCGTTGTGAAATTCTGATTTCGTTTTAATTTGGCACTGTTATTTATTTCTTATAGAAACCAATGACTTTCTTTGAATGATTCTAAGTTCTGATAGGCCTTTTATTGATCAGGATATATGTCCATTCTGGCCAGGTTGTTACATCTGTTATTAGATCCCAGATTACCAATTATGGGAAAATATACGTATGAGGGACGCACTTTTTGTTTGAAAAAGTTCAATTATATATATATATATATATATATATATATATATGTATATGTATGTATATGTATATGTTATACCTTTAAGGCATATGCGACTATACTAGGCAATCTCTTTCTTCCTTTTTTCTTTTGGCTTAAAAATTATCATAGGGATTTTCGCTGAAGGTTTTCCTCTTATAAATAGTGGAAATGACCGAAAACCAATCTGAGCAAGGTAATCTAGTAAGGCCTTGGCACTTAACCGAATGGTTTCAGTAGTATTTAATGGCTGTGATACATGTTCTTATTGCTCCTACTACCCAGTGGAACTGGCAGCTCAACCAGCTGACGTGGCCTTAACTTCCTTCGTCTCTTTCTCAGAGGTAGGCCCTTTATCGTAATAGAAGGATTTCTTGAAGTTGGGACATGGTTATCAAAGTGCGATCATATATTCGAGGTTACGGGATAGGAAGACCAGTTAAAGAAAAGTGTAGCCGCTTGGCATCTTAAAAGTGAAGTGTTGGAGTGGTGAAATTTGGTTTCTAAGGAGAATGCGGGTATGATATTCTCTTAGGATAAGTTCAAGTCCCGATGTGAGATTAATTTCTACCCAATGCCGAAGTGAGTTAGAAAATGGAGAAGTTCATCTACCTTAAGGAAGGAGATTCATCTTTAAAGGAATACATAGCGAACTTCACAAAGTTGTCTAAGTTTAGTAGGAGCCTTATAGAGACACCTATGAATAAGGCACTAAGATTTGTAAAGGGACTCAACTCCCTTCTCAGAGATACGTTGTTGGCCCAAGTGACATTTGGTGCAACTTTTGAAGCACCTGTGGAGACTACTTTTTTATACTCTACAGAAGAAAGGGATGAGGTTAAGAGTGAGGGTACTTCAAAATTTGGAAATAATAAGAAAAGGAGCTTTTGGTTGAAGAAGAAGATGAATGGAAAATCCCAGAAAGAAGCTAAGGAGTGTGGAAGATGCCATAGGCAAGACCACTAAGTCAAAGATTAGGGTCAGTTTGGCGAAGCTGGAATTCAAAGGGAAGTGCTATAACTGTCACGAAGAAGGACATCTGTCTAGGAACTGCCTAAAGCTTAATGGAGGATCAAGTAGGAAAAACTACGCTTTAAAGGTAGTACCCCTTCAGAGTCGACCACTGATAAACCAAGCACAACCATCCCTTGAAGGTATCATTTCTATTTTAGGGACTTCATTTCATGCCCTATTTGATTTGGGAGCATCCCATTCCTTCATAGTAAGAGTGCCATAGATTTCCAGAATCTTCCCACTTCTATTGCTGGTAGTCCGATAGTTGTTTCCAATCCTATCAAAGGGGATAAGCAACTCTTGTTGATTTGCAAAGACCTAGTACTAGACATCGACAATATCGATTTCACATGTAATGCATATGTTTTGAACTTCGAGGGGTATGGAGTCATTTTAAGGATGGACTGATTAACTTACTATAAGGCCATCCTTTATTATGATAGGAAGATCATCTACCAGAGGAGCCATAGAGGTTGTACATTAGAGATCCCTTGTAAGGTTAGGAATATAAGGGATTCAGCCTTGTTGTCTTCTCTATCGTCTGATTTGGAAGGGACTACTGTAGTGCCCGTTGTCTGTGAGTTTCTTGACGTCTTTGAAGAAGTGATGGGGCTTCTGCCCCACTGGGAGATCGCGTTTAGGATATCTCGAGAAGGACGCTAGACATGTAGCATTGCTGTATAAGCATATGGCTCCTAAGAATGAAGGAATCTGGATAAACAAATTTCTGACTTGGTATAGAAAGGATCCATCCAAAAGGGTATCCCAGAGTTGGGAGCGCCTGTAGGTTCTACCACTAAGGCTAATGGATTGTTAAGACTATGCGTCGATCATAGAGAGCTTAATAAGTTGACCAAGAAGAATTGTTATCCTTCTCCTAGGATAGATGACATATTCGATCATTTGGGAGGTTCTAAAGTCTTTTACCAATTGGACCCACCGATAGGATTTCACCAGTTAAGAATTTCTGAGGAAAGCAAACTTTAGACAACATTTATGACACCCGATGGTTTGTTTGAATAGGAAGTAATGTCCTTTGGATTAACGAATGCCCTGCCTCCTTTGTTGATTTAATAATTAGAGTTTATAGAGGTATTCTTAATAAGATAGTCGTGGTCTTTGTGGACGACATTCTCATATTTTCTAAGGATTATAAAAAACATGAGAATATCTAAGTGAGGTCTTAGAAATCTTGAGAAAAAATCGGCTTAAGGCTAAATTTTCAAAGTGCCACTTTTGGGGAAAGGAAGTTAAGTTTCTTGGACATTTAGTTTAAAGGAAAGGTTTGACTATTGACCCCGCAAAAGTGGAAGTTGTTCAAGGATTGGAGATTCCTCGTAATGCATAACAGGTTAGGAGTTTCTTAGTGTAAACAAGTTATTATTAGGAATTCATTAGAGACTTTTCCAGGATAGCAGCCCCTCTTACCCATTTAACTAAAAAGAATCTCGAATTTTCTTAAAGCGATAAGTGTAATAATGCTTTCGATAAGTTGAAGGAGCCTCTTGCGAATGTAAGATCTATATTAACCCTAGAGGGGGGTGAATAGGGTTTATTGCAGTGTTTGCTGAGTAATTAAATAATACCAAACACATATAATAATTAGAGTAAATGCAGAAAATAAATAACACACAGATATACCCAGTTTCGGCAAAACCCTGCCTACTGCAGCATTCCCCAAGGTTTCTACTAGGTGTTAGTCAACAATTACAACGCTTATAACACACGTAAACTTGCAACAATTCCTAGCCTCTTTGTCCTAACCCTACGCTCAAAACTTATCCCCAATTTCTACTAGGAGCTACACAAAAAGGCCTCACAATCTCGCTCTAGTTGCACTAATCCTACACTCAAAACCCTGCACTGGTTTCTATCCCCATAACATGATTTCCCCAAATTATAAAACCCCGTAATTCGTCTCCTTAGTTTTTTACAGATAAACTAGAAACTCTTAAGACGATTATAAATTAAAAAAACAATAGAAAACAAATTAAACCCTTAAAAAAACTAAACCCTAGTTTGTAAATAAATTCCTTTAAGCCATTTGTAACTTGGCCGACTAGTTTTCTTCTTGACTCAACACTTCAATTGTTTGGTTCTTTTATCATTCCTTTTTGGAAAATGGTGGCTCTTAGGGTTTCCTTCTGGAAATTAAAATGGCGACAATGATTAGTGTTTCAATTCTCTAATTCAAGAAGCCGCTCTCCCCTCTTATGTCCTTCGATTTGCAACTCCACTCGATTCAGATCCAAGTAAATATTGGTATGATTTTTCACTTTGAATTTCTCTTTAATTGTGTTGAAACTTGAATGGATTGAAAGCGAATGATGATTGGGTTATTTATAGGATTAAAAATCCTAAATATTTGCTTTGATTTTGTTAATGTCTTGGTCTTGATATATTCGTGAATTTTGGGCTCGATTCTAGATGATACTTGGCTTTGAATTTGCGTGATTGGGGCTTTTGAAATCGGATTTGAATTTGTTGACATTGAAATTTTCATTCTTTCTGGAATAACTCTCATGTGACTTTTGGTACTTTGAATTAGTCCCTTCTGTATACTCCCATACATCTATTTTTCTGGAAATATGAACTTGAACAGATTTTGGAACTTTGAATTTGTACACTCTAGTTCTTCGAACATGATACTGCTCTTAGTTAAGAACTGATATTACTCTTGAATTTCCTTTGAACAGAACTAGTACTTGGATACTTATTAATGTTTTTACACTGCTTGGCTTGTTAAGAAAGGATATTATACCATAATAAAAGGTACTGCACTTGGTCATTTCTTGCTTTCATGGACTTGCCTTGAACCATATTTCAAATTGAAATTTGCATTTCCCTTTGCTTATTGAACCATCTTTGTGTACCTTCTCCCTTATTTTAAGTTGTGTTATGTAAGCTCACCATCTTCATTGTCGACTCATGTAACTGCACAGATATTGTTGTATCTCCACTTGGCATTGTGCTTGACCGTTATTTGAAAACTGATATATCTTGAGGCTTCTTTATGTTGTATATGACTTGAAGTTGTACCATGACAGTTTGTATTTGATGCTTTCCTTGAACATGATCTGAACGTACTTGTAAACATTGAACCTTTGAAACTGACATCTCTTGGATATTACTTGAATAAGCTGACATGTATGTATTCTCCCTTTTGTATACACCATTGTATTTCACTTGAGCTAATTTGTATGTAACTGAAACCATCATACGTACACACATACTGAACTGGACACTTGAAGACCCTTGCGTCTCATATATGTTGCCTCTTGCTCCATGTATTTTGTAGTAATAACATTTAGCTTGACACTCTTGCTGCAGTAACTTGTCTATGATATCACTTACACATGTCTGTTCCATTGTTATTGCTATTGTATTCATGTATGCTTCACCCCGTCTTGAATTTGCTGAAACTTGTTTTTTACATTTGGCACTTGCTGTTCACTTGTAAAATACTTCATGTATATGCAATTATGAATATGCAACTAAGCTCGACCACTTTCAATGCTACACTTGTATTGTTCACACTCTCGACCGTGTGTGTTGATGACTATATACATATGCTCAGCCATTGATCTTGGTTCATGCTCTCGACCATATTCACATGCACTGAGTCGAGTTGGTCCACGTGGCTGCTCCTCAATTGCTCGCTACTATATTTTGATTGGCGAGGCAATGCACGCGTGTATATCTATACACGTGTGTATATGCAACCATCAGACTAATTTTCCTGTTCCTGCACTGTATATACATACTATCTGCCTTGTGATATTTACAGTGTATCACTGTGAATACCACAAGCTGTCTAGACACAATTGGATGAGAATATAAATCAGATCAAGTCATGAAAAATGATGAGAAACACACCAGAAATCTGAGGCAAATAAAATTTTAAAAATAAATTCATATATGTATGTACTTCCGTTTCAATTTCTATTATTGCAATGTACTATGTTTTTTTTCTATTTGTGACAGATATGCAGATGATGACAGGACTGACTGTGAAGTGTTGCGAAGACAAGAAGACAAAAGTGATAGTGTGTGAGTCAGTGGATGTATGTATATGAGTGTAAACTAAGTGTATGAGTGAATCTGTAGTGAGGAGCTGATGTACAAAAAATAGAAAAATGTACTGATATTTGTAATAGATAAATTTGATTGAAATAAAATATTATTTTATTGTGTACAAATCAAATTGTCTATCGTATTCAAATTAATTCAGTAGTACAATTTCATGTAAAATGTTATGATTGTGAATATACAATAGTGGAGTTAGACTGTTGTACTATTTCAGATTTTGAAATAAAATATTTAATTAAATAAATATAATGTGAATATACTCAATTGTGTATAAGAGTATATTATTCAATAAATATTTGTTTCTGTGAAACGGTGTAACATAAAATAGTACAATTACAAACACATTTAAATAATATTATATGTTTGTTATTATCAAACAAAAATCAAGCAACACATTGTTGTACCCAACAATCTCCCCCTTTTGATGATGACAAACACATACAAGATTTTGAATGTGTTAAATGCGTTTAAGCATGAAATATATTACTCCCCTACTTGTATGCTCCTCTTACAACTGAACTCCCCATATATATGTGGAAAATATAAATAATGAAATTCAATTGACCATTCTCCCTCTAGATATTTAATTTCCAATCTTAAAATATTCTTGAATTAAATACTCATCAATGAAAATCTTGACCATTCTCCCTCTAGATATTTACTTTCCAATCTTAAAATATTCTTGAATTAAATACTCATCAATGAAAATCTTGATCATTCTCCCCCTTTTGTTATCATCAAAAGAATAATAGAGTTCGAAATAATGGCGAATATAGACCATAAATATATATTCAAATTATGAGAGAGTATATATCGTAAATCCCATTGAATCAAATAATAATAATAATAATCTTTTGATTAGAAGCAAATTTCACTTTCAGAATGAATGGATTTACGATGGATTTTATAGAATGAGGAAAGTCCAATAAAATTAAATATTTGAATATGAATTTCAAAGATTGTAAACAAGATCATAATGTTTAAGCATTTCCTAACCACGCATAGCCCAAGGGTTTTTTTAATGGGGTTAGTAGTAACTTAACTTTATCCTCTCTAATGAGTTCCATCCATGCACAGCCCAAAGGTCTTTTAAGTGAGAATGGAAGCACATAGAGATTAAGGTAATTCACCCACGCATAACCGCGAGGACTTTTAAATGGGAGTGAATACCAAGGATAAAATAAATCAATTTTTATTTATTATTATTAATTGATAATCTCATCAAAAATTTCTTTATTTCCAAAAATAATTTTAACTCCCTACATTATATAAAACTATGATGAGTGACAGAAATATGGTAGAAATAGAAAATGGTCGTAAAATAAGCTATAATCCAAAGATATTATAAAATTTGTCCAATCATCATGTGATTTTTAGATAACATCTCCTCTAGTTATGAATTATACCATAGTCACAACTCATCACAATTTCATAAATCTATTAATAGTTTTAATGAGTTCAAAAATGGTTCAAATTTGTCAATAATTTCAATTTTTGAATAAATAATCAAAAATAATTTTAAAATTGAGTTTCAAGTGGGGTTTTATGAAATATCAAATCAAGTTTGGAAATCAGTTTCAAAAATCAATCAGTAGAATATGGAATTTTCTAATATTTCTAACACTGATTGCTCCTTGACAATTTAAAAAATACTTGTATATGAAATTCAAATTGCCTATGGAATTTAAAGAAATCCAATTACTGATTTCCCAACCCGTCGTCCAATCACCAAGATACTTAAATAAATCAATTTCCTGTATCGGAACAACAGAAAGACAGTTTCGCAGCAAGAATCACAAGAGTATTTTAGCAAGTACAAGGTATAGTCAACGATCAAATCTGAAGGTAATTATTTGAAATCACTTGAGAAAAAGTCAAATTTTATAATCCAAGAAATTCAACAATCAATCACTATTGATATCAAAATCAATATAATCAAGCCAAAAAAATGAAATTTTCACAACTACTCAATCATGGCTTACAAGTACTCTGCTGTATTAAGCTCAGTTTTTCAATATTTTCCAAACTGAATTAGAAGAAACTAAAAATAGCAAAGATGTGTGAAATTTCATTAGCTTTCCAGAACATCATAAATTTTAAAAATTTCGATTGACAATGTTCAAGATATGTCAAAAATATCATGGAAGTGTCAATACAAATCAGCATAAAAGTAAATCAAAAATAAAATAAAATAAAAATCACGAGTTTAGAGATCATACCTGACTTACCGTTGTCGATGCGAACCAATGATTCTTCACTCTGATATCTATGGCTAAGGAACTCCAAATAATTCGATAGTAAGGAACAACTAGAATTTTATCTCTCTTGAGCATAGTTGTTCCTTAGCCTCTCCTCGGTACCTAAATGTTTATATGATTGAGTGGTCTAACAAAAATAGTTTTACCACTCAGCTTCGTTTATACTTTTTGGTACCCAAACCCGTTTATATAACAATCCATTTTTATCCACTAAAGTACCCTTTGGAACCCAAACTTATTTAATCTTGTTTGAATTCATCTTATTATTTTTAGGGATCCAAATTCATTTAATTGAATTGTTTATGAACAATTTTTCATTTTGTTTATGATTTAAAAACCCTTTGAAATTATTAGATTTCAAAATTTCAATTCGTTCATTTTCCAAGCCATTTAAAGGATTTTTAAAATCATTAAAATTTAGTTTTTCAACCGGATCAAATCCAAAACCAAGTCCCTTTTTATTCTGGACGAAAATTTGGTTTTTTAACAACATATTCAATGATTTTCTCCTTTAGAAAATTTAGTCAAAGTTGATTCAAGCCGTTGACTTTTAGATTTGAGAATGTTATTTTCTTTCGTTAGATTTGAACAACTATTAATAGCTATTTTCCTCTTTTCAGCAACAGTTTTTTTTAGAACCAAATTTTCATTTTCAAGTGCTTTGATTTTAGCATTGGACTTAGAAATTTCAATTTCAAATTGTTTTCGCTTTTCAAAATGAAGTTTTCAGATTCTTTAAGCTTTTCAGTTTCCTTCTCAAAATTACGATTATCGTTCTTTAAATTTACGTTTTCACTTTTAAGTAACTCAAAATCAGTTCGGAAATTCAAAAGATCATCACCCAAAAACTGACATTTTTCGCATTCGGGAAACAGTGAATTCTTAACTTTTTCAATTTTTCTCTCTAATCTTTTATTTTCTTGAACTAGTTTTGACCTATCATATTTCAATTTCTTAACTTTTAGCTCAATAGAATCAGCAATTTTCGTGAGATCGTGACACATTAAAATTAAACCTTTGTAAGTGAAATTCGGTACCTCACTAGAATCGTCTTCATAACTTTCCGAATCAGACTGTGCCATGAGACACAAATTAGCTTCCTCCTCATCACTGTCAAAAACTTCTTCTCATTCATCGTCATCCCATGTAGCAGCAAAAGCCTTCTTCTTTCTTCTGAATTTCTTTTTCTTTTCATTCTTAAGTTGTGGGCAATCTGGTTTGATACGTCCGGGTTTCTTGCAATTGTAGCAAAACACTTCATCGTCTGAACTATCTGAACTTTCAGACTTGTTGGTTTTTGAATTCTTCTTTCATGGCTTGTAATTTCTTTTCGCCCACTTTCTAAAAATCATGGCTAGCTCTCTAACGGGGTTTTCATCATCACTTTCAATAGTATTTTTTAGAGCAATCGTCATTTTCTTTGATTCAGAATTCTTTCGCTCTTCCCTTGCTTTTAGCTCCATCTCGTAAGTGATCAGATTTCCAATCAACTCCTCCATGCTTAATTTATTCAGATCTTTTGATTCTTGAATCACCATTACTTTAGCTTCAAAATTCATCGGTAGCACTCTCAATATTTTTTGGATCAATTCCACTTCGGTATAAGTTTTGCCAAGGGCTTTGCATTGTAAACTAGTGATGAGAAGCGTCCAAACATCTCTTTTATATCTTCGCCCTTTTGCATAGAATTTTTTTCATATTCATTGCTGAGTAGAGTGAGGCGAGATTCCTTCACTTGAGATGTTCCTTCGTGTGTGACCTTCAACGTATGCCATGTTTCCTACGCAGTCTCACAATGAGAGATTCGATTAAATTCAGTTTTATCAAGAGCACAGATTAAAGCATTCATCGCTTTGGCACTAGTTGAAAATAATTTTTTATCACTAGCATCTCACCTGTCTTTTGATTTTGGAACTTCAATAAAATTTACAATAACAGTGGGAGTCCTATAACCCGTTTCAATAATATCCCAAACATCATAATCAACTGAATTCAAATAAATTTTCATCCTAGCTTTCCAATAGGCATAATCTGTTGCATTAAAAATTAGTGGCCTAACTATGGACTGGCCCTCAAAAAAAGCATTATTAGATAGATTCATGACTCCAGAGGTATTTAAAAATAAAAAATCTCGCTCTAATACCACTTGAAGGATCTAAATTAACCCTAGAGGGGGTGAATAGGGTCTATTGCAGTTTTTGCTGAGTAATTAAATAACACCAAACACAGGTAATAATTAGAGTAAATGCGGAAAACAAATAACACACAGATATACCCAGCTTCGGCAAAACCCTGCCTACTGTTGCATTCCCCAAGGTTTCTACTAGGTATTAGTCAACAATTACAACACTTATAACACCCGTAAACTTGCGACAATTCCTAGCCTCTTTGTCCTAACCCTACGCTCAAAACTTATCACTAGTTTCTACTAGGAGCTACACAAAATGGCCTCACAATCTCGCTCTAGTTGCACTAATCCTACACTCAAAACCCTGCACTAATTTCTATCCCCAAAACCAGATTTCCCCGAATTACAAACCCCGTTTCATCTCCCTAGTTTTTTACAGATAAACTGGAAAATCTTAAGATGATTATAAATTAAAAACAATAGAAAACAAATTAAAACCCTTAAAAAAAACTAAACCCTAGTTTATAAATAAATTCCTTTAAGCCCTTTGTAACTTGGTCGGCCACTTTTCTTCTTGACTCAACACTTCAATTATTTGGTTCCTTTATCATTCTTTTCTGGAAAATGGCAGCTCCTAGGGTTTCCTTCTGGAAATTAAAATGGCGACAGTGATTAGAGTTACGATTCTCTGATTCAAGATAGTCGCTCTCCTCTCTGATGTCCTTCGATTTGCAATTGCACTCGTTTCAGATCCAAGTAAATATTGGTATGATTTTTCACTTCGAATTTCTCTTTAATTGTGTTGAAACTTGGATGGATTAAAGTCGATGATGATTGGGTTATTTATAGGAATATAAATCCTAAATATTTGCTCTGATTTTGTTAATGACTTAGTCTCGATATGTTCGTGAATTTTGGGCTCGATTCTAGTTGATACGTGGCTTTGAATTTGCGTGATTTTTAGGGCTTTTGAAATCTGCTTTGAATTTGTTGACATTGAAATTTTCATTCTTTCTGGAATAACTCTCATGTGACTTTTGGTACTTTGAATTAGTCCCTTCTGCATAGTCCTGTATATCTATTTTTCTGGAATATAAACTTGAACATATTTTGGAACTTTGAATTTGTACACTCTAGTTCTTCGAATATGATACTGCTCTTTGTTAAGAACTGATATTACTCTTGAATTTCCTTTGAACAGAACTAGTACTTGAATACTTATTACTGTTTTTACACTACTCGACTTGTTAAGAATGGATATTATACCATAAAAATAGTTGCACTTGGTCATTTCTTGCTTGCACGGACTTTCCATGAACCATACTTGAAACTGAAAAATGCATTACCCTTTGCTTGTTGTACCATTTTTGTGTACCTTCTCCCTTATTTTAAGTTGTGTTATGTAAGCTCGCCTTCTTCATTATCGGCTTGTGTAACTGCACCTGTACATTATTGTATCTCCACTTGGCATTGTGCTTGACTATTATTTAAAAACTAGAATATTTTGAGGCTGCTTTGTGTTGTATATGACTTGAAGTTGTATCATGACAGTCTGAATCTGATGATTTCCTTGAATATGATCTGAGTGTACTTGTAAACTTTGAACCTTTGAAACTAACATCTCTTGGACATTACTTGAATAAGCTGACATGCATGTATACTCCCTTTTGTATACACCATTGTATTTCACATGAGCTAATTTGTATGTAACTGAATCCATCATACATATACACATGCTGAACTGAACACTTGAAGACCCTCGTGTCTCATATATGTTGCCTCTTGCTCCATGCATTTTACGGTCATAACATTTAGCTTGACACTCTTGCTGTAGTAACTTGTCCATGATATAACTTGCACATGTCTGTTCCATTGTTATTGTTGTTGTGTTCATGTATGCTTTACCCTGTCTTGAATTTATTGAAACTTGTTGTTTACATTTGGCACTTGCTATTCACTTGTAAAATACTTCATGTATATGCAGTTATGAATATGCAGCTGAGCTAGACCACTTTCAATGCTACACTTGTATTGTTCACACTCTCGACCATGTGTGTTGATGACTATATACATATGCTCGACCATTTATCTTGGTTCATGATCTCAACCATATTCACATGCATTGAATTGAGTTGGTCCACGTGGCTGCTCCTCAGTTGCTTGCTACTATGTTTTGATTAGCGAGGCAGTGCACGCGTGTATATCTATACACGCGTGTACATGCAGCCATCAGACTAATTTTCATGTCCCTGCACTGTATATACATATTGTCTGCCTTGTGATATTTACAATGTATCACTGTGAATATTACAAGCTGTCTAGACACAGTTGGATGAGAATTAAATCAGATCTAGTCATGAAAAATGATGGGAAACACACCAAAAATATAAGGCAAATAAAATTTTAAAAATAAATTCATATACGTGTGTACTTCCGTTTCAATTTCTATTGCAGTGTACTGTGTGTGTTTTTCTATTTGTGACAGATATGTAGATGGTGACAAGACTGACTATGAAATGCTGTGAAGACAAGAAGACAGAAGTGATAGTGTGTGAGTCAGTGAATGTATGTATATGATTGTAAACTGAGTGTATGAGTGAATCTCTAGTGAGGAGCTGATGTACAAAAAATAGAAAATTGGACTGATATTTGTAATTGACAAATTTGATTGAAATAAAATATTATTTTATTGTGTTAAAATCAAATTGTCTATCATATTCAAATTAATTCAGTAGTACAATTTCATGTAAAATGTTATGACTGTGAATATACAATAGTGGAGTTAGAATGTTGAACTATTTCAGATTTTGAAATAAAATATTTAATTGAATAAATATACTGTGAATATATTCAATTATGTATAAGAGTATATTATTCAATAAATATTTATTTCTATGAAATGGCGTAATATAAAATAGTACAATTACAAACACATTTAAATAATATTATATGTTTGTTATCTTCAAACAAAAATAATACAACACATTGTTGTACCCAACAGCGAATACAACTATCCTCATCATCCCTAATAGGACTAATATGTTTACAGTTTTCATGAACATTTATGGGATATAGTTAGGAGCAGTGCTTATACAAGAAGGTAGGGTAGTTGCCTACGCAAGTAGACAACTAAAGGATAATGAGAAGAGATATCCTATGCATGTTTAGAGCAAACAGCAGTAGTATTTTCCATCAAGATGTGAAGGTATTATCTTTTAGGAGATAAGTTTGAGCTTTTTACATACCACAAATCTCTTTAGTATTTATTTCTTAGTGAGACTTGAGTCTTAGGCAGCAAAGGTGGATGGAGTACATAGCTTTATTTGATTTTGATATTCAGAATACCCTAAGGAAGGGTAATATTGTTGTGGATGCTTTAATGTAACAACTGGAAATTTCCGACTCCTCGAGAGTCGGAAATTCCGCGACGTTAGTGAAAGAATTTAGAAGGTGAGAAAGAAAAGATAGAACTAATAGAATAGAAGAAGAAGAAGAACATCAGAATCATCATAGTAACACGAATCTCACAGCGGAACGAATAACATATAATATATAACATAACTTTGAAGTAAACAGTTATATATATACAATAGCACTTATCAGAGTACAACACTTACAACACAGCGGAAATAACTATAGCTATAAAATCTTGCAGCCTCCTGCTCCAAGCTCTCCAAGTATATCTGTAAATCCCGACTACTTGACTGCCCGTACAAATTTAGGCACCCAAGAGTTTAGGGAAAAACAACAAAGTAAACTCCGGGTCAGTCATGGGACTGGTATGAGTAAAATAGTTTAAAACAGGTATAGGATACCTCATAAGACCACGCCGTGAATACGGAACGGGTTTTCCCCTTATGAGTATCTGAACAACTTGACAAGCAATATCATTGTGATATTATAATAATGTCTAAGTACCAATAGGTATCAATCTAGCAGAAACACTTGCATCTCACGTTCTACATACATAGTATAAAATCATAAACCGCAGGGCGCTTATCGGAGAATGGATTCCAACAGACAAGGTATGGGAGCACCTTCTGAATAGTGTACTCTAGAGGTGATACACTCAGGGTTCAACAAGAACGTCTTGCAACCCGGCCACACATGACCGCTCACTCATTTAGCTTGAGTGTCGCGAATATATTGCCACCACGGTTATAGGCCATCAAACCGTCATCCGAAGATAAAGAATCAAAAAGAAGTATAACTATGAATATTCTCTAGATCGGTGACAATACACCCTGCTTGGGGATGACCCAACTAGCCATGCTGCCTAGCCCAACTTTTGTTACTTCCCGGTGTGAGGCTAGAAGCTACATCTATCTTCAGAACATCTGATCACCATTCACTTTGAATGCCACATCGTCATACCCGCCAAATCACAAATTGACTTATCCAAAAATAACACGGGTATATAGCTAAGAGAAACGAATTCCTCCGCCACCAAACGTGAATACGTTTGAACAGATCAACTTACGCGATCCATTGGATATACTCTGTCAGACCTTCTTCCATATACGTTGTCCTGGGACTGGACAAACCGAAGGCACTATTCAGTATATCCATCTTAGTCACTGTTATCTAAGACTTATACAACAGCCCTTGCACTTTACTCCGTCTTCAATTTATCTTTGGCAGATATTTCTCGCAACGCTTATGCCAATACAGAGTGGTTCTTTGGATAATAATCCAACCGGTCTCTCCATATTAACAACGTTAAAATGGTAAAAACTTTGATAGTCTGTGATTCAACTATCAAATGAAAACATGTCGGTGTACAAACAACGATCTTATTTCCAAATGGAAATTCGATCGATCAATCATCACATGTTCATATTTCCTTATTTCATATGTTTAGAAAATATATGTTATTAATCATTGGAAAACATTTCCATAGCTTATTTTCACATCATTATTTCGCAACTATCAGTCCCTAACTGTAACTAGTATGAGAACAATTCTCTAAGTATCAATACGGAAGGTCGAGACCAACATCAGATAGTCACTTAGAAAACCGTTCAACTTACCCTCTCCAGTCAGTTTCTGAATTTGCTTAACTCTATTTCTTAAATTCTTATCATGAAAACATTTCATTTTCTATGTTTAGAAAACATATCTGACTATATTTGGAAAACGTTTCCAAAACTCATTTACGGATTTCAAATGAACGTTGTATAAAACATCGTTTCGCTTAATCCATTTATCGCTTATTCCTTAGCTTTATTCCTAATCAACCTTTTAGATCGAACCACAACTATTCCTTTGTCAATTCTGAAGTCAATCAAGTTGGGGTATAATTACCTCTCAGACCTTAATTGAACAACGTCCTTTACTGTGAAATAGATGAAGCTCGTCACTCACTTTTTCCAATCATCTGTTTACGCAAATTCTCGGATTCAGGTTACGAATCTACTTCTTATATGGAAACGTTTGATTATAACTATAACGTTATAATTCCTACTTCTGCAATGTCTAACCTAAATTATAACTTTATCTCCTAACTCGAATAATTTAACAGGCACCTAATTTCTAAATCAATAACTAAATCTTGATTTAAACCCTGGAAAGTAAATAGTACTTTCCCGAATTCGCTAAAATCGAATTCGGCGTATAACTCTCTTTCGAGTAATCTCTATTTGATTAACTCTTCTTCGAATAACCTATATTCGATTATCTCTCTTCGAATAACTCATATTCGAAATCTCTCTCTTTCGAATAAACAATATTCGATCTCTTTCTTTCGAATATGCTATATTCGAAAATCTCCTTTCGATTTACTAATCGATAACTCCTTTCGATCAAAATAAAATCGATAACTCCTTTAACTCTATTCGAATAACTAATATTCGACTAACTCCTTTGGATCAACTCATTTGATTAACTCCTTCGAATAACTAATTCGAATAACTTACCTTCGAATAACCAATATTCGATTTACTCTAACTCGATTAACTTAATTCTAATCGATTTACTCCATTTCGATTCAACTTAATTCAAATTGATTAACTTAACTCAAATTGATTAACTCCTTTCGAATAACTAAATTCGATTTAACTCTAACTGAATAACTAATATTCAATTAACTCTTACGTGTTTAACTCTATTTGAATAAGTAATTCGAATCACTCTAATGTGTTTAACTCTATTCAAATATCTAATCTGAATAACTCATTTCGAATAACTAAATTCGATTAACTCTTTTAACTTTACTCGAATAACTATATTCGATTAACACCTTCTTTCGAATAACTATATTCGATTAACTCTTCGACTAACTCCTTTGGATTAACTAACTTCGAATAACTCCTTTGGATTAGCTAACTTCGAATAACTCCTTTGGATTAACTAACTTCGAATAACTCCTTTGGATTAACTAACTTCGAATAACTCCTTTGGATTAACTAACTTCGAATAACTCCTTTGGATTAACTAACTTCGAATAACCAATATTCGATAACTACTCTTTGAATAAATAATATTCGATAACTCTTCTCAAATGAATAACATTTGATTTCTCCACTCGAATAAACTATATTCGATTACTCTTCCCTCGAATACACTATATTCGATAACTCTACTTCGAATAAGTGATATTCGGCAACTCTACTCGATTAACTCCACTTGGATAACTCTAGCTGGTCAACTCTAACTGGTCAACTCTATCTGAGTAACTCTAACTGATCAACTCTAACTGGTCCACTTTAACTGGTCAACTTTAACTGGTCAACTCTAACTGGTCAACTTTAACTGGTCACCTCTAACTGTTTATCTTTAACTGGTAAACTTTAACTGGTTAACTCAAATGGTTTAACCTAACTTGATTTACTTGTCTCGATTAACTGAACTAATCCACTAAGTTTAACTTAGTTAATTCACTTTGATAAACTCTAAACGATTTACTTAGTTTAACTTAGCTAATTCACTTTGATTAACCCAACTAATTTACTTCGATTAACCAATTAGTTTAACTTGACTAATTCACTTAGTTTGACGCAACTAATTCACTTTGGTTAACTTAACCAATCACTTTGATTAACTCGACTAACTCGCTTTGGTTAACCTAACCAATTACCTCGATTAAGTCGACTAACTTTACTTTGGTTAGCTTAACCAATTACTTCGATTAACTTAACCAATACACTTCGATTAACTTAACCCATTTCACTTAGTTTAACTTAACTAAATTACTTCGATTTACTTAACCCATTTCACTTAGTTTAACTTTATTTACTTAACAAATAAATATCTCCATTATCCTATTTATTCAAATAAATAAATGTCATCCTTATTCTATTTATTAAATCCCTAAATAAATAAACCCTTATTCTATTTATTCAAATGGTTTACAATATTTCTCTTCTTATATATTTGACAAATATATTCCTTTATATTTGATTTACAAATATATGTATCCTTTATATTTGTCTTCACAAATATATTTATCCTTTATATTTGATTAGCACATAAATTCCTTTATACTCGATTAACACATATTTTTCCTTTACACTTGATTAACCAATATTTTCCTTTATACTCAAAATCCCCTTTTCTTTATAATATAAAATCCATCGATTTTATATAAATAAATTATTTTCAAATTTATAGTTTGAAAATCTCTTTTCTATATCTTGGTATTTCTTATGGTAATTAACACACCATATAACAACGATGAATATCGTCCAAACACACATAATCATCATCAGATTATATATCACATTTATATATCACAATATATAAATCACAGTAAAATAACTGTTGAGGAATCCAGTTGGATTCCTCCAACCTGTTTCTCTGCATCACAGATGTTAGCCAATATAGATAGCATCACTTTCAGTTCCATATGATATATTCTGTTAAACAGAATCAATATAGAAATTTAACTAACTGGCTAGCAGTTCAATCAAAAAAATCAACACACAGTCAAACAGCCAATTTTAACAGTTCTAACAATACAACATGAAATTATAAAACTGTTCAGAGTTAGTGAGATTTACTCACATTTGCAGTTCATCGCTAAAGAACGATAAACTGTTGTTTGATTTGAATCAAACAGTTTAATTCGCCGTAAATTGAAACGAGCTCCATTCCACTTCCGGTCAGCTCCATTGTGTTGCTCCCGTCCATACGATCCCAATGAAACTTACGGTTCTCGATTCTGACCTAGTATGGATGAGATATTGCTTTTACAAGTTCATACATTTTTAAATAAAAATTAAACTAGTTAATAGGTTTTAGTGGGCTTTACCCCATCCACAACGGCCCATTTCCAAGTACATGAACCCACCCGACAAATCCTTCTTCCCCGATTACTCTGATAACCCTTCGCTCCCAACACAAAGCCTCAGTCGATCCTTCTCTCCAAACTATCTCCTCCTTCTCCTTTCAACTCAAAATCCATTTAAATACACCAAAATTCATCTCCTTCACTGATCTCGAACATCAGCTACAACCCCCCAACTCGCACTCCTAGTTCGTAGTCCGTTCTTCACGTCTTCACCTGATACATTACGTACACAAATAGATGGCCACCTCAACTGCTTCTTCTCCTTATGTTACTGGACTCACTACCGAAAATGCCATCAGCCCAACAACTACATCCACCGCTCCCTATACCAAAAGGCAGTCAGCCCCCCTTCCGTATGAACTTCTCCTCCATCGCATTTCTGACTTTCTCCGCAGATCCTCATTTTCACCAAACAATTCGCGACAACGTTCCTCCGTTCAACTCCCGGCAAATCTCCATTCCCATATCCATGCGTGCGTTCATCCAAACTCCTCCAGACCGTGGTCAATGCTGCTCCTCATACCGTGTTTTGTTCCAGATCCAGAACAGTGCGCCGAAATGCATGAGAACGACGTCATCTCGAAGCTTCAGATCTTGTGACCTCATACATATATTTGTTTCGATTTTTATTTGAGAAGTGTATTGTGGGTTTTGATTTCAAAAGACATTGGAGTTTTACGGCATGAGATTTCTAGGAGGAGAAGTTTCGGAAGAATAAAGTAACAAACACTTAACTATGTACTTATATAATTAGTAACCTTCGATGTCAAGGAATGGGGAATGGCTGATGTAGGATGGATGACCACTCATTTCGTGTGCGCAGAAAAGCAACACGTAGCTTACAAATGTAGGTTTTATTTCACTCCAAACATATACGGTTTAGCTTGGTCAAATTTTGCTAATATATAAAGTTTAGTGTACTCTATCGTACCCAATTTCATTCACTTACGGCCCGCTATGGACAGAAATGAAAACACCATCATGACGAGCGAGGTGTCCCGACTCCAGAAATATAATAATATCGGTAGGTTAACTTATATTGTGAAACACCCAAATGTTGATTACAGGGTGCAAAATACTCCACATAAAAAGTTGCTTATTTAATTTATTAAAAATTAAAGTAAAATTCTAAAAATTAAATTATCACTACTTCCCAAAAGAACCTTGTCTAAATTCAAACCCGATATTCAAATATATTGAAAACCCTTTTATAACGTAAATAAATCGTTGCAAATTATAAAGGAATTCCACAACTACTTTTCTAAAATTTGATTTGGACATAAATCAAAATCTACACGACGAAATCCCGATTTTTCTCTTCCACTAGAAAGATATACTCCACTAGCTCCACACGTTTCTTGTTTCACAGAAATCCGATTTAAAATGAATCATGTACATTCAGTTGAAGTTCGAATCGCCAAATAGCGAACTGCCGCGCCATTTCGAGCTCGATTATAATTATATTATAAATTATACGTTCAACTATCGTTTATTTAATATATTCGTTATTTAAATAATTAAATAACTTAATTATTATACCTTACAAAACGCGCCATTACATTTAAGTAAAAGATACGCTCCTCTTAGTGCTAGTGCCGAGGGGAGACATCTAGAATTTTTTTCAATTTTAACATTTAACCACCGTTTGAGATATCTTAAGGATTTCTTGCAGTTTTAAAAGTAAGACCAGCCTTGATGAATAGGATTAAGTGTGAGAAAAGTTCTTGATAAAGGGTTAAAGGTATTGAAGGAAAAGATGGCTAGAAGAAAGCACTTTACCCATTTCGATAGGTATTCCGTTGATAGTGACAGATGCTTGAGAAGGCATGGACGACTCTGTGTCCCTAAGATTTGTAGTTTAAGATAAGAAGTCCTAAGGGAATGTCATCGTTCAAGTATGACTATACATCATGGAGAGGATAAGATGCTTAAGGATATGAGGATGACTTTCTATTGGGAAGACATGAAGAATAAGGTAGGTCCGGAGGACTATTATTATCTTTGGAGGTTCCCACTTGGAAATGAGAACATATTATAATGGATTTCGTGGATGGGCCGCCAAGGAGTCAGAAATGAAATGAATATATTTGGGTTATAGTGGATCGACTGACGAAAAGTGCCCACTTCATTCCTGTGAAGAAGAGTAGGACTGCAACATTGTTAGCTAAGCTTTATATCAAGGAGATAACGTGACTACATGGAATTCCTACAAGTATTATGAGCGATAAAGACCCTCTGTTCATGAGTGAATTTTGGAGCAGCCTACAAACAATTTTGGGGGTGACACTTAATTTGAGCATCGCAAACCACCTGCAGACCCACGGACAAACTGAAAGAGTTAACCAAATTCTTGAAAATTGACTTAAAGCTTGGATCATTGATTTTGGAGAAGGATGGGAGTAACATTTGACGTTAATAAAGCTCTCGTATAATAATAGTTTCCAACTGATGATTGGTATGGCCCCTTATGAAGCATTGTATGGGTAACCATGTAAATTGCCAACTTGTCGGTGGGAAACTACAAACAAGATTCTACTCGGACCCGACCTTATCTGTGATTCCCCGATGAAGAATCTTTTGATACGGAAAAGAACAATGGCAACCCAAGACCAAAAGAAATCATACGCAAATAGAAGGAGGAAGGAACTTGAGTTTAGTATCGGTGATTTGGTCTTCTAAAAATTTCTGCTCTTAGGAATACCATATAGTTTGGAAAGACTGGGAAATTATCTCTCAAATTCATTGGGCCATTCAAGATTTTTGATAGAATTGGGAAACTGTTTTATTATGTGAAACTTCCCGAGAGAGTATTGGGGGTCCATAACATTTTCCACGCTTCTCTCCTTAGGAAGTGCCTTCACGACTTTGTCGTTAGACTCGTGCTAGATATGAGTTGGGTGCTTAGGAAATTTTGAGTTGGAGCCTATGATTCCCCGTTCCATCGCAAGGGTTATGGAGCACATAATCAAAAGGCTTCGTTATAAATCCATCAACCTCGTTTGAGTACAATGGGGAGATAACCCTATGGAAAGCATATGAGAAATGAAAGAAAACATGAGATAAACTCATCCAGAGCTTTTCACAAGTATTTATTTCCTCTTAATTTCCTTTATGGTTGTACTGTAGTTGTTAGATTGGATGGTAGGAATTGTTCGCAACACAAATGTACCAAGCACTCATATAGAAATTATATGCATACTAGAGTGTTTTGCGTACATACATTGTTGACACGCTTTTTGGTTGAAGCAGTCACACGTCATGTATTTGATTAGCGGTGCACTCGAGCATGAAGAACATTGTCGGGAAACATAAAGCGACACAGTTGAAGTTACATCACAAATAAAAGAAGGCCCAAGGCTCCCATCAGATGACCTCTTTTGGGCCCGAGAATATCTGCTTCAAGGCTTTGCAGTGTAGCTCTTAGGCGAACCATCAGCCAAGCCGAAGGCGAGCCGTTAAGCAGGCCCGGGCACAGGGCCGGTGGGGGTCCGGGGCCCCACAGTCCCTTTAGTCTGGACTCATCAAAACTCGGATTCCTTCACTTCGCATTAGGGAACTTCGACACCCTAAAACGGCAAGGTTTCAGCACCAAGAAGTTCGGCCTCCTCCTCCTCGCCAATTTCGTACCCCTCCAGGGGGTTCAAAATTTCGTACTCCTCAGGGGTACGAAATTTCGTACCCCTGGCCAAGGGGTACGAATTTCCTACTATGGGCTATTTCGGGGGTTCAAAATTTGCTTTCTGTGGGTCCCGCTGCCCACTTAACCTTCCTCCTAGAAATACCCCAATCTTGGCTTTCATTAAAATCTTTTCCCTTGGAATTTTTGGACCTTGAGAGCTCCAAACACTCATTTATGGCTTCCAACACCTTCTCTATGGCCACTGGACATGACATGAATAGTTGAAAGGTGGTGCATACATATTCCATAACTCGTTGAACACTAGCAAGCATAGTCACACCATCTATAGACCTTTTGGACATTAAAGTTGGTTTTGCTCATTGTTGACCAAGTCAACTCATCTCAATAGAAGGATAATTTAGCCAAAGTGTATCATACTCACAAACTTGAACACAAATATTATAGTCGACAAAAATACGATGAATGAGAATTATAAAGTGGACGTAGACGTTAGTGCCGAACCACTATAAAAGTTGTGTCTCCTGCACTTACTTTACTTATTTTGGAAAATCGTTTACACATACACATTGGTTGTTGGCGTGCGACAATTTTCCGCGTCAACATGCATCATAACATATTACACTTTCATGCTACGATTAAGCTCGTTTTAGCAAGTCTGTAGTATATAATCACATTGAGTATGCCTGTTTTATGAATGTATAATAAATAACTTATGTGTAATGTTAGAGCGTGCTGTGTTTTTTCCCTTTTGGAAAGATTTTGGTACGAAATCTCTTTTAATGGGGAAAGAATGTAGCACCTTAAAAAGATACCATAAATAAGCATAAATAAATAAATTAAGAATATATAACAATATTTAATAAAATATTGACGGATTAAATAAGAATATTTAATAACTGAGAATTTGTACATTGTAACAACCCGTATTTCGATAACATGATTAAGACGAGAATCAAGGCAGAATTTAATTTATAATTTCTGAATCAAGTGAAACGGGCTATGCCATTGCGTTCGTCTCGGAAAAATACGCGAAATAGAGTCCGAGTTTTCGGAAATCGGAGTCCGTATGACCAAGATATGGCCTCGCGAAGTTTCACGAAAAATTCCCAAATTAAAGTATACTTAATTAAGTGAAATGGGTTGCGCAGAGAAATATATATATTGATATATATATATATATAATTGAAGATTAAATAAATAAATATGCAAAAATGTTCAAAACAGCGAATTAGGAGAGGGGAATAACCGAACCGGCCGATTTTTGAGGTCGACCCGAGCTCGCTGGGTCGACTAGGGGTTAATCCAGGGTGTTTGGCTATCAACCCGTGGGCCGATTCGCTCAAATGCAGATTTTGCATTTGGATGGTTCTCATGGTTCATCTTTAATCTAAAGGCCCTAGATGGTTCCTACACTTGACTTCTTCCCCAAGACATGCTTTGATGGCTTGGATTGAATCTAGGTTTAATCCTATGGCCTAAAACACTTGCCTAATCTATAAATAAGCCCCTAAACCCCCCTAATCCCTCATTATTCTCTCATGTAACTAAACTATGGCCAAATTTCTACTCTCATGGCCTCCACTCAACTATCCTAGCCTCCACTTCATTCCTATGAAAGGTTTCATGATCATGAGAGTGTTAGAGAGTCCCTATGTTAGTATGAGAGCTTCTCAAGTTGGTTTCAAGGCAAAAGCTTTGATCTTTGTTCATAAAGAGAGTGTTTTTGTTGATTTGGAGGGTTCATCTTTGGGGTTTTGGGTGATGGCATGCATAGGCTTCATCATAAGCTTTGGTTTAATCGATTTAGGCCTTCATAGCAAGGTAAGCCCTTCCCTACTCTTAGGTATTAACTATGAAGTTAAAAGTTCATGTTGAAAGTTTGGGTTTGATCATTGAGAATGATGCATGCTATCATGTTATGCAAGTTTATGAAGTCATTATCTTGATCTTATGAGCTAAAAGCCACAACCTTTATGTTGAAATGTTGCATTATGCAACATGAAAACCTTCATAATCATTATGTCAACTTGCATATGAAGTCATAATCCTTATATGATGATATATGCGAGTTTCTAGTTATCATTCCATGTCTTTTGTCACCATGATTCGCTTATGTGCCAAGTTTGGGTTTATGCATGTTTTTGAGGCTTAAGAATGTAACATGCAAGCTAATGAACACATTTGTGCCTCATTTGCCACCATGATTAACTTGTGGCTCAATATCCATTTTTGTCATGCCTTTGTCAAGTCTCTTCTTTTAGTCCATTACGTTGTTGCGAACATATATGCGAGTTTAAAAGCGTTGGGGTCACATTATGGGGAAAACATAATGACATGAACATGATTTGGGTAAATGGGTAGAAACATGACAACATGTAACGTTAAATATGACATGTGTTTATACTTGAAAACATAACTTGAAATGTAACATGGAAGTTGACATGTAAGTATGCATAAAAACATAAGCTTGGGAATTTACCTATTAAGTTAGGTCTACCCATTGGGAATTTACCTATTAAGTTAGGTCTACCCAATTACTTGAAAACTTGACTATGAACATGACACTAGACTAAACATGAAGGTGGCCAACTCGAGGTTGGGTTGAGTTTGCAACGTAAAACTACCCGGAACCGACCGGCCTAACTAGTAGTTGCAAACAATAGGACCCAATGTGAGAAGTTGGTCATGTTGTGCTTGAACCCGAGGTTAGACCAAGTTGTGGTGTAAATCTACCCGGACCCGCCCGGCTTAACTAGTAACCACAACAAAGTCTAATGTGAGAGGTTGGGGTGCATTAAATAATTAATGCCACATAATAGGGTTAAGTTAATTTGATTAATGAGGCTTAACCAAATATGACATGGACAAATGGGTTAAGTAATTTGATTAGGCTAATGATACTTAACAAAACATGACAAGGTTGGGTAGGTTAAGTAACTTGATTTGCCTAACGACACTTGACCATTTTTATACGACGAGGGGACGGGATTAAGTTAACCAACACTTAATCAATCCAACACGATAACTTGATAAGGTCAAGTGAATTTTCTTAGTAACACTTAACCGTTTAATACAGTTAATGGATGGGGTTAAGGCAACTCAGACCTAACTAATCTAAACAGGGTAATTGGACGGGGTTAAGTTAATTTACACTTAACTAATCCAACTCGTTAGTTTGATATGGTTAAGTGACCTATACTTAACCAATCTAACGTGAAAACATGATAAGGCTAAGTCACGAATCACTTGAATACGCTTGATCGATTTGACTCGGTAATTTGACAAGGCCAAGTTAATTTATATAATTAACCAATCTAAAATGATAATTAGACGAGGTTAAGTTATGGATTGCTTAATATACTTAGCCAACTTGACACATGGTTTGTAGGGTTAAGTCTTGGACTTGGATACTTAGCCAATTTTGACATGGTTTGTAGACGGGCTAAGTTATGAACTTAAGTGACACTTAACCCATTAGATAAACCCTAATTCGGAGGATTAGGTAAATAACCATAGTTAACAAGGATTATGGAAATAAGGCTAAGTGGTAAACCTTAGTTAAGGGAAACTAAGTAATAATTCTTAGTCAAGGAAATTTGGACCATTTCTTAGATAGATTAGTAACCCGATACGTTAGCTCAACGTTTAAGTATGCGTGTAGGAGCGGGCTATCTGATTTAGATAAATGCTCCAGCGAACTGGGTAACGAAGCAGCGGCTTCGGGGAACGTGAGGATATTCTTGGTATCCCTCTGTGAGGTCGCATATGATCATCCTGGGCTCACAAGAGGTTAAGGTCTGCGTTAGAAGAACCAAGAGTATGCCTTGGTTGCTATACGAGCGACCTAAAGACTGGGATGGATAGCAGTGAGTCGACGAATACATAAGGTGCCCGAGATAGCAAGTTCGTCGATCATCTACCATTTTGAGTCAAGCGTGTACGTACGGAAAGGCAGGGAACACCCAACAGACCATAATTGCTATCTAATTATGGGTGAGGTAGGCCGTAGGATGTGGGCTGGCCGGAGTGTAGTTCTCATGCAAGATTTTCTCTTGTGTTGCCTTTCACTAGTTGAGGGAGGGGTCTCGTGGGACCATAGCCACGTGAAGAAAAGCAGACCTTAGTATCTGCATCGGCAGATAAATCTAAAGCTCCCGACCGAGTCCTGTATTTCTCGTTTTGCCCTGTGACAGGACTCGGATGGCACGATGTGATACATGTGCATACAGTTATAGAAAAACGATTCACGATGAATGCGTGGGAAAAAGGGCGCGGTTGAGGGTTAGCGTAATCCCTAGTGGCCTAGGTGGCTTAACCCAAACCGAAATACGAAAGCGTGCAATAGTTAAGCGTAATCCCTAGTGGTGCTAGGTGGCGTAAGTCCTAGTAGTTCAAACGATGATTCATATGGAAGAGCCTAGCTAGAACAAGGGTGACAGTCCAAACGATTTCAAGGATAATACGACTTGAGGAAGCCCGTACGAGGTACGGCAAAGGACTGAACTTATATACATGGAAAGAAACATATGATTTGAGTAACCTATATATGCGATATATTAGGTTGACATGGACCATTACATAACATTGGGCAAGGGACATTCATGGTTAACACATGACGCGGGTTGGGATACTAGTACGAGAGGTGCAGAGCAAAAATACATGTTAGAACTAGGAAGAATATACGAAACAGATACCTTGGGATGTTAGACGGGGTAGATACCTTGGGATAGTATACTTGATAGAAATATGACGATGGGATACTTTGATTTATCATGATGCCGTAGTTTATCGCGATACCTTAGTTTATCTAAGTTCAATAGTTCACCCTGTTATTTTGATTTAGCTTATCTATCTTGTTGTCATGCTTATGTTCATCTCAGTTTCTCATGATAGTTAGCTTTACTAGTTTTTATACTAATAGTAGATAGGGCTTACTCAGTCTTTTTGACTGACCCGTTTTGTTTCGCCTCTTTTCTTCCGTTTCCCCCCCCAGGTTACAGGGAGGAAACAATGCTGTTTAGTTCGGACTTCTTCTGCTTGAAGGTCATCATGGATGGCTTGGACTTTTCTTGGCTATGGCTACTTTACTGTTTTTACTTGGGGAATAATTTATGAAAAAGTCTTTATGCTTCTTTACTATTGCAAGACAGGTTTTGATGTACTCTGATGTAAAAGGCTTTAGACCTTATTTATTCATATTATGAAAGTTCGATTTTACTTCCGCTATTTTATATGTTCTGTCTTGTGATATTTCTGTGCATGTTTACCAATAATGCCCCTCTAAAGCTAGTGCATTCCTTTGCGAGTGACCCTAGCGGAGGCGGGGTGTTACATTTGGTATCAGAGCAGAAGGTTACTAGACTGGGCAAAAGTTTTTAAAGACCTTCTGAAAATTATTTAAAAAACCGTTTACAAAGAAGCATTTTTCAAGAAAATGTTCTTTTGAAAAGAAAAAGGCTATTCCCCAAAGGCCATTAGCATTATCCTTGTTTCCTTGATCGAATCTCTTTTCCTTTCTTTCCTCCATCTGTAGTCACAGTGGTTTTGACTGCGACTAGTCTCTCTAGCTGCGTAAGTGTTTCCCGTACGATGGAGGTGGTTCTCGAGAGACCGTTGCAGAGTTATGCATGAAAGGATAGTAAGAACAAGGATAAAGGATACGAGCTCAGGGATAAGCAACATGTAGGTATGGCTGAGTCCTAAAAGGAGGGAGAAAGATGAACAATGAAACCCATGACGAGAGAGTACCTTTGGCATGGTGAAACGGGACGGATAGTTAAGTATCATGGAACATGGACAAGATCATTCGGAGGGCAGTAGTATGCTCTCATTTCTAGGGTACCTCGGAAGGAGGGTAACGATCTTGTTAAAGGTTTAGCTTTTCTTCTCTATCATCCCGTTAGGACTTTGGTTTGATCATCGTATCATTTAAGTCTGCTTCGATAGTTGAGTCTCTGCACCTTAAGTACTAGCGTATTAGAGAATCCCATTTTTGTCTCAAGTCCTATGGAGAATCGGTCCATTTATTCATGACTTGTTTTGGATTTGAGAATGACATGCCTCGGTTATGGATGGATTCTAGGGATGAAGTGGTTATCCAGTAAGGGGTGCCACTCTCGGTTTTGATAGGAGGGTAGTTAGACTCTTGACTAGACTTGGTAATACCCTCGAAGTCTCGTGGAACCTTTTTGGGTTCGGTTATGATTAGTTACCTAGAATCCCTTGATACCTTTATTGGAAATTTGAAGCCCGATCGAGTGGTGTTCGCCAATAAGACGGATGGTTTATTTCACTTATGCATGGGTTATAGAAATCACCCTAGTAAGTGCGCTTAACCTGGTTGGCATCTGTTTACTTTCAAGAGAAAGTTCTTCTATGTGGAATACCTTATGGTACGAGGTCCGAGATTCACTAGTGAATTTTGGAAAGCTTGCATGAGATCATGGGTACGCAGTCATGTTTGCATCAAGTATTCTAGGAAAAGGATAAGTGCAAGAGGAACGAGAGGCGACGAGGAAATGAGTTCCAACTCATGTTATGGAAACAGGAAATAAGAAGCTGCGAAATCGTGAAGTAAAAGGGGCGGTCAAGGCACGATGGAACTAAGCTCAAGGTAATGCGACTCAGGAGACTGAAGACTAAATACGCGCATGATATCTCTTTTTGGGAGTATATCCTTGATCCCTGTTTTCCTGTAGAGCTTGGTTGTAGGCTATCTTTTGTGGACATCTCCTCGGTCCTATTTTCTGTTACAAACCCCGTAAGGAGTTTGTCTTGTTTATCTTCTCGACCCTGTTTCAGGGAATCCTAGGTAGAACACTATGGATGTAAACATGTATTTGAAACAAGTTATGATTGATATGGTTGCAAGTGGTTGCAAGTGGTTGCTCGTGGATGCGCGAATACACATTAGATACTAGCTCGACTCGGTCACACTTCATATTGCATATGCACGAGTATTTATACTTGTTTATGGATGAAATCGAATGTATTATCATGCGGTTGTGGCATATGGATGAATGATTGTGCACGCATATAGTATCTATATGACTAGGACTATTTGCATACATGTTGGATTCATGGCACTATACATATTTTTGCATTAGAAAGATTATTCAGGCCGGATCATTAGCATTAGCTAAGGAACATGTACACACACGTTTTGCATATATTCATACAGTATTAGAAATCATCTAAGGACAATGGTTGCTTGTGGATGATGTTTTGAGTAGATGGATGATGGATGGTAGGATATGTTCTTCCTAACTTGGAGATTTCGGGGACGAAATCCTAAAAGGTGGGGAGAATGTAACAACCCGTATTTCGATAACATGATTAAGACGAGAATCAAGGCAGAATTTAATTTATAATTTCTGAATAAAGTGAAACGGGCTATGCCATTGCGTTCGTCTCGGAAAAATACGCGAAATAGAGTCCGAGTTTTCGGAAATCGGAGTCCGTATGACCAAGATATGGCCTCGCGAAGTTTCACGAAAAATTCCCAAATTAAAGTATACTTAATTAAGTGAAATGGGTTGCGCAGAGAAATATATATATTGATATATATATATATATATATATATATAATTGAAGATTAAATAAATAAATATGCAAAAATGTTCAAAACAGCGAATTAGGAGAGGGGAATAACCGAACCGGCCGATTTTTGAGGTCGACCCGAGCCCGCTGGGTCGACTAGGGGTTAATCCAGGGTGTTTGGCTGTCAACCCGTGAGCCGATTCGCTCAAATGCAGATTTTGCATTTGGATGGTTCTCATGGTTCATCTTTAATCTAAAGGCCCTAGATGGTTCCTACACTTGACTTCTTCCCCAAGACATGCTTTGATGGCTTGGATTGAATCTAGGTTTAATCCTATGGCCTAAAACACTTGCCTAATCTATAAATAAGCCCCTAAACCCCCCTAATCCCTCATTATTCTCTCATGTAACAAAACTATGGCCAAATTTCTACTCTCATGGCCTCCACTCAACTATCCTAGCCTCCACTTCATTCCTATGAAAGGTTTCATGATCATGAGAGTGTTAGAGAGTCCCTATGTTAGTATGAGAGCTTCTCAAGTTGGTTTCAAGGCAAAAGCTTTGATCTTTGTTCATAAAGAGAGTGTTTTTGTTGATTTGGAGGGTTCATCTTTGGGGTTTTGGGTGATGGCATGCATAGGCTTCATCATAAGCTTTGGTTTAATCGATTTAGGCCTTCATAGCAAGGTAAGCCCTTCCCTACTCTTAGGTATTAACTATGAAGTTAAAAGTTCATGTTGAAAGTTTGGGTTTGATCATTGAGAATGATGCATGCTATCATGTTATGCAAGTTTATGAAGTCATTATCTTGATCTTATGAGCTAAAAGCCACAACCTTTATGTTGAAATGTTGCATTATGCAACATGAAAACCTTCATAATCATTATGTCAACTTGCATATGAAGTCATAATCCTTATATGATGATATATGTGAGTTTCTAGTTATCATTCCATGTCTTTTGTCACCATGATTCGCTTATGTGCCAAGTTTGGGTTTATGCATGTTTTTGAGGCTTAAGAATGTAACATGCAAGCTAATGAACACATTTGTGCCTCATTTGCCACCATGATTAACTTGTGGCTCAATATCCATTTTTGTCATGCCTTTGTCAAGTCTCTTCTTTTAGTCCATTACGTTGTTGCGAACGTATATGCGAGTTTAAAAGCGTTGGGGTCACATTATGGGGAAAACATAATGACATGAACATGATTTGGGTAAATGGGTAGAAACATGACAACATGTAACGTTAAATATGACATGTGTTTATACTTGAAAACATAACTTGAAATGTAACATGGAAGTTGACATGTAAGTATGCATAAAAACATAAGCTTGGGAATTTACCTATTAAGTTAGGTCTACCCATTGGGAGTTTACCTATTAAGTTAGGTCTACCCAATTGCTTGAAAACTTGACTATGAACATGACACTAGACTAAACATGAAGGTGGCCAACTCGAGGTTGGGTTGAGTTTGCAACGTAAAACTACCCGGAACCGACCGGCCTAACTAGTAGTTGCAAACAATAGGACCCAATGTGAGAAGTTGGTCATGTTGTGCTTGAACCCGAGGTTAGACCAAGTTGTGGTGTAAATCTACCCGGACCCGCCCGGCTTAACTAGTAACCACAACAAAGTCTAATGTGAGAGGTTGGGGTGCATTAAATAATTAATGCCACATAATAGGGTTAAGTTAATTTGATTAATGAGGCTTAACCAAATATGACATGGACAAATGGGTTAAGTAATTTGATTAGGCTAATGATACTTAACAAAACATGACAGGGTTGGGTAGGTTAAGTAACTTGATTTGCCTAACGACACTTGACCATTTTTATACGACGAGGGGACGGGATTAAGTTAACCAACACTTAATCAATCCAACACGATAACTTGATAAGGTCAAGTGAATTTTCTTAGTAACACTTAACCGTTTAATACAGTTAATGGATGGGGTTAAGGCAACTCAGACCTAACTAATCTAAACAGGGTAATTGGACGGGGTTAAGTTAATTTACACTTAACTAATCCAACTCGTTAGTTTGATATGGTTAAGTGACCTATACTTAACCAATCTAACGTGAAAACATGATAAGGCTAAGTCACGAATCACTTGAATACGCTTGACCGATTTGACTCGGTAATTTGACAAGGCCAAGTTAATTTATATAATTAACCAATCTAAAATGATAATTAGACGAGGTTAAGTTATGGATTGCTTAATATACTTAGCCAACTTGACACATGGTTTGTAGGGTTAAGTCTTGGACTTGGATACTTAGCCAATTTTGACATGGTTTGTAGACGGGCTAAGTTATGAACTTAAGTGACACTTAATCCATTAGATAAACCCTAATTCGGAGGATTAGGTAAATAACCATAGTTAACAAGGATTATGGAAATAAGGCTAAGTGGTAAACCTTAGTTAAGGGAAACTAAGTAATAATTCTTAGTCAAGGAAATTTGGACCATTTCTTAGATAGATTAGTAACCCGATACGTTAGCTCAACGTTTAAGTATGCGTGTAGGAGCGGGCTATCTGATTTAGATAAATGCTCCAGCGAACTGGGTAACGAAGCAGCGGCTTCGGGGAACGTGAGGATATTCTTGGTATCCCTCTATGAGGTCGCATATGATCATCCTGGGCTCACAAGAGGTTAAGGTCTGCGTTAGAAGAACCAAGAGTATGCCTTGGTTGCTATACGAGCGACCTAAAGACTGGGATGGATAGCAGTGAGTCGACGAATACATAAGGTGCCCGAGATAGCAAGTTCGTCGATCATCTACCATTTTGAGTCAAGCGTGTACGTACGGAAAGGCAGGGAACACCCAACAGACCATAATTGCTATCTAATTATGGGTGAGGTAGGCCGTAGGATGTGGGCTGGCCGGAGTGTAGTTCTCATGTAAGATTTTCTCTTGTGTTGCCTTTCACTAGTTGAGGGAGGGGTCTCGTGGGACCATAGCCACGTGAAGAAAAGCAGACCTTAGTATCTGCATCGGCAGATAAATCTAAAGCTCCCGACCGAGTCCTGTATTTCTCGTTTTGCCCTGTGACAGGACTCGGATGGCACGATGTGATACATGTGCATACAGTTATAGAAAAACGATTCACGATGAATGCGTGGGAAAAAGGGCGCGGTTGAGGGTTAGCGTAATCCCTAGTGGCCTAGGTGGCTTAACCCAAACCGAAATACGAAAGCGTGCAATAGTTAAGCGTAATCCCTAGTGGTGCTAGGTGGCGTAAGTCCTAGTAGTTCAAACGATGATTCATATGGAAGAGCCTAGCTAGAACAAGGGTGACAGTCCAAACGATTTCAAGGATAATACGACATGAGGAAGCCCGTACGAGGTACGGCAAAGGACTGAACTTATATACATGGAAAGAAACATATGATTTGAGTAACCTATATATGCGATATATTAGGTTGACATGGACCATTACATAACATTGGGCAAGGGACATTCATGGTTAACACATGACGCGGGTTGGGATACTAGTACGAGAGGTGCAGAGCAAAAATACATGTTAGAACTAGGAAGAATATACGAAACAGATACCTTGGGATGTTAGACGGGGTAGATACCTTGGGATAGTATACTTGATAGAAATCTGACGATGGGATACTTTGATTTATCATGATGCCGTAGTTTATCGCGATACCTTAGTTTATCTAAGTTCAATAGTTCACCCTGTTATTTTGATTTAGCTTATCTATCTTGTTGTCATGCTTATGTTCATCTCAGTTTCTCATGACAGTTAGCTTTACTAGTTTTTATACTAATAGTAGATAGGGCTTACTCAGTCTTTTTGACTGACCCGTTTTGTTTCGCCTCTTTTCTTCCGTTTCCCCCCCTCAGGTTACAGGGAGGAAACAATGCTGTTTAGTTCGGACTTCTTCTGCTTGAAGGTCATCATGGATGGCTTGGACTTTTCTTGGCTATGGCTACTTTACTGTTTTTACTTGGGGAATAATTTATGAAAAAGTCTTTATGCTTCTTTACTATTGCAAGACAGGTTTTGATGTACTCTGATGTAAAAGGCTTTAGACCTTATTTATTCATATTATGAAAGTTCGATTTTACTTCCGCTATTTTATATGTTCTGTCTTGTGATATTTCTGTGCATGTTTACCAATAATGCCCCTCTAAAGCTAGTGCATTCCTTTGCGAGTGACCCTAGCGGAGGCGGGGTGTTACATACATGAAAATTTTACCAATGTATTTGCAACGAGATTCTGATCTATTTTCATATTTTATTTACCAAAAATTGAGTTTGTATGAAAAGTTACAAATAAAACAAGTTGTACAAAAATAATATACAGACAAAATTTGAAATTCAAAATGTAAATGTAAAACCAAAATAAAAAATACTTATGGCATAATGGAATATTCCTTTTGTATCTCAAACGTGTGTATATATATAAGTATATAAATGAGGACAACGTTTGTAATAAACGGAAAGAATTAATGAACATTAATAAAGAATTAACATATAAATCAGTGACTAGGAGAATTGATTTCTCCATGCACGACCCATAAGCGGGGCCGACCTGGGGTTCAACAACCCTTAAAGAATAGGGGAGGGTTTAGGTCCATTTTAGTGGGTTTTCATATAATTTTGTTGGAACGGAGTGTTGAGATTTTATAAAACGAATCTGACATTCCACCCACACTCTAACAAGTACAAACAATGCCCTAGCCTCCTCCCTAAACCCTTCATTCTCCTCTTAATTCCACCTCCATTCTGCTTCTCCTTCATTCTGTTTTGAATTCTATAATTAGGTCAGGTTAGATTCTTCTTCTTCTCTAACCTATTTTCTTTTATCTCCAATTTAAATTCTTATAAAACCTAGAATTAGATTTATATGTATATAAGATTCTAACTTTATTCTTATATATATAATTTAGGAGAAATATTTGGAGCATGATATTTCGAGGAAACAATTCAAAATCTTGTTCTACACAGCTTTCTTCTTCTCCATGTAATCCGATGAGTGAGAATTATCTTAAGTTTATTGTTTTTAATAATTGTTAGTGCATAATTTGGATTATTATGCCTAAAAGAGGTTTAGGATTCTTACAAAACAAAACACATATAAATCCCCCAAATCTCTTTAATAATTTTGGAAATGGTCGATCATGTGATAATATTGGGTTTGCTATATGGATGTAGAAAAGACTGGATTTTTGGGTGTTGTGTACTTTTGATATTTGGTCTGATTTACTTTCTTTTCAATTTTACGGTAAATCTGATTTATGCAAAAACACATATTTTGATACCATAACTAAATTTGTTTAAACATCTATTTTTATAAAATAGATAGTTTAAAGATGTTAAAACACGCGTTACCAAAAACTTAGTTTTCATACAAATCTCGTATGAAAAGTAATGCAATACTAAAATGAAGTTATACATATTACACCTTGTTCTTTCTTTTATTCGTGAAATAATCCTTTGAACGTAGGTTGCAAGTTATCTTGTTTACGTTATGTTATTTTCCTATTATTGATTTGAATGTGGATAAACACTATACATTATATTGAGAAACTTTGGGAAATAAACTTGTAAAACTTGATTTTGGTTAGGGTTGTCATTTCTATGTTTAGAACGTTTTATTTCCTTATGCCACAAATAAGGGTGAGCGTTCAGTCGGTTCGGTTGATTTGGACGTAAAAAAAACTCATACCAATTGAAACCAAATTTTTTCCAAACCGAACCGAATTAATTTCGGTTAATTCGGTTGGTAACAGATTTAACCGAACTTGAAGGATGTATTATTATTCAAATAATGGATTAACTTAAAGTAAAACATAAATTCATGTTTGGAGAAATTTTATGTTTATGATAAGATTTGATCTATTTGTAACTAATGCTTTTGTATTATATAACTAAACTTATTATTTAAAGTACTAGAATACCATAAAATTAGAAAATAAATTAAAAGTTATGTTAATTCGGTTAAACTGATAACCAAAAAAATTATTTTACAAACCGATTCAGTTTTAAAACCGAACCAACCAAAGTGAACCGTTTTGGTCGGTTAATTTGGTTTGAACCAAATATTGCTCACCTCTAGCTACAAATTACGCTCTTATTTATGTATATTAAATAACATAATTAACGTATTATAAATGCGTACTTAATGCATTTAATTAAGAATTAGAATTTAAAATGTCCTTATAGGAAATTTTTGTGTGTATAATAATGGCTTTTAATAAAGTGAAAATTAGTGTCACATCCCTATTAAGTTTCTAAATTAGGCTCACATCCGGTCACAAACTTATTATAAATTTTGTCCCTGTTTTCATTTTCACGTGTTATTCATAATATTTGCATACATGTATGAAAATATTCTGAATGAATATTTGCATACATGTATGCAAATATTTTGAATTTTTGCATACATGTATGCAACTATTCTGATGAATAGTTGCATATATGTATGCAAATATTTTGAACGAATAGTTGCATACATGTATGCAAATATTCAAAATAGTTGCACACATGTATGCAACTATTATGAGTGAATATTTGCATACATGTATGCAAATATTCAAAAATTTTGCATACTTGTATGCAACTATTCTGAACGAATATTTGCATACATGTATGCAAATATTTTTAATTCTTGCATACATATATGCAACTATTCTGATGAATATTTGCATACATGTATGTAAATATTCTAAATTTTTGCGTACAAGTATGCAACTATTCTGAACGAATATTTGCATACATGTATGCAACTATTCTGAACGAATATTTGCATACATGTATGCAAATATTCTGAATTTTTGCATACATGTATGCAACTATTTGAATGAATATTTGCATACATATATGCAAATATTCTGAATTGGTGCATACATGTATGCAAATAAAGTTGAACTAATGTTGATTAATTGTTGCATAAATGTATGCAATTTTTCTAAATAGAAAAATAGGGACCTAATTTACAATAAGTTTATGACCGGACTTGAGCCTAATTTTGAAACTTAATAGGGACCTGTGCCAAAAGGACCCTTTAATAAATTTACGACACGTGACACGAGGTTAACCCCTACTTGTAGTACAAGCCGGTCCGAAACCGGCCGGCACATCCAGCATCCACAAGTTGTCAAGTTAATGTGGGATATCTAATGTCATGGGTCATTACAATAAATACACAACGAAGCGAGGTTAAGCCCAACTTATACTTGAAGCCTACCTGGAACCGATTGACAAATCCAACATCAATAAGAAGTCGGTTTAATGCGAGATGTCTAGTGTAATGAATACTTGTGTGAAGTAAGCCTGCCTCGAGAAGGTAATAAGTGGTTAACCTACATTATTTGGGTACTAAGGGGTTAGGACTGGGTCCGTTCCAAAAGTTCACTCCTTGATATATACTAAAGAAATGGGACCCGCCCTTATTAGGTATTAAGTGGTCATTTGGCCAAGCCTTTCTCTAATAAACTTGTAAAGTATTAAATGGTCTTAAATAAAGAGGTAGACATATTGAAAGGGCGAGTGCGTATGTGCTAAGTATAATATACACACAAGGATCGTGTAATATGACAAACACTAGTCAAGTATAAAGTAATAAACAAACACAGAACTGTATGATAGTAAATGCAGTAAAAAATAAAAAAGAAATCAACCAGGGATTTTTATACTGGTTCGTTGCACCGTCCTACGTCCAGTCCCAGACCTCTCTCAGGATTTTCACTAAACAACTACCTCGCTTCACCCGGAGGAACAAGTTCACAATACCCGAGCAGCCGAACGGGATTTCATGCCTCTAACAACACGTGGACTTCACAACTCGCCTCTTACAACACAAGGACTTCAAACAAGATGAGTAAAACTTGTAATTTGACAATGTGTGTTCTCAATAACATGAATTTGTTAATTCTTGTACAACCTTCCTATAATCTTATCCTCAAATATGATTTTGTGATTATGAAGATTTGGAAGATGATATCATTGTTTGAATCAAAAGAATAATATATAGATTCAAGGATTCAAATAACGATATATGAGAATTATGAGCTTTTGAGTGCTTTTAGAGTGCAAGAATGAAATCAACAATTAGATAGCAAGAATAGAAAGAATTGATATATAAAAATGATGATTTCATGTTGTTTTTATAGAGGATGGAGAGTTGTAATCATTGGTGAAGAGAAGCAACGAATAGAGATGATTTTTGGTGAAGAGAAAAGAAAACAACCATTGATGAATAATGGTGTCTCTTCGAAAAGATGCTTTCAGTTCGTAGACCAGTCGACTGATTAAAAATGACCAGTAGACTGGTATTTGAATATATGTACGTTATATATATATGTGTGCACGTTCATTGTGCATTTCTTCCCAAAATCGGTCGACCACCTATAATGAAACCGGTCGACCGGTTTCTGGTAGTATGCACAATGAATGTGCATACATATATACTCATATATATATTCAAACCATCCAGGTATATGATTATTTGAGGATAGATTTTAACATTTAAAACTCAACTAACACTCTAAATAATCAACCTCTAACATTAGACACCATTGAATCTCTTCTTTTTGTCGATCTTAAACGTCTCCTTGTCATTTAATCAGAACGCCATGAATTCCTTGATTCAACATTCTCCCCCTTTTTGATTGATGACAACATAGTTCTAAAAGTGTTTATCACTCCCATGAATATATACTCCCCCTGAAATACATACTTAAAAGAATCTGCAAAACATAATGTTAGTAACATTTTTCTCCCCCTTTGTCATCGACAAAAAGGAGTAGTGAGCACACAAATAGCTTAAGAAGAACATTAAGATTGTAGCATATAATATACACCAAATATACCAAAAGCAAGTCACGCACCTAATAGTTTTAAGAAGTACAAACCCAAAATAAATACAGAACTATTTATATACAAGTGCTGGTTTTAAGTCTTGCATAAAAAAATAAAACATACTATCATAGAACGTGGACGAAAACAAACTAATGCGATGACGATTCGGATTCAGTGGTGTCCCACTCAATTTGTTTGTTCCCTCCTTCTTCCTTGTCTCCTTCATCTTGAACATCTTCCTTGTCTTCGTTGTTTCCTTCGTCTTCCTCCTCGGTCTCATATTCCCCACGACCACGTCCTACATTGGTTCCTGAAGTGGTGCCTTCATCAGATGATGACCACGTAAATGTAGGAGGCATGGGACGTTTTTCCGGGTCTTGTATTTGGGTCGAGGAAGATGACGATGCACATGAAATTTCATCCCAAATAATACCGAAGAAATAATTAAGTTTTGAAAATCGTTTGTCGAGCTTTTTATCCAAACTCTCGAGTTTGGTGTTGGTGAATTTAAGTCTTGCTTCGAGGAAAAATTGGTTCTGTGCAATTTGTGCTAGTGTTTCCTTAGTTGACGAAGAACGTTGAAGGAGTTTGACTTCTTCCGGTTTTGGTTTGGGAGCCGTATAAGAAGTGGTTTCTTGAGGACCTTGTTGTTGATATAGTTCAAAAGGAATGATATTCATACAAGGATCAGGAAGCTTCATTCTTTTTCTCGTTGCTTTGTCGATGCACTTTGGCTTGGTGATTTTAGACTCATAAGATTTGACACCACAGTTGAGTAAAAGCTTCATAACATATTCATTGTAAAAAATGTGTGGCCTTGTGCGATCATTGACAAGCAAAATCTCATCGAAAATCATATTTATCCAGTTTATCTCAATATCCCCATAAATCGCATATAATGCCTTGAAGTTTTCTTTATAGACGACATCAAAATTACCAACCCTCGGCAATAAAGAGCGTGTGATGGCATGATGTAAAACACGAGCTATAGGCCGTAAGTTAATCGCCTTAATACTAGTTTTATGATCCTCGATAAAAAGATGACTGATTTTATCATGAATATGGATAGTGCAGAAATCCGAAGAAAATTCTCTTCCACTATTTGGCGAATTGAGCACCATGGCAATTCGTTCCTTTGAAATGAAAACATGTTGACCACAAACTACAGACCAAAGACAATTAGAAGCATTCTTTGGTTTGAATTTGGGTATGTTAAGATTAGCATAGAACAACCGAATCAAAATATGATTAATTTCAATGTTGTTCTTATCAAAGGTAAGGAGTGATTTAATATGAGCCTTATCCAGTAGTTCTTCAACGTCATAGAGGATAAAAGAAGAAAGATTTATGAAAGAACCTTTGTGAATGGTGTAATCCTTCATAGCATTCCAACGTTTTACTGCAATAGGATCCATAAGCCATTGTTTGATGTTAGAATCTATGGGTTGGAGTGAAGTGGAGCTTGATTTCTTGTGTTTCTTTTGAGGTGGTGCCATCAATTTTGAGGAAATTGATTTGGGGGTTTTGGTTTTTCTTAGAGTTTGAAAGGAAGGACATGAATAAATAATGAGTGAATGGGTGGGATATACGAATCGTCGTGTGAATTCGGGGGTAAAAAAAACTGAAAAACGCGTGATCGGTCGACCGAAAAATTTGGATCGGTCGACTATTATCTGGAAAAAATTGTTTCCAGAGAAGTTTACCGGTCGACTGGTGGAATATATATCGGTCGACTGGTATCAGGAAAAATTGTTTCCAGAGAAGAGGACCGGTCGACTGGTGGAATATATACCGGTCGACTGGTAGTTGAAAACAAAGTAAAAATTTCAGAAACCTCAACAGTCGACTGGTAATATTTTATCGGTCGACTGGTTGGAAAGTAAAAAATTTCCAGAGCCTTATGTCGGTCGACTGGTCGATTTGAGATGGTCGACCATTTCTGTTTGAACTTGTTTTCTGAGTGCATAATAACTTATATAACAACATATAAATTTATTTCAATTAAAAATGGATTGAAAACAAAAGTTATGAAAATAAAAGGATCTAAAGTTTATGTGACAGAAACGTTTGTGCCATACCCAAGGATCATTATCATTTGCTACAAGACACATATCTGAATTATGATTGATGTTCATATTCAGAATATAGATATTTCTACCTCTATATCCTTCAAAAACTAAATTTCGATCTTTATCTAAAATACTACAATTATTATCAGAAAAGGAAACGATAAAGCCTTTGTCGCATAATTAACTGATGCTTAGTAAATTATGTTTTAGATTTCTAACTAGCATGACATTAGTAATAAGAGGTAAGTCAGATGTACCGTAATTGCTCACATCGCCTTTGCCGATGATATAGCCTTTCGAATTATCTCCAAAAGTGACTGAGCCACCATCTGAATAAGTGATATTTGTTAATAAGATCTTGTCTCCAGTCATATGCTTCGAGCAACCACTGTCCAGTATCCACTTTCCTCTTTTCCTAAGTGGGACCTGCAAAAAATAAAATTAAGTCCATGGTACCCACATTTTTATAGGGTCCTAAGAGTTAGGTCTTAGGAGTCCAAACCCATACGGGTCCGGTATCCCCTTTACACATATAATTTGGATTGTGATGCACAGAATTCAAAAAAATTTGAATGTACTTGTTCCTAATCAAGTTGTTGTTTGTTTTAGGAACCCATATTTTTATAGACTTGACATTCTTCTTTTGAAATTTCACAATCGGTTTTGGTTTGGAATATAATAAACTAAGATTTTTCTTAGCTTCAGTTTCTTGTACTGCCTTATTTTTCTTTTTCTTTTTTTATTACCAAGATGTTTCTTGATAACTTGTTTCTTATATCCCAAGCCATGTTTATTTGTAGCAGATTGTGAACTTTCAATAATTTTTGACAAATTTTCTCGACCTTTGTTAAAGTTAGAAACATTTTGAGTAATGTCGTCTAACTTTGTTTGTAAACTAGCCTTTTCAAGGTCTAACATTTTGACTTTTTCCTTAAGCTCATGATTTTCGATAATAAGAGCATCATTTTTATCTTTTTGAGTTTCAATTTCTTGACTCAAAAGAGATAATTGAGAATCAATATTAGATGATGATTCTTGAAGTTTTTCAAGTTCTTCTTCTAATATTTTCTTCTCGTCTTTTAACATATCTCGTTCAAACTCTTCTCTACTCAAATCTGCTTTGGCTTCTTTGCACTGTCGTTTCATATCTTTAAATTTAACTATCTATTCGGCATTAATATCAAGAATTTCTTCAAATGTAGGAATTTGTACCTCATCTTCTGTTTCCATGAAACAAACGTTTGCTTGTTCATCTCTTGAATCACTTTCACTCTCTGATGAAGACGAGTCTGAATCATCCCATGTGACTGAGAAAGCTCGTTTCTTTGATTTGTCCCTCTTGTATTTGAATTTGTCATTTTCTGACTTCTTCTTTTGCTTCGGACAATCTTTGTGCATGTTCCCCTTTTTATGGCAGTTGAAACAATCTATACCTGATGATGAAGGTTTATTTGAACAAGATTTCCTTTTGTTATATCGACTAGCTTTTCGTTGTTTCAAGAATTTTTTGAAACCTTTTACAATAAAAGCTAAATCTTCATCTTCAGATTATGATTCATCTTCATCTTTTCCAGCATGAAAAGCTACATTTTTCTTTTCTTCTTTCTATTCCTTTCTAGCATGCAAATTTGCTTCATAGGACATTAGATTTCCTATCAATTCATCTGGCTTCATGACAGAAAGGTCATTAGCTTCTTCAATCGCTAATACTTTTCCTTCCCATTCACTAGTCAGAGAATGTAGGACAGTCGAGACAACATCAAAATCGGAATATTTTTGCCCTAATCCAATAAGTACATGATGAATAGTTTGAAACCTTGAATACATCTCATTGATTGTTTCATTTGGCTTCATTTTAAAATTTTGAAATTAACTTTTCAACAAAGCTATTTTTGCTTGTTTAACCTTGTTAGTACCTTCATGAGTAGTTTTTAGCTTTTTCCAAATTTGATAAGCAGTGGTACAAATACTAACACGGTTATATTCGTTTTGATCTAATGCACAAAACAACATATTAATTGCTTTTGCATTTACAGCAGCTGCGGTTTTCTCAGCAGCCATCCATTCTGCATACTCAGTCGTTGGATTGACTATTTCTTTCTGAGTAGCATTCCAAGCATCATAGTTAGTTGATTGCATGTAAAAAGCATACGTGTTGCCCAATAACTATAGTTAAGACCATTAAAGAAAGGAGGTCTTTGTGTCGATTGACCTTCCGTGTAAGTGGTGTTAGTGCTACTACTTGGGTTATTTGCCATATTACTAGAATATATCAAACAACTGTGTTACGGTTATGTGATGACCGTGCTCTGATACCAATTGAAAGAGCGAGTGCGTATGTGCTAAGTATAATATACACACAAGGATCGTGTAATATGACAAACACTAGTCAAGTATGAGGTAATAAACAAACACAGAACTGTATGATAGTAAATGCAGTAAAAAATAAAAAAGAAATCACACCAGGGATTTTTATACTGGTTCGGAGCACCGTCCTACGTCCAGTCCCAGACCTCTCTCTGGATTTTCACTAAACAACTACCTCGCTTCACCCGGAGGAACAGGTTCACAATACCCGAGCAGCCGAACGGGATTTCACGCCTCTAACAACATGAGGACTTCACAACTCGCCTCTTACAACACGAGGACTTTAAACAAGATGAGTAAAACTTGTAATTTGACAATGTGTGTTCTCAATAACACGAATTTGTCAATTCTTGTACAACCTTTCTATAATCTTATCCTCAAATATAATTTTGTGATTATGAAGATTTGGAAGATGATATCGTTGTTTGAATCAAAATAATAATATATAGATTCAAGGATTCAAATAACGATATATGCGAATTATGAGCTTTTGAGTGCTTTTAGAGAGCAAGAATGAAATCAGCAATTAGATAGCAAAAATAGAAAGAATTGATATATAAAAATGATGATTTCATGTTATTTTTATAGAGGATGGAGAGTTGTAATCATTGGTGAGGAGAAGCAACAAACAGAGATAATTTTTGGTGAAGAGAAAAGAAAATAACCATTGATGAATAATGATGTCTCTTCGAAAAGATGCTTTCAGTTCGTAGACCAGTTGACTGATTAAGAATGACCAGTAGACTGGTATTTGAATATATGTACGTTATATATATATATATATATATTTATATGTGTGTGTGTGTGTGTGCACGTTCATTATGCATTTCTGCCCAAAATCGGTCGACCGCCCATAATGAAACCAGTCGACCGGTTTCTGGTAGTATGCACAATGAATGTGCATACGTATATACTCATATATATATATATATATATATATATTCAAACCATCTAGGTATATGATTATTTGAGGATAGATTTTAACATTTAAAACTCAACTAACACTCTTAATAATCAACCTCTAACATTAGATACCATTGAATCTCTTCTTTTTATCGATCTTAAACGTCTCCTAGTCATTTAATCAAAACGCCATGAATTCCTTGATTCAACACACATGAGTGAGGCAGTACTCCGAAAGTTACCCAATCCTTATCTACGGCCTATGCGAGCGGACACCCAGGGATGGGCTAATAAGAGTTTCGAAGAGCATATAAGAGGGAAAACTTGTCTAAGGGAAGTATTAAGTAACTAGGAGTTCACTTGTAATGTCAGTTAACTAGTAATGCAGGGGTCCGTCAAAGGGGTCACAAATGGTGATAAGTGCCTATCTTTAGCCAATATTAAGTGGAAATTATTATTTCTCGCATTACAATTGAGAGAATATTTGATAACTTTAAACAAGGTATTAAGTGACTAGGGCCCGCCGTAGGGTTTGAAGTGATTGGAAGGATCCGCCCGTACGGCATTAAGAAATCATAAGGAACCTATCGAAAATAAATATGTAAGATGGCCTTAAGTGACTGAATGAGAGTCCGCCTCGTAGGGTCTTGAGTGATCATAGGAATCCACCCTTAGGTTATTAAGTGATCGTATGAATCCTCCCTAACATACACATGATGGCCTTAAGTGACAGTAGGATGGTCTGCCTATTTAATGCATATGCACGTCATTTTTTTTAATGAGAAATAAAAATATATAACCAAAAAGTAGAAAGTAGTCATTCTATGGTGGCTCACAAAAACAAATTAGCAGTACTGCACACAAAACTGAAACTTTGGATGTAGGACATGCAGACATAAGAAAACACAAAACTACCACAACATACAAACAAAAAATCCACCCCAACCAAAGGAAAATAAACACTTGCCCTAAGGAGCTGCAACTGAAGGCTACCAATCCAACAAAGACTAAACACTGAAAAAAAGGAAGCCATCTCCACAAACCCACTGACTGAGCTTGCCTAACAGCTCTACCGCCAAAGGCAATCGCCAACTGAAAATAAAGCCTCCATCTCCTTACCCATATCCTGCAAGAAGCGCCTAACCAATAATTTGAACCTGAACCAGAGCTTCATTAGCGAAGATGGAACTTAGAAGGCGAGAAAGCATCCAACACTAAACGGAAACCATAAAAAAACACTCATCCAACTCTCACTGGAGGGTGAGAACCCCGAGCGACATCAAAAGCTCGCACCAACACCAAGAGTGAGGGTGGAGATTACCTAAGAAAGGGCAAGCTCGAAGTGCAAAAAACACATCATCCTTAACCCTATGAATAATGGATGACATCACTATTGTAGATTCATCGAAAATAGTCTTATTTCGCGAGCACCAAAGGTGCCAACAAATGTGGCCGGGGATAAGCTGAGACAATGGATCGAAGATCCTTACCGAACCTTCCCTCCCACCACAACCTAAGAAAATCCAGAAAAGAAAGTACATTTCTACCCACGCCCATAAACTCCATGAAGTATAACTAGATAGAACTGGAACACTCATCGAGAAAGAACAAATAAGCGATTGATTCTGAATCTACTGCTTTGTAACACCTGCACCGGGACGCAAGAAGGATACTGATCCTCATAAGGTTAACATCAAGTGGTAAACCCTCATGAAGAATTTTCCACATTATAATAGAAACCTTTATAATAATGCGACGGTCCCAGATAAAAGAGAAAACATGAATTCTAGGCACCGGATTTCGACCAGAATTCCACACGGCTCGAAGTGAGAAAGATCCTCCATTCCAGCCGAATCCCAACTATGAGAGTCGGAAAAAGCCTTTACCGATTACATCATTTTCCACATTTCACTAGTGTAAGGAGGATTCCCAAAGAAATTTGAAGGCAAAAGATGACTGTACTTTGCATAGAGAAACGATGCCCAAAGGGAGTCGTTCGAACGGAACCTTACCCAAAGCTTACAAGCGTAAGCCATGCAAATATTCATCGGATTCCACAATCCCAGACCTCCCTCACTTCTAGGACGACAAATGGTATCCCAAGATACCCAGTGATGTCTCCTTACTTCTTCCTTTCCCCCCCATAAAATTGACGAGGCCAAAGAGCGATAAGCACGGAAAAAAGAGGAAGTGGGTGTCATAGCTGCGAGCACATGAATCCCCATAGAATCAAGGAAAATCTTGATGTGAACAATTCTACCTCCCTGAGATAAGAGGGTAGAGTTCCATCTAAAAATCTAACCCCTAGCTTTGTAGGATAAAAGATCAAAGATCGCATTGAGCTTACGACCTCGATAAAGGACGATTCCAAGGTAAGGCAGAGGGAGAGAGGCAAACCTAAAAACAAAGATGGTCTCTATCCAAGAAATCCTAAGTTGATCCATGGATTTTGAAGGAATGAAACAGCTTTTCGAAGTGTCGACAAGTTGATCCGAACACCGTAGAATGTCCAAGAGACTACGAATGGAGCGTCTATTCCCATTTGAAAAGATGATGATATCATCCGCAAATGACAAAGATGAAATCAAAGGGCAACCATTGGGGATACCAAAATGATGGTTTTGACTTTCTATCACAAGAGAATGCACCCTCGAATGAATCGCGATAACGAAAAGCATAGGGGAAAGGGTATCTCCCTAACGAAGTCCCCTTCTAGAACGAAAACAAATCTTTGATTGATCCATTGATAAAAACTGAAAACCAATTGTTAGCCTACTTTGTGAACTAGGCAACACAAAGTCAAGAAACCAGACATTGAAGAGCATTTTTAATTAGAAGACTTCGGTTCGGATTGGAGAAGACACCACAACCTAGATTGGATAGCTGCAGTTGTTCGGGTCGGGTCAGAGCAACATATCGGTTCGGGTCGGATAGAATCTTCTGTTTGGATCGGTGAACTGCTGCTGAGGAAATTGGTAAGGTATATCTAATCAGATCGGAGGGCAACATAATCTCAATTGGATCGGAAAGCCACCTGTTTGCCACGAAAATGGATCGGAGCGGAGTAGATTAGAGAAGAAGAGAGCATTGCATCCAAGCCAATCCGGGTCGGATCGGGTATCCCGATCCGAACCCCTTATCTGTGCGTCTCCGACCCGAGCCCATGTTCCATATTATTCTCCTGCAAAAGCGCTTGGATATCCGGACCGGCTGTGACCAGTTCCTACCCATAACGTCCGTTACTTTGATGCGTTGTCAACACAATAGTTCATCCGAACCCGAAGATAGTGGGATGGACGACATGTGGCCCCGACCCGGATCAAGTTTTGAGCAAATTCACACCTATAAATACCCCGTCTGGAGACAAAGGGAAGGATCTTTTTTTAGGCACTTTGAGAATTCAACTACCTCCATAACCCGAACTCCATTACTCCCGGAGAATCCAAATCTTCTTTGATTATTTATTTTAGTCTATTGAGTGAATATAAGCGAGTTGTGAGTGAAATCAAGTGACAATTACATTGTATTTGCAACTGAATCATTGAATATAGTGAAAGATAAGTTGACGTAGGCATTTCTTCGCCGAACCACTATAAATCCTGTGTGTTCATTTTTATTTTTATCTCATTTCATTTTGCTTTTAATCAATTTGGGTGTTAGAACCACTTTTGGGTCTAACATTTTGGTGCTTTCACTGAGAAACTCATCTAAATTCTTTATTTTCCAGGATTTCTCTCTACTTTTTGGACCTTGAGTTCAAAGAAGTTAATCCTTAAGTTTCTCCGCTTTTTTATATTTGTTGAAGTGATTGTCAAAGAGTCATGGCCAAAGGAAAAGGCAAAGAAGTTCAGTCTGTTCGAGGAAATGGAGCTGGCGAAGATCAGCAAAATGCGGTTGTAACAAGGTCTCGGGGGCAGAGTTCAGCAGCAGGAAGAACCAATGCAGGAAATCCGAGCCGCCAGCAGGGGGAGAGCTCCGATCCGATCCGGGTAGGAGATTCCGAAGCAGTGCATTCCCCCAATCTGAACCGACCCGAGCAGCTTGCCACATACCGATCCGACCAGGCCCCCCAGCTCCGAACCGATCCGACCTCCTACCTCCGATCCGACCCGATGCTTGGTGAAGTTGGAACCTCTACTCGAGTCCCTACGAATGCTCCAATTCCAGCTACCAGGGTTGGTGATCAGGTCAATCCATCTGCGCCCATCACTCAAGGAGATTTCTCGCGCTTGCTTGACATGCTTGAGAGCACAAGGGAGGTTATGAAGGTTCACGAGCGAACTAATCTCATGATGCAGGAAAATATGAGGCTCATGAGTCGGGAGATTAATGAACTCCATCGACAGAGAACTCCATCACCGGTTCGTCACACACCAGTGGATCAATCTTCATCGTCCGAGGAAGAACGGCCCCGTGAAAGAAGGCCGCTCGAACGACCTCAGAACGTGGAGCAGCTAACATTTGGATCTTTGGGATCTCGTGAGGATATTGCACGAGTGTTAGGAAACAATGACCCCACTCGAGGGCAAAGACTCCAATCCCCTCCTCCCGAGATCGACCGGGAGCGCAGGGAACGGAATTGAGCAGAGGCAGCTCGAAGAAGAAGGGCGTCTCCTGAACAAGAGCCCAGAAGGAGCTCGGATACTAGGGCCAGGGAACCTGAGCGGCCCCTAACTAATGCTAATGTGCAGGCAATGGTTCGCCAGATCATGTCCGAGAGTCGGAACTATACAAATGAGGATTATGGCATCGAACGAAGCCATACTCCCTTCACCGATGATATCCTCGACTTCCAATTTCCCCGACGCTTTAACTTGTCACAGATGGACAAATACAATGGAAGGACTGATCCGGGACAGCATTTAATGCGGTACTCGTGGCTCATGAATGCTGCTGCTGCCCCTGATGAAGTGAAGTGCAAAGCATTCCCAATCTACTTAGAAGATGTGGCGCTGTTCTGGTTTACCCGACTTCCTCCTCGTTCGATTTCGAATTACAAGGAATTAAGCTAGCGTTTCATGAACCAGTTCCGACTCCATGCCCGAAAGTCCAAAAGTGTTATTGAATTATCAAGAATCAAGCAGGCACCAGGAGAATCTTTGAGGGCATATCTTGATCGTTTTAACCAAGCTGTAACTGAGGTCAGTGACCCGCACGAGCCCACTATTCTGATGGCATTGAAGGAAGGAGTCGATCCTGAATCTGAGTTTGGAGACTACCTTTCTGGGAAAACACCCTCCACAAGGGAGATATTCTACGAAAAACCCGATATTTATCTAAGACGAGAGGAGGCCAGGGCAAACCGAAAGAGAAAGTCTGAGACGGCTTCAAAGGAGAATGTGCAGAGTAATATCGCCGTGAAGCAGTCTGGGGAAAGTTCTAGCAAGGTTGAAGTAAATGTAGGAAACAAGGGTGGAAATAACAATGCTGGAAGCGGGGGTAACAACAACAATAACCGTAATCCAAACGGTAACAGAAGAAACAGAAATAGGGGAAGTGACCCTAACAAAAGACCCCGATTCCAGAACTACGAGGATTATACGCCATTGAACGACACCCTGGAAAATATTTACCTGGATACGTACAATGTGTTACAATACAAAAGACCGCCACCTCGTGATTCGACCGAGAAAGAAATGGCGATAGGGAAGTTTTGTTTGTTTCATGGAACTCACGGGCATTCAACTAATGAATGTCGGCATTTGAGGGATGTGATTGAGAAACTGTTGCGTGAAGGGAAGTTGGATGAGTACAAGGTTGCCCCGAGAGACAGGGGGCAAGGAGAGCAGGCTCCAAAACAGATTCTACCTGCTCCTAAGCCTATAGCGCCGCAGAAAGGTAAAGGAATTGTTATCAATTCCATAGTAGGCGGGCCTCACCCAGCAATCCGAAGTTTCAGATCAATGGATCAATATGTGAATGCTGCCAAGCATCTAGACGTGAATGAAGGTGATGATTTGGAAGATGTCACCCCCATAAAACAACAGAAGACCATGTTTGACGACGTGGTATTTCGCAGCCGAGACAATACTGGGATACAATCACCCACCAATGATCCGTTGGTTATTACTACCACCATTGGGCCGGCCTTGGTCCATAAGGTATTAGTAGACAATGGAAGTTCCGTTAATATTTTGTTCAAGAAGTCATTTGATCAGATGAAGCTTGAGTCTGAAGATCTGAAGCCTTGTGAAGGATGGATCAGAGGCTTCAACGGGGCGTCGACAGCCCCCATGGGATACATAGAGTTGCCCGTGACCCTGGGGCAAGGAGAACGTAGAAGAGTGCGAATGCTTCAGTTCGTAGTATTGGACGTAGATTCGCCCTATAACGCATTTTTGGGGAGACCTGCCCTCGCTGAATTTAGATTTTGTATCGCCCCTTGGTGCTTGTTACTTAAGTTCCCAACCGAAGCCGGAACTGGAGTAATGAGAGGGGATCAGGTTTCCGGATGGGCCTGGTATGTGGCCGAGTTAAAGATGTTGATGAAAGGACTTAACGTTGAGAATAAGGATGCCTTGTCTCCCTCAAAGGGGGACTCGGCATAGCAATTAGAGAAATTGGCCCCGAGGGAGTTGCCCAAAGGAACGCCTGAAGACCTGGATCCCAGAAAAGACGAGGGACCAGAGGCTAGGAATGCAACTCCTAATGAAGCGACAGTGGAAATTCCCATTGATAAAGCTGATCCGACAAAAGTTTTGAAGATTGGTTCTCAATTGGATCTACGTCGGGCTAAAGAACTAACGGACTTCTTGAAGGCAAACTTAGACGTGTTCGCCTGGACCCATGCTGACATGTGTGGGATATCGCCGTCCATTATAAGTCACAAATTGAATGTAAATCCGAAGCATCCGCCTGTGAAGCAAAAGAGACGCATGCTGGGCCCAGAGAGGTCGGCTGCTCTCAAAGAGGAAGTAGAGAAGTTGAAGCAGAATGGATTTATTCGAGATTCGACTTATCCCGACTGGATATCGAATCCCGTCTTAGTAAAGAAGCCAAACGGAAAGTGGCGGACTTGCATTGACTTTTCAGATTTAAATAAAGCTTGCCCGAAAGATAGTTTCCCACTTCCCAGGATTGACCAGCTTGTAGACTCGACAGCAGGTCATGAACTTCTCTCTTTCATGGATGCATATTCTGGATACAACCAAATTCCTATGCACGTACCAGACCAAGAACATACGAGCTTCATTACGAATTTGGGGTTATATTGTTATGTTGTAATGCCATTCGGATTGAAAAATGCTGGAGCTACTTATCAGCGCTTGGTAAACGGAATGTTTTATGATCAAATAGGAAAAACTATGGAAGTTTATGTGGATGATATGCTTGTCAAATCAAAGCAGTCCTCCAGCCATACGCAAGACTTGGCGGAAATGTTTGGTATCCTGCGAAAGTACCGGATGAAATTGAATCCTCTGAAATGCTCATTTGGAGTGGCATCGGGAAAGTTCCTTGGCTTCATTGTGAGTTCCCGAGGAATTGAAATCAACCCTAGCCAGATAACAGCGATTAGAAATATCGAAGAACCGAGGAGAATTAAAAACGTCCAAAGTCTTGCAGGGAAAGTAGCGGCGCTGAGTAGATTCATCTCCAAAGCCACAGATAAATGTGTTCCGTTTTTTGATTTGATTAAAAGGGGAAAGAAGAACTTCGAGTGGACTCCGGATTGTGTTGAGGCCTTTCGAAATCTGTTGGAACTGCTAGAGAAACCGCCGATTTTATCAAAGCTCATAGATCACGAAGAATTATTTGTTTACTTGGCAGTCTCGGCTCACGCTGTCAGCACAGCCCTGGTTCGAGAAGAAAACAAAGTACAAAGGCCAGTGTATTATGTAAGCAAGAAATTAGCAGCGGCAGAGCGCAACTACCCAAAAATTGAGAAGCTTGCTTACAGCCTCCTGATCGCATCCAGAAAACTTCGTCAATATTTCCAAGCCCATCCAATAACCATATACACCAACCAGCCCTTAAGGCAGATGTTACAGAGGCCCGAAGCATCGGGAAGGTTGATCAAATGGAACATAGAACTAAGTCAGTTTGATTTGAATTTTCAACCACGAAAGTCAATCAGGGGGCAAGCTCTAGCAGACTTTATTGCGGAATTCACTATTCCAGAGGAGGAAGTAATCAATGACAGAGTGGTTAAGTCCGAGGATGAGCTAAAAATGAATCCGTGGAAACTATATACAGATGGAGCCAAGAACGACCGAAGGTCCGGAGCTGGAGTCGTCTTAGTTACTCCCGAAGGACGGTCGATATACTACGCCTTGCGATTAGAATTTTCGGCGACTAACAATGACTCTGAATATGAAGCCCTGATTGCCGGGCTGAAACTTGCTAAAGACCTAGGAGTAAAAATGTTAGACATATTCTGTGACTCTAAAATTGTTGTTTGCCAAGTGCGAGAGGAATTTGTGGCTCGAGGACCTCGACTTATCGCCTACCTTAAGAAAGTGAAAGAGCTATTGAATAGCTTAGAGCGGTACAACATAACACATATTCCCAGAGTTGAAAACCAGAAAGCGGATAGACTGGCAAAGCTGGCTAGTTCCGACAATCCAGAAGAGACTGAAATAATTCCAATTGAAACGTTGGAGTCGCCAAGCTTTGAGTCAATGGAAATTGAATTCGCTTTTGAAGCGGAACCAGAGAAGGAGTCATGGATGACTCCAATTAAGAATTTCCTTAAGAATGGGACACTCCCATCGAAGAAGAGTGAGAAAAGAGCTGTAGTTCGCAAAGCTACCAGATATGTCATACAAGATGATACTCTCTATAGGCAAGGATTTTCTATGCCCCTGTTACGATGTATAGCACATGACGACATCAAGCGTGTACTAAGAGAAGTACACGAAGGTGAGTGTGGAGATCATACAGGAGGTCAAACTTTAGCAAAGAAGATATTGCGGTACGGATACTTCTGGCCTACGATCAATAAAGATGCAGCTGATTATTCACGACGCTGCGATAAGTGCCAGAGATTCGCTAAAATCCCCAGGGCACCGTCGACTCAACTTAAATCAATGGTGAGTCCTTGGCCATTTGCCACATGGGGAATTGATATCATTGGAGTTCTACCAATTGCTAAAGGAGGAGCTAAGTATGCAATAGTAGTCGTGGACTATTTTACGAAGTGGGTGGAAGCTGAGCCCTTGACCAAGATCACAACAAGAAAGGTGATAAGTTTCGTGGTTAGAAATATTATATGCCGGTTCGGGATCCCAAGGACGATTATAACTGACAACGGGACCCAATTTGATAGCACTGAATTCAGAAATTTCTGCCAGAAGTATAAGATAGACAAACGATATACTGCATTTTCCTATCCGCAATCGAATGGGCAAGTAGAGGCAATAAACAAAGTAATAAAATCCATCCTCAAGAAGCGATTAGAGCGTGCAAAGGCAAGGTGGGTTGATGAATTGCCCCTAGCTTTGTGGGCATATCGAACAACATTTAAAACGGCCACCAGTCATACCCCTTTCTCTCTCTCCTTTGGCTCATAAGCTGTAATTCCAGTTGAACTAGAAGTTCCTTCCCACAGGGTGACATATTATGACCCGATGACAAATCGGGCACTTTTACTTGAGTCTCTTGATGAAGTCGAAGAGAAAAGGGACGAAGCAGATTTGCGTGCAGCAAGACATCGGCGTTAGATGGCACGCTATTACGACAAAAAAGTTCGCCTCAGGACTTTTGAACCAGGAGATTTGGTGCTAAAGAGAGTCTTTCCATCCCTTCCTCACCTTGGTCCAAAATGGGAAGGACCCTTTGTCATTCAAAGGAAACTTGAAAAAGGAACCTTCAAGTTAACGACCGTAGATGGCGAAGAAGTCCCCAGAGCATGGAATGCCCAACACTTAATGCGATATTTGAATTAGAGATGCTGTACTTTGTGTTATTTTTCTTATGAACTTTGTAATAAGGCACGACTTGCCTCGGGAAAATCTGAAGATATGAATGAAGAACTATAAAGTGGATGTAGGCTACGACTTAGCCGAACCACTATAAAAATATTGTGTGTTATTTACTTTTATGCATTTACATTCATCAGTTATTCTGTTGTGATTATAAAATACAGGATGACTCAGAGCCTAAAAAGGTTGAAAACAGTTTAGACATAAAAAGAAGCACAACGATTATTTGTGCGATAAGACATAAAAGAATGAGAAAACGACATTCTTAACTCTAACTTTCCAGAGAAAGAGAGAGAGTATAAAAGCGTCTCCGACTGAGCGCTGAAAAAGAAATTCTCTTCCTAACTCTAACTCTCCAGAGAGAGAGAGAGTATAAAAGCGTCTCCGACTGAGCGCTGAAAAAGAAATTCTCCTCCTAACTCTAACTTTCCAGAGAGAAAGAGAGTATAAAGGCGTCTCCGACTGAGCGCTGAGAAAGAAATCTTTCTCCGTTGAAAGACCGGGGGATAAATAAATGACTGAGCTCGAACTCTAACTCTCAAGAGAAAGAGAGAGAGTATAAAAGAAATGCCAGAAAAAACGACAGGTACTGACAACACAGGAAGTGCTATCCCGTCGGAGAATCGGGAGCATTCAGATTGCTTTATTAAGCATTAAATAACTTGTGGAAATTGACTGGGGGCACTTATGTACACGCATATTCCCCCCTCCACAACTTCGTTTCATAACTATAGATATGCATTTCAACATAAGTGCAGAACTACTGACAAATAAACATTGCAAAAAATGAGTTATTTTTATTTACAAATGAATGAATTTGTACAGGAGAATAGCCAAAAAAGAAAGTGCAGGAACTACTCTTGTAGCGGCAATTATTGGTTCACTAAATGCTAAAACGATACAAGGCAATTCACTATTTAGATTTTGAATGAGCCTTGGATTTCTTGGCGGCTTTTTCCGCGTCCTTTGCTTCTTTCTCAGCCTCCGTCAAGATTCGTTTTGTCTTCTTTTTTCCTGAAGATGCGGTGCTGGAGCCGGTAGACTTCTTCCCGGAGGGCGGGGCGCTGGAATCAAGAGAAGATTTTTTAGCGAGTTCCTCTGTAATAGATCTAGTTGAGTGCTTAACAACTAACCTTGATCCCGCATCCACGACTGCAAGGGGTTTGAGGACTTCGGGGTCTAGCTCTTCAGCTTTTAATTGCAAGCGTTTGTCTTGATCGGCTTTCATCGCAGCCAAGGTAACATCATCAGCATTTTTTGACTCCCCGACTATTGCAACTTCTGGTTCCTCTTCATGCCTTCCGTCTCCGCCATCGTCCTTTAAAGCTGCTATCATTTCTTCATCATGAGGAGTGGCGACCTTAGTCGGCTCACTTCCTTCTTCCAAGTCTATAGAAGCAGCCTTGTCTTCCCCTTTTTTGGCCTTGTCTGCGGGCTTTGTCCCAGCGGTGACTCCCTGAGTCACATCTGTCTTTACGGATGATTCAACACCTACAGAATGAGAAGCAACAGTTATCAACTCAGGCGAAAACAATGGGTCTTTCATCGATTGTTCGATCACGTGGCGAAAAGTAGAAATAGCCTTGGCAAATTGAGGAGAAAAGGTAGGGATACCTTCCAAAGGCTTTTCTGCGGGGGTGGCTACTGCCTCTGGTGTTGCTTCAGGAATAGGGGATAGCAGAGTTGTTCGGGGAATTCCCGGATTTTCGGGATCATACCCTTCTACTTCGGGAGTTGCAGGGGCAGAAGAAGAGGAACCAGCTTCGAGAATGGTTTTTTGTTTAGACTTCCGTCTCTCTTCTTCCATGGCCTCAGCAATAAGGCGGCGCCCTTCAGCTAGGCGCTCTGGTTCATCATCTCTCAAGTATTTCTCCATCAGTTTATCTTCATCGAGGGAATCGACCTTAAGTTCCTCTTTTTCCCACTCGACGATTTGATTCCATACTTGAACTAGAGTGGATGGATAGTCCTCGATCCAAGAAATGTTTCGGCGACGAATAATATGTGCGAAGAATTCAATCATTAGCTCACCGAAACCCTGAATATCAGCCTCCGTCTCTGATAGTTGCTTGCGGGCTTCCTCCGCAGATTTAATAGCACACTCCACATTGCCCTCGGCCAGGGCAGCCCTATTCTCTGCCTCCAACAACTTTGAAGCCAAGTCAACATTCTTCTTTTCTAATTCAGCACTCCTCTTTGCTAACTCGGCTTTTTTCCGTTCAAGCTCAGCATAAGCAAGGCGTGTCTTAGCAGCATCTGATTTGGCCTCGTCAGCTTGCTTTTTTAATTCAGAACGCTCCTGAGTGTGAGATTCAAGCAAATCATGGTAACGCTTTTGCATGTCCTCGAATTGTTGTTTGAAATTAGAAGCGTCCCTTTGAGCGACCGCTAGCTGAGCTTGAGTGTCTTCCAAATCTTTTCCTAGAGCTTTTAAGGCCTTAGCATCCTCCTCCGCGGTCTTTTGCATTGAATCAGTATTTGTGATTAGAGTGCGGATGATTCTAGAAAGATTGCGTGAATATTTAAACATCTCAGTATATTGTTTTTGCACCGCATCAATCTTTGCTTTGGCCTCATCTGCCCAATTAGACGAAATAGGTTCAAGGGCAGGTAAAAAAGTCAAGGTCTCGAAGTAGTGCTCGGGAAATTGCTCTTTCAAATATGCTCGCTTTATTGCAGTTCCCGCATCTGGTGGGGGAGGAGCGAGGATTGTCAATTCGGTGTCCCTTTGTGAGGAGGATTCGGTAGTTTCTTTGTCTGTCCTAGGTCGTTTAGTAGCAGGGACCTTTTGCTTACTTCGAGACCCGGTTTCTTTTGGAGGACTTTTCTCTCTACTGCGTTTTTCATGGGAAGAGGAGGAGTCTTTGGATTATGGTATGTCCTCTTCCCTACGGCTTTGATAACCTTTGTATTTCTCTTGTTCCGGCCTAACGGGTGAGCGAGAACGTGAGGGTCGAGAACGATAGGGATCATAAGGCCTCCTCTCATCCCTGCCACGATCATCACGACGATCATACTCGACATCCTGAGGAGGATTGGACATGCTGCGACGAAGCTTCCTGATATCATAGTAGGATCGAGACATCGTGCCTGCACAATAAGACGAACGAAATTTAGAATTAATGGATTCACGAGGAAAGAGGTGCAATGAAGGCTAATGCCGTTATATAAAGTGTATCCTAAGTGGTGTGTCCCCTCCCCCCCCCAACCAACCCGAGTCTGAAGCTAGACTAGTACGGGCAGACTCTTTGGCCTTAGCGGGAGTGGTCTCTTCAGAAGAAGTGAAGACTAAAGGATCCTTCCTGAAATCCTCTGAAGTGTATATAGTCTCAGGTAAGGGGAGATCCCCCAAACCCTTAAATATTTGCTCACCGGTACTAGGGGCATCCCCCTCGGAAGCGTGAAGTGGTGACTCTTGGGAAGATTTTGACTTTTCTAGAGAAGTAGTTTCCTCAGGGGCAATATATCCTTCACGATGCCTTTCGGCCAGATTAGCCAATTCATCATCTTGTGTAGAAGATGGAGAAGGTGAAGTGTGAAGAGGCGTTGTAGGAATTCCCGAGCCTTCTCCTATCTCTGGGACTACCTCCACTGGAGGAATGTATGCGTATGGAACCGTCCCATGACCAATGCTACGAAAAACAGACAACAACCCATGAAAGTGAAGGTATTCGTCCTTAAGGGTTTCGTCGATAGTCAAGAATTTCTGATCGCCATTGAGGAGTCGGTGCATCCGGTCGAAGAACACCTGGTCTGATATCTGTTTGGGATTGTCAACTGCAAACAAAAAGGAAAAACAAGTCAAGGTGATGATTCAAATGTATAGAGCCCGGATTAAGAAAATCAGTGCTTTACTTGTTTTTGTCCACCTCCTGGCGCATCCAGGCTGTCGCTTCACGTAGAACCATTCTAATCTGGAATCTCCAGCTTTACTGCTAAATGGTGCAGAGATTATCTTCCTTTTTGGAACTGATTCAAAGTAGCAGAAAGATGGAGTTTCTCGAGTCCGATGCTTGAAATTATAGAAAAAGTGAACGTCATCGAATGTGAGCTCTATGCCTAAGATTTCACGATATGCTATGTATAAGGTGTGCAGATAGGCATATGAATTGGGGTGCAATTGCATGGGGGCAATCCGCATTTGTCTTAAAAAATCAACAATGAAGGGAGAGAATGGAGGAATGGCACCGACCATGCACATCAATCGAGTGACCGTCGTATATCCTTCTGGAGGGTTGTGGGGACGGTCAGAGCGTGAGGGCACTAGGATGTCCCTTTTCATTATTCCATACTTAAAGCAAATTCGAACAAGTCGATCGTTGTCGATTGTCGATTCTACGGAGTCTGGAGGTGATTCCAATATAATGGCTGATTCAAATTCGTCAGGGGCTCGATCGTCACCGATCCCTCCTTCCTCCTCAAAACCCAGAGAAACCTCGTTCTCCGAAGACGCCTCGTTGCTTTCTCGATTTCCAACCCCGTAGTCTGGACCCTCACTGTCCCATTCTGGATCAGACAAAGAAGATATATCCTCAAGAGTGATTTTGTTAGAAGTTTCCGGGGCTTCTTTCCTCTCAGCTAGTCGGGAAGAGCGTCTGGGCCTCATTGTCATAGAACTATTGAAGAAGCAATAGCACGGATTAGAGTAAATTATCCCGTACCCCCCTGTGTATGTGTGTGAACTAAAATGTATGCAGAAAATGTGAGAAATGCAAAGTAAAAGTACAGCAATGTAAGACGAAACTTTGAAGAGAAAGTGATAGTCAGAGTAGTTCTTAATGTTTACTTATGTCCGCAAGGCACTATCCTAACTGTTCGTGAAGGTGGAAGTAATATCTTTTAAATAGTTGGACGAGAGTTTATGTTTTAGATTGAGTAGTGTTCGGTTCGGATGCAGACACCAGGTTCGGATCGGATGAACAAAGGCCCATACTCAGAAAGATATATCCGGATCGGTTCGGAGATTGACACCCGGAGCGGGTCGGATTAACTTGGATAACCAGACCCCTATTCTCTCTTTTGTTTTTCAACCGGGTCCGATCCGAGCGCATAAGTCTTGACCTTCATTGTATTCGTAGATCCGACCCGACCCAGTCAAGCGGTTTAAGGCCCATTTCTTGGCCCTATTGCTCTGACCCGATCCGGCTCTGTAAATTTCTCTCTTTTCCTTTTCCTCCTACTGTTCCCCTACCCGAACCAACCTTCTTCAGTTTTCTTCCTCTTCCTCCTCTTAAATAGCGAACCCAACTCGAAATCCCAAGCTTTAATTAAAGTCGAGAGATTAAGCACTCAAGTTTTTAATAATGAGCTTCAATACTTTCCTCCAACGCTTCGAAATGGCGTCGATGCCATTGACGACGAAGGCGGAGAATGGAAGAAGACGTAGTGATGGAATTATTCAATTACTTTGTTAAAGTCGTTCAAACTAACCGCGGATGTAAATTAAAAGCGATTATGGCAACAAGATTCAAGATTACAAGACTACCTATGTATTTGATTCGAAGATGGAAGCGAAAATTTGGAAGTTTCTTGGAAAGGCTGGAGCTTCGATATGGAATCGGTTCGGATAAACGAAAACAGTAAATGAAAGAAAAGAAGAAAGAAGAAGTGAATTTATATAAACAACAAGCTGACTATTCGTATTCCCGATCGGACCGGCTCGAAAAGCCCAGTAACACAGCTTGGCCCACTGGTTCATCGCAGAGTACAGGAGGAAGGAGATCTGTTCGGGTCGGAACCCAAGCCAGAAATCCGTTCGGGTCGGAATCCGAACGAACAGGATGAAGTACGACAACTTAGCGTGTGTATTCGAAAGGGAGGATGAAGCTTTTATGCTATGGCAGTCAAAGCATGCTCCGTTTCCAACAGAAGCATCCTTTGAGGGGGCAAAGTGTTAGCCTACTTTGTGAACTAGGCAACACAAAGTCAAGAAACCAGACATTGAAGAGCATTTTTAATTACAAGACTTCGGTTCGGATTGGAGAAGACACCACAACCTAGATTGGATAGCTGCAGTTGTTCGGGTCGGGTCAGAGCAACATATCGGTTCGGGTCGGATAGAATCTTCTGTTCGGATCGGTGAACTGCTGCTGAGGAAATTGGTAAGGTATATCTAATCGGATCGGAGGGCAACATAATCTCAATTGGATCGGAAAGCCACATGTTTGCCACGAAAATGGATCGGAGCGGAGTAGATTAGAGAAGAAGAGAGCGTTGCATCCAAGCCAATCCGGGTCGGATCGGGTATCCCGATCCGAACCCCTTATCTGTGCGTCTCCGACCCGAGCCCATGTTCCATATTATTCTCCTGCAAAAGCGCCTGGATATCCGGACCGGCTGTGACCAGTTCCTACCCATAACGTCCGTTACTTTGATGCGTTGTCAACACAATAGTTCATCCGAACCCGAAGATAGTGGGATGGACGACATGTGGCCCCGACCCGGATCAAGTTTTGAGCAAATTCACACCTATAAATACCCCGTCTGGAGACAAAGAGAAGGATCTTTTTTAGGCACTTTGAGAATTCAACTACCTCCATAACCGGAACTCCATTACTCCCGGAGAATCCAAATCTTCTTTGATTATTTGTTTTAGTCTATTGAGTGAATATAAGCGAGTTGTGAGTGAAATCAAGTGACAATTACATTGTATTTGCAACTGAATCATTGAATATAGTGAAAGATAAGTGGACGTAGGCATTTCTTCGCCGAACCACTATAAATCCTGTGTGTTCATTTTTATTTTTATCTCATTTCATTTTGCTTTTAATCAATTTGGGTGTTAGAACCACTTTTGGGTCTAACACCAATAGTTTGAGATGAGATGCCACATAAGGTCAAGAAGTAGTTCGGGAAAGCCAAAAGCTCGGAGAACCTTGATAATGAAAAACCAAGACATGTGATCATAAGCCTTCTCCATATCCAGCTTTATTAACAAATTGGAACCTTTGGCTTTGCGATCGATTTGGCAAATAAGCTCTTGGGCATGATGGACGTTGTCAGTGATAAGACGACCTTTCATAAAACCATCTTGGGATGAAGAGATAATACGACCAAGAATAGGCGCTAGCCTAGAAGATAACACCTACAAGATAACCTTGATCGAGAAGTTACACAAGCTAATCGATCTATAATAAGCAGAGGAACGCGGATTCTCACATTTTGAAATGAGAACAAGATTGGTGGATGTCCAACCCTTGGGAAGCAAACCACCCAAAAGGAAAGTCTGTACGGCCAAGCTGAAGTCTAGCTGAATGATCGGTTAGAAACTATGGTAAAAAAACCCGCTGAATCCATTTGGACCACTCACACTATGCTTGCTAAGTGAGAATAGATAAGAATGAATTTCCTTTATAGTAGGAGGGATGCAAAGACCTAAAGAGTCTACAGGAGCAACCAAACGAGGGATGAAGGACAACAAAACTGGGTCATTTTGGGAATCATATGGAATTTGGAGAAAAGAACGGGAGTAGGAGATGATAGTCATCTCGACTTCTTCTTGAAAGGCCAGGACGAAGAATTTGGTGAATGGATAGAATATTCTTCTTCTTTCTAATAGTAGAGTGGACGAATTTCAAGTTTGAGTCATCGTTGATGATCCACTTAATCCTAGCCTTCTTACAAAGGAAGTCATTCTCAATGCATAACTCGAAATTGAAGCAAGTTGGACTTGAACCCAATCCTCCTTGCTAGAGAAAGAACGGGTCTTCATCATAGAGAGCTTCCGCTAGGATAAGAACTTCCTCTGTAGAATGAATTGTAACTACCTGCCATTTTGACCGCTTCAAGTCGGTAGTTAAACCAACTTGAACCGTTCAAATCACATATTGTTATTTCTTATAGGGTTTGAATAGAATCAGACATAGAATCATAGAATATAATTTCTTACAGAGGTAATTTTTTTATACAAATTATCAGAGTTGTATAATAACTTTATATTGTGGAATTTAAATACATAAGTTTTTAAATAAAATAAGTTATGTAGAAATTTACAGGTTTTGTCAAGCTAAAGCACGTGCATCTTCACGTGTCTCTAACTTTGATAACTGAAATCTTTAAGCTGCAACACTTGATCTGACCTAAGCGTTTTATAAAACATAAAATACTCAAGTCGGGATTAATTTTATCCAAGTAAATCAAATTCAAATAAATACTAAAATGTAATAGTTAATCCGAACAAAATTTTAGTTATCATATACATGATGTCAAGCCACATATATCGATCAAACTAAGGGGTTGCATGCGTTAGCAATGCGCAGTATATATATGATTACTTCTGCAACCAAAGTATGATAAAAGGTAAACTGCTCACAAATATTTGTACCGGACTTTTCTATCAATTTAGAGCCATCTTAATGCTAACTAATGCGCAGACTATTTCATGTGCAGCAAAGGAAAACATAGGTTTGAGATGAACAATAAGGGAAGGTGATTACTTATCAGGTGTACATATACGACCGAATAATATAAGATGAACGTGTACAAAATAAGATGAGGTAAATTTAACAAATAACAGTCACATATATTTCCAATAAATCAAGGTCAGTGATATACATACATAGTTACTCCTAAACCAAAGTATAATAGGAAGTAAAGCCATTCTCCATGCCCAGCACAGCAAGAATTCCCATATTCATAAAGTATGTGGCCAACCAAGCATGTTATAGATGCATGTGTGCGAGATGAGCAACCATAAAAATGTATTTTCAAAATTGGCCAATGTAATTTAAGCACAACATGGAATGACAGAAAATACGAAGTTACTACAATTAAGTGTATAAAGAAACCATGACATATAAACTACATATATGTAAGTCTTAAGTGTAGCCGTGTTGTATACCAAGGTAGAGGCATCGTGACACAATAAATATGGTATTGGCACCATCAATTCAAAACAAGTATGAAACTCAAATGTTACAGGCAAATGCAGGAAGCAACTCAGCATATCAAGTTGCAGCATGACAATGTCAAGCAGGTGGTAGGTGAAATAACACAAATCGAACAATGGTGCAGCACATATATGAACAAACATAAAGATTAAACTATTCTATTTAGATAAATATTGAGGTTAACCACTTGAACAAATTAATCGTGAGGTAACTTACCTTTATCAGCAACACTAAATAAGGGCAAGTGATATTGATTGTTGCTGGGAGGCGTAGTTGTTCGAAGGTGAATGCCAAGGACGTAGCGATGGAAGGAGCAGCGAATAGGCAACGTTGATGGAGGAAAAAGCTGGGATTTCAGGAATTGCTTGCGCGAAGGTCTTGAGCGCGCGCTTAAGGCGATCGGGTGGCAGCGAATTGGCAGGCTCGCGGTGGTGGAGCAATTGATGCCTGGTGACGGAGCGGCCATGCGCGATTAGATTTTCTGAAGGACATTGATGGATTTGGGGAAAAGAGGAAAGTGAATTTCTTTACCACTATTGAATTGGGAAAGGTGGAAATGAATTGCAAAACGGGAAGGTGAGTGTTTTGATAGAGTGAAGTGGATGGAGATCATATTTGGTTTGCACGTTATTTTATACCAGAAGAAAGTAGAAAAAGTTGTAGAGAAAACAGAAATAGACAAGCATGTGGATTGAATATAGAAGGACAAAGACAAGTGAAACAAAGTAAGGACAGGTGTTAATTCGTTCAACTCAAGTTGTACAAGTGTTGATTGTTTCGGTTAAAATATCCTAGTGTTGATTTTAAGAAGAAACGTTACGAGTGTTGAATTGAAAGTGTTTATAGCATTATATTTTAAATTTAGTTAACGAATCATGACTAGCGTAACATATTTAATCTATCAATTAAAACAAATCAAAATAAATAAAATAAATTAGACTATAAATTCAAAATATTTTACTTCCTGTCCCTTAAGTTGAATTCCAAATATAAACGTTTATTTTTATATATCGAAATTTAATTCATTCTTAAAATAATTTATTCAAAAACAATTTAGATTTCGATTTCTACGTGAACTTCAATTTAAAACATTAATTACTAATGTTAAATCTTTAATAAATTTTATTTTTAGACGTGGAAATTTTCTAGATCATTACAATCTCCTCCACTCAAAACTTTTCGTCCTCGAAAAGAAGAGGTTGTAAAAATCATATTTAAACAAAACATTCTTATTTATTAAATTTTACTAACTTTGCAAACAAAATGTTTAAATTTGTACTAAGCTTGAAAACCTATCAAAATAGTTCATAGGATTTTGAACCCAAAATTTTCATATAATTAAATTTGTAAAACTCTTTGTATTTAAAACCTTTATTTATAGAAAACTTAAAGTTAAACTTAAATCATTATATTGGAAAGAATCTTTTTTTTGTTTTGAAAAGATCAAAACAATTTATAGGATTTTAAATTATATAAATTTTGTCAAATTCTTTTGTCTTAAAACTTTAATGAAATTTTATACTGAGAAAAAGGTTTGGAAGAAACAAAAAAAGGAAATTTGTAATTTTTTATAGTAAAAATCATGGTTTGCAAAGCATTTTAAAACCTCAAAATGATTTCTTCAAACTTAAAATCTCGGTTTTATTTCAAATAATCGAAGTACTATATATTTCTTTTATATCGATTCATACTTCACTTCGGGATTTCAAAGCAAAATCATTTCAAAAATTTCAATAATTCTATGATAGAATCGTTTCAACATATATGTCACCTGCTTGGGAAGTTCTCCCCCTATGACAAGGTCACTTGGGACGACCTATTTCACGCATTCAATATCGAAAAATGATGCCTCTCTGGGCCCTAGAGTAGACCATCATCAAGAGCTCTTGCAAACCTTTCTTTAGCCACGGGTTACCCAAATCCATGGTAACGTAACAAATCATTTCACATCTCAAAGTTATAAATCATTTTGCAACAATAATTACAAATGCTTTAAATCACAGTATTGTTGTGTTTCAAAACATTTCAAATATCGAGATTCAAGTCATCGAAATTTTCTTTATTTAAACCAATTTATAAACCATTCATTGTATCCAAATAGTTGGAAATCAATTTTTCTTTCAATAATTGAAAATCAAATTTGATTAATACGATTTTCTTATCATCTTTTCAAATCAAGTAGGCTTTTCAAATTCTAAAAGCTTCAGAAAATCATTTATAATCTGTATAAGTCATATCAGGCTTTTTTTACATTAAATTTCATTTTCAAATTATTTCGAAAAAATTTCAAGATTTTCAAACGAATTTTACATAAGATAAAATATTTCAAGAATTTGAATCCATATCTTAGAAACTCGTTTATGGTTCATATAGCCATATAATTTTCCCTTTTCAAAACAAAATTTCATTTCAAAATCCTTTACAAAAATAATAAGATTTTTTTTATTCATTCTCGTTTCTAATATTAAATCTCATTTGAAAAGGTTTCATTATTCAAATAGTTGGAAAATCTCTTGAAATATTTTTATTCAAAAATTCCATCATGCTTCCGCTGCGCTACTCTGATCTATTATACACACATTTCAAACTAGTATTGTTTCTAAAATGTTAGTTCCAAATATTAGGAATTGGTTTCAAAAAAATTCGAAACCAAGTTCCCAAGTAAATATTTTTTTTCAAAACCAATTTTCTTGCATGAGTTGGATTTACATATTTCAAAACTTTCCAACTACTTGTAAATATTATTTTTCAATGTATTTGTTAACATAATATCCTAGATAAAATTAGTACTTTAATAATTTATTTGTCAATTGTTGTAAAACTCAAAGTTATCTGGTTCAAATTTATTCTTAGTTTCTTTCGATAGATGGCACAAAAGGGTATATATACACAGACAGAGGATCATAGGTCCAGTGCATCAAATTCATGTGCTCAAGTCAAGTGAAGATGTATATATATATAGAAGTTCAATGTCAAAATGAGCATCAAATAACATGATAGTTCGAGTCAAAATACTTGCCTAGGTTCACAAGGTAGAAGGTACTCAAGATAAAAAAGTTCAGGTTTAAATGTTCAAATGATGCAACTAACATAGGATGAGATAGGAAAGTCAAGTTCACATAAGTATATAAGTATAAGTTAAATCATAGGGTACTCGAGTAAACGTTTAATCCAAAATTCACTTATCAATGCATCGTAAATGATTATTTGTTAAGAAATTTCCATTCAATTTATTTATAAAGCTTCAAGTGGGGAAGATCAATCTTCTCCCCCACTCAGACATTTGTTATAAGTTAAATCACCTTATATATGATTCTTAACAAAGTAAGCTCTCTTAAGTTCACTACTTGAATTCTTTAAGTAAGGTTCAATTTGACTTGTAAAATATACCTCTTTAAGCTTTTGAAAAAATAGTTTGATCTGCGCTTATCATCCGTTATTCATGTAAAGTACATGTTTAACTTAGCAACCACATTTCAATTTCAATTTTCTAAACTCTTATCAAAATGGTTTGACGCCTTATCTAGAATCATATAGCTATCTCACTTTCAAAACTTGGAAATAAATACCGATGATGCCACGGTTATTGGCAGAATTATTTCCAAGTGACTAGAGTGTGATTCCATATCTATCGAGTACATATAAGACTTTGCATATATGTTAGCTAGGCGTATATTCCAAATATTCACATACTCGATAGTCCAATCTTGACATACAATAATATACAAACTCTTATTATAAGGGGTAATTAAAAATAATATTGTTTCAAAATGATTTATTTAATTTCGAAATAATTTGTATTTTCAAAATACACTCTCTCTAAAGTGATTCTGGTGATGATTCCACTCATTCTAGGATAATGCTATTCTAACTCTAATGGGCTTTAAAACCGATAACGTAAGCTTTATCAAGCCAAAGCTTTGATACTAACTGTAATAGTGTATGTCCTTCCGGTGGCCACCACCGGTACCTCAGAGCTAGTTTTATTTTTGACTAAAATATTTTAAGAACGAATTAGATTTTGATGTCTACATGAAATTCAATTTAAAACATTGATTACTAACGTTAAATCTTTAATAAACTTTATTTTTGGATGTCGAAATTTTCTAGGTCGTTCCAATCTACTCACTCAAAGCTTTTCGTCCTCGAAAAGGAGAGATTGTAAAAAACATATTCAAACAAAACATTCTTATTTATATAATTTACAAAGTTTGAAAACAAAATACTCAAATTTTTACTAAGCTTGAAAACTTATCAAAATAGTTTATGGGAACTTAAACCTAAAATTTTCATATAATTAAATTTGTAAAACTATTTATATTTAAAACCTTTGTTTATACAAAACTTAAACTTGAACTTAAATTGTTGTATTGGAAAGAATCTATTTTTTGAAAAGATCAGGACAATTTACAAGATTTTAAACTATATAATCAAATTTTGTCAAAATTTTTGTCTTAAAACTTTAGTAGAAACTTTGTATTGGTAAAAAGGGTTGAAAGAACCAAATAAGGAAATTTGTAATTTTTTATAGTAAAAATCATGGTTTGCAAAGTATTTGAAACCCTCAAAATAATTTCTTCGAACTTAGAATTCCGGATTTATTTCAAGTCGTTGAAGTATTATATATTTCTTTTATATCGAATCATACTTCACTTCAGGATTTCAAAACAAAATCATTTTCAAAAATTTCAAATATTCTATGATAGAATCGTATAAACATATATGTCACCCGCTCAGGAAGTTCTCCCCCCTATGACAGGGTCAATAGGGAGACCTATCGCACACATTCAATATTGATAAATGATGCCAATCCGGACCCCAGAGTAGATAATCATCAAGGGGTCTTACAAACCCTAATCATAAACCCTTTCTTTAGTCATGGATTACCTGAATCCACGGTAACATAACAAATCATTTCGTATCCCGAAGTTATAAATCATTTTGCAATAATAATTATAAATATTTCAAATCATGGTATTGTTATCTTTCAAAATATTTAAAATATGGGGATTTAAGTCATCGAAATTTTCTTTTGTTTATAAACCAATTTATGAAACATTCATCATATCTAAATAGTTGGAAATCAAATTTCCTTTCAATAATTGGAAATCAAATTTGATTAGTATGATTTTCTTATCATCTTTTCAAATCAAGAAAGCTTTTAAAATTCTAAACGCTTCAGAAAATCATTTATAATCTTTATAAGTCATATCAAGTTTTCTTTAGACCAAATTTCATTTTCAAATTGTTCCAAAACATTTTCAGGATTTTCAAATGAATTTTACATAAAACAAAATCTTTCAAGAATTGAATTAATATCTTAGAAACCCATTTACAATTCACATAACTTTCCCTCTTCAAAAAAAAATTCATTTCAAAATCCTTTACACAAATAATAAGATTTTTATTCATTCTCGTTTGTAGTATTAAATCTCATTTGAAAAGGTTTCATTATCCAAATAGTCAGAAAATCCCTTGAAATGTTTTTATTTGAAAATACCATCATGCATTCGCTGCGCTACTTTGATCTAGTATATACACATTTCGAACTAATATTGTTTGCAAAATGTTAGTTCCAGAACATTAGGAATTGATTCAAAAAAAATTCGATTCAAGTATCAAATAAATATTTCTTTTCAGAAACCAATTTTCATGCATAAGTTGGGTTTACATATTTCAAAACATTCCATTTACTTGTGACTATTATTTGTCAATGTATTTGTTAACATAGTATCCTAGATAAAATCAATACTTTGAGAATTTATTTGTCAATTGTCATAAAACTCAAAGTTATTCGGTTCAAATTTAATCTTAGCTTCTTTCGATGGATGACATAAAAGGGTATATACACATGGACAAAGGATCGTAGGTCTAGTGCATTTAATTCATGTGCTCAAGTCAATTGAAGATGTATGTATGTATGTGCATATATATATATATATATATATATATATATATATATATATATATATAAGTTCAATGTCAAAATGAGCATCAACTAGCATGATGGTTTTAGTCAAAATAATCGCCTAAGTTCACAAGATAAAAGGTACTCAAGATCCAAAAATTCAGGTTTAAATGTTAAAATGATGCAACTAACATAGGCCGAGAAAGAAAAAATCAAGTGCACATAAGGATATAAGTATAGGCAGTTATACTATAGGGTACCTAAGTAAAATTTTAATCCAAAATTCACTTTTTAATGCATCGTAAGTGATTATTTGTTAAGAAATTTCGATTTGATTTATTTATAAAGTTTCAAGTGGAAAAAATTAGTCTTCTCCCCCACTGAAACATTTGTTATAATTTAAATCACCTTATATATGATTTCTTAACAAAATAAGTTCACTTATGTTCGCTACTTGAATTATTTAAGTAAGATTCAATTTGATTGCTAAAATATATCTGTCTAAGATTTTGACAAAATAGTACGATCTGCATTTATCATTCCTTATTCATGCTAAGTACACGTTCAACTTAACCACCACATTTCAAGTTCATCTACATTTTTTTAAACACTTATCGAAATGGTTTGATGTCTTAACTGCAATCATATTGCTATCTCACTTTTGAAATTTGGAAATAAATACTGATGATGCCATGGTCATTTTCAGAATTATTTCCATGCGACTAAAGTACGATTCCATATCTATCTAGTACATAAAGGACTTTGTATATATTATAGCTAGGCGTATATTAAAATCTTCACATACTCGATAGTCCAGTCTTGACGTCCAATAATACTCAAACTATTATTATAAGGGATATTCAAAATAATTATGTTTTCAAAATGATTTATTTAATTTTGAAATAATTTATATTTTCAAAAATATGATCTCTCTAAAGTGATTCTAGTGACGATTTCACTCATTCTAGGATATTGCTATCCTATCTTTAACGAGTTTTAAACCAAATAAGCTAAGATTTTTCAAATTAAAGCTTTGATACCACTTTGTAACGACCTTTCTTTTTGACTACTTCAAGTCAGTAATTAAACTAACTCGAACTGTTCAAATGATATATTGTTATTGCTTACCTGGTTTAAACTGAATCAGATACATAATTATAGGATATAATTTCTTGCTGCAGAATAATTTTTATACAAAATATCAGAGTTGTACAATAGTTTACACAACATAATTTAAATACATAATTTTTTAAATAAAATAAATTATATATAAATTTATAGATTTTGTCAAGCCAGAGCATGCGCGTATTCATATGTCTCTAACTTCAATAGCTGAAATCTTTAAGCTGCAACACTCCATCTAACCCGAGCGTTATGCAAAATACAAAACACTCGAGTCAGGATGTAACAACCAGCCTTTTTACCCGTTTCGAACCCGTAATTAAACCAACTCAAAACGTTCATTAAGACGGATGGGTAGGAGTACTTACACATTGGAACAGAACAAAATGAACTTTTATTAATATCACAATAATATTACATCAGAGTTACAAGAGTTATCCGAGTACAACAGATATATAGTGGAAAGAAAAATATAAAAACTCTCAGCAGAAGACTAATGATCCGGAGTACAGCTCCATCCATAATTCAGAATCCTTCTTTAAAAAGACTCCAAGAAAAATACGCAGAACCATACTAAAAGGATACCCGTGTGGAAAATTATAGGCATCCAGAGTTTAGGTGGAAGAACAATAAACTCTGATTCAGTCATGGGACTGGTGTAAGAAACTAAAACAGTTATCTTTAGGTTAATTTTATAGTGAATTAAATCATAAGGTTGCGTCGTATAATACGGAATGGGTTTTTCCCCTTTGAATACTAGTGCATAAAAATTGTAATGCTTTTTGGAAAATGAAGCTACCATAAGGTCTCGAGGCACACACACAATGCAAACACAAACACGGGCGAGCTTTCTCCTTATGATAACAAAAAACGCTTGATACATGGAAAATCCTCTGATATTATTATTGGTGCATAGCATGAAAAATCATTTCGCAAGTAAATGTATCAATCCTGGTCAGCATAATGCCCCATTCCATTATGTTGACATAATAGTATACAACTAAAACCGTAAAGTCATAGTGGAGAATGGATTTCCAACAACTGACCAGGCTAAGGAACTTCCTTACCGATGGTTACACCTCTAGAGGGATGTCCTGAGAACTCATTGGCTCTTTGCTAACGCGAGGTCGGTTTCTTCCTTAACTGGATTGACTAGATTGCGCCTGAGTATGTCATCTCCTGATCGTTACCAACCTTTAACAGGGAGCCTGCAACATCAACATCCACATAAGTAGAAGTTGCTATATAAGTAATACTTAGGTTCCATACCATAGTACACTAGAAGGAGATGACAACCCATATCCTCACTGCCTTTTTCCTGTTTTGGTCATTTCCAGGGTGTGAGGCTTGCTAAAATCTCATTACATAAAGCTACGCTTAACCCAAGCCATGCTTTGATCATCAATAACTCATCACTTAGTATGCCACACTGTCATTTCGTAACATATAATTGATAATCACTAACCATATCTCCTTTGAGCTCGTACGTCTCAAAGAAGGGTGTTAAGCTAAAAGAATATATTCTGCGCCATCAATCAGAAAAATGTTCAGTAAAGATCAATCATACATTACAATATACAATGTCAAACACACATCCATACAAGTTCGTTTTGGGTCTGAACGAAATCAAAGGAACTTATTCCTCTTCCAATCAAAGAGAGACACCCTTGTAAATCCATAAATTCTTCAGATACGTCTGAATTACTGCTATTTATAATATCATTATTTAAACTACCCAAGGCTTCAACAAGCAGTCCATTCGATGTGAAGATTCCCCGTCTTCAACCACCATCTTCAAAATCTTCATTTACTTCGTAACATCGGTTTTTTTATTCAGAATGGTTTTCGGATACAAATTTGATTCCAATCATTCCAAATAATAAGCGCAATTTGAAAACACAATATGGATTACACAGGATTTCAACTAAATCTCCTTCCACTTTGGATTATGTTAATTAAAACTTCTTTAAAACCATTCTTAGGTAATCCTTTAAAAAATCCATATTCGTTAAACTTACTCAAACATTCATTCATATTTTATTCTTTTTACTAAGATTTTTGTTAACCTTAATCAAGGTTTCCTTTAAGATATTTTTTTTTATTAGTTTAGGGATTATTTCCAAAAACATTCATTAATCTTTAAGAAAGATCTTAGCTTCACTTCCAAAATTATCTCTTAATCAAAGATATATAATATTATCTTCATTAACCTTTGATCATAACCCTGTCCAAATTCTCAAACGTATAATCTACTTAAATAAAGATATAAGTAATCATAAACCAACTTATAAATTTACAAAACGTATTCTGCTCTTTATTCGGTTAAAGAATGATATTATTTAAGATACCGTTCATGACAAACCCAAAACCAATCGATTATCGAATATAAGATTTAAATAGAAATTATCAATGTATATTCAATATCAATTCTCATAATCAGCGAATACTATAAGCGGAATAATGATATAAATATATTTCAAATCCCTTCGATAGTATACGTCTTAACTATGGAATTCCATACCAAATATTCGATGATTAGTTCTATCCAAACTCATCATGATTAAATTTGAAAACCTTTATCAAATTAAAAAGATTTATCAAAACCATTTGATATTAAATATCAGACCTGGATAGAAATTACATTAGCCTACATTCCATAATAATTCCCGTATTTAACTGACGCTATAAGTGGAATAACGGTAAACCTACCTGTTAAATTCCTCAAATAGTATAAGTGTTATCTACAAAATTAATACCAAATACTTTCAAATTATTTCCAACCATATCCAATTAATTTATAATTGTAAAACCTTTTGATATTAATTAACTAAATTAAAAATCAATATATTTAATTATTTTAAAATGAGTTTAAATATATTTAAACTTCCCAAAAATACTTCATAAATCATTTGAAATGATTAATTAAGGTTCGGATAATAATTTTTAGGTTTAAAACTTCAAAACTACAATTTTCAAAAAAGCGTTGCAAAAGTGGTTCTAAAGCGTTACAAAAGCGTTGTTGAACAGCTTATATTAACTAGTTTGATCGAAATTACCTTTACATTATCCAAAACTATAATTTTCCATTTAAATCACTTTTAAGTAATTTATAATGATTTTACAAAAAAAATCCACATTTTTAATTGATTTAAATTAGTCGTTTCTAGTTACAGTCAACAAACTGCACTACGAGATTTTATTGGAAAATATATTAAAACATAACTTGAAAATTATGCATTAAAATTTGAAAAAAATATCCATTTGAAAACTATTGTTATTAAAAAGAAAAAGTTTTTTGTTTCACATCAATCCAATTTAGATTGCATTAGTGATAAACGATTTAAGTTTATGGTCGAAATTCATGAACTACCACTGCGCGACTAGTCCTATTCATACCGAATTACAATTTTGAATAAAAATTCTTTCGATTCATTTCTAATGTGATTATAATCTTTATAAAATGTATATAAATCAATTTGAAAACAATATTTTCAAATTGCAACTTTAAATTCAATTTAAATTTAAAATTGAATATACTAATATTATTATATTAATAAAGTAATATTATTTTCCAAAAATTAATCCGATGAACTTCAAACTTTGCAAAAACCAAATTAAATATAATATAATATAAGACTATTGAAATAGTCGGTTTGAGTTTAAAATATCATATACATACCTAACTCAACTTCAAATTTCAAATTCACTATTAAAAATTGATTTCAAAAATTGAACTAGCCGATTAATTATAGTCAAAATCTTTTCTTAAATCGTTTCCACCTTTACAAAAGTTGTTAGTATATACTTCTATTTAATTTCCAAACTGTTTCGGGTATCAAATTTAACACTTTATTTTTATGCCCAATTCTCAATATTAAATTAATACAAAACCGTTCATATTTTCAAATGAGAAGGAGACCTAACCAATCACCTATATAATTCCATAATTAGGTGTGATAGGTATGCAAAAATATACAAAAAGTACTTATATTCGTATAAAAATCCATCACAACATCATTAACAAATGTTATTAACCATGTGCAAGCGTCACGGTAACCAACGTTTATTAGTGTATAAGTGTCATTAACCATGCATCCATTCATCCAACATCACACATATTAACGACTATAATAAAATATATAAATAAACAAGTGTGTAGAGTTTCTCATCGACATATCCACTCCGCCAATCTTTATGGTAGGAGAGCCTAGTTAACCACAATCGTCCTGAATCGACTTTTGCTTCGACGGACAGTATTTTCACACCGACTTCCTTGACAATAATAATATTATTATATTATTATTTTATTATATATGAGGAAGAGGTATGGTGGCCGGCTTGGGTGGTGGAGGGAGGAGGTCACAACATAGGGTGGTGGAAGGGAATGGACTTGGTAGGTGGTGGTGGAGGTTGGCATGGGTGGAGGAGGTTGGAGAGGTGGTGTTTTGGCTGTGAGGGGTGTGTTAGGTAGAGTAAAGGAGGAGGGAAAGGGAGAAGAAGGGTGTTGGATGGAGGAGGAGGGTGGTGATGGGTTGGCCAAACTAAAGATGAGGGTCGGGGAGAAGGAGGAGAAGATGGCTAAGAATCCATGGTCAAAAAAAAAAGGAGAAAGGTGAGAAAGAAGATGGAAGTGGATGGAATGAAATGGAATGGAATGCAGGAGAGAGGTCTTATTTACAGCATAAGAAGGAGCTTCATGTGTTGACACATCATAGGACATGTGTCTCCTTCCAAATGTCTCCTTCCAGATGAAACTACTTTACCACTTTTGAAAACCATGGATCATGGCACATGGTTTCCTACCTACCACTTAGTGACACTGTCACACTTCTAAGGTGTTTCAAGTCTGCCACACTTATATATGTTACTGAATATGAATATATAGGTTATCATTTAACCTTTTCAACAACCGATTTTGACAAAGTTAACATATTTTGTCAAATTTTTTTTTGATAGTTATATTTTATAGTTTTAAGCAATTATTAATTATTTGAATCAAATTCAAAATCCAACTTAAGATTATCAAATTAAAATTTCAAACGATTAAATCAAATCAAATTTGTCAAATTATAAAATTCTATTTCGATTCGACAAATCGGTTAAACACTATATTTTGACCAAACTTGTTTATTCAACTTATTCCTATATTTCAAATAGTGTTATAAATACATACTTGGAAAATCTATTGTGACAAAAGTTGATAAATCTTGTCAAAATTCTACTGTTAAATTTGACAAAATTAAATATTATTTTTGTTAATTATATGTATATTAAATCAAATTCATATTTGAATCAAATTAAATCCATTTTACATTCAAAAATTCTAATTTTAAATTCAAAATCTTGGTTTTAAATTGGTTCTAAAGTATGGATCGCTACACAAGATTAACTTTATTCAAGTAAACACCACAACAGAAATTGTCTTTTATAACGACATATAGCCGCTATTAATCAGTACTATTGTGGTTCGATAAACGTTGTATATCAACATGTTATAAAAAACTACTGAATATTAATAACATTAAAATAGCTGCTATAAAAGAGCCTGGTTTTACAGCACAAAATTGCCGATATGTTACTTAAAGACAATAGCTTGTTCTCACCGCTATAAACATATAAATCTCAATGAAAGTGAGAATCTTTATAACACAGTATTGCCGCTATAACATGTTTATTCTATAACGGCTATATGACGGTATTAAATTAACATGTTATAGTATTGCTAATTCCTTTTACAGCTCGTATATAATACATTTTAATTATAACAATCAAAATGGATCTACATAACAATTTGAAGAGCAATGTATAAACAAACAAAATTTAATAATCAACAAGTGTAATGCATATTCATGATAACAAAATAAAGAATTAACTAACAATAAGTTCAATACATGAGTTACCAAATTCAATACATATGTTTTTAATTCTATATTGATGTCAATTTGAGTTAACAAAAGACAAAACATAGTACATATTTAGAACTACAAGTATCAAATTCATCATTACGAACTTCAACTACTCAAAGTCTTTCTTCATACACGTCTTTGGTGATTGGTAGAGCTTTCTGAAAATTCAAAGCAAGAAAAATAAATTAAAGTCAGTGTGAAAAAACTATGTCTTCTTACTTTAATCCATTAAAAAAAGAAACAATCAATTTAGTTGCACCCCTCCAGCACTGCTTGTACATCAATATATAATGACGATGCTTTCGTCCATATAAAGTTATAAACTGATTTTGTCCATCCATTCAAACCTGGAGACTCTACTGCCTAGCAATAATATGTAGAGAAGCAACATACCATTTTGCAAAAGATGGAACCAATATCATCTTGTTCAAATAAACTTTATTACGGGTGGGCATAATCTGCACCGCAATACGGAAACCGCCCAGACCGGGCCGTAAAAACAGTGCAAAAAACCGCACCGAATCCACTGAATCCTCTATCTAAAGCAAATAATCCAAACCGAATCGACCCGCAATGATACGGTTCGGTTGCGGTTTGAACTATGACAAAACCGTATTAAACCGAACCGAACAGAATACCTGCAGTAATAATCTTATAATAAAAATATAACTAATTCCTATCTAATTTTATTGGATAAATTGACAGGAATAATCTGTAGTTTGACGTGTCTTCCCATATTAATCCGAAGTTTGGATTATTTTTAATTAATCCCAAGTTTGGGTGGTCCCTTCCCATATTTATCCCGATGACTTATTAACTTGATGTAGCCGGTTATCAAACTTAAATTCGTCTTCTCAAAACTAGTTTCCCACCCCAGAAAAATCATTTGGGGAAGACAAATTTAAGTTTGATAACCGGTTACAACAAGTTAATAAGTCATCTGGATCAATATCGGAAGGGACCCCCTAAACTTGGGATTATTTAAAAATAATTCAAACTTTGGATTAATATGGGAAGACAAGTCAAACTTTGGATTAATAACGATGCATGTTCTATTTTCAGCGTGTGTTGTTATATTAATAGCTTCAGTATAATAGTTTTTATATCATTTTTTGGGTAATATTAGTAATAATATTATTTGAGTTATCTTATTTAATGTTTATGCATTAATTATCGAGGATGCTTGGTTAATGTTTTTCGTTAACGTAAAATTGAAGTATTCATACAGCTAGAAACCAATCTTTCAATTCATAATTACACTTTGTGTTTTAATCTTTAAGTGACAATCTCACATAATTATAAATTGAATGTTAATGTAAGTAATTCTCTTATTTGATATTTAATATAGGTTCAAACCGAACCAAACTAAAATCGGACCGTATTACAATAAAACCGAACCGTGACGGGACCGTTTGAATGCTTAGTATAATGGTTTGTATTTTTGATCAATGGTTTGATTCGGTGCGGAAGCGGTTTGGGTTCCAAACCGCACCAGACCGAACCGCACACACCCCAAGACCTTATAGTAAACAGTCATGTAGTAAACAGTCATGTGTTTTGTTGCAAGTTAGACATTGTCCATGTTTATGTCCCACGGCTTACCAGGTTTATGTAATCATGACTTGAAAGATGACATCTCCATTAGAAAATGTTATATTAAAAACAAAAGCATTGAGTATATGTATAAATCGAGAACCTGGTGCTTCTTACTGGTTAAATGACCAGGCGTAGTAGTCACATGGTGAAATTTGAGCTTTGGCCTATTTTATCCATATTGTTTCAACATCTTGTTCTCACATCCTGCTTAGTGCCATCAAATTTCGTGTAACTGGATTATCAATTTGTGCACATAATTAGGATTTTCAGTGGCATAAGGTTGTATTTGATAACGCACACACCACTAACGTTGATAATACAAAAGATCACTTGTGTGTTTTTGGCGCAAGGATTGTTTTCCTTTGTGCAGTGTACTCTTCTGTACTCTCTTTCTAATCTAAAATCCAGAGTTTGGCTGCTATAAATAAAGGTGATTCTCTTTCTATCCAGTTGGCATTGATTTTAATTTGTTGTTTTCGTTCGTTACATGATTTACTGGTGTTGCAATTATGAAGTTTGAAATGCTTGGACTATTTGTACTCCGATTTACTTATTTTTGTCCGACAACGAAACACATTATAAATCCTGTTTGTTGATATGGCTTCTAAATCTACCGATTTAGATTCAAATGGAAGAAATGAATATAATTGTCTATATTCATCTATGATATAAAATCGTATATCCAATGGGAATGAGGAAGGAAAACATAAATTTGTCAACACTAACCAATGTCAAAATAGTCGACAATTGGAAACTAGAACAGTTTAGAACTGAACAACTATGAGAAGATGACAATAGTATCATTCCACACGTTGTGTTAAGCATATTGTGTTAGGCACTACTATGCAGGTCGTTATGCACATTGTGTTAGGCGTATTCTATTTCAAGATAACAGTAATATCATTCCACATATTAAAAGTCACATTTATTTAACAAAATATGAACTTGTACACAACAAAAATGTATTTCGTTAAGTCATAGGTAATTTATGGAATACCCAAACAAAATAAACCCTATACAATAGAAAAGTAAATTATAGTACCTGAGGCGTACGAGCACGAAGAGTCTCTGAATTTAGCGCATTGTCAATCTGCTTTCCATTCGTATTCTACGAAATGTAAGTTAGAAGCACTAGTTGAGTTAAGCATGGATATTCTCCATGAACTTCCGACAACGAGAGCCATCTCCGTGTTGTAGAAAGTTAAGTAAATACTGTGGGCATTTGCATATGCTGGTAATTGTACATTAGCAGAGTGGATGCTTAAGCATGCTGCCTTTTTTTAAATCTTTCTGTATACCACACATACGCACCGCAGTCTGAACAATTTGTATTTGGAAGTCTACTATGCAGTCGTGCAAACATATTCCCTGTAAATTCAATGTTAATTTATAAGTTGACATGCATAGTGAAACGTGATACCCAAAAGCAGTGCAGGATGAACTCACAATTAACATGTCTTCAGTGGAAGAATAGTGTCCATTTTTAACTGCATCACCAGACGTATGGCATGAAGGATTGATTTTTCTATAATCAAATCCAAGAATGATGGTTTAGGATAGTGCACATCCTGATTTGAACCTGGAAAAGCGTAAGTCAGTCATATATGTGGTGTAACGACCCGGAAAAATGTCGACTTTGGTTATCGACATAAACACGATGACGACTAACCAAACATCGAAAAATACCGGTCATTAATGAAAGAAATTAGAGGGTGAGAATAGATAAGATAGAAACTTAGAATAGAAGAAGAAGAAGAACACAACATCAGAGTAACACGAACCTCACAGCGGAACGAATAACATATAATATATATAACATAACTTGAAATATACATCTGTACTTGAATATACATCATTATCAAAGTACAATACTTACAACACAGCGGGAATAAACTATAGCTATATGATCCTGAAGCCTCCTTCTCTAGCTCTTTAAGTATCTGTAAATCCCGACTACTTGACTGCCCGTACAAAATTGGGCACCCAAGAGTATAGGGAAAACAAAATAAACTCCGGGTCAGTCATGGGACTGGTGTGAGTAAAACAGTTCAAACAGGTAAATGATATCTCATAAGACCACGCCGTATATCAAAACGGGTTTTTCCTTATGAGAATCCAAACTATCTTTATATCAAAAAGTTTTTGATATTATAATAATGTCTATCAACCACAATATAATAAACATATAGCAGAAACGCTTTCATCTCACGTTCTACATATATAGTATACAATCAAAACCGCAAGCACGTATTGGGTAATGGATTTCCAACTATGACAAGGTATGGAACCACCTTTCTCTAGTGTACCTCTAGAAAGGAATACAATGGATTCAACAAGAACATCTTGCAACCCGGCCACACATGATCAGATGGAAATTCTATCAATCAATCATCAATCATATATATATATATATATATATATATATATATATATATACATATATGTATCTATACTCATATTTCCTATTTCAATATTTGATTACGTTTCTAATTCTATTTGGAAAACATTTCCAAATCTTCTTTACTTGGATTTAAACAGACGTTTAAATCAACATCGCGACGACAACTTAAACCACTATACTTATTTACTAAATCACTTAATCACTTTCACTCTCGAACCTTAACCATTTCTAAATTAAAAGCGCAGTCAATCAAGTTGGGGTATAGTTCCCTCTCAGACCTTAACTGAACAACGTTTCTAACCTTGAAATAGACAAAGTTCACCTTTTAGTTCTTTAACAAACTTCCTTACGTAACTCTCTTTCGAATCATCTCTATTCGATAATTCTTTCCTTCGATAAGGTATATTCGATAACTCTATTCAATTTACTCTATTCGATTAACCCTTATCAATTTACTCTATTGGACTAACGCTATTGGATTAACTCTATTTGATTTAACTCTAGTCGATAACTCCTTTTACTTTATTCGAATCACTAATATTCGATTTAACTCCTATTGATTCTATTCGAATAAACTATGTTCGATTAACTCCTTTATTTTAACTCTAATCGATTAACTCTATCGAATAACTAAATTCGATAACTCCTTCGAATAACCAATATTCTATAACTCACTTCGATTAAACAAATCGATAACTCTTTTCGATTAAACTATAATCGATAACTCCTTCGATTAACTAATAACCGATAGCTCTTTTCGATTAAACTATAATCGATAACTCCTTCATTAACTAATAATCGATAATTCCTTTCCTTTAACTCTATTCAAATAAACTAATATTCGATAAACTCCATTTGAATACTCTAGTTCGATTTAACTCTATCGATTTACTCTAACTGATTAACTCTAACCGGTTAACTCTAATTGGTTAACTCTTATTCGAATAACTAATATTCGATAACCCCTTTTACTTTATTCGAATCACTAATATTCGATTTAACTCTATTCGATTAACTCCTTTTCGAATAAACTATTCATTTATAAAGATTTACTTTTAGTAACGGTTCTTCACTTTACAAATGATTTCCTTTTTAGTAACGTTTTCCTTTTTTTATAACATCATATTCGGTTATAAACAAATTTCCTTTTTATAACTCTATTTATTTTCTAAATATTCCTCTTTCGATTTCATTTGTAAAGGTTTTACAAATATTCCTCTTTCGATTCTATTTGCAAATGGTTTACAAACATTTCTCTTTCTAATCTATTTGCAAATGGTTTGCAAATAATTCCTTTAGGGTTTATTTCTAAGTATTTTCTATTTATAAATAATCCATTTATAAATAAAATTTCTATTTATAAATATTCCATTTATAAATAATTCCTTTTATAAATTCTTCTTTGATTTTGTACATAAACCTATTTCAATATTCAGTTTGAAAATTTCCTTTTCACCATTCCGGTATGTTATGGTATTTAACACATCAAATCACGATGACCAATATCGTTCAAACACATATAATCGACAACAGATTATATATCACATCATATATCACAATATATGAAAAACAATAAAATAACTGCTGAGGAATCCAATCGGATTCCTCCAACCTGTTTTCCTGCATCCACAGATGTTACATAATAAAATCAACATCACTTTCAGTTCCATATGATATATTCTGTTAAACAGAATCAATATAGAAATTCAACTAACTGACTAGTAGTTCAATCAAACAATCAACACATAGTCAATCAGCCAATACTTAACAGTTCTGAAAATACAACATGAAATTATAAACTGTTCAGAGTTAGTGAGATTTACTCACATTGGACGATCATCGTCAATAATGATAACCATCGCTCGATTTGATTCGAACGGACAATTTATTTTGCTATAAATTGTAACGAGTTTCGTTGGACTTCCAGTCAGTGTCATCGTGTAATGTCCGTCCATACGATCCCAACGGACCTGACCATTCGTTAATCTGACACCGTATGATGAAATTATGATATTTTAAAGTTAGCGTATATTTCAAATGAATTTAAAACATGGATTATATATAAACGGGATTTACCCTTCCATTCACATCCCAATACCCCAATTACACAGCCCACACCGCATGGCCTCTTCCTCCCCACCCCATACACAACGAACCCATGCTCCAACAATGGTCGTTTTCCACTAACTTCAAACTCCCACGACTCCTCCATCTCTGAAGTAAATTAAAAACAGAAACCACCATTGTTTCGCTTATCCAAATCTCCATTACCCTGTACCATTCAACCTCAGCTCGCACGCTACGTCCAAAACCCGTCGCCGACCCTGCTACGTCCAACACAGTGAATGGATTGACACAAAATTTCACCAAAACTCCTGCCGTCACTTCTCCTTTGCTCATACCATTTCCTATTCAAGACCAACTCGGACCCATCATCAACTCCTTCCTCCTAACCTCTCAATGCACAAGACCACCCTGGCGAACATAGTCCCGCCCCCTTCAGTTTGCTTTCTCCGGTTATGGCACCACCAGGTGCGACATAAGCATTCGAACCTGAATAAATTTACACTGAACGGTGGAGTATACTCATAGGAACTCAAACATATATTCAGTTCGGTTTCTAGATTTTTGTGTGAATTCTTGAAGATGCGGTTTCGCTGGGAGGAAAGAACTTGCGGCGGCTACAACGCATTGACTGGAGAAACGTTTAATTAGGTTTAGATTAAGTTTGCCCCTTATTTATAGAGTAGGTTTCTTTTCCTTTGTGCGGCTGAAAATAGAAGAGACGTGGAGTTTAGTGTAAACATATATTTGGTTCTTCACGTGGAATATTTATAACCTATACTTTGTTTTAAGTTTGCACCGTGACACGTAAGATTTCATTCATGTCCGACTGCTACATACAGAAACAAGTATACTGTCGTATCGAATGATGTGCCTCGGTCCCAAAAATATAATAATACCGGTAGATTAACTCATATTGTGAAACCCTAAAATGTTGATTACAGGGTGCGAAATACTTCAAATAAAAAGTTGCTTATTTAATTAATTAAAAATTACTATAAAATTCTAAAAATTAATTATCGTTATGTCCCAAAAGAACCTTGTCTAAATTCAAACCCGATCTCTAGTTATATCGAATAAACCGATACGGTTGATAAACGATTATATAGCGACTATTTTAGAATTTGATTTGGACATAAATCAAAATCTACACGACGAAATCTCGATTTTTCTCTTCCACTAGAAAGATATACTCCACCAGCTTCACACGTTTCTTGTTTCATAGAAATCCGGCTTAAAACGAATCCTGTACATTCAGTTGAAGTTCAAATCGCCAAATTACGAACTGCAGCGCCATTTCTAGCTCGATTTTTATTTAATATAATTATACGTTCAAACTGTCGTTCAAATAATATATTCGTTATTCTAATTCAATTCTAAACCGAATTAAATATCATAGATGACCCAGTTCACACCATATCGCCATTTTAGCTAATTCTAATTATTCAGAATTATATATATTATTTAATTTATTATTTTAATTAAATATTCACCATTATTAAATTCCACGACCATTAAATTCACTATATCACTACTTATATAATTAAATAAATTAATTATAATACCTCTGCAAATGCGGGTCATTACATGTGGTAAGGCGGTACATTGGAGTTTATGTTGTGATATGTACGTGCAATTTAGTTGGTAGAATGTAAGAAATCAAACCATGTAAGATGGATGTCAAGAGTAAACCTAATGATATAGTGAAATGCATACTGCCTCCTCTACGCTTAGCAAATGATGCCTCCGTGACTTGTGTAACGGCAGAAGTTGTGCAAGCTTCCATGGTCAAACTGGCATGCTGTCATATCCTTACCAAAATCCAACACACCAGATAAGCTTCCTTGCACGCTTATAAACCAGCTCCCTCCCTCACTTGCATACCTGAACCCACAGTCTCAGTCCTAAATGAAAAAGAAACCATACCAAATAACATCCTTTTGCATACTCAAATCAACATCCTCACTTTCCTGCATCACAGGATACGCACTGCCAAATTATAGACAAGTAAAAATGTGCTTGTCCAATGAAATAACATGCACAACCTCCATTTTTTATGCATATAACAGCTGATCTCCTAATTTCCAATATATACGAGCAAATAGTACTACTGTTGCTCAAGTAATCAATATAAGCTTCATTAACCAGCTTATGACATAACATAATGAGCCTTTACATGCTTGCAGTAGATAATAACGCCTGTGTCTCTCTCCAGTGCACACAAACATCCATATTCAAATTCCTACGAAGTCACCTCCTTAATAACAATGTCATTATGAAAATTTACAAAACAAATATCAAATTTTCCCTTATCATAGACAACATGAACGTTACCAAGCCCTAATATGTCCTTATCCAAAGCAAAAATAGAAATGCCCATCTCCTTACAGCCTTCACTTCTCATCAACTTGTAGCACCACACACTACCTTGTTAGATTTTGTGCCCTAGAGGCAATCAGTAAGATGTGAATAATAATAACATTGTATATGTTATGTTATGTTATGTTTTGTTTGGAATAAGAGTTTCTATTATAATTATATTTACTGCGTGAAATAAATATTATTGTAATGGAAGTCCTTAGAATAGTAATACGGTATTATATAGTTCGAGTAAGACTGAACTTGAGATTATATGATAAGTTAAGTATTATAATTCTTAAATGTCCCTAGTCGAGTTCTATTGTTTATAGGACAACAATAGAGCATTTAGACTGGTATATTGATTGACTGATGATCACATCTCATTGATCATTAATATACATGATATTAAAGTCAAGATATAAATACGTATTAGAGAATAATGTATTGGGCTGACCCACCATGAGATAACTCTATGGAGTATAATTTACAGTATCACAAGTTGTTCTCATAGTGATAGTGATATAATGATCCTCAGACCTGAGATCATTGTAATTTTAATCGAGGATGTTTGTATTTTGATATCATCTAAAGTTATTTCGTAACAAAGTAATGATAACGATGATTATTGGATATATCTGGAATCGAATATAAATTATGAATGATCTAGATGGAATTTAACCCTACGATATATTCGTAGTGATATCCATGGGCCTCTTGATTGAGCGAGACTGTGAAATGCATGGCCGTGCTCAAATATTGATTTGTTCTGAACAGTCTACTCATTGATTAAGAAAACAGATTAAATTAAAAGAAGATGATACGATCCATGCCTTCTGTTTAATCTTGGATATAACGGTTAAAAGGATTAAATTATATTGATACACTATTCACAAAGGTCGTATCGAATCATAGATATTGTTGTAGTTTGGGTAGCAATGATGTATTACTAGATACCACTCGTTGTTTACAATTTAAATGTTTAAATTGTTGCCAACACTATTACAACATATCGGGTCACACTTATTGGCGTTGCAAATGGAGAAAAATATTTAAAATAAAATAGTATTGACTATTTCATTGTTTTAAACGGGTTTGAACGGATAAAGGGGAAAACGGATATCTCGGATTGTTTTCATTATAAAACAATGGTGAACGTGCTTCACCGAGACCACCGAAAAATATAGAAAAACCCTAGATCCAAATTTAAAATCCCAAATCAATTAGATTTTAAGTTGGCTAGTACCTCTTCTCCATCCTCGTTTTGATTGTCATCTGTGAGAGCTTCACCAGTGGATTTCCGATAGAGGCGTTTTGATTTCAAGCGCTTGATTCAAAGAAGATTTGTGATCTGATTTAACAATTCAAGGCTAGGGCTTCACTCGATTCTACTAAATCGAAGGAGAAAGGTACTTGTTTTGATTAATTTCTGTCCGATTCGTTAACTAGGGTTTCAGATCTAAATGATTCCGCTGCGAATTCGATCCCCTTTTAATCTTCAATGGTATCAGAGCTTCCGGTTATGTCGATTCAAATGTAATTTAGGCCTTGAAACTGTTACTGTTACATACTGATTGATGTTGTGAACATCGAGAAGTTGAAATCTGGAATTTTGTAAACATTCATTCAGAACTGAAATTGTTTTGTGATAAACAAAATCAGTATTGTTCATCTGCCTGAATCTAAATTAGTACAAGTTATTAATTCGGTGACGAATGTTTAAAATCCCAATTCTTATGTAAGTATAATTTGGTTTAAATTATATTTGTATATGTTTCAAAGAAGGGAAATCAAGTGTTGGTTCCATACTATAATTGTTACAGAGATTTATATATATTACAACTTGATTTCGAACTATGTATGTTATATGTGTTAATAGTGATCTGTTGAATCCTATGAATATGATTAAGATAATAGTTAGTTTCACATCAGTATGTGTTTGGTTTAGACAATATGAATAACTCCTAATACTGTGAACTTTTACTCTGTTATTTTTTTTTTGATATTGAACTTCATTTTTGGGTAATCCAAGTTTTGAACTACACATATAATATATATGACAATCTTATTTCTGCTAGTTGCTACAGAGTAATTTATTTTGTTTAACACAAGCTAATATGTTATGATCTGGACTGAGTCACAAACTTACCAAATTTTCATATTATGGTAAGTTCAGATTCAGTTATAGATAATTAAGATTGAGGTTATATAAGTGGCGGAAAATGTTTCTGTAACTTATATGTTTTTATAATTGATATATGATCAATCCCTATAATTTTAAAAACTTTCAGATGGTAGTGATGTTATCTTACCATAGTTAGTAGTATAGTATATTATTGCATATATATATCTATAAATAAAACAGTATAGATGATACTGTAAGTATATTTGTATACATATATATATAACAGTATATATACAATACAGCATATATGATACTGTACATATATGTATAAAACTGAATGTGTTTTAGAAACCATGAATTGAACTCTTATAACATTCTGTCAGAAATGCCTTTAAACTGATTATGTTTATGCTTCTGAAATGATGACCTGAAAGTTATAATCAGCTTTGACGTGTTTTGTATATATTGATATACAGGAACGATCCAGTAGCTTGCAAGTTGGATGTTAATGAACATACCAAAGTGCTTGCATAGTATATGCTAATATACTAAAGTCTGGATAAAACAGTGAAGATGTACCTTAAGTTCATCTTCAGCCTTTGATAAAAGTACTAAAATTCATGGTTGTGATCCAAAGTGATTATTAATGTTCAGTTGTTTGTGATCAGTTATTTACTTCTGGAATTTCAAGTTTGTATGCTTACATGTAATGATAATTATGTACCTGTTATATAATATTTGAACTGCTATGTGCGAATGCTTAGAATTGAATCTGTGTTATGTATGCTTGAACATGCTATTTCATTTGAGTTGTTATGGCAGATCTGTTTCACTGAATACTGCCATTTTATTTGTTAGCAGTTTTAACTCTGAAATGGTTTCATGATTTTGTTTAAAATATGTATAACGATCAGTTTTTGAAACTGGGATACTGGGCTGAAAATCCTGGTTTTAATTTATATGTATTTTATTATGTGCCATATGGATTATTGAATCTAATTGTGCAAAAGTTTTACTGTACACATTAATAGATTTGGAGCTTTTACCTTAAAGCATTGTATGCATTTCTTTCCTTTTAAACATCAAAGTTTTAGAAATCTTTGTGTTCTATTTATTATGTTTAAGAGGAATTATAATCTTTAATTTAATATATTGTATTCAAAATGTTTGAATATCATGGTTTGCCAACCTAAATTTTAAATCCCTATCAAAACTATAGTTTGTATTAAGTCAAGGTGACGTCTTCCAATGATATACTCATCACTGTCCAAAATTATTGGTTGTAACTAACGCCAAAGCGTTGTGCACCTTTTAATTTTGGTTATATGCGATGGAGTAAAATGTGGTGCTCCAACTTATTATTGGGTCTGATTTAACTAGGCTGCATAATACGATTATGGCATTAGAGACAAACAACATGATTTATTCTATATTTTGAGCAACAGAATAATACAGAACAAAATGTTCGACATGCGATCCAAAAATTACATAAACGATGTAATTGACACAAGATGTCTACCTAAAATGTTATGTTTTGAGTTTAGCCAAAGCTAGGTCAAGGCATGATTAGATGTGGATTTTGGAACACCAAATATATATACAGTTATATATATTAAAATAGGGATGTTGATTTGAGTGGGAGCATATTTATGCACACATTAATTTATTTAGATATGATTATTGTCGTTTTGACTGTCAAAGTTATTTATTTCAATTTATTGTCTATTGTAGATTCTAAATGTCTAGCAACACCAACAATAATCTATCACTTAGGTCTGTTCTTGAAAAAGAAAAACGGAATGGAATAAATTTCCTAGACTGGCACCGTAACTTGAGGATTGACCTCAAACAGGAAAGGAAACTGTATGTACTTGATGGGCCTACTCCAGAGGCGCCACCGAGTAATGCACCCCGTGCAGAGATTAATGCTCATAAGAAACATCAAGACGACGCTCTTGATGTTAGTTGTCTTATGCTGGCAACGATGAATCCTGTGCTTCAGAAGCAACACGAATTCATGGATGCCTACAATATGATCGAGCGCCTTAAGAAGTTGTTTGAAGGGCATGCTCATCAAGAAAGGTATGACACGAGCAAAGCACTATATCACTGCAAGATGGGTGATAAGGAACCCGTTGGTCCACACGTACTGAAGATGATTGGTTATATAGAGTATCTCGAGAGGTTAGGGTTTCCTTTGACACCGGAAGCTCAAACCGATCTTGTGCTCCAATCATTGAACAGTAAGTTTTCTTCATTTATTATGACCTATCTCATGAATGAGATTGAGAAGCCCTTGGCTGAGTTATTGAGCATGTTGAGAACTGCTGAGAATAACATGAAAAAGGCAGAACCGACTGCCATGATGATGGTACAGAAGGAGACTGCTAAACCCAAAGGCAAGGGCAAGAACAAGAAAAAGCAGCTTAAGAAGACTGCTAATAAGACCAATTTCAAAAAGGCATCAGAGCCTAAAGGAGGGGTTCCCAAAGAGGGTGATTGTCACTACTGCGGAAAGCCAGGTCACTGGAAACGTAACTGTTATGCTTATCTGGAAGATCTAAAGAAGAAGAAGGGAAGTTTGACTTCGCCCAATTCAGGTATAAATGTTATATATGTCAACTTATCTACTTCATCATCATGGGTATTAGATACTGGATGTGGATCACATATCTGTGTCAATTTGCAGGAGATGCAAAGGAGTAGAGACTTGGCAGAAGGAGAAGTGGACTTGCGTGTTGGAAATGGAGCAAAAGTTGCCGCATTAGCCAAAGGAAGCTGCCACTTATCCTTACCAACTGGATTAGTTTTAAAATTAGAAGATTGTTATTTTGTGCCTTCTATTAAGACAAATATTATTTCTGTTCTTGTTTGGACAAGTTAGGATTTTCATTTGTAATAAAAGACAGATGCTGTTTATTTTATTTAAATGAGATATTTTATGGAAGTGCACAGTTAATTAATGGTCTCTATGTTCTTAATTTTGATTCGCCAGTTTATAACATTAGTACCAAAAGGATTAAATCAAATGATTTAAATCCAACATACCTTTGGCATTGTCGTTTAGGCCATATAAACAAGAAACGCATATCAAAACTCCATAAAGATGGAATTTTGGATTCATTTGATTTTGAATCATATGAAGATTGCAAATCTTGTTTATTAGGCAAGATGACAAAAGCTCCTTTCACTGGACACAGTGAACGGGCTAAGGATCTATTGGCCCTTGTACATAGTGATGTATGTGGACCAATGAGTACATCTGCTAGAGGTGGGTTCTATTACTTCATTACATTTACTGATGATTTCAGTAGATACGGATATGTGTATCTTATGAGACACAAATCTGAATCCTTTGAAAAGTTCAAAGAATTCAAGAATGAAGTTCAGAACCAACTTGGTAAGAATATAAAAACTCTTCGAACAGATCGAGGAGGAGAATATTTAAGCCAAGAGTTTAATGACTATCTGAAAGAGTGTGGAATTGTTTCACAACTCACTCCACCGGGAACACCACAATGGAATGGTGTTTCTGAAAGGAGAAATCGCACCTTATTGGATATGGTACGATCAATGATGAGTCATACAGATCTTCCAATAAGTTTTTGGGGTTTTGCCCTCACAACAGCTGCATTCATACTTAATAGAGTTCCCACTAAAGCGGTTCAGTCCACACCATATCAGATATGGACGGGAAAATGTCCTAATGTCTCTTTTATGAGGATTTGGGGATGTGAGGCTTATGTTAAGCTTCTTAACTCTGACAAGCTCCGACCCAAATCGGAAAAATGCTATTTTGTGGGGTATCCAAAGGAAACAAAAGGATATTACTTCTACAAACCCTCTGAGCATAAAGTGTTTATTGCTCGAACTGGTTTTTTCGTTGAAAGAGATCTAGCCTCTAATAATATCAATGGAAATAAAGTAGAACTCGATGAAATTCGAGAACCACAAAATATCACTGAACCTGAATATGAAGTTGAGGAAGAACCACAAACTGTTATGGAATCTGAACCTACTCAACTTACACAAGGCGTTCGTAGATCTGATAGAATATGTCATGAGCCCAATAGATATTTTGGATATCTAGTAACTCAAACAGGAGACGTAACGCTGATAGATCAGGATGAGCCTATTTCCTATCAAGATGCTATGAATAGACCTGATTCTGAGAAATGGCTTGAAGCCATGAAATCTGAAATGGATTCCATGTACACCAACCAAGTGTGGACTTTGGTTGATCCACCTGACGGGGTAAAACAATTGGGTGTAAATGGGTTTACAAGAAGAAAACCGACATGGATGGTAAAGTACAAACCTATAAAGGCCGATTGGTGGCGAAAGGTTTCAAACAGATTCAAGGAGTTGACTATGATGAAACCTTCTCCCCAGTAGCTATGGTTAAATCCATAAGGATTATGCTTGCAATTGCAGCCTATTACGATTACGAAATCTGGCAGATGGATGTCAAAACTGCATTCCTTAACGGGAATCTTATTGAGGATGTGTACATGACACAACCTGAAGGTTTTGTCAATTCAAAGGAAACCAGAAAAGTATGTAAACTGCATCGATCCATATATGGATTAAAACAAGCATCTCGGAGTTGGAATCTTCGTTTTGATGAAATAGTCAAATGGTTTGGTTTCACTAAAAACGAAGATGAACCTTGTGTATACAAGAAAATCAGTGGGAGTAACATTATATTCCTAGTATTATATGTGGATGACATATTACTTATTGGGAATAATGTTGAATCATTACAAGCAATAAAGACATGGTTGGGGAAAAGTTTCTCAATGAAAGACTTAGGCGAGGCATCCTATATCTTAGGTATTAAGATCTATAGAGATAGATCGAGAAAATTAATAGGCCTAAGTCAGAATACATACATTGATAAAGTGCTGAAAAGGTTTGGCATGCAAGAGGCAAAGAAAGGATATGTACCCATTTCACATGGTATATCACTTTCTAGATCTCAATGTCCTAAATCATTAGATGATAAGGAACGCATGAAGAAAATCCCTTATGCTTCGGCAATTGGGTCAATCATGTATGCAATGTTATGTACCCGCCCAGATGTCTCGTATGCTTTAAGTATGACAAGTAGATTCCAATCAGATCCGGGTGAAAGTCACTGGACAGCCGTCAAGAATATTCTTAAGTACCTCAAAAGGACTAAAGATTCATTCTTGGTATATGGAGGCGAAGAGGAATTAATGGTAAAAGGTTACACAGACGCTAGTTTCCAGACTGATAAAGATGACTTTAATTCACAGTCAGGTTATGTGTTTTTTCTGAATGGTGCTGCTGTTAGCTGGAAAAGTTCAAAGCAAGAAACAGTCGCTGATTCGACCATGGAAGCTGAATACATTGCTGCTTTAGAAGCTGCTAAGGAAGCTGTTTGGATTAAGAAGTTCATCTCTGAACTTTCTATTGTTCCATCCATTGTTAATCCAATAGATCTTTATTGTGACAACAATGGAGCCATTGCTCAGGCTAAGGAACCTAGATCACATCAACGATCCAAACACATACTTCGGCGATACCATCTCATCCGTGAAATTGTTGACAGAGGAGATATACATATCTGCAGAGTCCCAACGGATAATAATATTGCAGACCCATTGACTAAAGCTTTATCGCAGCAAAAGAATGATAGTCACACTAGTTTCATGGGTATTCGATACATGAGTGATTGGCTCTAGTGCAACTGGGAGATTGTTAGATTTTGTGCCCTAGAGGCAATCAGTAAGATGTGAATAATAATAACATTGTATATGTTATGTTATGTTTTGTTTGGAATAAGAGTTTCTATTATAATTATATTTACTGCGTGAAATAAATATTATTGTAATGGAAGTCCTTAGAATAGTAATACGGTATTATATAGTTCGAGTAAGACTGAAATTGAGATTATATGATAAGTTAAGTATTATAATTCTTAAATGTCCCTAGTCGAGTTCTATTGTTTATAGGACAACAATAGAGCATTTAGACTGGTATATTGATTGACTGATGATCACATCTCATTGATCATTAATATACATGATATTAAAGTCAAGATATAAATACGTATTAGAGAATAACGTATTGGGCTGACCCACCATGAGATAACTCTATGGAGTATAATTTACAGTATCACAAGTTGTTCTCATAGTGATAGTGATATAATGATCCTCAGACCTGAGATCATTGTAATTTTAATCGAGGATGTTTGTATTTTGATACCATCTAAAGTTATTTCGTAACAGAGTAATGATAACGATGATTATTGGATATATCTGGAATCGAATATAAATTATGAATGATCTAGATGGAATTTAACCCTACGATATATTCGTAGTGATATCCATGGGCCTCTTGATTGAGCGAGACTGTGAAATGCATGGCCGTGCTCAAATATTGATTTGTTCTGAACAGTCTACTCATTGATTAAGAAAACAGATTAAATTAATAGAAGATGATACGATCCACGCCTTCTGTTTAATCTTGGATATAACGGTTAAAAGGATTAAATTATATTGATACACTATTCACAAAGGTCGTATCGAATCATAGATATTGTTGTAGTTTGGGTAGCAATGATGTATTACTAGATACCACTCGTTGTTTACAATTTAAATGTTTAAATTGTTGCCAACACTATTACAACCTATCGGGTCACACTTATTGGCGTTGCAAATGGAGAAAAATATTTAAAATAAAATAGTATTGACTATTTCATTGTTTTAAACGGGTTTGAACGGATAAAGGAAAAAACGGATATCTCGGATTGTTTTCATTATAAAACAATGGTGAACGTGCTTCACCGAGACCACCGAAAAATATAGAAAAACCCTAGATCCAAATTTAAAATCCCAAATCAATTCGATTTTAAGTTGGCTAGTACCTCTTCTCCATCCTCGTTTTGATTGTCATCTGCGAGAGCTTCACCAGTGGATTTTCGATAAAGGCGTTTTGATTTCAAGCGCTTGATTCAAAGAAGATTTGTGATCTGATTTAACAATTCAAGGCTAGGGCTTCACTCGATTCTACTAAATCGAAGGAGAAAGGTACTTGTTTTGATTAATTTTTGTCCGATTCGTTAACTAGGGTTTCAGATCTAAATGATTCCGCTGCGAATTCGATCCCCTTTTAATCTTCATACCTACCTACACTTGAAACGATTACCAACAAAAACCTCCGCACCAGACCCAATATCGAACTCGTAACCACCATTAACACCACCCTCGTTATTGCCATCAATGGCGCCATCAACTGAATCCATAGTTACTACCTCTACCACCAACATGCCTCCTCCACAAGAAAGTGAATCACTTCAGTCACATCGTCCACCACTCAACACCGGTTGCATACCATCATCTCCCAAATCTAAACACTAAATAAACAACCTTCATGCAATGCCCATAAACCCACAACCTAAAATCGCATCGCTATTGTTAATGCTGACAACCTCCATCGCATCCATCAGGAGCTCCAACCTCACACTAAAACTAAATCATCATTATCTGCAACCAATAGCCTTTTCCTTTCACCATGCTAAAACCAACCATCACTTAAGCCCATCATTTTTCCTTTTTACTCCTTAACCAAGACACCAAAACCAACCAATTGTAACAACAAACAACTTAGAATGACACTCCATTGTCCCAACCGTATCGTGAATTACCAAGATTAGAAAGAAAACATGATTTTCGCTGAGTTAACAATGAGATATCGGAGTCGTAAATAATTGAAAGAGAAGGTGGTGGTTGTAGGTGTTGTGGAAAAAAAACGAATAGGAACGGATTGATGGTGAGGCAAAACAAACAACAGATAACACCATCAAAGCAATCACAGATCTAGCAATAAAAGAAATAACACAAGAGGTTTATTGTGGTTCCACTAACGTCTTGTTAGTGTACGTCCACTTGGGGAGAGGAGATTTTATTACTTTTCTACAAAAGAAAAATTACAAGACTGATAGTAGGGAAGAAGAAGAACTTTTAGAGATGATACACCTCACATTTTTTAGATGATAATATATTCACCTAATCTGTATCTTTATATAAGGATTAATGCTTGGGGTTGAAGTAATTGATTTATGATATAAATCAATGCCTAATTAATTCTTCAATTCTGCTGATAGGCTTCCTTATTTAACCCACCTATTAGGAAATTAATTCCTTACTTCACTATCCCAAAAAGAAACCTTCTTCAAATCCTTCTACTTATGTAGGTAATTTATTGCCTATCCCTTTTACAAATAAAAGAGCAATAAATGTATGATATCTTCTGTAACGTCCCGCATTTTTGTTGCTTTGTATTTGAATATTTAAATCAGTTTAAATATTGAATTTGTAATATAAATGGATTTATATATTAATTAAAACGAAGTTGAACATATAAAAATATATATTAAATATAATTGAGCTCGAGATATCGCGGCAGTTCGCAATATGGAGTTTTAAACTTCAACTGACTTACATGATCCGTTATAAATCGGATTTCTACGAATCAAGAAACGATAGAATCTATAAAACAGTACTTTTCTAACAAAAGTGAAAGACCAAGATTTTGTGTTACAGATTTTGAGTTATGTCCAAATCAAATTTCAAAATAGTCGTTGTAAAATCGTTTATCGACCGTAACGGTTTATTCGATATAACCAGATATCGGTTTCGAATTTAGACAAGGTTCTTTTGGGACGTATTGATAATTTAATTTTTATAATTTTACTATAATTTTTAATTAATTAAATAAGCAACTTTTTATTTGGAGTATTGTGCACCCAGTATCGGTATTTTGGGGTTTCACAATATGAGTTAACCAACCGATATTATTATATTTTTGGGATCGTGACACCTCGTTAGGCACGACCGTACTTTTATTTCTGTCCATACATACTTATGATTGAAACATACCCTAGCTTTGCCTTGCCTACCCTAGCTATACACGTTTTATCAAATCACCATCACTCTAAATGTTTCTAACATAGCCATACACACATCCTACAGTTATAGCGAACCATAACCCTCACTTTGAGCTAGTTTTGAGATATTTACACCTACCGAATACTCAATGGCAAAGAAATACGAAAACCTATCCTATAAACCACTGTACCCCAAGGCTTAACCACTAAGGTAATTCTAGTTTAAGCCTATGCAATAAAATATTGCTATACTGTACGTATTGTTCTCCTTAGCAAAGAAAGCTCCCTACTCTATAAATAAATACACAGCTATAAAGGTGATAAAGAAAACAAACAAAGGACAAATTTTTAGAGCTATATTTTCCTACAGACCTAAGATATATACAACCACAAGCCTACTACCATAACTCTACCAATTACCTATTGCTTCATGCCAAAGGAATCGAGTAATCCCATCCTAATCTATAGCTACCTATGCGTGCGCAATGTGGGTGCCAAGTTGGTTAGTTTATAAATACCTAATGCAGTTGTAACTATTATAATCATGTTTCAACAAAGCTTCAAGCTGAAGCTTTAATGGCCATTCCAAAATAAATAAATAAAAAGAAAAATATAATACGTATATATGTCAGTGAGCTGAGTGGGTGCCCTGCGATGGAAGGGTAGTGGTTCGGAGTTCATGCGGATACGATATTGTGGAGTTGGATGCCGGGAGCTACAGGGTTCAACACGTTTGAAAATAGCGTGGAAGGGGGGAGGGTCTGAGAACAAGTGCAAGAAAGGGAAGCAGTGGTATCACAAGGGGACGTTGCGATGGTGTACGCTTTTGCTTTGTACGTGAATGGAGGATGTAGTATTATGATAGAGTAATGATATATGGTGAAGTGATTGAAGAAAATGGTGGTGTACAAGAGAAGAAGAGTTGGGTGATATCATGATGGGAACGCACGATGTAAAGTAAAAGAGATCAAAACAAAGGTTAAGAGATTTTAAGTGAGGACAAGAAAGGAGAGGAATGGCAAGTTGTCGGCATGTGCATGGTATAGAAACGGTGGGGTACTGAAAGCCAAGGACGCTAGGCATGCGGGTGAACTGTCATAGCAAAGGGGGGGGGGACTGAGGCGTTGATGGTGAAGCCGTACTGTGTACGGAGATGTGGGTGCAAAGAGTTGAAGGCATATATGAACATGGTATGGGAAGGAAGATTCTTTGTATATATATATATATATATATATATAGCATGGAGAACGTGGAGTGAATGGAGGCCAAACTGAAGCATTTATTATTTGCAAAGGAAGTTGGGGAGAAAGTTGCGCGTGCATTTAAATGGGGGGAACGGTGAACAGAGGTAACGCACAATTTACTGCAGTGCGTGGAGACATGTTGGAGAATGCTGCACAGATTTGTTTGATGGCAAGGGGAAGAAGAGATGAACCATGGTGATAAAACGACACACAAATTCGTACTGTCGTTGTTGGAGATCGCGACGACAGTAATGATTGCGAGTGGCGTATATGGGAAAGGGCTAGGTGGAGCGAACGTGTTGTTTCAAAGAGGTCATTGGGCGGAATAAGAAATGGTTTTCAAACCGTTCATCACATTAGAATCGTACGATCATAGACTACGCGAATGGAACCAGTCTGGAGCAATTTGAAGCCCGTTTGAATTATGACAGAAATCAACTGACGCAAATCGTTATTTAATGGTTAATGCGCCAAGGTGAGTAAATTCACTAACTCTGATCTATTTTAAAATATAATAATTATATTTTAAATATATTGCTTGAATACTATGTGATGGTCATTAGGTAGATCACAATTAATTTGGTTGAATAATATATATCGTTGCATATGTACACATCATCGGCCGGACACTGATTCCACTAATTATAATATTCCCTGGTATAGAGTTAGTGTAAATTGTGTTGACTAACATCTGTGAATGCAGGAAACCGGTTGGAGGAATCCAACCGGATTCCTTGATATTTATATGAACTGATTTGTTTTATATATGCACTGTTTGAACCCAAATGACAGTAAAACCCCATGTGAATGTTGAACGAAAATTTAACATTTGTTATGATTAAATAAATAAACGATACCGATTAAGAAAGTAAAAACAGTCGACCATAAACCCATCGTTTTGTTAAGAAGTTGATAGGCCGTCAGGCAAATCACGAAGTTAATTATAAAAATTATATTTTTATAATTAAAGCGAAGTTTTAAATTTATAATAGAAGTTCTATTATAAACCAGTATTTTAGAGTTCGTTTGTATAAAGTAAATAAAAACGATTGTTGACATTTAAATAAGTTTATAAAGCAGAAATTATCCTACGATTAAATATTTGGATAATTATTTTAAGACAAACAATTTAGAAATATTAGTAGATTAAATATATAAATATAATGGTAAGAAGTAATTAAAATCAGTTAACGAATTTACTGATGGAATGAAGTTGATTTAAATCAACTGTTTAATTTAAAAAGATTATTAGATTAAATGGGTCCTTGTAAAGAAGTTATAAATAGAACTGTGGAATGAAGTTAAAGCGAAGAGCTAATGTTTAAAATAAATAATCATAAACAACGAAGATTTCAAAGTATGAATATGGTGTTATAAAACCATATTTCAAAATAAAACAAGGAAATAAGATTTGATGTATATTATAAGTAATAACGGATTAGAGTACAGACTTATATCTGTTTTAAGGTAAGAACGTTGTCGATCAAGGTTTGAGAGGTAAATAAAATACCCCAACTTGAACGACTTCACTATTATCGAGGAACGTTATCAGTTTGTAACTTAAAGAGATGTCAAGATTAGTATAAAGGGAATATGGCAGCGTATTGCAAGTCTTAAAACTATCAAATAAACGTTGTTGACTAGGCTTAAGCGTGACTGTTATGTCAAGATTAGTTATAAAGGAGAATATTACAGCGTATGACAAGTTTTGAACTGTAACGATAAATTAACGCTGTTAACCAAACTTAAGCGTGATTTTTATATATAGCAGCACTTCCTAGGAAATGAAAACAGTTTGGTTTGAAATCCACTTATTCTAGAGTAATAAGTAACGACGTTTGTTCAAAGAAATATATGAATGAGTTTAGAAAAAGAATTGGAGAATCGTTTCAGAAAAACGATGACATCATATGATTAGAACTGAATTAAACCATTAGGATTTGGAACTAGAATTCGACGATGTCGAATGTATTAAAAGTAAATTATTATTAGGAATTATGATTCTGATAGGATAATTAATATTTAGTTTTAAACCAACAAATTATAATAGGATATGTAATCAATATGTAGTTATAAACTTGATATTGATTTAACAAGGAGTTGACGAAGAAACAGAGTTTATAAAGTGAAATGGGAAAATAAATCAGGAAAGATATTTTGATAAATAAGACAATGGTACTTATTACTTGAATAATAAGTTATTTGATAAAGATGTTCAGATTTCTATAATAGAAATGATATATTCATTTTAAAGTAAATAATGTTTTAAAGTGAACGCTTTGGCAGATTAAAATGTTTAAAATGAAATTGAAAATATTTTTCCAATATAGTTAGAGCATATTATCCAAGTGTAGGAAATAAAGAACGTGAAAAGAATGGAAATGTTTCGAACATTAATAACGTATGTTTTCTACAACATGAAAGAATAAGAGTTTATAATAACTGGAGATGTTTTCCAAGAAGTGTATAAAGGCTAAAACGGGATTTGAGAAATATCTGGTAAGATATGGGAATTCGAATAACATAAACAAAAAGTTCCCGTGGTTTTGTGCGTGCTGTTCATTTGAATGAATGATTATTTTTACTTCGATAGTTAAATAACCGACTATCGAAGTGTTTGACCATCGTTGTCAATACAGAGAGACCGGTTGGATATATTATCCGGAAACCACTCCGTATAGGCATAAGCGCTGCGAATTATATTATGCTGAAGACAATTGAAGACAGAGTAAAATGCAAGGGTCGTCCAGTTCCAGAATGGTGCTTTCTGTTTGTTCAGTCCCAGGACAACTTGCATGGACGAGTGTCTGACAAAGTATTTCCAACGGTCACGCCGATTATTTATACGAATATACCAAGTTGGTAGGGAGAAGGTAACTTCTCTTTATTCTACACCCAGTGTGCATTTGTGTAATCAATATGTGATTACGGATTTGACGATATGGCATTCAAAGTGAATGGTGATCAGATGTTCTGAAAATAGACATAGCCTTTAACCTCACAACCAGAAGTAACAAAAGTTGGGCTAGGCAGCATGGCTAGTTGGGTCATCCCCAAGCAGGGTGTATTGTCACCGATCTAGATAAAATTCATATTTATACTTCTTTTCGATTCTGTATCTTCGGATGACGGTTGGATGACCTACAACCGGGGTGGCAATATATTCGATACACTCAAGCTAATGAATGGTCAGTCATGTGTGGCCGGGTTGCAAGACGTTCTTGTTGAACCCAGGTGTATCCCCTCTAGAGTACACTAATCGGAAGGTGCTCCCATACCTTGTCTGTTGGAATCTGTTCTCCAATAAGCGCCCTACGGTTTATGATTTTATACAATATATATGTGGAGCGTGAGATGCAAGCGCTCTACTACTTGGATATTTATTTGCTTAGACATTATCATAATATCATTGGATTTGATATCAAAGATATTTTGGGTTATAGTAAGGTAAATGTCGTCCATGTTTATGTGTGGACTGGTCTTACTATTATCCTTTTGTTTCAAAAATAATTTTCCAAAGTTAAACAGTATGGTTGGAATTTACTCACACCAGTCCCATGACTGACCCAGAGTTTATTTTGTTTGTTTTTCCCTAAAGTCTTGGGTTCCCAAATTTGTACAGACAGTCAAGTGTTTCAGGCTTTTACAGATACACTTGGAAGAGCTCAAAGCAGAAGGCTTCACCATTAGTTAGGTAGATATTATTTCCGCTGTGACGTATATGAGTTATACTCTGATATGATATGATATGTAAGTACAAATTCAGAAATTGTATTTCAAAGTTATGTTATAATACAACTTATTCATTCTGCTGTGAGATTCGTATTTACTCTGATTATGTTCAGTTGTGTTCTTCTTCTTCTATTCTATTAGTTCTATCTTTTCTATCTCACCCTCTAAATTCTTCTATAAATGATCTGAATTTCCGTGCATTTTGAGTTGAATGTGTAGAATATTAGTCAGCTCAAATTGGTATGGATTTTCCGGCCATTACAGTTGGTATCAGAGCATAAGGTTAAGTTATTACCTTGGCTCTGTGGCGTGACTCAATAGGGATAAGGTTAGTAATACCTTAGACTGAGTTTGAGTGTATATATATGAGCGCGTATTTGAAACTGATATAAAAACTGTTTTATATTGTGTTGATTGATCTGTTGAGTGGTATATAAATTTGAGATCGACGCGTTTAGCTGACGAGGTCAATTGGGATTTATAAACGCTTGGATAGAGAAATTCGACATAGTATTATTTCGAAAAGCTGGGTAAATGAAATAATTTTACCCAAAATATATTTTGATATGAAAAGGAGTATATATCTTGAGATTATTATAGTGTTGATCGTTATAATCAAATAAGATTTATAATTGAGTTGGTTATATATAAAAAACCAATCGAAATATTATACAAGTATAATATGCAAAATCAGATGAATTAAATCTGAATTTAAAACCAGAATTGAAATAAAACTCTAGAAACTTGGGAAAAAAATTGGAAATAATGTTTGGATTAAATGGGAATTTTAAAATCCTGGGAGATTTGAAATTGTTTTCCAAGAATGTGAAAGATATTTTGAAGAAAAATTCAAAATGGAAGTGTTTTAAATTGAATTTTTAAAGTGATACAGTATTGAACTCACTTCGGTTGCTGGAAAATAATTCCGACGATGTGCGCGCCATCATCGGTGTTCATTTTTGAGTTCTAAGTGACAATTACTACCAAAGATTTTGTTTTGAATTATTGTGAGGAAACAAGTTGTCAGAAATTCAAATGTTTTGAATTATATATGATTTCAAACTGATTTGAAATAAATCCCAGGAATTTGAATTTTGAAATAAAAATTTAACTTATGGAGTTAAAATGGTAAAAGTGGAACTTAAACTAAGATAAACGAATTTGGACTGAATTTGGAACAAACCAGAATGAAAATTGTAAAAGAGAAATATTGGATTCGAGTATTAAAATGAATTTATTCTGGTAAAATAAGAATCGAATTTTGAATTGGGAGATGAAGATAACTGATTTGAGAAATAAATCAGTAAATGGAATGTCGTAATAGAACTTAACAAAGGTTAAGAGTTTGGAATTGAGAATGGAATTGGAGTTGAAATGGAAATTTGACTTAGTAAAAGCGAAAGATTAGTGAGACTGGATTGATGGGAGATTAACCCAGGATGCTTGGATATATGTTAAAGTGATAGCAAATGGAAGAGATGGAGTTAAATGCTCAACAAAAAGGCACATGTTTAAAATAATATGGGGTATGAGATTTTTGAGTTCTTTTGGCAAGCCACTTGGCTATTTGATTTCTCTTTGGATTGGAAAATGCTCAGCGAGGCGAGTTGTAGTAGTACCGAATGAACCGTGCAAAGGAGATGCTGGCGAAATTCTCTGAAAATTTTAGCTATTAGTAAATTTTCAGAATTTCTGAAGATATTCGTTAATAAGAAAGAATTAGTTTTTAATTAGAATTAATCGGTTCTGTTGAAAACTGAATTTAAGAAATTAAATAAAAGGTTTTTAACTTGGTTATAATATGGATTGTAGCATTTTCCCTACCTTAGTAATTTCGGGGACGAAATTCTTTTAAGGGGGAAGGAATGTAATGTCCCGCATTTTTGTTGGTTTATATTTGAATATTTAAATCAGTTTAAATATTGAATTTGTAATATAAATGGATTTATATATTAATTAAAACGAAGTTGAACGTATAAAAATATATATTAAATATAATTGAGCCCGAAATATCGCGGTAGTTCGCAATATGGAGTTTTGAACTTCAACTGACTGTACATGATCCGTTATAAATCGGATTTCTACGAATCAAGAAACGATAGAATCTATAAAATAGTACTTTTCTAACAGAAGTGAAAGACCAAGATTTCGTGTTACAGATTTTGAGTTATGTCCAAATCAAATTTCAAAATAGTCGTTGTAAAATCGTTTATCGACCGTAACGGTTTATTCGATATAACCAGATATCGGTTTCGAATTTAGACAAGGTTCTTTGGGGACATAGTGATAATTTAATTTTTAGAATTTTACTGTAATTTTTAATTAATTAAATAAGCAACTTTTTATTTAGAGTATTGTGCACCCTGTATCGGTATTTTGGGGTTTCACAATATGAGTTAACCAACCGATATTATTATATTTTTTGGATCGTGACACCTCGTTAGGCACGACTGTACTTTTATTTCTGTCCATACATACTTGTAATTGAACCATACCCTAGATTTGCCTTGCCGACCCTAGCTATACATGTTTTATCAAATCACCATCACTCTAAATGTTTCTAACATAGCCATACACACATCCTACAGTTATAGCGAACCATAACCCTCACCTTGAGCTAGTTTTGAGATATTTACACCTACCGAATACTTAATGGAAAAGAAATAGGACAACCTATCCTATAAACCACTGTACCCCAAGGCTTAACCACTAAGGTAATTCTAGTTTAAGGTTATGCAATAAAATATTGCTATACTGTACGTATTGTTTTCCTTAGCAAAGAAAGCTCCCTACTCTATAAATACACAGCTATAAAGGTGATAAAGAAAACGAACAAAGGACATATTTTCAGAGCTATATTTTTCTACAGACCTAAGTATATACAACCACAAGCCTACTACCATAACTCTACCAATTACCTATTACTTCATGCCAAAGGAATCGAGTAATCCCATCCTAATCTATAACTACCTATGCGTGCGCAACGTGGGTGCCAAGTTGGTTAGTTTATAAATACCCAATGCAGTTGTCCCTGGTATAATCATCTTTCAACAAAGCTTCAAGCTGAAGCTTTAATGGCCATTCCAAAATAAATAAATAAAAAGAAAAAATATAATACGTATATATGTCAGTGAGCTGAGTGGGTGCCCTGCGATGGAAGGGTAGTGGTTCGGAGTTCATGCGGATATGATATTGTGGAGTTGGGTGCCGGGAGCTACATGGTTCAACACGTTTGAAAATAGCATGGAAGGGGGGAGGGTCTGAGAACAAGTGCAAGAAAGGGAAGTAGTGGTATCACAAGGGGACGTTGCAATGGTGTATGTTTTTGCTATGTACGTGAATGGAGGTTGTAGTATTATGATAGAGTAATGATATATGGTGAAGTGATTGAAGAAAATGGTGGTGTACGGGAGAAGAAGAGTTGGGTGATATCATGATGGGAACGCACGGTGTAAAGTAAAAGAGATCAAAACAAAGGTTAAGAGATTTTAAGTGAGGACAAGAAAGGAGAGGAGTGGCAAGTTATCGGCATGTGCATGGTATAGAAACGGTGGGGTACTGAAAGCCAAGGACGCCAGGCATGCGGGTGAACTGTCATAGCAAAGGGGGGAACTGAGGCGTCGATGTTGAAGCCGTACTGTGTACGGAGATGTGGGTGCAAAGAGTTGGAGCCATATATGAACATGGTATGGGAAGGAAGATTCTTTGTATATATACAGCATGGAGAACGTGGAGTGAATGGAGGCCAAACTGAAGCATTGATATTATTTGCAAAGGAAGTTGGGGAGAAAGTTGCGCATGCATTTAAATGGGGGGAACGGTGAACAGAGGTAACACACAATTTACTGCAGTGCGCGGAGACAAGTTGGAGAACGCTGTACAGATTTGTTTGATGGTAAGGGGAAGAAGAGATGAACCATGGTGATAAAATGGCACACAAATTCGTACTGTCGTTGTTGGAGATCGCGACGACAGTAATGATTGCGAGTGGCGTATATGGGAAAGGGCTAGGTGAAGCGAACGTGTTGTTTCAAAGAGGTCATTGGGCGAAATAAGAAATGGTTTTCAAACCGTTCATCACATTAGAATCGTACGATCATAGACTATGCGAATGGAACCAGTCTGGAGCAATTTGAAGCCCGTTTGAATTATGGCAGAAATCAACTGACGCAAATCGTTATTTAATGGTTAATGCACCAAGGTGAGTAAATTCACTAACTCTGATCTATTTTAAAATATTATAATTATATTTTAAATTATATTGCTTGAATACTGTGTGATGGTCGTTAGGTAGATCACAATTAATTTGGTTGAATAATATATATCGTTGCATATGTACACATCATCGGCCGGACACTGATTCCACTGATTATAATATTCCCTGGTATAGAGTTAGTGTAAATTGTGTTGACTAACATTTGTGAATGCAGGAAACCGGTTGGAGGAATCCAACCGGATTCCTTGATATTTATATGAACTGATTTGTTTTATATATGCACTGTTTGAACCCAAATGACAGTAAAACCCCATGTGAATGTTGAACGAAAATTCAACATTTGTTCTGATTAAATAAATAAACGATATCGATTAAGAAAGTAACAACAGTCGACCATAAACCCATCGTTTTGTTAAGAAGTTGATTGGCCGTCAGGCAAATCAACGAAGTTAATTATAAAATTTATATTTTTATAATTAAAGCGAAGTTTTAAATTTATAATAGAAGTTCTATTATAAACCAGTATTTTAGAGTTCGTTTTTATAAAGTAAATAAAAACGATTGTTGACATTTAAATAAGTTTATAAAGCAGAAATTATCCTACGATTAAATATTTGGATAATTATTTTAAGACAAACAATTTAGAAATATTATTAGATTAAATATATAAATCTAATGGTAAGAAGTAATTAAAATCAGTAAACGAATTTACTGATGGAATGAAGTTGATTTAAATCAACTGTTTAATTGAAAATGATTATTAGATTAAATGGGTCCTTGTAAAGAAGTTATAAATAGAACTGTGGAATGAAGTTAAAGCGAAGAGCTAATGTTTAAAATAAATAATCATAAACAACGAAGATTTCAAAGTATGAATATGGTGTTATAAAACCATATTTTAAAATAAAACAAGGAAATACGATTTGATGAATATTATAAGTAATAAGGGATTAGAGTACGGGCTTATATCTGTTTTAAGGTAAGAACGTTGTCGATCAAGGTCTGAGAGGTAAATAAAATACCCCAACTTGAACGACTTCACTATTATCGAGGAACGATATCAGTTTGTAATGGAAATAGATGTCAAGATTAGTATAAAGGGAATATGGCAGCGTATTGCAAGTCTTAGAACTATAGCGATAAAATATGCGTTGTTGACTAGGCTTAAGCGTGACTGTTATGTCAAGATTAGTTATAAAGGAGAATATTACAGCGTATGACAAGTTTTGAACTGTAACAATAAATTAACGCTGTTAACCAAACTTAAGCGCGATTTTATATATAGCAGCACTTCCTAGGAAATGAAAACAGTTTGGTTTGAAATCCACTTATTCTAGAGTAATAAGTAACGACGTTTGTTCAAAAAAATATAAGAATGAGTTTAGAAAAAGAATTGGAGAATCGTTTCAGAAAAACGATGACATCATATGATTAGAACTGAATTAAACCATTAGTATTTGGAACTAAAATTCGACGATGTCGAATGTATTAAAAGTAAATTATTATTAGGAATTATGATTCTGATAGGATAGTTAATATTTAGTTTTAAACCAACACATTATAATAGGATATGTAATCAATATGTAGTTATAAACTTGATATTGATTTAACAAGGAGTTGACGTAGAAACAGAGTTTATAAAGTGAAATGGGAATATAAATCAGGAAAGACATTTCGGTAAATAAGACAATCGTACTTATTACTTGAATAATAAGTTATTTGATAAAGATGTTCAGATTTCTATAATAGAAATGATATATTCATTTTAAAGTAAATAATGTTTTAAAGTGAACGCTTGGCAGATTAAAATGTTTAAAATGAAATTGGAAATATTTTTCCAATATAGTTAGAGCATATTATCCAAGTGTAGGAAATAAAGAACGTGAAAAGAATGGAAATGTTTCGAACATTAATAACGTATGTTTTCTGCAACATGAAAGAATAAGAGTTTATAATAACTGGAGATGTTTTCCAAGAAGTGTAAAAAGGCTAAAACGGGATTTGAGAAATATCTGGTAAGATATGGGAATTCGAATAGTATAAACAAAAAGTTCCCGTGGTTGTGTGCGTGCTGTTCATTTGAATGAATGATTATTTTTACTTCGATAGTTAAATAACCGACTATCGAAGTGTTTGACCATCGTTATCAATACGGAGAGACCGGTTGGATATATTATCCGGAAACCACTCCGTATAGGCATAAGCACTGCGAATTATATTATGCTGAAGACAATTGAAGACAGAGTAAAATGCAATGGTCGTCCAGTTCCAGAATGGTGCTTTTTGTTTGTTCAGTCCCAGGACAACTTGTATGGACGAGTGTCTGACAGAGTATTTCCAACGGTCAGGCCGTTGATTTTTACGAATATACCAAGTTGGTGGGGAGAAGGTAACTTCTCTTTATTCTACACCCAGTGTGCATTTGTGTAATCAATATGTGATTATGGATTTGACGATGTGGCATTCAAAGTGAATGGTGATCAGATGTTCTGAAAATAGACGTAGCCTCTAGCCTCACAACTAGAAGTAACAAAAGTTGGGCTAGGCAGCATGGCTAGTTGGGTCATCCCCAAGCAGGGTGTATTGTCACTGATCTAGAGAAAATTCATATTTATACTTCTTTTCGATTCTGTATCTTCGGATGACGGTTGGATGACCTACAACCGGGGTGGAAATATATTCGATACACTCAAGCTAAATGAGTGGTCGGTCATGTGTGGCCGGGTTGCAAGACGTTCTTGTTGAACCCAGGTGTATCCCCTCTAGAGTACACTAATCGGAAGGTGCTCCCATACCTTGTCTGTTGGAATCCGTTCTCCAATAAGAGCCCTATGGTTTATGATTTTATACTATATATATGTGGAGCGTGAGATGCAAGCGTTCTGCTACTTGGATATTTATTTGCTTAGACATTATCATAATATCACTGGATTTGATATTAAAGATATTTTGGGTTATAGTAAGGTAAATGCCGTCCATGTTTATGTGTGGACTGGTCTTACTATTATCCTTTTGTTTCAAAAAGAATTTTCCAAAGTTAAACAGTATGGTTGGAATTTACTCACACCAGTCCCATGACTGACCCAGAGTTTATTTTTTTTGTTTTTCCCTAAACTCTTGGTTGCCCAAATTTGTACGGGCAGTCAAGTGTTTCAGGCTTTTACAGATACACTTGGAAGAGCTCAAAGCAGAAGGCTTCACCATTAGTTATGTAGATATTATTTCTGCTGTGATGTATATGAGTTATACTCTGATATGATTTGTAAGTACAAATTCAGAAATTGTATTTCAAAGTTATGTTATAATACAACTTATTCATTCTGCTGTGAGATTCGTATTTACTCTGATTATGTTCAGTTGTGTTCTTCTTCTTCTTCTTCTTCTATTCTATTAGTTCTATCTTTTCTATCTCACCCTCTAAATTCTTCTATAAATGATCTGAATTTTCGTGCACTTTGAGTTGAATGCGTAGAACATTAGTCAGCTCAAATTGGTACGGATTTTCCGGCCATTACATCTTCCAAATCTTCTGCAAATTGAAAATATTGTATTCCCAAATCTTCTCTGATTGGAAATATTCTATCACCATAATCAATAATATCTTCCAATCTTCAGCAAATGGAAATATTGTATCACAAATTCTAACAATCTCCACCTTGATACTATATTTCCTTGAAAGCATACCAACTCCACCTACTTCCTCTTACTCTAAGCATCTTCTCGGACAAGACAACATGGTTACTTCCCCCAATGAGCTTCGGCATGGCCATCACCCATTGCACTTTGTCAACAAACTCCGGCAACGCCACCGCCTGCCAACAAAGTGTACAAAGTAACCCCTTCAAGTAAGACCTATCAATCTTCACCATGAAAACAAACGTCTCCATGAACCATTTCAACCCTCTCCCCACACCGTGCCACCACATGGCACCTAACATTTTGATAAGCGATTCCAGTTCGAGCAACGCCCAAACTTAGCGGTCTGCAAAGACTTATGCATATCCACTGCTTCTCCTTTGATCTCTGACCAACTTCAGACGATCCCTTCTTCCGCTTATCAAGCACATCCTCTTGGAAAAATCCCACCTTGTTGAAGCTTTCCCATTTGATCATATTCTGTCTATGTAGAAACTCAAAGTCCCTTCTCGTATGCCTAGCTTTGACATCTTTCCACGAGAACTGTAGGCTCCAACCCTTGACTCTCCAAGTACAGTGCTTCCCATCTCTTGACTTTATTTTCTTCTTCTTCTCCCCTCTCTCCATACCAGCTAATAAGGCTTCCGTACTACTTCATCCTCTACCTTCACTCAACCCCTTCATCTGATCCTTCAAGTCCTCAAATAGAAGACCTGCCTTCACATCAAGATGTGCCTTCACTGAAGTACCCTTTCTCATCCGCATGGTGAAAAACGTCTTCAGCAAAATCAGACGGTTGGTTAGTGACTTCTTTAGATAGAGTTTTTCCATCTTGGTCCAAAATGTCCTTAGCAGTGGTCTCACCGCTAATCTCTGAAATGACATTTTCTCCCATTGCCAATTGTGAAGTAGTAAACGTCCATCGTTCCTTCTCCTTCCTTTCCACGGCTGAAATATCATTCGTCAACTCCTCAGAAGAAAATACCACAGGATGAACATTATTCCTCACCAGAACAGCTTTCATCCTCCATTGCCTCTTCTCGAAGTCTTTATCCCCATTCCATCTTTCTATTGCTAACTGAGATCCTGCTGCCATATATGTCCCTTTGACATATGACCTTGATACAATTGCTGAATTTTCTTTATCTCCTGTCATGATGCATAACACCCTTTCTCAATCAACCTCGTAGCTCTGATACCAATTGTTGCAGAAAAAAAACGAATAGGAACGGATTGATGGTGAGGCAAAACAAACAACAGATAACACCAGCAAAGCAATCACAGATCGAGTAATAAAAGAAATAACACAAGAGGTTTATAGTGGTTCCACTAACGTCTTGTTAGTGTACGTCCACTTGGGGATAGGAGATTTTATTACTTTTCTACAAAAGAAAAATTACAAGACTGATAGTAGGGAAGAAGAAGAACTTTTAGAGATGACACACCTCACATTTTTTAGATGATAATATATTCACCTAATCCCTATCCTTATATAAGGATTAATGCTTGGGGTTGAAGTAATTGATTTATGATAAGCCTAATTAATTCTCCAATTCTCTTGATAGGCTTCCTAAGTTAACCCACCAATTAGGAAATTAATTCCTTACTTCACTATCCCAAAAAGAAACCTTCTTCAAATCCTTCCACTTATGTAGGTAATTTATTGCCTATCCCTTTTACAAATAAAAGAGCAATAAATATCTGATATCTTCCAAATCTTCTGCAAATTGGAAATATTATATTCCCAAATCTTCTCTAATTGGAAATATTCTATCACCATAATCAATAATATCTTCCAATCTTCAGCAAATGGAAATATTGTATCACAAATTCTAACAGTTGGCCAAAAAAATTATGTACCACCTTACCAATTTTTTTATGTATATTTGCTACCATTTATAAAAACGGCACTTGATTTTAAATGAGGTGACATAATAAAATTATGCTACCATCTATGAGTGAGTTATTTTGAGGCGCCTTAAATGTTTGTGTGAAGGTTTATTCTTGAGTTATTTTTATTATGGAAAAAAAATCTTATTTTAAATCAATGCCTAGAAAATCATTCTTAAAACCAAGTTTAAAGGAGTACCCAGTCAAAATTTTAAGTAAAAAATATACTTTTGAAACGTAAGCTAGAAGTCCACGGTAAAAATATAGGATCAATTAAGATAACATAACAGAGATGTTGCATTAATTATTAATTGAGCTACGATTGTTTCAAATAACACAGTAGAAATTTTGCACTAATTCACACATTCTTTATAAATAACTTAAACATAACCATTTAATCATTACCGAGTTGGGTTGTATTTATCATATGTATATTGCAATTGGTCTACCTTCAGCTTAGACTATTTTTCTGCCTAACAGAGTGTTAAAAATGGAGGATTCTAGTCTATACAATAGCACCATGCAGGTTAGATATTTTCAAATTAGATAATTTCAGATTAGATGATTTCAAACTAGGGAAAGATGGTCATTTTCACTTTCAGTCACTACTATGCAAAGTATTAAAACGCGAAAGGCGTACATGAGACGTTTTTAGGTCTACGAGGCGAGGCGTAAGCTTTTCAGGTGAAAATAATACGCAAAACAAATAAAGAAATTCTGACACTTCAAATTAACCAACGCAAAAAAATGAAAAACAAATAATTTAAGATCCAACTTTTACCAACTATATATTTTTATTATAGATTAAAAATAAATGATCGAAACTCATATGATTCAAATTTTGGTTTCTTAAAATTATTTGAAGATTATACCAAACTCCAATTTTGATACGTTCCATCAATTCAAATCATTTCCAAAATTTATTTCAAGATTTAACAAAGTTTATTGAAAAATATTCTTTAAATAACAATGAGAAAATTCATTACATTGCTCATGATCATTATTTCATAAGCAATCTTACTTGATCATGTCGATATTGAAATTGAAAAGTAAAAAATGCTAATTTTTCTTAATTTTTTTATTCCCATTAAATGATTAAAGTTTAATGACATTTATCTGTGTCAGTATCTGCAACTAAAGATTATAAGATTGTTAAGTCATATGCCTTAGCTTTTTGAGGCGTACACTTTATGCGCTTTGTATGCCTCAAGTTGTTGATGCGTAAGCTTTAGAGGTAAAAAGCCTTTTGGAATAAACCTCAAGACTTTTTACCTCTTATTTTCTCAAGACGGGCCTTGAGGCGAGAACCGATGCGGGTTTTTTAAAACAATGCTACTATTCAGGTTGTTATCCACATTGTGTTAGGCATATTCTATTTCAAGATGACAATAGTATCATTACACACGTTAAAGGTCATAGTATATGGTTATTTAACAAAATATGAACTTGTACACAGCTAAAATGCCTTTAGTTAAGTCATAGGTAATTGATGGAATACCCAACCAAATAAAGCCTACACAATTGTATAGCTAATTATAGTACCTAAGGAATACGAGCACAAGGAGTCTCGAATCTACCGCATTGTCGATCTGCTTTCAATGTTATTCTTCAGTATGATTGGTTGAATGTAAAACAACTTCTAGAGACGGAAGAGCGATCACTACTTTCGCTTTTCTACATTCAAAAGAAAAAAAATAAAAAAAATCATTAACTTAAAAATTTTCATAAATATTGCAGTAAATAAAACTACTATTTTCTTACCAAATCTTCAGCCAATTGAATTTAAATGGTACCTTAAGTGGATTGAACAATGCTGCACATACTTAGTATACAATCTTCTAAACTTCAGGACTGTAGGACGTAGACTACGCTAGTAGTACATTCAGTAAGCCGCAAATAGAGGAGTTGACATCAATAAATTAATAATATCACCGATGTATAAATACTATATTTTACATGATGCTAGGTCAATTCAAAACTGTTTCTTATACTAGAAACACTATTGTCCTAACTACACTTTAAACATGCATCATTGAGACAGGAAGTTTTGCCTTTTACCTAGTTATCTCGGTCCAATAATTATTATTCTGGAACGGTATTGATATTAGTTGATATTAATAGACAGTACACTGTACAAGACCCATAGTTCGACAGAGACGTCCACAAAACCACAGACGCAGTAAAGTATTAAACATGTAACATAAAAGAAGAGTATCGTAATAGAGATATCCTGGACAAAACGCCCCTCATTCAAGTATTTCTTTCTAAACTCATATATGAAATAACAAAATCACACTTGAATCACAGACATTAAACTCAACATGTCAACAAATTAACTACCAGATGCAATCGTTGTCTTGCTCTCAATAATTTCTCCAATGAGCTCTAGAAAAATGTTGCTTTTAAAGGAAGGAGGTTACGTACGGAAAAATACCTCAATACAATTTGACTAAAAATTGGGGAAACACCAGCGAATTATAGTTTGTAAACATCTAAGGATAGTAACCAGTGAAAGTGAAGCCCCTCCCTGCAATTTTACCAACACCGAACCAACAATATAACTCAACCCCAAAAAGAGCACTTATCGCAGCATCTTCAACCGTCAAATCCTTCATGTTCCTCCACAATTGCCTTGCACTCTCTAGTTCTTTCCAAAACGCTTCTGTCTTACTAGGAATGCTATCAAAGAAAACAAAAACAAAAAAATTATGCAACTTTAGTTTGTAATTTACCGACTTATTTCATACTGTTAAGTTAAAAAGCTGAGCTATTACCAACCACTTCAAGGATATAGAGAAAAGGATATTGTCTGAAGATAATACTACTGTTCTACTAATTAGAACGAAGATTAGAACTAAATCGAAGATTAGATCCAAAATGTGCGAACCCGCCCACGCGTCGATAGATCGGTTGAGGAGATTGGAGATGGAAAGAGTGCTTTCTTCGAATGGGTTAGGAGATTTGAGCAAAACGACCTGCATTTTTTTGAGGCGGAATGGTTTTGGATGGAGGGGAAATGGTCTTGGAGGCAGGGGAAATGGTTTTGGAGGGAGGGAGAAAATAATTTGTGAAGTGGAAGGAGAACGCAAATAAATTTGTGAGGGGAGCGTCACACGTGATATGGTCAAAAGAAAATCACTGGAGAAGCAAATAATTAATAACGCGTTATTAAATAGCGTCATTAATATCATATTTTGTTGCAGTGAAATCAACTTTAAATAAAAACTAAAATATGTTGTGGAGAAATTTTGATTCAAGACCGTTTAAACCAAAAATCCCCAACGCTGCGGAAAACGAGATCGTGGTAATAGTGCAAAAACAACCAATCGAACAGTCTCAATCTTATCCAAGCCAATCACAATCACCAAACAATGAAAATAATAGAACAATAATGAGAAACTAAATCACACAGGGATTTATAGTGGTTTCACCGATGTCTTGTCAGTGTTCGTCCACTTTGAGAGAGAAACCTTTATTAATATCAATAGAAGAGTACAAGAGATTGTTTACAATGATCAAATTTACTAGAAAAAATTTGATTTTGTGGAGAAAGGAATTGAAGAAGATTAGGATCGCCTAAACCCTAATTAGAATAAACCTTGATCTAATCTCTTGATTTTGTTATGCCTGCTCCTTTTGGATCCGATGTAGCTTATATAGACATAGGGAAGTATATGGAAATTCCCAAAATTTCATCTAGATCCGAAATATCCTCCAAATCCTAAATATTCTCCAGATCCTAAATATTCTCCAGATCTGAAAATACCCACCAGATCCTAAATATTCAAAATATCCCGAAATATCCTCCTCAATCTAACACATAGTATCGCGTACTTCAACACTCCACCTCGATACTATATCCATCTACATCACAAACTTCAATGCACCCAAGCATTTCCTTCTAACTTCAATTAAGAAAGGTTGAATGTTTCCCCAATGAACTCCGGCATAGCCACCGCCCATTGCACTTCACTAACAAGTTCAGGCATAGCCCCCACTCGTCAATGAAGTGTTGAAACATCCAACGTCTAAACCAGTCTCATCAAAAGACAATGTACTCGGGAGTGAAAACGAGTACTTACCATGAAGATAGAACACCAACATCTCACCAATACTCTTCTACATCCAAGTTTCTCTCTCAACTGTGCCACCACGTGGCACCAAGCATCTCTCCAAGTGAATTAAGTTCGAGCAATGCTCGAACTTTCCAATCGGCAATGCCTTAGTGAACGTGTCTGCCGCGTTATCCTTTGTGTGCACTTTCTGAAGGCATACTTGCTTGTCTTCGTCCATGGCTACTAGAAATGACTCTCTCACTTCAATATGTTTCGTTCGTGAGCTAAATGCCAAATTCTCTGCCAAATGTATAACACTTTGGCTATCACATCGAACATCGATACTCTCATGTTCCAAACCCAAGTCACACAATAGTCGCTTCAAATAGAGTGCCTCCTTTGCCGCTTTCACAGCGGCTATCAACTCAACCTCTGTGGTGGATAAAGCAACTACGGTTTGCAATCTCAATCTCCAACTAATGGCCGTACCACCAAGTGTGAAGACATACCCGGAAGTTGATTTCCTCCGATCCTTATCACCGGCATAGTCCGAGTCACAATAACCAACTAACTTGCAACTCAATCCATCACTACCACCAAAAACAAGACAATGAGATGCTGTGCCTTTCAGGTATCTCAATATAGCCTTCACGGCTTCCCAATGCGATTTTCCCGGATAAGCCATATACCGACTAACCACCCCGACGGCATTTGCAATATCGGGTCTTGTACACACCATGGCATACATCAAACTTCCAACCACACTAGCATATGGCACATTTGCCATATAAGCCTTGTCTTTCTCCTCGATAGGTGATCCCTTACTCGAAAGCTTTATATGCAAAGGTAAAGGTGTATTTAACGCCTTTGCATCTCCATGCTAAACCGGCAAAGCACCTTCTTAATGTATTCCTTTTGAGTCAATCTGAACTCAAAACGCTTTCGATCTCTTTCAATTTCCATGCCCAAAATCTTCTTTGCTTCTCCAAGGTCTTTCATTTTGAACTCTGCCTTTAATTTTTCTTTCAACTTGTTGATTTCTGCCTTGTCCTTAGATGCAATGAGCATATCGTCCACATACAAGAGTAAATACACCCAACAATCATTTCCTAACACTACAAGAAAAATATCCTATTGCAAACTAATTATTTGCAACAGGCCTCAAATGTCAGTTGCAGTAAATGATATTTAGCAACAGACCTTTCGTAACTGTTGCAATAGATAAGATTTAACAACAAGCTTTTCCTTCCTGTTGCGAAAAGTATATTTTTCGCAGCAGCGCTTTCATGCCTGTTGCGAAAACATACTTTTAGCGACTGCTCTTTCAATCCTGTTGCAATAGACATATTATTTGCAACTACACTTTCAAACCAGTTGCAAAAAATATATATTTAGCAACTGTTTTCACCAGTTGCGATAACTGTAATTTTTTTGCAACAGGTAAAGCCACATGCAAAAAACGCACTTATCAAAATTATTTTTCCCCAAGTAATATTCGGTTATAATATAAGAGGTATAAGCATAATAGTTAATATATACACACACACACACACACACACATATATACATATATATATAATTTGTAACTGCGCTTCCAGACCTGTTGCAAAAAGTTATCTTTAGCAAGTGTTTTCACCACTTGCAATAATTAATTAATAAACAATAAATAATAAATAATAAATAGTAAATAATAATAATGACCAATTAATTAAAAAGTTAAGAAAACAGATAAATATAAATGATTGTAATGAACTAATGATAGTAAAATAATAATAATAAAAATTAGCGCATAATAATTACTAATCAATTTGAAATGTGAAATATTTATGTTAATAATATACGGTAAATGGATGAATAATAATTAATTAGTTTTTACTAACAATTGTTGACATTATTAAACTAGTATTAAAATTTAAGTGAATAATATCTTTGTTTGGTAAAAAGTAGAAAAAATGCAATAACTATTTTGGTTCAAACTTTTAAATTTTTTGCTCCAACCTTTATATTTTTCATCCAAAAAACTAAAATATGTATTCTAGCTGGACATCGCGTCCTGTTCGAAGAACGAAAAATACCGTTTATGGCTGGGTTTAAAATTTGAGATCAAATTAAGTAGTATTTTAATAACTTATAATCATTTTGGGTAATTAATAAGTAATATTTTAACAATCTATAATTATTTTTAATAATTAATTAGATTGCATAAGTAATCATTGATAATTAGCTACTTAATTAATAACTACAAATCATAATGTATAAAAATAATTATATTTACCTAATATATAGTAATATATTATAATTGATAACTCATAAACAATAGTTCATAAATATAGGTTAGTAATTTTAATTTAACGATTTATTATATAGTGACTTATAATGAACAATTAAAAAACAATAATAATCAATAATTTAAAAACAACAATAAACAATGATTTGCGTTTATCCACTAACCTGTGTATGATAATGGAGTGGAGGGAAATAATTTTCGTGTGGAGGGAAATGAATCTACCTAAGCGAAATTCTATGGGCTTCTTTACGATAGGACAGAAACCAAATGTGGACGCATCAGATTCCTTTATCCCAAAATTGAATTTGAAAACCCTAAGCAAAATAAATGGTGGCAATGGCATCTCTATTAGGACATCAATGCTTAAACCAATCTTCCTGTTCAAAGTCTATGCCTCCTACGACCTAACCCTAATTTTCCGCCGCCTCCTACAGCCTAGTTTTCCCAGGTAATCTTTTCGCTTCTCATTGCTCCCTCTTTCCCAAGTAGCAAAAATCATAATTCGACTTTCGAATTCCTACTCGTTTTCAATTATCGTCGATCAAGTTTTCCAGCAAGTAATCGATGTCTCCTATCCAATTAATGTTTGATTGACGTGGGATTCAGGTGCGAACTTACACAGTTTTCAGAAATGGAACAAGAATATGAATTTGGGTATTCGTTTAATGTTTGATTCATATGCGAACTTACATAGTTTTCGTTTATAAGAACTTCAGAAATGGATTTAGGTGCAAACTTACACAGTTTTCAGAAATAGAACTAGAATATCCAATTAATGTTTGATTGACATGGAATTCGTTTGCGTACATGGCTGTTCATGCTTCCGTTGACCACTAAAGTTTGCTGCAGGTGTATACAGGGACTCTTTCTTTGTCCGCGTCAGCATCATTATCACAGAATTTGGTGGAATAGTTGCTTAAATGGGATCGTTTTGTGAAGCAGGTATGTTGCTTTGTATTAATTTGTTAATACGTGTCTGTTGTATAAAGCTTTTGTAACACATATTCCTTTTTAACTACGAATTCCTCATCAATATATTTGAATATCCAAACTAGATGCATTTTAAGTTGATCCTATTCCAGTAAATATAAGTTGTGAAATGAGAGTCAAAGCCAATCTCAGTCAAACAAAGTATATTCATAGAGCATATATGGGAAATATCTTCATAATCAGTTGATCTGTTGTAGAATAAAATACTTTTCATTTATGTACTTCCCAGTTGCTCCAGTCGTTATATTCAACAGTACTAGCTATCACTACAAAAGGGATGGATTTAATTGACCTGTCGGGAATGCAAAAATAACATTTATGTTTTTTAGAATCATGAACAAACAACAGTATATACTACATAGTATATAGTATGTTATTATTCAAAACAATATACGATACCCTTGGATCCTCCTGAAGTTGGTATGATATCTAGGACTAGAAGTGAACTCATCTAGTCCTAGATTCATCACTAGATTAACGTAGTAAATAAATAATAAAATAAGCATTCCAGGTATATTGCCAGTTGATGTTTATAGAAAAGTCATTCAGTTTGTCACAATATTTTTTAAATGATATCAGGCTACCTTCTAATCTCACAAGATTTTGTGCCTGTATTTGTTTCTTTTATTATGGTTTTACGTACTTGGTTCGCTTCTTGTCTATCAATGCGATGTGCTAATAGTTATCATAAAGGATTATTCCCTTTTTAACAACTCATAAGTGCATTGGTATTCAAAAGTTCACAAATCAAGTTCTGCTCAAATATGTCCTTTTTCATTTATTGGTGATGGCACATCTGGTTGTTAGAACAGTTGTATTTTCAATTCAGTGATTAGGCAATGCTGCACTATTGGGTGTAATGTTACCATACAGGGCTCATACACATGGGATAATGTTACCGTAGAAGATAATTGCAAAATAAGCTATGCATTAGTCTGTGATGGAATTCGTTTAAGTATATCATTGCGGGCGGCAGGTGCAGTCCTCAAATTCACATTTTATTGCTCCAGGTACATTCGCATGTCAATTTTTAATGAGGAAGACCCAGTCAATTTTGCACGTTTTGGTAAATATGGCTCATACATACAGTTTTTTCTTTCCTTTGTGTAAGGTTTCTCAGATCTATAGATTCATTTTCATTGAAGGAAGGGCATGAACATTTAATATATGTGTAATGTTTTTCCAGTTTCCTCATTGAATATTTATGGTGCATTTTTGAATCTGAGTGAAAGATAGCTAATTTTCTGTGTCAATTTGGGCATAATGCTAACCAATATCTAATGTGTAGCTATCGCTAATGTAACATTTACTAAAGTGTTTTCACTTCTTCTACGGATTTTCATGTAGAATCGAACTACAGGCCTTCAGTTCAAAAGTCTGGCGCTCTACCACTGAGCTATAAGGACACACATGAATGGTGTATGAAAATTGTATAAATTTTTATTGTAATTATTTGTACTATTAAAACTTTGTTAAAATAAAATTTTTATTTGTTTATTTCATTATGTGATATACGCTATTATTAAAACAAATACATTTATTTTGTAATATCTATAAGCTATATTTTTTTATAGATTTATGAATCTATTGCAACGGGCATATACTATTGCAAAATGGTCTGTTGCGACAACAAAAACCAGTTGCAAAAAAGTATACAGCAACGTTTGTTGCAACAGGCATAAAACGTTGCAGACTTTTTGCAACTTCGGCTATACCAACAGGCGCAGGCCTGTTGCAATTGGTCTACTGCAACAGATATTGCCTGTTGCGAAAAGTGTTTTTTGTTGTAGTGTAGCAGCTTTAAGTAAACGCAAGCATCCTTGATGCTTCGATGGAAGCCACTTTCAAGCATGAAATGATCAAATCTCTTGTACCATTGCCTAGGTGATTGCTTCAAACCATATAGTGATTTCTTCAACTTGCAAACTAGTTCTGACTTATCTTCTACAACAAACCCTTCCGGTTGCTCCATGTAGATATCTTCATCCAAGTCTCCATACAAGAAGGCGGTTTTCACATCTAGTTGCTCCAACTCCAAGTCGTAAATAGCAACTAATGCAAGTAATATCCGGATAGAAGTATGCCTCACAACCGGTGGGAAGATCTCATCATACTCCTTTCCTTTCCTCTGTGCAAACCCCTTAGCCACTAGCCTAGCTTTGTATCTTCCAACGTCCTTCACCTTATATATCCATTTGCACCCAATAGCACGGTTTCCTTGAGGAAGTGGAACCAACTCCCAAGTATGGTTCTTCATCAACGATTGCATCTCTTCCTCCATGGCGCAAATCCACTTCGAGCTATAACTCGAATCCATGACGTCATCAAGGTCCATCGGCTCATCTTGGACTACATGAAGAGCGTAGTCCAAATTCTCACAAAAGCTAAGATAGTTCCAATCACCATATCTTTCGGGTGGCCTTATAGCACGACGACCAACCCGAGTAGCAATGCCATCACCCGGTCTTTCTTCAGCTCCACCTTGAACTAAATCTTCTCTAGACTCGTGCACATCACCATCACTACTAGAGGAATCTTGTGGACTATGTGATGTAACATCAACTGCATTCACCTTGCAAGCACCTCCAACAACTCTACTCTCTCTAGGCCTGAAAGTGGGAATAACTTCCTTCTCCTTTGATTCACCATGAACCAAATCCGGAACATCCGATGAGCCTTCGTTCTCCTTGAACATAGCCGACTCATCAAAAGTAACATGACGAGAAACCATAGCCTTCTTCGTTTCCGGATTCCAAATCTGATAGCCTTTGACACCATCCGTATAACCGAGAAAAATCCCTTTGAAAGCTCTAGGTGAGAGCTTATCATTCCCCGGATCATGCACATAAACAGGACTGCCAAATACATGATGGTAACTCAAGTTAATGCCCTTCCCCTTCCACACTTCCTTCGGAATTTTGTTATCAATAGCCGAGCACGGAATTCGATTAATAATATGCACCGCTGTTGACAAAGCTTTGGCCCAAAATCCCTTAGACAAACCCGATGTCAATCTCAAGCATCGAGCTTTCTCTAGTAGAGTTCGGTTCATTCTCTCCGCCACTCCGTTAGATTGCGGATCTCCCGGTGTAGTAAAATGCCTCCGAATACAATGATGCTTGCAAAAATTTAGAAATTCTACGGAAACATATTCGCCGCCATTATCGGATCTAAGAACCTTCAAAGTCTTTCCACTCTCATTCTCAACAAGTGCCTTCCATTCTTTGAATCTTGCAAATGCTTCCGACTTGGACTTCATTATATACACCCAAACCTTCCGAGAAAAATCATCAATGAAAGAAATATAATATTTTGCTCCTCCCAAAGAAGCTACAGGCGCTGGTCCCCAAACATCTGTGTGCACATACTCAAGAATCCCTCTTGAATCATGTTTTCCTTCACCGAATGATACTCTATTTTGCTTCCCCATGACACATTCCTCACAAAACTCCAACTTGCTGAAACTCTTACCATCAATCATCTCCCTTCGACGAAGAACATCTAAACTCTTCTCCGAGACATGACCCAATCTCAAATGCTACAGCCGTGTAGCATCTAAGCCACGAGAACTATCAACACTGACACAAGTTTCGCCTTCCACGGTCACTCCTAGAAGCAAATAGATACCATGAGTTTTAGCACCCTTCGTAACCACAAGCGCACCCTTCGAAACCCTCAAGCTATCACTTTCAATGGTGATCTTACAGCCTAAAGAATCCAACTGTCCCAAAGAGATAAGTGACTTCCGTAGTCCCGGAACATAGCGCACATTAGTTAGAGTATGAACCACTCCGTCAAACATCCGAATTTGCACGGATCCAATGCCCTTCGACTTGCAAACTGCACCATTTCCCATAACAATTGATTTTCCTTCCCATTCAACTTAAGAAGAAAAACAATTCCTATTAGGCGTCATGTGATATGAAGCCCCCGAATCAAGCACCCAATCGCTGCCAGAAACATCTAATGCTACTACCGACAAAACATTTATGTCTCCCTCACTAACATCTCTCTCCACCGCAACTGATGAAGATGCTACTTCCTTCTTCCCCTTGTTTGGACAATCATTCTTCCAGTGACCAGGTTTCTTGCATATAAAGCACTTGCCATTTCTTTCCTTTGACTTTCCTCTTCCACCGGTCTTCTTAGACTTAGAACGCCCCCGGTTTCCCTTCTTCTCTGACTTTTCTTTCTCCGAAAATAAACCTTGACCATTACTAGCACCACTACTACAATCACTCAGCTCCTTCATCTGATCTCGCAATTCCTCACTAAGAAGACCCGTCTTGACATCATTTAGAGTCAATGTATCCGGGCCATAGATCAAACTGTTTGAGAACCCAGTATAGCGCTCAGGCAATGAACATAACAATATCTTCGCCTTCTGCTCCTCCTCAATCTTCAAATCTACCGCCTTCATCTTCATTAGCAAATCATCAAACACATTTAAGTGCGCCTTTAGCGAAGTTCCTTCCTTCATCTTGTAGGTAAAGAAAGTCCACAACAAGATCAGTCGATTTGTGAGTGGCTTCTTCATATACAACTCCTCCAACTTGTTCCAACTACCTTTAGCAGTCGTCTCACCACTAATTTCGGAAATAACATTCTCCCCCATGGCAAGTTGAAGTGTAGTGAATGCTGTGACGGCCCGCCCCGCACCAACCGACATTTACTCCAAAGTGCGCTGTACACATGTCCAGTTAGCATGGGACGGATCGTCAGAAGAAAAATGGAAGAAGGAAATGAACTAACAAGGAATCTGTAAAATGTCTCACAGCGCATGGAATAAAAATATAATAACAACATACTTAACATAAAACAGGTGAGACAGTGCATAAGCTGAAAACAAACTAACATAGCAGCGGAAAATCCAAGTACAGCTTATGATCCAAAGCTAACATTATTACAACTTTTCAAACTATCTCAAAAAGCAAAAGTAAGATAAAGGAGGTACACTACTAATGCCCAAGTAGCGACCACCAACGACACATGGAGAATATTTATATATCATACGTGGAAGCCTCCTGCTCGCCTCCGAATCAGCTACTCGCGCATCACCAGCTAACCTGTCTCTAGTCTGCTCGTGTGAGCACCCAGAGTAATAAGAGGAGACATAAAACTCTGGGTTAGACATAAAGCCGGGTATGAGCGATAAGCATCTAAACAGAACAATAACAGGTAGACTAAAACATACCTGAACCTGGACCTGCAACCAAAGAGTTAGCACTACATACTGTACAACACTCTAAGGTGCCATTTCAAATGGTGTAAAGATAACGGGGGTGGGGTGTGCATGTCATAGAGATGGCAAACAATCAAACATAACAACCATCCTCACATCTCTCACTCAGTGCATAAAGCATACGATATTCACCACTTCGATCACCCAATATACCTTGCTATGATCACTTTGCCTTATGAAGTCATAAATGGCTTCACTGCACTGATAACATAGCCACTAATCCTTTGCTATGTCCACTTTGCCCCATGGAGTCGCAATGACCCCACTGCACTGGCTCATAGCCTCACTAATCCTTTACTATGTCCACTCTGCCCCATGGAGTTACAATGACCCCACTACACTGGCTCATAGTCTTACTACGCATCACTTTGCCCCTCAAGTCATAATGACTCTACTGCACTGATAACGTATTCTTGCTACCATCACCTTGCCCCTCGAGTCATAATGACTCTACTGCACTGATAAGTAGCCCATCATCCATTTTCAGTGGTGAATCGAAGTTATGAACGTCGACAACTCCTTAGCACACGTCCCGCAGCAAAGCCCAACCATGAAGTGAACTCATTGGTTCCCAACTGGATCCTGAGCTCTAACTTCCATTTGGACTACCTTTGCATCTCGGGTTATTGGTCATCACCGGATCGGTTCGGATCCCCTCTTAGCCATCAGTTCGGTTCGGATCGGAGTGATCCTCCTTCGTTGGATCGGGTCGGGTCATCATCACCTCAGCGGATCGGGTCGGGTCTCCATGTCCAATCGTTGTCATCGGTTCGGGTCGGAGTCCTCCAATTTGCCATGGTTCGGATCGGCTTCTTCTGATCAACCCAGGTCAGGTCGTAGTCTCCAAGCCTCGTCGAAGTACAATTGGTTCGGGTCGGGATACTATGGCGGATCGGGTTGGAGAACATCAGGCGGGTCGGATCGGACAATGCATGCCACGAGAAGAGCGAATAGATCGGAGAGGAAAGTATAGGAGCGGATCGGGTCCTCCCTCCGTTCCGATCCGGATCGATCTGTTTTCCTGCACTTCTTCCAGCAAGCAATTTACGCCACTCGATGGCGTTTTCGACCATTCTACCAATTCTAATCAATCACAAAACATACCATACAGTCATAGCAACAAGTAGAAGTGACCTCAAACACCAAAACAACAATCAGACTATGTAAAATGGATCAAACATACCCACAAACCCCATATTTCCCCTTAAGCATGTTTAGGTGAAACTAATGATGTGATTAGCAAAACTTAACCAAATTAACCTAAATTCATATCAGAGGTCTAAAACATCATTTCGAATTTTATAAATATTTTTCCAGAATTTTATCATGTTTAAATTCGCTAATTAACACTAATTACCCTTAATTAGCCATAATTAGTGAGGGACTATGCAAATCAATCACCTTACCCACAAATAAGACATAGATCTAAAGTAAATCTCTGATTTGGTGCGAATACCAATGCTAAACAGCAGCTAACATTGATTGGGTGTAGATCTTCCTTGATTTGATGTTGCTAAGCTTAATCCTTGGTTAGAAGACGATTTGGAGGTGATTTAGAGGTTGGAGGTCATTTTTAGGGTTTCTTAGAGGTAAGTGGAGGCTAGAAAACAGAAATGAAATGATTCTCTAACCCCTTTCAGCCTCCCCATAACACTAATCCCGAAATGGGTTATGAGCCCATTCACTAATCACCCTATTTGGCCCGATTAAGCAGTTTTTCACCTTCCAAACCTTATTTCAGCCATATCTCCCAAACGGTAAGTACGTTTTTCACATGTGACCACTCTACGGAAAGGTAAACCATCAAACGAATCTAATGGAAGTGGTTTCAGGTCAAAATTCCTTTCCAATCAAAAGTTATTACCAAAACAAGATCAACTAGGGGTAAAACGGTCATTTAAAAATCGACAAAAATCATGAACATGGGAAATGAGTCAAATGGTTGTGTCCCAAAGTTACATGACCATACGACTTCATATGGGAAAGAAATAAATATTCTACGATCCTCCGATGCGTAGAATGCGGGTTGTTACATTCTCCCCCCTTAAGAAATTTTGCCCCCGAAATTCTCTAACCACAACACACAAAAGGGTCCCGCATGCCTATCAACCATAAAACAACAATCAAACATGCAAAACAAGCAAAACAAATCTATCCTAGCATGCGGAATAACTAAATTATAAGGTAAATCTTACCAGGCAAAGAGTTCTGGATACGTCTTCCTAATGCTCTCCTCTGTCTCCCAAGTACAGTCATTCTCATTCTCGCCCCACTGAACCTTGACTAGCCTCACTATCTTCCTTCGAAGTTGCTTCGTATCGTGCTCGACAATACGGATTGGCTTGCGGTTCCCAACCGCTTCGGGTTCTACTTCGAAGTCCTCTAAGTGATCAGGTTAAATAGTCAAATCTGGGTCATGTACGAACTTCCTTAGTTGGGAAACATGAAATACGTTGTGAACTCCCGCCATCTTCTCTGGTAAGCCAACTCTATATGCCAAATTCCCGACTAGTTCAAGAACAGGGAATGGGCCAACAAATCTTAGTGCTAACTTGCCTCTCCTGCTAAATCGTATCACGCTCTTCAACGGAGAAATCTTGACAAACACCAAGTCACCAACGGAGAATTTTAAGTCTCTTCTCCTTTTATCAGCATAACTCTTCTGCCTATCTTAGGCAGCTTTCATTCGTTGTTGAATGGTCTTAATCTTATATGAAGTTTCCCTCACCACATCTGGTCCAAGCATAAACTTCTGGCCAGTCTCTATCCAACATGATGGTGAGTTGCACGATCTTCCGTACAAAGCTTCATATGGAGCTATACCGATACTGGATTGGTAGCTATTATTATGTGCAAACTCTACTAGATGCAAATGGTCATCCCATGATCCACCAAAATCCAATATACATGCTCTCAAGAGATCTTCCAATATACGATTCACCCTCTCCGTCTGACCGTCGGTCTGAGGATGATATGCGGTACTGAGATGTAATTATAACCCTAGAGCCTCTTGTAAGCTCTTCCAAAACCCACTAGTGAACAACGGGTCTCGGCCACTCACAATGCTTTTGGGTACTCCATGAAATCTCACTACCCACTTCATATACAATTCTGCTAACTTAGCTGCCGTTCTGGTTGATTTGACTGGGACAAATCTTGCACTCTTAGTCAATCGATCCACAATTACCCAAATGCTATCATGTCCCGATCTAGTCCTTCGTAAACCATCGATGAAATCCATCGAGACTTGCTCCCATTTCCATTCGGGAATTTCTAATGGTTGCAACAACCCACTAGGCTTCTTTTGCTCGGCTTTAACTAGCTGGCAATTCATGCATTTGGATATAAACCTCCCAACGTCTCTTTTCATTCCTTCCCAGTAGTAAGTCTGCTTCATGTCTCGATACATCTTATTACCACCAGGATGTATAGTCAGTTTTGAGTGATGACATTCTCTAAGCACTTCATCTCTCAAACCATTCACGTTGGGTACAACTAGTCTTCCATTCTTTCTAAGCCATCCATCATGTTCAAGCCTATACAAATTCATCTCCTCACCGTCGATGTCCATCTCTAACTTGGAGAGGATTTCCAATAGATTAGGATCGTCCTTCTGACAGGAACCAATCCGCTCTATCAAAGTGGGTCTGATCGCCAAACTAGCTAGCACTTCTGGATCCAATTCGCACTTTGGCCTGAAATCAAACCCCGCGATATACTCCAGCTGCTTCCATTCAAGAAACATAGCCCCTAAACTGGCATGTCTCCTACTCAAGGCATCGGCTACCGCATTACCTTTCCCAGGTGTATATGCGATATCAAAATCATACGAAGCCAAGAACTCTAACCATCTCTGCTGACGGAGATTCAGATCTTTCTGAAAGAAGAGATACTTCAACGATTTATGATCGGTAAACAACTCAAATCTTTCTCCCAAGAGATAGTGTCTCCACATCTTTAATGCGAACACAATCGCTGCCAGTTCCAAATCATGGGTAGGGTACTTTCTCTCATGTGGCTTTAGTTGCCGACTAGCATAAGCTACAACCCTACCTCCTTGCATCAACACAGCACCTAGTCCGGTACCACAAGCATCCGTGTATACTGTCATCTCTTCATTCCCTCTAGGAATAACTAATACTGGCGCACGCGTCAACTTTTCCTTTAGACTCCTGAATGCATTCTCACACACTCCGTCCCAGACGAAGGACTGATTCTTCTTAGTCAACTGAGTCAACGGTGCTGCTATCTTGGAGAAGTCCTGGATAAACTTACGATAATACCCAGCTAACCCCTAGAAACTTCTTACATCTGTTGCATTCTTGGGCGTAGGCCAATCCTGTACCGTAGCCACCTTCGTAGGGTCCACGACAATACCATTCTCGGAAACAACATGACCGAAGAATCTCACTTCCCTTCTCCAAAAGTAACACTTAGAGAATTTCGCTTTCAATTGGTGTTTCCTCAACACCTCCATCACTATCCTCAAGTGTCCCTTGTGTTCCTCCTCTGTCCTTGAGTAAACAAGGATATCATCTACGAACACAAGAACAAACTTATTCAACTGATCTCTGAATACTCGATTCATAAGATCCACAAAGTAGGCTGGTGCATTGGTCAACCCAAATGGCATGACTAACCACTCATAAAATACAGACGGCGTCCTAAATGCCGTTTTCGGAACACTCTCATCCGCTACTCGGAGCTGATGAAATCCTGTCGCGAGGTCCAACTGGGAGAACACTCTTGCTCCTTCCAGTTGATCAAACAAATCATCTATCCGTGGTAGTGGATACTTATTCTTCCTCGTTACCTTATTCAACTCGCGATAGTCCACACACAAACGAAGGGAACCATCTGCCTTAGTGGCAAACACAACCGGTGCTCCCCACTCGGAGACACTTCTTCTAATAAATCCCTTCTTCAAAAGATTGCTGACTTGCACCCCGAGCTCTCGCTGCTCCCTTGGTGCCATACGACGAAGTGGCATCACTATAGGTCTGGAATCTTTCACTAAATCAATACGGAACTCAATCTCTCGGTGTGGTGAAAGCCCGATCACCTCCTCGAAGACGTCCGGATACTGGCCAACCATGGGCACATCTAACAACTCATCCTGCGGGATGTCGGGGGAATTTATAAAACTAGCCATCACCCCATCACTAGGTAGGCTACCAAACACTACCCTCCGCCCATCATTCGCCCTAACTGTCACCAAAAAGCCCTCACAGTCTACCACCACTCCGTACCTTTGGAGCCAATCGACCCCCAATATAACGCCATACCCAGTAAAGCACAAAACAAAGCAATCACAAACAAACATACATCCATGACTCGATAAGACCGCATTTCGACAAATCATACTAAGGTTAGTCGAACCACCAATCGGGTTCGTCACAACCAATGGTCTATCGACTATCTCGGGTTCCAGTCCCAACCTATCTACCAGGTCACTAGATATGAAGGAACGGGAAGCCCCAGTATCAAACAAAACTCGAACTGGTACATCATAAATAGAAAGCATACCTTGAATAACAACATTCTTTCCTTTCTCCGCCGCAGTTGGGGCATTCGACGAAGAAGGAACAGCATCAATAGCATATGCTTTCACAATCTGCTTCTCCTTAAGAGGTTGCGGACACTTATCCTTATGATGTCCCACTTGGCCACAGTTGTAGTACTTCCTTTCCGCTGGCTTGGCCCGACATTCCTTAGCATATTGGCCCTTCTTACCACAGCTGAAGCACTCAACGTCCTTCTTGTTCTTTTTCTGGCCACCCTTAGATTGGTCCTGCTTCCTCTTATTATGAGAAATATTCTTGCCTCCACCGCCTGCTTGCGGCTTCAGCCCTTCTGCAGATGTAGCCTCAGTCTTTGGCTTAGGGTAAAGACTCTATGATCTCAAAGCTTTCCCCCACAATCGATTCAAAAGTCTCATCAATGTGGTTGATAAGCCTTTCCCCAAGTATCCATCCAACCCAGTAATGAACTTCTCATTCTTCTTCTCAGGAGTATCGATAAGAGATAGTCCATACTTCGACAAAGTGTCGAACTCAGCAATATAGTCAGAGACTGCCCTACCATTCTGCTTGAGTTCCAAGAATTTCTTAAACAACACAGACTTCTGGGCAGCTGGAATAAACTTCTTGCTAAAGCGAGCCTTGAACTGATCCCAAGTAACCTGATCTTCTGGAGTAGCTGTTCTAATGGCATTCCACCAATTCATCGCTCACCCTTGCAGCTGACGAGACACCAGCCTTCTCTTCATCGCATCCTCAAGACCCAAGTCGTCGAAGATACGATCACAGCTATCCAACCAATCCTGAACATCCGTGGCCGACTCCGTTCCGTGGAACGGCTTCCCATCAAGGTTAGTGTAATCCTTGCACAACTTGGCGAAATCGACCCTAGGCGCCTGCACTACTGGACCACCACCAATTCCGGGATTGGGAACTGCCTCTTGCACCTCCCTAAGCATGCCTCTCATGAGGTCAGTAAACATCGCCCTCATGTCGGCAGCATTCCCATTATTGGCTCCCCTACCAGCACCTCTAGCATATCGGCTCATCGTCAGTCTGTAAAAAAGGAAACGATTAACGACCCCATAGTGGTGCTAGTGCAGTACAACTTCATTCTTATACTACTAATAGTATATATATATAGCTTTTGAAAACCAAATTAATCACAAATACGCGCTCTCATATACGTACTATCTCTCCCTAGTGTCTTTCCCTAGGTTAACTACGCAACCTAGAGCTCTGATACAAAATGTGACGGCCCGCCCCGCACCAACCGACATTTACTCCAAAAGTGCGCTGTACACATGTCCAGTTAGCACGGGACGGATCGTCAGAAGAAAAAGGGAAGAAGGAAATGAACTAACAAGGAACCTGTAAAATGTCTCACAACGCGTGGAATAAAATATAATAACAACATACTTGACATAAAACAGGTGAGACAGTGCATAAGCTGAAAACAAACTAACATAGCAGCGGAAAATCCAAGTACAGCTTATGATCCAAAGCTAACATTATTACAACTTTTCAAACTGTTTCAAAAAGCAAAAGTAAGATAAAGGAGGTACACTACTAATGCCCAAGTAGCGACCACCAACGACACAGGGAGAATATCTATATATCATACATGGAAGCATCCTGCTCGCCTCCGAATCAGCTGCTCGTGCATCACCAGCTAACCTGTCTCTAGTCTGCTCGTGTGAACACCCAGAGTAATAAGAGGAGACATAAAACTCTGGGTCAGACATAAAGCCTGGTATGAGCGATAAGCATCTAAACAGAATAATAACAGGTAGACTAAAACATACCTGAACCTGGACCTGCAACCAAAGAGTTAGCACTACATACTGTACAACACTCTAAGGTGCCATTTCAAATGGTGTAAAGATAACGAGGGGTGGGGGTGTGCATGTCATAGAGATGGCAAACAATCAAACATAGCAACCATCCTCACATCTCTCACTCAGTGCATAAAGCATACGATATTCACCACTTCGATCACCCAACATACCTTGCTATGATCACTTTGCCCCATGAAGTCATAAATGACTTCACTGCACTGATAACATAGCCACTAATCCATTGCTATGTCCACTTTGCCCCATGGAGTCGCAATGACCCCACTGCACTGGCTCATAGCCTCACTAATCCTTTACTATGTCCACTCTGCCCCATGGAGTTACAATGACCCCACTACACTGGCTCATAGTCTTACTACGCATAACTTTGCCCCTCAAGTCATAATGGCTCTACTGCACTGATAACGTAGTCTTGCTACCATCACCTTGCCCCTCGAGTCATAATGACTCTACTGCACTGATAAGTAGCCCATCATCCATTTTCAGTGGTGAATCGAAGTTATGAACGTCGACAACTCCTTAGCACACGTCCCGCATCAAAGCCCAATCATGAAGTGAACTCATTGGTTCCCAACTGGATCCTGAGCTCTAACTTCCATTTGGACTACCTTTGCATCTCGGGTTATTGGTCATCATCGGATCGGTTCGGATCCCCTCTTAGCCATCAGTTCGGTTCGGATCGGTGTGCTCCTTCTTCGTTGGATCGGGTCGGGTCATCATCACCTTAGCGGATCGGGTCGGGTCTCCATGTCCAATCGCTGTCATCGGTTCGGGTCGGAGTCCTCCAATTTGCCACGGTTCGGATCGGCTTCTTCTGATCAACCCAGGCCGGGTCGTAGTCTCCAAGCCTCGTCGAAGTACAATTGGTTCGGGTCGGGGTACTATGACGGATCGGGTCGGAGAACATCAGGCGGTTCGGATCGGACAATGCATGCCACGAGAAGAGCGAATAGATCGAAGAGTAAAGTATAGGAGCGGATCGGGTCCTCCCTCCGTTCCGATCTAGATCGGTCTGTTTTCTTGCACTTCTTCCAGCAAGCAATTTACGCCACTCGACGGCGTTTTCGACCATTCTACCTATTCTAATCAATCACAAAACATACCATACAGTCATAGCAACAAGTAGAAGTGACCTCAAACACCAAAACAATAATCAGACCATGTAAAATGGATCAAACATACCCACAAACCCCATATTTCCCCTTAAGCATGTTTAGGTGAAACTAATGATGTGATTAGAAAACCTTAACCAAATTAACCCAAATTCATATCAGAGGTCTAAAACATCATTTCGAAATTTATAAATATTTTTCCAGAATTTTATCATGTTTAAATACGCTAATTAGCACTAATTACCCTTAATTAGCCATAATTAGTGAGGAACTATGCAAATCATTCACCTTAGCCACAAATAAGACTTAGATCTGAAGTAAATCTCTGATTTGGTGCGAATCCCAATGCTAAATAGCATCTCTAACGTTGATTTGGTGTAGATCTTCCTTGATTTGATGTTGCTAAGCTTAATCCTTGGTTAGAAGATGATTTGGAGGTGATTTAGAGGTTGGAGGCCATTTTTAGGGTTTCTTGGAGGTAAGTGGAGGCTAGAAAACTGAAATGAAATGATTCTCTAACCCCTTTCAGCCTCCCCATAACCCTTATCCCGAAATGGGTTATGGGCCCATTCGCTAATCACCCTATTTGGCCCGGTTAAGCAGTTTTTCACCTTCCAAACCTTATTTCAGCCATATCTCCCAAATGGTAAGTCCGTTTTTCACATGTGACCACTCTACAGAAAGGTAAACCATCTAACGAATCTAATGGAAGTGGTTTCAGGTCAAAATTCCTTTCCAATCAAAAGTTATGGCCAAAACAAGATCAACTAGGGGCAAAACGATCATTTAAAAATCGACAAAAATCATGAATATGGGAAATGAGTCAAATGGTTGTTTCCCAAAGTTACATGACCATACGACTTCATATGGGAAAGAAATAAATATTCTACGATCCTCCGATGCGTAGAATGCGGGTTGTTACAAATGCCCACTCTTCCATTTCTTCTCTCTCCACATCTGAGATGTCCTCTGGCAATAAATGTGTATCAAACATTATCTGATGTACCTGATTCCGCCTAAGAACCGCTTTCATCTTCCATTGTCACTTTTTGAAATCATTACCGTCATTCCACTTGTCGATAACCAATTGTGAACCAGCAGCTACATACGACCCACGTACATAAGGAGCTACACCACTTGGACCAACTGTTGATGGATTATTTGAACCTGATTCCGGCATTTCTACAACTATCTGCCAACACCAATGCTCTGATACCAAATGTTGTGGAGAAATTTTGATTCAAGACCGCTTAAACCAAAAATCCCCAACGTCGCGGAAAACGAAATCGTGGTAATAGTGCAAAAACAACCAATCGAACAATCTCAATCTTATCCAAGCCAATCACAATCACCAAACAATGGAAATAATAGAGCAATAACGAGAAACTAAATCACACAGGGATTTATAGTGGTTTCACCGACGTCTTGTCAGTGTACGTCCACTTTGAGAGAGAAACATTTATTAATATCAATATAAGAGTACAAGAGATTGATTATAATGATCAAATTCACTAGAAAAAATTTGATTTTGTGGAGAAAGGAATTGAAGAAGATTAAGATTGCCTAAACCCTAATTAGAATAAACCTTGATCTAATCTCTTGATTTTGTTATGCCTGCTCCTATTGGATCCGATGTAGCTTATATAGACATAGGGAAGTATATGGAAATTCCCAAAATTTCCTCTAGATCCGAAATATCCTCCAGATCCTAAATATCCTCCAGATCCTAAATATTCTCCAGATCTGAAAATATCCTCCAAATCCTAAATATTCGAAATATCCTGAAATATCCTCCTCAATCTAACACATAGTATCGCATACTTCAACAAAATATAACAGTTAATCCTAGCAAAATTTAAAGTTATTATATACATGATGTCAAGCCACATATATCGATCAAACCAAGGGGTTGCATGCGTTAGCAATGCGCAGTATATATATGATTACTTCTGCAACTACGATAAAAGGCAAACAATTCACAAATATTTGTACTGGACTTCTGTATCAATTTAGAGCCATCTTAACGCTTACTAATGCGCAAACTATGTCATGCGTGGCACAGGAAAACACGGGTTTGAAATGATCAACAAGGGAAGGTGATTACTTGCCAGGTGAACATGCATGACCCAATAATATAAGATGAACGCGTAGAAATTAGGATGTTGTAAATTTAATACTTAATAGCCACATATATTTTCAATAAATCAAGGTCAATGATATATATATATATATATATATATATATATATATATATGGGAGCATCTATTTGAACACAAAATCAGACACAAAGAGGGAGACACAAAGCCTCAACCGTTGGATCTTTTTGTCTTATATGGAGAGGTGTAATTCATAGGGTAATCCAATGGTGCTAATCAATTGTGTCACCATGTGTGTCAAAATTTTGTGTCTTTATAGACTTTCCCTATATACACACACACACATGGTTACTCCTAAACCAAAGTATAATAGGAACTAGAAGCCATTCTCCATGCTCAGCAGAGCAATAATTCCCATATTCATAAAGTATGTGGCCAACCAAGCATGTCATAGATGCATGCGTGTGAGATGAGCAGCCATAAAAATTTAGTAGCAACATTGGCCAATGTAAATTAAGCATAGAATGGAATGGCAGAAAATACCAAGTAACTACAATTAAGTGTGTAGAGAAACCATGATACGCAAACTGCATACGTGCAAGTCTAAGTACAGTTGTGTTGTGTACTAATGCAGTGGCATCATGACACAAATAAACATAGTACTGGCATCATCAATTCAAAACAAGTATGAAACTCAAATGTTACAGGAAAATGCAGGCAACAACTTAGCATATCAAGTTGTGGCAGCATGATAATGCCAAGAAGGTGGTAGGTGAAATAACACAAATGGAACAATGGTGCATCACATATACGAAAAAACTGTTAACTGTAGAAATATAAAGTGGAGAGAAACTTAAAATTACTTTATTTATTCAGTGCTGGATGTGGCATATATAGCCTTACAAAACAAAAACAGAAAAGCAAACCTATGTACAACGTGGTACATGATAACTGAAAGCAGTTAAAAGCACATGGTCCTAAAGATCAGAGATTATTGAACAAATAAAACATAAAAGAGTAGAGCCAGTCACAACATAGCCTCTCCTAAACTATTTGCTGTAGGCAATCAGTTTAAATTCGGAACAACACAGACACCAAGCTTCTGTCTTAGCTTAACAAACTCAGTCAGCTTTAGCGGTTTAGTCATAATGTCAGCCACCTGATCCTTAGTGCCACAATAAACCAACTCCACTTTTCCATCCTTTGCAAGCTCATGCAGGAAATGAAAACGGACGTCAATATGTTTGCTACGACCATGTAAGCTGGATTTCTCGAAAGCTTGATTGTAGAACTATTATCACACAAGATGGTAATACAATTGTTCTGGCAGAGACCAACCTTGTCTAACATTCTTTTCAACCATATCCCTTGAGTGGTACAAGATACAACAGCTATATACTCTGCTTCGGTAGTTGATAATGATACCACGTGTTGTTTCTTAGAAGCCCAAGACACTGCACCACCACTCAGCGAGAAGATATAGCCAGAAGTGCTCTTTCGGTCGTTCAAATCCCCTGCATAGTCGCTGTCTGTATACGCTATCAGCTTTTCATCACCACTTCTCTTGTAAAATATGCCAAAAATCAGTGGTACTCTTCAAGTATCGAAGCACCCTCTTAACAACCTGTGAATGCATCTCAGTTGGAACTGCAATAAACCTGCTAGCAAGACATACTGCATACATTAAATCCGGCCTCGTCACTGTCAAATACATTAAGCTTCCCACCATTTTCTTATATGCAGTGGTATCAACTTTATTTCCTTCCTCATTCTTAGTTAACTTGACACCAGGAACTATTGGATTACTCACACCATTACTTTTTCCCATCCCAAACTTCTCCAATATTTCTTTTGCAAATTTTCTTTGGTATATATAAATCCCTTCTAAAGATTGTATCACCTCTACTCCAAGAAAATATCTCATCTTGCCTAAGTCCGTCATATCAAACTCATGTTTCATGGAGTTTTTGAATTTGACAAACATGCTCTCACAATTTCCAGTGAAGATCAAATCGTCTACATATAGACTAACAATCAAAATTTTACCTCCTTCTCGCTTAATGAAGAGTGTATGTTCAAAGTCACATTTTTCGAATCCCTCCTTGACGAAGTAAGCTTCAATCTTGCTAAACCATGCCCTTGGAGCCTGCTTAAGACCATACAAGGCCTTCTTAAGCTTGTATACTTTTCCTTCTTCTCCTTTTCTCACATATCCCTGAGGCTGTTCGACGTAGACTGCTTCAATGAGATCTCCATGCAAAAAGGCACTTTTTACATCTTGTTGATAAATACACCACCCCTTCTGCGCAGCCGAAGCAACAATAATTCTAATGGTATCCCAACGAGCTACAGGAGCATACACCTCCGTATAATCTATGCCAAATTGTTGAGCATATCCTTTCGCCACCAAACGAGCCTTAAACTTCTCCACTTCTCCAAATTCGTTGTATTTCGTTTTAAAGATCCATTTCACTCCAACTGCTTTCACTCCTTCAGGCAAGACTGTAAGCTCCCAAGTATTATTTCTTTCGATGGCGCTGATTTCTGACTTCATTGCATCTCCCCACCTTCAGTGCTTGACTGCTTCGTCATATGTAATAGGATCTTCATTCGCATAGAATGCAACAACACTATGTAATTCTTCATCTTCATCGGACAGCCCTAAACCATCTCCGGAAACATATTCTTGCAAGTATGCAGGTTGTCTTCTACATCTTTTTGACCTTTCTTCAACATCCACGGTTTGTGAAGTATTTTGATCGGAGGTGTTTGATGATGAATTGGACATCCCATCTTCTACACCATCCTCTGCATTTCCTTCATTTTCGCCATTATTCTCTTCTTTATCATCTTCCTTATTATCTTCACAAGTCAGCACATCTAATTTTACTTCCTCCATGCTTCTTCCCCAGTTCCAGCTTTCATTCTCTTCAAATATAACATCTCTACTTATAATAATCTTTCCTGAAGTGGGATTGTACATTTTATATGCCTTTGATTCTTCACTAACACCAAGGAAGATGCATTTGCAACTTCTATCATCCAATTTTGTCCGCTTAGCAGCAAGAACATGCACATGACCAATACAACCGAAAACTCTGAAATAGTCAACATTTGGTTTAACTTTGCTCCAAGCCTCTTCGGGAGTTGTCTCCTGCATCACTTGTATTGGACTCCTATTGAGAACATGTGTGATCCAATTCACCGCCTCTGCCCAAAAACATTTAGGAATCTTCTTCTCAGACAAAATGCTTCGCACCAAATTCATGACTGTTCTATTTCTTCGCTCAGCAACTCCATTTTGCTGGGGAGTGTAAGCAGCTGTTAGCTGCCTTTTGATTCCATGAGATTTGCAAAATTCATTGAACTCAAAAGGTGTGAACTCACCTCCGTTGTCAGTTCCGAAATAGCAAATGGAAGAACCTGATTCTTTCTCAACAAGAACTTTGTAATATTTAAACGTAGTGAAAGCTTCTGACTTCTCACTAAGAAAATAATTCCACATTTTCCTGCTGTAATCATCAATAAAAGTAAGAATGTACCTTTTATGACTATTCGAAATAGGTGTAATTGGTCCACAAATGTCTGTTGTACTAACTGCAGCTTGTGTGAGGCCCTCCACGTGCTCTTCTTTGGGAATGACTCTCTTTTTTGCTTTTCCACTAGGCAGTCTTCACACATCTTTGCAGGAGATTGAATCTCTGAAAGTCCCTTCACCATCTACTTATAATGCAAGCTTCTAAGATCATTGTAATTTAGGTAGCCATATCGATGATGCCATAGGTACGCAATATCATCCGTAGTTGCTTGTAAGCAGACGGAGGAATTAGTAAGCACCATGTTTGCAGGGATAACAAACATCCGATTTGCAATCATCAAAGTCTGCATAATAAGTCCTTTTCTCGGATGATAAATCTTACAACATCCTTTCTGTATAAGTATGGCTAAGTTCTTCTCTTGCAGTTGACCTAGGCTGAGCAAGTTATTTTCCAATTCAGGAATAAAATATACCTCACTAATTACTTGAGTTAAACCATCAACTTCCATCTTGATGTTTCCCTTCCCTATCACTGTCAGCCTTGTGTTGTTGCCGAGTTTGACTGAATGTCGAAAGTCCTCATCAAAGGAGGCAAACCATTTCTTTTGTCCAGTCATATGGTTGCTACAGCCACTATCTAGAAACCATACATCCTCCCGACTCGCATTTTTCATTTCCACATGAGCCATTAGCAAAAGTTCCTCGTCTTCAATAAGCTCCACATAATTTGCATTTTTTTCTCCATTAGGGCATTCGTATTGGAAGTGCCCTAGTTTGTGGCACTTATAGCATTCAACTAAGGCTTTATAAAAACCTGACATTCCTCTTCCTCTGCCTCGTCCTCGAAATCTTCCATGACCTCTTATTCTGTTCATAGAAGTATCGCTGCTTCTTACAGTTAACTTGTCCTCAAAAGCCACCTTTAACACTTCTTCATCTGTACTTCCAACTTCATGTGCAAGCATTCGTTGTTCATGCACCAAGAGACTGCTTTGTAGTTCATCAATAGTCATTGTTGTGAGATCATTGGATTCTTCAATCGAGCATAAAACATAATCAAACTTAGATGTCATCGATCTTAATATCTTCTCAACTATCACCAGCCGTTCCATTCTTTCACCATGTGCCTTCATTTTATTGGCAATGGTGAGTGTGCGAGCAAAATATTCATTCACCTTCTCACCCTCTTTCATTCCAAGAATCTCAAATTCTCTTCTAAGTGCTTGCAACTGTGCTCGCTTGACTTTCGTGGATCCTTGATATTTTTGTTTCATGGAATCCCATATTCCCTTTGCAGTCTCCTTATCCAAAATGGTTTCCATAATGGTTCTGTCAATGGCTTGAAACAAGTAGTTTTTGACTTTTAGATCCTTCATTTTGGCATCTTCTCTCATCTTTCTTTGAGCCTCAGTTTCTTCCACTCCAGTTGCTGCTGCAGGGATTCCTACCTCAATCATGGACCAGTAATCTTTTGAGCGAAGGAGATTCTCTATAAGCATAGGCCAATGATCGTAAAAACCATCAAACTTGGGAATGGTTGGTTGAAGAAAATTACTCTCTGCCATTGCGACTCTGATACCAAAATTGTTAACTGTAGAAATATAAAGTGGGGAGAAACTGAAAAATACTTTATTTATTCAGTGCTGGATGTGGCATATGTAGCCTTACAAAAGAAAAACAGAAAAAGCAAACCCACGTACAACGTGGTACATGATAACTGAAAGCGGTTAAAAGCACATGGTCCTAAAGACCAGAGATTATTGAACAAATAAAACATAAAAGAGTAGAGCCAGTCACAACAAAAACACAGAGAATAAACTGTTCTATTTTGTTAAATATTGAGGTTAACCACTTGAACAAATTAATCGTGAAGTAAGTCACCATTGTCAGCAGCGATAAACAAGGGCTAGTGATAACGACTATGCAGCGATGGAAAGAGCAGTGAATATGTAGTGTTGATGAAGGGAAAAGCGGGGATTTCAGGAGTTGCTTGCGTGAAGGTCCAGGGTGCGCAATTCAGGAAGTCGGGTGGTAGCGAATTGGCAGGCTCGTTGTGGTGGAGTGAATGATGCCAGGTGATGGAACGTCCAGGGCGATTAGATTTTCCGATGCACATTGATGGATTTGGGGAAAAGGGGAAAGTGAAATTCTCTACTACGGTTGAATTGGGAAAGGGGGAAATGAAATTGCAGAAGGGGAAGGTGAGTGTTTTGAATTTTGATCGAGTGAAGTGGATGGAGATCATATTTGGTTTGCATGTTATTTTATGTACCAGATAAAAAGAGAACAAGTTACAGAGAAAACATAAACAGACAGGCACGTGGTGTGAAATGCGAATACAGAAGGAAAAAGACAAGTGTCTAAAAACATTCAGCAAAGGAGGGACATGTATTAATTCATTCAGCTCAAGTTGTACAACAGTTGATTGTTTCAGTTAAAATTTCCAAGTGATGATTTTCAGAAGAAATGTTAAGAGTGTTGAATTGAAAGTATTCATAGCATTATATTTTATGTTTAGTTAATGAATCATGACAAGTGTAACATATTTAATCAAATACACATCTACGTTTTCAATAAAAAAACCAAATCAAAATAAATAAAATAAATTAGATTATAAATTTAAAATAGGTTACTTCCAGATTTTTAAGTTGAATTTCAAATATAAACCTTTATTTTTAAATATTGAAATTTAATTCATTCTTAAAATATTTTATTCAAAAATAAATTAGATTTCGATTTCTACATGAAATTCAATTTAAAGCATTGATTACTAACGTTAAATCTTTAATAAGCTTTATTTTTATACGTCGAAATTTTCTACGTCGTTACATGAACCCTATCAAAGATGTTCTTGAAGACACGAGAATTCCAATTTTTAAGACAATTTTTAAGGTATTTGAGCTGAAGCGAGAAAACAGCAATGGGGCTACCTATCGCTTGGGAATACCAATAATCATTCATTATTTGGAAAAAGAGCGATGGGATCTCCACATTGATTGAAAACGAAATAAAGAAAGTCACATTAAAACGAATGGGGAACAAAGAAGCAACTTCAGAGCGTGGTTCGAGTTAGTGCGATAACGATGAGACACGGAGAAAGAGAAAGGAAAGTAAAACCAACCCTCAAAACCAAAAACCCGGTCGAGACGAGAGAGGATTCTGTTGGGGCCCACTTGGTTATTACACAAAGTAAAGGCCAAATCGACAAAAGACACTTTCGAAATACCCGATTCGACGATGAAATAGTTGAAATCTCTAACCGCCAAGCGGTTAATGGAAGATCCCTCAGGCTTCTCCGCTTAACAAGACGCATATACAGTTAAAGCCCTGCTAAAGCCTTGCGAAATCCCCGCTATAGCTCGTAGCCAAGATTTTAAATATCGGATATCGGTCACGTTTCATCTCGGAGATTTTGGTGACTCGGTATCGTTTCGGGTGAGATCTCGGAGGAGACGAGTACATCATGGGCGTCAATATTGGATTTACATCTCGGAGCTTAAAGTTCATATCGGAACCATATCGACATGCATTTTATGTTAATAATTATATACACTAAAATACAAAGAAACTGAGCTTACCTAATTCATAAAATGATAGCATTAAAGCACTACAAATGACAACTAAAAAGATAGCCAAACTAGAAATTGAACCAACTACAAATGACATATCATGCATTCATAAAATGACAACATTATAGCACTACCAATGACAGCATTAAAGCACCACATAGGCAGGTCTGTAATTAACTGACTAAAATGAGAGCCAAAAAAGATACAAACAGTTAACCTACATTGAAAACAAAATTGAATTCTTCCCTTTAAACACAAATACAAAAGTAATGTTGGCGCATAGCTAAATGTTATATAATGAAATGTAAAATTAGAACAGTCTGACAATCTGTAATGTTGTAATGGGTTCATGGCAAAAATATGTAAAACTAGAACAGTATGACATAATAGAATTAAATCTATGTACCAACTCTATAAACTTTGATACAACTAGAAAGGCATCTGAAGTTAAAGTAATTAATAAGTTCGTGGCAAAAATGAATGTAACATGGTTGCATTTACGCACTATGACATAAAATGCTCTATACAAGCTCTGTGTTTTAACTCATAACATGACCAACAATAAAGTGATCACAATCGAACCACATGTTCAACCACCAAGTGTTTTAAGTTAGTTGTTTCAAAGAACTTCCAGTAGCTTCATAAAATAATTTTAATTCATATGTGAATTCACAATGGCAAGTAATTCAAAATGAATATAAAGTATACTGACTATAAGATATGGGTGATATATCATGATTTCGTTTCGGTCAAGATATCGGCCGATATTTGTAAATATCTGTCGATATATTCGAAACGAAATCATGATATATCACCCATATCATAACGATATATTACGTTTCGTATCGCTTTGGCCTCAAAACGAGATCTCGGCCGAGATGACCGAGATTTAAAACACTGCTTGTAGCGCTCTTCAATCGTTGCGCTATTTCAATTTAGCGTTGATGAACAGTAGATCCGCTTTTAACCTCACTTTTTCCCGCTGCATCCGCTAAATCAGGGCTTTTTAGCACCCGCTTTAGCAATATCAATACATAGTGTCTGAATTAACTAGTTATCTTTTTAAAAAATAAATAAAATTAGAGTAAAGAGCTATTTTACGGCATACATGTCCAATATTTTGTAGAAATCTATTATAGTTATCAAATCTGCTCTATATAACCATGATGTTCTTTAATTTTATTATACAAGATTTATTAATTTTAGTTTCTTCTACGCATATAATGTGAGAACGATAGATTATTAATTTTAAATAATTGATTTCACACGTAATAAACCTTTTTACGCATCCGCTATATCCCTACTATTTCCTTGCTTGATCCCCGCTATAACTATTTGCACTTCCACTGCTATAGAACCGCTAAGCGCTTTAACAGCCCAGCAAGACACAATATTAAAATCGCCTCCGATGACCCAGGCTTCAAAGCCTAGGGAAGAAAGAGATAAAATATCGTTCCACAGGCAATGGCGCTCGATGCGATCGCATCTGGCATATAATGCAGAAAAGAGAAACAGGGAAGGGAAAGACGCAACCTTACACTCAACTAAAAGAAGTTGATTCGAATCAAAAAGAACTTGAACATTTTTTTCCCAAAGAATCCAAATTTTATTGACAACGTTGGAAACGCCTCCCTAAAACCAAAAGACAAGACAATGTTTGATAGCATCTCAGTTACCATTAATGGCTCCAGAACTGCCACCAACCAGACGGAATGTTTCTTAATGATGCGTTTCAGCCTTACAAGAGATGCATCGTTACCAATGTAGCGGATGTTCCAGAGTAAAACATTCTCCATCACAAATAAAAAAACAAAAGAAAATAACTAAGAACAATCAAATAGGATATAGTGTGTGTCGAGTGGACCTAATGATCTGCTCGACCGCCGTTATAAAGCGAGTGTGAATAGTGCGAGGGGTCCGAGGCGCAAACTTAGACCGATAAAGCGAAGAACGAAAAAAAGGCATAGGCTCACCCTCGGAAGAATGCATCAGAGCATCCTCTGAAGAAGCCGCAGGAGAAGAGGAAGCAAAGGGAGAAGCACCTAATCTTACCGATTGAGCATCCGTAGTAAGTCGAGAAAGTCGATCGTTGATGATCGAAATTTCCGCCATACTAAGAAGCGTAATCGAGTGCGAAAAAGGAGCAGAAACAGAGAAGCCACTGAAACCTTCAAATTAGAGTGAACTTCTGATGGAGATAAGGAAAAAGAAGAAGAAAATAGGCATGCAGAAACACCTAAGATATGTGTTTCACCATACTGTATGGATCCTATGAATGTTGAATTGTCATCTGATTGACAATCCTACGCTGGATGGAGCAACCTACAAATAACGGAGAACAATGAGGATTGGAAGCAGAAAGAAAGACAAACCACTCCACAACACTCCTCAAACAACCGAATAGCTAAAGTCACTGGTTCTTGAGTGGTAACCATATAGCTATCAGAAAAAGTAATAGCTACACGGCTACTACCGAAAAGATGAACCAATGACGACCAAGCGTAGTAGAAAGCAAACAAACCAATAAGCCACAAACGAGAGCAACCAACCCAAATCACAAAGAAATCATCGATTGATTTGCTATGATAATAAAACGAATCTTTACAATTAGAACCGACCTAAAAAAATAAAAACAAAAGCAATTCCAACAATGAGACTATCTGAAAACAGGCAAAATACCAAAACCTGCCAAGACAAAGACCACTGAACAGAAAATGAAGTGTCAAATCCCTGATCACGTTGGCTAAACCAACAACATCGAAGCCAACAGATCAAAGATACATCAGGGAACACAATGCCAACAAGCATAGTGAAAGAGAACACACCCTGTTGGGTAAAAGATTGCTACAGCAGTACACATTGTTAACCCAAAACCGTGCACAAATGGAGCACAACGCACTCAACAAGCAAGGGGGACACTAAACACGACACCACACCTACCTCACAACCACAACAAGACTAGGGACACCAACCACCCTCACACAAAACAAGGTCATTATAAACAGGCAAAGAAGGCTGGCCAAAGTCACAAAATCCAAACTAACAACCAAACAGCGAAACTACAGCCAAATGATCATAATAACAATGCAAATAAAACAAGGTAATGTCGAATACCGGCTCAATGTTGAGAGCAGCTGAATCAAACTAGCACACAACACATCCCCAAAACAAATAGACCTACATATAGAGGGCAAAGTTGCCTCGCAAGTAAATGCAACCACTGGCTGCAACAGACATCGAGAGTCATCTTCGGACTTAATGTTAAGTAAAACTTTGACCGCTAAAGACCGACTAAACTCGCTAACATTCAACCATTGACGCCCATTATATAGAAATCCAGACAAAAAACTACTGGAAAACACAATATCTTCATCTACCGCCACATCCAACAGAAGAGGAGCAAACAAGTTTGAGGTTGTCAGAGGCGGCATTGCTTTGGCAAAAGCATCACCAGGCACTCCAACAAGATCATCATTGGTATTATATGGTTAAACGAGTCCGCGAGGATAGATCTGAATGTCGATGGTGGAAATTAGGCCCATGCTTACGGCCACCGCGATTAAAACCAAAAGCAACACAATTTAACGCTATCTAAACATCCGAAGGAGGAACATAACAGGAGATATCATAGGTAAAAAATGAATCGGAGGCACAAGACCATCCCCAACAACAATCTCAGGCACTGTCGATGGACGAGGAGGTTTTACCCTATCGATCTGCCCTCCTTGAAACGATAACAGTGTGAAGCAGTGTTATAGCTCCTACTTTGCAGATTCGAAGAGATGAAAATCAGAAATAATTCCACAAAAAATCCATCAATTAAAGAAAACTGATGCCTCAACACAACAAAAAAACCACGAAGAGAATTAACCCTAATTAAAGCCGATTCAGGGTTTATCTCTACTACCGAAGAGAGCACACTAGAATACAACCAAAAGCAGAAACGATCGATCCAATCGAAGGGCAAATACCTACAAACGAACCTTTAGCGAAGATACCATATCGACTTAACAACGACATCAGCCAAAATTAGCAGGACGAGATCGGAACAGAAACGACTAGCCTTGGAGGAGCCGAAGAAGAAATCAAAGAAACGAGCAGATTTTTGTGTACTCATATTTAATTGTGTTGAAATCGCCTAGACATAACTTGATGAGTTTATACTGCCAAGTATAGGAAATATATTTCCTTTAAACTTAAATGATTTTCATTTACCAGAACATTATTATTCTGACCCTCCTCCTCTTAACGACATAGGTTAGTACGTGGGAGTGCTTGATTGGTGACGTCATGAAGACATGAGCTTGGTGAAGGAGAATTTATTTTAGTTTACTATTATTATGTCTAGCAGTTGATTGTATTTATAGGATATTATTGATGTATCTTGTTTATGACATTTGATAATTTTGGTGTAATCAACATTATTATGGTTTTATGAAAAGATACATTTATTTTGGTTATTGTATCTTACCTTATCCATTATGAGATTCTGATTTCCTTTTAGTTTGACTTTGTTATTTATTTCTTATAGAAACAACTGACTTGCTTAGAATGGCTTTAAGTTCCGATGGGCCTTTTCTAGATCGGGATTTATGCCCATTCCAAGCAGTTTATTACACTAACACGAGCCATCAGATTTAGTTGTATACCTATTATGTTGGAATGTAATAATGCAACAACTTTGGGTATGCTCAATACATATATATATATATATATATATATATATATATATATCACATACAATTCAATCGATAACAATAGTGTATTATCATACAACCAACCATATCCATGCATGCAAAAGGTATTCGTATAGCTAGAGATAGAATTTCTGAGACTAACAACTCACTTGGACCATTCATATATATTTCTAAAGTACTTTGTCTTCACTATCACAACAATATTTTTCCTTAAACTATGTGCATGTTTCACTTTTATTTGATTTTCAAATTAAGGATTGATATTTGGGAAAAGGAGAGAATGGGTTTCTGGTTCGTACGTGATTTTGTATTTTGTCGTAGAGGATAAAAGATGGAGTGTTGAGTTTCATACTTGGGCATGGGCTTCCATTAGTTAGTAAAAATCAGTTATTTTCCAAATCTCTTAAACAATCCAATTATTTACTTATAAATAATTTTTGTTCTAATTTAAACTACATTTTACCAAATATAATTAGGTAACTACACAATCCAATTCAATATTAGTTCACTATATTTAATTATTAAATAGGTTAAGAAAAATGAATCATATTTTCAATTTCTCATGTACTGATGTAAAATAATTTAGTCTTCTCTAATTATTTCAATATTGTAACAAAATCCTTTATTAAATAGATTTCAATTGAATAATGATTTGATTCCAAAAAAATAATTATCTAACTGAATTCAGATAAATCCAATTTAATTAAATTATGGTTAAAGTATAGTTGTCATAAGCCTCCCCTTTATGAAAATTATGTCCTCAAAATTACTTATAATGAGACGTCACATACTCTAACTCTCTTCATTATCTACAATCAACCTGAAAATCATTTAGTTCTATGTGTAGTTGACACTAATGGTAACCTTATCTCATGTTATAAATTTAAGTAGATTCATTTATTTATTTTTATCTTTTGCATAAGAAAAATAATCAAAAATTTCATAAGTAATAATAATTTCAAAATTTTTGACAATTCTTTGTACGGAGAGTCGATGCAATTTAACAAATATAATATATACAATATACATTGACCATATGGTTAAAAACATGATCAGATCAGGTTCAAAATCAAGGAATTATAAATAAATGGCAGCCGCTCTCCCATCACCTCAATTAGCAGTTGCTTCTTCACTTCCCATCTCTCGTCTAATCCATCCGTCTTCTCTCTCTTCTTCCCCATTCCTCGTCGGCGGCGCCGCCGCAATCTCCTCTCAAACCTCCTGACCCTTCGCCCCATGTTAATCCGGTGATTTCTCCAACGTTACCAATTGCCTCCAAGGTGTTAGACAATAGGCCTTGGACGTTCATGTTTCAAAACAAGCCAAGAAACGCTGGCAAATATGTCCCGGTTGACATGGCAAGATTGTTAAATGGCAAAAAGCTGAAGCTAACTAAGGATATCATTGATAGAGGAACTAAGCAATGGAGTGACGCTCTCGTTGGTTTCTTCTTGGACCAACCACTCCCATATATACTGGTGTTTGAAAAGCATAAAAGCTTTTGGAGATTAAAGGGTCAGGTCAGGGTTCGTTCTGATGGTAAAATTTTCCTATTCAAATTCTCTTGTTTTGAAGACAAAGAGAAGATAATGCAAGGGGATCCAATTATTATGTGGAATAAGTTGTTCATCACTAAATGATATGACCCAGCGATAAGCAATGTGCAAGGCAACATTAGAGCTGTTCCAGTTTGGGTGCATTTTTACAATATTCCAATTTTTGCGTGGTCGCATATAAGGATCAATTGGTTGGCCAGTATGCTTGGAAAAATGATATGCATTGATGAAAGTACTGAAAAGCTTGAGAGACTAACATACGCCAAGAGTTTTATAGAGGTAAAAGATGAAGAAGAGCTGGTGGATGAATTTGAAGAAAAAAACCAGAAGGTGGTTCTCAGATGATCCATGTTGAGTACACCTGGAGACCAAATATCTGTATACTCTGTAAGGGCTTTGGGCACAAAACAGATGACTGCCAACTTCATAAGGAAAAAAGGAAAAATAAACAAGGAGGCAGCTAAGGAAAAAACAAAAAGACCAGGACACCAAGCTAGTAAGGAGATAGATAGGCAGAATATCAGGAAATGGCAAAAGGTTGGACCGAAGGGAAGGAAAAATTTTGAAAAATATTATAGAGTGAAAGTAAATAAAGAAAAGCATTCAAAGGAAAAAGACAATTCCCCTAAAGATCAAGTATCTGAAGAGGAGATGGAAGAGGGCGAGATAAAACAATGTAAAGTGTCTGAAACAAGTCGAGCATTAGATATGAAGCTGAAAGGCAAGCAGGTTGCAATGGATTTACCTGCCAATGTTCTCTTTTTAGGAAAATTTTGAGTGTTCCCCCTTCACATTGCCAATTGGTTTTGTGATAATATGGGGGCTCCATCATTTCTTCTTCATGGTATCAGAGCACTGATCCAAAAACTCTTCTTCATGATCTGCCCCACGTCACCCAAAAGATCCATGTGTTAGGCTAATGATACGCCACACGTGCAGGGGCGTGTTGGAATTGTCCCACATCAGGAATTTTTCTACCTAATCTTCCTTAATATATGAGGAGTTTCCCCTTCACATTGCCAATTGGTTTTGTGATAATATGGGGGCTCTGTGATGACCCGTAACTTCCCCGGTAAGGAAAGCCCGGATTGCTTTGAGAACAACACACATCGGAACACAGACAGAAGAACATTCATTGTTAATTACTACAATTCCATCAAAAACAAGAATATACAGAGTATAAATGAATATTATACATTCGATAAATATCAGATATTACAATAAATTACATAGCAGCGGAAAATAATACAAAACACAACTGAAGGTGATACACGGATACAGAGCTTTTCGGATATCATTCCAGTTGAAAACCAGGTTCCTATGAATATAAATCTGCAAAACCGAAACTACTAGCTGCCCGTGTCGAAAATAGGGGCACCCAGAGTTTAGTTTAAAACAATAAACTCCAGGTCAGTCATGTGACTGGTGTGAGAACTAAAACAGTTATTAATCTTTATTTTTAAAGTTAGGTAAATCAAGGGACCACACCGTATAACATGGAATGGGTTTCCTCCGAAGAATACCATTGCATAAAACAAACAACGCAATGCTAAATAAAGAAAAATGAAGCTATTATAAGACCCGAGTCCCATCACACAATGCAACGCAAGCCGGAGGATAGGGTTTTTCCTTATAATAGCCAAACATGCTTGGTACGTTTAAAACAAATTATTTGATACTATTATAAGTGTATAGTGTCAAAACAATTTCAATCATAAATATCAATCATAGACGGCATAACTACCTTCTACTATGTCGCCATACTAGGTTCTACAAATAAAACCGAATTATCACGTATTGAAAATTGGATTCCATCATGAGTCGAGGCAAGGGGCAAGCTCCTCTCTGTTCGAGACAATCTAGCAAATGTCTCAGGACAACACACAGCGATCCTTGGAATCGGTTGGGTCGGTCCTCTCTTACTTTTGAGGAATAGTTATTCCTGAACACACGTTTCTCGGTCCTACAGGACCTATATAATGGTCTGTACGTCGGCTCACATAGTGCCAGTTATCGACCATATATTCGAGGCGCCTCGCATTCCAACAACCACACAGGTAAAAAGTATATAAATGTCAGGGTTGGTAGGTCACTGACATCACCTATAGCTAGTAAGAAACGTCGTGTTCTCCCAACGGTCCGTATCCCGTTTTTGACTCATACTGAGGTGTGAGGCTCACGAATTCACGTTATACACAAAGCTATGCCACACAGCCTATGCTTTGATCATCAACCACAAGACTTTGCTTTTCAACAGAAGCATTGATCATTTGCCACTTAGGCATGCCACACAGGAAATTCACTCCATGCGACTGATGTCCATCGATATACAACCTCTGAGCTCGTATGTCTCAGAGAAGAGCGTTAAGAAAGAGAATAAATTCTCCGCCGCCAAACAGATGTATATTTAATAGAGATCAATCAACACAGAATAAAATCCAATGTCAGACACACAGTCCATTTACAAGTTCATTCTGGGTCTGAACGAAACCGGAGGCACTTTCCTCGCATATCCATCGATCTCCAAGTACGTATGGACGATCACCGACTGATTCTCTCCTCTTGGGTGTACAGCCCAATCAAGATCATCAATAATCATCCAAACGATGTGAATACTTCCGGTCTTCAACCACCGTCTTCATCTTTGACTTATCGTCGAATCGGTTATTCAGAATGGGTATAAACCCGGCCTTTCCGAATAACCCGCGTATATAATAAACAAGTGTTACACAACCACAACATATGCCTCATTTCAATTCAGAATATTCTTTTATTCAAATTTTCACATTCTTAGGGAAAAGTTCCCATTAATTTTATCAAAGATAAATTCTTCTAAATTTATTCTTTAATCTTCCTTTGGATATCTTTTCAAACCATGATAAGGTTTTCCAAACTAGTCGGGATTAGCGAACCACACCAAAGTAATTATTTATTTTATTTCTCAATCCCAACCTATTCATCCCATGGAGCAAAACTGGTGATACCCCATATCTAACACCACTGTGTTATCAGTAAATATTAATTACCATTTCACGTTCAAATCTAATTAAAGATTTAACTATCGCTTTGGAGCAAAACCGGTGACACTCCATTCTCGATCTTTTCAATCTACTTAAAGATTCATTAAAACTCCACTTAGTTTTAATCTTCTCAAAAATCAATATCCTGTGTTTAACTGGGTTAAAGAACCAATGTCACCTAAAACACGATTCACGATAAACCCAAAATCACTTTCTATTGTTAATCGGGTTAAAGAACAGGTGTTATTCAAAACACCGCTCACGATAAACCCCAAAAACCAATTCAAATTCAGTTCCAATTAAATACTAATTAACTGGACAATTTCACTAAATCTTAATTAAAAGATTTATTCTTTTCTAAACTGGGTTCAAGAACAGTGTTATTTAAGACACCATTCACGACGAACCTAAAATCCCATTTGATATTAAATACAAGGCTCTGAATAGAAAATATACCAGCTTATATTCAATATCAAATTCCAAAACAAACAAATATCATATTGGAAATAACGATATAAACTATATCTTTCAAATTTCCACAACCATATATGTATAATCACGAAATCCAACATCGAAATATTCCGAAGATAATTTCGATTCAAATCTATTCCAATTCGTATATTGGAAATTCTGATTATTTTCAAAACCATTTCAAATCTAGTTCAAAACTAGTTCATTTCGATAAAAATATATTTTTATCCTTTCAAATGTGGAATTTTTCATACCAGTTCTTTCTAATTCATTTATTATGATTTTACACAAATTATTAATATTTTTAATAACTTTATCAAGGCCCGTACAGTTGGTTTTCAATAACGGCCACCGAACTACACTTACAGCGACCTTTTCCAAATTTGATTTGGACATAATTCCAAATCCAACCGTTAGATTTCAAATTTGTAATATTCATTGGAACGCTCTTTTCGATACGAACGCAAAGGTTCCGGTTTCAGGAGAATCCGACGGTCGGATCTCCCGCAACGTCAATTCGAAGTCAATGGTCGAAATTCACGAACTACCGCAGCGCGACGCGTTCTATTCAAGCCATTATATATAAAATATATATATTATATATATTTCGTCGATTTCCTTTTAAAACGTATTTTATAAATCGTTTTAAATTCGTTTTCGAAACGATTTCAACTTCATATTCAAATTCAAATCAAAACTGAATATTCCACATCATCGATATACAAATGATAATATTTTCAAAACGTTATATTTTGAAATCACTTCCTTTTCTATATTCATTATTAAAACGAATATAATCGATATAAATATCGTTCGCGTCGAAATGGCGCATATCTAATCAACACGGCTTTATATATTTCAATAACTTCGTTATTTCATTCAACAAATGAATATTTATTCTATTCAACACATGAATCTATATTTCTTTCAACACATGAGTACCGTCAACACATGACTATTTTTGTTATTTAATATATTTTATAAAATTATGATAAAGATGTAAATTTTATTGTTTAAAATATTTTACTCAACACATGATAAGTTTCAACACATGAATATTCTCAACATATGAGCATCGTCAACACATGACTATTTATTCTATTCAACACATGAATCTTTATTTTATAATATTCTTTATTTTCCCAATTGGAATGAGGCCCAATCAATTACCATATAATGTTAATTATGTGGATTCCATACAACACATGTATATAATAGCAACAATAAATAATCAACCATCATCCAAAGTGCACCACACAACTACATAAGCATTAAATACAAATAATTAACGCTTACACAGTCTGTCAATCAAAAGATCGACATACCACTAAACAATTGGGATTAGTGTACGTCGAATATCATCCCAACACCCGTATGGAGTTTCAAATCAACAAACACAGATTTTTATTTGTGCAGTTGGGAGACGTGTAAAATTTATCGTCCCAATCAATATCCTTCAAACAGGTGTACATAAACAAACCGTCCGGTTTGTAAATGAATATTTATTTATTCACATTCACGTTAAAAATTATATTTTTAACGATAAACAATTTATTTCAACACATGAATATTTTATTATCCATTTCACATCAACATCAAACAAATTTCACAACACATCAAACAAGCATACAAGTCGTCCATGGTCTGTGGACGACGGGCGTCGGGTGCTGCTAAGCACCGTCTGCATCCTAGTATATATTTCAACTAGAAAAATAAATTAAAAGTGAGAAGTTCTCTCCGACTAGCTAAACCAATACACCGCAACTCTTCATATGTAGAAATCTTCGTCGTGCTCGCCTTTTGTCACTTTCGTCATCCGTAGCCGCTACATATATAAAAATCACATTTTTATATTGTTGCTATGTATATAAAAAATCTATTTTTATACCGCTACTATATTGATAAAAATTCTATTTTTATACCGCTACTATATAGATAAAAATTCTATTTTTATACCACTACTATATAGATAAAAAAATTATTTTTATACCGCTACTGTATAGATAAAAATTCTATTTTTATTACTCTACATAAATAAAAATCATATTTTTATTCTTCCTATGATATAAAAATCATATTTTTAATCTCTACATCATATAAAAATTATATTTTTATTGTCTTTACTATATAAAGATTATATTTTTATCACGCTAACTTCATAAAGATCACATCTTTATCTTTCATTCACACAAAGAAAAATCCAATCTATATACTTCATTCATGACATTCATACGATAAAAATTATATTTTTATCCACTAAAAATTGTATTTTTACATAACTAAAAATCGATCCTTTTTATAGCTAAAAATCTTATCTTGGTATGATTAAAATTTTAACCTTTTCAACATATAAAAATCTCGTCTTTCTTATGAATAAAAATCCTATCTTTTACTTATTCAAAATATAATCTTTTCGTTATATATAAAAATATAACCATTACTAATTTATAAACATAACCTTTTCTAAAAATAAAGAAATATATATATATAACTTTTTCTAATTTAAAAAGTATAACTTTAATAAAATAAAATCCTATTTTAATTATCTCCATGTACAAAAACTGATCCTTAAACTTATATAAAAAAACAAAGAATAATAAAATTACCGTTTGAATTGAAGCGAGGGGGAGTGGCGCAGGGCTGAGGAGGGTTCGTAGGGGGGGTCGACGCAGGCGAGAGGCAGGCGGAGGAGGGCGCGTGGTCTGGTGGCGACAGATCTGGGGAGGGGTTCGGCGAAGCTTGGGGATGCCCTGGTAGCGGTCGCGGCGGCGCAAGGGGCCAGATGATGGGGTCAACGCGTTTTCTCCCTTTTTTCTTATTTAGATCGGGCCTGAGTTTGGGGGAGAAAGGTACGAGGGGGTATATATGTGAATAAATATATATTTTTTATTTTATTTTTTATTTCATAAAGTTACCTTCTAATTCGAACTCCAAACGAACCCCGACAACTGTCGTCCCTAGCTAATTACCCCCATTCCGAACACAATGTGATATGTATCGTAAGCCTATTCGGTTGTTTTAACCAATTTTCGTCAAAATCAAAATATATATCTATATATTGAATTTGAACGCACATTTCAATTTACTAGAGTCACATACGGACTCTATGAATTCCCGAAAAATATTTTCTAGCTTCGTATTTACGATACGGTCCTAACAAAACTAATTTCGTCAAATTCTGAGATCGTTGGAAAAATGGCCATTTTCCAGTCGATTAAAATCAACTAAAACTGGTCAAACTCATTTTCCTTTGCCACGCTCACATATTGATTCAGAAAATTACGAATTTTGAAATCTAGCAATAACTTGACATCACGGATCCAACAAAAGTGGTTTCATCGAAAACCGAGGTCGTTTGCAAAATTTCCAATTTTAAGGGCTAGAATTCCATAGCGACTATTCTGGATTTTCAACTGGGCATAATTTTTTATCCCCGCTATGAAATTTCAATTTCTCGGATTCGTTGGAAAGATATTCTCAATTAGATTCTAATATTTTTGGTTTCACCAAAATCCGGAATATTTTGAATCCTGTACATTCATTTGAAATTTGAAATCGAAATTTCGAACTAACGCGCCATTTTCAGTTCCTTTTATAATTTTAAATAAATTTTTATATTCTAACGACGATCTATATAAGTATATACGTTCTAATTCTATTCAAAATAAATTTCTCGTCGTTATTATTTAAAATAATTCATTTTAAATGTTCAAAATTCATCAAAATTGCCGAAATAAAATTTTTAAACTGGCTCAGATTTTCCGGATTGTTAAAATCTCCCCCACTTAAAACTTTTCGTCCCCGAAAAGGAACGAGGATGAAAGTTGTTTTATTAATCAACTCAACTTCCATTATTTTCATTATGGCTTAAGTTCTTCAACTTTTCAATTTCTAAGAACTTTTCAAATTCCTCAAAAATTTGGCTAACACCCTAAATTTTCGAAAAATTTCGCCATAATCTCCCCTACACCGGGAGCTTTGGGATATTTCAAATAGCCTCCCATGGCCCTCATCAATCCAAAAGAAAAAGAAAAGGCCAAGCGGCTAGCCAATCGGCTCATAAAATCATCCAAACCCAAAGAAATACAATAAACATGTACCTATTTGTCGGGCAAATAATTTTATTCGTCTGTTCTAGCCTCTTTGCTATGACCTATTCAATGTAAATACATGTATATGCATGCAATTGTAATCATTTTCAATACAGTTCAATATTCGGTTCAATTTGGCATGGCGGTTCAAAATTTCAAACCAATAATCAAACAACACAACCATTAATCAATTAGTGGATTAACGTTTCAAATTCATAATTTTGATATATGTACATACAGAAAATCATGTTTTTGATGCCAAATCTCAACAATAAACCTATCTAGTTTTCGTTCTCACACCAGTCTAATGGAAATATATCGACATCTCACTTTCGAAACACGAAAATAATTATTGATGATGACGCGTCAATCATCAGTATCAGGTCCAAGCGACTAGAGTGTGATCCTATATCTATCCAGTATATTAAAACTTCGAATATACGTTCATGACGTGTATATGCAAAATCTTTATATACTCGATTGTCCAAATTCAATATAAATTAATAATCAAATACGTACAATATGGTTTAAATTTTCAAAACAAAACTTGTTTTCAATTTTATTTTAAAAATATACTCTTCACACTCGTTCTAGGATAACACTGATCCCATCTCTAACGAGTTATTCTTATTGGACATTACTAATCCAATCTCTGATGAATTCTTTCGTTTGGTTCTAATGTGTCTTGTTCTCGAGCTCTGTAAACCAAAGCTCTGATACCACTGTGATGACCCGTAACTTCCCCGGTAAGGAAAGCCCAGATTGCTTTGAGAACAACACACATCGGAACGCAGACAGAAGAACATTTCATTATTAATTACAACAATTCCATCAGAAACAAGAATATACAGAGTATAAATGAATATTATACATTCGATAAATATCAGAGATTACAATAAATTACATAGCAGCGGAAAATAATACAAAACACAACTGAAGGTGATACACGGATACAGAGCTTTCCGGATATCATTCCAGCTGTAAACCAGGTTCCTGTGAATATAAATCTGCAAAACCGAAACTACTAGCTGCCCGTGTCGAAAATAGAGGCACCCAGAGTTTAGGTTAAAACAATAAACTCCAGGCCAGTCATGTGAATGGTGTGAGAACTAAAACAGTTATTAATCTTTATTTTTAAAGTTAGGTAAATCAAGGGACCACGCCGTACAACACGGAACGTGTTTCCTCCCAAGAATACCAGTGCACAAAACAAACAGCGCAATGCTAAATATAAAAAATGAAGCTATTATAAGACCTATGTCCCATCACACAATGCAACGCAAGCCGGAGGATAAGGTTTTCCCTTATAATAGCCAAACATGCTTGGTATGTTTAAAACAAATCATTTGATATTATTATAAGTGTATAGTGTCAAAATAATTTCAATCATAAATATCAATCATAGACAGCATAAGTACCATCTACTATGTCGCCATACTAGGTTCTACAAATAAAACTGAATTATCACGTATTGAAAATTGGATTCCATCATGAGTCGAGGCAAGGGGCAAGCTCCTCTCCGTTCGAGACACTCTAGCAAATGTCTCAGGACCACACACAACGATCCTTGGAATAGGTTGGGCCGGTCCTCTCTTACTTTTGAGGATTAGTTATTCCTGAACACACGTTTTCCGGTCCTATAGGACCTATATAATGGTCTGTACGTCGGCTCACATAGTGCCAGTTATCGACCATATATTCGAGGCGCCTCGCATTCCAATAACCACACAGGTAAAAAGTATATAAATGTCAGAGCTGGTAGGTCACTGACATCACCCATAGCTAGAAAGAAACGTCGTGTTCTCCCAATGGTCCGTTTCCCGTTTTTGACTCATACCGAGGGGTGAGGCTCGCGAATTCACGTTATACACAAAGCTATTCCACACAGGCCGTGCTTTGATCATCAACCACAAGACTTTGCTTTTCAACAGAAGCCTTGATCATTTGCCACTTAGGCATGCCACACAGGCAATTCACTCCATGCGACTGATGTCCATCGATATACAACCTCTGAGCTCGTATGTCTCAGAGAAGGGCGTTAAGCAAGAGAATAAATTCTCCGCCGCCAAACAGATGTATATTTAATAGAGATCAATCAACACAGAATAAAATCCAATGTCAGACACACAGTCCATTTACAAGTTCGTTCTGGGTCTGAACGAAACCGGAGGCACTTTCCTCGCATATCCATTGATCTCAAAGTACGTCTGGACGATCACCGACTGATTCTCTCCTCTTGGGTATACAGCCCAATCAAGATCATCAATAATCATCCAAACGATGTGAAGACTTCCGGTCTTCAACCACCGTCTTCATCTTTGACTTATCGTCAAATCGGTTATTCAGAATGGGTATAAACCCGGCCTTTCCGAATAACGCGCGTATATAATAAACAAGTGTTACACAACCACAACATACGCCTCATTTCAATTCAGAACATTCTTTTATTCAAATTTTCACATTCTTAGGGAAAAGTTCCCATTAATTTTATCAAAGATAAATTCTTTTAAATTTATTCTTAATCTTCCTTTGGATATCTTTTCAAACCATGTTAAGGTTTTCCAAACTAGTTGGGATTAGCGAACCACACCGAAGTAATTATTTATTTTATTTCCCAATCCCAACCTATTCATCCCATGGAGCAAAACTGGTGATACTCCATATCTAACACCACTGTGTTATCGGTAAATACTAATTACCATTTCACGTTCAAATCTAATTAAAGATTTAACTATCGCTTTGGAGCAAAACTGGTGACACTCCATTCTCGATCTTTTCAATCTAATTAAAGATTCATTAAAACTCCACTTAGTTTTAATCTTCTCAAAAATCAATATCTTGTCTTTAACTGGGTTAAAGAACCAATGTCACCTAAAATACGATTCACGATAAACCCAAAATCACTTTCTATTGTTAATCGGGTTAAAGAACAGGTGTTATTCAAAACACCGCTCATGATAAACCCCAAAAACCAATTCAAATTCAATTCCAATTAAATACTAATTAACTGGACAATTTCACTAAATATTAATTAAAAGATCTATTCTTTTTTAAACTGGGTTCAAGAACAGTGTTATTTAAGAAACCATTCACGACGAACCTAAAATCTCATTTGATATTAAATACAAGGCTCTGAATAGAAAATATACCGGCTTATATTCAATATCAAATTCTAAAACCAACAAATATCGTATTTGAAATAACGATATAAAATATATCTTTCAAATTTCCACAACCATATATGTATAATCACGAAATCCAACATTGAAATATTCCGAAGATAATTTCGATTCAAATCCATTCCAATCCGTATATTGGAAATTCTGATTATTTTCAAAACCATTTCAAATCTAGTTCAAAACTAGTTCATTTCGATAAAAATATATTTTTATCCTTTCAAATGTGGAATTTTTCATCCCAGTTCTTTCCAATTCATTTATTATGATTTTACACAAATTAGTAATATTTTTAATAATTTTATCAAGGCCCGTACAGTCGGTTTTCAATAACGGCCACCGAACTGCACTTACAGCGACCTTTTCCAAATTTGATTTGGACATAATTCCAAATCCAACCGTTAGATTTCAAATCTCTAATATTCATTGGAAAGCTCTTTTCGATACGAACCCAACGGTTCCCGTTTAAGGAGAATCCGACGGTCGGATCTCCCGCAACGTCAATTCGAAGTCAATGGTCGAAATTCACAAACTGTCGCAGCGCGGCGCGTTCTATTCAAGCCATTATATATATATATAATATATATATATTTATTATATATATATTATATATATTTCATCAATTTCCTTTTAAAGCGTATTTTATAAATCGTTTTAAATTCGTTTTCGAAACGATTTCAACTTCATATTCAATTTCAAATCAAAATTGAATATTCCACATCATCGATATACAAATGATAATATTTTCAAAACGTTATATTTTGAAATCACTTCCTTTTCTATATTCATTATAAAAACGAATATAATCGATATAAATATCGTTCGCGTCGAAATGGCGCATATCTAATTAACACGGCTTTATATATTTCAATAACTTCGTTATTCCATTCAATAAATGAATATTTATTCTGTTCAATACATGAATCTATATTTCTTTCAACACATGAGTATTCTCAACACATGAGTATCGTCAACACATGACTATTTTTGTTATTTAATATATTTTATAAAATTATGACAAAGATGTAAATTTTATTGTTTAAAATATTTTACTCAACACATGATAAGTTTCAACACATGAATATTCTCAACACATGAGCATCGTCAACACATGACTATTTACTCTATTCAACACATGAATCTTTATTTTATAATATTCTTTATTTTCCCAATTGGAATGAGGCCCAATCAATTACCATATAATGTTAATTATATGGATTCCATACAACACATGTATATAATAGCAACGATAAATAATCAACCATCATCCAAAGTGCACCACACAACTACATAAGCATTAAATACAAATAATTAATGCTTACACAGTCAGTCAATCAAACGATCGACATACCACTAAACAATTGAGATTAGTGTACGTCGAATATCATCCCAACACCCGTGTGGGGTTTCAAATCAACAAACACAGATTTTTATTTGTGCAGTTGGGAGACGTGTAAAATATATCGTCCCAATCAATATCCTTCAAACAGGTGCACATAAACAAACCGTCCGGTTTGTAAATGAATATTTATTTATTCACATTCACGTTAAAAAATATATTTTTAACAATAAACAATTTATTTCAACACATGAATATTTTATTATCCATTTCATATCAACATCACAAACAAATTTCACAACACATCAAACAAGCATACAAGTCGTCCATGGTCTGTGGACGACGGGTGTCGGGTGCTGCTAAGCACCGTCTGCATCCTAGTATATATTTCGACAAGAAAAATAAATTAAAAGTGAGAAGTTCTCACCGACTAGCTAAACCAATACACCGCGACTCTTCATATGTAGAAATCTTCGTCGTGCTCGCCTTTTGTCACTTTCGTCGTCCGTAGCCACTACATATATTAAAATTACATTTTTATATTATTAATATGTATATAAAAATTCTATTTTTATACCGCTACTATATAGATAAAAATTCTATTTTTATACCGCTACTATATAGATAAAAATTCTATTTTCATACCGCTACTATATAGATAAAAATTCTATTTTTATTACTCTACATAAATAAAAATCATATTTTTATTCTTCCTATGATATAAAAATCATATTTTTAATCTCTACATCGTATAAAAATTATATTTTTATTGTCTCTACTATATAAAGATTATATTTTTATCACGCTAACTTCATAAAGATCACATCTTTATCTTTCATTCACACAAAGAAATCTCCAATCTATATACTTCATTCATGACATTCATACGATAAAAATTATATTTTTATCCAGTAAAAATTGTATTTTTACATAACTAAAAATAGATCCTTTTTATAGCTAAAAATCTTATCTTGGTATGATTAAAAATTTAGTCTTTTCATCAAATAAAAATCTCGTCTTTCTTATGAATAAAAATCCTATCTTTTCCTTATTCAAAATATAATCTTTTCGTTATATATAAAAATATAACCTTTACTAATTTATAAACATAACCTTTTCTAAAAGTAAAGAAATATATATATAACTTTTTCTAATTTAAAAAGTATAACTTTAATAAAATAAAATCCTATTTTAATTATCTTCATGTACAAAAACTGACCCTTAAACTTATATAAAAAAACAAAGAATAATAAAATTACCGTTTGAATTGAAGCGAGGGGGGAGTGGCGCAGGGCTGAGGAGGGTTCGTAGGGGGGGTTGACGCAAGCGAGAGGCAGGCGGAGGAGGGCGCGCGGTCCGGTGGCGACAGATCTGGGGAGGGGTTCGGCGAAGCTTGGGAATGCCCTGGTGGCGGTCGCGGCGGCGCAAGGGGCCAGGCGATGGGGTCAACGCGTTTTCTCCCTATTTTTTTTATTTAGATCGGGCCTGAGTTTGGGGGAGAATGGTACGAGGGGGGTATATATGTGAATAAATATATATAATTTTTATTTTATTTTTAATTTCATAAAGTAACCTTTTAATTCGAACTCCAAACGAACCCCGACGACTGTCGTCCCTAGCTAATTACCCCCATTTCGAACACAATGAGATATGTATCGTAAGCCGATTCAGATGTTTCGACCAGTTTTCGTCAAAATCAAAATATATATCTATATATTGAACTTGAACGCACATTTCAATTTATTGGGGTCACATACGGACTCTATAAATTCCCGAAAAATATTTTCTAGCTTCGTATTGACGATACGGTCCTAACAAAACTAATTTCGTCAAATTCTGATATCGTTGGAAAAATGGTCATTTTCCAGTCGATTAAAATCAACTAAAACTGGTCAAACGCGTTTTACTTTGCCACGCTCACATATTGATTCAGAAAATTATGAATTTTGAAATCTAGCAATAACTTGACATCATGGATCCAACAAAAGTGGTTTCATCGAAAACCGAGGTCATTTGCAAAATTTCCAATTTTAAGGGCCAGAATTCCATAGCGACTATTCTGGATTTTTCAACTGGGCATAACTTTTTATCCCCGCTATGAAATTTCAATTTTTCGGATTTGTTGGAAAGATATTCTCAATTAGATTCTAATATTTTTGGTTTCACCAAAATCCGTTTATTTTGAATCTTGTACATTCATTTGAAATTTGAAATCGAAATTTCGAACTACCGCACCATTTTCAATTTCTTTTATAATTTAAAATAAATTATTATATTCTAACGACGATCTATATAAATATATATGTTCTAATTCTATTCAAAATAAATTTCTCGTCGTTATTATTTAAAATAATTCATTTTAAATGTTCAAAATTCATCAAAATTGCCGAAATAAAAATTTTAAACTGGCTCAGATTTTCCGGATTGTTACAGGCTCCATCATTTCTTCTTCAGCCACCACCAACATTTGAAAGTTGTGATAGAAAACAAATAGAGAACCAAGACAGAGAAGTGTCTAAGGACTATGACTACATGAAAACTTCTCCTAAAAAGAAGTTGTTCACTATAGGTTCAATTGAGTCTCATGTTTCTGCTACGGTGCAAGTTCTAGCAAAGATCTATCCTCCTTTAACCAGGAGCAAGTCAAAAGAAAAATTATCCACCAAGTTTAATCCATGATGCAAAAAATAGGGGTTTGGAACATTAGAGGAGCTCATTTGGATATAAAGCTCGACCAATGTAAGTATTTAATCGCTGATCATAAATTAAGTATGCTAGCAATCCTGGAAACAAAACTTAACAAGGAAATAACTACTCATGCTGCGAACTTTATTAACCCAGCATGGAACATGTTGAATAATATAGAACAAGCTCCGTATGGTAGCATCCTAATTATATTTGATGTTAACATTCATCAATTATCTAAGTTAGATGCAGATAGACATGTCATTCACTGCCATAACTGGCATATTCCCTCTGCCTCTTCTTTTTATGTATCCTTTGTTTATGCCAATAACACAGCAAACACCAGAGAGAATTTATTCCATAATATTCCTCACTGGAGACAGGAAACTCATCCTTGGATCATATGCGGGGATTTTAATTGTTGTCTAGAAACTGGAGATAGAATTGGGGGCAACCTTTTGTCGATAAATAACATCACGCCTTTAAAGCAATTAATTCTAGATGCTAATCTTTTCGAAATTAAAACTTCGGGGTCTTTCTTCACATGGAACAACAAAAGGAGGCAGGGCATCAGGACCTTTTCAAAGATTGACTTTGGTTTTTGTAACTCATTTGCGCTACGTGCTTGGCCGGAACTGCATAATCATAAACCTGTTCCCTTGCTTTCCGATCACTCACCCCAAATTTTAACCTTGGGTGAGGAGTTCATTAGGGGAAAGGCTTCTTTTAGATTTTTCAGTAGCTGGATTGAGGAAACAGATTTTGCGTTAGTGGTAGAAAATACTTGGATAAAACCATAGCAGGGTACCCATATGTATATTCTGCATAAAAAATTGAAAACCACTAGAGATGTTCTTAAGGCTTGGTCTGCTAACATATTTGGGAAAGGTAATAAACTATCGCAACAATGTAAAACTTAACTTTCTGAAATTCAAGCCAGGCTGCTAGCTGATGTCAACAACCCAAACCTATCCACCCTTGAAGCTGAAGCTACTTTAGCATACCTACATGCGTAAATAGTTGAGAATAACATGATTAAGCAGAAAGCGAGAATCAAATGGAGAATCGAGGGAGACAGGAATACTTCCTACTATCACGCGTCGCTTAAGACAAGGCAATCTCACCAAAACATCTTCAAAATCATTGACAAATAGGGAGTTCTCTGCACTTTACCCCCTGATATAGATAATGCCTTTATTAACTATTTTACTGATCTTCTCGGCAATGTTCACAGGTTCTCCCCCGAAATAGACAACATTGATCCTTTCATTCTTCCTAGATTGGGAACTCAAGACTATGAAATGCTCATTTCTGAAGTTAACGACGCTGAAATTACTATTGCCTTCTCCTCGATAAATAGAAGTGCTTGTGGTGGTCCGGACGACTTCAACGCACAATTTTTTAAAGCAACTTGGCCAGTTGTAAGGAATGACATCATGAATGCAGTTAAGCAATTTTTCAAGAAGGCCAGAATGCAGGAGTCTTATAATAATACCAATATTGCGCTCATACCCAAGGTTAAAAATCTGGACAAGGTACAAGATTTTTAACCTATTTCATGTTGCAACGTCATATACAAAGGTATCTCTAAGATATTAGCTAATAGACTTAAGGAGGTTCTACCTAGTATTATTTCTAAGAACCATGCCGCCTTCCTTGAAAAACGTAATAATCTTGATAACGTGTTACTATCACATGAACTTCTGTATGGTTATAAAAGTGCCTATGTATCTCCGCGTGCTATATTAAAATTAGACATACAAAAAGCTTTTGACACGATACAATAGGATGCAATAGTGAGAATCTTATGTTATATGAACTTTCCTATTCTGTTTATTTCTTGGGATTTACGCGTGCATTTCTACAGTTAACTATTCTATAGTCCTGAACGGTTCTTGTGTTAGCTTTTTTAAAGGTAAGCAAGGTATTCGACAAGGAGATCCTCTGTCGGCATACATTTTTATAGTTGTGATGGAGCTGCTCACGCAAATGCTTAACAAATTTGTTAGACAAAAACTTTTTACCTTGCATCCAAAATGTAAAGACCCGCAACTTGTTTCTCTTCTTTTTGCGAACGATTTAGTTATTTTTTGCAAGACGGATATTTCTACAATTGAAAATATTATGAGGTGTCTTGACAATTTCCATTCCATTACCGGTTTGAAAATTAATATAAATAAATCTGAATTCACCGCAGTTGGTGTAAATACAGAACAAGTTGAAAACATAAAGATTTCCTCGGGATTAAGCTGTAATAATACAACGATGTCGTATCTAGGTCTTCCCCTTGTAACCTCTAGAATAACCTCACAGCGGTGCCTTCCGCTATATGAGAAAATCATTTGCAAGCTCAACTCTTGGGCTAACAGGTTTCTCACGCAAGCGGGAAGGCTTACTATTGTTAAATCGATTATTTTTTCTATGCAAGTTTACTGGGCGAGAACCTTTGTACTACCCTCAAAGCTGATTAAACTGATTCGAACTGCCATGATGAGATTTATTTGGAAAGGCAACACCACAAGTAAGTACGTTGCTCCTATTTCTTTCTCCGCTATGGAGAAGCCAATTAGCAAGGGAGGCTTGGGAATTATAGATTTAATTGCATGGAATAAGGCAGCTCAAGCTAAGCACTTAGACGACTTCATAAACAATAAGGACAACCTATGGGTCGACTGGTCGCGCAAACAAATCATCAAAAACAAGAATTTATGGAGCATGGATATATCGCACAAATGTAGCTGGACGTGGAGAAACCTTTTCAAACTCAGGGAAGTGTTATTACCTATGATTAAATATAATTTGAATGAAAATAATGGTATTCTCATTTGGCAGGATCCTTGGATAGGCTTTGGTGGCATTCTATCCAAGCATTTGAATCAAATGGAAATACTACAAACTGGAATTCCGACGCATGCTTCTATGAACAGCATACATGCAGCTGAAGGATTGCGGCTGCCCAGATCTTCAAACACTAGAATTCAAGCTTTGTGGCTACACATTAGAAGCAAATACAAACTTTCCCAACAAACTTGCCTGGTTGCATGGTTCAAGGAGGATAGAGGTTTCAGGATAAAGTATGCATATGATTTCATTACAAAGCAAAATGAGATGTCAACATGGAAATGGAGGAGGAGGGTGTGGAAGCAAGACAATAGCGCCAAAGAGTATCTTTTTCTTTGGAAGTTACTCAATGGAGCGTTAATGACTAAGGAAAAATTAATGCAGCGTGGCATGAACATAGATGGAAGATGTACTTATTGTAATCAATGTAACGAGTCCATCGGCCATCTGTATTTCGACTGCAGTGTGGTTGGTGAGCTATGGGAAGACATTAAAGACAGACTTGGTATTGGAGTTTTGGCGACAAACAACCATGAAGAATGGGAAGGAATATACGTGGAAACTGATACTAATGTAAATAAGAAGAGGTTGTTAAATATGGTGATGAAAAAAAAATTCTGGTGTATTTGGAATGAAAGGAATACTAAGGTCTTTACTCCTGAAAATGTGAAGAACCATGAAGAAACCAAACGCTGGCTGAAAGCGGAGATAAAGCAAACCTTTGTGCATGCATACTTCGCAATTGAGCTTGGAATAACCGTGTTATTTGCGTGACATTTTTTTGTTTCGTTTCCTTTTTGTTGTTTTCCTTTTGTATCCCCTGTGATTGAGACATTATTACCCCCGTTCTCGGCTTTGTAGTGTATGCACTATAAAGTTTTTATGTATTTTATCTAAGTGCATCAATAAAAAGGTCGGGGTCCTTTAACCCCGTCGGTCATGCCAAAAAAAAAGACATGATATATATATATATATATATTCCTAGCATTTCTATGTTTAAAGTGGTAAGCCTACCTTTCTTTTTAGCATTTTAAAGCAAGTTATTTAACTTATGTATGAGAAAAAGAGAGGATGCACTTGTCCGCGGGGGATAGCTCAGTTGGTTAGAGCCGCTTATCGATCATGGAACAAAGTTCCTAGAGGTTGTGGGTTCGAGTCCTACCCTCATGCGATGTGCTCTCCCTTAAGGCTTGAGCAGTTATCCCTGTCATACCTGCATAAACAGGTTGTGATTGATGCTTTTGCTGGGCTGGCTTAAAAGGGGAGTCTACGTGGCGGGCGCTATAACTCCCCAGCTTTACTCTTCGAAGTAAAGTAGTCTTTTTTTTAAAAAGCGGGTATGCACAGCATTCTGATTTATGTAGACTTCTTGTACCTACGCTTAACTCAAATCAAGTATATAAGTCTCAAATCTTCGGATTTAGTGAACATTGCATACATTTAATAAAATAATGATATTGCATTCTTGTTAAAGACACTTTTCGACAAACTTTAAGGTGTCGAAAATACATAATTATTTCAAGCTTTTAAAAGCAAAGTTGTAGCATGATTTATAATCTTTCCAAAATAGTTCTTGGGTTCTGAAAATATGGAATGCATCACGAGTTATGCTAGTTTGTTTGGACAATATAAATTTTGAAAATTCGTTTCTCACAGCAATTTCACTTTACAAACCTGCATTTTTACCCTAGAATATGTTATTTTTTTTGAAAAACTTTCAATGCAAACTTGTTCCCTATTATCGCAGATTTCCAACAGCTATAAAATTATCAAAAACAAATTTGTGATTCAACGTTTATGATACACAAGATACAACCCTTTAATCTCACTAATAATGCGTGCATGGCAATATTTATAATTCCTCTTTGAACATATTATAACACTTACATACTTCAATTTTTTTGAAAAGAAACAAAAACAAAAGTTGTTTTATGTTATCTTTCAATTAAAAAAGAATCATAAAAATTTAAAATCAAAAGTTTTGTCCATACTTGTTAAGCCATTTTCTTCAATGCATAAAATTTCTAAAACAAACTCCTTTCTTTTCCAAATTCGTTTGTTAACACTTAGAAAAAAATTATTATACTTAATTCAATATTATTTTGTAAGTTTCCTTAAATCCAAATATAAAAATTTTGAACTAATTATGGATTTTAAATAAATATATATATTATAAAATTTAAACTTATAATATATAAAAAGCTATAAAAATGCCTTTCATTTGTTCCAAAGCTTGAATTCCTTTCCTCCCATGACATTAAAATTTGTTCTATTCAAAGATATTTTCTTGCATGTTATCACTCATCGTTATTTTCAAACTAATTTCTGAATTTAAAACTTTTCAAGTATCAAATATCTAATGATAAATTTGAAATGACAAGTAATTTCATTTCAAATAATCATACATTTACTTGTAATATTATTTTCTATTACTCAAATGCTTTTACCAAACGATGATAAATATGGTGATATAAAATGAAAACAAAAATGGCTCACAAAATTCGAAAAAACAATGGCATAACAATTAGCCTACACAAGTCCTTATCACAATTCTCAAATCTCTAGTGCTTCTTCGTATATCTCGAGTAATCCGGCAATGTAAAATTTGATATATCTCATTATCAGATTGCGCCTTCGAATTGAAAATCCAGTTATTCCTTTCACTCCAAATAATTATTAGGAACCTCTTTAACATTATCAGTAGAATTGATGCCATAGGGGTTCTCCATCTTGTTGGATGGGAAATGACATGCCACTCAATTGAACTATAGGAAGAAGATTTATGATAATATCACGAGCAACAATATGGGTCCAAAGCGTATGAGAATATGGACAGGGGAAAATTAGATGTGTGTTTGTTTCAGTTGCACTATTACTAACACATACATGTCATTTCGAATGAGGTGCATACTAAATATCTATGTACACAAACCAAATATTAAATAATACGTTGACATTTAAACTATATATATACACACATACACACACAACAGTATACAAAATACATGTATGTTTAAACTAATATGTCTAACCAATGTCACATATTCTCCATAATTTTTATGTTCGACTAGTTTGCCTCAGAGCCAGCCCAAACATATATGTTGCCCAAAACAACTAGTAACAAGTTAAAAAAATAAAGAATATGTTGCCCTAGAACTTTACAACGTAAACGGAAATCGAACTTCTCACCTTACGTGTTGGGTAAATCGACCAAATCGGTAACCTAAAATTTATTAGTCTGATCTATTTATAACTGGATCTTGTGATTAAACAGTAAATCGAAATTAAATGATACCAGATCTAAGTTGAATCCACGAATGTAGATCATCTTCGAAATCAAAACGAATTGTTGAAGCATCGAATCAAAACCCGTCATGTGCCGAGTCTCTACAAGTATCCATGAGAACGTATCTCCTTTAGAACGAATCAAAGAAGAAGAAGAAGGGCGCAGTGCCAGCCGCCATTATTAGGGGCTATTTTCTTTTTGATCTTATCCCTTTTTATGGATACTGTGTATTTGTTTAAAGGTGGCTTTTACCCTTTAGTAATAAATGCTTACCATAAATTTAGGTAAATAACCCTTATACCATTTTAATGCCAAAATAAAATATCAACCAATTGAAAATCTATTTATTCACTAAAATGGCTTACCCTTTGTTATGTGTTGTATGTGTGACCCTATAGGTTATTATAACGTTGGCAATGATTTTAAATCGTATTTAAAATCATAAACAATGATTGGCATCTAGCAATACGTCGCTGCTACCCAAGTTATAATAAGATCAATGATTCGATACAACCTTTTCATGACCAGTGTATTAATGTGATATAATCCTTTTAACCAATATATCCAGGATCAAACTCGAGACATGGATCGTATCATCCACTTAATAATTTTGTAACAACCCGCATTCTACGAATCGGAGGATCGTAGAATATTTATCTCCTTCCCATATGAAGTCGTATGGTCATGTAACTTTGGGAAACAACCATTAGAGTCATTTTCCATGTTCATGATTTTTGTCGATTTTTAAATGACCATTTTTCCCCTAGCTGATATTGTTTCGGCCATAACTTCTTATTGAAAAGGAATTTTGACCCGAAACCACTTTCATTAGATTCGTTTGATGGTTTACCTTTCCGTAGAGTGGTCACATGCGAAAAACGGACTTACCGTTTGGGAGATATGGCTGAAATAAGGTTTGGAAGGTGAAAAACTGCTTAACCGGGCAAAATGGGGTGATTAGTGAATGGGCCCATAACCCATTTCGGGATTACGGTTATGGGGAGGCTGAAAAGAGTTAGGGTTTCATTCCATTTTAGTTTTCTAGCCTCCACTTACCTCTTAGAAACCCTAAAAATGGTCTCCAACCTCTAAATCACCTCCAAATCACTTTCTACTTGAAGATTGGGCTTAGCAACATCAAATCAAGAGAGATCAACACCAAATCAACATTAGAGCTGCTGTTTAGCATGGGGATTCGCATCAAATCAGAGATTTATTTTAGATCTAAGTCTTATTTGTGGCTAAGGTGAGTGATTTGCATGGTTCCTCACTAATTATGGCTAATTAAGGGTAATTAGTGTTAATTAGCGAATTTAAACATGATAAAACTCTGGAAAAATATTTATAAAATTTTAAATGATGTTTTAGACCTTTGATATGAATTTGGGTTAATTTGGTTAAGTTTCGTTAATCATATCATTAATTTCACCTAAACATGCTTAAGGGAAAATATGGGGTTTTGGCTATGTTTGATCCATTTTAACCTATCATATTGTTGTTTTGGTGTTTGTGATTGATTATACATGTTGCTATGACTGTATGGTATGCTTTGTGATTGATTAGAATAGTTGGAATGGTTGAAAACGCCGTCGAGAGGCGTGTAAACAGTCGCTGGAAGGTTGCAGGAAAATGCAGGATATTGGAATGGATCGGATTGTTTATGGAGACCTGAAATGAACCGATGTTAGACCCTTCCCCACGATCCGCCATCAGCTCTGACCCGATCCATTCAGAGATGGTGAGCACGAACCGTTGTACTTGGCCTGGAGGAGAGTACCCCAACCCGAATCGACAGAAGGACCCCGATCCGAACCCATAGATGGAAATGGAAATGGACTTGGAGACCCGACCCGATGCGGGTGATGACGATCCGATTTGTGGCGTACTTGAGATCCCGTTCCGATCCAGTGAAGGATGTTGAAGGCCGAACCGAACCGTGTTGATGATGGAGAGCTGAAGGCCGAACCGATTGTTAAGAGGGGATCCGAACCGATCTGGTGATGACCAATAACCCGAGATGCAAAGGTAGTCCAAATGGAAGTTAGAGCTCATGATCCAGTTGGGAACAAACGAGTTCACTTCATGGTTGGGCTTTGCTGCGGGACGTGTGCTAAGGAGTTGTCGACGTTCACAACTTCGATTCACCACTGAAAAGGAATGATTGGCTATGTATCAGTGCAGTAGAGTCATTATGACTCGAGGGGCAAATTCATCGTAGTAAGACTATGAGCCAGTGCAGTGGGGTCATTGTGACTCCATGGGGGCAGAGTGGACATAGTAAAGGATTAGTAAGGCTATGAGCCAGTTGTAACACCCCGAATTTTAGTTAATACTAAAATTCACTAATTACAGGATAAATAATCTCAGATGTGGGAATTGGGGGTAACGGGCTGCGTCATTGCGTTCGTCTCGGAAAAATACGCGAAATAGAGTCCGAGTTTTCGAGAATCGGAGTCCGTATGGCCCGGTTATGGCCCAAAGAAGTTTGCAGGAAAATTAAAGCTAAAAATAGATTTAAAAATTCAAATTCAGATTTCAAAATAGAACCAGCGGGGCCAGGCGGGAAAATTCCCGCCTAACCATGTCAACAGGGCTGTCGACAGGCCTGTCGACAGGGGGGTCGACTTGCCTGTCGACAGGGGCGCGGCGTCCAGAGAACCTGGGTGCACCAGGTTGGGTTTTAGGCTGGCTTGGAGGGCTGGGTTCTAGAGATTTCCTAAATCTAACGGACCTAATCTAACCTAGGGTTAATCTAAGGGCCTAAAACACTCACCTAATCTATAAATACACCCTAAACCTACCCTAATCCATACTAAAAATAGAAATGATGGCCTCATGCCGCCAAATTAAATCCTAGAAGGAGCCTCCACTATTCTATGAAGGAAGTTGCAAGCTAATCACTCTCTAATCAATCTCTAATCATCACCATCTTCATATTTAGCAACTAATTCCACTTCATAAGTTTGCTAATCTTGGGTTTGGTGAGTTTCTATCACTTTAACTTCAATTGCTAAAGTAAGTAGATTGGGTGTAATGAGACTTATGGTCTTAAATGCGGATTAGTGAGTTTGAATCATTTATAATGATATGCTACTCTATGTTTTCCTATGTTTATGCATAATTAATAAGTGGGTTTATGCATGTTTAACAAGTGGGTTTATGCATGTTTAACAAGTGGGTTTATGCATGTTTAATAAGTGAGATATGCAAGTTATGTATATGCTTAAATGCAAGTTTAATGTGATATGCAAGTTATGCATGCTTATGCAAGTATATGAATGCTTATGCAAGTTATGTATAGGCTTAAATGCAAGTTTAATGTGATATGCAAGTTATGCATGCTTATGCAAGTTATGTATATGCTTAAATGCAAGCTTAATGTGATATGCAAGTTATGCATGCTTATGCAAGTATGTGGATGCTTATGCAAGTTATGTGTATGCTTAAATGCATGTTTAACATGTTATGCAAGTTATGAGAATGCTTATATGCAAGTTCAACATGTTATGCAAGATATGTATATGATAATATGCAAGTTTGGGATAAATGTAGTTGGGTTAATATATGCTCATATATGCAAGTTGACATCCTCTTAACCCATGACAAAGTTATATGCCAAGATTTGGTTAAACCCATGATATTTGTGATGGATCTTCCCTTGATTATGTCATGAAATGAGAACGATTTACGTGGGGAACGATGGGGTTAATAAATATGTTAATAAAAGTGTGATTGGGTATGATTAAGCATACCGTAAAAATAAATTAACATAAGTGGGAATTTACCTATTGAGTTAGGTCTACCCCATGGGAATTTACTTATTGAGTTAGGTCTACCCATGTTATGAAAAACTTGATATTAATTAGGGATAATTAATATGGGGGTGATTAATTAGGTGTAATTAATCAACTAAGACACGAGGTTGGACCCTTTTGTAGCGGAAGTCTGCCCGGAACCGACCGGCCATCCAGCGGCTACAAATGATTGGCCCAATGTGAGAAGTCTTAGTCATAAATTAAATACATGATTAAGGTAAAGACACGAGGTTAGACCCTTTTGATGACAGAAGTCTGCCCGGAACCGACCGGCATATCCAGCAGTCATAAAAGACGGTCTAATGTGAGAGGTCTTTATGAGGTCATGATCTTAATTAATTAATTAAGAAACACTTAACCATATTAGCATGTAGAGGGACATGAGGGGTTAAGTGGGTGCCTTGGATGGCATGTGGAAATCTAGTGGGTTGCCTTGGGTGGCAATAGAAAATACGATTAGAATACTTAACCAAGTGGAAACATGTAATTAAACATGATTAAAGGGTTAAGTGGGATACACTAGATAAGTGACAAGCTTAGGTGGGGAGCTTGTGGGGGCCCATTTCAACCAATATCCCAAACGTATCTTTGTGGGCTCGACTCTAGTCGAGTGACGGGACACGCATATTGGGCTTGACTATAAGAGGCCAAAACGGGTTAGCGGTGGCAACGCAAGTCCAACGGGTTTCATATGCGTGTGTGGGCCCGGGCTGGTAGATAAGCCGTTGTTGCATCGTGTAGATATAAGCCGTGCACCGTTGATATTATCAGGTGGCCACTTTGGGGAATGATACACCCCATTGTGGGACCAGCACGGGTATCTACGGTAGGGAGCCGATCGCTGGGGAGTAGTGGGTACACCTAATAAAGATAGGGGCAGACGGCACCTATGTAGGGGTACATGAAACTACTGGGTAAAATTACTAAGTACACCTAGTGGAGATAGGGGCAGACGACACCTATGTAGTGGGCTAGGGGTACAAGAAACTACTGGGGAAATTTTCTAAGTCCTTGGGAGGGAACAACCTTTAAGTAGGGATGACTGGTGTGGTGCAGTTAGAAATTATTCTTGGGTGGGTAGATGCGTCTTTACAGTTATCTTAGTTTATCCTAAGTCTACCAAGCTGCTTAGTGTAGCCATTCATCCCCAGACATTACCGTAGGTCAAGTTTATGTCTTCTCTGGTTACTTTAATGATTGTATTGTTAAAGTTATAGGACTCGCTCAGACTTATGTCTGACCCCGTTGTTTTTATCTTTTTTTCCAACCCTCAGGTCCTACGGTGGATCCTAGCAGTAGTGGAGCTTGATCGGATTGCTGTTCCAGTCTTTAGGAGCTTGGATAGATGTAAAGCTCCAGTTACCCAGTTATCTTTTCTTTGTCCTGGCTATTGTATGAGAGAGTGGGATTATGTACTTCTTTATTTTGATGGATATTGTACTTGACTTTTATTGTGGTTTTATGATGTAACCAGACATGTTTATTTCCGCTGTTATGAGATGATGTTTTAAATTTCAAGTACTAATTATATCTGTCTTGTTGTAATTTTTTTGTTCTATATTCACTAAAATACTCCACCGATGCTATGGCATTCCCTTAGAGAGTGACCATAGCGGGCGTGGGGTGTTACACGTGGTATCAGAGCAAAGGTTACCGGAACAGATAAAATTTTTAGAAAAACTATTTTTATAGAAACATTTTTGGAAGAGATATTTTCAAAAACATGTCTTTAAAGAGAAAAGTTTTTGAAAAAAAAGCATAATCCCCAATAGCCATATCTATATCCTTCGAATTCTCCGTTTTGAATCTTTCCTTTTTCGTTCCAGCATGGCTGAGGATCTTAACTTTCCGGAGGGTGTGACGGTACCAGTATGGTATAGGAGATTGATGGAGGCTAGGGCCACCACTGCGGGTCCAGCAAATGTTCCTCCACCAACCGTAGCACCCGATCTTCCTCCTCCCCCTCCTCCTCGCACGGATACTTTTGCTAAGACTTGCAAGGAATTTAAAGCTATGGGAGGGAAACCTTTTCAAGGATCTGAAACTTTTGTGGAGGCTAGAGACTGGCTTAAAGAGGTGGAAGAATTGATAGATATCTTTGAGATGGAAGAAGGAAAGAAAGTCAAGTTAGCTGCTTGGTTAATGAAGGGAGAGGCCTCATTCTGGTGGGAGGTCACTAATGGAGAACGCCCCGTTGACTCTTGGGCGGATTTTAGGCAAAGATTTGTGGCAAAGTTTCTCTCAAGGGCGGAGGAAAACTTGTATATGGAAAGATTCTTGACTCTAAAGCAAGGAAATCTCTCGGTGAAGGAATATGTCAACAAGTTTAATCAATTGGCAAGGTTTGGCCTAGATATGGTGAATACACCGGAGAAGAAGGCTTTGAGGTTCGTGAAAGGCTTGAATGAACCAATGCATGGGTTGGCTATGACTCATATCCCTATGGGGGCCACCTTTGAGAAGCTAGTTGTCATGGCACTCATGCATGAAGAAGAGAAGGGTCCCAATGCTAATAAGGCACCCGAGAAGAAGGGAGATCAAAAGAGACCTCAGCAACAACAGCAAAATAAAGGTGGGAAAGGCAACGGTAGCAAGGGCAAGAAGAAGAAGTGTTTCAATTGTGGGACACCTGGCCACCTAAGCAAGGATTGTCGCAAGAAGAAGAAGACTGGTTGCTTCCACTGTGGCGAAGCAGGGCATTTAGTGAAGGATTGTCCTAAGAAAGGGCAAAGGACGGGATCTACCTCAGGAGGACAGGTGCAAGCTCTTATGGCACCGGGTCAGGCTAGGGGGCAAGTACAGGCTCTCGCGGTTCCACCGATTCAGGAGAGAGGTAGAACTATTTCCGTTGAAAGTCTGGTTTTTCTATTTGATCATCCTGTCCGTACATTGTTTGATTCAGGCGCATCGCATTCGTTTATCTCATCATCATTAGTTGAGTCACTGCACTTAGACACCAGTCTGGTAGATGATCCCTTGGTTGTTTCAAACCCAATTGGGGGCTCCACTTATTTGTCCATGATATGTTTGGGTTTGAAGATTTCTATACTTAGCATTGAGTTTAGATATGATGCTTTTGTGTTGGGCTTCACGGGCTATGGGTTGATTTTGGGCATGGACTAGTTATCCAGTAATGGTGCTGTTCTTGATTGCGAAAGGAGAGTTGTTAGGCTCATGACCCGCTTGGGTAACACTCTCGAGATTTCTTGTAATCCCATGGACTCTGTTATGCTAAGTTATCTTGAATCGCTTGACGCTTCGGTCGAGAATTTGCAATCTGTTAAAGTGGTCCGGGAATATCCGGATGTGTTTGAGGAGGTGAAGGGCTTACCTCCGAAGCGGGAGATTGACTTCCGAATATATCTGGTGGATAATGCTAAACCTGTATCTTTACCAGTGCGCCACATGGCTCCTCGTGAGAGGAGGTAACTCCATAAGCAAGTAGGGGAGTTGCTTGAGAAGGGGTTCATAAGACGAAGTATATCGGAGTGGGGTGCTCCAGTAGTATTTGCTACAAAGGCGGATGGGTCCCTCAGACTTTGTGTAGACTATAGAGAACTCAACAAGCTCACAAAGAAGAATAGACACCCATTGCCGAGGATTGATGATCTTTTCGATCAGTTGGTTGGCGCTTCAGTGTTTTCTCAGTTGGACTTAGCCACGGGGTTTCATCAGTTGAGGGTGGCTGAGGATAGCATAGACAAGACTGCCTTTAGAACTCCGGATGGTTTCTATGAGTGGCTGGTGATGCCATTTGGGTTGACGAACGCCCCTGCATACTTTGTTGATTTGATGAGTAGGGTGTTCAGGGAGTTCCTTAATAAATTCGTGGTGGTCTTTGTGGATGATATCTTAGTATTTTCTAAGAGTGAAGAAGAGCATGCCCTACATCTTGGGGAGGTATTGAAGACTCTTCGAGCACATAGCCTTAAGGCTAAATTCTCTAAATGTCACTTCTGGAGGAAGAAAGTGCGGTTCTTGGGGCACGTGGTCTCCAAGGAAGGGATAGCTGTGGATCCCGCGAAGGTAGTATCAATTCAGGATTGGAAGGTTCCGAAGAATGCTACCGAAGTAAGAAGTTTCTTGGGGTTGGCGGGTTACTATAGGAAGTTTATCAAAGACTTCGCAAAGATATCAGCCCCATTAACCCGCTTAACGAAGAAGAATCTTGTTTTCGCATGGGACGTAGATTGTGATGATGCGTTCCGACGGTTAAAGAGAGCTTTAACCACTGCTCCAGTTTTAGTGTTGCCAGATGGGAGCAAGCCATTTGTTGTCTATACTGATGCTTGTGGGATAGGGCTGGGCGCAGTCTTAATGCAAGAGGGAAGGGTGATAGCCTATGGTGGAAGGCAGTTGAGGGCACATGAGAAAAATTACCCTACCCATGATTTAGAGTTGGCCGCTATTGTTTTTGCGCTTAAGATTTGGCGCCATTATCTTCTTGGTGAGAGGTTCGAATTGTTCACTGACCACAAATCATTGAAGTACTTGTTTTCTCAGAAGGATTTGAATTTGAGACAGCAAAGGTGGATGGAGTTTTTAGCATCCTATGATTTCGAGATAGCGTATACCCCTGGCAAGGGTAACGTGGTGGCGGACGCCTTGAGCAGAAAGAGGTTGTCCTTGAGTCCATTGTTCGTGGAACAACGAAGCTTGGAATTTATCTCGATGTTTAATTTCAGACCTTCCATTGATTATGTACCCGGTTTGCTAGCCTCCTTGGAGGTTAGACCTACTCTTTTGGGGCGGATTGGAGAAGCACAGAGGGACGACCCACAGTTGGTTGAGTTGGTAGAGAGGCTCATAAGGGGGGAGTCGTCCAGCCATTTGAGTAGGTACACCCTAGACGATAGGGGGTGCTTGCGTAGAGACGATAGACTTTGTGTACCGCAAGACGAGGGTTTGAGGAAGGTTATTCTTGATGATGCACACCGTTCTAGGATGACTATTCATCCCGGTGGGGACAAGATGTACCAAGACATGAAGAGGGTTTTCTTCTGGGCCGGTATGAAGAAAGATGTGGCCGAGTATGTCGCTCGATGCTTGGTGTGCCAACAAGTGAAGGCGGAGCAAAAGAAACCAGGTGGGTTGCTTCATCCATTGGAAGTTCCGCAATGGAAGTGGGATAGCGTCTCGATGGATTTTATTGACGGGTTACCCAGATCAAGAAAGGGTAATACGGGAATTTGGGTGGTGGTAGACAGACTTACTAAGAGCACCCATTTCATACCTGTGAAGAGCAAGAGGACTACTCCATGGCTAGCTTCAGTATATCTTCGAGAGATAGTTCGATTGCATGGGGTACCCTCTAGCATAGTGAGTGATCGAGATCCTATCTTCACTAGCGAGTTCTGGAGAAGTTTGCAAGAAGCAGTGGGGACTCAATTGTGTCTGAGCACAGCATATCATCCTCAGACAGACGGCCAGACTGAGAGGGTGAATCGTGTTCTAGAAGACCTTTTGAGGCTTTGTATCTTAGATTTTGGAGGTACATGGGAAGAGCACCTTCCATTGGTGGAGTTCGCATATAATAACAGCTTTCAGTCCAGTATTGGTATGGCTCCTTTCGAAGCTCTCTATGGAAGGCCTTGTCGATCATCTACATGTTGGTGGGAATCTACGGATAAGATCTTGCTTGGGCCTGATATGATTAGGGAGACTTCTGAGAAGATTGACTTGATTCGAAGAAGGATGAAAGCAGCGCAGGATAGGCAAAAATCTTATGCGGACAAGAGAAGGACGGATCTTGAGTTTGAAGTTGGGGACATGGTCTTTGTCAAAGTGTCTCCATTGCGAAATGTGGTTCGCTTTGGGTCTGTTGGGAAGCTAGCACCAAGGTTCGTGGGGCCGTTTCCTATTAAGGAAAGGATCGGACGGATGGCATATAGGGTGGAGTTGCCCGACAGACTTAGTGGTGTACATGATGTATTCCATGTGTCCCATTTGAGGAAGTGCTTACATGAGACGACAGAGGTGGTAGAGCCGAGCTTGCTTAAAGAAGTGGAAGTAGAGCGTGATGCGACTATTCGACGAGCTCCTACTCGCATCCTTGGGTCGGAGACTAGGAAGTTGAGAAACAGAGAGGTTCAACTAGTCAAAGTGCAGTGGGGAGAAGATGAGAGCAACGCAACTTGGGAGACGGAAGCGAAGATGCGTTCATTGTACCCATTTCTTTTTGAGGGTATGTCTTTACTTTCTCCTCTATCGTTGTCTAGTACTTATCTTATCTTTAGTATATCCTCTCGTTAGTACTGTTTGACCTTTAGATAGGGTAAACCTATGGTTGAAACATGTGTTTGAGACATGTTATGGTTGATGGATGCAAGTGGATGCAAGTGTTTGCTAGTGGTTGCTCGTGGATGCATATACACACACTCTAGGCACTAGATCGGCTCAGTCCCTTCATATTGCATAGTGCATAAAATTGTGTGTAGGAAGCTATATTTATGGATGTATAATGATTGTGTTATCATATGGATGATGCATTTTGGTGAATGATTGTGCACTCATGTAGATATTGTATGTGTCGATAGGGTTCTCTCGCATACATAATGGATGCATGGCACTATCATGGTTTGCATATGTTCATACATTAGATAGGGAACATATACACACACTTTTTGCATATGCTCATACATCATTAGAAACTGTTTTAAGGACAATGGATGCCCGTGTTTGATGGATTGAGTAGATGGTTGTTTGGATGGTAGGATATGCATTCTCCTTAGCTTAGAGATTTCGGGGACGAAATCCTTTAAGGAGGGGAGAATGTAACACCCCGAATTTTAGTTAATACTAAAATTCACTAATTACAGGATAAATAATCTCAGATGTGGGAATTGGGGGTAACGGGCTGCGTCATTGCGTTCGTCTCGGAAAAATACGCGAAATAGAGTCCGAGTTTTCGAGAATCGGAGTCCGTATGGCCCGGTTATGGCCCAAAGAAGTTTGCAGGAAAATTAAAGCTAAAAACAGATTTAAAAATTCAAATTCAGATTTCAAAATAGAACCAGCGGGGCCAGGCGGGAAAATTCCCGCCTAACCATGTCGACAGGGTTGTCGACAGGCCTGTCGACAGGGGGGTCGACTTGCCTGTTGACTTGCCTGTCGACAGGGGCGCGGCGTCCAGAGAACCTGGGTGCACCAGGTTGGGTTTTAGGCTGGCTTGGAGGGCTGGGTTCTAGAGATTTCCTAAATCTAACGGACCTAATCTAACCTAGGGTTAATCTAAGGGCCTAAAACACTCACCTAATCTATAAATACACCCTAAACCTACCCTAATCCATACTAAAAATAGAAATGATGGCCTCATGCCGCCAAATTAAATCCTAGAAGGAGCCTCCACTATTCTATGAAGGAAGTTGCAAGCTAATCACTCTCTAATTAATCTCTAATCATCACCATCTTCATATTTAGCAACTAATTCCACTTCATAAGTTTGCTAATCTTGGGTTTGGTGAGTTTCTATCACTTTAACTTCAATTGCTAAAGTAAGTAGATTGGGTGTAATGAGACTTATGGTCTTAAATGCGGATTAGTGAGTTTGAATCATTTATAATGATATGCTACTCTATGTTTTCCTATGTTTATGCATAATTAATAAGTGGGTTTATGCATGTTTAACAAGTGGGTTTATGCATGTTTAACAAGTGGGTTTATGCATGTTTAATAAGTGGGTTTATGCATGTTTAATAAGTGAGATATGCAAGTTATGTATATGCTTAAATGCAAGTTTAATGTGATATGCAAGTTATGCATGCTTATGCAAGTATATGAATGCTTATGCAAGTTATGTATAGGCTTAAATGCAAGTTTAATGTGATATGCAAGTTATGCATGCTTATGCAAGTATGTGAATGCTTATGCAAGTTATGTATATGCTTAAATGCAAGCTTAATGTGATATGCAAGTTATGCATGCTTATGCAAGTATGTGGATGCTTATGCAAGTTATGTGTATGCTTAAATGCATGTTTAACATGTTATGCAAGTTATGAGAATGCTTATATGCAAGTTCAACATGTTATGCAAGATATGTATATGATAATATGCAAGTTTGGGATAAATGTAGTTGGGTTAATATATGCTCATTTATGCAAGTTGACATCCTCTTAACCCATGACAAAGTTATATGCCAAGATTTGGTTAAACCCATGATATTTGTGATGGATCTTCCCTTGATTATGTCATGAAATGAGAACGATTTACGTGGGGAACGATGGGGTTAATAAATATGTTAATAAAAGTGTGATTGGGTATGATTAAGCATACCGTAAAAATAAATTAACATAAGTGGGAATTTACCTATTGAGTTAGGTCTACCCCATGGGAATTTACCTATTGAGTTAGGTCTACCCATGTTATGAAAAACTTGATATTAATTAGGGATAATTAATATGGGGGTGATTAATTAGGTGTAATTAATCAACTAAGACACGAGGTTGGACCCTTTTGTAGCGGAAGTCTGCCCGGAACCGACCGGCCATCCAGCGGCTACAAATGATTGGCCCAATGTGAGAAGTCTTAGTCATAAATTAAATACATGATTAAGGTAAAGACACGAGGTTAGACCCTTTTGATGACAGAAATCTGCCGGAACCGACCGGCATATCCAGCAGTCATAAAAGACGGTCTAATGTGAGAGGTCTTTATGAGGTCATGATCTTAATTAATTAATTAAGAAACACTTAACCATATTAGCATGTAGAGGGACATGAGGGGTTAATTGGGTGCCTTGGGTGGCATGTGGAAATCTAGTGGGTTGCCTTGGGTGGCAATAGAAAATACGATTAGAATACTTAACCAAGTGGAAACATGTAATTAAACATGATTAAAGGGTTAAGTGGGATACACTAGATAAGTGACAAGCTTAGGTGGGGAGCTTGTGGGGGCCCATTTCAACCAATATCCCAAACGTATCTTTGTGGGCTCGACTCTAGTCGAGTGACGGGACACGCATATTGGGCTTGACTATAAGAGGCCAAAACGGGTTAGCGGTGGCAACGCAAGTCCAACGGGTTTCATATGCGTGTGTGGGCCCGGGCTGGTAGATAAGCCGTTGTTGCATCGTGTAGATATAAAGCCGTGCACCGTTGATATTATCAGGTGGCCACTTTGGGGAATGATACACCCCATTGTGGGACCAGCACGGGTATCTACGGTAGGGAGCCGATCGCTGGGGAGTAGTGGGTACACCTAATAAAGATAGGGGCAGACGGCACCTATGTAGGGGTACACGAAACTACTGGGTAAAATTACTAAGTACACCTAGTGGAGATAGGGGCAGACGGCACCTATGTAGTGGGCTAGGGGTACAAGAAACTACTGGGGAAATTTTCTAAGTCCTTGGGAGGGATCAACCTTTAAGTAGGGATGACTGGTGTGGTGCAGTTAGAAATTATTCTTGGGTGGGTAGATGCGTCTTTACAGTTATCTTAGTTTATCCTAAGTCTACCAAGCTGCTTAGTGTAGCCATTCATCCCCAGACATTACCGTAGGTCAAGTTTATGTCTTCTCTGGTTACTTTAATGATTGTATTGTTAAAGTTATAGGACTCGCTCAGACTTATGTCTGACCCCGTTGTTTTTATCTTTTTTTCCAACCCTCAGGTCCTACGGTGGATCCTAGCAGTAGTGGAGCTTGATCGGATTGATGTTCCAGTCTTTAGGAGCTTGGATAGATGTAAAGCTCCAGTTACCCAGTTATCTTTTCTTTGTCCTGGCTATTGTATGAGAGAGTGGGATTATGTACTTCTTTATTTTGATGGATATTGTACTTGACTTTTATTGTGGTTTTATGATGTAACCAGACATGTTTATTTCCGCTGTTATGAGATGATGTTTTAAATTTCAAGTACTAATTATATCTGTCTTGTTGTAATTTTTCTGTTCTATATTCACTAAAATACTCCACCGATGCTATGGCATTCCCTTAGAGAGTGACCATAGCGGGCGTGGGGTGTTACACCAGTGCAGTGTGGTCATTGCGACTCCATGGGGCAGAGTGGACATAGCAAAGGATTAGCGTCTATGGATCAGTGCAGTGAAGTCATTGTGACTTCATGGGACAAAGTGATCATAGCAAAGTATATTGGGTGATCAAAGTGGTGGATATCGTATGCTTTACGCACTGAGTGAGAGATGTGAGGATGGTTGCTATGATTGACTTGTTTGCCATCACTACGACATGCACACCCCCACCCCCGTTATCTTTACACCATTTGAAATGGCACCTTAGAGTGTTGTACAGTATGTAGTGCTAACTCTTTGGTTGCAGGGCCAGGTTCAGGTATGGTTTAGTATACCTGTTATTGTTCTGTTTAGGTGCTTATCGCTCATACCAGACTTTTTGTCTGACCCAGAGTTTTATGTCTCTTCTTATTACTCTGGGTGCTCACCCGAGAAGACTAGAGACAGGTTAGCTGGTGATGTGCGAGTAGCTGATCCGGAGGCGAGCAGGAGGCTTCCATATATGATATATATATAGATATTCTCCCTGTGTCGTTGGTGGTCGCTACTTGGGCATTAGTAGTGTACCTCCCTTATCTTTCTTTTGCTTTTTGAGACAGTTTGAAAAGTTGTAATAATGTTGGCTTTGGATCATAAGCTGTACTTGGATTTTCCGCTGCTATGTTAGTTTGTTTTCAGCTTATGCACTGTCTCACCTGTTTTATGTCAAGTATATTTTTATTATATTTTGTTCCATGCGCTGTGAGACATTCTATAGGTTCCTTGTTAGTTCATTTCCTTCTTTCCTTTCCTTCTGACGACCATCCCGTGCTAACTGGACATGTGTACAGCGCACTTTTGGGGTAAATGTCGGTTGGTGCGGGGCGGGCCGTCACATTTGGTATCAGAGCTCTAGGTTGCGTAGTTACCCTGGGGAAAGACACTAGGGAGAGATAGTACGTATATGAGATCGCGTATTTGTGATTACTTTGGTTTTCAAAAGCTATATATATACACTATTAGTAGTATAAGGATGAAGTCGTACTGCACTAGCACCACTATGGGGTCGTTAATCGTTTTCTCTTTACAGATTGAACGATGAGTCGAGACACGAGGGGTGCTGGTAGAGGGACCAATAATGGAAATGCTCCTGACATGAGGACGATGTTCACTAACTTCATAAGGGAGATGCTTAGGGATGTTCAGGGAGCAGTTCCCAATCCCGGTAATGGTGGTGGTCCAGTAGTGCAGGCGCCTAGGGTCGATTTCGCCATGTTGTGCAAGGATTACACTAACCTTGGTGGGAAGCCGTTCCACGGAACGGAGTCGGCCACAGATGTTCAGGATTGGTTGGATAGCTGTGATCGTATCTTCGACGACTTGGGTATTGAGGATGCGATGAAGAGAAGGCTAGCGTCTCGTCAGCTGCAAGGGCGAGCGATGAATTGGTGGAATGCCATTAGAACAGCTACTCCAGAAGATCAGGTTACTTGGGATCAGTTCAAGGCTCGCTTTAGCGAGAAGTTCATTCCAGCTGCCCAGAAGTCAGTGTTGTTTAAGAGATTCTTGGAACTCAAGCAGAATGGTAGGGCAGTCTCTGACTATATTGCTGAGTTCGACACTTTGTCGAAGTATGGACTATCTCTTATCGATACTCCTGAGAAGAAGAATGAGAAGTTCATTACTGGGTTGGATGGATACTTGGGGGAAAGGCTTATCAACCACATCGATGAGACTTTTGAATCGATTGTGGGGAAAGCTTTGAGATCAGAGAGTCTTTACCCTAAGCCAAAGACTGAGGCTGCATCTGCAGAAGGGCTGAAACCGCAAGCGGGCGGTGGAGGCAAGAATAACTCTCAGAATAAGAGGAAACAGAACCAAGCTAAGGATGGCCAAAAAAAGAGCAAGAAAGATGTTGAGTGCTTCAGCTGTGGTAAGAAGGGCCATTATGCTAAAGAATGCCAGGCCAAGCCAGCGGATAGGAAGTGCTACAACTGTGGCCAAGTGGGACATCATAAGGATAAGTGTCCACAACCTCTTAAGGAGAAGCAGATTGTGAAAGCATATGCTATCAATGTTGTTCCTTCTTCGTCGAATGCCCCAACTGCGGCGGAGAAAGGAAAGAATGTCGTCATTCAAGGTATGTTTTCTATTTATGATGTACCAGTTCGAGTTTTGTTTGATATTGGGGCTTCCCATTCCTTCATATCTAGTGACCTGGTGGATAGGTTGGGACTGGAACCCGAGATAGTCGATAGACCGTTGGTCGTGACGAACCCGATTGGTGGTTCGACTAACCTTAGTATGATTTGCCAAAATTTGGTCTTATCGAGTCATGGATGTATGTTTGTTTGTGATTGCTTTGTTTTGGGCTTTACTGGGTATGGCATTATATTGGGGGTCGATTGGCTCCAAAGATACGGGGTGGTGGTAGACTGTGAGGGCTTTTTGGTGACAGTTAGGGCGGATGATGGGCGGAGGGTAGTTTTTGGTAGTCTACCTAGTGATGGGGTAATGACTAGTTTTATAAATTCCCTCGACATCCTACATGATGAGTTGTCAGATGTGCCCGTGGTTGGCCAGTATCCGGACGTCTTCGAGGAGGTGACCGGGCTTCCACCACACCGAGAGATTGAGTTCCGTATTGATTTAGTGAAAGATGCCAGACCTATAGTGATGTCACTTCGTCGTATGGCACCAAGGGAGCAGCGAGAGCTCGAGGTGCAAGTCAGCAATCTTTTGAAGAAGGGATTTATTAGAAGAAGTGTCTCCGAGTGGGGAGCACCAGTTGTGTTTGCCACTAAGGCAGATGGTTCCCTTCGTTTGTGTGTGGACTATCGCGAGTTGAATAAGGTGACGAGGAAGAATAAGTATCCTCTACCGTGGATAGATGATTTGTTTGATCAACTGGAAGGAGCAAGAGTGTTCTCCCAGTTGGACCTCGCGACAGGATTTCATCAGCTCCGAGTAGCAGATGAGAGTGTTTCGAAAACGACATTTAGGACGCCGTCTGGATTCTATGAGTGGTTGGTCATGCCATTTGGGTTGACCAATGCACCAGCATACTTTGTGGATCTTATGAATCGGGTATTCAGAGATCAGTTGAATAAGTTTGTTCTTGTGTTCGTAGACGATATCCTTGTTTACTCGAGGACAGAGGAGGAACACAAGGGACACTTGAGGATAGTGATGGAGGTGTTGAGGAAACACCAATTAAAAGCGAAATTCTCTAAGTGTCACTTCTAGAGGAGGGAAGTGAGATTCTTGGGCCATGTTGTTTCAGAGAATGGTATTGCCATGGATCCTGCGAAGGTGGCTACGGTACAGGATTGGTCTACGCCCAAGAATGCAACAGACGTAAGAAGCTTCTTGGGGTTAGCTGGATATTATCGTAAGTTTATCCAGGACTTCTCCAAAATAGCGGCACCGTTGACTCAGTTGACTAAGAAGAATCAAGCCTTCGTCTGGGACGGAGTGTGTGAAAATGCATTCAAGAGTCTAAAAGAAAAGTTGACGCGTGCACCAGTGTTAGTCATTCCTAAAGGGAATAAAGAAATGACGGTATACACGGATGCTTGTGGTACCGGACTAGGTGCTGTATTGATGCAAGGAGGTAGGGTTGTAGCTTATGCTAGTCGGCAACTAAAGCCGCATAAGAAAAGGTATCCTACCCATGATTTGGAATTGGCAGCGATCGTGTTCGCGTTGAAGATGTGGAGACATTATCTCTTGGGAGAGAGATTTGAGTTGCTTACCGATCATAAATCGTTAAAGTATCTCTTCTCTCAGAAAGATCTGAATCTCCGTCAGCAGAGATGGTTAGAGTTCCTGCCTTCGTATGATTTTGATATCACATACACACTTGGGAAAGGTGAGTATATCGCAGGGTTTGATTTCAGACCAAAGTGCGAATTGGATCCAGAAATGCTAGCTAGTTTGGCGATCAGACCCACTTTGATAGAGCGGATTGGTTCCAGCCAGACGGACGATCCTAATCTATTGGAAATCATCTCCAAGTTAGAAATGAACAATGACGGTGAGGAGATGAATTTGTATGGGCTTGATCGAGATGGATGGCTTATAAAGAATGGAAGACTAGTTGTACCCAACGTGAATGGTTTGAGAGATGAAGTGCTTAGGGAATGTCATCACTCAAAACCGACTATGCACCCCGGTGGTGATAAGATGTATCGAGACACGAGACAGACTTACTACTGGGAAGGGATGAAAAGAGACGTTGGGAAGTTTATATCCAAATGCATGAATTGCCAGCTAGTTAAAGCCGAGCAAAAGAAGCCTAGTGGTTTGTTGCAACCATTAGAAATTCCCGAATGGAAATGGGAGCAAGTCTCGATGGATTTCATTGATGGTTTACCAAGGACTAGATCGGGACATGATAGCATTTGGGTAATTGTGGATCGATTGACTAAGAGTGCAAGATTTATACCAGTCAAATGGACCAGAACGGCAGCTAAGTTAGCAGAATTGTATTTGAAGTGGGTAGTGAGATTTCATGGAGTACCTAAAAGCATTGCGAGTGACCGAGACCCGTTGTTTACTAGTGGGTTTTGGAAGAGCTTACAAGAGGCTCTAGGGTCATAATTACATCTCAGTACCGCATATCATCCTCAGACTGACGGTCAGACGGAGAGGGTGAATTGTATATTGGAAGATCTCTTGAGAGCTTGTATATTGGATTTTGGTGGATCATGCGATGACCATTTGCATCTAGTAGAGTTTGCGTATAATAATAGCTACCAATCCAGTATCGGTATGGCTCCATATCAAGATTTGTACGGAAGACCGTGCAACTCACCATCATGTTGGATAGAGACAGGTGAGAAGTTTGTGCTTGGACCAGATGTGGTAAGAGAAACCTCAGACAAGATTAAGATCATTCAGCAACGAATGAAGGTTGCCCAAGATAGGCAGAAGAGTTATGCTGATAAGAGGAGAAGAGACTTAAAATTCTCCGTTGGTGACTTGGTGTTTGTCAAGATTTCTCCGTTGACGAGTGTGATACGATTTGACAGGAGAGGCAAGTTTGCACCAAGATTTGTTGGTCCATTCCCAGTTCTTGAACTAGTTGGGAATTTGGCATAAAGAGTTGGCTTACCCGAAAAGATGGCGGGAGTTCAAAACGTATTTCATGTTTCCCAACTAAGGAAGTTCGTGCACGACCCAGATATGACTATTTCACCTGATCAGTTAGAGGATTTCGAAGTGGAACCAGAGGCGGTTGGGAACCGCAAGCCGATTCGTATTGTCGAGCACGATACGAAGCAACTCCGAAGGAAGGCGGTGAAGCTAGTCAAGGTTCAGTGGGGCGAGAACGAGAATGACTGTGCTTGGGAGACAGAGGAGAGCATTAGGAAGACGTATCCAGAACTCTTTGCCGGGTAAGATTTACTTTGTAATTTAGTTATTCCGCATGCTAGGATAGTCTTGTTTTGCTTGTTTTGCATGTTTGATTGTTGTTTTATGGCTGATACGCATGTGGGACCCTTTGTGTGTTTTGGTTAGGGAATTTCAGGGGCGAAATTTCTTAAGGGGGGAGAATGTAACAACCCGCATTCTACGAATCGGAGGATCGTAGAATAATTATTTCTTTCCCGTATGAAGTCGTATGGTCGTGTAACTTTGGGAAACAACCATTTGACTCATTTCCCATGTTCATGATTTTTGTCGATTTTTAAATGACCGTTTTGCCCCTAACTGATCTTGTTTCGGCCATAACTTTTGATTGGAAAGGAATTTTGACCTGAAACCACTTCCATTAGATTCGTTTGATGGTTTACCTTTCCGTAGAGTGGTCACATGCGAAAAACGGACTTACCGTTTGGGAGATATGGCTGAAATAAGGTTTGAAAGGTGAAAAACTGCTTAACCGGGCCAAATAGGGTGATTAGTGAATGGGCCCATAACCCATTTCGGGATTAGGGTTATGGGGAGGCTGAAAAGAGTTAGGGTTTCATTCCATTTCAGTTTTCTAGCCTCCACTTACCTCTTAGAAACCCTAAAAATGGCCTCCAACCTCTAAATCACCTCCAAATCACTTTCTACTTGAAGATTGGGCTTAGCAACATCAAATCAAGAGAGATCAACACCAAATCAACATTAGAGCTGCTGTTTAGCATTGGGATTCGCACCAAATCAGAGATTTATTTCAGATCTAAGTCTTATTTGTGGCTAAGGTGAGTGATTTGCATAGTTCCTCACTAATTATGGTTAATTAAGGGTAATTAGTGTTAATTAGCGAATTTAAACATGATAAAATTCTGGAAAAATATTTATAAAATTTTAAATGATGTTTTAGACCTCTGATATGAATTTGGGTTAATTTGGTTAAGTTTCACTAATCATATCATTAATTTCACCTAAACATGCTTAAGGGAAAATATGGGGTTTTGGCTATGTTTGATCCATTTTAACCTATCATATTGTTGTTTTGGTGTTTGTGGTTGATTATACATGTTGCTATGACTGTATGGTATGCTTTGTGATTGATTAGAATAGTTGGAATGGTCGAAAACGCCGTCGAGAGGCGTGTAAACAGTCGCTGGAAGGTTGCAGGAAAATGCAGGATATTGGACCGGATCGGATCGGCTATGGAGACCCGAACCGAACCGATGTTAGACCCTTCTCCACGATCCGCCATCAGCTCCGACCCGATCCGTTCAGAGATGGTGAGCACGAACCGTTGTACTTGGCCTGGAGGAGAGTACCCCGACCCGAATCGCCAGAAGGACCCCGATCCGAACCCATAGATGGAAATGGACTTGGAGACCCGACCCGATGCGGGTGATGACGATCCGAACCGTGGCGTGCTGGAGATCCCGTTCCGATCCGATCCAATGAAGGATGTTGAAGGCCGAACCGAACCATGTTGATGATGGAGAGCTGAAGGCCGAACCGAACTGATTGTTAAGAGGGGATCTGAACCGATCCGGTGATGACCAATAACCTGAGATGCAAAGGTAGTCCAAATGGAAGTTAGAGCTCAGGATCAAGTTGGGAACAAATGAGTTCACTTCATGGTTGGGCTTTGCTGCGGGACGTATGCTAAGGAGTTGTCGACGTTCACAACTTCGATTCACCACTGAAAAGGAATGATGGGCTACGTATCAGTGCAGTTAGAGTCATTATGACTCGAGGAGCAAAGTGATCGTAGTAAGACTATGAGCCAGTGCAGTGGGGTCATTGTGACTCCATGGGGCAGAGTGGACATAGTAAAGGATTAGTAAGTCTATGAGCCAGTGCAGTGTGGTCATTGCGACTCCATGGGGCAGAGTGGACATAGCGAAGGATTAGCGGCTATGGATCAGTGCAGTGAAGTCATTGTGACTTCATGGGGCAAAGTGATCATAGCAAAGTATATTGGGTGATCGAAGTGGTGGATATCGTATGCTTTACGCACTGAGTGAGAGATGTGAGGATGGTTGCTATGATTGACTTGTTTATCATCACTATGACATGCACACACCCCACCCCCGTTATCTTTACACCATTTGAAATGGCACCTTAGAGTGTTGTACAGTATGTAGTGCTAACTCTTTGGTTGTAGGTCCAGATTCATGTATGGTTTAGTATACCTGTTATTGTTCTGTTTAGATGCTTATCGCTCATACCAGACTTTTTATCTGACCCAGAGTTTTATGTCTCTTCTTATTACTCTGGGTGCTCACACGAGCAGATTAGAGACAGGTTAGCTGGTGATGTGCGAGTAGCTGATCCGGAGGCGAGCAGGAGGCTTCCACATATGATATATATATATATATATATATATATATATATATATATATATATTCTCCCTGTGTCGTTGGTGGTCGCTACTTAGGCATTAGTAGTGTACCTCCCTTATCCTGCTTTTGCTTTTTGAGACAGTTTGAAAAGTTGTAATAATGTTGGCTTTGGATCATAAGCTGTACTTGGATTTTCCGCTGCTATGTTAGTTTGTTTTCAGCTTATGCACTATCTCACCAGTTTTATGTCAAGTATGTTATTATATTTTGTTCCTTGCGCTGTGAGACATTCTACAGGTTCCTTATTAGTTCATTTCCTTCTTTCCTTTCCTTCTGACGACCATCCCGTGCTAACTGGACATGTGTACAACGCACTTTTGGGGTAAATGTCGGTTGGTACGGGGCGGGCCGTCATAAATTTAGTCCTTTTATCTTGATCGATGAGTAGACTGTTTAAAATAAATCAATATTTGAGTATGGCCATGCATTTCACAGTTTTATTCAATCAAGAGGCCCATGGATATCATTACAAATATATCGTTGGGTTAAATTACATCTAAATCATTCATATTTTTCGTTCGATTCGAGATGTATCCAATAATCACCATTAATGTCTACTCTGTTACAAGCAACTTTAGATGATATCAAAACACAAATATCCTCGAAAAAATTCTAATGATTTCAGGTCTGAGGACCATTACATCACTGTCACTATGAGAATAACTTATGATACTGTTAATTATATTCCATGTAGTTATCTCATGTTGGGTCTGCCCAATACATTATTCTCCAATACGCATTTATGTCTTGACATTAATATCACGTATATTAATGATCAATCAACATATTAGTCTCAATGTTTTAATTGTTGTACTATATAAACAATAAAACTTGACTAGGGACATTTAAGAATTATAATACTTAGTATATTATATAATCTCAAGTTCAAGTCACTTACTTGAACTATATAATTTCATATTATTATTCTAAGGACTTCTGTTATTTTAATATTTATGTTACGCAGTAAATATATCATAACAGAATATATTCCAAATAAAATAACATCAACAATGTAATTAATCACATCAAATGGGTTGCCTTTAGGGTATAAACTGTAACAGTACGGTCATAAAACAAACACACTACCACTCCACTACAAACATTTCTTAATATGTAAATTCAACCAAGCTTATTTATCAGAAAATAAAACATAACTCTCCTCCCTCTTGCTGCCTCATCCTGGGGGTTACCCTAGGCGGGGCCGCGTAGCTGGCCTAGCCTAGAATCGAGCCTGGTTTGTGTTTCCCTCTTCCAAGCTCTATTTTTATTTCCTAAGAGTCTATTCTCTCTTACAAATCGGGCGTGATATGTCGTGTGAAATATCTTAAAAAGAATGATGGAGACTAACAAGAGAAATGGGTTCACCAGCATCATGTTTAATTTTCGTCAAAAGTTTTCTAAATCACAAAGAAAAAATAACAGCCGAAAATTAATGGTTTTGTTTTTGAACATAACGAGTGGATACGTAAAAAACAATAAAAAGGATAAATATGTAAGGTTGAATTTAGTGCCGGTCCTGGGTTGGTTGGGGCCCTAGGCCAAAAAAATTCGGTGGCCCTAAGGCTGAGAGAAGGGAACCAAAAAAAATGGAGGCTATATGCCTGAGAGAAGGGAACCAAAAAATATATATATATATAAGTCTGCATGCAAAAAAATAAAAAAAGGAGGCTGCATAATGTACGGGGATCCAACTCATGAAGCAAGAAATAAGAGTCCAAATTGTTATGCAAAAATTGCTCTGATATCAAATTGTTGGGGTTTTGTGCGCCGCGAAAGTTTGACAAAACGCCAAGAAAAATAGGATCTTTATTACCCAATCACTTGAAGATGAATGTGATTGAAAAAATAAACAAGACCACAAAAATATCGAAAATATAAGCACACAAGATTCCTCCCAACCACTCTCTTTATTGATTCACCAATTAAAAATTGTTTACAATCGATCTCAACTATCGTTACAAACAATTACAACTTGAACCAATAACCTTATTGAGAAATAGGTAGAGAATATCTAATGGCTAAAAATTTGAGAAGAAAGACAATGAAGAATAATGACAAATTTTCCACACCTATTGAAGATGTTAGCTAGGCTTTTTATAGAGTGAATTGCTTCATACCCAGGAAAATTTGGCATCCAAATTATCTTCATATATATTATAAATTTATTTGGATAAGCACCAAATAATCTTTGCCTTAATTATCCCATAAATATAGCAACCAATAACTCTCCATAAAATTTAGCAACAAATCTCTCCATAAAATCTAAAAACGGATCTCTTCATAAAACATGTAAGATTATTTGTTATCCAAAATTGTGATTTACGCATCACCAATTTCAATGCAAATCAATACCACTGCACTACCGTAGTTTTAGACAGTTAGTAGGAGTATCGATCTTAATTATAATAAGCATGAATGTTTGAGGCCCCTCTCCTCCTTCCTCCTCCTCTCGGGTCCGAGTCCCTAGGCGGCCGCCTAGCACGCCTATGCCCAGGGCCTGGTTGAATTAGCAATTTTGTTTTACTTCTATGAGAAGAGAAAAATAAATTACCTGTTTCTCATCCTAGAAAGTAAAAGGAGCCGAAGAAAATTATTACCCGCTTACTCAAGGTTGTTTTCATTTAAATAAATTCCCTTCAACTTTATTTATTCTTACTCCACATGCGTTTTACAAACAAATGAGTATAGAAGTTAGAAACTACTCTTTAGTTTGAAAATGAGTTGTGTTTTCAACGTCTATTTCAAAATGTATAGGACAAAAGCAGGTGTTGGATACTGATCTGTTTGAAAGTCGTTTTAACATAAAAAATAAAATGGAGACCTTTGCTTTACAATTATCAAATTTGAGGTTTTGTAATAAGCGAGTGAGCAATTTTGAATATTTTTTGAAACAGACAATTTATATAAATCGATCCAAAAAGGACCATACTAAAGTAATGACAAATAATGAATTATTGGAAGAAAACTCAGCATATAACATTTCTTCTACAAACATAACCACTTGGAATAAAAGGACCATATTAAAGTAATGACAAAAGAATGAAACAATTAGTTCATATTAATTAATAAATAATACGTGCTTACTGAGATTAAGACGTGGTTGGAGATCCGCTTACAAACACAGCTTCACAAATAAACAATCAAGTTTGCAGAAAAAAATAAAAGAGAACCGACTCATGACTGGCACTCAGACAGACACTATACAATTTACACACAACACTTGCATATGAAAGCACGTTAATTTTGCCTCTAGGGAATTATCTTCTCCATTCTACTTGGATAGATCTGTCTGTAATGCCCAAAAAAATTGACAACAGTAAGAAAATAAGTAAATAAATGCTTATTAACTCTAACTACAGTTGACTGTATACAGAGCAGGATGGATAGGCAGAATCATGACAATGACCAATTGAAGAATTATTAACTGCCAGATGGTGTAACTGTTTAAAATCAGCTCTATGTAATAACAGTTCACAATCTTTCTGAATTATTTGAATAATCCTAACATATTCCCGGTAATATTTTGGAAGTAACAATTAAAATATAGGTTTCAAAGATCTATATTGACTTAATTTTTGAGCACGTTAGAAATTTTGTATTTTTTTTTTCATTTTTCATGGCTAAGATCAAAACAGTGTATATTGAACATCTCCAAACTGATTTCCAATAATGCTGTAGTAAAAACTAAAAGCTTTACGGAAGTAGATTGGATTCAAGCAAAAGAGGGTTGGTGTGGCTCTTAGATGTAGCTTGCATTGTATTTGTGTGAGTACGTGGATTGAATTGTGTTTAATCCTGTACCGCAAAAAGGACACACGTACATATACACACATGTGCGCATGTATGAGTGTACACATGTGTATATATGTAGCCAAGGTTTAAAATCTCGGATTTTAGAGAAAATTTCACGCTAATATCAAGACTGAAATGAAAGATTTAAAACTCCGACAAATAAGCTGTCAAACCTCGGATTTCGGTGAAAAAATCGAATTTCTATATCTGGTAGATAAAGGTGATTTAAAACCTTACATATGACTATCTAAATTCACCCGTGATTTCCTACACATTTTCCCAATTAAATATCAATGTGTGGCAACAAAAAATTATATGCATTTTAGTGTGATTGTCCAATCGGACCCGAATCGAATCGAATCTCAAATCGGGTCAAAGTTTTAAAATATTCGGTTAGACTAGACTAAACCAAACTTGACTGGAATTGTGACCAACTGAGTCGGGTTCAGATCCGCCTGATGGGTCTAATCACCACCTATGCATCAAATAAAAATCTCAAATTGTCGCATTTTCAAATTAACCTCAAATGAATTTTTAACTATCTGTTCTAATTATTTTCCGCCAAACAAATAAAATCAAATGAATGTTTTTTAAATTAATCTCAACCAAACTTCAAATTGCATGTTCTTATTACGGTTGTACTGAACAAATTGTTAATTCATACGAGACAAATGAGAAAATTTCATTTGAAAAGCTGGTTAAGTAGATATTGATTTGAAAATATAATTACTTAAGCTTTCATTTGGTTCAATTCAAATAAGTTGTTTTTGAGATTTTTGACAAGCAAAATGATTTTATTTTTTATCTTTCAAAAAGAAAACGGGCCCTTAATCAAATGTAGATTTCTAACTTATCTGTGGTATGTACTATTATCTTTGATTTTGACTATTGAAGACTATCATGCTTGAAATTTTATATTTATGGTATTATAATTATAAGGTAATATTAATGTATATCCACCCATTCTATTAGTTTATCCACATTTTGAATTTAGTAACTTAATACGCTCATTTTTCATAAGTGAATCCATGGATGGGTTAACTAACAAAATAAACATTCTAATAGTATTTATTACTTTATTTTTTTCCACTGCCATGACCGTTTCTTCCTCTCTCTTTTTAATACATTTCTTACACTACTGTGGAAACCAATTCATGTTATACAATAAAAATGAAACTGGAAACATGTTGATGCTTTGAATAATAAAAGATTTGGTAAAATTTTCCTTCCATCCTGTACAAACATTTGTAAATCCATTTACAAATTGAGTGATGAAGCGTCCGATTGTAATGACCCAATAATCTATCTTCAATGAGCGACTATAATTTTGATGTTGTATTTGTTAGTTCTCTACCTACCCTTACATCCTTGATAGTTGTGCATTTCAACACATTATCCATTCTCCAAACCAACCAAGAGTAAACAATAAAGTGATGGTTTGAGTGACCTTGTAATGATAACAAGTCCTTTGAGTAGTATAGGGTAGTTAGCAGTAAAGGTAAAAGGAGTTCATTGATGCATGTATACATCAAGAAACATTAGAGCAGATGGCCATTGGTTAGAGGGTAAAGAGTGAGCGGAAGTAGTTGACTTAGGCATTTGCGCAGACCCACATACCTAGGTGGCAGTGAAGTGGATGTGTGTATCAAATTGATCATTTACGAGTGCAAAGTGGGCATGCACTGTGAATGCGTAGGTAGTATAGAGTAAACGTCTGCTGAGACGACACATACATGTGTGTAGGTGAAGAGGACAAGTGCAGAAGCAGGTTGAACATGTCTGAAGGCAAAGAAAATGTGTTCTGGGGCAATAGGGCTGTGTTGTCAATGAATGCCCGAAAAATCCGAAAACCATCCGCATCAGCATCCGAAAAGCGGATAAATATCCGATATTCGGAAAGACGGATGCGGACATAGGCACATTCACATCCAAAAATTATCCATCTGTTTTTTTTTTATGAATATAGTTTGAATTATGTGTATTTTAGCAGAATAAAATATGTTAATTTATGATTTTATTAAGTTTGTTAATTTATGATTTTATTAAGTTGAAAGACTATATAATACAAATTAAACACATGAATTGCTCAAAATTAATTATTATCATTATATTTGTTTAATTTTTAGCACTTTTAGTAATTAATTGGGTTTAAACAACTACATACTGAACTAAAAAAAATTATTTATGTATCATGTTTTATCGATCGTGGACGGATCGAATAATTATCCAATATCCATCCGTATCCGCGGATGCGGATATCCGATATCCGAAAATGATTTTGGATGCAGATATGACACTATCCGCATTCGAAAGCATCCATTATTAGCCCTAGCAATGAGCATGTATGAAGGAGAAAAAGAATGTCTAAAGCACGTCCTTTTATAGAATTGAACTTGCAAGAGGACTAAATATCCATTTCGTTTAGGGTTAAGGTTTATTCCTTTAATTTGGCATGGGTGATGGATAATATGGAGAAGGCTAAGATTTGTATTTGGTTGAGGCGGATGCAAATGTAAGGAAAAAAGGTGGATAAACTAAATCAAATCTTGAAAATTTTCAAAGTCGAACATTATATCTTTTAGGGTGGATTAGTTAAATAAGAACGTGGATGAAAATAAAATATCCATTTGATAATGTTTTTTGACAAATGTCTAAAATAATTTTTATTGCATATATTATAGTTAAAAAAATGAGGTAATTAGAAAGAAGGACAAACTTTAGGAAAAAAAATAGGTTGAAGGACATCAAGTTTTGTTTTCAGGCTGAAGGACAAACTTTGAACAAAACTTAGACTGAACGAAAATGCTAAATATAACTAGCATTATATTCCGTATTCAAACTATGGAAAAATGCTAGTTATAACTAGTATTATATTCAGTTTTACACTGCACAAAATGCTAGCTATATTTAGTGCTATATTTAGCACTGTCCTTCAGCCTAATTTTATCCAAAATTTATCTTTCAACCTAAAAATAAAACTTGATGCCTTCAAGCAAAAAAAAATTCAAATTTTGTCCTTGTGACTATTTTCGACTAAAAAAATACAAATTATATCAAACTTTTTAAATAATTGTTACATATATTAAATTTATAACAAAATCACTAAACATGCGGAGAAAATTAAAAAGGCATGCATCATTTTCCATGCCGTGCGTCAAGGCCTCACGGAGGCTTTGCATTTTTTTGCGCCGTACACCATTAATACTGTGAATACATTAAACATCAATGATTAAAATAAATGTTTCAACACTATTATTGGCTTATAATTTTGAAAAGACTATTTTTTGATAATCTCACTTTTTGCAGAGATGATAATCAAAATGTGGATTGAACATTTACAATTTTTGTTGCGTTTTTAATAACGTGACTCAAAATATTATATTGGTATAGCTCTAAAAGAGGGGTAACAATGACTAGATGTTGTATGTATACATGTGCATGTGTTGTGGCTGCTTGTGTGTTTTGAGTGGATCATCTGAAATGTAAAAAGGGAACTGGTCATCATGTACACGATGAATAGAATTAAAATTTATAGGACAACTTGAATTCATACCATTGTCATCTCGAGAAGACAAGAATGATCGATCACTTTTAATTCCTCCTTTAACCCCTGTTTGCAAAATTTTCTGTGTTCTTGGCGAATGAGAAGCAATTTTTCCACTTGTGGAAGATGAAGGCAAAGAAAATCTTCTTGTTGTCCCATTCTTTTCATTCAAATCCGATCCAACTCCAGGAGAAGCTTGTGCTCGTAACTTCGCTTTTGCAGATGCTGTTGCTTGCATATAGCTTGGTAACGTAGGACTATTTTGTGCACCATTTTCTTCATATTCCGACTTTGACGAAAAGGAAGATCTCCTTTTACTGGTTTTTTGACTACCACTGCAATTTTCTTTTCCCATTACACTCAACTCGTCTTTCAGTGCGTAGTTAGTTTCACTTGTTTCCTTGTGGTTATCTTCATTTACAATTGAAGGAACTGATTCAATTACGGCTTGGTCTGCAACTAAAGGAACTATAGGAGCAGATTCTACTATTATTGAGGAACCTGAAGTGATTTCTACATCAGCCTTGGACTCAGGATTCAAGGTAATATCTTTCTTTGAAATTTCTGAAGAAGCTTCGTCACCCTTTGAATCAGAACCCTTGCTAAAATTGCATGAATGCACTTCAGTTTTAGGTTCAGAATTTTTTGATGATTCTAAGTAAGAACTTGTCACTTTCCTTAAACTACGTTTAACCTTTTCAAGTTCAGACTGCGGCTGTTCTTGCACTGAATCAGAAGAGGCTGCAATTCTTCTCACATTTCGTTTGACTTTTGCAAGCCCTGCAGAGTCCACATTGTCAGCAGGTGAATTTTTCTTAACAATGTGCTTTGATTTGCCTGATTCCGTATTTGAAGTGCAAATCAAATTTGGTTTTCTTGTCTGTGATTTTGACACATCTTGCATCTTTGGTTGAACTGAAGATTTCCAAAAACAAGAATTTGTCCAGCGTTCCATCCAACTGAATACTGAATTTGGCTCGCTTTGATCGTATTGTATTTGAAGTGGCATGACAATGAGTGGGCAAGAAATAAGCTACAAATGAAATTGCCGGTAAAGAACAATTGTCAAAGAACTAGTGATAGAATATAAATAAAAAATTGCAATTAAAGAACTTTTTTTTTTGGTGCAGATTAAAATTGTGCTTGGTCAGAAGAGAAATGATTTAATAGCAGAGGCCACATGTGACCATATTCAGGCATTTAAATTCCCTAGTAGTTTATATAGCATTACAGTTTACAAAGATGATAAACTAAATGATATACAGTATACATGCAGAAAAGTTTGAAATCTAAACAAATTAACTTGGTAATACCTTACAAACAAATGCATTTGAATAAAGTTTGCCCTTGTTGGAGGCTGCATACTTAGGAACCTGTATCATGAAATTATGTTTAATCATTCGGGACTGATCGGAAACAATATGACATTCAAATTTACTGCAATTCCAGATAATCCCAGATGTATTCTGAGTAAGCATTGGAACTCTTCATCATTTGCATAATTAGTTTTAGTTTCATTTTTTCCTGAAAGGACTAATTATAAATTTATTGCTAAATGAAATGCAATATAAAAATGTGTACAATAAAATGTTTACAAAATAAAATAAAAATGTATGTATCCTTATTCCCAAACACAGCTCATATAATGTGTGGTCAGATCTACATTATCCGGGCTGGATACATCAGAGCCGTATGATCAGTGATCTAGTAAATTTTCATATTATATGAGGTCGGATAAATAGTCAACAATATCTCTACCTCTTGTACCTAATTTGAGATGCCAGAAGATTTGTTCAAAACTTTATTATAAATCACTGTTAAGCAGAATATAAAATGGTACACAAGGCAATTAATGTGTACCTAAATTAATGTGTAGACTTTTATTGTTAATAAATAAAACTGTCAACAACCACAAGCTACCTAAGTTATGAATATTTAGACTTCTCATTGTCAAATACAATTGTTAATAAACAAATGCTATTTAAATTTGCATGATTTGCATTCTGTTAACAACCACAAGCTATCTAATTCTAAATCAGTAAAGTATTTACCAAATTTTTCACTTGAAATTTTGCATAGACTTCCTGACCAAGACCGGAAGATCTAACTTTTTGACCACGAGCAAGCGATTGTAGCTTCACTATTCCCAATACTGAATGCATGGTCACAATTGCTTGTCTCCTCACCAAATGCCCACGGATTATGGCCTGGAGCCTAATGATTCCCTTTAATGCACGGAATGCTCTCCGAGCCTAAACCAAATAGATTAGAAAATATATAAGCAGTTTCCTTATGTTGGCTTGCATACAAGTTGAATTAACACATTAACATGAAGCAGGATTTATCACGGTAAGAAGAAAGCAGCACAACGGAACAATGGTAAGAACCGTGAAGTCAAAACTAAATTACCAGAAATCCCCTAAAGGCGGCCTGTGCTTTAGTTGCAGCCTGGATTTCTCTAATAATATCTTCTTCATTCAATGTTCCGGCTTCCACAATCTCTTGATCCTTTTTAACATGTGCATCAATGCTTGAAACTGAAGAATTTTCTACCTCTGGTTCTGGTTTAAATCCATTTTGAGTACTAACCAGCACGGGATCAGAAATCACCGGTGAATTCTCAGTAGAAGTAAGAGGTGCTCTTGCCACTGCTTTCTTTAACATCAACAAATTGCAAACATATTGATAAGCGTACAAATTGAAAGACGAGCCACAGAGATCATGATATTATGCAATTATTTGTGAAATGTCATAATTTCAAAACTTCGTTAAAAAAGTCGAAATTAATCACTTACCGACACAATACTTCGTTTGGTGCTACCAGATCTGCTTGCTTTCTTTCCAAAAAGCAGCGTTTTAATCCATTTCCCAGGGGATTTTCCCATTTTGTCTCCAACACTTTCTGTAAATGGAAAACCTTTCAAAGATATAACAACAGCTAAACACAATAGCAGTCAGATCATAAATCAGTGCTAAAACTAAAAGTAACATCTCCAAGCAAAGCACTTGTACTAAAATCAAAGTAGAAAATCAAAGATCTAAACAGAAATTATAACAAAATATTCAAAATACTTCGCATTTTACATACTAAAGTCGCAAAAAGGTTCAAAATGCTCACAGCCGACAAAAGCAAAATGCCTTGTATGAAAATAAAGGCATTGTAAAATTGTACAAGATTTAGTAGATCTGAAACCAACCCGTAGTCTTCAAACTCGTAGCTGAAACCCTAGCGGCTCTCGATTTTAATGAGTCTGTTTAGGAAAGAGAGAGCATAGCAGAAATAAAAGGAGAAAGTGAAGGGGGAGGTGGTGTTATGAAAACCATGCAGCAAAAGAATATGCGGGACCCGATGTTTCACCAACTCGAGCTACTCACAAATATGGAAAGTGACAGCTAGCAGCTCTTGCGACTTGCAATGCCGTTCGAAAGAGGCAGCTGGAGTATGTCTAACATTTACCGTTAGATTTTTGGCAAGAAGGTCGAAAACAGGTTTAAGATTCAGCTGTTTACCAACCATGTGGATAAGGGTGTACGTCGGCTGAATACTACCAAATGCATAATGTTTCCAAATTCAGTTCAATGAAAAATTGAAATGGAATGGATGGAACAACATTTTAACTTGATGTACTGTATGATGCAGGAATAAGAAAAGGAAAAAAAATGAAAATATTATACAGGTATATTTTTTTTTAAAACAATGTTATACATTGATCGATTTTTTATTGTTACGCGGTTGCCCTAGTAAAAAGCTGAATATAAATGGATGTTATTTAATATAAACTTGTGTGAGAAAATCATGTTTAGCATGTAAACTTGTTTAATATTCATGAAGTATATTCAAACCATTATCCGTCAATGACCTTTTCTATTATCGAACATAATTGAATAAAATAAAATTAGATAACTAATAATAAATATTATCTTGATGAGATTGTAAAATAAATTACATAATCAAAGCTTATTCAATATGTTTGGAATAAAGTGACCTATATTCATTTCAGTCTGTTTTATTAGTTCTCTTCGGATTACAACTAGTTCTCCGAGATCAAAAGCTACAGTAAGCGTAAGATGTTTGTAGGTGAGAGTAAGAATGATGAAGATTTGGTAGGATTACAGAGAGAAAAAGCGGAAGATTCCATTTTGGTTGAAGGTAGACTGGTATTCGTACAAAAATATGTGGTATGGAGTCAAAAGCCCACATATACAAGAGCCCAGAAGTTCGTTGAAGTAGCACCAGAGAAATGAAGAGCCTTCGAGCTGAAATTATAACTCAGTGTTGAGTTGAACAACTTGATCCTGATTTACTTTTGTTTGTGCTTTTATATTTTGAACTTTGAGTTAACATTTTATTTTCACAGCGAGTTGTTCCAAGTCTTTTTTCCTTGGCTTTAAGCTGACTTTAGCCATCTTCCATTGATCCTGCTTCATTCAATGACTCTTAATTTTTCATAACAGCTCATCAAAGCCTTATAAAACCACTTTACCATGAGCTAAAGGATTATTAGAAGAGATACGTGGAGTTCAAGAGGCCAATTAGGGTAAAGAAACAACTTGCATTGTGAAAAACAATTTGGTACCTAGTTGAGTACTTGGTCATCTTCTTGCCCAATATTCTTGAGTTTGTCTCTTTTGCCCTTTTGGTCGTGATTCCAAGTTCATGGATCATTTCGTCTTCATTCTGATTCACAAACTTCAATTGAAATTTTCTTTGGCTAAAAAGCAGTTTACACTTCCCTCCCCTCCCCCGCCCCCCAAAAAAGTACATCTTTCAAAAACAAGGTGTTCTTTACTCAAGAGCAAGCTCCATTAGTCAATCTATGATAGTTGAGCTTTATTGCTACTTCAAACTTGACGAATGATCCCCAAATATCATTTAGAGATATCATTTCTCAAATCCAAATCATTCTATGTTCGTACAAGGTTTTAACTTCCTTTCTTCAACCACAAACCATTTAAATTCTCTTATCAAATCTTCATTCGCTTCAAGGATAGGATCACAGACCGTTTATCTTCCATTTAGGATTTGATCTCTTTAGATCTTTCATCGTCCAATCTAGGGCTTTAATTTCATCTTGCCAACTCCAATCTGCTTGCTTTTTGGTAGGGAGATCAAACGACCAAGTACGCACATCTGCTCAATCTCCGATGAGAGGACCTACTTTTGACATTTTCGAGATACTATAAGATCAGTTTCGCTCGCACTTCTGCGACGAGACTCAATGACAAGAAAATTCATTCGTTGACTCTCCAATGGGATGACTAATTTCTTGCACTCTGACTCATCCCTAAGGAACAAACATAAAGGGACCCAAATCGTAAAAGGTCATTCGCTCAATCTCGGTAAGGGGACTTGCGCTCTTATTACATCTCTTCGGTCAGAACATATAATTATCATTATCGTCCAAGCTCAATCGCTCACTTTCCAATAAGGGGACCTTACACTCTACCGTTTAGTTCCGTCCCTCTAAATGGAAATTAAAACGATCAATATCAATCACTACATTCCAATGCATTTTTGAAATTCAAATTCAATATAGAACAAGAAACCAAAAACCACAAATAATCATCTCCGACGTTCGACTCAGAGCGTGTCTAAGATCTAATCTAGGTCTTGTACATGTGTAAGCGGTTTGTAGTTATTGTTTTTATTCCAAACATCTGACTTGAAGCGTGCCTAGGGTCCAACCAATGTTTAGTGCACGTGTAAGTAGTATGCAATTGTTAGTGTCCTAATTATTCGAAGTAAGAAAAAAGGAGAGTGTGAGAGATTGCTTGCCTCTCGTGCATCCAGATCAAGAAATCATGACCCTCGGGCTAGATCCATTGTTGTTCCTTGAAGTATTTTTTGCAGAGACGGTTGCTCTGTATGCACCATTATATTTGGGTCCCTTATGTATTGTTACAATTGGTTACTCCAAACAAAATCTTCTATTAAGTCACGAAGGCGTCTGCACTCCTTCGTTTTATGTCCCTTAAGCCCATCGAGGATGCGGTACTTTCCATGTCTTCTCTTCTGATCAATGGGTTCTCACTTATTCGATTTTCGGCAAAGGATAAGATCCTCTCTAGGGTCTCTATCAACTTAGTGTAAGAAGAGAACTTTAGCTGGCCTTTTCATAACTAGGTACAAACAGTCCTTAACCTTTCACAATATTGATTTCAATGCCATCTCGGCGTCTTCATGACTCAAGTATCTCTCAGCTTCATGGTTCAATTCCGTAAGATCCTTTAATGGATCTCTCTCCAAAGTAATCTTGAAATTGGTCTTGCTTGCTAGTCTAGACAAAACCACGATTAAGATTATAGATGTATCCAACTTATCAACTACATCCGTATTGAATCTTGTCAAAAAATTGCTCAAGGTCTTTTTGGACATTTGTTTCACGCTTTAAAGAATTATCATGTGCTCTAGAGACATGAACCCTTATTTACTTAAAGAATTTATCTACCAATTCCATGAATGTGTCGATTGACCCATTTTTCAATTGTTTGAACCATATTATCGCCATGTCGGTTAGGTATAATGGAAAGCACTACCTAGTTCGAAGCATCCAAAACTTCCATATGTCAACTACATATCTTATCAGATAAACAATTAGGTCCATTATTCCATCGTACATCTCCAACATCGAATGCTTAAAGTCAAAAGGATTCCTCATATTTCAAATATTAGAAGTAAACGGGTTCCTACTTACGTCCTCCGAGTTGTGATCAAGAGGACCACCATATATGTCTTCCTAATTACCTCAGCCAACTGGTTTCTGGCATTCGATTAAAAGCAATATTCTTCCCTCTATTCCTATAGGAAGCGTCTGGCACGTACTCTTTGGTCGTTGCCTATCATCTCTAGCTTTATTCTATCCACCATTCATACACAGGGATCTTAGCACATATTCTTGTTTGCAGCGCCCTTGCATTTAGGTTTGCATTTCTAGCTCCAATATCGTCTACTCGTAGCATCCCAAGATCTATGTCAGCATTGTCCCTAGGTAAAGTTTTCTCGAAATTGGAGAAAGCATTCTATGAATTTGGTAGGTTTTGAAGTAAAAAATGTCACAACCTATTTGAATCGAAAATTATCAAAAATGGGACTGAACCAAACATAATTAATTTTTGCTAACTCAGCCAATAACCAATTTTATAGAACTTGAAGGATGTATTATTATTTAAACGACTAATTCATCCGAAGCAAACATAGATTTATGTTTAAAGAGATTTTATTTAGTAAATTTTATGTAAAAATACAATTTGACATATTTTTAATAAAATACCCCACCTCCGTTAAGGTCACTCACAAAGGGAATGCCTTAAGTTCGGTGGAGCATTATAGGTAAAAGATGCAGATAAATTACAAGACAAACAATTAAAGTAGCGGCAAATAAATAAAACTTTATTTCATTGATAAACAGCTTGTACAAAGATTATTTTACAATACCAAAGTATCTTGTCTTGCTTACAAAAATAAAGAAGCATAAAATGATTTCCCTAAATAAAGCATGAGCCAGCCATAGCAGTAGAAGAGAGAGTCCAAGGCAACACGTCAAAGAGTTTTCAAGCTTGGAAAGAGTAACGGTCCAAACAAACCTAAGTTATTCCCTCCCTGACTACCGAGGGGGGGGGGGAAACGGAAGAAAAGAGGCGAAAGCAAACTAGGTCATACATAAAGTCTGGTAAGTCCAGTGATTCTTATTATTTAAACGAGGAAAAGGGTCATGACATGAATAAACTAAATATAAGACTAAACCATAGTAACAAGATAATATGAGATAAGTATGGGATATGGCAAGATAAACTGATTGTTCCGACAAACTGAATGTACTGATAAACTGAATGCGCTTCTACTCTTTCTCTGCTTCGCAACTACCCTTTTTATACTGATTTGTATATCTCTGCACTACCTAATTGGTGTCCAAACTAGTAATCTATGATCATATGATAACGTGATCCCAATCCCCGTATTTGCGGTTGCCTTCATGTGTGCTTCTATTATGGGGATTCCGTTTATTACCTAGATCTAATATAGGGCTCACTATCGAGTGCTTACTAGATTCAACCAGGGTTTACGCTACCCAGATCCACTAGGGTTTATGCTACCTATTGAACGCTTCTCGGATTCAGGGTTTGCGCGACCTAGGTCCAACTAGGGATTATGCTACCTACGTGTATTAATTTTCCATGTGTCTGTGTCAGTCGGCCCTCTCTTGCATGTAGATACTCGGTGCTGGCCCCACCATAAGGTGTATCAAGCCTTATGATAGCGACCCGACACGATTCAAGATGCACAGTGTATAACTACTGGTACCCAGTGCCTGCTTTTTCCACTCCGGAGTACATGCACGCCCGTAAACCGTCGGAACCTACACTGACGTACCCCCTGCCGCTATTTTTGACCGCTTATAATCAGCCCAGTAATCGTGCCCCACCCTGCCTAGTTTCAGGGTACCATGATACATCTATGTGAGTTACTGTTGAAATTGGTTCCTGTTACTAGGGTTTCCTGCTGGTTAAATTCGTGGGCCTATATATACAAATATTACCCACCTATACGAGATGTACTTAACCCTCCCACCGATTCTAGCATGTTTTCTTAATGGTTAAGTTTTATGGACCTATATTTACTAATATTACCCACCTACCCAACGTGTACTTAAACCTACCCACGGATTCAAGCATGTTTATTTAATGGTTAAGTTTTGTGGGCCTATATTTACTAATATTACCCACCTACCCGACGTATACTTAACCTCCTACTCGTCAAGTTGTGTTGGTTAAGTGGTTCTTATTAACTTAACCTTTCTTGCTTATCATGTTGGATTGGTTAAGTGTGATTTATTAACTTAACCCTGTTCATTCATCAGGTTATACTGGTTAAGTACTTCCCATTTAACTTAACCCCATTCGCTCATCAAGTTATATTGGTCAAGTATCATTAACCAATTCATGTTGACTTAACCCATCCACCCGTCACGTCATGTTGGTTAAGTGTTTCCTTCTGGTGTTGACTTGACCCTACCCCAATTCATGTTATATAATTGGTTAAGTGTTTTCCTCTTGTATTACTTAACCCCACCACATGTCATTATATATTTTGGTTAAGTGTTACTTTAGTTAAATTAACCCTATCATCTGCTTAATTAACATGTTACAACGGTTAAGTGTTCTAAATTTACTTAACCTCACCCACTTGTCTAATTGACATGTTGTAATGGTTAAGTGTTCTAATTTTACTTAACCTCATCCACTTGTCTAATTAACATGTTGTTACGGTTAAGTGTTTCCCTAATTACTTAACCTCACCATTTCTAGCTTGATTTATTCATGAGCCTGAATTAATTAATTAATTAATTAAAGCACCAACCACTCACATTTGACAGATATTGTTGTGGTTACAAGATGTGTCGGTCGGTTCCGGGCAGGTTTACACCACAACTCAGTCTAACCTCGGGTCTTTCTGGGCTTGATGCACTAACCACCCACATTAGACAGGTATTGTTGTGGTCACTGGATGTGACGATCGGTTCCGGGCAGTTTTACAACACAACTCAGTCTAACCTCGAGTTAGGCATATTCGTCTTTTACTAAATTTACATATTTACTATTTATGTAAATTTTCCGTAAATCAATTTAGCCTAGATCATATTTATTTATCATGCAAATTAGCATACCTATATTTTATGCCCAAAACTTGATTTACCAAATCAATTAACCCAACTTGCAGTTTATACCAATTTAGATTTGATATTCAATTCATGCCCAATCTAAATTAATATTCTAATTTACAGTCTATGTCAAAACTAGATTTAATATTCTAGTTTTACTGTTTACGTCCAATACTTGGTTTACATGCCAATTACATACGTTGCGGCCAATTAACAATTTACCATTTACGCTCAAGTCTAATATGCATGTAAATTATTTTCTATTATAGCCAATTCAGATTTCGCCAACATACTTATTATGCCAAATTAACTTAATTAAGCTACGCCCAAATTCCTGCGCCGTAATCGTACGTATAACATGATTTCACAAGTTTCTAAGTACTCATGAAATGAAACTAACCAAAGGAATAGGGGATAAGCACGAGAATTGACATGAAAGAATAGTCATGCAAAAATGAACCAAATACAAAAATAATGGTTCCAATTGGCTGTATCTACATAACGGTGAATAGGAATAAACTAGACAAGTTACACCCTAAATATGAGATCCAACAAAATCAAGGGAGACATAGGTGATTTGATCCAACATAATGCCAGTTCGGTATACAATCATGATTTGTAACTATAGTGTTATGGGCATAAGCAACTAACCATAATAGTCATAGGCAATTAACCACAATAGTCCTAGGCAATTAACCACAATAGTCCTAGGCATGGTCATAGGTGGTAGTCTAATAGTTATGAATCATAGTCATATGCAATAGTCTTATGTTCGTAGTCATAGGCAATAGTCTTATGTTCATAGTCATAGGCATTAATCTTATGTTCATAGTCATAGGCATTAGTCTTATGTTCATAGTTATAGGCATAGGAAAAAGTCCCATAGTCATAGCCTTTGGCAATTAGCCTCAATAAGTTCTAGGCTACAATCGAGAATCAGATCCAAAGGCATAGATAATGTTAGATTTGACATAAGCATGAATCAAAGATAATTAACTTGCCAATAGGCACAATTCTATATTTTAATTTATTACATTCACGAGTCCAATTACACGTTCAAATCTAAGGAATAACCGAACTTATAGTGATCAGTTTAGAAAAGGCGATTTGCTATGATTTGCGTGGCATTGCTCGAAGCCATTGAATTAGCCTTTGATTCCGTTCTTAAAGCTTTAACTTGATTTAAATCTCTTCTTGAAAAACTTGAGCAGCATAACCTCATCTTAGATTTATATGTTATTTTATTTTATTTAGAATTAGAGCAGAGTATAGACGTAGAGAAGTTTTGAGGAGAAAATATGAGGCCTAGGGGTGTTTTTATAGCTGTTAGATCAATGTATAGGGCCAAAATCGCGTCTAGGTTCAGAAATGTGAATTCTGCCCAGATCTGGGGGTAGGTCGACCCCCAGGTCGACCTCCCTTGGGGTAGGTCGACCTCTAAGTCGACCTGCCTGGGCGGGAATTTTCCCGCCCAGCCCAGTTCTGCGATTTTTGAATTTCTGAGCCGGTTCTCAATTTTTGCTGAAACTTCTGAACGTCATAACTCCTTCATACGGAGTCCAATTTATGCAAACTCAGACTTTATCTCAAGCAGAATTTCGAGACGAACGCAATGGCGTAACCCATTTCCCTTAGTTTTTCTTCTAAAAATTATTTATACTTTAATTTATGAAACTTAATGTTACAGAATTACGGGGTGTTACATTCTCCCCCGTTAAAGGATTTCGTCCCCGAAATCTTCAAGTCAGGAAGAATGTGTCCTACCATTCAGTCATCCATCTACTCAACCATTCAATCACAGGCATTCATTGTCCTTAAAAAGATTTCTAATGCTTTCATGTTCATATGCATAGTGTGTGTATGTCCTTATCTAATGCAAAATCAGGCGGTCTACTGATTCAGTTGACCTCCTTAATGCGAATTATGTCAGTGCCATGCGTCCAATATGTATGCAATCTTAAAGATACATATCATTTCTATATGAGTGCACAACCATTCACTCAAATGCAACATCCACCGGATAACACATCAAGTTCAATCCATAAACAAATAAATATATGCAAATGCAATATGGAAGTGACTGAGCTGATCTAGTACCCTATGTGTGTATATGCATCCACGAGCAACCACTAGCAAACACTTGCAACCACTTGCATCCACCAAACATAACATGTTTCAAACACATCTTTACATCCATTGGCTTCTACCTAAGGATTGAGGATAGGACCGAGAGAATATACTTAAAAGCTAAAGACTAGCATGCAAATAGATTTTTCAGAAAAAAGAAGAATAAAGGATATACCCTCAAAAAGGGTAAGATGCACGTATCTGGTCTTCAGTCTTTTAAGTCGCATCTTCTTGAGCTTCCATTTCCAAAACCCACTAGTAAAGACAGGACCTCGCTCACTTACTATGCTAGAGGGTATCCAATGTGGTCGAACTATCCTCCCGAGAAAAACATATGATACCCAGTGTATATACATAAGATGATTATAAGTTTCTCCTCTACTTAGCTTATCCATCATGCTGCAAATCTGAGGGTCTAAAGCTAATGGTTACTATGTGCTTATTACCTCTCTTAGGGTGCCAGCCCCAACCATTTATTTCTCACGCAAACCATCATAGTCGAACTCGACATCCCTCAAGTACAAGCCCTAAAGGCCTAAACCAATATCAGACAAGCACCCAAGGGATACCTCCTCCGAATTTGGACGATCTATGTGAGATGATACTAACAAAACAACCAAACAATTGAGCACTTTACCGACTCTGGCTATCCTCGCCAATCTTGCTCCAGAATTATCGTTGATCGCATAACTGGCTTTGCAGTGTCATCTAGATACATGCGGAAGTCTGTATCGAGTTCTTAGGGGGAAAACCCCTACCCTAGTCAAAACATCTTGCGTACTCATGGACTACCCCAACGGATCGAAAATCGTCGATAGATAAATAAAGTGATTCTAGGTAGCTAAGACAAACTCATCCCTTAGGATCGTATGAAATCTCAAGGGTATTCTCGAGGCAAGTCGAAAGTCTAACTAACCTTGTTTCATAATTACTAGCTAACCAACCAATGCCTAGAATCGACCGATAGCCCAAAAACATAAGCATAAATATAGCTATTCTCAAATCCTCACAAGTCAAAGATAAATGGGTCAAATCAACAATTTGATTTGAGTCTAAAGTGGGATTCTCTACTACAAATATCTAGGGTGCAGAGACTCAACTATGGAAGCAGATATATACGGATGTGAAGCGCTAAAATCAGAAGGAGTACTAACAGGATAATCAAAAAGGAAAAACTCTTTCAACCGAAATCTTACTGCCTCTCTTCCAGGTATGTTGGCGGCGAGAGCATGCACTTGCCTTCCGGAAAATCATGTCCCTTGTTCTTTGCCCTTTCCCTTAATTATACGACTCGCTATACCAAAATAAAGATACTTCCCCTTGTTTTAGGTTTTACTATTCTTTCCTCCCCTCCTTTGTGAACCAAGTCCATATCCATGGGTTCTTCATCCTGGTGTTGTGCTCCACAGCTTGACCCCCCTCATTCTCAACTTTGTCATCCTTGCATAACTTTTTGACATGTCTCTCAAAAGCTGCCTCCATCGCATCGGGAATCCTACAAAGTCCGAAAGGGAATTATGGCTACAGATGGAAGTTAGGCACTTATTTGCCCTTTGACAAGTGTCGTAGTATCATCAAGCCTACGGAACCATGCCGCGATGAGGTTACCTTCCAGAAAGCCAGGAGCCCCAGAGACTCAGGAAAGAAGGAAATAGGGATTCAAACAGAGAATCAAAAGATAGTGCATATGGCTTTGGGGAACATGCCTTTTAAGCAAAACTTTTCTTTTGAAAATGCTTCTTTTAAAACCATTTTAAAAAAAAAATCAAATCTTTTATCTGATCCGGTAACCTTCAGCTCTGATACCAAGTGAAACACCCACCTCCGTTAAGGTCACTCACAAAGGGAATGCCTTAAGTTCGGTGGAGCATTATAGGTAAAAGATGTAGATAAATTACAAGACAGTCAATTAAAGAAGCGACAATTAAATAAAACTTTATTTCATTGATAAACAGCTTGTACAAAGATTGTTTTACAATACCAAAGTATCATGTCTTGCTTAACAAAATAAAGAAGCCTAAAATGATTTTCCTAAATAAAGCATGAGCCAGCCATAGCAGTAGAAGAGAGAGTCCAAGGCAACACGTCAAAGAGTCTTCAAGCTTGGAAAGAGTAATGGTCCAAACAAACCTGAGCTATTCCCTCCCTGACTACCTGTGGGGGGGGGGGGAACAGAAGAAAAGAGGCGAAAGCAAACTAGGTCAGACATAAAGTCTGGTAAGTCCAGTGATTCTTAGTATTTAAACAAGGAAAAGGGTCATGACATAAATAAACTAAATATAAGACTAAACCATAGTATCAAGATAATATGGGATAAGTATGGGATATGGAAAGATAAACTGATTGTTCCGATAAACTGAATGTACTGATAAACTGGATGCGCTTCTACACTTTCTCTGCTTCGCAACTACCCTTTTTATACTGATTTCTATATCTCTGCACTACCTGATTGGTGTCCAAACTAGTAATCTATGATCATACGATAACGTGATCCCAATCCCCGTATTTGCGGTTGCCTTCAGGTGTGCTTCTATTATGGGGATTCCATTTATTACCTAGATCTAATCTAGGGTTCACTATCGAGTCTTACAAGATTCAACCAGGGTTTACGCTACCTAGGTCCACTGGGGTTTATGCTACCTATTGAACGCTTCTCGGATTCAGGGTTTACGCGACCTAGGTCCAACTAGAGATTATGCTACCTACATGTATTAATTTTCAATGTGTCTATGTCAGTCGGCCCTCTCTTGCATGTAGATACTCTGTGCTGGCTCCACCATAAGGTGTATCAAGCCTTATGATAGCGACCCGACACGATTCAAGATGCACAGTGTATAACTACTGGTACCCAGTGCCTGCTTTTTCCACTCCGGAGTACGTGCGCGTCCGTAAACCGTCGGAACCAACATTGACGTACCCTCTGCCGCTATTTTTGACCGCTTATAATCAGCCCAGTAATCGTGCCCCACCATGCCTAGTTTCAGGGTACCATGATACATCTATGTGGGTTACTGCTGAAATGGGTTCCCGTTACTAGGGTTTCCTGCTGGTTAAGTTCGTGGGCCTATATATACAAATATTACCCACCTATACGAGATGTACTTAACCCTTCCACCGATTCTAGCATGTTTTCTTAATGGTTAAGTTTTGTGGGCCAATATTTACTAATATTACCAAGCTACCTAACGTGTACTTAACCTTCCCACAGATTCAAGCATGTTTTGTTAATGGTTAAGTTTCGTGGGCCTATATTTACTAATATTACCCACCTACCCGACGTATACTTAACCTCTTACTCGTCAAGTCGTGTTGGTTAAGTGGTTCTTATTAACTCAGTCTAACCTCGGGTTAGGCATATTCGTCTTTTACTAAATTTACATATTTACTATTTATGTAAATTTTCCGTAAATCAATTTAGCCTAGATCATATTTATTTGTCATGCAAATTAGCATACCTATATTCTATGCCCAAAACTTGATTTACCAAATCAATTAACCCAACTTGCAGTTTATACCAATTTAGATTTAATATTCAATTCATGCCCATTCAAGATTAATATTCTAATTTACAGTCTATGTCAAAACTAGATTTAATATTCTAGTTTTACCGTTTACGTCCAAACTTGGTTTACATGCCAATTACATACTTTGTGGCCAATTAACAATTTACCATTTACGCTCAAGTCTAATATGCATGTAAATTATTTTCTATTATAGCCAATTCAGATTTCGCAAACATACTTATTATGTCAAATTAACTTAATTAAGCTACGCCCAAATTCCTGCGCCGTAATCGTACGTATAACATGATTTCACAAGTTTCTAAGTACTCATGAAATGAAACTAACCAAAGGAATAGGGGATAAGCACGAGAATTGACATGAAAGAATAGTCATGCAAAAATGAACCAAATACAAAAATAATGGTTCCAATAGGCTGTATCTACATAACAGTGAATAGGAATAAACTAGACAAGTTACACCCTAAATATAAGATCCAACAAAATCAAGGGAGACATAGGTGATTTGATCCAACATAATGCCAGTTCGGTGTACAATCATGATTTGTAACTATAATGTTATGGGTATAAGCAACTAACCATAATAGTCATAGGCAATTAACCACAATAGTCCTAGGCAATTAACCACAATAGTCCTAGGCATGGTCATAGGTGGTAGTCTAATAGTTATGAATCATAGTCATAGGCAATAGTCTTATGTTCGTAGTCATAGGAAATAGTCTTATGTTCGTTGTCATAGGCATTAGTCTTATGTTCATAGTCATAGGCATTAGTCTTATGTTCATAGTCATAGGCATAGGCAAAAGTCCCATGGTCATAGTCTTTGGCAATTAGCCTCAATAAGTTCTAGGCCACAATCGAGAATCGGATCCAAAGGCATAGATAACGTTAGATTTGACATAAGCATGAATCAAAGATAATTAACTTGCCAATAGGCACAGTTCTATATTTTAATTTATTACATTCATGAGTCCAATTACACGTTCAAATCTAAGGAATAACCAAACTTACAATGGTCAGTTTAGAAAAGGCGATTTGCTATGATTTGCGTGGCATTGCTTGAAGCCGTTGAATTAGCCTTTGATTCCCTTCTTAAAGCTTTAACTTGATTTAAATCTCTTCTTGAAAAACTTGAGCAGCATAACCTTGTCTTAGATTTATATGTTATTTTATTTTAATTAGAATTAGAGCAGAGTATAGACGTAGAGAAGTTGTGAGGAGAAAATATGAGGCCTAGGGGTGTTTTTATAGCCGTTTGATCATTGTATATGGCCAAAATCGCATCTAGGTTCAGAAATGTGAATTCTGCCCAGATCTGGGGGTAGGTCGACCTCCCTTGGGGTAGGTCGACCTCCCTTGAGGTAGGTCGGCCTCTAGGTCGGCCTGCCTACCTCTAGGTCGACCTGCCTGGGCGGGAATTTTCTCGCCCCGCCCAGTTCTGTGAATTTTGAATTTCTGAGCTGGTTCTAAATTTTTGCTGGAACTTCTGAACGTCATAACTCCTTCATACGGAGTCCGATTTATGCAAACTCAGACTCTATCTTAAGCAGAATTTCGAGACGAACACAATGGCGTAACCCGTTTCCCTTAAATTTTCTTCTAAAAATTATTTATACTTTAATTTGTGAAACTTAATGTTACAGAATTACGGGGTGTTACATTTAACTAATGGACTTTAAGTTTTATTACAAACCAATGATTCAAAATATTACAATATCACAAAACTAATAATATAGTAAAGTTTGGTAAGTTTTATTAAATCAAATCCAAACTGATTTAGTTTTACAATCGAACATAACGGGCCAAAATAAATTGGTTTGGTGGGTTGATTCATTTCTAACTGAACATTGCTCACCTCTACTTAGAACTGAGTAGATTTGGCTTGGCACCAAGTTGTCCAGCCCTTGTTCGCATTATTCTAACTTGCACCACTCCAACTCCAGAAGTTTTTGCATTGGTTTTTGGCATTTGATTCTAAATCCCTGCAAATCTAGCTACTCCTTGTTGTACCACCATTTAGAAGGACTCCTCCGGCATCTCTAGGTGTTTAGCCATCATTCCATCGACATCTCCTTAGTCAGTTTCTTTATTCCCTCTTTGATGACATGGCTAAATCTATTTGATTTAAAGATATTTTCTCGAAAACCATACGCATTTGTTCATTCCCTCTAACTTTAGATTTGCTTTTGGCCTCCTCACCTGTCAATCCAAAATCCAACCTTACTCTTAGTAGAAGTAGCAAATTGTTAACCCAAAAATGGATCAAAATCCATACCCAAATGAAAGCATTGGTTCAAATAAAAATAAAAGAAAAGAAAGAGAAGTGACAAGATAACATAATAATTTTTATAATGATTCAATGTAGTCTCCGACTTACATCCGCTTGAATCAATTTTATTAGTTTTCTCTCCTTATTAAACTAGTTTCTCCTACATCTATGATTACAATGGGTGATAGAGTATTTATATAACATAATAGGACTGAAGAAGATTTGATAGAGTTTCAAAGAGAAAAGGCAAAAAATCCCCATTTTGTTATAGGTAGATGTGTAATTAATACCATGCTACTACTCTGTTAAAACACCATTACATCCCATTAAGGATTTCTAATGTTGTAGTTTTTCCAAATAGTCTTTCCACTATAAACCCCATTTTATTTCTTTATTCACGATATATCTCATTGTTTCCCTATGTTTTGTCATTCCCGCTATATCTTAATAAAAGAAATAAAATTAAAATAACATTTGTACATTGCAAAAATTAAGAAGTTAATTTTTAGTTAAAATTTTAACATACATATTTAGAAACAAAAATATTATAACATTCTATTAAATTTAATTAAGTTAAACAAAAGTTTACGTTTATTTACATATATTTACACAAGTTATTATCTTAAATTAAGAGTGCCTTAAATACAATTGAATTGAATGTTAATTTTTGTTTAACTATCATATATAAATTTGTGAGAATGTTAAGAACAAGTTTTATATGTTATTTTAGAGTCATCCTTTATATCCTCGCTATTTCCTCGCATTATCCCACTATGCACTTCCATTGCATTGATTCCACTAAACACTTTAACTGCGTAACCTGGTAGGCTTGTATATAAGGAGAAACATGTGTTATGGAGCCAAAAGACCAAGTGTATTGGAATATAGAAGTCGGTCTAAAGTTGCACCATAAAAATGAAGATCCTTCGAGTTAAAATTATAATTGGTATAGAGTTGAATTACTCGGTGTTGTGTTATTTTGTCTTGTATTTTTGGAAGAGTAGCATTCTATTTTTGTAGCGAGTTACTCTAATTTTTTCCTTCGGCTTTGAGTCAATTTTAGCAATCTTCTTTTGATCCTTCTTCATTCAGTGTCTTCTATTCGGCTCTTCATAATAGCTCGTCAAACCCTTGAAAACCTGTTTAACCGCGAGTTGAAGAAGCATTAAAGGTGGTATGTTGAGACAACCCATTCTCCCGGTACCCCGAAGAACAGATGGCCTTTAGGATATAACACATTAATATAACAACAGAAAGTAAACATGCATTAAACATCAAAATGTATATCATATTACATCAACTTTCATCAGAGTTACTACATCCGATCGAATCTAAATATCATACAATAATAGCGGAAATAAGTAAATAGATGCACAATGGAAATAATGAAATTCTAACACGATGGAGTCTTAGAGAGTCCAAAAGAACATCCTAATCCTACTCTTATCCCAAATCCAAAACTAACTTTTCCAGATAGCTTCCATATACAAATAGATATGGCTTCCAAAAGTAGTTTAACTAACTACTTGTTTACTGGCCTTCCCGTGTAAAAAATATGTGCACCTGAGTTTGCAAGGGAAAAACAAACTACGAGTCAGTCATGGGACTGGTATGATAAACTTTAAGCAATTATTATTAATCTTTATAAAAGTAAGGCATATCACGGGACCACACCGTGTAATATGGAATGAGTTTCCTCCACATGAATACCAATGCATAAGCTTCGCAATGCTTTAAGAAAAAAAATGAAACCATTATAAGACTCAAGTCCCATCACACAATGCAACGCATAACAGAGGATAGAGTTTTACCTTATAATGGTAAAACATGCTTGATATGTAAAACATTTGGTAATGATATTATTATTACTGTCTAAGTGTGGAAATCAGTTTTGAAAATAAATGTATAAATCTTAGCTCGCATAATGCCCTATCCCATTATGTTGGCTATATAGTTTACATCTGCAAACGCAAAGGCATTTATTGGAAATTGGATTTCGTCAATGAACTAAGGCAAAGGATCTTCCTTATCTATTAGAAATATTTTAGCAAATGTCTGAGGACTCGCACGCATGTGATCCTTTAGAGCGATAAAGCCGGTCAGCACTAACGAGATGATTAGGATCTTTCTTGAACATAACATTCTCCGGTCGTATTTGACCGTCGTCTGAGGTGCCTCATGTATCATCCACATAAGCAAACCTGCCTGGTCTCCATACCATGGCATCAGTTTTCAGCAATATGGCAACGTTATTCCATATTTCTATTGTCCATCATCCTGTTTTCAGCTCATTCCGGGTGTGAGGCCCCAGAATCAATGTCCCACAAAGCTTTACTTATCAACAAAAGCTTTGAACTTTCTGTCAGTAGCACTCAGCATGCCACATTGTCAATTGACAACATATAATTGGTGTCTATTATTATATAAGCCTCTGAGTACATAAGTCTCAGAGGTGGGTGTTAAGCTAAGAGAATAAATTGTCCGCTATCAACTGATATAACTTCAATAAAAACCAATTGGTTATGTTGTAAAATACAATGTCAAACACACATACATTTGCAAGTCCGTTCAGGGTTTGAACGAAATCGAAGGCACCTTATTCCTCATCCAATTAAGGTGAGAGGCCCTTGCTCATCCATACTATCAACAAGTACGTCCGAACTACTACCATTATAACCTATTAATGGGAGCTACCCATATCCAGGGCATCAGCAAGCAGTCCATTCGATGTGAAGATTTCTGTTCGATGAGAAGATTTCTGGTCTTCCACCATCTTCGACTTTTAGTTCATCATATAACTATTCAAAATGGATTAAACCCAATATTTTCGAAATAATTAGTATCAAAACATAATCTTTTTCGGATTATTAACCCTCTAATTAAGTCTCCTTTAATTGGAAATCGTTTCATAAGATTATATCTTATTTTCACATTTGGTTAAGATATCTAGGCTTCCAAAATCATCTTTACCATTCTTTTAACCTTATAAAAAGGTTTACCAAAGGTTTATATTCAATTTGGGAATTTAAAATCTTTATCTCAAACGTTTCTCAAAAACCGTTATAAAAAATGTTGTAAATTAGCCTATTTCCACTTAACAGGTTTTTATTATTCAAAACCATGTATATTTGGTTCAAACATCTTTCAAATCACTTATTACAATTTATAATAGTTTTCCCTATTTTTATTTATTTAAAAATAAGCCATTCCACTCTGATCCTGTTTCAAGTCATTCAACTGCACTGGCACTATTTTTATTCAAATCTGATTTGAACATATTTCAAAATCTAGCCATTGGATTTCAAAACTCTACATATCATTTGAAAGCTCTTGTCATTTCGGACCTAATATTTTTCTTTTTGGGAAAATCCGACGGTCGTATCTCTAGTATGTTACTTTAAAGTTACGGGTCGAAATTCGCGAATTATCGGATCTCCAGTACGTCACTTTAAAGTTACGGGTCGAAATTCTCGAACTGCTGTTGCGTGACGAGTTCTATTCTGACCATACTTCAATTTATATTATAAACTACATCGAATTACTTCTAAAATAATTTATTAATTATATAAAACGTATATAAAAAATTTGGAAACTATATTTTCCATTTTTAACTTCAAATTCAAATATTATATTATTTGAATATTATAATAATATTTAAATGATAAAATAATATCATTTCAAGCTTCATTATTTAAACCCAAATTTTCCTGACATCCATTTTAAAATAAATAGGATAGTTTTGAAAAGGTGCTCTTGGTAAAACATTTTCTAGATACCTTAACCAAACTTTACTTTTCCCCATTACTATTTATTTTTAAATAAAAACTTCAACAGGCCATAACCTACTTTTAATTTCTCCAAAATCATTTCTTTCATTTGCAAATGTTCATCATAATGGTTTAACCTTCACATCCATGAAAAGTTGGATATCAAATTTGGACATTTGTTTTTTTTACTCATTATTATATTAATAAAATATTTATTAAATTTGTTTTGATGAATGAAGACTTAACTAATGAGCCAATAATCATACCTTTTAGCCATATTTAACAATGGTAATCACATGCCATATTATCAACAACCTTGATAGCATACGTTCACCCATATCGTGGGATAGTTCATAACATATAAACATTAACCAGTTAACGCTAATATGATTTTGTCAATCAACATATTAACCGTAATACAACAATCATCAATCAACATATGCATATAATACCAAATGGGGTTCATACCCATATCAAATAACCAATATCAAGTTAGTAACCATTTCAATGACCATTTGAGGTTCAAACCAATTTCAATGTCCACATTATTAATTCTACAGGTCATATACTCAAGTGACAGTATAAACATCACTTAAAAATCAATTTTTTTCTACACCAAACATTTCCAAATCATACCTTGAACTCATGTCAACGATTATAGGTTATTATATACTCAATCAAGTTCACAAACAATAGCTAATAGTTAACTAGCCCTTATTCTGTTCAACATTTCTCACCTAGGATTCCACTCCTTCTAACTTTGATTGTAGGATATCTTAGTGCTCCCAGAAAATTTCGGCAGCCTCCCGGTGTCACTTGAGTTTTCTAAAAATAAATGGGCACAGGTTCGACGCTATAGGGTTTTAGAATTTAACAGGTATATATATATATATGTGTATATATATGTGTATATATAGGGGTATGTTTTTGGTTCAAGGAGCAAATGGAGAGGGGTTTTATGCTAATGAGGCTCGAGTTTTTGGAGGCGGGGCCCACTGGTTTAGGATGCACACGGTGAGGGGGTCGGATAGGTCCAAGTAGCGGGTTGGGCTAAAGGGGGTGCGGGTTTCAGGTTTAAAGGGGATGAGGGGTGTTGTTTTGGGTTTTTAATAGGGGTAGGAGGCTTTTAAGGAGGAGGGGCCCACGGCTAGTGGTGGCGCACGGAGGAGGGCACTAGCAGCGACGGTGGCCGAAGGAGGAGCACGGTGGAGGGAGAGAAGGAAGGGAAGCAAAGAAAATAAAGTGGAAGAAAAGTGGAAAAGGAAGGGAAGAGGCTTGTATTTATAGGCAAATGGAGAGGCCTTAGATCACTGAGGTATCAGCGTAGGATGGAAGGGAGAAAGCACACATTGATTGTGTAACGAACTGGGATTTTCGACTCCGAAAATCAACATCAAACTACCGTGTTGACCATTCAGACATCGAACATTCCAGATCATTAATAGAAAGAAGTTAGAGGATGAGAATAGATAAGGTAGAAATATTGAATAGAAGAAGAAGAAGAAACACCACACAGAGTCTCACATCGCAGCGGAACAAAATATAATACAGAAATAATCTTTATTGAAAGCTTTAAAATACTTACAGTATCAGAGTACATCATACCATGGGACAGTTATAATAGCCTGTTCCCATATACAACACACAGCGGAATAGTAGTAATATCATACGTCTGGGCTCTTCCAGCTCGTCTCTTCATAGCAGTCGCTAACCTGAACCTGTACACTCCGGGCTAACCCGAGCATTTACAAAACACCGGGTCAGTCTGGTGAACCAGAGTGAGATAAACTCGCACATTATTAAGGGTAAATCATCCAATCTTGATTTTAAAGTTCAAAATCTTTTCAGAAGAAAAGGATAATCGTAAGACCAAATCCACACATAAACACGGACGGTTTTTACCTTACGATAACCCAAAACAGTTTGAAACCAATATCTTGTCTGATATTATAATAATGTCTAAACACAAGTAAATAGAAATCTAGTGGAACGCTTGCATCTCACGCTCCACATATATAGTATACAATCAAAACCCCAGGCGCTTATTGGAGATTGGATTCCGACCTTGACAAGGTATGGGACCACCTGCCGATGGTGTATCTCTAGAGACGAATACACTGGGTTCAACAAGAACGTCTTGCAACCCGGCCCTCACATGACCGACCACTCATTTCGCTTGAGTGTATCGAATGTATATCACCGACGGTTGGGATCAGCAACCGTCTCCCGACAAGGGACAGCATCGAAACATAGATTTAAGAAGCAAATAGGATTTCCTCTAGATAGGTGATCATACACCCTAATGGGAGCGACCCACATAGCCATGTTGCCTGCCCGATTTTTGTCATTTCCCGGTTGATGAGGCTTGAGGTCAGAATTTATCTTTGAACATCTGGTCACCATTCACTTTGAATGCCACATCGTCAGATCCGCCAGATATCACTAATTGACGACCCCAAAAATACTCTAGCTGGTAGCTCAGAGAACGGCAACTCCCCGCCAACAACTATCGTACGTTTGAAGAAATCAACGTACGTGATCATTTGGAAATACTCTGTCAGACATACGTCCATACAAGTCATCCAGGAACAGGATGAACCGAAGGCACTCTCCTACTGCATCCATATAGGAATCACCCCATGGATCAGTAACGAGAAGTCCTTGCAACCCGTAGAATCCAACCACGACAGAATCACAGCTTATCTCTGCTTGCCAGGCAGAAAATATTAGTGGTTCTTCCGTTTATGAAAATCCACGGTCTTCAATGCTCCATCTCGATCATCTTCTGATATCTCCACGTATTTGTTGGTTGGAATGGTTTTCGAATATAAATTCGATCCCGGTCTTTCCATACCAACAATCGTATTGGACAGGTTTGATAGTCGGTGTTTTAACTATCAAAATATACAGTGTTTCAATCATGACACTCCAATGAGTTCATTGGTTCAGCATTCAACATCACTTGGCCTTTAACTTTAAAATAAACTAGTTCACTTCTTGTTTAATAACACTTCTAACTCTTTTAAATATGAAAAATACGATAATTGAATTATTGTATAATATATAAGTGTTCCGAAACCAGTTCTATATAATACTTAGCAAAATGACCAAATTAAATTCCCACTTGATTCCCCCTTCAAAACATTTGTTACATCCTTCTTTCTTATTTAACTTGGAAAATCTATTCGACCTATTTCTTCATAAACAACGTTACGTAATATCGTTTATCCCTTTCTTGAAACGATAACTAATGCTTATTAGAATAAAATGAAACTAACTTCACATTTCCTTTGCCTCGATCTCTTGTTATATATATATATATATCTCCAAATTTCCACCACGTTGCATTATTTTACTAATGGAAATAATGAACTATCACTAACCTTTCTTACGATTACCAACGAATATCATCTTCAGATAATCCTGGTGCCGTTCAAGTTGGGGTATTTTAATTACCTCTCAGACCTTGATCAACAACGTTCATATCCTCAGATAAATATAAGTTGTAATCAACCCATATTCCATTCACGTCTCAAAACAAATCCCATTATAATCTGGATTTGGTTATACCACCCCATGGATCTAGTTCTTTAAACCCAATTCACTTTTACCAATTTCTTTTCAAACCATATTCAACCATTTCCCCCTTTTGAAATCTTATTTCAATTTTTTCCCCTTTTTTTTTAGTTGATCTCATTTCAGATAACGTTAATTCAATATTAACGCTTTTCACTTTGAAACTCTTTTATATACTTTAGTCTATCTTAAACCCTTTTTCGTAATCTCCTCTCACCTAATTCAAATAATTAAGTATCGTTTATTTCAAGCCATTATACTCACTTGAAATTCCTTTTATACTTTGTTATGAAAATTCGGGTTTTGAATATAAACCCCATTCATAAATTCCTATCGCCATTCCACTCAATTTCGCTTCAACTTTGATTACCCTTTTAATTAAAATTCCATTTAAAAAGGTACTTTCCTAAATTATTATTATTTAAAATAATAATTCACTTTAATCACTAACTACTTCAGTAGTTGGTATCTTTATTACTAAAATAAATAGTAAATCTCCTTTTAGAACTCATTACATTTAAACAATATTTATTTAACAATTATAATCAAAACACGTTAATTTGATAATCAATCCCAATTCAAAACGATCGATTTAATTAACTCAAAACTCGATTATCTCGTTAATCGATTCCAATTAATTCTCACTTTAAATTAGTCAAAAATATATTTAATTTAAATAATTCCATTAATTGTTTCCTTTGCAAAACCATTATCAACGTTTAACCATTTGATTCATTCTCTATTCTCATTCTTTGTAAATCTGGTTAACATCAGAATTTACTTTATAAAATAAATTACTAACAAATCAAATCTTAAATAAATAAAATATTTATTTAATTCTCTTTAATAACTTTTGTTCAAAATAATACATTTTTTCCAAAATCTAACTCCAGTTATAAAGTAAATTTTATAACTTCAACTCTATCGATTCACCTGACGGTGAATCACTGTCTATAACCCGATTGATTTTAAAGGCCATACTCTGCCAAACACTTAACCAATATCACCCATTGGTTCAACCCAAACAGATGTTGAATATTCAATTAACAATCAACCATCAAATCAATCACACAAATAGATCAGTTCATATATGATAATATGAAAATAAATAATACATTTGAGGGATCTGGTTGGGTCCCTCCAACCTGTTCTTCCCTGTATTCAAATGGTTATCTCAAATCAGACCATTCAGTTTTTGTTTAACTGATAACACTAAATAGCAACCATTCAACATCAACCACAAGCAATTCAAACGATTCAACCATTTAAACACGTTTATAAATAAACGCGACCAACCAAGGTGAGTCACCTTTATTGGAACCAATCGTTAAAAATAACGGTTTGGTATTTCACTGAAATTAAACACAGTTTAATTTCATCAGTTAAATCAACAGATAAGTAGATAATTATCAAAACAGTCAACCATTGGCAAGCAGAGCACAAAAAAAACCCAATTTATATAAAATATAAAAAGGGTAACTGAGTGAGTTTAACTCACCTTGATTTGTTCGTTGCTGAAAGGTTTGTTTTAATTAAATTAAACTGGTGTTTAATTTAACTAAAACCTCAATAGCTGTCGACTCTGATCAGACCGGTCTTACCGTTTTGCGCTCGTTGATGCAGTTTCAATGTTCTTGGTTTTGTCTAGTCCCGACGCAATTTCATGGCTGTCACCGCTCGCTTCACACCAGTAAATCCATACCATCCCATGATATTTCTTTGGTTACTACACTTCACGTTTTTTTTTTTCAGTTCTCATTCTTTTTTTTTTCTCTTTCTTCTTCCGAGGATCCGTAAGCACAGCATGTCAACTCATCACTTTGCATTCCAATTCCCTACTGCTTATGTATCCTTCTACTTCTAGACTCCTTGCGCTACAGCACTACATCCCCAGTTCAACATGCCACCGCCCAATTCCCTCCACTTCCTTTTTTTTTTTTTTTTTTCGAATAACATTTTCTTTCATTCTTGAAAAACCCAACTGCCATGCATTAAAATGCACCCGCGTTCCCATTTCCCTCCCCCGGTGCTTCTTTCGAAAGCTTTCCTTTTTTTTTTTTAATGGGCTCAACGTGTACAACAGCCCCTCTCCGTGCATGAAGACTCAAAACCACTCCCGTCCAGTACACCGTCGAGCCTTCTTTTCTCTTCAGTCCTCCCTTCAACGCGCACCATCGTCTTTCACTTCAAAAATACCCTACTTAAAAATGGCCCACTAACTCCACGGTCCAAAGCACTGCTGTACCCAACAGAAGAACTCACGCTGAACCCATATTCCCCGCAGTAGCTCCCCACCGCACTTACCCATTTCGTTATCAGCGTTAGTGACGCAGCTACCCAAAACGGAGCTGAGCTCCACCATGAAAAAATGTTCGGTTTATTTGGAAAGGAGGGGTTTAATCTGTTCAGCATTTGAAAGGAAGTAAAAGATAATAGAAATGGAAGAGTTTTGGATTTTCTTGACTGTACCTGAAGGAAAAATGGAGACGGACATTTAATTTATAGGAGAATTGATCCGTGGGAGCCAAGTTTTTTTTTTCAGACGACGTAGGTTTGCAGTAAAAGATACTAGCTGTTGCTTGGGTCAATTCAAAAAGAAACTTTGTCGGCACGGGTGCAAGTAGATTGGCAGCCAAGTAATTGAATATTGGGTAACAAGGAAAGATTATTTGGGATGCAAATAAAATGTTTGTGTGGAGCGCACAGCACTGATGTTTGGCGTGCAAGACACGGTATGGTCTGATGGAGAAGGATTGTAATTTTTAATTTTTTAATTTTTTTATATTTATTTACGGAAACGTTTGGCTGCTGCTCTTGGTGTGCAAGGAATAGCATACGGCAAAAAGATAATATAAGGTTGCGTTGGTGCCTCATATAAAGAAGTGGACATGTTTTTAATAATATTTTATTATTCCAAACTTTGCAATGAGAAATATGTCAAATTTGCAACATAAACCCTCCGTTTATGACAAACAAATAGGTAATCCTAACATAAAAAAATATTCCGGACCCAATGGGACAGGTTTCGTCGAATTCCGACACCGTTTGCGAAAATCCCTTAGAAAATATCGATGAAAAACACCGAGCAATAATTCCTAACAATTCCAGAAAAAATCCTAAAAATATGAGGCCTTGACGTTTCACTAGACCTCTCCCTAAGGTTTCGTATGAAACTTGTTTCGTTGAATTCTGAGTCCGTTTGACCAGTTAACCATTCAGTTTAGTTTGTTTTAAGTTAAAAACATAGCGTACCCCACTATGAAATATTCTGTTCACATAGGGACTGTTATGGACAGAAACAAAAATACCATTTAAATGAGTGATGTGCTCTGGTCCCAAAAATGTAATAATACCGGTAGATGGACTCATATTGTGAAATCCCGAAATGTCGATACAGGGTGCCACATACTCCAAATAAAAAGTTGCTTATTAAATTAATTAAAAATTACAGTAAAATTCTAAAAATTAAATTATCGCTACTTCCCAAAAGGACCTTGTCTAAATTCAAACCCGATCTCTAGTTATATCGAATAAACCGATACGGTCGATAAACGATTCTATAACGACTATTCAAAAATTTGATTTGGGCATATCTCAAAATCTACATGACGAAATCCTGATTTTTCTCTTCCACTAAAAAGATATACTCCATCAGCTCCACCCGTTTCTTGTTTCATAGAAATCCAATTTATATCGGATCCTGTACTCTCAGTTGAAGTTCAAAACCAAATATTACGAACTACAGCGCCATTTCGAGCTCTATTTATATTATATATAATATATAGTTCAACTTTGTTTAAAACGACGATTTAAATATTAAATCACATCGATATTCCAAATATAATAATTGAATTAAATAAATTAAATTATATATTTGAGTGCCAAAAACACGGGTCGTTACAGATTGCTTCATTGCATGACAACATATATAACAAACACTACCAAGATAACTAGTTTAAGTGTGAACACTTAGCTTAGGGTACATGTAATCTATTTACACGTTTACTACTCGTATGACCACATATTGATTCTGATTGCTACGAAATCTGAAACCATGCTATGTTTATCATATACGGTTCCAACAGAACTGGTCTCTTCGAATTCCGAGATCATTTCCTCAAAAGTTCTAATTCGAGTCCAAATTATCGATCGGTTCACATCTAAATTTCGCACGGCCGCATACTAACTCCGATTGATGCGAAATTTGAAACCCTACCATAATTTAATGTTTCAGATCCGATAAAATTGATATCGTCGAATTTCGAGATCATTTGCAAAATGTTTATTTTTAAAATATTAAAAATAATATCAAACTATCACATTTTAAATTGATTATAAATTCGTATATAATTCATTTAAACTTGAAATTTAAGAAATTTAAATTGGTTCCAAAACTTTAGGTCGTTACGTATGTGGAGTTATAGAGGCTAAATAAGAATCAAAAAAATACTTGGCACCAAGTAAAATAACTCAGTATCGAGTTAAGTGGCTAGCAATTTTCTTGCCCAATTTTCTTGAGTTCATATGTCTTGCCATTTTGACCATTCTTCCAAGTGTGTGAACCGTTTTGTCTTTTTTTATATCCTTTAAGTTCACATGTAATCCATTTTGGTTAAAAAGCAGTTTTGATGACTATTTTCACACCTTATCCTAGTAAAAAGATAAGCTCTAAAAGAATATGCAATTAGAATTCAAACTATGGAAATTTGTAAGTTTGGGTCCAAACTTTATATCATCTCAGGCTATGGCTTTCTTGTAGAGGATCAACGATAAGCTTTTTGAAAAGTATACTATGGAAGATGGTCTAAGACCTTTAAAAGCATAATCTCGAGAATTCTTTCCTTCCATAAAGGATTTTTGGTCATCTTCTTCATTCCATACCATAGGAAACTCGTTAAGAAGCTCCTCTTTGTTTCGTGCACCAGAATGGTATTGCTTCAAGTGATATAAGGTACGATCCCACTTTATTGTTGTCCTTGTTCACAAGTTTTTGCCAATGTATGTTCTAACATAACCTTTTCATATTATTAAGAAAATGTATATAAATATCCAAAGGTGTTTGTATGACATTTAGGCTTTGTGATCGAGTAATGTATGAATCATTCTATAATTTATTTTCAAAAAATTTAATACCTTTAGATAAGGTAACAATATTATATGAAATTTTTGTATGATTTATAATTTTCTGGATATTCGAGAAATAGCTTCTTAATGCTCATAGACTAGGTTTTCTCATTTATGGAGCAACAACCTTATACAACGCAATGATCTCCCATACTTTTGTCAACTTAGTTTTCATCCATTCCAAATATCATAGGAAAACAGTATAGCTTCTCATGAAGTTAGGATGTCATGTAAATGGCAAACAATGTGTAACACTTCAACCACATTTTTAATGGTAGTATGGCATTTAAATATTTAATAACATAGGGTTTACCATGTCAACCAAAGCCCTAGTTTTTCTTGTTTTGGATAGGTTAGTTTTGTTGTCGTGTATATAATTTGTTTTAAAGATGTACAGTCCCATTTTCTTCACATAAATTAGAAAATTATATTAAAAAATATAATCTCCCTCAATGGTGGTAAAGAATTTTTATTTTGTTGTTCTTTTGGTTTTCACTTTTGATTTGTTACATTTAAGAACATCAAAGGCATCCCCATTATTTTCGAGCAAATACATACATGTATATTTGAGAATCATTAATTAATTTTATAAAATTCCTTTACTTTATTACAACACTATTTAACTAGCACATATCAAAATGGACAAAATTCAAAAGTTCGGAATTTTCATCAATGCTAGGGAAAGGGTTTAGCTTATCTTTATTTACATATTTCATAGTTATCATAACCAAGACTCATAAATTAAATAGCATGTATTTTGCAGATCTAGAATTTAGATTTATAAACGAGCATGACATAATGATAAATAATCAAAAATATAAGTAGAATGTTTTTATTATTGGTACTAGTTAAACATCCTAATACAACCATATACAAAACATATCATCTTTGGCTGGATCGAGGTTTCAACCTCTAAAATGGAATTTTCCAATTTACCATATATATATTTTCTTAATATTAAGGACATAAAGCACATTAGCAAGGATAATCAATTTTTTAGATTGAATTCCCATCTTTTTCTTGGCGTAAAACTTTTGCTACATTATCCTTTGCCATGAATGCCCTTGTCAATTTGCAACTTTTTTGTAAATTTTAACAAATCTTCTACAAAGAAAATAAGAAAGGTTGTTCCAATACAAAATGACCAACATGTAGCCTTCTTTCTAGTTATTGGAATATGCAAATCAATTATTGTACTGATTAATCAGAAGCCTTGCCAATCATTTAGTGCACTCTACTGGCTATCATGTTTATATTGTACCAACTTGTAAAATTGAAACCATTACAATGATTTCTCACATAATGTCCATCTCTGTCACGCTTGCATTGTTAAAGGTTCCCTTAAAGCTTGTGCATGCTTCTACACATTATCATGGTCATGAGTTAAAATAAAAACAAGTAGAGTTTTAGACATGTATTTTAACTTATATCGCGTCGACATAAACAAGCACGTCATACTGAAAATGAATTTAAAATATAAGTAGAATGTCATTTTTTTTCTCTGATACTTAGTTTGAATAACTATTGAAAATATATCATTTACTTGGAATCACACCTTTAACATTTGTTTATCCTTCGCTGGTTTTGAGAAATCCTTCTTTAAATCCTCAAGCTTATCATAGTTGTAGCATCTCTTCTCCTTGCTAGCTTTGTAATCGCTAGTCAAGTGACCATTCTCTTTGCATCCATAACAAATGGGTTCTTATTTACCCTTCTTCTGTATATCATATCCCTGTTGTTGCTTCCCCTTTCTATTTAACTTCTTCTTGCCTCCACCACCTTTCTATAACTTTAGCTCTTCCCTCTGAGCAGAAACAATAATAGAATCCTTATCCTTAGAGCGTAAATTATCATGGCAAAGCGCCTTCTCCACTAGCTTCTCAAAGGTTCATCAATATGGTCCATGCGGACGGTTAACCGAACCAATTAATTAATAATTTAAGTTAACCGAACCATCAGTTAACTAAATGTTTGGTTAATCGAATTTTTTAGTTAATGTAGTTTGGTTGCGGTTAGTTGAATCAATTAAGTCAGCTAAACATAATATATATTATTATATACATATATATATATGTATATATTTCATATATATATGTATATATTAAATCATCATAATTACTATATTACTAATATATATGTACATATACACAATATATATATGTGTGTGTGTATAGGTTGCAAGAAATGGTAATGATAATATTTATTGTTATCTGTCTTACGATACACGCACACATATACACATGTATGTGTATGTTACCGGTTGTGTGTGCATATATGTTATCGATATATATATATATATATATATATATATTCCAGTAAGTTTGGGAACTGATGATGAAGAGCAATGGGAATGAAGATAAGAAAAATACAGTATAAAAAACATAGTACCTTAGTTCCTTTTATTTGTCTCTTCCCAAACTGTCTGCCATCTGATCCGTAGTAATAAAAATCATTGCAAAATCTACGAAAACAGAATAGAGAGAATTAAGGTGTTAAAGTAAATTAATTCAGTAAATCAAAAATTTAATAACAATTTTCAATCGTATGAAGATCGATAAACATAGTACCTTAGTTACTTTTGTCTCTCTGCCCAAACCGTCAGCTATCTGCTCCATAGCAATCTAAATCATTGTAGTATCTGCGAAAATTAAATAGGTAGAATTAAGGTATTAATTAGAACTAATTCAGTAAACCAAAAATTAAAAACAAATTTCAATCGTCGAAAGATCACTATTGCGACTGAGAATCATTATGATGCCCCATCGCCATCGCTGCAGTGTCCTTCTCCGCAAGTACCCTAATGAAACTAAGGCAAATAGACAAATTGCCTAATTTGATTTCCTTGTTTTAACGAGGAAAGAGGAAACACAGTTGTTTGCAATTGAGAAGATGGGAGGAACTGGAGAGCCGAGGAGAGAAAGCTAGAGTTCTTTGTTTTTGTTTTGGTTAGTGGGTTAAGTGGGGGCGTGATGGAGGTAAACATGTCATCGGAAGCAGGATAGAGGCGATTAAAAAGACAAATTGTACCTTATGTTATATCCACAAAAAATGAATTCAATGAGGACATTTTAGGCAATTTGAAAAACGGCTTCAAAGAGAGAAGTATTTGCATTATATATAAGATATATATATATATATATATATATGTATGTATGTATGTGTGTAACGACCTAAATTTTAGCGAACAACAAATTAATAAACAAGTTAACTAACTAAACTATAAGTTAGAAAATAATAGAAATTAGGCAACAAGGTTTGCTCCATTGGGTGCTTTCGATTCTAGCTCAGATAGACGTTTGGTTTGCGTGAAACAAACATAAAATAAAGAAGTTATGACTAATAGAAGTTTGAGATTTAAATATGAAAATTAAAGCAAATAAAACGGTCACTGGTAATCAACAATATTCAATACGAATAGTAGAGTACCGAGTTCAGGCCCAGTACTATTCATTTCGAAATTAATATAATAACGCTTTAATAATATTGGAACTAGGATGACCCAGTACCATGCCGGGTTGACCCACGGGACTGGGTCGTCCAATGGTCGACCCAGGCCAAAGATTTATCGACCCTGTGTCGACCTACCTGAGAGATGGGTCGACCTAATTAATAGCCAGGCACGATTTTGTGCCTGACATGAAATCAAAAGTTTTCTGAGTGCTTCGAGAATTTTCTTTTTCATTTGATGTTTGAGATTTTTTTACCTAAAATTTAAGGGTCTAGGATTCCCTACATCCACTATAAATACGCCTCTATCCCTCCTTTCCCCACAACTCCATTCTTCATCCTTATGCCTTCTCTACACTATTTTTCTCCTTTAATAAAAATAATATTTTAGAGTAAAACTAGTTATGCACATATTTAGGGTGAGGATTATTTATATTCTAGAGATTTCTATTGGGGCTATTGGAAAAGCTAATTTTGGTGAGATTATCGTAGTGATATAGATTTTTGATAAGTTAAAAAAATGTGTAATAGTAGCTTTAGATATTCTTAGATCTGAATTGTTCGCAGTGTATTTATATATTATCTACAGTTTGTTTTCTAGATTTAGCTTGTCTCTTTTTTTTGAATTCCTTCTGTCTATTTCTATAATTTCTATTCAGATTTCTGTAAACTATTTTGCAGATCTCTTTTTCCTTTTTTTATTTCTAGTTTTTGCAGTTTATTTCGGTTACGCTAAAATATGCCTAAAAGGCATATGAATACTATTAAATTAGGCTTGAATCTTTATTCCTAATATCTTGCGATGGATTATTATTCTTTTTCTTCTATTCTATGCCTGGACTGGGGAATAAAACTAATCGTATTAAAATAATTAAATTGAGGCTAAATTGGATATATTGAATGTAACACCTCGTAATTTTAAAGAACATTAATGAAAATAGAATAAAGAACACTTAATTTAATAATGGGAATTGAGTAAAACGGACTATACCACTGCGTTCGTCTCGGAATCCTGGTTCAGATAGACTCGAGTTTGCGTAAAAAGGACAACGTATGAAGAAGTTATGAGCTTTAGAAGTTTGTGTACATATAAGGTTCATTATATATAAACATATTAATAAAATGGCCCGTTAGGGGTCGACCTACAACCCTTAGGAGGTCGACCATTGGGTCGACCTAGGCAAGGGTGTGTCGACCCACCCCAAATCTAGGCAGATTCGTTTGACGAATGTGGACTGTTTTTTAGACCATATTTGTTGCTGACTATGCAAGAACACCTATAAATAGGCTAGCAGAGCCTAGCCTAAATCTCACATTTTTTGAGAGGCTTCCTAAGCTCTAACATTATTCCTCCTCCTCAAATCTCTTCAAAAAAGTAGAATAATTAGTTTAACGAAATTCTGATTCAAGATCTAGAGGAAAAGAATGTATATCCGCAAATGGGTGTTCAGAACTCTAATTGAAGTGAGGTAAATTCTTGGATCTGGTCAATTTAGATTTCTCTTCTTTCTTCACTTTTTCTTTTAGTTTGAGAAATGAGAATCCATGGTTATTTAGGTTCTATACTCAATTAGGGGAGTCATGGAATGCTAGATCTGGACCAGATTCATGAGTTGAAAAGCTATTATGTGAGTGGATTTAAGTTATGCCTTTTTGATAATGGCATATTTATCGTTTTCCATTCCCCGTTAATATGTATAATAAATGTGTTAAAATGTTTAACTTACTGTAATCTACTGAAATGATTAATCTGTTGAACTGTAAACTTGCTAAAATGTATGAACATGTAAATCTGTAGGCTTAATTCAAGATTAAGTGGAAAATTGTGTATTAAAACTGTTTAGCACATGTTAAAAATAATGTTGGATATAGAACCATCCTAAGAACCCATTAACTAGCAAATTATGTACGTTAACCCTTGACTGTAAGAATACGAATAATTACATGATTGGATAATTACATGTTATTCCTTTAAAGTTGGGCTAATTACATGTTAGGTAGAACATGCGACATGATAATCAGTTAGAATGGACTTAATATGATATTAATTGTGACATGTAAAAATATATTACAGTAAAAATATGGAAGAATGGATATGCCTAATTTGTATAGAAAATTTACAGTAATTAAGAAATTGTAACTGCACTTAGACACAAGGTTAAGTTCAACTTATGGTAGAAGTCTGTCTGGAACCCCCCAGCAAATCCAGCATCCACAAGTGGTTAATTTAATGTGAGGGGTCTAGTGCGTAGATATACAAGTAGCAGTGCTAAGACATGAGGTTAAGTCCAACTTGTGGTAGAAGTCTGCCCGGAACCGCCAGGCAAATCCAGCATCCACAAGTAATCGGCTTAATGTGAGAGGTCTTGCGCATAAACATATATATATATATATGTATGTATATAAGAAGATTAAAATAAATGGCATTAATTAATGGAAATAGATGAAAGTAATAACAGTATAAACATTGGAATGAACGGGGAATGATAATAACCTATTATAAATAAACCTGAAGGGAAAAAAAGAAAGATAATAGGTGGCATATCCTTAATAGTAACGTACTTTATTATAAATTAAGTAACGAGATAACTTATGTAACGTCAAATCATGGTAATGTGTCAAGTTTCATCGCATTGGAGCTCATAGGTGATCATTTAAACATGAAACTTCAGGCGTAAGTCTCGTGAGGATATTTTAATATTAAAATTAGTGGATAAGCTCGAAATCAAATTGGAATCTATTTAAATTAAATAAAAATCTTTAAATCAAATCGAATTAAATTATATTTAAAATCAAAATCAAAATCTTTTTTAATTCCTTAAATTATTTGCTATGTACGTTACCAACAAAAATTAAATAGCAACGTAAGTTATGTTGCCTTCTCTTTTATAAATATATGCATACCTCCTCTTTGTCCCATTTTCATTCTCTGTCGAAATTAAGTCCCTTTTCCCCATTTTTCATTTGAAATTGTGAATCCTTCTCTTTTTTTTTCAAATCGAAGAAAACCACTCCTTCCCTCAATCTCATGTTAATTCAAGTCTCCCTCTTTCATTCTTTTTCTAGTAAATCACGAAATCGATTTACATCATAAGAAAAAAAGAGAACCGTGAACCGCAAATTGCGATGGATGTTCGTCGTGCTGAGTTTGCGAAGGCTGCATTCAACGAGGTTGCGATGCATGTTTATGGAGTTCGAATTTTCAAACAATGGGCCAGGGAAATGGCGCGATGAAGGTTTGTGGTGAGGGAGCTAGGAGTTTTCGAGTTTGAATGTGAGTTTTTGGGCTCGATTGACATCTATTGGGAAATTTAGAGGAGATGCGGACATGTTTAATATCGCACTAAAGAGAACATAGATGGGTGTTGTTTAGGAAGGAAGATGCGTTGATGGTTTCATATGGTCATTGTTATGCGTAAGGATGATAAAGGGAATTCAATAGTGGGTTAATTGGCAGTAGCGGCTTTCGTCTTCCACTGAAGAGAAGAAGTTGACGTGCGTGATTAATTGATGGGTAATAAGTTTATATATAATCATTGAATTATATTTATTTTCGATTTGAATCAAATCTTCTAACACTTGTATAAAATTCATACGAGAACAGATTTCAGTGAAATGAAGTGCATTGGATTCGTGTTGGCATAGGCCATGCTTTAAAGTTAAATTGTAGTGCTTTAGAGGCCATTGGAATTTTTGCTTAAATTAAAAGTTTTGTTTAATTTAACCAAAAATCAAATCGCTATTTCTACAATTAAAATCAATGTGAGTAAACTCACTCCCTGTTTCATTTATAATTTTATTATAAACGAATTTTTATTTTAAATAATTTTTAAATGATGTTTGTTGACTATTCGAATGCGTTGAATAATTATTGATGAACTATTACTATTATATATTAGCTATATTTAGGCTTGGTGGTTGTGGCTATATATATATATATATATATATATATAGAGAGAGAGAGAGAGAGAGAGAGAGAGGATACTTCTTGTAGTACTATTAGTGGATGACCCTATGCGCCCCACAATATATATAGTGGATGACCTTCTATACCGCGATATCCTGCCTTAAAGTAGGATGAGTATTTATTTAGTTGTCTAACATCTGTGGACGTAGGGAAAACAGGTTGGAGGGATCCAACTACATTCCTCAAATTTATTATTGTTTGTTTTCATCTGTATTATCATATATAATGTGTTAGAAAACTTGTGATTGATGATTGTGTGTTTTGGATGTTTGAAATGCACTGGCCCTAGGTACTGTTATTTAAAATATCGTAAAAATATATTCAAATGAAAAGAAAATGATTTGAGATTTAAAAAGGAAAAATGATTTTTCTAAATATATAGTTTGAATTTCAAATGGGCTAAGAAATATTAACTTGTTTGATTAATAAAAACAAGTGAATTTATAAACAATGTTTATAAATAAAATGGAATAATTATCATGGAATAATTGAATTTAAATTCAAATGTGAATTTAAAAAGAGAATTAGAAAACGTATTTGAAAAGAGGACAATGGATTTTATTCCAGAATTCGGAATGTAGATTGAATTGAAATAAATCCAAGGGGTTTATAATTGAAATTCGATTATATCAAATTTTATAAAATAATTTATTTCTAAGGAAATCGGAATTTAATATAGAAGTTGAGTTAGTAAATAAATTATAACTGAGTTTTGAAATAATCGACGACTAGGGATAATCAGAAATATTAAGTTGGATTTGGAAAATGGCTAAAATATATATGAATGAAGTTAAAATTTATTAAATAAATGAAGTTTAAACATTTATATTTTAATTTAATTAAAACAAATTCATTGTAGCGCGGTAGTTCATAATTTAATGTTTTGAATTTCGATTGAGTGTAAAGAACTCAATATAAGTCGGAATTCTTTAAAACAAGAATATTCTGAACCTATTGAGTGATAGTTTTCTAATGGAAAAGGAAATTATGGATTTTGTCTTATAGATTTTATGTTATGTCAAAATCAAATTTCTAGAAAAACAGCGGTATAATCATTTATAAATTATAACGATTAAATAAATAAAATCGAAGGATTTTAAGTTAATAAAATTTGGATTTTTCGTAAAAACCAGTCTTGAGTTATAAAATAAATATGAACTCAAGTGGAGTAACTGAAATGATTTTTGAAACAAAAATCATATTTTCAATTATTGAATAGAATTAACTAAGTAGAAGAATAATTAGTTAATAAAGTTTGGATCGAATTTGACTTTGGATAAGTGAATGGGATTTATGAATTTATATTCGAAATTGAGTATGAAACTTGAGTTGAAAATGGAATTCGATTGGTTTATAAGCAAATTAAAAATATATATGAACGTGATATGTACAAATATAAAGAAAATTAGGCAAAAGAGCTAATTAGCAAATAAATTAACGAATTGAGTTAAAACGAGTAGATTGAGTTCGAATAAATTGAAATGGTTGAATATGTGTTTGAATAGGTACAAAATAAAGCTAAGGGAAGAAAATAAATTGAATTCCCGACAAAAGAGGTGCATATTCAATTAAATATGAGATTTATGAACCTATTTGGCAAGCCGCTTGGCTTTTTGATTATTTTTTTAATGGAAAGGGCCCATAGAGGAAATTTGCAGATGTACCGATTGAGCCGTACAGAGGAGACGCTGGCGAATTTTTCCAAAAATTTAAGGAGGTAGAAAAATTTAAGAAAGTTTGGTAACTAGAAATTGACTTATCAAATATATATGAAATTTAAAAAGAGAATAAACGCATAGTGGAATTTTATAAAAAAAAAGGGAATTTATAAAAATTAAATATTGAGAGGTTGGAAGGAGAAAAGTATACACGTTTTAAAATGAATGATGGTTTAAAAGCAAACGTTTTGCAGATTGAATTGATTTTGTTGATAAGAAGTAAAGAAATCGAGTTAAGGAAATTAGAAATTGTCTGGAGATTAGTCGAGTTGAATGGCTTCCTGAGTGTCGATCTAATGTTGGGTTCGGCCTTCAGGGTTTGATACTGAGGGAACTGTTCTCTTACTAGTTTACGGTCAGAGGCTGATGAATGTTAAAAAGGAAATCGAAATAGAAACCAAAATAGATGTGTGAATATATGAAAATGTTTTCAGACGATAATAATATATATTTTCTAGAATATAGAAAATAAATAATTATGATAGATAGAAAGGATTTCCGAAAATCGTGAGAGGCCAAATGGGGTTTGAAAGATATCCGGGGAAGGATATGAAATTGGAAAATGAATAAATTAATACGAAATTAATTTAAATGGGCTCAGTACTTCTTGATGTTTAATCGGTAGAATTTCCGTTTGGAAATAGGATCGTCGATTATATGGATTTTTCTTTGATAGTTAAATAACCGACTATCAAAGTTTTTGGTACATTTCCCTTGTCAATACGGAGAGACCGGGTTCAAGTTTATTATTTGAAAACCACTTTGTATTGGCATAAGCGTTGGAAATCAAATATACTGAAGATAATCAAAGATGGAGTAAAGTGCAAGGGCTGTTTTGTTGATCCTAGGTAGAAATTTCCTATGATGGATTGATGAAATAGTGCCTTCGGTTTGTCCTGTCCCAGTCTGACAGAGTATGCTTAACAAATCATCAATATTGATCTCTTCAAACATATTACAATGATGACGGAGGATTTCGTTTCTTTTAGCTTTATACCCGTAATATTATTGGGGAAGTCAATAAATGATTTGGTGGGTTTAACGATGTGGCATTCAAAGTGAATGATACTACGGTATTAAAAATATAAGACGTAACCTCAAGCCTCACAACCGGGAAAAGATATAAAATCGGGTAGGACGCATGACTAAGTGGGTAGCTCCCGATTAGGGCGTATAGTCACTTGATTTAGAGAAAATCCATTTTCTTTTTTATTCTGTCGCTGCTGTATGCTTTTGGTAACGATTGCTGATCCCAACCGTTGGTGACAATACATTCGGAACACTCAAGCGAAATAAGTGGTCAGTCATGTTTATCCTGGGTTGCAAGATGTTCTTGTTGAACCCAGTGTATTCGTCTCTAGAGATAAACTATCGGAAGGTAGTCCCATACCTTGCCAATAGGAATCCATTATCCAATGAAAGCCCGCGGTTTTGATTGTATATTATGTATGTGGATCGTGAGATGCAAGCATTTTGCTATATTACAATTTGCTTGATTTAGACACTATTATAATATCAGAACAGTATTAATTTTAGAGAATGTTTTGGGTTATCGTAAGGTAAAAACCATCTATATTTATGTGCATATCAGTCTTACGATTATCCATTTTTTTTAAAGGATTTTTAAAAGTTAAATCAAGTGATTGGAGTTTTCTCACACTAGTCTCATGACTGACCCAGTTTATTTTGTTTTGTTTTACCCTAAACTCTTGGGTACCCAAATTTGTACGGGTAGTTAACTAGTTCAGGTGTTTACAGATATCCTTGGAGGAGCTTGGAGCATGAGGCTTCAGCATTAGATAGTTATGTATTATTTATTTCAGTTGTGTTGTAAGTGTTGTACTCTGATAATGATATTTAAATAGTTAAAATTTTGTATTTCCAAAAGTTGTGATATATATTATATTTTTGTTCCACTGCGATGTGAGATTATGTCTTGTTATTTCAGTTTCTACTTCTATCCTTTTCTTCTTTATTTCATAATTATTCGTACTTCTGTGCAATTTTGTTTGGACATGTTTTGTATTTAGTCAACTCAGATAGTATGGAAATTCGGGCCATTACATTTGGTATCAAAGCTTATGTTGAGCGAATACCTAGGTTTTGGTAGGGGTTTACTCATTAGAGATATGGTCAGTAGTACTGTAGAATGAGTTTGAGTGTATATATATGAGAGTGTGTATTTGTTAATTGATATAAAAACTATTTTATATTGTGTTGATTGATTTAGCGAGTGGTTTATGAATTTTGATCAATACAACTATATCGATAAATGTTTCTACACACTTGAGCAGAGCAATTCGACACGATATTGTTTTTAAAGTGAGCAAATGAAATAATTTCATCCAAAATTATATCCTGATATAGAAGGGAAAATTTTCTAAAATTATTTTAATATATGGATGAATTGGTTATTATTATAATCAGATGGGATTATAAAATTGAAATGGATATATATATAACAAAATAGGATTTGCATATGAATGAAATATACAAATGAGATGAACTAAAATTGAATTCAAACTAGATTTAAGAATTTAAAATTCTGGGTGTTTGAAAAAGTATTCTTTTTGGAATAAATATAAAGTAATATTGCATTACTTTGAAGAATATTAATGAAAACCATTTTTAAATGGATTTCAAAAGTGATAAAGCACTGAGCTCACTTCAGTCGCTGGAAAATAATTCTAATGATGACTCAACATCATCATCAGTGTTCATTTTTTAGTTTCTAAGTGACAAATTGCTACCTTAGAAAAGTTTCTCATGGAAATTTGTTTGAAAGAAAACAAATTGTTTGGAACATTCAAAATATTTTGAATTTGAGATGGTTATAAATATGTGTATATATATATTTCCGTGATTTCAGAAATATTTGAAATGAAAACTAGGAATTTGGATTCTGAAATTTAAATTTAACTTCAGCACATTAAATGGATCGAAGTAAATATATTGATTGGAATCAATTTGAATGAATTTTAATGCATATTAATGAAATATGAACTGGATGTGAATATATTGGTTGTAAATCATTCAGACTAAATGAATGTGAGTATACATGGTGTGTAATAAGAATAATATGTTGAGTTTATACATAAGTGGGCTTTTGAAAAGCTAACGGGTTTAAAGCATTTTTCCTACCTTAATAATTTCGGGAATGAAATTCTTTTAAGGGGGAAGAATGTAACGACCCAAATTTTGATCGGTTTATTTTAAACATTTAATGTTGTTTTAAATGTTAAGTTGATAATAAATGGATTTTTATATAGAGTTTATCAGTTACAATTTAATTTCGATTGTATCGAATCATCGTAAGACGAAAAGGAGAATACTTGAATTCGAAGTTTAAACAGCATTTAAACGATTCAGATGATCAATACAAATCCTATTTGAATATAATGATAATAATAATTTATTATCAATAAGTTTGATTGTTTTGAATTTAAAATTATATTATATCGATTTTATTTGGTACATAAGAATAGTTAATTACAAACGACCTCAGTTTTCAGTGAAACCAATTCTATTGGGCCCGTAACGTCAAACCATAGTAGTTTGTCAAGTTTCATCGCGATTGGAGCTCGCAGGTGATCATTTAAACATGAAACTTCAGGCTTAAGTTTCATGAGGATATTTTAATATTAAAATTAGTGGATAACCTCGAAATCACATCACAATCTATTTAAATTAAACAAAAATCTCTTTAAATCAAATCGAAATAAATTATATTTAAAATCAAAATCTATTTAAATTAGTTGGTATGTACGTTGCCAGCCAAAATTAAATAGCAATGTACGTTATGTCGCCTTCTGTAGCGACCCGAACTTCCTTGCCGGCCTAATTGAGAACATGTCTCATCAGAAAACAAATATGAGAAAATTTCATTGTTATTACAACAATTTACATCAGAGTACATGATAGTAGAGTACAAATAAATAATATACAGTGAAAAAATAATATCAGAGATTTAAATTACAAAACAGCGGAAAAATATAATACATAAATATAATGTGTAGCGGAAAACATCAACTACCACAACTGAAAGAAATACATGGATACAAAGCTTTCCGAATATAACTCCATTCGTAATCCAAGATCATGTGAAAAGAAATATCTGCAAACCAAAACTACTAGCTGCCTGTGGAAAATATGGGCATCCAGAGTTTAGTTGGAAACAATAAACTCCAGGTCAGTCATGGGACTGGTGTGAGAACTAAAATAGTTATTGACTTTGTTTTAAAGTTGGATAAATCAAGGGAGCACGCCATATGACAGGAAAATGATTTTCTCCCAAGAATACCACAAAACAAGCAACGCAAAGCTAAAAAGGAAAATATGAAGCCATTATAAGACTCAGGTCCCATTATAGAATGCAAACACAAACCAGAGGATAGAGTTTTACCTTATAATAGCCAAACAAGCTTGATACGCGAAATTTATCTTTTATTACTATTGGTGCGTAGTGCAGAAAACAATTTCGAATATAAATGTATCAATCCTAAACAACATGAGCATCCCATGCCACTATGCCGCCATATAGATTTACAACTAAAACCGAAAAATCGCGTATTGGAAACCAGGTTTCCGTCTATAAACCAAGGCAAGGGATCTGAATTCAGAGCATCTCTACCGAGATGTCAGGACTCACGCACATGTGCACTTAGGATTATGCAGGGCCGGTCTGCTCTTACTTTTGTCGATTAGTTATTCATGAACAATACGTCTCCCAGTCCTATGCGACCTAAAATCTGGTCAGTATGTCGACCATTAGGGGCCTTTTAGTCGGCCATATCCGAGTTACCTCGCTATCCATTACAATCCAACATCCACATAAGTAAAATGTCTAGGCTTCATACCATGACATCACTCCTAGCTAGAAAAAAACGCATGCACTCCCTGTTATCCTTCAACCCATTTCTGGTTCATACCGGGGTGTGAAGCTCGCGAATTAACACTATGCACAAAGCGACGCTATATTAAAGTTGTGCTTTGATCATCAAGCACAAAGCCTTGCTTTTCAACGAAGGCTTTAATCCATGCAACTCAGCATGCCACATTGTCAATCCATACCATACCATTGATTTCTATCAATATATAATCTCTAAGCTCGTACGTCTCAGAGAAAGGCAGTAAGCAAGAGAATAAATTATCTTGCCACCAAACAAATATATATATATATATACACACACAGCAGAGATCAACGAATACATCGCGAAGTACAACATAAAACATACAATCCATTTGCAAGTCCATTTTGGATCTGAACAAAACCAGAGGCACCTTATTCCTCGTTCCATGTGTCCAATACAAGAGGGAGGCCCTTGCATATTCAGTCGATCTCTAAGTACTTCTGGACGATCACCACTTATTACTTCGTCTTGGGCGTACAACCCAATTAAGACATTAGTAATCATCCGAACGACGTGAAGATCTCTGGCCTTCAACCACCGTCTTCAAATCTTCGACTTTTAGTCGTCGTATCAGTTATTCAGAATGAGTTAAATTCGGTCTTTTCAAATAACTCGCATATCTTACAATCAAGTGCTATAAAAACACATCATATGCCTCATTCCAATCAAGAATAATCTTTTATTCAAATATTCTTGGAAATCATTTCCAAAGATTTATAATATCTTTTCACAACTTTAACCAAATTAAGGTTTATCAACTAGTCGGGATTAGCAAGCCTTACCGAAGTAATCATTCATTTTATTATTCCAATCCCAACTTATTCATCACTTGGAGCAAAACTGGTAGTACTCCACATCTAACACCCATTGTGTTATCGGTAAAATTCAATTACCATTAGACGTTTTAAATCTAATTAAAGATTTAACTATCACATGGAGTAAAATTGGTGGTACCCTATTCTTGAACATTTCTTGAATTCGGTAAATTTAATTACCCTATTCTCATTTCAATCTAATTAAAGATTCATTAAAACTTCACTTAGTTTTAATCTTAAAAATCATTGCCTAATGATTATTCAATCTTAGGAATTTAATCTTGTCTTTAACGGGGTTAAAGAACTAATGTTATTTAAAACACAGTTCACGTTAAACCCAAAATCATCTTCCATTTAATATGGAATCTTCACGGAAATCATAACAGTATATAATCCATATAAATTTCCGTATCAGACTAATACTATGAACTGAATAACGACACATCCTTTTAAATTCCATAAATAGTAACGGTCTTCCTTCACAGAAGCTTATCTTGATTATAAATAAATCGAATTCCACTTGATTCCAATTTAATATATTAAATCGAAAAAATTTACTTTCGAAAATTTTCCTTTAAATCTTAATTAAAAGATTATAAATTCCAAATCATATCTTCACTGTTAATTGGGTTAAAGAACAAATGTTATTTTAAACATTGTTCATGATAAACCCAAAATCAAATTTTAATTCAATTCCAATTAAATTAATTAATTGGGAAACTTCTCTAAATCTTAATTAAAAGATTTATTCTATTCTATACTGGATTCAATAACAGCGTTATTGAAGACACCATTCACAACAAACCCAAAATCCAATTTGAAATTAAATACAAGGCTCTAAATAGAAATCATATCGGCTTATATTCAACATCAAATTCTGAAACTAACAAATATCGTATTGTGAATAACGATATAGATATCTTCCAAATTCCTCAACGATATCCGTATAATAACGGAATCCAATATCGAAATATTCTGTAGATTATTTCCATTCAAATCCTTTCCAATATATACATTGGAAAATTTTGGTTATATTAAAACCAAATAATTCCTTTCGGTTCTTTACTCAAGTTGATAAACAACTTATTCGGATAAAAATATCTTTTATCTTTACAAATGTGGAATATTTCATCCAAAATTATTTCAAATTATTTATTATGATTTTACATAATTTAATCATATTTTTAATAACTTTATTAAGGCCTTTACAGTTGGTTATCGGTCACCGAACTACGCCCATATCGACCTTTTCCAAATCTGATTTGGACATATCTTAAATTCTAACTGTTAGATTTCAAATCTCTTATTATCACTCGAAAGATCTTTTCGATACAACTCAACAGTTCTGGCTTTAGGAGAATCCGACGATCGGATCTCTTGTTATGTCAATTCAAAGTCAATGGTCGAAATTCGCGAACGGTCGTTGCGCGACACATTCTATTCAAACCATTTAATATATATAATATATTTCGTCAATGTCCATTCAAAACATAGCTTATAAATTCATTTTAGAATGATTTCAACTTCAATTTCAATATTAAATCAAAATTGAACAATCTATGTTATTATAATATCAAAATAATAATAATTTCAACATATCCAATTTTAAAATTAAATCTTTTCGATATTCATTATAAAAATGAATAAAATTAAAAAAAATCCCATTTGAGTTAAAATGGCGTTCATCTACTTAAATCGGCTTCATATTCATTTCAGTTATGAATATTTCAATATTTTCGTGTCTATCCAAAACCGGACATCAAAATTATATTTTGATTCTTCATTGAATATTATATTAAAATATTTATTATTTCTGAATAGGAATCAGACTCAATCGATTACTACATAATTTTAATTATATGGATTTAGTACATCGCAGGTATTCAAAAATAACAATGAACAACCATTAAACATTCAATTCCCATCCACAGTGCAATTTACAACTGTATAAGCATTAAACAATTAAATAACGCTTGTAATGGTATGTTAATCACGGTTGATAGACAATTAAATCCAAGGGAGGTGTGTAAATAATTATCATCCCCAGACTCTTGTGGGGTTTTCAACCAACATCCAATGATTATTATTATTTGCATACTTGGGCGATATGTAAAATTATCGTCCCAATACCAATGTGGGGTTTACAACGCAGTCCACGTGAACATATCTACATATTTGGGAGACGGGTGGGTAAATTTCCATCCCATGATTTATAATATAAACTTTTTATTTTACAATGTATATATATACATCTTAATAATAATGGTATTAAAACTGTTAACATCCATCAACCACCAAAAAAATATTGCAATCACAGGCACTGAATATATATTCAGTTATAAAAATAAATAATTTTACAAATAAATTGAGTGAGAGAGTTCTCACAGTGGTCGGTTCTAAATTCGTTAAATAACAATTGTTTTTAACTAAATTAAACTGCACATTTAATTTAGTCAAAATTTGTAACTTGCTCAATTTCTTTTCTGGTCTGTTCTGAAAAGTAGTGCTCGTCTAGAGGATTCCAACGCACTTGGTTTTGTGAAATTCTGTTTAGTTTGAACGAGTTACGACAGTTTAAACTTTAGATAATTTAATTAGGTAATTAAGTAAATTAATTTAAGGTTAATTAACCTTAATCATCCTTTATTTACTCCTCCCACGTTCAATTTCCTGTAATCGACCGAAACCCAAAACTCGACTTCAACTGCGCTGCCCACCATGGTTGCTCCGACGTCGATCAAAGGCTGTCACCAGAAGCGCCTCCACATCACTCCTCTACGCCGGACACCATACAAGTTCGATTGCCTCCAACGCCATGGAAACGGCTTCGAACTGCTGCCATTCGAAGCTGGAAATTAGCCACCTCGGTTCACGAAAACCCATCTCGACCGTTGGTTTTGAAGATCTCATAACATTCTACAATCTTTGTGAAGAAATCATATGCTAATTCGAAATAGGTTAGAAGAAATTTGGGGTTTAAATATGGGGAAATCTGGCCATTGTTTTCTTAATTGGCGGCGGTGTGACGGCCCGCCCCGCACCAGCCTGCATTTCCTCCGAAAGTGCGCTGTACACATGCCCGACTAGCACGGGACGGTCGTCAGAAGAAAAGAAAGAAGAGAATGAAAGGAACTAATCAAGGGGCCTGTAGAATGTCTCACAGCGCATGGAATAAAATATAATAATAACATACTTGACATAAAACAGGTGAGACAGTGCATAAGCTGATAACTAAAATCAACATCAACATCAGAGCAGCGGAAATTCAAATACAGCTTATTACAACTTTCCAAATTTACTGTCTCCAAACAAAAGAAAGCTAAAGTAGAAGATACACCACCAATGCCCAAGCAGTGATCTTCAACAATACAGGGAGAATATCATGTATATATTTTACGTGGAAGCCTCCTGCTCGTCTCCGGATCATCTACCCGTGCATCACCAGCTAACCTGTCTCTAGTCTGCTCGTGTGAGCACCCAGAGTAATAAGAAGAGACATAAAACTCTGGGTCAGACATAAAGCCTGGTATGAGCGATAAGCATCTAAACAGAGTAATAACAGGTATACTAAACCATACCTGAACCTGGACCTGCAACCAAAGAGTTAGTACCACATACCGTACAATACTCCAAGGTGCCATAATAAATAGTGCAAGAATACGGGGGTGGGGTGTGCATGTCACAATGATAGCAAACAAATCATCCATAGCAACCATCCTCACATCTCTCACTCAGTGCGTAAAGCGTACGACATCTACCACTTTGGAACACTAGACAAACTGAGGTAACGACGAATCCCGACTTGTAGAAACCCTGCTGTGGCCAAGCCGAACACTTGGAGTCATGACCAAACATTTCAATGACCCACTTCATTGGTCGTAGCCCTTGGTTCTACCTATGCCATAATGGCCCTGAATCCGCCTTCGTACCTCCTACCATAGTGGTCCAAAGCTATAGACGTCGATAACTCCTTGGCACGTGTTCCGCAGCAAAGCCCAACTCATGAAGTGAACTCGTTGGTTCCCATCTGGATCCTGAGCTCTAACTTCCCTTTGGACTACCTTTGCATCTCGGGTTCTCATTCATCACCGGATCGGTTCGGGTCTCCTCCTCTTGCTTCAGATCAGATCGTGTCCACTGGTCGTGCCATCAGCTCTTCAGTCCGGGTCGGATCGCACCATTCTGGTTCGGACCGGTCGTGTTGAGCTTCCCCAGGTCGGGTCGGTTCAAGTTCCCCATCTCCATCGGATCGTGATCCTCAGGTCGTGGCGGCCCCCTCCAGTGCATAACTCCGGTTCGGGTCGTCTCGTGGTGCTCGGTTCGGTTCGAAAGTGACTACACGGGTCGGGTCGGAGTCTCCAAGTCGCATCGCCATCACTGGTTCGGGTCGCACTTTCTGGTCACGAGGGATTCAGATCGTGCAAGCGGGTCGGATCGTGGCGTGGTGCTACGATTCAAGATCTCCTTTGGTCATCATCTCGTGGAGGGGGTTCGGGTAGTATAGCCTCCATCGATTTGTGCTCACCATCTTTCAGCGGATCGGGTCGGAGTCCTTACATCGGTTCGGTTCGGGTCTCCCTTATCCGATCCGATCCGGTTAGATACCCTGCAGTTTTCTGCAACTTTCCAGCAACTGTTTATACGCCTCTCGATGGCGTTTTCGACCAATCTAACTATTGGAATCAATCACAAAGCATACCAAAGAGTCATAGCAACATATAACAGCAACCACAAGCAACAAATAACAATTTAAATGAATCAAATTGGATCCAAAGTGGCCAAAACCTCACATTTTCCTATAATCCCTCTTAATCATGTTTAAGCATACGATTAGCAAAACACATCGAAATTAACCCAAATTTCTAACAGAGCCTTAAAACATTATTTTAGAATTTTAAGAATTTTTCCAGAATTTATTTACGTATAAATTCGCTAATCTTCACTAATTACCCTTAATCACCGTAATTAGTGCAAAAACTATGCAAATCACTCACCTTTGCCACAATAAAACTTCCAAATCTGAAGTGAACCTCTGATTTGCACAAATTCCAATATATAACAGCAGCTCTACCTCGGTCCTTGTGCTAACCCTCCTTGATTTGCTGCCTCTAAGCCTTAATCCTTGATTAGGAAGTGATTTTGGGTGTTTTAGAGAGATTTAGAGAGTGGAGGCCATGGCTAGGTTAAGAGGAATGAAAGTGGCGGCTGGAAAATGTCTAAAGGAATGTTCTCTAACCCTAATCAGCACCTATATACCCCTAAACCCGAAATTCCCCTTGGGCCTAGCTGCTAATCACCCGTTTAAGCCCAATTAAGCTGTTTTTCACCATCTGAAACTTGTTTCAGCCATATCTCCCAAACGGTGAGTCCGTTTGGCTAATGTGACCACTCTACGGAAAGAGAAACCATCATCCGGAGCCAATGGAAGTGGTTCCAGGTCAAAATTCCTTTCCAGTCAAAAGTTATGGCCAAAACAGTGCCAACTAGGGGTAAAATGGTCATTTAAAAATCGGGAAAAATCATGAACATGGGAAATGACCCTAATAGTCGTCTCCCAAAGTTACATGACCATACGACTTCGTATGTGACAGAAATAAATATTCTACGATCCTATGATGCGTAGAATGCGGGTCGTTACACTCTCCCCCCTTAAGAAATTTCGTCCCCGAAATTCCTTAACCCAAAACATACAAGGGATCCCGCATGCCTAACAACCATATACAACAATCAAATATGCAAAACAAGCAAACAAGCCTATCCTAGCATGCAGAAAAACTAAATCGAAGTCAAAATCTTACCAGACAAAGAGTTCTGGATACTTCTTCCTTATGTCCTCCTCTGTTTCCCAAGTACAATCACTCTCGTCCTCGCTCCACTGTACCTTGACTAGCTTCACCGCCTTCCTTCGAAGTTGCTTCGTGTCGTACTCGACAATACGGGCCGGCTTGCGGTTCCCAACCGCCTCGGGTTCTACTTCGAAGTCCTCTAACTGATCAGGTGAAATAGTCATATCTGAGTCGTGAACGAACTTCCTTAGTTGGGAAACATGAAATACGTTGTGAACTCCCGTCATCTTCTCTGGTAAGTCAATTCTGTATGCCAAATTCCCGACTAGCTCGAGAACAGGGAATGGGCCAATGAATCTTGGTGCCAACTTGCCTCTCCTGCCAAATCGTATCACGCTCTTCAACGGAGAAATCTTGACAAACACCAAGTCGCCAACGGAGAATTTTAAGTCTCTTCTCCTCTTATCAGCATAACTCCTCTGCCTATCTTGGGCAGCCTTCATCCGTTGCTGAATGATCTTAATCTTATCCGACGTTTCTCTCACCACATCTGGTCCGAGCACAAACTTCTCGCCGGTCTCTATCCAACATGATGGTGAGTTGCACGGTCTTCCGTACAAAGCTTCATATGGAGCCATACCGATACTGGATTGGTAGCTATTATTATACGCAAACTCTACTAGGTGCAAATGGTCATCCCATGATCCACCAAAATCCAATATACATGCTCTCAAGAGATCTTCCAAGATACGGTTCACCCTCTCCGTCTGACCGTCGGTCTGAGGATGATATGCGGTACTGAGATGTAACTCTGACCCTAGAGCCTCTTGTAAGCTCTTCCAAAATCCACAAGTGAACAACGGGTCTCGGTCACTCACAATGCTTTTGGGTACTCCATGAAATCTCACTACCCACTTCATATATAATTCTGCTAACTTAGCTGCCGTTCTGGTCGATTTGACTGGTATGAATCTTGCACTCTTAGTCAACCGATCCACAATTACCCAAATGCTATCATGTCCCGATCTAGTCCTTGGTAAACCATCGATGAAATCCATCGAGACTTGCTCCCATTTCCATTCGGGAATTTCCAATGGCTGTAACAATCCACTAGGCTTCTTTTGCTCGGCTTTAACTAGCTGGCAATTCATGCATTTGGATATAAACTTCCCAACGTCTCTTTTCATTCCTTCCCAGTAGTAAGTCTGTTTCATGTCCCTATACATCTTATTACCACCGGGGTGTATAGTCAGCTTTGAGTGATGACATTCTCTAAGCACTTCATCCCTCAATCCATTGACATTGGGTACAACAAGCTTTCCATTCTTTCTAAGCCATCCATCTCGATCAAGCTCATACTTGTTCATCTCCTCATCGATACCCATCTCTTACTTGGAGATGATTTCCAATAGGTTAGGATCGTCCCTCTGACTAGAGCCGATCCGCTCAATCAAAGTGGGTCTGATCGTCAAACTTGCTAACATTTCTGGATCCAATTCGCACTTTGGTCTGAAATCAAACCCCGCGATAAACTCCAGTTGCTTCCATTCAAGGAACATAGCCCCTAAGCTGGCATGTCTTCTACTCAATGCATCAGCCACCGCATTGCCCTTTCCTGGTGTGTATGCGATGTCAAAATCATAGGAAGCTAAGAACTCTAACCATCTCTGCTGATGGAGATTCAGATCTTTCTGAGAGAAGAGATACTTTAACGACTTATGATCTGTAAAAAGCTCAAATCTTTCTCCCAAGAGATAGTGTCTCCACATCTTTAACGCGAACACGATCGCTGCCAATTCTAAATCATGGGTAGGGTATCTTCTCTCGTGCGGCTTCAATTGCCGACTTGCGTAAGCTACAACCCTACCGCCTTGCATCAATACAGCACCCAGTCCGGTACCACAGGCATCCGTGTATACCGTCATCTCTTCATCCCCCTTAGGAATGACTAACACTGGTGCGCTTGTCAACTTGTCCTTTAGACTTTTAAATGCATTCTCGCACCTTTCATCCCAGACAAAAGCTTGATTCTTCTTGGTCAACTGGGTCAATGGTGCTGCTATCTTGGAGAAACCTTGGATAAACTTACGATAATATCCCGCTAACCCCAAGAAACTTCTTACATCTGTTGCATTCTTGGGCGTAGGCCAATCCTGTACCGTAGCCACCTTTGCCGGGTCCACGGCAATACCATTCTCTGATACAACATGGCCCAAGAACCTCACTTCCCTCTTCCAGAAGTGACACTTCGAAAACTTTGCTTTCAATTGGTGTTTTCTCAACACCTCCATCACTATTCTTAAATGTCCCTTGTGTTCTTCCTCTGTCCTTGAGTAGACCAAAATATCATCAACGAACACAAGGACAAACTTATTCAACTGATCTCTGAATACCCTATTCATAAGATCCACAAAATATGCTGGGGCATTGGTCAGCCCGAATGGCATGACCAACCACTCATAAAACCCAGACGGCGTCCGAAATGCCGTTTTAGCTATACTCTCAGCTTCCACTCTAAGCTGATGAAAACCTGTCGCGAGATCCAACTGAGAAAATATTCTCGCGCCACTCAACTGATCGAACAAATCATCTATCCGCGGTAGAGGATACTTGTTCTTCCTCGTCACTTTATTCAACTCGCGGTAGTCTACACACAAACGAAGGGAACCATCCGCCTTGGTAGCAAACACAACTGGTGCTCCCCATTCAGAAACACTCCTTCTGATAAATCCCTTCTTCAAAAGATCGCTGACTTGCACCTCGAGCTCTCGCTGCTCCCTTGGTGCCATACGACGAAGTGGCATCACTATAGGCCTGGCATCTTTTACCAAATCAATACGGAACTCAATCTCTCGGTGTGGTGGAAGTCCGGTCACTTCTTCGAAAACATCCGGATACTGGCCAACTACGGGCAAACCTGACAACTCACTATGCGGAATGTCGAGGGAGTTTAGAAAACTAGCCAATACCCCCTCACTGGGTAGACCACCAAACACTATCCTCCGCCCATCATCCGCTCTAGCTGTCACCAAAAAGCCCTCACAGTCTACCACCACCCCGTATCTTCGGAGCCAATCTACTCCCAAAATAATGCCAAACCCAGTAAAGCCCAAAACAAAGCAATCACAAACAAACATGCATCCATGACTCGATAAGACCACATTACGACAAATCATGCTAAGGCTAGTCGAACCACCAACCGGGTTCGTCACTACTAAAGGTCTATCGACAATCTCGGGCTCCAATCCCAACCTATCTACCAGGTCACTAGATATGAAAGAACTGGAAGCTCCGGTATCAAACCAAACTCTAACAGGAACATCATAAACAGAAAGCATACCTTGAATGACGACATTCTTTCCCTTCTCCGCCGCAGTTGGGGCATTCGACGAAGAAGGAATAACATTAAGGGCATATGCTTTCACCATTTGCTTTTCCTTAGGGGGCTGTGGACACTTGTCGTTGTGATGTCCCAATTGGCCACAATTGAAGCACTTCCTATCCGCTGGCTTGGCCCGACAATTACTAGCATAATGGCCCTTCTTACCACAGCTGAAGCACTCCACATCCTGCTTATTCTTTTTCTTCTGGCCATCCTTAGCCTGATTCTGCTTTCTCTTATTCTGGGAACCACCTTTGCCTCCACCACTAGCTTGTGGCTTTGGCTCATCTGCGGATGCAACCTCAGTCTTCGACTTAGGGTAGAGGCTCTCTGATCTTAACGCTTTCCCCACAATCGATTCAAATGTCTCATCGATGTGGTTAATAAGTTTTTCCCCCAAGTACTGATCCAAACCAGTTATGAATTTCTCATTCTTTTTCTCGGTAGTATCAATAAGAGATAATCCATATTTTGACAAAGTGTCAAATTCAGCAATATACTCCGAGACAGCTCTGCCATTCTGCTTGAGCTCCAAGAATTTCTTAAACAGCATTGACTTCTGAGCAGCCGGAATGAACTTCTCACTAAAATGAGCCTTAAACTGTTCCCAAGTAATCTGATCTTCGGGAGTAGCTGGCTTTATAGCATTCCACCAATTCATTGCCCGCCCTTGCAGCTGACGGGACGCTAGCTTTCTTTTCATCGCATCCTCGATACCCAAATCCTCGAAGATACGTTCGCAACTATCCAACCAATCTTGAACATCCGTGGCCGACTCCGTTCCGTGAAACGGATTCCCACCAAGGCTAGTATAATCCTTGTTTAGCTTGGCGAAGTCGACCCTCGGCGCCTGCACTATTGGACCACCACCATTTCCACCATTGGGAGCTGCCCTCTGTACATCTCTAAGCATCTCTCTCATGAGGTCAGTAAACATCGTCCTCATGTCAGCAGCATTCCCATTATTGGCTCCCCTACCAGCACCTCTAGTATATCGGCTCATCGTCAATCTGAAAAAGGAAACGATTAACGACTCCATAGTGGTGCTAGTGCAGTACGACTTCATCCTTATACTACTAATAGTATATATATATAGCTTTTGAAAACCCAAATAATCACAAATACGCTCTCTCGTATACGTATATTATCTCTCCCTGATAACTTCCCTAGGTTAACTACGCAACCTAGAGCTCTGATACCAAGTGTGACGGCCCGCCCCGCACCAGCCTGCATTTCCTCCGAAAGTGCGCTGTACACATGCCCGACTAGCACGGGACGGTCGTCAGAAGAAAAGAAAGAAGAGAATGAAAGGAACTAATCAAGGGGCCTGTAGAATGTCTCACAGCGCATGGAATAAAATATAATAATAACATACTTGACATAAAACAGGTGAGACAGTGCATAAGCTGATAACTAAAATCAACATTAACATCAGAGCAGCGGAAATTCAAATACAGCTTATTACAACTTTCCAAATTTACTGTCTCCAAACAAAAGAAAGCTAAAGTAGAAGATACACCACCAATGCCCAAGCAGTGATCTTCAATAATACAGGGAGAATATTATGTATATATTTTACGTGGAAGCCTCCTGCTTGTCTCCGGATCATCTACCCGTGCATCACCAGCTAACCTGTCTCTAGTCTGCTCGTGTGAGCACCCAGAGTAATAAGAAGAGACATAAAACTCTGGGTCAGACATAAAGCCTGGTATGAGCGATAAGCATCTAAACAGAGTAATAACAGGTATACTAAACCATACCTGAACCTGGACCTGCAACCAAAGAGTTAATACCACATACCGTACAATACTCCAAGGTGCCATAATAAATAGTGTAAGAATACGGGGTGGGGTGTGCATGTCACAATGATAGCAAACAAATCATCCATAGCAACCATCCTCACATCTCTCACTCAGTGCGTAAAGCGTACGACATCTACCACTTTGGAACACTAGACAAACTGAGGTAACGACGAATCCCGACTTGTAGAAACCCTGCTGTGACCAAGCCGAACACTTGGAGTCATGACCAAACATTTCAATGACCCACTTCATTGGTCGTAGCCCTTGGTTCTACCTATGCCATAATGGCCCTGAATCCGCCTTCGTACCTCCTACCATAGTGGTCCAAAGCTATAGACGTCGATAACTCCTTGGCACGCGTCCCGCAGCAAAGCCCAACTCATGAAATGAACTCGTTGGTTCCCATCTGGATCCTGAGCTCTAACTTCCCTTTGGACTACCTTTGCATCTCGGGTTCTCAGTCATCACCGGATCGGTTCGGGTCTCCTCCTCTTGCTTCAGATCGAATCGTGTCCACTGGTCGTGCCATCAGCTCTTCAGTCCGGGTCGGATCGCACCATTCTGGTTCGGACCGGTCGTGTTGAGCTTCCCCAGGTCGGGTCGGTTCAAGTTCCCCATCTCCATCGGATCGTGATCCTCAGGTCGTGGCGGCCCCCTCCAGTGCATAACTCCGGTTCGGGTCGTCTCGTGGTGCTCGGTTCGGTTCGAAAGTGACTACACGGGTCGGGTCGGAGTCTCCAAGTCGCATCGCCATCACTGGTTCGGGTCGCACTTTCTGGTCACGAGGGATTCGGATCGTGCAAGCGGGTCGGATCGTGGCGTGGTGCTACGATTCAAGATCTCCTTTGGTCATCATCTCGTGGAGGGGGTTCGGGTAGTATAGCCTCCATCGATTCGTGCTCACCATCTTTCAGCAGATCGGGTCGGAGTCCTTACATCGGTTCGGTTCGGGTCTCCCTTATCCGATCCGATCCGGTTAGATACCCTGCAGTTTTCTGCAACTTTCCAGCAACTGTTTATACGCCTCTCGACGCCGTTTTCGACCAATCTAACTATTGGAATCAATCACAAAGCATACCAAAGAGTCATAGCAACATATAACAGCAACCACAAGCAACAAATAATAATTTAAATGAATCAAAATGGATCCAAAGTGGCCAAAACCTCACATTTTCCTATAATCCCTCTTAATCATGTTTAAGCATACGATTAGCAAAACACATCGAAATTAACCCAAATTTTTAACAGAGCCTTAAAACATTATTTTAGAATTTTAAGAATTTTTCCAGAATTTATTTACGTATAAATTCGCTAATCTTCACTAATTACCCTTAATCACCGTAATTAGTGCAAAAACTATGCAAATCACTCACCTTTGCCACAATAAAACTTCCAAATCTGAAGTGAACCTCTAATTTGCACGAATTCCAATATATAACAGCAGCTCTACCTCGGTCCTTGTGCTAACCCTCCTTGATTTGCTGCCTCTAAGCCTTAATCCTTGATTAGGAAGTGATTTTGGGTGTTTTAGAGAGATTTAGAGAGTGGAGGCCATGACTAGGTTAAGAGGAATGAAAGTGGCGGCTGGAAAATGTCTAAAGGAATGTTCTCTAACCCTAATCAGCACCTATATACCCCTAAACCCGAAATTCCCCTTGGGCCTAGCTGCTAATCACCCGTTTAAGCCCAATTAAGCTGTTTTTCACCATCTGAAACTTGTTTCAGCCATATCTCCCAAACGGTGAGTCCGTTTGGCTAATGTGACCACTCTACGGAAAGAGAAACCATCATCCGGAGCCAATGGAAGTGGTTCCAGGTCAAAATTCCTTTCCAGTCAAAAGTTATGGCCAAAACAGTGCCAACTAGGGGTAAAATGGTCATTTAAAAATCGGGAAAAATCATGAACATGGGAAATGACCCTAATAGTCGTCTCCCAAAGTTACATGACCATACGACTTCGTATGTGACAGAAATAAATATTCTACGATCCTATGATGCGTAGAATGCGGGTCGTTACAGGCGGCTTGAGTTATGGAGCTAGGGTTTGGGGGCAAAACTCTTATACATATATTATGCTATATTTAATTGAATTCCCAAATTACTCGTTTGTTGCTTCGAACTCCAAACGAGCCTCAACGACTATCATCCCAAACCAAATACCCCCATTCTAGACACAACGGAATATGTTGCATAAGCTAATTTGACTGTTTCGATCAATTTTTATCAAAATTAAAATATAATTAAATACAACGTTCAATATTAATTTGAACGTACATTTTAATTTACCATGATCACCTACTGACTCCAAAAATTATAAAATTTGGAATCTCGCTATGTTTTACAAATACGATTATAACAAAATTAATTTCGTCGAATTTGGAGACTATTTGTAAAATGGCCTTTTAACTAGCTTATTAATTATAATTGAAATTCAATACGCATTAAAATTTACTACGCTCGCATACTAATTCCAATTGGCTTGAAATGTTAAATCTGACAATAATTTGACGTTCTAGATCCAACAAAATTAATTTCATCGAAAACGGAGGTCGTTTGCAAAACAGCCATTTTAAGGGCGATATATAATATTAAAATATTAATAAATTCGATACCGACTATTTGAAATTTTGGCTATAACTTACAATTTATAAAATGAAATTTCAAATTTTCAAATTCGTTAGAAATATATAATTAAATACATTCCAACGTTTCTTGTTTTACTAAAATACAGTTTATTTTTCATTCTATATATTAATTTTAAGTTCAAAACCAAAATTTTAAACTACCACGCCATTACGAATTTGGTTTAATTAAATTTTAAATTTATACGTTCTAACTTCGTTTTAAATTAATTTTTAGTCGTTAATTTTCAAAATAAATCAATTTGAATATATAAAATCCGTTAAAATCATTTTTTTTTTAAATTGGTTCCAAATTTCCGGATTGTTACAATCTCCCTCACTTAAAACTTTTTCTTCCTAAAAAAAGAAGGGAGCTGAAAGTTATTCAACTAACTAACTCAACATTCATTCTAACTCAAGTTCTTCAACTTTTCAGTTTCTAAGGACTTCCAAATTTTCCTGAAATTTGGCTAACGCCTTAAATTTCTGAATTTTTTTGTCATAACCTCCTTTGTACGAGATGATCGGTACAACAACAAATGGCCTCTACAGGCTCTCTTATAACAAAAGAAAATCAAAAAGCTAATCGGCTCACAAAATCATCAAACCCAATCAATACAATAAATATGTACCTTTTTGTCGGGCATACAATTTTATTCCTCTTCTTAGCTTTCACGGAACAACTTGTTCAATATATATATATATATATATATATATATATATATATATATATATATATATATATATATGTGTGTGTGTGTGTGTGTGTGTGTGTATATACATATATTCATACATATATACATGTGTATATATACATATATGTATACACACACACACATCCATTCCAATCAATTTTCAATCTAGCTCAACATTAAATTTGTTTTGGCTTAATTTTTTACCTTTCATTCTCATTTTGGTTTTATAATTCCCATATTTTATTAATTTAACTAATTAGCATACATCCTGACCAATAATCAATTGGTTGCTTAAAATTTTCAAATTTATATCTTTTATATATACTCAAAATCTTTTTTTTCAATGCCAAACCAAAACAATAAACTCTAAATAAGTTTTGGTTCTTACACTAGTCAACTGGAAATATATAGACATCCCACTTTCGAAACTCGAAAATAAACACTGATGATGGCTGACCTATCATTAAAATCATCCGCAGACGACTGGAGTGTGATTCTATATCTACCCAGTATATTTGAGACATCGTATACATGCAGATCAGACGTATATGCAAAATCTTTTTATACTTAGTAGTCCAAAATTAATATCAAATAAAATACTCAAATTATTGTTATATATAACAATTTCAAAAGTAAATTCGTTTTTTTTAGAAATTATACTCTTCAAACTCATTTTAGGGTATTATTAACTTTATCTCTAATGAGTCATTCTTATAGGATATTACTAATCCTATCTCTAATGAATTCTTTTATTCGGTTCTAATGTGTCTTGTTCTCGAGCTTTGTAGACCAAAGCTCTGATACCAAATGTTACGACTCGAACTTCCCAGCCGGCCTAAACCAAACAAGAAGGCGGATTGCTTTGAGAACACAACTCATTAGAACACAAATATGAGAACATTTCATTATTATTATAACAATTTACATTAGAGCACAAGATATCAGAGTGCAAATTAATAATATACAGTGGAAAATTAATATCATATATTTAAATTACAAAACAACGAAAAAATATAATTCATGAATATAATATGCAGCGGAAAACATCAACTACCACACCTGAAAGAAATACACGGATACAAAGCTTTAGAATGTAGCTCCAGCCGTAATTCAGAATCTTGTGAAAAGAAATATCTTCCAACCAAAACTGCTAGTTGCCTGTGTGGAAAATATGGGCACTCAGAGTTTAGGTGGAAACAATAAACTCCAGGTCAGTCATATGACTCATATGAGAACTAAAACAATATTAACTTTATTTTAAAGTTGGGTAAATCAAAGGACCACGCCGTATTACAGGAAGGGTTTTCTCCTAAGAATACCAATAAACAAACAACCCAATGCTAAAATGGAAAAATGAAGCCATTATAAGAATCAGGTCCCATCACACAATGAAAACTAGAGGATAGAGACCTTATAATGGCCAAACATGCTTGATACACGAAATTTATCTTTTATTATTATTATTAGTGCATAGTGCAGAATACAATTTCGAATATAAATGTATCAATCCTAGACGACATGAGCGTCCCATACCACTATGCCTCCATATAGGTTTACAACTAAAACCGAAAAGTCACGTATTGGAAATTGGATCTATGAACCGAGGCAAGGGATCTTCCTCATCTGAATTTAGAGCACCTCTATTGAAAACTCACACGCATGTGCACCTCGGATCATGCAGGGCCGGTCCATTCTTACTTTTCTGGATTAGTTATTATTGAACAATACGTTTCATGATCCTATGGGACCTAAAATCTGGTCAGTATGTCGACCATCAAGGGCCTTTTAGTCGATCATATTCGAGGTACCTCGCCATCCATCACAATCCAACATCCACATAAGTAAAATGTCTGGGCTCCATACCATGACACCACTCCTAGCTAGAAAGAAACGCATGCACTCCTTGCTGTCCTTCAACCCGTTTCTGGTTCATACCGAGGTGTGAAGCTCGCGAATTAACGATATACACGAAGCAGCGCTATATTAAAGTTGTGCTTTGATCATCATCCACAAAGCCCTGCTTTTCAACAAAAGCTTTGATCCATGCAACTCAACATGCCATATTGTCAATCCATACCATACCATCGATTTCTACCAATATATTACCTCTAAGCTTGTATTTCTCAGAGGAGGGTGTTAAGAAAGAGAATAAATTCTCCATCATAAAACAGATATATATTTAGCAGAGATCAACGAATACAGTGCGAAGTACAATGTCAGACACACAAACCATTTTCAAGTCCGGTCTGGGTAATAACGAAGCCGGAGGCACCTTATTCCTCGTCCCATATGTCCAATACAAGAAAGAGGCCCTCACATATCCGGTCGATCTCCAAGTACGTCTGTACGATCACCACATATTACCTCATCTTGGGTGTACAACCCAATCATGACATCAGTAATCATCCCAACAATGTAACGATCTCCGGCCTTCAACCACCATCTTCAAATCTTTGACTTTAAGTCGTATTATTAGTTATTTAGATTGGGTTAAACCCAGTCTTTCCGAATAACCCGCGTATCTTATAATCAAGTGCTATAAAAACACATCATATGCTTCATTCAATCCAGAATAATCTTTTATTCAAATATTTTTGGAAATTATTTCAAAAGATTTAAAATATCATTTCACAACTTGAACCAAATTAAGGTTTATCAACTAGTCGGGCTTAGAGAGCTTTACCGAAGTAATCATTCATTTTATTATCCCAATCCCAACCTATATATCCCATGGAGCAAAACTGGTAGTACTCCATATCTAACGATTGTGTTATCGGTAAAATTCAATTACCACTCAATGTTTTAAATCTAATTAAAGATTTAACTATCGCATGGAGTAAAATTGGTGGTACCCCATTCTTGAACATTTCTTAAATTCAACAAATTTAATTACCCTATTCTAATTACATTCGAATTAAAGATTCATTATAACTCCATTTAGTTTTAATCTCAAAAATCATTGCTTGTTGATTATTAATCTTAGGAAATTAATCTTATCTTTAACTAGGTTAAAGAACTAATGTTATTTAAAACACAGTTCACAATAAAACCAAAATCATCTTCCATTTAATATGGAATCTTAATGAAAATCATAATAGTACATAATCAATATGAATTTCCATATCAGACTAATTCTACAAATGGAATTACGGCAAGGCCTTTTACATTCCATAAATAGTAACGGTCATCCTTCACAGAAGCTTATCTCGATTATAAATAAATCGAATTACACTCGATTCCAATTTAATACATTAAATCATATAACTTTCCTTTGGAAAAATTTCCCTTAAATCTTAATTAAAAGATTTATAAATTCTAAATCATATCTTCACCGTTAATTGGGTTAAAGAACAAATGTTATTTGAAACATTGTTCACAATAAACTCAAAATCCAATTTTAATTCAATTCCAATTAAATTAATTAATTGGTAAACTTCTCTAACTTTTAATTAAAGATTTATTATATTCTCTACTGGATTTAATAATAGTCTTATTGAAGACACCATTCACAACAAACCCAAAATCCAATTTGATATTAAATACAAGGCTCTAAATAGAAATAATATCGGCTTATATTCAACATCAAATTCTGAAACTAACAGATATCTTATTGGGAATAACGATATCAATATCTTCCAAATTCCTCAACATTGTCCGCATAATCACAGATCTAATATCGAAATATTCCTAAGATTATTTCCATTAAAATCCTTTCCAATACATTGGAAATTTTTTGTTATATCAAAACCGTATAATTCCTTTCAGATTATTACTCAGGTTGATAAACAACTTATTCAGATAAAAATATCTTTTATATTTGCAAGCATGGAATATTTTATGCAAAATCATTTCAAATTATTTATTATGATTTCACATAATTTAATCATATTTTAAATAATTTTATTAACGCCCTTACAGTCGGTTTCCAATATCGGTCACCGAACTACATCCATAGCGACCTTTTCCAAAATTAATTTGGACATATCTTAAAATATAACCATTAGATTTCAAATCTCTTATTATCATTTGAAATCTCTTTTCGATATAAACCTAACAATTCCAGTTTTAGGAGAATCCGAAGGTTGGATCTCCCATTACATCAATTCAAAGTCAATGGTCAAAATTCGCGAACGGTTGCTGCAACACATTCTATTCAAATCATTTAAATATATATAATATATTTCGTTGATTTCCATTCAAAAAATATTGTATAAATCGTTTATAAATTCATTTTAAAGCGATTTCAACTTCCATTTCAGTTTTAAATCAAAATTGAACAATCTATGTTATTATAATATCAAAATAATAATATTTTCAAGATATTAGATTTTAAAATCAAATCTTTTATATATTCATTACAAAAATGAATAAATTCGATAAACTAATCCGTTCGAGTTAAAATGGCGTTCATCTACTTAACTCGGCTTCATATTCATTTCAGTTACGAATATTTCAATATTTTTGTGTACATGAAAAATCAGACATCAAAATCATATTTTAATTCTTCACTGAATATTATATTAAAATATTCGTTATTTCTGAATTGGAATCAGACTCAATCAATTACCATATAATTTTAATTATATGGAGTTTGTACGTCGCATGTATTCAAAAATAATGATGAACAACTATTAAACATTTAATTCACATCCATAGGCAATTTACAACTGTATAAGCATTAAATAATTAAATAATGCTTATAACGATATATCAATCAATCGGTTGACATATAATTAAATCCAAGGGAGATGTGTAAATAATTATCATCCCCAAGCCCGTGTGGGGCTTTCAACCAACATCCACTGATTATTGTTATTTTCATGCTTGGGCGATGTGTAAAAATATCATCCCAGTACCCATATGGGGTTTACATCGCAGTCCATGTGAACATATCTACATATTTGGGAGACGGGTGGGTAAATTGTCATCCTATAATTTATAATATAAATGTTTTATTTTACAACGTATATATAAAAACAGTTTAATAATAATGGCATTAAAACTGTAAACATCCATCAACCACCAAACAAATATCGCAATTATAGGCAATGAATATATATTTAGTTATTATAAATAACTATACAAATAAATTGAGTGAGAGATTTCTCATAGTGGTCGGTTCTGAAATCGTTAAATAATGATTGTTTTTAACTAAATTAAAATGGACGTTTAATTTAGTCAAAATTTGTAACTTGCTCAGTTTCTGTTCTGGTCTGTTCCTAAATGTAGTGCTCATGTAGAAGATTCCAATGCACCCGATTTTGTGAAATTCTGATTTAGTTTGAACGAGTTACGACAGTTTAAACTTTAGATAATTTAATTAGGTAATTAACTAAATTAATTTAAGGTTTAATTAACCTTTATCATCCTTTAACTACTTCTCCCACATTCAATTTCCTGTAATCGACCAAAACCCAAAACTCGACTTCAACTTCCACCTGTGCCGCCCACCACGGTTGCTCCGACGTCGATCAGAGGCTGTCTCCAGAAGCGCCTCCACGTCACCCCCCTGTGTCGGCCACCATCCCAAGTTCGACAACCTCCAGCGCCATTGAAATGGTTTCGAATTGCTGTAGTTTGAAGCAGGAAATCGGCCACCTTGGTTCACGAAAACCCATCTCGACCTTGGTTTTGAAGATCTCACAACACTCTACAGTCTTCGTGAAGAAATCATAGGCTAATTCAAAATAGATTAGAAGAAATTAGGGGGTTAAATCTGGAGAAATCTGGCCATTGTTTTCTTAATTGTGGTGGCCTAAGTCATGGAACTAGGGTTTGGGGCAAAACTCTTATATATTTATATTATATTTAATTTAATTCACAAATTACTCTTTTATTGCTTCGAACTCCGAACGGACCTCAACGACTGTCGCCCCAGCCAAATACCCACCTTTTGGACATAATGGAATATATTTGATAAGCTAATTTGACTATTTCGATCAATTTTTATCGAAATTAAATTATAATTAAATATAACGTTCAATATTAATTTGGACGTACATTTTAAATTACCACAACTACATACTGACTCCAAAAATTACGAAATTTGTAATTTGACTATGTTCTGCATATACAGTACTAATAAAATTAATTTCATCGAATTTGGAGAATTGTTGTGAAATGCCCTTTTAACTAGCTTATTAAATTATAACTGAAATTCAATACGCGTTTAAATTTACAGCGCCCACATACTAATTCCAATTGACTTGAAATTTTAACCCTAACAATGATTTGACATTTCAGATCCAATAAAATTAATTTTGTCGAAAAAGGAAGTCGTTTGCGAATCGGCTATTTTTAAGTGCTATATATAATATTAAAATATTAATAACTTCAATAGGGACTATTTGAAATTTTAATTTGGCCATAACTTACAGTTTATAAAATGAAATCTCAAATTTTCACATTCGTTCGAAAGATAAAATTAAATAGATTATAATATTTCTTGTTTCACTAAAATCCAATTTATTTTGCATTATGTATATTAATTTAAATTCGAAACCAAATTTTCAAACTACCGCGCCATTACAAGTTCGATTTAATTAAATTTTAAATTTATATGTTCTAACTTCGTTTTAAATAAATTTTTAGTCGTTAATTTTCAAAATAAATCAATTTAAATATATAAAATCCATTAAAATCAATTAAAAATAAAATTTAAATTGGTTCTAAATTTCCGGGTTGTTACACCTTCTCCTTGATAAATATGCGCATACCTCCTCTTTCTCCCATTTTCATTCTCTGTCATAATTAAGTTCCTTTTCTCCAATTTTCATTTGAAACTGCGAATCCTTCCTCATTTTTTTTTCAAATCTAAGAAAACTACTCCTTTCCTTAATCTCAAAATAAATTCAAGTCTCCCTCTTTCGTTCTTTTTCTAGTAAATCACAAAATCAATTTACATCCTAAAAAAAAAGAGAACCGCGAATCACAAATCGCAAATCGTGATGGATGTTCGTCGTGCTGAGTTTGTGTAGTCGAGGCCGCGTTCATCGAGGTTGCGATGCCTGTTTATGAAGTTCGAATTCTCGAACTATGGGTCAGGGCAATTTCGTGATGAAGGCTTATGGTGAGGGAGCTAGGTATTTTCGAGCTTGAATGTGAGTTTTTGGGCTCGATTGACATCTATTGGGAAACTCAGAGAAGATGCAAACACTGTAAATATTGTAGCTGCAGCGATTGGAGTATGAGAATTTTTTTTGGAGAAGGGGTGCGACTGTATCATGAAGAGTATAGATGGGTGTTTTTTGTGAAGGAAGATGCGTTGGTGGTTTCATATGGTCATTGGTATGCATAAGGATGATAAAGGGAATTAGGCAGTGGGTTAATTGGCAGTAGTGGCTTTACTTTTCCACTAGAGAGAAGAATTTGACATGCGTGATTAATTGAAGGGTAATTAGTTTATATATAATTAGTGAATTAAATTTATTTTTGATTTGAATCAAAACTTCTAACATTCGTATAAAATTCATACATTTACAAATTTCAGTGAAATTAAGTGCATTGGATTCGTGTTGGCATAGGCTATGCTTCATAGTTAAATTGGAGTGCTTTAGGAGCCATTGGAATTTTTGGTTAAATTAAACATTTAATCAGAAATCAAATCGTTATTTCGACAATTAATATCAAGCTGAGTAAACTCACTCTCTAGTCCGTTTTTTATTTTATTATAAACGAATTTTTATTTTAAATAATTTATATATGTTTTTTGTTGACTATTTGGATGCATTGAATAATTGTTGATGAATTATGGCTATTATATATATATATATATGTAGGCTTAGTGGTTGTGGCTATTATATATATTGGACATTTCCTACAGTACGATTAGCGGACGACCCTATGTGCCCTTACAGTATATATATATATATATATATATATATATATATATATATATATATATATATATATAATGGATGACCTTATATACCGCGATATCCTGCCTTGAAATAGGATGAGTATTTATTTATGTTGACTAACATCTGTGGATGTAGGGAAAATAGGTTGGAGGGATCCAACTAGATTCAGCAAATATATTATTGTTTGTTTTCATCTATATTAGCATATATGATGTGTCAGAAAATCTGTGATTGATGATTATGTGTTTTGGATATTTGAATAGCACCGACCCCAGGTATTTCAATTTAAAATACCGTAAAAATATATTCAAATGAAAAGAAAATGATTTGAGTTTTAAAAAGGAAAAAAAATATTTTTTCGAATATAGAGTTCGAATTTTGAATAAGCTAAGAAATATTAATTAGTTTGAATAATAAAAACAAGTGAATTTTTAAACAATGTTTATAAATAAAATGGAATAATTATCATGGGATAATTAGGGAATTCAAATTCAAATGTGAATTTAAAAAGTGAATTAGAAAACATTTTTGAAAAGAGGACAATGGCTGGAATTCAGAATATAAATTGAATTATAATAAATCCAAGGGTTTATAATTGAAATTCGATTATATCGAATTTTATAAAATAATTTATTTCCAAGGAAATTGGAACTTAATATAGAAGTTGAATTTGTATATTAATTATAATTGAGTTATGAAATAATTGATCATGTGGGATAATCAGAAATATTAAATTGGATTTGAAAACTGGCTAAACTTTATAAGAATGAAGTTGAAATTTACTAAATAAACAAAGTTTAAAAGTTTATATTTAAATTTGATTAAAACAAACTCGCCACAGCGCGGTAGTTCGTAATTTAATGTTTCAAACTTTAATTGAGTATACAGAACTCAATATAAGTTAGAATTCTTTAAAACAAGAATATTTCGGACCTATTGAGTGATAGTTTTCTAATGGAAGAGAAATAATCTGGATTTTGTCTTATAAATTTTGAGTTATGTCAAAGTAAAATTTCTAGAAAACAGCGGTACAATAATTCATAAATTTTAATGACTAAATAAATAAAATCAAAGGATTTTAAGTTAATAAAGTTTGGATTTTCATTATAAAATCCCAGACTTGAATTATAAAATAAATATGAACTCAAGTGGAGTAACTGAAATTATTTTTGAAAAAATATATATCATATTTTCAATTATTGAATATAGATAAATGAGTAGAAGAATAATTAGTAAATCGAGTTTGGATCAATTTGACTTTGGATAAGTGAATGGGATTTGTGAATTTATATTCAAAATCGAATATAAAACTTGGGGTTAAAATGGAATCCAATTGGTTTATAAGCAAATTAAAAATATATATGATCGTGATATATTCGAATGAAATGAAGATTAGGCAAAAGAGCAAATTAGCGAATAAATAAACGAATTGTGTTAAAACAATTAGATTGAGTTGGAAAAAATTGGAAATGATTGAATAGGTGTTTGAACAGGTATGGAATGAAGCTAATGGAAGAAAATAAATTGAATGCCACAAAAAGTAGGTACGTATTTAATTGTATATGAGATTTTATGAGCCAATTTGGTAACCTGCTTAGCTTTTTAATTTTCTTTTTGAATGGAAAGGGCCTAGAGAGACAATTTGTAGTTGTGCCGATTGAGCCGTACAAAGGTGAGGCTAGCAATTTTTTCTGGAAATCTAAGGAGATAGAAAAGATTAAGAAAGTTTGATAACTAGAAATTGACTTATCAATTATATATGAAATTTAATAAGAGAATAAACGTATAATGGAATTTTATAAGGAAAAAGGGAACTTATAAAAATTAAATCTTGAGAGGTTGGAAGGAGAGATGTGTACATATTTTAAAGTGAATGATGGTTTAAAAGCAAACATTTTGCATATTGAAATGATTTTGTTGATAAGAAGTTAAGGAATGGAGTTAAGGAAATTAGAAATTGACTGGATATTAGTTGAGTTGAATGGCTTCCTAAGTGTCGATCTGATGTTGGTTTCGGCCTTCGGGTTTGATACTTAGAGAGTTGTTCTCTTACTAGTTTACGGCCAGGACCGATGAATGTTGAAATGGAAATCGAAACAAAAACCAAAATAGAATGTGTGAATATATGGAAATGTTTTCTAATGATAACAACGTACATTTTCTTGAATATAGAAAATAAATAATTATGATAGATAGAAAGGATTTCCAAAAATCGTTAGAGGCCAAATGAGGTTTGAAAGATAAATGGGGAAGGATATGAAATTGGAGAATGAATAAATTAATAAGAAAATAATTTAAAAGGGCTCGGTATTTCTTGATGTTTGATCGGCAAAATTTCCATTTGGAAATAGGATTGTTGATTGTATGGATGTTTTCCTTTGATAGTTAAATAATCGATTATTAAAGTTTTTGTACCATTTCTGTTGTTAATATGGAGAGACCGGGATCAAATTTACTATTTGAAAACCACTATGTATTGGCATAAGCGTTGCGAAGCAGATATCCTAAAGACAATTGAAAATGGAGTAGAGTGCAAGGGCTATTTTGTTCATCCTAGGTAAAAATTTCCTAAGATGGAGTAATGAAAAAGTGCCACTAGTTTGTCCAGTCCCAGGACAACTTGTATGAATGTATGTCTGACAGAGTATACCTAATAGATCATATATATAGATCTCTTCAAACGTATTACGTTGGCCGCTAAGAGATTTGTTGATGGCAAAAAATGTCGTAAACACCAAAGATTCCCAATTACTAGGAATTATAAATATGGCCGCATAGACAAGAACATAAAATAAAACATAAACAATAAATAACACAAGAGATTTATAGTGGTTCGGCCTCAATGAGGGCCTACGTCCACCATGAAGAGTTGTTGGAATTTTATTGATCACTTGAAAGATTACAAGATTGAGACCCTCTCATTACATTTATTGACTATGATACATGAAGTTACAAGAGTCATATTTGCAAGAAATAGTAAAATGGACAATTTTGCCCTTCTTCTTCCTCAAAGAGGAGATGCCATTAATGAAGCTCTATGGAGGTCTCAAAGCCGAAGAATCTCCCCTTTTGAAGTGTGAGGCCATGGGCTATTTATAGGAGTGGGGGTAGGTAGGATTAGGTGTGAGTAGGTAGAAATAGGGACCACATGCAGAAAATTCGCACCCAACGGCCTTGCATACCAGAAATTCGCACCCCCTAGCCGGGGGTACGAAATTTCGAACCTCACCTGGAGGTTCGAAATTTCGCACCCCCAGGGGGGTTTGAAATTTCGAACCCCTCCTGGGGTACGAAATTGATGAGGAGGAAGCTGGACTTCTCGGTGCCGAATCCTTGCCATTTTTAGGGTGTCGATCGCCGTTGGGACTGTGGGGCCCTAGACCCCCACTGGCGCTGCGCCCAGACCGGCTGACGGCTCGCCTTCGGCTCGGAGCACGGCTCGCCTTCGGCTCGGATGCACAAGGATATTAATGGAGGTCGTGTTCGAGGGATGTAACATCCTACTAGTGGCCACTCTAGTCCTCTAGTACAAGGTCCCCGAATGATACTGGCGACACCTCCGGGCTGTAATATCACGCGATATGTTGAGACGAGCGTGTCTTGCGTGCTTTTGGTAACCGGAACAAAAGGCCGGTTAACATTTGCCCCCTCAAAGTATGTTTTATGTTAACATGACATGCTTTGAAGTGAGATGGGTCAGATATGGGCACAAACATCTCCATGCGGTGCTTAGTGATCGGTTATGACCTTCTTCTTGCGTTGTATGTCGAGAGCGCACTGCTTTGGAGTGGTTGGGATGCCTTGTTGAAATATGTAGGTGTGAGCTTAGGATTCCAGCATTGCTAAGAGCTTTGACTCGCTTGGTTTTGTCGGCTTGGATTGGAACCTGTCTAAGGCGCCTACTTCCTACAGATTAAAGACAATAAAAGTTAGTTGTCGACTCCTGATTGCATCGAAGTGCAAACGGTTCGTTATCAGGTTTTGATTGCGTATGTAATCACAAATTTGTGCGTGGTTTTGCGCGATGCGAAATGAGTTAGAATAAGTAATATGAAAGTGAATTGTATGCCCTGGGCTTATGATCACGCAGTTTTAGCTTTTGGAAGATTTTTTGGATCGAGAGCCGACAATTTGGTGTGTATATTTGAACCCGTAAGGCTTGTGGGCATGCATTTGAATCGAGTTGGTCTGCTCGGTTGAGATTCCCAAAATGTGCACACATGGTCATTGCCACGGCTTAGGCGCATGATTTCCCTAAGTGGTTGCTGAAACATCGTTGAGATGGAGCTTGATTATTTGTAGTATCCGTTAAATCACTTGGACTAGGTGAGCCCAAGGTCGCTCAACAATCCAAGCTAGTCCCATTGATCAAAGTTTTGGCAACTCATGTATGTGAATGCCATTGTTAGAATAATACTTGTCATATGTCGTGGCATGGATTTATATGGATTCTCCTTTAAGGCGAGGTCGGAACCAAATGCTGGGCATGGGCGCTTTGATGATTGAGCACTTGTTGAGTACACAGGTGGTCGTTGAGTCATGATTAGCTTGGTAGTTGGAGCTTCGAAGTTAAATGAATATGATCGTAGCTTGGCGTACGATCCCGAATTCCGATCTCGGAATGTTCGTTTGGGGCATGCCGATCCCCTGATTGTAGTTGCTTCCTTTATTCTCTTCTCTAGATAGAAAATCATCATAAGGCATGGAGGATGCCAAAATACTTCTTTTGTAATTTTGATATTCGAGGTGTTGTCAGGTTTTCGGGAGAAGGGAAGAGAGATATGGAAAGTAAAAGGGCTTTCGGTCTTGATATTCAAGAATGTGGAGCAGAGGACCTTGGGGAAACGAGATTAGGAATTTGAATAAAGGTCACCAAGCATGTGTGAATACGGGATTGGGCTTTATGTCCCAAATGCTTATTAAATCTTTCACGCTCTTCAAGAGTTCGAACCTTGGTTGAGGATATGACAACTAAGCCGGCGCGCGAGAGCACGAGACATAACTTCGCACTCCCATGACTCTACCGAGCCCTGTCTTCGATCTTGAGTTTATAAACTTGAACCTTCGCACGACACCAAATGAGCGGACAGTGATTAGTGATTTTTGGTCTCGCGACGCGGTCCTCAAGGAATGGACCTACTTGGATTGTCAGCTTGAATGCTTATGTAAGATATCGACAAATAGATGAGCTGTTAGTCTTGGATTCGATCAATAACCTAACTACGATGCGGCTGCATCTTGACAGGTGTCGCACTGGCGGTTGGCGATATCCGTGGCGTTAGTTGTTGAAGCTAAAGGCTGCCACCATGTTCCGGAGCGTCAGCTTTTTGTAGAGTCCGGGTACTGATGGAAGACGAGAAAGCTCCAGGGCCTAAACTTTGGCTCCGGATTTCCTTCGTTGCGAGGTGAAGGTGCTCTCAAGATGGAAGCTCCGTAGGATGCTGCGAAAATGACGCCAGTGCAGAGACTTAACGGGATCTGATCGGGTCTTGAGATTGCCAGGCTGGTGCGATAATCCATAGAGCGTTGCCTCCAGGCCCGGGTTCCTGCTTGATTCTGCTCGACGTCAGAGATGAGCTAGCAAGCTCAGATCGTTGCTAAATGTTTAATGTCTGGTCGGTAATTGGAGTTGAACGTAACACAATTGGTTGGCGAATGATTTTGGAAATGAACTTATTCGGACTGACCACTCGGATACGCGCGGAAGATGCGGGTGTACGGTCGAGTCGTTAGTCTCCAACCCAATTCTGTCGGGATCATTATCTAATCCAAAAATGGTGTTGACATTTACCGGCAACCACCTACATAGTTACCCAAACTAGGTGTCGTTGCGGCATTTCAATGCGCTTGTAGGTATGCATCGAGGGGTGTGAGTTAGCTTCATGTTGCATTTAAGTATGAGTTTGCTGGCAGGGCGCTGAGACTTTACGAACCCAATGAGACGGCCATGGAAACCCGAGAACTTGCACCAAAATGTGGATTTTTTATTTTGCGTATTGAGAATTTATCTAAGTTCTCCAGTTCCTCGGGGAAATGGTGGTTATATTGCTCCCTCTGTCCTTTGGTGCAGGCTTCTATGCCCGGTTTGCCTAGTATGGCCTGGAGGTTAGAAGTTTCCGAGACCCGAGGCTTTGGGTCCGTGTCCTCCTTGTGGTGAGGTGTATGTTCCTCTTTAGAATGGTTGCCCCAATGGTTGTGGTGATGGAAATGCCAGCGCGGAAGCTGGTGGGGATCCTCTCAGGTCCTGCGATGAGTAAGCTGGTGTGGAGATAAGCGGGGGACTGCTCCCAAGCTCGAGTACTTGCTAACTGAAGAGGATGCGAGCGAAGAACCCTCAGAGGTCAAATAGTTGCTTCTTTTGCTGGGAAGTCCCCCTATAGCGGAGGCGATGCCAAGCTTTGCTCCCATGCTTCCTCAAGTGTCCGAGTCCCGATTGGAGTTACAGCGGGAACAATCTGGAATAGTAGGAGAACCCGTGGCTTCGAGATCCCATATTTATATGAGCCTCCTTGGAGGAGGAGAAATTGTGGCTAGACAAAGCGCTCATGCGACGGGCTTAGCTGATGTAAGTGTGCAAACAAAGCAAGCTATGATGGAAGGTCAGGAAGCCCGACTAGTGGCAAATTCGGAGGAGACAGAGGGGGAGAAGGACATGATGAGGTTGCCATACAAGATGCACGGGCGAAGGCTAGTCGGGATGCCCAAGAGGAATCTACCGTTGTGGCGGCGAAAAGGTAGGCCAATGCTAAGGCGGAGAAGGAGAGGGCCTCTGAGTAGGTTAGGAAAAAGGAGAGCCGTCGATGATGTCCACTAGAAGAGGGCAAGAGGACTCTTAGCGAACTTGAAGTAGATGCAGTTATGCCATTCCAGGACAGGGAGCTAGCTGATCAGAAAGCCGCCTAGGATGCCGAGAAGAGAGCAGAGCTGGGCGCCAGGAAGGCTTGGGGAGAACCCAGGATGCATTGGTCCTTGCTTCTTACATCGTCCCTAAGCTGTTGCCATGTATTTCTCTTGGGGAGGTTATGATGATTACAAGCGGCTAGGACGATTGCGGATGGCGCGCATCGGTGCCTCATGAATCTATTACTCCTGTGTAGAGTAGAGGAGGAGGAAGCAATTCTAGAAGAAAAGGGCCCGTCAGTGGTGGTTACCTGCCTGTGTCGAACCTGTATAGACAAAAGAAAAGAAAAGGATGAGTAGCATCTGCAATTGTTAAAGGAATTAAAGATGCTTAGGGTTAGGTAAACCAATAGTGTATGCGAGTGCGGTCCTCGCTTTTGGTTCTTAAAGACATGGTGTGGTATTCATGTATACCCTGTCATCAGAGAGAAGAGATGTTAGACTTGTAGTATGTTTAACGTGTGTGTGTGAAATGGAATATGAATTAGTAAAGATCGCGTTTCGTGTTAAGTGTTCGAACGTTCTTCTCATGTTTTTCGGCATCCCGTACTTACACAAGCGTACTTGTTGTTACGCCAACAGAAATGCGATCGGAGACCGCGCTCTGGTTTGACTATTCCAGAGGGGTGTGATTGTGTACCGCACTCTAGATCAATTATTCCGGAGGGGTGTGATAGAGCGCAGGCTTCTAGTAATTTTCCTTAGCTCAGGAAACCCGTAGTTTGCGAAGCCAGGCTGAGCTCCTGCTGTGTACTTGGGTTGCTCGGGGTTAATCCCAAGTGTAGCGGAGGCGTTTGACGTTGCATTATGCGGTCTGTCCGGTGTATGGCTCTCCCGTCGTTCATCCGGTTGGAGTGAGTGACGGCGTCCTTTATTCGTCGGAGAAAAGCTCCGATCATCAGCCCGTAGGGTCCGATCGTGGCCGTGAGCTGCACCTATGCCTTTAGAGCTTCGGGGAGAAACGATTTAATGTCAGTCTCGGTGCTGCGCCAAGATTCGACAGGTACCCATAGCCAAGGTAAGTTTACATTGCTCCCGGCTGTCTGTTGGGTGGCCCCAAGTCGCTTAGGACTTGGGCGCGGAACGATTTATCCTCGGCCTCGGCATGGGGCCGAGGTTTGAGTTCACGGTTGTTTATACTCGGTCGCACCATGGGCCAGAGACTCGAGTAGCGTTACCCGTTCCCGTGCTTGGGGTGTCGGTCATAACCAATGTTGTTTGGCCTCAATATCGGATCAAGGCTCGGAAGGCGACACCGACTCCCATGCTCGGGGCGCCGGTGCGGCGATCGAAAGTTTGTACGCAAGATGGTTGTCAGAATTGATCAAACACATCATGAACATCATGCACGGAGCAAACATGGAAGGGAGATAGGAAATTGAACATCATTTCAAAGGATAACTTTGGAAGTGATAGCCTTTACAATGCCTTGAATTGCAGGAAAACAAAACATCGTTGGAGTGCGTGAATTAATTGCACACTAGGTTATGCAGAGTAGAGGTGAGGATGTTCGTTGTTCCATGCTCTTGGGAGTTTGGCTCCGTCCATGGTTGAGAGTTTGAAAGTTCCTTCGCCGAGCTTCCGCAGTATGGGCATGGGCCTCCCTGATGAGGAGATAGGCCTGCAGTTGAAGGGAAGGCCCGTTTGAAGTCGAGGTTGCCGATGTGCGTTCGATCGGGCCTTTGGTTGAGCTTCTAGTCGTGCCCCCAAGTAGCCGGAGAATTAGCCGGAGGAGGATGGTTGTGATACAACAAAGAGGAGGTGTGTCTTGGAGAAGGGGCCTTGCTTCTTATTTTCATTTTTTTAGTAGGCCTATATATATTAGCCAGAATGAGGCATCTATCTGTGAATGGATGGTTCTGTTTGAATTGCAACGGTAACAACTATTGGAAAGGCTGCGACCCTTTACCCACAGACAATCCCGTTGGCAATTGTGCTCAAGGTCCTATTTTTTGACCTTTAAACATTAATGTGTATGCCTTCTTCATGCTATTGAATCATCTCTCCCGCCTCCTCTTTTTTATATATATATATTGGCGAGATGATGGTGTTAATGAGTCGATGGCCGATATCTCCAATGATAACCTCGGGGATTGTTGTATCGTGGATGACAGTCGTGGGGATGGTAGAGGATTGGAATTCTCGGGCTCGCTTCCGAATGTTCCTTCAGCACTGCTTCCCAGCGTGCCCCCTGCTGATTGGGAGTGCCGTATGGAGGATAAAAAGGGGCCATGATGCAGCAGAAAGGAGGTGTCTTTTATGGGAAAAAGTTCGCTTTTAGTTTATGTTCTGCTTTCAATGAGGGGGGCAGAGGCAGGGAGTTGTTGTAAACTGGCATTTCTGATGACAACCCAAGGTCAACTACGCCACGGAAGCTATAGTTCTGGTGAGGTGGGGGGACGATCTTGAGGGATTAGTTATCGGTCGAGGTCATGTTTAGAGGGAAAACTTTGATGAGCACTGAGTAGCTCAGAGATCCAATGCAGTAGGAGTCTTTGATGAGCGTTGTGTCCGCGGATGCTGTAGAAACGACAATATCCTATGGAGTCCCTTGGTGTGCTCATCGGACTTTTAGGTCTTGGCCTTTTGCACGGTTGGTAACTACAGGTTGCAAGATAGATTTTCTCGGGGGTGTTGCTGAGAGCAGTATGGATGCGGAAAGGAGGAAGCTGAAGGCGCTTCCTCATATACTTGCAGCTACCCTTGCCGGCGTGAGCAAGAACGCAGAGAGTGGTGGAATTAGGGTCATTGGAGCCCTGGGCGTCGCCGCGAGGCAGGATGTTGAGGTGAGAAGCTTGATCCCTTTATGCTAACTCTCGGCATAGGAAGTAGTCGGCATCAGTGCGGAAGACCCCCCGAATATCGGTTCGTGCTTTAAGTTTGGAATTAGGTGGTATGCCTTTCGCAAGCTGGACGAGTGCGGTTCGAGGAGTAGGTTTTTTGACTTCGGCCAAGGAAGTGTGGGATCTTACGAGATAGCCTTTGAGATTTTCACGGGTATCTTGTTAAGTGTTCGAGACTGAGAGAGGATACCTCTGGGCGTTACGGCGTGCATCCTGGACTGTATGGCCAATCTCTTGGCTAGCTGGTCTGGAGTGGAGACGGTTTAAGGTGGAAGTTGAGAGAACCCGTATAGTGCCGACCTGGATAGGGATGGGGAAGCACTTGCACTTGATGGCATTAGCGACGTGTGATGAATCCATGTTCCATTCGTGGCAGCTAATGAAGCTTCGAGAATCATGGCCTCTTTAAGTATGGGCTAAGTGTTGGCATGTTGAAGTGCTGGCGCCATTCGGTAATAAGGATAGTCGAAGTGAACGGGTTGCTCCTTGTACTGGTTTCGTAGATGTCGTCGGCGTGCCCCATGGTTTCTTCACAACTCCATGGATCATGTCGGCGATAATTGGAAGTCGGGCTCCGACCTCATTATAGAGGTCATGATCCGGTCCAGGACTTTGGATCCTAGCACGCCTTCTTGGCGGAAGGTATTCCAACTTCGGTTGCATGATTTTGTGGAAGCCGATTGAAGTGAACTCGGGCCCAGTTGGACGGTAGAAGCGTAGGCGATAAGTTTGGACTCACAACAGTTTGAGTCCGCCTAGCGGAGGCTTGAGCGTAAAGCCGGGGGGTAGCCGGGATGATGCGTTCCATTCCTGATGGCGATTCCGACATTGTCGAGATTAGAGGTCGGTCATGCTGTCATAGGACGCCACCTTTGGCATGTAGAAGCATCAGGGAGATACGCTGAAGGGTGATTTTCTAATGGAATTCATTAGCTTTGGTGGACTTCTGGAATTCCCTTCTATCGACGTCTTCTATTGTACACATCTGGCTTGCTCTCTTTTATGTCATGGATGGTATGGTTGTCGAGTTTGGGCGAGCTGATGTGCACCCTGGTCCGGGAGTACTCTGGTTCTGAGTGGTGACGAGTGGGCTCTTTCGAGTAGAAGGTTGGTTACTCGGACCTAGTTTGTTACTATGCTCCTTGGACATAAGAGATGATGGTTTGATTATCATACCATTTCCATTGTCGTTGTAAGAGTGTTGGAGCAAATGGCGATGTTTTTAATGAGGTTGAACCTTCTTCCTCGACGTGGGCCCCTAGCTTCGATAAAAGAAAATTCTGATGCGGTGTGCCGCGAGCGGGCGCAGTTCTGAGAAAGCTGAATTAGAATGATGATGCGTTGTATTTTTTGAAGTTGGTGCATAATGTTGATGCTGGCCTTCAATGCCTAGCGCAAGAGCTGCATTCTTATACTTCTTATTAACCGTGTGATTCTGTGCTTGAGTCGCAGGAGCTTCGGGGTCTACAAGTGGAAGGAGATCCGTTTCCAGCTGGTCCTCTGCCACTCAGGGCTGGTGAGAGGCATGATGCTTATCAGACGTACTGTTCATGGCGCTTCCCGCGGATAAGCTTTTCGATTACGTCTTTGAATTGACATCAATTATTGGTATTATGCCCGTATATGTCATGGTACCGACATTACTTGCCAGTCTTCTTCTCATGATTAGTGGATTCCATGTTGTATGGTTTCTTGTATTGAAGCGTCTTGCACGTTTGCCGGTAGATAGTTTCGAAGTCTTCATTCAGCGGGGTGTAGATCTCATATGTCCGGCGAGAGCTGGGCTATTTGGGTTCTGTAGAAACCTGGCCGTTGTTGTGGTCGCCTTGCCTACTGTTATTCGGTCTTTGTTTGTAGAGGCCTGCCCCCTTGTCCCTGTCAAAGAGCTTCCCTATCTGTTTCCCTTTGATGTTGTCACCGATGGTATTCGCATGTAGATTGTTGGGAAGACTGGCCCTGGAGAGTCGGTTTCATCTCGCTTCTTCTTGACATAAGTATTGCCTAGCCTTTTTATGGAATGTGTCGAGGCTTTTTGGCTGCTTCCGATCAATCCATGGCCCGAATTCGGAAGTAAGGAGAACACCCTTTGCTAACTAAAGGAGTACAACGCGAGGTTCTGGGTCCTCGACCTCGGCGAGGGGGATGTTGAACCGGGAGAGGTAGCTTTTGAGCGTCTCAGCTGGTCCTTGGTATAGATTGGACAGAGTGAGGGCATTCTTCGGAGTTGGGATATGCACCCTAAGCTGCTTGACCAATTCCGTTACTAATTGGCTGAAGTTGTTAATGGAATTGAGTGGGAGGTGAGAGAACCATAACAAAGCGGTTCCTAATAAGAAGGCTGAGAAGCACTTGCATTTGACTGGATTGTTGTCCGAGCTCGAGTCCATTTGCCATTCATATTGGTTTAGGAAGGTACAAGGGTCAGTTGTGCCGTCATAGAGCGACATCTGTAGCATGCTGAAGCTTCGCTGCCACTCAGCTTCGTTTACCCTTCTTTTGAAGGGGTTACGCCTAATGTGCGCTTCTCATGAATCATGCATGTTTCCTCGCCTCTCTCTCATGATCCTTCGGATCACGTCGGGAAGGTAAGTTGGATGGGGATCCGCCATCGGGTCCCATGGGTTTTGGCGAGGTTCCGCAGTCCTGTTGCGAGGGCGTCTTCGATGACGGACATCTGGATCGTCTTCCCCCATGTCCTCGACATCTAGAATCGGATTTTGGTAAGGAGCGGGTTAATGCGGATCCTGTTCTGGAGGGGTGCGGGCCGCTGGACTAGCGGGGCCATCATCCTGATTAGCGGACATTGGGTTGTGTCGAGGAAGAGGTTGGTTGGTAGGACCTGGTCCGTCATTGATAATCAAGTGAGAGCGACCTTGGTACTGTGCCCCCTCGCTATACGTGACTGTAGTTTGGTCGCCATTGTCATTCCCATTGCCGTTGTCGGGGGTGTTGGTACGATGGCGATGTTGTTAATGAGATTAAACCTCCTTCTTTGATGCGGGCCCCTCGACTCTAAAGAGGAAGTTTCTGAGACAGTTGGTCAAGGTCGAACGTCGTTCTGAGCTAGTTTGTGACACCCCATCTCCATTAAGGTCACTCACAAAGGGAATGCCTTAATTTTGGTGGAGCGTTATTGTGTATAGAACAAAAAGTAAACAAGACAGATAAATATATTGGTACTTGGAAAGTAAAATCAAATTTTATTGCAGCGGAGAAATAGTTTGGTTACATCACATCAAAAACCAACTACAAAACCAATTACACCTACTATCCATCTTAACAAATAAGTTCTGAGTACATAAAATAAAAGACATAACCCCAACATAAAATAGCCATATATAAGATAGGCTGAACTTTACTTCAACAATCCAAGCAACTTCCAAAAGAAAGAGATAAAGCTGTCCAAATCAAGCTCCACTAGTACTAGTCCCACCCTGAGCACCTGAGGGGGGAGGGAGAAAGGAAGAAAAGAGGTAGAAACAAAGGGGTCAGACATAAAGTCTGGCAAGTGCAATAACTTTAACAATATAATCATTAAAGTAACTAGGATAAGGCATAAGCTGGTAAATAAGGAAATGACTGTGAACAAATGGGCATGACAGAGCAAACAAAGGAAATAAGATGAACAAAGATAACGTTAAAGGCACACCTAATCACTATAAGATAATTACTACATTGCACCACACCAAACACCCTAAAGGTTGATCCCCACCTACTAGACTTAGTAATCATAATAGTAGTTTCGTGTACCCCTAGCTGTCTACATAGGTGCCGCCTGCCCCTATCTCCACTAGGTGCACCCACTACCCCCATGCGATCGGCTTCCTAACTCGTAGATACCCGTGCTGGTCTCACAGTGGGGTGTATCATTCCCCAAAGTGACAACCCAATACCACTAAAGATGCATGGCTTATACCTACACGATGCAACAACGTCTTACCTACCAGCCCGGGCCCATACACGCACATGACCCCGTTGGACTTGCGTTGCCACCGCTAACCTGTTTTGACCTCTTACAATCAAACCCGGTACGCGTGTCCCGTCCTCGACTTGGGTCGAGCCCACAAAGATACTTAATGGGTTACTGGTCTGATAAGGGCCCCCATGCCTGACACAAGCTTCCCACCCATGCTTGGTCCCCTCTAGTACATCCCACTTAACCCCTTCTTATTCATGTCTTCTTACATGTTTCAACTTGGTTAAGAGTTTCTAATCGTATTTCACAAGCCACCCAAGGCCACCCACTTAACCCCCATGCCCCACCACATGTTTATCTGGTTAAGTGTTACTTAATTCATTAGGACCGTAACCTTGTAAAGACCTCCCACATTAGACTGATATTTGTGGTTGCTGGATTTACCGGGCGGGTCCGGGCAGTCTTATACCGCAAAAGAGCCTAACCTCGTGTCTTTACAATCATTATGCATTTAATTCGTGCCTTTGACCTCTCACATTCGACTACCGTTTGTGGTTGCTGGATTTGTCGGGCGAGTCCTGGTAGTCTTACACCACAAATGAGTCTAACCTCGTGTCTTAGGCAGTTAATTATTACATATCTTTATTTAACTCCAAAGTGGATTAATATCCCTATTCAAATTTGTCAATAAATTCCAAATATACTTATGTCCATAATTATCACCTAAATTATGTCTGTTTATTTCAGGTATAAAAATTATACCAATTATTGCCTCAAATTAATTGTATGCCTTTTAAGGCCATTACATGCCAATTCTCAATATGTGTATATTCAATATTACTCTCATCGTCCCCACATTGTTCATTCGCTTATCATGACATATATATATGTATATTAGACTAGAGATTAGTCTAACACATAAAAGGGAAGAAACATCGCAAATTCATAAAATGGATCTAACTTGCAAATAAGGATTACAACATAACTTGCATAAACTTTGTATTGTCATGAATCTAAAAATAGACCTAAAGGTGTGAACTTGCATGTATGAATATAGTTTTCACCCAAACTTGCGTAGGCCATAGTCACAAACTTGCATAAAGCTATGTATGTCATAGATCTAAACCTAAAGGTGTAAACTTGCATATATGTGAATCCAATTACTACCTAAACTTGCATATAGTCATTTTACTTGGTTCACATGTAAACCTGTATACAATTCACATAGAAACTAGCATATAATCTACACCCAGACTTGCATATAAAATGATGTCAGACATGATTCAAGTTTAACATAGGTGATTGGGCATATAAAAAGGAATCCACAACAAAAACTGTCATTATGAACAACTAGCATATATACTCAAAATATCACATTTTTTCCAATGATTCACAAACGTAGCCATATAACCCAAATTGTAACTCAACCTAATTAACTTGTTATTTATCTTATTAAAGAAATCGAACTCACAACTCAAAGAAGGTCTTGAGTTCTGGGATCTGTGTTCTGTAGTTGAATTAGCTCGCCTTTGAAGTAGAGAAATTCGTTGTTGTTGTTATAGACTTGAGTCAAATTGAGTTGATTAGCTGTACTTTGCTTCAAGTTGGTTGCGGCTACTCTAGGTTGCGGGGTGATAGCATGACGACCATGGTTCTAATTTTGATTAGGTTTAGGGTTTGAGTCTACATGTGTTTTTACAGAGATTAGGATTAATTTAGGCCATCCGATCAACCTAGAAGCAACCTGAACCATCCAAAAAGCCAACTCAGCCCTAATGACTCAGCAGCAGCTCAAAATTGGGCTTAATTCAAATCTGCTCGGGGGGGTTGGTCGACCCCCAGGTCGACCCCTAGGTCGACCCCCAGGTCGACCTATAGGATAGGTCGATACTAAGGTCGACCCCCTGGTCGACCTGGCTTAGGGCGGGAAATTTCCCGCCCTACCCAGTTCTGAGTCTGAATTCGTTTTTGAATTTAAATTTGAATTTCTGGAAACTTCTGACAGCCATAACTTCTTCATACGAAGTCCAATTTACGCAAACTCAGACTCTATCTCAACCAGAATTCCGAGACGAACACAATGGTGTAACCCGTTTCCCTTTATTTTCACATTTAAAATTAATTATTCCTCAATTCGTTAGTTTAATGTTAACAGAAAACACAGGGTGTTACATTCTCCCCTCCTTAAAGAATTTCGACCCCGAAATCTTCAAGTCACGAAGAATACATATCCTTCCATCCAATCGCCATTTACTCAACCATCAAACACAGGCATCCATTGTCCTTAAAAGACTTCTAATGCTTTTACGTTTATATGCACAGTGTGTGTACATGTTCGTATCTAATGCAAAATAAGGTGGTCTACTGATTCAGTTGACCTCCTTAATGCAAATTATGATAGTGCCATGTGTCCATTATGTATGCAAAGGATCCCTAATGATACATATTATTTCTACATGCGTGCACAACCATTCATCTGAATGCAGCATCCATATGATAAAACAACCATTATACATCCATTAACCTAAATAAGCACACATTCATATGCAGTATGAAAGTGATTGAGCCGATCTAGTGCCTAATGTGTGTGTGTATGCATCCACGAGCAACCACTAGCAAACACTTGCATCCACTGGCATCCACTAGCATCTATCAATCATAACATGTTTCAAATACATGTTTACATCCATTGGTCTCTACCTAAGGATAAAGAATATGACCGAGGAGATACACTAAAAAGGTAGATACAAGCTTGAATAAACTTAAGGAAAAAGAGATCAAAGATGTACCCTCAAAAAGAAAATGGTAGGATGCACGTATTTTGGCCTCAGTCTCCCAAGTCGCGTCTTCCTCGGCGTTGCTCCATTGAACTTTGTCAAGCTTGACTTCACGGTTGCGTAGCTTTTTGACTTCCATCCCCAAGATAGGAGTTGGAACTCTCCTCACAGTCGCTTCTCGTTCCACTTCGACTTCCTCTAGTATGCTTGGCTCCACAACTTCTGCCGACTCATGTAAGCACTTTCGTAGCTGAGAGACATGAAAAACATTATGAACTCCATCCAGTCTTTCAGGTAGCTCTACTCTGTAGGTCATCGTCCCAATCCTTTCGATGATAGGAAATGGTCCTACAAATCATGATGCCAACTTTCCTACGGAACCAAAGCGAATGGCATTCCTCAAAGGAGATACTTTAAGGAACACCTTATCCCTAACCTCAAACTCAAGGTCGGTCCTTCTCTTATCTGCGTAGGATTTCTGTCTATCTTGGGCAGTCTTCATTCTCCTTCGTATCAAGTCCTCTTTCTCTGAAGTCTCTCTAATCATGTCCAACCCAAGTATAAGTCTATCTGTGGACTCCCACCAACAAGTTGGTAATCGACATGGCCTTCCATATAAAGCTTCGAAGGGTGCCATGCCTATAGTAGCTTAGTAGCTATTGTTATAAGCGAATTCCACCAAAGGGAGATGATCCTCCCAAGATCCTCCAAAGTCAAGAATGCACAGTCTCAAAAGATCTTCCAGTACTCTATTCACCCTTTCCGTCTGACCATCGGTTTGAGGGTGATAGGCTGTGCTTAAACATAGCTGTGTGCCTACAACCTCTTGCAAACTCCTCCAGAACTCGCTTGTAAAGATAGGGTCTCAATCACTCACTATGCTGGAGGGTATCCCATGGAGTCGAACTATCTCCTTACGATAAATGGAGGCTAAAGATGTGGCGTTCCTCCTACTCTTGACAGGTATAAAATGAGCGCTTTTCGTGAGCCTGTCCACTATTACCCAAATACCGGTATTTCCCCTTCATGACCTAGGCAACCCATCAACAAAGTCCATCGAGATGCTTTCCAATTTCCAATGCGGAACTTCTAAAGGATGAAGCAAACCACCAGGTTTCTTCTGCGCCGCCTTGACTTGTTGGCATATCATGCATTTCGAGACAATTCAGTTACATCCCTCTTCCTGCCATTCCCAAAGAAAACTCTTTTGATATCTTTATACATCTTGTCTCCACCGGGGTGTATGGTCTTCTTGGAATGGTGTGCTTCTTCCAGAACCATCTTCACCAAATCTCTTGCTTGTGGGATGCATAGTCTTCCATCCTGTCTCAACCAACCCTTATCATCGATGGAGTATCTATTGAGGTGACTAGAAGTCTCTCCCTTAATCAGCTTATCTATCACATCAACTAGCTGAGGGTCTTCACGTTGCGCGGTTCCTATTGAGTCCAACAAAGTAGGCCGCACCTCTAGCATTGCCATTAAGACAGTCACATAATTAACAGAGGGTCTAAAATCAAAATTTGTTATGTACTCCAAACTTTGCCTTTCTACAAAGAGAGGACTTAAGGTTAACTTCTTTCTACTTAAGGCGTCTGCTACTACATTGCCCTTGCCAGGAGTGTAGGAGATCTCAAAGTCGTATGAGGCAAGAAACTCCATCTACCTTTGCGGCCTTAGATTGAGGTCTTTCTGCAAGAAAAGGTACTTCAACAATTTATGGTCAATATACAATTCAAATTTCTCAGCTAAGAGATAGTGGCGCCAAGACTTAAGCGCAAAAACGATGGCTGCTAACTCTAGATCGGGGGTTGGGTAGTTTTTCTCATGCAATTTCAATTGCCTTCCACTATAAGCTACTACCTTCCTCTCTTGCATCAAAACAACGCTTAGTCCCGTACCGCATGCATCTGTGTATACCGTAAACATCTTGCTCCCATTTGTTAATGTCAAAACTGGGGCTGTTGTCAGAGCCCTCTTCAACGTTGAAAAGCGACTTCGCAATCCAAATCCCAAGTGAAAGTCAGGTTCTTCTTCGTTAACCTTGTAAGTGGAGCTGAGATTTTCGCAAAGTCTTTAATGAACTTACGACAAAAGCCTACTAGTCCAAGAAAACTTCGGACTTCGGTTGGATTCTTTGGAACCTTCCAATCCTGGACCACAACTACTTTTGCGGGGTCCACAACTAACCCTTCTTTGGACACCACATGCCCAAGAAATCTTACTTCTCTCCAGAAGTGGCACTTGGAGAATTTTGCTTTCAACTGATGTACACGGAGAGTATCCATGACTCCCCTTAAATGCAAAGCATGCTCTTCCTCATTCTTAGATAAAATCAGAATATCATCTACGAAGACCACCGTAAATTTATTGAGAAATTCCCGGAACACTCTACTCATCAAATCGATGAAATAGGCAGGTGCGTTTGTCAAGCCGAAAGGCATGACAAGCCATTCGAAGAAACCGTCTGGGGTTCTGAACGCGGTCTTATCAATGCTATCTTCCACCACTCTTAGCTGATGAAATCCGGTAGCCAGATCTAATTAGGAGAAAACTGTTGCACCTACAAGCTGATCGAACAAATCGTCTATTCTTGGCAGTGGGTGCCTATTCTTCTTGGTCAGCTTGTTTAGCTCCCTATAATCAACGCATAGGCGAAGTGAACCATCCGCTTTGGTTGCGAACACCACTGGTGCACCCCATTCAAAAATACTTCGCCTTATAAACCCTTTTTCTAGCAGTTCCTTAACTTGCTTGCTAAGCTCCTTTCGCTCCCTTGGAGCCATGTGTCTAACGGGTAAAGCAACGAGCTTTGCGTTATCAACTAGGTATATGCGGAAGTCTATCTCCCGCTTCGGAGGCAAGCCCTCTACTTCCTCAAAGATATTTGAGTATTCACGGACCACTCTAACAGACTGAAAATTCTCAATAGATGCGTCAAGCGATTCTAGATAACTTAGCATAATAGAATTCATGGGATTACAAGAGATTTCGAGAGTGTTGCCCAAGCGAGTCATAAGCCTAACTTCTCTCTTTTCACAATCTAGGATGACTCCATTACTGGATAACCAATCCATGCCTAGAATTAACCCATAGCCCGTGAAGCCCAAAACATAAGCATCACATCTAAACCTAACACTAAGTATAGAAATTTCCAAATCCAAACAAATCATCGACAAATAGGCTGAGCCCCCAATTGGATTTGAAACAACTAAGGATCCTCTACTATACTGGTATTTAGGTGTAGTGACTCAACTAAAGCAGTAGATATAAAAGAGTGCGATGCACCAAAATCAAAGAGTGTGAAAACAGGATGATCAAAAAGATAAACTAAACTTTCAACGGAAATCGCTCTATCTCGTTCTTGCAGCGGTGGGGCCATGAGAGCCTGGAACTTCCCCTTGCCTGCCCTGGTGCCATGAGAGCCTGAACCTGCCCTCCAGAGGTAGACCCTGCCCTCTGCCCTTTCTTTGGGTAGTCCTTAATCAGATGTCCTGCCTCACCACAGTGGAAACAACCAGTCTTCTTTTTCTTCCTACAGTCTTTGCTCAGATGGCCTGATGTCCCACAGTTAAAGCATCCTTTCTTTCCCTTGCCTTTGTTGTCTTTACCACCCTTCTTGTTCTGCTGTTGTTGTTGTGGTTTCTTTTGATCCCCTTTCTTCTCAGGTGCCTTATTAGCATTGGCGCCTTTCTCCTCTTCATGCATAAGCGCCATGTCAACCAGTCTCTCAAAGGTGGCCCCCATAGGGATGTGGGTCATAGCTAACCCATGTAGCGGCTCGTTCATACCCTTAACAAATCTCAGGGCCTTCTTTTCGGGTGTATTCACCAAGTCCAAGCCAAATCTCGCCAACTGATTGAACTTGTTGACGTACTCTTTCACTGATAGATTTCCCTGCCTCAATGCCAAAAACCATTCCATGTATAGATTCTCTTCGGCCCGCGAGAGAAACTTTGCCTCAAACCTACGCCTGAAATCCGGCCATATCTCAACTGGACGCTCTCCATTAGTGACCTCCCACCAAAACGAGGCCTCATCCTTCATTAACCAGGCAGCTAATTGGACCTTTATTCCATCTTCAACCTCAAAGATTCCAAATAACTCTTCCACCTCCTTTAGCCAATTTCGAGCTTCAACAAACATCTCCGACCCATGAAAAGATTTTCCGCCCATTGCCCGAAAGTCCTTACATATCTTTGCGAAAGTATCAACACGAGGAGGGGGAGGAGGGGGAACGGGTGAAGCTGGGGGAGGAGGAACATTTGTTGGGCCTACGCCGGTGGCCCTAGCCTCCAAATACCTCCTAAACTATCCTGGTATTGGTACACCCTCCGGAAGGTTAAGATCCCCAGACATGCTGAAAGGAAAAAAAAGGAAAGATTCAAAACAAAAGAATCGAAGGAAAGATATATGGCTCTTGGGGGTTATGTATTTAAAATAGTCTTTTCTCTTGAAAATACTCTCCTTAAAACGTATTTTTGAAAGTATCCTTTATGAAAATGCTTTTTGAAAAATAGTTTTTCAAAATATCTTATCTGTTCTGGTAACCTTCAGCTCTGATACCACTTATGACACCCCATCTCCATTAAGGTCACTCACAAAGGGAATGCCTTAATTTTGGTGGAGCGTTTATTGTGTATAGAACAGAAAAGTAAAACAAGACGGATAAATATATTGGTACTTGGAAAGTAAAATAAACTTTTATTGCAACGGAGAAATAGTTTGGTTACATCACATCTAAAACCAACTACAAAACCAATTACACTTATCCATCTTGACAAATAAGTTCTGAGTACATAAAATAAAAGACATAACCCCAACATAAAATAGCCGTAAATAAGATAGACTGAACTTTACTTCAGCAATCCAAGCAACTTCCAAAAGAAAGAGATAAAGCTATCCAAATCAAGCTCCACTAGTACTAGTCCCACCCTGAGCACCTGGTGTGGGGGAGGGAGAAAGGGAGAAAAGAGGTGGAAACAAAGGGGTCAGACATAAAGTCTGGCGAGTGCAATAACTTTAACAATATAATCATTAAAGTAACTAGGATAAGGCATAAGCTGGTAAATAAGGAAATGACTATGAACAAATGGGCATGACAGAGCAAACAAAGGAAATAAGATGAACAAAGATAACGTTAAAGGCACACCTAATCACTATAAGATAATTACTACATTGCACCACACCAAACACCCTAAAAGTTGATCCCCACCTACTAAACTTAGTAATCATAATAGTAGTTTCGCGTACCCCTAGCTGTCGACATAGGTGTCGCCTGCCCCTATCTCCACTAGGTGTACCACTACCCTCATGCGATCGGCTTCCTAACTTGTAGATACCCGTGCTGGTCTCATAGTGGGGTGTATCATTCCCAAAGTGACAACCCGATCCACTAAAGATGCACGGCTTATACCTATACGATGCAACAACGTCTTACCTACCAGGCCGGGCCCATACACGCACATGACCCCGTTGGACTTGCGTTGCCACCGCTAACCCGTTTTGACCTCTTACAATCAAACCCAGTACGCGTGTCCCGTCCTCGTCTTGGGTTGAGCCCACAAAGATACTTAATGGGTTACTGGTCTGACAAGGGCCCCCATGCCTGACACAAGTTCCCACCCATGCTTGGTCCCCTCTAGTACATCCCACTTAATCCCTTATTATTCACGTCTTATTACATGTTTCAACTTGGTTAAGTGTTTCTAATCGTATTTCATAAGCCACCCGAGGCCACCCACTTAACCCCCATGCCCCACCACATGTTTATCTGGTTAAATGTTACTTAATTCATTATGACCGTAACCTTGTAAAGACCTCCCACATTAGACTGACATTTGCGGTTGCTGGATTTGCCGGACAAGTCCGGGCATTCTTATACCACAAAAGAGCCTAACCTTGTATCTTTACAATTGTTACACATTTAATTTGTGCCTTTGACCTCTTACATTAGACTACCGTTTGTGGTTGCTGGATTTGCCGGGCGGGTCCGGGCAGTCTTACACCACAAACGAGTCTAACCTCATGTCTCAGGCAGTTAATTATTGCCTTTCTTTATTTAACCCCAAAGTGGATTAATATCCCTATTCAAATTTGTCAATAATTTCCAAATATACTTATGTCCATAATTGTCACCTAAATTATGTCCATTTATTTCAGGTATACAAATTATACCAATTATTGCCTCAAATTAATTGTATGCATTTTGAGGCCATTACATGCCAATTCTCAATATGTGTATATTCAATATTACCCCCATCGTCCCCACGTTGTCCGTTCGCTTATCATGACATATATATATATGTATATTAGATTAGCGATTAGTCTAATACATAAAAGGGAAGAAACATCGCAAATTCATAAAATGGATCTAACTTGCAAATAAGGATTACAACATAACTTGCATAAACTTTGTATTGTCATGAATCAAAACATAGACCTAAAGGTGTGAACTTGCATGTATGAATATAGTTTTCACCCAAACTTGCATAGGCCATAGTCACAAACTTGCATAAACTATGTATTTCATAGATCTAAACCTAAAGGTGTAAACTTGCATATATGTAAATCCAATTACTACCTAAACTTGCATATAGTCACTTTACTTGGTTCACATGTAAACTTGTGTACAATTCACATAGAAACTAGCATATAATCTACACCCAGACTTGCATATAAAATGATGTTAGACATGAATCAAGTTGAACATAGGTGATTGGGCATATAAAAAGGGATCCACAACAAAAACTGTCATTATGAACAACTAGCATATATTCACAAAATATCACATTTTTTCCAATGATTCACAAACATAGCCATGTAACCCAAATTATAACTCAACCTAATTAACTTGTTAATTATCTTATTAAATAAATCGAACTCACAACTCAAAGAAGGTCATGAGTTCTGGGATCTGTGTTCTGTAGTTGAATTAGCTCGCCTTTGAAGTAGACAAATTCGTTGTTGTTGTTATAGACTTGAGTTGAATTGAGTTGATTAGCTTTACTTTGCTTCTAGTTGGTGGCGGCTACTCTAGGTTGCGGGGTGATAGCACGACGGCCATGGTTCTAATTTTGATTAGGTTTAGGGTTTGAGTCTACATGTGTTTATATAGAGATTAGGATTAATTTAGGCTATCCGATCAACCTAGAAGCAACCTGAACCATCCAAAAAGCCAACTCATCCCTAATGACTCATTAGCAGCTCAGAATTGGGCTTAATTCAAATCTGCCCGAGGGGGATGGGTCGACCACACGGTCGACCCCTAGGTCGACCTATAGGGTAGGTCTATACTAAGGTCGACCCCCCGGTCGACCTGGCCTGGGGCGGGAAATTTCCTGCCCTGCCCGGTTCTGAGTCTGAACTCGTTTTAGAATTTAAATTTGAATTTCTGGAAACTTCCGACAACCATAACTTCTTCATACGAAGTCCAATTTACGCACACTCGGACTCAATCTTAACCAGAATTCCAAGACGAACACAATGGCATAACCCGTTTCCCTTGATTTTCACATTTAAAATTAATTACTCCTTAATTCGTTAGTCTAATATTAACAGAAAACACGGGGTGTTACATAGTTGAAGTCGAGCGCCGATGCGCTGAATTTCTTGAAATTATCGCATAAGGTCGATGTTAGTCTTAATGCGTGGTTGAGCTCAACATCCGTGTTCTCATATCTTTCAGTAAGCGCGTGGATTTGAGCTTGTGTTGCGGGCGCTTCGGGGTCTGCCATTGGAGGTTCACTTTCATTAGTGGCCGGGATGTCCGCCGGTTGAGGTTGCTAAGATGTACCGGCCTCGGCTGCGGCTGAAGAGCCGATCATTGCGTTCTTTGGCTTTTTAACCATCGTAAGCGGACTCGACGGCAGGTTAGGCAAGAAACCTTAAGCTCGGCGGAGTCGAGATGGTAATGTGCGAGAAAGACGCAATATCCGAGTTTTCTCATTGAAAGCCCCAAATGTTGACGGCAAAAAATGTCGTAAACACCAAAGATTCCCAATTAGTAGGAATTATAAATATGGTCGCATAGACAAGAACATAAAATAGAACATAAGCAGTAAATAACACAAGAGATTTATAGTGGTTCGGCCTCAGTGAGGGCCTACGTCCACTTTGAAGAGTTATTGGAATTTTATTGATCACTTGAAAGATTATAAGGCTGAGACCCTCTCATTACATTTGTTGACTATGATACATGAAGTTACAAGAGTCATATTTGCAAGAAATAGTAAAATGGATAATTTTACCCTTCTTCTTCCTCAAAGAGGAGATGCCATTAATGAAGCTCTATGGAGGTCTCAAAGCCCAAGAATCTCCCCCTTTTGAAGTATGAGGCCATGGGCTATTTACAGGAGTGGGGGTAGGTAGGATTAGGTGCTAATAGGTAGAAATAGGGACCACATGCAGAAAATTCGCACCCAGCAGCCTTGCATACTAGAAATTCGCACCCCCTAGCCGGGGGTTCGAAATTTCGAACCTCGCCTGGAGGTTCGAAATTTCGCACCCCTAGGGGGCTTTGAAATTTCGAACCACATCTGGAGGTTCGAAATTTCGCACCACCAAGGGGGTTTGAAATTTCGAACCTCTCCTAGAGGTTCGAATTTTCGTACCCTTAGGGGGGTTCGAAATTTCGAACCCCTCCTGGGGTATGAAATTGATGAGGAGGAAGCTGGACTTCTCGGTGCCGAATCCTTGCCGTTTTTAGGGTGTTGATCGCCGCCGGGACTGTGGGGCCCCGGACCCCCACCGGCGCTGCTTCCGGACCCGCTTGACGGGTCACCTTCGGCTTGGAGCACGACTCGCCTTCAGCTCGAATGCGCATGGATACTGATGGAGGTCGCGTTCGAGGGATGTAACATCCTGCTAGTGGCCACTCTAGTCCTCTGGTATAGGGTCCCCGAATGATATTGGAGACACATTCGGGATGTAATATCATGCGGTATGTTGAGTCGAGCGTGTCTTGCATTGTTTTGGTAACTGGACCAAAAAGCTGGTTAACAAGATTCGTTTCTTTTAGCTTTATACCCACAATATTTTTGGGGAAGTCAATAAATGATTTGGCGGGTTTGACAATGGGGAATTCAAAGTGAATGATGTTGTTGTATTAAAAATATAGGACGTAACCTCAAGCCTCACAATTGGGAAATGATATAAATTTGGGTAGGTCGCATGACTAAGTGGTTGGCTCCCAATTAGGGTGTATTGTCACTTGATCTAGAGAAATCCATTTTTTTCTTTATTCTATCATTGCCTTATGCTTTCGGTAAGGGTTGCTGATCCCAACCATTGGTGATAATACATTGGAACACTCAAGCAAAGTGAGTGGTCGGTCATGTTTATCCTGGGTTGCAAGATGTTGTTGTTGAACCCAATGTAATCCTTTCTAGAGATACAATGTCGGAAGGTAGTCCTAAACCTTGCCAGTTGGAATTCATTACCCAATAAGAGCCTGCAGTTTTGATTGTATACTATGTATGTGGATCATGAGATGCAAGCGTTCTACTAGAATACTATTTACTTGATTTAGACACTATTATAATATCATAATTATATTGATTTTAAAGAATGTTTTGGGTTATCATAAGGTAAAAACCATCTGTATTTATATGCGTATCGTTCTTACACTTATCCTTTCTTTTAAAAGGATTTTTAAAAGTTAAACCAAGTGATTGGGGTTTACTCAACCCAGTCCCATGACTAACCCAGAGTTTATTTTGTTTGTTTAACCCTAATCTCTTGGGTACTTAAATTTGCACGGGCAGTCAAGTAGGTCAGGTGTTTACAGATATCGATAGAGGAGATTGGAGCAGGAGGCTTCAACATTATATAGTTATGTATTATTTATTGTCGTTGTGTTGTAAGAGTTGTACTCTGATAATGATATGTTTATACAGTTAAAATTTTGTATTCCCAAAAACTGTTATATATATATATATATTATATTTTTATTCCGTTGCGATGTGAGATTCTGTGTTGTTATTTCTGTTTCAACTTCTTCTTTTTTTCTTTTTTTCATAATGATTTGTATTTCTATGCAATTTGGGTTGGATGTGTGGTGTATTTTGTCAACTCGGATAGTGCGGAAATTCGGGCCATTACATGTGGTTTCAAACCATATAGGTAGTTCATTGCAGTTATCTATGATTTGCATGGGTTGAAAATTTCTATTCTAGGCATCGAGTTTGATTGTGATGCTTATTCGTTGGGATTTTCTGGGTAAGGTATGATCTTAGGGATGGACTGGTTAGCCATGTATGGGGTTATCCTTGTTTGCAATGCTAGGAGGATTGTTAGATTGATGACTAATAGTGGTAGGACTCTCAATACTTCTCATAACCCGCGAGGATCAGTCATGTTTACTTTTCTTTATTCCTTAGACTCTTCTGTAGACGATATTCGTTCTGTACCTGTTATCTGTAAGTATCCAGATGTATTCGAGGATGTTAGAGGATTGCCGCCTAAGCAAGAAATTGATTTTCGAATCTATCTTAGTGAGTATGCAAAGCCAATAACATTACTTGTTCGACACATAGCTCCGAGCGAACGGAGAGAGTTGACCAAGCAAACGAGTGAGCTTTTAGAAAAGGTTTTTATTAGGCAGACTATTTCTGAGTCGGGAGCACCGACTGTCTTTGCCATTAAGGCTGATGGTTCCCTTTGTCTATGCATGGATTATCGAGATTTGAATAAGCTCACAAAGAAGAATAAATACCGACTCGCTCGAATAGATTATTTTTTATCAGTTGGTAGACGCGTCTATATTCTCTTTGTTGGATTTAGCTATTCGATTCCATCACTTATGCCTGGCAGAAGATAACATCGACAAAACGACATTTTCGGACTCCTTATGGCTTCTTTGTGTGGATGTTTATGCCTTTCGTGTTGTCTAACACACTGGCGTATTTCGTTGACTTGATGGTGGGGTATTCAAAGACGTTCTGAATAAGTTTGTGGTGGTTTTTGTGGATGATATCCTTTTATTCTCAAGGAATGAGGATGAGCATTCTTCATATTTGAGGGAGGTTCTTCGTACTCCTAGATATCATCAGCTGAAGGCGAAATTATTCAATTGTCATTTTTGGAGGAAAAAGGTAAGTTTCTTGAGGCATATGGTCTCAAACAATGGATTAGCAGTAGATCCTACCAAGATAGTTGCGGTACAGAATTGGAGGACCCCAAGAATGCAATTGAGGTGAGGAGTTTTCTTGGCCTGGCGAGTTATTACAGGAAGTTCATTATAGACTTCGTGCAGATGTCAAAACCATTGACCTGACTTACTAAGAGGAATTTGGCTTTCTCTTGAGATAGGGATTGAGAGGATGCCTTCCGATGATTGAAGAATGCTCTCACCAGTGCACCAGTTTTGACAGTACTCGATGGATCTAAAATGTTCACATTTTATATTGACTCTTGTGCGACCGGTCTAGGTGCAATATTGACACAAGAGGGTAGAGTAATGTGCTATGGTAGTAGGCAGCTAAGGGTTTATGAATGAAATTACCCTACGCACGATTTGGAGTTAGCTGCAATAGTATTCACACTTAAGTCTTGGAGGCACTACCTATTTGGCGAGAAGTTCGAGCTCTTTACAGACCATAAGTCGCTGAATATTTGTTCTCTCGGAGGGATCTCAATTTGAGGCAGTAAAGGTCGATGGAGTTCCTAGCATCATATGATTTTGATATTCCTTATACTCCTGGATGGGGAACTAGTGGATGATGCCTTGAGAAGACAAATGGCGTATGGAGTATATAGCCGCATTCGACTTTCGACCATCTATGAATTTCACTCTTGAATTGTTGGCATCATTGGAGGTGTGACCTATTTTGATAGAGCAAATTGGTAAGATGTAGAGAGAGGATCCCGAGATTTCGGATATCTTGGATAGATTGAGTAGAGGAGAGGTTTATAGACACCTCTTCAAATATGCTATGGATTGTAGAGGTTGGTTTTAACGAGATGGTAGGATATGTGTACCCTGCGTGGATGATTTGATGAGTGCGGTAGTAGTCGAGGCTCATCACACTCGGATGACTATCCATCCGGGTGGTGATAAGATGTATCGCGATATGAGGCGAGTCTTTTATTGAATCGTCATGAAGAAGAGTATGGCTGAGTATGTGGCTAAATGTGTGACTTGAAAAAGAGTCAAGGCAGAACAAAAGAGGCTTGATGAACTGCTTTAGTTGTAACACCTCACACTTTTTTGAGCCTAAATTTCGACAAAAATCGAAAGTCAAACCCATCCAGGCATGATGAGTATATATCTTGTACCTAAAAATAATGAGCATGAGCATAATCAAAGTAAAATAAAACTAACTCATAGCGGAAACAGAGTATGGTTACTAATACCAACTATGGCGACTACCTTGAAACATATCGTCACATCAATATCGAGCATGAGAGAACAGGAACTGAAAACTAAACTGAACAACTACTAAGCCTGTCTTCCCTGGGTTAAACCTGAGAGTTGTTATGAGGAGGGGTTCAGAACAACAAGTATCGGTGAGTAGAAAATGGATAACACTATCTACGATTCACAAATGTATCCCATTTGGTCAAAACTAAAACATATATGTAGTAAGGCTAGTGATTATAACCTAACCATGTAAAGGATTACGCACGGCAACTAACTACCAAACCCGAGGTAGTATCCCCAAAGATAACAATATCGCAATACTGAGATAGAACGTTTACGCATAAGTATGAAGCCTTTAAAAAACCATTCAACTAATATCCAAAAACTAAGAGGTGGGCTCCCAACTACTTTATATCCCATAAGGAGGTTAATCACTTTTATATAGCCACTTAATACCTCACTACCAATATAAGATAAGGGTCAATCCTTTCGATCACTTAAGACCCAAGGAGGACATGTCGATCACTTAATACCTTATTCGATGGTTTAATCTACACTAGTGTAAATTAGAGGATACTAGCTACTAAGTCCAATTAATTTAAGGCTTCCTCCATTCACGCATATACCCCATGCCCCACATAAGGTAAGAGATAGAAAGAAGTCACTTATTACCTATAGGATAAGTAGATGACCCCATGTTACTATCCAGCTGCCCTTATTAAATAATCCCCTAGCCATTTACTACTTCTTGTAGGATATGTATACATATGGTACCTCCGTAGCGGTCATTTAATGCCTAATCCCAAGGCAAACACTCACCCTAGTCACTTACTACCTAGAGAAAGCGGACCAACACAGGGATTATCAAGCTCGCACCCAATAGCCATTTAATATTTCTTGTTTATGGGGAGGTAAGCTACACGATCACTTAATACCCTTTTAAGGGTGGATCTAACAACTTAATACCTCTATCTCTAAGCAGGCTTATGCTTATAAATTATTTCCTTTTTAAGGTTTCCTCTTTTTGGCGAGAGGATGGTCCTACAACCCCTTAATACCTCGCACTTGAAATGGACCTCATTTTAGGAAATAATCCTTGCTATGTAATTAACTATTGTCTAGGGTTTCTATGTTTAATGATATCTTACATCAGTTGTACATGTATATGACTTCTCGAAAGTGCAGACTTCTATAGAATATGACAAGTGAACTCGCATCGTTAATTCCACTTATTATAATTAATTAGGTCATTGCCATTAATGTCCCTGATGGTCATATTTCCTAAGACATCAGTCAACCTATTTAATGCATTTACATCAGTCCTATTTAAATTCTAAGATAATTATTATAACTCCCAAATATTACTTTAATCTTAGTTTTGTTTGATTCTTGCCCGTAACCGCCAACTGTCCCCACAACGAGAACCGCCTGATATACCCGCCAACTTCACAGCCTCAACCACCACCGCTGCAGCATTGCCTCTTCCTAAGTCCTTCGCCGATGTGGTATGCTCAACCTCTAATCCGTCGCCCTCCAATCGTAACCCCCAGTTTGTTTAGCCTTCCTCTGAATACGTGTTCTTTCCTTAAAACATCATTAAAGAAATCTGGACGAACGCTATTACCCTTAATCCCATTGATTGTAGATTATCTTTTGCCAAATTGAGAGATTACATAACTTGAGTTTGGAAACCTTCAGGTAATTTCAAAGCTTATATAGCTCCTAATTACCGTTTTCAATTCAATTCGATAAGCCAAAGGATTCTAAAAAGGTTATGGAATGCACTACCAATTCATAGTTTGGAAAACTCCTTTTGATCGATGCTTGGGTGACGAATTATGATTATTCTAGGTTCTTTGCTACAGAAGTACAAATTTGGATTTGTCTTCATAATACTACACTGGAAATGTGGTCACTTGATGCTCTGCAGATGATTAGCAATTTCATTGGAGTTCCTCTTGGTGTTGATGAAAACACTACAGAGAGAAAATTTACGAAATATGCGAGAGTTCAGTTGGCTATTAACTTGAATAGTCAACTGAAAACCAATATCCCCATTCTTCTACACAAAGGAGATAAGCATGACATTAGTGTTGAATATGGATGTGTACCTTTTAAGTGTGACCAGTGCATAATGTTTGGGCATAAGAGTTCGTTCCATGAAGTTCATACACAACCAAAGTGGGTAGCTAAAGACAAGGTTCATCAAGCTTCATCCTTCGAGGTTCAGGATCAAGGTAAAGATGATTTTGCTTTTCTGGACATAGAGGTACCAACTGACATCCATCAAGATGACCTTCAACATGTGGCTGATGTTTTAAATTATGATAACACACATGAAGAGAAATCTGATGTTTCAGGCTTGGTTACTCACAATGACTCATATCTACAACCCCCCAAGCCATCTTCAGATAAGTCTCCTCCTCCTAAAAGAATTCTGAGGAGTTCCTCCTCAGTTAAATGACCATTTTAGCCCGGAATGTTAGGGGAATGAATATGTTTACTCACATGAACGATGTGTTTAATCTCCTAGCACAACCCAACCCAACCTTGGTTGGTTTCGTTGAGCACAAGCTAAATAATGAAAATATGAATTTATTTACTAGAAAATTGCCTCAAAATTGGAAAGTCATTACAAATAATTCTAGGGAGTGCACCGGTCATATGTTAATCATATGGGATGGTTCGATTTGGTTATTACACATGATATCTATGTCTCCTCAACATATTACAACTTTAACATTTAATTATGGGGGGCTAGATTTATTCTTTACTGCCATATATGCTATGAATGTTTTCTCAGATAGGAAGTAGCTGTAGAGCAATTTAACTGCTAATTCTTCCAACATTACATATGCATGGTCAATGACATGAGACTTTAATAATACATTATCCCCATCAGATAAAATGGGAGGCTGACCTATTCCTTTTCAGCATATTTGAAAATTTCAAAACTGCATTATGAGGTGTGGTCTACAAGAAATTAAACCAATGGGCTTTCAATTTACATGGAGAAGAAAGGGGATTGCTACTAATATTGATAAGATCTTAGCTAACGATTCTTTCATCCAGAAATTTTTGAATTTGAGGGCATTATCTTTAACTCAGCTGACTAGCGAGCATAACCCACTGTTTATTGAATTAATCCTCACTTAAAGAGTAAAAGGTTATCCTTTTAAATACTGTAATGACTAGAATATGTATGAAAAATATTAGGGGTATGCAAGCTTCTCCATGGGGTTTTGCGAGTTATCAATTTCAATGCAAGCTAATGGCATGTCAGGCAAAATTGAAAAACTGGAATAAGCTTAGAAGTAAGCAAACTAACCTTTTACAATAGTCGGAGGAGCATTTCAATTTATTAGAAGTGGTTATTGATCAAAATCCAACTGATATTAACTTATTGCTACATGGCAAGCATCAATATTTGATATAGTAGAGTACAAAATTCTGGGCTTTAAGGCAGATGGAAAAAGTCTCCTGGCTGCAGCGTGGAGATACAAATTCTAAATTTTTCTACGTTAAGATGACCACTAGGCAATTTTAAAATGATATCCATGGTTTATAAAACTCTGATGGAGAACTAATACATTCTGATTATGATATAGAGACAGAAGCTATCAATTACTACTCTACACTCTTCAATGGGGAAACATGTGAGCACTTTCCCACATTCCAGTCCTTCAACCCAATAAATTCATTTGGCAAAGCCTTTCTTTTACATGATATTTCGCTTGACGAAGTTAAAAAGGTTTCCTTCTCCATACACGACGATTCAAGCCCCGAGCCAGATGGTAGGAATGTTAAGTTTTTTAAATTACATTGGGAGACTTTGAAATATAATCTGTTGAGTGCCATGGATGATATATTTTGATTGGGTAAATTGCCTAAAGGAATCAATCATTCCTTCATAACTCTTATCCCCAAAAGTGAGAATCCATCAAACATTACAATATATAGACTCATATCCTGCTGCAATGTGTACTACAATTTTTTTCCAGAAATATTGTGTAATAGGATGTAGCCATTTATTGCTCACTTAATCTCAGAAGGTCGGTGTGCTTTTGTTCCAGGCAGGTACGTTGGTGATAACAACCTTTTGGCATATGAACTTTTGCTGATTTTAAAAAGAGTTGGATATCTAAATTCTGCATGAAGAAAGATTTAAGGAAAGCGTATGATATGGTCAACTGAAAATTCATTTGCTTCTTGTTGTCTCAAATGGGATTCCCCATGCACTTCGTAAATGTTATATACGAATGCATATCTTCCCCTACATTCTCTATTCTTGTATAAGGCATTTCCAAAGGTTACATTACATCAAATCGTGGCATTCGACAAGGCAATCACTTCTCATTAGTTCATTCCAGTCTTCCTATTTAACCCTATTATCTCCCATTTACTATACGCCAATGATTTAATGGTCTTTGTCAAGGCTAATATTCTTAAAGCCAACACACTCAAAGCAATTTTCTCCAAACCGAGTTTGCATGTAGGTCTTTGTGTCAATGATGCTAAAACAAGAATTTACTTTAGTTTGGCCACTCGTAATTCTCAAGCTATTTCTGATATTCTAACATACAAGATAGGGCAGATACCTACAAAATATTGGGAGTGTCGTTATCAAGTAATTATTTACATTACTCCGAATGCAACAAACTCATCCATATAATACAAAGGAACATAGAGTATTGGTAAGTTAACATTTTAAGCTTAGCTTATAGAGGAGAATTGATACATACTATGATCACACCCATCATACTATACTGGTTGTTCGTTTACCGGATTCCTGAGTATATTCTTTATAAAAACAAACTATCTACGCGGATTTCTTTTGGGGGTGACTCTAAACACAAAGTATCATGGAGACAACTATGTAAACCAAGAAAAGAAGGGGGTGTTAGCCTTAAGTTGTTAACTGACTTGAAGAAAGTAGCATGTATAAAACTCTTCTAGAATTATTTTTCTAAAGAAAATTTATGGAGTGCTTGGATGAGAAGAAGGTATAATAACAACAAGCAATTTTTTCTATGCATATTTATAGTAACACATCTTTTACGTGGAAGTCCATGCTTCGATTACGAACGAGTAGTAGAAAACTATTGAATAAAATAATTGTAGATGGACGCAGTATCTCATTATGGTTTGAGCCTTGGCTCAACTATAAGTGTTTGGTAATCTTATTGGTATGAACAGAGTCAAAAAGACTGACAATCTGAATGACAAGGTTAGCTTACTCGTGCATAATTCTGCATTGGATCTTTCGCTTCATCTGGGGACTCATGAAGTTGCAGATGAATTCCAAACTATTCCAGTATTTCCAGCTAAGAAACGTGACATGTATGAGTGGTGTTATGGAGGATCCTTCTCCTTTAATACAACATGAAACATAGTTAGAGAAAAGGGGTTTATAAACCAATTTACTGTGTTATTTGGCACTCGGAGAACAACAAGCAAATTAGATTAATCTCCTATCTTGCGACATTACACAGACCTAGCACTAAATGTAGATTACAAAGATACGACATTCTATACTCTCTATGTAACACTCACAAAGAAACGTCTCAACACCTCTTCTTTTCCTATGATTATTCGTCCTTTATATGGGGATCACTCAAACTAAAACTCAACTTGCCTCCTGATTCTCTCTGTAGTTTAGATGATGAGGCGACGCTTCTTTTAGCTACATTCAAATTGAAGGATCAATTGCGGGATATTGCATTCAGTGCATTTACAATAGCTATTTGTTCAATATGGCAAGCGAGAAATGCTAGTAATCGATGTTTTCACTGCTCCACTAAACTGGCATTAATCGAGAAGGATATTAGCTATCTGGTTCGAGGAAATGGATCAAGGAATTGTAGTACGCCGACAAACTCTATGCTATTGAGACGATGGGGGATTGAGCTGAACGACTATGGCTAGTAGTATTTTTTGGAGAAGACGATTTGAATTTGTTGGGATTTGGGCTGTAGTGGTCTTAGTTAATTCTTTTATTTATTATTGTAAAGTTTGACAATATCTGTATTGTTAACATGTGGAACTTATATGTACTCTTTTCCCCTGTAAGGTACCCAGTAAGGGGATTGCAAGGCTTTGATGAGGCATATAATGGAAACATATGATTGGTCATTCAATAAAGCATACCAATTTTCAAAAAAATAAAAATGTTCATTATTCATTTATTTCCATAGCAGTAGTTACAATCTCCATTCCTAATACCAGTATAATTGTAACCGTTTAGGTATACCTATCTTATTCAATATATTTTCCCCAAACAAAATGGTTACAATACTTATTACTTTATTTATGACCCTTTATTACACAAATTCCCTATTTATTACTACAACGGTCACAAACATTATATTTCCATTTATGGGATTTATTATTGTACATTTATCCCTATATAATGGAAACACTTCAAATTCAAACACACAATAACAGACAAACGTTTATTAAATATATAAGCGTTGTTTACGTAGAATCGGATGGATAAGATTAATATATATATATATATAATTCAAACACGAAGTTAACATAATTACTAATTTGTATTTTATTATTTATTAATCATGTTCTCATCTAAACTAACGACCAAACAACCGATTTTGTGTGTGCTCTTGGTTCAAGATTGAAAAAATCAACATGGATAGGCAAGCAGCTCTTTTCGACCATTAATGTGGACTGTGCAATCACTATATTAGACGCTTTCTTTTTTCTTATCCTCTTACTCATTCAATCGTTTCTTCTTCACGCCTAGTACCTTACAAATTCGACATCTTCCACTCCGCTTTTTATAGATCTATCTTTCCTCATTAATGCAAACTGGTTGCATGTTCCATAATTGAATCCCTTTGCTACACTTTCCCCTCAATTTTCTTTACACTCTCGGACCTCCTTTGCATCATATTGTAGCCCCTATAATCTATCTCTTCAAGCTCCTCTGACTTTTCTCTGTCAGTGAGTTCGCGACTTTGCAGGATCCCTGAATCTTCCATTAGGACTGAGCCGCTCAAGCCAGCGCATGGTATCAACCTAGTTCGACAATTGTTAGTGCCATTTAGTTCTTTATGGAACTGTTTTGGTCTCTGGCTCTTGTTGCTTTGCCGTTGAAGTCTCGATGACTGGTTTTTGAGGACTAGTGTCATAGGTTTATAGACTTATGATACCTGGTTGTTTTGATTTTTCTATAGAGTTCCCATCGATGTTTTATGTTGGGTTTCGGTTTTGATGAATTTAGGGTCAAGAGGGTTGTTTACGTTGAGGTGCTTGTTTGTAGCTTCCCAATCCCACGGCGAAAGCACAGTGCTTCGGTGTTGTTTGGGCTTGTCTATAGATCTTGCGCCTTATCTCTTCTCCTTAGGAGCATCCTGGAAGAAATTTGATATTTGTAGATTCTCGGTCTATGTCATAGTGGTACTCTGGCTTAGTGCTTTTTTTCATCCTTTGGCTCTTTGCGGTGTCGTGGGCTTTGTTTATGTGCTAGTTGCCTTTGTGGAATGTTTCACATTTGAGTTGCCATGGCTTTTCTCTAGTTTCATTGGCTTTGCTTCCTCTTAAATGAAGTAGTCTTTAGATCATGTTCTTGGTTATTCAGACGTTAGGTGAGCGAGTTATGTAATTCATTTCCAGGTCATTTGCTAAGTGTAATCGGATGGTGTAAGCTGTGTCTTTGCCATGCTATTTTTTCTATGTGTGAAGCCATATTCTTTCTTGTTAGTTTTGGTTTAATTGATTCAATTGCTGATGGTGCAAGGCTCAATGTTATGTCATGTCCCATTTTTGTGCTTGTAATTCACTGTGTCCTCGTTGGTGTACCTGGAGCTATATGCTATGGTCTTTTTATGCTACTTTGTAACTTGCCTTAGTGGTAGGTAGGCCGCTCAAAATTTGTTATTAAATTTAAACTTGCTATGGCTGTGTGGTCCCTCTAGCTTCATAGCTACTTTTTTTTTGCAATCTTGTATTGCTAGTGATCTCTGTCATTGATGTTCTTTCTTTTTTAAAATGTATGTGTTGGCAGTGCTTGTAACATTCTTCCTACGTGGAGCATGTGTTGTACGGTTCACCTTAAAAACCATAGTAGTTAGACATTCGGTCTATCTTCTATAATAATGTAATTATTCAAAGTGTGTGTATGCTGGCTAAGTATAATACACACAAGGATCGTGTAATATGGTGAACAATAGTCAAGTATGGAGCAATAGATAATCACAAAACTGTATAATAGTAAATGCAGTAAAAATAGAAAAATCACACCAGGGATTTTTATACTGGTTCGGAGCACTGTTCTATGTCCAGTCCCAGATCTCTCTCTGGATTTTCACTAATCAACAACCTCACTTCACCCGGAGGAACAAGTTCACAACACCCGGACAGCCGAACGGGATTTCACGCCTCTATCAACACGAGGACTTCACAACTTGCCTCTTAACAACACGAGGACTTCACAACTTGCCGCTAACAACACGGAGGATTTCAACCAAGATAAATAATCTTGTAGTTTGACAATGTGTGTTCTTAACAACACGAATTTGTCAATTCTTGTACAACCTTCCTATAATCTTATCCTCAAAATAGAATTCGAATTCGTGAAGATTTGGAAGATGATATCGTGTTTGAATCAAAAGAATAGTATGTAGATTCTGGGATTCAACAGTGATATAAGAAGATTATGAGCTTTTGAGTGCTTTGAATGATCAAGAATGAAATCAGCAATAGATAGAATAGATAGAAAGAATTAGTTAGTTTGAATTGATGATTTCATGTTGTTTTTATAGTAGATAAAAAGTTGCAATCATTGGTGAAGAGAAGTATTGAATAGAAACGATTTTTGGTGAAAGGAAAAGGAAGCAACCATTGATGAATGAAGATGTCTGTATGAAGAGTTGCTTTCAGTTCGAAGACCAGTCGACAGGTCAAAAATAACCAGTGGACTGGTATTTGAATATATATACGTTATATACATGTGTGCACATTCATTGTGCATTTCTGGCCAGAAACGGTCGACCGCCCATATTGTAACCGGTCGACCGGTTTTTGGTAACATGCACAATGAATGTGCATTTATATATATACATATATATATATATATTCATAATACTGAGGTATATGATTATTTGAGGATAGATTTTAACAATTATAACACGAGTAAATCACTAAATAATCAACCTTTAACTTTCAATACCATTGATTCTCTTCTTTTTGATGATCATGAAACTTTTCCTTGTCATTAATCAAAATGCCATGAATCCTTGATTCAACATTCTACCCCTTTTTGATTGATGACAACATAGCTCTGAAAAGTGTTTCTAACTCCCCCTGTATATGTACTCCCCCTGAAACATATATTAAAAAAATCTGCATTCCATAATGTTAGTAACATATTTCTCCTCCTTTGTCATCGACAAAAAGGAGTTGTGAGCACATAAATACCATAACTTAAGCATGAAATGGATAAGAATTGTATCATACAATACACCAGACATACTAGAACAAGTCATGCAGCTAATAGTTAAAACATATAAACCCAAAATGAAATACAACACTATTTATGTACAAGTGATGAGTTAAGTCTTGATTAAAAAGATAGAAAATAATACTATAAGACGTGGATGAAATGAACTACCGAGATGGAGAGTCGGATTCCGTCGTATCCCAATCTATTTCTTTGTTTCCTTCTTCTTCTTTATCCCCTTCGTCTTCTTTGTCTCCTTCGTCTTCCTCCTCAGTCTCAGATGCCCCACGACCACGTCCAAGAGTTGCTCCAGAACTTGTGCCTTCCTCTGAAGATGACCACGTAAAAGTAGGAGGCATTGGACGTTTGCCTGGGTCTTGTATTTGCGTAGAGAAGGATGATGATGCACATGAAATTGCATCCCAAAGAATACCAAAGAAAGACTTAGGTTTTGAGAATCGTTTGTCAAGCTTTGTATGCAGACGTTCGATTTTATTGTCAGTATTCTTAAGTCTTGCTTCATGAAAGAATTGATTCTGTGCAATTTGTTCAAGTGAATCTTTAGTCGACGGGGATGGTTGAAGGAGTTTAACCTCTTCCGGTTTAGGTTTGGAGGCCTTTGATGAAGTGCTTTCTTGAGGACCTTGTTGTTGATATTGTTCGAAGGGTATGATATTCAAACAAGGTTCAGGAAGCTTCATTCTCTTTCTCGTTGCTTTGTCGATACATTTTGGTTTGGAGATTTTAGATTCGGGAGACTTGAGACCACAATCTAGTAGAAATCGCATGACATATTCATTGTAGAATAAGTGTGGTCTTGTACGATCATTCACAAGCAAAACCTCATCAAAGATCATGCTTATCTAGTTAATTTCTATATCTCCATATATCGCATACAATGCCTTAAAATTTTCTTTATATACGGCATAGAAATTACCACTCTCGGCAATAAAGAGTGTGTGATAGCATGATGTAAAATTCTAGCAGTAGGCCGTAGGTTAATTGCTTTTGTACTGATTTTATGATCTTCAATAAAAAAGTGACTGACCTTATCTCGAGTATGAACAGTACAAAAATCGGTAGAGAACTTTCTTCCATTGTTAGGTGAACCGAGAATCGTGGCCATTCGTTCTTTTGAAATGAAAACATGCTCACCACATACAACATACCATAGACAATGAGCATCATTCTCTGGTTTGAACTTTTCTAAGTTAAAATTAGTGTAGAACAACTTAATCATGATATGATTGATTACCATGTTGTTCTTATCAAAGTCTAGGAGATTTTGAATAGAAGCTTGTTTTGCTAATTCTTTAACGTCGTAGAGAATAAAATCAGAGAAATTGATGAAATATCCTTCGTGAATCGTATAATCTTTCATAGCATTCCATCTTTTCACTGCTATTGGATCCATTAGCCATTGTTTGATATTGGAATCAATAGGTTGGAGTTGAGTAGAAGATGATTTCTTTAATCTCTTTAGTGGTGGAGCCATTGATTTTGAAGAAGAAAGAAATTTGGGAAATTTTGGTTTGATAAGGGTTTGAAAGAATGAGATGTATAAACGGTAAGTGAATGGGTGGGATAGAAAACCGACGTGTTGATTCAGATTTAAAAAAAATTCAATGTAACCGGTCGATCGTAAGAATTTCACCAGTCTACTGGTTTCAAACAGAAACATTTTCGGTCGACTATTGGAAATTTAAGCAGTCGACTGGTTGGTGGAAAAATTATAATTTTCCAGAGATTTAAACGGTCAACTGTTAATATCATACCGGTCGACCGATGTGTGAAAAAAAATTTCTAGAACCATAAACGGTCGACTGGTTGGCTTTTGTCGGTCGACTGGTTTGCCTGTGATATGTTTTTCTGCTTTGATAAGATTTTTCCGAAGCTCTACAATCTTATAAAAAAAAATTTATTTTAAAATTTGAGAAGAACAAACAGAATACATGAAAAGAAATCCCTCAAGATATGAAAAACACTTATCAAAGTAAAAAAATAATAATGATATAATTAATGGGAGGTGGAGGACTTGTCTTCGGAAAATTCTTTGATATTGGTAACTCTTGGTGTCCATGGAGACCAAGTTTCCTTTGCTCCTTCATTTCGCATGTAGTTACGATCCTAGGAGTTAGGACTCCTAGATGAAGATGGAGCATGTGGCATTGGTTCATGAACGTCGTGTTTATCCGTGCTACAGAAAAATCACGCCATGCGTTCTAAGAGAGTTAAACGGTCGGACGTAAGTTTTTGTTCAAAATGAAGTTGACGCTGGAGATCCATCTGATGTTTCTGGTAGTGGTGAATCTCACTTATCTTTTCTCTAGTCTGTGGGGAGCAAAATAATGCTTTCTTAGCACGTTTAGACTTTGGTGTATATCTGGGGGTATGCGAACATTCTGGTCTACTTTTAGGTGTCTCCGGAGAGTAGTATTCCTCCGGTTCAGAACTAGTGACCGAGATATGTGATCTTTGTGCACATTCGTCGCAGATGTGTGTCATTTTGGATATAATTAAACTCGTTTACGAATAATAAAATGGACTCAAAGGTAGTAGATGCAGAAAAGAGAAGAAAAGAACAAATATATATATATATATATATATAGGATTTTCTAAATAAAGAGTAATGGTTAAAAACATTCAGAGCATATAAACCATAAAAATTTAAAGCTCATTTTTTTTATTATTTTACTAATAATAGCAAAAGCTACTTTATAGCTAAGATATATAGAAATGAAAGCACCATTTCGAAAAGAACTTGACAACGTATTTTTTTCGTTTAGACTTTATACATCAAGTTCAGTTCTACAGATCAATCCAAGCTCTCTACATAGAGAAATAAAATTTGATTCTAGTAGAGGCTTGGTAAAAATGTCCGCTAGTTGATGTTCAGTCTGGACATATTCGAGACATATTGTTCCCTTTTCAATATTATCTCTTAAGAAATGATGTCGAATATCAATATACAAGCAAGAGCTGCTCATATATACTCAGCTTCACATGTCGAGAGTGAAACGCAATTTTGTTTCTTACTAAACCAAAAGACAAGCGATTTTCCAATAAAATGGCACGTACCACTTGTACTTTTTCTATCCGTACGAGAGCTGCCGAAATCAGCATCACTATAGGACACTAATTCGAATGGACAATCTTTTGGGTAGAAAAGACCAAAGTCTTTGGTTTTATTAAGATACTGTATTATACGTTTTACAGCTCGTAAATGTGAGTCTTTAGGATTTGCTTGGAACCTTGCACACAAACAAAGACCTATCATTATATTAGGACGACTTGCGGTAAGATAAAGAAGAGAACCAGCCATGCTTCGATATAACTTCTGGTCGACATGCTTAACATGTTCATCTTTTTCAAGATGTGTAGTCGTACTCATAGGAGTCGGTTTACCAGATGTATTTTCTAAACTGAAATGTTTGATAAGATTCCCACAGTATTTTTCTTGATTAATAAAAATACCGTTAGAAAGCTGTTTGATTTGAAGACCAAGAAAATATGATAGTTATCCCATGTGAGACATTTCAAATTCTTTGGTCATAATATTTGCAAACTCTTTGCAGAGCTAATCGTTTGTTGAGCCAAAGATAATATCGTCTACATATATTTGAATAAATAATATATCTTTTTGAGAATGTTTGATGTATAAAGTTTGATCGACTTTACCAATTTGAAATCCAGAATCAGTGAGATAGCTCGTTCATGCCAAGCACGAGGTGCTTGTTTTAGTTCGTATAAAGCTTTCTTAAGTTTATATACGTGATCTGGATATTTCTCATGTACGAACAAGGGAGGTTGTTCGACATATACATTCTCTTTGATAAACCCATTCAGAAAAGCACTTTTGACATCCATTTGATAAAGTTTGAAATTATGATGACAAGCAAAGGACAACAAAATTCTAATAGCTTCTAGTCGAGCAACGAGAGCAAAAGTTTTTTCGTAATCGATACCTTCTTCCTGATTGTATCCTTGTACTACTAATCTTGCTTTATTTCTGGTAATATTTCCTTGTTTGTCGTCCTTGTTTTGATAGACCCATTTCATACCAATAACTGACTGATTAGTTGGTCTTGGAACAAGTTCCCAGACATCATTGCACTCAAACTGATTTAGTTCTTCCTACATGGCAATGATCCAGTAATCATCAGTAGCAGCTTCTTTCGGATTTTTAGGTTCGATATCGAAAGAAACGCAACATGACCCATTTGATTGAATTGAATCCTTGTTATAATTTGTGATGTTACTTCTCCAATAACATTTTGAACCGGATGATCTCTTAGAATTCTCGGAGGAGATCGAAATCTTGGTGGAGAAGGTATCACAACAGGCTGAGGAATATCCTCAACAATTTCTGAGTCAGAGTCATTATTTGTGATGATAGGATTATCAGTGACTATAGTTTCTTCGTCATCTGATATATTATGAGATGGTTTGGAGAGTTCATCGAAAGAGACATGAAGTGATTCTTCAATAGTTTTAGTTCTTTTATTAAATATACGATAGGCCTTGCTTCGTTCCGAATATCTGACAAATATACCTTCATCGGATTTTGGATCAAATATTCCAAGGTGGTCTTTCGTATTTAAAATAAAGCATTTAGAACTGAAAACTTTGAGGTATGAGATATTTGGCTTTCTTTGATTAAATAACTCATAAGATGTATTCTTGATGAGAGGTCGAATGGATACACGATTCAAAACATAAAAAGCAGTAGCAACAGCTTCTGCCCAAAAATGTTTTGGTAAGGTGGATCCATTTAATAATGTTCTTGCAGCATTCTTGTAAAGTCCGATTTTTCCGTTCTACAACTCCGTTTTGTTGTGGAGTTCTAGGAAATTAAAAATTATGATATATACCTTTCTTTGTACAAAAATGTTCAAATTCATTATTATCGAATTCTCCGCCATGATCACTTCTTATATTTTTAACCTTAAATCACTTTGATTTTTGAATTTTCTTGACGAAGGATTCGAAATGATTGAAGTGTCACTTTTGTTTCTTAAGAAAGTCACCCAAGTATAACGAGAGTAATCATCAACAATTACAAACATATGTCGACTATGATTTATTGACTGAACCTGTGTTGGTCCAAATAAATCCATATGTAATAGCTCAAGTGGTTGTAACATTGATATGACTTTCTTGGATTTAAATGATGATTTAGTCGATTTTCCTAATTGACATGCATCACAAATATTCTCAACCGTAAAGCTCATTTTGGGTAATCCTCAAACTAGGTCATTTTGGCTAGCTTATCGATAGTTCTGAAGTTTATATGACAAGAACGTTTGTGCCATAGCCATGGATCATTATAATTTGCTACAAGACACATGTCTGAATTATGATTGTTGTTCATGTTCAGAATATAAATATTTCTGTCTCTATATCCTTCAAAAACTAAATTACGATCTTTATCTAAAATACTACATTTGTTATTCGAAAAGGAAATGGTAAAACCCTTGTCGCATAGTTGAATGATACTAAGTAAATTGTGTTTTAAATTTTTAACTAGCATGACATTAGTAATAAGAGGTAAGTTAGATGTACCGCAATTGCTCACATCGCCTTTGCCGATGATATAGCCTTTTGAATTATCTCCAAAAGTGACAGAGCCACCATCTGAATTAGTGATATTTGTTAATAAGCTCTTGTCTCCAATCATATGCTTCGAGCAACCACTTTCCAGTATCCACTTTCCTCTTTTCTTAAGTGGGACCTACAAAAAATAAAATTAAGTCCATGGTACCCACTTTTTATGGGGTCCTAAGAGTTAGGTCTTAGGAGTCCAAACCCATACGGGTCTGGTATCCCCTTTAAATATATAATTAGAATTATGATGCATAGTATTTATGAATTGCTGAATATATCTGTTCCTAATCAAATTATTATTTGTTTTAGGAACCCATATTTTGATAGTCTTGACATTTTTCTTTTGAAAATTCATAACTGGTTTTGGCTTGGAATATAGCAAACTAGAATTCTTCTTAGCTTTTACATTCTTCTTTTTGTAAGAATGACATTTCTGAGTTCCTTGTTTCTTATATCCCAACCCTTGCTTATTTGAAACAGACTGTGAATTTTCAATAATCTTTGCCAAATTTTATCGACCTTTGTTGAAGTTAGTAACATTTTGAGTGATGATATCTAACTTAGTTTGTAAACCAGCCTTTTCTAGGTCTAGAATTTTGACTTTTGCCTTAAGTTCATGATTTTCAGCAGTAAGAGCATCGTTTTTCTCTTTTTGAGTTTCAATTTCTTGACTCAAAAGAGATAATTGAGAATCAATATTAGATGATGATTCTTGAACCTTATCAAGTTCCTCCTCTAATATTTTCTTCTCGTCTTTTAACATATCTCGTTCAAACTCTGCTCTACTTAAATCTGCTTGAGTTTGCTTGCATTGTCGTTTCATATCTTTAAATTTAAATATTAATTCAACATTTATATCAAGAACTTCTTCAAAAGAAGGAATTTGTACCTCATCTTCTGTTGCCATGAAACATACATTAGCTTGTTCATTGTCTGAGTCACTTTCACTAACGGATAAAGATAACTCTGAATCATCCCATGTTACTGAGAATGCTCGTTTCTTTGACTTATCTTTCTTGTATTTGAATTTGTCATTTTCTGACTTTTTCTTTTGCTCCGGACAATCCTTTTGCATATGTCCCTTTTTGTGACAATTAAATCATTCTATATTTGATGATGATGGTTTGTTTGAACTGAACTTCTTTTTGTTGTATTGACTAGCTTTTCATTGCTTTAAGAATTTCTTGAATCCTTTTGCAATGAACGCTAGATCTTCATCTTCAGAATCTGAGATGTCTTCATCTTTTTTAGCATGAAAAGCTACATTTTCCTTTTCTTCTTTTTGTTCTTTTCTAGCCTGCAAGTTAGCTTCATAGGACATAAGATTTCCTATCAATTCATCTAGCTTCATGGTGGAAAGATCATTAGCTTCTTCTATTGCTAATACTTTTCTTTCCCATTCATTAGTCAGAGAATATAGGACTGTTGAAACTACATCAAAATCGGAATATTTTTGCCCTAATCTGATTAGTGCATGATGAATGGTTTGGAACCGTGAATACATCTCATTGATTGTTTCATTCGGCTTCATTTTGAAATTGACTTTCCAACAATGCTATTTTTGCTTGTTTAACCTTGTTAGTACCTTCATGAGTGGTTTTTAGCGTTTTCCAAATTTGATATGCAGTGGTACAGATACTAACACGGTTATATTCGTTTTGATCTAATGCACAAAACAACATATTTATTGCTTTTGCATTTACAGCTGCTGCTGATTTCTCAGCAAGTGTCCATTCTGAATACTCGGTTGTTGGATTCACTATTTCTTTCTGAGTTGCATTCCAAGCATCATAGCTAGTTGATTGCATGTAAAAAGCCATATGTGTTGCCCAATAGCTATAGTTAAACCATTGAAGAAAGGAGGTCTTTGTGTTGATTGACCTTCAGTGTAAGTGGTGTTAGTGCTACTACTTGGGTTATTTTCCATATTACTAGAATATATCAAATAACTGTGTTACGGTTATAAGATGACCATGCTCTGATACCAAATGAAAGTGTGTGTGTGTGTGTGTGCTTGCTAAGTATAATACACACAAGGATCGTGTAATATGGTGAACAATAGTCAAGTATGGAGCGGTAGATAATCACAAAACTGTATAATAGTAAATGCAGTAAAAATAGAAAAATCACACCAGGGATTTTTATACTGATTCGGTGCACCATCCTATGCCCAGTCCCAGACCTCTCTCTGGATTTTCACTAATCAACAACCTCGCTTCACCCGGAGGAACAGGTTCACAACACCCGAACAGCCGAACGGGATTTCACGCCTCTATCAACACGAGGACTTCATAACTTGCCTCTTAACAACATGAGGACTTCACAACTTGCCTCTAACAACACAGAGGACTTCAACCAAGATAAATTACCTTGTAGTTTGACAATGTGTGTTCTTAACAACACGAATTTGTCAATTCTTGTACAACCTTCCTATGATCTTATCCTCAAATAGAATTCGAATTCGTGAAGATTTGGAGGATGATATCGTGTTTGAATCAAAAGAATAGTATGTAGATTCTAGGATTCAACAGCGATATAAGAAGATTATGAGCTTTTGAGTGCTTTAAATGATCAAGAATGAAATCAGCAATATATAGAATAGATAGAAAGAATTAGCTAGTTTGAATTGATGATTTCATGTTGTTTTTATTGTAGATAAAAAGTTGCAATCATTGGTGAAGAGAAGTATTGAATAAAAATGATTTTTGGTGAAAGGAAAAGGAAGCAACCATTGATGAATGAAGATGTCTGTATGAAGAGTTGCTTTCAGTTCGAAGACCAGTTGACAGGTCAAAAATAACCAGTGGACTGGTATTTGAATATATATATATATATACGTTATATACATGTATGCACGTTCATTGTGCATTTCTGCCCAGAAACAGTCGGCCGCCCATATTGAAACCGGTCGACCGGTTTTTGGTAACATGCACAACGAATGTGCATTCATATATATACATATATATATTCATAATACTGAGGTATATGATTATTTGAGGATAGATTTTAATAATTATAACACGACTAAATCACTAAATAATCAACCTCTAACTTTCAATACCATTGATTCTCTTCTTTTTGACGATCATGAAACTTTTCCTTGTCATTAATCAAAATGCCATGAATCCTTGATTCAACAATTATTATTTGTTATAATTAAAAGTGTTTGCAGTCACTTTAAAAACGGTCGACTATGCCAAAAAAGTTTCAGAATCTTATAAAAGGTTGTTTACTGTATTAATTGTAAATTTTTGTCCAAACTATTAAAAAAGGAAAACTGACATCATTTCAAATCACAAGGAAATAAGTTGGTATTCTAATTAGAATAGCTGTTGCAAACTTGGTACAAAAACATGTGAATATGCACATCTCTTCTTATGTGATATATTTATATTCCTTGTATATTTCAAATGACGTTTTAACACAAAAAGAACAAAAGGACAATAATTACAATAATCAGGTAAAACCACGAACAATGTCAAACACAATAGGATTATTATTATTTTAACCAATACCGCGTAAATTATAAATAAACACCAAATCCTATGGATTTGGAATAAAACTACAAATATGATAAAGGTGTTAGGACTGATTTCCAGATCTAAGGTGTTTATAATAACCACAATAACAATAATAATTGTAGGCAAGAAAATGACAATAACTTAAAAGGTCCTACAAATCCATGCTTAACCAATATTCATAATAATTCATATTTGACGGAATAAACAAATCTGACAATTTTAGGCATATAATTCAAATTCAACACAAAAGAATTATATGTGTTTATTATAAACAATAAATATAATTGTCCACTCACCTGAAAGCTATCCAAATCCAAATCTAACATAGCTTTTAGGCTTAAAATTCCCAAACCCTAAAGTTCTAAAATTTATTTTCAAAATGGGATTTATAAATAAAGATATAGATTTGTGGATCTAAAAGAACAAACAGGAAAAAAAGAGAGAAATTCAATTATATAAATTACCTAAGAGAAGAATCACTTCTTTTTTCATAAATTTAAATCTAATCTCTCCAATTCTTCTAAATCTGATTTAGATATATTTATAATTTATGTTTTAGAAGAGATTGGAGGATTGGAAATGGCTGAACTTCGTTGTTTCCTTCAGAAAATATGAAAAAAAATAGGGGTCTAGCCCTTTATTTATAGACATACAAATGACCTTAGACTGTTATATTTAATTTAATAAAGATCCTTCCATTAAAATATAATTTATATTAGTTTTAACCCTAGCCAGCACATGCTGTCATCGACTAGGAGGTCGACTTTGCGGTCGGTCGCTTTGTCGATCATCGGTCAACCACCTTGGTCGATTCGATAGCGGTGGGGAAGGTGTTTTAATGGTAGTTTATTATCATATATATATATATATATATATCAACCCATATTATTTATTTTCTATCCGTTTTCGTATTTTGTCCGCAACTTTTTCATACGGACTTCATTCTCGAAGTTCCAAAAATGAAAGTTGACTAGAATTTCGTATTGAACAAAACGGTAGAAGTTCCATGGTTAACTTTATCGTTTGCGAAAATTCCACTTTTGGACCTACTTTGATAACTAAATTAATTATTGCCAAAATTCCGGGATGTTACATTCTTCCCTCCTTAAAAGAATTTTCATCTCAAAATTTTGCCAATGACTAAGTCATGGCGTTGGTGTTCATTTTTCCTTAACTGCACAACCAATTAGTGTACATCCAATTTTTCAAACAATGTGTGCCTTTGCATAGTGTACGTAATGAGTTGCAACCAAAAAATATGCATGCATAATTATTTTAAATCAGATCCTCCTCTATGCATGTATCTCATTTTGAAAATACTTTCGAAAACATGATGCAGACAGCCTAAAATATAATGGAAATTCCATATGAATGCAAAATTTTGAAAACATTTTCCATGCATAACCCTCACATGACTACGAATAGTAGTGTGAAGCATTCAATTTTGTATCTAAACCCTACCATCCAATTGGTTAATTTTTATTTCTTTCTCCTATGCCAGAAAAGGGAATCAAAGCGGAAAAGTTCAACATTCTTTCTGCGTATATATGTTCCAATTTCTGTCCTACAGTGGAATTTTACCTCAGTTGCCCCCAAAATTCCCAATTGTAGACTGCAAGTGAGGCTTAACATAAGCTCAAATACTAAAATGAGTTAATTAATAACTCGTACGCATCGTCAACATGGTATGAAAACAAAGTTTTCATGGCTAAAATAGCCTTTTCCTTGTTCTTATTAACGTCTTTAACGCGTTGTCGTTCTAAATACACCGCTACAGCGTGCAAACCAAACCATCCAAAATCTTCCTCACACTTTACATGTGACCATTAAATCGAAGTTTTTCCATTAATATCAATTTCCGATTCTAAATTTCCTTTTGTAAATTTGAATTTCCTTTTTAGTATCATTTACTTTCTATGCGAGATTTTTATAAAAACTGAAATTTTGGTAACGTGCACTTTTCTACATTTAAACCATCTATTTTGGTACAAAACAAGTGTTCAAACATGCGTAAACCACCATACCAAATTCATGTTTTTGCATAAATAAATAAAAAAGTACATAGGACAAAAAAAATTCAAACAGCATTTGCAAGAAGTTTAAAATATATTTCGCGGAAACTTAAATGATTCAAGTCACATGTTGGCATTGAAAGAAGTTGATCGTGTAAAGATGCGAAAACCAAAAACACACAAAAAAATTCAAAATAAATCTTAGGTCAAAAGAAATAGGTGAAAAATAATAAATACCCATGAGGAAACAACGCAAAAACCCATCCTTCGCTAAAATTTATCTGCTACAGAATTCTATACTTTCTGGCTTTAGACAGCAGTTAGTTAGATAAGCAAATGAGATTTCATTTCGAATTAAAATACAACAAAATGTGAAAGACAAACACATATGAAATGTCATTACATCATCATGCAATTCAAGGGAACAACATCACTGATAGTTACAAACACAACTACAACAACAACAAAGATGAAAATGCTGGAAAGCGAAAAATACACATGATACAAGATACAAAATATATTGCCTATAGGCTATGAGAAGGTCGAGCACCACAGTTGGAGCTCGACCCATTGCCACATCCACACTAGGAATGTACCAAAGAAGAAACAAAACCAATCTCGTGTACCTGTCGATCCTGCTTTGTATGAACCTCGAAGAGCTCTGTCTGGATTTGATGGAGGGCGACGTTCCCCTGGCTCTTGTCCTACTACGGCTAGCTGTTGCTACTCGACTGGAGCACATGAACTAGAGTGGGAACTAGAGCAGGAATGACGGACATCTGGATGTTGTCCATCCTCCTGAGAAAGGTACGATCAATGGCGGTTGTGGTCTTCTCTACTACCGGTTCCTCACGAAGGGTCACCTCATAATGTCTAAAGACACGGGTGAGAAGATGACAGGGAAATGGGTCCTTTGGGTACCCGCGAAAAGCTCTGAGAAATGAATCATAAATGCCCCCCGAATTGGGGGCTACTCCGCCAATAATAGCATAAGTGGAACGGCACACAAAAAGGTAGATCTGCTCTAGGCTTCCCATTTTAAGAATAATGTTGTGATGAATGATGTGCACAACCAGACAGGCGATGGATCACAAATTACCGGTGTCCCAAACATCGTCAGCTCCTACAAAGATGCGAGAGAGGATCCGAGGGTCCGTTATCGTAATGACATTCAAATCCGCTCCAATGGGAAATGTCCAAAACCTCTGTCAGATCTTAATTGGTAAGCTCAATAGGGTTGCCCTTCACTTTAGACCGAATCAAGCTCGATCCCTCATTAAAGCTAACGACCATATGGGAGTCAAACAGACGGAAACAACGCGGATATCATGCACACTCGAAAGTGTCGTAGCATAGGATCGGTGCCAGACCTGCGGCGATGAACAACTTCTCTAACTGAGGTGAAGCAAAATCAGCAAATTTCACCGGGCATCCTTGGAGATACTCGTAATTATCCATTTCCATATATATCTATATTTTTTTTAGATTGCTGTCAAGCGACATAGCCTCTTAAGGCATGAGGTCGGGGTACTACGCAAGGAGGTTGGAATCCCATGGTGGTACCATTGAAGGAATTGAAAAAATCAGCGAAATCGACAAAGGAAACTGCGGATTTGGAGTATATAGGGACTAGATTTGAGGCACAAGAATTTTGTGGTAATTAAAGGATAAATAAAGCTACGAGGCTTGAGTTTGAAGGTTTGGAAATGGTGAAAATGGGTTTTGGCTGTAAGAAAATGAGGGGGACTAAGTAAAGTCAATCGGAACAATAAATATTTATCGTTCCAGCAATCGAGCCGCGCTCGGATGGCACTAGGGGAACTGGTCAATCGTGGCATAGAAGGGAAGTCAACCACTAGCCTCTTATAGGGTGCCGCCTGAACCTAGACCCAACGGGTCAATTCAATTTTCAAAAATTCTAAGAAAATTGTATCGTCTCCCCGACTCCACCAAAAATCTCGCGCTGACATCCACTATCTGTTAAGTCAAAAAATAATTTCTGAACGCCTCCAAATAGCTACGTCCATCAACGAAAGAACAAATTCTTGAAAAGAATTCTCAACTAGAATTCCGAAATAAATTAAAATGGATTTCCACTTACCTAGCTAACCAACAACATAAGCGATTTACGAAATCAAATAACCTAAGCCAAATAGATTTTTCCTTAGTCTTTTCCAAGAGAAAATTTTGAAGTTTTTTTCAAAATAAATTTATTTTTAAAATGAGGGTCTCATAATATAGATATTTTTTTATAATTTATATTCCGATTTATATTGCTGATTGGAAAATTACTTTCGTAATCTTGATTGTCGATATTTAAACCTTTAAAAGGTTATGTTAATTCCCATAAATCATCCGAGAAGAGAAATAATAAAAATCACAAGGAATGGGTAAAAATAAGTTTAATTTCTGAGGTATATTCGTTGTTATTTCCAGTTCCTTTTTTTATAGAAATGGATCATTTATTAAAATTACACAAAACCCAATAATCCAGAACATGGTTGGATTTAATAATTCTAAAAAAATTTGTTAAGCAAGTTCTCAAAAACCATAGTTTAAAATTTTTAAAAACTAAAATTCCTCTGAATATAAGACCAAGGATTCAAATGAATAATTTTGTCAAAAGATTACCTACGTCCATAGGATGAAATATCCAATAAGTATGCACCGTAATTGTATATTTGGAATATGTTGACACATTAACATGAACTTCCCAATTAGACCAATGAAAGGTCATTGAATAAAACTCCAAAACGGAACCAAAACAAGAAATCGCAACTATCTCAGTTATAGCCCTCTTTTCATCTAGTCACCAATCTCAAATCTATGGAATTCACCATGTCGCCCTCATGCTCTTCAAAACAAAGAATTACCAAATGCACCATGGGGTAAATCAGGGTTGACCAAATACTCGAACTCAAAACATTACTAACTCCTGGTCGTTTAAAGCCTATCTTAAGTAAATAGTCCCTTGACTACCTCATCGTCGAAATATTTTAAACTCATGTAACAAAGATGAAAGAAAATAAAAAAGAAATTCAAATAGGTTCTCTTTCTATTCCTAATTTATTAATTCCTCTGAACATCTTAACCTAGGCTCCAATAGCAGACGTAGCACCCCACACTTTTTCGCCCGAATTTCGACAAAAATTGGAATTCAGACCCAACCGAGCATGGAGAGTATATATCTGATACCTGCAAATAAATAGCATGAGCATAACTAGAGTAAAATAAAACAAACTCACAGCGGAAACAGAATAATATAACTAATACTGATTACATTAAAACATATCGCCACATCGCTATCGAGCATGAGAGAACGAGAACCGAAAACCAAACTGAACAACTACTAAAATCTATCTTCTTGTAGCTAAACCTAAGAGTTATTATGAGGAGGGGGACAAAATAACAAGTCCTGGTGATTAGAAAATGGATAACACTATCTACATTTATATAAGCATTATTCACATAGATCTAGACAGATAAGATTAATATACATTTATATTTATAATTTAAACGTGAAGTTAAGATAGTTATTAATTAGTATTTTATTATTTATTAATTATGTTATGGTCTAAACTAAGGACCAAACAACCCTTTATGTATTTAATCTTTTTTTTTAGATTCAGAATTTTATAAAAATTTGTTTACTGTAATTATTTTAATTTTTTGTCCAAACTATCAAAAGAAGAAAATTGACATCATTTCAAATCATAAGGAAGTTGATATTCTATTTAGAATATTTGTTGTAAACACATCTCTTCTTATTTGATTTATTCATATTCCTTGTAGATTTCAAATGACGTCTTATATACAAAAAGAACAAAGGACAAAAATTATAATAATCAAGTAAAACCACAAACAATGTAAAACACAATAGGATTATTATTTTAATTTATATTTCATAAATCTTAAATCAACACCCAATCCTATGGATCTGGAATAAAACTACGAATATGATAAAGGTGTCGGGACTGATTTCCAAATCCAAGGTGTTTATAATAACCATAAAAGCCCAAAAATAATTGTAGGCAAGAAGATGATAACAACTTAAAAGGGCCCACAAATCCATACTTAACCAATATGCTTAATAATTCAAATTTGACAAAATGAACAAATCCAACAATTTTAGGCATATAATTCAAATTCAACACAAAAGAATTATATATGTTTATTATAATACTATAGATTTACAATTTTATTTCAAAAGGGGGTTTATAAACAAAGAATAATATTTGTAGATTTGAAAAAAAAAAGGAAAAGAAGACAGAAATTCAATTATTTAAATTACCTAAGCGAAGTACCACTTTTTTCATAGATCTGAACCTAATCTATCCAATTCTTATAAATTTGATTTTCATATGTTTATAATTTATGTTTTAGAAGAGATTAAAGGATTGGAAATGATAGAGCTTCATTGCTGCCTTTAGAAAATATGAATAAGAGAATGGGGGTCTAGTCCTTTGTTTATGGGGGCAGAAAGACGTTGGACCGTTAGATTTAATAAAGATCCATTCATTAAAATATAATTTATATAACTTTTAACCCTAGCCGCCACCTGTTGCCATCGACTAGGAGGTCGACCTAGCGGTTGACCACCTTGATCAACCCATTAGTGGTGTGGCAGGGGTTTTAAAGGTAATTAAATATTACAATATATATTATCCTATTTTATTTATTTTTAGTCCAATTTTGTATTTCATCCATAACTTTTTTATGCAGACTCTGTTCCCGAAGTTCCAAACATGAAAGTTATCCAGAATTCCATCAAAGATGCAACTTTCCTGGTTAAATTTCTTTATTTGCGAAATTCTACTTTTAGTTCCTACTTTGATAACTAAATTGATTACCACCAAAATTCCAGGTTGTTACGTCAGCTTTTGGATATACCATTGTGGAAATGACGGATCGTTTCTATGGATTTCGTGGATGGGTTGCCTAGATTGAGAAAGGGGAACACTAGTATTTGGGTCATAGTGGACCGATTGACTAAGAGCACCAATTTTATCTTAGTTAAGAGTAAAAGGACAGGTATGTGGTTGGCTTCTTTGTATATTCGCGAGATACTTAGGTTCTATGGTACTTCTTCGAGCATTGTAAGCAATAAAAACCCCATTTTTACCAATGAGTTTTGGAGGAGTCTACAATAGGTTATGGGATTGCAACTTAGGTTGAGCACTTCTTATCACCCTTAGACAAATGGACAGACTGAGGGGAGAATAAAATTTTGGGGGACATACTAAGGATGTGTATTTTGGACTTCGGAGGTACATGGAAGGATCATTTTCCCCTTGTGGAATTCACGTACAATAATAGCTTCTAGTCTAGCATTGGCATAACTCCCTTCAAGGCCTTATATGGATGACCTTTTAGATCTCTAGCATGTTGGTGGGACTCAACAAATAGACTGCTTCTTGGACCAAAAATTATTAGGGATACCTCCGATAAGGTTGAGTTGATTAGGAGGAGGATGAAGGCGGCACAAGATAAACAAAAGTCATACACGAAAAAAGGAGGACCGACTTAGAGTTTGCTATTGGAGATTTAGTTTCATCAAAGTTTCATCATTGAGGAACGTGGTGAGGTATGGCTGCACAGGTAAGTTAGCACCAAGGTTTGTTGGACCATTCCCGACCATAGAGAGGGTAGGGCCGATAGCATATAGGGTTCGACTATAGGAGAGGATAATGGATGTTCATAACATATTCCATGTATCACACTTGCAAAAGTGCCTACACAATTCAACAATGATAGTAGATCCTGGTGCATTGGAGGATATAGAAATCGACCAGGAATTATCTATTTGGCAAGCATCTTGGCGGATCATAGACTTTGAAACCAAGAGGCTAGTGTTAACACCAAAAAATGGTACAACATCCAAACAGAGAATATGAATAAAACAGAAATGAAGAAAAGAAAATTAAAATGAATAAAATGCAATCACACGCAATTTATACTGGTTCGGCATTAACGAGCCAATATCCACTTTATATTTTATTATAAAACTGGAAGAAAATGACCATAGTGATGAGTTATCTCTCTAAAACCCAAGTACAAGTCAGAAGTACAAAGTAAATAAGTGATAAATTGCCAAAGTCCTTTCTCTAGAGCTTTGGGGGAATATTTATAGGTGAGGTTGGCTCCAGGTTGGCATGCCACATGGCGCTCATCCCGGCTTAGTAGGGAGGTAGTAGAACTGTTCGTTAGCCTGTGGGGAATGTCTTCTTGGGTCAGATATTGGGAACATGTAGCTTAGTCCAAAGTAGTTGGAGTTATTGACCACAATCAGTCGATTGAATAGGTCTTCGAAGCATCCAATGCCCGAGTCGGTGTACTCCGGGTCTGCATATGCCCAGGTTGATATACCAAGTCGAACATAATTCATACCTTACTCCTTCCATCCTTCGGAAAATATGCTATGGCGGGGGAAGCTGAGTCGGGATTGGCCGAGCCGATGCTCGAGTGAGTCGTTTCCTCTGAATTTGTAGCAAATGGAGATGCCTGGATCAGGTCTTGGGTGCTTTGTCTATGACTTTGACTGCCTTACCAAAAGAAGGATCAAAACTTTGCTCCCCAAAGTACATTGCATCGTGGACGGGATGTGATTTGAATATGTTGAACTGCACTTTCAAAATGTTATTAGTCTTAAAGAGAAATGATATTAAGCACTCATATCCATTTCTAAAAATCATGATCCTTGGATTTCCTTTTCTATATAAATAGTAGTTATTTCTTCATGCCCTACCTGAAAATACTCGTTAAGTCAAAGTCATAGAGTCAGGCAAACGGGAGACACATGTAAATCATTGAACCTCGTTAAGTTAAGAAGTTAAACATGCTAGTTGTATAGTCGAGTTATGCCGATTCGTTGGTTCCCACGTGTCATGGTTCACACACAGGTCGTTACCAAACAAAGTTGTGCTTCTGCGTAAGTTGAGTACGAAATAAAGTTTAATTTTTTATCACAGTAAGTTAGCATGTGTGATTGTAGATCAAGTAGTCAAGGTGAGTCCTTATATCTTCCCTATTTTTTTATGACCACGGGTCGATGCCTAGGTTGGTATAATTCAGGTTCGGTACATCGACCCGAATTGAGGCAACTTGTCACATCAGGGGAAGACGAAGAGTCTCTGGTTTTTATTATAAGTAGCGGGCCCACTTTACTTCTCCTTCTTTTACCTTATTAATACCGACCAGAGCTTTCTACCAAATTTCAGAAGTCAAGTTCTTGTCGTTGAATTCGATTCCATAATTATCGAAATCAAACTTTAATGGTCTTAGGTAGGTTTTGACCTTGATTACTTTTCATTTTTTGGGCACAAATTGACGTTTTATTCTTCATTTCATGAAGCGTTCTTATTTGAATCTATTAGAATGTAAGTTTTGTGTCTCGATTTCAAACATTTATCATGTTGAAGCCAACACTACCTATGCCAGGTGCAGTGTTGAGGAAAAGACTTTGTTGAAATTGAGTTGACAACGTGAGGAGGATCAAGAGCCAGAAGTTTATGCTTCTCCCCGGTTCGGATCGACTTATCTGGGGAAGACGATCAACCATGCATGGAGTCTGAATGGATCTACCACGATGAAGTGTGAAGTCCTTGTTTGGCTAGGTTGAGGCAAAGCAAAAAATTATAGAACTGTTGAAGCTCCTACGTCGGCATGATCCTTCACCGATATGAATGTATAATGGAAAAATGTTGGAGTGTTGGAAGTCCATGTCAGTAGAGCCAAGTCGATACAGGCCGAACCGAAAATACCAACCAGGATGTGGCCGACCCGAATGAGGTTTCTCATCTTTAAACACACGAATTGAGTTTTGATGACTGCGATGTAATAATGAATTAAATATGAATAAACATTTAGACAGTTAGGATAGAGCTTATTGGTAAATTCAGACTCGCGCATGAACCTGACTGCATATGTGAAACACCCCACCTCCGTTAGGGTCACTCTCAAAGGGAATGCCCTAATTTTGGTGGAGGTTTATAAGTATAAGTCACAGATATACAAGACAGATATAAGAACACATATTTTTGAACAGCAGAAAACATCAACAACTTTTATTTCAACAAAATACGTGTTACACAAACCATGTCATAATTTGTTTTACAATACTTCCCAAAACATAACATCTCCATAACTGTCTTGATTACATTATTTAAAGAAGCATAAAGAAAACATAAATAAACTGCAAAAGTCCCATAATTTCTGTCCAAAGCCATAGACCAAAACGGAAAAGATCCAAGCAATACATTCTTTCTCTTCAAGCTGGATGCGGAAACTGGTCAAGCTGCGGTATTCCCTCCCTGTGGACCTGGGGGGGGGGGGGGGGACGAAAGAAAAGAAGGCGAAAGAAAAGTAGAGTCAGACATAAAGCCTGAGTAAGTCTAGGACTATTCAGTCTATGAATAAAGAACTGGGTATGATAAGCATAAACTAGAAATGGGGAAGCATTATAAACTAAGTTAAGTGGTCTAGGGTCGAATACTATCGTACCCCATATTAATCTCTGTACCCATATAAACTAGTTCCCAACAGGCACCCCATAATCAGGGTGAAGTGATCCTTTTTCTGATGATCGGCTCCTACTCGCATAGTTACATGTGTCTTACGGCCCCTGTTGTTGTAGTTACCTATGCTGGTCCCACCATGGGGTGTATCAAGTCCCATGGTGGCGGCCCGACACAATCATAGAATGCACAGGTATGCTACTGGTGCCCAGTGCCTTATTTTTCTGCGCCGGAGTGTGTGCACGCCTGCACCCCGTTAGAACCTACACTGCTGCACCACCGCCGTCGATTTGACCTCTTACAGTCAGCCCAGTAATCGTGCCCCACCCTGCCTAGTTCAGGGTATCCTGATACACCTTGTAGGGTTACTGCTGAAAAGGGTCCCCCGCTACTAGGTTTTCTATTTCTAGCCAACATGCTAAGTTGGTTAAGTGTTTTATAAACCTAACCCCCAAATCAGTCTGTTTAGTTTAGCATGTTCCATTTTGATTAAGTATTAATTTAATTTACTTAATCCTATCAATCCTGACTCAGCCTTAATTGTCTTATTAAAGCCTTGACCTCTTACATTAGACAGGTATTGTTGTGGCTGCCTGTTGCCGGTTGGGTCCGGGCAGTCTTACGCCACAACTCAGTCTAACCTCGGGTCCTTATTGGGCTCCGTGTTTAACCACCCACATTGGATAGGTATTGTTGTGATTACTGGACAGTCGGGCGGTTCCGGGCAGGTTTACATCACAACTCAATCCAACCTCGGGTTAAACACATCGTATTTTCTATATTTACATATTTTGTCTCTTTTCTTTTTATATGCAAATATTTGCGGCCCATTATTCAAATTTATCTTTATTGGTTAAAATTTATTTATGCCACTTAATTATTTTTCAAGGTTATTGGCATGCGTCAAACATGCCAACACATATGTTCTATATTTTAACCCAAACGTCATTACCCCCGTTTTACACGTTCGCTACAATATAAGATATGTTGGGTTTAACATTTAAACCCAACTTAGCCATATGAAAAAAAGGGGAGGCTTATAACATGGTGTTTATGGGGTAACATAAAAAGGGGAGTGTGAACGCATGAACTAGCAACATAACGATTCAATTAACATAAAATAGGCACATGTGAACTTGCAATTGTAACAGCATATAATCATGGCATTAACAATACTTAAACATGAATCATTCTATTCATATAATCATGGCATAAACAATACTTAAACATGAATCATTCTATTCATGTAATCATGGTATAAATAATACTTAAACATGAATCATTCTATTTATGTAAACTTGCAATTGGAATGTAAATCTAACTTAATTGTGTCACATATATCACCATATAGTTTTGATAACAACTTAGGCCTAAAACATGTTTCAACTAGGCATACTACCAAACATAGTTAATTCATGTTCATAAAGGGTGCTTACTTTTGTTTCTAATATAAAAGTATAATTTGCTAATTCCAACATAGATTCATCTAAACTATAGTACTTAGTCATATCCAATTTCACACTAAAAGTGATCATAAAAGTATGTACATCATATTGGCATAATAGTGAATCCCAAATAAAATACCACAACATATGGTTGTCAACATAAATCGTATACTTGTATGAACCCAATCGTATACCATAACATTTCCAAATCGTTTAGAATCAAATAACATACAAGTATAGATTATTATTGCCACAATTCCATTTCGTTGTTAACTTCCAATGCAAATCATATACTTGCAAATATCCAATCGTATACCATAACATTCTCAAATCGTTTAGAATCAAAATAACATACAAGGATAGATTATTATCTCCATAATTCCATTTCGCATTTTACACAAATCAAATGCAATTAATTATTCACATCGGAATAGCACTCTACTTACAACGTATGACGAATCTTCAATTTCAGGAATCTGAATTCTGAATTTGGAGATGCTATCCTTTGTTGTAGGTGTTGCTTTGATTTGATTAACGTTGCTTTAAGCTTTCAAATTATCTCCTAATCGTCTCTCAATTTCTAATGGCTATTCCTAGTCTCTCCTCAGCAGCATGACGGCCTCATCTCCATTTTAGTTTGTGTGAATTAGGGTTAGTCTTAGGCCCTTTTTATAGAGTTTGTGAGTTGATTTAGACCGTCGATGGAGCTTGGTTTAATAATGTCGTTCGTTTGAAGGAGAGACCAACCAGAAGCTGACACCTAGCCCTAGTGACAAGGCAGGGCTCAGAAAATCGACCAAACACAGACCAGGCCAGCCGGGGGGGGCTGGGTTCGACCTGGCTCAGGGGCCAGGTCGACTCCCCAGTCGACCCCCAGGTCGACTCTAGAGTCGACCTGCCTGGGGCAGGTCGACCCCCAGGTCGACTCTAGAGTCGACCTGCCTGGAGCAGGTCGACCCCTAGGTCGACTCCCAGTTCGACCTAGCCTGGCAGGTCGACCCTAGGGTCGACCCCCAGGTCGACCTGGTGGGTTGGGCGGGAACTTTTCCCGCCTACTCTGATTGGGCTGAAATTCAAATCTGTTTTCGAAATTTGAATTTTCTGAAACTTCATCGGGCCATAATTTGGTCATACGGGCTCCGTCTTTCGAAAACTCAGACTCTATTTCGCGTATTTTTCCGAGATGAACGCAATGGCGTATCCCGTTTCCCTTAATACTTTGATTTGAAATTTATTATACTTTAATTTGTGAATTTCACTGTTATAAAATACACGGGGTGTTACATTCTCCCCCACTTAAAAGGATTTCGTCCCCGAAATCTTCATGTTCAGGATGAATGTACATCCTAACATCCAAACACCCATTTACTCATTCATCAAACACGATCATCCATTGTCCTTAAAAGACTTCTAATGCTTCGTGATAATATGCGAAGTGTGTGTGTACATGTACTTATCTAATGCAAAATCAGGTGGTCTACTGATTCAGTTGACCTCCTTAATGCGAATTATGTAAGTGCCATGAATCCATTATGTATGCAAATCCTCCTATTCATGATTCTACATGAGTGCACAATCATTCATATAAATGCAACATCCATATGACAACACATTAAAGTTCAACCATATACGAATGCAAACATATATGCATATGCAATATGAAGTGATTGAGCCGATCTAAAACCTAGACTGTGTGTGTATATGCAACCACGAGCAACCACTAGCAATCACTTGCGACCACTTGCAATCATCATCCATAACATGTTTCAATTACATGTTTTCATCCAAAGGGTTTCTACCTAAAAGATAGGTTCGAGGAGATATACCTAAAAAGATAGATAAAAGCGCAACTTAAGGAAAAAGAAAAGATCAAAGATGTACCCTCGAAAAGAAAAGGGTAGGCCGCGCGTATTCTAGCTTCAGTTTCCCAGGTTGCATCTTCTTCGGCGTCGCTCCACTGCACTTTGACGAGCTTGACTTCGCGGTTGCGTAGTTTCTTAACTTCCGTTCCTAATATGCGGGTTGGAACTTTCCTTACGGTTGCTTCGCGTTCCACTTCAGCTTCTTCTAGGATATTTGGCTCTACCACTTCAGTAGACTCATGTAGAAATTTTCGGAGATGTGAAACGTGAAAGACATTGTGAACTCTGGCCAATTTTTCGGGTAGCTCTAATCTATAGGCCATTTTCCCAATTTTCTCGATGATAGGGAATGGCCCTACGAACCTTGGTGCTAGCTTTCCTGTGGTTCCAAAACGAACAACGTTCCTTAGCGCAGATACCTTAAGAAAAACTCTGTCCCCAACCTCAAATTCAAGGTCGGTCCTCCTCTTGTCGGCGTAGGACTTTTGTCTGTCTTGGGCCGTCTTCATCCTTCTTCGTATTAAGTCTACTTTTTCTGAAGTCTCTCGGATCATATCTGGTCCAAGTATGAGCTTATCAGTAGACTCCCACCAACAAGTGGGTGATCGACACGGTCTTCCATATAAAGCTTCGAAGGGCGCCATTTCGATGGTTGCTTGATAGCTGTTGTTGTAGGCAAATTCCACCAAAGGAAGATGGTCTTCCCATGTCCCTACGAAGTCAAGGACACACAGTCTTAGAAGGTCCTCCAAAACTCTATTCACTCTTTCTGTTTGGCCGTCGGTTTGAGGATGATAGGCTGTGCTCAAGCATAACTGTGTGCCTACCGCTTCTTGCAGACTCCGCCAAAACTCACTTGTGAAGATAGGGTCTCAGTCACTAACAATGCTGGATGGTATTCCATGGAGTCGAAAAATTTCCTTGAGGTAAAGAGATGCTAGGGATGAGGCAGTTCTTTTACTCTTGACAGGTAATAAGTGGATGCTTTTAGTAAGCCTATCCACTATTACCCAAATGCTAGTGTTGCCTCTTCTAGACCTAGGCATCCCATCAATGAAGTCCATTGAGATGCTATCCCATTTCCACTGTGGGACCTCTAGAGGATGTAGCAGACCGCCAGGCTTTTTCTGTTCCGCCTTAACCTGTTGGCACACCATACACTTAGAAACGAAATCTGCCACGTCCTTCTTCATGTCGTTCCAAAAGAAAGTTCTTTTTATGTCCTTGTACATTTTATCTCCGGCTGGGTGTATCGTCATCTTGGAGTGATGTGCTTCCTCGAGAACCTTCTTTACTAAATCCCTTGTTTGTGGGACGCATAGTCTTCCGTCTCGCCTTAGCCAACCCTTATCATCGATGGAGTATCTGTTGAGGTGACTTGAAGTCTCACCCCTAATTAGCCTATCAATCGTTTCCACAAGCTGAGGGTCTTCGCGTTGTGCTGTCCCTATTGAGTCCACTAAAGTCGGGCATACTTCAAGAGATGCTAGCAAGCCTGGTACAAAATCGGAGGAGGGCCTAAAGTCAAAGCTGGCTATAAACTCTAGGCTTTGTCTTTCAACAAACAACGGGCTTAGGGTTAGTTTCTTTCGGCTCAACGCGTCTGCCACTACGTTGCCTTTGCCCGGAGTGTAGGAGATCTCGAAATCGTACGAGGCAAGAAACTCCATCCATCTCTATTGCCTCAAGTTAAGATCTTTCTGCGAGAAAAGATATTTCAACGATTTATGGTCAGTGTAAAGTTCGAACTTCTCACCTAGGAGATAGTGTCGCCAAGACTTGAGTGCAAAGACGATGGCAGCTAACTCAAGATCGTGGGTCGGGTAGTTCTTTTCATGCACTTTCAATTGTCTCCCGCCATAAGCTACTACCCTTCCTTCTTGCATTAAGACAGGGCCTGGCCCTATCCCACATGCATCTGTATAAACTGTGAACATCTTGCTTCCATCTGGCAACGTTAAAACTGGGTCTGTTGTAAGAGCCCTTTTTAGTCGTTGGAAAGCAAACTCGCAATCCAAGTCCCAATTGAACACTAGATTCTTCTTGGTCAGCCTTGTGAGCGGAGCTGAGATTTTCGCAAATCCCTTATGAACTTTCGATAGAAACCTGCTAGTCCTAGAAAACTTCGGACCTCAGTTGCATTCCTTGGTGTCTTCCAATCCTGTACCGCTACTACCTTAGCAGGGTCCACAGCTAACCCTTCTTTGGATACTATGTGCCTAAGGAACCTCACTTCTTCTCTACAAAAGTGGCATTTGGAGAATTTGGCTTTTAGCTGATGGACTCGCAGAGTTTCCATGATTGCCCTTAAGTGCTGAGCATGCTCTTCCTCATTCTTTGAGAAGATCAAGATATCGTCTACGAAGACCACTACGAACTTATTGTGGAAATCTCTGAACACCCTACTCATTAGGTCCACGAAGTAAGCGGGTGCGTTTGTCAAGCCAAAAGGCATGCCAAGCCATTCAAAGAAGCCGTCTGGGGTTCTGAATGTCGTTTTATCGATACTATCTTCAGCCACCCTTAGCTGATGAAAACCGGTTGCTAAATCGAGTTGGGAGAAAACAGACGCTCCTACAAGCTGATCAAACAAATCGCCAATTCTGGGAAGAGGGTGCCTATTCTTTTCGTTAGCTTGTTGAGCTCCCTATAGTCAACACATAGACGGAGTGAACCATCCGCCTTTGTAGCGAACACCACTGGAGCGCCCCACTCTGAAATGCTCCTCCTAATGAACCCCTTTTCTAGAAGCTCTTTAATCTGTTTACTGAGCTCTTTCCTTTCCCGTGGAGCCATGTGTCTAACGGGCAACGCAACGGGCTTTGCATTATCTACAAGATATATGCGGAAGTCTATCTCCCGCTTCGGAGGCAAGCCCTTCACCTCTTCGAAAACATCCAGATATTCCCGGACCACTCTAACCGATTGCAAATTTTCAACGGAGGCATCTAGCGATTCAAGATAACTAAGCATAACCGCATACGAGGGATTACAAGTAATTTCCAAAGTGTTACCGAGCTGGGTCAGGAGCCTAACAACCCTTTTTTCACAATCAAGGATGGCCCCATTACTGGATAGCCAATCCATGCCCAAAATCAAACCATATCCCGAAAAGCCCAAAACAAAGGCACTACATTTAAATTCTACGCTTAGAATAGAAGTTTTCAATCCCAAACAGATCATAGACAAATGAGTTAGGCCCCCAATTGGGTTTGAAACAATTAAGGGGTCCTCTACCATACTAGTTTTTAGGTGCAGAGATTCTACTAAAGCAGACGAGATAAAGGAGTGTGATGCGCCAGAATCAAATAAAGTGTGAACGGGGTGATCATAAAGATAAACTACACTTTCTACAGAAGTATTTATACCTCGCTGTTGCAGAGGTGGCGCTTCTAGCACATGAACCTGTGGCCCTGAGGTGGATCCAGCCCTCTGCCCCTGCCCTCGCTTCTTTGGGCAATCCTTAGCCAGTGGCCTGTCTCACCGCAATAAAAACACCCACCACTCATCTTGGCCTTCTTTTTCCGGCAATCTTTCACCAAGTGCCCCACTTTGCCACAGAAATTACACTTCCTCTTCTCTTTGTTGTCTTTCCCTCCCTTCTTAAAGTCTGTCTTCTTAGGCTGCAAACCCTCTTTCTTCCCTTGAGAGTTTTCTGCCTTTGTCTCCTTCTTGCCCTTATCCTCCTCGTTCAGCAATGCCATCTGTACCAATCTTTCATACGTAGCTCCCATGGGTATATGGGTCATGGTCAAACTGTGTAATGGCTCATTCAACCCTTTGACAAAACGGAGAGCCTTCTTGTGCGGGGTGTTGACTAGGTCCAGTCCGAACCTAGCCAACTCATCGAACTGATTAACATATTCTTTGACTGTCGTATTCCCTTACTTAAGAAATAAGAAATTTTCCAACTGCAAGCTCCTTTCCGCGTCTGAGAGAAATTTAGCCTCAAACCTTGCCCTAAAGTCCTCCCATGTTTCCACTGGTCTTTCTGCATTAGTGACTTCCCACCAGTAAGAAGCCTCGCCTTTAAGTAGCCATACTGCCAGTTGTACTTTCTGTCTATCTTCTACCTCAAAGATGACGAATAAGTCCTCGGTTTCTTTCAGCCAATTTCTAGCTGCCACGAAGGACTCAGTTCCATGAAAATCCTTTCCTCCCATAGATTTAAAATATTTACATATCTTAGCAAAAGTGTTTCCCCGCGGAGGAGGTGGAGGAAGAGGTGCTGCTGCAGCTGGATGATTTCCTGCAGCTGGGGGAGGAGGAACGGTAGGACCTGGCTGAGAGGCCCTTGCTTCTAAGAACCGTCTAAACCAACCAGGTATTGGTACACCCTCTGGCAAGCTAAGTTCTTCGGACATGCTGAAACAAAAAGGATAGATTCAAAACGAAGGATAAGAGATAGTACCTATGGCTTTGGGGGACTTTGCCTTTTTAAAATAAAATAATATTTTATCTTTTAAAAATGCTTCTTTAAATTTCTTTTTGAAAAATAATTTTTCAAAACTTTTTATCATATCTGGTAAACCTATGCTCTAATACCAAGTGAAACACCCCACCTCCGTTAGGGTCACTCTCAAAGGGAATGCCCTAATTTTGGTGGAGGTTTATAAGTATAAGTCACAGATATACAAGACAGATATAAGAACACATATTTTTGAACAGCAGAAAACATCAACAACTTTTATTTCAACAAAATACGTGTTACACAAACCATGTCATAATTTGTTTTACAATACTTCCCAAAACATAACATCTCCATAACTGTCTTGATTACATTATTTAAAGAAGCATAAAGAAAACATAAATAAACTGCAAAAGTCCCATAATTGCTGTCCAAAGCCATAGCCCAAAACGAAAAAGATCCAAGCAATACATTCTTTCTCTTCAAGCTGGATGCGGAAACTGGTCAAGCTGCGGTATTCCCTCCCTGTGGACCTGAGGGGGGGGGACGAAAGAAAAGAAGGCGAAAGAAAAGTAGAGTCAGACATAAAGCCTGAGTAAGTCTAGGACTATTCAGTCTATGAATAAAGAACTGGGTATGATAAGCATAAACTAGAAATGGGGAAGCATTATAAACTAAGTTAAGTGGTCTAGGGTCGAATACTATCGTACCCCATATTAATCTCTGTACCCATATAAACTAGTTCCCAACAGGCACCCCATAATCAGGGTGAAGTTATCCTTTTTCTGATGATCGGCTCCTACTCGCATAGTTACATGTGTCTTACGGCCCCTGTTATTGTAGTTACCTATGCTGGTCCCACCATGGGGTGTATCAAGTCCCATGGTGGCGGCCCGACACAATCCTAGAATGCACAGGTATGCTACTGGTGCCCAGTGCCTTATTTTTCGGTGCCGGAGTGTGTGCACGCCCGCACCCCGTTAGAACCTACACTGCTGCACCACCGCCGTCGATTTGACCTCTTACAGTCAGCCCATTAATCGTGCCCCACCCTGCCTAGTTCAGGGTATCCTGATACACCTTGTAGGGTTACAGCTGAAAAGGGTCCCCCGCTACTAGGTTTTCTATTTCTAGCCAACATGCTAAGTTGGTTAAGTGTTTTATAAACCTAACCCCAAAATCAGTCTGTTTAGTTTAGCATGTTCCATTTTGATTAAGTATTAATTTAATTTACTTAATCCATCAATCCTGACTCAGCCTTAATTGTCTTATTAAAGCCTTGACCTCTCACATTAGACAGGTATTGTTGTGGTTGCCTGTTGCCGGTTGGGTCCGGGCAGTCTTACGCCACAACTCAGTCTAACCTCGGGTCCTTATTGGGCTCCATGTTTAACCACCCACATTGGATAGGTATTGTTGTGATTACTGGACAGCCGGGCGGTTCCGGGCAGGTTTACATCACAACTCAATCCAACCTCGGGTTAAACACATCGTATTTTCTATATTTACATATTTTGTCTCTTTTCTTTTTATATGCAAATATTTGCGGCCCATTATTCAAATTTATCTTTATTGGTTAAAATTTATTTATGCCACTTAATTATTTTCAAGGTTATTGGCATGCGTCAAACATGCCAACACATATGTTCTATATTTTAACCCAAACGTCATTACCCCCATTTTACACGTTCGCTACAATATAAGATATGTTGGGTTTAACATTTAAACCCAACTTAGCCATATGAAAAAAAGGGAGGCTTATAACATGGTGTTTATGAGGAAACATAAAAAGGGGAGTGTGAACACATGAACTTGCAACATAACGATTCAATTAACATAAAATAGGCACATGTGAACTTGCAATTGTAACAGCATATAATCATGGCATAAACAATACTTAAACATGAATCATTCCATTCATATAATCATGGCATAAACAATACTTAAACATGAATCATTCTATTCATGTAATCATGGCATAAATAATACTTAAACATGAATCATTCTATTTATGTAAACTTGCAATTGGAATGTAAATCTAACTTAATTGTGTCACATATATCACCATATAGTTTTGATAACAACTTAGGCCTAAAACATGTTTCAACTAGGCATAATACCAAACATAGTTTAGTCATGTTCATAAAGGGTGCTTACTTTTGTTTCTAATACAAAAGTATAATTTGCTAATTCCAACATAGATTCATCTAAACTATAGTACTTAGTCATATCCAATTTCACACTAAAAGTGATCATAAAAGTATGTACATCATATTGGCATAATAGTGAATCCCAAATAAAATACCACAACATATGGTTGTCAACATAAATCGTATACTTGTATGAATCCAATCGTATACCATAACATTTCCAAATCGTTTAGAATCAAATAACATACAAGTATAGATTATTATTGCCACAATTCCATTTCGTTGTTAACTTCCAACGCAAATCACATACTTACAAATATCCAATCGTATACCATAACATTCCCAAATCGTTTAGAATCAAAATAACATACAAGGATAGATTATTATCGCCATAATTCCATTTCGCATTTTACACAAATCAAACGCAATTAATTATTCACATCGGAATAGCACTCTACTTACAACGTATGACGAATCTTCAATTTCAGGAATCAGAATTCTGAATTTGGAGATGTTATCCTTTGTTGTAGGCGTTGCTTTGATTTGATTAACGTTGCTTTAAGCTTTCAAATTATCTCCTAATCGTCTCTCAATTTCTGATGGCTATTCCTAGTCTCTCCTCAGCAGCATGGCGGCCTCATCTCCATTTTAGTTTGTGTGAATTAGGGTTAGGCTTAGGTCCTTTTTATAGAGTTTGTGAGTTGATTTAGACCGTCAATGGAGTTTGGTTTAATAATAGCCGTTCGTTTGAAGGAGAGACCAACCAGAAGCTGACACCTAGCCCTAGTGACAAGGCAAGGCTAAAAAAATCAACCAAACACAGACCAGGCCAGCCAGGGGGGGCTGGGTTCGACCTGGCTCAGGGGCCAGGTCGACTCCCCAGTCGACCCCCAGGTCGACTCTAGAGTCGACCTGCCTGGGGCAGGTCGACCCCAGGTCGACTCTAGAGTCGACCTGCCTGGGGTAGGTCGACCCCTAGGTTGACTCCCAGGTCGACTTGGCCTGGCAGGTCGACCCTAGGGTCGACCCCCAGGTCAACCTGGTGGGTTGGGCGGGAACTTTTCCCGCCTACTCTGATTGGGCTGAAATTCAAATCTGTTTTCGAAATTTGAATTTTCTGAAACTTCATCGGGCCATAATTTGGTCATACGGACTCCGTTTTTCGAAAACTCGGACTCTATTTCGCGTATTTTTCTGAGATGAACGCAATGGCGTATCCCGTTTCCCTTAATACTTTGATTTGAAATTTATTATACTTTAATTTGTGAATTTCACTGTTATAAAATACACGTGGTGTTACAATATAACTCCAAACATCCTGCATACTTCTAATTATTTGTCTTCATTTCTTCATGTAGATAATCACTGCATGCATTGCACTAGAACACACAGGGGGATTTGAGTAACTTGCTCTAACCATGAATAGTTTTCTTAGATAGCAAAGCAAGGATGTCCAAAAGATATGAAACAAGAGGTTCTGGAGCCGGGAGAGGGATGACACTCCCACAGTGATCTGACATTGAACCCAATTCAAAGACAGAGATAGATGAGGTTTCACCTTATAGAGTTGAACCTCGCGATCCAAAGGCTAGTTCATTATCATTAGGGGAAACATCGCCATCAAGTAAAGAAGCTGTTTGCAAACAAATTAAACAATTGTAAACAACAATAAAATCTGCTCGGCTATCCAAAACAACAAGGATTGATGTAGAGGGTGTCGAACTCTAGGACTAAAAATATTTAAACTAGTAAATCCAATTAAGGTATTCCATAATTATGATTGGTTTTAAACACATAAAATAACAGAAATTAAATAAAAAAGAGTTTTATATGATTAAAGAAAGTAATTAGGGAGTGACAACATAAACTAGATTCGTATGAATTACTAACCAAACAGATTAATCAGATCTAATTCATGTTTCTGTCACAAACATGAATCAACGATAATTAGGTTTCTAGAAACAAATATGTGAATAACGACAAACATAGCCTATGCAGGAGCTCAGCTCTTAAACAACCATAAGCTATCAGGACAGATTCTTAAACAACACAGAATATGAGGGTTCAGATCTAACCCTTGGTCCAGATTTAGATCTATATAGATGAAGTTCTAATCTCTTTGGCTATGTGATTTATATTGTATCTAATCTAAGCGTCATCACCCCCCAATTAAAGGAGATTAGTTAGACATAGCTAAAGAAGAAGAGAAAAGAAAATAAACAACGTAAATAAAATACAATAAAAAGTAAAGAGAAATGAAGAAGAATGATTTTATTCTAAGAGAAGGATTACAGAATAAAACCCAATGTGTTTTAGATGAACAAGATACAAGTGTATTTATAGCTGATATGACAAAGACTAATTGGCTATTTACACAATGTGGGACTAAAGATTTAGCCCAAATAACACATAAGCCAGTGTGAGCCCAGCTGCACAGTGAGTGGCCTTGCAAATGAGCTAATGTGAATGCAGCATGAGTAAGAGGCCTTACAGATGAGCCAATGTGAACGCAACATGACTAATCATTGAGCCAATTATTCATAATTGAACTTTATTTGCAACCGTTCTTCAAGCTTTTCATCTTCAAGCTTTAGTAATTTCAAACTTCACTCTTTTTAAGCAAATTCTTCATGCTTTATCCATCAAATGCTCTAAACCATGCTTTTTATAAACAATCTGAAAACACAGCTATAAATACATAATATCAATTATTTTATAGGAAAACAAGATAAATATGCGGATAAAATATACACATTTACGTGTATATCAAATACCCCGACACTTATCTTTTTATTCGTCCTCGAATAAACTAAACTAAGATATGTCACACTTTCGTAAGAAACACGATTGCATTTAGCGTATGCAACAAGCTGTTAAACCCCTAGGTGTCCCTAGTTGGACGAGTGTTGTCTCATGAGGGTTTTCAGCAGATACTACCCACAAAATCCAAAGGGTCTTATGCACACGGATTAATCAAACAATATTTAAGGTCTTTCACATTTCAAGGACTTTACCTAACTTCAATAATAACGGTTTAGTCCTAAATTGTCCATCCCGTTATTGGTGCAAAAATGAATAAAAAATTTCAAGCTGAATCGTAATTCCTTGATAACACTCTAATTGTCTTGAAGGTTAAGAGTGTGGTGTCAACCAAAGTTCTACACATCGACAATGTGCACCCCATCATTTATTCAACTTTTTTTTGAATAATTTTGCACCAGTGTAACTCTAATGTATTGAATGTGAGTTATGCATAGATGAGGAGAATTTTGGAAGTTCTAAAAATATTTTAGATAAGAGGGCAAGTATATTAGTTGAACTTCAAGCTACAAAAGATAAAGTAATACTAAGGCACATATGAACATTTTGTTTCCTTTCATCTCCTCTACTACAACCCTCGCTTCTAAATACGGTAAGATGGATGTGGACGGAATGGAAATGAATGCTTTATAGTCAAGAATGACGATTTTATTCTCAGAGATTTTCTCTTTGTTGCATTTTTTTTTGCATGATGAATGATGAGTGGAGATGGAATGGAATTATACCGTACTATTTCATTTGATTCCTCCTCAACTAAGCGAATCATAACCAACACTTCATGAAAGGAAAATTTCGTGCCCTAGTTACTCTACTTCTATAACCCTAATTCAAAACACAAGTCTAGATCTATGTTATATTAAAAGCTGAAAGGAAAGATAAGCAATGTTTCGTAAGATAGATAACACATATAAATATGATGTGGTATATGGTTATCCTACCGTTAAACAAGTACAGAGTGTGTAGTGTAATATTGGTATAAAAGTGACGTCTTTAACCTTCGAAAATGAAAGGTTCTTAAGTATACCAATATAAGATAAACTTGTTGAAACATGGATGTAAATCGACTAAAACTTGGGTTTGAATAATGTGGGGTGTTGACGGCAAAAAATGTCGTAAACACCAAAGATTCCCAAATACTAGGAATTATAAATATGGTCGCATAGACAAGAACATAAAATAGAACATAAGCAGTAAATAACACAAGAGATTTATAGTGGTTCGGCCTCAGTGAGGGCCTACGTCCACTTTGAAGAGTTGTTGGAATTTTATTGATCACTTGAAAGATTACAATGTCGAGACCCTCTCATTACATTTGTTGACTATGATACATGAAGTTACAATAGTCATATTTGCAAGAAATAGTAAAATGGATAATTTTGCCCTTCTTCTTCCTCAAAGAGGAGATGCCATTAATGAAGCTCTATGGAGGTCTCAAGGCTCAAGAATATCTCCTTTGGAAGTGTAAGGCCATGGGGTATTTATATAAAGTGATTAGGTAGGGGTTAGGTACGAGTAGGTAGAAATGGGGACCATCTACAAAAAATTCGCGCCTACAGCCCTTGGCCACGGAAAATTCGCACCTGGGCCAAGGTGCGAAATTTTGCACCTGCTAGGTGTGAAATGTGTTTGGTGGGCGCCGTTGGTCGAGGCTTGTTGGCTCTTCTGGGGCGTTGACGTGGCGAGGTCCTTGTTGGCGTGATCCCCACCACAAGGGTGTAGAGTTTTGCACCTCGCGGGTGCGAAATTTCGCACCTCGAGGGTACAAAATTTCGCATCTCGCAGGTGCGGAATTTCCCACCTCGAGGGTGCAGAATTTCGCACCTCGAGAGTGTGGAATTTCGCACCTCTCGGGGGTACGAAAATTCTGTTTGAGAGGTGCGAGGTCTGTCAGAGTGGCTTGGGGGCTTGAAATCCTGGTCGGTGCATCCGGGGATGTCGAGGCCTTGGTTCGGGAATGTGCTGGAGGTGCGGCGTGGCTCGCTGAAGTTGTTGGCTGAATCTTGATCTTGAGCTGATCTAGTAATTCTGGGCAACACACTTGTTGGTGGAAATCGGATGAATCGGGCGGTGCCCACAGTTTCGACCTAACCGGCTAAGTCGATCGTCGCCAGGACTGTGGGGCCCCGGACCCGCTTGACAGCTTGCCTTCGGCTCGGAGCACGGCTCGCCTTCAGCTCGGATGAGGACGGATACTGATGGATGTTGCGTTCGAGGGGAACGACATCCTGCTAGTGGCCAGACTCGAGTCTTCTGGTACTGGACCCCAGATGATATTGGCGACGCCTCCGAGCTATTATATCACGCGATGAGCGTGTCTTGTGTACTTTCCATAACCGGACCAAAAGGCCGGTTAACATGGGGTATCGAAGAAGAACACTACAATGAGTCATTTCTCCTTAATTGGGCCAAGTGGACTTTAGAACTTACAAGTTTGAAAATTTGAGTGAGAAAAAATTTTATGCATGAAAACGAACTCAGAAAATCCAACAAATTTAGGTGCAAAATCATTTTTATTTCATGATTTTTTTAATTATTTTTACTTGCACATTCTAACATGTAAGGTCCTGTCCATCGGTTGGATTCTCAACAACTACCGCACCATACGGAAAAATAGTTCGCACAATGTAAGGTCCTGTCCATCTAGATTTTAAGTTACCCAGAAATAAATGCAATCTTGAGTCATACAATAGAACTTTGTGACCTGGCATGAAAGTTTTACGTAAAAATGATTTATTATGAAAAACTTTCATTCTGTCTTTATAAATTCATTCATTTTCATATGCATCATTTCAAATTTCATCAAGTTCATTCAGTTGAAGCTTCCTATGCTCACCTTCTTGCTCTAAATCAAGATTTAAAGTTTTTACTGCCCATGATGCCCTATGTTTTAGTTCAATTGGCAAGTGACATGGCTTACCAAAAATCAACCGATAAGGGGACATACCTAAGTTTGTTTTGAAAGCCGTGCGGTAAGCCCAAAAAGCATCGGTTAACTTTTGGGACCAATCTTTGCGATTTCAATTCACAGTTTTCTCAAGGTTTTGCTTAATCTTCCTATTCGACACAAGTTTGAGGATGGTAAGGAGTGGATAACTTGTGGGTAATCGAATATTTTCTCACGAGGGTTTCGAAAGAATGATTACAGAAGTGTGTTTCGTTGTCACTAATTATTGTGCGAGATATGCTCAACCTAGAAAAGATGTTTTCTTTTAAGAAGCGCACAACAACCTTGTTATCATTTGTTTTGCATGGGATAGCTTTTACCCATTTAGAAACATAATCGACAACCAAGAGAATGTAAAGGTTCCCAAAAGAATTATGAAGGGACCCATGAAGTCTATACCGCAAACGTCAAAAATTTCAACCTCTAGAATGGGGTTTAGGGGCATCATATTTCGTTTACCAATTTTCCCTAAAAATTGACATCAATCACAAGTTTTACAAAATTCATAAGCGTCTTTGAAAATGTTAGGCCAGTAAAAACCCGATTGGAGAACCATTTTGGCTGTCTTTTTGGGACCAAAATGACAACCACAGGCTTGGTCATGACAGAAAGAGAGGACACTGCGAGTTTCAGTGTCAGGAACAAACCTTCGGAAGATTTGGTCAGGACCGTATTTGTAAAGATAAGGGTCGTCCCAGAAAAAATGTTTCACTTGGGAAAAGAATTTTTGTTTATCCTGCTTGGACCAAAAAGGAGGAGTCTGCTTGGTGACTAAGTAGTTGACAGTGTCAGCGAACCAAGGATCAGTGGATAAAGAAAAGAGCTGTTCATCAGGAAACTTCTCGTTGATCGGAAGAGAAGAAGATGGGGCATTAGGAAGACGAGACAAATGGTCAGTAATAACGTTGTCTGATCCTTTTTTATCCTTAATGGTAATGTCAAATTCTTGAAGTTGAAGGATCCAACGGATGAGACGAGCCTTAGCATCATTTTTAGAGAAAAGGTACCTAAGTGTAGAGTGATTGGAATGGGAAGATTAGAGATAACTTCCATTTTGGTTTTGTCCACTTCAATTCCTTTATTACAGATGACATGTCCTAAAACAATGCCATGTTTGACCATGAAGCGACACTTTTTCTAATTAAGCGTTAAGTGTTTATCTTTGCAACAGTTAAGAACAAGATCAAGGTGATGTAAACATTCAATGTAAGAGTTCCCAAAGATGGAAAAGTCATCCATGAAAACTTCCAAAAATCGCTCGATCATATAAAAAAAATGATAATCACGCACCTCTGGAAGGTTATAGGAGCATTACAGAAACCAAAAGGCATACGGCGGTATGAAAATGTACTGAAGGGACAAGTGAAAGTGGTTTTCTTTTGGTCCTTAAGAGTGATAGGGATTTGATTATAGCTCGAGTAGCCGTCAAGGAAACAATAGTACTCGTGACCGGCTAGTCGTTCTAACATTTGATCGATAAATGGCAGAGGGAAATGATCCTTAGATGTTGTAGTGTTAAGTTTCCTATAGTCAATGCAAACACACCAACCAGTGTGGGTATGGGTTAGGATAAGCTCGTTAGCTTCATTTTGGATCATGGTTATCCCTGATTTCTTAGGTACGACATGAATCGGACTAACCCATTGACTATCGGAAATCGGGTAGATGATTCCATTGCCAAGACATTTAACGATTTCAACATGAGCTGCTTCTTTCATGATGGGGTTTAGTCGATGCTGGGGATCACGAGTGGGTTTAGCATCATCTACAAGGTGGATTCGATGTTGGACTATCGAAGGACTAATACCCTTAATATTAGCCATAGACCGACCAATTTCTTCCTTATTTTTCTTAAGGATGGGAAGGAGCAATTGTTCCTACTCTCTAGTTATCCAGATGGCTGAGCTCAGATTCATTATCGTGGACTGCATGGATTTTAGAAAACTGAACCATATAAGAGTTAGGAGAGTTTTCTGTTCTAAAGATGTTTAGCTTGACGGTCATGTTACCGAAAGAAAGTTTCATAGACCCATTTCTACAGTTGATAAGCACATTAGAGGTTGGTAAGAAGGGTCGTCCTAGAATTAAAGGGATTTGGTTCGCAGGATTGCTTACCTGTTGAGTTTCTAGGACAATGAAATCCACTAGAAAGATGAATTCGCCTATTTTGATCAATACATCCTCAATTTCACCCACAGGTTTCTTAATTGAACGGTCAACAAGCTGAAGGGTAACCTTGGTGGGTTTCAGTTCTCCTAGCCCTGATTGGTGATGGATGGAATATGGAAGCAAGTTAACACTAGAACCTAAGTCTAGATGACATCTATTGATTTTCTTGTCCCCAATAGTACATGATATTGTGGGGGCAGCCAGGATCTTTGTATGTCACCGGCATAAATTGGGACAAGACTTTGCTTAGATTTGCCTCTAGAAACACTTTCTTAGGTATGTGTGCGTGACGTTTTTGAGTGCACAAATCTTTTAGAAATTTTGCGTACTGTCGAACTTGTTGAATAATATCTAAAAGAGGAATGTTCGCTTTAACTTGCTTAAATATTTCAAGGATTTTTTCTATCTGGTCCGTCTTTTTTCTAGGTTGGAGTCTATGAGGAAATGGAGCAGACAACTCAGTAGGTTGGGCTTCTTTGGTTTGAGGAAGGTCCTTACTAGAAATTGGCTCTATGTTTTGATTCGAGTTGGTCAAATTTTCAGTGGGGTTTGGAATATCGTCCGGTAAATCATTTGGATTGTTCACATGGTTGTTAATCTTCCTGCTGGATCTAAGAGTCGTGACCGCATTCAAGTGACTAACGTTTGAAACTTAAATGATGTGAATTTGGTTGGAATTCGAATTTTGTCCTCTAGGGTTTTGGAATGGTTGACTCGGGAAAGTGCCTCTTTCTCGTTCACTTACGGAGGTGGCTAAGTGACTCATTTGCATTTCAAGTTTAACGATTGATTGACTCGTGTTTTGCATGTGCGAAGTCAATAAGCTTTGAAGATTGCTATTTGATTGGAGATTTTGAGTCGTTGCTTCAGTCAATGCTTCAATAGTTTTTTCAAGTGATGTCAACCATTTATCATCTTGAGGTACAAAGGATTATTGCTCTTGATTTTGAGGTGGCGCAAGATTTTGGAATGGAGTTTGTTGAAAGGAAGGATTTAAAGGATTACTCGAAAATGGTTGAAAAGGAGGTCAAACTGAATTAGAATTTGCATTGTTTTGGGACCAAGAGAAGTTAGGATGATTTCTCCAACCTAGATTGTACGTTGGGGAGAATGGGTTATTCCTAGCTTTATTAAAGGCGTTGAGTTGTTCTAACGAGTGTCGGCATTGATTAGCGATGTGGTTAGGATCGTTACATTTGTAACATGAGGGCTGAGACGCTTGAGCTTGATTTATTTGAGTTGATGAAAGGACATTATCGAATTTGGTTATCATCGCGTCTATTTTTGCTTCTAAGGCTACCGAAGATCCTGCCGAAGGAGCGTTTGATTGGGAATAAATCGATTTCTCGTTAAATCTTTCCTATTGAGCTGATTTTTCGGCCAAATTTTCAAGAAATTGCCATGTGGAAATGTGATATTGGAATAGAAAATTTCCTTGACACATCGATTCGAGCATGGTTCAAGAGTTATTTTCAAGTCCATCGTATAAAATTTGACACAGAGTCCATTTTTCGAAATTGTAATGTGGACATTTGACTAGAAGTTCTTTAAATCTTTCAAAATATTTTGCAAAGGATTCACCCCCAAATAGATGAAAATTAACGATTTCGTTTCGAATTTTGGATGTTTTTTCAAAGGGTAAATTTTCTTTAGAAAAACATTCACAAATTCATTCCAAGTTCCAATCGTATTTAAAGGCAAGCTATACATTCATTTTTCGGCATAATCGGCAAGTGAAAATGGAATCAACCTAATTTTGATTCCACCGTCACTTAGTTGTTGAAATTTCATGGTTTCACAAACTTGTTCAAATTTGGTTAAGAAAATAAGGATCATCACGTTCAAGATTGTCGAATTTCGGAAGAGTATTTATGTGATTCGAATGAATTTCAAAGTGGTTACCCATTGGGGTGGGCAATATGATGCAAGAAGGAATAGAAACCCGACCGGGGAAGTATCTATCCATAAGAGTTCGAGGTGCGGGATCGTTCGCCATTTCTAAAGGTTGTTCGAGTAAAATGGGTTTTGGGGAAAGAGAAAGTGATATGACTCTAACTAAACGACGAGATTTTTGGTCACGGGTCCAGGTTTGCATGCATCAGAAAGAAGAAGAAAAGAGTTCGCCAAAGAAATTTAAACAATAGAGAAGTTCGAAAAGAAGTGAGAGAGAGAAAAAGTTTTGAAAAATGGAAGTTTTAAGAAAATTACAACCTACAAAATTAACGATGGCTAAAGAAAGGAAAATTAAAAGATTTTTTTTTGAGGAGTTTTGATTTTTTTTATTTGCAATTCACAAAACACACAGATTTTAGCTACAGTGAAATTTTCTGTCCTTAATAGCTCCTAACCCAAAATTATACAGTGACACGTTTGATTACTTAGAACAAAAGATTTCTCAGTCAGTTAACGGACAAGAGTTATTGGTGCACCAGAAATCACCATAGCAATGCAACCGAAGGTTTAAGTACCTTCAGAGTAACAACCGATATAATATTTACGAATCACCGTAATATTTATAAACAGTTATTTCTCTGCCGTAGTCTAGACATTAAGAAATAATTCATTCCAAATAAATCAACTATTAAAATACAATTAAGCCCTAGATGAGCCCATGACTCCCTTAAGTCCAACGTCTAACCGTTATTATTAGTCAGATTCTATGATGAAATGAAATTTGTGGGCTAAGGAAAGGGTGATGAAATCCCTCACCTTATGTGAATTGGGGTATTGCCCTTAACAGAATGAATAAAGATGTAGAAATATTGATTGCAGAAATTAATTTTTTTTACAAGCAAGCCGCTGCCCCTGTAAAATATTTTTACAAGCAATGTCTATATTTTTTTTATTTTCAGCAGCAGTCCTTGTAGAGTTTAGAATATTCTCACCTAGATCGGCAGTGCCTCTAGTGCGACTAAGTAGCGCATTCACACCCCACTTGATGTGCAACTGCTTTAACAATTCAAATTCTGCTTGACTTCTGAAATCTTTTGTTGGTTGAATGTTTTCCTTGAGCAATTTGGTCCTTGAATTGATTTGCTTTTTTTTAATACAAGAAAATTAGAATGAAAACAAAATGAAACTAAAAATCAAATGAGTGAAAAAAACAAAATGAAACAATACTAAACTAACCCTAAAACCCAAAATGAAACAATACTAAACTAACCCTAAACAAAATGAAACAATACTAAACTAGCCCTAAATTAAACTAACAAACAATTTTTTTTAAAGAGAAGGAAACAAAAGGATTTTATTTTTTAAATTAAAACAAAACTGACAAGCACTTTAAAAAAATAAACAAAAATAAAAAGGCAAAATAAAACAAACTGACTAGACTCGATTAAAAAAATCTAAATTCAGAGAAGAGAAAAAAACTAGAGCCAACAAAAACCAAACCCACTACGGTAAAGCTTAACACAAGACCAATTCAAGCCACACAAGGTATAAAATATATGCAATCCTAAGTTCACTTGAGGTACATGTTGGATCTAGATTAACCCTAGAGGGGGGGGGGGTGAATAGGGTTTATCGCAGATTATCGCTGAGTATATAATATTAAAAATATCACAGCACAAATAATGATCAGAGTAAATAAATGCTGTAAATAAATTACACACAGATATACCCAGCTTCGGCAACCCTGCCTACTGCTGCATTCCCCAAGGTTTTTATTATAGAATTATACAGACTCTCGCATACACAAACTTACAGACTCGCGACCCTCGCTAACCGCCTATACAGTTTCGTACACTCGCAATTCCTGCTGCAGTACTAACTCTATACTGAAAACCCTGACTGATCTTTGTCCCCAAGATCAGATTTCCCCTGGCTACAGCCCTGTAGTCAGTAACCCCTAGTTTGATAGACTAGTAAACTGTTCAGATTGTTTTACAAAAAAAAAAAAAAATACAAATTCAACCTTGAAATAAAAATAAATAAAACCCTAGAAGATTAAGTATAGAGAGTCATCCCCTTTTAACTTGGATTAGGCTAGACTTGGCCGACCACATTTCAAAGTGATGCACCCATAATTCATTTGTCCCTTTCTCTTTGCTTTTGCACTAAAAATGGCGGCCGATCTGAAAGTAAAAGCTAGGGTTTACTCCAGTCTTCCCAAATCAATTCGATTGCCTGATAAATTGCTCTCGTTGTTGATCTCTGAATGCTCGAACGTTGTTGCACTTGTTGTTCGATTGATTTGGCTCCAAGCAATTTTCGTTCTCTCGATTTGGGACTGTTGCGATCGAAAACACGCGTGCAAAATTGTGAGTTCTCCTGTATTTTCTCTTCGAATTTCTTTTTAATTGCTTGTGGTTTTCGATAATCTGCCTGTGATGAAAATGGTTGTGTATGTATAGGGTAATCAACCCGAAAACTTCTCTGATTTCGTTATAATTGACTTCCTCTGATTTTGTTGGATTTCCTCTTTTGAAATTGATATTCTTGGCTTTGATTTTTGAGGTGAACCTGGACATGAATTTGCCTCACGAAAATTTTTCTGGACATTGATTGATTGCGGTTTCCTTTATAAAAAAAAATGCCAGAAAGTGTTTGTTTCAATTCTTGAATTAGAAATGAAACCTTTCCTTGTATGTCATATAGATGTTGAGTTGATTGCATACCAAAAACTTTATTCCATATATGATTTAATTCTTGGCATTCGAACTGAGATGATTATGCTTGATTTTCTGGCAATAAAAATACTGAAAACTGATTTGCCCCTTGCCATATATGAAATATGCGATTTCTGGAAAAGATTGCAATCCCAAACCTGATTTGTAAAATAGTTTTCTTGCCAAATATTTCATCAGTGTACATTTAAAAAATCAATTCGAAAATGTTACCATACTTGAAAAAAAAACTGTCTTGAAATCATACTTCCATTTCTGGAAGTAAACTGTGGTTTTGAAAAAGATGAAAGCAGTTTTAAAACTTGTTCTTCTTTCCAAAAGATGATTTCTGGAAAAATAAAAAAAACTTGCCCAAAAACAATCATGCACTGATTTGCTTGATTGAACGAGTTGCCAAAAAATACTACATCAATTTTGAAAACCTGATCTGCAGTTTTGCTCTTTGTCCATATGTGATTTTAGGAGTACAAATCAGATTTCCATATATACAGAAATTGAGCATTTTTCAATTGTTATCTTGTGTGCACTGATTTGTTTTCTTTGCCATATCTGGAAACACTTGTGCAGATTTCACCATTAAAAACTTTTGCCATGAATTTCTGTATAGCAAAAATGGAAAGAAATTTCCCATTTATGTCTTTGGCTTAACCATGTAGTTCTTCCATTGTCACTGGAAAAACACTCCTGTCGCTGTTGTTTAATTCCATGCTGTTGCCTTCTTCATGCACTGACTATGCTCAGCCATATTTTACTTATTCCAGTGTACACACACTTGCTGTATACACCACTTTGACATTATGTTGAGCACCATGCTTCATTTTGGTTTGGCACTTACTCGAGAAGTTGTACAGCTGCAATATTGCTTAACTGATTACTTCTATACATGCTACCATATGCTTGCTTCATGAAAATATTATGCTGCATTGTCCATCATGCTCCACTGCTGCCTTGTACTATATACATGAAACTGAAAACTCCATGCACTTGTAGCTTAACCTGAACTGTGCATTTGTGTTGCTTGACCATCCTTTGAACTCACTGCACATTGTATTGTGCCATTTCATTGCTGTCCCTTGTTCATTTTTGTGCTCGACTGCGTTGGCTTGCCAATACATTATGACTGAACCATGCTTGCTTTTTCATTTGAGTTTTCTGAACCAAGTTGCACTTGTATGTTTGTATATGAGCATCCATAGCTGCTTTGCTTTGTTATTGACTTTGTGTTGTCCTCGGCCATGTTTATTGTGCACTGGGTCGAGCAGGTCCACATGGCTATTCCTCAGCTGCGCGCTGATTGGCGAGGCAGTGCACACGTGTATATACATGCACGTGTGTACATGCAGCCATCAGACGAGTTTTCCTGTCCCTGCACTGAAATATGTGTATATACATATACATGTATGTGTATACATGTATCGTGTGCGTGCTATATTTATATGAGATCAAGTCATGAAAAAGGATGAGAAACACACCAGAAAACTGAGGCAAATAAAATTTTAAAAAATAAAATTTATATTTGCATGTGTTCAGTTTTATTTCTATTGCAGTATACTGTGTGTATGTGTTTCATGTGACAGGTAAGCAGGTGATGACTGAACTGACTGTGAGCAATGAAGACTGAAGGAAGACTGAAGATACAAGATAGGAGATGAACATTGTGTCAAAGTGAAATAAGTGAAATGTACAAGTGAGATTGAGTGTGAGTGTTGGAGAGAGAACCTCTGTACTGAAATTTAATGTATAAAATGAAGTGTACAATGAAGTGTTCAAATAGTGGAATATAAAATTTTGTACTGTTTGAAATTGAAATAAAATATTCTATTTAAATAAAATACTGTGTGAATATTTAAATTTCTGTACAGTCGTATTTTATTTAAATATATAAATATTATATTCCTGTCAGTTGTGTAGTGTATGAAACGGTACAATTACAAACACATATAAATATATATTTGGTTGTTATCATCAAACAATAATCATATAATTGTGTATACAACACTGTTATATACAACAATCTCCCCCTTTTGATGATAACAAACAAATATAAGATTTTGAGCACAAATGTGTTTGAGAAAAAAAAATGAAATATATATTACTCCCCCTATTTGAATGCTCCCCCTACAAGTGTGCATGAGTGAAAGAATTGAACAATAATAAATTTTCAAAATTAAAATATTTATAAAATATTCACTCATAAATCAAAATCTCAACCCATTCTCCCCCTTTTGTTATCATCAAAAGGATTCAGAATTTAAAATATTGATGAAAAAAATGGCTAAACAAATATAATTTCAACTTAAGAGGAAGAACGATCATCATAAATTTCAATCAGTCAAACAAAAATCATAATATTCTAAGAACGGGTGGCATATTTCACATTGTAGAGAATGACGAATATACGATGAGTTTTATATAAAATGGGGAGAGCTTAAAAATATGAATATTTTCCAATTACTTCCAAAAGAATTTTATAAAATTAAGCTCAAAAAACAGTGATGGATTTGGGACTATAATTATTAATTCAATACAAGTGACAAAATCGAATAATCTCAAATCCCAATACCTAACAATCAACAAATCATAATACGTCATAAAATTTCAACACATTTCACAGATTAGAAAGTGGATAGATAGGCTGGTTTTTTATAAACACCAAGGAGAATTTCAAATTAATTTCAATTTATAGCACAATTTTCCTTTTTCTTTTTCTTTTATTTAAGAGCACACTGACCACGCATAACCAGAGCTTGGATTTTTAAATGAAGTCAATCGCAGCTTAAATTATAAGTTGTCTCTTAACCATTCATGAACAGAGCTTGGATTTTTAAATGAGGTTAGAGACACACTTATATATTAATTATATTTTCATCATTTTCAGCTTTTTAAAAGGAAAAACTCCTCGATATATAAAACCAATATGGATGATAGAAATGTGGTAAGTACAGAGATGGACTATGAAATAAATTTTTAAATTAATTATATTATGAGATATGCATGAACTGTACCGGGATTCTTGAAAATTTTCAATTGTCACTAATTCTGAAAAAATAATGCAGTCACATTTCCATCACAACTATTTTCACTGTTTTAAGATTATTTTAAAAATATAAACTCTCCACATTAATATAAACTCATAATGGATGACAGAATGATGAAAGGCATAGAAGATGTTCGTGAAATAATTCCCAGTTCAAAGATATTATAATAAATATTCAACCGTCATGAAAATCTAAATAAAATCTCCTCTTGTTGTGAAATATATTGTAGTCATAATTCATCACAATTTCAAATTTTGATATGTTTTGATGAATTATAAATACAGAACAATATGGATATTGATTTCAATTTGTGAATGAATAAAAAATAAATAGTTTTAAAATTGAAAATCAATTACAAGAGGAATATGAAAAGCTATACAATGCACAAGAGGGAAAAGAAAAATATATACATGATGAGAATAAAAAAAATTCAGTACTTCCTAATCTGATACCACTTGTAGTCTCTATTAAAAAGGATTTTTAAAAAGACACTGGTGGCTAAACAAGGGTATCTCAGTCAACAGAAAGACTTAATTACAAAGCAAGCAACTCAAGCACAACAAGTTTCATTTATCAGAGCACGATAAACCTTTGATACCAAATCAAGCAGTCCAAAAAAAAATATACAAATCAATTTCTTATAATCAGAGCAGCATGATTCCAAAAACAAACATTTTTCAAAACAGTATCAGAGCAGCACAGAAAAATCATTTTCAAAGCAGACTTGTCAAGGAGATGTTCCAAAGATATTTCAAACAGTCAAAGAATTGTTCATGATTCAGGATTAAATATAGTTTATTTTAAATCATTTGAACGAATTGTGAAGATATCCGGATTCAATGAATCAATCACACGGTTTATAAATTTTAGATTCAGAATATGTGTGTGATTCAATAAATCAATAAATTCAAATGATTTTAAACAAACTAGTATTCAAGTCAAATATTCATGAAATACCAATGACATTCAAATCCCAATTCTCAAAGAATTTACACAAATATTTCTGACAAACAGAAGAGTTATTTCAGATCATTTACATCAGAAATGAGAGATATTCATGATCTACACAATTAAACAATAGTTTATTTGAAATCAATTGCATCGATGTCAAGGTTTGAGATATAATGAATCAGTCACACAATATTGATAATTTTAATTTTAAGAAGTGTGTGAAATTCAAAATATCATGAATTTCAGTTGATTCCAAACAAACAAATTCTAAGTAAAATGATCATGAATATAAGATGAATTCCAAGATGTATCACAGATTCAATACAATTCAAAATATCCAAGCCAATCTGAAAAATAATGAAATTATCACAACTGATAAATATTGGTGTGCTGTAATATTTCAAGCTTTTCTAAAATGAATTAGAAGAAACTCAAAACAGTAGTAGTGTGTGAAACTTCTTCAAATTTTCAGATCTTCAAAATTTAGAATTCTAATTAACAGTGTTCAAGATTTGACAAGAATACATCAACACTGTTATGAATTCATAAATCAGAAAAAAAACTTCAAAACAATTGCAGATATTTACACAAATAAATTCAAGATCTGGAAATGATTACAAACACGAGAGTTTTCTACAAATAAAATGAATTTCCAGACAAATATGAGTTTTGCAATTGGAAGTTAATGGAGCACAGAATAAACAAAGATATGGCAGTGACAAATCAAATAAAGACAAATAGAAGAAAATAAAATAGAAAGGGGTAGAAGAAGTAGGAATAAACAATAAAAAATATTTACAAGGTTGAGGTCAGAGATCATACCTGATTCACAGAAAACGTTGTGGATCTCTAACTCGTCAGACTTTGCTAAGGAACAGTAGATGATTCAATGATGTGAAGTAGTTTGACTCAGTTTCTCTTTTCAGCACAGTTGTTCCTCAGCCTCCTTTGGTAGCTAACTGTTTAGAGGATTGAGTGGTCTAACAAAGGCAGTAAAACCACTCACAGTTGTATTTGTTCGTTTTGGTACCCAAACTTGTTTATATAACAAACCATCAGAATAAACCTTTGTACCCTTAGGAACCCAAATCTGTTTGAATTTCACGAAGTTTGGTTTATTTCCTTTTGGGATCCAGGATTGTTTAGAAGGATTATTATAAAACAATTTCTCATTTTGATTTTGACTCAAAAAACCTTTGAAATTATAAGAGTTCAAATTTTCAAATTGATTCTTTTCAAGATTGTTTGAAGAATTTTTCAAATCATTTGTAATTCGTCTTTCAAAAACATTATTTTTCTCAAACCCAAGTCCATGTTTATTTTGAACAGAAAATTGGTTTTTCAACAACATATTCAAAGATTTTTCACCGTTTAAAAAATTAGACAAGATTGTTTCAAGTTGTTGAATTTCAGTTTTAAGATCACCATTTTCTTTCAATAAATCTGAACAATGATTTTTAGTGATCTTACATCTTTTAAAATCAGATTTCAAAACCAAATTTTCATCTTTGAGTAACTTAATTTTGGTTTGGGATTCAGCAATCTCAGCCTCAAAATGTTTTCGACTTTCAGACTCAAATTTCTTGAAATTTTCAATCTCGTTTTCAAGTTCTTTCAAAATCGAATTCGATTTCAACAGATTTTCCTTTTCTGCAATTTCAAGTTTGGAATGAATATTAGTTTTAAAAATTTCAAATTCCTTTTGCAGATGATTGTTCAAATTTGATAACTCAATCTTGTTTGCTTTTAAGACCAAAATTTCATCTTCAAACTTTTGAATATTTTTATTGAGATGAACAAGATTGGTTTTCGATTTCAAACAATTTTTACAATCTGAATCTGAAAGGTTTTTAAAATATTCAAGCCGTGATTCCAAATCATCAATTTTGCTGTTCAACTCAGAATTCCTAGATTTTAGAGTTTTGTTTTTAGATTTGAGTTTATCAACAGATTTAGTTAAATCAACACACATATAAACCAAATCTTCATATGAGAAATTTTCAATTTCAGTAACCGTTGATTCTCCATCATCTGATCCTTCTGAATTCTCATTTGTAAATCCTGTTAAACAGAATTCTGAGTCTGAATTGACAATCTAGGGTTTTGAGCTGGAGTTGTCAATTTGACCATACTTCGTATTGAGAGCTGTCCAAATTTCCTGCGCAGTTAAACAATGGGAAATCAGACTGTATTGATTATCATCAAGATGAGAATAAAGAATATGTGTAGCACGAGAATTAAAAACTTTATCTACCATATCGTACCCATTGATAACAACATCCCAACATTTAATATTAACAGATTTTAAATAAAATTCCATTTTGGATTTCCAGTTTAAAAAATCTGTTCCAGTGAAAATAGTTGGAGATGAACTGGACTGACTTTCGCTAGACAGACAACTATGGTTACCCATGACTCTAGAGTTAAAAAAATACCTGCTCTGATACCAAATGTTGGATCTAGATTAACCCTAGGGGGGGGGTGAATAGGGTTTATCGCAGATTATCGCTGAGTATATAATATTAAAAATATCACAGCACAAATAATGATCAGAGTAAATAAATGCTGTAAATAAATTACACACAGATATACCCAGCTTCGGCAACCCTGCCTACTGCTGCATTCCCCAAGGTTTTTATTATAGAATTATACAGACTCTCGCATACACAAACTTACAGACTCGCGACCCTCGCTAACCGCCTATACAGTTTCGTACACTCGCAATTCCTGCTGCAGTACTAACTCTATACTGAAAACCCTGACTGATCTTTGTCCCCAAGATCAGATTTCCCCTGGCTACAGCCCTGTAGTCAGTAACCCCTAGTTTGACAGACTAGTAAACTGTTCAGATTGTTTTACAAAAAAAAAAAAAAAAATACAAATTCAACCTTGAAATAAAAATAAATAAAACCCTAGAAGATTAAGTATAGAGAGTCATCCCCTTTTAACTTGGATTAGGCTAGACTTGGCCGGCCACATTTCAAAGTGATGCACCCATAATTCATTTGTCCCTTTCTCTTTGCTTTTGCACTAAAAATGGCGGCCGATCTGAAAGTAAAAGCTAGGGTTTACTCCAGTCTTCCCAAATCAATTCGATTGCCTGATAAATTGCTCTCGTTGTTGATCTCTGAATGCTCGAACGTTGTTGCACTTGTTGTTCGATTGATTTGGCTCCAAGCAATTTTCGTTCTCTCGATTTGGGACTGTTGCGATCGAAAACACGCGTGCAAAATTGTGAGTTCTCCTGTATTTTCTCTTCGAATTTCTTTTTAATTGCTTGTGGTTTTCGATAATCTGCCTGTGATGAAAATGGTTGTGTATGTATAGGGTAATCAACCCGAAAACTTCTCTGATTTCGTTATAATTGACTTCCTCTGATTTTGTTGGATTTCCTCTTTTGAAATTGATATTCTTGGCTTTGATTTTTGAGGTGAACCTGGACATGAATTTGCCTCACGAAATTTTTTCTGGAAATTGATTGATTGCGGTTTCCTTTATAAAAAAAAATGCCAGAAAGTGTTTGTTTCAATTCTTGAATTAGAAATGAAACCTTTCCTTGTATGTCATATAGATGTTGAGTTGATTGCATACCAAAAACTTTATTCCATATATGATTTAATTCTTGGCATTCGAACTGAGATGATTATGCTTGATTTTCTGGCAATAAAAATACTGAAAACTGATTTGCCCCTTGCCATGTATGAAATATGCGATTTCTGGAAAAGATTGCAATCCCAAACCTGATTTGTAAAATAGTTTTCTTGCCAAATATTTCATCAGTGTACATTTAAAAAATCAATTCGAAAATGTTACCATACTTGAAAAAAAAAACTGTCTTGAAATCATACTTCCATTTCTGGAAGTAAACTGTGGTTTTGAAAAAGATGAAAGCAGTTTTAAAACTTGTTCTTCTTTCCAAAAGATGATTTCTGGAAAAATAAAAAAAACTTGCCCAAAAACAATCATGCACTGATTTGCTTGATTGAACGAGTTGCCAAAAAATACTACATCAATTTTGAAAACCTGATCTGCAGTTTTGCTCTTTGTCCATATGTGATTTTAGGAGTACAAATCAGATTTCCATATATACAGAAATTGAGCATTTTTCAATTGTTATCTTGTGTGCACTGATTTGTTTTCTTTGCCATATCTGGAAACACTTGTGCAGATTTCACCATTAAAAACTTTTGCCATGAATTTCTGTATAGCAAAAATGGAAAGAAATTTCCCATTTATGTCTTTGGCTTAACCATGTAGTTCTTCCATTGTCACTGGAAAAACACTCCTGTCGCTGTTGTTTAATTCCATGCTGTTGCCTTCTTCATGCACTGACTATGCTCAGCCATATTTTACTTATTCCAGTGTACACACACTAGCTGTATACACCACTTTGACATTATGTTGAGCACCATGCTTCATTTTGGTTTGGCACTTACTCGAGAAGTTGTACAGCTGCAATATTGCTTAACTGATTACTTCCATACATGCTACCATATGCTTGCTTCATGAAAATATTATGCTGCATTGTCCATCATGCTCCACTGCTGCCTTGTACTATATACATGAAACTGAAAACTCCATGCACTTGTAGCTTAACCTGAACTGTGCATTTGTGTTGCTTGACCATCCTTTGAACTCACTGCACATTGTATTGTGCCATTTCATTGTTGTCCCTTGTTCATTTTTGTGCTCGACTGCGTTGGCTTGCCAATACATTATGACTGAACCATGCTTGCTTTTTCATTTGAGTTTTCTGAACCAAGTTGCACTTGTATGTTTGTATATGAGCATCCATAGCTGCTTTGCTTTGTTATTGACTTTGTGTTGTCCTCGGCCATGTTTATTGTGCACTGGGTCGAGCAGGTCCACGTGGCTATTCCTCAGCTGCGCGCTGATTGGCGAGGCAGTGCACACGTGTATATACATGCACGTGTGTACATGCAGCCATTAGACGAGTTTTCCTGTCCCTGCATTGAAATATGTGTATATACATATACATGTATGTGTATACATGTATCGTGTGCGTGCTATATTTATATGAGATCAAGTCATGAAAAAGGATGAGAAACACACCAGAAAACTGAGGCAAATAAAATTTTAAAAAATAAAATTTATATTTGCATGTGTTCAGTTTTATTTCTATTGCAGTATACTGTGTGTATGTGTTTCATGTGACAGGTAAGCAGGTGATGACTGAACTGACTGTGAGCAATGAAGACTGAAGGAAGACTGAAGATACAAGATAGGAGACGAACATTGTGTCAAAGTGAAATAAGTGAAATGTACAAGTGAGATTGAGTGTGAGTGTTGGAGAGAGAACCTCTGTACTGAAATTTAATGTATAAAATGAAGTGTACAATGAAGTGTTCAAATAGTGGAATATAAAATTTTGTACTGTTTGAAATTGAAATAAAATATTCTATTTAAATAAAATACCGTGTGAATATTTAAATTTCTGTACAGTCGTATTTTATTTAAATATATAAATATTATATTCCTGTCAGTTGTGTAGTGTATGAAACGGTACAATTACAAACACATATAAATATATATTTGGTTGTTATCATCAAACAATAATCATATAATTGTGTATACAACACTGTTATATACAACAGTACATCAATATTATCATTAAAACAGGGCCAGGCGAAAAAGAGGAAACCCACAATATAAATCGAGTCAAAACCAAAAGAAAATCACAATAAAATTTCACTTTGTTTTAACACACGACCAATTCTAGCCACACAAGGTATAGAATGTACGCAAGCCAAAGTTCACTTGAGGTACATCAATATTAACATTAAAACAGGGCCAGGCAAAAAAGAGAAAACCCACAATATAAATCCAGTCAAAACCAAAAGAAAATCACAATAAAATTTCACTTTGTTTTCCCGTACGGATTTCACGCTATAAATTTTTCTTTTTGTTCTTTTCGAACTTTATGTCCTAGTTCGGATCTTGGTTTTGAACCGTAAGGGGGAATTTGCGCAGGATTTGATTCGCGGTGCAATTAAGTGGAGCGTTCCAGTGCTGGAGTGCGTGTCGGGGGACAGTAATTTGTAGATCGGGGGAGAGGGAGACTTTCAGGTGGCGGGTTCAGTGAACTGAGTTTGGCACAGTAGAATTTATGGAAGAGGGTTGATCGGTGATGGTGTTCGGATTGGGTTTGGCGAAGTTATTGTTGTGATGGTGATTCACAAGTTGTGTGATGGCAGCTGAAAAAGTTTGCGAGGGGTTTATTGTAAACAAAGGGATGAAAGTCAGTTGCAGGATTTGGGTTAGAAGGTTAAGGTTATGAGGAGTTTTGGCGATTGGCAACGGAGGAATAGTGGTCAGCCACTGGTGCTGAAGATGGTTTTGGATCTGTGGGTAGACAGGAGTCTTCGATAGCGATTTGAGGGTTTGTTTGGGTGATTTGAAGGGTGGCTTTAGATTTAGTTATGTTGATTTCAAGTTGGTGAAAGTTGCGATTTTGAAAGTGGTCGGAGACTATGATGAATAGTTTTGGTGATGTTTTTGTGATGAGAAAAACCGTGATCTAAAAGTAACGGCTATGCTGTGATTTTATGGCAACACAATGCGATAATGGGGCAAGTTTGAGGATTTTTGTCGGATGAAGTTCGCGTGACATTGTGGATGCATGAGTGGTTGGAAAGCTGCTGTGTTGTTTAAAAGGTGGTTGTAGAGAAGGGATGGTCAGATATGATGATATGCAGTGTGAATGGGAACCAAGGGTATGTTAGTGGTGTGGTATTGGCTGGATGCGGTTGTGAAGATCAGTTCTGAAAACAATGGGGTGGTTGTGAAATATGAGCGGGGGTTTCAACGTGATGATCTTGCTGGGTTGGTATGGTTCTGAAGTGAAGATGGACGTTAGGTCGATGAATGAGGATGGTCGGAGTGAGTATGGAATGTGAAGATGTAGATGGTTGATCGTTGTGATGGGTTGGTTTGTTTTTGTGGATGGTCCGAGAGTATGTAATGAGATGGAGAGTTGTAAAATTTGTAAAGGGATTTTTTTTATTTTGGAAAGGAATTGTAAAAGAAAAAAGGAAACAAATAAAAAAGAAAATTGGAAGAAGATATTTTTTTAGTAAAGAAATTGTAAATAGAAGAGGTGTGGAAAGTTGGAAAGAACTTTGAAAGAAAAAAAATCATGAAAACTATTGGAAAGAAATTGAAAATTTGAGCAACAATTTTTTATTTATTTGGTAGATTACGACATCACAGATCAAATACCAAATCAACTTACAAGAACTTTTTCCTATCTATACTAGAAAACAAAAGGAAAAAAAATTGTGTGTGTTTTTTTATGAAGGAAAAATAAAGAAAAAATAAAATAAAAAATAAAAAATAATAATATAACCCGAAGGATTTACTAATAAAAATTATATTGGTCCCCGGCAACGGTGCAAAATTTGTTTGCGAACAAATTGAACAATTGTAAAATCTGTTCGGCTTTCCTAAACAACTAGGATTGTTGTAGAGGGTGTCGAACTCTAGGACCAAAAATATTTAAACTAGTAAATCCAATCAAGTTATTCTAGAATTTTGATTAGTTGAAAACACAGAAAATAATAGAAATTAAATAAAAGAGAGTTTTATATGATTAAAGAAAGCAATTAGGGAGCGATGACATAAATTAGATACATATGAATTACTAACCAAACAGACTAATCGGATCTAATTCATGTTTTTGTCATAAACATGAATCAACGATAATTAGGTTTCTAGAAACAAATATGTGAATAATGACAAGCATAGCCTATGCAGGAGCTCAGCGCTTAAACAACCATAGACTATCAGGACAGGTTCACTATTTTATTTCTAAAACCCTAGATATTAGATCTATATCTGATAAACATTAGATTGAACTCGAATATAGCCTGTGAAGGAGCATAGCTCTTAAACAACATATAATATGAATGTTTAGATCTAACCCTTGGTTCAGATCTAGATCTATATACATGAAGTTCTAATCTCTTTGGCTACGTGATTCATATTGAATTTAATCTAAGCGTCATCACCCCCTAATTAAAGGAGATTAGTTAGACATAGCTAAAGAAGAAGAGAAAGAGAAAATAAACAACATAAATAAAATACAATAAAAAGTAAAGAGAAAGGAAGAAGAATGATTTTATTCTAAGAGAAGGATTACAGAATAAAACCCAATGTGTTTTTAAATGAACAAGATAAAAGTGTATTTGTAGCTAATATGACAAATACTAATTGGCTATTTACACAATGTGGGACTAAAGATGTATCCCAAATAACACATAAGTCAGTGTGAACGCAGCTGTAGAGTGAGTGGAATTGCAAATGAGCTAATGTGAACGCAGCATGAGTAAGAGGCCTTGCAAATGAGCCAATGTGAACGCAGCATGAGTAATCATTGAGCCAAATCTTCCAAACTGAACTCTATTTGCAACCGTTCTTCAAGCTTTACACTCTTCAAGCTTTAATAATTTCAAACTTCACACTTTTTAAGCAAATTCTTCATGTTTTATCGATCAAATGCTATTAACCACGCTTTTTATAAACAATCTTAAAAAACAGCTATAAATACACAATATCAATTATTTTAAAGGGAAAACAAGATAAATACGCGGATAAAATATACACATTTATGTGTATATCAGAAGCAGAGGAATAGGGAGCACCCGATACCTTTTTCGAGGTTGTGTTGCTGGACAATCCACTAGACTCTCATTCTTCTAGCATGGAGGGGCTAAAATTACAGCAACTTTTTGCCAAGCATAGAATTTTCTTTGATCAGGTCCGGGTGCCTACTCTAAGCGATATTGCGCATAACCCACTTAAGGGCTTCATGACCATTAGTCGTCAGATGTGATCAGTAGGGTGCATCCCACCATTCGGTCCTTTCACTGTCAATTTTCTTCATCGCATGGAAATCACACCCATGCAACTGCACCCAACTGCTTATGTGAATCTTTTCTACGCAGATGTCATTTACACAGAACATCTACACTGTGAGCCTTCCTTTAATGACATCGTCTTTTTCTTCAATTTTAAACACCAAAAGGACAATCTATCCTTACTTTTTCTTGAGTCTTCCGCAAAAAGATGAGAAGTGTCGGAATGGATTAGCAAGAAGAGCAATATTAAAATTGACTGGTTCTATGTCCCGCAACAAGAAGGCTACGCCTAATGATGGATATAAAGTCGTAAGTGCTTGATCCATACCTGCTTTTTGGAATTTTATTGAAGATACTCTAACTTCAATGCTTGTTTGTAGGTGAGAATCAGGCAGAACCTAACGAAGGCGAATATCATCCTCGTCTAGGAACTTTAAAGTACGTTCCAACAAATGTTCGGACTATTACGAGATGCATAGTGGATGAGTTTATTCATCATTTTAACTTGCTCAGTGCTGGTCAAACCTTAGGAGTGTGTAACACTAAGGATCTAGCTTTTACGCCACCGGTAGTCGTGCTCCCAGTCAGGGAGCCAGCAGAGGTGCCCTCAGTCGGTAGCAAAGAGCAGAATTCATACCCCCGGTCAAGGGGTAGTTAGTAGTAGCTCAGTCCCAGGGTCGGAAAAAGCAAGCTCTCAAAAGGAGTAATGTCCTCGGTTTTAGTCAGGAACCCAAAGAAGAAGTAAAGGAGAAGACATCTGGGGAGGTGGTTGAAGAAGAGCACAAGGCTCCTTTTTAACAATCCGAAATCCCCGGCCGGTCTAAACCGAACAAGAAAGCGGACTGCTTTGAGAACATGAAGCATCAGAACACAAACAATAGAACAATTCATTGATATTACAACAATTACATCATAGTACAAGAATATATTAGAGTTCAAATAATATACATCAGAAAAATATCAGAGAGATTTAAGTTACAAAATAGAGGAAAATATATACATAAATATAATATGCAGCGGAAAATATCAACTACCACAACTGAAAGAAATACACGGATACAAAACATTCTGAATACACCTCCAGCCATAATCCAGGATCCTGTGAAAAGAAATATCTGCGAAAACCAAAACTACTAGCTGCCCACGTGGAAAATATGGGCACCCAAAGTTTAGGTAGAAACAATAAACTCCGAGTCAGTAATGGGACTGGTGTGAGAACTAAAACAGTTATTAACTTTATTTTAAAGGTTGGGAAATCATGGGACCACGCCGTATAACGTGGAACGAGTTTACTCCACATGAATCTCAGTTTAAAAAAAACAACACAATGCTTTTTGGAAAATGAAGCTATTATAAGATTCAGGTCCCATCACACAATGCAACGCAAGCCGGAGGATAGAGTTCTACCTTATAATAGCCAAACAGGCTTGGTACGTTTAAAACAAATCATTTTGATATTACGATAAGTTCAAAGTGTCATAAAACAACTTCAAATATAAATGTATCAATCATAGACGGCATAGGTACAATTTATTATGTGGCCATATAGGTATACATGATGTCGTATTAGAAATTGGATTTCCATCATGAACCAAGGCAATGGATCTTCCATCCGATTCGAGACACTGTAGCCCGTGCCTCAGGATTCAGCCGCAACTGCACCTGGGATCGACACTTACTTTAGTGGATGGGCAATTCCTGAACAATACATTTCCCTGCCCTATGGGGCATAAAATCTGGTCAGTATGTCGAACATATGAAGAGCCAGTAGGGACTCAAATCCGAGGTACCTCGCTTTCCAACTTCCACATAAGTAAAATGTCTGGGATCCATACCATGACATCACTCCTAGCTAGAAAGAAACGCATTCCATCCCTGCAGCCCTTCATCTCATTTCTGGTTCATAACATGGTGTGAAGCTCGCGAATTAACGCTATACAAAGCTGCGCTATTTAAAGCCGTGCTTTGATCATCATCCACAAGACTTTGCTTTTCAACAAAAGCCTTGATCATTTGCATCTTAGCATGACACATTGACAACTCACGTCGTACAACTGATGTCTATCAGTATATAACCTCTAAGCTCGTACGTCTCAGAGAAGGGTGTAAAGCAAGAGAATAAATTTTCTACCACCAAACAGATATATCTTTTATCATTTTAAAACTTGGAATATTTCATCCAAAAATTTTCCTAATCATTAATTATGATTTTACATAATTTTTCCCTATTTTTAATAATTTTTTTAAGGCCCTTACACCCGGTTTCCAATAACGGCCACTGAACTACATTCATAGCGACTTTTTACGAAATTGATTTGGACATATCTTAAAATCTAACCGTTAGATTTCAAATCTCTTATTATCATTCAGAAGCTCTTTTCGATACAAACCGTTCTGGTTTTAGGAGAATCCAAACGGTCGACCTCCCGTTATGCCAATTTGAAGTTAATGGTTGAAATTCGCGAACGGTTGTTGCGCGGCGCGTTCTATTCAAGCCATTTATATATATATATATATATATATATAATACATATATCGTCGATTTCCATTTAAAATGTATTTTATAAATCGTTTATAAATTCATTTAAAACGATTTCAACTTCATTTTCAATTTTAAATGAAAATTGAATATACTATATCATTATAATATGAAAATGATAATATTTTCAAAATAAGATTTTGAAATCAAACCTTCTTGATATTCATTATAAAACAAATAAAATTGACAGAAAATCCCGTTCGAGCTAAAATGGTGTTTAACTACTTAACTCGGCTTCGTAATTCAATATTTTTGTGTCCATCCAAAATCGGACTTCAAAGTCATAATTGAATTCTTCGCAGAATATTAATTCAAAATATTCGTTCATATTATGAATCGGAGTGCGACTCTATCAATTACCATATAATTTTAATTATATGGATTTCATATATCGCATGCATTCAAAAATAATGATAAACAATCATTAAATATTCAAACATCATCCAGAGTGCATTCTACAACTATGTAAGCATTAAAATAAATAAATAACGCTCACCATAGACTATCAACCAATCGATTGACATACAATTAATTCCAAGGGAGACGTGAATAAATTATCATCCACAGACCGTGGGATATTCAAACAACAATTATTAATTTAAATTCGTTACTGAATAATGAATTATTCCTAAATAGTTCAATTCAAGTTATTTTTCCAATTAACTAATTTTCACTGTTTCAATTATAAATGGATAATTATAATTTAATTTCAACTGCCACAAATTTATTAGTATTATTTTTAATATGTTACACATTTCGATATCACAAACAAAACACAATACAGTCAATCATACCATCCATGGTTTTCAAACAACAGTGAAGTGAGCTAACAGGCACCGTACAACATTTTTGTAATAATTAAAACTGATAAAAATCAATACTGGCAATCACTACATTCAGTTATAAAATAAATAATTGTACAAATATTTTAATGAGAGAATTCTCACTTTGGTTTCCACTTCATCAGTCTTTATTTCTGGATTTCTGGTTTTGAACTAAATTAAATACGCTTTTAATTTAGCTAAAAATTCAACTTGCTCCTTTTCCATTCTGGTCAGCTTAATGTTGCTGTGTTCGACTCCACGATTCCAACGAACTTAGTTTCGTCCAATTCGTTTTCCGTTTGAAAGAGTTATGACCATTTAAAAGTTAATCACATAATTAAATATAATTAATTCACTAATTTTTTCCTTAACCTTGATCAAACAAAATCAGGCCGTTCCTTTTTCTTTCTTCATCATGCCAAAAACCAAACCCATCGTTCAAACTAATCCGCCACCATTGCACCCTATTCGAGACGTCGAACCCCCCACCACTGACCACCACCACGTGCCCCGCTACGCCGCATCCCTGCTCCCTCAGTCCTGGCCAACTCGGTGGCCACCTTTGGCCTGGAAACGACTTTGAGCGCGGAAATCGATAAATCCGCATCCCCATTTTCAGTCACAACCGTTGATAATAAAGAGCCCGAGATGCTCTTTGCTATTGGGAGTTCATGGAATTATGCGTGGATTAGAAGAAGATTAGGGAAGAAGAATCGAGCGATTCTGATCGTTCACCGCGTGAGTGACGGCTGGTGTACAATGGCCAAGGGTTTTAGAAACTAAGGGTTATATATATTATTATTTTATTAAAATTAATTCATTTATTACTTGTTTATCGATCCCAACTCCAAATCAAACCCAGCGACTGTCGCCCCAAACCAATACCCCCATTCTGGACACAATGGGAAATGTTTCATAAGCCCATTCGACTGTTTCTAATCAGTTTTCGTCAAAATTAAAATATAAATTAACATAACCATCATTATTGAATTTGAACGTACATTTTAATTTACCGGGGCCACATACTGACTCCAAAAATTATGAAAATTGGAATCTAGCTATGTTTTGACGATAAGGTCCTAAAAAAATAAAGTGAATATTAGGCTCATATCCATAAAAGCAAACTTAATTAGGCTCACATCCTTATCATGTTTCAAATTAGAACCCGCCCCCTATTTTTGTCTCCGTCTCCTTCACTTCAGGGACTTCCACTTCCATCCATTATTCACTTCCGCCTTCTTCAATTTCTTGCAGAAAAAAATGCGGCCCTAATTTAAAAAAATTCTAAAATCTGGAAATATTGTCAGAAGCTCTCGACCAAAAAAAAAAAAAAAGTTGCATACATGTATGCAACTATTACTAATATTTGCATACATATATGCAACTATTTGAATACACATGCATATATTTGTACACGGCTATTGAATTATTGCATACATGCATGTAGTTTTTTTGTATAAATGCATAGGTGTATGCAGATATGTCAAAATATATGCAAAAGTGAAAAAATTGAACGTACGTATGCAGGGTTTAAATCAGTGCATCAGAATATGCATGTATTTACAATATGTGCATACATGTATGCATTTACACTGCAGTTTTGACGCAGAATTGAAATAAATGCATACATGTATGCAACCAATTTAATTATATGCATCTTCTGATGCATTTTACTGCATTTCGTTGTTTTTTTTGTAATTTTTGATTTTGATGTTGTTTTTGATGTTTTTTTGATCTGTTTTTTTCACGATTAATTATTTTAATTAATTACAAATTTAAGTTTTTTTTTATATTTAATTTTTTGTTGATTTTTTGAAAAATAGGAACTAAATTTACAATAAGTTTATGACTGGACCTGAGTCTAATTTAAAACGTTAATAGGGACCTGTAAAAAACGCACCAAAAAATAAATTTGGAGGCCGTTTGAAAAATGGCCTTTTTACTAGTCGATTAAATTCAAACTGAAATTGAAAGCACGTTTAAATTTACTACGCTCACATATTAATTTCAAAAATTATGAATTTTTAAACCTAACAGTAATTTTACATTTTAGATCCAACAAAAGTGGTTTCGTCGAAAATGGAGGCCGTTTACAAAATGCCTATTTTAACGGATATATATTATACAAAATATATATAAATTCCATAGCGACTATTCTAAATTTTAAACTGGACATAACTTACAATTTATAAAGTGAAATCCCAGTTTCTTACATTCGTTAGAAAATTACAGTTCAAAATATTCCAACATTTTTTGTTTTATTGAAATCGGATTTATATTGAATTCTGTAAATTCATTTGAAATTAAAAATCAAATTTTCAAACTACCACGCCATTTCGAGTTCGTTTTATAATTAATATAAAATTATATGTTCTAACTTCAATTTAAATAAATTTTTAGTCATTATCATTTAAAATAAATCCTTTTAAATAATCAAAATGCATTAACATAGCTTGAGTTAAAATTTAAATTGGTTCTGAAATTTTGGGTTGTTACAATCTCCTCCACTTAAAATTTTTCATCGTAAAAAAGGAACGAGGTTGAAAGTTGTTTAACTAACCAACTCAACTTTCATTATGACTTGAGTTCTTCAACTTTTCAGTTTCTAGAACTTTCTAATTTCTCAAAACTTTAGCTAACACCCTAAATTTTCGGAAATTTTTGCCATATCCTCCTTTGTATATGGAGGGTCTGAAAAAATTATTTGGCCGTATTAGGCCCCCAAAAAATCAATAAAAAACATACAAAATTTTTATGACCTACCTATGCCCAAGGGAGAAGTGTAAAAAGGTCGAAATCTCATACCTTTCCCCAGTGTTGGAAATAAAATAATCCATTTGCCTTAATTAAAAACAAGAGAGATATGAATTTTTGTCATCTCCAGACCGGTGTAGGGTTTTATTGAATCCTTACCCGGGCTCCTTTATATGTTTATTAAGTCCATAATCAGTCTTCTGTTCAAACTATAATTCAGTCCTCTCCATACAAGCATCTCGCCCATATGGAAATATAAACCTCGTCATATAAGCAGCAAATGCTTATATGGAATATGATATGCTATTCTCATGTAGTATGTCGTGCGGTGTAGTTCATAATTTATTTGTTGCTATCCTATGGCGTATGTTTTAATCTCACACAGAACAACTATCACAACACATCCAAAAATATTCATTGTAGTTTATATAATAAATAAAATTGCCCAACCAACTCATTAAGGTGCACCTGTTTGTCGGGCACATAATATATTTCTCTACTCAACAGTAAATTCATAACCTGCTCAGCATGTGTGTGTGTGTGTATATATATATATATATGCATATCTATCTAATATATAAATCCATTTCAAACTAAATTTTCTATTCAGCTCTATTTTATATTTGGTTTGGTTTTATTTAATATTCATTCTCATATTGGTTAAATTAATTATCATTCCAATAATTTTATTAGTTAAACTAATAATCAAACATCGCAACTAGCAATCAATTTGTTGATTAACTTTTCAAATATATATAACTTTTATATATACTAAAAAAATCAATTTCAAGATCAAATCACAAATAATAAATTCTTACTAATTTTTGGTTCTCACACCATTCAATTGGAAATATATAGATATCCCACTTTCAAAACTCGAATATAGATACTGATGAAGTACGTACTATCACCAAAATCATATCCGGGAGACTAGAGTGTGATTCTATATCTATCTAGTATATTTGAGACTTCGTATACACGTGGATCAGACGTATATGTAAAATCTTTTTATACTCAATAGTCCAAAATCATTTTAAAAAAATACTCAAATACGTATAATAATATTTGAATTTTAAAACTAAATTTGTTTTTAGAAATAGTACTCTTCAAACTCATTATAGGGTATTACTAACCCTATCTCTAACGAATAATTCTTATAGGACATTACAAATCCTATCTTTGATGAATTCTTTTGTTCGGTTCTAATGTGTCTTATTCTCGATCTTTGTAAACCAAAGCTCTGATACCAACTTTAACGATTTGAAATCCCCAGCCGACCTAAACAGAACAAGAAGGCAGACTGCTTTGAGAACATGACGCATCAGAACACAAACAATAGAACAATTAATTGCTATTAAAGAATATATCAGAGTTCAAATAATATACAGAAGAAAAATATCAGAGATTTAAATTACAAAATAGTGGAAAATATATACATAAATATAATGTGCAGCGAGATACAAAGCATTCCGAATATAGCTCCAGCCGTAATCTAGGATCCTGTGAAAAGAAATATCTGCAAAAACCAAAACTACTAGTTGCCCTTGTGGAAAATATGGGCACCCAGAGTTTAGGTAGAAAAATAAACCCCGAGTCAGTCATGGAACTAGTGTAAGAACTAAAGCAATTATTAACTTTATTTTAAAGGTTGGTAAATCATGGGACCATGCCATATAACATGGAACGGGTTTACTCCACATGAATCTCAGTTTAAAATAAAATAACGCAATGATTTTTGGAAAATGAAGCTTTTATAAGACTCAGGTCCCATCACACAATGCAACGCATGCCGGAGGATAGAGTTTTACCTTATAATAGCCAAACATGCTTGGTACGTTTAAAACAAATCATTTTGATATTACGATTAGTGCATAGTGTCGTAAAACAACTTTAAATATAAATATATCAATCATATACGATATAGGTACCATTATTATGTCGTTATATAGGTTTACAATTAAAACCGCATGATGTCGTATTGAAAATTGGATTTCCATCATGAACCAAGGCAAGGGATCTTCCTTCGGATTCGAAACATTCTAGCCCGTGCCTTACCATTTAGCCGCAACTGCACCTGGGATCGGCAGGGTCGGTCCACACTTACTTTAGTGGATTGACAATTCATGAACAATACGTTTCCCTGCCCTATGGGGCATAAAATATTGTCAGTATGTCGACCATATCAAGAGCCATTAGTAACTCAAATCCGAGGTACCTCGCTTTCAAACTTCCACATAAGTAAAATGTCTGGGCTCCATACCATGACATCACTCCTAGCTAGAAAGGAACGCATGCCCTCCTTGCGGTCCCTCATCCCATTTCTGGTTCATACCGGGGTGTGAAGCTCGCAAATTAATGCAATACAAAGCCGCGTTATTTAAAGCCATGCTTTGATAATCATCCACTAGATTTTGCTTTTCAACAAAAGCCTTGATCGTTTGCATCTTAGCATGCCATATTAACAATTCATGCCATACAACTGATGTCTATCAATACACCTCTAAGCTCGTACGTCTCAAAGAAGGGTGTTAAGCAAGAGAATAAATTTTCCGCCACCGAACATATATATATTTAATGGAGATCAATCAACACGGAATGAAATACAATGTCAGATACACATCCATTTATAAGTCCGTTCTGGGTTTGAACAAAACTGGAGGCACCTTATTCCTCGTCCCATATGTTCAATACAGGAGAGAGGTCCTCGCATATCCGGTCGATCTCCAAGTACGTCTGGACGATTACCACTTATTACCTTGTCTCGGGTGTACAGCCCAATCAGGACATCAGTAATCATCCAAACGATGTGAAGATCTCCGGTCTTCAACCACCGTCTTCATCGTCGTCAACCACCGTCTTCATCGTCGTCAACCACCGTCTTAATCGTTGACTTTTAGTCACCATATCAATTATTCAGAATAGGATAAACCTAGTCTTTCCGAATAACTTGCGTATTTTATAATCAATAATCAAGTGCTATATAAACACATCATACGCCTCATTCCAATTCAGAATATTCTTTTATTCGAATATTCACATCTTAGGGGAAAGGTTCCCATTAATTTTATCATAGATAAGTTCTTTTAAACTTATTCTTTAACCTTCCTTTGGATATCAATTTCAAAAGATTTTATTATATCTTTTCACAATTTAAACCAGAACAAGGTTTATAAACTAGTAAGGATTATCGAGCCTCACCGAAGTAATTATTTATTTTATTAATCCTGATCCCAACCTATTCATCCCATGGAGCAAAACTATAGTACTCCATATCAAACACCCACTGGGTTATCGGTAAATTTAATTACCATTTCACGTTCAAATCTGATTAAATATTTAACTATCGCAAGGAGTAAAACTGGTGGTACTTCATTCTTGATCATTTCATGAATCTGATAAATTTAATTACCACATTCACATTTTAATCTAATTAAAGATTCATTAAAACTCTGTCTTAGTTTTAATCTTTCAAAAATCATTATTTGATGATTATTCAACTTTAGGAAATCAATCCTGTCTTTAACTAGGTTAAAGAACTAATGTCACTCAAAACATAGTTCACGATAAACCCAAAATCATCTTCCATCAAAATGGAATCTTCACGGTGATCCTAATAGTATATAATCGATATAAATTTCCGTATCAAACTAATATTATAAGTGAAATAGTGGCAAAGCCTTTTAAATTCCATATATAGTTATGGTCTTCATTCACATAGGCTTATCTCGGTTATTATTGAATTGAATTCCATTCAATTCCAATTTAATGTATTAAATTGGAAAACTTTACTTTGGAAATTTTCCATTAAATGTTGATTATAAGATTTATAAATTCCAAATCATATCTTCACTGTTAATTGGGTTAAAGAACAAATGTCATTTAAAATGTCGTCACAATAAACCCAAAATCATACTTCCATATAATTCCAATTATATTTACTGATTAGAAAACTTCATTAATCTTAATTAAAAGATTTATTCTATCCTCAACTGGGTTTCACTACAAGAAATCTGACATTTACCTACCAATATGTTACCTACCAATATATATGGGTAGGTAAAGATAACGATTTCCTACCAATACTCAATGGTAAGATTTATTGGTAGGTAATTATTGCCAATATTATAACATTTTGGGAAGATGATTATCTACCAATTATTATACGTAGCTAAAAGATGTTATATATACACATACTGGAGGGAAAGTTTTTCCAGTTGACGGCTATATTTTCCTCCTACAATTTCAACTTTTTTATTAAAATAACGTTGAGTAGTGCAATGATGTGTCACAAAAAAACCTATTCGAGCAATTTCATTTTTGGAACGAAGATTTCGCTTGCATTGTTCCTTGTAAAATCACTTTAATACTTGTTTAATTAGTTTGAAATATGAAATTATTAGAAATTAATCTTTAATAAACGGTAATTAAACTTTAAATAATAAATATTAAAAATTCAATATGTCGTTTATTTAATAATTAATAATTGTGATATAATATTTGTACGCTTTATCTAATGAAGGGCAGGGCTTAGGAATCTCCAATGCCTTCCCAACGACAATGGCTACGGTGTACAAAAGAGCAATCTAAACCAATGCTTCAGATAAACATCCAACCTTACGTTTACATAAAAATCAACGGCTTAAGTGACCGATCTATGTACTTTTGTCTTATTTGATCGTCTATAGATCCCAAAGCCCCATTTCCCATTATAATCAAATTTACCTAATCCCTATTACAATAAAATTAACCTAGATCCCCAAATCAGATTGGGTGCTAAATTGCTACCTCTATTTAGATCAGCGACCGAGATCGCCTTCTCCTATGATGGCGAAAACTCCATCGCGCATCACTGTCAGATAGGTGGGTTTCCATCGAAGACGAAGCATCCACCACACAGTTGTGAACGTCGCACTCTTGGTCGCTGGCACATGGTAGCCTGAGATTGCTTCCGGAGTTGAACGTATGCCTACTTTTTTCATACGATGCTTGCGTAGATCTGATGTAGTCAAAGTGAGTATATCCTATATATTCTTGTATGGTGTTCTGAATTCTAATTCTAAAACGTAAATAAACATTACACATGTTCGTTTTCTTTTTGTTTAAAAAAGGATAAATTTAATTTTGAATCTAGCAAGGCTTCGAAAGGGCAAATTGGTCCAGTTTTCAGCAGTTTTATTCATAAAGAAGAATCATACATTGATTCATAAGTTTCCTTTACTGCTTAAATGGTTTTATTTATTTATTTATAACTATTGCAACTGTATTGTTTTGGCATAACTAATATTCCTCCTAACATTTTCTTTAATCCAATTTTCCGATAATAATGTGAATTGATGTTATATTCTTAAGAAAGCTTTTGTTTGATAATTTTTGGCTATGAATCCCTTTTAGTTTCGTAAGTAGGTTTGTTGTGAATCAGCTCAGCAGTAATTGTAGTGCGTCTGTTTTGTCGTAAAATCATAAGTTGAAATGATGTTTCTTCTGCTTTTTCCTATGCCGTGCATGTGAGGTATAATTCATGTAGCATCTAGAAGACAACAGAGCCCAATCTTTGAATTTCACCTTAATTTTGTAGTGAAAATTCTTAAATGGCATTATGAACTCCATGTTTCACTACCTGTGGTCGAGTTCCAGCAAATTTTGGAGAAAGAAACAAAATGAATGATAAGTGCAAATTGTTTGGATTGCAAAAATCATCATATTTCACCAATTTTAATGCTGTGCAACCCCTTCAAATAACGTTGGTTCATAAAATAATAAAGACCCATTCTTGCAATTTCATCCTGAAATCACACTGTTGCGAGGTCAGTGGAATGGTTCGGTTAATATTAGTGATGGTTTGAGAGATAAGGGTATCCCAAATAATTACAACGCCGCAACAATTAAAGCTATTGGGGTTGGAGGTGTTGGATCAAATGCAGTAAATAGAATGATAGAAAGTTCTATGAATGGTGTGGAGTTTTGGATAGTGAATACAGATATTCAAGTAATGAGGATATCTCCTGTTTACCATGAAAATAGATACAAATTGGACAGGAGCTGATAGGGGGACTTGGTGCTGGAGGTAATCCAGAAATAGTAAGTAATGCCGCCGAGAGTAGAGAATCAATCGAGTCTGCAGTTAGTGGTGCTGACATGATTTTTGTAACGGTTGGAATGGGTGGGCGAACCGGAACTCGTGGTGCCCCCATAATTTCCAATGTTGTGAAATTGTTGGGTATTTTAATAGTTGGCATCGTAACAATGCCATTTTCATTCAAAGGAAGAAAACGAGCAGTACAAGCACAAGAAGGAATGGCTTCCTTAAGAGAAAGTGTGGATACTTTAATTGTCATTCTAAATGACATATTGTTAACTGTAGTATGTCCCAATACTCCCATAACTGAAGCTTTTAATCTGGTTGATGATATTTTACGTCAGAGTGTCCGTGGCTTCTCTGATATTATCACAGTCCTGGTTTAGTCAATGTTGATTTTGCTGATGTTCGAGCTATTATGGAGAATGCATGTTCTTCTTTAATGGGTATAGGAGCTGCAACAGGTAAGTCAAGGGCACATGATGCAGCACTGAAAGTTGTTCAATCATCTCTGTTAGATATAGGAATTGAAAGGGCTACTGGAATTGTGTGGAATATTACTGGAGGAAATGACTTAACTTTATTCGAGGTGAATGCAGCAGCAGAAGTGATTTATGACCTTGTAGATCCAGCAGCAAATTTAATATTTGGAACAATTAGCAACACTTCTCTTTTTTGTAATTCAGTTATGGAACAATATTTTAATTTTTTTGTTACTTCTTAGAAACAAAAGACTACATTTATATTTGTAGGGCAATCTCTAATATCATATGTAAATGTTTGATTTGTCAATATTCAGATAGTGAAGGGAGGGACACCTTTGCATTGAACTGTAGATTGTGGACATTTGAATGTTGCGGAAGTGCTTTTGCATAGGAAGGTCGATGTGAATGCCAAGGTATAAACCAAATCATAAGGACATTAGTTTAGTAGTTAACAGTAATGTTTCTAAGGCCAAGAAAAATTTATTATAGTTTAGAAATTTCATAATTGGTATAATCAACAACATATTCATGTATCTTCAGTAGTATGTATATACATGACTGTATGCAACTTATAACATAGGATAATGAAGGTCAAACCCCATTGCATTATGCTACTGTCTGTGGTAGGGAAGCCATCGCAGAAATGCTTGTGAAACACAACCCTGATACCAATTGCAGGGTTGAGGATGGAAACTGTCCAGGCTATCTATGTAGTTCACAATAGGTGTTCATAACAGCTAAGTAGAGAAATATTATTTTTGACCAAATCGCTTGTTTTGACGAGATTTCGCTTAATATACCTTATAGTAAACACATGATTAACCAGTATATGTAAAGGTTGATTTTGTGTAATAGTCTTTGTTTACTTTGTTGTAATTTTTTTTATAAGAACTAGGGACACATGCATAACGCAACTCGTAGCCCTGTTAGGTACTTAATCTCATATTTATTTTTATTAAAACATATTTCATTTTACTATCATGTTTTTTGACTGTAGATCTGAAGAAAACATGGTTTAGCATGAGGGGACAAAATCAAGTTCGCTTGGGCTTCAATTTATCCAAATGCTTGGCACAATCTACAATTACATGACGGTTATTTTATTTTATCATGAGATTTGTGTTTGGTTGTAAGGGTTCTAACTAGGAACTAAAAATGTACAACTCTGTTAATGTTTGACACTTTTTGTTTGAGATATTTCAAGTTATAATAAATTGATGTTATATGTTGATACATTGTCAATTCTCAATACTGTTTGACAGGCATTAAATATCCTCTTTACATGTATTTTCTACTGTACAAAATTCCATAGTTCTAGCTTTGCCATAATTTGTGGAGTGCAATTTTGAGTTTAATTTGCATGGAGATTTTAATTTAAGCGGTGGTATTATAGTTTCATTTTCAACGTTTGTTATCTTATGAGGAAATGCATAGGCAAACAAAAAATTACCATAAAAAATAAAATCGTGCGGATGACGTAGAAAGGAGTCCACATATTCTTTAACCTACCAATATTTACAAGTGTATAATGCCACATAGGATGATACGTCATCAAACACATCAACCGATGATTCATTATTTAATGCACAACTTAGTGGGGTCCTCAGACTCTTTTATCTACCGATATTAACAAGTGTAGGTAAAGACTCTTTTTCAACTAACTTTTGCCTACCAAAGTCTACCAATTCTACATTGGTAGCTAAAACATATTACCTACCATTAGATTAGTTTTACATACACTTACAATTGGTAGGTAAAGACCCTGTTTTCTTGTAGTGTTTAAGAATAATGTTATTGAAGACACCGTTCACGTCAACCCCAAAATCCAATTTGATATTAAATACAAGGCTCTAAATAGAAATAATATCGGCTTATATTTAATATCAAATTTTGAAACTAACGGATATCGTATTGGGAATAACAATATCTATATCTTCCAAATTCCTTAACAACATCCGTACAATCACGGAAATCCAATACCGAAATATTCCAAAGATTATTTCCATTTAAATCCTTTCCAGTTCATACGTTGGAAAATTTTGGTTATATTAAAACATTTACAAATCCAATTTATATATTTAAAGCCATTGGATTATTATTCTAGTTAATAACTAGTTCATTTAGATAAAAATATCTTTTATCTTTTCAAAGCCTGGAATATTTCATCCAAAATCTTTCCAAATCATCAATTATGATTTTACATAATTTTTCCATATTTTTAATAATATTATTAAGGCTCTTACATTCGGTTTCCAATAATGGCCACCGAACTACATTCATAGCGAACTTTTCTGAAATTGTATTGGACATATCTTAAATCTAGCCACCAGATTTCAGATCTCTTATTATCATTTGAAAGCTCTTTTCGATGCGAACCCAACGATTCTGGTTTTAGGAGAATTTGATAGTTGGATGTCCCGTTATGCCAATTTGAAGTTAACGGTTGAAATTCATGAACGGTCGCTGCGCGGCGCGTTCTATTCAAGCCATTTAAATATATATAATATATATATCATCGATTTCCATTTAAAATGTATTTTATAAATCATTTATAAATTCATTTTAAAACGATTTCAACTTCATTTTCAATTTTAATCAAAATTGAATATTTTATATCATTATAATATCAAAATGATAATATTTTCAAAAAATCATATTTTGAAATCAAACCTTTTCGAATTCATTATAAAAAAATCGATAGAAAACCCCGTTCGAGTTAAAATGGTGTTTAACTGCTTAACTCGGCTTCATAATTCAATATTTTTGTGTCCATCCAAAATCGGACATCAAAATCATAATTAAATTCTTTATTGAATATTATTTTAAAATATTTGTTCATATTCTGAATCAGAATGCGGCTCAATCAATTGCCATATAATTTTAGTTATATGGATTTCATACATCGCATGTATTCAACAATAATGATAAATATTCATTAAACATTCAAACATCATCCAGAGTGCATTCTACAACTGTGTAAGCATTAAAATAAATAAATAATGCTCACCATAGTTTGTCAACCAATCGATTGACATACAATTAATTTCAAGGGAGATGTGAGTAAATTATCATCCCCAGAACCATGTGGGGTTTTCAAACAACAATAATAAATTTAAATTCATTACTGAATAATGAATTTAATCCTAAATAGTTCAATTCGAGTTATTTGTCAAATTAACTAATTTTCACTGTTTAAATTATAAATGGATATTTATAATTTAATTTCAACTACCACAAATTTATTAATATTATTTTTAATATATTACACATTTCAATATCACAAACAAAACATAATACAGTCAATCATATCATCCATGGTTTTCAAGCAACAGTGAAGTGAGCTAATAGGCACGGTACAACATTTTTGTGATAACTAAAACTGATAAAAATTAATATTGGCAAGTACTACCTTCAGTTATAAAATAAATAACTGTACAAATATTTTAGTGAGAGAATTCTCACTTTGGTTTCCACTCCGTCAGCCTTTATTTTTGAATTTCTATTTTTAAACTAAATTGAAAACGCGTTTAATTTAGCTAAAAATTCAACTTTCTCCGTTTCCATTCTAGTCAACTTCATGTTGTTGTGTTCGACTTCACGATTCCAACGAACACAGTTTCGTCCAATTTTGTTTCCGTATGAAAGAGTTATGACCGTTTAAAAGTTAATCACATAAGTAAAATAATTAAATATAATTAATTCACTAAATTTTTACTTAACCTTGATCAAACAAAATCAGTCCATTCCTTTTTCCTTCTTCACCGTGCCGAAAACCGAACCCATTGTTCAAATTAATCCGCCGCCATCGCACCCTATTCGAGACGTTAAGCCCCCATCACCAACCACCACCGCACGCCTCGCTACCTCGCTTGCCTCCTCCCTTAGTCCTGGCTAACTCGGTGTCCTTGTGTGGCCTGAAAATGGCTCCTAGCACCATGACTTCGAGCGTGGAAATCGATAAATCTGCGTCCCAATTTTCAACCACAACCGTGGACAATTAAAAGCTCGATATGCTCTTTGCTTTTGCTTTTGGGAGTTCATGGAATTATGCGTGGATTAGAAGAAGATTAGGAAAGAAGAATCGAGCGATTTTGATCGTTCACTGCGTGAGTGGCGGCTGGTGTATAATGGACTAGGGTTTTAGAAAGTAAGGGCTATATATATTATTATTTTGTTAGATTTAATTCATTTATTACTTGTTTATTGATCTGAACTCCAAATCAAACCCAACGACTATTGCCCCTAACCAAATACCCCCATTCTGGACACAATGGGATATATTTCGTAAGCCCATTCGACTGTTTTAATCTGTTCAAAATTAGAATATAAATTAATACAACAACCAATATTGAATTTGAATGTACATTTTAATTTTCTGGAGCCACATACTGACTCCAAAAATTAAAACTGGAATCTAGCTATGTTTTGATGATACGGTCCTAACAAAATTTATTTCGTCGAATTTGGAGGCCGTTTGAAAAATGGCCTTTTTACTAGTCGATTAAATTCAAACTGAAATTCGAAACACGTTTATATTTACTATGCTCACATATTAATTCCAAAAAATTATGAATTCTAAACCTAACAATAATTTGACATTCCGGATCCAACAGTAGTGGTTTTATCGAAAACGGAGGCCGTTTGCAAAATGGCTATTTTTAAGGGCTATATATTATATAAATATAAATATAAATATAAATAAATAAATATATATATATATATATATATATATAAATTCCATAACGACTATTCTAAATTTTAAATTGGACATAACTTACACTTTATAAAGTGAAATCTCAGTTTCTTAGATTCGTTAGAAAATTACAGCTCAAAATATTCCAATATTTCGAGTTTTACTGAAATCCAATTTATATTGAATTCTGTACATTCATTTGAAATTAAAAATCGAATTTTCAAACTACCACGCCATTTCAAGTTTGTTTTATAATTAATATAATTTTATACGTTCTAACTTCGATTTGAATAAAATTTTGGTTGTTATTATTTAAAATAAATCCTTTTAAATAATCGAAATGCATTAAAATAGCTTAAATTAAAAAAATTAAATTGGTTATGAAATCCTGAGTTGTTACATCCTTCTCCTGAAAAGTCAACAGCTTGGAAGTCTCCTGTTATTTAGAGAGGAGGCGCGGAGCAGTCCAAGTCAGAGCGCACTCCGTTGCCACAAAATTAGCCAGAGCATCGACCTATTCAAGAGGGCAGATCACTCTCTTCAGAGGATCCTTTTAGGGGCTTCGAAAAATTGGAGCTCCTATTTGAGCAATACTTCTTCGCGGATATAGATTGTCATTCCTTCTTTCCAATACCCAAGAAAGAACATGCTTCAATTACCAGTAAGGCATTAACTACTGGTTTGTCAGGGGAAGGGGAATGCGCTTGGTTACACATGACATTCGCACTGCAAGTCAAAAATCTTGTCTGTTTCGTAACTTCCTAGTTCTAAACTGGTTCATTTCAGATTACAGGAACTATGTCTTCCCGGGGGTATGATCCCAGAAAGCTCCGCATCATCATACATGGATAAAGCTCTCCCAAAATCTTACTCTGACCAAGAACGAAAGTGCAAAGTTGTCCTTGATATAGAGGATCGAGAGAAAGAGAGAAGACGCTATTAATACATGTATCATCATCATTCTCATGCCCATTCTCCACTCCTCCATGACACTGATTAGCATAAAATCCAACATGACCCTCACGAGGGTGATAAACTGATTGTTTTTGACCTGGTTTTTGGCAAGGGCATTAGGTCTTACAGACAAATCACCCAGGAACCGATCCAAACATTTCCAACTGCTATCAAGTCGAAGGAAGAAACTTATACTCAATTCAAACTTTGGCTCGGTCTATCCCGGGTCGGCCTACTTTGACTCGACCTCCCTAGGCACAACACTCTTTTTAGAAAATGAAGAAAAAGAAGGAAGTTAGCCTGGCTTGGTATACCGACTCAAATCATGTTGATCCGGACTATCCGATCTAAATGCATCATACCTTGAAGACCTAATCTATAGGCTAAATACGTGGTCAATAAACTTCTACTGCTTTGGATCAAGCTACACATGTGCTTTAAAAAGCTATAGTAGACATCACCATGAACTAAAGAAAAGCTCCACTACCTCCCTACCGATCCGGGATGTGCACCATGTGGTATACCGACCTGAAGCTAACCTTAACTACAAATAGTCCTTCAAAGCTCTAAAGGAAGGACTTTTCATATTTTATCTCTTATTTACTTAGTACTTCTGACTTGTACTCAGGTTTAGGAAAGACAACTCATTTTTATAAGCGTTTCCTTCAAGATTTATAAGAGAATATAAAGTGGACATAGACTCGTTAACGCTAAACCACTATAAACTTGTGCGTGATTGCTTTTACTCATTTTCATTTACTTTTCTTTATTTTTATTCTCTTCGTATTATCTATTTGGGTGTTGTATCATTTTTTGGTGTCAACAATTTCGTGCTTTCACTGAGAAAGAATTCTCAGCGCTTAAGGATTTTTACCTACTTGTTGGATCAATGAGTCTAGTGGAATGGTCATACCTTCATCAACAACTCTACAACAATGGTTTCCACAAGTGCCAACGAGTTTAGGGATGCCTCCAGGCCATCGCTAGCAACAACCATCGAGCAACGAACAAAGCTGCACTTCCCCCGCATCTGGGTCGGTATTGAACTAACCCCAGGAAATCGCTGCCACCTCCAATCAAGCTCCTACTTCAAAGTTTGCCACTAGAGATGAGTTCATGATACTAATGAATCAGCTAAGGGAGACTACTGTAGCATTAACACTTAGTCGAGTGAGAGCGCTACGATGAGGCGAGACATGAACCAGATGGCACGACAATGGGAAAACTTCAGGACTCAACATGCTGCTCACGAAATACATCACCAAGCGTCTAAGGGCTCGTCATCCTCAGGTAGAAGTGAAGGAGAAGTGCAACAGTTCACCAGGGCCCAGAATGTGGATGATATTCAATTCGACAAAATTCTGACATGTAGTACAGATCTAGCTTGGCTTGGTACTGTCATCTCGAACAATTCCGATTGTACGTCCATACCGACCGGAATCCCCTAAGAGCTCAGGATGCTCCAGGCACCTTTTGCACTCCAGTTCTTCCTCCTTTGCATCTGGTGACTGACCGGGACAATAGGGGTCAAGGAAGCGTTGCCCGGATGGCAGGCCAGGCAACATTGCCTGAGGCTGTAGTAGAGAGGGACAGGCAAAGAGAAAGCTCAGTACCCGTCATCTTCAACGCTCTAGACTTATATTCCATGGTGAGGTAGATTATGAACGAGAAAAAAGGATTCACTAACAAGGACTGGAGATTAGAGCATAGCCACACCCTTTTCATTGATGATATCATGGGAGCTAAATTCCCCAGGAGGTTCAACCTGCCTCAAATGATCGTTATTCTAGTAGGATAGACCCAGGCCAAAATCTTATCAAATATACGTGGTTTATGGATGCGACAGTAGCCCTAGACGCTATCAAGTATAAAGGCTTCCCTTTTTATCTCGATGGAGTTGCGCTTATGTGGTTCACTCGGATGCCTTTGAGATCAGTTCTAAATTTTGAAAACTTAGGTTGGAAGTTCTTGAACCAATTCTGCTTGCATAATGCCAAGCCGAAGAATGTTATAGACCTCTCCCGAATAAACCAGGAAAAAGGAGAAAAGCTTAAAAGTTATCTTAACCGTTTCAACATGGCCATTACCAAAGTCACCAACCCCAATCCAGAGTTTGTGTTGATAGCATTGGTGGATGGAGTCGATGATGAAACTGAATTCGAGAAATATTTTACCGCGATGCCTCCCATAAGCCTTAATGTGTTTTTATGAGAAGACAAATGTTTATTTGCACATTAAAGATGAAAAGATTAATAAAAAGAGGAGAGAAGAAGATACGGCTGGCATGTTTGAGCAATGTAAAACTTTCCAGAGATAATTACGACAAGGTAGAGGTTAATATTGTAAATCATTATAAGTAGATCAATAAACGGCGTAAGAACGACAACGGAGGAGGCCGCAACCAGAAGGGGATGCTAAGAAGCAACCTTGATTCCAGACATTCGACAATTATACTCCATTGAGCGATACTATATAAAACATCTATCTTGATACATGTACTGCTATATAGTACGAGAAACCACCTCCGCGAGAATCCACACAGAAAGAGCATGAAATAGAAAGTTTTGCTTGTTTCATGAGACCTATATCCATACGAAAAATGAATGCCATCATCTTAGAGACATCATCAAGAACCCGATAAAAGAAGGAAAGCTCGATCAATACAAGGTTTCCTCGAGGGACAGGGCAAGGGACTTCATCCCCCAAACTATTTCAGGTGGCTTATAGAGCCACTACCCAACAAAAGGCAAAAGGAATTTCGATTAACACAACTGTCGGAGGACTACATCTAGCAGGCCACAGTGCAAAGATTATGGATTACTATGAGAATTCTTCTAAACATCTAAAAATTTGGGAGTGTAGTGCCCTCGAAGAAAACTCGCTTATGAAGCAATGGAGGATAATGACCGACGACATCGTTTTCCGCAATAGAGAATCTAACAGCGTGGAGACCCTAAGTATTGAACCGGAAAGTCCTTGTGGACTGCAGGAGTTCCGTGGATATCTTGTTCAAAAGGGCCAATGATAAGATGAGGCTCAAAGAAAGAGTTTTGAAGTCATGCAAAGGTCGCATATGTGGGCATGGGGGCCGCATGAGAGTACGAATCCTCCATTCCTCTTAATGGACATAAACTTTACATACAATGACTTTCAAGGCCGATCGGCCTTCTCTGAGTTCAAAGCCTACATCATTGCTTGGTGCTTTCTCTTAAAGTTTCCAACAGAGGGTGGATTCAGAGTGGTATGAGGAGATCAAGTAGAAAGACGAGCATGCTATTTAGCGGAATGGAAAGAAGTTCACGACAAAGAAAATAAGGAGTCCCAAGACAATCCTCCTCCTGCCAAGGTGGTTGCAGTATAACAAATAAAGAAAACATATCAACTAGGACTGTTCAATCGCCATCTAGAGGATATTGATCCAAGAGAGAACAAAGAGCCGGGATGCATAAGGGAGACTCTAATGAAACCATGGTAAAGATTCCAATCGATAACAATGACATGGCCAAGGTCTTGTAGATCGAATCCCGCCAAAACCCCATCTGGACGAGGGAGTTGACTGAATTTCTAAGTGTAAACATTTACATGTTCGTGCGGACCCATACTACTGTGCATGGGATATCTCCATCTATCATGAGCCACTTGTTGAATATTGATCCAAAGTATGTCCCAGTAAAGCAAAAAGGCTTACGCTTGGCCCGAAGAGGTCAGCAGCCTTGAAGGAAGATAACAAAAGTCTAAAGAATAATGGACTAATCCATGATGTGACATACCCAAGGTGGACATCAAACCTAATTCTTGTGAAGAAGGTCAATAGGAAGTGGCAAACGTGCATCGACTTTTCGGACTTGAACATGGCATGCCCCAAAGACAGCTTTCCACTTCCCTGGATTGATTAGCTTGTCAACTCTACAACCGGACGTGAAATCCTCTCTTTCATGGATGCTTATTTAGGATATAACCAGATCGCGATGAATGTTCCAGACCAAGAGCATACCAGTTTCATAATGGATCTCAAGCTATATTGCTATGTTGTTATGCGGTTTGGACTAAAGAAAGCTGGAGCAACATATCAGCGATTGGTCAACTATATGGTCCATGATCGGATCGAAAAGACGATGGAAGTATATGTAGAAGACATGCTGCTGCAGGCACTTCATGTCCGAGATCGATAAAGATGTTTGGTGTTCTATACATATATGAGATGAAGCTCAACCCTTTGAAATGCTCTTTCGGCGTTGCATCGGGGAAATTCTTGTGTTTCATCGTCAGCTCACGAGGAATCAAAGTCAACCCTGAATAGATAGTAGCAATTAGAGGCATCCAGGAACCTTGGAGGATCAAATATTTTCAGAGTCTGATTGGAAAGGTGGAATCAATAAGCATATTCGTATCAAGGGCTACTAATAAGTGCCTATACTTCTTTGAGTCAAAATTAAGCGGGGGAAGCACAATTTTGCTTGGACGCCTGATTATGTCGAAGCATTCCAGAATCTTTTTGTTCACTTGGAGAGAGCTCATATCCTATCAAAGCTCGTTGATCACGAGGACTTGTTCATGTAATTGGCAGTGTCCCCACATGAAATCAATTAAGCTTTACTTCATGAGGAAGTCTGGGTTCAGTGGCTAGTCTATTATGTATGCAAAAAGTTGATCGAAGTAGAGTGAAACCACCTGAAGATCGAAAAACCTACTTATAGTACCCTCAAGGAAGCTTCTCCATTATTTCCAAGCCCATCCAATCAAAGCGTATACTGACCAACCATGATGACATGTCCTCCCGCGACCTGAGACACTTGGAAGGTTGCTCAAATGGAGTATCGAGTTAAGCCAATTTGAGATTACTTATGTTCCTCGAAGGCTATTATGGGACAGGCGTTAACTGACTTCATAGTAGAATTCATTGCCCTGGAAGATGAAGTAGACGCAGAAATTGGCCCTTCGACTGTTAATGGAAGCTATACACTGATAAGCATCGGAATGACTGACGTTTTGGCATTGAATTGGTGTTATTAACTCCTAAGGGACGACCGGTGTGTTATGCATTGAGGTTGGAATTATTGATCACCAACATTGAAGTCGAGAATGAAGACATGATTACTGGGCTGAGACTCGCAAAGGAGCTGGGAGCAAAATCACTGGACATTTTCTATGACTCAAGAGTTGCTTTATTCCAGGTCAAGAAAGAGTTCTAGACAAAGGGAGGGCAAATCACTATGTATCTCCATCAGGTAGAGCAATTTCAAGGATGGTTTGAGTACTGCAACATCTTTCATACTCCATGGGAACAAAATCAACAGGCTAACTCATTAGCGAAGCTGGCCAGTGCAGACGGTTCGGAGCAGGCAGAGCCAATCCCAATAGAGACATTGACAACTCCTAGAATAAATCAGATGGAAATTGATATGGTGTTGGATACTGAGCTTGTGAAGGGATCATGGATGACCCCCATCAAATATTTTCTCTTGTAGGGGACTTTTCCAAAGTGAAAGGATGAAAGGCACACTCGTGTATGAAAAACCATGAGATACATCATCTAAATAGACACTCTATATCGGAAGGGATTCTCAATTCCTTTACTCCGGCGTATCGCAAAAGACAACAAAAAGCGCGTGCTGCGAGTAGTTCTCAAGGGTGAGTGTGGCGACCACACTAAGGGGAAAACTTTGGTAAAGAAGATACTTCGGTACGACTATTTCTGGCCTATTATGAATGGAGATGCAGCTGATTATTTACGACGTTATGATAAGTGCCAGAGGTTTGCGAATATTCCAAGAGCTCCACCAAGTCAAATCGCCCAGATTGTCCATCCTTAGCCATTTGCAATCAGGGGAACTGACATTATCGGTAGCTTTTCGATCTCGAAGGATGGAGTAAGAAATGCGATCGTGGCAGTTGACTATTTCATGAAATGGGTCGAAGCTGAACCAATGACCGTGATCTCGATAAAGCGGGTGATCAACTTCATCGTCATAAATGTCATATGTTGGTTTGGACTTCCCAAGACTGTCATCATTGATAATGGCAATTTGATAGCTCAAAATTCAGATATTGTTGTTGACGATATCACATTGAAAGGAATACACTGCAGTTGCACACCACAATCAAATGAACAAGTCGAAGTTGTGAAAAAGATCATCAAGTCCATCCTGATGAAGTGATTGGAGCAGGCTAAAGGAAAATGGGTAGATGAACTACCGTTAGCTCTTTAGGCTTATCGTATAACCATAAGTCTATGACTGGCCATACAACATTTGCTTTTTCCTTTGCCTTTGAGGCAGTAATACATGTGGTGCTTGAACTCCCCTCTCATCAAACGACATACTTCGATCCTTTGACTAACAAGGCACTTCTTTTATAATCCATTGACATGATTGACGAGAAGAGAGAGGAGGCTAACATGCGTGCTTTGGCACATAAACATTGTGTTGCCCGATACTACAACAAGAAGCTTTGACCCGGAACTTTCGAGCCTAGCAACCTTGTACTGAAGCATGTCTTATAGAATCTAGTTCACATGGGACCAAGATGGTAAGGACCTTACGTTATTCGATGGAAGCTTGATGATGGTACCTTCAGGCTAGTGACTATCAATGATCTTCAAAGAGCATGGAACACTGAGCAATTACGATCTTACTTGACTTGGGCTTGTATTTTCTTTCAAATTTTGTAATTATTATTTTATTTTCCAGTTATGATTAACCAACCTACGCCAAAACTCGAACAAAGGGGATGATCGAAACCCTAACGATGTTCATTGGCTTCACATTCGGATGAGCTGGCTCAAATCCATGACTAGTCGAATATGAGTTAACTAAATCCAAGCTTGACTTTGACGTTCATTAACTTTGAGAGCTATAGTGTGGGAGTGACACCAAAGCGAATGTGATACGGCCGTTCGCACGACTAACTCTAACTCCCATGACTTGAGAGAGAGTATAAAGGATGATTTTACGAAGTCCACGTTAATTCCACCGCCCCCAACTAAGGGCAGGAGTATAAATACTAAACGATCGGACATCCAGTTGACTTAACCTGATTCCCATCAATGCTAGGGACATGGGTATTGACTCATAATTTAACTTCGAACATGACTCGGACACGACTCGCTATTCAAAGTTAGTTGGGGGCATATACACTATACCTCCAGACTACGATACCTAGTTTGTTATGGCTTAAATTTGTACCCAAATTGCTTGTGACTTATTTATCATAGTTTATTACTTATGACTTGACTTAGTAATGGAACTGAAATTGCTAGTACGCTAAATGGAAAGCAATATATAAACTTGCATACAAATGACATTGTTTTTATCAATAGTGCTTTATTTACAAATGCAGGTTTTGCACAAAGTTACAAGCAAAAACATGAGGGACGCACTCGCAACTACATCCAAAGGGCCTAAAGTGATACAAAATAAAGGTTAACTAAGCCTTCAATGGCTTATCATCAATTTTCTTCTTCTCCTCCTTCTCCTCAACCAGCTCAGCTTGCTCATCCACAGTAATGCTGAGCCTTTTCTTGGGCATAACACCAAAAGAACCAGAATATCCTGACGTGGGCGCATCTGTTTATTCTTTTTGCACTAGGCTGAGTTAGGTGGTGGAGTTTTCTTGAATTAAATTAATGGACTAGAAGGAGGTATTGATTGAAGAAGAGGAATTAACAAGGGGCCTACTGTGGTCTTGGTCTTCAACTCCGCAAGTTGACCTACTTATTGCATTTGGATCTCGATCATGCTTAGAGGTCCCTTCTAACCAAACTCTCCAGTGTAAACGACATCTTCTTCCCCATTACCTTGAGAGCCCTTGCTATCTAAACCTTTTAGCGCGTTAATCATGCCTTCATCCTAGTTGGGATCATCGTTAAAGTGCAATTGAGGCTCGTTAGCAGCTTTAGATTGGGCTTAACAAGAAGACTAGACCGGATGGGTACCTGTAGCAAAAAGAGCAATCACGATTAGTCGTTTAGTAACAATGGGCAATCCGGCTGATAGCGGATAGACTCTCTCGAATTTGGGCGAGGTCGGGGAGATATCTTTAATGGATCCACCACTTGTAAGCCCAGGAGTCTCAAGCGCTTCATTTACTGAAGTTAATGGCTTTGGCGCTTTGAGAGATAGAAATTTAGGGTTGTAGCCGTCCACTTCTCCAAACTGAGGGACTGTAGACGAGGAGCCGGAACCACCCTCGGCTGGGGGTTTTCCCTTAGCTTGATACCTGGCAGTGTCCTCTGCTTCTTTTTGCAGCCTTCTACCTTTTGTTAATCGCTTAGGCTTATCATTCCTCAAAAATATCTTTATTAACTCCTCTTCATCTGCCTCTCCACCCTCCAATTTGCGCCTATCGTCCTCAACTAGTTCACACCAAGCATCGGCTAGAGTGGTGGGGTAGTTGTCCACCCAAGAAGTATTCTGATATCAAAGGACTTGCGAGGAAAAAAGACATTATCACATGCCTGAAGTCATCAATTTCTTGTTTCGCTTTTGCAAGCTTTTTCTACAGTCCAATCACCTCAACATCATACTTCACCTTTTGGTTGGAAGCAGACTTTAAAATAGTGTTGGCATTTCCCTCGGCTCTTTTGGCCCTTGCTTCGGCCTCGGCTAGCCTTGCCCTTAAGTCGATATTATCTTTCTCCTAGGAGATCTTATTTGTCTTAAGACCGCTACATTTAAGTTTTAAATCAGTATTTTCTTAGGTTAGGGCTTTCCATTCATATTGGATGGATTTTGACATCAAGCTTAGGGATTCAAGCTCTTTGTGGAAGCAATTCTGCAAATTAATATACATTTTCTTATACTTCTCGGCATCCTCTTCCATCGCTTTAAATTTAGCTTAGGCATAAGTAAATTCTTTCTCAATGGAGCTCAAAGCCAACTTATCACAATCCCATAGACACTTCTAATTGATTAGGCCAAGCTCGAGGTCGTGTATAATTTCAGAGAGCTTTCAGGCATATTTACAGGTTTCTTTATACTGCCCAGTGATGAAGTCAATCTCCTTTTTAAGTTATCACCAAAGTAGTCGGGTATGGGTTGTAGATTAGGGACGAAGTGCATATTCCCAAAATAGTACTGAGGAAACTGGCCCCGCAAGACCTTCATTCTTTCCTCGGTAGTAGCACCGAAAACAATGAGGTTCGAACAAGATATCTCAGTAGATTTACAGTTGCTTGAGACATCAACTATTTGATCTCTATCCTTGTGCATAGGATCAGAATGCTTCCTGGATGTTTTCTCTTGTGGTAATGATTCTTTTTGATGGATTGAGGCCTTGACAACCGATCTATCAACCTCCTGAGGGTTATGTGGCTTTTATGATTGTCGGTGTTGTGGCGGAGCAGAGAATGGGAACGAGAATAAGGATGATACTTGTGATACTAGCATTTCTTCTCCCTTTCTCGCTTCTCTCTATCATAGTCATCTTTGTACTCTCATTCTTGGTCGGAATAAGATTTGGGGGGAGCCCTATCCTTGTAAACGCTACAACAAAGCTTTCTGGGATAGTACCCTTGGAAAGACATAGTTCCTGCAAACTAAAATGAACTTGTGTTAGAACTAGGAGGTTACACGACAAACATATGTTGTGACATGCAGTGCGAGTGTCATGTATATCCTAGCGCATCCCCCCCGACAGACTAGTAGTTAGCACCTTGCCGATAGGCGTAACTTCCTCGATCGTGGTCGTAACATGTTCTTTTTCAAGGGTTGAAAAGAAGGACTATGAATCTAAATTTGGGAAGAAGTATTGCTCATGTGGGAGCTCCAAGTTTCCCAAGCCTTTAAAAGGATCCCCGAAAGAGAGTAATCCGCCTTACTGAACAAAACGACATTTCAGCTGGTTATTTGATGACAAAGTGCATTTTGACTCGGACTGCTGCGCACCTCCTCCTTGAATTATAGGGGACTTCTACGATATCGACTTTTCTGGAGAAGGAGTCTTATATATGTTCTTCCTCGACCTTCTTTTTAGGTGCCTTCTCCTTCACCACTTCTTTGGGGTTCCCGATTAGGCCCAGGGACATCTCTCCTTCTAGTTTTTTCCGACCCCGGAGTTAGGATACTACTACCTGCCCTAGATAATGGGCATGACTTCTGCGCTTAGTTCCCTAACTGGAGCATTCCTCCCAGTCCATGACTAAGGGAACAACTAGGGGTGGTGCGGTTGGAGCCAGAGCAATACCCACTCCCATGGTCCGATCGACAATGAGAAAGTTTAACTGATGGAGAAACTCGTCTATTAAACATCTCTTAATAGACCAAGCATTCTTTGGAACTTTCAAAGTACCAAGGCAAGCATTATATTCATTATCAGTGGGTTTTGTCGGACTCTCACCTGCAAACAATCATTGATGTAGAATCTCTTCAGCAAAATACCAAGATGTAGGTGTGGACTGAGCACTTATGACTTTATATCCATCGATGGACGCATCTTTCTTATTGTGGGACATAGAACTAGTCAGTTCTAATATTGCTAATCTTGCTAATTCCTTTTGTCACCACTCGTCTTTTCATAGCAGACTCGAGGAAGAGGAAGGACAAATTACCCTTTTGGTGTTTAAAATTAAAGAGGAAGACAATGTCGTTGGAGGAAGGCTTGCGGTGAAAGTGTTCTCTATATGGAATATATAGGGAGAAAAAAATTTGCATAGGCGGTTGGATGCAGTTGCATGGGAGCAATTTCGGGGCTCAAGATTGACCTGACTATAAAGAAGAGAAACCTCGACTTCTTTATCCTCCCCAACGAATTTGGTCACTGCTCGCAGCATCGTCACTTCGATCGTCTGCCCTCAAGATACCATGGCCACCGTAACATCGTGGTCATCTCCGACAAGGGCAATAATAATTAAAGTCGAGAATTCTCAAATCTGGAGTAAGATCAGCGTGGAAGGGTGAATCCAATAATCAATTCGAATAAAAACTAACATAAAGGAATCAAACCTACGTAGATCGATTACTATTGGAGGGATGGAGCTGTAGAAATCTAATTGAATCGGGATTAGGTGAATGTAAGAATTTTCAGATCGGGACTAGTAAAGGAAGAAGAAAGAGGAGTGGTGTGGGTAATATATATATATATATAGTTAAAAAGACCCTTCATATTCCCACCAATGTCACTAACTGACCTGGTCCGTATCGGTATACCGACCCAATGTTGTACCGACCGCAACCCCGTTCGTATACCAATCCGAGCCAGATTTTCCTAAAAAAGAAATATAATACTTAACACTTGTTGAAAGGACAAGACTGAAAGACTCTCTGACTACTTGTTCTACGATCACATGTGCTAATTCACACATGGTCAAGAATTTAATTTGTCTCACGCTCGACTTGCGTTGTGGGACGACGTCATTTGGTAATGACATGTGCATGGACTATCACATATGAGAGCCAATGACATGACATGATTTAGCTATACGACTAGCATATTCAACCTCTCGACTCGACGAGGTTTGAATATTTACACGTGTTTCCCGATTACTTCAATCAATGAATATAACTTAGTAAGTAATATCGAGTACAATACGAGGGATGACTGGCTATTTATGTAGAAAAGAAAATCTAAGCATCACGACTCCTTAGGAAGAGATATTCTTGTTTAAACGTCCTCTTTTAAAGACTAAAGATGTCTAGGAAAGTGCAGCTCAATAGATTCAAAGCACATCCCATCTGCAACGTAATGTACTTTAGGAGCAAAGGGTTGACCCGCCTTTTGGCAAGGCCATCAAGGTTCATAGACAAAGCACCCAGGATCTGATCCAAACATCTCCAATTGCTATAAAGTCGAAGAAAGCAACTCATACTCCATTCAAACCCTGGCTCGGCCTCCCTAGCCATGATATTATTTTTAGAATACGAAGAAAGAGAAGGAAGTGGGTCTGGCTTGGTATACCGACCAAAACCATGCCAACTCGAACCATACCGATCAAAATGCATCATGTCTTGAAGAACTATTATGTTGGCTGAATACGCGGTCAACAGCTGCTACTGCTTTAGATCAAGATACATATGTGATATAAAGGGTTGGAGTAGACATCTCCATGAACTAAAGTATAGCTCCACTACCTTCCTACAGAACCGGGATAAGCGCCACGTGGCATACCAACCTAGAGCCAACCTCACCTATAAATAGTCCCATAAAGCTCTAAAGAAATGACTTTTGGCATTTTCTCTCTTATTTTCTGTGTACTTATGACTTGTACTTGGGTTTAGGGGAGATAACTAATTATTGTAATCATTTCCTTCAAGTTTTATAAGAGAATATAAAGTGTATGTAGTCTCAATAAAGCTGAACCACTATAAACTTGCATGTGATTACTTTTACTTGTTTTCCATTTACTTTTCTTCATATTTATTCTCTTCATATTCTCTATTTAGGAGTTTTACCATTTTTTGGTATCAACAAGTGTCAAGGCCCTTATCCCTCTGAAAGAATCATTATCATAATAGAAAACATCAAGGAAGCATTCAGATCCTAAGGACAAGGATAGAGAGCAGATAGTTGTAGTCCCGAGAAAGCGTAAATCTACCAAGATATCTTCTTTAAAACTCATTGTCATTGATGCTACTATCAAGGAAAGAATGTTGGTCTTGTGGAGAAAGTTTCCTCAGTGCTATTTATGTCATATGCACTTTGTCTCTAATTTGCAACCCTTGTCTGATAACTTTGGTGATAAGCTTAAAAAGGTGATAAACTTCATCACTAGGTAGTACAAAGAGACCTGTAGATATGCTCGAAAGCCTTCTGAAATTATACGTGTCCTCGAAGTAATCCTAGCCAATCAAAATCAGCTATAAGATGTGATAAGCCAACTTTGGACTCTATTGATAAAGAACTTACTAATGCCCAAGCTAAATTGGAAGCAGTGGAAGAGGATGCCAGAAGTATAAGAAAATGTATAATGATTTGCAAATTCACTTCCATAAAGAGCTAGATTCCATAAGCTTGAAGTCAAAGTCCATCAAAGATGGTTGCAAAGACCTAACCCAAGAAAATACTGATTTAAAACTTAAATTCAGTGGTTCTTGAGGCAGAAAAGAGCTCCTGGGAGAAAGAGAATGTTGACTTGAGGTCAAGACTAACTGAGGCCGAGGAAATTAGGGAAAAAGAGCTGAGAAAAATTCCAACACTGCCTTAGAATCTGCCTCCAATTTCAAAGCGAAGTTTGATATTGAGGTGACGGGGCTAAACAAAGAACTTGTTATAGCAAAGCTAGAAATGGATGACTTTGGGACTTTGATAATCTTTTTTCTCTCAAGTCCTCCAACATCATGACATCCCTTGGGTGGATGACTATCCTACTACTCTAGTTGATGCTTGGAGTGAATTGGTTGGGGAGGAGAGGCGCAAGTTGGAGAGTGGAGCAGTGGTTGAAGAGGAGTTGATGAAAATATCCTAAAGGAATGATGAGCCTAAGCGCTAAGCGCTAAGCAGAAGGTATAAGGCTGCAGAAGGAAGCTAAGGACACCGTTAGGCATCAACTAAGGGAAAGACTCTGGTCGAGGTTAGTCCTAGCTCCTCATTTGCAGTACCCAGTCCGAAGAAGTGGAAGGTTGCACCCTTATTTCCCTGCTATCAAAGTGACAAAGCCATAACTCCAATAACTTAAGCTTTTGAGACTCTTGGACTTACAAGTGGTGGCTCCACTAAAGGTATCTCTCTGACCTTGTTGGTATTTGAGAGATTTTATCTGGCATCAACTGGAACGTCTATTGTTCCAGTGGGACTAATCGTTATTGCTCTTCCTGCTACAGGTACCTAGCCGGTCCAGATTTCTTTTGAATCCCAATCGAAAGTCCCTGATGAGCCATGATTTCCCCCTGCCGGTGATCCTGACAAGCATAAAGGCATGGTAGATGAACTGAAGGGCTTGGATGGCAAGGTATCTCAAGGTGACAGGAAAGAAGATGTTGTTTAAGCATGATCGAGATCCAAGTGCAACAAGCAGGCCGGCTTATGGAGTTAATGACTAAGACTAGAATAAGCCGCTTGTCAATTACTCCTCTCCAATTGATACTTCCTTTTGGTCTAGTGTTGCCGACCAAGCAGACTATTCCCCTACCTCGACAAAGCATCACAAGGAAAAACATTATGCTCCTATATCAGGGCCTTTCGATTCTTCTGGTGGTAAGCCCGAGAAAAAGTGCAACATTACTGTGGATGAGTTGGCTAAGCTGACTAAGGAAAAGGAGAAGAAGAAGAATGATGATAAGTTATCGAAGGCTTAGTTGACATGTCCTTTGTATCACTCTTAGGCCCTTTGGTGTTGTAAAGAGTGTAACCCTCACGTTTTTGCTTGTAAATTTGTATAAAACCTGCATTTGTAAATAAAGCATTGTTTCTTTTGATGAAAACAATGTTATATGTCTGCAAGTTTATATCGATTTCCATTTAATGTACAACGATTTAAACATTACTAACTCAAGTGGTAAGCAATAAACTACAATAAACAAGTCATAAACAATCTGGCTTAGATATTTTAGGTTATAAGATGTCTCACTTATAATTACTAAACGTTGTGGTGTTTAAGTGTCACAATATTAGGCGTCGTAGTACTGAGTGTTGTAGTCCATAGGTATAGTGTATATTCTCTCAATTTACTTCGGATCACGAGTCATGTCGGAGTTGTGTTCGAAGTTAATTCATAAGTCTACCTTTGTGCCTCCAGTGTCGGTAGGGAGCAAGCAAAGTTGATTGGACGTTCGACCCTAAAATATTTATACTCCTGTGCCCAAATAGGGAGGGGAGAAACAAAGTTAACGTGGATGTCATATAATTGCCCTTTACAATCTCCTAAAGTCATTCGCGGTTAGATTTATAGGTTAGTGCTTGGATGTCATGGTACACCAATTTCACTAACCCAGTTGGTTTAGACACTCTCGCAAGTCATCAGAGTTAGAATTAGTTGTGTGAATGGACATATCACATTCGCTTAGGCATGTTCCAACACTTCAGTTTTCAAAGTGGGGATCACCGCGTCGAGCGTTGAAGTCAAGCTTCGATTTAATTATTTCATATCCGGCTAATCGCGAATTTGAGCCATCTCGTTCAAACGTGAGCCAATGAATGTCGTTAGAGATTTTATCATCCCCTTCATTCAAGTATTGGCATAGGTTGGTTCAATCACAATACGTAGCGAAATTATTAAACAAAGTTGTGGGGCATAGAAAGGAGCTTTTATTTATAATCAATTGGCAAATCGTGCCTTATCGCATAACTGGAAAATGAGATAATAATTGCAAAAATCTAAAAGAAAATAAAGGCCTAAGTTAAATAATCCCGCAAGTGCACAACGTTCCAAGCTCATAGAAGATCATCGCCATCGATAGTCATTAGCTTGAAATTCCATCATCAAACTTCCATTGAATGACGTTAGAACCTTTCCGTCTTGGTCCCATGTTAACTGGAGTAGGGAAAACACGCTTTAAAATAAGGTTGTCGGCTCAAAAGTTCTAGTTCGAACCTTCTTGTTGTAGTATGTCGTTCGATGAGAGGGGACTTCAAACTCCACAGGTATCACCGCCGCACATCCATAAGAGAAGGTGAATGGAGTGTGTCCAGTCAATGACTTTTGTGTCATATGACAAGCCCAAAGGGCTAATGGTATTTCATCGACCCATTTGCCTTTAGCATACTCTAATCGTTTCTTCAGAATGGACTTGATGATCTTCTTCACCGCTTTGACTTGTCCATTCAATTGCAGCTGCGCAATTGCAGTATATTTGTAATAGGCCACACTTTTCTAAGCTCAAATTTCGACAAAAATCGAAACTCAAACTCATCTAAGCATGAAGAGTATAAATCTGGTACCTATAGTTAGTGAGAATGAGCATAATCAGAGCAAAATAAAACTTACTCATATAGGAAATGAAATAATATAACAAATACCAATTAAGGCGACTACCTTAAGGCATATCACCACATTGATATCGAGCATGAGAGAATGAGAACCGAAACCAAACTTGAACACTTGATAAGACCTGTCTTCCTCGAGATAAATATGAGGGTTTTTTACAAGTGGGTCAGAAAATCAAGTCCTGGTGAGTAAATTTTGTATAGTACTATCTACAATAACAAATGTACTCCATTCGGTCAAAACCAAAACATATGTCTAGAAGGGCTAGTAATTATAACCCAACCTATTTAGAATTTATGCACGACGAGTGACCACAAAACCGAAGGTCATATTCCGCACCTAGCGATATCGTAATATCGAGATAGATCATTTACGCATAATTTTGAAGCCATATAACCACCTCTAGCTAATTAAGAGGCGGGTAACTAACTTCTAATTATCACACAAGGAGGGTAATTATTTTATATAGAGCCACTTAAGAACTCGCTACCTATGTAAGGTAAGGGCAGATACTTATAATAATTTAATAACTAAGACATACCTTTCGGTCACTTTTTTTTTTGAGCAAAAGATGTGTGATCTTCCAATAGGAAGAGAGCACACACATATATATAATAAAAGATGTAATACAAGATATCCAATACAGACCCAGTACGATAGTCTCACATAGTAATGTAGGGGATAATAGATAGATGAGTTCCGGCAAGGCCACCACCCATCATACTTCATTATCGAATTCCGGCAAGGCCACCACCCGATAAGAAGTATATCTATTCCCATACATTTAACAATCTATGTGTATAACAAGAGGTGAAGCAAATCACTAAAAAATACAAACACCCCTTCTCTACAACTACTAATATAACAAAAACAAAACATAACTAAAATGGTCAATCCAAAACAGCAACTCCAATAACTCCACAGTTACATCTACCACCTGTGAATTGAAAAACTGAAGCAAAATTATCAGTAACTTACACATATATATGAGTATATGCCTATATATATATATATATATATATATATATATATATAAGCATCTAACCATATATACATGTATAAAGAGAAAGACATAAGAACAAACAAACGAGAGGAAAATAACAACCAAAAACAGAAATCAGCTTCCCAGACGAGGTCTATTACATCTAAAATAGCTATTAATACGAATGAATAAACTCAGGTTAGATCTTACTTTTAACAAAAAACGCCCAAATTGCAATTTACCAAATAGTTTATAGTGTGAATTGGACATCCATGACAAACAGAAATTTACTATGTTGATGATTAAATTATCCTTTGATACAGAGGTTGAATGGAAGATTCTCTGGTTCCTCTCAACCCAAATGAACCAACTAATGAATAATACTAAAGAATCCAATATGTATTTCTTTCTGGAATTGTATCTTAATCTATAACAATTCCAATAGTCGATACAATTACTAAGGGAATTAAAACTATCAAAAGTAAAAATCCTAATAATCATATTGAAAATAGAAAAGGTAAAGTAGCAAGAAAAAAATAAATGATCTTCGTCCTCCTCCCCTGAATTACAAAAACAACATTTTATATCAAATATAACATTTTTCCTTTTTAACAACTCAATCGTATTAAGCTTCTTGTGGACGATCAACCACATTAGAAACTTTGATTTAGAAGTAGAATTAGTCCTCCATATGAATTTAAAGGGGTATAATGATATACCAGAGAAATTAATAAAACTATACGTAGAATTAGCTGTGTAAACTAAACTCTTATACATGCCCCAGCTAATAGAATCGCTATTTATGTCCACATGGTACAGTGCTAATTTGGCTTTAAGTAAGGCCAATTGTCTTAATAAATCTTCCTCCAAAATATTATCAAAGGAGAATACCCACGGAGGATCTAATTCAGCTACGTAAACATCCTTAATTAAAGCATTCTTAAACCTACTAATATTAAAGAGCTTACTAAATTCAATTTTCAGTGGCACTCTTGATATCCAAGCATCATGCCAAAAATAAGTAAGGTTTCCTGAATGAACTAATACTTTGCATCCTATATTAAAAAAGTCAAAACAATTCAAAACGGATTTCCAAAATTGAGATAATCTATTTTCCCAACTACCACCATTACTAATGAAAAACTCTCCTCTTGAATAATAAGATTTGGAAACGATAGACTTCCAAGAAGACTTCACTTCTGGACATCTAAATTTCCATAACCATTTAGCAAGTAAAGCAGAGTTAAAATTATGTAGATTTAAGATTCCCAAACCCCGCTCTATCTTAGATTTACAACACATTTCCCAGTTAACTAGACATTTATAACTACTACAACTAGAATCACCATTCCAAAGATAATTACGTCTAATCCTATCAATTTTCTCAATGACCCATTTGGGACATCGATGAACAGCCATCCAATAAGAGGGAATAGCTGATAGAAACGAGTTAACTAGAACTAATCTACCTGCTCTGGATAGGAATCTATTGTTCCAGTTAGATAGTCTATTACTAATTTTATCAATGATGACTATCCAGTCTTCCTTTTTAAGCTTTGACGGTCTTATCTTAAAACCTAAATAATCAAAAGGAAATTTCATAATCGAACAATTCAAAGTGCTAGCCACTAAAGTCTCAATATTGTTAAAATCATTAATGACCATCACTGCGCTCTTATCAAAATTGATTCTTAAACCAGATAACATCTCAAAACAGTAAAGTATAAATTTAAGAGCAATAATATGCTCCGACAGATGAGAAGAAAATAACAAAGTATCATCCGCAAATCGAAGGATAGATAATTCGTTGTTAAATTCCTCATTCCCAACACTACCTAGAATACCTAATCTCCCGGCTCTCTTGATAATTTTTGAGAAGACATCAACTGCTAAATTAAATAGAAAAGGCGATAAAGGGTCGCCTTGTCTAAGTCCTCTCTTGGATTGTATCTTCTTACCCATTACCCCATTAACGACAATGTTGGAACAACCAGACCTAAGTAACAACATGATCCAGTTAGTCCATCTAACACTAAAACCCCTAGCAAGACATAATTCGCATACAAAGTCCCAATCTATTGAATCAAATGCCTTCTCAAAGTCTATCTTCAAGATGGCACATGTTATATTGTTCTTACAACAGACGTTAATATATTCCTGTACCGCTGCCACACCATCTACTATATTCCTACCTTTAATAAAAGTTGTTTGAGAGACATCAATAAGGTCATTCATCTTGCTACTCAACCTATTCGCTAAAACTTTAGATATGATTTTGACAGAAACATTAATAAGAGAGATAGGTCTAAAATCCTTAAGGGTATTAGCCCCCTCTTTCTTATGAATAAGTATGACATTGGCAGAGTTAAAACTACCTAAATGCAAATCACCACTATAAAATTCATTAAATAATTCAATAATGTCAAACTTCAAAAATTCCCAAAATTGTTTGTAAAAATTAACAGAGAAACCGTCAGGTCCAGGAGCTTTGTCACTAGGCATATCGCTAATTGCCTTCCAAATCTCCTGTTCCGAAAACGGTTTATCCAAATCTACAAGACTTACCCTAGTATCGTAAGGATATAAGTCATACCATCTAACATTAGTTCTTCTCTTAATCTTAGAACCGAAAATCTGATTGTAAAATCTAGTGAAAGCTTCGTTTAGATCCTTCTGTAAAGACAGCTCTACATCATTTACAATAATCGAGCGAATCATATTATCACGTCTCCTTTTATTTGCTACACTATGAAAAAATTTAGTGTTATTGTCCCCTTCCTTAATCCACTGTATGCGAGATCTTTGCCTCCACATGACTTCTTTTTCTAAAATCAGTTTGAGGTCTTGTTTAAGATTACAGTATTTATCCTTTTCAGCTAGATTAAGAAGCCTTGACTCACTAATTTTATCTAAATCCAACAAACCACACATAATCTTGTTCTTCTTAATTCTCACATTACCAAATACAAATATATTCCAACGCTTTAGAAAGAATCTCAATTTACCTAACTTAGCAACAAAAATCTTAGCACTATTACCACTATATACATTATTAAAATAGAATAAAGACCTCCACTTTACCGAAACTAAATTTATGAAACTAGGATCAAGTAACCACATCTTCTAAAATTTGAAATTATTACTAATAGTTAAGTTCGAATCACAAGTAAGGACGATTGGACAATGATCAGAGAGTAAGAAAGGTAGTCCCTTGACTCTACAAATCGAAAATCTATCTTCTACCTCCGAATTAATAAAAAATCTGTCTAATAATGCAAAGGAGGGACTATCACGAACATTCGACCAAGTGAACAATCTATTATCCATATGAATCTCTATCAAATTATTATCCAAAATAAAGTCATTGAATTCCTCCATATCGGAGAAATCCCCTTCACGGGGTAACCTCTCCCCTAGGAATCTAGTAACGTTGAAATCGCCCCCTACAATCCAAAGATTGGGGGTATGATTCCTGAAATTAGAGATTTCATCCCACAAAGTTCTCCTCTCTATCTTGGAATGAGGTCCATACACATTGGATATGCACAAAGTAGAATCATCGCAAAGGGAAGCTAATATAACGTGTAAAGAATCTTGCACGAGTCTTGCATGAGTCTATATTGACTCTCTTTCCAACCAATCATGAGTCCACCAGCCGTACCAACTGCTGGTAAACACACCCAGTTACGGAAAGTGGACCCACCTAATCTAAGATAAAATCTAAAGTCCGGACGTTCAATTTTTGTCTCTTGTAGTAAGATAATATCAATATGATTATCTTTAAAGAAAGTTCTAACTTTAGCACATTTTTTAGGTTCATTTAGTCCTCTAACGTTCCAACTAACAATCCTCATCTATTCAAAGATGAAACCCTTTCTAATTCCCTACTCCTAATATAATCAGAATCAAGTTCAATATCTGTAAAAATAAATGCTGTATCACTAGCAAGCTGAAAAAGTTGGCTAGTCGACATGCTATTCAACGCATATGGAGAATAAGCACTGCCGTAAACAGACGTCATACCTGAGCCCAGTGTCGAACTGCTACTACTAGCATCCGAAACCGGGGACCTACCTCTAAATGAAGAGGTGCTAAATCTGATCCTAGCACTACGACGAACCAATCCAGAACAAGGGATAACTCTTCTACGCCTCCCCCTTCTAGACGAAGAGGAGGAACAATCTGAACTCTGACGTGAGACCTCGTTAGGCTTCAACAGATCATCACCCCTCATGAAGCTAGGATTATCATCTTCACCAACTGGTGAGCAGGGACCATTGCCAGCAACACTTATCAGTCGAAAAAGAATATCCTCCCAATTAAATAAACAAGGACTCGGCCTCAATGCCAAAGAGCGCAACATCATTCCGCCTGTGCTAATAGCCACCGTGAATACGCTACTAAAATGACAGACCCAAACTGAAAAAGCCATAACCTCAGTCTCAATGCCAATCAAACGTGTTACTGTACCATCCAACCTCTTCCCTTCCAAACCCAACTGATCATCCCATCTATTCAGATTCACCACCTCAGTGATAGCCCGATCACCATAACTCGCCTCACGATCCTCTTCCACATAATCTTTTGTTTCAAAAACGCATTTTTTAACCACCTTGCCTCTTTCCATTCTAATACGACTCAAGACCTTCTTATGATGTAACAAATTACCCTTTTGCCTTTTAACCCGAAATCCTCTCCTCCTCGAATAATCCAACTTTAGACCATCCTCACTGTCAGTGACAACCGTAATCTCGTTCGTTGATACCAGCCCCTCCTCATCAACATCCACTGCCAATGCATCAAAGCTAGTCGAAAGAGCAACATCATTTGCCACTGACCATAAAATCTCTTTAGATTTCCCTGTAGTGTTAACAGCCTCCCTTATCGAATCCACCTCATGACCTACCTCGTCCATGTCTATATCATCCTCCTCTATCAACACATTAAAAGTCTTGTCGAGCTTGTACCCATTACAATCCTCAACAGTCAATGAATCTTTATCAAGACCCATGCATTTCATTACGGCAGGGTCCAACATCAAAGGATCACAACAAAAAGACCACTGCAAATCAACATCATTCAGCATATCACCCTCAAAACAATTCACCTCATTCGCTACTATATTTTTAAGCTTATCCGTAACCTCCCCTGACTTGAGATTGTTCATTAAACCACCAAGTCTCGAAAAATCACAAGCAGTAGTATTATGATACTCCTTATCTCTGAATTCACTTAAAATGGCAGAATGTAAGGCATCAAAGTGTTCAAGAATTCTGTCTAACATCCTAACAGCTGTCATGATTTTGCTCGGGAACTGATCAGAGAGCAATCTTCGTAGCTTAACCAGGTTTAAGCTGAATGCAAAAGCGTGTTCTTTTCTATTTAACGGCATTGGCAACGGGGGATAAACCTTGGCTTCATCACCCCTCTTTTCCCACAAGATTCCATCCACCATCCCTTCTAAGTTCCATCCCAACAACAACAATAGGTAGGCACTTTCATTTAAACAACTAGGAGAGTCCAGAGAAAGCAAGTCAAGAAGCTCAATTATAATTAGGCATATTCTCAAGCAGTTAATGTGAATCAGTTCTAATATCGATTTTCCAGCAAAACTCCATGAACAACTAATCTTTTTATGCCCTATTCCGCCACATTTAAAGCATCTCAGCCCATTTCTACAATCACTCGCCCTGTGATTCGATTCGCCACAGCGAAAACAAACACTAGATACCACATTTTTTCTAAATTGAAATTGATTATCCTTAAACGAATTCCAATTTGGCATATTAAGCATGGGTTTCCGCACAATATCAGCATAAGAGCAATTAAAAGTTGAAAAAGAATGCTGTGGTAGACTTACAGTTTGCTGCGGAAGACTTACAGAAAAATTATGCGAGGCCTCACACTGTCTAAAGGTCAGATTGAGTCTCCCCCCATTCATGTTAGTCATATTTTTGATCAAATCCGGAGCCGAATTATTGAAAGTACCAGAAATACCATGGTAAATTCCTCTTGATTTGCCACCAAATATCAACACATCTCCTGATTCAAGAATAATGTTCCTGATAGAGCTTCTTCCTTCTCTATACACGAACTCAGCTGAATCTCCTATCAAAATCGAGACAACTGGAAGGCCAAGAGACAGACTTTCCTTGCTTTCATCATTATCCTGGTGCATTCCCAATTTCCCATCACTATTGTAGTAATTAATAATACAAACGTCAGGGATTATGGGTGGAAGTTCATCCGGCGTTTGTCCTTTTTCAACCAATTTCTTATGCGCAAAAACCATAGAATCACGGACCAATTTGTTGAATTCAATAGGGATTTTTGGGGAAATAGAACCATCGTTGTTCCTCCTATCTTCGTATAATCTGGTTTGAGGATTCCAATTTTTTCCCAAGCACATCAAGAACAGATTCATCATTGCGCCATTTCCGAAAACTGGTCTGTAGAATCCTCCATCTCCTTTACCAAGTTCTTGAATTCTTTTAACAATCTGAACTTGCTCATTAAGGCTAATAAAATTCTTTTATAGGATCAACCCAGAACTTAGAACATGTGCATTCTTTAGCCGATTTAACCCCAAATCGCTTACCGAATTCGATACCGATAAAAGTTTCCTTCGATGCTCCGATGACCCACAGTGCCTCACGAGATGATCGCTCTCTCCACACCCAAAACAACGTTCCTGAAATCTAAAGGAAACCAAGTCTGGACGAGAGGTAAATTTCGTTTTTTTCCCCTTCACGTACAGATTTCTCGACTGAGATTGATTTGGGTAAGAACCATTCAAAGAGAGAGAAGAAAGAGACGACCGAGATCCATTCAAGAAGAAAGATGAAGAGTGTTCCGCCATTTTTCTTTCTCCGTTACGTAAGGAAGTTCGGAATAGATTACCTTTCGGTCACTTAATACCGTATACTATGGTTTATTCTACCATAATATAAATTAGAGGACAATAGCTACTAAGTCCAACTAATCCAAAGCTTTCATCATTCACGCATGTAACTATGCCCCGCATAAAACGAGAGATAGTAAGCAGTCACTTATTACCTATAGGATAGATAGACGACATCTCGCCATTTATGACCTTCACCTGGCGGACCCCCTTATTATTATCTAGTTGGCTTTATTGGAATATTGCCTTAATCACTTAATACTTCGTACAAGATAGGCATACCTTTGGTACCTCTGAAGTGGCCATTTAATACCTATTCACAAGGCGGACTCGCAACCCAGTCACTTACTACCTGGAGGAAGCAGACTAATGTGGGAATTACCAAGTTCGTACCTAATAGCCATTAAATGGAGGTGAGATACACAATCACTTTTAAATGGTGAATCTAAATTATATAAGACCTATATCCCGAAATAGGCTACGCTATGAATTATTTCTTTTCTATGGTTTCTTCTTTTAGGGAAGGAGGCGGGAACCTCACTCTTGATATAAACCTTGTTTTGGGAAATAACCTTCGTTACGCAGTCAAGTATAGTTACATAATTAACTATCATCTCGTGTTCCTATAGTTAATGATATCTCACATGAGGTGAACATATATCCGACTATCTGAAAGTGCAAGGGGGATTAGTTTAGACTTGCAGATTTGCAAGAAAATAGGAGAGAGGGAAGATATCTGAATGAAAGAAAGCCTAATCGCAGAACAATCTCCTTTGCATATAAATCTGATTCTAATCTTCTTTAATCTATGTTTGTTTTGTTTATTTAGATTTGACTTTGAAGAGGTTTGGAAGAAAAGGGAAATGGCAGAGCTTTGCCACTGCCTTAAGAATTGTGTGCAATAGGATGGGGTTTAACCCCTTATTTGTATGGATTAGAATGGCCTTAGACCATTCAATAGAAGAAAAATGGTGATTGTTTACTGTTAACAGCTGCGTTTCATAACTTAATGCAACCATCGACATACAAATAAAGTAATTAAAAATTTTCAACGACACTAAATGAAATCCCGCCAACGTTTTAGAAGGCGGTAATTTTCTTAACCTTGGTTACGCTTCTTTACACTAATTTTGTTCACTCATGTCTTCTGTGGAAGCTTTATCGCTCTTTTTCTTCTTCCTCCTTGCTAAACTAATCACCGCTCACAGCAGGAAAACCTTACTCCAAGTTTTATTCCACTTCAAACGGTTCTTTTGCCCCATCCACTCCATTTCTTTTCTCATTGATGTTCCAAATCAACATATCCAATACCAAACAACCTGTTTGCTAAATTTGCCTGTCTTCTCCACCACTACGAATCTGCCAAATCCCAACCTTGATCTTACATCTCCTCTTACTCAACTCACCCTTTCTCTGACGTTTCATCTTCTCGGCTCTCCTCTACCCTTTAAGGCAGTCCTTTCAAATCCTTCGGCATGATCTTCAAGTATATTTGATGCTAGTTTAGTCCAGAACACCATGTAAGCTTTCAATTTCGTGCTCGAAAGCTTTCATATAGTCCATCTCCGATCCTGCACTGTTTACATTTAAGCCATTCGCATAAATCACAACGCCCACCAAGTTCTCCACTTTTTCCGTAATATGGTTAAGAATAACAGTGGTTCCTTTTTCAGAGTATATGCAGCAACTATCTAAGTAGATTGTCTATGTAGACAAGGCCATAACGATATTGCAATTAAGCTACTCGATGAAACGTGTGAAAGAGGTCTGGTTGGTTTTTAACATTCTTATTCTTCTTCTAATATTGTTGGTACTAGATTTACATTCATTCCTCTTCATCAATTTTTTACTTGATTTTGGTTTTTTTTCTATTAGGTGTTGTAGTTGCCAGTTGATGTATTGATTAGTTTGCAGTCTTGATACTGTTATACAATGAGAATCAATGAAGCTTATTGGGGTTATTTGATATAATAATTAACTAATAATATTATTTAGTTATTTTCAGTAAGTAATCCAATTTGGTATTAGAAGTATTATATTTTATATTTTTTAATCTCTAAGTGCTTCAACTTGGGTTGTAAATATAGAAATTAGAAATAACATCTACAATTTGTTATACAGATATAGAGGCAAAGGCTTATAACAAGTGCCCAGCGGTTAAGGACTTTGCGCCATGGTAACAGTGACATGGGTTCGAAACTCGAAATGGCATGCTAAGAGCTTAACATGTGCATATGCTAAGATCAACCACTTATGTTGTGCTCACGGACCAGGCTAGGTGTACTAGGGAGGGTTTTACAACTTCGGTCGGTTTCCCTCCTGAACAAATTCAAAAAAGACTTATAACAAGCAGGATTATGGAATTCCAAGTTGTAAGGAGCTAATGCAACTAGCGTAATAATATGAAATTGTTAATGTTTATGTGTTGATCGAATATGACTTAAGTACCTTAGATAACTTAAGTAGATTATCAATAGTATGGATATGAATGTCACAGATTAATCATTCAATATATTAAGTTAAAACATAACACAACAACAAAATAATCATATTACAACAGTGGAACACCGTTGTAATATACATTTTACAACGGTGGGCAAAAACGTCGTGTATTAAGAAGTTGTAATAGACTAAAATCTCTTACAACTTTCTTGCACTGTTGCAACGCCGTTGTAATATGTATATTTTACAATTTTTTTCCACCGTTGTAATAGACTTTATTACAACAGTTATACACCGTTGTAATAAAATCTACTACAACTGTTATGCACTGTTGTAATTGACATTCGTTTTTTTTTTTAAAATAACATCTTTTGCAACTGAAAAGAACAATACACTAAATATATCAATATTCCATAAGCAAATCAGATATTACAGTTATTTGCAAACTAATTTATTAAAATACTCAAATATTCAGTATTATAAACAATAAGCTTTATAAAACATTTCGTACATTATTACATACTTGACCGTTACAAAGCAACTTAGTACAAGCACAAGTTATCCACAAAAAATTGCATATCCCACGGGAGTACACTAGTCGAAGACAACGAAATCTTTACGCCATTTATATTTTTTGGTGCAAGTTCACTGCAGTGATCAAACCAATTGCATAAGAATATGTCTGTTGCTAGAAAAAAGAACAAAAAATGTTTTTTTAAGCCAACAATACCAAGTCTTAACAATAATGCTTAACGTACCTGATAGCATGAACTGCATATGGTCCAAAGCCCCTTTTTAAACAATTGGATGTTGCACAACTTCTAAAAAAAGGGCATTTGCACTTGGTCTTTCAGAAAACAAATTAGCAGATAATAATATTGACATGGTAGCTAAATCCATTAATAAACAAAGTAGTCATTTAATCCAAACTTTCTAACCTGTGAATGAAATATTGCCAAACTAAAACAGTAACATGTAAACTCCAAAAATTATCCTTCATTCTTCATGTTCCATTTTTGAAGACCACATGTTTGACTACCATGTTATTATCCACTTAGTAAATAAAATTTTAATATCAAGTTCTCTAGGCAAAGGCTGCCACTTCCAAATATGATTGTCGTTATCTTATCTCTTCCATTTTTGAAGACCGTCTTACTTCCCAAAGAATCTAAAGTCAATTTTTATTTAAATACAACATCTGAAAGATCCTTTCGAATGAAACATAAATCATTTTTTCATGTCCATGGGTATGGTTTGTTTTCAAAAGCACAAAGAACTCAATTACATAAAAATGCAACTGCAAAATATCACTAGAATTACAAGGTCCAAGTAAAGTTGAGATTTTGTACGTTTATTTTCTCCCATTTGTTATGTTGTCCTTGCGGCAAATGACTCGTATATTTAGTAAAATCATATGTAAATTATGCAGATGTTGGCAACTCACAAAAAGAAAAACCACTACGCCATTGCATAGCATATTTAAACAATTAAAATAATTCTTGTCACCTATACGTAAAAGAGCAGCCTAATGATGGACTTCTTACACTTGGCTGGAATTCAATCTATAACTTTTGGAAATTGTTTTAAATCTTCATTTTTCATTCTCCTTCCATATAAGATTTGCTTAGGTTAGAAATAGTATACCATTTTGGCAGTACTAAGCATATCATCGATGTTCTGACCTTTTAATCCATCCACTTTCTTTGCAAAAGCAGTAACAGTGACGATACACTAGTGTGAACAGATAGGGAAGTCATCCTAATAGTTAGCAGTGCATACCTATTCATGGAACAATCTACATCTAGTGCAAGTATAGCTTGCACATCATAGGTGAACTAACTATGGTTGCTTTAGGCATCCCTTAAAATGCCAAATCTATATGTAATATCTACATATGCAAACTAATACTGAAAATATGATGGTTGGTTGTTGACAGGGAAAAAAAGAAGATAATTTTTTTATTCACAGCCTGTTAGTTTATCCACGGTGGACTTACTAACAAATAAATTTGTGGATTAATTTATTAAAGTTAAATATGTGGATAAACTAACAAAATTAGTGCATATGAATAAAAAATTCCTATTCCAAATGCTGGGTAGAATTTACTTTTAGCAATATGTAGTTCATTTAACTTTGAAGCCAACTTGACAACTAGTAAATTGTTTAACTGTTCTCTAACTAATGGAACAATGAAGAAGGAATAACCTTCTCAGCAACCAAGGACCAACCAAATAAAGAACTCTCAGTCATAGTCAACCGCAATCAAAACAACTCTAGTTTTTAATGAAGTTAATGTGCTCGAATCAAAATTAATCATGAAAACTCACCTTTGCAACGCTGAGAATGAAGCGGGCTCGGCAGCGATTTTAGTGGCAAAGGAAGGAACAAGCATCATTTTGGTGATGGATCGATGGCGCGGAACTGAGTTGCCAAGGTAGCTTGTATACGGATCTGACGCAGCGATGGAAGAACAGCAGCAAAGGAGGCAGGGGTTCACAAGCAGACAGGCTGAGGCGATTTGATTGGAGGGGAGAGAAGGGTTCGCGGTCGCGGCTTGGCAAAGGACGAGGCGGACGAAGGACCATCGTTGGGTAAGAGGAGCGGTGGCGCAATGCAGTGCGGGGTCTGATCGATCGATAAGGGAAAGGCTTCGAGCCCGAGGTTGAAGCAGGACTGAACGCTGACTGGTGGAGGGGATGTCAGGCCGACGGACCAGAGTTGGGGACCGGCGTTAAGTGGGAGAAGGCGGGTTCAGGAAGAAGGGAACAGACGATCTGAGAGAAACTAGGGATCCATTTTTATTTAGGGAAGAGTACAGGAGAGGTCAGACATATAAAGTAAAATTTAATACGAGATATTTTTTTGGAGCCAATTTTTCACGTTTCGCGCCTAGATTTCGTTCTTTTGCATTAACCTGAGCGTTAGTTCTTCATTGGTCATTATCAATTTTTTTTCTTTTGAATAATAAACTACCAACTGGTTATATATACTCAAAGAGAACCCGAAATTTTCCTGGGTTAGCCTTGGTCTGATTTGCGAGTCATTGGTTAGTTCCAATGTAATTCAAATGCTCAATTTTGTCAAGTTTTCTCTTAAGTTCATTATCAAAATTTTGTCAAAGTTTTTGAAATTAACTATTATTGGTAATATTGATTATTAATTAGTAATATTGATTATTAGACATTTATTACAAGTGGAAAAATAAGCTAGTAATTTAATATTAATAATTACTATTCTGAAAGTTATTTAATATGGTAAATTAAATAATATATAATAGCTATTTATTAATCTTATGATTTTTCTTTTTTTATTTTATGAAAAAATGTAATAGAATATTATATAAATTGCTCGAAATTTTAATTAAAATATTTAAAAGTAATTATTTAATTATTACTTCTTAACTAGTGATTCTTACTTCTTATTTATTAATTACAAAAATTAATTATTCATTACTAAAAAATAATTTCTATTTATTTATATTTAATTTCTAATAATAATACATAATTATTATTTATTTATTATTATATAGCGAAAAGAAATTATTAATATTAGTTATTACATATTTTCAAATAAATTATTTATTAATTTTATTAAACAATAGTTATTGAGTATTATTATTTTTATTAATTATCGAATTTTTATTAATTATTAATATGGTATTTATGTTGTAGTGTAGTCATATATTACAACAGTCAAAAAATAAAAGTTGTGATAGGCTTTTATTACAACTGCCAAAATAACACAGTTGTTAAAAATAAGTTTATTACAACTTTTCTGGATAAAGGTTGTAAAAAAAACATTTATTTCAACGGTGATTTTACCACCGTTGTAAAATTAAAGTTGTAATATGGTGTTTTTGTTGTAGTGTAAAAAGAAAATGCACCATGGACTTTCCGCTAGTTCCACGTCAGGTCCTTCTTCCAATCAAAAACTCTAATTCGAATTTCCACTACCAACAACCCTCTCTTCTCCTCTAACCACCGGTAATGTCTAGAAACGAATGTGAAAGATTAGAATAATATCGAGATAATCGTGATATGATTTGGAGTTGGATGGGTGTGATTCAAAAGTAAGGTATTTATATTTTTGAATGTCAGAGAACTAAAATCAAGGAATTTCATTTAGTCTAAGAATGCTTGAAGTTTTATATATGGACCAAAAATAATCATTTAAGAGTTAGAACCTGACAAAAGAGGCATTCTTTACCCATCGTAAAGAATTGCAATAAGGAAATTATTTAAATTTGTGAACGTTATACAGTTCCATGTCTCAAACAATTAAACTTTTCTAGGAGCAACAATCAAGCAGTGGTCTTTGAGGTCGACAACTGAACCATACAAAGTCACCTTTAGACTATTAAATAAATTAATTTGTTATTTTATTAAAAAAATTGTTAAAATTATTCTAAATTTTATAAAATAAATAAAAAATAGTTAAATATAGTTTCAACATTGTGGAATAAAGTTACAGTAAGCCGAAGATTATTTTGTAATCATGTAAACTTGCCTTTCTGTACCTTGTCTAATCAAACTTGTTGTTGCTTTTTCTTCACCACAAACTATCTATGAGTTACGTTATCCTACTCAAATATCTTCATCATTATGTTATTTGCTCTTCATTTTTAAACTGCTGATTTTAATGCAATTATGCTTATACTGGCATATATGTTTCACTAGTATTATCAAAATTGATGTTCTTAAAAATCAGCATGTAATGCCTGCGAATTTTCATGATTTAGGTTTATATAATTGTTATTTTGTATTAGATCATTGGAGCAATTTCTGTTTTGTATGTAGTGGAAAATAGGCATAGATTTATTTTTATTGATATAAATATTATTTATGATGATAAATCTGTTTTTTTATAATAACGGTGGAATTTATATACTTATTTATAATGGTGTTTTTGCTATTGAATAATAATGCATCTAAATAAATGACAACTACCTCTGGCCCTATGGACTAGGCCATATAATTAAGAAATGGTTGAATAAATCAACAAACCAAGCATTTTTTAAACCTTTCTTTGATTCCAAATCATTTTTTATCTAGTTATTTTTAGTAAGTTTAGTGGGTGTTCCAGCAGCATTGAAATAATCAAGTACTTATTTTTAAAAGTGGAAAATAGGGAGAAGGACAAACTTAACAAAAAATTTGGTGAGAAGTATGGAAAGTTTAGAATTCAGTGAGAAGACTAAATGAAAGTGTAAATGGAAAAAGGTTAGTGGGCCCCCTGAATTCCACCTTTAGTGTAAATGTGTCCTTCTCCCTCATTTTGAAACTTCCCATACTTTTCACCAAAAAAGTTTCCAAAGTTTGTCATTTAAAAGAAAATCCTCTTTTTAAAATTCCTATAAAAAGTTAAATTGCATAGAAGTGTTAAAGCAACTAACGTGAAAAGGTATAATACTACATACCTCCATTAACGTAATGAAATTAAGTGCAGAGTCTGGGAATTACACTTTCTGTTTTTCAGAAGAATGATGTTATAGAACTTAGATGAATTTACATCACCAAATATTTTATTTTACTTGGTTTGTTATAGGCTCCAACAGCCTGCAAGGTTGCATCATTAACTAGCAAATATGGTGCTCCAATTATTACTTATGGTGGAATCAATCAGTCTAGACATATAGTTAAAGCTTTAGCACTTGGAGCCTATATGGTTATGATCGGAGGTTTCCTAGTTGGAAGTAAAGGGGTGAACGTGGTCTATGAATATCAGGTAATTTTCTTATGTGCTCATATTATATTCTTATATAAAATAAGAAAAATGATATCAATTTATTCTAATTTAAACGTGGTTGCATCTTTGGTATCTTGTTCAAATTGTGGTGTTAACAATCTTTTCTTTTTTATTCATACCAGCACATATAATGCATCATTATATTCCCATTTAATGTTTCTTTTCCTTGTTTTCTTTTATCTATTATCCATCATCACCTATCCAATAACTTTGGTAACACATTTTGAATGCTTAAAATCTACACAGCATAAATCAGTGTGTACGTACAAGTGTTCCAGTCTCATAGAAATTGATTCAACCATTGGTTTCACTTAGCTGATAGATAATTTTAGTTGTATATCATAGAAATTGAATTTAAACTTTAATTAGCTGTAGAAACTTATAGGTTTCAATTTTCTTTTCATGATTAAAAAAATTATTCGTTCATCATGGTGATGTTTGTGTTTAGAGCTTGTTGATGGGCTAGGCTCATAAGGCAGTCTAGGGCAACCCCCCATAGGAGGTAACCCATGATTCATAAAAAGAAAGAAAAAAGAAGATTGCTGAATCTTTTATCTAACTCCTCTCCATCTCGTCCCCACAACTAACTATTGCATCCCTTGGCTACAACGATCAACTGCATTAGTACACCATCACTTATCAATTATCTAATTTCACTACTCATTAGCATTCTACTTCTAGTAATCATGCACTCATGTCATTCTTTCATTCTTCTGTGTTAATTAGGTTTATCAACATGTTGTTTGACAGATTAAATACTCTAATAGCTTGATTTGGTATATCTATCCAGCGCTTCAGGTTATTTTCTAGTGCTGGAAATAATGCATACAAACCATTGGTTTTAAATCCTTTATTACTTTGAAGGTTTTCTAAAATGGTTGATAACTTTTCTAAATTTAGTTATGCATTATTTTATGCATTCTGTTACAATTTAAATAAAATGTTTATGTTTGTATTAATGTTAAAGGAATATGGTTAAACAAAAGGATGAATTAGCTATAACATATTTCATGCTAGTATGTGCATTTCTGTGCTAATATGTTCATGTTTCAAATTAATATGAGCATCTTCCATGTAATACGACAAACAAATATATAGCAGCACTTCAAATTTTGATCTGATTTTATATTATATGCATTTTAAGTGTATTTTGTTATGTATATTGACTAGAAAATAACATTAAGGATTTTCTAAGAAAGGCATCCAAATTATTCTCGTCAAGGCCAAACCAAAGGCTGGGGCAGACCCTGTTTGTGTTGGAACTCATTCATTTTTTGCCACTATCATGTGCGTTCTGTCTTTTGAACATGCCTCCACTACATATATATTGTTTTATACATGACCGCCCTTCATTTCAACAAAGAACACGCTCACTCTTCAAACAAACTAGAACAAAAACATTGCTAGTAGTGTAAATTTAAACAAGTTTAATTTATTTTCTTATTCGAAATGGTATTGGGGACTTAATGGAAACTCATATATTGGCCAAGCTAAAATCTCACTTTCACTCAGGTCGTATATTAGGACGCCATTTTTAAATTAATCCGGCACTTTAATCTCACTCGTACATTGTAAACTTCAAAACCTTGTGCGCTGTGGATTAGACGAATTCATTGGATGAGGTCTTGAGAATCTATAGAAGAGGTAGAATGTTGTTTGGAGCTTGAGGAACAAGGATATGCAGTAGATAGAGATAGGATTCATTTGACGATAGATAGTTCAAAATCATAACATCACAATATAATTTTGAAGAATATTATTTGGGAGAAGATGATGTGGGAAGTAATATTGTATTTTTAATCATTTTGTGTAAATGATTTTATTGTTCAATATGAACGTGGTTAAGGATGTGTGCAAAGGGACTATACGAGTAAAGCTAAATATGTTGAAAGGAAGATAGAAGATGTGGTGGATGGTGGTATGATTAGAGCTTTGATGCAAGATTATACCATGTCGTGGACAACTTGTAAGAGTGGAAACAAATGATTATGATAATGGAAGAGCCGGAGAGTATTGTTTTTTTGTAGCAAATCAACAGCAAGGTATGAAATATTTGGACTTGCATGTTTGATCATTTACAAGTTGGACCCTACTGTGTGGGATTGAATCATTAGTACTAGCTCGTACCAAATTTGTAAGTTGACATTCTCCCTTTTTCTCTTTCCATCTACCACAATGCCATCGGATCTTCCTATCGACAGTGAGGGAAAGTGTGTGTATGAAATGCAAATCATCTCCACCGGAGGCCGAAAACCTCATCTGCTACACGTGTTCCATGCCATGGCATGTGCCGTGCCTCGTAACACCGTTAGAGAACCTTACCGACGCCGTTAATTGGACGTGGCCCGACCGCGCCAGCATCGAATCCAGCGAAAAAAGCCTCTATCGGTGATCGGAACGAGCTGGTAGAGAAAATAAAGGAAATTCAGAAGGATGATACAATCGATGACAAGGAGATGGCCAGGAGGATGCAGGTGCTGCATAGTGGAACAGCGCTGGACAAAGAGGTGCAGACGTAGGAGATGAGAAAGAAAAGTTGTAGTGGTGGGGTTCTCGATTTGCTTGATAAGTTCTTTGTCTGCTCCATTTTCCAGCAGCTGCCAGGTCGTTATGTTACGACTCCTTACGCTCATAATTTTTGTCTCAAATGCTTTACAAAATCGGTCAGTGCTGCAACTGCTACTGGGTTGAAACCGCGCTGTGTAAACTGTCGTGAGTTAATTTCGCCCAAGTTCTGTTCTCTTCCAAAAATCAATTTCAAAATGGTTTCAGCTATCAAGTGGCCAAATCTGTTAGAGCTGCTTTATTGGGATCAAGTCACATATATCACTATGTTCATGATAACAAGAGACCGTGCCATACAATAAACATGGTCTGCCACCAACCGTACCACAAACCAAGCCACCAACCCTCTTCTTACCTTATAAATACACAATTTTTCTTCATAACTTTGATCTCATCTCAAATTCAATAAAAAGAAAAGGAGAGCAAGCTTAAGAGTGAGATCAAGTGTCAAGTGAAAAGTGTTTTGTGTAATCATTTGTAATCTTCTCTTAAATAATAGATCTGCAGCAACCCGGAGACATAGGCATAATTGGCCGAACTCCATTATCAAAGTTTGTGTGTCTTACCATTTTACATTTTATTTCTTTTCTCCACAATCTAATTATAAGGAAATTTGCGTTATTTCCCAACAACTGATATCAAAGCCATAATTTGTTAGAAAGGAAATTAAGTTCGAGTAGGAGCGATAGTGGTAGATGAAGGAATGGTGAAAACTGGGAAGTTTGATGGAGCAAACTTTGGCAATTGGAAAATGCAAATTGAAGAGTACCTATATCGGAAAAAGCTTTATCAACCACTTTTAGAAAAGAAGCCAGAGAATATGAAAGATGAAGATTGGTCTCTTCTTGATTGACATGCCCTTGGAGTTATTCGATTGAAATTATCTTGCAATGTTGCTTTCAACATAGAAAAGGAAAAGACTACGGCGGGTCTTATGGCGGCTCACTCTAGTACTTATGGAAAGCCATCGGCCTCTACAAAAGTTCATTTGATGAGGCGATTGTTCAATTTGCGAAAGATGAAGGTGCATCTGTAGCTCAACATCTCAACGAACCGATTATAGTTACTTCTCAGCTAAGTTCGGTTGAAACTGAGTTTGACGAAGAAGTATGGGCATTGATACACTTGCCAGCTTCCTCGCTAGAAAATTGGAATGCTACTGTTACAACAGTGACTAGCTAGTCAGGAAGCAACAAGTTGAAATTTGATGATATTCATGATATGGTTCTCAGTGAAGAGATCCGACGAAGAGAATCCAGTGAGTCATCAAAATTTTCAATTTTACATACACAATCAAGTGGAAGAAATTCAACACATGGAAATGGAGGTAGAAAATCAAACTACCGAGGTAGGTTGAAGGACTGGAGATCTAAATCCAGAAATCCCAATAATTCCCATACCTCAAAGTCCATTGAGTGTTGGAACTGTGGAAAGACTGGGCATTACAAAAATTAATGAAGAAGTGCGCCAAAGGACCAGGAGGCGAAGGCAGAAGCAAGTGTTACTTCTACTTCAGCAGAGATGAAGCGTTGATATGCTCTTTGGAGGGCAAGGGAGAGTCTTGGGTGCTAGACTCTGAAGCATCATTTCATGCCACTTTGCAGAAATAATTCTTCAAAAGGTATGTCTTTGGAAATCATGGAAAGATATATCATGGTGACGATTAACCACGTGATATCGTTGGTAAAGATGCTGCGAAGATTAAGTTAAATGCGTCAGTTTGCGAGCTAAAGAATGTCAGGCACATACCTGACTTGAGATTGAATTTGATCTCCATAGGACAATTAGCTATTGAAGGTTACACTACGAATTTCCATGGTGATGATTGGAAAATTTCGAAGGGTGCAATGATGATTGCTCACGGCAAGAAGAATGGTACTCTTTACATGATAGCAGGAGCACGATGTTCAATCATTGTTGTAGCTAGCAACGAAAATTACAACATATGGCACCAGAGGCTAGGCCATATGAGTGAAAAGGGAGTGAAGATTATGCACTCGAAGGGAGAACTTCCAGGTCTACAGTCAATGGAAATAGGCACGTGCAGAAATTGCATTCTTAGAAAGCAGAAGAGAGTCAAGTTTCAAATAAATGGCAAAACCCCAAAGAAGGAAAGACCGGAGCTTGTTCATTTCGATGTTTGGGGGCCAACAACCATCTCATCAATTGGTGGAAAGCATTACTTCGTTACTTTCATCGATGATCACTCGCGAAAGGTATGGGCTTACTTTTTAAAGCATAAATCTGAAGTGTTCGAGGCTTTCAGGATGTGGAAAGCTATGGTTAAAAATGAGACAAACCTAAAGATCAAAAAGCTTAGAAATGATAATGGAGGTGAATATGAAGATACCAGATTCAAGCTGTTCTAGTGTGAGCATAGATTCCAAATGCAGGGAACCGTGCCGCATAGCCTCAACACAATGATGTAGCTGAGTGTATGAACCGAACATTGATTGAAAGATCTAGAAGCATTCGCATACAATCAGGTCTACCAAAGCAGTTCTGGGCAGAAGTAGTCAGCATAGCAACTTATTTGATCAACAGAGTTCCTTCGGTTCCATTAGAACACAAAATACCAAAGGAGTTATGGAGTGGAAAAGAGGTAAAACTATCACATTTAAAAGTGTTCGGTTGCATAGCATATGTGCATATTAGTGATCAAGACAGGAATAAACTTGATCCTAAATCCAAGAAATGCACTCTCATCGACTATGGCAAAAATGAATTTAGCTACTGCATTTGGGATGATGGTAACAAGAAGGTAATTCGTAGCCGAGATGTGGTTTTTAACGAAAGAGTAATGTACAAAGACAGACATAAAACAGAAGTCAACGACTCAAAGTAGAGTGAGCCAGTATTTGCAGATTCAAATGGTATTCCAGATGATCTCATAGCAGAATCGACTATAGAAAATCCACATCCTGATGAAATCCTTGATTTGAACAGTGTGGACCAGTCTGACACACTATAGCGTCCTACTCCAGTTTCTGTATTAAGAAGGTCTTCTCGACCTCATGTACCTATCAAAATGTACATGAACTATTTATTGCTGACTGACGTAGGGGACTTGAATGTTATGATGAAGCTACTCAGATTGAAGATGCTAGCAAGTGGGAGATTGCCATGAAAGATGAGATGAAGTCTCTTATCTCTAACGAGACATGGGAACTTGTTGAGTTACCCATAGGAAAGAAGGCACTTCGTAATAAATGGGTGTATCGGGTGAAAGAGGAGTATGATGGTTCCAAGAGATACAAAGCTCGACTAGTTGTCAAAGGATTCCAACAGAAAGAAGGAGTGGACAACAATAACATTTTTTCTCTCATTGAAAAGCTCAATACTATTTGGTCAGTATTAAGTATTGTTGCTATTGAAGATCTTCATCTTGAATAGTTAGATGTGAAGACCGCGTTTCTTCATGGAAACTTGGATGAGGAGTTATATATGCACCAACTAGAAGTTTTCTTCAAGAAAGAGAAGAAGAACATGGTGTGCAGACTAAAGAAAAGCTTGTATGGCCTAAAACAAGTCCCAAGACAATGATACAAAAAATTTGATAGATTCGTGCACGAGGAATAGTTCTAGAAGTGCAATGTTGATCATTGTTGCTACTTCAAGCGATATAGGTCCATTTATATCATTTTACTGCTTTATGTTGATGACATGTTAGTAGCATGATCAAATACGGATGATATCAAAAGGTTGAAGCAGTAATCGTCAAAGGAGTTTGACATGAAAGACTTAGGTCCAACAAAGAAGATTCTCGGAATGCAAATCACTAGAGATAAGCAGAAATGACTCTTGTAGATATCTCAAGCAGATTACATCAATCGTTTTTTGCAGAGATTATGGACGATGCTAAGCCTGTCAGTACACCGTTGGCCAATCACTTTTGCTTATCCACGGATCAGTCCCCTTAAATGGAGGGAGAATCAAATTTCAAGTATAATGTTCCTTATTCCTCAGTTATTGGAGGTTTGACGTATGCCATGGTCTGTACGAGACCAGACATTGGCCATGCAGTGGGAGTTGTTAGCAGGTTCATGTCAAATCCGGGGAAACTCATTGGGAAGTAGTCAAGTGGATTTTGAGGTATCTACGATGCATCGTACAAAAATGTTTATACTTTGGTAAAAGGCAGTTAATAGCTCAAGGCTATATAGATGCAGACTTTGGAAGTGAAGTCGATCATCGAAGAAGCACCACGGGTTATGTATTCACGGTTGGAACTACAACTGTTAGTTGGATGCCACACGTACAAAAGATTGTCGCTTTATCCACTACAGAGGCTGAGTATGTAGCAATCGCCGAAGATAGTAAAGAGATGATATGGCTTCAAGGTTTGTTAACTAAGTTGGGATTCAAGCAGGAAAATAATATCTTATACAGTGATAGTCAAAGTGCAATACGCTTGGCAAACAATTCAGCATTTCATTCCAGAACCAAACATATTGGGCTTCATTATCACTTTATCAGATCTCTACTGGAAGATGATGTGTTAATACTAGAGAAGATTGAAGGAAGTAAGAATCCAACAGATATGTTGAAAAAGAGCATGACTATTGATAAACTGAAGTTGTGTTCAACATCAGTTGGTCTGCTAGAGTAAAAAGATCAGAATGGCTGTTGCATTGATCAAGGTGCGAAGACGGATTAAAATCAGTCTTCATGTGGGGGATTGTTAGAAAGGGCTATTGGTTCCATACAATAAACATGGGTTTCCACCAACCTTCGACCAACCAAGCTACCAACCCCACCAACCTTCTTCTTACCTTATAAATACACCCTTCTTCATAACTTTCATCTCATCTCAAATTCAATAAGAAGAAAAGGAGAGCAAGCTTAAGAGTGAGATCGAGTGTTGAGTGAAAAGTGTTTTGTGTAATCACTTTGTAATAGTCCCTTAAATAAAAGATCTGTAGCAGCCCGAAGACGTAGGCATAATTGGCCGAACTCCGTTATCAAAGTTTGTGTGTCTTACCATTCTACATTTTATTTCTTTTCTCCACAAATCTAATTATAAGGAAATTTGCGTTATTTCCCAATAGGGATCAAGTCAGGTATATCACTATGTTCATGATAACAAGAGACCAATAAAAGCATATACAAAAGAAAGAGCAAAAAGGGCGGGAAAAGCTAACGCTTGTAGTGGTCAAATTTTTGTTATAGTTGCACGTGGTCATTTTTGTCCAATTCCCACTGAAAACGATCCTATAACTAATAGAAGTGTTTTGGTTAGAGACAGTTGGGATGATAGATTGGATTGTAGACAGTAGGGTGCTCATTTACCACATGTTGCGGCATAGCAGGGAAAAGCGAGCATGGAATCTAGTCAATTGCCTTTTCTAGAGGGTATGTGGATGATGAGGATCATGGAGAGTGGTTTCTGTATACTGACAGCGGATGAAGAGATCTCAATGGTAACTGTAGAACTATAGAAAAGGAGGAACTTTTATAGAGGAAGAACTCCTTTTTAATTTCCTTACTTACAATGTTCTTTCCCTTACTTAGAACACCACAAAATTACCACCTATATATAGTGGACTAAATAACCTTACAAATAGACATGAGTTGTTGAATAGACACACCTGTTCACTAATGGACACGACTTTTCACTAAATAAACACGACTCTTCACTTCAACTGACATGACTTTTCACTTGAACGGACATGACAATTCACTTTAATGGACACGGCCATTCACTTAAACATTTAATTTTGGTTTATTCCAACAAATGTCTCCCTTAAACCAAAATTTCTTCGAACATCCAATCTTTACATTTTACATGTTTTGGTAAAAGTAGAGATATTATCCAAGCTTTCTTTTTTGTCTTCTTCTTCTTCTTCTTAATTTTAGATTCAACCAAGATGACCACTTGGTTAATCGAACTACTGGCGGCTCTTGGTTTTCCTACACAAACTGTATCAAATCCTTAACAATAGAGTTTGCCATCTTTTCAAACCACTGATAAATTGTTGCTAAAAACATTAGTAGCCACGGATTTGACAAAGCTTGAAAGATTTGCATTCAATGATCTTGGAAACCCTTTCTTTCCTCTTTCTTGCTTGTTCTTCGCCTAACATTCACAAAACTCGCAGCCTTTCTCGCCTCCTTCTCCTCGTCATCCATTACAGGTGGCTTTGCGCTCACTCTTTCGCCTCTCCTAAGCTCACCAGAAGCAGAATTAGTATCTATAGTACTCTTATCCCTTTCTTTGTGATCATTTGCTTCAAGATCAAGGTCTACTTCCATCTCCAGTTTACGATCACTTGTTTCAAGATTACCCACTTTGTCATTGCCAATAAGACATACCATCTGCTTATCTTCTCCTTTATATACCTCTTCCTCGGGTTCTTCTTTATACTCATCAACCTCTTTCTCTTCTTCGACCTCTTCAAAATTTTCTTCCACTTTTTCTTTAACCATCTCATCCTCTACGTCTTCAATCTTCTCTTCTTCTTCTTCTTCGACCTCAGAATTGTCGTCATCATCGCTCCTCTTCCTAGCTTCCACCATGTTCTCAATCACATATTTAACATAAACCACTTTTAACAAATTCCACGAATATTTTGCGGATATTTCTCCATTAATATGACACCATGCTTCTTTATCGACGTTCTCACTCAACACCATAAAAGCTTGAAGATATTTCCTTCTCATACTTGTAAATGCTTCTCTTTCTTTCTCCATCATATTTTTAATATCTTTTGGCCATTCATAGCCACTTTCAACGATCTCCCATAGCCCTTTGGAGATTGACTCTTCTTTCTTTCTATTACTCTATTTTTCATAATTTTATTTTGTGAGAACAAACAATGAGAAAATTAGAAATGCCATAGTTTTAACCAGGCTCTGATACCAAATTGTTAGAATAGAGAAGAGGAGTTATACTTAATTTTGTTTGAGGAAGAACTCCTTTTTAATTCCCATACTTACAACATTCTTGCCCTTTCTTACAGCATAACAAAATGACCACCTATATATAGTAGACTAAACACCCTTAAAAATAGACATGACTTGTTGAATAGACACACCTGCTCATTAATGGACACGACTTTTCACTGAATAGACACGACTCTTCACTTCAACTGACATGACTCTTCACTTGAACGGACATGACACTTCACTTCAATAGAAACGACTCCTCATTTCAACAGACACGACCATTCACACATTGAATTTTGGTTTATTCCAACAATAACGAGCGAACAAATAAAGATCAGTCTTCTGATTAGAAATTTGAGAAAATGATAGCACAGCTCGTGCTAACTCTCCTTCTAGCCCACTTAACATTGCTGCAGCATAAGACTAAGAACTTGAGTAATTTGCTGCTTTATGTTAACTATATCGAGTTAGGAGGCGAAGAATGCACTACTTCAATGTGCAAAGATTTGTGATTGCGAATGCAATAATCTTCTGAGGTGCTGAAATGGTGATATTTTCAGTACTCTTTTGACTATATTGTGGCGCTTTCGCTTAAACTGGATAAATGTTAGTAATTAAGGATTAAAACCTTTTTTAGGCGTTGTATTACCATGCCAGGTCATCTATGTAAAAAAATTAATCACCAACTCATTTAACCCCTTTAAAATAAAACTGAAAAATATTTATTTCAATTATCTATTTGAATGTGGTTTCGAATAATCAATACGCCTCCAATGATAATTATTTAACCAAAGGCAAGCGACTAAAAGGGAACAAGGGGGATGTTAATTGATCAGTGTATGCTTTAGTTGGATAAGTTGAAACGTGCAAGCTTAATGAATCTATAAACTATTATCCTACCTTTTCTTTACATTATTAAAGGATCAGTACAATAATCGCAATAACATGGTTCATAACAAAGTTCATTGTTTATGATTGTATAAAGTAAAGACGGACTAGTGTCATTATATGCAAGAATGAAAGGAAAGAACATAAAACAATGGAGTACCCCCTATAGTATTTGTTATTATTTCAGTTCGTCGTCAGTATCACAAAAGGGGGACAATCAAGCTATATCGTGGTGCAAGGCAAGTTGTTTATACTTGAATAACTAAATTTTGTCACACTAACTGTGTGATATAAGAGCATCTCCAACAAAACCATATTCATGTGTAACACCCCAAGTCCATTTATGTCACTCACAAATGGAATGCATTAAGTTTTGTGAAGCGTTATAGTAAACAGTACGGAAACATTACAAGGTAGACATATAATATAACAGCGGAATAAAAACTTTATTTATCATAAGATACCGTAGTCCAAAAACATCACATGTCTGAAATACAAAACAATAAAAACTATTGTCTTGTACTTCAAGAATATCAGAGTACATAAAAGAAATAAAATTCCCCAAAAACAAAAAATAGCCATAGCAACAAGGATAGGAGCTTGATCCATACATCTTAGCAGCACTAGCAAAAGTAAGCAGAATCACGGTCAAGCCTAAGTGTTCCTGGCTTGAGAACCTGGGGGGAAGGGGGGACGGAAGAACAAAGAGGAAACAAAAAGGGTCAGACATAAAGTCTAGCGAGTCCAGTTACTTTTAGCAAGTAAATAAATAAAAGTAGCATGACAGGCATATAAAGTGGATAAGAGAGAAATAACAACATAAAAGGCAGATATGACAAGGTGAACAGGATAGGGTGTATACGCTTCTAATGATTACTCTGCACTATTACTAGTATATCCAGAATGAGATGACCCCTTCCACTATAAGGTGTAGACTTATGCATACGTCCAAGTGTACCCTAACTACTACCATAATCGATCGGCTCCCTAATCCGCGTGGATACTCTGTGTCGGCCCTACCGTAGGATGTATCATGTCCTAAAGTGGTAAACCCTTGCCGATATGCACAACCCCATATCTACAGGTGTCATGATCGTCTTATCCCTTTCTGCCCGGCTCATGCACGCACATGGCTCAGTCGATTTGCTCTGCCCACACCGTCCTCCACGTTTGGATCTCTTACAATCAGTCCAGTAAGCGTGCCCCTTCTCCAACCTAGTTCAGAGTACATGTCTTGATACCTACTCCAGGTTAGTGGATGAAATGGGTCCAATACAATATGATATAAGCTCTTCCCTTTGTCTTATACCCCCCACTTGGTTTTCCATTTGATTTTGTATACCACTATGTGTTTTTAATTACATATCTTTAATATTTCCATTGGTTATGTATACCACTAGGTGTCTTTAATTACATAACCTTATCAGGTTAAGTTTGTGGGCCTATATGCAAATATTACCCACCTTCTCAGATTTTCTTAACCCACCCACTGTCCAACCAGTTTTACTTAACCCCAACTTTACTTCATAATCATACAATCCGTATGGATTAGATTAGGTTAAGTAGTCCAATTTATTACCATGCCCATTTATGGTTTATAATGGGCTAGACCTCCCCCATTAGGCCTACAGCTTGTGGATGCTGGATATATCGGTCGGGTCCGGACAGACTTCTTTTACAAGTTGGGCCTAACCTCGTATCTTAGCCCGATTCGTATTTGTGCACTAAGGCCTCTCACATTAGGTTCAAAATTAGTGGTTGCTGGATATGCCGGTTGTGTCCGGGCAGACTTCCACCACTAATGCAACCTAACCTCGTGTCATAAGTGCAGTTACAATTTTTAATTGTAGTCCTAGGCATTTCATTATTATCTAATTACTAGTGCCTATGCCTTTATAGGTGTTCATACCCATTTACCCAATTATTGAATTATATGTCCAATTCATGTTCTAAATTATGTCAATACTAATCTTTTTTCCTCATTCCCTAACTAGTGCATTCACATAATTTGCGGCATGCCTAGGCTAGATAATAATCTAGTCATAAATGATAAAAGAGAAAGGTGATGAGAATATAACAAGAGTGAATGTTCTAACATAACTGACATAAATATATACTAACATGGTGATAAGGTGGACATATGAGCATAAATCTGATGAACTTGTGGCAGCTAACTAATTTTAACATAACTATGATGACATAATGAGCATAATAAGATCAAAATTAACAATTTAGATGTCCAATTGGTTCAGATCTAATATGATAAACATAAGGGAATCTAAGTAATAGGCTAGATCTGATTAATAATTTTGATATTCACATAATTCAGATCTAATAGTTAAAAGTAGAACTGACACAAATAAGGTTTAAGATCCACATCATAGAATGCCACAGAAGTTACAATAGATCCAACAAGATAGAGATTTAGATCCAAGTTATAACCAATTTAGAAAGTCATATGTTCACAATTTACAATGGATCTAGTATAACATAGACACATGAACAAATCCAAACTATAGTCATATCATGTTTATTTTTAAATATTTAAATCTAAAGAAACTAAGAACTCACAGAGTTGGATTAGAAAATAGAAAAAGAATGGATCTTGAATCTCTGATTGATTTGCTTAAGTTGATAATTGTAGAAGATAACAGATCCAGTTCAATTCAGACAGCGTTTGGCTTCCATTGAATTCCAGTGAAGAAAACAAGAGAAATGGACTCGTATATATAGCTGCCACCCTCCAAAAACCGACTGCCACATCAGCCCTAGGGGTGTCAACACCCTTGCAGGGGGTTACCGTAGTGTCGATGCCCCCTAGGGGGTTCGACCTCCTAGAGCGGGAAATTTGCCGCCTTACGAAATTTTGATTTTTAAAACATTTTCTGGATAAGTTCTGACTCATATGTGTGTGTGTGTGTGTGTGTGTATATATATATATATATATAAAAAATTTTTCTACGTGTATACAAACTTAAAATCCTCATAACTTCTTCATAAAGTGTCCGTTTCATGAAAACCAAATGTCTATCTTGACCAGAATTTCGAGACGGACGCAATGGCATAGTCTGTTCCCGTTAATTCCAAATATTAAATTAATTATTATTTAATTTATCCTCTTTTAGTTTTTTTAAAAATACAGGGTGTTACATTCCCATTTACTCAAGGGATTTCATCCCCGAAATCTCTAAGTTGAGAAGAATGCATGTCCTACCATCCATTATACATCTACTCATCCATCAATCACTGGCATCCATTGTTCTTAAATATTTCTAATGCTTATGTGAATATATGCAAAGGTGTGTGTATAGTCCCAATACTAATGCGAAGATCAGGCGGTCTATTGATTCAGTTGACCTCCTTAATGCAATGTATGTTGGTGCCATGTATCCAATATGTATGCAAATAATCCTATTATAACATGTGAGTTCTATATGTGTGCACACTCATTTGTCCAAATGCAACAACTATATGATAATACATCCGTTTCCATTCATATAAGAAAAGAAAATGCACACACATCCATATGCTATATGAGAGTGACTTAGCTGATCTAGTGCCTAATGTGTGTGTATATGCATCCACAGGTAGCCACTAACAAACTCTTTCATCCATCAAACATAACATGTCTCAAACATATGTTTACATCCATAGGATACCTATCTACAGGTCGAAAATACTAAGAATTGGATATATTCAGATGTTGGAAACAAGCACAGATAAAATTTTGGAAAAGGATTAAGAACATACCCTCGAAAAGAAAAGGGTACAAAGCCTGAATCTTGTCTTCGGTCTCCCAAGTCACATCCTGTGGGTTATCTCCCCATTGAACCTTTATCAGTTTGATCTCTTTATTGCGTTGCTTCTTAACTTCTGATCCAAGAATACAAGTAGGAACTCGTCTAACTGTTACCCCCCGTTCCACTTCTACTTCATCTATTATACTTGGCTCAACAACTTTCGTGGTGTCATGCAAACACTTACGCAGATGAGAAAAGTGGAAAACATCGTGAATACCAGATAAATTTTCTGGAAGCTTTACTCTATAGGCCATTTGGCCACTCCTCTTAGTTATAGGAAATGGTCCCACAAACCTAGGTGCCAACTTCCCTACCGATCCGAAGCGAACCACATTCCTCAGAGGCGAAACTTTGATAAAAACTAAGTCTCCCACTTCGAATTCGATGTCAGTCCTTCTCTTGTCTACATAGAATTTCTGCCTATCATGAGCTGTCTTCATCCACCGTCGAATAAGGTCAATCTTCTCGGACATTTCTCTAACCATATCAGGTCCCAGTAATAATCTTTCTATAGATTCCCACTAGCAAGTTGGTGATCTACAGGGTCGTCTGTACAATTCTTCGAAGGGTGCCATGCTGATGCTAGCTTGATGACTATTGTTATAGGCAAACTCTGCTAAAGGAAGATGCTCTTCCCAAATCCCTCCGAAGTCAAGGATACACAGCCTTAAAAGATCTTCAAGAATTATGTATACCCTCTCCATCTGCCCATCGGTCTGAGGATGATAAGCGGTGCTCAAACACAACTGTGTACCTAATGCATCTTGCAAGCTCCTCCAAAATTCACTGGTAACGATGGGGTCACGATCGCTTACGATGTTGGAAGGTACTCCATGAAGACGAAACTATCTCTCGAACATAAATTGCTGCCAACCATGATGCCGTCCTCTTACTCTTAACTGGAATAAAGTGAGCGCTCTTAGTGAGTCTATTTACTACAACCCAAATACTGGTGTTGCCCTTATCTGATCTAGGCAAACCATGTATGAAATCTATAGAGATGCTCTCCCATTTCCACTAAGGAACCTCCAAAGGATGAAGTAAACCACCAGGCTTCTTTTGCTCAGCTTTAACTTGCTGTCAAACTAAACATTGAGAAACAATTTTGGCCACATCTTTCTTCATCCAGCCCAAAAGAAAACCCTCTTAATGTCTCTGTATCACCGCTTGGATGAATAGTCATCTTAGAATGATGGGTTTCTTCTAGGACTGCCTTTATCAAGCTTCCAGTTTGAGGGACACAAAGCCTTCCATCTCATTGCAACCACCCCTTTTCATCTATGGTATATCGACCGAGGTGACTAGAAGTCTCCCCTTTTCTGAGCTTATCCATGATGTCTAAAATCTATGGGTCACCTTGCTGCGAAGCTCCCATCTGATCCATAAGAGTTGGTCGTATCTCTAACGATGCAAACAAATCAGGCAAAATTTCTATGGAGGGTCTAAAATTAAAAGTTGAGACGAACTCCAAGCTCTTCCTCTCTACAAACGTAGGACATAAGGCCATCCTCTGCCTGCTCAGTGCATCTGCCACCACATTACCCTTGCCAAGGGTATAAATGATTTCAAAATTGTAAGAAGCTAAGAACTCCATCCACCTTTGTTGCCTTAAATTAAGATCCTTCTACGAGAACAGATACTCGAGAGATTTATGATCGATATATAACTCGAACTTCTCTCCAAGTAAATAATGTCACCTCATCTTAAGCCCGAATACTATGGCAGCTAGCTCTAGATCATGGGTCGGGTAGTTCTTCTCATGAACTCTCAATTGTCTACCCCTATAACACACTATTTTCCCTTCTTGCATCAGAACTGCACCAAGCCCTGTACCACATGCATCAGTGTAAACTGTAAACACTTTAATTCCATCAGGCAAGGTCAAGATTGGGGCTATTGTTAGAGCCCTCTTCAGTCTTGGAAAGAAATATCACAATCTATATCGCATGAAAATGCCAAATTCTTCTTTGTCATCTTGGTGAGAGGGGTTGATATCTTTGCGAAGTCCTTAATGAACTTTTTATAATAACCTACCATTCCAAGAAAGCTCCTCACCTCTATTGCATTTTTAGGAATCTGCCAATCTTGCACCGTAACTACTTCCGCGAGAACCACAGCTATCCCTTCTTTGGAGACTACATGCCCTAATAATCTCACCTCTTTTCTCCAAAAATGGCATTTGTAGAACTTTGCCTTAAGTTGATGATCATGGAGAGTTTTCAAAACTTCTCTCAAATATTGGACATGCTCTTCTTCTCTCTTGGAGAAGATCAAAATATAATCAATAAATACCATGACAAATTTATTTAGAAACTCCGAAACACCCTACTTATCAGATCAACAAAATAGACGGGTGCATTCGTCAACCCAAAAGGCATAACTAGCCATTCAAAAAAACCATCTGGAGTTCTAAAAGTGGTCTTATCTATGCTATCCTCAGCCACCCTCAACTGATGGAACCCCATGGCCAAGTCTAAGAGAATACCGAGGCGCCGACAAGCTGATCAAATAAATCATCAATCCTCGGGAGCGGGTGCCTATTCTTCTTAGTGAGTTTATTCAACTCTCTATAATCGACACACAAATGAAGCGAACCATCTGCCTTAGTTGTGAATACAACTGGAGCAGCCCATTTAGATATGCTTCGTCTGATAAATCATTTCTCAAGTAGCTCCTCTACTTGCTTACTCAGCTCTCTCCTTTCTCTTGGAGCCATATGGCACATTGGTAATGCAACTGGCTTTGCATTGTCCACCAGATATGTACGAAAGTCGATTTCACGCCTCGGAGGTAAACCCCGTATCTTATCAAAAACATCAGAACAATCTCGGACTACTGGAATAGATTGCAAATCATCGATAGATGCATCAAAAGACTCTAGGAAACTAATCATAACAAACCCTTGTAGGTCACAAGAAATCTCGAGGGCCCTCCCATGACAAGTCAGAAGTGTAACGACCCTCCTCTCACAATCCAGAATGGCACCATACGTGGTAAGACAATCCATTCCTATAATCAACCCATAGCCCATAAACCCAAGCACATACACGTCGCACTCAAACTCGAAGCCTAACAAAGATATTTTAATACCCTGACAAATCATAGACAAATGGGCCAAACCACCAATAGGTTTTGAGACAACTATGGGATCAACTGCCATACTAGTAATTAAGTGCAGAGATTCAACCATAGAACTAGATATAAATGAATGTGAAGCACCAGAATCAAAAAGTCTCTAATAGGATGGTTTGAAAGATAAAGTAAACCTTCCACAGAAATTTTACTACGTCTATCTAGAGCACTAGTCGCGAAAGCATGCACCTGATCTCAAGAAGTTCTTGCCCTTTGACCTTGTCCCTATGATTCCTGTTTCTTCGGGCACTCCCAAGCAAAGTGTCCGACTTCTCCGTAATTGAAGCAAGTGTTCTTCCTTATTTTACAGTCTTTGATCAAGTGACCCTCCTTCCCACAACTGTGACATTTCCTCTTATCCTTGGCCTTGTCATTCTTCCCACCTTTCTTCTATTATTGTTGTTGTTGTTGCCCCTTCTTGGGCCACACCTTCTTATTTTGAGTTGTTTCCTCAGCCTTTACTTCCTTCTTTTATCCCTCGTCTTCCTCGTACATTAGTGCCATATAGACAATCTTTTCAAAAGTGGCTCCCATTGGAATATGGACATGGCTAACTCATGAAGGGGTTCATTTAGCCCTCTAGCAAACCGCAAAGCCTTCTTATGCGGAGTATCCACCAGTTCCAGTCCAAATCTTGCTAGCTAGTTAAATTTGTTCACGTACTCTTTAACCGTCAAGTTCCCTTGTTTGAGTGCTAAGAACCTCTCCATTTGCATGCTCTTCTCAACTTGGGAAAGGAAATTCATCTCAAACCTCTGTCTAAAGTCATTCCAAGTTTCCACCAGACGACCTGCTTGGGTTACCTCCCATCAAAATGAAGCTTCATCCTTCAATAACCAAGCAGCTAACTGAATCTTTATTCGACCCTCTACTTCAAAGATTAAAAACAAGTCCTCGTTCTCCTAGAGCCAGTTCCTTGCCTCCACAAACGTCTCGGTTCCATGAATGGCTTCTCTCCCATAGCACGGAAATCTTTGCAGATCTTTAAGAAGTTGTCTGCACGTGGAGGAGGAGGAGGAGCAATGGGTGCAGTTGGGGGACGAATGTTTCCTTGGCCTTCGGCAGGCACCGTGGCCTCCAGATACCTATAGAACCTTCCTGGTATCGTAACGCCCTCTGGAATGTTAAGTTCCCTAGGCATGCTGAAAAAGAAAACGAAAGAGATTCAGACAAGAGATCGAAAGATACTACTTATGGCTTTTTGGGGAATGTTTTTCAAAACAGACTTTTCTTTTTGAAAATACTTTCTCTTAAAACCTTTTTGAAAATAGCTTCCAATAACTTTTATCAAATCTGGTAACCTTCAGCTCTAATACCAAGTGTGACACCACGTCCGTTATTGTCACTCACAAAGGGAATGTAAACATAACGGAAATATTACAAGACAGACATATAAAATAACAGCGAAATAAAAACTTCATTTATCATAAGATACCGTGGTCCAAAAACATCACATGTCCGAAATACAAAAGCCCATTACAACATAAAAGCTACTTTCTTGTACTTAAAAAATATCAGAGTACATAAAAGAAATAAAATTCCCCAAAAACAAAATATAGCTATAGCAACAAGGATAGGAGCTTGAGCCATACATCATAGTAGCTCTAGCAAAAGTAAGCAGAACCACTGTCAAGCCTGAGTGTTCCTGCCCTGAGAACCTGGGGGGGGGGGGGGGGCAGGGAACAGAAGAAACAAAAAGGGTCAGACATAAAGTCTGGCGAGTCCATGTACTTTTAGCATGTAAATAAATAAAAGTAGCATGACAGACATATAAAGTGGATAAGAGAGAAATAACTACATAAAAGGCAGATATGACAAGGTGAACAAGACAGAGTGTATACGCTTCTAATGATTACTCTGCACTATTACTAGTATTTCCATAACGAGATGATCCCTTCCACTATAAGGTAGTAGACTTAGGCATACGTCCAAGTGTACCCAAACTACTACCCTAATCGGTCGGCTCCCTAAGCTGCGTAGGTACTCTGTGACGGCCCCACCGTAGGATGTATCATGTCCTAAAGTGGAAACCCTTCGCTGATATGAACAGCCCCATATCTACAGTGTCACGGTCGTCTTTTCCCCTTCTGCCCGGCTCATGCACGCACATGGCTCGGTCGGTTTGCGCTGCCCACATCCTCCTCCACGTTTGGATATCTTACAATCAGTCCAGTAAACGTGCCCCTTCTCCGACCTAGTTCGGAGTACATGTTTTGATACCTACTCCGGGTTAGTGGATGAAACGGGTCCCACACAATATGATACAAGCTCTCCCCTTTGTCTTGTATCCCTCACTAGGTTTTCCATTTGATTATGTATACCACTAGGTGTCTTTGATTACATATCTTTATTATTACCATCGGTTATGTATACCACTAGGTGTCTTTATTTACATAACCTTAGCGGGTTAAGTTTGTGGGCCTATATGTAAACTTTACCCACCCCCTCAGATTTGCTTAACCCACCCACTGTCCAACCAATTTTACTTAACCCCAACTTTAGTTCATAATCATACAATCCCTAAGGATTAGATTAGGTTAAGTGGTCTAATTTATTACTATGTCCATTTCTGGTTTATAATAGGCTAGACCTCCTAGATTAGGCCTATAGCTTGTGGGCGCTGGAAATGTCGGTCGGGTCCGAGATGACTTCTTCCACAAGTTGGGCCTAACCTTGTGTCTTAGCCTGATTCGTATTTGTGTACTAAGGCCTCTCACATTAGGTTCAACATTAGTGGTTGCTGGATATGCCGGTCGGGTCCGGGCAGACTTCCATCACTAATGCAACCTAACCTCGTGCCATAATTGCAATTACAATTTCTAATTGTAGTCCTAGGCATTTCATTATTATCCAATTACTAGTGCCTATGCATTTATAAGTGTTCATACCTATTTATCCAATTATTGAATTATATGTCCAAAATATGTTTCAAATTATGCCAATACTAATCTTTTCCCCCGTTCCCTAACTAGCGCATTCACATAATTTGCGGCATACCTAGGCTAGATAACAGCCTAGTCATAAATGATAAAAGGGAAAGGTGATGGGAATATAACAAGAGTGCTAATATAACTGGCATAAATATATACTAACATGATGATAAGGTGGACATATAAGCATAAATTTGATGAACTTGTGGCAGTTAACTAATTCTAACATAACTATGATGTCATAATGAGCATAATAAGATCTAAATTAACAATTTAGATGTCCAACTGGTTCAGGTCTAATATGATAAACATAAGGGAATCTAAGCAATAGGCAAGATCTGATTAATAATTTAGATGTTCACATAATTCAGATCTAATAGTTAAAAGTAGATCTGACACAAATAAAGTTTCAGGTCCACATCATAGAATGCCACATAAGTTACATTAGATCTGACAAGATAGAGATTTTGATCCAAGTTATAACCAATTTAGAATGTCATATGTTCACATTTTATAGTGGATCCAGTATAATATAGGCACATGAACAAATCCAAACTATAGTCATATCAGGTTCACTTTTAAATATTTAAATCTAAAAGAAACTAAGAACTCACAGAGTTTGGATTAGAAAATAGAAAAAGAATGGATCTTGAATCTCTGATTGATTTGCTTATGTTGATAATTGTAGTAGATAACGGATCCAGTTTAGTTCAGACACCGACAACGTTTGGCCTCCATTGAATTCCAATGAAGAAAACAAGAGAAATGGACCCGTATATATAGGTGCCAGCCTCCAGAAACCGACTGCCACGTCAGCCCTAGGGGTGTCAACACCCCTGTAGGGGGGTCGACCATGGTGTCAACACCCCTTAGAGGGGTCGACCCCCTAGAGCGAGAAATTTTCCGCCTTACGAAATTATGATTTTTGAACCCGCTTCTGGATAAGCTCTGATTGATATCTGACTCATATGTATATATAATTCTTCTACGCGTATACAAACTTAAAATCCTCATAACTTCTTCATACAGTGTCCGTTTTATGCAAACCAATATCTATCTTGACCAAAATTTCGAGACGGACGCAATGGTGCAGGCCATTCCCCTTAATTTCGAATATTAAATTAATTATTATTTATTTTATCCTCCTTTAGTGTTGTTAAAAATACGGGGTGTTACATCATGTCTTGAATTCTTAATATTGGGTGAATTTTGGTCCCAACGGATATTACATTACATAATATTATGGAAAATATTACGGGGCCAATTCTGAATCAGGAATTTGACTGGTGCACCGATTTTTTTGGCATTTAACATGGCGAGCCGATTTTTTCGGCACGTGCCAAACTAATAGGCTCGCCATGTTGGACGCCGAAAAAATCGCACCTCATCTCCATCGGCTACAACACTTGCTGTTGGGTAAAGAATAAGTAAACGGTCTTATTCCACCAATGGCTACAAAACGGTCATAAATTTCCAAACGGCTATATTTTCAATTATAAATTGGTTCCACTCAACGATTTTACATCCCAATCACAATTCTCTTCTATCTCTTTAGTCTAAACAAACTCTAACTCTGTAATGGCGTCACGATTTGGAGATTTTTCACATCCGACGATGTAAGGAAGCCAGTTTTCCCAAGGCAAAACGAGCAATTTTTTGGAACCTAGTCAAGCAGACAAGGAATCATGCCATGGACAGACCAAGAGGACATCGATCTATGCACCATCTATTGTCATTTCTCATAAGATTCGGCAACGGAGAATAACCAATCAACCACTACCTTTTGGAAAAAAATTAAGACCACGTTCGTTGAGAAGCATCTTGAATGCGATGGACATTATCGGCGATTCAAGGCTGTTTTGGCAAAATAAGCCGTCAAACCCAGTTTTATGAGTCACAAGTGTACAAAATAAAGATGGCGAATCCAAGCGGCATGGGAGGAGAAGATAATCTGGTATATTTTCTTCCTACTTACTTTAGTGGTTGGTAGATTGTTTTTATGATTCATATTCCTTCTTTTATATAGAAACGAATGGAAAACGAGGAGTTCAAGAAGCTTTTTCCTTGAGAAAATGGCACGAAAAGGCAACAGTATTATCAGTTTATGCATTGTTATGATCTGCTTACTAGTCAACCAAAATGGAACTCATGACTTGCTAAGAGTCTCTGTGATGTACAAACCGCTAACAAGAGCAAGAAAAAAAGATTCTAAATCTAGGTATTCTTCCAGTCCATGCGGGTCAACTTCCAAAACTAGTCAATGTAAAGGGGAAAACCTACTTGATGAGTTCAATGCCACGATTTATGAAGGCTGTAGACCCAAGCTAGTCAAACCTGTGAAAAGAATGGGCAAAACAGCAGTTGAGCTTGAAGGAAAAGTGAACACACGCCATGAAGAACACAGTCGTAGAGATGAAGAAAGACGTGCAGAAACCAGGGAGAGAATAGAAGTTTTGAAAAGGTTTGCTGATGAGGAAGAGAAGAAGCTACAAATTCTAGCGAAGGACTTAGCGTACAAGAAAGAGCAAGATGCGCATAAGAAAGAACGCGAAGAGAATGTTATCATGGACAAAGATCTAACTGGAATGCCTCCCTTGGAGCAGGAATTTTGGATGGGAATGAAACATTGTATTCTAATGTCACGGTTTCCTCAGTTATAAGTTGATGGTTCATAATTATATGTATTACTAGTTGTTTGTGTTATTTCATTGTAGTAACCTAATATTTCCTACCGTAGTAACGATTTTCTTATAAATGGGACATGTGACTTTTTTATATTGTATTGTTTCCGTAAGCCGATAGTTTCATACTGTGTACTAAAGTTGATGAACTCCATATTTTATGTACAATCATCAAATACATGAAATATCGAACAACTAGTAAACAAAACAATTAGCCTATTCAGCACCATATTGGGTTAGCCAACTATAATGTAGTTTGTAGGCTTCGTGCCCAACAGAATCAGTGTCGTACTCCGCAAGGTAACGAGAATCAAAAGTTGCCTTATTCATTTTAAATATGTTTTCGTCTTCAATTGTCTGTATAATCTTCTGGTATCGTTCACAAGCTTCAACGAACCGCCGATGAGCCATATGAATTTCAACAGACATTCGTGCAGTAGTGCAGGTATGATGGTTGTTATGTAATCTTATCACCATGGACTAAAATTCTTCATGGGTTAGACCTCCTCCATTTGCATCAATAGAAAATCACTTTTACCAACTTCAATATAGGATTTCACGAGTACAAGTAAGTCCTAAGGAGTGAATTCTATTGTAATAGCACTGGAGCTAACAATACTTTGGTTGGGACGACTATTGTTAACCATTTGCCTCGTTGTCTTTTTTCATGGACGTGCTTTTGGTTTTTGAATTTTGTTTTGAATTGGTTCGTCCGCCTCTTTTACTTGTGTCTCTGGAACGAATCCACCCTCTTTCTCCTCCTCCTTGTTCTGTTCTTGCTCATAAAACATTTTATCAATTTGTTCATCACTAATTTCCCAATCGTCCATTTAAGCTACACAGAAATAAAAAACGTAATATCTATACAAAGATGTACTTGAACATGTAGAAGCAAAAAGAGTAATGGTTTCTCACCTAAATGTCATGGTTGATGTAGAATGCGCAAATAATAATTATGGTTCGGGGACAAATTATGAACTATTTAAGAACAATTGATGTTACTACACTCTGCAACACTCGACTAAAGAAAAGTGACTTGACAAAGCACGAAACCACTAGCCAAAGCCCTCTACATGAGTTGACAAGTTTTACTAATTAAAGCTGACATGTCCACTGCTTTTATAAATCAAAGCACGAATTATTTCTTATTTCCCTATAAAGAGTGATTGTTGTAGCAAAGGCTAAAATGTTGTATGGGTTCAACAGTTCAGCCCGAAACTGGGTTCAACAATTCTCATCACATAAAGAAAAGTGTAGCTAGTGACCGTTCACATCATGGCAGTACGAAAAGAAAATTCCCTACAGTATTACATTAGGCAGAACAATGTCGGACAACACGTAAAGCACAGTCGTAACAGTGACCCGTAACGTCATTAACTATTTTATTGATTTGTATAATTCACATCTACATATTGCTGTCAAATTACTCACAACTTACCTTACGCAAGCAACTTTGTTCCCATTCTTGTACTACCTCCTCCTTCTATCACTCATTCAAAATGCCTTCTTGGCCATCAACTACAAACTTCGATGAACAAGCGTACGAACAGATTAGACTATAGGAACTCGGACGAATTCTGGTTTCTAAACCAAATAACACCTCAGGATGAACCATCACATGAACAGGGGAACGTACATCTTCCACATGAAGCTCAAGTACCACATGTTCAAATATCGTACGAACAGGCGGTCGCTAACCCACAACAAGAAGTAGATTTCTTTCGAGTACCACCGTATGAATGTGAAGTTGATTCTTATCCAGTACGTTGCTACTGCGGTTATGCGGTGGAAGTTGTGGTTCGAGCGGAGGGAAAAAATATAGGTCGGCGCATGCAACAAAGTCCATCCTATCCAAACGGATGCAATTACACGGAATGGATAGACGAACCTTTGTTCCCAAGGGGAATAACATATGCAATCAAACTCGAACGAGAGATTAGACATCTCCAAAATGATATTGAACAGTTACGATTGAACATAATGAGACTCCCTTGAGCTTGAACGTAACATATAGGTGGCTTAATTAATTATTTACTACGTTAGCTTTGATGTTTTAGTTGCCAACTACTATCATTAGTTGTTGTTTGTGTTTGACATATTGTATCCATATGCCAATTGTTAGTTTATCGTTATGCGAAATATTAGTTGTATCATGTTGATCGATGACCACTTGTTTCGTTATGAGTATTACCTTTTGTTTCATTAAGTAAGGCCACCCGTGCCATACTTACAGGCACGGGGGCCGTGCGCGCCGATTTTATCGGTGTGCAAGCTTGCGAGCCAATAAAATTGGCTCGCAAGCAGCGCGCTGATAAAATCGGCGCGCGACTGTTGGGAGATATCAAAGATATCTCCCTGAATGTTATGGGTCGTAATGTTATGACCCGTAACCTTGTTGGAGATGCTCTAAGACAATATTTTTGTATGCATATAGCAAAATAGCTAATTGCCATAACAAGAAGTTAGGTCAAAAAATCATCACGCTTCGTTTTAAGTTTCAAAATTGAAACAAGCACAAACATGGAATGCAACTATTAATTTAATTTTTTTACACGCATTTGTAGAATGAGCATGTACTCTATACGGTTAATCTATGTGAAGATAGAGGAAACTGTACTATTTTATCAACAAGCTTTCAGTAGAGCCAATGGATCTACTGAGCCACTGTGCCCATTAGAATCTTTTTCACAACCTATATGAAAACTTTGTCCTATGATAAATTTAAATCTTGAACTTGGGACTTGAACTATAGGCGTTGCTATGATATAACGGATGGAAAATTCCACTAGCTCGGGCAACATAGCACCTTTACCATGGAAGTTTTTGTCACAACTGGAAATATATACTCTCTCCTTGATTTAGTAAAAAGTTAAACTGATTTTTTTACTATATTTTACTCGAAGATTTGCAACACCTTTAAAAATGTCTCACATGGGGTTGGGATTCATACTTATTCTGTGTGGATCAATTATAAGTTTCCTCATTTAAAACTAGGTAATTAACTGTGTTAAATTGACATGTTAAAATACTTGGGGTGCATAATTTTTTTGATAGTAAAAAAAGTTTTATGTTTCATGTAGTATCCATCATATCGACATCGCATTCTTTGCATGACATCATATCCACATCTGAGTTGCAATATAAAGGTTGCTTGCATGTTTTCTTTATGCAGGCAACCGATGGGGGGAACAATTGGGCTATACAACTCTCTTCATGCTTATCTGCAATGCGGACCATGAATACGATAATATTCATATATCAATTTGAGCTATCTACAAGTTAGACTAAGATACTGCAAATTTATTATTTTATAAAACTGTATGAAGCATGTTTGAACAACTATGCTAACATAACAGTTATATTTTGCTAATTTAGATTTGGAGCTAGTCTAGTGGATGTATCTGTCTATTATAGCAGTAGTAAAGGTTGAGGAGAAGAGAGTGGAGTTGACTGAGTCTGTGCTGAGGTTTATGATGGTTTGTTTTGGATTTTTTTTGCCTCTACTATTTCTGCTGACTCTTAGGCTAAGAATATTTTCTCCATTGAAAAGAATGCCAAGCTTTCTGACATGAAAGTTGTAGTGTAAGTTTTTCTTTGCATCCTGCTTTCTACGTATTTTTCTACTTACAAAAAAAGTTAGTCGTCAGTTACAATTTCCGTCATGGTATGCTCAATGCAAACATGCTGTCATTTATTATAAAATTTATTTCTTAACTGAACTAATGCAATTATAAATATATAGTTTCAACCATTAACCTTGGCTGCCCTAGTTTGTCCAACTGCTCAAAGTAACTGATGTGAACAATGTATAAGCATAATAAGCTTATTACACACCATATAATGTCCAAGAATGTGACTTTTGGTTTTGATTCTATAGGTTATTTTGATTGTAATGTGATGGTGGGTTGCTATAAAGGTGAAGTTGAAGTGGGGAGTTTGGCGGGGGAGAGGGACTGGTTATGCTATCTAGTAACTTGGCAAGTGAATTTTTTTATGAAAATTATCTAAGTTCTATCAATACTATAAAATGAAAAAATGCAGTTTTTTTATTGATTTTACTAGTACTCAAAAAGGCAGAGTTACACTTTTCATACATACATCTATTCAATGGATTTATTTTAATTGTTAATTTCTCTTTTCATATGATATAATTAGCCTTCATATTAAAAGAGTTAGCAAAACATAGCCATCCATGATGCAAGAAAATTTAATCACCTACATTATTGTACTTGGAAGCATGTATGCTAATTGACAATTTATTCTATGCCTTCCTTTGTAAGAGTAAGGTATGTAACTTTTAAATGTATGAATTTGTTATAGGGATGCTTTGTAAATATTAGTTGGCCTAAAAAACCATTTGTTTTGCATTGAAGTGTAAACATTATTTTTCCGTATTTATTTATATATTGCCAAAAATGTAAGCATATGAAATTAGCGTTAAGTAATAACTTATGTAAGTTTGTGATTCTATCAAATTGATGTGTAAGAAACTTAGAAAGCAAAGGGTCTATAAAGTCGATTGTTCCATCTTTTTGATTCAAGATGTAAGTGAATTTTTATATTCATTTTCTTATAATCTTTTGGCTAGCTTGTTTTTCAAATCTATTTTATTCATCATATACTACTTATTTTCAGTTTGGAATTTACGAAGAACTATTTTTGCGTATCCTATAATTTTTTAGTTACCATAGATTATCTACTTTCTAATAGTCTTAATAGGTGATTTTATTTATTTATTTTTTAAATAAATATGGATTTTTTATTTTGTATTTGATTGTTTAGAGGTAGATAGTTCCCTTTATAACTTGTATCTTTTGTACTATTCATTTTCGCGTTAGTGTTTATAAAAATGAATAATACATTTTGGTGATTTGCAAATGACGTGTGTCAAATTAATAGCGAATTTAGTCAATGTATGTTCAACGTTGACTGACATATGTTACATTACATATAAATTTTGATTAGACTAGAGAGTCCCGGTTGAGTTGAAGAAAAGCATAATGCAAGTCCGAATGAATAAGAAAACTCACTCAAACAAAACTTTCTTAGGTAATTTTTTCTTACTGACTTTCTTTTTTAAAACTTGGTTCGGATAACGTCCACGGGATTTACATATCGATGCTCACTTATCATACGTCCACGGGAATTACATATTTATATTATGTTCCTATTTTTTTGTGGTGTGGAGAGTTCTATTAATGTTATTTATGTGTTTGTTTTAATAATAAACAATTAATATTGTTCACATGTAATTAGCTTTTCTAAAGTGAAGACCATCAACAACAATGGACATGATTTTAATTGTTGTACGCATTATGCTATTTGTTTGTACTTATTGTGTGAATTTGTTTTGAATGCTTGTGGTATGTGAATTTGCTGATTATATCAAATAACTATTATTTAAATGGTTATGAAAAATACTTATGTGACTAACATGTTCTCAATTATTAGAATATGATGATTATAGGATTGATTGATTATAATCAAACTTTTGTACGATCGTTGGTAATTTTAATATGAAAATTATATAACTAGTTTCTGGAAATAATATAAGCAATTAATTGTCTACAGTAGCATTTAAATATGTTACAAAACAATCAATACCCTTTAGTAGCATTTTATAAATGCTACGAAAAAAATGTAACATACCACCTAAATTTTTAGTAGGACAAAATAAATGCTACAAAAATCAGAAAATTACCCACCGATAGACTATTAGTAGCATTTAGAAAACGCAACTACGTTAACCATATGGTTGAGTTTATGAAAACGCAACCGACAAATTCAGACTTTTAGTCGCGGGACCTATAGTAGCCTTCATTAAAATGATACCAAAGGTCTTTTCTGGTGTAGTGATTAGATTAACTTTAATTAAGATCCATCTATTATAATATTTTCTATAAAAAAAAACCCTAACAGCCCTAGTCGCCACTGGGCGAATTCACGCCTAGGCGATCGACCGCTAGGTCGACCGCCCTGGTCGTATTCGCCTAGTAAAGGCGAGTTTTAAATGTTATATATTTTTTATATTATTCTAATGATTTTTTTCGTCCATTTTCGTATTTCATCCATAAAATTTTCATACGGGCTCCATTCGTGAAGTTCCAAATGTGAAAGTTAACCAGAATTCTTTCACAAACGCAGGTACAAGTTTCGTAGTCAAATTCCATTTTCGGAACCTAATTAAATAACTAAATTAACTATTGCTGAAACTCGGGGTTGTTACATTCTTCCCCCCTTAAAAGAAATTCTTCTTGAAATTTTACCAATGACTAAGTGATGGTGTTGGCGCCAAATTTTCCTAAACTAAACAACTAATTAATGTACACCTAATTTTGCTACCAAGTGCGCATGTGCACAGTGTACATAATGCATCGCAACCATAAAACATATATGAATAGTGATTCTAAATCGTATCCTCCTATATTATGCATTTTATTTTTGGAAACACTTATGAAAAACATGATGCAAAACATCCTAAATATACCAGAAGTTCAATAAAAATGTAAAATATTGAAAATATTTCCATCGACAACCCTCACACTTCTAGAATAGAGGTGCGAAACAACCAATTTTGCATCCAAATCCTACATCCAATTCGTTAACGTATCTAAATCGCTTCCTATTTATTCTCCTAAGTCGAAAAAAGGAAATCAAAGCGAAGAAACTAACATTCATTCTGCATACAAATATTCCAATTCCCGTCCTACAATGGAGTTTTACCTGAATAGCTACAAAATACTCTGGAAATTTCCATATGCAGGCCGCAAAGGAGGCTTGACATCTACTCTAAAACGTAAAACGAGGTAATTAATAACTCACGTGTATCGTCGACAAAGTATGGAAGCAACATTTACTCGACTGAAACAACATTTTCCTTCGTATTGTTAACGTTTTTTAACGCATCATCATTCCTAAAGCACGTCAAAAAACATTCCTTAAGCATTTAATTTGATTAAATATTGAAAATTTTCTATCAAAATAAATTTCCACTTGAAAAATTCTTTATGCAAATATGAAATTCCTTTTTAATACTGTTTACTTTCCATATCAAATTTGTATAAAAACAAAATTTTGGTAAATTATGGTTTACTATATTTAAATCATCTATTTTTATACAAGCAGATGTTTAAACATATGTAAACTATTGCACCCAAATCTATGTTTATACACAAATCAGATTTTATGGGAAAGTAAGAACAGACAAAAATATGAAATTTTAAAAAGGAAAAAGATTTGTTCATTTTTTTCAAACAACACTTTGCAAGAAGTTAAAAACGTATTTTGCGAAACTTTATCCAAATCACATGTTGGCATTGATGGATGTCGGTGGTGTAAGAATTCTAGAGCCAAAACCACACAAGCAAACACAAAAAAAAATTGCTTAAAAGGAACATGCGACAAATAACAAATATACCCATGATGAAACAACGCAAAAACCTATCCTTAGCCAAAATTTGCCTATTACATAATTTTATACTTTCTAGCTCTAAGACAACTATTAGTTAGTTAAGAAAATGCAATTCCATTCAAATAGATACACACGAATGACACAAAATATCTTAAATATAGAATCTCATTAATCATCGTGCGATTTATAGAAATGAAAACACTAACATTCACAAACTACCACAAGGCCAAGAGAAAATTGCTCGAAAGGGAAAGAATAAAGATAACAACAAGTCAACAACACCAAAACTCCAAAACTCTAAAACATTTCCTACAAACAACGAGATGTCTTGCTTCGCGGTCAGAGCTCAAACTATTTCTATGGCCTTTGACTAGTCATATCTTGGTAGCAAAATGATCAATCTCATGCTGCAGACACTGCTAGAGTTGTCGGAGGTTTCATATATGACCATCTCTTCTAAGAGAGGACTAGTTATGACAAAAGTAACCCACCACAAACTGACATCCACGGAGGTTCACCTAACATTGCCTAAAGACAAAAATGGATAGGTGAAAACATAGGTAGCAACTCTGCGAAACAGTACACAAGGACAACAAGCTGAATTAAATATGATGTGTACTAAATGATGGTTACGCCATCGATCCAAGAAAAATTGAATTCCGCATCATAAGGCAAATCTATTAACTTCCCACTTTTAGACAAATGGGCTAAACGAATCACATACCAATATGGGTAGTCCGAACATAGATTTCCGATCTTCAAAAAACTGACATTTAAGAATAGGAGATATGCTATGAAATCTCCAAAGTTGGTCAAAATAAATGACCATTCAAGTCTGTGTAAAACGCAGATGCCTCTAAGATCTCATCGATACCCTCCTCAAACCTTCACCTTTGAAACTACAATTGCCTTTGTAAAAAGTCTATTCCAACAAGATATGGAAAAGGCAGATGTAGCGCAAACAATGACCCTACTCAAAGACTTTGAAGCAATGGACCGGTGCAAGTCCAACTGTCACGACTTTTATCCCTAAAGCATGCTCAATCCAATCCACCCAAATGGCCACTTTCTAAGAATGAGATTTAAATGGCATGAGAAGGATCGGATTGGGAAAGTAGGTATTATAGGATGAGAAATGATTGGAGAGAAGAAATTGGGTTTAGATCCTTGAGTACTAGTGGAACGAGATCTAATGCGCAAACCAACGCACAAAAGGAGGAGACGAGGAGACCACAAAGAAAGAGAAGAGGAATAGAGATATGGTTCGGCTAGGTATAAAAGGAAGGACGAAAGAAAGGGGTTCAAGGAGGGAAATTTGGATAAAACTTTTTACAGCTGAGTCCTAGGTTAAAATTGTACCAAAACTCCTCAACTAGTTGACCACTCTGGGTATAATACTAAACGGTCAACTATTAACCGAACTTTGGACAAAGGTCGAACCTGGACCCTTTGGGGTCGGACTAAAATATTAATCGTCCAGCGTCATCTTTTAAGATTTGATGCGAATCCGAAAAATACTTGTAACGGCCCAGATTTTTTGACCATTTAGTTATTATTTAAAAATGTTTTTTTATTGTTTTGGAAGTTTAAATGGTTTAATTTCAATAATTTTGAATATTTTATGTTATTCCGAAATGGTAGAAATTTAGTGGATCTGCAATATAATGTGAACTGGCAGTATAAAAGGATAATTTTTTAATTTAAAATAGTACGTTTACAAAGGATGTAGTAGCTAACGAACTCGGATTTCGATGAAATCAGTTTCATTAAATCCGAAATGATGAAATTAGGTAACCAATCAAGTTACGTCAAAAATGGCATCCGTATATGGAAAAGAAAAAAAAAAGGCCAAAATTTGAACTAAATTTTGACGGTAATTGGAATTTGCTAATGCTAACGACAAAACTGGAACCTGAGACTTATCCAGGAAAATTCTAAACATAGGATATTAGTTATATATGAAATCTGGGAAAATCCTATAACGGATATAGAAAGTTATTAAGGAAACAAAATTCAAATAAATTATTTGAAAATCTAAACGAACTCCGATTTTTGATTTGAATACATAGGATTGAAGTACGTTAAAAACCGGACCAGATGGTGGAAGAATTTCTGAAAACCGTTATCGTTTGATACTCCAAAATGAGACCGGAAGGTGTTAAAACTAACACAAAACACTATTTTGAATTTGAATTTAAATTATTTGAAAGTTCAAACAAATTCAAAATTGATATATTTTTATATAGTATTGAAGAGCAAGAAAAATTGAACAACATGGTTGAAAAAGATTTTGGATAAGGTATCAATAATTAAGTCAAATTAACGTCCGAATAAGGTTGAGAAAACACACTTTACTATTCATAAATAATTAAATTTATTTATAATTTAATTAATTTAAGGATTAATCCTAGCCATCCATTTTCGACCGTTGGATTCGCGCCACCTCAGCAATCCATGTGACTCCTTCGGCTAAAAATAGCCCCCCCCCCTTCATTTTAAACTCACTCCTCCTCCTCCTCTTTCAAGCTTTGGCAATGACAGAAATAATAATAAAATATTAGGAAATAGGGAAAAGGGAAGAAAGGGAGAAAGGAGGGCAAGACGGGGAGCTAGGGACTCTTAGGCAGAGGCTTAGGCTTCACGGGGTAAGTTTTTAAATAATATTTATTTATTTGTGTAATATATATATATATATATTATAATTAAAATAGAATTTGTAAAAATAAATATCAGAACATTCTAAGGGTGACAGAGATGATAGTGTCTAAGGCTTGAGTTTGGAAAATATAGTTTCCTGCTCTCCCTGGCTATCCCTAACTGATCCGACGGATGGGATGATTAATTTAAATTTAAATTTAAAATTTAGTTTAAATTTAATTTGAATTTAAAACAGCCAGGGGCATTTTCGTAATTTTTAACCATAAACTTTAAAAGCTTATAACTTTTTCAAAACAAGTCGGATTTCCACGAAACAAGGACCGTTGGATTCTTATCGAAAAATACTTTAAAATGAGTGGAAGCAGATTTTTGATCCGGGTTAAAAATTTTAAGTTATAATTAAATGAATATTTTTAAATATTTATTGAAAATTAAATTTAATTAATATTAAAATGGTTTTTCAATTTTAAAAAAAATTGGATATGGCTAGAGATGGGAAAGTAGGATTTTTTAGAAGGGCAGGGAAGGTAATTTGGCTAATAACGCAATTAGAAATTAATTAAGATAAAAATAATTTAATTAATTTAATTAAATATATATTCATTTAAATTAGGTAAATATTGTAAATAGCATAACTTTTGCATACATTAACGAAATTTAACGAAACAGGATCCGTTGGGATCGTATGGACGAGCACTACGCAATGGAACTGACCGCAAGTGGATTGGAGCTCGTTTGGATTTATGGTGAAATTTAACGTCTGAACCAAATCAATGACCGATTATCGTTATTCAACGATAAACCGTCCAAGGTGAGTAAATCTCACTAACTCTGAACACTTTATATTTTTATAAAGTATTTTTAGAACTGATAATTATTGGTTGAATTGCTGAGTGTTGATTGTTTGGTTGAACTGCTAGTCAATTGATTTAAAATACCGATATAGTTATATATATCGTTAACCGATGTTGATTTTGTTTATCAGAATACCTCATATTGAAATGAAATTGATGTGAATTATATTGTGTAACATCTGTGGATGCAGGGAAACAGGTCGGAGGAATCCAACTGGATTCCTCAACATTTATTTACCGTTTTTCATATATTCTGATATATGATGTGTTATATCATCCGTTGTTGAACCTGTGTGTTTGGATGATGATTGAACCTTTTGATTTGGTATTTTTATACCATAAGTGATACTAGAAAGTGAAAAGGGATTTTCAAAGTTTATTTTGAAAATAAATTATTTATATAAAATCAATAGATTTTATATAAAAGGAAGAGAATTTCATGAGAGAAAATGATTATAGAATCAAAGCATTTGCAAAAAAAAAAACAAATATTGGTGAAATCAAATAGATAGGAAAATATTGGTGAAATCAAATAGAAGGGAAATATTTGTGAAACGATTACAAATAGAAATAAAAAGGGAAACATTCGTAAAAGTATTTACAAATGGAATTGAAAAGGGAATATTCATGTAGGGAATAAAGAAAAGTTGACAGAAGTACTTATTTGTTAAATAAATAGAAAAGTTAAAAGAAATATTTATTTGTTGAATAAATAGAAAAGTTAAAGGGAATATTTATTTGTTAAATAAATAGAAGCGAAAAGAGAATAGTTATTTGTTGAGTAAACGAATAGAAAAAGAATCTATTCAAGGGAAAGGAATTATTCCAAAGGAATTATTCAAAAGAGAAAAGTCAAAGGGATTAATTCAAAAGAGTTAATCAACTAGAGTTAAACCGTTGGAGTTAAACTGTTAGAGTTAAACAGTTGGAGTTAAACTGTTAGAGTTAAACAGTTGGAGTTAAACTATTAGAGTTAAACAGTTGGAGTTAAACTGTTAGAGTTAAACCGTTGAAGTTAAACTGTCAGAGTTAAACCGTAAAGTTAAACAGTTAGAGTTAGTTAGTTAGAGTTAACCAGTTAGAGTTATTCAGTTAAGAGTTATCCAGTTAGAGTTATTCAGTTAGAATTAACCAGTTAGAGTTAATCGTTTTGAGTCAAATCGAACTAGAGTTATTCAAATATAGTAATCGAATAAGGTAATTGAATATTAGTTATTCAATTAGAATTGATCGAATCTAATTATTCGAGATAGAGTTAAAAATAGACAAAGTTATTTAAGGATGAATTTCCATTTAGCATGACTGCTAGCGTAATTCGCAGGGCTGTAGATAGCCTACGGCGGTCGGATGTTTCCTGGGGGAATCAGGCGTAACCATTGTGATCGCTGCGCTCTAGAGTCAAGCAAATGGTGTTAAATCAAATAGTAATTAATCAATAGAAGTTAATTAAGTCGAGTTAGTCGAGTATTAGTAAATTAAGTAGGGTTAGTCAAAAAGGGAATTAATCGAATATCACCTATTCGAAGTAGAGTTATCGAATATAGTTTATTCGAGAAGAGTAATCGAATATAGTTCGTTCGAAGTGTGTTAAATCGAATATAGTTATTCGAAGGAGAGAATTATCGAATATGGTTTATTCGAAGTGAGATTTTTCGAATATTAGTTATTCGAAGAAAAGGATTATCGAATATTAGTTATTCGAACAGGGGAATCGAATATAGTTTATTTCGAAAGAGAATTATCGGATAGTGATTATTCGAGAGTGAATCATACATGGAAATTCGATTATATCGAATCAAGGGAAGTAATGTTTACTTTCCATTTCAAATCAAGTTTTAATTATCTGTTAATAAAGTAGTTGGTTGTTTATTTATCCAAATTAAGATATGGAAATATATTTAAGTTAACATATTTTGAAAGCATGGAATTATAACATTTATAGTTATAATCAAATGATTCAGTAAAGGAAGTGGATTCATAAATAGAATCCGAGAGTTCGCAAGGAAGTTTCTTAAAGAGTAAAGTTTGAACTTTGTCTATTTCGAAGTTAGAAATGTTGTTCAGTTAAGGTCTGAGAGGTAATTATACCCCAACTTGATTGACTTCGTTTTTAACTAAGAAGTGGATAAGGTTCGAGAGTGAAAGGGGTTAGGTGAATTTAGTTAATGAGCGAAATGGTTGGTGTTGGCATAGCGATGTTTATTCAAACATCAGTTTAAACCCAATGAAGGAGATTTGGAAATGTCTTCCAAATGAAAATCAGAAATGTTTTCTGAATATAGAAAATGAGAAATGGAATTGTTTTCCATTGTTAATAACGTATATTTTCTAAATATAGTAAATAAGAAATATAGGAAAACAAGAATAAGGAAAAGGGTAAATTTATGATAATTTGATGATGAATGATGATTGATCGATAGAATTTCCATCTGGAAATAATATCGTTGTTTGCACACCGACATGTTTTTATTTGATAGTTAAATCACCGACTATCAAAGTTTTGACCATTTTAACGTTGTTAATATGGAGAGACCGGTCGGATTATTATCCAGAGAACCACTCCGTATTGGCATAAGCGTTGCGAATCAAGTATGCTGAATATATTGAAGAGGGAGTTGTGCAAGGGCTATCCTATTTACAGAATAGTGCCTTCGGTTTGTCCAGTCCCAGGACAAACGTGAATGGACGAATGTCTGACAGAGTATATTCAAAGGATCGCGTAAGTTGATCTCTTCAAACGTACTTACGTTTGGTGGCGGAGGAATTCGTTTCTCTTAGCTGTATACCCATGGTATTTTTGGTGAAATCAATTTGTGATTTGGCGGGTATGACGATGTGGCATTCAAAGTAGTGGAGGTGTGATCCGTCAAAAGATACGTTATGACCTCAAGTCTCATCCACCGGGAAATGACAAAAATCGGGCAGGCAGCATGGCTATGTGGGTCGCACCCATTAGGATGTATGATCACCTATCTAGAGAAATTCCTTTTGTTCTTAAATCTATCGATGCCGTCCCTTATCGGGAGACGGTTGCTGATCCCAACCGTTGGTGATATACATTTGACACACTCAAGCGAAATGAGTGGTCGGTCATGTGTGGGCCGGGTTGCAAGATGTTCTTGTTGAACCCAGTGTATTTGCCTCTAGAGATACACGTTCGGAAGGTGGTCCCATACCTTGTCAAGTTGGAATCCAATCTCCAATAAGTGCCTGCGAGTTTGATTGTATATCATATATGTAGAGCGTGAGATGCAAGCGTTCTACTAGATTTTAATTACTTGTGATTAGACATTATTATAATATCAGATAATATATGATTTCCAAAGTGTTTTGGGTTATCGTAAGGTAAAAGCCATCCGTATTTATGAGTGGATTGGTCTTACGATTATCTTTTCTTTTGAAAAGGATTTTGAAAAGTTAAACCAAATGATTGGAGTTTACTCACACCAGTCCCATGACTGACCCAGAGTTTTATTTTGTTTTGTTTTCCCTAAACTCTTGGGTGCCCAAATTTGTACGGGCAGTCAAGTAGTCAGGATTTTACAGATAGACTTGGAGAGCTTGGAGCAGGAGGCTTCAGGACTTATATAGCTGTTGTTTATTTCCGCTGTGATGCAAGGGTTGTACTCTGATAATGGTATTGTATGCATATACTGCTTTTGATTTCAAGTTATGTGATATATTATATTTTATTCGTTCCGCTGTGAGATTCGTGTTACTCTGATGTTGTGTTCTTCTTTTTCTTCTTCTATTCTAATTTTCTATCTTATCTATCCTCACCCTCTAAATTCTTTCATTAACTATTCGGTAATTGTCGACCCTTGATGTTCGATAGGTGTTATATATCAGATAACCAAGGTCGTTTTTTCCCGGGTCGTTACAATACTTGTCCTCGTCACGACTGTATTAAAGACCGCAGTCAGATTTCAAACCGTCTCCAAAAGTCCAAAGTAGTCTCAGCCAAAGGCTACGACCAAACAACAACAAATTGCTCAATAAGAAAACTCAGCTAGAAATCCAAAATAAATATAAATGGATTTTCTTCATACCTACTAGAAAAACGACGTAAACAATTCAAATACCCCAAGCTAAATGGAAATTTCCTTAGTCTTTTCAGGGAGAAAATTTTGAAAACTTTCGATATTAAAGTTTTATTATTTTAACCGAGGGTTTCACAATATAAATATATATTTAAAATTTTATATTTCGGTTCACTTTACTGATCCATGTTCTGAATTGTCAAGAATTCAATTCTCGAAAAGGTTATTTGTGTTAATTTCCATAAGCCATCTAAGAAGAGGAATATTAAAAATCACAACGAATAAATAATGATAGTTTTAAATTCTGAGGCGTATTCCTTGTCATTTCTAACTCCCGTCTTTTACTAAAATAGATTGTTTATTAAAATTACACAAAGCCAATAATCTGGAACATTGTTAGATTTAAATTTCTTAGATTATATTTTGATTTACTTAAATCTTTATTCGTAAGACAATTTCTCGAAAACCATAATTTAAATTTCTGAAAACCCTTTTAAATTTTAAAAACAAATTTAAAAACTAAAATTTCTCCGAATATAAGACTAATAATTCAAAAGAAAAATTTATCAAAATATTATCCGGATTCATTTTATGAAATATCCAAAAAGCATATCTCGTAATTTTAATTTTGGACTATAACGACATGTTTACATGAATCTTCTGTTTAAAACCAAGAAAAGGTTATTGATTGGAACTCCCAAACAAAATCGACACGAGAAATCATGGCTATCTCAGTTGTAGCTGGATTTTGTCTAGTCACCAAGCTCAAATTTATGGAATTCACCACATATCGACCTCATACTCTTCAGAATAAAACAACCAAGCGCACCTTGGTGGAAACCAGAGTTGGCTAAATACTCGAACTTGAAATATTTCTAACTCTCAGTTGTTTTAGAACCTATAATTAGGCCCACAACTAACTTATCTTCAAAACAATTTAAAGTCAAGTTAAGAAAGAATAAAGAAAATAGAAAAGGAAAATCGAAAATGTTCTATTAGTAATCCTAATTAATTTATTCCTATGACCATCTAAACCTAAGCTCTAATACCAAATGTAACACCCACACTTTCCTGAGTCTGAATTTCAACAAAAATCAAAACTCAAACTCATCCAAGCACGGAGAGTATAAATCTGGTACCTGCAGTTAATGAGCATGAGCATAATCAGAGCAAAATAAAACTAACTCACAACGGGAATGAAATAATATAACAAATATGGATTAAAGCGACTACCTTAAGGCATATCACCACATCAATATCGAGCATGAGAGAACGAGAACCAAAACCAAACTTGAACACTTGCTAAGACCTATATTCCCCAAGATAAACCTGAGAGTTGTTATGAGGAGGGGGATTAGAACAACAAGTCTTGGTGAGTAGAAACTGTAAAACACTGTCTACAATACACGAATGTACTCCTTTTGGTCAAAACCCAAACATATATCTAAAAGGGATAGTAATTATAACCTAACCCATTTAGCATTTACGCACGATGAGTAACCACTAAACCCAAGGTCATATTCCGCACCTAGCGATATCATAATACCGAGATAGATCGTTTACGCATAATTATGAAGCCTTATAACCACCATTAACTAATTAAGATGAAGGCAACTAACTTCTAACTATCACATAAGGAGAGTATTTATTCTATATTTAGCCACTTAAGACCTCTTTACCTATGTAAGGTATGGGCGGATGCTTATAATCACTTAATACTCAAGGCAGAACTTTTGGTCACTTAATACCTTATACGGTGTTTTATCTTACCATAATATAAATTAGAAGACACTAGCTAGTAAGCCAATTAATCCAAGGATCCGTCATTCACGCATATAACCATGCCTCGCATAAGACGAGAGATAGTAAACAGACACTTATTACCTATAGGATAGGTAAAAGACATCTAGCCATTACGACTGTCCCCCTTCGGACCCCATTGTTATTATCTAGCTGGCCTTATTGGATAATTTCCTTAATTATTTAATACTTCCTATAGGATAGGCGTACCTTTGGTATCTTTGGAGCGTTCATTTAATACCTATTCCCATGGCGGACCCGCAACCCAAGCATTTACTACCTCGAGGTTGCAGACTAACATGGGAATTGCAAAGTTTGTACCCAATAGCTATTAAATGGGGAGTGAGCTACGTGATCACTTAAAACCCTTTAAAGGGTGGATCTAACTACTTTAAGTCCTTTACCCCGAAAAAGGTTACGCTCTGAATTATTTATTTTCCAAGGTTTTCCTCTTTTAGGACAAGAGGAAGGAACTTCCCTCTTGAGATAAACCTTATTTAGATAAATAACCCTTGTTACGTAGTCAACAATCATTACACAATTAACAATCATCATAGGTTCCTATGGTTAATGATATCTCACATAAGTTGAATTCCTATTTCCTACTAAGTCTAGACTTATATCGAGTAAGGCAACATACTCGCATCACTAACCTATTAAGTCCAATTCCTATTTCAAATTATACTAATTATAGATTTATCAGGAATTTATAACTTCCTATCTTAGGATATTTATCTATAGGTTTTGTAATAGCTCACATTTTACGTATCGGATGATCGTAAAATATTTTTATTTTATTCCTTGAGGGTTGCATCATACTCATATTTTAATATGTTGGTTATGGGGGCATCAGACATATCCATAATTTTTACCAATTTTAATTATGACAATTTCCCCCTATTAGTCTTGTACAGGGGATAACTTTTGACTGGGATCGAACCAGGAGATGGGGTCAGTCTCATTAGAAAGGAAATGCTATTGTCGATTTCGTAGAGTGGTCACATCAAAGATTTGGCTCAGCGATTTGGGTGGAATCACTGTTTTTGTATTTCACAGTTTGATGTTCAGGTCTTGGAACCATTAGTGGGTTGGTGGAAGGCTATAAATAGGGGGTTAGAGGCATGGAGAATGGTTTACTTTCTTCATTCTCTCATTTGTTTGAGCTCATGATCCTCCTTGCTCAATCAAATACATCTTTCCACCATTAAAATTCTAGATCTACATAAGAGAATCGAAGTGCATCGTTTTAAGCCAGATCTACATCAATAGAAGAGAGATTTCATTAAATCAAAGAGTTTGAAGCTAATTATTCGTTGTCCGGATTCAGATACAAGTGTTTTTGTGTTGTTTTGAAAATTATGCGAGTGATATGCATCTCTCACACGGATTCAATCAAGTATGTGAGTTGTTTGTTCATTATTTCATCATTTTCACGCTGTTTTCACCTAGATCTACATCATGATAAGTGTAATTTCATATAAATCTCCATAGGATCTAATCTAGCAACTTAAATCGATAATTTCTACGGTTGTGTTATTGTAAGTTAGATCAATTAATTTGGTTTCATTTATGGTTTATCATGGTTCTGGTGAATTTCTCATGTTTGAGTGATGATTAATCATTGTGTTAATGCTTGATGATGATTGATTTTGATGGATTAGCTAAATCAAGTGTTTTGCATGAATTTTGAGTTGAATTAGGTGGGAAATCGTATGGATCAGTCACATATTGCATGGATCGGTTCAGCTTAGCTTCTTCTCCAAGCAGTATATTGATTAGTCACATTTTAATGGGCCGGGCATGAATTTTGGTTATGGTTCGGTCAAAATTCGATGGATCGGGAAGAAATTCTGGGCGTGGATCGGTCACAGTTTGATGGACTAGGAAGAAATTCTAAGCATGGATCTGTCACAGTTTGATGGACGGGGCAGAAATTCTGGGAATGAATCGGACGTGTACGGGTCGGACTTGTATGATGTGATGGACCGGGTAGAAATTCTTGATATGGATCGGACATGTATGGGTCGGACATGTATTAGTTGGGCATGTATTGATCGGATATATATATGGACCGGGCAGTTTTTCGCAGCATGGACCGCGCAGTTTTTTGAAGCATGGACCGGGCAGTTTCTCGAAGCATGGATCGGGTAGTTTTTCGAAGCATGGACCGGGTAGTTTTTGGAAACATGGACCAGACAGTTTTTCTTGAAGCATGGGCTGGACGGAATTGATGGAATGAACATTTCCATGGATTGGGCATTTCATTGACCGGGCATTTCTATGATGACGTATGTTTTTGGATCGACGATGATTGCGGCTTCGAAGTAAATTCAAGAAGGAATGTTTGAAGTGTTGCAATGTGTTCGTTAATCGGTGTAAAGAAACAAATGTGAAGATGACTCATGGGTGTTTTGAGTTCGTGGACAATGGTTGCTCAAGGGGGACTTGAGCTTGTGAATGGTCATCGAGGTTGATGGCTAGAGATATGAAGGCTGAGAGATTATTGTTGTCGTAAGCTCTAGAGGACTCAAAGCAGGGGTACTTTGGGCAGTCGTGAAGGGCCTCGCACCTTGGTCGGTCGTGAAGGGTCTAGTTGTCGAGATTTGAGAAGAAAAATATACGAGTCATGAAGGCGTATGGAGTTTTTGCTAGAACTGGGGTTTACCATTAGCCCTTGACATATGGCAGGTGGCCGTCATATGGTTAACGATGGTTTCGAAGCAGGAAAGGCAGTGATAGCCAGGTTCATGAATGCTTGGTTGTTTTGGTTATACCGTCTAACATTGATTGTCTGATGTCGAAGGAGATGTGTCTTGGGTGCTTATCTGATATTGGTTTTGGCTTCTGGAGCTTGTGCTTGAGGAACGTTGAACTTGTTTAGGATGGTTTACATGAGATATAACTACTTGCTATGATTACTATTGAATGATAGTTGTTTTAACATTATTTGGTTACTTCTAGTTGCCATGGTTGAACTGTTGTTTCTTGATTGTTGGATTGTAAAGGCTACCACTGTCAGATGTGGGAAGGCAGGTTTGGGTTCTTCTCTGGTGTTTGGTAGATTGGTTGGTTAATCTACTAATTCTCATATACTTTGTTGATGAAGTTAGATAGTTGTTTTATCGCTCACTAAGATTGTTGTCTAGCTCAAGGTTTTATGTTTTCTCTTATTACCTTTGGTTGTTCGTCCATGGTGTTATGGATGGGAAGACTAGGTGACAGGTGATTAGTGAGGATGATGTTGCTGTGCGGTGTGTTTGTTTCAGCTGTTTGAGAGTGTCTATAATGAGGCTTCTTGCACAGATTTTGATATTATATATACAGTTGATGTATGGATGATCTTTCAGGATGTTGTGAAAGTTTGATATATGATGCTTCCCTATTTTTGCCTGTTGTATATGTTCCGTTACACTTAATCCTTGCGCTGTGAGATATACGACAGGTTCCGCTTGTGTTTACCTACTCTGATGATCGTCCGTAGCTGTCTGGCATGTCTTTCAGCGCATTATTCTTCTTATTAAGTGCAGGAGTTATGGGCGGTCGTCACAGGTTTACTTATCGGACTTAGCATTTACTTCACTAATCAATCCCAATTAATTCCCCTTTTCATATTCTTTTTATTATTATTAATTGGCTATCTACCACTAATGACTCTAACGGTCATATTTCCTAAAGCATCAATTAACCTATTAAATTCCATTTATGGCACTAATAGTCATATTTTCCTAAGGCATTTATTTTCCTAGTTAAATTAGCCCCGTTCAAATTCTACTCTACATATTGTAACTCCGTTTATTACTATATATTCTATTCCATTTATTTATTTTTTATGTATTCATACACATACACACAATTTGTTAGATTCCCTAAATGAAGTTACAATTCGAATTGTAACCATTTTGCATGTTTATCCTATTATATGCATTTCTCCAATCAAAGATGGTTACAACATTCCTTATTTCATTTATGACCATGTTTATAACAAATCAAACTCATTTATTGCTACAACGATCATAATACCTATTTCCATTTATTGTGGATTATATTTCCATATACATTTCCACAAAAACAAAAACTTATTGAAACATACAACAATACAAACATTTATTATAATAATATATTTGCATTATTTACGTAGGTTCAGACATTTATGAATATGTGTGTCTATATATATGTATATATATATAAGTGTCTTTAACATAGTTACTATATTTAATTTTATTATTATTGACTATTTATGATTTACTCTAAACTAATGACCAAAACAAACATATTAATATTTAATATTGTTTAAGATTCAAAATCTTATAAAAAGGTTAATGGTTGTAGCTATTGTAAAATTGCCCAAAATAATTAAAAAGAGAATATGAACATATTTCAAATCACAAGAAATATATGTTTTGGAATGGTTGTTGTAAACTGCCCAAGTAAAAGCCCAACAACTCAAACATAAGCAGGCATGATCTTTTAATCTAAATTTACATAAACCTCAAATCAACACTAAAATTAAGGATCTGGAATAAAACTACAATTTTGACAATGGTTTTAGGACTGATTTCCAAATCTATGGTGTATACAATAACCACAACAACCTAAATATAATTGTAGGCAATAAAACAATAAATTAGATAAGCCTACAAACTCCAAGTTCAATCTACAACCAATTATTTCATATTTGATAAAAGTAATAAACATATATGATAAACTTTTAGGCATACATTTTAGATATATTTTTAACAAACTAATAGGTAATTATAAATGACATATATAAATTTCCCACTCATCTGAAGCTATCCAGATCTGAATTTGAAAAAACCTTTAGGCCTAGAATTTCCCAAATCTTACAGATCTATAATTATTCTAATAAGTGGAATCTTTCAAATATGTAAATATGCACGAAAATAGAAAAGAGGGAAGAAATCTGAATGGAAGAAAGCTTAATCGCAGCACCATCTCCTTTGCACACAAATCCTATTCTAATCTTCTTCAATTTATGTTTGTTTTGTTTATATATATTTAGATTTGAATTAAAACTGGTTTGGTAGAGGAGGAAAATATCGGAGCTTCGCTGCTGGATTTAGAAATGTGTGGAAAAGGATAGGGTATAACCCCTTATTTATAGGGATTAGAATGGCCCTAGTCCGTAAAATTAACTTTAATTAAGATTTGTCCATTATAAAAATTTATGTCATAAAATAAACCCACCAACCCTAGCCGCCACTAGATGAATTCACACCTAGGGGGTCGACCGCCCGGTTGGCCGTCGGTCGACCGCCCTGATCGTATTCGCCAAGTAAAGGCAGGGTATAAATGGCATATATTTATTATATTATTATGTTGATTTATTTTTTGTCCATTTTTGTATTTTGTTTGTAACTTTTTCCATACGGACTTCGTTCGCGAAGTTCAAACTTCCAAACATGAAAGTCGACCAAAATTCCATTACGAACATAAAGGAGCAAATTTCTTAATCAAATTTCATCATTTGGGAAAATTCCATTTTCGTAACCTAATTAAATAACTAAATTAACTAGTTCCCTATTTTTGAGTTGTTACAACAATTTTTTCAATGTGACGTTGTCGATAGAAATCTCTGAATTCCAAGCTATCGAATTGGGTCCTGTTATCAGTGATGATAGTCATGGGAAGTCCAAACTGACGTATGATTTTTCTGATAATGAAGTTCGTCACTAACTTTGTTGAGATTATGGTCAGTGGTTCATCTTCAGCCCATTTTATGACATAGTCAACCACCACGATCACATACTTTTCTCCATTCTTGTAACAACCCGAATTTTTACAACACGTTAAATCAAGAATCAAGACAGAATTAAATTATAAATTCCGAATCAAGTGAAACGGTCTGTTCCATTGCGTTCGTCTCGGAAAAATACGCGAAATAGAGTCCGAGTTTTCGAGAATCGGAGTCCGTATGACCCGTTAAAGGCCCAAAGAAGATTTCTGGAAATTTGAACTTCGGAAATAGCTTTGAAAATCAGATCTGGGGCTAGGCGGGAAGTTTCCCGCCTAGGCCACGTCGACAGGGCTGTCGACAGGCCTGTCGACTTGGGCCCAGACCAAGTCGACAGCCCTGTCGACTTGCCTGTCGACAGGGGGTGGCCGGGGCAAGTTGCATGGCGCATCTGTTTGTCTCACCTGGTCTTGTTCTTGGGCTGGTTCTGGAAGCTTCCAAGATCTGATGGTCCTAATCCATCCTAGATCTAATCCTATGGCCTAAAACACACCCTAATCTCTATAAAAAGACCCTAAACCTAACCTAAATCCCTAAAAATCAAACCTAGCAACTAAGTGCTGCCAAAATTAATTTTTATCATGGCCTCCATCTCCAATCCCTAGAGCCTATGCATTCAAATCGGGTTCAAATCAAAAGATGCAAGCTTGCTACACCAAATAGAGGCAAAATCAACGTTGCTATGTGAGTTTCATGACGGATCTTCATCAAAGGAGCCACCTTTCTTCGTCAAAACGATTCATGCTCCTAGTCCTCTTGCCACGCTATGTAAGTTCTAGCTACTTTTGGATCAAAACGGTATTTTTAATGTTGACATGGGATAAAATGAGATAAAGCATAAGTATGCATGTATGTGAACCTAACTTTGTCCCTTTTCTATGATCTATGACCTTAGACTAAGATGTAGCAACTTAATCATGTCACTCATGTTATGTTTAGCCTAGTTTATCTTGCAAGTTTGGATCTTTGTCTATGGAAGATTTGCATGAACCTTTGGGAACCATTTGACTTGTGAAACATAGGCAAATACTTGACCTTGGGGCTTATGCATGCATATGAACACAAACCCCTTATGTTTCATGCATGTTTGTGGCAAAACCTCCTTATGATATTATGCAAGTTTGTGGCCAAATCCTATATGATAGTATGCATGCTTATGGTCAATCCCTATATGACTCTATCATGCATGTTTTAAGGCCAAACCCCCTTATGACGCCATGCATGTTTGGAGCCAATCCCCTTTGTGGCATCGTGCATGTTTTGGGGTCTACATGTAGCCATAGTATACCTACTATGTTGACTCGCTTTGCTTGCGTTGGGAAAACACGATTTTGGGTAGTTAGATAAACATGAACATGTCGCGAAATCTTAACTTGAATATGACATGTGTTTATACTTGAAAATATGACTTGAAAGATAACATGGAAGTTGACATGTAAGTATGCATAAAAACATGAGCTTGGGAATTTACCTATTAAGTTAGGTCTACCCTTTGGGAATTTACCTATTAAGTTAGGTCTACCCAAATGCTTGAAAAACTTGTAACATGTTTTGGAAACATGATGAACTTAGATAATATAAGTGTGGCCAACTCGAGGTTGGGTTGAGTTTGCAACGTAAAACTACCCGGAACCGACCGGCCTAACTAGTAGTTGCAAACAATAGGACCCAATGTGAGAAGTTGGTCATGTCGCGCTTAAGACCCGAGGTTAGACTAGGTTGTGGTGTAAATCTACCCGGACCCGCCCGGCTTAACTAGTAACCACAACAAGGTCTAATGTGAGAGGTTAAGAGTGCATTAATTAAATTAATGCCACATGATAAGGTTAAGCAAATTTGACTAATGACACTTAACCGATATGACACGAATGGGTAGGTTAAGCGGGACCGGGCTTGATTTCCTTAATGACACCTAACCAATTTAGACCTGGTAATTAGATGAGGTTAAGTAATTAAGACTTAACTAACCTAAACACGGTAATTAGACGGGGTTAGGTAATTGATACTTAACTAACCTAACCACGGTAATTAGATGGGGTTAAGTAATCCACACTTAACTAATCTAAACACGGTAATTCGATGGGGTTAAGTTAAACACTTAACCAATTTAAACTTGGTAATTCAATGAGGTTAAGTAACCAATACTTAACCAACTTAATGTGATAATTTAATGGGGTTAAGCAACTTATACTTAACCAATTATACATGATGATTTGATGTGGTTAAGTGACCTAAACTTAACCAATCTAACTCGTTAATTGGATGTGGTTAAGTGACCTATACTTAGCCAATCTAACTCGTGAATTTATGGAGGTTAAGTTAACCCATACTTAACCAATCTAACGTGAAAACATGATAAGGCTAAGTCACGAATCACTTGAATATGCTTGACCGATTTGACTCGGTAATTTGACAAGGTCAAGTTAATTTATATAATTAACCAATCTAAAATGATAATTAGACGAGGTTAAGTTATGGATTGCTTAATATACTTAGCCAACTTGACACATGGTTTGTAGGGTTAAGTCTTGGACTTGGATACTTAGCCAATTTTGACATGGTTTGTAGACGGGCTAAGTTATGAACTTAAGTGACACTTAACCCATTAGATAAACCCTAATTCGGAGGATTAGGTAAATAACCATAAGGATTATGGAAATAAGGCTAAGTGGTAAACCTTAGTTAAGGGAAACTAAGTAATAATTCTTAGTCAAGGAAATTTGGACCATTTCTTAGATAGATTAGTAACCCGATACGTTAGGTCAACGTTTAAGTATGCGTGTAGGAGCAGGCTATCTGATTTAGATAAAGGCTCCAACGAACTGGGTAACGAAGCAGCGGCTTCGGGGAACGTGAGGATATTCTTAGGATCCCTCTGTGAGCTGCCAGGTCATTATACTAGGCTCACGAGAGGTTGAGGTTTGCGGTAGAAGAACCAAGAATATGCCTTGGTTGCTATGCGAGCGACCTAAAGACTGGGGTGGATAGCAGTGAGTCGACGAATACATAAGGTGCCCGAGATAGCAAGTTCGTCGATCATCTACCATCTTGAGTCAAGCGTGTACGTACGGAAAGGCAGGGAACACCCAACAGACCATAATTGCTATCTAATTATGGGTGAGGTAGGCCGTAGGATGTGGGCTGGCCGGAGTGTAGTTCTCATGCAAGATTTTCTCTTGTGTTGCCTTTCACTAGTTGAGGGAGGGGTCTCGTGGGACCATAGCCACGTGTAGAAAAGCAGACCTTAGTATCTGCATCGGCAGATAAATCTAAAGCACCCGACCGAGTCCTGTATTTCTTGTTTTTCCCTGTGACAGGACTCGGATGGCACGATGTGATACATGTGCATACAGTTATAGAAAAACGATTCACGATGAATGCGTGGGAAAAAGGGCGCGGTTGACGGTTAGCGTAATCCCTAGTGGCCTAGGTGGTTTAACCCAAACCGAAATACGATAACGTGCAATAGGTAAGCGTAATCCCAAGTGGTGCTAGGTGGCGTAAGTCCTAGTAGTTCAAACGATGATTCATATGGAAGAGCCTAGCTAGAACAAGGGTGACAGTCCAAACGATTTCAAGGATAATACGACATGAGGAAGCCCGTACGAGGTACGGCAAAGGACTGAACTTATATACATGGAAAGAAACATATGATTTGAGTAACCTATATATGCGATATATTAGGTTGACATGGACCATTACACGACTTTGAGTAAGGGACATGGTTAACACATAACAAGGCTGGGATACTAGTACGGAGGGTGCAGAGCAGATATACATGTTAGAACCAGGAAAAATATACATAATAGATACCGTGGGATATTAGGCGGGGTAGATACCTTGGGATAGTATACTTGATAGAAACCTGACGATGTGATACCTTGATTTATCATGACACCGTGGTTTATCACGATACCTTAGTTTAGCTTGCTACAGTAGTTCAGCCTGTTACCCTGGTTTAGTTTATCTATCTTGTAGTTATCCTTATGTTTACTTTCAGTTTATGCATGTCATGTTACCTTTACCTGTTTTTATACTGGAAGTAGATAGGACTTACTCAGTCTTTTTGACTGACCCGTTTTGTTTCGCCTCTTTTCTTCCGTTTCCCCCCCAGGTTACAGGGAGGAAACAATGCTGTTTAGTTCGGACTTCTTCTGCTTGAAGGTCATCATGGATGGTTTGGACTTTTCTTGGCTATGGCTACTTTACTGTTTTATTTGGGGAATAATTTATGAAAAAGTCTTTACGCTTCTTTACTATTGCAAGACAGGTTTTGATGTACTCTGATGTAAAAGGCTTTAGACCTTAATTATTAATGTTTATGAAAGTTCGATTTTACTTCCGCTATTTTATATGTTCTGTCTTGTGATATTTCTGTGCATGTTTACCTTGATAATGCTTCACCAAACCTAGTGCATTCCCTTTGTGAGTGACCCTAGCGGAGGTGGGGTGTTACATTTGGTATCAGAGCAGAAGGTTACTAGGCTGGGCAAAAGTTTTTAAAGACCTTCTGAAAACTATTTGAAAACCGTTTACAAAGAAGCATTTTTCAAGAAAATTTTCTTTTAAAAAGAAAAAGGCTATTCCCCAAAGGCCATTAGCATTATCCTTGTTTCCTTGATTGAATCTCTTTTCCTTTCTTTCCTCCATCTGTAGTCACAGTGGTTTTGACTGCGACTAGTCTTTCTAGCTGCGTAAGTGTTTCCCGTACGATGGAGGTGGTTCTCGAGAGACCGTTGCAGAGTTAGGCATGAAAGGATAGTAAGAACAAGGATAAAGGATACGAGCTCAGGAATAAGCAACATGTTGGTATGGATGAGTCCTAAAAGGAGGGAGAAAGATGAACAATGAAACCCATGACGAGAGAGTACCTTTGGCATGGTGAAACGGGACGGATAGTTAAGTATCATGGAACAGGGACAAGATCATTCGGAGGGCAATAGTATGCTCTCATTTCCAGGGTACCTCAGAAGGAGGGTAACGATCTTGTTAAAGGTTTAGCTTTTCTTCTCTATCATCCTGCCAGGACTTTGTTTTGATCACCGCATCTTTTAAGTCCGCTTCGATAGTTGAGTCTCTGCACCTTAGTACTAGCGTAGTAGAGGATCCCGTTTTTGTCTCAAGTCCTATTGGAAGATCGGTCCATTTACTCATGGCTTGTTTGGATTTGAGAATGTCTATATCAAGTGTTGAGCTTGGAAATAATGCTTATGTTTATAAGTTGTGGATGGATTCTAGGGAGGAAGTGGTTATCCAGTAAGGGGTGCCACTCTCGGTTTTAGAAGGAGGGTAGTTAGACTCTTGGCTTGCTTTGGTAATACCCTTGAAGTATCGCGTAACCTTTTGGGTTCTGTCATGATTAGTTACTTAGAATCCCTAGATGCCTTTGTTGGAAATTAGAAACCCGATCGAATGGTGTTCGCTAATAAGACGGATGGTTTACTTCAATTATGTATGGGTTATGGGAATTACCCTAGTAAGTGCGCACGGTAACTTGTTTACTTTCAAGAGAAAGTTTTTCTACGTGGAATACCTTATGGTACAAGGTCCAGGATTCACTAGTGAATTTTGAGGGCTCGCATGGAATAATGTGTACGCAGTCCTGTTTGCGCCAAGTATTCTAGAAGGAGAATAAGTGCAAGTGGAACGAGAGGCGACGAGGAAATGAGTTCCAACTCATGTTATGGAAACAGGAAATAAGAAGCTGCGAAATCGTGAAGAAAAAGGGGCGGTCAAGGCACGATGGAACTAAGCTCAAGGTAATGCGACTCAGGAGACTGAAGACTAAATACGTGCATGATATCTCTTTTGGGAATATATCCTCGATCCCTGTTTTTCTGTTGAGCTTGCTTGTAGGCTATCTTTTATGGATATCCTCTCGATCCTGTCTCTGTTACAAACCCCGTACGGAGTTTGTTTTGTCTATCTTCTCGACCCTGTTTCAGGGAATCTTAGGTAGAACCCTATGGATGTAAACATGTATTTGAAACATGTTATGGTTGATATGGTTGCAAATGGTTGCAAGTGGTTGCTCGTGGATGCGCGAATACACATTAGATACTAGCTCAACTCGGTTACATTTCATACTGCATATGCATGAGTATTTATACTTGCTTATAGATGAAATTGAATGTGTTATCATGCGGATGTTGCATATGAATGAATGATTGTGCACGCATATAGTATTTACATGACTAGGGCTATTTGCATACATGTTGGATTCATGGCACTAAACATACTTTGCATTAGAAAGATTTTTCAGGCCTGACCATTAGCATTAGCTAAGGAACATGTACACACACGTTTTGCATACATTCATAAAGCATTAGGAGTCGTCTAAGGACAATGGTTGCTTGTGGATGATGGTTTGAGTAGATGGATGATGGATGGTAGGATATGTTCTTCCTAACTTTGAGATTTCGGGGACGAAATCCATTAAGAAGGGGAGAATGTAACAACCCGAATTTTTACAACACGTTAAATCAAGAATCAAGACAGAATTAAATTATAAATTCCGAATCAAGTGAAATGGTCTGTGCCATTGCGTTCGTCTCGGAAAAATACGCGAAATAGAGTCCGAGTTTTCGAGAATCGGAGTCCGTATGACCCGTTAAAGGCCCAAAGAAGATTTCTGGAAATTTGAACTTCGGAAATAGCTTTGAAAATCAGATCTGGGGCTAGGCGGGAAGTTTCCCGCCTAGGCCACGTCGACAGGGCTGTCGACAGGCCTGTCGACTTGGGCCCAGACCAAGTCGACAGCCCTGTCGACTTGCCTGTCGACAGGGGGTGGCCGGGGCAAGTTGCATGGCGCACCTCTTTATCTCACCTGGTCTTGTTCTTGGGCTGGTTCTGGAAGCTTCCGAGATCTGATGGTCCTAATCCATCCTAGATCTAATCCTATGGCCTAAAACACACCCTAATCTCTATAAAAAGACCCTAAACCTAACCTAAATCCCTAAAAATCAAACCTAGCAACTAAGTGCTGCCAAAATTAATTTTTATCATGGCCTCCATCTCCAATCCCTAGAGCCTATGCATTCAAATCGGGTTCAAATCAAAAGATGCAAGCTTGCTACACCAAATAGAGGCAAAATCAACGTTGCTATGTGAGTTTCATGACGGATCTTCATCAAAGGAGCCACCTTTCTTCGTCAAAACGATTCATGCTCCTAGTCCTCTTGCCACGCTATGTAAGTTCTAGCTACTTTTGGATCAAAACGGTATTTTTAATGTTGACATGGGATAAAATGAGATAAAGCATAAGTATGCATGTATGTGAACCTAACTTTGTCCCTTTTCTATGATCTATGACCTTAGACTAAGATGTAGCAACTTAATCATGTCACTCATGTTATGTTTAGCCTAGTTTATCTTGCAAGTTTGGATCTTTGTCTATGGAAGATTTGCATGAACCTTTGGGAACCATTTGACTTGTAAAACATAGGCAAATACTTGACCTTGGGGCTTATGCATGCATATGAACACAAACCCCTTATGTTTCATGCATGTTTGTGGCAAAACCTCCTTATGATATTATGCAAGTTTGTAGCCAAATCCTATATGATAGTATGCATGCTTATGGTCAATCCCTATATGACTCTATCATGCATGTTTTAAGGCCAAACCCCCTTATGACGCCATGCATGTTTGGAGCCAATCCCCTTTGTGGCATCGTGCATGTTTTGGGGTCTACATGTAGCCATAGTATACCTACTATGTTGACTCGCTTTGCTTGCGTTGGGAAAACACGATTTTGGGTAGTTAGATAAACATGAACATGTCGCGAAATCTTAACTTGAATATGACATGTGTTTATACTTGAAAATATGACTTGAAAGATAACATGGAAGTTGACATGTAAGTATGCATAAAAACATGAGCTTGGGAATTTACCTATTAAGTTAGGTCTACCCTTTGGGAATTTACCTATTAAGTTAGGTCTACCCAAATGCTTGAAAAACTTGTAACATGTTTTGGAAACATGATGAACTTAGATAATATAAGTGTGGCCAACTCGAGGTTGGGTTGAGTTTGCAACGTAAAACTACTCGGAATCGACCGGCCTAACTAGTAGTTGCAAACAATAGGACCCAATGTGAGAAGTTGGTCATGTCGCGCTTAAGACCCGAGGTTAGACTAGGTTGTGGTGTAAATCTACCCGGACCCGCCCGGCTTAACTAGTAACCACAACAAGGTCTAATGTGAGAGGTTAAGAGTGCATTAATTAAATTAATGCCACATGATAAGGTTAAGCAAATTTGACTAATGACACTTAACCGATATGACACGAATGGGTAGGTTAAGCGGGACCGGGCTTGATTTCCTTAATGACACCTAACCAATTTAGACCTGGTAATTAGATGAGGTTAAGTAATTAAGACTTAACTAACCTAAACACGGTAATTAGACGGGGTTAGGTAATTGATACTTAACTAACCTAACCACGGTAATTAGATGGGGTTAAGTAATCCACACTTAACTAATCTAAACACGGTAATTCGATGGGGTTAAGTTAAAACCAGGAAAAATATACATAATAGATACCGTGGGATATTAGGCGGGGTAGATACCTTGGGATAGTATACTTGATAGAAACCTGACGATGTGATACCTTGATTTATCATGACACCGTGGTTTATCACGATACCTTAGTTTAGCTTGCTACAGTAGTTCAGCCTGTTACCCTGGTTTAGTTTATCTATCTTGTAGTTATCCTTATGTTTACTTTCAGTTTATGCATGTCATGTTACCTTTACCTGTTTTTATACTGGAAGTAGATAGGACTTACTCAGTCTTTTTGACTGACCCGTTTTGTTTCGCCTCTTTTCTTCCGTTTCCCCCCCAGGTTACAGGGAGGAAACAATGCTGTTTAGTTCGGACTTCTTCTGCTTGAAGGTCATCATGGATGGTTTGGACTTTTCTCGGCTATGGCTACTTTACTGTTTTATTTGGGGAATAATTTATGAAAAAGTCTTTACGCTTCTTTACTATTGCAAGACAGGTTTTGATGTACTCTGATGTAAAAGGCTTTAGACCTTAATTATTAATGTTTATGAAAGTTCGATTTTACTTCCGCTATTTTATATGTTCTGTCTTGTGATATTTCTGTGCATGTTTACCTTGATAATGCTTCACCAAACCTAGTGCATTCCCTTTGTGAGTGACCCTAGCGGAGGTGGGGTGTTACAATTCTTTGAGTTCGGAAAGCTACCGATAATGTCAATTCACCAGACCACAAATGGCTAAGGATTGACTATCTGGGTGAGTTGAGTTGGTGAAGCTCTAGGATCTTCGCAAACCTCTAGCACCTGTTGTAGTGTCATGAATAGTCAGCCGTATCTCAGTTGACAATTGGCAAGAAATAGCCATACCAAAGTTTTCCCCCTGTGTGGTTACCACACTCGCCCTTATGGACTTCTTGGAGCACATGTTTGGCATCATAATTGGCGATACATCATAGTAAAGGGACTGAGAAGCCCTTTCGATATAGAGTGTCTCCTTGGACGATGTATCTCAAGGCTTTGCATTTAAGAGCACTCCCTTTCATTCCTTCGCTGTGGAAGAGTCCTTTTACAAGACAAAACCTTTGATGGGAGTCATCCACGACACCTTTTCAAGCTCAGTTTCCAGCATGATATCATCCTCTATCTGATTTATGCCTAAAGTTGTTAATGTCTCCATCATGATTAGCTCGGTTTGTTATGGAACGTCTGAACTGGCCAATCTTGGCTAATGAGTTAGCTTGTTAATTTTGTTCCCTTGGAATATGAGAGATGCTATAATACTCGAACCATCTTAGCAATTGCTCTACCTGATGAAGATACTTAGTGAGTTGCTCTCCCTTTGTGTGGAACTCTTTCTGGACCTGAAATGCAATAACTCTTGAGTCATAGGAAGTGTCTAGTGCTTTTGCTCTCAACTTCTTTGCGAGTCTTATCCCAACAATTAGTGCTTCATACTCGGCTTTATTGTTGGTGGTAGAATATTCCAGCATCAATGCGTAACACACCGATCATCCCTCGGGAGTTAATACCACAACTCTAATGCATGAACGTCGCTCATTTCGAGTCCCATCGGTGTATATCTTCCGTGTATTAACTGTAGGCCCATTTCTACGTCTCCATCATCTTACGGGACTGTGAATCCTACTATTAAGTCTGCTAATGCCTGTCCCAGAATAACTTATGAGGAATATAAATAATCTCGAACTATCTTGACTTGATATTCCATTTGAGCAACATCCCAGACACCTCAAGTCGTGGAAGAACCCATCATAGCGATTGGTTGGTATAACTTTGATTGAATAGTAATGAAAATAGTGGCGAAGCTTCCTTGAGGTCATCAACAAAGTGTAATAAGTTTCTCGATCTTCGGGTAGTCGCGCTTTGTTCCTCTCAACTTTTTGCTTACATAATAGACTGACCGATGAACCCAATCATCCTCACGAACTAAGGCAGAACTGATTGCATGTGAGGATACTACCAGGTACATAAACAAGTCCTCATGATCAACAGCTTTGATAGGACATTGAGGTCTCTCTAAGTAATCCAAAATATTATGGAAAGCTTAGGCACTGTCAGACGTCCAAGCAAATTTTCACTTCCCTCGCTTAATCAACTGAAAGAAGGGTAGGAACTTATCAGTAGCCCTTGATGTGAATCTCCCTAATGTTGCCACCTTCCCAGCCAGACTTTGAACATCTTTGATCCTCCAGTATTTCTGAATGCCTCCAATAGCTTCTATTTGTTCAGGGTTGACTTTGATTCCTCGAGAGTTGACAATGAAGCCCAAGAATTTCCCCAATGCAATGCCAAAAGATAATTTCAAAGGGTTGAGCATCATCCCATATCTGCGGAGATAACCGAGCATATCTGCTGAGTGTCGGGCATGATCGGTAGATTGCTTTAAATTCACTAGCATGTCATCTACATATACTTCTAACATCTTTCTTATCTTATTTTGGAACATGCGGTTGACCAACTGTTGATATATTGTACTAGCATTTTTTAGTCTAAACAACATTACCATATATCAATATAGTCCGAGATTCAATATGAAACTGGTATGCTCCTAGTCTGGGACATGCATCACGATCTGGTTATATCCTGAATAAGCATTCATGAAAAAAGGAAGTTCATGTCCAGCCGTAGATTCAATAAGCAGATCGATCCTATGAAATTGAAACCGTCTCCAGGGCACGCCTTATTCATGTTTGAGGAGTCGATGCACATTTTCCACTTCCCGTTGGTCTTTGTCACAAGAACTGGGTTCGATGTATATATGGGATGCATCGCATCTCGGATAAACCCATTATTCCTTAGTCTTTTGACCTCTTTCTTCAAAGATGCTGACCTCTCTATGCTAAGCAAGGCCTTTACTACTTTACTGTGACATACTTCGGGTCAATATTCAACTAGTGGATCATGATAAATGGAGATATCTCACATATATCAACATGGGTCCATACATACACATCAAGGTTCGCACGGAGAAATTCAGTCAACTCCCTCGTCCAAAGTGGGTTTGGGTGGGATCGAACCTTCAAGACCTTTATTGGTTCGTCGTTATCGATCGAAAACTGCACCGTTATTTCATCAGGAGTCGCCCTTCTAAATCTTGGTTCTTCGTCCTTTCATGGATCAATATCCTCGAGATGTAGGCCGGATGGTCTTGGCTGGGATGTCTTCTTTATTTGCTATGATGCCGCCTCCTTGGCAGGAGGAGGACAATCTTTAGAATTCTTATTTTTTTCATTAACTTCTTTCCATCTTGCTAAGCAGCACACGCATCCTGCCACTTGATGTCCTTGTAATTCGACTCCTTTTCTCTTGGAAATTGTAAGATCAAGCACCAAGGAGTGATATAGGCTCTGAACTCAGCAAGGTTCAATCGGCCCAGGAAAGTGTTATATGGAGGGTTTATGTCCATCAAGAGAAATGGAGGGATCCATACTCTCCGATGGTCCCCCTCGCCCAAGTCTACTGGTAACTCAACAATCCCGACCAGTTCATTAATTGAGCCATTGAAGCCATGTGATCGGCTTTTGCATGGCTTCAGATCTCTTTCTTTAAGCTTTATATGATCATATGCTCTCTTAAATAAGATACTTGCGGGACTCCCGCAATCCACAACGACTTTATGTACGGTGGCTAAGCCAGTAATGGTTATCATCACCAATAGGTCCGTACTTAGGGTTTCTACCCTCTCAAACTCTCTATCTCGGAAGACGATGTTGTTAGTCTTGTCCTCCATTGGTTCACATGCTCGTTCTCTCCTGGAGCACTGCACTTCTTAATTTCTACATGTTTGGTAGCATTCACATACTGCTCCATGGTCTTTGCACTATGGCCTGCCGTATGTGGTCCTTCGATGATTGTGTTAATCACAATTCCTTTATCCTTTTGCTTGGCGGTGGTTCTAGGAGCCACCTGACCTTGTTTGGGTGCCGAAGTCCCCTGCCTCTGTCCCTCGAGACAGCCTTGTATTCATCGAGCTTTCCTTCCTTGATCAGCTTCTTGATGATGTCTCAGAGATGACGACATTCATTTGTCGTATGGCCGTGTCTCATGAAATAAGCAAAACTTTCGAATTTTAGGTTTTCCCCCATGGATTCTCGCGGAGGTGGTTTCTTGTACTGCATAGTATTGCACGTGTAAGGATAGATGTTTTCCAAAGTATCGCTCAAAAAAATGTCAAATGTCTAGAATCAATATTTCTTCTTAGCATCCCCTTTTCGTTACAGCCTCCTCTGTTGTCGTTCTTACGCCAACTGTTGTTCTGCTTGTTGCAATTTCCAACATTAACCTCCACCTTGCCGGAATTATCTCTGAACTACTTTATCACCACATTACTTTGCACAGGCATGTCTTCTGTATCATCCGCTCTCCTCTTTCTATTATTTTTGTACCCTCAATGCACAAATAAATATTTTCTTTCTCATAGAATATGTCAAGCCTTAAAGGAGGCTTTCCTGTCAAATATTTCCCGAATTCAGTTTCATCATCGACTTCATCCACCCATGCCATCAACATGTACTCTGGATTAAGGTTGGCAATTTTGGTAACTGTCATATTGAAATGGTCGAGAAAACTTTTAGGTGTTTCTTCTTTAGCCTGATTTACTTGGGAGAGATACATAACATTCTTCGACTTGGAAACATGCAAGCGGAAGATGTTCAAGAACTTCTTACCCAAGTCTTAAAGAATTGGGACTGATCTCGGAGGCAGGTGAGTGAACCACATAAGCGCAACCCCATTGAGATAGATAGGGTAAGATTTACCCTTAATGGCATCTAGGGCTGCTGCCACATCAATAAACCATGTGTATTTGACAAGATGTTTGTCTGGGTCTGTATGACTAGAATAATGATTCATTTGAGGTAGGTTGAACCTCCTCAGGAATTCAGTTCCTAAGATATCATCGTTGAATGGGGTGTGACTACACTCCAATTCCTAGTCTTCGTTGGTGAATCCTTTGCTGTCGTTCATAATCTACCTCACCATGGAAGCCAAATCTGGAGCTTTGAAGATGACGGGTTCTAAGCTCTCGCCTAGCTTGGCCCTGTCTGCTCCCACCTCTGGCAATGTTTCTCGGGATGCCGTCCGGACGGCTCTTCCTTGACCCATATTATCTTGGTCAGTCACAGGATGCAAAGGAGGGAGAATTGGAGCATGAGAGGTTCTTGGAGCATTGCGAGCCTCTAGGGGGATTCTAGATCGGTATGTTCATGGGCTTGGCAATGTTTGGGTGGATAGTACAGAGCCGAGCCGTGTTAACACCAAAAAACAATGCTAACACCCAAGGAGATGTAGTAACACCTTCAAACAATAGAAAATAAGGTTAAAAGTAGAAAAGGAAAGTTGAACATAAGATTTATAGTGATTCAACTGCTATTTAGGCCTACGTCCACTTTGAATGCACACTTCATTGATTCCTCCATTACAAAGTACAAGTTTGACCTTAGTTTACAACATTTCTCGACGATTTACAATGATTCTTTGACAATTCTCTAGTAATTCTTCAATATCCAGAGTAGTAACACTTGAATCTCACTAGTAGTGATGATTATTGGATTTGATCTTCGATAATTAAGCTCGGTGAAGAAGATCGATGATTTCTGGAGGAGAGTGATGATGACAAAGCTTGAATGATGTTGGAGAAGATTAATATAAATAATGCTAGGCCTTCAGGAGGAGAAAATCTTACCCCTTTCATGAATGAGGTGGTCAAGTATTATAGGTTGAAATTGGAGTGCTTTGGAGCTTATGTTGTAGTGTATGCGGTCCATATGGATCGACATGCGATCCATCCATTTGCGACTCGCGCTCCATGCTTCCTGGATTGGAGAATGATCCATATATTCACATATTTCATGATCCAAGGCTTCAGCGACCAATAGAATCCCACGCTCCATCGAACATATACACAACCGATCCGTATACAAGCAGTTCATGTTTAGAGTCCCAAAGCAGCAAGTTGTCATGCCATTTCTTATGAAACTCATGATCCATACATTCACGATCCGATGTGTCAACGTTTTTATGGATCGTGGACGATCTATCTATTAAGATTAGGTACGATCCATGCATATTTCGTGCATATTGTAATTCGATCAACCCATAAGCTTCCGACCTGATCCATTGTGTAAATGACCCATACTCGCACACGACCAAGAGATGCTATCTAACGATCCATTATTTGAACCCTTCTCAGACCGCTCTTCTAACCAACTATCCATGAACGCCTTACAAACAACCCATTGGTATTACCGATCCATCCATCATCACCGACCCATCATCTATGTCATGACCATGTTGTCACGATCCAGTCCTTATCAAATGTGCAATCCGATCCATCATATACAGTCGATCCATGCTTTATTGCACTTTGGTTTGCGGGTTGATAAACTAGGTTAAAATTTGTCCCTTGAAGAGTATGATATCATAGAAAACGTATGCTTCAACATGAACGAATTTGATTGCTCTTGGTGGATCGTGAACGATCCATCTGGTGGGTCGTTGCATATGAATCCTGATGGACTGCGTATACCACTCTTAAAGCCGATGTATATTCATTTTCATATCTATTACTCTCTTCTACTTTTCATTTGCTGAAAAACATTTCAATGGCTGAGCTTTCTAAGAAAATTTCTTTGATCCAGACCTATTGCTTCACCGTTGATCGACTTCACCACCTCCAAACTTCAGAGAATTCTGATCTCACTTGAGTCCAATCTTCTCCACTTGTTTTTCCAATTCGATCACGTTTGTCGCTGTCTCCTTCAGATTTAGATCATCGTCACTTTGCTAACTTGGATGAACATATGATGTTGACCCTGAACATTTCCGATCATCATAACTGCTATAGGTGGCTTTTTATTCCTTCATATTTCTGATTCAATCGGATCTTGGTGTGTCAATTACTTAAGTTTCTAGGGCGTTAGGTAATTGTTTTAGGTTGACTGTATGCTCTGATATATCATGTGTCAGATCGAAACTTGGTGATCTAGGGTTTAGAGCGACATATGATTTCATTGACTGATTGTGTATTTCGATATTTTGTACTTCAGTTTGGATTCGGCAACTTGCTGATCGTTATAACTGGATTCGGCAACTTCGTGCTCGGTATAACTGGAAACTTGGTGATCCATGAACATATGTTTTAAAATATTTTTTGTATCATTGATTTGCGATTTTGGTCTGTGAATTTCTGTCAATATTGGTGTTGAATCAATTCAGTAAGATGGTTGCTAAAACTTTCGAGTGATGCGCAAGTTCCCCTATTGATCACTCCTTGATGGATCGTGTTTTAGTTGAACTTGGAGTGTCAGAACTCGAGTGCCATGGCTAATGGATCACGTGCTCCAACCAATTGATAGACTGCATGCCTTGGCCGATCGATGGATCGTGTCTTGGGATCGTCCGTCATTGAGCTTGCTCCAACCATGGATCGCTATATCTAAAATTGCTTCGATAGGCTTTGGTTTGATAACAGTCATTGATATTGTTAATTTTTGAGCAATCCAAACTTCAAATGATCCAGGCTTGCAACTTGTAAATCGAACGTGTCTTTCATCGCTAATTGTTTTGTAATAAGAAACTTGCACCATTTTGGGCGAATATTTTGTCGCCTATTTCCCACATCAACGACATATTAGTTTAATTATTAAAAATAAATCACAATGAATTTCTTGACTTGAACTGAACGAAGTGCCTATACAGAATCATTTCGTTCAACCACTTATAACTTGTCATACATCGCTTGCTAGGCACAACACTCTAAATTTAATTCGTGATGACGCTTGAGATCCAATAATCGGCACACGTCGACTGAAGATTTCAAGCTTTGTTTTTTATAGCTGATATAATCTTGCAATAGTACTTCACACTTTTAGGAAATGCGCACCTGCAAATTATTTAAAACACGATTTTTTGTGTAGAATGGATACTCGAATGAAGAATCATCATCACTCTGAAGAGATAAATGCTTCTGCTCAGACCGGAGCTCTTACTTAAGTTTCTGAAGTTAGAACGTCGATAGCTCAAGGGTCGAAAGCACATCAATATGTTCATGTTCCCTATCCTCTTGGAAATCTGCCGCCGGAGAGATGCTCTTCCACACTTACTCAATATACTTTTAAGCAAATATGTGCTCAATTTGGCATTCCGGAAACCAATGCAAGATTACCGGGGAAAGCAAGTTCGCTGATCGTCCGCCATACGGCTTTGTTGCAGTTAATAGGAAGATGTGTATAAGCGGAGCCATTTCTCCTTTTAATCCTTTTCTGTAGATGGTCCTTCAACGCTTAGCTATTTCCCCTTTTAATCTACACCCAAATGGTTATGCCATTTCAATTGGGTTATGCATGCTTTTTATGAGGACAATGCATTGTATGCCTACTTTTCGGGGCATCTGCTATTTATGCATCTTTAAAAGGAGAAAAGAACACCCTTCAGTTGTATTTGTCGAAGGCGCTCGAAGTCGTCGGCTTATCCTCGACTTGCAAAATAGTGCTTTGGGATTTGTGAACCAATTCTTTTATGTTTGATGCCCGGAGAGCTTTCATGGAATCTGGATGGAAGGAGGTAAACATATTTGTTTAAAGCTTTACATCTAATTTTTCTAAGTCACAATCGCTAAATTTTCCTTTTGTTTTGCAGAATTTCCATCTCTTGTCGAGGACTCTAGCAGTTGTAAATCTACTCTCGAGATTCTTAAGGCTGTTAATGACAAGGAGAGGGCTAAAAAGTTCTTGACTAAGGAAGAATTTCTTCGTTAATTTGTGTTGCTCGATCCATCTCGATCTTTTCTTTCTCAAGAAATTTCTTTTACTTCTCAATTTACAACTGAAGCATCGGATACCCCAGCCTCTGGAAAGATGTTGCATTGAAAAGCTCTATCGAGGAGTTCATATTAAAGAAGTGTTCGAACCTTGCTGGTTGAGTTGGTTCATCTGCCCAGCCTAAATTGCCTCCCATCACTGAGGGAAGAGAAATTATCCATCATGAAGGAAAGGCTCCCGCAAAGGATGGTGAGCAACTTGAAGAATGAGAAACCATGAGTAAAGATGATTCTAATGTTGAAAGAGGCGATGCCAACCCTACGCTTCCAATCGCAACTGAGGATGAATTTTTTGACATATACGAGGGTTTGAACAATTTTGTTGTAACTTCAGGCAAGCTTTTCACAGGTGAGATTTCCACTTCTCGATTTACTACACTAGCTCCGAAGACATCTTCCGACTTGGCTCTAACTCCTTCATCTCGAAAACCCATCTCTGAGATTGCAGCCATTTTGACTTCAAAAATGACGAGTGGTTCATTGCTCGATGCATGTTAGACTACACAACACACAATTAGGGCTTTCGATATCTTGCATGTGTATCTTTCTTTCTTACCCCATCATTTCCTTCTTTAGAATCTAAACTCCCGTTTTTCCTTTGTTTCAGGTCAAGCTACGAGTCATTCATACGTGGATGACTCCACCATTATACAAGCTCTTATAATCCGCGACACTATGGACCATCTCGTCCTCATCGAGAGACTGAGGAAGAGCGATGGGCAAGAAAGGCTCAAGAGGAAAGAGACCATCAAAAGAGAGATGAGCAAAGTAAGAAAGCCCGTGAAGATTGTCATGATCAGGACAGGCGATAGGAGTAGGATCAGAAGAAGAGGAAGGAAAGGGATGACAAGGATAAGGATCATGGTGGAGATGATAAAAGTTACAAAACCGACAAGGATCCTATTTATGCTATTCAAACTTCCAGGATCCTTAAACGAATTGCACCTCCGGTTGCTACTTCTCCTTCTGTTGACATTCAACAAATCATCCAAAGGGCACCTTACTCTCTCCCACCAGCACCTAGAACATTCTTTACACGGTTTCCTCATTGGTTCTTGAAAGGAGTTCACATTAATTTGAACATAACTCCACTAGATTGAGAGGTGATGCTTAGGAATCTTGAGATAATGAAAGATGATGTTGAGACGCTGACCAACTGGTAGAAGTTGGTCGATGAACTTTGGAGAGTTAACGAACTTAATTATGACCCCTATTGACCGTGGAAAATGATAAGGCTGAATGGGACAGAACATTCAAGGCCCACGATACCGACATTGAATTTCTCTCCAAGAAGATTGAGGAGCTGGAGGCTAAAAATTAGAGGGTTAAGGAAGAGTTTACTGCTGCTTCCTCTTCCCATTAGCAGATGGAAACTTTTCTGATGCCCAAGTTAAGGATGTTAACTCAGCCCAAAAGAATGGCGAATATAGACTGGCCGTAGAGCAGCAAGCTATCAAAGTTCAATGAAAAAACAATGCTAGCCTATAGGAAAATACTACTTCTCAAGAGTTAGAAATTTCTTCCCTAAAGGCTAGAGTGGAGGAACTTGAGCGAGAAAGGAATCAAGCTCTTTCAGATAAGATGGCTGCTGAACAAGCACACACTGATAACAAGGCTGGATTCAATTCCAGTTTGTTTAAATTTAACACTATCAGTGTCATGGGGCGAGGGAGTTTACCTTTCTTGGAAGACAAGTTTCTAATCACTCTAGCTAAGGTTTAGGATTCAATTCTTGCGCAGATTGAGGGCAACGTTTATACGGAATAGGAGCTCTTTGAGCATTATCTGGACAATGAATCTTGCGCTGCCCTTGCCAAGGAAAAACAAGAATAAAGGAAGAGCGTGGCTTATCTGTTGGAGCTAGATCTTCTAGGCAGCATGTCCCAGACACAACTGCTACAACTATTGAGACTACTTCCACTGATGCTAATTTTTTTTTATCCTAAGCCTCTTATTTTGCCTTCCACAGAGCCCACTACTAGTTCTGGGGAAAATAAAGAGGTTGTTTAAGAACATTCAGAAGGTGATGATGACAACGATGATGACCCACATACCTATGATGTAATTGCCAGAAGCCCTCTCATCTCAGATAAAACTGGAATTGATCCAGTCTTACCAGATTTGAACTTCTTATTCACTCCATATGGGTACGATGAGTTTCTTTATTATTATTTGTTTGAATTCGGCATGGACACTATGAAGCCTTTACCTATCATGCCTGAAGGAACATGAACTGAATCCATCTTTACTCCTTCTATTCAAGTGACAATAAGTGCTTTGACTGTTACTCCTCTTCTAGGTGATCCTTCCTTAGCTCTCAAGTCTACCCCCGCTTCTGCTTCTGTAATACCCCATAATTTTATAGAACATTAATAAATAAAAGGGGGAAAACTTAATTAAATATTGTGAATTAAGTAAAACGGACTATACCACTCGAAATTATGGTTAAGATAGTGTCCGAGTTTGCGTAAAACAGACATCGTATGAGGAAGATATAGAGGTTAGAAGTTTGTATACTCATAAGAGACTTATGTATAAATAAAACAAACCGGAATTCAAAATAAATTAAAAATTAGTAAGCATGAAATGAAGGCGGGAAATTGACAGGTTAAGGGTTAACCCACGTCAGGTCTGGGTCGACCTATTGGTCGACTCGGTCAGGTGGGTCGACGCATAGGTCGACCCAGGTAGGGGTGGGTCGACCGACCCTGATCTGGTCGAATACATTCTTCTTTTTTTAGACGTATTCGTTAACCAGGTTCATTATTTTCTGAGCGGTTGGATTTAAAAGAAGAGATCTGATGGTTAAGGATTGTCTTATAAACCCTATATAAAGGCATGCATTTCTATCAAATAAATCATACTTCTTCCTCAAACTCTTGTTCTGAAAATATTAAATGAAGATGGGGAGATGCTACCGAAACTTGGATTGAATAGCGACAATTCTTACCTAACATATGCAAGAATTTCTTCAGCAACATCAACATATTATTCTCCATTCTTTGAATCCATTCTCTATGAGTTCATGTTACTTTTAGATATAAAAATTTAAAAGTAATCTTGACATGTTAATAAACCTGGATCTGAACGTATGCCTGTTAGGAAACTGATCTAAACAGTTATGATATTATTACATATATTCTTCTATTCACCCTGATCTACTGATTTAGTTGTTATTATATGACAATTTCTGTTCTTCTCCCCCACTTATTCCCTTTTATTTTATAAGCCTAGGCTACCTTTGTGCCTAGGCCAATCTCGTAAGAGACATATGTATGAAGGAAATTGGGACAATTAGGGAATGTTTAGGAACGAAAATAAGAGATGAAAAAAAATGGGGTATATCTTGTAATGTGGAATATGACTAAAATTTGCGGGTGTATGAACATGTAAATATGTAGTCTTAATTTAAAGATCAAGTGAAACATGTATATGTGAAACGTCTTTAATCTTTTGGGGTTAAGTAAACCTATTTAATCTGTTGGGGTTATATGAACCTGCTAACCTGTTTAATCTGTTGGGGTTAAGTAAACTTGTTTAATCTATTGGGTTGAGTAAACCTTTTTAATCTGTTAGGGTTATATAAACCTGTTAGCCTATAATACTTAACCTATTTAATCTGTTTGGGTTATATAAACCTGTTACCTGTAAAACTTAACCTGTTAATCTGTGGGGGTTAGGTGAACCTATTTATCTGTAAGCCTTAACCCATTGAAAATTCTAGTTAATTGTGGGACACAAGTTTAGGGTTGACTTGTGTCATCTGCTGTATGGGGCCTATATAAGTTAGTAACCCATTTTGGTATTAAAATGGGACCCCACACTAGGTAGGGGTCAGGGAACACATACTGCACCGATTATAAAAGGTTCATCTGAAAGGGGTTGTATATAGGCGCATTCCAACGGTGTCATGTGCGCGCATGGGTCTGGTCTGTAGGGAAAAATATTTCGCTGTAGCACCAGCAAATAGGTCTGTTTCCTTCTGTAGGTTGCCACTTTAGGAAGTAATACACCTTACTGTAGGGCTGACACAAGGTATTTACACAATAGGAAGTCGATCGCTTGGGGTAGTAATCAGGGTACATCTAGTCCTGTCTGTTTTTTGTTTAGGTACCCGTTATTTCTGTTTGGGTAACACCTGTTATTTCTGTTGAGGTACCTGTTGTTTCTGTTTGGGGTAAAACTCGTTATCTAACTGGAGTACACCTAAAACTACCATTATGTTTCTGTGGGGATCATTTTGTTTGTGTAATATCAGGGGACACCTAATTCTGTCATAAATCCTGTTATACCAGTATTGGTGTAGAGAAAAATATTTGAGAAGCATAGTTTATTCTGTTTATCCTGTTCATCCTGTTTATACCTATTATATGACACTGTTGTCTCGCATCCAGTCTTATTTGCTTATCATGATACTTTTACCTCTTTATATGGTAAAGTCACTGGACTCACCAGACTTTATGTCTGACCCTTTTTTTCCTTTTATCTCTCTTCCTTCCCCCCAGGTTATTAGGGTGGGAACACTCAGGCGTGATTAGGACTCTCCCTTCTGTTTCTGCTTGGATCTGGATCTGCTTTGATGTATCGCTTCGACTACTTGTCTACTTTATTATGGCTATTATTGGGGATTATGATTTTACATTTCTGCACTCTGATGGTTTTTAGCGCAAGATAGATATTTTGTTTTGATGAACTTGGTTTCCGTATTTTACACTAATGTTGTAACTGGTTTTGAGACTGCAATGTTTTTCTGCTGAATAATGAAGTTTTAAATTTCCGCTGCTATTTTATATCTGTCTTATGAGATTTTGTTTCTGTTTACCTATAATGCGTCATGAAACTTAATGTATTTTGATAAAGAGTGACATTAACGGAAGTGGGGTGTCACAGCTTCTCAGTCTGGATCATAATCAGAGCAAATTGCTGCACTTCGTGACTTAGATGACGTCGACCGACTTATCTGAGGGGGAATAAAATACGGTGAAGGTCCAGAAGAGATCCCGGAAAAAGATGTTAAGGAATATTCATGGAAATATGTTAAGTCTTCAGTAAAAAGGTGTGGGAGGAAACATGGTGCTCGTATGAAAATATATGTTTCGTCTTTTCTTGCCATTTTTGATGATGACGAAGAAGAAAAAGACGCGAGCTAATCCGTCATAACACCTCCTTCAACTAGACCTGGAAAACTTACAATAAAGTCAGGTAGCTCTTCTAAAGGTGGGAAAAATAAGGATTGAGGCATTTGGTTGCTCATTCTGCTTTATTTAGCATCCTTGTTTTTAATTTCCTTTGATCGGATTTTGTGCGAGTGCCAGTCCTCACTTTTGGACTTTGTTAAAACTTGCTTTAGTGAAATAAAATTGCTCTTTGTTTGTTTTACTCTAGCTCTTGTGCTTTAGCTTTGTCGTACTTTCTGTATTCACCCCTTTGTCAAGTGCAAGTCTTTTGTTTATTGCGATGTCATGATGAGATTGTGGTATGTTTCTAAGCATTGTTCCTTTCCAACGTGGTTATGTTTCCCACATACCATAGTTGTGTTGTTAAAGCGCTTAGCGGTTCTATAGCGATAGAGGTGTAAAAAGGTGTAGTAGGGATTTATTGGAGGTGCAAAAAGGTTAATTAGATGTAAAATCAAATATCTGTGAATTAATTAATCATCTTACTCACATTATACGTGTGCAAGAAACTAACATTAATTAATCTTATATATCAGAATCAAGGAATATCATCGTTATGCGTGCTAAATGTGATGAGTGCAATTGTTGCTACCATATATTAGTCACTTTTGCCTTAAATTTATCCCTTTGCACAAAATTTAATGAATTTATTAAATGAGAACTAGTCAAATCAAGCTATATTTATTAATACTGCTAAAGCGGACACTAAAAAGCCTTGATTTAGCGGATGCAGTGGAAAATAATGGGGATAAAACAAGATATATTGTTCATCAGCGCTAGATTGAAATAACGTAGCAGTTGAAGAGCTCTATTGGCTATAGCGGGGGTATGGCGGGGATTTAGCGGGGCTTGAACTACATAGTACAATAGGTCATCATGAACTGCAGAACCTTGATGTGATCAACTTTGCCAAGTCTCTTTGATTTTGATTGATGCACTAGAAGCTTCCACTTTATTGACGAGATCTCTTGGTTCTTGACAACATGGGCAGAACTTATGAGCTTGTCAATGCATTGGAAGACTTGACTCTATTAGCTGATCAATTTTTTCTTCTTGTAGAAGTCTTTAGTTCCTGTGCCCTTGCCAGGGAGGTCTTTTGGCTTATCTCAACATTCGTCTCAGCCGACCAAGTAAACCAGGCGTCATAGGCTTCACTGGGTTTTGTCCAATGTTTGTATTAGCCAGTCGAGTAAACCAGGCATTGGAAACTTCGTTGGGTGCCCCCCGGATAGATCTTTGGTTTAGGTGCCCCCGCTTGGGAGGTCTTGTATTTAGGCCCAATATTTGTCACAATCGGGCTGAGTAAATCAGGCGCTGGCAATCATATTGGGTTCCCCTTTGGGATGTCTTGGGTTTATGTGCCTCACTTAGGAGGACTTTTTCTTCATTTGGGAAGCTTTTGACTTTCTGAAGGGAGGACTTTTTGGCTGGACTTGGAAAGATTTTGCCTCGCTCAAGGATGGACCTTTTGCTTCACTTTGGAAGCTTTCGCCTTGCTCAAGGAAGGACTTTTTGGCTTCACTTGGGAAGCTTTCGCCTTGCTCAAGGAAGAGCTTTTTGGCTTTACTTAGGAATCTTTTGCCTCGCTCAAGGGAGGAATTTTTTGCTTCACTTGGGAATCTTTTGCCTCGCTCAAGGGAGGAATTTTGGCTTCACTTGGGAAGCTTTTCCCTTGCTCAAGGGAGGAATTTTTGCTCCACTTGGGAAGCTTTTGTCTCACTCAAGGGAGGACTTTTTTCTTGGCCCGATGTTTGTCTACAATCCAGCAGAGTAAACTAAGCATCGAGACTTCATTGAATGCCACCGGAGAGGTCCCAACGTTCGTCTATAGTCCAGCCAAGTAAATTAGACGTCGGAGACTTCCTTGTATGCCTCACTTTGGAAGGTCTTTTGTCTTTGTGTTCGGTTATAGTCCAGCCAAGTAAATCAGACGTCGGAGACTTCCTTGTATGCCTCACTTTGGAAGGTCTTTTGTCTTTGTGTTCGGTTATCGTGATTTTCGTTGTTTGACTCTTAGTGACTTCCCATTTCGATCTACAAGGTGGTGCATTACATCCTTGATTTTGTGCAGAATGATGTTTATGGCACTTGACACTTGAACTGTTTCAGCCGGGATGTGTTGTAAGGGTCGCCAGGTCTTATCGGACTGTGAGCAAGCAAGTGTTCCTTAGATAGCCTACAATGTCAAATCAATTTTAAACAACTTTTGAATTATCCAACAAAAATTTGCAAATATGTGATCGAGATAAGCAGGTGCAAACTTTCATTGATAGAGATGATGATCAATTACAATACCACCTTTAAACATGGAAGGTTTACACTTGCAAGAAAAATTACGACAATTTTTACAAGAATTGAACAATGTATTAAGTAAAACATCGACACAAATGGTCGTTGTTCTAGGCTCTCGGTATCGATACTCCATCAACCGGTGATAACTTAAATGTGCCATCTAAGAGCTTTTGGCTGATGATGTGCGGTCCGTCCTAATTTGGCCCAAATACTTCAATGTCAATCATCACCTGCTTTAACACATGCTCTCCAACTTCAAAAGTTCTCTGTCGTACTTTGGTGTTGAAGTACCTGGCTACCCTTTCCTTGTGTGCTACAATTCATAGCTCATCTACACTTCTCTTCTCTTCAAGTTGATCGAGAGCTTCCAGCTGTAGGTTCTTGTTTTCTTCTTGACTAAAGTGAATTCTTCGATGAGTGGGCACTTCCAACTCTACAGGAATCATTGCTTCAGAGCCAAATGCCAAAGAGAATGGTGTGTGCCCAGTCACAGATTTGTGAGTCATCTGATACGCCCATAGTGCAAGCGGCAACTCATATATGCAACCATCTTTAGCCTTCTCTAGTCGCTTTTTATGGTTGATTTGATAATTTTGTTCACTTAATCCACTTGCCCATTTCCCTGTGGATGGGCCACAACTGCAAAGCTCTTTTTGATATTGTATTTGGCACAGAAATCCTTGGATTCTTCTCTCTCAAATTGAGTCCCATTGTCTGTTACTTTCTTTTTTGGCACACCAAACCTGCAAATAATAATTTTCAGCACAAAATTAATAGCTTTCTTTGAGGTAATGTTGGCTAATGGCTCTGCTTCGGCTTACTTAGTGAAATAATAAACGACGATAATGGCATATTTCATGGTGGACTTGGTAGCCGGTAATGCTTGAAGCAGATCAATGCCCCCAAGCAGCAAACGACCATGGGTTGACCATTTGAGTTAATTTGGTGGATTGTGCTCGTGGAATCTTGGCGGAACTTTGATATTTGTCACACTTTCTAGTGTATTCTGCAAAGTCTCAGTTTAATTCAGGTCAAAAATAACCATATCTATGAATCTTCTTGGCTAATGTTTGACCACCCATACGTCCTTCACACTCTCCTTCATGCAATTCTTCCAAAATTGTTCTGGATTCCTCTTTGATAACACATCAAAGGAAAGACATAGAGAAACCTTTCCTATTCAACCGACCATCCCGCATGAGAAATAAGGGGCTTTCTGTAGCAGCTTCTTTCATTTCTTTGGATCTGGTGGAAGCGTTCCATTGAGGAGATATTCTTTGATTAGGGTCATCCATGATTCTGGCTCTTCGGCGGTTTTTATGACCCAATCAACATTGATGTCTTCAGTACTGGGATTAGAGAGGGCCTCCATGGGCACTAATCCCAATAGTTGAGCATCTCCTATGCTACCATACTTGGCAAGTGAATCTGCCTTCATATTCTCTTATCTAGGAATATGAGTTATGGTGTAACAGTTGAGGTTGTTTAGGAGTTCCCAAGCTTTGGACAAATAGGTAGGCAGATTTCTTCCTTTGGCTTAAAACTCTCTTTAGACCTGACAAACCACCAACTGTGAATCACTACAAATATGAAAAACCTTCAAATTCAATTCTGTTGCTATTTTCAATCGATGATCAATGCCTCATATTCTGCTTCGTTGTTTTTTGATGGTAATTCCAATCTCAATGCATAACACACTGAGCGTCCTTCGGGAGTCTCTAAAACTACTCTTGCCCCCGAATAGTATTCATTCATGGCTCCATCGACAACCAACTTCCACTGGACCACCACTTCAATAGGCTCTTCCTTTTCGTCACCTTTATTTGTGAATTCTGCGATGAAATCTGCTAAGGCTTGTCTATTGATCGCTCTTAGGGGGTTATATGTGATATCATCCCGACTAAGCCTAATATTCCACTTCAATAACCTTTCTGAAGTTTCAAGGTGAAATAAGACTTGATTTAGCGAATGATCCATGAGCACTTTAATGGAATGGGCTTGAAAATATGGCCTGGGATTCTTTGAAGCGATGAACAGACAATATGCGAGCTTCTCCAGCTTCAAATACTTAAACTCTGTCCCGGTGAGCCTTTTGCTGATATTGTACATAGGACGCTGAATCTTCGAATACTCTCACACCAAGGTTGCACTTAAAGCATGTGACGATACAGCTAGATATAGAAACAAATCTTCTCTATCATTGGGCTTAGAAAGCATTAGGGATGTCTCTTTGTGTTTGAATAGCTCCTCGAAGGCCGTTTAGAATACACATATCAGTTGCTTTCGAGATGAAGCGACTTAATGCAGCAATCTTCCCATTTAGACTCTGGAGTTCTTTCGTGGTTCTAGGTGCCCGCACCTCTCTTAATGCTGAAATTTGAGTAGGGTTTGCTTCGATTCCCCTGGCATTCACCATGAAACCTAGAAGTTTCCCGGATGCGACTCCGAATGAACACATGAGTGGATTCATCTTTATGCCATATCTTCTTAAAATATAGAACATTTCAGCTAGATTCTCCATGTTATCGGACGCCTTTTTTGACTTAACAACCATATTATTAACATAGACTTCCATAGTCTTGATAATTTGTGACTTAAACATCGAATTGACAAGTCTTTGGTAAGTTTCTTCTGCATTTTTCAACCCAAATGACACGACTTTGTAACAGTACAAACACACATTTGTGACAAAGCCTGTATTTTCCTAATCCGGCTGGTGCCTCATTACCTGATAGTACCTCGAATAAGCATCCATAAATGATAGCAACTCGTGCCATGCTGTCGAATCTACCAGTTGATCAATTTTGGGAAATGAAAGGCTATCTTTAGGACATGCCTTATTGAGATCCGAATAATCTATGCATACGCGTGACTTGTCATTGGGTTTCTTCACTAGAACGGGATAAGACACCCAATCTAGATATGTCGACTCTCTTATGAAGCAATTTTCATCAATCTATCCACCTCTTCTTTGAGAGCCATCAGTCTTTCAGGACCTTGGATTCTTCTTTTTACCTTTACAGGTGAGATGCGAGGGTTAATATTCAATGCATGAACTACCACTTCAGGGGATATGCCACACATATCAATACGACCCCAAGCGAATACATCCAAATTAGCTTTAAGAAAAACAACCAACTCTTTTTGCAACTTCTAGCCCAACTGAGATCCGATATTCAAGACCCGATCAGGATCTTTTGGATGAACTGCAATAGGTATCATGATCTCCGCTAGTACCGCTCGATTATCCCCTGCACTGTTTTTTCAAGAATTCATTTCTTTTTTAGCCCCATTATGCTCTCCAGTGTAGGTGTCATGCTTTAGCTACTATAAGATAGGTTCTTGAATGGTGGAGAGGGCCCTCCATATTCATCCTTTTATCCTTCTTCTTAGCTTCTCTCAACTCTATGATATAACATTCTCTAGCAGTATTTTGATCCCCTCGTACTACACCAACACCCTTTTCAGTGGGAAACTTCATCGTTAAACACCATAGTGTTGCAGCAATTCTGAAATCAGCCAATATAGGTCTGCCTAAGAATGTATTATAAGCAAAAATTTCATCCACAAGTACGAATGTTTGCTTCAAAATAACTTTCCTTTCTCCTTCTCCTAACTCCACAAGCAAGTCAATTGTTCCAATTAGTTGCTTCAACTCGCCTGTGAACCATTGGATTTTCATCTGATAAACTTATACATCGTTCATTAAGAGATTCATAGGTTGAATGTCTTTCAGAAAATGGCATTTACATAAGCACCACAATCAACTAGCACTCTCTTGACCATTGCCAGACCGATTCCAACTATGACCACCATTGGATCAAGAGTTTGAGCTACCACACCTTCTGAGTCTTTCTCTCCAAAAAAAATATCACCATGAGAAATTTTCTACTGCTTTACAGGAATGGTATTGTTGAGGATCAAGCATGTTTCCTCTTTTGGAGTATACTTCAGAGCACTGGCGTATCCCTCTATCTCTCCTAAACTTATATCCGCTGGATGAGGACCACCGAATACGGTAGTGATCCCAGATCTTGAATTATTCTACCTCATAGCTCTATCACTTGTACCTAGTTGATCGGCAGGTGCCCTTTGCCCCTGAGAAGCTGGAGAAGGATATGCAGCTTGCGGTATCCTAACATACTGTTGTAGCTTGTTCTTCCTAATAAATTCTTCAATCAAGCTCTTCAAATGTTTGCATTCATTAATGCTGTGATGAGGCTGTTTGTGGAAACGGTAGAATCTTCCAGAACTCACTTCCTTATCTCCCACTCTTTGCGGTCGTGGAGTTGGATAATATCCCGCATCCTTTGTGGTAAAGTAGATATTCACCGGGGTATCGCTCAAAGGGGTCAACTCTGTAGTTTTAATAAAGCGAAGTCTCTTGTTATTCTTCTTATCTTTCCCATTATTCTCCCTTTTCTTCCCCCAACATTCTTCTTATTGCCCTGAGTGTCATCATCTTTCTTATCCTCCACAGTTTTGCTTCCATCGACATTCTAGGTAGTAGAAGGATCTTCTTACAGCCTAATGAACTCTTCCGCTATAACATCCCGTAATTTTAAAGAATGCTATAAGGATAAACTAAAAGAATACTTAATCAAATATCAGGAATTAAAGGAAACGGGCTATACCATTATGTTCATCTCGAAATTCTGCTTGAGATAGACACTGAGTTGCGTAAAACAAACATCGTATTAAGAAGATACTAAGGTCTGAAGTTTGTACACATATAAGTTAAAAATATGTACAAACAAAACCAGTCCAGAATTCAAAATAAGTTAAAATCGAAGAGAGGGAAGGCAAGCGGGAATTCGACCCATTTGTGGATGACCCATGCCCCATTGGGGTCGACCATTGGGTCGACCCAACCTAGGTCCACCTAGGTTCATACCCTGAACCTGGACTTGTTTTTGAAAAAGATTTGTTGGCGGTAGGCTATAAATAGGACAACATTTCTATAATTTTATTCACCTTAAACAATGGAGATAAGGATATGCTGCCTTAACTTGGATTGAACTAGCCTATTTCTCTTCAACAACTGCTTATACGTATACAAGGATCTCTATTACAACATCAAAATTCTTTTCTCGGTTCTTTAGGTCTAGTCTCTGTGAGTTCTTGTTTCTTTTAGATATAAATATTTGACAAGTAATCTTGGCATGTTAATAAACCGAATCTAAATCTTATGCATGTTAAGATGTTGATTAATATTTAAACGGATCTGCTATAATGACATGAAATTTGCTATACACCTATTTTGTTCAGTTAATTCTATATGCCTATTTCTGTTGTTTACGCCTGTTTATGTTCTTCTTCCTCTCTCGTTCCTTTTACTTTTTATAGCCAGGCTACCATCGAGCCGTGGCTGATATCGCTGAAATATGCATACGAACGTAACTGGGAATGATTGGGAATGGTAATTTGGGGGCATAACCTGTACTATGAATATGACTAAAGTTTGGGGGATAACTTATACTATGCAATATAAATGAAATATGGGGCGTATGAATATGGAAACATGTAGGCTTAATACAAAGATTAAGGGAACATGTAAATGGAACTGTATGTCACCTATGTATTCTATTTGATCTATTGGGAGGGTTAAGTAAACTTGTCAATCTGATGGGGTTGTAGGGACACTATTAACCCATGTAAAACTTAACTTGCGTAAATCCGAGTTGATTGGGGACACAAGTCTAGGGATGCTTGTGTCATTTGCTGTGTTGGACCCATATTAGTCGGTAACCCGTTATGGTATTAAAAGAGGATCCCACGTTAGGTAGGGGTAAGGGCACGCTTATTGAGACTAATTATAAGAGGTTCATTTGGGATGGGGTGTTCTGATGGCGTGTTCCAATGGGGTCATGTGTGTGCATGGGTCCAGTCTTTCTAGAAAAATAAGACGCCATAACACCAGCAATAGGTCTGTGTCCTCCTGCTGGTCGCCACTTTAGAAAGTAACACACCCTACTATGGGGCCAACACAGGGTATTTACGTGGTAGGGAGCCGATCGCGGGGGTAGTAATTAGGGTACATTTAGTTCTGTTTAGGCACCTGTTATTTCTATTTGGGGTAATGCCTGTTATATTGTGTTTAGGTACCGTAATCCTATTTGTGGTAAAACCCATTGCTAGAAGTACACCTAAGTCTACCATTTATGCTTTGTTGGGATCCTTCTGTATATGTTAAGTAGTTAAAAAAAATTAATGAGATACACCAATTGGTGCAGAGAAAGTATTTGTGAAGCATAATTCACCTTGTTCATCCTGGTTATACCTATTTATACTGCTGTTATCTCTTATCCAGCTTATTTACAGTCTCGTTACTTTTTTCTCTTTATGTGCTAAAAGTCACTGGACTCGCCAGACTTTATGTCTGGCCTGTTTTGTTTCCTTCTATCTCTCTCTTCCTTTCCCCCAGGTTCTCAGGGTGGGAATACTTAGGCTTGATTAGGACTCTCTCTCCTGTTCTACTTGGAGTTGGATTTGCTTTCTTTGCTTAGATGCATCGCTTTGACTACCTGTCTACCTTATTATGGCTGTTTTGGGGATTATGGCTTTATATTTATGTACTTTGATGGTTTTAGTACAAGGCAGATACTTTAATTTGATATAACTGGTTTTTGATATTTTAGACTTATGTTGTAACTGTATTTTTGGACCATAGTAAAGCATTATATTTCTGCTGCTATTTTATATCTCTCTTGTGATGTTTATGTTTCTGTTTACCTATAATGCTTCACAAAACTTAATGCATTCTGATAAAGAGTGACACTAACGGATATGGGGTGTCACATTTGGTATCAGAGCTGAAGGTTACAAGATCGGGTAAAAGATTTTTAAAATCATTTTCAAAAGGTTTCAAAAAGAAATGTTTTCAAAGAAAAGTATGTTTTTGAAAAACATATTCCCCAAAGCCACATAAATATTTTCCAATCCTCTATTTGAATCCTTTTTCCTTTTGTGTTCAGCATGTCTGTGGAATAGAATATTCCCAAGGGCATTCAGATACCGACTTGGTTCCATAGGTATCTCGAGGTTACAACACCTGCCATAGGCCAAGAAAAAGCCCTTCCCCCGGTTGCTGCCGCTCTTTCTCCTCCCCCACGAGCAGATAATTTCTCCATAGTATGCAAGGATTCCTTTGTATAGGAGGAAAGCCTTTCCGAGGATCTGAGACCTTTGTAGAACCAAGGAATTGGTTAAAGTGTAACGTCCTGCCATTTTAACTGCTTCAAATTGGTAATTAAACCAACTTAAAACGTTCAAACCAACTTAAAATGTTCAAACCAACGGATCATTATTTAGCATACAAAGTTTAGATCAGAATCAACACAGAAAAATACAGAATAACTAAAAGACACAGTATTGAACAACAAAAATATAACTTTTATATATAACCACAATTTGAATACAAGATTTTTCTATACACAGCGGATTTTAAAAATATTTTGAATATAATGAAAATATTACTGGTTTAAATCTTCAAACTGCGCTGTCTTTAGAATCCCCATCTTTGTCAATCATCAAATCCTAAGCTGTGATCTTTAAATCTATATTGCTCGGATCTAACCTGAGCGTTCCGTGCAATAACATAAAACACTCGAGTCAGGATTAAATCATAGTTCAAGTAAATTAACTTCAATAGAAACTGAAATATAATAGTTAATTCCAACATCAATGTCATATATATATATATATATATATATATATATATATATATATATATATATATATATATATATAATAAACAATTGTGGCATCTGTTCATATCAGTTCTATTTATTTCAGGGACGAAAGGTTTCGAGGGTTTGCGAGTGTACACGTGTATATAATATACACGTGTGCACCGCCTTAGCATACCGAACCGAATATAAATAATAACATAGGTGATTCCAGGAGCTTGCAGTGTATATCTATACACACGCGTGTATTGCCTCAGCATCCCGAACTGACACACATGAGTTCGACCTCCAATTTCATAAGTGTTCAAGTGTCGACACATGATAGGACGATCGAGTGCAAGGCAGTACTATTCGACTCAATGACATTTCAAGGATAACAATGGAGCAGCAAGTATTTAAACAAGTCTAGCATGTTCGAACTTAATCAAGACATGGAACTTATACAGGAACTCACGGCATAATGTATATGAGTACCAAATATACAAGTGTAAGTGGTTAAATAATATGACCTTGCCAAAGATAGCACAGCGGAACATAATTAAACAATGAAGCATAGGGATTGGAAATAAAATCAGATCAGTGACATGTTAAACTGCGCTGTGGAAACACAATGTTCATATAGCAGCAAAGTAAGAATGGTAGCTAGGGTATTTCAAGTATAGGATACTTCAGCTTCACTATACTTAGGTAGGGTACTTCAATTTTTAACATACACAAATAGGATACTCCAATGTCAATGTAGAAAGTATTTCCGCGATCGAGTACAAGTATCATATGTAATATGGCCACTAACATTATCCATCAAACCAACATGGATCAATACATAAAATGAATGAATCAATGTATGGCAGTTTCAAAGTGCATAGTAGGTATTTTTCTTTTTCGGTGTAATTCTCTCCTAAATGTGGGGCGTAGTGTGTCCCAGCATTTAATCATTTATGGCGATATGTATTTCAGTAAGACCTAAATAAAACACATGCAACAGTTTCTTAAGTTTGGTACTAGTTTTCAAAACTCATGAGAAAGAAGCAAATGCATTTAACTGTGCAGACCATTTAAAACATGGAAACAATTTAGCATAGGTGCATAATCAGGAATGGTGCGACATGGAAATGAAAATTTCAGAAATACTCAATCCCCTTTATTCTAGAAATGTTCTTATTGTATTTTTTATATATATATAAATTTGGTAAACCTGCACTGACAAAGGATAACGCACTCAGAATCAGAACTTGCTAATGCCAAATGTATATGAAACCTTTGTATATAGATTCATGCATGTATATCAGGCAATACCAACCACATCATAACAAATGGATATATATAAAACCAGTTTGGCATAATGAGCAATACCAAAAAGGGAACACTGTACAGCATTGTCCATTATATGTTAAATTCTAAAGGGGTCTGCATGCCTCCATAGCAATATATATATATACATTGTTACTACAAAATGGGACCCAATCCGAATATATGCCTATCAAATGCCCCAGAGCATAAGATTAATATATATATATATATATATATATATATATATATATATATATATATATATATATATATATATATATATATATATATATGAACATACAAGCATATCCAAGTCTACACAGGTAGCAAGCATATCTTGAGTACAAAGTAAAACCAATCGACACATACACATTACAACATACACAAAAAAATGGAACATGCAATAATTCTCAAGTTGGGCAGCATCGCAAATAAATTCATAGTAGCAAGGTGAACTGCTTAATTGTCAACTTTAACTTGTTGTTAGCCCAGACAGTTTGTTGGGATAAAAACGCTGATTGCTTCCTTGTCGAAATGTCGGTACAAATCTGATGCACCCTTTGGTAAATAAATTTGATGAAATCCAGGGATATTGAAATTTTGTACATGAAATTTTGTTATGGTATCTAACCAAGTTGGTAATAGTTGTTCAAATCACAAAACTTCTTTACTTTGCCCAAATATAAATCTAATGTATAAATCTGAATATGGAGACCCAATGTGTCACGTAAGATGGTTAAGTCAGAATTTGGATATAATTCTTGAATGATGTACCAATTTTTCTTATTAAGAAAAATGAACAACAATTAGGTAGCATAACATAAATTGTCACGGATATGGCACAGAACACATGCGCAATATTCATCAAGCCAAGCTCAGTCGGAACCAAGGCAAGGAATCAAATTGTTCAGTATTTCAATTTTTCTGAGCGAGGCAAGGTAACGCAACAGGAATATCAAGGCAATCAATCAGGTTTATACTATTATATTTCACAATATATTGATGTTAAAATGCTTGAAACTAGGGTAAATCGTGAGTATGTAACTCACCTGCATCGACGAGTACAGAGTGAGAAACAAGCTTGTCAAATCGGAACGAGGTGGCTTCAGTTACTGTGTCGGTGCGAGCTGACGGCGGCAGTACCCACAAGACCCAAAAAACAGCGATCTATGCCCTTGCGAACGCAAAGCAGACCTCGGGGTAGTAGGAGTTGGGAATGAAGGTCTGGTCAGTGGCGGTTTTGCAGTCCACATGGCGCGATTTTGAGTGCGGCTAAGCATACGTTTGAAGGAATGAAAGGAGGACGGAGGAGAAGGCAACTTGATTTTTGGGAGAAAAGCACTTTGGCCATTAAAAATAGAAAAGGGAAATAGTTTTGGTGTTTGAAGAAATGGGAGACAAACCCTCAATTTATAAGGACAACGAGGTGTGGCATCCTAGTAACGGTGGGAACCAAGGAAAAGAAATGTAGCTTGCATGTTTAACCAAGGACGATAATATTCAGGGAGGCAACATATGGGGAAGATGTTTATTTGTTTGTACCCCATAAAATCTAATCCTAACAGAAATTATTACTACGACTTTTTTATTGTAAGTAAACTCCACTCATAACGAAATTGAATGTGCTGCTATGTCTCGATGTTTTGAACCAAAAAAAAAAAAAAATTGGTCAAATTCCGGCTCCTTTTGCACAATGATGTTAATTTAAATTAAATTTATTTGCCGTTTCTCGTTTAAATTTTGTCTGCCGCCAAAACAATTCCATTTAGCACCAAATTTGAAATACCACAATAATTAATTACATATTCAAATAAAAATCCATTTTATCACAGACTTAGGTCGTTTGAAAATTAATTATTTTAAAGGCCGATATCGTATTGATATAATATTTCTAACTCCAAAACAAATCACAAATTACGAACTACCGCGACTAATTTAAGCTTGTTTTTAATTATATATGTATATATCTGTATGTTAAACTTCATTTTCAATAAAATTTCCCTATATTTAAATGAATAAAACTTTCATCAATAACATATAATTTTAAATTCAACCATCAATATTTCTTTGTCGAATTTCAAATCCAATTCGAATGTCCAATCAAATTCAATTCATTCAACAATAAATATTTGATTCAGAACCAACCAATTATTCTGAATTAAATTCATATACGAAACCAACTATTTGATTTTCACCAATCACTCGACTTAAATATTAAATTCAACTCGTACACAAACAATATATTTGATTTTAAATTTCTAATCCAATAGTATAAAAATTGATTATTCATTGTTAAATCTTTAATTAATCCGATATTCAGTTGTCGAAATTTCTAGGACGTTACAATCTCCCTCGAAAAGGAGAGATTGTTAGAGTTACACTAATATATACTGCAATTTTCAAATTTATGTAAAATTTCTCCGCAACTTATTTGAATATCAATATTTAAGTCATCGATCCTTTTTATATTCAATTTACTCGGAAAAACCAATTTCCTTTCAAAACCTGTTTCTAATTGAATTCCAAATTCTACATAAGCTGGATTTATGCATCTCAAAGTATTTTGAATTTCCATATCTGTCAATGTTTACTTATCCGTCGTTGCACTTACCATCTCAGCCTGACCAAAACCCCTTAAACCCATATAAATTTTCTTAACACTCTTTGAAGAGTGTAAATAACATCTCTTCTTCAAGTCACAAATTGTCGACTTAAAAATTTCCAAAATCCAAAATCGTTTATCATTTTTTATACAGAAAATATTTGTATTATTATCTCAAAAACATGGACTTGAAAATACTTTAAAATTCTCTTTATTTGATATAATTTAATTTCAAAATATTTATTTGAAATATTTTGATAACTCGAAGTCTGACAAGTCTATTGTCGTTCTCACATATGTTAGGCATACACTGGCCAGGCGCACGACTAAAATCTCCAAGCATTAAAATATCCTGTTTCAACTTCCAGTGAAATATTTTTGAAATTTTCTTTAAAAACAGATACAGAAAGTACCAATGTGATATTGATATGTTGATTGTTCATGAATCGCAGATACAATGGTTTCATCTGGATCCCCCAGAAAACATTCGTATCCGTAGGAAATCACTTCCCTGCGAATTTCGTCATGGACAGATCAACAAAAGATATTTTATAATCAAAAGAAAATATGAGGTCATAGAGCGTTGACAGCCCTATCTCAGGGTCACAAAACAAATTATGAAAAATAAATCAAGACACGAGGATTAATCAAGTCACAAGGACAATTCATGTAACAAAGACGAATCAAGTCACGAAGACACAGTGCTGCATCAAACAGGTGGCACCACAACGCTAAGATATTTCAACATCGCATGACTCCATTCTACCTTTAGTAACTCTAGTGGTTACATCCCTTTCACTTGTAGATATTCCATGTGGACCGCAGGTACACAATGGTTACGCCTAACTCCCTCAGGAAACATCCACACCCGTAAGCATTTACAGCTCTCCGGATTACGCCATCATCGCGACTGTAGATCGCAGCAGACACAATGGTTGTGCTTAGTTCCCCCAAGAAACATCCGTCCACCGTAGGCCATCTACAGCCCTGCGAATTTCGCTACACGATCGTGTTCTTCAGGAATAATGACAACTCGAGTTTTATGTCCAGACAATCTACTACCACCTGCAGCACATCTCAACTAAGCTCAAAATTCAAATGAGAGGGATGGTACTTTCCTTAATTTGTTTGGAAATTATATAATACTATGGTCATATAGTATTCCATTCCATATTCCTCATAAATCATACATAAAATCTTTCCAGATCATATTCTGAAATATCTCATTCTTATATAATTTTTGTTATATAAGATTTCATTTCAAATTGATCCCTTCCGATCTAATATCAAATATCCTCAATTTTCCACACCAAAAAAAAAAAAAAAAAGACCAATTCTGATATCTTTTCAACCTCAAGTTATCAACCAAATTTTCTTCCAAATTTCCATTATTGCATTCATTGCTTAAATCTTTATCTTACCAAAATTCCAGAATTTCCCTTCTAATAACATATTTCTCATTCCCGTACAATTACTTTTCCATATTCACATCCATCGACTGTCAATTAGCAAGCGAATAATTCCTTAAGTACCAATCCCGAAGGCCGCAACCAACATTAGATCAACACTCAAGAAATTATTCAACTTAACTAATCTCTAGTCAGTTTAAATTTTCCTAACTTTATTTCTTAATTTCTTATCAAATTATTTCTTATGCCACTCTCCGATTCGATTTACAAACCGACTACTTTTATGAAAACATTGATTATAACGATATCATTACAATCTCTACTTAGAAATATTTCACTTTCAAGATTTTCAATTAACATCATACAAATGAGTTTAAACCATTAATAACGATTTTGTAGGGTTCAAATTTCTTTTATAACTATTCTATTAAATAATTATACATAGCCTTAATCTATTCAAAACGCATACATAGGGGATTTAGGATTACAACGATAGTATTACGAAACAGAGCTAATTTGATTAGGATACACAATCTTCGATAATTGTCTGCTTTTTGATCAATAATCCACATTTTAGAATAAACTACTTTCGCAATATTCATCATTCTGGAGTCACCACAAAAGGATTAGTGCATTCCACATGCACATGTCCCCATTCCTTACAGTTTTTACAATAATACGAGGTGGAGCCATCTTTATCTACATACTTCAATGTTCTATCTCTAGCGGGGCGCAACACTGCTTGTCTTCCTTGTTGTCTCTCCGAACAGTTTCGAGCTACATGTCCAACTTGCTTACAATGATAGCAAGCGATTGGTTCATCATACGTCTGAGCAATGACAGGCTTCTTCTTTCTCACATTAAGACAACGACTAGGAAAATGTCCCTACTCTTGACATTTATAACAGAAAATCTTCGATCGGTACATTTTTCCTTTTTTCTTCTTTCCCTTGTCTCTTTCTCCAGACTAGGGATGACAATGGGGCGGGTCTAGGGTCGAAACCCGTTTGACCCGCCCCTGTTTTGACCCATTTAGACCCGCCCCATAGGGTCTTCGGTCCGGGTAGACCCGCGACCCGCTTTTGGAGGTCCGGGTCTAGGGTCGGATCTGGGGCTTGGCTAACCCGCCCCAACCCGACCCGCATGATTGAAACATCATTAAAACACTTTATAACTATAATGATTATTTGTTGATCTTCTTAGATATACATGGTTATAACTTGAATAATATATTCTTTCAATCAACAACTATAAATTTTTCATAGTATTAAGTTGCATCAATGATAATCATACAATAATGAATATATACATTTTGAACTATTATCTTACAATTCATTTTATTATATTCTTTTATCATTGTGAACACACTATAATATGTATATAATTTACTATTTAGTAGTAAAAGAATATAAGTACATAAATTTTTGTACATTAGAACACAATATCACCGGGTCGTGGGGCGGGTCGGGTCTACCCTGACCCGTACGGGTTTCGGGTATGGGGCGAGATTTCAGACCCGCACCGGGTCTGCGGGGCGGGTCTGGGGCGGGGTTTAAAAAGTTCGGGTCGGGTCTGGGGCACGAGAAACCCGCCCCAACCCGCCCCATTGCCATTCCTACTCCAGACGTAGCTGCATAATGTCCTTTTTTTCTAACATCTATAATAGACGACATTGTCGTAGGGGCCAACTATCTGTTTTTCCTTAATCCTCTTCTCGTATTCGAACATTAATTCTTCCCTTCTTTTACGTTCTACCGTTCGTTCTCGACGTGCGGTTTTTGTTCTTCAGTCCTTGTCATTATGATTTATCAAAACTCATTAACCTCTCACAATCTTTGAAAACATTTTGAACTATCATATCATAGAAAAACACTTATTACCATTGGAAATATTTCCATATATTCACAAATTCTTATTTTGTATAGAAAATATATTTTCATGAGAAATATTTATAAGTCTGTTATTTGGATTAAAACGGATATTAAATAAAATATCATTATTTCTGCTTAATCATCAACTTACTTCACTTAACCAACTCTTAATATCGAACTTTAACTATTTCCTAGTCAACAATGTAGTCAATCAAGTTGGGTATAATTACCTCTCAGACCTTAACTGAACAACATTATTAACTTCGAAACGGATAAAGTTCACAATTCTGAATATCAACAAATATCCATTCTTGTAACTTCTGGCTTCAAATTAAGAATTTTCTTCTTTAACGAAAATTGTTAATTGTAACAATAGTTCATGCTTCCGGAAATATGTAACTTTAAAATATTCTTTATTCATTAATCTGAATATATAAACAATATGTTAATAATATATTAAATTTTAAATTAAAATGGAAAGTAAATAATATTTTCCCGCATAACCTCTTTTTGAATAATCCTTTGTTCGATGATATATCCCGAATTTCGAACAATTCTCATTTGATTTGTATTCTGAACTTCAGAATAATCTCACCGCACTATTCCATTCCATTTCCTTTATCCAAATTTGTTTGCAACATATTCGCTTTCAAATATTATTTACTTCTAAAAATTAAATATCATTCCTTTTATCGAAATCCAAATCATTTTTTTTTAATTTCATATAAATACAGGCTCAAATCTCTTTAAAATCTCTCTTAATTTCTCGCTTCATTTATAACCCATGTTCACAATTCACTTCCTGCTAATTAACTAACAAGTTTATACTTACTATCAAATTCATATATTCGATCATAAATCGTTGATTTGAAACCAATCATAATTTATCTTGTCACGTTCTGAATAAATTAATCAAATTTTACACAGTCTTATTCCAATTATATCTCTTTTTCGATTTTATTTTCATTTATTTTTATTCCGTATATCAAAATAAAATTCATAGTCTCCTTTTCTTGAAACGATTTTGAATTTCCCGTTTTTATTCAAATTCTTACTTGAAATTTATTTTCGATAAATTTCACTCGTCTTCAATTTCTAAAATACACGATTACCAAAATTGATTCATTGATTTTATTCGACTTAATTCTTATATACCATTCAATAATGGATTCAAGATACAAATCTAAGGGGACTTATCGAAGAACAGCTCTGGCAAAGCTAGACTCGAAGACTGGGGATTCCGAAAGAAATTTTAAATTTCAAAATAATTTTTTATTTCCGCTGAATCAATTCCAAATACTAGTTTTTAAAATATATAATATTTCCAGAATAATTCCCCTTGCAAAATTTTATTTTTAAAATTATTAACACTTTCCAAAATTTATATTACAAAATCTTTTTATTTTCAAAATCCGCTTTTTCTAGCGTTGATTCTTCTTATTTTAAACCCGATAAGCTAAGCTTTGAATAAACCAAAGCTCTGATACCACTTGCAACGTCCCGCCATTTTGACCGCTTCAGATTGGTAATTAAACCAACTTAAAACGTTCAAACTGATGGATCGTTATTTAGCTTACAAAGTTTAAATCAGAATCAACATAGAAAAATACAGAATAACTAAAAGACACAGTATTGAACGGCAAAAATATAACTTTTATATATAACCAGATTTTGAATATAATATTTTTCTATACACAGCGGAATTTAAAAAAAGTTTGAATACATTGAAAATATTACTGGTTTAAACCTTCAGACTGCGCTGTCTTTGGAATCCTCAGCTTCGTCAATCTTCAAATCCTAAGCTGTGATCTTTAAATCTGTATTGCTCGGGTCTGACCCGAGCATTCCATGCAATAACTTAAAACACTCGAGTCAGGATTAAATCATAGTTCGAGTAAATTAAGTTCAATAGAAACTGAAATATAATAGTTAATTCCAACGTCGATGTCATATATATATATATATATATATATATATATATATATAGTAAATAGTTGTGGCATCTGTTCATATTAGTTCTATTTATTTCAGGGATGAACGGTCTCGAGAGCTTGCGAGTGTACACGTATATATAATATACATGTGTGCACTGCCTCAACATCCCGAACCGAAAATAAATAATAACATAGGTGATTCCAAGAGCTTGCATATACACGTGTGTATATATACACACACGCGTGTATTGCCTCAACATCCTAAACCGACACACACGAGTTCGACCTCCAATTTCATAAGTGTTCAAGTGCTGACAAATGATAGGGCGATCAAGTACAAGGCAACACTATTCGACTCAATGACATTTCAAGGATAACAATGGAGCAGCAAGTATTTAAACAAGTCTAACATGTTCGGACTTAATCAAAACATGTAACTTATACATGAACTCACTGCATAATGTCTATGTGTAACAAAAATACAAGTGCAAGTGGTGAAATAATATGACCTTGACAAAGATAGCAGAGCAAAACATAATTAAGTAATGAAGCATAGGGATCGAAAATAAAATCAGACCAGTGACATGTTAAACTGCGCTGTGGAAACACAGTGTTCATATAGCAGCAAAGTAAGAATGGTAGCTAGGGTATTTCAGGTATAGGATACTTCAGCTTCACTATACTCAAGTAGGGTACTTCAGTTTTTAACATACACAAATAGGATACTCCAATGTCAATGTAGAAAGTATTTCCGTGATCGAGTACAAGTATCATATGTAATATGACCACTAATATTATCCATCAAGCCAACATGGATCAATACATAAAAAGAATGAATCAATGTATGGCAGTTTCAAATTGCACAGTAGGGATTTTTTTTCTTTCGGTGCAATTCTCTCCCAAAATATGGGACGTAGTGTATCCCAGTATTTAATCGTTTATGTAGATATGTAGTTCAGTAAGACGCAAATAAAACATATGCAACAGTTTCTTAAGTTTGATACCAGTTTTCAAAACTCATGAGAGAGAAGCAAATGTATTTAACGGTGCAGACCATTTAAAACATGGAAACAGTTTAGCATAAGTGCACAATCAGGAATGGTGAGACATGGAGATGCAAAATTCCAGAAATAATCATGCCCCTTTATTCTAGAAATGTTTTTATTTTATTTATATATATATATATATATATATATATATATATATATATATATATATATATATATATATATATATATATATAAATTTGGTAAACTTGCACTGACAAAGGATAACGCACTCAGAATCAGAACTTGCTATTGCCAAATGTATATGAAACCTTTGTATACAGATTCATGCATGTATATCAGGCAATACCAACCACATCATAACAAATGGATATATATATATATATATATATATATATATATATATATATATATATATATATATATATATATATATATATATATATATATATATATATATATAACCAGTTTGGCATAATGAGCAAGATCAAAAAGGGAACACTGTATAGCATTGTCCATTATATGTTAAATTCTGAAGGGGTTTGCATGCCTCTATAGCAATATATATACACTATTACTACAAAATGGAACCCAATCCGAATATTTGCCTTTCAAACGCCCGAGAGCATAAGATATATATATATATATATATATATATATATATATATATATATGATCATACAAGCATATCCAATTCTACACAGATAGCAAGCATATTTTGAGTACAAATTAAAGTAAAACCAATCGACACATACACATTAACACATACACAGAAAAATGGAACATGCGATAATTCTCAAGTTTGGGCAGTAGCACAAATAAATTCATAGTAGCAAGGTGAAATACTTAATTATCATTTTTATCTTGTTGTTAGCCTAGACAGTTTGTTGGGATAATAACGCTGATTGCTTCCTTGTCAAAATGTCTGTATAAACCTCATGCACCCTTTGGTAAATAAGTTTGATCAAATCCGGAGATATTGCAATTTAGTACGTGAAATTTTGTTATGGTATCTAACCAAGTTGGTAACAGTTGTTTAAATCAAAAACTTCTTTACTTTGCCCAAATATAAATCTGATGTATAAATCTGAATATGGAGACCCAAAGTGTCACGTAAGATAGTTAAGTCGAAATTTGGATATAATTCTTGAATGATGTACCAATTTTTCTTATTAACAAAAATGAACAACAATTAGGTAGCACAACATAAATTGTCACGGCTATGGCACAGAACACATGCGCAATATTCATCAAGCCAAGTTCAGTCGGAACCAAGGCAAGGAATCAAATCGTTCACTGTTTCAATTTTTCCGAGCGAGGCAAGGTAACGCAACAGGAATATCAAGGCAATCAATCAGGTTCATACTATTATACTTCACAATATATTGAGGTTAAAATGCTTGAAACTAGGGTAAATCGTGAGTATATAACTCACCTGCAGTGACGAATGCGGAGCGAGAAACAAGCTCGTCAAATCGGAACGAGGTGGCTTGAGTTACTGTGTCGGTGCGAGCTGATGGCGACAGTACCCACAAGACCGGAAAAACAACGATCTATGCCTTTGCGAACGCGAAGCAGACCTCAGGGTAGTTGGAGTTGGGAACGAAGGTCTGGTCAGTGGCGGTTTTATAGTCCACGTGGCACGATTTTGAGTGCGGCTGAGCACACGTTTGAAGGAACGAAGGGAGGACGGAGGAGAAGCAAGTTGATTTTTTGTAGAAAAGAACTTTGGCCGTTAAAAATAGAAAAGGGAAATTGTTTTTTTGTTTGAATAAACGGGAGAAAAACCCTTAATTAATAAGGTCAACGAGGTGTGGCGTCCAAGTAACCGTGGGAGCCAAGGCAAAGGAAAGTAGCTTGCGTGTTTAACTAAGGACAATAATACTTAGGGAGGCAACATATGGGGAAGATGTTTATTTGTTTGTACCCCATAAAATATAATCCTACCACAAATTATTACTATGTTTTATTTTTTTATCGTAAGTAAACTCCATTCGTAACGAAATTGAACGTGCTGCTATGTCTCGATGTTCTGAACCCAAAAAAAATATTGTTTGGTCAAATTCCGGCTCTGTTTGCACGATGATGTTATTTTAAATTAAATTTATTTGCCGGTTCTCGTTTAAATTTTATCTACCGCCAAAACAATTCCGTTTAGTTCCAAATTTGAAATACCGCAATAATTAATTACGTTTTCAAATAAAAATCCATTTTATCACATACCTAGGTCGTTTTAAAATTAATTATTTTTAAGGCCGATATCGTATCGATATAATATTTCTAACTCCAAAGCAAACCATAAATTACGAACTACCGCGACTATTTTAAGCTTGTTTTTAATTGTATATATATCTATACGTTCAACTTCATTTTCAATAAAATTTCCCTATATTTAAACGAATAAAACTTTCGTCAATAACGTATATTTTAAATCCAACCATCAATATTTCTCTATCGAATATCAAATCCAATTAAAATGTCCAATCAAATTCAATTCATTCAACAATAAATATTTGATTCACAACCAACCAATTACTCTGAATTAAATTCGTATATGAAACCAACTATTTGATTTTCACCAATCACTCAAATTAAATATTAAATTCAACTCGTACACAAACGATATATTTGATTTTAAATTTCTAACCTAATCAATATTAAAATTGATTATTCATTGTTAAATCTTTAATTAATCCGATATTCAATTGTCGAAATTTCTGGAACGTCACATAAAGAGGCAGAGGATTTATTTGGGATTTTTGAGGTTGATGACCGTAGGAAAATCCAGTTGGCTGCATAGTAACTAAAAGATGAGGCTTCATTCTGGTGGGAAGTGATGCAAGTAGGGCATCCAGTAGATACTTGGGTTGATTTTCGTCAAAGGTTCGAGATGAAGTTTCTCTCTAAGGCGGAAGAGATTATGCAGATGGAGAGGTTTCTGGCACTTAAGCAAGGAAGCATGTCGGTCAAAGAGTATGTCAATAAGTTCAACAAGTTGACAAGGTTTGGTTTGGAGCTGGAAAAAACTCCACACAAGAAAGCTTTGAGGTTCGCAAGAGGATTGAATGAACCCCTCCATAGACTGGCTATGTCTCATATTCTGATGGGAGCAACTTTTGAGAAGCTTGTTGATATGACAGTGATGAACAGAGAAGAGACAAGCGAAAAGAAAGAGGAAAAGACTGATGAGACAAAAAACAAGATGCAACCCAAAAAAAAGAAGCAAAAGAAGGATGGAAAGAATGATGAAGCTCAGAATAAGAAGAAATGCCATGGTTGTGGAGGCTTGGGTCATGTGATCAAGAATTATAGAAAGAGGAATAATTCTTGTTACAACCGCGGTGAAACTGGACACTATAGTAGGAAATGCCCAAAGAAGAGGGACAGAGGGCAGGACCTGCTAGAGGGTTGGTGCATGATCCGCCGGCTAGAAGACCGGACAGAGGTAGGAGATTTTCTGTTAAAAGTTTGATTTCTCTTTCTGATCATCCAGTTAGGACTCTTTTGATTTTGGCGCTTATCAGTCTTTTATATCTGATTCTGTGGTTGATTCTTTGCAGCTTAGTACTAGTATCGTTTCTGATCCTGTTGTTGGCTCAAACCCCATTGGTAGCACGTCTCATCTATCTATGATTTGCTGGGGTTTGAGGATATCTGTGTTAGGCTTCGAGTTTGAGTGCGACGCATTTGTGCTTGGTTTCGTGGGCGGATTGATTCTAGGGATGGATTGGCTAGCCATGTATGGTGCCATTCTAGATTGTGAGTGGAGGGTCGTTAGACTTTTGACTTGCCATGGGAGGACTCTTGAGATTTCTTGTTACCCTAAGTGTTCTGTCATGCTTAGTTTCCTAGAAGCGCTTGATGCTTCTGTAGTTGATTTGCGATCTATACCGGTAATCTATGAGTATCCTAATGTTTTTGAGGAGGTTTGGGATTACCTCCGAGGCGAGAGATTGATTTTCGGAGATACTTGGTGGACAATGCAAAGCCAGTTTCATTGCATGTGCTCCACATGGCTCCTAGGGAAAGGAGGGAGCACAATAAGCTTGTAGGGGAGCTACTTGAGAAGGGGTTTTGTTAGGCGAAATATATCGGAATGGGGTGCCCTAGTCGTTTTTGCAACTAAGGCGGATGGCTCGCTTCGCTTATGTGAGGATTACAGGGAGTTGAACAAGCTCATTAAGAAGAATAGGCACCCACTCCCGAGGATTGATGATCTGTCTGACTAGCTTGTTAGTTCATCTGTTTTATCGCAATTAGATTTGGCTACGTGGTTTCTTCAATTGAGATGGGCTGAGGACAATATAGATAAGACTTCTTTCAGAACTCTAGATAATTTCTTTGAATGGTTAGTCATGCCATTTGGGTTGACTAATGTACCTGCATATTTTGTGGATCTGATGAGTAGGGTGTTCAGCGAGTTTCTAAATAAATTTGTGGTGGTTTTTGTTGATGACATCTTGATTTTCTCGAAGAATGAAGAAGAGCATGCCCTGCATTTAGGAGAGGTCTTGTGGACTCTCAGAACGCACCAGCTTAAAGCGAAATTCTCCAAGTGCCACTTTTGGAGAAATGAAGTAATATTTTCAGGGCATGTGGTTTCCAAGGAAGGGGTAGCGGTGGATCCCGCAAAAGTTGTTACAGTTCAAGATTGGAAAGCTCCAAAGAATGCAATGAAGGTGAGAAGTTTTCTTTGTTTAGTGGGCTACTATAGGAAGTTTATTAAAGACTTTGCGAGGATAATAGCCCCAATCACCAGACTGACGTAGAAGAATCTGACCTTTTTTTTTAATATTGATTGTGAGGATGCTTTTTAGCGATTATAGAGGGCTCTGACAATAGCCCTAATTCTAACATTGCCTGATGGGAGCAAGGTGTTCACAGTGTACACTGATGCATGTGGTACAGGACTCGGTGTCATTTTGATGTAAGAGGGAAGGGTAGTATGTTATGGGAGTGGATAGTTGAAGGTTCATGAGAAAAATTACCCCACTCACAGTTTGGAATTGGCTACTATAGTGTTTGCAATTAAGTCTTAGCGACATTATCTACTTAGAGAGAGTTTCGAGTTATACACGGACCATAAATCTCTCAAGTATCTGTTCTCGCAGAAGGATCTCAATTTTAGACAACGGAGATGGATGGAGTTCCTAGCGTCCTATGACTTCGAGATTGCTTATAACTCTGGAAAGGGTAATGTGGAGACAAACGCGTTGAGTAGGCAGAGGATGACCTTGAGTCCTCTATTCGTAGAAAGGCATAACTTGGAGTGTATATCGACCTTCGATTTTAGGCCTTCTACGGATCTTACACTTGGTTTGTTAGCATCGTTAGTGGTGCGACCTACTCTTTTGGATCAAATAGGATCTTTGTAGCGAGGGGACCTATAGATATCAGACATTTTGGATGGGCTCAGCAGAGGAGAGATTTCTAGTCACCTTAGCATATACTCCACGGATGATAAAGGGTGGCCACGAAGGGATGGAAGGCTTTGGGTTCCCCGAGTTGGGAGTCCATTGAAGACAGTCCTTGAGGAAGCCCATCGTTCTAGAATGAATATCCATCTGGGTGGCGATAAGATGTATAGAGATATGAAGAGGTTTTTTTTTTGAGCTGGGATGAAGAAAGATGTAGCAGAATTCGTAGCTCAATGTTTGATATGCCAGCAAGTTAAAGCTAATAAGATAAATCTTGGCGAGTTGAGGCACCCTTTGGAGGTCCCACAGTGGAAGTAGGAGAGTGTCTCTATGGATTTCATTGATGGTATGCCTAGATTAAGGAAGGGCAATACCAGCATCTGGGTTGCAGTAGACAGGCTTATTAAGAGCGCTCATTTCATTCTAGTTAAGAGCAAGAGAACGACAACATGGTTTGCATTAGTTTATCTTTGTGAGATAGTCCTACTACTTGGAGTACCTTCCAGCATAGTGAGTGATCGTGATCCCATCTTTACCGGTGGGTTTTGGTAGAGCTTGTAGGAGGAACTTGGTACACAGTTATGTTTGAGTACCGCATATCACCGTCAGACAGATGGACAAACTGAGAGGGTGAATATAATTCTTGAAGATCTTTTGAGACTGTGTATCCTATAATTTGGAGGGACTTGAGAAGTGCATCTTCCATTGGTGGAGTTCGCCTACAACAACAGTTACCAGGATAGTATTGGCATGGCACTCTTCGAGGTATTCTATGGACGTCCCTGTAGATCACTGACTTATTGGTGGGAGTCTACAGATAGACTTCTACTTAGACCTATGATGATTAGAGAGATTTCATAGAAGATTGACCTTATCCGCAAACGCATGAAGACAACTCAGGACAGGAAGAAGCCCTACGTAGATAAGAGAAGGATGGATATTGATTTTGATGTGGGAGACATGGTTTTCATCAAGGTATCACCTTTGAGGAATATGGTTCACTTAGGATCTGTAGGGATATTGGCGCCAAGGTTTGTAAGGCCATTTCCCATAACAGAAAGGATTGGTCAAATGCATATGGAGTAAAGCTACCAGAGAGACTGGTGGGTGTGCATGATGTTTTCCACATTTTTCATTTGTGAAAGTGTCTACATGATACGGCAGAAGTAGTTGAGCTGAGCACGCTTGAGGAGGTATAAGTAGAAAAGGAGGCAACAATGACGAGTTCCTACCCGCATACTTGGATCAAAGGTTAGGAAGCTCCGAAATCGAAGGTTAAGCTGACGAAAGTTCAATGGGGAGAAGACAACGAGGATGTGACTTGGAAGACTGAAGACAAGATTCACACTAAGTACCCTTTTCTTTTCAACGGTATGTTCTTAGCTTCTTTTTCCAAGCTTTTATCTGTACTTGTTTCTATCATTCGTCTGTATCCTATCGACTGAATCTTCGACCTTTATGTAGAAAACCAATGGGTGTAAACTTGTGTTTGAAACATGTTATGTTTGATGGAGGCAAGTGAGTGCAAGTGTTTGCTAGTGGTTACCCGTGGATGCATATACACATACTTTAGGCACTAGATCGGCTCAATCACTTACATATTGCATATGGATGTGTGTGCATTTTAAATTTTATATGGATGAAAATGGATGTATCATCATATGGATGTTGCATTTGGATGAATGATTGTGCACACATATAGAACTTACATATTATACTAGGATTATTTGCATACATCTGTTTATATGGCACGAACATAAATTGCATTAAGGAGGTCACACTACAAGAAAAATACCCTATTGCAACTAGCTATTTGCAACAGGCAACAAAAGACAGTTGCAGTAAATGATATTTAGCAACAGACCTATTATAGCAGTTGCAATAGATAAGATTTAGCAACAGGTCTTTTCTTCTTGTTGCGAAAAACATATTTTTAGCAACTGCACTTCCCGTCCTGTTGTGTATACATACTTTTAGCAACTGTTCTTTCATAACAGTTGCAACAAACATATTATTTGCAACTGCGCTTCCAAGCCAGTTGCAAATAAATATCTTTAGCAACTATTTTCGCCAGTTGCAATAACTGTATTTTTTACAACTGGTAAAGCCAGTTGCGAAAAACAAGTATAAGCTTTTAATATTTAAATAAGAGAAAACGTCAATTTTGTAATATTCATAAAATTTTAAGTTTTCTACAAGAAATTATATTTTAAATAAAATTTGTTGTAATATTCATAACATTCAGTTATAATTAAGAAGCAATAAACCACTACTAACAATTAACAATTGACAAATAGGTAGTAGTGTTTTAATAACTAATTATTAATAGTAAATATTCAATAATTACTATTTAATAATTAGTAATGATAATTACTATTAATTAATTTAATAATCAATAATTATTATTCAATAATCTGTACCGAATAAGTAGTCATTAATTTTATATAACTACTATAAATAAGTAAGAATTAATATTTAAAAATTAATAGTCAATATTAAATAATCAATAACTAATATTGAATAATTAATAAATAGTAATCAATTTTAAAAACTAATATTTAATATTTATTAAAAACCAACGAAAATTTGTAGTAAATGATACTAGTAACTATTTTCCACCTAATAAACAAATGTCTAAATATGAACTTGTATGTTTATTCAACCTACCGCGTCCACTCGTACATGTAGATGATTCCTGCTGTAACTTTTATAATTAAGTTCTGTTTTGGCTCCAAATCGAAAACTTTTGGCTCCAAATTCAAAAAAAATTCGTTCTCAGTGAAAATTTTCGTTTATATTATTTTCCCAACAAGACCGCATCTCAATTCAAAAGCCCAGAAAAAAATCCGTCACCGCGAGCCGTTCTCCCTTCTCCACGAGTTTTGCTTGTAACCCTAATTTCCTAATTACCCAAATCAGAAATCGTGATGGCGAGGAGAGGAAAGGCGATTGGATATGAGGCGGCAAAGAAGGCGACTTCTAGAAGTAACAAGGTCTTCTCTCAGTTGACCTTCTGATTGCATCAGGTCAAACAATTCCAGAAGTAGAAGACGAATAAATTGAACTTCCGATTGTCACGAGTAAAAGCAGTAGAAAGCGACTTAATGGAACTTCCGATCGAGATACTTCGGTTGATTTTAGCATAGGTGAGTTATTTCTATGTAAATTTTACTTTGTTTAACGTTTTCAGTTTGGAATGTATGATTATAGATATGGTTTCAATTTAGGTTTCCATCCGTCCCTTCCTCCCAGAAGATCAAAAATTATGGAAATTTAATTCCAGTCGATCATTATTTTACCCCAAAGGCTAAAAACAGTTTTTTTATTTGATTTTCTGTATCCTTAATTAGCGAAATACAAACTAAAACTTCCTTTCTTTTATATCACCTTCATCCCTGTTCTTAATGAGCTGAAATTTTGATTTTGGGTTCCTAAGTATGTTGTATACTGCATTTAATTTGGCTAGGAATAAGAATTTTCAATGGAAGCGAAATATTGGTTGTGAAATTTACATTTTTGGAAAGCACTTAGTTTAGCTAATGTGAATAATTTGCACATTTTGTTATATAAATTAGCCATTTTGACTAACCTCTGCATCTTTGATTGGTGATATTTTAATGACTGTACTGAAAAAAGAAAAGCAACGCCATGTTTTCAAAAAGAAAAGAAAAGCAACACCAGTTCGACTTTGACTTTTATCTTCCATACTAACCTTGTTGACTGTAATAGACAAATATTAAACCCATTAGTTGAGGTCTTAGGTTTCAATGTATAATTACAACTGAATATGTAAATCAACATTGTGAGGTCAATACTCTGAAATGTCAAATGACAAATGAGTTTAGATGCTCTACGAGGGCTGAATATCTTTAAAACAATAGAGTAATGTGGTGTTGAGTTTGTAAATATATTAACAGATTAATAAACTTCCAAAAAAATAATATGTAAATTTTGAAATGGTTAAACAAGTGGAATATGCTAGAACTTGTTCAAAATATAGCAAAAGAGCAGCAGATATTGTTCTTCTTCCTTTTGTAGCTCTTATCGATTTGTCACCATCTCTTGAAATTCTGTAATAATATGAGTTTTATGTGTTATACACTGTACACTCGAATAGCTGGCAGTCTGGCAGTATACTACGCTACACAAGCATTTACTCAACTGTGCGGCTTTGGGCCAGCTTGAAATTTCTAGGTAAAAAGTGTGATAACCACCATAATTGTGTGTAACTTACCAATGAATTACAGTCAACATGACGATGTTGTTAACTGAGCTCGAGCACAGCGTCTTAGTAGAGCGACTCTCTATTCGATTTGGCAGATTACTAGCTAAATATGTGTGTTTTTGTCGATCAGATTTGAGTCATTTGACCCTTCCTCCCAGACAAAGGTTTGTACATTCCACACGGCATGTTTATCTAGATTTTACTATCCATATTTGTGTTTTATTCTTCAGTTGAATGTTTAATTTTGCACGTTTACACACCACTTCACTGTAATCAAGTATACGAACTGAATGAATTTTTCCTTGACTGATATATTATTGCTCCCTCTTGTTTCTATTAATCTACTTGCAATCCACTAGCCTTCTTGAATTATATGAAAAGATGTGATATTTGAGAAATTCGGCAATCTACATTTATATCCACTATTATTAGTTTTAGCATCGTGTACTGTATCCACTATTGTTTAATGATCTTTGTTCTCATTTACTTCACTGCTGGAATTTCTGGTAGCTTGCTTGGTAGACACTTCATTATCTTACGATTTGTTTTGCCTTTGCAGGTTATGATATTCAGATGTGATTATGTATTGCTAACACTGGGTGGTGCATGTTCATGATCGACAGCAAACATGGAGCATGAACTGCAGATTTGTTCTAGTGAACCGATGATATTTATTTTCTTGTTATAGTATATGTATGATAGAGTAGAAAATACTCTATTCGAAAGAAATGTGTTGTATAAGAGAAGAAATTGTTATACATGAATGAATGGTGTATGAAAATTGTAGAAATTTTTGTTGTAATTGTTTGTACTGTTAAAATTTTGTTAAAATAAATTTTTTATTTGTTTATTTCATTTTGTGATATATGCTAATACTAAAACGAATACATTTAATATGTAGTATTTATAAGCTGTATTTTTTTTATAGAATTAGAAATCTATTGCAACGGGCATGTACTGTTGCAAAAGGATCTGTTGCAACAGAAAAAGCCTGTTGCAAAAAAGTATACCGCAACATCTTATTGCAACAGGCGAAAAATGTTGCAGACCTTTGGCAACTTTGGCTATACCAACAGGCGCTAGCCTGTTGCAATAGACCTACTGCAACAGATTTTGCCTGTTGCGATAGGGTATTTTTCTTGTAGTGTCAACTGAATCAGTAGACCGCCTGATTTTTTGCATTAGTGTAAGGACATATACATACACTATTGCATATGTTCATATAAGCATTAGAAATCTTTTAAGGGCAACGGATGCCCGTGAGTGGTGGATGAGTAGATGGATGTGGATGTTAGGATGTACGTTCTTCTTAATTCATAGATTTCGGGGAAGAAATCCTTTAAGTAGGGGAGAATGTAACACCCCATAATTTTAAAGAATACTATAAGATAAACTAAAAGAATACTTAATTAAATGTGGAAATTTGCGTGAAGGGCTTACTAGTTCGGTCCAATTAGTTTTAAGGACACGGGTTTAAAACAAATAGTTTCCAGGACGAAATCAATCATTATGTTTTCAAATCACATTTTTTTCGGTTATCTCAAATCAAACGCAATTATTTCCTCTCAAATCAAATCGGCTTTCACTTAATCAAATAGGATATATGTGTTTATCTTTGAATCTTATGATGCGATTATTCGTATTTAAAGATGCGATTTTCAATCCTTTTATTGTTAGTCGATTTCATTTGCCGCGTATACCCAGATTATTTCAATTGTTTTTTTTCTTCTGATTTGGATGCATAAAGATATAAGTGATTTTCTTTGTATCTTATGACTCGATTATTTCTATTTGATTATGAATTTTTTAGTCCTTTGGTTGTAAGGTGATTTTATTTGTCGCATATATTCAGATTATTCCTATTTGATTATGCGATTTTCATTTGTCGCGTATATCCAAATTTTCAGTCCTTTTGTTAATAATAACAACTATGATAAATAGTTCAATGAATAAATAATTAACTATATGTGATTTTCAATTTTATTGTTAATTCAAACAAATAGTTCAACATATGAGATTTATCGTTTTGAACTGTGTAAAAGATAATTGGTTTTATCTTTTTTGAACCGTGTAAAAGAAAATGGATGAAATTTATCATTTTGTAATGGCATCATTTGTTAATGAATTTATAATGGCTGACGATGTTATTCAGATAACTGAGCATGAGTATGTCTTCTGTTTTCAGAAGAAAGATAAATCATTTTATCTTTTATTGATATATTTTTAATTTACCTAAATTTACTGATGAATTTGTAATTGCTGATGTTGAAACTTTGATAATGAATTTCTAATGGCTGATGATGTTATTCAAATAACTGAGCATGAGTTTGTATTCTGTAATATGGTTCTACTGCTTTTTGAAGAAAGATAAATCATTTTATCTTTTATCGATAATATTTTTAATTTACAATGATTTTGTAATAGCTGATGTTGAAACTGTAATGATAAAATTGATAATGAATTTCTAATGGCTGATGATGTTTTCCAGATAACTGAGCATTATGTTTTTCAGATAATTGCATAATTTATATGTATGTAAATAATGATGTATATAGTGATTTTACTAATTATTTTCATTAGTTTATACCGGTATTTTTGTTTTTAGTCTGCACATTGTTTTCTATTTTGGTTGTGTTAGTGGGAGCATTGATGGTGATATGGTTTGGATAGAGTTATATTTGATAGCTGAATTTCAAATTCCCTTTTTGTTTCTTTCATATAATTAGATTATATGCTTTGCTCGAAACAAATTTCAAATCTTAATTGCAGTTAAGTAAAGCTGTTACTGAAGTTCTTGTGTCAACTTTGCAAATTTATTCATATCTGTAGTTTTTTAAATGTACGTACACCTTTAAGCTTATTCGTTTGAAATTCCTATAGTTCAATGTTGAACGCATTCTTTGTGTTGAATGCGATGGAAATGACAAAATAGTTTTTTTGTTACATATTTTTTTGCTATCAGCGTATTATTTCGCAAAAGTGTTTTAAAAAGATAAATGTATTTATCTTCTTTCTATACTTGTTGATATTGTTGATACTAATCAAAAATTGTTGATATAGTTTAATTTTGGTTTAAATAGCGTAAACAGTAAACAAAGCAAAAATGACCATAAGCCAATGCAACTAAAGCACAATGGCTAGATACACAAGACCCGACATACAATATCAACGAGCACATAGACAACACCTCAGTAACATATCAAACGATGACTAAGCACATATATGATATGACAAAACATTGCTGGTAAAAACAATACAACAAAACGTGACTGCGCATAAAGCATAGTGACACGAGTAATAATTTAGTAGAAGATGATGGGTTGAACCTTGCTACACTACCAACAAATAATAGCTACAAAAAGATAAAGCAAAGACCTAAGACACTTATAATATAATAAGATGCAAAGAAAAGGTGTTACAAATAAACAGAAAGATTGCAAAACGGAGCATAATGTGCACTGCATGTCAAACCCAAGAAGAAATAACAATGAGAAGATTTATAATATACAGCAGAAACAATTCAAATCCTTTCACTACACAAATTTACCCACTCCACTATAGTTGCAGGTTCATATTTACCATTGTCACTATACATACATAATTCAAAATCATTGCAGAAAGCCTAGTGCTCTACGGCAGAAAATCAGGTTGAAAAGGCTTCTGTAGAAGCGTAACAGAGAACCTCTCCTGCAACCTAGCTTTCCTAGTCCCATTCGTCAAAGCCAGTAGCGCTTTGGCTGCAAATCATTTACAGTAAAAGATAACGTATTAAGATAAATCTGTTTATCTTTTATAGCTATTGATTATAGAAACATTAAAACATAATTGTGTTTATTGAATACATAACAAAAGAATGGATATTTAATAAGGTTGAAAGCAATACTAAAAAGTTTAATAAAGCTTACTTGAAAATAGAACTAAAAATACAATATGAACAAGAACAAAATCTAAACAGTGAACAGTAGAAAAAAATAACAGCATATGAATTTAGTTTTTGTAAATTTTTTTTTTGAAAAGGGACTGAAAATAGAGTAGAAAACAACTTATGAATATAGTTATTAGATTTTGTAATTTTTTTGAATATAATTATTTCTATAAAAAGATATATGTTTTTATCTTTTCTAACTATGGCATTAAATAAGCTGTATATCATATATAATAACTTTAACTCAGGAGGAAAACGACAAATATGTTCAACATGTATAATAAATATTTAATATAATTAATGCAAAACTATAATTAAATCATTTACAGTAAAAGATAAATGAATTTATCTTTTTTTGCTGTAAGAAAAGGAGAAAGAGGAAATACTGGTTACCTAAGTAAATTTTAATTTAAATATTAGGAGAAAATAAATTATAACATTTAAATGCATAAGGAACATATCCAATTATAACTTTCTAAATTAATCACAAAGATAAATAGAATCATGTTGAGTAAAAATTGTTAGTTACAAAAATGCAATTTTGCAATCAAAAGTTCAGTTTTATCATTAACATTGCATATTTGCAACTAGCAATTAACACATGATATATATATAGGGAAATTCTACGGGGACACAAAATTTTGACACAAATGGTGACACAATTGATTTGCACCATTGAATCACCCCATGAATTACACCTCTCCATATAAAGATAAAAAGATCCAACGGTTGAGGCTCCGCGTCTCTCCCTTTGTGTCAAATTTTGTGTTCAAATAGCCGCCCCCATATTTATATATATATATATATATATATATATATATATATATATTAAATCTGGAGTTTAGTTTTGAAAAGATAGAAGCTACTATCTTTTTTAAATATAAAATAAAAATAGATATATTAGTAAACATTTAAAAATTGTTAATTACAAAGATGCAATTTTGCAATCAAAAGTTCAGTTTTATCATTAACATTACATATTTGCAACTAACAATTAACACATGACATATATATTCAATTACATTTTTAAAATCTGAATTTCAGTTTTGAAAAGATAGATGCAACTATCTTTTTTAAATCTGAAATTAAATAAGATATTCTACTAAACATTTAAAAAATTTTAATTAAAAAATGTAATTTTGTAATCAACAGTTCAATTTTATTATTAATATTGCATATTTGCAACTAAGAATTGACACATGACATATATATTCAACTATCTTTTTTTAAATCTTTAGTTTAGTTTTGAAAAGATAGATGCAACTATCTTTTTTAAATCTGAAATTAAATAAGATATTCTACCAAATTTTTTTTAAATTTTAATTATAAAATTGCAATTTTGTAATCAAAAGTTCAGTTTTATCATTAATATTGCATATTTGCAACTAACAATGCAAACATTACATATATATATTCAACTATCTTTTTATAATCTCTAGTTTAGTTTTGAAAAGATAGATGCAACTATATTTTTTAAATATATAATTAAATAAGATATTCTACTAAACATTTAAAAAAAATTAACTACAAAAATGCAATTTTGCAATCAAAAGTTCTGTTTTATCATTAACATTGCATATTTGCAACTAGAAAAAACATTTAAAAATTGTTAATTATAAAAATGCAATTTTGTAATCAAAAGTTTAGTTTTATCATTAACATTGCATATTTGCAACTAGAAATTAACACACGATATATATATATATATTTAATTATCTTTTTTAAATCTGAAGTTCAGTTTTGAAAAGATAGAAGCAACTATCTTTTTTAAATCAAGATATACTGGTAAACCTTTAAAAATTGTTAATTACAAACATGCAGTTTTTAATCAAAAGTTCTGTTTTATAATTAATATTGCATATTTGCAACTAACAATTGACACATGACATATATATTCAACTATTTTTTTTTAAATCTCATGTTTAGTTTTTAAAAGATAGATGCAACTATCTTTTTTAAATCTGAAATTAAATAAGATATTCTTATAAGCATTTAAAAATTGTTAATTATAAAAAATTTAGATGTTCGATTTAATAATAATTAGAAATTATTATTTAAAAAATTTAATAGTAATTAGAAATTATTATTTTTGGTAAAATTTGAATTTCAGTTTTGAAAAGATGGATGCAACTATCTTTTTTAAATCTAAAATTAAATAAGATATCGTACTAAACATTTGAAAATTGTTAGTTAATTCAATTTTGTAATAAAAAGTTTGGTTTGGTCATTAACATTGCATATTTGCAACTAACAATTAACACATGACATATATATTCAATTATCTTTTTTAAATATGAAGTTCAGTATTGAAAAGATAGATGCAATTTTTGTTTGTTTTAAATCTGAAATTAAATATGACATTCTACTAAACATTTAAAATTTAATAATTACAAAAATGCAATTTTGTAATCAAAATTTCATTTTTATCATTAATATTGCATTTTTGCAGCTAACAATTAACACCTGACATATATAATCAACTAAAATTTTTAAATGTCAACTTCTGTTTTGAAAAGATAGATGCAACTATCTATTATAAATCTTAAATAAAATAAGATATTCTACTAAACATTTAAAAATTGTTAATTACAAAAATGTAATTTTGTAATCAAAATTCAATTTATCATTAACATTGCATCTACCTTTCTTGTCTTTTTAATAAAAGATAATTTCTTTTATCTTTTCAAATATAATGAAAATGCAAATGAATTTATCCGGCCTTCAAAATCGAAAATTGCTAATAAATACACAACCTTAACAATAGTACTCCATGCCTTCAAACTCAACATCCTATCTCTTCAAACAATACACTGCAATGTAATAAACATAAAACACTTCCTTTATTTTTATATTTACATATAAGATAGTTGCATCTATCTTTTTAAAAAATTAGTTTTTGTGTTTGTCAAAATTATCTTTTATGTTGTGAATTATATTACACTGGATGTAAAATTATTCAGTACATACTCCAGAACTCAATGTAATCATAAATGTTTTTTTTTATCTTTTATGTAAAAATATAATTCTATTCAAAAAGATAAACTTGTTTATCTTTTCAAACTACTTCAATTATAGCTTCAAAAATATCAACAGCATATTCTATGTAAAAGATAGATGCAGTTATCTATCAGTAAAAGATAGTTGCAATTATACTTTAGTAAAAGATAGATGAAATTATATTTTAGTAAAATATTTATGCAATTATCTATTTTAGATCAGAAATATTATAAGATATTCTATGTAAAAAAATAAACATGTTAATATTTATCATTTAGTAAAAGATAAAATAAGATAGTCTATGTAACTTATCTTTTATCATTCAGTATAACTAAATTGTGAGTCTAAATTCATTTCTGCAATAATTTCTGCAATCTTTTGTGTTGTGAATTATTGTCAAAATTCACAACAAACACAAACAATTGATGAACAACAAACAACAAAGATAAACAAGTACTTACTTGTTCAGCAACTATTGAACAGAAATTACCAAATATTATAAAGATGAAAACTTAGATTCATACCCGTCGAGTCTTTTTTTTTTGAAACAAAAAATGTGTGATCTTCTGAAAAGAAGAGAGCGCACACACACACACACACACACACACACATATATATATATTAAAAACTACAAAATCCAACTACATAGTAACAGACTCAGCTATATAGATGTATAGGAGGTAGATAGATGAGCTCCGGATATACCACCTCCCATCATACTTCAATATCGAATTTCGGCAAGGCCACCACCCGATATTAAAGTATATCTACTCCAATACAAACAAAACACATCAAAATAACCATGAGAATCAACAACAACCAAATACAACACTCCAAATCTAACTATAAAAAACAACCTCTACAATAACTGCTACCAACCCATCCAGCTATCCGCTAAGTACTTCCTCTTGATCAACAACCTGTATCTGTGATAAGCTCAACAAACTATTAGTAATTTGTCACACACATATATATGGAAATATACGTGTATAAATATATATATATATATATATATATATTATATAAGCCAATATATATATATATATATATATTCATACATATTTATCTACCATACATATATGTGTGGAAGAAAAATACAATGAAAAAACTAATAAAAGAAATTAACAACCAATGCGGTATCTATTACCAAAAAAATTGCTGATTCTAATAAATAGATACAAATTAAATCTAACCTTAAACAAAAAACTCTCAAAGTCCAATTTCCCGAATAGCTTGTAATGTGAATTAGACATCCATTCCAAACAAAAATAAACTATTTTGATAATTAAATTATCCGTAGAAACAGAATTAGAATGAAAACATCTCTGATTTCTCTCAAACCAAATGAACCAACTTATGATAGTGACTAAAGAATCTAAAATGTATCTTTTACTACCATTATAAACAAATCTATAAGAATCCCAATATTCGACACAACTATTGTAAGAATTAGGACAATCAAAAACAAATATCCTTAAAACCATATTAAATATAAAATTTGTGATATTGCATGAAAAAAAAAATGATCAACATCCTCGTTCGAAAGATTAAAAAAATAACACTTAACATAAAAAATGATATTCTTCCTCTTTAGAACCTCAACCGTATTAAGTTTCTTATGAATGATTAACCACATTAGAAATTTAGCTTTAGGAGGAGAATTAGATTTCCAAATAAACTTAAAAGGCCAAAATGAGATTCCCGAAAAATTTATAAAGTTATACATAGAATTAACCGAATAAACTTGACTCTTATCCATACCCCAACTAATAAAGTCCCTACACTCATCAATGTGATATAATGATAACTTAGCATATAGTAAAGCTAATTGTCTTAACATTTCCCCATCTAAGATATTATCAAAAGAAAACTCCCATGGGGGATCCAAATCTCTTCTAAAAACATCTTTAATCAACGCATTTTTAAAACTACAATTATTAAAGAGTTCCCTAAATTCAATTTTAAGTGGTAAACGAGAAATCCACATATCATGCCAAAAGTAAGTCATATCACCCGAATGAACAATCACCTTATAACCTAAGTTAAAATAATCAAAGCACTTTAATACTGACTTCCAAAAGTAAGATAATCTATTATACCAACTATCCCTAGATCCCACAATAAACTCTCCTCCTGAACAGTAAAATTTAGATACAATAACCTTCCACATAGTCGACACTATAGGACACCTAAATTTCCACAACCATTTGGATAATAAGGAAGAGTTAAAATTAACTAAATTAATGATCCCCAATCCCCCATCTTTCTTAGGCTTACAACACACCTCCCAGTTTACTAAACATTTGAAACCTCTACAAATAGGATCACCACCCCCACTCCATAGGTAATTACGTCTTATTCTATCAATCTTTTCAATAAACCATTGAGGAAATCTATGTATAGACATCCAATAAGTAGGGATAGCAGATAGTACCGAATTAACCAGAACTAATCTACCTGCTCTAGACAAAAATCTATTGTTCCAACTTGATAGTCTACTATTAATCTTATCGATTATGACTAACCAATCCTCCTTCTTTAGTTTCGAAGGCCTAATCTTAAAACCCAAATAATCAAAAGGAAATTTCATAACAGAACAGTTTAAGGTGCTAGCAACCATAGCCTCTACATTACCAAAATCATTAATAACCACGACAGAACTCTTGTCAAAATTAATCCTAAGACCTGATAACATCTCAAAACAATAAAGAATAAACTTGAGAGCAATAGTGTGCTTAGGAAGGTGAGAAGAAAATAACAAAGTATCATCCGCGAATTGTAGTATAGATAACTCATTGTTAAATTCCTCATTACCAACATTGCCCAAAACACCTAATCTCCCAGCTCTCTTAATAATTCTAGAAGAAACGTCAGCCGCTAAATTAAACAATAGAGGTGACAGGGGATCTCCCTGTCTAAGACTGTAATGACCCGCATTGGCAGAGGTATTTTAATTAATTTATTTAATTATATAAATAGTGATATAGTGAATTTAATGGTCGTGGAATTAAATAATGATGAATATTTAATTAAAATAATAAATTAAATAATATATTTAATTCTGAAATAATCAGAATTGGCTGAAATGACGATATAGTGTGAACTGGACCATCTGTGATATTTAATTCAGTTTAGAATTGAATTAGAATAACGAATATATTATTTGAACGACAGTTTGAACGTATAATTATATTATAATTAAAATTGAGCTCGAAATGGCGCTGCAGTTCGTGAATTGGCGATTTGAACTTCAATTGAATGTACAAGATTCGTTTTTAGTCGGATTTCTGTGAAACAAGAAACGTGTGGAGCTGGTGGAGTATATCTTTCTAGTGGAAGAGAAAAATCGGGATTTCGTCGTGTAGATTTTGAGATATGTCCAAATCAAATTTTAGAAAAGTCGCTGTGGAATTCCTTTATAATTTATAAAGGAATTATTTATATTTTAAAAAGGAATTTCAATATAAATAGAATATCGGGTTGACCCAGAAGTGAATATCGAGTTAGAAATTCATATAGGAATATTCTGGAACTGTATGGTATTCCACTATGAATATAGATGATAATATTAATTCATAAATATTTAATTTAATTATATTTAAATATATTTATATATTTAAATGGGTCATCCAGAGCTTTAAAAATAGCCACTTTCGCATACGAAGTCGGAATTCGACGAAACCAGTTTTGTTGGATCCGCAGTGTCAAATAGTTGTTAGATTTCCAGTTTTGTGATTTTTAGAGTCACTGTGTGGCCGTACGAATTTTTAGAGTGAAAAACAGTCAGTATTTTGATGGTTAAAAATACAATGTGTGAGCATACGAAGTCGGAATTCGACGAAACCAGTTTCGTTGGGACCGTAATGTCGAACAGTAGTTACTTGTCAATTTCCATGATTTTTGGGTATTGTATGTAATCACGAGAATTTTTAGAAAAGAAAAATGAATATATAAATGAGAATATACCGGGAATATTCCTTTTATAAAATATCTAGATATTAATTTTTCCTATAAATTACCCTTAACTAAAAATTCCTAAAACCTAATTTCATTTGTTCTCTTTGTTCCGCCGTCACTTTCCTCTTCACAGTAAAAGAAACGCAACTTCAAAATCCAAATAAAATCCTAGAATAATCTATAAATCATGATGTATATGTATTTGGGCTTGGGCAGAGGAGAGCTTCATGTTGATGGGTGTTTCGTACTGTGTGACGTTGGTCCATGGAAGCTCAAAGTTGAGCAGTAAACTAGGGCTCGAGAATTTGCCGCGTGTGGTCATTTGTTTGCAAAATGAATGTTATCGATGAATTCGTAGTGGAAAATAACACGAAGTGTGAATTTTTGGGATTTTTACATAATAAAATGTGTCGATGTTCGTGGTAGGGGAGCCGTCGACGGGTTTTCGAGGGTGGCGTCGAGCTTCGCGGTTTGGGCATTGGGAGGAAGAGTTTGTGAAGAGGAGTACAAATGGTGAGTTTGGTTTGTGGTTTCGTTGAGTGTTGGATGAGATGGAGGAGGAAGAACGTGCGGTAATGGCTGAGTGGTTTTCCTGAGGGCCACGATAGAAGAAGACGGGTTTGAAGGGAGACGCGGGTTTGGGGCATTTAAGGGGAAGTGGGCCGACGGATTTTGGTAAGGCCCATTTAGAAAATAAACCCCTGTTTTTATTTTATTTAAATATTTATAAACTTCAAACTGTTATAACTTTGTCATATGTTATCGGAATTGCGCGAAACAAGATCCGACAGGATCGTACGGACGAGAACAACACAATGAGACTGACTGGGAGTGGAGTGGAGCTCATTTGAATGTATGGCGAAATAAATTGTTTGATTCAAATCAAACAAACGGTTTATCGTTCTTTAACGATGAACTGCCAAAGTGAGTAAATCTCACTAACTCTGAACAGTTTCATGTTGTATTTTTAGAACTGTTAAATATTAGCTGATTGATTGTGTGTTGATTGTTTGATTGAACTGCTAGTCAGTTAGTTGAATTTCTATATTGATTCTGTTTAACAGAATATATCATATGGAACTGAAAGTGATGTTGATTTTATTGTGTAACATCTGTGGATGCAGGGAAACAGGTTGGAGGAATCCAACTGGATTCCTCAACATTTATTTTACGGTTTTTCATATATTGTGATATATGATGTGATATATAATCTGTTGTCAATTATATGTGTTTGGACGATACTGATCATCGTGATTTGATATGTTGAATACCATAACATACCGAAATGTTGATAAGGGAATATTTTCAAAGTGATATTTGAAATAAAAATATTTATAAATGGAATATTTATAAATAAGAAATATTTATAAATTGGAATATTTATAAATAGGAGATATTTAGAAAAAGGGAAAACGTTATAAAAAGGAAACTGTTATAAGAAGGAAATCATTTTTAAAGTGGAGAACCGTTACTAAAAGTAAATCTTTAAAATGAATAAATGTTGTTAAAAAGGAAATCTTTATAAAGCGAATAAAGGAGTTAAATCGAATATGGTATTCGAAAGGAGTTAAATCGAATTTGGTATTCGAAAGTAGTAAATCGAATTAGTTATTCGAAAGTAGTAAATTTCGAAAGGGGTTAGTCGAGTCGAGTCAGTTGAATAGAGTAATCGAATATTTGTTATTCGAATAAGAGTTAACCAGTTAGAGTTAAATCAATTAGAGTTAACCAGTTAGTGTTAACCAGATGGAGTGAATCAATTAGAGTTAACCAGATGGAGTGAATCAATTAGAGTTAACCAGTTAGAGTTAAACCAATTGGAGTTAATCGATTAGAGTTAAAGCAAATAGGAGTTAATCGAATATATAGTTTATTCGAATAGAGTAAAGGAGTTAATCGAATATATAGTTTATTCGAATAGAGTAAAGGAGTTAATCGAATATATAGTTTATTCGAATAGAGTAAAGGAGTTAATCGAATATATAGTTTATTCGAATAGAATAAAGGAGTTAATCGAATATATAGTTTATTCGAATAGAATAAAGGAGTTAATCGAATATATAGTTTATTCGAATAGAATAAAGGAGTTAATCGAATATATAGTTTATTCAAATAGAATTAAAAGAGTTATCGAATATAGTTTATTCGATAGGAGTTAAGTGCATAGAATTAGAGTTAAATCAAAAGAGTTAAGTGAATAGAATAAATTGAAATAGAGTTATCGAATATACCTTATCGAAGGAAAGAATTATCGAATAGAAAAGATTTGAAAGAGAGTTACGTAAGGAAGTTTGTTAAAGAATTAGAAGGGTGAACTTTTGTCTATTTCAAGGTTAGAAACGTTGTTCAGTTAAGGTCTGAGAGGTAGTATTACCCCAACTTGATTGACTTCATTTTAACTAAGGAATGGTTAAGGTTCGATAGTAAGGGATGGTTAAGTGAATTTAGTAATTAAAGGAAATGGTTTGAGTTGGCATCGCGATGGTTTGTTTAAACATCTGTCTAAGTCCAATGAAGAAGCTTTGGAAATGTTTTCCAAATAAGAAACCAGAAATGTTTTCTAATAAAGAAAACAAGAAATGGAAATGTTTTCCATTGTTAATAACGTATATTTTCCAAATTTAGAAAATAAGAAATATTGAATATAGGGAAACAGGAGATAAGTAAATTAATGAAATAAAGAGATAAATATTGAATGATGTTTGATCGATATAAATTTCTATTTGGAAATGATATCGTTGTTTGCACGCCTATTTTTCTTCGATAGTTAAATCACAGACTATCGAATTTTTGACCATTTTAACGTTGTTAATATGGAGAGACCGGTTGGATTATTATCCAAAGAACCACTCTGTATTGGCAAAAGCGTTGTGAATCATATATGCCAAAGGAAATTGAAGGCGGAGTTATGCAAGGGCTATCCTGTTTACAGAATAGTGCCTTCGGTTCATCCTGTTCCTGGATGACTTGTACGGACGGATGTCTGACAGAGTATTTCCAGACGATCACGTATATTGATTTCTCCAACCGTACCAAGAGTGGAAGCGGAGAAGGAAACTTCTTTTAGCTAACACATAATGTATGGTTGAGGACGTCAATCGGTGATTTGATGGATTTGACGATGTGACATTCGAAGTGAATCTGATGTGATGATGAAGCGTAGCTTCTAGCCTCATCAACCGGTAAATGACAGAAATCGGGCAGGCAGCATGGCTAAGTCGGTCGCTCCGAAGTAGGGTGTATAATCACTTGATCTTGAGTTTCATTTACTTCTAAAAATCTATTGTCGATACTGTCCCATTCGGGAAACGGTTGCTGATCCCAACCGTTGGTGATATACATTCGATACACTCAAGCGAAATGAGTGGTCGGTCATGTGTGGCCGGGTTGCAAGATGTTCTTGTTGAACCCAGTGTATTCCTCTCTAGAGGTACACTAGTGAAAGGTGGTTCCATACCTTGTCATAGTTGGAAATCCATTACCCAATACGTGCTTGCGGTTTTGATTGTATACTATATATGTAGAACGTGAGATGAAAGCGTTTCTGCTAGATGATTATTATATTATGGTTGATAGACATTATTATAATATCAAAAAGGTTTTTGATATAAAGATATTTTGGATTCTCATAAGGGAAAAACCCGTTCCGTTATACGGCGTGGTCTTATGAGATATCGTTTACTTGTTCGAACTGTTTTTAACTGTTTTACTCATACCAGTCCCATGACTGACCCGGAGTTTATTTGTTTGTTTCCCTAAACTCTTGGGTGCCTAAATTTGTACGGGCAGTCAAGTAGTCGGGATTTTACAGATACACTTGAAGAGCTGGAGCAGGAGGCTTCAGGATCATATAGCTATAGTTATTTCCGATGTGTTGTAAGTGTTGTACTTTGATAATGATGTATATTCAAGTACAGATTTATATTTCAAAGTTATGTTACATATATTATATGTTATTCGTTCCGCTGTGAGATTCGTGTTACTCTGATGTTGTGTTCTTATTCTTATATTCTAAGTTTCTATCTTATCTGTCCTCACCCTCTAATTTCTTTCATTTATGACCGGTATTTCCGACCCTTGGATGTTTGATATGTATTGTATATCGGATAACCAAGATCGCCAAAATCCCGGGTCATTACAAAGACCCCTCTTAGATTGGATCTTCTTACCCATAACCCCATTGACAACAATATTAGAACTACCAGACCTAAGTAAAAGCATTATCCGATTAATCTATCTGATACTAAATCCTCTAGCAAGACATACTTCACATATGTAATCCCTGTCAATAGAATCAAACGCCTTCTCAAAATCTAATTTCAAAATAGTACATGAAAAATTATTTTTAACACATACATTAATGTACTCCTGTACAGCTGCCACTCCATCCACTATTTGTCTACCTTTAATAAAAGCAGTTTGCGAATGATCTATAAGATCATTCATCTTCCTACTAAGCCTATTCGCTAGAACTTTAGAAATAATCTTAATAAATACATTTATCAAAGAGATAGGTCTAAAATCCTTTAAAAGTTTTGCACCCTCTCTCTTCTTAATAAGGATAACATTAGCAAAATTAAAGTTACCTAGACACAAATCTCCGCTATAAAAATCATTAAATAATTTAATAACATCAGATTTCAAGACCTCCCAAAACTGTTTGTAAAATAGAACAGAAAAACCATCAGGCCCCAGAGCTTTGTCACTAGGCATATCACAAATAGCCTTCCAAATCTCCTGCTCAGAAAAAGGTTTATCTAAATCTAATAACTCTCCCTTAACATCATTAGGGTAGATTTCCTTCCAATTAACGTTAATTCTTCTCTTGATCCTAGTCCCAAAAATTTGTTTGTAATAATTGGTGAAAGCTTCATTTAAATCACGTTGAACTGTCAATTCCTCATTATTTAAGAAAATAGAATGAATCAAATTACCACGTCTCCTCTTGTTAGCCATACTATGAAAAAATTTCGTGTTATTATCTCCTTCCTTAATCCATTGAACACGTGATCTTTGCTTCCACATTATTTCTTCCTTTTCCAAAATCAGTTTGAAGTCATTTCTAAGATTACTAAGTCTATCTCTCTCAACTAGATTAAGAGTTCTAGATTCACCCAACTTATCTAAATCTAACATCTCACATAAAATCTTATCTTTCTTAATTCGAACACTTCCAAAAATATATTTATTCCACCTCTTAAGAAAAAAATCTTAATTTACCAAGTTTTGCTCGAGTCTTTATTTTGAGAATATCGACTTGTTTTAGAAAATTAATTTTTTTGAGAAGATCGACTTACACAACTCCAGAAAAGCCCATTTGTCACGCTTATAACCGTGAGGAATCAAATTACTCACGGTTATAACCGTTTACCCAACAGGCGTTGGTGATTTTTATCATGCATATTATCACGGTTATAACCGTTATAAACACTCACGGATATTGTAACGGTTATAAACGTGATATTATTCTGTATAGTCACGGTTATAACCGTTATGATATTTTATTTAATAACGGTAATAAATGTTATATTTGTTGGTTTACTAACGATTATAACCGTTATATTATTTTACTTGCTAACGGTTTTAAATGTTGCTGGTACCAAAACTATAATGGTTATAACTGTTAGAAACTACACATAGTATGGTTACTATAAAAAGACCTATATTTCGTATCAAATATACACAAACAAATATTCAGTACTAGTGTTGGCTACATACACAGTAACAGCATTAAAACAGCAAATGGCACGTAGAACATATCAAATTTAAAATGGCATACATAATAAATTTATAATATCAAGTGTTATACACCGTCGTTAACACACATAAGTTTTAACATATTTCTTCTAAATTCAGTCTTAACAAAAACACTACTAATCATGTGAGTAGCAAAATAACTTCAATCATATGTTGATATCAAAATAAAAAAGAGAAGGACAAAGCAAATTTTGCAAGAGTCCTTGTAGGACCAAAAATATCAGCATGTATCAACTCCAAAGGGGCTTTGCTCGCCATGAAGTTTTCGGAAAAGGAAATCTATGCATCTTGCCAAAAATACAACCTTCACACACCTTATTTTCCTTCATGATGATAGGAAGACCAATGACCATATTCTTTGATTTCAGCAAATGCAACCCCTTGTTGCTTAAGTGGCCATATCTCAAATGCCATAAATGAGACACATTAGAAATTTCAGATTTGAATGCACAATTCTCATTTAGAGACATAAGTAGGCGGAAAATTTTATTTGGAGCCATGTCAATATTTGCCACTGTTAAATTACTTTTCTTATCAATGATCTTGCAAGAATTATCATCAAAATTCACCGCATAACCTTTTTGAACAAGTTGTCCCACACTTAAGAGATTTTAAGCTAAATTTAGCACATAAAGCACATCATGAATAAGTTTCTTACCTTTTTTAGTGTGGACTGCAATGGTTCCCTTTCCTTCAACTCTTTGCGCTTTACCATCTCCAAGCTTTATCTCTAATGAAAATTTTGCATCAAGTTCTACAAAAAAGTTTTTGTTGCTGGTCATGTGGTTGCTACAACCACTGTCAATATACCAAACATCTTGTGATTCATTTTCAGCAAATAAGCAAGAGTAGAAAACCTGCTCTTCATTTTCTTCACTTATAAAATTTTCTTTGTCCTTCTCTTTTTTATTTTGATACCAACAATCTCTTTAGGAATGATTAGGAATTCGACATCTCATGCATTTGAAGCGACAATTTTCAGAATTGTGATTTGATTTATTGCAAATAATGCAATAAGTGGCAGAATTACCTTGCATTTTGTTGTTCTAGTCTTTATTCTCCTTTGCCTTGATAATTTCTTTCGTTGCCCTTTCTTTGATTTTGATTTTGCTTCTGAAATAAGCCCTTCTTTGAGTTGTAATAACTTCGTTTCTTTTCTGAAAAATTGAGATTGGATTGGAATGCTTGCTCCAATGAATTTGCTGATGTTCTATTAATTCTTTGTTCATGAGCTTGAAGTGAACTTATTAGCTCATGTGTTAACATCTTGCCAAGGTCCTTTGATTCCTTTATTGTAGCGACGCAATGATAGAACTTTGGAGGAAGGCATCTCAATATCTTCTCTAGCACCTTCTTTTCTTGAATGCTATCTCCAAGGCATTGAATTTGATTTACAATTTCAGAGACTCTGGAGAAGAAATCTCTGATATTTTCAGATTCCTTCATTTGCAGGTTGTCAAAATCTCTCCATAAAGATTGAAGTTTAATGGAGATAACTTTGTCATTGCCTCGAAATTCTTTTTGCAAAACTTCACATGCATCCTTTGCTTTTCTTTTATTGAAACTTCTTGGATAGATAGATTTACTCACTCCTTGTTTGATATACCGAAGTGCAGTGGCATCTTTCTTTGTATAACTTCTCTTGTGCAGCCGTCCACCTTGTAGAATCTCCATCTGCAGGTGGCTCCAGATAATCTTTTTCGATGACATCCCATAAATCATAAGAGATGAAGAAGTCCATCATCTCACTGCTCCAATAGTCATAATGCTCGCCTTCGGATATTGGCACTTCACTTGGAGAGTACTTGAACATTGTAGGGACTGCTGCCATTGTTTTTGAGTGATTGATCCAGACTGTTAATATGGCTCTGATACCAAATTTGTTTGGCACAGCAGAGTAATATGTGGAGAGATAGATAAAAGATTGAATTTTTCTTTGATACTTTTTTTCAATTCATCAGTAAATGAGATACAACTGTCTTATATAATGAAATGCATTCTTTGGAACATTCCTAGCAATGCCTTATCTAGAATTCTCTAATATGTCATATATAGGAATTCTTTATTCTTAAACTATTCCTTGCATTTTCAAATTTGTCTTGTATTAATGTAAGGAATAATTTAAGAATAAAGAATTCCTATATATGACATATTAGAGAATTCTAGATAAGGCATTGTCAGGAATATTCCAGAGAATGTATTTCATTATATAAGACAGTTGTATCTCATTTACTGATGAAATGAAAAAAAGTATCAAAGAAAAATTCAATCTTTTATCTATCTCTCCACATATTACTCTGCTGTGCCAAACATCATCTGCCAAATTAACTTCAATCCTACCACTAGTCCGCACAACTTTAATTGTACCTATAGGAAATCACAATAAAACATCACGTGAGTAGCAAAATACACATGGTTAAAGGAACTTATGTTAATCAAACATATGTTTTAACCAAACTAATGATGTATATTGATTTTTTCATTGCAGACACAACAATACACATTCCAAATATTCCATATGCATCAAAATTTCAGCATTCCTGACACAACAAATTTCAGCTCTTTGTCATTCACTTCTCTGCTTTATGTCCTTCACATTGCAACATAAAAGCTTAGCATTGACTGAAAGCATTGCTAAGACAAAATTAAATTAAATGTTAACGTAGATTTTTCTTTTTAAAGGAAGGCAAAAAAAATACTTTATGCACAAATACCGCGACCATTGAAAGCCACTAAAATTTCATTTGGGCACAGAAGAAAAAATAAATCTTATGGTAACAAAAAAATCTTATGTTAACGAACTGAATTGCATTTGGCTTCTCCATATTTAAGTGAAAATAGTGCAAATTTTACTATGCAATATTCAGTATATCCAAATTGATATCAAAATAAGAATTATCATAAAACTAATCCAAATTGCAACACTAATAAAATCATTTGAGATTCGTCTTTTTTGCAGATCCTAAAAAGATCTTTGAAGATGGTCCTTTCATAATTGGATTTGCTATATTATCGTCAGTACATATATGATCAATTGACACTCGATGTTTATGAACCTCATCTTTCATCGATGAGTATTTTATCTCAATAGTTTTGCCGCTTTAATAAACCTATTGATGTTCAAAAAGCATACTAGTACAGTTTTGCCATAATATATTTTTGATGGGGTAGATGCAACATCAATAGTTTTAAGTTTTCACATAATAAATTTTCATCAGTTACCATTCTCCCTCCTCCTCCCTTTCTTTTCCACGTCAACATGGGAATAGAAATGAAAAATGAGTTTTTCTTATTTTATTTTGAACGTGAATTTAAAAACAGAAAACTGAAAATTATTTATACACTAAATGATTTTCAGATTTTCATTTAAGCTAAAATAAGTCTAAAATTAACATGCACGGTTAGATGCAACATCAATAGATTTAAGTTTTTGAAATAAAATCATGCACCCATAACTCATAATCTGTAGCTTTGAAGCAAGCTATAAATATACAATTATGCTTTGCTTAGCACTTTTGCATGAGATGGCTCCTTTAGCAAGAAAGAAAACATAACCTGAAGTACTGTTTCTACTACCAGTGTATCCACCGAATTTGAATACCCAATTATCTCAAGTTTAATTGAATAGTTCATGGTACAAATATCTGTATAAAATCCAGTTAGCTAGATAAAACTGTTTGTTAATTCTTATTAAGCTATGTTTGAAGGCTGTTAGGAAGGAAGCATGTGCTTCTTTTAAGTTTCTAATTGATGATAAAATTGCAATTTCAAACCTTCAAACTAAAAGATTTGACTGTATGAAACTAGTTGATAATTTTTCATGGTTAGCTGTGCAGCTTTCTATACTATGTAGGGAACCAAATGGTAAGTTGTTTGCAGTGGGAATTCTAAAACAATCATTACTCCATTGACTTCGAAAGTTAACAGTTCATTTTTTTTGTTTACATGCAACTTTGACAGTGTTTGTTCCATGGTCATGTGGTACACAAAAAAAATCAAAGAAACAAAAAAATTATCTGAAGGGCATAACAGAGACACTTACCAAGAAAATCACTCAGATCAAGTCCAATTTCCATTTTTCCAGCTAATTCAATCAAATTTGTTCAGATAAAACATAAAAAGTTATATAAAGTACCAACACAATGCTAAACAGTACAAACAAAATACTAAAAATAGCAACAAAATATTAAAATGAACTTACAGAATTTTACTGATAACGTAGACGATACTCGGGCCAAATCACAAAACCTCCGTCAACTAGCTCGGACGGCGTGTAATGACCATTTTGTGGTGCATCAAAAAGTGAAGCATCTGAATCGAGAACATCCTCCACCCAAACAACTTGTTATCCTTTCAAAAAAAAATTCACAGTACAAAATTAAAATTAAAAAAACATAATGAAATAAAAACATGAGCCAGGATGACATGCTCCATTCTGAAACTGAACCCAAATCTGGCACCAGCATTATGGAACTGACATTTGTATCATAGATGAATAATTAAAAATTAAGTCAAATTAGAAGCATAGATTGCTGAATTAAAATTAAAATAATCCAGACAGTGGATGGATCCTATGTATTTCAATAGTTAAAAATTTAAATAGGTTAAAATGCAACAGATCATCTTAAGAGTACATATAAACAATCCAATAAACTGGATTCTAAAATTGGAACTCTCTTCATATATGCACAAACGTAGGCATGATTTTTAAAACTTGTCATCTCTCCAAATGAATTCTTCCTTACTTTGCACATCCAAATATCATAACTATATATTACTTAAAAATTAATAACAGTAACAATGTCTCGCATGCTTTTAAATTCACATTCTAAAAAAATTATATTGTTTAAGCGGCAACTAAATATTTTCATTGTGATACAAGTATACAACAGGTTTTATTTTCCTAACTAACACATGATGATAGTAGACAATTTTAAAGATATCATCTGGTTTCCTATGCTTTAAGTAATTTGGAAACATTACCTAAAGTTCACGCGGACTTCGGACAAAACGGTTGGCTTGAATCCTGAATGCAAGCAACTCAGATCAGGCAATGGACTAGTACTGTTGGGCCATCATGACACACCAAACGCTAGACCTGTTGATAAAAGGAAATATTCGGTCCAGCTCTAAATAGGCATTCAAAAAGTAAAAGCAATGAATTTTCAGTAATTGTTAACCTTGTTGATTCTATTCAAACTAAATTTTGAACCACTTCACTTGCCACACTTTGCTTCTTCAAAAGTGTGGCTGAGAAACCTGATTCCCACACCTACATGAAAACAAACGTATAAGTTCAACCATTATGACAAACTAATAGAATTGTAGCGAGAAGCATTATTGATTTTTCTTTTGAATTTATGTATGATGTACATATCGTGTTAGTAGAATTAAATGACAAAACATGAAGAAATCTTGATATAGAAGTTATAGTTTTATTATTATGTTGAATGAAACCGGGTTTGGATTTTGATTATTGTGACCAGGCTTGAGCCCGGGTTATAAGATACCCATACTGAACCCAACACACATTGACAGGCTTATTATTAAAGTATAAACTCACAAAAAATATAATATCAAAAATAAATAAAGATATCATAACATAAAACTTATAGTTAGTTTTATTATTGTTTTAAATGAAACAGGGTCAAAGTTTACTTTCAGGAATGGTGATCCAACTATATTTCAAGACAAATATAAAAATGTCACAAAAAGGCAGAATATTTTCAAGAATTTGTTTATGGCCACTTAGGATGAACGTGTTCAAAGTTTACTTAAAAGAGTGGTCTACAATGATGTTTAAAGCATAAGGTATTATTTGGCTACAATGTTATATGCAGTCTACCAATGCAGAGGCTTCTTCATCAATAAATCCTCTCTTATGAGTCACTCTGAAACCCACCTACTGCATGCTTTAGGCTGCATTGTCCAGATTTCATCCTAAAATTTTAAGCTCAGATTTCTATCAATAAACCTCATCGAATTGAGCTTTAAAAAATATAAATATAAATAACTTACTTGCAAGCACAGCTCTTCAATATGCATTCTTTTAACTTTGGAAACCCGATAATCCAGTAAAGACGCCACACGAGCCTTTGAATAAAGATGACACCTGCCAACACTTCCCTCATGTTGCTTTGCACTAGCTTTTGAGATCCGAGAAGAATGCAACGTAGATACATTGTTATATGGATTGTAGTTTTTTTACCTTCAATTCCACCACTATCCATAACATAGGATAGAACTGCAATTCAATTTCGATCCTACGGTCGGCTTTTGGTTTTTTTCGCTCAGGCTCTATTTATAACAAGATTCAGTCTTTACGCTCGGTTCTTTCATACCATAAATTAGGGGCCACACCATATATTTATTGAAATATTAATACTTTATATTTTTAAATGGAAACATGTTAGGAATAGAAAGCATATTGACGTGGCAGCTAATCTATCTAAACAATCAGAAAAAAAATATGTTAAATCAAATATTTTATTCTCATGTGTATATTTAAAATGATTTGCAAGCCCTATTTAGTGTGGACCTCCAGTTATTTCTAAAACTAACATTATTTTCCTTGTGCTTTGTCTTTTCAATGAAAATCTCAGAATTCAAATTTGGATATTTCATTTCTGTCTTAATAAAACTTCCATCTTAGCAATGATCCCATGCATCATTTTTAAACAAATTACGTTAAACATTCCTTGTATTTGACATCAATATATGATTTTTTTGAGTTACTTGAATAATTAGCAGAAGAAAATTAAAGGTTGACTAATATATTATCAATTTGTGTACCTATTGTGGAAAATAATAAATTAAAGAAATGGTTGAAAATTAGTTTCATAATTTTACGCTAGTGTCTTATGTATGGTAAAATGTAAAACATAATAATAGGGTGCTACTATTCACACCCCGGTTTACACTTCCGGCCACCTTTATAAATTTAATACAGATGATTATTTTTTATATTCTTCTGGCCACCGTATATTATTCCTTCAGTCAGTTATTTACCACTGTACTTATCCTTAAAAAACACATACTTCTTTACACTTTCAAACCCTAAACCCTTACAAAAGCATATATTCTTTTGTGCCTAATAAAAATGAAAGATGACGATAAAAAAGGCAAGAACTGCTTGATTTTTAATGTTTTCTATTATGATATAGAACATATTGTTAGTGTTTTTTTAATGGTTAGGGTTTTCCTGTTACGTTTTAGGATATTTTTTCCGCTCCGTTGGAAATTTCAAGCTTGGAGGACATTAAATTTGACGACGTTGTATTAGAGAATGATAATGTAAGTTTTGACTTGTAAAGTTTTTATTCGTATAACTTATGTATCTTCTTTTACAAATTGATATATTGATTATTATTATTTTGTCGTTTGATAGTTGGAATATTTGAATGATGATAAATTGGATGATAAACATGATGGTTGTGATAACGTGGTGCAAGATGTTCGATCAAATGATGCAAGATGTTCGATCAAATGATGCAAAATACATAAATGTTCATTTGACGAATCATTCCATAGCCGACGAAGTAAGTACTCATCTATCAAAATTAAAATTGCTAATGTGGTTATGAAAATGGATTATTAAATTAAACCATTTCACAACCGATGAAGTAAGGGGGGAAGGAAGCGTTCGTGTAGAGAAAGGAGTTAGTGGCCTCTGCATTTTTTTGTTATTAATTTAGAAGGTGGCCAAAAGAGGAAATTTAAAATATTTGGGGTGCTTTTAGTTTTGGTAGCCAGAAGTGTAAATAGGAGTGTGAATAGCAGCACCCTAATAATATAAAGCACAACTAAAATCTTTATTGCACTGTTGAGAAATAATAACATTTATATTTATAATCTTATTTTCCAAACAACATTCTAACACAAGATCTCCATTACTTAATTCAGCCCGTAGTTTAAAGCAAGTTATTCTCCTTCATCCCCTTTCCTTTACCAACATCACTCTCCATGACTGGATTAAAGTAATTAAACAATTTACCAAAGCTATTGGAAGTATAATGTGTCATACAGTTTTTGAAAGCTACATCAAGGGAAAAGAAGTATGCCTTGCCAAAAAAGAAGAAGAGGTATTCTTGGAGCAACAGCTTCTTGCATAGTTTTTGTCTTCTAATCTCAAACAAAAATTCCAAGACTCTAGTAACATTCATTCTTATAGAACTTCACAAAATGATATTTGGATCACAGTTTAATAACTAAAGATTGAGTCAACTTATAAGAATATGTTGCCAAATCAAAGTCAAGTAATCTGGACTATGGATCAATCCCGTGTATTTTAATGGGAGAAACATTAAACAAGTTTAAATGCTCTATATCATCTCAAGGTTCTCATTCATTATAAATTTTGACATGGATGAATATATACTCTAATTTTTGACACCAGTGATTTAAAAACAAAAGAAAGCTATTTTTGCATTTACCATAAGGCTAAATGTAATATATATATATATATATAAATGGAAGATGGAAGAGAAAATGAAAAAACATGACCAGCCTTTACAGAAAGATGCAAATCCTTCTTGATCATTAGGAGAGGTTTCTTCATTAGCGCTTGAAACAGACCTAAACTTGGATTGACTTGGCTAAGAACTCTTCCTTCTACCATAGAAAGGGAGCACCTAAACAAAAATCGGCTTATTATCCCTCGTTTTTTTATCAATCGAAATATTTGGGAAGGAGAAAACTTTAATAACAACTCTCTTATAGTCATACTAAATCATTCATCTATCCAAACTTATCCGTTTAGCTAGAATGAAACAAAGAACATGTAATAGCAAGAGGAGAATCATACTTTTGAAAGTAATAGTCCTGTTATAAGTTTAGAGTAGTAATTCGATTCAGCTGCAAAATCTGCAGCCTAACATGACTTCTCACGTCTTGTTGGAAAGTTACGGAGCTTTATTAAGAAACATCTTTAAAAAATTTGTTAGCAAAATAAGCTTTTTCTACATATACTAGAAATCTTATTGTGAATATATTGCACATTCGTGAAGTAGATAAGTCTGTTCAAGATCTTTTAGAAAAAAAAAGGTTGAAGCATATATGATTTGCAAAAATGTGAAGTTAGCTACAAAATAAAGGAAGTAAATGGATTTTGACACCTAAAGAAAATATGCAGTAAAATAATAAATCAAAAATGGATAATTAATCAAAGATAAAGTATACAAATGTAGGATTCAATATTCATTATACATGAGAGCTTGAAGTGCAAAGTGATTAGTGTGACAGCAAAAAATAAATAAATTAATATTTACTAAAAGTGTTATTTTTCTACTCTAATTTTTACTTTATATGTACAAAGTCTTTGCAACATCGCGAACCCATGGTAATGTTAACCAAAATCGCAGTAATTTCTATGATAAAGTGCAATATGGGCACTTTTTGCTTTATTATGGGCATGTGCATCTCTTTATACAAACATACATACACATATATATATATATATATATATATATATATATATATATATATATACAACACACACACACACATCCATTTTAGCTATTATATCAGCATTTTGTGGATGACATTAAAACTTCATTTTAAAATACTACAATTTATGAAATTTTGAGAATAAAACAACATGAACTCATCACAATCCCATAAAACATGATTTCATACGTAAACAAAAGAAGTCTTAGATTCTAAATTAGTTTTAAGTTCAAATCTTAAACTATGTCACAAACGATTTCATAAAATTAGTTTCAACTTAAACTTCCAAACTTCTAATCTGTTTTAGAAACTTAAATCAAAATCATTTTAAATTTTCGTTATCAATTTTACTATGAATTCTCTAAATCAATTTTTTTTTAATATACTAAATCATTTTACTATTTAAATTACAACTTAAAATTTGGTCATTAAATAAGTTTACAAATTAAATCATTTTAATTTAATATCAGTACAGTACAAAAATTTAAATCAGTTTATTCTAAGTTATTTAAAAATTTCAGTTAGATTTTTGTCACAGACAAGAAAATCGGGAAATCGGTTCAATATAAACTTTACATAAATCTCAGAACTGTAAAACAGACTTTTAAATGTTAATATAAACTTCTAAACCCAAAAACAAGGTAAAATTTCAGGCAACCTGTATATCCGCACCACGCCTCTTTGATGTCCACTCTTCTTGCTGTAGTTGTTTGATGCCAATTCTAAAGCACAACACCACCTGATTTCCTTGTTGTGGCAATCCACTTGATGTTCTTGTTTTTCACGCTTTTCCTGTATTTTCTAACCCCAACTCGCAGCAGCAACTTCACTGACAGGAAGCTAATCTAATTGCCTAACTTGCACATACATCTCCCTCTGCTCATGCAATACCACTTGGCATGTAGCAGCTTTTGTTCGTTGTCGTGCAATCTTATTATCCATCCTTTAATCCATAAACAAGTAATACCACAACACCATGACCTGCATATTGAACGTACATCGCTAAATACAACTAGAGGTAAGGAAAATTTTCTTCATCCATAATGAATTTGCCATCCTATAAAAAAATTTACAACTACATCCGTCTTTTATGAAAATTTAAAAAAATTGGAGCAAAGGAGTATAATTATAAAAATCAATAATGATATTGCTACTAAAATAATTGTAAAAAACAAAATATAAGAGATGTACTTAAAAAGTAAAAGAGGATAAACAAGGCTTTTATCATTAGCACAAAACAAAAAATTCTTTTTAAAATTCTAAACAGATAAATATTATTTGTAGACTAAATAAAAGTACTAAACTAACAATTATACACTTAAAAAGTGGAATAGGAATCCTAAATATTATCAACAAAATAGGAAACTCAGAATACCCTCCATCATAGGTGATAAATCAAGCTTTAGATGCAACTTCAAGTAAATTGAAGCCAGTGCTTTAGTAAACCAAGTAAGGAGGTTTTCTTTTCTTTATTCAATTATAAGAGCTTTAGATTTAAATTTTGATTACAACTTTTTTGCTTTTACCTTTTTAATTATTCTTGATAAAGAGTATCCAACTACAAATCTATAAACTTGAATGGATGGCTGATTTGCATAGATAGAGTAGTCCGGTCGGTAAATTTACAAAATAAATAAAGTAGATGACTTCATTCATTTATAGATTTTTATCAGAAATGATGACGACATTGTCTAGAAAATGTCGTACCATTATAAGTGAATGCAAATTCGTATACTAATTACCATCACCTAATTTTCGATTTTCTTCATGAAATGATCATATTCATAAAATACGTCAATATTTTCTCATACATCTTGGAAGTCAAAAAGTTGGTTGAAAAAAAATAGTTTATTAAATAATTTTAAATTTTCTAAAACTATTTGATTTATTTTGAAAAAATAAACTTAATTAGTTTCATATATTGGGGTTATTATCAACATATGAACTGTCCTGTTTGGGTGATTGATTTGATTATGGATTATTGACAGAAAATTCAACATCTGTCTAGTTTAAACCAATGGGCAATATTGGTCGAGTATCTGGCAACATATGGCCTATAAAATCAATCGTTTTATAAATGCTGATTACCGTCAGGTGAGTCGATAGAGATGAAGCTATAAAAATTATTTTTATAACCGGAGATAGACTTTGAAATATATTATTTTAAATAAAAGTTTATAAGAAGGAAAATAAATAAATATTTTTTTTATTAAAGACTTTGATTTATTATAAATTGATTTTACAACGTAAATCTGAGATTAATCATATTTATGAATATGGGGATAGAAATTAACCGTAACGGTTAAATGTGGAAGATTGGTTTGTTAAGAACTTATTTAATGGAATTTATTTAAATTAATTATATTATTAATTAATTTAAAGTGAGAATGAATTGGAATGGGTTAACAAGATAATCGCGCCTTGAGTTGACTAAGTCAACCATTGTAATTGAAATTGATTTTAAATTAGTTTGATTTGAATTAATAAAATAAAATAAAATAGCTTAATGAATAGTGTTTTTAAATAAAGATTTTAAAAGGATTTACTATTTATTTTAGTAAATAACGAAAATAACTACTAAAGTAGTTAATGATCGAAGTAAACTATTATTTTAATTAATAATAATTTAGAGAATTACTTTTTAATTGAAAATCACTTAGAAAGTAATCGCAATGGAAATGAGATCTAAGGGAATGGTGAAAGAAGTTTGTGAACAGGTTTTGTTTAAAATCTAAGTTTTATAACAAAGTTATAAAAGGAATTTTTAAGCGACTATTATAGCTTAAATTAAATATTACTTAATTAATCGAATTAAGTAAAAGAAATTTACGATAAAGTGTTTATAATAAACCATAGTTATATAAAAGAGGATAGTAAGGATTTATTATTTCATTAGAGAAATAGTAACGCAACCCATTTGTGAAAATTTGGCAAGTATGTATATAATGAGATTCCAAAGTAAAAAGGGAAATAAAAGGAGATTGGATTGCGTGAGTTATAATGATATTTTCGAGCTAGAAATGAAATGTAAAAGTTGAGTTTTATTCAATAAGAATAAACATGGTTTATGGTTTTTAAGAAATAAATAAAACATATCTCGTAACGTTGTTTTCCGAGTAATAAGTTGAAATGATTTCCCAATATTTGATAATAACGTGGCTAATGTTTGGAAGTGAAAATAGAAACTAAATATGATATAATATTTTCCTAAGTGTTAAAATGAATTTGTTATAGAATAATCTTATGTTAAATAAGAAGCGAGAAAACTATATTTATAATATCGGAATATTTAAGAGTTTGAATTTACATTTGTTTTAATTAAAAAGCCAAGTGATGCTGAATACTGAACCAGTGAACTCATTGGATTGTCATGATTAAAACACTATTTATTTTGATAGTTAAATCACCGACTATCAAATCTGTCCAATACGATTGTTGGCACGGAAAGACCGGGATCGAATTTATATTCGAAAACCCTTCCGACCAACAAATACGTGGAGATATTAGAAGATGATCGAGATGGAGCACTGAAGACCATAGATCTTCACAAACGGAAGAACCGCTACTAATCTCCGGTTTAGCGGCCAGAGATAAACTGTGGTTCTATCGTGGTTGAAATCTACGGGTTGCAAGGACTTCTCGCTACTGATCCATGGGGGTGATTCCTATATTGGATGCAGTAGGAGAGTACCTTCGGTTCATCCTGTTCCTGGATGACTTGTATGGACAGATGTCTGACAGTGTATTTCCAAAGGAGTCACGTGCGTTGATATTTCCAAACGTACCAAGTTGATGGCGGAGAAGTGCACATTCTCTTAGCTTGATAACTAGAGTATTTTTGTGAACGTCAATTAGTGATATCTGGCGGATTTGACGATGTGGCATTCAAAGCGAATGATGACCATATGTCCAAAAGTTAATCTAAACCTCAAGCCTCATCAACCGGGAAATGACAAAAATCGGGCAGGCAGCATGGCTATGTGGGTCGCTCCCATTAAGGTGTATAATCACCTATCTAGAGAAATTCATTTTGATTCTTTAATCTATTTCGATGTTGTCCCTTTTCGGGAAATGGTGGTTTGAGCCCAACCGTTGGTGATATACATTCGATACACTCAAGCGAAATGAGTGGTCAGTCATGTGAGGGTCGGGTTGCAAGACGTTCTTGTTGAACCCAATGTATTCGCCTCTAAAGATACACTATCGGCAGGTGGTCTCATACCTTGTCATAGTTGGAATCCAATCTCCAATAAGCGCCCGCGGTTTTGATTGTATACTATATATGTGGAGCGTGAGATGCAAGCGTTCCGCTAGATTGATATTTACTTGTATTTAGACACTATTATAATATCAGAAAAGATATTGATTTCAAAAATGTTTTGGGTTATCGTAAGGTAGAAACCGTCCGTATTTATGTGTGGATTTGGTCTTACGATTTTCCTTTTCTTCCGAAAAGAATTTTTGAACTTTAAAATCAAGTTGGATGACTCCCCTTAATATTGTGCAAGTTTTTCGCACTCTGGTTCACCAGACTGACCTAGTGTTTTGTAAATGCTTGGGTTAGCCCGGGGTGTACAGGTTCAGGTTATCGAATGTTGTGAAGAGACGCCCTGGAGGTGTTCAGGCGTATCATATCCTATAGCTATCATTCCGCTGTGTGTTGTATATGGGATAGATTATTATATCTATCCAAAGATGTTGGTGTACTCTGATATTGTAAGTATTTTTTTAAAAGCTCTCAGTAAAGATTTATTTATGTATTATATTTTGTTCCGTTGCGATGTGAGACTCTGATCATGTGTTGTGTTGGTTCTTCTTCTTCTTCAATTCTAATATTTCTTTCTTTCTTATCTCACCCTCTAAATTCATTCTAATATTGTTCCTGTGTTTTCGGTGTTTGGAAGGTCGGCATGAGGTACGCGAAATGTATTTATGTCGATTTCCGGGGCCGAAAATCCTTGGGTCGTTACAGGTTATAACCGTGGTAAGGTTTCATAAAAAAAATAACCATTACTACTTTGTAACAGTAATAACTATTATAACTTGAAGCGGGAAAAGTGTTACACAATGACATGTTTGGTGTAGTGTTAGGGATTTAAAGTTTTAGGTAGTTATGAATCAACTTAGGTTTTAGGGATTGAAATCGATCAAAGAGAGCGAAAATGAAATCGATCGCAACTGAATTTAGATGAAACCGAATGGAAATCGATCGATTTTTGGTAAAACTTATGTTTGATTGAGAAATGGCAGAACGAAGAAACAAAAGAACAGATTGAAGAAAGAGGCATCTCGTGTATTTTGTCATGGAAAATAATTAACGTAAAGCCGTGTCCTTTAAACTTATTGTTTAACTAAAGGAGGCCCTTAATGTATAATGCCTCTAATTAAATATCGGGAAATGAGGGAAACAAACTGTACCATTGCGTTTGTCTCGGAATTCTACCTGAGATAGACTCCGAGTTTGCGTAAAACGGACATAGTATGAAGAAGATATTAAGGTCTGAAACTTGTATGCATATAAGTAAAATATATATAAACAAAACCAGTCCAGAATCCAAAATAAATCAAAATCGAAGAGCAGGAAGGCACGCGAGAATTCGACCAGTCAGGGGTCGACCCACACAAGGGGGTGTCGACCCTAGGGTTGACCCTGGGGTCGACCCACCCCAGATCTATCCATGTTCGTACCCTGAACCTGGACTTGTTTCTGAACTAGATTCGTTGGCGGTAGGCTATAAATAGGACACCATTTCTATTGTTTTATTCACCCTAAACAATGGAGACAAGGAGATGCTGCCTCGGCTTGGATTGAACTAGCCTATTTCTCTTCAACAAGAGCTTATACGTATACAAGAATCTCTACTACAACATCAACATTCTTTTCTCAGTTCTTTAGATCCAGTCTCTGTAAATTCATGTTGCTTTTAGATATAAATATTTAACAAGTAATCTTGATATGTAAATAAACTGGATCTAAAACTTATGCCTGTTAAGATGTTGATTAATATTTAAACAGATCTACTATAATGACATGAAATTTGCTATACACCTATTTTGTTCAGTTAATTCTATACGCCTATTTCTATGCCTAATTCTATTGTTTATGCCTATTTCTATTCTTCTTCCTCTCTTATTCCTTTTTCTTTTTATAACCAAGCTACCTTCGAGCCTAGGCCGATATCGCTGAAATATGCATACGCACATAACAAGGAAGATTGGGAATGGAAATTTGGGGGCATAACCTGTACTATGAATATGACTAAAGTTTGGGAAATAACTTTTACTATGCAATGTAACTGAAATATGGGGTGTATGAATATGGAAACATGTTGGCTTAATACAAAGATTAAGGGAACATGTAAATGGAACAGTATGTCACCTATGTATTCTATTTTATCTGTTGGGAGGGTTAAGTAAACTTGTTAATCTGATGGGGTTGTACGGACACTATTAACCCGTGTAAAACTTAACCTGCGTAAAACCTAGTTGATTGGGGACACAAGTCTAGGGGTGCTTGTGTCATTTGTTGTGTGGGACCCATGTTAGTCAGTAACCTGTTATGGTATTAAAAGAGGACCCACACAAGGTAGGAGTTAGGGCAAGCTTATTGAGACTAATTATAAGAGGTTCATTTGGGATGGGGTGTTCTGATGAGGCGTTCCAATGGGGTCATGTGTGTGCATGGGTCTGGTCTGTCTGGGAAAATAAGACGCCATAACACCTGTAAATAGGTCTGTTTCCTTCTGATGGCTGCCACTTTAAGAAGTAATACACCCTACTGTGGGTTCGACACAGGATATTTACGTGGTAGGGAGCCAATCGCGGGGGTAGTAATTAAGGTACATCTAGTTATGTTTAGGTACTTGTTATTTCTGTTTGGGGCAATACCCGTTATATGCTATTTAGGTATCTGTTATTCTGTATGGGGTAAAACTCATTGCTAGAAGTGCACCTAAGTCTACCATTTATGATATGTTGGGATCCTTCTGTATATGTTAAGTAGTTGAAAAACACTTAATGCAATATACTAGTATTGGTGCATAGAAAGTAGTTGAGAAGCATAATTCACCCTGTTCATCCTGTTTATACCTATTATCTCTCATCCAGCTTATTTACTATCTTGTTACTTTTATCTCTTTATATGCTAAAAGTCACTGGACTCACCAGACTTTATGTTAGACCCGTTTTGTTTCCTTCTCTCTCTCTCTCTTCCTTTTTCCCCCTCTAGGTTCTCAGGGTGGGAATACTCAGGCTTGATTAGGACTCTCTCTCATGTTCTACTTGGAGTTGGATTTGCTTTGCTTTGCTTAGATATATCGATTTGACTACCTGTCTACCTTATTGTGGCTGTTTTTGGAGCCTATGGATTTGTATTTATGTACTCTGATTATTTTAGTACAAGGCATATACTTTAATTTGATGTGATTGGTTTTCTGTATTCCAGACTTATGTTGTAACTGTATTTTTGGACCACGGTATTTTTTTTTGGAAAATAAAGTATTATATTTCCGCTGGTATTTTATATCTGTCTTGTGATATTTATGTTTCCGTTTACCAATCACACTTCACGAAACTTAATGTATTCTGATAAAGAGTGACATTAACGGACGTGGAGTGTCACATCCGCCTTTTAATAGAACTTCTCGAGTGTGTCTGGCTCCTTCATCTTCACCCTTTTTCCAAACTCCGTCTTCTTATCCTTAACTCAAAGTAGTGCCATTAATATCATCTGGGGCACTGGATTTCCAACTTCTATCACAATAGTATTTAAATGACTAAGAAAAGCCTTCACTGGCTCTCTTGGATTTTGCTCCAGTCCTAATAGCGACATAACGTCTGTGGCTTTCAAAGTATACAATCTGAATCATTCCCTGAACTTCCTCTCCAGATCAGAGAATTGGTCTATGAATCTTGGCGGCAGCTTAGTGAACAATTGCGATGCTACTCCTTCCAAATAGATGGGAACGTAAGGACACTTGATCTCTTCCGTTGCCCTCGCACCATTCATTTTCCATTCATACTTGTACAAAATCAGATTAGGATCAGTAATTCCATTATATGCGGGTATGGTTAGAAGGACGAACTTCTTAGGAAATTCAGCCTTTCGAATTCTTTCCATAAAAGGAGGTTTAATTCGAGCAAAGTCCCACTCTCTTTCATCTTCATTTCTAGCCAAACTCCCTTTCATGATCTTCTTGACCATCTCTGAAATATACTCCTCGTCGTTGCGTCGTTCCACAGGGTGGATGCCAGTCCTTTTACTGGATGTTTGTCTAGCCAAGAAATAACGGTTAGATAACCGAGGCCCCATACCTCCAGCTTAGGGAGATGCCCCTTTAGTGGGACTTGCAACTTTTTGAGAAGTATGTTTTCCAAAATGATTCTCTCTTGACCGGGATTTCTTAAGCACATTTGCATTTGCCTAGGAGTCATAGATGTCGGTGTCATTCCTACCACTTGACAGCTTATCCACTTCCTCTACATAGTAATTAAGATTGCGACCCGAAGCCGAGGAATGTGCATTCTCTTCCAAGTCAATTTCAACTCTATGATTGATGGGATTGGCTTGAGAAGCAAGAAGAGCATCCAACTTATCCATCAAGACTTTATTCGAGGTTTCCATTTGCCGATTCAAATTGAATGCAACAGCATCGAATTCACCCCGAGTTACACCATCCCTCGGAGTTTGAGCAATGGTTGGATTATTAGTTTGAGGAGTGGTTGTAGCATTGTTAGCAACATTTCCAGAACCTCCTGCGGATTTACTATTCTTCTTCGAAAGTGCATTAATATTGGATAAATTCCTAGTCTTCATAGAAATCCTTTCGACGAACCTATCTTTTAGACCTTGTAAATCTATCGTAATAGAAAAGGCTTCAAATCAAGGCTCTTAACCTTGTGGTCGTGTGGGTTCGATCCCCACAGTGGGCGCCAAAATGTTAACACTGAAGGCGCTAACACTAATGGAGGTGTAGTAACATCTTTAAACAACAGAAAACAACATTAAAAGTAGAAAATAGTAGAAAAGCAGAGTATAACACATGATTTATAGTGGTTCAGTCGCTCTTTAGGCCTACGTCCACATTGAATGGACACTTCATTGATTCCTCCATTACAAAGTACAAGTTTGATCTCAGTTTACAACTTTTATCGATGATTTGCAATGATTCACTAACAATTCTCTAATAATTCTTCAATATCCAGAGTAGAAACACTCGAATCTCGCTAGTAGCGATGATTATCGAACTTGATCTTCGATAATTGACCTTATTGAAGAAGCTTGAATGATGTTGGAGAAGCTTGAATGATGTTGGAGAAGCCTGAGATCAATAATGGCAGCCCTTTGGGAGGAGAAAATCTAACCCCTTTCATGAATGGGGTGGTCTAGTATTTAAAGGTGGAGACTGAAGTGCTTTGGAGCTTATGTTGTAGCGTATGTGATCCATATGCATCATCTGGCGATCCATCCATTCGCAACCCGCGCTCCATGCTTTCTGTATTGGATAATGATCCATATATGCCTATTTTTCATGATCTAAGGCTTTGGGGACCCATAAATCCCACGCTCCATCGAACATATATACAATCGATCCATATATAGGTGGCCCATATTCAGAGACCCTAAGAAGCAAGTTGTCATGCCATTCCTTATAAAAATTCGATCCATGCATTCACGATCCAATGTGCCAACGCTTTTATGGATCGTGGACGATCCATCTCTTCAGATTGGGGATGATCCATGCAAATTCCATGCATATCGTAATTCGATCGACCCATAAGCTTGCGACCCGATCCATTGTATAAATTACCCATACTCGCACACGACCAAGACATGCTATCCAACGATCCATTATTTGAACCTTGCCTAGGCCACTCTTCTAACCAAGTTATGCCTGACAACGACCCAATGGTAGTACCGACCCATCCATCATCACCGACCTATCATCTATGTCATGACCATTTTGTTACGATCCAATCCTTATTAAATGTGCAATCTGATCCATCGTATACAGTCGATCCATGTTTTATTATACTTTGGTTTGTGGGATGATAAACTGGATTAGCAAGCCGGATCGGTACTATGAGCCGCACTTCGTCGTACTGAAGATCATCCATATTCTGGGCCCTGGTCAATTTCTATGCTTCTCCTCCACTTCTACCTGATGATGACGAGCTCTCGGCCACTTGGTGATGTGTTTGGGGAGAAAGTTGTTGAGTCCTGAAGTTTCCCCACTATCGTGTCATCCAATTCATGTCTCGCCTTATCGTTAAATGTTGTAGTGGTCTCCCTCAACTAATTCATCGGTATCATGAACTCGTCTCGGATGGCAAACGTTGAAGTGGGAGCTTGATTAAAAGGGCCAATGACTTCCTGAGGATGGTTCTGTACTGACTCTGATACTGGAGGCAGTGCGGCTCTGCCCACTGTTCGTTTTCTATTGCTAGCTGATGGCCTAGGGGTGGCCCTGATCTCATCAGCTCTAGTGGAAAACATTGTTGGAGAGTTGATGATGAACGTACGAACTTTTCCAAAGGACTTGGTGATCGAACAAGTAGGTAAAAATCCTTAATTGTTGAGAATTCTTTTCTCAATGGAAGCACCAAAGTGTTGTCACCAAAAATGGTACAACACCCAAATAGAGAATATGAAGAGAATAAAAATGAAGAAAAGCAAATGAAAAGGAGTAAAATACAATTACATGCAAGTTTATAGTGGTTCGGCATTAACGAGCCTATGTCCACTTTATATTTCTTATACAACTTGAAGAAAATGATTACAATGATGAGTTATCTCTCTGAAACCCGAGTACAAGTCAGAAGTACAGAGTAAATAAGAGAGAAATTGCCAAAAATCCTTTCTCTAGAGCTTTCGGAGGCTATTTATAAGTGAGGCTTGCTTCGGTTTGACATGCCATGTGGTGCTCATCCTGGTTAGGCAGGGAGATAATAGGACTATTCTTTAACCCATGGGGATTGTCTTCTTCGGTTAAATATAGGACACATGTAGTTTAATCTCAAGTAGTAGGCATTGTTGACCATGGATTCAGCTGATAGAATAAGTCTTCGAAGCATACAATACCCGGGTCAGTATACTCCAGGTTAGCATATAACCTGGTTGGTATATCAAGCCAGACCTAATTCGTACCATACTCCTTCCATCCTCCGAAAATATGTCATGTCGGAGAAATTCGAGCTAGGGTAAGCCGAGTCGGGACTTTAACGAGTTATTACTGTCGAATTAGTAGCAAATGGAGATGCCTGGATCAGGTCTTAGGCGCTTTATCTACGACTTTGACGTCCTAACCAAAAGGCGGGTCAATAGCTAAGAAACAAGGAAGTTAGTTTGGTTAAGGTTCAATGGGGAGATGACTCCAACGAGGATACTTGGGAACCAAAGGAGAATATGTGTGTATCTTATCCTTATCTTTTTTATGGTACGTTCCGGCCTTTTTCCTTCTTTAGTTTTTAGGTTCTACCTTTCAAATTCCTTTGAATATGATCTTAGGAAAAACCGATAGATGATAGGGTGTGGTTGAAACATGTCGTTGAAACATGTTATGTTTGATGTTTGCAAATGTTTGCAAGTGTTTGTAGGTGGATACACTGGATGCATATATAAAAAATAGGCAATATGATCTGCTGAATATAACACTTGCATATGCATATGGATATGTGTGCATTTTATTTATTGCTATACTTGTAATATATGGATGTCATCATATGGTTGTTACATATGGATAAGGTTTGACGCACGCATATAGAATTACCAGTTATCATTACCTTTTTTGCATACATTTGACTACGTGACACAAACTTAATTGCATAAAAAGAATGTCAACTAAATCAATAGATTGCCTAATCTTTTGCATTAGTTAGGATTACATACACTACATTATTGCATAAGTACTTAAGTTGCATTAGATAAATTAAGTACAATGTTTTCCAATGGATGAATAGATAGGAGTAGAAAACACTTATATTATTCTTCTACCTTAGAGATTCCGGGGATGAAATCCTTTAAGGTGGGGAGGATGTAACAACCTAAATTTTAATGAATAGTACATTAATTAATGAATAAATGTAAGGAACAAGTGGGAAAATAATGGGAGTTGGGCAACAATGTTTGCGCCGTTGGGTCCGTTACAATTTTCTGAATCAGATAGACGTTTGTTTTGTGTAAATCAAACTTAAAAAGTAGTTATGGCTTATAGAAGTTTGAAATTCAAATTTGAAAATTAAAACAAACAAAACAAATTAATATAATTAATAATGTTTTAATAACTTTGGTACTGGGACGACCTAGTCCCGGGCCGGGTAGACCCAGGGGTCGACCCAAGACAAAGATGGGTCGAATCCTGTGTCGACCCATCTAGGAGATGGTTTAAGGTATAGCCAGGCATGATTTCGTGCCTAGAACGGAATCAGAAGTTTTCTGGGTGCTTTCAGATTTTTCTTTCGCATCTGATGTTTGAGTTTTTTTTAACTTAAAATTTGATGGTCTTGGATTCCCTACATCGGTTAAAAATAATCCTCTAGCCCTCCTCCATTCCACACAACTCCATTCTTCATTCCTATGCCTCCTCTACACCATTTTTCTCCTTTAGTAAAAATTAAGTTTTAGAGTAAAATAAGTTGTTCGAATATTTTGTGGTAAGGATTATATATATTCTGGAGATTGCAACTAGGGCCATTGGAAAAGCTAATTTCGATGAGATTATCGTGGTTATCTAGATTTTTGAAAAGTTAAAGAAAAGTATGTATAACATTAGTTTTATATATTCTCAGATCTGAATTATTTGCAGTCTATTTACATATTATATACAGTTTGTTTTCCAGATTTAGTTTGCCTCTATTTTCTTTTTGAATTCCTTCCGTCTATTTCTACAATTTCTGTTTGGATTTCTGTAAACTATTATGTAAGATCCCTTTTTCCTTTTTCTATTTCTAGTTTTTGAAGTTTGCTTGGGTTATGCCAAAATATGCCTAAAAAGACATATGAATACGATTAAATTAGGCATGCACCTATATGCCTAATAACTTGTGATGGACTATTGTTCTTCTTTATTTATTCTATGCTTGGATTGGGGAATAAAACTAATTGTATTAAAATAATCAAATTGAGGCTAAATTGAAAATGTTGAAAAACTGTAATTAAAAAAGGGAATGATTGGATTAAATCTAATCTGGATTGTATAAATGCCTATTGAATAGCTTATGACAAAAGTTAGATTGTAATAAGTAAATTGCATAAATATAATAAACACGAATGGTTTATTTGCAAAATTTAATAGATTTGGAATAACTGAAAGCCCAACTAGGCTTAATATGTGCATATTGATTTATAGTGTGTGGGTAAATTACGAGCCTAAAAAGTAGACTGTTATGGTTAGACTATAATATGTACATATTGATTTACGGTGTATGCGTAAATTACAAGCCTAAAATTTTGGTGTTAAGCTTTAATATGAATATATTGATTTACAGTAAGTGATTAAATTACGGGCCTAATAAGTTGGTTGGGGGCCAAATCAAGAGCGAGGATTTTAGCTAAATTATTTTTTTGTTTGGGATTTGTTCCATGTAGCATATCCTTTTTATCACTTTCAGTCTCAATTAAGAGGCAAGGGGCATGCACCATTCTATGTTGTGGAATTAAATTGGACCAATTGGAGGTTGTGGGTGTGTTCTGGCGGGTCATTGCGTGTGCATTGTTCCTATTTGGAACATAAGCTACTTTGACACCTATAGATAAGGTTATGCCTTTTACTAATGGACTAGGCCCTGATAAACCCAAACCCATGGTAGGTGTAGGTTGTTCATGATTTGTTTGTAGTCGGTCGATAGATAGAATTAGGAATTTTCTTCCTAATTATTTATTTCATTTCGAATTTGTAGATGTGCAAAGCAGTCATCAATAGATACCAAATCTTGCGAATGAGAACAATCAAATTTTTATGTTATTTCTGCTATCCTTATTCGATTTGTTCACTTTTAGTTGTACATAGGAACTTACCTCTTATGACACTAGAACTATTATTTATCTATTTTTCTTTTTCCTATCAATTGTACTGGTGATCAATACAACTTACCAGACTTATTGTCTGACCTATATCTCCTTTCCATTTTCCTTTTTTCTTCTCCACAACCTCTTAGGGAGGAAGCACATAGTTGGATTGCTTAGCTGCTTCTTTCCTACAGATTATTCTAAACATATATTATTTTTCTTCTTTTTTATTTCCACGGTTTTGTTGTTACTTTGGCTATATGGGGAAATTTTAGTAATTATGTACTCTGCTAATATTTCATTTCTGAATAAGATTTGAGATAGATAATTTGAGACAATTTGTTTATGATGGAATAAATGGTTTCATTATTTCAATGTAAGTTGTCTTCTTCTCCTCCTGTAATTTTATTTGCTTATGTCTTGTGGTATATTAGTCTCTATGATGTTTATATCTTTAAACCTACAACGCTCTATATTTCTTAAAGGGGTTCTATATTAGGATAATGTTAAGGGGTGTAGGGTATAATAGTGTGTATGTTATCGGTCTTAATACATATATATGTGTGTGTGTGTGTGTTTGTGTTTGTGTGTGCTTGTTTGTGTGTGTGTCTGTGTATATGAGTTTGTATTTTCGGTTAACGGTTAACCAGTGTATGTTATATGGTTATAATTTGATCGGTTAACATCGATCAATTAACCAAATATTCAATTAATTAAATTTATCGGTTAATTCGGTCTGGTTAAGGTCAGTTGAATCGGTTCAATTAATTAACCATAATAAATTCCCTCCACTAGTCTAAAAGCTACTTTCTAAGATAATAATCTAGTCTTATAGAAAACTTCCAATTCTTCCTTAAGGTATTATCGATGGATGTCGTCTCATACTTAGACAAGGTATCAAACTCTACCACATACATAGAAATGGTTAGATCTATCTGCTTTAGATTGGAAAATTTCCTAAACAACACTGTCTTCTAAGAAACCAGGACGAACTTCTCCTTAAACCCCATTTTAATCTGATCCTAGGAGAATTAGTCTTCTAGATTAATTGTGACAACATTCCACCAATTCATAGGATAATTCTAAAGCTGTCTCGAAGCCAATCGCCACTTCAAGGCAACACCTGCTTTTCGGTTAACAGTTAACCAGTGTATGTTATATGGTTATAATTTGATCGGTTAACATCGATCAATTAACCAAATGTTCAATTAATTAAATTTATCGGTTAATTCGGTCTGGTTAAGGTCAGTTGAATCGGTTCAATTAATTAACCATAATAAATTCCCTCTACTAGTCTAAAAGCTACTTTCTAAGATAATAATCTAGTCTTATAGAAAACTTCCAATTCTTCCTTAAGGTATTATCGATGGATGTCGTCTCATACTTAGACAAGGTATCAAACTCTACCATATACATAGAAATGGTTAGATCTATCTGCTTTAGATTGGAAAATTTCCTAAACAACACTGTCTTCTAAGAAACCAGGACGAACTTCTCCTTAAACCCTATTTTAATCTGATCCTAGGAGAATTAGTCTTCTAGATTAATTGTGACAACATTCCACCAATTCATAGGATAATTCTAAAGCTGTCTCGAAGCCAATCGCCACTTCAAGGCAACACCTGCTTTAATATCACATCTATTAGAGACTGAGATGTAAATAATGATGATTTTGATGACAACAACCATGTTTCAACTTTATTTCAATTATCATTATAAAGTATATACTAATACTGTTATGTAGAACACACACACATATATATATATATATAGGAAATCTATGCAGGTAATGATTATTGAAGATTGTACAGTTCAGAGAATCAAGATTTCAAAGTAAAAGAGTTCAAGAGTCAAGGCACATGAGTATCAAGAATTTAAGAGTTCAAGAAATATAGAGTAATTGTGTCTAGTTATTTTGTTAAAACTCTGGTTAGCACCGAATTCTGATTTTAAATTTAATCCTTATTTCAAACTTCTTTTCAAATGATTTCAAAATTACTTCCTTGTTTAAAAACCTTTTTTCAAATGATTTCAAATTTACTTCCTTGTTTTTAGATCTACTTTTTAAAAGATTTCAAAATTATTTCCTTAATTTTATTTTATAATTATATATTTTTAGAAATATTTTAACTCTTGAAATTCATTTTTACTCCTGTTTTTAAATTATAGCTAATATATTTTAACTTCTAATTCAAATAAGTTTTACTCACAAATTATCATTAATTCTATTACAGTTATCTATGTTTCCAACTTTCTTAAGTTTTAATATATTCGTAGTTTTACATTTATAATCTTACATAATTTTTATTTAGTATTTAATTATATTTTAAATCGTTTTTAGTGTATGTTTTTAAATATATTTTAACTTAATATATTCCATATTTTTTTAAATTAGTTTGTGTTAACTTGGGAATTTCCATAATTTATCTAAACTTTATTTTCTTTGATTTAAAGTAAAAATATTTTATGAAAATTAATTAAGGGATGTCAACATCATACTTTGTGTATGTCGACATGCTTACTGTTGACTTGTTTCATAAATTTCGAAAAGTTATGTCTTTCGAATGCAAATATTTTTTGAAAGGTCATGGCTGTTGGAAAACTATATAAAGGCTTCAGAATTCATGTTTTTTTAATTAATTTTCTTCTCCCTCTTCCCTAATCATTCAACTATTATTCTTCTTAATTTCTTAACTTTCGGCACTCATACTTTGCCGATTTCTATAGAAATTTTCATTTATGAGACGATCGAAATCCGCTCGCCTTCTGAACCGACTATAAACCACACAAGTCCAGTTCAAAAAGTAAGCTTCATCGGAAGGTCGTGCGATTAACCAAATTTCTGAACTTTAGTAGTCGATACTTAACACATCTACGGTGTTCGTGTACTGCAAAATTAAATGTTGCAAACTCGATTCATAGGGATTTTATCAGAGAAAACACAACAGAACATAAACAAAATATAATATTTAATTATATAACTTTACAGCGGAAACTTTTACATCATTTTAAACATATTCTTACATCACCAATCTATATACATCCAAGTATAGATAGTATAGTACGCCTTGCCATTTGACGAAAAACTCCAGCATTTCAAAATCAGTTGAAACTTCTCATCAACCTGTTTAACCTGAAACATACACTTGGATCTGATCGAGCGTCAAACACTCGAGATAGGCTTGGATTAAATAGTTTAAAACTAGATAACAAACCATAACCCATATCATACAATTATCTACCAAGATTCAAAGGTTTCAAAATTCATGGTTTTGAAAAATGAAGCTATTATAAGACTCAAGTCTCATCACACAATGCAATACATACCGGAGGATAGAGTTTTACCTTATAATAACCAAACATTTTTGATATTCTAAAAAAAGTTTGATATTCTTATTAATGTCTAAGTGTGGAAACCAATTTCAAAAATAATTATATAAATCTTAGCTCGCATAATGCGCCTTCCCATTATATTGGCTATATAGTTTACAACAGAAAACACGAAGTCTCGTATTGGAAATTGGATTCCAACTATGAACCAAGGAAAATGATCTTTCTTAACTGCATTCAGAACACCTATCATATGTCCCAGCAGTCAACTATTGAGTCCTTCGGATCGGAAGAGCTGGCCAACACCTTAAACGGCTGATCAGAATCTTCCCTGAACATAACATTCCTCTGGTCGTATTTGACTATCATTCGTGGCGCCTCAACTATCATCCACATATGTAAACTTACTTGGGCTCCATACCATGGCAACACTATTTAGTTATAAGGAAACATTAGTCCATATCTTCGTTGTCCACTATCTTGTTTACGGCTCATTCCGGGGTGTGAGGCCCTAGAGTCAACGTCCGAAAAGCTCCTCTTTTCAATAGAAGCTTTCATTTATCTATCAGCCACAATCAGCATGTCATATTGTCAATTCACAACATATGATCTGTGTCCATAAATATATATCCCTCTGTGTACATACGTCTCATAGGAGGGTGCTAAGCTAAGAGAATAAATTCTCCACCACCAACTGATATAACAACAATAGAAAACGGTCGGTTATGTTGTGAAATACAATGTCAAACACACTTTCCAATTAATAGATGAACGAAACTGAAGGCGTTTTATTCCATGACCCCTCCAAGGTGCGAGAGCCCTTGCAACACAAATCACTTCAAGTACGATTGGATCACCATCATATAACCTAATAATTGGAGATCAGCCCGAGGCACCAACGAGCAATCCTTTCGATGTGAAGTTCTACGGTCTTCTATCATAGTCAATGTCGTTTCCTTTACATCATTTAGTTATTCATAATGGTTCGAAATCAGGTCACTCCGAATAACTATTGCATCTTTCAAATCAATTTAGATACACAAGATGTCCTGAGTCTTATTCCATTTTGGGAATATTATTTTACTCAAATCTTTATAATCAAACTAGATGATGATTTTTTTCAACTAGTCTTTAGAAATCATCTTCTCTTTTAACTGGGTTAAAGAACAATTTTATTGAAGACACTATTCGCGACAAACCCCAAGCTAATTGATACAAAATATAAGAATCCAGATTTAATTATATCAAATTACATTCAACATCAATTTTCATAATCAGCTAACACTATGAGCAGAATAACGATGTTAACATCTTCCAAATTCTTCAAAATAGTAAATATCTACACAACGGTAATCAGTACCAAATATCCGAAGATCAATTCTATATAGATCTAACTTTTATTCAGATTGGAAGTCTATTCTAAATCAAAATATTTATCTAAACACTTCTTTCAAATCATGTTTATATTTGATAAACCAAATAATTTAAGTTTATTTACCTTAAATTCTCAAAACCTTGTTTTACCATTTTAAATCAGTTAGGATGAAAACGAAAATATCCCAAAATATGGTTTAAAACTTCATATTTATTTTTCAAATCAATTTTAAATCTTTTATTATGGTTTATCATAATTTTTCCATATTTTTTATAATTTAAAAATAACTCCTTTCATTAAAATCTGTTTTCAGGAAATTGAAAGTTGCTTAGAGTTGCGAAATCATCAAAAGAAAGAGAGAGAGTAAAAATGGCGTTAGATCTACGTTCTCGTCTCCGCCTCCATCTCCTCTAATCGCCTCCTTCATTCTCCACCCATCTTGTCTAATCTTTCTCTGACTGCCCTCCTTCCATCTCTCTTGTTGATGGTTATAAACAAAACCAAGGGCTCATGTCTCAACACTGGATCTTGATCTGACAAGTCTGCCACCAGATCTGGCCGCCGCTACAATCAAATTGCCGCCGACTGTGATGTTGATCTGGATCTATCGGACTCTGGCTCGTCGGAGGCTGAGCCAACGTACGATTTTGCTACTGTAGAAGTGCTGGATTCTTCGCTTCGTGAAATACCAAAAACATCGCATCTGACAATTGAGCTTCCTACGAAGCCGAGTCCCACTGCAATCTCTTCATGATCAACACTGCAAACGATTCTTGTCCACCTTCACAAGGTATATATGTCTCTTCGACAAATGGTATTGGGAGAACACACCGCTGTGTATGTGAAACTGTGGCTGTGAATGGCAACCCAGTAAACATTGAATGTAATGTTGCGCCAGTGGTGATTAGAAACATAGCTAATGTCGAGTGTAATGCATCTCACTTGAATGAGATTCCTGTGTGCATCCCAGTGCAGGTTGCTAAAGTTTATGTCACTCAGGAGTGCTCTCAAGATGCTCGGCATATTGACAAGCCCACTAAAACCCCCAGGAAATCCCTTTTCGAAACTATGCCACATATTGCTGGAATATACGAACCTATGTGCTTCTCAATCCCTGATCCTAACTCCGGTCCAGCTCCTCCTATTGAGATTCTCAGAGAAGCTAAATCTTTTTGGAAAGATCATGTCATCGGCTTCTATCTTGACTCTAAAATCCCTAATTTTGATATGCTTGAGGCGTGTCGTGGAGTTTGGTGTCTTCATGGGCAGCTGCGGATCACACATATCAATGGAATGTATTATCTGAAATTCTCATCAATTGCGGAGAAGCAGAGGGTCCTTGAAGCAGCACCAGCAATTATAAGAGGTAAACCGTTCATAGTCACTCCTTGGTATGCATGTGTTGATAGAGCCAGGGATTCGGTCCTCTCTATCCCAGTGTGGGCTCAATTTAACAATGTTCCTTCTCCACTTCAACCTCTAATTGGGCTTAATTGGCTTGCGTGCCATATAGGCAAACTCAAATGCTTTGACTCCAACACGGTAATGAGGAGAAATCTTGTATTTGCGAGAGCATTGATTGAAGTTACTCCAGATAAGCCACTTCTGACCCAGTTAAAGGTATGCATTGAAGATCACTTTTATTATGTTAATGTCACATACAAATGGACCCCAGAAATATGCAGCATTTGCAAGTCTTTTGGTCATGTTAATGAGAAGTGTACTGCATTGAGTGATAATATTCAGCCTGTCAAAGTGTCTCTTCCTCTTGCGCCTCATATGGTTTGGGTTCCCAAAATCAAGCTTGTGGTTATCCCACCTACTAGTGTTGGTGGTGATAACATCGCGGATAAGGTACCGAGTACAGGACAAACCTTTGATTGGAATAAACAAGATAGGATTTTAACTCATAGTAACACAGGTATGAAACACGATTTGAATGAAGGAACTTTATACAGTCATGTAGACATGGAAGATGTAGCAAGGAAATTAATATATCGAGTCGAAAGTGAAGGGCTTATTTTAGCAACAGTAGGTGATGATGGTAAGAACAACGAGCAAATTCTCCAAGACACTGTTTGGGACCGACGACATCTTTATTCTGAGAGCTCACCATTTTATGTGTCTGATCCGGCTACCCACTTTACTGAGGCAACGCGAGAAGTTACACCAAGTAATGCTGTTGGAGACTAGGTTCTCTGACAGCCTATAGTAGTCTAGGAAAATCTGCTTAGCTCTTGTTTTTGTTTGTATGCGGTGGACGGACCACCTTAAAAACCACTAACTAATTGTTAATCCCAATCACCTGAACTTCATGTATTTTATTATTGGCTATAACAAAATGTGTTTGCGGTCACATTAAAAACCGGTCGGCGTTGCCAAAAAATATATCTGTTTTCATATCACTAATGGCTATGACGTTATTTTTATTCAAAACTGATTTGAACTTATCTCAAGATCTAACTGTTAGATTTTAAAGATCTTATACTCATTTGCATGAACTTTTCATTTCTGAACCAATGCTTTTTATTTTTGGAAAATTCAACAGTCGAATCTCCTGGTATGTGAGTTTAAAGTCAATGGTCGAAATTCGCGAACTATCGCTGCGCGACGAGTTCTATTCAAACCAAACTTCAATTTTATAATAAAATTAAATTGAATTGCTTCTAAAAAAGTTTATTAATTATCTATTAATAACTGTAAACTAGATTTCCAATATTTCACTTTAAATTCAAATATTTCCATTAAATGACTATTACAATATTATTTTTTCAAACTTATTATTTTAAATCCAAATTTTCTTGAATTCCATTATAAAAATAAGCAAGATAGTTTTGTAAAGGAAATTTTGTTAAAACTTTTCTAAATACCCTAGCTGAACTTCACTTTTTCTAGTTATTATTAATTTTAAAATAAGAATTTCGATAGACTATAACCTGCTTTCAATTTCTCTAAATTCATTTCTATCTTTTGCAATTGTTCATAGTGATGAATTATATTTTACGTCCATCCAAAATCGAACGCCAAATTTTGATTTTTATTTTGCACCAAATATTTTATTATTAAAATATTTAATTAATTCCCGATGTGAAACAAAACTCAACTAACAACCATATAATTCAATTTGTATGGATTCATTATGTTAATGATATTCCATTAACATTTTTCAATCATTCCAACATCCATTTTAACATTCATTGCACACAAATCGTGACATAGTGCATAATATGTAAGCGTTAAATATTAAATGTGTATATGCTTTTTTCAATTAACAGATTAGCCGCAATATACAAACATTAACCAACATATGCATTCAAATACCAAACGAGTTTGTACCCATATCATGTTCATATTAACAAAAGTTGCGCCAATAAAAAAAAAGTGATTCACTATTCATCCCATATACTTGTTTATTTAAGTACATGTTTTCAACTACCATAAACACTAGATATACATGTTGTTTTGGATACCGTAAGCTATCCAAACCTCATCATAAACTGTTTAATTATTTAACAACCCAACGCTAACTTGCAATTATTTATTTTCTATGTCAATGTTCATGCAACATTCAACCAAGTTATAATCCAATTCAACGAATCGGTTTATGGTTTCAACTTCTAAGTCACTTACAATACCAAATTAATTTCTAACCAACTTCAACAATTTCTACCCAAACTTCCTTACTATATAACATAGCATATATTTACTTGCATTAAATTACATGCAACATCAACTACCAAAAATATAACAAACTAATTAAAACATGATCAATAAATAACTCACCATTGGTTTCCATTCTGTCTATCTTTTAAAAGGTAGGATTTTTATCATCAAGACGAATCCAAAAAAATTCGGCAGCCTTCCCTCATCACCGTTGTTTTTCTAAAAAGAACAGACAGGGGTTCGACGTTGTTTGGTTTTTAAAATAAATGGTGTATACAAAGACGTCTATTTTTGGATGGAGGATCTAACAGATAGGGGTTTTAAGGCAACAAAGCATGGGTTTTGGGTGGTGTGGGGTCCGCTGACCTGGAGTGGGTTGGCCCGGGGGAAGTGCTCGCGTGGGCTATAGGGATGAGGGGGTGGTGTTTTTGGGTGAAGAGGTGTGGTATAAAGGGCTTTCAAGGAAGGAGGAGGGTTTTTTGGATAAAGTGGGGCCTATAGAGAGGGCTGACGTCAGTAGGTGTGGGGGAAGGGGAGGAGGTGGCCTTAGCTGCCGGTGGGGGTGGGGAGCCAGCGGGTTGAGGGGGAGAGATGAGAAGGAAGGAGGAAGGAGAGAGTGAAAGGAAAGGGGAATAATGGAAGAAGTAGCTCTCCTTTTATAGAAAAAAGGAGACATGAATCATTAAGATGTCAATGATCTAAGATGATGGGGTGACACGTCAAAACGAACACACATTGTTTGCTTAGGAATGTGACAACTCAATGAAAGCACAACTTGTAGTCTATTGAAGTGTTTTAATCTAATTAACTTATATACATATAATGTTTCACACAACTTTTTAATGCAACAACTTATACTATATCAAATATATTTTCTTGTCATGTTTACCAGTTTTTCGTGCTCTTCGATAATATGTAAACAAAATTTAAAACATATTTTGTTTGTTATTTTTATTAACTAAAACGAGCTTTAATTGACTATTAATCCTTACATAGTTTATTACACTACTCAACGTTATATAATAATATATCAACGCTTATGGAAATAAATTAATGTTCTAAAAACATTTACACAACTATCTTTTATATTTAAATATTAATTATTGACTCAAAATAAATTAAATTCATTCGTTTAAATCAATATTCTTTGAAATTTACCTAGTTATCTACTCACATAATCACATACTAATCCCAATCACTATGAATTTGAAACTCTGCTATATTTTTTAGATACGGTTCTAATGGTCCTTGTCTCATCGAATTCGGGGACCATTTGCATAATGGTCCTTTTATATGTTATTATTTAACTTTAAGTGCTTTTTTGACTTGCGTTTATATTATGCACGCTCATACATCAACTCCCATTAACTTTAAATTTGAACCTTATCATTGTCTATCATTACGGATTCGATAAAATTGGTTTCGTCGAATTCCGAGGTCATATACAAAATGTTTATTATCTTAACTTTTCAAAATAGCACTAAATTATTGATTTTCAAATTATTCCTTTCAATTATCATTTTAATAACCCAATAACCTTATCTTAATTATTTTATAAGTCGTATTTTATCAAAAATATCAGAATTTACAATTTCGGTGAATAGTGTCTTTTTTCACTTTTGGCGAAAATTATTTGAAATGATAAGTTGACAAAACATATTTAAATAACTGAACTGGTCATTATACTCTATGAAACCATATTTATAATGAGTGTTTGTACCCAAAACCAAGCGCGGATATTTCATATTCTCAAAAACTCATGTTTTCCAAAATATTAGAATTTTTGGGTCGTTACATTCTCCTCTACTTAAAAACTTTTCGTCCACGAAAAGGAAAATGGAACAAAGGACAGAGTACTGAGATAATATATATAATAGAAAAGATGTCATTTCATATCATATATCTTATGTAACATATCATAATTAAAACATCAACTATATCACAGACATATCTTATACCTCAGTGTACTTAAGATATAAGCGATGTATATGCATATATACCGACCGGCCTGAGCACATACTACGTACTTGAGGTGGCCTATACAAAATGGTATAACGCTCCAAAATATATAGTAAATGCGTGTACTACACCAAAACGAAGCAAACATCTATGTATGTATAGTATATCCCAAACAAAACTAACTACCCCCGACTGCCAACAAGTCATCTGAATCATCTATCAAGGGTCCAGAGATCGTGAGCTCCTCTGGCTCCTGATCTATCTCTTCATTTGAATCGGGTCATTCTACCCATCTTATCCTGGAATCAAAATATGATCCTCATCAAAAGCATCGAGATCATTCTCCATGAACTCTTCCTCATCGTCGGCGTCATAACCGCCCTTGTCCAACTCCTCGTCCTCATCCTCAAGCTCTATCTCGGCCTCGACCTTGTGGTCGAACTCTGGTGCCAAGTCAAACTCAGGATCATCTATCTGTGGAAGTGGTATCTCGGGAAGTGCCGGCCCCTCGTGGATCGGCTCTGGAACATAATCGGGTATAATCTCTAAGATAAGAGGAGACTGAATCTCCTCTGCTGCATCGTCTTCCAACATCCAGTCGTCGTGATCATATGTGTCCTCAGAACGCATGAAGTTGGACTCTACAGGAGTGGGCATGGAACCAGACTCAGAATCAACAACCACCATCGGTCGAAATGCTAGAAAGGTACTCGTCGGTGCTACCATGACTAGACGAGTTAGAAGAACTGCTGCTCTGTATATCCTGAGAGGAATATCTACAAGATGGAACAAGCTCTCAAAACTGAGCCATATATCGGAGAATGGATAATTTCTTGCCTCTACCACTAATCCTACCTTTACCCCTAACTCTCTGCAATAAAACGAAGAGTTTCTAATCAGCACATAACTTTAAACTAGCACTTTTAAACTTATTTTTTCCTAGTCAAAATAATAAATGAGTTTAATGTATATCCACTGTCCAAAATAATGAATATAACCTCCTTATACATTTCAACATAATGTTTGTTAGAATTTATTGACTTTACAAAATCGCCGAAAATTCAATTTACTTACCATATTCTAACATTTTAAGTTCGTAATCACTCCTCAATTAGCTAAGTTTGGCTACCATACAACACATCCAACAATCAGTTAATTGGTTAACTTTCCAAATTTATCCATATATTTTATCAAAATCTGATCTTTTCTTTATAAAAATATTATTACTTTTGAAAATCAAACAACAAATACATCTCTTTCTCTCTATATATATATATAATCTCACTCAACTCATTATAGGGTATCCCTGACCCTATTTCTAATGAGTCACTTGTCCTAGGATACTACTGATTCTATCTTTGACAAGTTATTCGTCCTAGGCTACTACTGATCCTATCTTTGACGAGTATTTTACTCTGTAGAGCCAAGGTTTATTGCTAAACCAAAGCTCTGATACTAAGTGAGATGACCCAAATTCGCTCGCCTTCTAAACTGAGTATAAACCACACAATTCCAGTTCAAAAAGTAAGCTTCATCGGAACGTCCTGCGATAAACCAAATTTCCGACCTTCGATGTTCGTTACTTAACAAAACCATAGTGTTCATGTACCGCAAAATCAAATGTCGCAAACTCGATTCATCAGCATTTTATCAGCAAACACAGTGGAATGGAAACAAAATATAGTATTTCAATATGTAACTTTACATCGGAAACCTTGACATCATTTTAAACACATTCTTACATCACCAATCCATATACATCCAAGTATAGATAGTATAGTACACCTTTCCATCTGACAAAGAACTCTAGCTTTTCGAAATCAACTAAAATTCCTTATCAACCCGTTTAACTTGAAACACACACACTCGTATTTGACCTAAGCGTCAAACACTCGGGTCATGCTTGGATTAACCAGTTTAAAACTAGATAACAAACCACAACCCATCATACAATTATAAACCAAGATTCAAAGGTTTCAAAATTTGTAAGACTCAAATCTCATCACACAATGCAACGCATACTAGAGGATAGAGTTTTACCTTATAGTAACTGAACATGCTTGATATTCTTTACAAAACATCTGATATTATTATTAATGTCTAAGTGTGGAAATCAATTTCGAAAATAATTGTATAAATCTTAGCTCGCATAATTCCCCATCCCATTATGTTGGATATATAGTTTATAATTGAAAACACGAAGTCTCGTATTGGAAATTGGATTTTGACTATGAACTAAGGCAAAGGATCTCCCTTAACTACATTCAGAACACGTAGCATATGTCCCCGGAGTAACCTATTATGTCCTTCGGATCGGTAGAGCCGGCCAGCGCCATACACGACTGATTAGAATCTATCCTGACCATAACATTCCCCCAATCATATTTGATCGTTATTCGAGGCATCTCAACTATCATCCACATAAGTAAACTTGCATGGGCTTCATACATTGGCAACACTATTCAGCTAAAAGGAAACGTTAGTCCATATCTCTACTTTCCACTATCCTGTTTTTGGCTCATTCCGGGGTGTGAGTCCATAGAGTCAACGTCCACAAAGCACTGCTTTTCAACAGAAGCTTTGATTTATCTATCAACAGCGCACATCATGCCATGTTGTCAATTCACAACATATGATCGGTGTCTATGAATATATATCCCTTTGACTATATACGTTTTAGAGGAGTGTGTTAAGCTAAAGCGTAAATCCTCCGCCACCAACTGATATAACATCAATAGAAACTGGTCGATTATGTTGTGAAATACAACATCAGATACACTTTCCATTTACTAGTCTGTTCAGGGTTTGGACAAAACTGAAGGCCCTTTATTCCATGACCCCTCCTGAGTGCGAAAGCCCTTGCGACCCAAATCGCTTCAAGTACGGTTGGATCACCGCTACTATAACCTAATAATGGGAGATCATCCCGAGGCATCAATGAGCAATCCTTCCGATGTGAAGTCTCCGGTATTCTATGTAACGACCCGTATTCTACGCATCAGGGGATCGTAGAATATTTATTTCTTTCCCATATGAAGTTGTATGGTCATGTAACTTTGGGAAACATCTATTAGAGTCATTTCCCATGTTCATGATTTTTGTCGATTTTTAAATGACCATTTTGCCCCTAGCTGATCTTGTTTTGGCCATAACTTTTGATTGGAAAGGAATTTTGACCAGATACCACTTCCATTAGATTCATTTGATGGTTTACCTTTCCGTAGAGTGGTCATAATGGCCAAAAGGACTTACCGTTTGGGAGATATGGCTGAAATAAGGTTTGTAGGGTGAAAAACTGCTTAACCGGGCCAAATAGGGTGATTAGTGAGTAGGCCCATAACCCATTTCGGGATTAGGGTTATGGGGAGGCTGAAATGAAGTAGAGAATCATTCCATTTCAGTTTTCTAGCCTCCACTTATCACCAAGGAACCCTAAAAATGGCCTCCAACCTCTAAATCACCTCCAAATCATCTTTTGGTCAAGGATTAAGCTTAGCAACCTCTAATCAAGGAAGATCTACACCAAATCAACATTGGAGCTGCTGTTTGGCATTGGGATTCACATCAAATCAGAGATTTATTTCAGATCTTAGTTTATTTGTGGCTAAGGTGAGTGATTTGCATAGTTTTGCACTAATTATGGCTAATTAGGTGTAATTAGTGTTAATTAGCGAATTTATACACTAATAAATTCGGGGGAAATGTTCATAAATTCCTAAATGATTTTTTATACCTCTGATATGAATTTGGGTTAATTTGGTTAAGTTTTGCTAATCCTATCATTAATTTCACCTAAACATGCTTAAGGGGAAATATGGGGTTTTGGGGTATGTTTGATCCATTTTAACCTATCATATCGATGTTTTGATGTTTGTGGTTGATTATGCATGTTGCTATGACTGTATGAAATGCTTTGTGATTGATTTCAATAGTTATAATGGTCAAAAACGTCGTCGAATGGCGTAACACTTGCTGGAACAATTTCAGAAAGCAGTGCAGGTTTCGGATCGGATCGGATATGGGGGCTCAGATCGGATATGTTGAACTGGGCAAGGGATTCGATCGGATCGGAACCTGACACTTGAGAAAATTGGCAAAAAGGAAGGCCACGCTAACTGAACTGGGATCGGATCAGATTAAGGAGGAGGGATCGGAGCGGATAGAGGAGGATGGATCGGATCGGAGCACGTGAAGAATGAGGAGGCGGATCGGAGCGGAAGCACGAACTGGAGGGGAGATGGCACCCGACCCTACCCGAGGAGAAACACACGACCCGACCCGTACCAGAAGAAGACCCGAACTGACGCGATGCAGTGAACCCGACCCGAACCGATGGTTTGAAAAGAACCCGACCCGACCCAGTATTGACCAATAACCGAGATGCAAAGGTAATCCAATATGGGAAATTAGAGCTCAGGATCCAGTTGGGAACCGATGAGTTCACTTCATGGTTGGGCTTTGCTGCGGGACGTGTGCTAAGCAGTTGTCGATGTTCATAACTTCGATTCACCACTAAAAATGAATGATGGGCTACTTATCAGTGCAGTAGAGTCATTGCGACTAAAGGGGCAAGGTGATGGTAGCAAGACTACGTTATCAGTGCAGTAGAGTCATTACGACTCGAGGGGCAAGGTGATGCGTAGTAAGACTATGAGCCAGCGCAGATGGGGAGAATAACTCATGGGGCAAGTGGACATAGTAAGGATTGGTAAGACTTTGAGCCAGCGCAGATGGGGTGAATAACTCCATGGGGCAAGTGGACATAGTAAGGATTGGTAAGGCTATGAGCCAGCGCAGATGGGGTGAATAACTCCATGGGGCAAGTGGACATAGCGAAGGATTAGTGGCTACGTTATCAGTGCAGTGAAGCCATTTATGACTTCATGGGGCAAAGTGATCGTAGCAAGGGTGGGTGATCGAAGTGGTGAATATCGTATGCTTTACGCACTGAGTGAGAGATGTGAGGATGGATGCTATGTTTGATTGTTTGCCATCACTATGACATGCACACCCCCACCTCCGTATCTTTACACCTTTTGATATGGCACCTTAGAGTGTTGTACAGTATGTAGTGCTAACTCTTTGGTTGCAGGTCCAGGTTCAGGTATGTTTTAGTCTACCTGTTATTGTTCACTTTAGATGCTTATCGCTCATACCAGGCTTTATGTCTGACCCAGAGTTTTATGTCTCCTCTTATTACTGTGGGTGCTCACACGAGCAGACTAGAGACATGTTAGCTGGTGGTGCGCGAGTTGCTGATTCGGAGGCGGGTAGGAGGCTTCCACGTATGATATATATATACACATTCTCCCTGTGTCATTGGTGGTCGCTACTTGGGCATTAGTAGTGTACCTCCTTTATCTTACTTTTGCTTTGAGATAGTTTGAAAAGTTGTAATAAGCTATATTTTGGATTTCCGCTGCTATGATGCTTAGTTCTGGTTTTTGGCTTATGCACTGTCCCTCCTGTTTTATGTCAAGTATGTTATTATTATATTTTGTTCTATGCGCTGTGAGACATTCTACAGGTTCGTTGTATGTTCATTTCCTTATTCCTTTTTCCTTCTGACGACCCGTTCCGTGCTAATTGGACATGTGTACAACGCACTTTTGGAGTAAATGCCGGTTGGTGCGGGGCGGGCCGTCACACTTGGTATCAGAGCTCTAGGTTGCGTAGTTACCTAGGGAAAGACACTAGGGAGAGATAGTACGTATATGAGAGCGCGTATTTGTGATTACTTTGGTTTTCAAAAGCTATATATATATACTATTAGTAGTATAAGAATGAAGTCGCACTGCACTAGCACCACTATGGGGTCGTTAATCGTTTTCTCTTTACAGATTGAACGATGAGTAGAGACACCAGAGGTGCTGGTAGAGGGACCAACCATGGGAATGCTGCTGACATGAGGGCGATGTTTACTACCTCATGAGAGACATGCTTAGAGAAGTGCAAGGGGCAATTCCCAATCCCGGAGTTGGTGCTGGCCCAGTAGTGCAGGCGCCGAGGGTCAATTTCGCCAAGTTGTGCAAGGATTACACTAATCTTGGTGGGAAGTCATTCCATGGGACGGAGTCGGCCACAGATGTTCAAGATTGGATGGATAGCTGTGATCGTATCTTCGATGACTTGGGTTTTGAGGATGCGATGAAGAGAAGGCTAGCGTCTCGTCAGCTGCAAGGGCGAGCAATGAATTGGTGGAATGCCATTAGAACAGCTACTCCAGAGGACCAGGTTACTTGGGTTCAGTTCAAGGCTCGCTTTAGCGAGAAGTTTATTCCAGCTGCCTAGAAGTCAGTGTTGTTCAAGAGGTTCTTGGAACTCAAGCAGAACGGGAGGGCAGTTTCTGACTATATTGCTGAGTTCGACACTTTGTCGAAGTATGGACTATCTCTTATCGATACTCCTGAGAAGAAGAATGAGAAGTTCATTACTGGTTTGGATGGATACTTAGGGGAAAGGCTTATCAACCACATCGATGAGACTTTTGAATCGATTGTGGGGAAAGCTTTGAGATCAGAGAGTCTTTACCCTAAGTCAAAGATTGAGGTTGTATCTGCAGAAGGGCCAAAGCCGCAAGCAGGCGGGGGAGGCAAGAATAACTCTCAGAATAAGAGGAAGCAGGACCAATCTAAAGGTGGCCAGAAAAAGAGCAAGAAGGATGTTGAGTGCTTCAGCTGTGGTAAGAAGGGCCATTATGCCAAAGATTGTCGGGCCAAGCCAGCGGATAAGAAGTGCTTCAACTGTGGTCAAGTGGGACATTTCAAGGATAAGTGTCCGCAACCTCTTAAAGAGAAGCAGATTGTGAAAGCATATGCTATTGATGTTGTTCCTTCTTCGTCGAATGCCCCAACTACGGCGGAGAAAGGAAAGAATGTTGTTATTCAAGGTATGCTTTCTATTTATGATGTACCAGTTCGAGTTTTGTTTGATACTGGGGCTTCACGTTCCTTCATATCTAGTGACCTGGTAGATAGGTTGGGACTGGAACCCGAGATAGTCGATAGACCATTGGTTGTGACGAACCCGATTGGTGGTTCGACTAGCCTTAGTATGATTTGCAGAAATTTGGTCTTATCGAGTCATGGATGTATGTTTGTATGTGATTGCTTTGTTTTGGTCTTTACTGGGTATGGCATTATATTGGGAGTCGATTGGCTCCAAAGATACGGGGTGGTGGTAGACTGTGAGGGCTTTTTGGTGACAGTGAGGGCGGATGATGGGCGGAAGGTAGTGTTTGGTAGTCTACCTAGTGATGGGGTTATGGATAGTTTTGTAAATTCCCTCGACATCCCGCAGGATGAGTTGTCAGATGTGCCCATGGTTGGCCAGTATCCGGACGTCTTCGAGGAGGTGACCGGGCTTCCACCACACCAAGAGATTGAGTTCCGTATTGATTTGGTGAAAGATGCAAGACCTATAGTGATGCCACTTCGTCGTATGGCACCAAGGGAGCAGCGAGAGCTCGGGGTGCAAGTCAGCAATCTTTTGAAGAAGGGATTTATTAGAAGGAGTGTCTCCGAGTGGGGAGCACCAGTTGTGTTTTCCACTAAGGCAGATGGTTTCCTTCGTTTGTGTGTGGACTATCGCGAGTTGAATAAGGTAACGAGGAAGAATAAGTATCCTCTACCACGGATAGATGATTTGTTTGATCAACTGGAAGGAGCGAGAGTGTTCTCCCAGTTGGACCTCGCGACAGGATTTCATCAGCTTCGAGTAGCGGATGAGAGTGTTCCGAAAACGGCATTTAGGACGCCGTCTGGATTTTATGAGTGGTTGGTCATGCCATTTGGGTTGACCAATGCACCAGCCTATTTTGTGGATCTTATGAATCGAGTATTCAGAGATCAGTTGAATAAGTTTGTTCTTGTGTTCGTGGATGATATCCTTGTTTACTCAAGGACAGAGGAGGAACACAAGGGACACTTGAGGATAGTGATGGAGGTGTTGAGGAAACACCAATTGAAAGCGAAATTCTCTAAGTGTCATTTTTGGAGAAGGGAAGTGAGATTCTTGGGCCATGTTGTTTCCGAGAGTGGTATTGCCGTGGACCCTGCGAAGGTGGCTACGGTACAGGATTGGCCTACGCCCAAGAATGCAACAGATGTAAGAAGTTTCTTGGGATTAGCTGGATATTATCGTATGTTTATCCAGGACTTCTCCAAGATAGCAGCACCATTGAATCAATTGACTAAGAAGAATCAGTCCTTCGTCTGGGACGAAGTGTGTGAGGATGCCTTCAAGAGTCTAAAAGAGAAGTTAACGCGTGCGCCAGTGTTAGTCATTCCTAAAGGGAATGAAGAGATGACGGTATACACGGATGCTTGTGGTACCGGACTGGGTACTGTATTGATGCAAGGGGGTAGGGTTGTAGCTTATGCTAGTCGACAGCTAAAGCCGCATGAGAAGAAGTATCCTACCCATGATTTGGAATTGGCAGCGATTGTATTTGCGCTGAAGATGTGGAGACACTATCTCTTGGGAGAAAGATTTGAGCTGTTTACCGATCATAAATCGTTAAAGTATCTCTTCTCCCAGAAGGATCTAAATCTCCGTCAGCAGAGATGGTTAGAGTTCTTGGCTTCGTATGATTTTGATATCGCATATACACCTGGGAAAGGTAATGCGGTAGCCGATGCCTTGAGTAGGAGACATGCCAGCTTAGGGGCAATGTTTCTTGAATGGAAGCAACTGGAGTATATCGCGGGGTTTGATTTTAGACCAAAGTGCGAATTGGATCCAGTAATGCTAGCTAGTTTGGCGATCAGACCCACTTTGATAGAGAGGATTGGTTCCAGCCAGAGGAACGATCCTAATCTATTGGAAATCATCTCCAAGTTAGAGACGGACATCGACGGTGAGGAGATGAATGTGTATGGGCTTGATCGAGATGGATGGCTTCGAAAGAATGGAAGACTAGTTGTGCCCAACGTGAATGGTTTGAGGGATGAAGTGCTTAGAGAATGTCATCACTCAAAACTGACTATACATCCCGGTGGTAATAAGATGTATCGAGACATGAAGCAGACTTACTACTGGGAAGGGATGAAAAGAGACGTTGGGAAGTTTATATCCAAATGCATGAATTGCCAGCTAGTTAAAGCCGAGCAAAAGAAGCCTATTATTGCAACCAATAGAAATTCCCGAATGGAAATGGGAGCAAGTCTCGATGGATTTCATCGATGGTTTACCGAGAACTAGATCGGGATATGATAGCATTTGGATAATTGTGGATCGATTGACTAAGAGCGCAAGATTTATACCAGTCAAATCGACCAGAACGGCAGCCAAGTTGGCAGAATTGTACATGAAGTGGGTAGTGAGATTTCATGGAGTACCCAAAAGCATTGTGAGTGACCGAGACCCGTTGTTCACTAGTGGGTTTTGGAAGAGCTTACAAGAGGCTCTAGGGTCAGGATTACATCTCAGTAACGCATATCATCCTCAGACCGACGGTCAGACGGAGAGGGTGAATCGTATATTGGAAGATCTCTTGAGAGCTTGTATATTGGATTTTGGTGGATCATGGGATGATCATTTGCATCTAGTAGAGTTTGCATATAATAATAGCTACCAATCCAGTATCGGTATGGATCCATATGAAGCTTTGTACGGAAGACCGTGCAACTCACCATCATGTTGGATAGAGACTGGCGAGAAGTTTGTGCTTGGACCAGATGTGGTGAGGGAAACCTCCGATAAGATCAAGATCATTCAACAACGAATGAAAGCTGCCCAAGATAGGCGGAAGAGTTATGCTGATAAGAGGAGAAGAGACTTAAAATTCTCCGTTGGTGACTTGGTGTTTGTCAAAATTTCTCCATTGAAGAGCGTGATACGATTTGGCAGGAGAGGCAAGTTAACACCAAGATTTGTTGGCCCATTCCCTGTTCTTGAACTAGTCGAGAATTTGGCATTTAGAATTGACTTACCAGAGAAGATGGCGGGAGTTCACAATGTATTTCATGTTTCCCAACTAAGGAAGTTCGTTCACGACTCAAATATGACTATTTCACCTGATCAGTTAGAGGACTTCGAAGTAGAACCCGAGGCGGTTGGGAACCGCAAGCCGATTCGTATTGTGGGGCACGATACGAAACAACTTCGACGGAAGGCGGTGAAGCTAGTCAAGGTTCAGTGGGGCGAGAACGAGAATGATTGTACTTGGGAGACAGAGGAGAGCATTAGGAAGGCATATCCAGAACTCTTTGCCTGGTAAGATTTACTTCACAATTTAGTTTTTCCGCATGCTAGGGTAGACTTGTTTTGCTTGTTTTGCATGTTTGATTGTTGTTTTATGATTGATAGGCATGCGGGACCCTTTTGTGTGTTTTGGTTAGGGAATTTCGGGGGCGAAATTTCTTAAGGGGGGGAGAGTGTAACGACCCGTATTCTACGCATCAGGGAATCGTAGAATATTTATTTCTTTCCCATATGAAGTTGTATGGTCATGTAACTTTGGTAAACATCTATTAGAGTCATTTCCCATGTTCATGATTTTTGTCGATTTTTAAATGACCATTTTGCCCCTAGCTGATCTTGTTTTGGCCATAACTTTTGATTGGAAAGGAATTTTGACCTGAGACCACTTCCATTAGATTCGTTTGATGGTTTACCTTTCCGTAGAGTGGTCATAATGGCCAAACGGACTTACCGTTTGGGAGATATGGCTGAAATAAGGTTTGGAATGTGAAAAATTGCTTAACCGGGCCAAATAGGGTGATTAGTGAGTAGGCCCATAACCCATTTCGGGATTAGGGTTATGGGGAGGCTGAAATGAAGTAGAGAATCTTTCCATTTCAGTTTTCTAGCCTCCACTTATCACCAAGGAACCCTAAAAATGGCCTCCAACCTCTAAATCACCTCCAAATCATCTTTTGGTCAAGGATTAAGCTTAGCAACCTCTAATCAAGGAAGATCTACACCAAATCAACATTGGAGCTGCTGTTTGGCATTGGGATTCACATCAAATCAGAGATTTATTTCAGATCTTAGTTTATTTGTGGCTAAGGTGAGTGATTTGCATAGTTTTGCACTAATTATGGCTAATTAGGGGTAATTAGTGTTAATTAGCGAATTTATACACTAATAAATTCAGGAAAAATGTTCATAAATTCCTAAATGATGTTTTAGACCTCTGATATGAATTTGGGTTAATTTGGTTAAGTTTTGCTAATCCTATCATTAGTTTCACCTAAACATGCTTAAGGGGAAATATGGGGTTTTGGGGTATGTTTGATCCATTTTAACCTATCATATCGATGTTTTGATGTTTGTGGTTGATTATGCATGTTGCTATGACTGTATGAAATGCTTTGTGGTTGATTTCAATAGTTAGAATGGTCGAAAACGTCGTCGAATGGCGTAACACTTGCTGGAACAATTTCAGAAAGCAGTGCAGGTTTCGGATCGGGTCGGATATGGGGGCTCGGATCGGATATGTTGAACTGGGCAAGGGATTCGATCGGATCGGAACCTGACACTTGAGAAAATTGGCAAAAAGGAAGGCCACGCTAACTGAACTGGGATCGGATCGGATTAAGGAGGAGGGATCGGAGCGGATAGAGGAGGATGGATCGGATCAGAGCACGTGAAGGATGAGGAGGCGGATCGGAGCGGAAGCACGAACTGGAGGGGAGATGGCACCCGACCCGACCCGAGGAGAAACACCCGACCCGACCCGTACCAGAAGAAGACCCGAACTGACGCGATGCAGTGGACCCGACCCGAACCGATGTTTTGAAAAGAACCTGACCCGACCCAGTATTGACCAATAACCCGAGATGCAAAGGTAGTCCAATATGAGAAGTTAGAGCTCAGGATCCAGTTGGGAACCGATGAGTTCACTTCATGGTTGGGCTTTGCTACGGGACGTGTGCTAAGAAGTTGTCGATGTTCATAACTGCGATTCACCACTAAAAATGAATGATGGGCTACTTATCAGTGCAGTAGAGTCATTGCGACTCGAGGGGCAAGGTGATGGTAGCAAGACTACGTTATCAGTGCAGTAGAGTCATTACGACTCGAGGGGCAAGGTGATGCGTAGTAAGACTATGAGCCAGCGTAGATGGGGAGAATAACTCATGGGGCAAGTGGACATAGTAAGGATTGGTACGGCTATGAGCCAGCGCAGATGGGGTGAATAACTCCATGGGGCAAGTGGACATAGCGAAGGATTAGTGGCTACGTTATCAGTGCAGTGAAGCCATTTATGACTTCATGGGGCAAAGTGATCGTAGCAAGGGTGGGTGATCGAAGTGGTGAATATCGTATGCTTTACGTACTGAGTGAGAGATGTGAAGATGGATGCTATGTTTGATTGTTTGCCATCACTATGACATGCACACCCCCACCTCCGTATCTTTAAACCTTTTGATATGGCACCTTAGAGTGTTGTACAGTATGTAGTGCTAACTCTTTGGTTGCAGGTCCAGGTTCAGGTATGTTTTAGTCTACCTGTTATTGTTCACTTTAGATGCTTATCGCTCATACCAGGCTTTATGTCTGACCCAGAGTTTTATGTCTCCTCTTATTACTCTGGGTGCTCACACGAGCAGACTAGAGACATGTTAGCTGGTGGTGCGCGAGTAGCTGATTCGGAGGCGGGCAGGAGGCTTCCACGTATGATATATATATATATATACACACATTCTCCTTGTGTCGTTGGTGGTCGCTACTTGGGCATTAGTAGTGTACCTCCTTTATCTTACTTTTGCTTTGAGACAGTTTGAAAAGTTGTAATAAGCTATATTTTGGATTTCCGCTGCTATGATGCTTAGTTCTGGTTTTTGGCTTATGCACTATCTCTCCTGTTTTATGTCAAGTATGTTATTATTATATTTTGTTCTATGCGCTGTGAGACATTCTACAGGTTCTTTGTATGTTCATTTCCTTCTTCCTTTTTCCTTCTGACGACCCGTTCCGTGCTAACTGGACATGTATACAGCGCACTTTTGGAGTAAATGCCGGTTGGTGCGGGGCGGGCCGTCACATTCTATCACAGTCAACGCCGTTTTCAATACGTCGTTTAGCTATTCACAATGGTTTGAAACCCGGTCATTTCGAATAACTATCGCATCTTTCAAATTAGTTAAGATACACAAGATATCTTAAGTCTAATTCCATTGTAGGAATATTATTTTACTCAAATCTTTATAACCAAATTAGATGAAGATTTCTTTTCAAATAATCTAGAGAAATCATCTTCTCTTTTAACTAGGTTAATGAATAGTGTTATTGAAGACACTATTCATGACAAACCCAAAAACTAATTGATATTAAATTTAAGAATCCAAACAAAATTATATCAACTTATATTCAACGCCAATTTCCGTAATCAACTAATACTATGGTTGGAGTAAGGATGTTAACATCTCCCAAATTCCTCGAAATAGTAAATGTCTACACAACGGTAATCAATACCAAATGTCTAAAGATCAATTCTATCCAAATCCAATTTTTTTTTCAAATTGGAAATATTTTCTAAATCAAAAGATTTATCTAAACATTTCTTTCAATTCATGGTTATATTTGATAATCCAAATAATTTATTTAAATTCTCAAAACCTTGTTTTCCACTTTCATCTAGTCAGGCTAAAAGCGGAAATATCGAAAAATATGGTTCGAAACTTCATATTACTTTTTCAAATCACTTTGAATTTTTTTATTATGGTTTATCATAATTTTTACATATTTTTTTAATTTAAAAATAACTCCTTTCATAAAAATCCGTTTTTAGGTCACTAACAGCTATGGCGCTATTTTTATTCAAATTTGATTTGAACTTAGCTCAAGATCTAACCATTAGATATTAAAACTCTTATATTCATTTGAAAGCCCTTTTAATTTCGAACCAAATGGTTTTCTCTTTGGGAAAATCCGACGGTCAGATCTCTCGGTATGTCAGTTTGAAGCCAATGGTCGAAATTTGTGAACTATCGCTGCGGGACGAGTTCTATTCAAAACACATTTCAATTTTATAATAAAATTAAATGGAATTGCTTTTAAAATAGCTTATTAATTATCTTATAATTACTTTAAACTATATTTTCAATATTTCACTTCAAATTCAAATATTTCTTTTAAATGGCTATTATAATATATTTTTATTACTAAAATAATATTATTTTTCAAACTTCATTATTTTTAATCCGAATTTTCCTGACTTCCATTATAATAAATAAGGTAGTTTTGAAAATGAAATTTTGGTAAAACCTTTTTTAGATACCCTAACCGAACTTCACTTTTTCTAGTTATTATTCGTTTTAAAATAAAAACTATGATAGGCCATAACTGGCTTTTAATTTTTCCAAATTCATTTCTATCTTTTGCAAATGTTCATCATGATGAATTATACGTTAAGTCTATCCAAAATCGGATGTCAAATTTTGACTATTATTTTTCACCTAATATTTTATTATCAAAATATTCAGTTAGTTCCCAATTTGGAACAAAACTCAACTAATGACCATATAATTAAATTTGTATGAATCCAATATGTTAATGATATTCCATTAACATTTTTCAATCATTCCAACATCCATTTTAACATTCATTGCACTCATATCGTGGCATAGTGCATAACATGTAAACATTAAATATTTAACGCTTACATGTTTTTGTCAATCAAAAGATTAACCGTAATACACAAACATCAACTAACATATGCATTCAAGTACCAAACGAGGTATGTACCCATATCCTATTTATATTGGCAAAAGTTGCACCAACAAAAAAAAAATAGTGATTCACTATTCATCCTAAATACTTGTTTATTCAAGTACATGTTTTCAACTACCACAAACACTAGATATACATGTACTTTTGGATAAGCTAAACTATCCAAACCTCATCGTTAACTGTTTAGTTATTTAGCAACCCAATGCTAACTTGCAAATATTTATTTTCTATGTAAATGTTCATGTAACATTCAACCAAGTTATAATCCAATTCAACTAATCATTTTGTATACGGTTTCAACTTCTAAATGACTTACAAAATTAATTTCGAACGAACTTCAGCAATTTCTACCCAAACTTCTTTACTATACAACATAGCATATATTTACTTGCATAAAATTACATGCAACATCAGCAACCATAAATATAAAAAACTAATTCAAACATGAGCAATAAATTACTCACCATTGGTTTCCACTCCATTTATCATTTAAAATGTAGGATTTTGTCATTCAAACAAATTCAAAAAATTTCAGCAGCTTTCTAACACCATCGGTGTTTTTCTGAAAATAAACAGACAGGGGTTTGACGTTGTTTGGTTTTTAAAATAAATGGTGTATATAAGGACGTTTATTTTTAGTTCGATGAGCTAACAAAGAGGGGTTTTAAGGCAACAGAGGTTGGGTTTGAAAGAGCGTAGGGTCCGCTAACCTAGGGTGGGCTGGCACAGTGCTGGCAGGACCGGAGGAGTGCTGGCATAGGTTGTAGGTGTGGTGGTTTTGGGTGAAGAAGTGTGGTTTTGAGGGTTTTAAAGGAAGGATGAGGGTTATTTAGATGAAGTGGGGCCTACGAGGGGGCTGATGTTATTAGATGTGGGGGAGGGGAGGAGGTGGCGGTGGCTGCTGGTGTGGGTGGGGAGCCGACAGGTTGAAAGAGAGAGAGGAGAAGGAAGGAGGAAGGAGAGAGTGGAGAGAATGGAGGAATAATAGAAGAAGTAGCTCTCCTTTCATCGAAAAAAGGAGTAGTGGATCACTGAGGTGTCAATGATCTAAGATGGTGGGGAGACACCTCAAAACAAATACATATTGGTTGCTTTGGAAGGTGACAACTCAATGAAAGATTAACTTGTAGGCTAATGAAGTTTTTAAAGCTAATGAGCTTATATACATACAACGTTTCACACAACTTGTTAACAAAACAACTTATACAATATGAAATATATTTTCCGGTCATGTTTTCCAGTTTTTCGTGCTCTTCGATAATATGTAAACAAAATTTAAAATATATTTTGTTTATTATTTTTACTGATTAAAACGAGGTCTAATTGACTATTAATCCTTATATAGTTTATTACACTACTAAACGTTGTATAATAATATATCAACGCTTATGGAAATAAATTAATGTTCTAAAACATTTTCACAACATTAGACAACTATATTTTATTTTTACTTTATTTTTACATATTAATTATTGACTCAAAAAAATTAAATTCAATCGTTTAAATCAATTCTCTTTGAAATTAACCTATGCATTTTCTACTCGCACAGTCACATACAAATCCCAATGGCTATGAAATTTGAAATACTACTATATTTTTCCGATACAGTTCCAATGTTCCTGATCTCGTTGAATTCGGAGAACATTTGCAAAATGGTCCTTCTATATGTTATTATTTAATTTTAACTACTTTTTCTGACTTGTATTTATATTACGCACGCTCACACACCAACTCCAATTAGCTTGAAATTTGGAACCTTACCATTATCTATCATTACATATTCGATAAAATTGATTTCGTTGAATTCCGAGGTCATTTACAAAATGTCCATTTTTTTTTACTTTTTAAAATACCACTAAATTAATGATTTTTAAAATAATCCTTTCAATTATCAATTTAGAAATTCAATAACCTTGTCTTAACTATTTTATAAGTCGTACTCTATCAGAAATCTCAAATTTTAAAATTTTGATGAATAATGTCAAATTTTCATTTTTGGCAAACTTTTTTTGTATTGATAAGTTGGTAAAATTGATTTAAATAACTAAACTAATTGTTATAATTTTGAAATCATATTTAAAAATGAGTGTATGTATCCAAAACCGTGCGCAGATATTTCAAACTCTTAAAAACTCGTATTTTTCATAATATCAGAAGCATCAGAATTTATGGGTTTTTAGGTTTCTTCTTCTTTTTCAATTCTAAATCAAAAACTATAGGAAATTCAAGTGCTACTCAAGAGTTATAGTCTGTTTGTAATCAAAGATCACAAGATCAAGTCCTATCGCGTCAAAATTACAAAAAGTGATAAGAGAAGGGTGTGCTAGTGTCCCGTATAAATCTACTGGGTGCCTTTGTGTTCCGGAAATAAATTAGGTGTAAAGTTGTGGCCTAAAAATTAACTAAGTCTCACTATACTTGGAATCAGTTGGGGCATGCCATTGTAGCCCTGAAATCAAGGATTGTAATTGGATTTGTTAAATAAAAATCCACATCAACCCTGCGTTGTGTGGAACTAGATGTAGGTGAGTCCCAAACCACTATAAAATCCTCATGTGTATTTTCCTTTTGTTGCCTTTTATTCTACTTTCTGCATCTGCGATTGATTCTGTGATTTGTGATATCTGTGATTTACATATTATTCTGTTTAATTAAAAAAGAATTCAAGAAATTTAATATATTCAATAAAACACTATTCACCCCTTCTAGTGTTTAATTTTCCTTAAGATCCTTAATCTAGATCCCCAGCAACCAGTATCAAAGCAACTATTTTCAAAGTTTTCATAATCTAAATTTTTGAAAAGTTTAAATGGAAATTTTTGAAAATTTCATAACAGTAGTTCAAAAGTATGCATTTCATCATTGTTTTTAAAGTTTGCATTTATTATTGTGAAAAGTCAAGTTGCTTACTGAATCGGTGTGTAGTACAAAAACAGAGGTGTTACATGGCTATTGATGATTCAAAACTTGATGGTCAAGTTGTTCGCATTCAATTAAAACTATATATAGAGATCGCTGTGGAGAATTTGAAAATGAAAATTTTGAGAAATTTGTAGTAAATTACTCATAAATTTTCTTTTCCAAGGACTCCAGCAAAATGTAGTAGTTGAGCATAAAAATAGAACGATACAAGAGTATGCAAGAACTATGTTATCTGACAGTAGTTTACCAAAAAGTTTTTAGTATGAAGCAGTTGCTATGGCTTGTTATATTTTATATAGAATCTTAATTAGACCATTAACTAACAAAACCCTATATGAGCTTCTATATAAAAAGAAACCGAAGGTATCTTATTTCAAATTTTTAGGAGTAAATGCTTTAATTTAAATAATAAAGAAAATTTAGATAAATTTGATCCAAAATCAGATAAAGGACAATTTATTAGATATTCAAATAGAAGTAAAGCATAGTTTTCAATTTAAAAACTATACTATTGAAGAAACTTTAAATGTATCATCTGATGATTCATGGATACTTGCTATGTAAGAGGAATTGAATTAGATCACCATAAATGATGTATGGAACTTATTCCTAGACCAAAGGATAAAACTATAATTGTATATAAAAATAAAATGAACGAACTTGGTGAGGTCGTCGTAAATAAAGCACGATTAGTTACTCAAGGATACTGTCAAGAAGAAGGAATAGTTTGCGACGAAACCTTTGCCCCCGTAGCAAGACTAGAAACTATTAGAATTCTACTTTCTTTCACTAATCATTATAATTTCAAATTATTTTAAGTGAATGTAAAAACTTCTTTTCTAAATGGATTCATTAAAGAAGACGTTTATGTTGAACAACTCTGTAACAACCCGGAAAATCTGAGCCAGTTTAAAATTTTTATTTTGGCAATTTTGACGAATTTTGAATATTTAAGATGGATTATTTTAAATAATATCGACGAGAAATATATTTTGAATAGAATTTGAACGTATATATTTATATAGATCGTCGTTAGAATATAAAATTTTATTTAGTTATAAAAGGAATTGAAAATGGCGCGGTAATTCGAAAATTTGATTTCAAACTTCAAATGAATGTACAGGATTCAAAATAAACCGGATTTTAGTGAAACCAAAAATAATTGAATCTAATAGAGAATATTTTTCCAACGAATCCGAAAAATCAAAATTTCATAGCGGGAATCAAAAGATATGTCCAGTTGAAATTTCAGGATAGTCGCTATGGAATTCTGGCCCTTAAAAATGGAAATTTTGCAAACGACCTCGGATTTCGACGAAACCACTTTTGTTGGATCTGCGATGTTAAATGATTGCTAGGTTTCAAATTTCGTAATTTTTCGAATCAATATGTGAGCGTGGCAAAGGAAAACGCGTTTGACCAGTTTCAGTTGATTTTAATCGACTGGAAAATGGCCATTTTTCAAACGGTCTCAGAATTCGACGAAACTAGTTTTGGTAGGACCGTATCGTTAATACGAAGCTAGAAAATATTTTTCTAGAATTTTTCGAGTTCGTATGTGACCCCGGTAAATTGAAATGCGCGTTCAAATTCAATATATAGAGTTATATGTTGATTTTGATGAAAACTGATCGAAACGGTCGAATCAGCCTTCGATACATATCCCATTGTGTTCGGAATGGGGGTAATTAGCTATGGACGACAGGCGGTGGATCTTGTTTCGAGGTCAAAATAAAAAGTTGCTTTAAAGAATTAAATAAATATATATATATATATATATATATATATATATATATATATATATTATATACCCCTTACCCTCTATTCTCTCTCTCCCCGTTGAAACGGTCAAATGAAATTAAAAAAACACGCCCTCCCCTAGGCGATTATCGCGCCGCCAACGGCCCACTCACATCGCCGCCGCCGCCCAAGGCGGGGTCACCGCGCCGCCTCCCCCATCTTCTTCCTCCTCTCCTTCCCCTTTCTAGTCCGCTACCCAAAAACCCGCATCCAACCACCTCCGTCCCCCCTTTTCTCCTACCTGCGCGAAGACCCTCAGCCCCCCCTTTTTTCACCCGCAACCAACCCTAGCTGAAACCGCCCCCCCTCGTGCTCCTCTCTCCCTTCCGATCTTCCCCCTCTTCTCCTTCTAAACTCGAACGCAACCCCTCCTCCTTTTTCTCGTCAGACACAGACCCATTCCCCCCTCTACGCGCCCCTCCTCGGCCCCCACCTTCGACGGTGAACCCCCCCAGGCCAGCGAGCAGCAGTAAACCCTCCTTCCCCTTTTAACGGTGAGTATTTTAATTTATTTGCATTTATTTTATTTTTCATTATTAAATATATAATAGCGTATTTAAAAATCTGATTTTTATTCATATGTAGACGAGTTAAAAATTAGATTTTTGCATTAGAGAAAGGATTCTTAATTTAGAAAAGGTCGGATTTTTATTGTTGAAATGGCGAAATAAAAATATAATTTTTATATAGTAGAAATATTAAAGATGTTATTTTTATGGAATAGAGATAGTAAAAATATGATTTTTATATTTTAGGAGGAATAAAAATTCGATTTTTAATTTATAGAAAATATAAAAATATGATTTTTACATTATAGAAGTGTTAAAAATTTTATCTTTATTTTGTAGAAGGAGCAAAGATGTGATTTTTATATAAGTGGCGATATAAAAATGTAATCTTTATTATATGAATACCGTTGTAAAAATAGAATTTTTATCTATATAGTAGCGATGTAAAAATAGAATTTTTATCCATATGGAGTGATTATAAAAATATGATTTTCATATACCTAGCAACAATATAAAAATGTGATTTTTATATATGTAGTGGATACGGGCAACGAAAGTGACAAAAGGGCGAGAACGGCGAAGACTTCTACATAAGAAGAGTCGTGGCGTTTGGATTAGCTAGTCGGTGAGAACTTCTCACTTTAAATTTCCTCTTCTAGTTAAAAATATATACTAGGATGCAGACGGTGCTTAGCAGCACCCGACACCCGTCATCCACAGACCATGGATGACTTGTATGTTTGATTGTTTGTTGTGATGAAAATTGATTGTGTGACGTGAAATAAATTATTTATATAGTTAAAAATATTTGATCGTTAAAAATATTATTTTTAACGTGTGTGTGTGAATAAAAATAAGTGTCTGTTGATTTGAAACCTCACATGGGTGTTGGGATGATATTTGAAGTCCACTCATCCCGATTGATTAGTTGTATGTCGATCGATTGATTGACAGGCTGTTATAAGCGTTAGATATCTATATTTGATGCTTATACAGTGTGGTGCACTTTGGATGATGATTGATTATTTATTGTTGTGATTATATACATGTGTTGTATGGAATCCATATAATTAACATTATATGGTAATTGATTGGGCCTTATTCCAATTGGGAAAATAAAGAATAGAATGAAGTATATATTCATGTGTTGAATAGAATAAATAATCATGTGTTGAAAATTATATTTTAACAATAAAATTTATATCTTTATCATATTTAAAGTTAGAAACTAACTGGAAAATAGATAAGATGAGTGGTTTCCAGGGTATTGATCTGATATTGGTTCCGGCCTTCGGCGTTAATACCTAGGGAATCATTCTCTTACTACTTTACAGTTGGAGTTTGATTTAAAAATCAAACGATAGATACCATAGTTTTATAAAATATATTAAAAAAATATAATAGTCATGTGTTGACAGTGCTCATGTGTTGAGAATATTCATGTGTTGAAAGAAATATATATTCATGTGTTGAATAGAATAAATATTCATTTGTTGAATAGAATAATGAATTTATTGAAATATATAAAGCCGTGTTGATTAGAGTTGCGCCATTTTGATGTGAGCGATATTTATATCGATTATATTCGTTTTTATAATGAATATAGAAAAAGAATTAATTTCAAAATATAACGTTTTGAAAATATTATCACTTATATAGAAATGATACGGAATATTCAATTTTGATTCGAAATCGAATAGGAAGTTGAATTTGTTTTGAAAACGAATTTAAAACGATTTATAAAATACGTTTTAAAAGGAAATCGACAAAATATATATAATATATATATATATATATAAATATATTATATATAATGGCCTAAATAGAACGCGCCGCACTACGGCAGTTCGTGAATTTCGACCATTGACTTCGAATGGATATTACGGGAGATACGACCGTCAGATTATCCTAAAACCGGAACTGTTGGGTTCGTATCGAAAAGAGCTTTCCAATGAATATTAGAAATTTGAAATCTAACGGTTGGATTTGTAATTATGTCCAAATCAAATTTGGAAAAGGTCGCTGTAAGTGCAGTTCGATGGCCGTTGGTGGAAATCGACTGTACGGGCCTTGAAAAAATTATTAAAAATATCAATAATTTGTGTAAAATCATAATGTGTGAATTGGAAAGAACTGGGATGAAAAATTCCACATTTGAAAAGATAAAAATTGATTTTTATCGAAATGAACTAGAATTAAAATCAATTTATTTTTGAAATAAATAAATTGAATTTGAAAGTGGTTTTGAAAATAATCAGAATTTCCGATACGTGAATTGGACTGGAGTTGAATCGAAATTATCTTCGGAATATTTCGATGTTGGATTTCGTGACTATACAGATATTGTTATGGGAATTTGAAAGATATATTTTATATAGTTATTTCCAATATGATATTTGTTGGTTTCAGAATTTGATATTGAATATAAGCCGGTATATTTTCTATTCAGAGCCTTGTATTTAATATCAAATGTGATTTGGGTTTGTCGTGAATGGTGTCTTCATTAACACCGATTCTTAAGCCCAATAGAGAAAAAGATTAAATCTTTCTATTTATATTTAATGAAGTGTACCAATTAAATGATATTTAATTGGAATTGAATTTAAATTGGTTCTTGGGTTTATCGTGAGCGGTGTTTTGAATAACACATGTTCTTTGACCCGATTAACAATAGAATGTGATTTGGGTTTATCGTGAACCGTGTTTTAAATGACGTTGGTTCTTTAACCCAGTTAAAGATTAAAACTAAGTGGAGTTTTAATGAATCTTTAATCAGATTGAAATGTGAATTGATAATTTAAATTATCAAATTTGAAAAGTGATCGAGAATGGAGTATCACCAGTTTTGCTCCAGAGCGATAGTTAAATCTTTAATTAGATTTGAACGTGAAATGGTAATTAATTTTACCGATAACACCGTGGTGTTAGATATGGAGTATTACCAGTTTTCTCCATGGGATGAATAGGTTGGGATTGGGAAATAAAATAAATAATTACTTCGGTGTAGTTCGCTAATCCCGACTAGTTTGGAAAACCATAATATGGTTTGAAATGATATCCAAAGGAAGATTAAAGAATAAATTTAGAAGAATTTATCTTGGATAAAATTAATGGGAACCTTTCACTAAGAATATGATTTTGTGAATAAAAGAACATTCTGAATTGGAATGAGGCGTTTGTTGTGTTTGTGTAACATTTGTTTATAATATACATGGGTTATTCAGAAAGGCCGGGTTTCTACCCATTCTGAATAACCGATTCGGCGATAAGTCGAAGATGAAGACGGTGGTTGAAGACCGGAAGTCTTCACATCGTTTGGGTGATTACTGATGATCTTGATTGAGCTGTACACCCAAGAGGAGGGAATCAGTTGGTGATCGTCCAGACGTACTTGGAGATGGATGGATATGCGAGGAAAGTGCCTCCGGTTTCGTTCAGACCCAGAACGAACTTGTAAATGGACTGTGTGTCTGACATTGGATTTTATTCTGTGTCGATTTATCTCTATTAAATATACATCTGTTTGGCGGCGGAGAATTTATTCTCTTGTTTAACGCCCTTCTCTGAGATGTACGAGCTCAGAGGTTGTATATCGATGGACATCAGTCGCATGGAGTGAATTGCCAGTGTGGCACGCGTAAGTGACAATTGTTCAAGGCTTCTGTTGAAAAGCAAAGTCTTGTGGTTGATGATCAAAGCACGACCCGTGTGGCGTAGCTTTGTGTATAGCGTGAATTCGCGAGCCTCACACCCCGGTATGAGTCAAAAACGGGATAAGGACCCAAGGAGTGCACGACGTTTCTTTCTAGCTATGGGTGGTGTCGGTGCTTAAACTGGCCGACATTTATATACTTTTCACCTGTGTGGTTGTTGGATGAGGCGCCTCGATATTAGGTCTGTTAGGACCGGGAAACGTGTGTTCAGGAATTGCCAATCCTCGAAAGTATGTGAGGACCGACCTTGGAGGTTCCATAGGATCATAGTGGGGTCCTGAGGCATTTGCTAGAGTGTCTCGAATCGGAGAGGAGCTTGCCCCTTGCCTCGACTCATGACGGAAATCCAGTTTTCAATACGTGTATTTCGGTTTTATTTGTAGAGCCTAGTATGGCGACATGATAGATGGTACCCATGCCGCCTAGGATTGATATTTATGATTGAAATTGTTTTGACACTATACACTTATGATAGTATCAAATGATTTGTTTTAAACGTATTAAGCATATTTGGCTATCATAAGGGAAAACCCTATCCTCCGGCTTGCGTTGCATTGTGTGATGGGACCTGGGTCTTATAATAGCTTCATTTTTCGAAAAAGCATTGCGTTGTTTATTCTATGCACTGGTATTCTTGGGAGGAAACCCGTTTCGTGTTATACGGCGTGGTCCCTTGAATTACTCTCTTTTAAAAGTTTAAATAACTGTTTTAGTTCTCACACAAGTCACATGACTGACCTGGAGTTTATTGTTTTAACCTAAACTCTGGGTCCCCTTATTTTCGACACGGGCAGCTAGTAGTTTTGGTTTTGCATATTTATATTCACAGGATCCTGATTTACAGCTGGAACGATGCTCGGAAAGCTCTGTATCCGTGTATTACTTTCAGTTGTGTTTTATATTATTTTTCCGCTGCTATGTAATTTATTGTAATCTCTGATATTTTTCTATTGTATAATATTTATTCATACTCTGTATATTCTTGTATCTGATGGAATTGTTGTAATAAACAATGAGATGTTCTTCTGTCTGCGTTCTGATGTGGCTTGTCCTCAATTCAATCCGGGCTTTCCTTTACGGGGAAGTTCGGGTCGTCTCAGTTTGGTATCAGAGCTTTGGTTTACAAAGCTCGAGAACAAGACACATTAGAACCATACGAAAGAATTCATTAGATATTGGATTAGTAATAACCAATTAGAATAACTCGTTAGAGATAAGATCAGTAGTATCCTAGAACGAGTGTGAAGAGTATATTTTTCAAATGAAAACAATCTTGTTTTGAAATTTAAACCATATTATACGTATTTGAATATTTATTTATTTTGAATTTGGACAATCCAATATATAAAGATTTCGCGTATACGCGTCATGAACGTATATTCGAAGTTTTAATATACTGGATAGATATAGAATCACATTCTAGACACCCGGGGATGATTCTGGTGATGTGGCCACATCATCAGTATTTATGTTCGTGTTTCGAAGGTGTGATTTCTATATATTTCCATTAGACTGGTGTGAGAACCAAAATTAGATAGGATTATTGTTGTGAATTGGCATCAAAAAGATGATTTTCTTTATTTGTATCAAAATTATGAATTTGAAACGTTAATTAACTAATTGATTGATGGTTGTGTTGTTTGTCTATTTGTTTGATAATTTTGAACCATTACGCCTAATAGAATCAAATATTGAATTGTATTGAAAATTGGTCGCATTTGCTTGCATATACACGTACTTACATTGAACAGGTCATAGCAAGGAGGCTAGAGCAGAAGAATAAAATTGTTTGCCCGACAAATAGGTACATGTTTACCATAATTTACTGTTTTGTTTGGGTGATGATGATTTTATGAGCCGATTGGCTAGCCGCTTGGCTTTTTCTTTTGGATTGAAGAAGGCCATGGGAGGCTATATGAAATATCCCGAAGTCCCCGGTGCAGGGGAGGTTATGGCGAAATTTTTCGAAAATTTAGGGTGTTAGCCAAATTTTTGAAAAATTTGAAAAGTTCTTAGAAACTGAAAAGTTGAAGAACTTAAGCCGTAATCAAAATAATGGAAGTTGAGTTGATTTATAAAACAACTTTTAGCTTCGTTCCTTTTCGGGGATGAAATGTTTTAAGTGGGGGAGATTGTAACAACCCGGAAAATCTGAGCCAGTTTAAAATTTTTATTTTGGCAATTATGACGAATTTTGAATATTTAAGATGGATTATTTTAAATAATATCGACGAGAAATATATTTTGAATAGAATTTGAATGTATATATTTATTTGGATCGTCGTTAGAATATAAAATTTTATTTAATTATAAAAGGAATTGAAAATGGCGCGGTAGTTCGAAAATTCGATTTCAAACTTCAAATGAATGTACAGGATTCAAAATAAACCGGATTTTAGTGAAACCAAAAATAATTGAATCTAATCGAGAATATCTTTCCAACGAATCCGAAAAATCAAAATTTCATAGCGGAAATCAAAAGATATGTCCAGTTGAAATTTCAGGATAGTCGCTATGGAATTCTGGCCCTTAAAAATGGAAATTTTGCAAACGACCTCGGATTTCGACGAAACCACTTTTTTTGGATCCGCAATGTCAAATGATTGCTAGGTTTCAAATTTCATAATTTTTCGAATCAATATGTGAGCGTGGCAAAGGAAAACGCGTTTTACCAGTTTCAGTTGATTTTAATCGACTGGAAAATGGCCATTTTTCAAACGGTCTCAGAATTCGACGAAACTAGTTTTGTTAGGACCGTATCGTTAATACGAAGCTAGAAAATATTTTTCTGGAATTTTTCGAGTTCGTATGTGACCCCGGTAAATTGAAATGCGCGTTCAAATTCAATATGTAGAGTTATATGTTGATTTTGACGAAAACTGATCGAAACGATCGAATCAGCCTTCGACACATATCCCATTGTGTTCGGAATGGGGGTAATTAGCTATGGATGACAGGCGGTGGGTCTTGTTTCGAGGTCAAAATAAAAAGTTGCTTTAAAGAATTAAATAAATAAAAATGTATATATATATATATATATTATATACCCCTTACCCTCTATTCTCTCTCTCCCCGTTGAAACGGCCAAATGAAATTAAAAAAATATGCGCCCTCCCCCAGGCGATTGCCGCGCCGCCAACGCCCCCCTCACATCACCGTCGCCGCCCAAGGCGGGGTCACCTGGCTGCCTCCCCCATCTTCTTCCTCCTCTCCTTCCTTTTTCTAATCCGCTACCCCCAAACCCGCATCCAACCACCTCCGCCCTCCCCCCCCCTTTTCTCCTACCTGCGCGAAGACCCTCAGCCCCCCCTTTTTCACCCGCAACCAACCCTAGCTGAAACCGCCCCCCTCGTGCTCCTCTCTCCCTTCCGATCTTCCCCCTCTTCTCCTTCTAAACTCGAACGCTACCCCTCCTTCTTTTTCTCGTCAGACGCAGACCCATTCCCCCCCCCTCTACGCGCCCCTCCTCGGCCCCCACCTTCGATGGTGAACCCCCCCAGGCCAGCGAGCAGCAGTAAACCCTCCTTCCCCTTTTAACGGTGAGTATTTTAATTTACTTGCGTTTATTTTATTTTTCAATATTAAATATATAATAGCGTATATAAAAATCTGATTTTTATTCATATTTAGATGAGTTAAAAATTAGATTTTTGCATTAGAGAAAGGATTCTTAATTTAGAAAAGGTCGGATTTTTATTGTTTAAATGGCGAAATAAAAATATAATTTTTATATAGTAGAAATATTAAAGATGTTATTTTTATAGAATAGAGATAGTAAAAATATGATTTTTATATTTTAGGAGGAATAAAAATTCGATTTTTAATTTATAGAAAATATAAAAATATGATTTTTACATTATAGAAGTGTTAAAGATTTGATCTTTATTTTGTAGAAGGAGCAAAGATGTGATTTTTATATAAGTGGCGATATAAAAATGTAATCTTTATTATATGAATACCGTTGTAAAAATAGAATATTTATCTATATAGTAGCGATGTAAAAATAGAATTTTTATCCATATGGAGTGATTATAAAAATATGATTTTTATATACATAGCAACAATATAAAAATGTGATTTTTATATATGTAGTGGATACGGGCAACGAAAGTGACAAAAGGGCGAGAACGACGAAGACTTCTATATAAGAAGAGCCGTGGCGTTTGGATTAACTAGTCGGTGAGAACTTCTCACTTTAAATTTCCTCTTCTAGTTAAAAATATATACTAGGGTGCAGACAGTGCTTAGCAGCACCCGACACCCGTCATCCACAGACCATAGATGGCTTGTATGTTTGATTGTTTGTTGTGATGAAAATTGATTGTGTGACGTGAAATAAAATATTTATATAGTTAAAAATATTTGATCGTTAAAAATATTATTTTTAACGTGTGTGTGTGAATAAAAATAAGTGTCTGTTGATTTGAAACCCCACACGGGTGTTGGGATGATATTTGAAGTCCACTCATCCCGATTGATTAGTTGTATGTCGATCGATTGATTGACAGGCTGTTATAAGCGTTAGATATCTATATTTGATGCTTATACAGTGTGTTGCACTTTGGATGATGATTGATTATTTATTGTTGTGATTATATACATGTGTTGTATGGAATCCATATAATTAACATTATATGGTAATTGATTGGGCCTTATTCCAATTGGGAAAATAAAGAATAGAATGAAGTATATATTCATGTGTTGAATAGAATAAATAATCATGTGTTGAAAATTATATTTTAACAATAAAATTTACATCTTTATCATATTTAAAGTTAGAAACTAACTGGAAAATAGATAAGATGAGTGGTTTCCAGGGTATTGATCTGATATTGGTTCCGGCCTTCGGCGTTAATACCTAGGGAATCATTCTCTTACTACTTTACAGTTGGAGTTTGATTTAAAAATCAAACGATAGATACCATAGTTTTATAAAATATATTAAAAAAATATAATAGTCATGTTTTGACAGTGCTCATGTGTTGAGAATATACATGTGTTGAAAGAAATATATATTCATGTGTTGAATAGAATAAATATTCATTTGTTGAATAGAATAACGAATTTATTGAAATATATAAAGCCGTGTTGATTAGAGTTGCGCCATTTTGATGTGAGCGATATTTATATCGATTATATTCGTTTTTATAATGAATATAGAAAATGAAGTAATTTCAAAATATAACGTTTTGAAAATATTATCACTTATATAGAAATGATATGGAATATTCAATTTTGATTCGAAATCAAATAGGAAGTTGAGTTTGTTTTGAAAACGAATTTAAAATGATTTATAAAATACGTTTTAAAAGGAAATCGATGAAATATATATATATATATATATATTATATATAATGGCCTGAATAGAACGCGCCGCGCTGCGGCAGTTCGTGAATTTCGACCATTGACTTCGAATGGATATTACGGGAGATCCGACCGTCGGATTCTCCTAAAACCGGAACGTTGGGTTCATATCGAAAAGAGCTTTCCAATGAATATTAGAAATTTGAAATCTAACGGTTGGATTTGGAATTATGTCCAAATCAAATTTGGAAAAGGTCGCTGTAAGTGCAGTTCGATGGCCGTTGGTGGAAATTGACTGTACGGGCCTTGATAAAATTATTAAAAATATCAATAATTTGTGTAAAATCATAATGTGTGAATTGGAAAGAACAGGGATGAAAAATTCCACATTTGAAAAGATAAAAATAGATTTTTATCGAAATGAACTAGAATTAAAATCAATTTATTTTTGAAATAAATAAATTGAATTTGAAAGTGGTTTTGAAAATAATCAGAATTTCCGATACGTGAATTGGACTGGAGTTGAATCGAAATTATCTTCGGAATATTTCGATGTTGGATTTCGTGACTATACAGATATTGTTATGGGAATTTGAAAGATATATTTTATATCGTTATTTCCAATACGTTATTTGTTGGTTTCAGAATTTGATATTGAATATAAGCCGGTATATTTTCTATTCAGAGCCTTGTATTTAATATCAAATGTGATTTGGGTTTGTCGTGAATGGTGTCTTCATTAACACCGATTCTTAAGCCCAATAGAGAAAAAGATTAAATCTTTCTATTTAGATTTAATGAAGTGTACCAATTAAATGATATTTAATTGGAATTGAATTTAAATTGGTTCATGGGTTTATCGTGAGCGCTGCTTTGAATAACACCTGTTCTTTGACCCGATTAACAATAGAATGTGATTTGGGTTTATCGTGAACCGTGTTTTAAATGACGTTGGTTCTTTAACCCGGTTAAAGATTAAAACTAAGTGGAGTTTTAATGAATCTTTAATTAGATTGAAATGTGAATTGATAATTTAAATTATCAAATCTGAAAAGTGATAGAGAATGGAGTATCACCAGTTTTGCTCCAGAGCGATAGTTAAATCTTTAATTAGATTTGAACGTGAATTGGTAATTAATTTTACCGATAACACTGTGGTGTTAGATATGGAGTATTACCATTTTTCTCCATGGGATGAATAGGTTGGGATTGGGAAATAAAATAAATAATTACTTCGGTGTAGTTCGCTAATCCCGACTAGTTTGGAAAACCATAATATGGTTTGAAATGATATCCAAAGGAAGATTAAAGAATAAATTTAGAAGAATTTATCTTGGATAAAATTAATGGGAACCTTTCCCTAAGAATGTGATTTTGTGAATAAAAGAACATTCTGAATTGGAATGAGGCGTTTGTTGTGTTTGTGTAACATTTGTTTATTATATACGTGGGTTATTCAGAAAGGCCGGGTTTCTACCCATTCTGAATAACCGATTCGGCGATAAGTCAAAGATGAAGACGGTGGTTGAAGACCGGAAGTCTTCACATCGTTTGGGTGATTACTGATGATCTTGATTGGGCTGTACACCCAAGAGGAGGGAATCGGTTGGTGATCGTCCAGACGTACTTGGAGATGGATGGATATGCGAGGAAAGTGCCTCCGGTTTCATTTAGACCCAGAACGAAATTGTAAATGGACTGTGTGTCTGACATTGGATTTTATTCTGTGTCGATTGATCTCTATTAAATATACATCTGTTTGGCGGTGGAGAATTTATTCTCTTGCTTAACGCCCTTCTCTGAGACGTACGAGCTCAGAGGTTGTATATCGATGGACATCAGTCGCATGGAGTGAATTGCCAGTGTGGCACGCGTAAGTGGCAATTGTTCAAGGCTTCTATTGAAAAGCAAAGTCTTGTGGTTGATGATCAAAGAACGGCCTGTGTGGCATAGCTTTGTGTATAGCGTGAATTCGCGAGCCTCACACCCCGGTATGAGTCAAAAACGGGATAAGGACCCAAGGAGTGCACGACGTTTCTTTCTAGCTATGGGTGGTGTCGGTGCTTAAACTAGTCGATATTTATATACTTTTCACCTGTGTGGTTGTTGGATGAGGCGCCTCGATATTAGGTCTGTTAGGACCGGGAAACGTGTGTTCAGGAATTGCCAATCCTCGAAAGTAAGTGAGGACTGGCCTTGGAGGTTCCATAGGATCATAGTGGGGTCCTGAGGCATTTGATAGAGTGTCTCGAATCGGAGAGGAGTTTGCCCCTTGCCTCGACTCATGACGGAAATCCAATTTTCAATACGTGTATTTCGGTTTTATTTGTAGAGCCTAGTATGGCGACATGATAGATGGTACCCATGCCGCCTAGGATTGATATTTATGATTGAAATTGTTTTGACACTATACACTTATGATAGTATCAAATGATTTGTTTTAAACGTACTAAGCATATTTGGCTGTCATAAGGGAAAACCCTATCCTCTTGCTTGCGTTGCATTGTGTGATGGGACCTGGGTCTTATAATAGCTTCATTTTTTGAAAAAGCATTGCGTTGTTTATTCTATGCACTGGTATTCTTGGGCGGAAACCCGTTCCGTGTTATATGGCGTGGTCCCTTGAATTACTCTCTTTTAAAAGTTTAAATAACTGTTTTAGTTCTCACACCAGTCACATGACTGACCTGGAGTTTATTGTTCTAACCTAAACTCTGGGTGCCCTTATTTTCGACACGAGCAGCTAGTAGTTTTGGTTTTGCAGATTTATATTCACAGGATCCTGATTTACAGCTGGAACGATGCTCGGAAAGCTCTGTATCCGTGTATTACTTTCAGTTGTGTTTTATATTGTTTTTCCACTGCTATGTAATTTATTGTAATCTCTGATATTTTTCTATTGTATAATATTTATTCATACTCTGTATATTCTTGTATCTGATGGAATTGTTGTAATAAACAATGAGATGTTCTTCTGTCTGCGTTCTGATGTGGCTTGTCCTCAATTCAATCCATGCTTTCCTTTACGGGGAAGTTCGGGTCGTCTCAACTCCCATTATTCGAAGATGAAAAATTTCCAAAATTACGTTTATAAGTTAATGAAGGCATTGTATGGGCTAAAACAAGCTCCTAGAGCCTGGTATGATCAACTAAGAACTTATTTATTACAATCAATTTTGAAATTGGTAAAGTATATACTAATCTCTTTATTAAAAGAAATGAAAATTATATTCAATTTGTACAAATCTATGTAGATGATATAATTTTTAGATCAATAAATAACGAAATGAATTAAAAAAATTGAAATCAAGATACAAGAATTTGAAATAATTCATATAGGATAACTTACTATCTTTTTAGGATTACAAATTAGGTAATTAGATTATGGATATTTATTAATAAAGAAAAATATGCTAGGTATTTAATAAATAATTTTAATATGGCTAGTACTAAACGAAAACCCACTCTTATGGAAACCAATAAAGCCTTAAGTAAAGACGATTCTTCAAAAAATGTAGACCAGAAACTATATAGAAGAATGATAGGATCCTTACTATATATAACTGCGAGTAGGCCAGACATAACACATAACATTTGTCTTTGCACTAGATATTAATCACAATGTAAGGAGGCTCACTTAAAACCATAAAATATATGTCAAACATGCATTAGATTTTGGCTTATTCTATCCTAAAAATGATTCATTTGATTTAATTTGGTATTGTGATGCTGACTATGCTGGTTGTAAATCAAACCGAAAAAGCACAAGTGGAACTTGTCACTTTTTGGGTCATTCGCTAATTTTCTGGTTTAGTAAAAAAGCAAAATAACTTTTCCCTCTCAAAAACTGAAGCGGAATATATATATATGCTGCTTTAGCTTGTTCTCAAGTAATATATATGCAACAAACTCTAAGATATTTTGATTTAAATATTACTAAATCACCAATTTGCTGTGTAATACGAGTGCTATAAATTTATCCAAAAATCCTACTCATTGTGCTAGAACAAAACATATTGATGCAAGGCATTTCATAAGAGATAACGTAAATAAAGAAACATTTCACTAAAATTGATTGATATAGAAAATCAAATTGTAGATATATTAACAAGACCATTAAACGGAGCAAAAAATACTAAATTAATAAGAAAACTAGGAATTTGTTCTCTAACCAAAGTAAAATGATTAAATATATTAGTATAAATATAGTATAAATTATAAGACAAAATAAAAAAAATTCAAAATAAACATATATATGTCGATATATATAAAATGGGATGTCGACATATAACAGAAAAATTTTAAAATCAAAATTCCCTCTAATGTTAGTTATTACTCTTATTTAAACTCTCCACTTCAAAAATCCTTCTCTTCTCACTCATTTTCTCTGTAATAAAAATTCTAAAACTATAATACAATGGCTTTCACTTTAACTAATAACCAAAACAACTCCTTTTCGTCTCCTACGCCTCCTCAAGGCCTGTTTCAATGTTCTACGCATGCAAGGGTTATCAAATAGAGGAATCTATGAAAAATACACTACAATTGCTCGTTGAAATCCAACTTCTTCAACTCCTGATGGAAAAAGAACAAGAAAAGCAAGGGAAGAACATTAGGAATATTTAGAAATACATAATGGATAATCAAGAAAATCCAATTATTATTGAAGATGATTCCTCCAACATTCTATTCCATAATCCCATAAAGGAAGATGAAGAAGAAGTGGAAGAGGTTGAAGAAGAAGAGTAAGTAGAGCATCAAAATCAAGGAATGGACAAAGTCAATCAAGTATTATGCGTTGCTAAAGTCTGTTTCAATAAGTATGGGAATGTGATTGAACAAAATGGGAAATTCTGTCTCTCTTATCCAAATTGTCCAATTCACAAATCCCTGATTGTTAAAAACAATTAATAATTAAGTTCGTATATTTGTATATGCTCTATTGTACATTAATATTCATGTATATAACTGTTAAATACATTTATGTACTTGTAAACAACACAAATAATAAAAATTTATATGTTTGTATGGAAGTTCCTTAGTTTTCTAGTATGTAGTTTTCTAAGTGTCTATACGGTAGTATTTATACCTAAAGATATTATTAGACTATTGTACTTAGTTTGGAATAGGATAGTTTTAGGTTAGTTAGTCTTAGTTTTAGACATTAGAAATGTGCCTTAGTTTCAAGGGGAGTATTGTAGTTTAGTTATGATTATATAGTTTTTGTTGATGACAAAGGGGGAGAATTATAAAATAGGGCTTAGTCTAAGGGGTAATCGTAAAATAAGGCTTATTTTAAGGGGGAAGATACTGGTGTATGTGGGAGTAATAGGAGAATCAAGACATCAGATATGAATATATTATAACCATGGTTGTCATCATAAAAAAGGGGGTGATTGTTAGAGACTGAGATGTTAACGTGATGGTTTTGATGACAACAACCTTTTTCAACTTTGTTTCAATTATTATCATAAAATATATACTAACACTATTATCTAGAATATATATATATATATGTATTTATATACAAGAAATATATGTAGGTAATACTTATTGAAGACTGTACAGTTCAGAGAATCAAGATTTCAAAGTTGAAGAGTTCTAGATTCAAGACTCATGAGTATCAATAATTCAAGAGTTCAAAAAATATAGAGTAACTGTGTCCAGTTATTTTGTTCAAACTCTGGTTAGCATTGATTTCAATTTTAATTCTTATTTCAAACTTCTTTTCAGCTGATTTCAAAATTACTTCCTTCTTTTAAAACTATTTTTCAAATGATTCCAAAATTACTTCCTTATTTTCAAATCTATTTTTTAAAAAGATTTCAAAATTACTTCTTTATTTTAATTGATACTTCTTTATTTTTGGAAATATATTAACTCCTTCTTTTAAAATTATACCTAATATATTTTAACTTCTAATTCAAATAAGTTTGAACATATTCATAGTTTTATATTTACAATCTTATATCATTTCATATTTAGTTTTTAATCATGTTTTAAATCATTTTGATATATGTTTTTAAAATATATTTTTACTTAATATATTCTATTTTTTAAAAGGAAAATAGTTTGTTTTAACTCAAGAATTTTCATACTTTACTTAAACATTATTTACTTTGATTTAAAAAGATTATTTTGTGAAAACTAACTAAGGGATGTCGACATCATACTTTATGTATGTCGACATACTTATTATTGACTTGTTTTTAAAATTTTGAAAAGTCATGTCTTTTGACTTCAAATCTTTTCTAAAAGGTCATGGATGTTGGAAAACTATATAAAGGCTTCAGAATTCAATTTTTTAATTAATTTTTATCTCCTTCTTCTTCCCTAATCATTCCACCTTTATTCTTCTTAATTTCTTAACTTTCTGCACTTGTACTCTACCGATTTCCATATAAATTATGTCATTATTCTTATTTTTCAATTCTAAATCAAACTTTCTTCGAAATTCAAGTGCTACTCGAGAGTTGTATGCTATTTGTAATCAAAGATCTCAAGATCAAGTTCTATCGAGTCAACACTACAAAAATAGATAAGAGAAGGGTGTGGTTGTATCCCTTATAAATCTACTGGGTGCGATTATGTCTTGAAAATTAATTGGGTGTAAAGTTGTAGCCTGAAAATCAACTAAGTCTCATTGTACTTTGAATCAGTTAGGGTGTGCCCTTGTAGCCCTAAAATCAAGGATTGCAATTGGATTTATTGAATAAAAATCCACATGAACCAGCGTTGTGTGGAACTGGATGTATGGGTGTTCCATACTAGCATAATATCCTGGTATGTACTTTCCTTTTACTATTTTTATTTTACTTTTTGCATCTGTGATTGATTCTGTGATTTGTGATATTTATGTTTTGCATAGTATTCTGTTTAATTCAAAAAGAATTCATGAAATTTAATATATTCCATAAAACACTATTCATCCCCTCCAATGTTTAATTTTCCTTCAAATCCTTAATCTACATCTACTTCCATATCATTGAGAGACCGCAAAACCTGGATTCAGATATCGACTTTGGATTCAGGGTGGATAAGGATTATGTAAATGATCCGAAGAGATCGTGAGCTTGGTTTTGACCTCGGATATTAGTTTTCACATGGGATTAGCGATTCAATGAGATCGTGGTTTTGACATCAGATCGGAATGGACACTAAATTCACTGATAATCCAGTGAGAATGTGCACTATGAATTTTGAACTTAGGGTAACACAAAACACATCTTTCACTGAAAGGTATGTTTTAGGAGAAAATTGTTAATCCATCTTTTTTCAGGACTATTACACATAGAAATTGGATTTATGGATTACTCAACCATCAAGTCGGATATCCCAAAAAATGATTGGATCACTTGGGAATCAAGTATGGACTAAGATATGAAGCTTTTAACAATTGGATTCGCCTGAATAACATTATGGAATCGGATAAACGTGGAAATGGCTCTTGGAAAGGTAGGATCAGTATGGATCCAAAACACAAAAATTCATACTTGAAACTTCAACGAAACTATGTTCATAACACTAAGATCGGAGGGCAACATGAAGAACCAAGCACACAAAGATAATTAAGCAGTACAAGAGGACATATTCACACATTTGCACCATTTTTGGTTGCAATCCCTAGGACCCAATCCATTTTGAGAGGATGGTACCAACCCCCAATGAGTCAAGCGATCCGACCCCACTTTCGGGACTTGGTCGTCCTGTTTGATGGGACCTACCTACGATGTTATGGGTCTATCCAATATCTTCTACAGTTTTAAATACAAGACCTTGGACCCTTGCAAAACGATCCTTTCCTCTCCATGCAGAAGATATAGTTCCTTGAAGACAAAATACCTTTTTCTCTCTACGATCATACAAGCAAATGTAATTATAGTCTACAGTATAATAAAAGATTATTTGAAGTAGACATAGGACAAAATTTTCCTAACCACTATAAAAACATGCATGTATATTTACTTTTTCTAGACTTTGTGATTGCCATTCTGTGATTATATTCATATAGGTAATTACTTATTCTAGATCTTGTGACTGCCATTCTGTGATCATATTCATATGGGTGTTAGTATTGTGACAAAAAATAACTCTAACACAGATAAAGCAGCTGGTGTTGAGCATTATCAAAAAAAAAAATCTTGAACTCGACCTCTCTCCGAGTTAGAAGACGACAACCTTCTCGAATATGTCAAGAAAATCTCTTTTTTTGTATGAACTCAAATGATCTGGTGATAGTTCAAGGGAACATAGGTTGCTCAACCAAACTAGTCCTCCTAAGTAATAGAAAACGTCTAATATGTGTCAACTACAAGTATCCAATTTGATCACCCTCCTATTAAGTTCTAGTATATCTCCACATATTACTAACTAATCCAAGCTTAGTATCAACTCGTACCAAAAGAAACTCAAAACTTAGGCATCATAATCAAACTCTACTCCTAGTATCATCAATTTCAAACTCTGACATAACATAAATAAATAGATCGATCCACATATCGGGCTTGACACTATTATACCATTTTTTATAGTACTAACATCTTAGTGTAGATTTTCTAAAAGCATACTAGATATAAAAGAACAAGAAGCCTCAAAGTCAAATAGAATACGAATGGAAAGACTAGAGATATATAACACATATACAATGAGTACTTTCTTCTCCTTATTCTTAGCTTGATTTACATTAGTCGAAGAGAATGCCTTGGAACCATATTCCTAATTGGAATGACCCTGATTATTAATCCTGAATTTTGCAGTGATTTTTTTTGTTCATGCCAAAATATGGATGTATATTTATTTGGCCAAAACTAGAGTCATTGCTCTCTTATACAATATCCAGGATCCAGAATTACTAATAGAAAGATATCATTTCATCTAAAAGCACCATTGATATATATATACATATATACATATATACATATATACATATATACATATATATACATATATATATACATGTATATATATCCCTCATACTTTTAATCAAAGCATAAGAGAAAAGCAACAATTTAGATTGATCTTTTTTTGATTAATTATCACATAGTTTCTGGTAGGTTGTTCAGGGGACCATTTCATATTTATGAATTTGTGTTTCTTATTAATTTTGGTGGTAAAATAAAAAGGATTTTCTAGAATAATAAAAACGGGTTACGTTCATAGGCAATATTTTGTGTTGATTTGCTAGACACAAAATAATATATTTACTTACCTTTTCTCATTCCCAAATCAGGCTTATTCCTTGTCAGATTACTAATGCATTTTTGAAAAAATATTGTAAAATTGGAATCTAAACTAATGTAATGCCTTGTGCATTCTTGACCATCTGAATTTTTTTGCATGTCCAGTACTTAATCCCTGGCCAACCCATTTTATTTGAGCTGTGCTAAGTCGTTAAAGTGCACACTGCACTATTTAAAGTGCAATTTGAACATTAATCTAGATTTTGGAAGGCATGCACATACACTTCCCTTTATTAGGTGACTCCAAATTGACTAATACATTATACTAGCCTTTCCTATAATTCTAAATATGTTTTACCCAATTTAGAGTTTTCAAAGTAAATTTAGAAAAAGTACAGTCCAGTTTAGATCTCAAATATACTTTGAATTTAGCCAAAACAATTACAAAACCAATATCCATATAACTTCTTAACCGCCATCCATATAACATTCCATTACATAACTAATAATAAGATATTTATTGGAATTCATGCAGATTTTAAACATTTCTGGAACTCTTATTTCAGCTAAGCTAAGCATGCCATTTTCCATCTTAAAGCCATGACTCTAATCCAATTTACTTATCCCCTTCATTTCCTGAAAAAGCAATAGAGGCTGCCTCATTATAAGTAAGACACCCCATGTGTTATGAGTAAAATAGGGTCAGACTATTGGTCTGGTATGAGCAACATCAATACATAATTTAAATAAGAAAACAGAGATGAAAAATCATGAAAATTCTATTTTGAATAGCATTTGTTCATGTGTGCATGTCTTGTGTCAATGTGCAGGTGCACACATCATTAAACAAAATAAACTAGTATTTAAAAACGGATGGTACAGAAGGACCATATCATCATACCAAAAGTTTGTCAAACATGTAAAACTAATATGATTAAAGCTATATGATCAGTATATTGCTAAGAGATTATTCTTAACATAAAATCCAGGAAACTCAAATTCCTTTTAACATTTTTCATTCATAGATTTATAATTTATCCCCGGCCTCATTTGCATATATGAATCATTGGGACATGCTATAATGATCTAATTTACATCATTACACAAAGATCTCAGGGCTTAATCAGGCCATGTGTCAAACTTCCAGTTCAAATACAAGTCATTCAGCAGCCTTCTTGACCATTATCCCTTAGTTTGGTTACTAATTGTCTTTCTTCATATTCTATCATTAGATAAATGAATGTGACGTAATATTTCAGCTATAAATCATCACAATACATCCCACAAAACCTGCAATCAATTCTCATGAGAGGATCAACTAATTATTCATTTAGTTGATAAATCAAACAATTGGGCTTTTCACAAGAAAAGGTAAGTATGAGTTCATTGCAATTGGTACTGTTATACAACATTTTGGAGCATTTTTTTTGAAAGCCACTACGATTAAACTGGTTTCAAAGAGATTAAACCCAGCTGAATCATAGTTCTCAGCATTTGACAAAGAGCTCAGCACATAGAAATCCTAATGCACTCTTTATTCATTGAAACTTTAGAGCCTCATCACTTATACATATGTATATTGCAACCTATATTTCCTTTTTATGAATTTTTAACACATATCAGTATCATTTACAATAGTCCATGAATAATCAGTTTAGGGTTTTAAAACAGTTACATTTAATAAATCAGAATGACCTGGGTTTATATCAATAGAAGAAATAAAACCCATATACTAAAATCAAACAATTCATATAAAAATCCAAAGAAAAGATTAAACAGAGATTTCAACCCATTATTTAGAACCATAATTATATTTGATATAAAAGGTATTGGCTTCCTTTATATCTAGGACTTAATGTTGTGTATTCTGTGTGAGATTGCTCACCAAAAATCTCCTTTTTCTTAACTGGAAATGCAAAGAGCTCTGCCTTACTCCCCAAGTATTTTCCCTTATATTCAAATACGTATAATGTGTATATATATATTTTTCTTCAGTTTTTTGGATAACTGAATTCTTCCCATACACCCCTTATTTATACAATATTATTCCTAGGGTTTTGTGTTGCCTAATGTCATTCTTACCCTTAGAAGATCATGCCATTTGCATGGACTTTGCACTCATCATGTCACCCCATTTTCCTTCCGATGATTGGGAATGAAAGTGGCTAGACACAGTCTTATTTCTTTCTAGAAATAAATTAAATGTTTTATTTAAAACATTTTTTCCCCTCTTATACCATTTCATGACAAAATGGTGACTCGAGGTATAATTATTCCTCTTTCTAATTTTGCCTACACACATTTATAAACTTGTACAACATGTCTTACTATATATATATATATATATATTAGATCCTCCTTTTTTACTATTTATTAATCAGACTATTTAATTTAATTTTTTGGAAATTATGTATGTATTTATATCGTATTGTCTTTACAGGAACTATAGCTCTGCCTTGTGCATATCCTTGGTGTACACATTCACACACACACTTGCACAAAGCCCAAAACCATATAAATTCCTATCTCAATCCAGTCAAACATTTTAAATATAATTAAAATAATTTTACTAAATTTTTTGGGTCATTGCACTAAGCTGCATAAGCAGAAGCCTGGGAAGGAATAACAAGTCGATTCCTATAGATGCCCCCATCTGATCACAAACATAACACTTCATCTTTTGATAGTCTATCGGTGCATGACACTCCATAGCACAATATCAAATCTTGCCATAGTTATAACACTATAAGTCTTTCTTTTGCACTTTCACCTTATTATCAAATCCTCTTCCTTTTCTCTTATCCTTTCAAACTTGCTACCCTTCACTTTTGGAAGCCACTATATTTCTTCTCCTTTTATCAACATTAAAAAGCAATTCCATCTTTACCAACTGTTGAAATGTAGCCTCCATCGGAACACGTATTGCCGGTGAATCTTGCAATGGTTGGTTCAAATCTTTTGCAAACTCGAGTGCTTTCTTATGTGGGGTATTGATCAACTCTAATAGAAATCTTCCAAGCTCATTAACCCAATTAACATTCTCCTTCATTGACAAATCACCTTGTTTAATATTAATAAAAATTTCCAACTAAATGCCTTCCTTGACTTAGGATAATATTTTTCTCTCAAATCTTCTAGGAAAACTTCATATGTCATCTCACCTGTCTCAGCCTTTAAAATCTCGCACATGCAAAATCTCTCCCTGTAGCAGCTAAATGGCAAGTTGTCTTTTAGCTCAATCCTCTAAGCCCATGAGTCTGAATATCCTTTCACAACTATAGATCCAAGCTTTAGCCTTCACATAGGACTCAGTACCCATAAATGGCTTGCCTCAGAGATTAGCAAACACGACACCAGAAAAGGGTATTTCTAACAGTTATTACCATTAAAAGTATATTTTTCAACAGTTATAACCCTTACTACAACATATGTGACAACATGTTATCACGAATATTGTAATGGTTATAACCGTTATATAGTGTGTGTACTGCAACAGATATAACCATTACAACACTTTGCTTTTATCACACTCATTATAACCGTAATAATTATTATTTTTATAATGCTAATAACTGTGACAAATATGAAATATGTATAAATTATTATTATTAGTACGTAAAAATGATTGTTTAATACAATAAATTTAATAAAAGTTATAACCATTACAAACTTGAGTATTGTAAAAGGCATGTAGTGGGAGATTCCTTTAAACAAGTAACAATCGTAATACACTCCAAATAATTTCATAAAGTATATACCAATAAGAACATACACCATGTAATATAACAATATCCCAAAGAAAATACAACAACATATCGCAATTTGTATCCTAAAGCAAATTCCATTTCAATAAACATTAAACGATTCACAATTTAACATACAACCATTCATCATCCACAACAAATATCAAATAACATGAATATATCACAATTTAACATATGACCATTACACAAAACGCAAAAGATAAATGGACCAAATTACAAACCCACCATCGACAAGATCAGATAATGTATACATAACATTTTGCGGTGCATCAATAGCAACTTCTTTTATCATCTTCAATTTTTTTTTAGCAATCGGATCTTTCTCAAAATTATCTAGACTTTGAATTTCATCACCAGCTTCTATTCTTTGTCATGCTTCTACTATCTCAACCAAAGCCTACGATATTCAACAAATAACAATATGAATCAAGACGTGAAAGCAATGCATATTACCATTTCTAATAAAGATTATAATAATATAGTACGAAGTAACACAGTTGAGCAGAAAATAGAGAAAAACAATGGATTATAGCATGATTAAGTCAAGAAGCAGCATTTATAGAAGGTGAAAAACATGCAAATAAATCAACAAAGATAAAAAATTTATCCAAACAACAAAAATAACAAGTAGATGTACAACATAGAAATCTTACAATTTGATTAATCAAGTGAAAAGCATAGTACAATATCTTGCACCAAAAAGAAATTGTATCCAGTAGCATCATCAAAGATTTGTCCTTGTGACATTCTCAAAACTATGCCTAACAACCAAACACTCCTGTATACTAAATGTGTCAAGATAAGTATCAACTTTATAGGTAACTACACTAAATAAATGGAAACATACACATAAAGAGCACAAACGGGCGGTCTAGATTTTCTCCTCAAGCTCCCAATGCATCTATTCAGGTCCGTCTCCTTACTTGACTCTAAAAAGGCTTAATTACTTTGATGCAAATTTGGTTTTCACATGATAAACAATATTGTATGTGCAAGACAAATAATTGACACTCCCTCAGCATCTAATTCCTCTAACAGATTTGGCTAGACATCTACAGCCTAGTTATGAAGCATTTCCTTAAGTATTATACATAGGAAACAGTGTGAACTCCTGCAAAATTTCGAGGAAGGTTCACTTCATTTTTTAACTTACCTGCTTGCTATATAATTTGAAAGAACCATTTAAGCCTTAGTGTTAATATTATCGAATTACAAAATTTAAAACATGTTCAAGCAGCTAGACATTTCAAAGAAAATTTCACTACTGCAAGCTTAAACTTCATGCATATCCTTTTAGCAGATAGTTTCCTATGTAAATAGAGAATGGTTTCAAGAAGCTTCCTGAAACCGAGCGACGCTCGGTTTTAGGCAGCTTCTGGGAATCGAACTCTATTTCATGAAACTGCCTGAAACCAAGCGATGCTCAGTTTCAGGAAATAAAACTATCAAGTCATGAAACTAATGGTTGCTGTAGATAAAACTATCAATTCATAGAATAACAATTCAATTCAAAATGGCAGTGTGAATCAACATGTAAAGCTCTATGGTTACTCAAATTATTAGTTTGAGATTTGTTGCTTTTATCTGGTATTAGGAGTTGGATAAAGCTTGGATGAAACTACTCGAGAATGGACTGTGTTGTTTTTATCGTGGAATAGGCTTTGTAATCCTACTGACGTCGAATTATGCACTAGAGGTAATAGCCAATACACAATAAGATTTAACCTTGCTAACGATGTTTGTACGTGTTGATGGTTATAATGATCGTGATGATAACGATGATGATTATTATAATCGTGATGATGATTACAATGATCGCGATGATGAGGATCATTATGATTATGATGGTGATGTTAATTTTGATCGTGACAGGGATAAAGCTGATGTAAGGTTTAGTACATGTTGGCGGTCTCGCAATTGATCAATGGTAAATTTCACAAAATAGGACAATGGTATGTGGATATGTTAACAGGTTGATCCCAATTATGATAAAAGGTAATGTTTATGTTTTTTTTGAAAATTTTGGTATATTTAATGCGATTAAAAGCTAAATCTCAATTCCAACAAAGTCCATATTTTTAGTTTCCAGTTTATCTTTATTATGGTTGTTGACATTGGGAATTGCCGCTATTCGCGCACACCAACGCCCGAGTGTACGTTTTGTAGAAAAAAAGTAATCCAAATCTGAAGTAATGAACTGCAAGTATAACACATCCTTTTATAGCGGTTCGGCACTAACGCCTACATCCATTTTGAAGTAATCAACCATCATGTAATAGCTGATTACAAAACTTGTACAAGTTCGAACAATATTTGCATACAAAGTTGTGTAATAGAACAACAAAATATTTATTAATTCTAAACTTTGACCAAAATGTCCTTTTTCTTCTTCGTTAAGCGAAAATATGGAGCAATGTCTAGAAAGTAATTTCAATGTCCAAGAAATTCCAAAGTTATCCAAAACAGTCCAAAAATAGTGTAAAAGTCCAAGTAGATGTCCAAATGTTGTTGGAAAACATTTGTGCAACATTTAGAAGTCCTAAAGGTGTCCAAAATCCATGAAGATGATGAAGGCAACCATTAATGGTACTTGAGAGCTTCAATCCCGTATGCTAAAGTGTAGGAAAAGTGAAAATGAGGCAACTACTCTAAATGCCCAACTTGGGGGTTTTTGTATGTGAGTTTTGCGAGAGTTAGCCCGAATTTCGTATCCCTAAGGGATATGAAATTTGCATCTAAAAAAAAGAGTCGAAAAACCAAGAACTTGCCAAAAAATCGTATCCCCCAACCACAAATTTCAAATTCCTGAAAATTAGGTGACAAACGTGTGTTAATCAAGCAAAAAAACGCTGATCGACACGGTAAGATCACGTTTTCCAAAGATCCTGGCACTTTGCCACTTTCTTAACTTCGAATCCCAAAAATATGGTGAAACCCCGTGTCGATCAAGCTAAAATATGTGATCCACACATATTTTCCATCTTGCCAAGATCGCTTGGCATTTGCCAAGTAAAATTCAAATCCCTCTTGATCGGCCTCTTTTCGCATCAAAAAAAATCGTGACATGGAGATGGGGATATTTTGAATCCCCTCTTGTTGATCTAGTATTTTCAAGCTCTGGATTTTCGAATCCCTTTGCCAAGCCTCTTTTAGAATCCTCGGCTGAACATGTGAAAGGGTGCTGGGACTGTGTCGTGACATGGGGAATTCAAATCCTTGATGGGATTCGAAATATGAGGATCCAAAATCCCTGATTTTTAAAGACATACTTCGGTGTGTGATCGGCCCAACACGGAGCCGTGGTTTTCTGCTGTTTTCCAATGCCGATAACCCCATTTTTTGGTGCCAAATCCAATGATCGACCACTTTGACAGATGTGACCAGCCAAGCACGAACATATGAAAATCAATGATTTTCACATACTGATCACCTATTTTTTAACGTACCAAACTAGAATTTTGCCAAGTGCCAGATTTTGATGTCGTGAGTCGCGCAAGCCATTTTTCGCGATTGTGCCATGCTGATCAGCTGTTTTTTAGTGCGGAAACGCGACTTTGTCGAAATCCATATATTTTTTCATAACGATTTTTGCAATGTGATCAGACATACATGCTCAAGCATTTGAGATGATCGAACCGAGTCGATCACGTATTTTTACCATGCTAGTTTTTCCAAGCTGTTGACGACGATTTCAGTAATCGATGCCATTTTCAACCTTTCTGAACACGTTGTGACTTCGACCTAATCACTAAGTGTTTTTTGAAGACGTTCTCGAGATTTGAGCGCGTCGCTAACAAAAATATCGACGTGTGACAGCTTTATTAGCAAGCATGTCAGCACTTTGTCCTCCAAGACATGTCTTGCTTGATCGAAGGAAGATGTGTTTTGCGAGAAAACCAGAAATCATGAAACCAAGAGAAATCTAAAGTGAACTTCTATAACCAGAAAACCAAAGAGCCTCGATCGCGCCGCATCGCAATAAGCAGAAATCCAAAGCCAATAAACTAGAAATCCACAATTATTCCAGATCGTATCATCCATGAACCAGAAAGCCAAAGAGCCTAAAATCCAACAAAAGTCGATTATCTCTCCGGATTGTTTAGAGATAATCATAATGCAACCTGAATGCTAGAATAATCAATGGACCATATGAGTCTAATAGCCTAAATAACCAGAAAATCCTTACCCGGGAAGTCAGGAAAACCTAAAATTTGTAAATCCAGATAGTCGGTAACCATTAGCCAGAGAATTAGATAGCCAGATAACTAGAAGAACCACCATGTGAGGGCGACCCAATAACCAAACGAGAAGGATCCACCGACCACGTGTGTGAGATCCGAGACATACCACAAGTCAAGGCAATATTATCGAAGGACAAGAAGCCAAGATAGCTATGAGTGGATAATCTTGTCACGGTGCTGACAAGTCTACCCGATGTAATCCAGTATCTAGATGGGTCGATTTAATAGGACGACCCAAAACCAAACGAGAAGAACCTGCCAACCAGATGCACAAGATCCAAAGCTAACCACAAACTAAGGCAATCTTGTCGAAGTAGAACAAGATGTCAAGATAGCCAGACACTTATTAAAGTTTACAATCCCATTGTCGATTTCATACTCTGCAAGAAAGCATCCTTCCTTTGCAAAGTAATTCTATTAAAGTTATAAAAGTTAAGGATTTATTCCAAAAGAAAACCCGATTGTTCTTCATTTGTAAAGAGCATGCCTAGGGACGCCTGTTCCCGTACATGGGTGTGCAAACTTGGCTGTTTTTGATGTCAAATTCATTTGTAAGGGGGAGTGAACGGTTTATCATTCACGAAGAGAATGCCTCGAAAGTTGACTGTTTCCGTCATATGGGTAAGCAAAATTAGCAAGTCAAAATCCAAAGCCTGGAAAATTAATCTTTTCATTAATAACCAGAGGGGGTGATGGTGGTTTGTTGGATAAAGAGTATGCCTAAGGACCCACCTGTTCCCGTAAATAGGTATGTCGACTCAACCATCTCACAATCAAGATAACTAAAAGAAGATACATCAAGAGGAACGATGTCCTTAAATCCAAAACCATGGACCGAAGCTTGAACAACCAAAATCCAAGAAAGCCAAGGGAGCCAAACTAGAAGCTCAAGAAATGCAAAAGTCGGAAAATCAAGAGTGGGAAAGCTATGAGTGGGTAGCCCATTATTCGAGAGCTGGAAAATCCAAAAGCCAAAAAACCAGAGAAGGCCAACATTCAAAGCCAAAGAACCAAAGGCTTAGAAGACCAAAATCCATGAAATTGGGGACCAAAACCAAGAGACCGAAAAGCCAAGACCAAAATCGAGAATATCAAGGGAAAACAAGAACCAAGAATCCAAAAGATCCATAAGACGAAATCCAAGATGCCAAAAAGCCAAGACCATGAAATAAAAATATCCACAAAGCGAGAAGACCAGAAATCGCAAGCCTAAAGATAATGATGTATGGGAGACTTGCATCCGAGACACCAGATCCAGTAAGGGGTTTAACAAATAACAATGCCACGAGACGAGTACTTTTCCTAGTCCTATACTGAGTTCCATGAGGGGGTTGTGCCTGTCCGTGCACCGTAGCCCGATTCCAGACAAATTGTTCCAGCTCTCCACGTCTGATACGTTGCTCAACCATATCCGTGAGATGTCGACAATCGTTTGCATCATGACCATCGAGATCATGAAACAAGAAATGCCGACTAGTTTCATTTTCTTTTTGAGTCGACTCCCTTGCGGGAGGCTTTCTAAGAGGAGCAGTGGGATGAAATGCTCGTCGCTCAACTCTAGCTAGCTCATAACAATGCTCGGCCGAAGCTCGGCACCTCGTAAAGTTCTACTCAGGGCCAAAGCCAAAGAAGGAGGATGACTCTTAACGCCAACGTCATTGCCAGTACAAATGCTAATTTCAACGGCAACAACAACTGAAAGGGTAATGGCACTACCGTGACATTTAGTAAGGGAAAGTGACAACGCGACTATTCCTAGTTGTTATTAATGATGAATTAGGTTCTAGTAACCGACCCCTCCTCGATAGAACCCAGCTGTCGTTGCTCTAAACTTGGGGCCTGTGCTTCCAGCAACTCAATAGGCCCAAGTTCTTCCTAATCAGAATCTACATCAACGGCTCAGCCTCATCAACCATACTAGAATACGATGAACAATGATGATGACATGGATGACCCTGATGTCCATCCCAAAAGACGTCCACGGCCCGGGACCCCTGAGGTGAACCACGACCGCTGGATTTACCAGTAGATGTTCAACCTACATATCTCTCCAATATGATCTGAAGGATCATGATAGATATGCGAGGGAACATAAACGACATGTGGGAAACCGACATGAGAGGTAACCCTTTCACCAGGGCCGTGCATGAAGCCGAGTGACCCCAACACTTTAACATGCCATAGCTCTCACTCTACAGGGGAAAGGCTGACCCTTGTGGCTTTCTGAACCGCTACGAGTTGCATATGGATTCCAGTCTATCCACCGACACCGTCAAGCGCAAATGCTTCCCAATTTTCTTGGAAGGCATAGCTTTGCTATGGTTCACCCGTCTATTGGCTAACTCCTACTCCACCTTTGACCAACTAGCTACAGAAATGGTCGAGCAGTTTAGGATACATGTACCTATGCCGAAGAATACTATCACTCTCTCTAACCTCTATCAAGGCCCGACAAAAACCCTCAAAAGCTACCTAGAGCATTTGTGACACCCCACGTCCGTTAATGTTACTCATAAGATAATACATTGAGTTTCGTAGACTGCAATCGGTAAACAACACTAAATTTACAAGACAGATATAAATAATATAGCGGAAAAACTTAAAACTTTTATTTCAATTCAAAACATGCCATTACATCTCAAATGTCAAAAACCATAATCATCTGTCTCAATAATATCAGAGTACAATAGCCATAATAATATACCTCAAATGTCATCACAATAAGCATGAATAAACTGAAGAAAGTACATGAAAAAGCAGAGCTACCCAAGTCCAAGAAGAATCACGATCTCAACTATTGATTACTACCACTCTGAGAAACTGAGAGTGGAAAGGAAGAGAGAAAAGGGAAACAAAAAGGGTTAGACATAAAGTCTGGTAAGTTCCAGTAATTTTTAGCATAAGCATATGAAAAGGTGTCAAGACAGGTAAGTAATATTGAATGAGAAATTACAGTAAAACATGTAGATTTAAACTTCTCATTCATATCCCAAGGATCAAGCTACTGCACCATTTTACTAGTATTAACAGTATTAAGTGTTAACGTAATTACTACCCATGCGATCGGCTCACTATTACCCCTAATATCCTGTGTTAGCCACAATAGTAAGGTATATCAGCCCCTAACCCAACAACTTATAGAACATAGAGCTATTCGTAGGTGTTACAATGTCTTAGTTTCCCGTAGTCGGACCCATGCACACTCATGACTTCGTCGGAGCGTGCTTATACCCACCCCCAAACCTTTAACTTCTTATAATCCATTTCAGTAAAGCATTCCCTGACCCCTACCTAGTGCGGGGCCTCTACCGAGATACCAACAGGGATACTGACTGATATGGGTTGCACACAACTTGACATAAGTTATCTCTTAGACTTGTGTCCCCGTGTACCTACGATTTAAGAGTCCCGAAAAAATGATACAACAACTAGACTTGGGATCTCTTTAGCTTATTAATTAACAGGTGTAACTTAACAGGTTTAAGTCTATTAATAAGCTTGGTTGTAAAATGACATTTATCCTAAATGTTATTGGTATACAACCCCCTTCCCAAACAAGCACCTTCCCAGATGTACAATTAGATTTATAGTAATTCATTTTACTTAGTTTTTACATCTAGTACTCATATATTCTTACATGTTATACTTAATCTTACATTAATTCTAATCTAACAGATCAACATGTCACATGTAATTAACCCAATCCAATAGATTACCATGTAATTAACTCAATCTAATAGATTAACATGTAATTAACCCAATCAAATATATTAACATGTAACTAACCCAATCTAATAGATTAACATGTAACTAACCCAATCCAATAGACGAAATCAACCCAGTCTTATAGTCAAAGGTTCCAATTTACAATATTCCCAAATTTCTCCATTTAAAATGTCATTATTTAATTATTCCAATTCATGTCCTTTATACGCAATTAACGCCAATAACCTAGGCTTTGAGTAGCATACGTTCATCGTAAATAAAAAGGGAAAAAGGGAGAAAATATATTTTAGAATAAAAAGGCATACAAAAAGATTGTAAATAAATAAAAGACATAATTTAATTGTACATTTGAATAAAAAAATATGTATGAACAGTAGAACTAGATTAATAGTAAAAGAACATATATAAGGATTTCTTATAGGAACTGTTTATTTCGGATCCAAAATTATTCACTGTCTTAAACCTTTTTAAATAATCAAATCTAAAATGACATGGAACTCACAGCGAGACTTGGGAAAAAGAAGATATCTCTTTATGTATGTATATATGTCGCTATCGAAAAGTCCATTTTTATCTTTTGTTGTTGTAGAGTTGTCTGAATTGTCCTTGCTATTTTATGTTTGGGCATCACCTCAGTAGTTCTATGTATATATTAATCTCAAAAAAAGATTTAGAGGAAGAAAGAGGAAGAATGATTTTGTGTGCAGAACAAATGAGTTTGCATGCCTTTATATAGACTACCTAGGACAACTCACCACCGTTAGATATTTGGTTTTCAATCCTTCCATACACGTAATACTGAGTTAGCGAACGAACCCAGAATTAAAAACAGTTCAGGTTCAGAACTCAGAATTCGCCCAGCATGTTAGTGGGTCAACCCACCGACATACTGTGTCGACCCATGGGTCCACCCCACTTGACTTGGGTCGACCGTAGGTCGACCCTGGCCCGTTATGGGTCATCCCACAACCACTTTTTCCTACAATAATTTCTGCATCATTTTCGGTTTGAATTAATTTGAATATATTTATATATAATCTCCTTATATATACAATCTTCTTATGTCCATAACTTCTTCATAAGTTATCGGATCTACGCAAACTTGGGGTTTATCTGAACCAGAATTCGGACACAAATAATGAAAATGTCAGTTTTACTTAATTTTGAAAATTTAATTAAGCAATACCTATTTTATTATCTTTATTATGAAGTTACAGTGTATCTAATTTTTGGGTTGTTACATTCTACCCTCCTTAAATAATTTCATCCCCGAAATATCTAAGTTAAGAAGAATGTTGCTATTTAAACCTACACCCATCTACTTAATGTGCTGAAAGACGTGCCAGGCAGCTATAGACGATCATCGAGATATGAAACACATGCAGAACTTGTTGTATAACTCACAACGCAAGGATAAAATATAATAGAACATATAAAACAGGCAATACTAGTGAAGCATATCCGAGCAGAAACTCAAACTTTCATAACAACTAGAAAGAATATCCATACACCCTTGGATTACAAAATAAGTGTCTACAAATTTTCCTTACTACAACACTCAGATATAACACCAATCATAACAGCGGAAACATCCAATACAAGATAGTAGAAAAACTAATATGCAAGCCTCCTGCTCGTCATTGCTCTGCATTCTCGCTTCACTAAGCCCTGCTACTTGTAACCTGCCACTCAGTCTGCCCATTCAAAACCGAATGAATAACCCAAGGTAATAAGAGGGAAACATAAAACCTTGAATCAAACAACATTCTTATTGAGAGATAAAAAAATATCTAACGTCATCAATGAAGTATATGAGAATAGGCAGATTAACTAAATTTTTTACCAAAACACCAAAGAAGAACACAAACCCGTCTTCCCCACATCTGACAGTGATAGCCTTTACGAACAAGCATTTGAAAACAACAATACATCCATGGAATCAGAAGTAACCAGACAATAGGAAACACAACAACTAGTGATATCTCGCATAAACCAACCTAATCGAGATCAACATTCCCCAAGCACAAGCCCCGAAGGCCTTAACTAACATCAGACAAGCATCCAAGAAATATCTCCCTCAACGTCAGACAACTTACTTGAGATGGTGCTAGTAAAACAACCAACATTCAATGACCCTGTCTATCACTTCCTATTCAGCTCCGAAACCATTGTTAATTCGTATGACGACCAACCTTGCCATACGTCAAGGGCTAATGGTAACTATTAACCTGCCTTTTGGTCCGGTCACCAAAAGTACTCAAGACATGATCGACTCAACATATCACGTGATATAACAGCCCGGAGGTGTCGCCAATATCTCCTGGGGGGCCAGTATCAGAAGACTCGAGTCTGGCCACTAGCAGGACGTCGCATCCCTCAGACGCAACCCCCATCAGTTCCGTCCGCATCCGAGCCGAAGGTGAGTAGTGCTCCGAGCCGAAGGCAAGCCGTCAAGCATGTCCGGGCGCAGCGCCGGCGGGGTCCGGGGCCCCACAGTCCCGGCGGCGATCGACTAGGCCGGTTAGGTCGAAACTGTGGGCACTGCACGATTCATCCGATTTTCTCCATGCCGGAAGCTCAGATTCCTTCACTTCTGACCAGCAAAACGGTGGATTCCTTCATTTCGTGTTGAGGAGCTTCGATGCCTCAAAAGAACCAACCAGCTACGACAATGCCTCTCGCAGAAATCCACTTCGCACCCAGCCGGGTGCGAAATTTCGCACCTACCAAGTGCGAAATTTCGTACTTGGCAGGTGCGAAATTTCGTACCTACTAGGTGCGAAATTTCGTACCTAGTAGGTGCAAAATTTCGCACCTGGCAGGTGCGAAATTTCGCACCTCACCCCAGTTGCGAAATTTCGCACCTCACCCCAGGTGCGAATTTCCGAGGCCCGACAGCAAGAGGTGCAAATTTCCGAGGCCCGACAGCAAGAGGTGCGAATTTCTGGAAGATGGTCCCCATTTCTACCTACTCCTACCTAACCCCTACCTAACCACTTCCTATAAATACCCCATGGCCTCACACTTCTAAGAGGGTTGAATTCTTGGGCTTGAAGACCTCCATAAAGCTTCATTAATGGCATCTCCTCTTTGAGGAAGAAGGAAGACAAAATTGTCTTTTTCCTTATTATTCAATATATGATAATTATGACATCATATATCATGAAAAGTGAATGTAATGAGATGTCATGAGATAGTCTCCACCTTATAATTCTTCCAAGTGATTAATAATATTCCAACCGACTCTTCAAAGTTTACGTAGGCCCTCGTTGAGGCCGAACCACTATAAATCTCGTGTTATTTATTGCTTATGTTCTATTTAATGTTCTTGTCTATGCGACCATATTTATAATTCCTAGTAATTGGGAATCTTTGGTGTTTACAACATTTTTTGCCATCAACATTTGGTACTTTCACTGAGAAATAGAAGGCCTCGACTCACTCGGCCTCGACTCTGCCTCCCGCGGACCTCATGGCTCGACTCCACCTACTGCGGACCTTGTGGCTCGACTCCGCCTACCGCGGACCTCGAGGCTCGACTCCGCCTCCCGCAGACCTCGGCCTCGACTCCGCCTCGCGCGGACCTCGGCCCCGATTCCGCCTCACTCGCCCTCGACTCCGCCTCATTCGGCCTCGACTCCGTCTCCCGCGGACCCCGTGGCTCGATTCCGCCTACCGTGGACCTCGAGACTCGACTCGACTCCCGCGGACCTCGGCCTCGATTCTTCCTTCCGCGGACCTCGGCCCCGGCTCCGCCTCCCGCGGACCTCGACTCCGCCTCACTCGGCCTCAACTCCGCCTCCCGCGGACAAAGAAGGAGGTTTAGTCTCATCAAAAACGTCGTTGTTTGCACCAACACTCTCGACAATGGCTACGCCAACGACAATGGGAGCGACTACGGCGACCGAACTACAGTCACATATAGCGAGGGGGCACAGTACCGAGATCGCTCTCACTTGATTATCAATGACGGACCAGATCCTACGAACCAAACTCTTCCTCGACACAACTCAATGACCGCTAATCAGGATGATGGGCCCGCTATTCCAATGGCCCGTGCTCTTTCAGAACAGGATCCGCATCAATCCGCTCTTCAACAAGATCCGATTATAGATGTCGAGGACATGGAGGAAGACAATCCGGACGTCTATCATAGGAAACGCCCTCGCAATAGGACCCCGGGACCTCGCCAAAACACATGGGTCCCGATGGTGGATCCCCATCCAACATACCTTCCCAACATGGTCCGAAGGATCATGAGGGAGAGGCGAGGAAACATGCATGATTCATGTGAAGCGTACATTTGGCGCAACCCCTTCACCAGGAGGGTAAATGAAGCTGAATGGCCACGCCGCTTCAGCATGCCACAGATGCCGCTTTATGATGGCACAACCGACCCCTGTACCTTCTTAAATCAATATGAATGGAAAATGGACTCGAGCCGGGGCAATGATCCGGTCAAATGCAAGTGCTTCCCGGTCTTCTTATCAGGAACCACTTTGTTATGGTTCTCTCGCCTCCCACTCGATTCCATTAACAACTTCAGCCAATTAGCAGCAGAATTGGTCAAGCAATTCAGAGTGCACATCGCGACTCCGAAGAATGCCCTCACCTTGTCTAACCTATGCCAAGGACCCGCCGAGTCGCTCAAAAGATACCTCTCCCGGTTCAATGTCGCGCTCGCCGAGGTCAAGGATCCAGATCCTTGCACCGTACTCTGTCAACTAGCCAAAGGTGTCCTCCCTACTTCCGAATTCGGGGCATGGATTGATCGGAAGCAGCCAAAAAGCCTCGATGCTTTCCATGAAAAGGCTAGGCAATACTTATGTCAAGAAGAGGCGAGACGAAATCGACTCCCCAGGGCTGGTCTTCCCAACAATCCACATGCAGATACCATAAATGACAACATCAAAGGGAAATAGATAGCGAAGCTCTTTAATAAGGACAAGGGGGCATGTCCCCACAAAAAAAGGCCGAATAATAGTAGGCAAGGCGGCTGCAACAACGGCCAAGTTCCTACGGAACCCAAGAAGTCTGGCTCTCAGAGGACGTACGAGATCTACACCCCGCTGAATGAAGACATGGAAAAAATCTACCGGGAAACGTGCAATGTGCTCCAATATAAGAAGCCGTACGATAGGGAATCCACTAATCATGAGAGGAAGACCGACAAGTACTGTCGATAACATGACATGTACGGGCATAATACCAATAATTGCCATCAATTCAAAGATGTAATCGAAAAGCTTATCCGCGAGAAGCGCCTTGAGCAGTACGTCCAAAGAGCATCATGACTCTCACCAGCGTTGAGCAGAATTTCGGCAAAACCTAACGCTCATCCCCATTGGCCGCAATTGACACTGGTACCTCTCACCCGCCACGAGTGGTGGAGGACCCACTTCGAAACGGATCTTCTTCCACTAGTGGACCCCGAAGCTCCTACAGCTCAAGCACAAATTCACATGCTTAATAAGAAATATGAGAATGCAACTCTCGCGCTAGGCATTGAAGATCAACATCAACCTTATGTGCCAACTTCAAAAAAAAAAAAGAGTCGACGCATCGTCATTCTACTTCAGCTTGCCCAGAATCGCTCCCGCTCACGGCGCACCGCATCGAAAATTTCTCCTTTCGAAGCTAAGGGCCCACGTCAAGGAAGAAAGTTCAGTCTCATTAAAAACATCGTCATCCTCTCCAACATTCGTATGGCGACAACAACAACGACAGAAAAGAGATGATGATCGAACTATCATCACTTACGGCCACGAAACACAGTAACAAACCGGGACCGTGTAACCAACCATCAACTTAGAAGAGCCCAACTATCGCCACTCGCAACCAGAGTCCTGCTCTTCCAGCAGCTCGTCGGACCAAAGTGCTTCCGAATTCGGGTGCACACCAACTCGCCCAAACTCAACAGCTATACCAAAACCAGACCTCCGCCGAATTACGTCACTCGGGGGGGGCATCAAAAGAACAATCAATAATCCTACCACCGATTTGAAAGATTGACTCGAGCTGTAGGAAGAAGCTTTCAATACCTTCCTCGCCAGAATTGAAGACATGATAAGAAGCACTTCAGATCCGACTGGCCAAGCATGCATTACGAAGGCAAGTACCAATGCTCCTCCACCATTGACCCGGGACTTGGGGGCAACCCCGCGAACTAACCGACGCCACTCCTCGGAATGGTGCCGGTCCCGTTACAATCTGGGGCAACCCTAATCCCAACATCGCTCCAGCTCGATGTGCTTCGATTGGTCAGGCTTTGCAGTTGGAAATGTTGCTCAAGCACCAACGCGTGCAGCTTTGGATGGTACTCCTTCCATTGTTTCATGAGTCAGAATTACGCTCGATGTGGCCCCTCCAGTTGGAATCCAACATGACCTTCCTCTCAATCATTCGACTCCCAACTTGGACGTTAGCACTAGGGGCACCAGTGCCACTATGGGCAATCGAAATCAACTGCTTGCTTTCGAAAATGGGTCAGAGATCGCAGGTGTCATCCGTCGGCACACTCCAGGAATTATCCATTCACTAGGATCACACGCAAATCTGAGTGGCCCTAACACTCCAACACACCACATATGGCATTCCATGAAGGCACGACTGACCTCTAATCTCTGTAATATCCGGGTCACCACCGGAAGCGGAACGCGTCATCCCGGCCGTCCCCGGCTTTGACAATCAAGCCTCCGCTGGGCGGACTCAAACTGCTATGAGTCTGTACTTATTACCTACGCTTCTAGCATCCAACTGGGCTTAAGTTCAATTCAGCTGACTTCCACAACATCATACAACCGAAGTTGGAGACTCCCGGATTGCCAAAGGCCTTCCGCCAAGAAGGTGCGCTAGGCTCTAAAGGCCTGGACCAGATCATGGCCTCTATAATACGGCAGGAGCTCAACCTCCGATTGTCGCTGACACGATCCATGGATCATAAGGGAACCGCGGGGGAACGCCCACAACGTCTGCAAAAGCAGTGCGATACATAACCCATTCACTTCAGCTAGCCATAATACCAAATGGCGCCAGTGGTGCCAGCACTCCGACATGCTAACGCTCGCCCCATACTAAAAGAAGCCATGATTCTCGAAGCTTTGATAGCTTCTACAAATGGCACGTGGGCTCATTACACATCGCCGACACCATAAATTGCAAGTGCTTCCCTGTCCTTATCCAAGAAGGCTCTACCCGGGTTCTCCCGACTTCCTAACTCGCCAAAAGACTGGTTGCGCAATCCAAGATGCACATCATGATACCCAGAGACATCCTCTTAGTCTCGAAAAGTTATCAAGGCACCTATGAACTCTCAAAGGCCATCTCGCAAAATCCAACACCGCCTTTGCCGAAGTCAAGGAACCCACTCCTCGAGTCACGCTCGTCCATCTTACAAAGGGCATGCCACCTGATTTTAAACTTAGAGCATGGACCGGTCAATGACAATCAAGGACTCAGAAGATCTTCCGCATAAGCGTCGACTACTTCCTATGCCGAAATCTAGCGTAAAGGAATCAAGTTCCTACCCTCAACATCCTGCCTCTTGATAACGCCCAGAGCTCCAACAACTCTGATTCCACCGCTCTGCACAATCTTACTCACGCCGGCAATGTCAAAGGTAGTCGCAATAGCAAGAAGAAGCGTCTTCGACCTCCGTTCTTCCATATCTATACTACTCTCAACAACACCCCCGAGAAAATCTATCTCGCAACCTACAACTCCCAACCATGCAAAATGCCCAGACCTAAATGTCCGACGAACACGCCAAGGGACTCTACAGGATATTGTCGGTTCTACACCGTCCGCAGATACAACACGAACATGTTTCGCCACTTGCAAAACAACATTGAGGAACTCATCCGCATGAAATCTCCGAGCCACTCAACGCTCATCAAAGGTTCCCATTGCATAGGATCTCCGAGCCACTCGATGCTCATCGGGGGTTCCCACTACGTGGGACCTTCAAGCCACTCAGCGCTCATCAGAGAACCGCACTGCATAGGGTCTCCCAGCCACTCAACGCTCATCAGAGATTCCCACTAAACAAAAACTCGACCGACAATTAATCCCTCAAGATCATCCCCACGGCTCGTTAGGGATGTGGCAACAATGAGCATCCATGCCTTATAACTTACCTCGCGCGGGTCGCCTTTTGCACCGATCTAGTTGTTATCAGGCCTCAAGTGCTGTAAACCCTCCAAATGGCTTCTGTTCGACCTATAGTCAACCATTACGGCTAATTCGTATACACGAGCGCACTACACTGGATCAACATCTCCGATCCGGCAACCGGTCCCTTGGATCAAGCTTTAATCAGCAATGAGTAGCCCGATACTTCAACTCCAGAGTCCACCATAAGGACCTCAACATCGGCAAGCTCGTCTTACAATGGGTCTTTCCTCCACCAGTAGGCCTCGCCCCTCGTTTGGAAGGCCCACACTCATACAACGAAAGCTCAGGGATGGAACTTTCAAACCCTCAACCGTGGACGGAGCCGAACTCCCAAGGGCATGGAACAACGAACATCTTCGCCTCCACTCTACATAACCTAGTGAACAATCAATTCAGGCCTTCCAACGATGTCTTGCTTTCCTACAATTCGAGGCATTGCAAAGGCTACTACTACCAGAGATATCCGTAGAAGTGATGTTCAGTTTCCTGTATCCCTTCCATTTTTGCTCCGTGCATGACGTGTCTTATTAATCCTGATAAGTAGCTTGCGTTCAAACTTTCAATCGCCACATCGGTTCCCAAGCCATGGGAGCCGGTGCCGCCATCCGAACCTCGATCCAACATCGAGGCCAAACAACATTGGCAACGACCGGCGCCCAGAGCATGGGAGCCGGCCACGCCACTCGAATCGCCGGCTGGCGGCGCGACCGAGTATACATAACCTCTAACTCGAACCTCGGCCCAAGGCCAAGGCCGAGGATAAATCGTTCGCCCAAGTCCCACGCGACTTGGGCCCCCCAACATACAGCCAGGAGCGATGTACATTTTCCCCTGGCTATGGGTACCTGTCGAATCTCGGCGCAGCACCGAGACCGACATTAAATCGTTTCCCCGAAGCCCTAAAGGCTTAGGTGCAGCTCATGGCCACGATCGGAGCCTACGCGCTGATGATAGGAGCTTTTCTCTGGCAAATAAACGACGCCGTCCCTCGCTCCAACCCGATGAATGACGGGAGAGCCACACACCGGACGGACCGCATAACGCGACGTCATACGCCTTCGCTACACTTGGGATTTCCCCGGGCAACCAAAGAAAAAACAGCAGGCGCTCAAGCCTGGCTTCGAAAACTACGGGTTTCCTGAGCTTAGGGAAACTTACTAGAAGCCTGCGCTCTATCTCACCCCTCTAGAACAACAACCCAGAGCGTGGTACTCTATCTCACCCCTCTGGAACAACGACCTAGGGCGCGGCACACAATCACACCCCTCTGGAACAATCAACCCAGAGCACGGTCTCCGATCGCATTCCTGTTGGTGTAACAAGAAGTACGCTTGTGCAAGCACGGGACGCCGGAAAACATGAGAAGAACGTTCGAAAGCTTAACACGAAATGTGATCTTTACTAATTCATATTCCATTTCACACACATGTAAGACAAACTACATGTCTAACATCTCTTCTCTCTGATGATAGGGTATTCATGAATACCACACCATGTCTTTAAGGACCAAAAGCGAGGACCGCGCTCGCATATACTATTGGTTCATCTAACCCAAAGTATCTTTAATTCCTTTAACAACTATTGATGCTACTCATCCTTTTCTTTTGTCTATACAAGTTCGATACAGGCAGGTCACCACCAATGACGGGCCCTTTCCTTCTAGAATTGCTTCCTCCTCCTCTACTCTACACAAGAGTAATGGATTCATGAGGCATCGATGCGCGCCTTCCGCCATCATCCTCGCTACTTGTAATCACCATAGCCTCTTCGAGAGCAACACATGGCAACGGCTTAGGGACGATGTAAAAAATCAAGGACTAATCCAGCATAGGTGTCTCCCCAAGCCTTCTTGGCGCCTAACTCCGCTCTCTTCTCAACATCTTCGGCAATCTTCTGATCAGCTAAGTGCCTGGCCCGGAGCCACATAATGGAATCCGCTACAAGTGTGCTAAGGGTCCTCTCGCCCTCTTCTAGCGGGCGTCACCGGCGGCTCTCCTTATTCCTAGCCTACTCAGAGGCCCTCTCCTTCTCTGTCTCATCATCGGCCTACCTCCTCGCCACCACGGCAACATATTCACTTGGGCATCCTGACTGGACTTTGCTCGGGCATCTTGTATGGCAGCCTCATCCTGTCCGTCTTCCCCTTTAACTTTGCCACCAGTCGGGCTTCCTAATTCTCCACCCCAACTTGCATTGCTTGCCCGCTTACATTAGCTACGCCCGGTCAACCACAACTTCTCTCCTCCAAAGAGGCTCACATGAATGTGGTATCCCGAAGTCCACGGTTCCTCCTACTTCTCCAGAGTGTTCCCGCTGTAACTCTAACCAGGACCCGGACGCTTAAGGAGGCGTGGAGGCAAAGCCCGGTGTCACCTCCGCTCCAGAGAGGGCAGTCCAGCAAATGAAGCATCTATTTGTCTGTTAAGGGTTCATTGCTCGCAACCTCTTCAGTTGACAAGTACTCGAGCTCGGGGGCGGTCCCCCACCTATCTCTGCGTCAGCTTACTCATCGCAAGACCTGGGGAGGATCCCTACTAGCCCCCGCGCTGGCGTTTCCATCGCCTCAACCTTTGGGGCAACCATTCTAAAGAGGAAAATACACCTCGCCACGAGGATGATCAGAACCCAAAAGCTCGGGTCTTGGAAACTTCTAACCTCCTGCCAATACTAGGTAGACCGGATGTAGAAGCCCAAACCAAAGGATAGAGGGATCGATACAATCACCAGTTCCCCGAGGAGCTGGAGAATTTAGACAAGTTCCCGAGTTCCCATGGCCGGTTCATTGGGTTCGCAAAGTCTCAGCGTCCTGCCAGCAAACTCATACTTAAACGCAACATGAAGCAAACTCACGCTCCTCGATGCATACCTACAAGCGCATCGAAATGCGGCGACGACACCTAGTTTGGATAACTATGGCAGTAGTTACCAAAAAACGTCAGCGCCATTTTTTGAACTGGATAATGACCCCGATAAAACTGGGTTGGAGACTAACAACTCAACCATATGCCCGCATCTTGCGCGCATATCCGAGCGATCAGTCTGCATAAGTTCATTTCCAGAATCATTCGCCAACCAATTATGTTACATTCAACTCCAATCACCGACCAGACATGAAACATTGAGCAACAATCCGAGCTTGCTAGCTCATCCCTGACGTCGAGCACAATTTAGCAGGTACCCGGGCCTAGGGCAACCCTCTACGGATTGCCGCACCAGCCTGGCAATCTCACGACCCGATCAGATCCCCTTAAGTCTCAGCACTGGCATGGAAGAAATCCGGAGCCAAGGTTCAGCCATGAAGGCCTCTCAGCTTCCATCAGTACCCAGACTCCACAAAAAACTGATACTCCGGAACATGGTGGCAGCCTTTAGCTTCAATAACTAACGCCACGGCCATCACCAACCGCCAGTGCAACACCTAAGTCAAGATGCAGCCGCATCATGGTTAGGTTACTAATTAGATCCCAAGACTAATAGCTCGACTACGTGTCGATATCTTATATAAGCCTTCAAGCCGACAGTCAAAGCAAGTCCATTTCTTGAGGACCGCGTCGTGAGACCAAAAATCACTAATCACTGCCCGCTCATATGGCGCCATGATAAGGATCAAGTTAACAAACTTATGATCGAAGACAAGGCTCGACAAAGTCATGGGAGTGCTAAGTTATGTCTTGTGCTCTCGTGCGTAGGCTTAGTTGTCATCTCCTCAACCAAGATTTGAACTCCCGAAGAGCGTGAAAGATTTAATAAGCATTTGGGACACAAAGCCCAATCCCGTATTCACACATGCTTAGCAATCTTTATCCAAATTCCTAATCCCGTTTCCCAAGATTCGCCGCTCCACGTTCTTGGGTACCAAATCTGAAAGCCCTCTTACTTTCCACCTCTCTCTTCCCTTCTCCCGAAAACCTAACAACACCTCGAACATCCAAAATACAAAAGAAGTAGTTTGGCATCCTTCATGCCTTACGATGATTTTCTATCCGGAGAAGAGGAGAAAGGAAGTAACTACAATCGGGGAATCGGTATGCCCCAAACGAACGTTCCAAGATCGGAATTCGAGATCGTACACCGAAATACGGCTACATCTACTTATCTTCGAAGCCCTAGCTACCAAGTCAATCATGACTCAACGACCACTTGCGTACTCACCAAATGCTCAATCATCAAAGCACCCGCGTACAAGTGTCAAATCGCCTAAAACACGCGACGACGGCACTATGCAGATACTAAGCAACGCGAATGCAACACCAAACCAACCGCGGCTCGCTCACGATTCCCCAACGAGCGTGCCCGTTAACTAACATGTTTTTCCTATAACTTGCAGGATAAATCCGCAACCCAACTATCATCTCAACTTTCATTCCAAAGCACATCATGTCAAGACAAGACGTACTTTGGGGGGAAAATGTTAACCGGCCTTTTTGTCCGGTCACCAAAAGTAGTCAAGACATGCTCGACTCAACATATCGCATGATATTACACCCCGGAGGTGTCGCCAATATCTCCTGGGGGGCCAGTATCAGAAGACTCGAGTCTGGCTACTAGCAGGACGTCGCCTCCCTCAGACGCAACCCCCATTAGTATCCGTCCACATCTGAGCCGAAGGCGAGCCGTGATCCGAGCCGAAGGCGAGCCGTCAAGCGGGTCCAAGCGCATCGCCGGTGAGGGTCTGGGGCCCCACAATCCCGGCAGCGATCGACCAGGCCGGTTAGGTCGAAACTGTGGGCACCGCCCGATTCATCCGATTTTCTCCATGCCAGAAGCTCAGATCCTTCACTTCTGACAAGCAAAACGGTGGATTCCTTCATTTCGTGTTGAGGAGCTTCGACGCCTCAAAAGAACCAACCAGCCTCGACAACGCCTCTCGCCGAAATCCACTTCGCACCCAGCCGGGTGTGAAATTTCGTACTTGGTAGGTGCGAAATTTCATACCTGGCAGGTGCGAAATTTCGCACCTATCGGGTGCGAAATTTCGCACCTCACCCCAGGTGCGAATTTCCGAGGCCCGATAGCAAGAGGTGCGAATTTCTGGAAAATGGTCCCCATTTCTACCTACTCCTACCTAGCCCCTACCTAACCACTTCCTATAAATACCACATAGCCTCACACTTTAAAGAGGGTAGAATTCTTGAGCTTGAAGACCTCCATAAAGCTTCATTAATGGCATCTCCTCTTTGAGGAAGAAGAAGGACAAAATTGTCTTTTTCCTTATTATTCAATATATGATAATTATGACATCATATATCATGAAAAGTGAATGTAATGAGATGTCATGAGATAGTCTCAACCTTGTAATTCTTCCAAGTGATTAATAATATTCCAACCGACACTTCAAAGTGCACGTAGGCCCTCGTTGACGCCGAACCACTATAAATCTCGTGTTATTTACTACTTATGTTCTATTTAATGTTCTTGTCTATGCGACCATATTTATAATTCCTATTAATTGGGAATCTTTGGTATTTACGACATTTTTGGCCGTCAACAATAACCCCGGTTGTAGCAAAAACACCATACGCCTTTCAACGATACATATCTCGGCCTTTCAACGATACCTAAGGTACTCGACCAGCAACATTCCAGTCTTTTATGTGTCCCTATTATACCCTTGCTATGAGCCAGCTAGAACCTACAACAATGTTAACCTCTCAGCCTTTAATATCTCTAGTTATCCAACCCGATGACCATTTATGTAATGATCCGAAAATCCCTGTCCTCCGAATCGACCGCAAGGCCCGATCCGAAAGTCGAAAATCGTCGGTTGGCATACAACACATCAGAGCAACAACAGAAGACTTTTATTACATCATAATAACGTAACATACGAGTACAGAACATATCAGAGTACATCGAAAAATAATACAACGGCGGAAGATTTGTTTACAATAGTTTTAATACAACGTAGCAGAAATCCAATGTTAGACACGCATCTATTTAAAAGTCTGTTCTGGGTCTGAACGAAACCGGAGACACCTTATTCCTCGTCCCGTACGTCCAATACGGAAGAGAGGTTCTCGCATATCCGGACAATCAACAAGTACGTCCGGACAACTACCACTGTAACCATTTCAAGGAAGCAACTCCAATCAAAGGCATCGGTAGTCGTCCATTCGATGTGAAGATCGCCGATCTTTAACCACCGTCTTCCATATCTTTGACTTTAAACGTCGTATAATTATTTGAAATGAGATTGAACTCGGTCTTTTCAAATAATTCTCGAATATATATAATTCAATCATTTTATATTGTTAATATTATTTTATAACGATTTATTGCTATTTTTATTTATATAAAAATAGCCCATTTAATTCGAACGACATTTCAGGTCGTTACGTGGCCTTGGCGCTGTTTTTATCCAAATTTGAATTATACATTTCTCAAAATATAACTGTTGGATTTTAACAAATTTAATATCGTTGGGTAGATCTTCCCAAAGCGAACCTAAAGGTTCCAGTTTTGGGCAAATCCGACGATCGGATCTTTCGGTATAATCGTTTAAAGTTACGATGCCGAAACGCGAAGTATCGTACGCGATTCGTTTAATTTTAATTTATATTTATATATATTATATATTATATATATATAGATCGGTCGACGATTTCCCTAACATGTTAAAAGTGATGTTTTCAACAAACAAAACATATATTAACATATAAACATTTTCCTATTTTGCTAACATGTAAAATGTAACATTTTTTATTACAAATCCTATTTTAACATATTATTCTTTTTATCTAAATGAACATGTAAAGTGTAACATTTTATTGAAACTAAATATACATTTAAAATGTCCTTTTTAATCTCTAAATAATTTCTAATGAACATGTCATTTTATTGATGAATCATTTTTAATGAAACTAATCATACATTAAAAATGTCCTTTTAAACCTGTAAATAATTTCTAATGATCATGTCAATTTTATTAATGAATCATTTTTAATGAAACTAAATATACATTAAAAATGTCCTTTTTAATCTCTAACCAGTTTCTAATGAACATGTCATTTTATTAATGAATCATTTTTAATGAAACAAAATATACATTAAAAATGTCCTTTTAAATCTCTAAATAATTTCTATTGAACATGTCATTTTATTAATGAATCGTTTTTAATGATACTAAATATACATTAAAAATTATCATTTTTAATGTTTCAATAATTTTCCCTAAACATGCCCTTTTTGATAATGAATCTAAATATACATTAAAAATTATCATTTTTAATGTTTCAACAATTTTCCCTAAACATGTCCTTTTTGATAATGAATCTAAATATACATTAAAAATTATCATTTTTAATGTTTCAACAATTTTCCCTACACATGTCCTTTTTTATAATAAATCTAAATACACATTTTTTTTTTTAATATTTCAACAATTTTCCCTAATATGTTCTTTTTGATAATGAATCTAAATATACATTAAAAATTATCATTTTTAATGTTTCAACAATTTTCTCTAAACATGTCCTTTTTGTTAATGAATCTAAATATACGTTAAAAATCATCATTTTTAATGCTTCAACAATTTTCCATAAACATGTCCTTTTTTTAATGAATCTAAATATCCATTAAAATCTATCATTTTTAACGTTTCAACAATTTTCCCTAAACATGTCCTTTTTGATAATGAATCTAAATATACATTAAAAATTATCATTTTTAATGTTTCAACAATATTCCATAAACATGTCCTTTTCGATAATGAATCTAAATATACATTAAAAATTATCATTTTTAATGTTTCAACAATTTTCCCTAAACATGTCCTTTTTGATAATGAATCTAAATATACGTTAAAAATTATTATTTTTAAGGTTTCAACAATTTTCCCTAAACATGTCAAATTTGTGAATCATATATATAATACAAAAACAGTAGTTTTATTGAATAAATAATTTTGTCCAATTCTATGATTCATATATATATAAATAAAAAAAGTAATTTTATTGTATGAACAATTTTCTCTAATTCACCTATACAATAAAAAAAGAAATTTTATTGTATTAACAATGTTAACAAATTCTATGATTTATTCATACAATAAAAAGGAATTTTATTGTCTAACAAATTCTATGTTTCACATATTTACAATAAAAAGGAATTTTATTGTCTAACAAATACTATGTTTCACATATTTACAATAAAAAAGAATTTTATTGTCTAACAAATTCTATGTTTCACATATTTACAATAAAAAGGAATTTTATTGTCTAACAAATATTATGTTTCACATATTCGCAATAAAAAGGAATTTTATTGATATAAACAATCCTATTATTAACATGTACAAATAAAAGGATTATTTTTATTCTACAACAAATTCTAACAATTTCTATGACTTATATATACAAATAAAAGAATATTTTTATTGTAAAACAAATTTTAACAATTTTTATGATTTATATGTACAATAAAAAGAATATTTTTATTGTATAACAACTTTAACAATTTTAATGATTTATATGTACAATAACAGAATATTTTTATTGTATAACAACTTTAACAATTTTCATGATTTATATGTACAATAAAAGAATATTTTATTGTAAAAACAATCATGACAATTTTTTTTATCTAATTCAATCCAATAGATCATCACAACCATAATCAACCAATTCAAATCTCGTACAACACCAATATGAATTTTTACAGCGTATATAAATAAATTTCTCAACGCAGTAACAATTAATTTCAATTTTTAGATTAGAGATCTCACAACTTACACTTTTGTGTTTAAATGTCACAAACGTGCATATATCAGGTAAAAAAAGTTATTTTTTAACTTACTACACATTGTTTACCATTGAAATGAACTTATATAATTAACCCCAAATCATTATATAATCATATAAATTCACTAACTACGATTAACATTAAACTAGCCCTTTCGGTTTCTCGCTTTTATCAGATAAAATGATATTTTTATTGCACTATTGGACATTTAACATCATATTAAATTTGTGTAATCAATCAATAACTATTATCAAACATAGACAATTAACTATAAACAGTTAATATTAATCTAGGCTTTTTCAATTAAATGGTTTCTCACCGATGGTTTCCACTCTATCAGCCTTTATTTGACGGTTCAGATCCAATTTTGCCCCAAAATTTGACATTCTAAGAATCGGTCCGTGAGAGTTCCATGTCGTCCGTAAGATGAGATCGCACCCTTGGACAATCGCATAAAATTGAAGAGGGTATTAATCAAAATCAAACTTATTTTAGAATTTTTCGTGGTGTGATTTGGTTAGAATCTTTTTTCTTTTTGAAGGAAAGAAAAGAATAAAATGGTGGCTACTCATTTTTGTTTACAGAGAATGAAGGAAGAGGAGTATGCTAAGGTCCAGAATTAGAGAATATTTATAGAGACAATTGCAAAGAAGAAACAAAAGAATGAGGAAGGGAATTGAGAAAGATACCTTATTTATTTTTCTAATGTGTCCCTTCATATTAGGTAGGTTACGAAGTAAATAAATTTACTAACTAAACACAAGTTGTCACTTTTATCAACATTTATTTATTATTCTAAATTCAAAAGAAAAATTACATAGGGAAAAATGATAACAAAAAGAAATGAATGCATGATTTATTGTCTGATGCTGACTATAAGAAAGTTGTATGACTTTTTAAATTTAAAAATACATAAGAATAAGTATCATAATTTATGTAACATATTCAATTGGACTAATAAGAATAAATCAGAGAAAATGGTTAAAAATATGCACAGATAAAGTCAAAAGTTTTGTGGTTTTTTTTTTCCAATCTTGTTTTTTTCTAAATATAGATACATTTCATTAAAGAGAAGGGAAATATATATAAATGGAGATGATTTGTTTTTAGAGAAAAGAAAAAAAAACAGGAAAGAAAAACGGGAAAGGAGAATAAGGGAATGTAAAATGAAGGAATAAGGGTACATAAATAAAACAAGATTCATTAAAATATAATGCATGAAAAAAAATTAATAGGATTAAGGTAAAGAAATTAATATAATAAAGGAATGAAATAAATGTGTACTTAATGGAGAAAAAAGGAAGGAATAATATGAGAAAGATGAATGGAAGGTAAGAGGAGTGACCTAAGAATAATAAGAAGAAAGAGAAAGGAATTATAATGGGTAGAGGAGTGCATTAACGCTTCATGCATTTTGTCTTAATGCATTATTTATTTATTTAAGAATTGTAATGTTAAGTAATGAAAGGGGAGAGAGAGAGGTGTAATTCTAATAAAGAAACTTTCCCTCCATTTGTTTGCTTTAGCATATTTTTATTATATTTAAATAGAAATGGGTAACGAATGCATTAAATAGGAAACAAATGAATGCTAATTAACGGAGAAATAGAGTGGAGAAAAAGAAGCACTGAATTTGAGGAAATTAGAAAAGGAATAGGAAAAAAAATTAAACTTGCATGAAATGTGAATGGATAGAAAAATTATTTGTGCAATTTATTTCCTAAAACAATTTATTGGAAACATCTTTAATTGGGAAGAAGTTAAGTGAGAAAGAAATGGAACAGGAGAGAAGAGGGGAAGAAGGAAATATCATGAAGTATTTGGAAAGGATAATTAAAAATGAATGCATTTATTTTGAGGAAGTGGAATAGTGCAGTATTAAGGAAGTAATTAGGATGGCACTGAAAATGAATGCATCTATTCACATTTCAAAACAAATTAATTAACGAACGTTACACTTTGAATAGACAAGGAAATTATTAAAGCAGATGGCTAAAGATATACGCATGTATGTTGTCATAATTTATTTCATTTAGAATCTGAATATAATTTTAAATCAACCTATCAGCATATACTAATAAATCTCATTAATAACATCATAATTTTATTTAAAAACCTTTTTAAATCCAATAGTTTAATTTAAAATGGAATTTTTAAATTCTGATGCATTTTCTAACAAAATTTCCTTAAAATAATTTTTTAAATTGGTTTTGATTTTCCGGGTTGTCACAATTTATAGCTCAAGCAAACTTCTCGAGAAACCATTATCCATCAACTCACCATTTTGAGTCGTCTTCACCTTCGTTGCATTTCGACGATCAACAAACACCTCATATCACTTCGAACCTTTGCTTTTGAATCCACTTCGAAGTCACATCATGGTCAACCCAAAAATATACACCATTTGGTCGATATTCCTTTTCATAGCGTTTCTAGCCTTTACGCTATGAAAACAAACCACAACGTTTAAACCTCTAGTCACAGCCTTTATAAAGCTATCATTTCCTTTAGGTCATTAGCGACCTGACTTCATAGGATGATCCACGACCTAACATCATCATGAGCCAACGGCCTGCCTTCTCCCTAAGATCGAACGACCTGAGCCTAGACGACTTGACCTAGCTCCACCAATTTGAAGCTATACTGAAGTCCAACGACCTAAACCGAGCCAAGCTCCAACGATCCACAGTTTCAACCCGAACGACCTGACCTGCTTCAATATGTAACGTCCTGACCCAAAAGCTCCTTTCAATGACCTGCGACCTAAACTTCAAGGAATGACCCGATCTTGACAAGAACCGAATCACACAGATCTATCCAACCATCTCTTGCCACGTCACCTCCGACCTAGCCTACCATGGTCTAAACCTTCGACTCGAACGACCTAAGTCCAATTGCACACTCCAATGACCCGAAAATTCTCCAATGACCTGATCCCTATTTCTTGGAGAACAAGCCACACGACCCGACCTATGCAAAAACCACCCAACTCCAGATCTGACTAAAATAGCTCCAATCTTGACCAAATCATCACCAAACGACAACATCGATTCAAACAACTCTTCCAAGTCAATAATCAATGCTTTATGAAATCATCAACAACATCAAAACGACGATTATCATCAACAATCATATAAAATTCACCAAAATCATGATAAATGAATGCATAAGCTAGAATGATGGATCTAACTTGCATAAACATATGAATTAGCATAAGAATTATTTGTTTTAAGTTGCTAGATTAGATCTATGGTGATTCAAATGAAAATATACTTACCATGATGTCGATATAGGTGAAATCAACTTAAAATGATGAAAATATGATCAAACAACCCATATACTTGATTGAATCCATGTGAGAGATGCTTATCGCTCATTAATTCATCGAATTAACTTAAAATCACTAAATTCCTAATCTGAACAGCGAAGAATGAACTTCAAACCTCTCGATTTGATGAGATCTCTCTTTACTTAATATAGATCTAGAATATTAATGGTGGAAAGGTGTATTTGATAAAGAAAGGAGGATCACGAGCTCAACCAAATGAGAGAATGAAGAAAGTAAACTATTCTACATGCCTCTAACCCCTTATTTATAGCCTCCCACCAGCCCACTAATGGGCCTCCTCAAATCAGCCCATCAATAGCATACAAAACGTGAATAGAAATTGTGAAACACAAAAACAGTGATTCTTTCCAAACCGCGGAACCAAATCTTTAATGTGACCACTGTACGGAGATGGCAACACCATTTCCATTCCAGTGAAACTGACCTCAATAACTGATTCGACCCAGTCAAAAGTTAAGCCCTGTAAAAAACTAATAAGGGCAAAATGGTCACAAATAAAATTAGTAAAAATTATGGACATGTCTCACATCCCCATAACCAACATATCAAAATATGAGAATGTTCTAACCCTCAGGGAATAAAATAAAAATATTTTACGATCCTTCAATATGTAAAATGTGGGCTGTTAAATCCCCCCCCCCCTTCCGAATTTCACCCCTGAATTCCCCAACAACACAAGCAATCAAACAATTTTGCATGCCTAACATCCATGAGCAACCAATTTACCATCCAAAATAGCATCCATCCAACCAGCCATGCATCCATAGCCTTATCCTAGCATGCAAAATTGTAATAACAATAACAACACAACAATAGTACAAGTTGCAATGGGGTAAGAATGACATGACACTTATGGGTCATACCAACGAAGAGTTCCGGATGGGTCACCTTCATCTTCTCTTATGTTTCCCATGTACAATTGTCTTCGTCCTCACTCCATTGCACCTTGACTAGCTTAACCGTCCTCCTCCTAAGTTGTTTCGTGTCATTCCCCCCTAAAGTGAAGTGACTTACGAGGTTTCGTAGCTACGGCCTCGACTTCTAGGTCCTCGTACTGCTCCGGAGATACTACCACATTTGAATCATGCACAAACTTTCGAAGAAACGACACATGAAAAACATTATGCACACTCAACATCTTCTCGGGTAACTCCAACCTATACAAGAGCTTTCCAATCCGCTCGACTATCGAAAACGGTCCAACAAATCTTAGAGCTAACTTTCCTTTGCTTTTCGAACTGAACAAAATGCTTCAACCAACAAAATCTTCACGAAAACCATATCGCCAACGTCGAATTCCAAATCTTTTTGACCCTTATCGGCGTAACTCTTGTGACAATCTTGGGCTACCTTCATTCGCGATCTCGATACAATCTGATGTTTCTCTTATCATCTCTGGCCCAAGTATCAACTTATCTCCAACTTCCAACCAACCTGCTAGAGAATTACATGGTTTATCATACAATGCCTCGTATGGTGCCATCCCAATACTTGAATGGTAGCTATTACTATATGCAAATTCAACTAGATGTAGACGGTCTTCCCATGATCCCCTGAAGTGTAATACACACGTTCTTAGGAGATCTTCCAAAACTCGATTAACCCTCTCAGTTTGACCATTAGTTTGGGGACGATAAGCTGTACTCAAACACAACTGGTTCCTAAAGTCTCCTGCAGACTCTTCCAAAACCCACTCATAAACAATGGATCTCGATCACTAACTATACTATTCGGGATACCATGGAATCAAACTATCCATTTAATATAAAGCTCGGCCAACTTTGACGTTGTCCTAATCGATCTGACAGGAATAAACCTTGCATTTTTGGTCAAGCTATCCACGATGACCCAAATTCCTTCATTTCTTGTCCTGGTCCTAGGTAGTCCATCGATAAAATTCATCGATATCCGCTCCCATTTCCACGTAGGAACTTCTAATGGCTGAAGTAATCCACCCGGCTTCTTCTGTTCGGCTTTCACCAACTGACAGTTCATACACTTGGAAATAAACTTTCCAACATCCTTTTTCATCGCTTCCCAGTAGTAGGTTCGCTTCATGTCCTGATACATCTTATTACCACCGGGATGAATTGTCAACTTTGAGCGATAACATTTCCTTAGAACCTCATCTCTCAATCCGTCGATATTAGGAACAACCCATCGTCCTTTCTTTCGAAGCCAACACTCTCGATGACCTCGAATTCTTTATCCTCTGGTTTCAACTACTGGATAATCTCAGCAAGCTTTGCATCATGCTTTTGACTCTGGCTAATCCTTTTGATGAGAGTAGGACTTATCGATAGGCTTGCCAACATTTCAGGTTCTAACTCACACCGTGGCCTAAAATCAAATCATGCGAAGTACTCGAGGCTCTTCCATTCCGAAAACATTACTCCCAAACTTGCATGTCTACAACTCAACGCATGCGCCAATGCATTACCTTTGCCAGGAGTATATGCTATACCAAAACCATACAATGCCAGAAACTCTAACCACCATTGCTGCTGAAGATTCAAATCCCTTTGGGAGAAAAGATAATTCAGCGACTTGTGATCTGTAAACAACTCGAACCGAACTCCCAATAGGTAATGCCTCCACATCTTCAGATCAAACACGATCACTGCCAACTCCAAATCATGAGTTGGATAATTCCTTTCATGCGGCTTCAGCTGTCGATTCGGGTAGGGCACAAACCTATCCTTCTGCATCAGCACTGCTCCAAGTCCAGTACCACATGCATTGGTTTATACCACCATCTCTTTATTCCCACTTGGAATGGTCAAAATAGGGGGCACTCGTCAATCTCTCCTTTAGGATTCCAAAAGCTTGCTCACACTTTGCATCCCATGTGAACGCTTGGTTCTTCTTCGTCAATCATGTTAACAGTGCAGCTATCTTGGAGAAATCCTTTATAAAGCGGAGATAATATCCCATCAACCCATGGAAACTTCTCACATCCATCGCATTCTTAGGTCTATTCCAGTCCTTGATTGTTGCCACCTTAGAGGGGTCAAACGCTATCCCATTCCCTAAAAAGGCCTAAGAACCTCACTTCATTCTTCCAGAAGTGACACTTCAAAAACTTAGCTCTAAGCTGATGCTTTCGCAAGATTTCCAAAATGACTCACAAGTGCGTCTTATGCTCTTCCTCATTCCAGGAGTAAACAAGAATATCATCCAGGAACACAAGAACGAACTTGTTCAACTAATCTCTGAACACCATATTCATAAGATCCACAAAATACCCTGTCACGTTAGTCAACCCAAATGGCATCACCAACCATTTGAAGAAACCGGATGGTGTCGTAAAAGTAATCTTCGGCACACTATCCTTTTCCACTCTCAACTAGTGAAATACCGTTGCCAAATCCATCTGAAAAAACACTTTGGCCTTGTGCAGTCGATCGAACAAGTCATCTATCCTCGGCAAGGGATATTTGTTCTTTTTTGTCACCTTGTTCATCTCATTATAATCCACACACAATCTCAATAGGCCATCAGCCTTGGTTGCAAACACAACTGGTGCAACCCATTCGGAAACACTTATCCAAATGAATTCTTTTCCTAAAAGGTCACGAAACTGCACCTCTTACTCTCATTGTTCCTTAGGTGTTATCCTCCTAAGAGGCACAATGATAGGTCTAGCACCCTCGACTAAGTCGATTCTAAACTCAATCTCACGATGCGGCGGCAAACCTCTGACTTCTTCAAAGACATCCTCAAACTTATTAGCGATCAACACAGATGACAAGTCTCCCTATGGAATCACAAGCGAATATAAAAAGCTCACGAAGACACTACCTTCAAGCTTACATCGAATCAAAACCTTTCGCCCTTCCATATCCCTAACTCTCACCTCAAGCTTGTCTCAATTCACTCTTGCCGCATACCTCTTGAGCCAATCCATATCCAAGATAATACCAAATCGAGTGAAGTTCAAGACAAAACAATCACACAAAAAGGAGCAACCATGACTCGATAACACTAGATGACAACAAAGCATATAAAGGCTGGAGGAACACCCAATTGGATTAGTCACAACCAAAGGTCTATCACAAATCTCGGGTTCCAAACCCAAGCGACAAAAAAGCTTATTGCAAATGAAAGAATGTGATGCTCCACTATTAAACAACACTCGAATTGAAACGCCCTAAATAGAAAGAGTACCTTGAAAAACGACACCCTTTCCTTTCTCCTCTGCAGTAGGAGCTCTTGAAGATGATGGCACAGCTTCCAAAGCATAGTCTTCACAATCTGCTTCCATTCCACTAGCTCCGGACAATCCTTCTTATCATGCCTAGGTTTTCCACACTTGAAGCACTTCTTTTCAGCCTTTGGATTCTTACATTCGTTGGAGAAATGACCCTTCTATTGGAAGTTGAAACAAACCACCTCACTCTTAGGTTTCTTCTTTCCATACTTTCCTTTTTGTTGTTACTACTTCCTCTTCTTATTGTTATTACCACCCTGATGTGGTTTCGGGGCCTCCTTGGATGCAACAACAACAGCCTCTTCTTTAGGAAACAAGCTTTCATGTCTCACATCCTTTTCCACTATCTTCTCATATGGATCACCAAGATGATCCACCAATGAACTTCCAATATACGTATCCAAATCCATTACAAACTTCTCGTTCTTCTAATAAGGAGAGTCAATATACGAACAAGCATAATTCGACAAGACCTCAAAATCAGAAACATAATCAAGCATTGATTGACCATTCCATTTCAGCTCCACAAACTTCTTGAATAGAACCAACTTCTGAGCAGCAGAGATAAACTTCGTATCGAACATGACTTGGAAATGTTCCCGTGTTATCTCATCTTCGGGAGTCTCAAGCGTGATAGAATTCCACCAATCCATGGCTCTACCTTGCAATTGTCTCGATGCAAGCTTCCTATTTGTTGCATCATCTATACCCAAGTCTCCAAAATTCACACACAAGCATATAACCACCTCTGAAACCTCTTCAATTGGCTTGGTCCCCATGAACTTCTTTCCTCTGAGAGAAGTGAAGTCTTTGCATAGCTTCGCGAATTCCACAACCATCGGTACCTGCACTTGAAATCCTACATCTACTGCTGCTGCCTCCTAAGAGGGTACCTTCCTTATGATCGCTGCCATCATGGCCTCGAACATAGCTGGGTAGTCTGGTGTACCGCAATTTCCCACTCCAAGAGCAGCCTCCTCCCTAGCAGCGTGTCTCGATGGTCGACGACTCATTCTAAATCTGTAATATAGAATGATTAACCACTTACGAGAAAAATTCTATAGAGTTCAAACGCAATTATACTATACACTAATATATTGTATACACCCATCAGAATTCTACAAATACGTCTCTCATATGTAATCATGTCTTCGAACTTGGGCTAAAATCGTTAACCAGAACCCTGATACCAAATGTGATGACCACCCACAACTCCTGCACTAAACAAGAGGAATAATGCGCTGAAAGACGTGCCAGACAACTATGGACGATCATCGAAATATGAAACACAAGAGGAACCTGTCGTATAAGTCAAAGCGCATGGATAAAATATAATTGAACATATACAACAGACAGTAATAGTGAAGCATATATGTAACACCCCGAATTTTCTGAGAATATTAAAATTAACAAATTCAAGAAAACTTAATTTTTAGAAGAAGAATTAAGTGAAATGGGTTGCGCTATTATGTTCATCTCAAAATTTTGGTTAAGATAGACATTTGGTTTGCATAAAACGGATACCTTATGAAGAAGTTATTAAGCCTTGAAGTTTGTAAGCATATGAGAAAATTATATGTAGATATATAGATATATATAAAAATTAAATAAATAAATATGCAAAAAAGTTCAAAACAGCGAATCGGGAGGGGGAAAACCCGAACCGGCCCATTTTTGAGGTTGACCCGAGCCTCGCTGGGTCGACTAGGGGTTGACTCAGGGTGTTTGGCTGTCAACCCATGGGCCGATTTTCTCTAAGGAAGATGTGGCATCTAATTGGTTCTGATGGACTCCTTGCTGAGTCATTAGGGCTGATGTGGCTATTCTATCTTGTCTGAATGGCTTTGATTTGCTCTAGGTTAATCTGACGGTTCCTATTAAATCAAACTTCTATATAAGCAACCTAAATATAAACCCTAAGCCACACAAAAATATTCCTAGAGCCGTCATGCCGTCATCTCTTTCAACTCAAAGGAAAGATAGAAGCTACATCAAAATCAAATCAAAACTAATCTAATTCAACTAAGAGAATTCAATGATCTACATCAAAGGCAAACAATTCAGTTTCAGAATACAGATCCTTGAAATCAAGTTTTTCCTTTTGATTGTAAGTGTAGTTGTCTTTCAGATGTGAATAAATTAAAGACATGATTTGTAATGAATTGTAAAATAGAATTGTATCAAGTTGTATGTGATGCTGATTCATGTTTATTCATGTATATTCTATCATATATGCCTATGAACTATTGTGGTCTATCGAACCTATCATGTTATGTGGAAATTGGTGAGTAAACCTATGATGTTGTATAGGAATCTGGGAATGAAATTATCATATGTAAGTTTGGTGATATTATGATACATACAAGTTTTAAGCTAAGTCATGTCGTTTATGCCTAATTGTTTAGAGCCATTATGCATACATGTTTAGATCTACGACCTTATATGTTTAGATCTACAACTTTATATGTTAGATCCATATGCCTTTATGATAGATCTAATTTTGCAAGTTCACCACTACATGCCAAGTTTAACTTGTATAGTTTTATGTAAATTCATATGCTTGTGGTTCATGTTGCATAGATCAAATTTGCAAGTTCATAGTTAAAAGTATATTGTTCTATGCCAAATCCATGTGACATATGTGTAGTTAGATCCATACTTTTGCATGATGTTGGAATGTTGCAAAATTCCTCTTTTCCCTTTTTTGTTTTATAAGTTAGGCAAAAATATCGAGCCTAACATTCTATGTAATTTTGTGAACGTACAATGGGGGTAACGTTGGGAAAAACATGAAATTACATGTAATTGGCATGTTTGACACATAAGCATGATAAGTGGCATGAAAATGGTATAATCTATATACCTAAAATTTTGAACGTGATTTAGAAGGAAAGTGGGCCATACCAATAATTGATTTACAATTTGCATGTAAATATGTAGGATAAACATGAAAAATCACATGGCATAGATTGGTTCATGAAATGGTATATTTAGTATACCATTAATTGTGAGCATAATTAAAAGGATAATTATGGCATAATTAAATTGGGAATAATTTACATATGGAATTTGTCATAAATAAGAAATATGTAAATTTAGAAAAGACGAATATGCCTAACCCGAGGTTGGACTGAGTTGTGGTGTAAAACTGTCTGGAACCGACCGACACATCCAGTGACCACAACAATACATGTCTAATTTGGGTGGTTAGTGCATTGAGCCCATAAAGGACCCGAGGTTAGACTGGGTTGTGGTGTAAAACTGCCCGGAACCGACCGGCACATCCAGTGACAACAACAATACCTGTCTAATGTGAGTGGTTGGTGCTTTAATAAAGCTAAGTCAAGATTGGTAGGGTTAAGTCAATTAAGGAAACACTTAACCAATTCAACATGTTAACTAAACTGATGGGTGGGGTTAAGTAAATTTAGAACACTTAACCGTTATAACATGTTAATTAGACAAGTGAGCGAGGTTAAGTAAATTTAGAACACTTAACCGTTATAACATGTTAATTAGACAAGTGGGTGAGGTTAAGTAAATTTAGAACACTTCACCGTTATAACATGTTAATTAGACAAGTGGGTGAGGTTAAGTAAATTTAGAACACTTAACCTTTATAACATGTTAATTAGACAAGTGGCACTACAAGAAAATATTATATTAATAGCAAGCATGGATTGGACGAAAGCTTGGCTTGCTATTATTAAATGACCATTCTTTATTTAATTAAGAAGACAACAACTTTAATTGCAATTATATGTAGCCGTCCGCAATTATATTAATTCAGCATACGTGAAATCGCGTTCCACTTTATTTTTCCTCCAACATGTTTTTAGGCTGCCAAAATTTCACTTTCCTATTCGCTTCTGCTTAGAGTTTTCATCTTCACTCTCTTCACATCTTTTTAATCTCAGAACTCATCTTCATTCTTCACGCTCAATTCTTCCCGATGTTCAACGATCTGAAACGCAGTTCGATCCCCAAGTTCACGAAGTTTCGTTCTTCAATTCTTCCCGAAGTTCAACGACCTGAGTTGCGATTTGATCAAAAACGAAGCGCCAATTGGTCCAAACGTGATTCTTCATGCTCCATTTGGTCCGAAGTTCAACCACCAGGAGGCTGCAAGAAGCACGATTTGGTGTGAAGTTCAATTCTTCAAGCGTGAGGGTTAGGTTTATATTTCTGAACATCTTGAACCTATGCAATTTTAGTCCTTTTTTTAATAGACGATCGTTCATTCATTATGTTAGAATCATTCTTCAAGCACCAAATCTTGATTTACTTGTTAGTTTCAGTTTTAGTGATTTATGATGTTAGAATCTGGTATTTTCCCTTCTAAAATTGCTCAGTAATTTGGAATATAAAGGAAACAAACACTTTATTCTGACCATGTTTGTTCCTATTTTCCCTTCTAAAATTTTATCAAAAATTCTAATCTGTAATGTTATTTATCACAAAAAACAATATAAGAATACTTCAAATCAGTCAGCGTCAAAATCTTGTAAACTATGGACTGAACTTATTAATCTGCATTCAAAATTATAAACATATGTACTTCTTGTTGAAAATAATTGAAGGGGTTTCCCGTGAGCTTTGTTTTTGGAAGAAAACGGAATTGTTTTTCGAAACCCACAAAGGTTACAGAATATCTTGAAGGGGTTTCCAGTGAAAAAAGGCAATTCTCTGGTGAAGTTTGTTGTAGGCACTGCTTCGGTGGTGATTGAGTTCGAGAAGCATTTTGTTCAAGTGGTTTTTCTATTCAGTTGGTCGTCTTGCAGAAGCGGTGGTTGGACGAATTGAGGCAATGGCTTTTTGGTATTGAGGGCTAGTCATTGTTTGTTGTTGGTAGCATGGTGGTGGGATCGATTATGGTTGTAAGTTGGAGGAGAATGAAGGAGGAAGGTGCTGTATATTCGGGTGATGGATGTGCAGTAAGTTGGTTAAGACAGGGAGGGTATTTGTTATTTTGAGCTCTTGAACTTGCAGTGGTAGAAGGTTTCAAAATTGGAGGGGGTAATGAAGCCGATTGGTTTTCTGGTGGAAGCACAAAGCTGGAGGGGTAATTTACCTAAATTTATAGTTTATTCTGTAGAAGCACAAAGTTTTTCCAATAGTAACATTCAATAACTAGATACAAATCATTGATAAGATGGATAGTCAATAGGTATATAGAAAAAAGGATGCACTATAAAGAATAAATTATAACATAGCACTTTAAAAGAGTAGAATAAGAAAGTACGTATTGTTTGAATCGATGTCCTCATAGGAATTCTATGGTTATCCATGCCACTAATAGGGATCGTTATGGTTATACTAAATAATTTTTAAAAATAGCCTTTATAGGTAGTTTTAACATAATTTCTAATGTACTAATTACTTTCCAACTTTTCTTATCCAACGTCATATTTAGTACTACTATATCTTATATTCCTGATATTTTAACTGCACGACATAGTCTCCATTCTTCTCCCTTCATCCACCTACTAAAATTTACAAGAACTATCCTTACACTCACCTCACACCACAAAAATAATTAAATTTCATGTATGTTTTTAATTTTGTTAAGAAGCAATTTAGTCGATGGATATACCAACGCCCATATAAATGTGTCTTGTGTAAAAACACACGCTTATATGATTTGTTTGTTCATTTATTTATATAAGTTGGTTAAGATAGGGAGGGTATTTGATATTTTGAGCTCTTGAACTTGCAGTGGCAGAAGGTTTCAAAGTTGGAGGGGTAATGAAGCTGATTGGTTTTCTGGTGGAGGGTAGTAGAATGTGCAACAGTTTGGTTGCTGACATGGTGGTGAAAGATGGTTTTGGTACTATTATAATTGAATACAATGGGTTATAGGATTACAACTTCTAACTTAGAAGTTTGTTGATGAGGGTTTTTGTTGTGCTAGCAGTTTAAGGAGTTGGTCACGTGAGGAAGTATAGTTTGATGTTGAGTGATGATCAGGGTGGGTAGCGAAGGGCTGGTGTTTGTGGGCTGAATGCGGAGAGGATTACGATTGGGAATAAAAGGACGAAAGTGATAAAGTAGAGGATTATGTCTTATTTTTGATGGATGAAGGAAATGGTATTGCAGTGGTAATTGGTGTTCACATTGTATGAGGAAAGGTGGAGGATAAGTGTCAAACTATTGCATCTCATTAATTAAATTGACAATAAATAATGAAGATTGCTTTATTTTGTAAATATTTATTATTTACTGTCAATATTGACAGTATTACTAATAAATAGAGTAATAAATAAAAACAAACACATTTGAAAAACTTCTTGTAAATTAATTGACATTGAATTTGCAAGAACAATATTATAATTACATTTAGCCACGCTCTGTCAATGCCTTATATATTCGCATCAGACATTTAAATTCATAGGCCTAAAATCACATATATTTAAATTTAAGTTGAATAAGAGTGGGACTACGATCTTAATATTGTTTCATATGCTTATGTAACTCATAGGCTTAAAATCACGTGACATTATAATTATCTGCTTTCATAAGAAGAGAGATACTTTAATGCCCAATCTCTTCTTGGATTTGTTAAGCATGTGTCTTCCTTTGGTATGTCCTGTTGTGCCTGGAGTTTTTATTCCTGGGTTTTCTAGTTAGGCCTGACTGGTTTTCATTTTGTGGTATGTGCACGCAGTTGTATTGTTTTTGTTATCTTTGTTTGCTGTTGCACTGTCTTTTGTCTTGGTTTGAGCTGGTTGTAGGTTTTGTTGTATAGTATTTGTTTTTTTTGTTTTCACCCCAAAACTCAAGTCAAAATCACTTAAGAATTTTTAAAAACCTGGTATTCTATTTATGCATGTTGAACTTCGGAAATTTTATGAAGATGCATTCTACTATGGCAACTAACTGGATACTTATTGCATAATCATCATAGAATTAACGTACATCATCCGTTTTCATAAATACATGCAGCATAATCATCCAACATTATTTGTTGATAGTATCACCATATTATCACATAAGAATAAAGTTGTTTGCATGTTTTTTTCTTGGCCCTTAGATTGAGTACCGTGTCTGCTATTATATATTTGTTGGCGCAACTGTATATGATAGATTGATGGCATGCTATAAGTAATATAGTTGCTTTTACAAGTTATAATCATCTGATTGTTGGATCTGCATTTGCAGGTCATAGCTGTTACTGAAAATTGCCGAAAATTTTGAAACTCAAGCTATTAAGTTGGTTCTTCCTTTGACTGAGCCGTGTCTATCAGTGGAATTTATAACATGTTCTAACGACAAGTCCAAGCACAAGCCAAATTCTCTTCTTCTCTTGTCGAAATCTGGACAAATGCAAGTGTATGATGATTCACAGATAGAGTGCTCTGTTGCAATTACATTCTAAATCCTCTCCATCACTACCAAACCGCTTCGGAATAAAATTTCCTTATACAGAATCAAGAATCACTGCTGCAAAATTGTACACAAGTTGCTCTCTTGTGTCAAATTTAATGAGAGAGGTAATGTTACGAACTGAACCCAAATACTGAACTCCTCATTGTTTGATACCAGCAAAGCATGACGACATGTATAAAATTCAATGTGTTAAAGTTAAAGGAGCTATTCAATCTATAGCTGTTAATTCTGAGCCTAAACATCTTGTCATTGGAACTGATAAAGGTTTTGTAAATCCTTTACTTAACTGGTATTCATTTTATGTAATCTTATCCATTGTATAATAATAAAAACATCTATCTTGGTATTTGTCTCAAGGAGAGACTCGAAGAAATAGAAGATATAACACCTTAATCCTTTATCTGTATGGTTTGTACTTTTAAAACTTTCACCTCAACAACTAGAGAAATATATAAAACGTGCAAAGTGTACGCTTCACGTGCCTCAAATTGCTAACACATGCAAGCCAAGTATTTCTACCCTTAATTAATTATAAATATTGGCACTAATACAATTTAATGTTGTTTAGTGCTATTATTATTATAGTTATAATAATAATAATTATTATTATTGACATGATTACGTAGTTCAATCTTAATTGGTAGAAGGAAAATTTTGTTCATTGACCAACAAGATTCATCAGTTTTCGCAATTGAAGAAGATACTGGAAATGAACTTAATGCTAGTGCAGTATGCAATAATAAACCATCTATTGCTTTATCAATGCAAATACTAGGTATGAAACATGTTTTTCTTTTTAAGTGTTATGTACACTATAATTGTAGCTGCTGAAACCAAAATGAAAATGCATAATCATCTTTTTCTCTGTTTTGTTTAAAAAGGACTCATACCGGTAAAATTGATTGTTTTCTTTTCGTATGTGCATAGGTTGCCATATAAATTATTTGTATGGATGTAAACTTATTACTGTTACCTGAGAAGTGGCTACTTAGGAACTTGGAGTCTACCAGTCAGGTTTTTAAAAAGGGTGTTTCTGATCCACAAGATGGCAACACAACTGGCATATGCATTTGCAAGGAAAAGAAAAGGGTAAATATTTTATGATCAAATCTTTCCAAATTATGTACACAATGTATAACTTGCTGTTAAACTTTTCAGGGTACTTTTGGCATGGTTAAAGATTTAGCTGGCAACAAACAACAACATAATGAAATACGGGTGGATAACTCTGATGTGAATGCTTTAGAAAAACTACACTCAGTGTTCTCAACCGTTAATTTTCCACTTCATTCTGGAAGTAGAAAAGAAGTTGCAAACATTGATGAAGATATCGAATTAAATATTGGTAAAATGTTTAATATTTTGCAGTTTCACAAAGAAAGAGTGGACATTTGATTTATCATTGTGATCTTTTTTGTTTGAAGATGATATCGAAATTGATGATGTAACAAAGGAGAAGGGCAAAGGGATGAAATTTGCTACTCTAAACAAACTGAAATTAGACGAGAAATTCCACGCAGTCAAAGGTCAGTACTGCATTCGATGATACAAACTTAATCTATATGTTTACCAACTTGTCTTTAAAAAAAATAACTTGTTAATGCATTATTATTTTTACACCTTAACTAAAATATTCTTGAGATAACATTTTCAAATCCAATCATTTTGGTAATTGCATGGAAACTAATGACAAAACCTGATGAAAAAATGACTTCACCAAAATACAGAAATGCCAATGACATCGCTATTGGTTCAGTGGGTCAAATCAAGAAGAAATATGTATGGCTTTGCATCGAACAATGTGGGTAGGATCTGATTGAATCCCCATTTTCGCATAATTTATTATAATATAGCAAACTGTCATATTTTCACTGTAAAGCTTTTAATCCACAAATGACAAAGTTAACAATTACTTCAAATTTTAATAAGATTTTTTTTCTTTAAATATTGCTCTGTCATCTTCCCTCAGGAAACAAATACAAATGAAATGTAATGCAAAAATATTAGTATAGTAGGAGGATTGTGTGTGGTTGCGTGTGATATGATGTTGGGTGTTACTAGCGCAGGAGCTGATTGGCGGAGAGTGGTATTGATGAATTAAACCAGAGAAAGTGGATTGAGTTGGTGGTAGTTTTAATGTGTGTTGCTTGAAACAGTGGTTTTGTAGATAGGTTGTAGGAGGAGATGTGGTGATTATTTGCAAGGTGGTATGGTGGGGTTACAAGTTTGGGGGTATTTGACGTGAATGAGATGGTTATAGATTGCAGCAGTTTGTTTGTTGTGTTCGGGTGGTTGAATGTTGTGAAGGAATAGAAGTTTGGGTAGGCATATGTTGGTTCCGGTAAGGGTAGCTTGTAAAGGCAGGAATACAGAATGATGCATTGAGTAGTTGTTTGGTTTGTGTATTGAGGAGTAGCTATCGTCAGGTGGATTGCCCTGGTTGTTTGTGTTTGGTTTTTGAAAACCCCTCCTCATTTCAAACAAAACATAATCACTCCTACTAGGACCCTTCCCTCAAAACGGTCAGGAAAGCCCTCCTCTCCTCCCACGGCATCTTCGTCATAGAAGCCGACATCAACGTCACCAAGCTCCTGGCCAAGCTCTTCAATGTCGTTCAGTTCACCCACGTGATGCATCTAGCTGCCAAAGCCGGTGTCCGCTAAGCCATCGAAAACCCCTCCTACGTCCACTCGAACATCGCCGACCTCCTGACCCTATTAGAGGCCTGCAAATCAGTGGATCCGCAACCTGCCATTGTTTGGGCGTCCTCATCCGTTTACGGGTTAAACGACAATTCCCTTCTTCGAAGATGACTATACAGAACAACCTGCTTCGCAGCGACAAACAAAGCCAGGGAGGAGATCAATCACACTTACAACCACATCTACGGGTTATCAATCAGAGGTTTGAGATTCTTAACCGTTTATGGGCAAGTTGCGCATGACAAATGCAAAACTAGAATAACTATGTGTAGTATATCATCTTCTGTTTATGAATGCTTTTATCTGACATATTGACTTTTCCTTGAAGGCTTTGCAGAATGCTCCTAGCTAAAAGTATTATGCTATCATTACCAAATGCCAAAGAAAGAATTGGTAATGCAAATTATATATAGACATACTAGCTTATTTATGGTAGTTTTATTGACTGCCTTTTGAAATCTACATCTTGATGGCACTTTTTTTAGAAAATTACATATATTTAATGGCAACCATTATTTATCAAAATTTTCTTCGGTTTGGTTGATTATTTTGTTTATTGTTGTCCTGTAAAATTTGAAATTATGTTAGCAATTTTTTGATAACTGTTGATTCAAGCTAACAAGACAGAATGATGTTGAGGAAATGTGGACCGTAAGTAAACTATCCAATGTAAACTGGGAATATGGCAAGTGAGATGTAGGATTTGGTGGATGACAACCATAGATCTTTAGAAGAAGGTACCTTTTAAACTATGTTGCTTATATACATGTATGTACTGCAGGTGGCTGTATAAATAAATCTGGGCCTGAGTGCTTGGAGGAGCAAATGATGCTTAACACGGAGTAAGCTGGATCCTCCAAGTATATAGGTTTGGCTTGTGCTTAAATTGCTTTCTTTGGGCTTTTAATGACACAAGAATTGGCCATATTAGATAGGTATCCATTGAGGTGCGTAATACTAAATATATCAGAAAAGTCTAGCATGAGGTTCGTGTTGTTTCAGGAACTCTTGGTAGAGTCCTTGACAGGATCAAGCCAATGAAATGCTGGGTCGTGGATTTAAAAAGAACTCAACAAGTGATGTCATATATAGCAACTCAACTGTTAGGAAAATGGGGAATTAGCTGCTGCAGTATTTTTGGGAGGTAATTTTGTTATGTGAGATGGATTTTGATATGTTCCACACATACCATTCTGATCAACTACCCTAACCGATTTTGCCAAAGTAACGTGCTAATATGTTGACAAAATGAATCAATAATAATGTCACGACACAGTATGTTGTAAATTGAAAAATTAAAGTTGCTGTATTGGGAATCGTACCTTTTTATTTAAAAAAAGTTGCTTGTTCAATAAGCATATTCGAAGCAAACTAAGGACTCTTAAATATTGAATGGTCAAAAATTCCAGCGGATACTATCATTTATTTATTTTTAATCCAACACTGACTATAGTTCATTTTAATTACAGTTATATATGGGAGAACAGATTATAGTTCCATATCGTCTTAAATTATGCAGGCATTTCCCTCCCTTCATTTACGTCAGTCGCTAATAATTCTTTTTTTTCCTTCACTTTCAAAATCCCTAATTATCATGTCCCTCTTTAGTCAAGAATCTCCTCTTCAGCCACAATCCCTTCTCACTCTGAAATTCAGTCACTTAACCCGCTCCACAGCCGATTATTGCTCGATTCATCACTTAAGACAGTTCTGTAGTCAAATCCGTCAATGAAGTCGAAGCATGAAAAGCTGATGTCTATAAACACTTCGGATTCAAATATACCTCCTACGATTATAAAAAATACTGGTAAGAACTTGACTTTGCTATCCTTCTTTGATTAGTGCATACTTCAGTGATTTTCTGAGGCAGAATTTTCTAGCCTGCGCAGTTTCATTATATACTACGACAGAGAGTACTAAATTTATATTAACACATGGTAGTTCCTGTGTTATCACAATAAGTAATTCTATTGTACCCTAGATTCTATATGAGATTAAAAAGAATTTCATGCTTAATTAGTATTTATCTGTCCTATCCAGTGAATTCCCTATGTGACATGGTTTTGTGATTCTGTTTCAAGTATGTTGCTCTTCTACATATATACTTGAAAGTCCACCAGAAGATAAGAGTAAATCCTGGATTAAAAGTAATATTGGATTAAAAGTTTGCTTGAAAAACATAGGTATTTGCATGTTACTCTTCTATTCGTTGTTATGTTGGTCCGATATATTGTTTAATGAGGGTATTTATTGACTGTATTATTTAAAGCATTTGAATTTTATTTACTATCTCCAATATGATTTTGATTTAACCTTGCCTAACTTGCTATTGCCTTGCTAGCTTGACCTTGAAATGAGGCCACTCACTAATATTTACTTATTTCCTCTAAAAATTATATTTTAAAAGGGAATTATCATCAATTATGCTTTAGAAGAGTTCCATCAAGAAAATAAAACCCTATACAAAGCTAGCATGGTATTGCTTTGCGAGCTGCTTCTTAAGTTCATACCATTTACTTTTACACGTGATTGGCATCTTTAGAACAATAACATAAACAGTAAGCAAGTCAAAAAGTGATCTAATTATGATAGAGTAAAAAAAAAAATTACATTGTTTCACCATTTTTTAATTATGTTTTCTGCAACATATCTTTTAGAGTATGTGTGTAACGCGATTAGCTGATTAAGAGTCTATTCTGAACTTAGTTAACTACTTATCTTTTTGCTATACAACTGACCGCTTTATGTTATCATATGACCTTACTATGAAATTTTTAGTTTGCTATTATATATTCTCATAAACATGCATATCCATATATAGCTTTATTGTGGGCTCGTTCATTAGATGTAATATAACAAGCATGGATGATGGACCAAAAAGTCATTATGTAATCGGATGTAGAATAATGTACAGCTCCTCAGTGAATATAGTAATTCTGAACAAAAATGGGATTCTGAAAAAAAAGGGATATTTCTATTTTTTCCTTGTTCTTTGTCATATTGAGTTTCCAAAAATTATTAGCATTACAAATAGTTGTAGGTAACATGTTTTCTTCATCCCATTATGTTCTTGTAATTTTTCTTCAATCTGAAGCTAAACAATAATTTCAGTTTCATATATATTTACGATTGCCGTTTTCATACTATCAAAATTTGCAAGGCTTATTGGCAATAAATGCAAGAAAATATAGTAATTCTGAGCCTATTCACTTTATTAGCAGATACAACTGCCTTATATACGTATTTGCTTGCTAAATCCATCCATATTTGTCAAGCTAGTTTGTTCTCTTTTCAATTTGCTTAATTGATTCACATGCTTTCAATTGTTCTTAACTGTCATATATATATTAAAACATATACAGGCAACAAATTTAATTACAAGCCAATCAATCCCTATATACTTGCTTTTTTTTACCATCTTCGTTGCTAGATAATTAAAATCTATTTATGTTTTAATTACACATATATGATGTCACCCATTTCTTTTGTCAAATATTTTTATTTGGCCGTTATATATTTTAGGTAATAAATTCATGCATTCATTCACATATTAATTCCTCACTCGATGCTATTCATTCGTTAATTTAGTCTGCTGACCCATCACTACCTTTGCACTGTCTATATTTGTACTTCCCTTTCCATCTCCTAATTTCAAAGCTGCTTTTATTTCTTATATTTATTAACTTGTATTTCATTGTTGCAATTTTTTTCATGCTCCTTCCTACCACGGCTTATGTAATGTTTTGTTTTTCTACAAAATCCTTACCATCATTCTTTTGCTTAAATATTTTACCCAAACGTTGCCTGTTTATTTGAGACTGCGATCTAGTTTTTTAACAAATCATGTCTTCAAAGTATATATGTGTAAATGTATGTGTGTGTGTGTGTGTGTATATATATATATATATATATATATATAACTACAATTGTTCCCTTTCATAACAATGATAATTATGACCCAAACATCCTTATAAAGTGATCAACAAATTTTATGGAAATATTATCATAGCACTATAATTTTAGTATGTTATCCACGTGTGCTTTGAGAATTTTAATTTTTCTTTACCTATTCAACTTTTATTTCCCCAAGTATTCATATTTAAAGGGAGACGGGACAAGTCTTTACACTACAACAAAAAACACTTTTCGCAACAGGCAATATCTGTTGCAGTAGACCAATTGCAACAGGCCCACGCCTGTTGGTATAGCCAAAGTTGCAAAAAGTTTGCAACATTTTTCGCCTGTTGCGATAAGATGTTGCGGTATACTTTTTTGCAACAAGCTTTTGCTGTTGCAACATGTCCTTTTGCAACAGTACATGCCCGTTGCAATAGATTTATAAATCTATAAAAAGAAAATTTTACAGCTTATAGATACTACATATTAAATGTATTCGTTTTAGTATTAGTGTATATGACAAAATGAAATAAACAAATAAATTTTTTATTTTAACAAAGTTTTAATAGTACAAACAATTACAACAAAAATTTCTTAATTTTCATTCACCATTCATGTATAACAATTTCTTCTCTCACACAACAAATTTCTTTCGAATAGAGTATTTTATAATCATATTTCTACTATATCATACATAGACTATAACAAGAAATTAAATATCATCGGTTCACTAGAACAAATCTACAGTTCATGCTCCATGTTTGCTGTCGATCATGAACATGCACCACCCTGTGTTAGCAATACATAATCACATGTGAATATCATAACTTGCAAAGGCATTAAAAAAAGTAATTAAAGAAAAAAGAGCTTAACTTGTTTCTATTAAATGTAATTTGATTTAACAATCACTACAGTAAGCCTATCTTTTATAGCATTGAAGAAATGTGTTTTTTAGGCTACCACAAGCTAAAAAAAATAACTATGATTTGAGAATAAACTGTTTAAGTTATACGCCAACAACTGTGAATCATAAAGTGCATATTTCAAAGTTATGAAACCTGAAACAGATCATCAGATATAAGTCCCATTCCATGAGCAAATGGAACAAGAGCGTTCCCATCAGATACTTCATCGGTTACACCATTTCCAACCATATATCCCTGAATTTATAAATTAAAACAAAATTGTTATAGAGTTGTTGTTTTTTTTCTTTTCATTTCTAAGAAAACAATAGGGTAAAAGTAATTAACACCGAACCTTGAAGTTCAATGTAGGACTTGAACCAACTTTAATTCTTGAGTAATCATCAAATAACTGATGTCAACACAATCTTCATCATATTATACACTACCATAATCATGATATTTTGATTCTCAACAACTCATCATACCATTAGCAACTTCAGAAGCAAGAGTGGGAACATACACCCCAGCATACGATTCCCCAGCAATAAAAAAATCATTTTGTAGGAACTCGGGGTATAGATTGAACCACTGTTAAAACATAAGCAGCTATAAGAAAGTGTTACTGGTTGTTATTACTAATAAACTCGTACCATCGATTTGTGCAAGATTCAGATCACCTTTAAGAGAAAAGCATGTGTATCAGATGTTGTTTTCAAATCTCCGGTTATATAATCTAGATCATTATCTGAATATGATAATCCAACACCAACAGGCGAGTCTAAGTAGATAATATTAGACACCTACATAATTGCAAATTATCTTTGAGCAAAACAAAAGATTTATACTCTATACTGAAAAGAAAAAAAATGATTACTTCCATAAACATGAGATTATAACAACCAGACTTCACATTATGAAGAGATACTATGTATCAAAAACTTAACAAAGTTACAAAGGCATATGTATGTAAAAACTTCAACAGTAGGGGGTAAACTAGAATTAAACATTCTCTGAACATGTGAAAATTGTTAATTCTTACTAACACCCAAATGTAGTTTAATAACCAAGTTACTGCCTCGTGTTAAAATAGTTATACCTTCGACCAACTATAAGGACTCAGATGTAGCTTTGGTAACTGTCCAGCTTTTTTTCCAGCCTCAAAATTGAATGGACCTGAAAATTAATACATTTTTTTTAAAAAAAAGGGCAGTAATCTAGAAGCATTTCATTGTGTATTCTACCAAAGAAATAGCGAATAAAATACCAACCATATTCATAAATGAACGCATCAAAGCTAAAGCAACCAGGACCTCCATTAAGCCACAAAACAACAGGATCTTTTGAAGGGTTTCTTTCAGAAACGACAAAATAATATAATAAATTCTTTCCGTGATTTTCATCTATATTGACATACCTAAAAACACATACGAAACTAATCGATATTCTACGAAAAAATTAACGGAAATGGATTGATATAACAGGAATGAAAAGGAGAAAAAGGGATACCCAGCATAAAGTTTTGAAGGAAAAGCTCCAGTAAAGCCAGGAAGCGAAGCTACAAGGTCACTTGCCGGGGCAGCTGTGGCCAATGAGAATGTTTCTTAAACCAAATACAAATCAAAAAAGCATAATTTAATATATATTTATCTTAGACTATATTACAGTAAGCATATTTTATATGCATAACTCACAATGAAATAAATGTAAATCTCACAATGTTAAAAATAAAATCCATATATAAGGGAACATATAGTAGATGAACAACAAATCTCACAACCAAAAATCATGCAATAAGAAACTGATGGAAGAATTGTATACCTGACTTGTTTGAGCTAAAAACATCGAAGTGGCTGATTTTATTATTTATACAGCAGAGATAACAGATGGCTTTGTTCTATGGATTGTAAAATGGTAATTCGCAAGTCAATCAGCAAGCACCTTGCTACACTTCCTCCCTGCCTCCATGGCGACCGCAACGACATAGGCACCTGTAATTAACTTCCTTGACTTTTACTCCTTAAACTATCAAACTCCATCCCAATCTCAGCTCACCAAATTACCAACCAAATAAATGACCATCACAGTACTTCCTCTGCAAATCACAATCCACATCGTCATTAGCACACAACCAAATACCTAATCAAATAAACGATGCTTCCAAGCACCAAGCCGCATGCTTTTTATTACCTCCATCGTCTTCCTCGGCAACTTCTCCATCAGCGGGTTCAACAATAGGAGTTCTGGCTTAGCGAGCTCGAGAAGAGGAGCTCTTCCTCGGCAACTTCTCCACCAGCGACCCCGATATGAATTTTTTTGGACAAAAAATCGCTAATTTTCGCTATTTAAGTAAAATCGTTGTTTTTAATAGACATAGAGTGTGATAATGAATTCAGGTGAGAAGTGGAAGTGAGATAAGCGATGGGATTCTAGAGATTAGGGTTTTCTTTTTTAGAGATCAGATCAGAACTGGAAGCGGATTTTTGATTTTGGGGCTTTCTAGAGACTATGGTTTTTGTTTTAGAGATAAGCGATGGGATTTCAATTATGAAGCGGGAACCGAAAAATTGAAGCGGGATTGGTAAATTCGTGGACTCCTCGGGAAAACTGGAAGCGGGATCAAGTGATGCAAATTCACTTGTATTTCAGCCTGTCAAATGCACATAAAACCCAGTCCCATTTAAATGGGGTTGTAAATATTAACAATTTTAATTTAAAAATAATTATTAATAGTTTTAGATTAACTTTTTATTATATAATGATTTGTAATTAATTATGACTAATATTTGATAGTACAATTTAATAATTAGCTTTTGATATTTATTTAATTCTTAAGAACCATTAATCAATATCTACTTTTATAATTCATTAATCAATAATATTTAATAAGCAAAAGCGATACTAATTATCGAAATACTAATTATCGATTATAATAATTATTAAGTACAAATGACTAAAAATTAAGTATATATTATTACCTATGCATTATTATTTGAAACTATCAATAAATTAGTTAAGTATTAAGCATTAATTATACAATATTATTAATTATTAAAAATAATTATAAATTATTACTTAATAATTATAAAAAATAATTATAGACTATTAAAATATTACTTATATATTTAATTAAAAATATTAATTATAAATCACAATATAATATTAAAATAATTTAAAATTGTTATTCATTATTTATGAATTATCGATTTTAATAAATTATTAAATAATATAGTTAGTATACATCATTATTTATACCATATTACTAGAAATTATCAATTACTTACTTATACAATACTAACTACTAAAATAATTATAAACAGTTAATTGTTAAAAATATCTGATTTTATTTTAAATACTACTTAATCGAAATTAATTATTAATTACTTAATAGTAATTATTAAAATTTATCTAATTATTTGTTATTTATTACCTCATGACTATAATTGAATATTAAGTATTAAATGTTAATCATTATGTATATGTTATTGATGAATAATAATATTAATTAATTATTACATATTTAGTTTTAATTATTAAAACTCATTAAAAATAAGTTTATTTGCAATTGAAGAGGGAAAATAAATTTTTCGCAACTGGCGAAAAGGCATAGTTGCTAAACATATTTTTTTTGCAACGGATAACCAAAGGCAGTTGCTAAAAGTGTGTTTTTTGCAACAGGCAAGGAAGGTCAGTTGCTAAAAATAAGTTTTTCGCAACAGGCATGGAAGCGCAGTTGCTAAAAATCTGTTTTCGCAACTAGCTGAAAATGTCAGTTGTTAAATCACATATATTGCAACTGTTAAGAAATGTCAGTTGCTAAATATCATTTATTGCAACTGTCATATGCCGCCTGTTGCAAATAACCAGTTGCAATAGGGTATTTTTCTTGTAGTGTTATAATGGTTTTATTAAGGACTGATGCAACAAAAAGAGTATATTTAGACATTGTCTATAGTTATATTTAAAGATAATCGAATCTATACAAGAATTTCTACGGTTATTAGGAAGAGGGGAAGGTGGTGTATCAGAAATGATGTGTTAATTCCTTATTTAAAGAAAAGGAATTTTTTTGCTGAAGGTGTCGATGACAATGAAAGCTTTAGTGACCAGGTCATCAAGGTTGATATTGTTGACGCATTTAGACGTTTTTGTAGGTATTTCTTATTCACTGCATAAATATCTGAAAGTCGTGCGATTGTGACTCTATAGCTTTATTCGTAAATTTTGTAGAGGAAGAGATGGTGACTTATATACAGCAGGTTGTCGTGCAAAAAGACCTGACAACTCCCTAATGCGAAGAGCTGTGGATGTGCATAGCATGGAGATTTGTTTTCTTGCACCTGCGTGTCATGCTTTATCTTCGAGAACTGGGTTTACTCTTTGTTACAGACCTCGGTATTTTTTGATGCATTTCTATGTTTTTTAAATACCTATCAGACTTCTAATTTATTGGTTATATGCTGGTTTTGTTGGGACAGTGATTGCTTCGGGTTAAAGGTTTCTAAAAAGATGTAGATGCAGTTTTTCAGTAAATTTATTTGCAAGGTTAGATGCAGTTTGCATGATGTCTTTGTACGTATCACTGCAAACTGAGAGATACTGGGTACAGATGATTACTTGCATCATTACAAATATTTTTGCTTTTGCTTCTGCTTCTACTTTTGTTTTCATCAAATGCATTATATTATTATGTCCTCTATATAATTTTCCCTGTACATTGATGACTGGAATGATATTTGAACTCCAAACTGAATGATATATAAACTCCAAATTGATTATGAAATGTGACCAAAAACCTATGTATTTTTATTATATTAATTTGTATGATTTTTTCCTTGAAAATGCATTCCATTGACTTCAAAACGATTTAGTGAATCACATCATATGTGAAATATTCTTCTCTTTGAATTAACATTTACTGTAATATTGGAATAAAGCGTATAACGTGCAAATTAAACGTATAGAATACCAACTATATGCATGTTTTTATTGATTTTTTTAATGCATGCCATTTATTTGTTTTTTTACCTAAGAGCACTCTTCATTCTCCATGTGTTTTAGGATGCCTTTGCAGTAAAAGTTTACCTTTCATGTTAGTCCACCTCAGTAAACATAAACGATTTTGAACGTTCCACTGAAATTTTTTCTTCAAGAGAATTCAGTTTCATGTATTACGCCGCATAAGTTACAAAAAGAATTGTACAGGCTTTACAAAATACAGAAACATTTTTTATTTATTTGCTTTTTTTTTTACTTCTTTCCCTTTAAATGTTAGGTTCCTTCAGCTTACTTCTTTTCCTTCAACTTACTGAAATTTTCTGGAAATTTTCTGTTATAGCTAAAGATCATCAAGCGATGACTGAGATATTTTACATAATGTTGGTGGTCTCGATCAACTTACTGGAATTTTCCTACTGCGAACGTTATAATGGAATCAACTTCTAGTAAGTATAATTCAAATTTTGTTTAGATGTGACACTATTTTTTTCTTTTTCTTGGCATCCTTATTGTGTTCTTCATAAGGCTAGAATTAGATGTACATGTAATTAAACAAAAAAACAAACAAAAAAACTGAAGCTATGAAATTTCAGATGAGTTTCATGCATAGGAATAGAAATGTCAGGTACATGTAAAGAGTCTCTGCATATAAGAGAAATTGGTGCATAGTAGCATAGAATCAAAAGTCTGAAGATAAACCAATCAACCTTGAAGTGTTTTTAGTTTTTATACCTGGTCATGAAAAGTTTTGTACACTTTGTACGGATGTAGTTCTAGAGCATGTATATTTTTCTATATTCCAAATAGCATGGTTCACGCATGACAGCCGACCCATTTTATAATTAATAATCATTTATTTACATGTATTAGACATTTTTGATAACTTTCAAAGCTCAATTTGAGTATGCATGATCGGCCAGTGTACTTTCTTATACTAAACATTAAACCTTGCATGTTCGAATTTTATAGCTAATTGACATGTTTTTTTTTGATAGACGATGTGTGATGCTCTTGGTTTACGCTATGGTGAAAGGCATGAAAAAAATATGTTGTCGCGCTCATTCTCCTTCAAATGTATTTTACGTCGATATTCATACATCTTTACTTTTAGTATGTATCGTTTTGGTCAGCTACGGTTGTATGGATTGTTCCTTTTAGTATGTATTGTTTTGGTTGTCAACGATTGTATGAATTATTACTTTTGATCATAAATATTTATATGTTTTTAACTTTGTATGATATACTTTTTGATCATAAATATTTATATGTTTAATATTGTGTATGAAATATGTTTAATAATGGCTATACTATAGCTTTATGCTAGTGCAATAAAAATGTTTTGCAATGATTAAACAGCTTTCATGGCAAGTAAATTATGCTATAAATACTAAATTAAACTTTATAGTGTTTCTATAGCGTTTATGGTTGCTATAATAATCCGTGTATGAAATTTCTATAGCATCTGAAGTTGCTGTAATAATCAAGCAATATTTATCCACAGCGGTTATAGTTGCTATAAATAGCAATTAAATGACGTCATAAATATTAGTAGTATAAACCACAACTATGTGTTAAAGTTTTATAGCAATAAACAAATGTTATAAATAGGAATTTGTATGTTACAAATCTTCTGTTTAATAGCAATTTTGAAACGCTATTAGTAACATCATTTATAACATGTTTTTTATAGCGATTAATAGGTTGCTATTATAGATCCCTGACATATTACAACATGTAGATATACAACATTTATAAAAACGCCATTGTATCCATTCATAGCATTTTTTAAACGCTATAAAAAGGTCTTTTTCTTGTAGTGTGGGTGAGGTTAAGTAAATTTAGAAACACTTAACCAATATAACTTGATTTATGGAAAGGTTAAGTTAAAATAAGAGGGCAACACTTAACCAATATAACTTGATTTGTAGTAGGGTTAAGTTAACACAAGAACGCAACACTTAACCAAAGTAACATGACACGTAGGTGGGTTAAGTTAATTGAATTGATTGATGACACTAAACCAATACAACAAGATGAATACGTGGGGTTAAGTTAACAAGAAACACTTGACCAATATAACTTGACGAACGAACGGGGTTAAGTTAATAGGAAACACTTAATCGATCCAACATGATAAGTAAGGAGGGTCAAGTTAATAAGAAATGCTTAACCAACATGACATGATGAATGAGTGGGTTAAGTTAACATGAGCGGACAACACTTAACTAATATGGCGTAATGTGCGAGAGGATTAAGTACATATCGGGTTGGTGGGTAATATTAGTAAATATAGGCCCACAAAACTTAACCACTAAATAAACATGCTTGAATCAGTGGAAGGGTTAAGTACATATCGGGTTGGTGGGTAATATTAGTAAATATAGGCCCACAAAAACTTAACCATTAAATAAACGTGCTTGAATCAGTGGAAGGGTTAAGTACATATCGGGTTGGTGGGTAATATTAGTAAATATAGGCCCACAAAACTTAACCATTAAATAAACATGCTTGAATCAGGGGAAGGGTTAAGTACATCTCGTGTAGGTGGGTAATATTAGTACATATAGGTCCACAAAACTTAACCGTTTATTAAAAATGCTTGGATCGATGGGAGGGTTAAGTACATATCGGGTTGGTGGGTAATATTAGTAAATATAGGCCCACAAACTTAACCAATAGGAAACCCTAGTAACGGGGACCCATTTCAGCAGTAACCCACATGGATGTATCACGGTACCCTGAACTAGGCAGGGTGGGGCACGATTACTGGGCTGATTATAAGCGGTCAAAGCAGCGGCAGGGGGTAAGTCAGTGTAGGTTCCTACGGTTTACGGGCGTGCACATACTCCGGAGTGGGAAAAAGCAGGCACTGGGTACCAGTAGTTATACACTGTGCATCTTGAATCATGTCGGATCGCTATCATAAGGATTGATACACCTTATGGTGGGACCAACACAGGGTATCTACACGCAAGAGAGGGCTGATTGACACAGACACATGGAACATGAATACAAGTAGGGAGCCAATCGATAGGGTAGTAAGGGTACATCTAACATGTTCATGGCAATTAGGCTGATTGAGGTGGAATCCTCATGATAGATGTACACCTGAAGGCTACCACAATTACGAGGGTTGGGATCACGATTATCATTTTATACAAATTACTAGTTGGGACACTAGTTAGGTGGTGCAGAGGTAAATATAGAAATCAGATTAATAGAGTAGTAGCGAAGCAGAGAAAAAGTAGAAGCTCATTCAGTTCACCTTGCACTTATCTTGTCTTTAGTTACCTTGTTTTTATGGTATTGTCCTATTTTCGGTTTATTCATGTCATGATCCTTTATCTTGTTTGCATGCTGAAAGATCACTGGACTTACCAGACTTATGTCTGACCTAGTTTGTTTTTCGCCTCTTTTCTTCCCCCCCCCCAAGGTAGTCAGGGAGGGAATAGCTCAGCCTAACTTGGACCTCTTCTATTTCCAAGCTTGAAGATTAGTTGGTGTATCGCTTTGGACTCTCTCTCTTCCACTGCTATGGCTGGTTCATACTTTATCGGGGAATATCATTGTTTTTATGCTTCTTTTATTCTTGGAAGTTTTTAAATCAAGACAGAAGTTCTATGTATTACATTTAAGTATGATTGAGGAAATTGTTGTAAAAGCTTGATTGAATTAAGTTGTTTATAAAATGACTTTATTTTCCGCTGCTTTATTTGTCAGTCTTGTAATTTATCTGCATCTTTTACCTATAATGCTCCACCGAAGTTAAGGCATTCCCTCTATGAGTGACCTTTACGGAGGTGGGGTGTTTCAATATATGAGCAGAAACTCGAACTTTCATAACAACTAGAAAGAATATCCATACATCCTTGGATTACAACATAAGTGTATGTACTAATTTGTCTCACTACAACACTCAGAGATAACATCAATCATAACAGCGGAAACACCCAATAATAGATAGTAGAAAAACTGATACGCAAGCCTCCTGCCCGGCATCTCTTTGCATACTCGCCTCACCAAGGCCTTCTACCTGTTACTCAGTCTGCCCATCCAAAACCAGATGAACAACCCAAGGTAATAAGAGGGAAACATAAAACCTTGAGTCAGACAACAGTCTTAGTAAGCGATAAAACAACTATCTAACATCATCAATAAAGTATGTGAGAATAGGAAGATTAACCAACAAATCTACCAAAACACCAGAGAAGAACCCAAACCCATCTTCCCCACATCTGACACTGATAGCCTTTACAAATAAGCATCTGAAAAAACAATACATCCATGGCAATCATAAGTAACCAGACAATAGAAATCATAGCAACTAGTTATATCTCACATAAACCATCCTAATCGAGATCAACGTTCCTCAAGCATAAGCCCCGAAGGCCTAAAACAGCATTAGACAAGCACCTAAGAAACATCTCCCTCGACGTTAGACAACTTACGTGAGACGGTACGAACAAAACAACAACATTCAATGACCCTGGCTATCACTGCCTATCCTGCTTCGAAACCGTCGTTAATTCGTATGACGGCCAACCTTGCCATACGTCAAGAGATAATGGTAACCCTGGTTCCAGCAAAAACTCCATACGCCTTTCAACGATACGTATCTTGGCCTTTCAACGATACCCAGTGTACTAGACCAGCAACCTTCCAGTCTTTTAGGTGCCCCTATTATACCCTTGCTTTGAGCCATATAGAACCTACGATAACGATAACCTCTCAGCCTTTAATATCTCTAGCCATCCGACCCAATGACCATTTGTAGCTCAAACAACCTTCTCGAGCAACCATTATCCATCAACTCACCATTTTGAGTCGTCCTCACATTTGTTGCATTTCAACGATCAACGAACACCTCACATCACTTTGAACAATCCCTCTTGAATCCACTTCGAAGTCACATCATGGTCGACCCAAAAATATACACCATTTGGTCGATATTCCTTTTCATAGTGTTTCCATCCTTTACGCTACGAAAACAAACCACAACGTATAAACTTCTAGTCACAGCGTTTATAAACGCTATCATTCTTTCAGATCGATAGCAACCTGACTTCATAGGTCGATCCACGATCTAACATCCTTATGAGCCAACGACCGCCTTCTTCCTAAGGATAAACGACCCGACCCTAGATGACCTGAACTAGCTCCACCAACTTGAAGCTCCACTGATGTCCAATGACCTAACCCCGGTCGAAGCTCCAACGATCCAGTGTTTCAACCCAAACAACAAAACCTGCTTCAACATGTAATGTCCTGACCTAGAAGCTCCTTTCAACGACCTGTGACCTAAGCTTCAAGGAACGACCCGATCTTGCCCAGAACCAAATCACACAGATCTATCCAACCATCTCTCACCACGTCAACTCCGACCAAGCCTCCCACGGTCTAAATCTTCGACTCGAATGACCCATGTCAAATTCCACACTCCACCGACCCGAAACTTCCTTAACGACCCGATCCCCATTTCTTGGAGAACAAGCCACATGACCCGACCTATGCAAAAATGACCCGACTCCAGATCTGACAAAAATAGCTCCAATCTTGACCAAATCATCATAATACGACAACATCGAATCAAACAACTCATCCAAATCATCCAAGTCAACAATCAACGCTTTATGAAATCATCAACAACATTAAAATGACTATTATCATCAATAATCATATAAAATTCACCAAACTCATGATAAATGAATGCATAAACTAGAATGATGGACTTAACTTGCATAAACGTATGAATTAGCATAAGAATTACGGTTTTAAGTTGCTAGATTATATCCTATGGTAGTGCAAATTAAAATATACTTATGATGATGTAGATCTAGGTGAAAACAACTTAAAATGATGAAAATATGATCAAACAACCCATATACTTGATTGAATCCATGTGAGAGATGCTTATTACTCATCAATTCTTCGAATTAACTCAAAATCACTTAATTCCCAATCTGGACAGCAAAGAATGAACTTTAACCTCTCGATTTGATGTCGATCTCTTTCACTTAATGTAGATATAGAATTTTAATGGTGGAAATGTGTATTTAATTGAGCAAGGAGGATCACGAGCTCAACTAAATGAGAGAATGAAGAAAGTAAACTATTCTTCATGCCTCTAACCCCCTATTTATAGCCTCCAACCAGCCCTTTGATGGGCCTCCTCAAATAAGCCCATCAGTGGCTTACAAAACCTGAACAGAAATTGTGAAACACAAAAACGACGATTCCTCCCAAACCGTTGAACCAAATCTTTAACGTGACCACTCTACGGATTTTGCAACACAATTTCCTATCCAATGAAACCGACCTCAACACCTTATTCGATCCCGGTCAAAATTTATGCCTTGTAAAAAACAGATAGAGGCAAAATGGTCACAAATAAAATTGGTAAAAATTATGGATATGTCTCACATCCCCATAACCAACATATCAAAATATGAGAATTATCCAACCCTCAAGGAATAAAATAAAAATATTTTACGATCCTCCGATACGTAAAATGCGGGCTATTACATAATACCTATTTTATTATCTTTAGTATACAGTTATAATGTATCTAATTTTTGGGGTGTTACGTTCTACCCTTCTTAAAGGATTTCGTCCCTGAAATATCTAAGTTAACATGAATGTTACTATTTAAACCTACACCCATCTACTCAACCATCATCCATAGGCATCCATTGTCCTTAAGATTTCTAATTCTTGATATGAACATACACAAAGATTGTTGTGTGTATGTCCTTAAGCTATTGCGAAAATCAGGTCGTCGACTAATTCAGTTGATCTCCTGAATGCAATGTATGCATGTGCCCTGTATCCAACATGTATGCAAATAACCCTAATCATACATATAAGTTCTATATGCGTGCACATTCATTCACCAAAATGCAACATACATATGATAAATCAACCATTTTCCATCTAGTGCCTAATGTGTATGTATATGCATCCACAAACATCCACTAGCAACCACTTGTATCTACTTGCAATCATCGAACATAACATGTCACAAACACATGTTTCCAAACATAGGTTTCTATCTAAAGACTGAAGATTCATGAGATAAATGATTTCAAGTTCAATAGCTAGAAAAGGAAATTTAAAACGTACTCTCAAAGAGAGAAAGGAAAGAAGCACGAATCTTGTCCTCCGGTTCCCATTTCGCGTTGTCTCGCTCTTCTCCCTATTGCACCTTTACTAACTTTATCTCTTTGTTGCATAACCTCTTAACTTCTGTCTCAAGAATACAAGTAGGAATTCTTAGAACTGATGCCTCTTTCTCGACTTCAACATCTTCAAGGGTACTTGGCTCCACTCCATTGAATCACGAAGCATTTCCTCAAATGGGAAACATGGAATACGTCGTGAACTCCCACCAGTCTCTATGGTAGTCTAACTCTGTAGGCCATTTGGCCTATTCTTTCTACTATGGGAAATGGTCCTATAAACCTTTTTTGCTGATTTCCCTATTTAGCCAAATTGAACAACATTTCTTGGAGTCGATACTTTGATGAAGACTATATCTCCTACTTCGAATTCCAAGTCAGTCTTTCTCTTATTGGCATACGACTTTTGTCTATCTTTTGCAGCTTTCATCCTTCGTCGAATGAGGTCTACCTTTTCTAAAGTTTCTCTCACCATATCTGACCCTAGTAGAAGTTTGTCCGTAGACTCCCACCAACACATCGGTAATCGGCAAGGTCGTCCATATAATTCTTCGAAGGTTGCTATCCCTATGCTTGATTGATGATTATTATTATAAGCAAACTCAACCAATGGGAGATTCTCCTCTCATCTCCCTTCGAAATCTAATATACACAGTCTTAGTAGATTCTTAAGAACTCTATTAAACCTCTCAGTTTGTCCATTAGTCTGAAGGTGATAAGCTGTGCAATGTCTTAACTGTGTACCTAGGGCTTCTTGCAAGTTCCTCTAAAATTCATTAGTAAATATGGCGGTCACAGTCACTTACTATGCTTGAAGGTAACCCATGTAGCCAGATGATCTCTTTAAGGTAAATTGAAGCTATCCAAGCTAGCATCCTCTTGCTCTTAATTAGGATAAAATGAGCACTCATAGTAAGCCTGTCCACTATCACCCAAATGCTCGTGTTGCCCTTCCTTGACCGGTGAAGTCCATTAATGAAGTCCATAGAGATAATCTCCCATTTCCATTGCGGGATATCCAAGGGCTGAAGTAATGCACCGGGTTTCTTTTATTTAGTCTTGACTTGTTGACAAGTCGAACATCGGGCCATGAATTCTGCTGCATCTTTCTTTATGCCATACCAATGGAAAATAAACTTCGTTTCTCTGTACATCTTGTCACCACTCGGATGGATAGTCATCAGAGGGTGATGAGCTTCCTCAAGCACTGCTCTTGGCAATTACCCAATTCTAGGGACACGCAGCTTTCCATCTCGTCTTAGCCACCCCTTTTCGTCTATAGTATACCTAGCTAGGTGACTGGAAGCTTCTCCTTTACCGAGTCTATCCAAGATGTCCTTCAACAGGTGGTCCTCTTGTTGCATAGATCCTATTCGCTCCATGAGTGTAGTTCGCACCTCCAATGATGCCAATAAACCAAATGTAAAATCCGTAGATGGTTTAAAATCAAAGGTTGAGATGTACTCCAAGCTTTGCCTTTCTATGAATAGAGGACTCAAGGTCATCCTCATCCTACTTAATGCGTCTGCCACCATATTACCCTTGCTTGGGGTATAAGCTATCTCAAAGTTGTAGGATGCTAGGAACTCCATCCATCGTTGCTGCCTCAAGTTGAGATCTGTCTGTGAGAATGATTATTTGAGCGACTTATGATTCATATATAGCTCAAATCTATCTCCAAGTGGATAGTGCCGCCAGACTTAAGCGTGAACACTATTGCAGCCAACTCCAACTCATGGGCGGGGTAGTTCTTCTCATGAACTCCTAGTTTCCTGCTTCCATAGCACACCACCATACCCTTTTGCATTTGTGGCGCCTAAACCGTTCTACAAGCATCCGTGTAGACTGTAAACACCTTGCCACCATCAGGAAGAGTTAGGATAGGGGTTGTTGTCAGAGCCCTTTTAAGCCTCTAAATAACTTCTTCAACATCCAAGAAAAAGCCAAATTCTTCTTTGTTAGATGGGTAACCGGAGCTGAGATCCGCACAAAGTCTTTAATAAACTTCATATAATTTCCCCGTAATCCAGGGAAACTTCTTACCTCTGTCGCCTTCTTTCGTGCCTTCCAAACTTGAACTGCAACGACTTTCCATCGCTATCCCATCCTTGGATACCACACGCCCTAGGAATCTTACTTCCTTCCCCTAGAAATGACACTTAGAAATTTTTTCTTTAATTTGATGTGCTCCAAGTGTACTTAGAACAGTGTTGGGAATGTTCTTCTTCACTCTTTGTGAAGATCAGAATGTCATCCATAAACACCACCAAGAAGTTTTTCAGATACTCCCTAAACACCTGTCTCGTTAAATCCACAAAGTATGCAGATGCATTGGTCAGCCCAAAAGGCATGACCAACCACTCAAAGAAACCATCTGGAGTTTTGAAAGCCATCTTTTTAATACTATCATCCGCCACTCTTAGCTGATGAAGTCTCATGGCTAGATCCAATGGTGAATAGATCGTTCAGGCAAAGCAAAAAACTAGAGGGGGGTTGAAGAGTGTTTGTAAGAATTTTAAACAAAACTTAAAACTAAAGAGAATTAGGGAATGAATCAAACACCGCAAACACAATCACAGACACAGATTCAAACACAAATGCAAAATAAACAGAAATAAAGAAAAATGCAGAAAATGAAAGAACACACCGGATTTTATACTAGTTCGGATCACTCCTACATCCAATCCCACATAACGCTGGATTGTGCAGAGTTTTATTACTATTTTCAAATAGCCAAATACAACATCCTTGATTTCATGGCTCAACAAGGAGACAACGACTCCCATCCCTTGATTCATGGCTCAACAAGGGCACACTGACTCCTATTCCTTTATTTCACGGCTACAAGGATACACGATTACTCTTTGACTTACAAACAGGGTTTATTCAACCCAAGCAAATACAAAACAGCCCTATAACTCTTCAATAGCACTTGATTAAGTGAGTAGAGAGTAGGGAGTGTAGAGAGAAAGAAGTTTGACCAAATCAGAAGTGAATTCGGCAGAGTATAAGTGTAAAAACCATAAAAATGATTAAGAATAATGGTAGGATGAAAGAGTATGAAGTTAGAGAAGAAGATATGTTAGAAAATTCGGTTTTAACCTCTTTTTGTAGAGTATGAAGGGTTGCAACGGTTCTGAAGCGTTTCAAATAGCGAAAAAACACTTCCCTTCAAAATTAGAAAAAATAGCAGTTATATGTCGACATACTCATGTGTATTTTTCATTTTCAAGTATTTTGATATAAAACTAATTCTGGAAATTCTTGAGTAAAATTCTAGTGTTGTAAATTAATACTATATGATAGAAAATCATATGAAAACATACTTTCAAACTATATAAATATATTTATAAAATTATAAGGTTATTGTAATAACCCGGAAATCCGAGCCAATTTAAAATTTTTATTTTGGCAATTTCGATGAATTTTGATTATTTAGAATGAATTATTTTAAATAATAACGATGAGAAATTTATTTTGAATATAATTCGAACGTATATATTTATATAGATCGACGTTAGAATATAAATATTTATTTATATATATAAAAGGAATTGAAAATGGCGCAGTAGTTCGATAATTCGATTTCAAAATTCAAATGAATGTACCGGGTGCAAAATAAACCAGATTTTAGTGAAACCAAAAATATTAGAATGTATTTGAGAATATCTTTCCAACGAATCCGAGAAATCAAAATTTCATAGCGGGAATCAAAAGATATGCCCAGTTGAAAATTCAGAATAGTCGCTATGGAATTCTGGCCCTTAAAAATGGGAATTTTGCAAACGACCTCGGTTTTCGACGAAACCACTTTTGTTGGATCCGGGATGTCAAATTATTGCTAGGTTTCAAATTTCATAATTTTTCGAATTAGTATGTGACCCCGGTAAATTGAAATGCGCGTTCAAATTCAATATATAGAGTTATATGTTGATTTTGACGAAAACTGATCGAAACGATCGAATCAGCTTGCGATACATATCCCATTGTGTTCGGAATGGGGGTAATTAGCTATGGACGACAGGCAATGGGTTCGATTTCGAGTTCAAAATTAAAAGGTACCTTTTTGAAATTAAAAAAATTATAAAATAAATTATGATATATACTTCCCCCCTCTCTCTCTCTTACCTCACTCAGTCAAAACAAAAAAAAGGAAAAAAAAACCCGTTGACCCCAAATCGCCCCCCTGGATCTCGTGCGCCACCGCCCTCCGCTTCTCTCCTCCTCCGATCAGTCTTCCGCCGGCGATGAGCACCCAGCTCCCCCTCCGTTCGACTGCGACGCCCCCTCCCCTTCTTCTTCTCCAGCCTCGCCCCTTCTCCTCTGAAATACGCACCCAAATCGACCCAAAGCCCTAGCCCGCCACCCCCTGAGGCCATCACCGGAGCCACGACGCCCCAGCCACCTCCCCGACGAACTGCGAACGCCGGTACCCCCTCCTCCTCAGTAAAAACCCGAAAACTGTGAGCCCCTCTCTTCTTTATTTCTTATACTTCAGTTTTATATTTGTGTAAATTAAAAACATTGTTTAATTTCTGTTTTTTTTCTATATAAATAATTTTGAGTTAAAAACCTGATTTTTTATGAATAGATTTGAACCAAAAATATGGTTTTTATAATCTGGGTTCAAGAGAAAGGATATGATTCTTATGATTGGAAAAAATATGATTTTTAAATTGAAATAGAACAAATAAAAATGTGATTTTTTATAAATATAGTAGTGCTATAAAAATATTATTTTTATATAGAGAACTGAAGTATAAAAATATAATCTTTTATATTGTAGAAGTATAAAAATATAATCTTTTATATTGTATAAGTATAAAAATATATTCTTTTAAATTGTAGAAGTATAAAAATATAATTTTTATATTGTAGAAGTATAAAAATATAATCTTTTATATTGTAGAAGTATAAAAATGTGATTTTTATAGCAATGAAATAAAAATCCGATCTTTGTATATGAAGTAGAAATATAAAAATATATTCTTTATATAGAATGAAGCGTCCTAAAAATATATGAAATAGAAATAAAAATACGATTTTTATTTATTGAATGAAGCAGTAAAAATATAATTTTTATTTGAATAGCGTGAAAAGAACTGCATAGGAATTGCAAACGAATCCAGACGGTCCAGCAGTTCAAAAGCAAAGCACGGCGGAGTGGAACCCTCTGTGAGAACTTCTCACCTTTAATTGAATTTTTTTCTAGTTAAAATATATACTAGGATGCAGACGGTGTTTAGTAGCACCCGACACCCGTCGTCCACAGACCATGGACGGCTTGTATGCTTGTTTGTTTGATTTTGATGTGTAGTTGATTGTGTGATGTGAAATAAAATATTTATATAGTTAAAAATATTTTATTGTTGAAAATAGAATTTTAACGTGTATTTAAAATGAAATAAATATAAATAGATCGGAGATTTGTTTATATACACTGATTTGACTGATATTGATTGGGACGATAAATTTTACACATCGCCCAACTACACAAATAAAATCTGTGGTTGATTGTTTGAAACCCCACACGGGTATTGGGATGAGATTTGACGTACACTAATCCCGATTGTTTAGTTGTATGTCAATCGATGGATTGACAGACTGTGTAAGCGTTAATTATTTATATTTAATGCTTATGCAGTTGTGTGGTGCACTCTGGATGATGGTTGATTATTCATTGTTGTTATTATTTACATGTGTTGTAGAAAAATCTGTATAATTAACGTTATATGGTAATTGATTGGGCCTCATTCTAGTTTTAAAAAGAAATATTTGAAAGAGAAATATTTTAAAAAGAAATATTTGAAATAGAAATATATGAAGCCGTGTTGATTAGATTTGCGCCATTTTGACGTGAACGATATTTATATCGATTTTATTCAAATTGAAATGAATATTAAAGTGAATTGAATTTCGAATTAAATTGAATTGATTTGAAATTCGAAATAAACTGAAATGATTTGAAATTCGAATAGAATTGAAATTCGAATTAAATTGAAGTAGAATTGAAATCGTTTCGAATTGAATTCGAATTGAAATTGAATAGAATCGAATTCGAATTGGAATTGAATAAAATTGAATTCGAATTGAAATTGAATTAATTTGAAATTCAAATTGAATTGAAAACGAATTGAAATTGAATTAAAAATCGATTTGAATTGAAATCAATTTGAAATGAATTTAAAAGGAAAAATTCATTTTTGATTTGAATTTGAAAAGGAAGTTGAAATCATTTTGAAAACGAATTTAAAACGATTTATAAAATACGTTTTAAAAGGAAATCGACGAAGTATATATTATATACATTATATATATATAATATAATGGCCTGAATAGAACGCGCCGCGCTGCGGTAGTTCGTGAATTTCGACCATTGACTTCGAATTGACGTTGCGGGAGATCCGACCGTCGGATTCTCCTAAAACCGGAACCGTTGGGTTCGTATCGAAAAAAACTTTCTAACGAATATTAGAAATTTGAAATTTAACGGTTGGATTTGGAATTATGTCCAAATCAAATTTGGAAAAGGTCGGTGTAAGTGCAGTTCGATGGCCGTTGATGGAAATCGACTGTACGGGCCTTGATAAAATTATTAAAAGTAGTAATAATTTGTGTAAAATCATAAGAAATGATTTGTGAAGAATTGGGATGAAAACTCCATATTTGAAATGATAAAAATAGATTTTTATCGAAATGAACTAGTTTTGAACTAGAACTATTATTCTATTTATTTTTAAAATAAATAAAGTGGATTTGAAATGGTTTTAAAGGTAACCAGAATTTCCAATAATTGAAGTGGAATGGATTTGAATCGAAATTGTCTTCGGAATATTTCGATGTTGGATTTCGTGATTATACAGATATTGTTATGGAAATTTGAAAGATATATTGATATCGTTATTTCCAATACGATATTTGTTGGTCGTAGAGTTTGATATTGAATATAAGCCGATATATTTTCTATTCAGAGCCTTGTATTTAATATCAAATGTGATTTGGGTTTGTCGTGAATGGTGTCTTCATTAACACTATTCTTAAGCCCAGCGGAGAAAAAGATTAAATCTTTTTATTTAGATTTAATGAAGTGTACCAATTAAATAATATTTAATTGGAATTGAATTAGTATTGGTTTTTGGGTTTATCGTGAACAGTGTTTTAAATAACACTTGTTCTTTAACCCGTTAATTAATGGAAGGTGATTTTGGGTTTATTGTGAACCGTGTTTTTAAATGACACTGATTCTTTAACCCAGTTAAAGATTAGAACTAAGTGGAGTTTTAATGAATCTTTAATTAGATTGAAAAGATCGAGAAGGGAGTATCACCAGTTTTGCTCCAGGCGATAGTTAAATCTTTAATTAGATTTGAACGTGAAATGGTAATTGAATTTACCGATAACACTGTGGTGTTAGATATGAAGTATGACCAGTTTTACTTCATGGGATGAATAGGTGGGGATTGGGAAAATAAATAAATGATTACTCCGGTGTGGTTCGCTAATCCCGACTAGTTTGAATTGATATTCAAAGAAGATTAAAGAATAAATTTAAAGAATTTATCTTTGATAAAATTAATGGGAACCTTTCCCAAGGTATAAGAATATTTGAATAAAAGAATATTCTGAAATGGAATGAGGCGTATGTTGTGTTTGTGTAACACGTGTTTATTATATACGCGAGTTATTCAGAAAGACCGGGTTTATCCCATTCTGAATAACTGATTCGACGTGGTGTCGAAGATGAAGACGGTGGTTGAAGACCAGAGGTCTTCACGTCATTTGGATAATTACCGATGATCTTGATTGGGCCGTACACCCAAGAGGAGGGAATCAGTTAGTGATCATCCAGACATACTTGGAGATCAATGGATATTCGGGGTACTAGGTGCCTCCGGTTTCGTTCAGACCCAGAACGAACTTGTAAATGGACCATGTGTCTGACATTGGATTTTATTCTGTGTGATTGATTTCTATTAAATATATATATGTTTGGCGGTGGAGAATTTATTCTCTTGCTGAACGCCCTTCTCTGAGACGTACGAGCTCAGAGGTTATATATTGATGGATATCAAACGCATGGAGTGAATTGCCTGGGTAGCATGCCTAAGTGGCAATTGATCAAGGCTTCTGTTGAAAAACAAAGTCTTGTGGTGATGATCAAAGCACGGCCTGTGTGGCATAGCTTTGTGTAGCGTTGATTCGCGAGCCTCACACCCCGGTTGTGAACCAGAAACGGGAGAGGACATCAGGGAGGGCATGCGTTTCCTTCTAGCTAGAAGTGGCGTCAGTGGTTTTACATGCCCTGACGAGTTTGACTTATGTGGTTGTTGGTTTGTGAGGCGCCTCAGTTATATCGGTCGATCCGGGACCGATGGAGTCATTCGTTGGCTCATTTACGCCCCCACAGGGCGGGGAGACGCAGTGTTCAGGCATTTTAATCCACATCGGTGGACCGGCCCTGACGATCCAAGGCTTGTCTGCGCGCTTGCCTGAGACATGGGCTAGATTGTCTTGAATCGATAGAGGACGATCCTTGGCCTCGATTCATAGATGGAAATCCAACTTCCAAATACGTGACATTTGCGGTTTTGATTGTAGAGCCTAGTATGGCGACATGATATATGATACCCATGCCGTCTATGATTGAAATTGTTTTAACACTATACACTTATAGTAATAATAAAACATGAAATTTAGCGTATCAAGCATTCTTTGGCTATTATAAGGTAAAACCCTATCCTCCGGCTTGCGTTGCATTATGTGATGGGACCTGGGTCTTATAATAGCTTCATTTTTATTTATTTAGCATTGTGCTGTTGTTTTATGCACTGGTGTTCTTGGGAGGAAACTCGTTCCGTGTTATACGGCGTGGTCCCTTGATTTACCGAACTATAAAATAAAGATTAATAACTGTTTTAGTTCTCACACCAGTCCCATGACTGACCTGGAGTTTATTGTTTTAACCTAAACTCTGGGTGCCCTTATTTTGACACAGGCAGCTAGTAGTTTTGGTTTTGCAGATTTATATTCACAGGATCCCGATTTACAACTGGAACGATACTCGGAAAGCTTTGTATCCACGTATTTATTCTAGTTGTGTATTGTATTATTTTCCGCTGCTATGTAATGTATTGTAATCTCTGATATTTATCAAATGTATTTTATTCATTTATGCTCTGTATATTCTTGTATTCTGATGGAATTGTTGTAATATACAATGAAATGTTGTTCTGTGTGCGTTCTAATTTGTCGTGTTCTCAAAACAATCAGGCATTTCGTACGGTCTTGGTCGGTTTAGCGACTGATCCGGATCGAGCGAAATTCCTTTTCGTTACAGCTGGTATCAGGGCTTTGGTTTACAAAGCTCAGAGAGCCAGACACGTTAGAACCATACGAAAGAATTCATCAGAAATTGGATTAGTAATATCCAATGGGAATGACTCGTTAGAGATAGGATCAGTAGTATCCTAGAACGAGTGTGAAGAGTATATTTTTAAAATGAAAATAATTTTTGTTTTGAAAATTTAAGTCAATTATACGTATTTGATTATTTATTATATTTGAATTTGGACAATCCAGTATATATAGATTTTGCATATACGTCTGATCCACGGGTATTCAAAGTTTTAATAGACTGGATAGATATAGGACCGCACTGTAGTCGCCCGGGAATGATTCTGATGATGGGTACCCATCATCAGTGTTGTGTTCGTGTTTTGAAGGTGTGATATCTATATATTTCCATTAGACTGGTGTGAGAACCAAAAACTAGATAGGGCTTATTGTTGTGATTTGGCATCAAAAATGTGATTTTTGACTATATATCAAAATTATGAGTTTGAAACGATAATCAACTAATTGATTGATGGTTGTGTTGTTTGATTATTGTTTGATTAATTAAAATTTGAACCATTTAGCAAATTGAATCAAATAGTGAATTGTATTGAAGTTTATCGCATTTGCATGCATGTACATGTACTTACATTGAACAGGTCATAGCAAGGAGGCTAGAGTAGCAGAATAAAATTGTTTGCCCGACAAATAGGTACATGTTTACCATAATTTACTGTTTTGTTTGGGTGATGATGATTTTATGAGCCGATTGGCTTTTTCTTTTTCTTTTGGATTGAAGAAGGCCATGGGAGGCTATATGAAATATCCCGAAGTCCCCGGTGCAGGGGAGGTTATGGCGAAATTTTTCGAAAATTTAGGGTGTTAGCCAAATTTTTGAATTTTTTTAAAAGTTCTTAGAAACTGAAAAGTTGAAGAACTTAAGCCGTAAAGAAAATAATGGAAGTTGAGTTGAATTGTTAAACAACTTTCGACTTCGTTCCTTTTCGGGGATGAAAAGTTTTAAGTGGGGGAGATTGTAATAACCCGGAAATCCGAGCCAATTTAAAATTTTTATTTTGGCAATTTCGATGAATTTTGATTATTTAAAATGAATTATTTTAAATAATAACAATGAGAAATTTATTTTGAATATAATTCGAATGTATATATTTATATAGATCGTCGTTAGAATATAAATATTTATTTATATATATAAAAGGAATTGAAAATGGCGCGGTAGTTCGATAATTCGATTTCAAAATTCAAATGAATGTACCGGGTGCAAAATAAACCGGATTTTAGTGAAACCAAAAATATTAGAATCTATTTGAGAATATCTTTCCAACGAATCCGAGAAATCAAAATTTCATAGCGGGAATCAAAAGATATGCCCAGTTGAAAATTCAGAATAGTCGCTATGGAATTCTGGCCCTTAAAAATGGGAATTTTGCAAACGACCTCGGTTTTCGATGAAACCACTTTTGTTGGATCCGGGATGTCAAATTATTGCTAGGTTTCAAATTTCATAATTTTTCGAATTAGTATGTGACCCCGGTAAATTGAAATGCGCATTTAAATTCAATATATAGAGTTATATGTTGATTTTGACGAAAACTGATCGAAACGATCGAATCAGCTTGCGATACATATCCCATTGTGTTCGGAATGGGGGTAATTAGCTATAGACGACAGGCGGTGGGTTCGATTTCGAGTTCAAAATTAAAAGGTACCTTTTTGAAATTAAAAAAATTATAAAATAAATTATAATATATACTTCCCCTCTCTCTCTCTTACCTCACTCAGTCAAAACAAAAAAAAAGGAAAAAAACCCGTTGACCCCAAATCGCCCCCCTGGAACTCGTGCGCCACCGCCCTCCACTTCTCTCCTCCTCCGATCAGTCTTCCGCCGGCGATGAGCACCCAGCTCCCCCTCCGTTCGACTGCGACGCCCCCTCCCCTTCTTCTTCTCCAGCCTCGCCCCCTCTCCTCTGAAATCCGCATCCAAATCGACCCAAAGCCCTAGCCTGCCACCCCCTGAGGCCATCACCGGAGCCGCGACGCCCCAGCCACCTCCCCGACGAACTGCGAACGCCGGTACCCCCTCCTCCTCAGTAAAAACCCGAAAACTGTGAACCCCTCTCTTCTTTATTTCTTATACTTCAGTTTTATATTTGTGTAAATTAAAAACATTGTTTAATTTCTGTTTTTTTTTCTTCTATATAAATAACTTTGAGTTGAAAACCTGATTTTTTATAAATAGATTTGAACCAAAAATCTGGTTTTTATAATCTAGGTTCAAGAGAAAGGATACGATTCTTATGATTGGAAAAAATATGATTTTTAAATTGAAATCGAACAAATAAAAATGTGATTTTTTATAAATATAGTAGTGCTATAAAAATATTATTTTTATATAGAGAACTGAAGTATAAAAATATAATCTTTTATATTGTAGAAGTATAAAAATATAATCTTTTATATTGTAGAAGTATAAAAATATAATCTTTTATATTGTAGAAGTATAAAAATGTGATTTTTATAGCAATGAAATAAAAATCCGATCTTTGTATATGAAGTAGAAATATAAAAATATAATCTTTATATAGAATGAAGCATCCTAAAAATATATGAAATAGAAATAAAAATACGATTTTTATTTATTGAATGAAGCAGTAAAAATATAATTTTTATTTGAACAGCGTGAAAAGAACTGCATAGGAATTGCAAACGAATCCAGACGGTCCAGCAGTTCAAAAGCAAAGCACGATGGAGTGGAACCCTCTGTGAGAACTTCTCATCTTTAATTGAATTTTTTTCTAGTTAAAATATATACTAGGATGCAGACGGTGTTTAGTAGCACCCGACACCTGTCGTCCACAGACCATGGACGGCTTGTATGCTTGTTTATTTGATTTTGATGTGTAGTTGATTGTGTGATGTGATGTGAAATGAAATAAAATATTTATATAGTTAAAAATATTTTATTGCTGAAAATAGAATTTTAACGTGTATTTAAAATGAAATAAATATAAACAGATCGGAGATTTGTTTATATACACTGATTTGACTGATATTGATTGGGACGATAAATTTTACACATTGCCCAACTACACAAATAAAATCTGTGGTTGATTGTTTGAAACCCCACACGGGTATTGGGATGAGATTTGACGTACACTAATCCCGATTGTTTAGTTGTATGTCAATCGATGGATTGACAGACTGTGTAAGCGTTAATTATTTATATTTAATGCTTATGCAGTTGTGTGGTGCACTCTAGATGATGGTTGATTATTCATTGTTGTTATTATTTACATGTGTTGTAGAAAAATCCATATAATTAACATTATATGGTAATTGATTGGGCCTCATTCCAGTTTTAAAAAGAAATATTTGAAAGAGAAATATTTTAAAAAGAAATATTTGAAATAGAAATATTCGGAAATAGAAATATATGAAGCCGTGTTGATTAGATTTGCGCCATTTTGACGTGAACGATATTTATATCGATTTTATTCAAATTGAAATGAATATTAAAGTGAATTGAATTTCGAATTAAATTGAATTGATTTGAAATTCGAAATAAACTGAAATGATTTGAAATTCGAATAGAATTGAAATTCGAATTAAATTGAAGTAGAATTGAAATCGTTTCGAATTGAATTCGAATTGAATAGAATCGAATTGGAATTGAATAAAATTGAATTCGAATTGAAATTGAATTAATATGAAATTCAAATTGAATAGAAAACGAATTGAAATTGAATTAAAAATCGATTTGAATTGAAATCAATTTGAAATGAATTTAAAACGAATTTATAAGGAAAAATTCAATTTTGATTTGAATTTGAAAAGGAAGTTGAAATCATTTTGAAAACGAATTTAAAACGATTTATAAAATACGTTTTAAAAGGAAATCGACGAAGTATATATTATATACATTATATATATAATATAATGGCCTGAATAGAACGCGCCGCGCTGCGGCAGTTCGTGAATTTCGACCATTGACTTCGAATTGACGTTGTGGGAGATCCGACCGTCGGATTCTCCTAAAACCGGAACCGTTGGGTTCGTATCGAAAATAACTTTCTAACGAATATTAGAAATTTGAAATCTAACGGTTGGATTTGGAATTATGTCCAAATCAAATTTGGAAAAGGTCGCTGTAAGTGCAGTTCGATGGCCATTGATGGAAATCGACTGTACGGGCCTTGATAAAATTATTAAAAATAGTAATAATTTGTGTAAAATCATAAGAAATGATTTGTGAAGAATTGGGATGAAAACTCCATATTTGAAAAGATAAAAATAGATTTTTATCGAAATGAACTAGTTTTGAACTAGAACTATTATTCTATTTATTTTTAAAATAAATAAAGTGGATTTGAAATGGTTTTAAAGGTAACCAGAATTTCCAATAATTGAAATGGAATGGATTTGAATCGAAATTGTCTTCGGAATATTTCGATGTTGGATTTCGTGATTATACAGATATTGTTATGGAAATTTGAAAGATATATTGATATCGTTATTTCCAATACGATATTTGTTGGTCGTAGAGTTTGATATTGAATATAAGCCGATATATTTTCTATTCAGAGCCTTGTATTTAATATCAAATATGATTTGGGTTTGTTGTGAATGGTGTCTTCATTAACACTGTTCTTAAGCCCAGCGGAGAAAAAGATTAAATCTTTTTATTTAGATTTAATGAAGTGTACCAATTAAATAATATTTAATTGGAATTGAATTGGTATTGGTTTTTGGGTTTATCGTGAACAGTGTTTTAAATAACACTTGTTCTTTAACCCGATAATTAATGGAAGGTGATTTTGGGTTTATCGTGAACCGTGTTTTTAAATGACACTGATTCTTTAACCCAGTTAAAGATTAGAACTAAGTGGAGTTTTAATGAATCTTTAATTAGATTGAAAAGACCGAGAAGGGAGTATCACCAGTTTTGCTCCAGGCGATAGTTTTATCTTTAATTAGATTTGAACGTGAAATGGTAATTGAATTTACCGATAACACCGTGGTGTTAGATATGAAGTATGACCAGTTTTACTTCATGGGATGAATAGGTGGGGATTGGGAAATAAAATAAATGATTACTCCGGTGTGGTTCGCTAATCCCGACTAGTTTGAATTGATATTCAAAGAAGATTAAAGACTAAATTTAAAGAATTTATCTTTGATAAAATTAATGGGAACCTTTCCCAAGGTATAAGAATATTTGAATAAAAGAATATTCTGAAATGGAATGAGGCGTATGTTGTGTTTGTGTAACACGTGTTTATTATATACGCGAGTTATTCAGAAAGACCGGGTTTATCCTATTTTGAATAACTGATTCGACGTGGTGTCGAAGATGAAGACGGTGGTTGAAGACCGGAGGTCTTCACGTCGTTTGGATAATTACTGATGATCTTGATTGGGCCGTACACCCAAGAGGAGGGAATCAGTTAGTGATCGTCCAGACGTACTTGGAGATCGATGGATATTCGGGGTACTAGGTGCCTCCGGTTTCGTTCAGACCCAGAACGAACTTGTAAATGGACCGTGTGTCTGACATTGGATTTTATTCTGTGTGATTGATTTCTATTAAATATATATATATGTTTGGCGGCGGAGAATTTATTCTCTTGCTTAACGCCCTTCTCTGAGATGTACGAGCTCAGAGGTTATATATTGATGGATATCAAACGCATGGAGTGAATTGCCTGTGTAGCATGCCTAAGTGGCAATTGATCAAGGCTTCTGTTGAAAAACAAAGTCTTGTGGTGATGATCAAAGCACGGCCTGTGTGGCATAGCTTTGTGTAGCGTTGATTCGCGAGCCTCACACCCCGGTTGTGAACCAGAAACGGGAGAGGACATCAGGGAGGGCATGCGTTTCCTTCTAGCTAGAAGTGGCGTCAGTGGTTTTACACGCCCTGACGAGTTTGACTTATGTGGTTGTTGGTTTGTGAGGCGCCTCGGTTATATCGGTCGACCCGGGACCGATGGAGTCATTCGTTGGCTCATTTACGCCCCCAGAGGGCGGGGAGACGCAGTGTTCAGGCATTTTAATCCACATCGGTGGACCGGCCCTGACGATCCAAGGCTTGTCTGCGCGCTTGCCTGAGACATGGGCTAGATTGTCTCAAATCGGTAGAGGACGATCCCTGGCCTCGGTTCATAGATGGAAATCCAACTTCCAAATATGTGACATTTGTGGTTTTGATTGTAGAGCCTAGTATGGCGACATGATATATATTACCCATGCCATCTATGATTAATATTTATGATTGAAATTGTTTTAACACTATACACTTATAGTAATAATAAAACATGAAATTTAGCGTATCAAGCATTCTTTGGCTATTATAAGGTAAAACCCTATCCTCCGGCTTGCGTTGCATTGTGTGATGAGACCTGCGTCTTATAATAGCTTCATTTTTCTTTATTTAGCATTGCGATGTTGTTTTATGCACTGGTGTTCTTGGGAGGAAACCCGTTCCGTGTTATACGGCGTGGTCCCTTGATTTACCGAGCTATAAAATTAAGATTAATAACTGTTTTAGTTCTCACACCAGTCCCATGACTGACCTGGAGTTTATTGTTTTAACCTAAACTCTGGGTGCCCTTATTTTGACACGGGAAGCTAGTAGTTTTGGTTTTGCAGATTTATATTCACAGGATCCTGATTTACAGCTGGAACGATACTCGGAAAGCTTTGTATCCGCGTATTACTTCTAGTTGTGTATTGTATTATTTTCCGCTGCTATGTAATGTATTGTAGTCTCTGATATTTATCGAATGTATTTTATTCATTTATGCTCTGTATATTCTTGTATTCTGATGGAATTGTTGTAATATACAATGAAATGTTCTTCTGTGTGCGTTCTAATTTGTCGTGTTCTCAAAACAATCAGGCGTCTCGTACGGTCTTGGTCAGCTTAGCGACTGATCCGGATCGAGCGAAATTCCTTTTCGTTACAGTTATAGACTATATAAATTATATAAAAAAATTAAGTTTTGAAAACAAAGAAGAACAAAAATATAAACAAATAGAAAAACAAAATAGAGAGGATTGAGGATAAATAGAAAAACAAAATAGAGAGGATTGAGAATAGAATTTGAAAATCAGAATTTGAAAATTAGAATTTGAAAATTAGAATTTTGAATTTGAACATGGAGTGCTATTTAGAGTCTTACAAAATCTAGACTCTTTAATTATATTAATTTTGAACTCTTGAAATCTTGATTACTCATGAGTCTTGAAAATTCTCTGATCTTTGAATCTCTATCATCTTTATAACTGTATAGTCTTCAGTAATATTTCCTGTATATAATTCCTGCACACACACACACACACACACACATATATATATATATATATATATATATATATTCTATACAAAAAGTGTTAGTATATATTTTATAATCAATGATAATTGAAATAAGGTTGTTGTCATCAAAACACCATTCTCCAATAATCTCCCTCTTTTTGATGATGACAACCTTACTTTATAAAATATTATACCTGTATATACCTGTTTGATGATGTTCCTTCAAATACTCCCCCTGTCTATATGAATCCTATAAACTATGTTTTTATTTTATAATTTCTCCTCCTTTGGCATTATCAAAAATAAATTTTAAAGGTACTCCCCTTAAATCCTGTGGCTATCTAAATAATTCCTAAAGTAAAGTACTTCGCCTGAATCTTAAATCTATTTATACCTTATAAAATACCCCCCCCCTAAATTTATGCTTATATAATATCCTAATTCTATTTATAATTTCCCTAAATCTATAACACTCCCTTAATCTATAATTTTCTATAAATTTCTATTACTTCCCATAAATCTATGACTACACTAGTCTAATAATCTTAATAGAAGGATAAGCAAACCAATCAATTCAAACAAGCAAATCAAGCAAGAAATTCAAACAAGCAATTCAAGCAATCAATTCAAGCAATCAACTCAAGCAATAAATTCAAGCAATCAACCAAATTAAGTAATATATATTAATAGACACTTCTTAAACCTTCAACTAATCCTAGAAACTATAAAACTCCCTCTTAATCTAATACCCTTAATACAAAACTAAACCTATCCTAAACTCTAATTCTCTTAAAGCTATATTAAGGCTCTAATCTAGACTAAGAGTTCACTAAGATATCCTTAAAATAAGTATTTTTTTTAGCAAACCTATCAACCACTAATGAAATTTAACCATGTCAAGTAAGTCAATCAAGTTATTTAAGTCAAACAAATCAAATAAACCAAACAAGTCAATAAACCAATAAATTCAATCAATTCAACCAAGTCAAACAAGTCAATCGAGTTAATCAAGACAAAGTAAATATGTTATATGTTTAATAATCCTATGTATTTCTAAGACAATAATTCCCTATATAGTATACTTGTTATATGTGGAGTTAAAGGTTAACTTATAATGCAGTGTGTTGGTAATAATGCAGTATGACATATGCAAATCTATATGAAGTGATATATTGAATGAAATGCAACTTGGATGTGAATGATTTTAATTTTAGATGTACTCTAATAATGATGTATGATATGAAATAAGATGTGTAATGATAGTATGCAGAATGATTTGGTAATATATCTATTTAGGTGACATATATTCAAAGTACTATTTAAATATTATGAATTATTTGAATCAATCAAAGATAATGTTAATTTCTAGACTTAGATTAATTATATTAATGAATTTGATTAAAAGAACAATAAAGATAAGAGTTTAAATAAAAAAGTATTCATGATAAGTAGTAAAACATTCAGAAAAATCATGAAGTTAAATAATATTAGTAGGGTAAATATTGTAAAAATTGAAGACCTTTCTAAAGAGAATATAAAATTTGTATAATATAAAGTAAGCTATATAGACATATATTCATAAGTATATATAAAACTAATTTAAAAGAACTTAAAATTTAATTTATCAGATATACATCAATATTTTGATACAAATCAATTTTAAATTTAAACTTTAGAAATCAAAACATATTTATTTGCTAAAAAGTTATTTATACTTTAGAAGAAATCTATAGTTTAAAAAAATGACTTTAATGAAAACTGATAATATGAAGTAATATATAAAGATATAATTTCTTATATTTGAACTATATATTTTTAAGACATAAAAATCATATATATATACTTCTTTATACCAAAATATTAAGTTAAATATATAAACCAAAATTAGTATGAAGTTAAAAATAGTATTTATTATAATGCAACCCAAAATTGTTATTATATATGAAAAATATATAAGTTAAACTATGTATGCTTAAACTAAAGATATATAAACTTATATTTTATAAAAATATCAAATATTTGAAAAGTTTAAATTATTTCAATCATATTAATAATTTTATTAACAAGATATAAAAAATAAGTAGATAGAAAGAGTTGATAACTAGAATTTGAACTTGCATTGTCTTATTTAAAACAAGGAGGGAAGTTTGAAAGTTTAAGCATTTGAAACTCAAAATTTTAATTTCATTTACAAGACTTTATGTTGACATAAGAACATATATATGTCGACATTAATGCATAATTTTCAAAGAACATATGGTTTTGTGACTTTGGTTTTAAATTATCGACTTATATTTCAGGTTTAACTATTTCCTGAAATAATATTAATCCTAACAAATATCCAAAATTTATTTTATATTTATTACTTATTATTTTATTAGTATTTTGAATTTCAAAATTCAAATTTCAAATTTGAATTTTAAATTTCAACTTTTGAATTTTAAATTTCAAGTTTGAATTTTAAAGTTTTAAATTTCAAATTCAAAACAAAGCAAACAAATAAAGCAACCATTCAACTGAATAAAATTAAAAATTAATTAAGGCGTACCTGGTTTTTATAACCTTTTCTTCGAAATTTTCTGAATTCTGAATTCTGAATTGATCTTCCAGAATTTGATGATGAGATCTGCTTTATTGCGACGGGCTCGTTTTTCTGGTAAGGATAGTGTATTCATTTGCTGAATTTGAACACCGTATGAGAAAGATATTGAAGATTTAGTAGTTCAACCAACTTGGCGCCAAAATTTTGAATTTGAATGAGTGGACACTTCAGCTACTATATAAAGGCCCAAAAGTCATGTCTCTTCATAACCATTTCTCTTCTTCTTCTCATTTTTCATTTTCAATCAAACTTTCAAGAGGCATAACTTCTTCGTTTCATGACGAAATCAGACGAAATCAGCGGCAAATCGAAGAGGAATTTGAGGACTACGATCTAGTAGTAGTTAGGGGATGAATTTTGATGATATTGTGGTGCAACAAGTCGAATAAGTAAGAGGTATTCATGAAATCCTATAACAATTTTTCAGTTTTGAATCGCCAACTTCAAACTTCCATATCTCACTCAAATTTGATCGGAATTTGACGACCTACCCATCAAATCGACCACGAGAACGAGAACTAGAATCTGGAAAAGGATTTGGAATAGAATAATCTAACCTGTTGATGCAATTCGAAGATAACCGTCGGCAGTTTTGGTTTCCTTCTCTCTTTATTCACCAAAACTTCATTTGATCATTACTTGGTCAATTCTTGACAGAATCTCATGAAACCAGCGACATTACGAAGCAAATGAAGAGAAGTACATCATGAAGATAAATTGTATATGAAAATTCAAAGTTGTTAATTGATTTGGTACTCATTTCTTTTCTGATTTACATTATATATATCCATTTCTTCTTGATGTCTCTTCACCAACCGTCATTACTCTTCTCCTCTTTTTGATTTCTTTGCAGAATTTGAATTTTCAATAGCCACCATTTCAGAGTTTGAATTACCAACAGCCACATCACCCATCTTTTAAGAGTTTGAATATCCAATAGCCATATAACTCATCTTTTCCTGTAAAATAACACAACTTTTCAAATAATCAAATAACTTTTCAAATAATTCAAATGTCTTTTCAAATATTCAAATGATTTTTCAAATAATCAAATGAATTTTCAAAATAACAATAATAGCATGATGGTTTTGTAACATATCCATGTATCAAAAATTTCAAAATTTTAAATTTTCAAAACTCAAAATTTTGAATTTCAAAAATCAAATCATAGTAACTTGATTTTCAAAACTGATGAAAATAATAGTCCCACATCGGGAAATATTCAACTACAATCCTGGATATAAACTAAGATGTTCCCCCATCACATAGCCAATTGATTTTGTGATAACTTGGGGTTCTCCAACATGGTATCAGAGCCCAGAATTTGAACTATTTCAACTAGTACATATGCGCTTAACCGCCATATGTCCGCCACTCCATCTAATATATTTTTTACTATGATGATCACGTATTTGGCTCAAATAGGCCACACTTGAAGGGGGAGTGTTGAAAATATAAGTCCCACAATGGGAAATATTCAACTAAGATCCTGGATAAATACAAAGACGTTATAGTTCACATCAACCAATTGGTTTTGTGAACAACTATGTAGCTTACTAACAGCGGTATCGGAGCAAGCTTTTCAACTAATTCAACTAATACGTATGTGCTTAACCGCCATACGTGCGTCACTCTATCCAAAATACTATAATCACGTATATGGCTCAAATACCGCCACACGTGAAGGGGGAGTGATGAAAATAATAGTCCCACATCAGGAAATATTCAACTAAAATCCTGGATAAATACTAAGAAGCTACTGTTCACATTAACCAATTGGTCTTGTGAACAAACTAAGTAGCTAACAAAACTATAAAATGTCAACAAAAACAATTAAACGCAGACTCATCTAATACTTGATGCAATACATAAATTAAAACTAGTGTTCAAAATTTGCCATTTAACATTTTCAAAAATCATATTATGAACTTTTTGAAAGACCTTGCCCTGATACCAATTGTTAGGGATTGCGGAATGGATCGTTCAGGAAAAGCAAACACTAGGGGAGGTGAATAATGTTTGTAAGAATTTTAAACAAAACTTAAAACTAAACAGAATTAGGGAACGAATCAAACACCACAAACACCATCACAGACACAGATTCAAACACAAATGCAAAATAAATAGAAATAAACAAAATTGCAGAAAAGGAAAGAACACACCGGATTTTATACTGGTTCAGATCACTTCTACGTCCAGTTCCGAACAACGCTGGATTATGCAGAGTTTTATTACTATTTTCAAATAGCCAAATACAACCTCCTTGATTTCATGGCTCAATAAGGAGACACCGACTCCTATCCCTTGATTCACGACTCAACAAGGGCACACCGACTCCTATTCCTTGATTTCACGTCTACAAGGATACACCGCTTACTCTTTGACTTACAAATAGGGTTTATTCAACCCAAGCAATTACAAAACAGCCTTATAACTCTTCAATATCACTTGATTCAGAGAGTAGAGAGTAGAGGGTGTAGAGAGAAGAAGTTTGATCAAATCAGAAGTGAATTCGGTAGAGTATAAGTGTAAAAACCATAAAAATGATTAAGAATAATGGTAGGCTGAAAGAGTATGAAGTTAGAGAAGAAGATATGCTAGAAAATTTGGTTTTAACCTCTTTTTATAGAGTATGAAGGGTTGCAACGGTTCTGAAGCATTTCAAATAGTGAAAAGACACTTCCCTTCAAAATTAGAAAATAGCAATTATATGTCGACATACACTTTTTGCTATGTCGACATACTCATGTGTAATTTTCTTTTTCAAAACATTTTTCAAGTATTTTGATGTAAAAATAATTCTGGAAATTCTTGAGTAAAATTCTAGTGTTGTAAATTAATATTATATGATAGAAAATCATATGAAAACATACTTTTAAACTATATAAATATATTTATAAAATTAAAAGGTTATAAACTATATAAAGTATAAATATAAAGTATATAAAAAATTTAAATTTTGAAAACTAAGAAGAATAAAAATAGAAACAAATAGAAAAACAAAATAGAGAGGATTGAGGATAAATAGAAAAATAAAATAGAGAGGATTGAGAATAGAATTTGAAAATCAAAATTTGAAAATTAGAATTTGAAAATTAGAATTTGAAAATTAGAATTTTGAATTTGAACCTGGAGTGCTATTTAGAGTCTTAAAAAATCTAGACTCTATAATTATATTAATCTTGAACTCTTGAAATCTTGATTACTCATGAGTCTTGAAATTTCTCTAATTTTTGAATCTCTATCATCTTTATAACTGTACTGTCTTTAGTAATATTTTCTGTATATAATTCCTGCACACACACACACACACACACATATATATATATATATTCTATACAAAAAGTATTAGTATATATTTTATAATCAATGATAGTTGAAATAAGGTTGTTGTCATTAAAACTCCATTCTCCAACACTCAGTAGTAGGCGCCTATTCTTCTTGGTGACTTTGTTCAATTCTTTGTAGTCTACACATACAGGGAAAGAGCCGTCTGCCTTGGTTGCAAAAACGAATGGAGATCCCCACTTAGAAAAGCTCCGCTTAATGAGTCATTTTTTAAACAACTCACCCACTTGTTTGCTGAGCTCCCCTCTCCCTTTAGAAGCCATGTGGCGCACTGGCAATGTGACTGGTTTCACATTTTCCACCAAGTATTCCCAGAAGTCTATTTCCCGCCTTGGAGGTAACCTCCTAACCTCGTCGAACATGTCCAGAAATTTGCTAAATATGGGTATTGATCGAAGATCATCAACGGAAGCATCAAGAGAATCTAGGAAACTGAGAATCACCGACCCCCATGGGTGACAAGAAATTTTGAGAGTTCTACCATGGAAAGTAAGAAGTCTAATTACTCTCTTTTCACAATCAAGAATGGCACCATACATGGTAGTTAATCCATTCCTAGAATTAATCCATAACCCACGAAACCAAGAACATATGGGTCACACTCAAATTCGACGCCTAAAATAGAAATCTTCAAACCCCTACATATCATGGATAAATGAGTCGTTCCTCCTATAGGGTTTGAGACTATAGCGAGATCAGAAACAATACTAGTATCTAGAAGCAGATTTTCTACTACTGGGTTGGATAAGAACGAATGAGAAGCAAAGAAATCAAATGGAGTTCTAATAGGATAGTCTAAAAGAGAAATCAAACCTTCAACTGCGACGTTCCTACCCCGATCTGGTTCACCAACCTCTAAAGCGTTAACTTGCCCTCCAGACTATCCAAACTCCTGTCCTTGTCTCTTAGGGCATGGCCCCTTGAAATGCCCAACTTTGCCACAAGCAAAGCAAGCATTCTTTGTCTCACAAAGTGTACTAAAGCACCACACCCATGGAATTTCACTTCTATCTTGACTAGAGCTTTATCGGGCATTCCCCCTTTCTTAGCATTATTCTTCTTGGGCCACCATTACTTTTTATCAACCTTGGGTTTCCCTTCCTTTATCTTATAATATTTCTTCCCTTCCTTGTCATCCTCGTGCATTAACGCCATGTCAACTAGTCTTTTAAAGGTCGCTCCCATTGGTACATGCGTCAGTGCTAAGTATTGGAGCGGGTGGTTCAATCCCTTGTGAATCTCAAGGCCTTTTGTGAAGAGTATTTACTAAATCCAATCCAAATCTTTCCAGCTGATTAAAGGTGTTGACGTACTCCTTTATAATCATTCTCCCTTGTTTTAAATTCAGAAATCTCTTCACTTGCATTCTTTCTTCTGCTTGTGATAAGAATCTCGCCTCTTATAGCCTTAAAGTTATCCCAAATAGCTACTTCTGGTCTGGCTAGAACTATTTTCCACTAGTACGATGCTTCATCCTTCAGTTGCCAAGCGACCTACTGGATTTCCCTCCTATCATCGAGCTCGAAAAGGTTGAATACATTCTCCGTTTCTCTAAGCTAATTGTGTGTTTTTATAAAACTTTCAGTACCACGAAAAGGTTTTCCTCCCATCACACAGAAGTCCTTATAATGCTTAGAAAGTTAACTACGGGAGGAGAGGAGGAGGAGACGCTACTGCGGTTGCAGCTGAGGGAGGAACATTCTCTTGCACTTCAATCAGTGTCGTAGCTTCTACATATGTACAAAACCATGTAGGAATGGGAATGACCTCAGGAAAGTTACGAGCTCCGGACATGTTGAAAAAGGATGAAATAAGAATTTAGAAAGAGAATCGAAGGAATATTGTAAACGAATTGAGGGGATATGCTTTTCAAAAATTGGTTTTTATTTGAAAATCCTTAAATTTGAAAATTCTTTTCAAAAACTTTTTCTCTAGTCTTGTAATCTTAGGCTCTGATACCAAATGTGACACCCCACGTCCGTTAATGTCACTCTGAAGAGAATGCATTAAGTTTCGTGGAGCGCAATAGGTAAACAACACTAAATTTACAAGACATATATAAATAATACAGCGGAAAACCATAATCACCAGTCTCAATAATATAAGAGTAAAAAACCATAATATCCCTCAATGGCATCACAATAAGCATGAATAAACTGAAGAAAATACATGAAAAAGGAGAGCTATCCTAGTCCAAGAAGAATCACAATCTCAACTATTGACCACTCCCATTCTGAGAGCCTGAGGGGGGGAGAAGGAAGAGAGAGAAGGGAAACAAAAAGGGTCAGACATAAAATCTGGCGAGTTCCTGTAATTTTTAGCATACGCATATGAAAATGTGTCAAGGAAGGTAAATAATACTGGATGAGAAAGTACAGTAAAACATGTATATAAGTATAAGGTAAACGAGATGTCAAAACAAGATAAAGGTAGATTTAAACTTCTCATTCATATCCCACGGATCAAGCCACTGCACAAATTTACTAGTATTAACAAGATTAGGTGTTACTCTAATGACTACCTATGTGATCGGCTCCCTATTGCCCGAATATCCTGTGTTAGCTCTGACAGTATGGTGTATCAGTCCCTAACCCAGCAACTTATAGAACACAGGCCTATTCGTAGGTGTTATAGTGTCTTAGTTTCCCGTAGTCGGACCCATGCAAGCTCATGACTCCACCGGAACACGCCCGTACCCATCCCCAAACCTTAAACCTCTTATAATCCAGTTTAGTAAAGCGTTCCCTGACCCCTACCTAGTGTGGGACCCCTATAGAGATACCAACATGTATACTGACTGATATGGGTTTCACACAACTTGACACAAGCCACCGCCTAGGCTTGTGTCCCCATGTACCTAGAATTTAAGAGTCCTGAAAAGTTGATACAACAACTAGACTTGGGACCTCTTTAGCTTATTAAGTAACATGTGTAACTTAGCAGGTTTAAGTCTGTTAATAAGCTTGGTTGTAAAATGATATTTATCCAAAATGTTATTGGTGTACAACCCCCTTCCCAAACAAGCACCTTCCCAGATGTACAATTAGACTTACATTAATTCATTTTACTTAGTTCTTACATCTGGTACTCGTATATTCTTACATGCTATACTTAATCTTACATTAAGTACATTCTAACAGATCAACACATTACGTCATAGACGGCCTACTGCAACACCAGAGAAGTGATGCAGAAAGTGCCAAAAAATATTCCTGTAGGCTAAAAATGATCTGTGGCAACACTTTCTCGGTGTTGCATTTTTCCGCGTTTTCCTAGAGGCAAATGCAACATCTTTACCATCTAATGGCGACATTTTCTTGTTGTTGCCACAAATACTAATTTTACTTAAAAGTGGACCCCATATTATATAGTAACACTTTTATCATTCAATGGCAACACTTTTACATTCTAAAAACGTTGCTATAGATATTTCATCTCTAACAAGATTAAATATTTATTTAATAGAATATTACTGCACAAAATTTGAATTCAAACAGTATTTTATAAATAAAATATTTTATTTCAACAATTGAAATAGTACATTTTATTGACTTCAGCGATTTACAACTCAATGTTTTGCTACAACACTAATTATTCACATATTCATGTATTCCTCACTACATCACTCGGTTCACTCATTACATATGCAGTTTTAATTTAAACAAACACTGATACTGACAAATATATGACGAGCCGAAGGCGAGCCGAGTTGCGGGTCCGGGTGCAGCATGGATGGGGGGGGGGGGGGGGGTCTAGGGAATCGCAATCCCGGCGGGATCGACCTAACTGGTTCATGTAGATAAGAAAGCCTGCATGATGCAATAAAATGTTGTTCTTACCTAATGTGGTAAAAAGATGAAAGCTATTATTTCTCACGAGCAACTGAAAACATACGCCTTTGCTATTCCAAAAATGATTTTCATTTGGGATTCCCAACTAAGAACACCATGTTGACACATTGCTCCGTGAAGCCACTGCTCCAAGTTCTCATTGTTCACATATTCATACACTAGCATCCTAATAAACCAAACGAAAAAGCTCTGTACATAAGCAACATTTATATGAAATCTATATTTATGAAAAAGAATCATAATGCACATGAAATATCTTGACTTAAATATTGGTACTATTTGAATGGTACCTTAATAGGATACATACATATACTCTATGAATGTATCCATGTTACTCGGGACTTCACCAAGAAACATGATAATACCATATATCATTTATGCATATTTTGTATATATAAGTGATCCAGAAATCTCACCACGTGTTACATTGGATATTTAGCCCTCTAGGAAAGTTTAAGAAAAATGAAGATGCAAAAGAAACTAAAGAAGATTTCACATGTGAACTCCCTCAACACAGTAACCTAGCAGCCGAACCAAATTTTTATGATGAACATGACTTATTGTCTCAACTTCTGCTTTGAATTCTTTCTCCGCCTGTCCCCTACAATATTCACATCTTTAAGAAATCTGAAATATAATTCCTAGAAAACGTATCATAATAGTAATGCCAACAACAGGATTTGCATCCTAGAGAAAATATGTTTGTTAAAGCAATAATACTACATGTGATTTCCCTGTTAGTTTCATCTAACAATTATTCTTGTGATGTAGGCTCTTTTTGAAATTGAACAACTAAAATGAGTAACTTTCAAAACATAAGAATTTTATACTATTATGACATACAATCAAACTAAAAATGCATATTGTTTAGTAGCCTTTTAACCGCATTTTCAGTTCCATTAGTTAAACATCCCCTATAGACTATTCCATATCCACCTTCACCAATAACATTTTCCTTGCTGAATTGATTAGTTGCACATTCAAGTGCAACCAAAAGTATCTCACGATATAAGATAACAGACCCTCTGTAGCTCCTTATTCATAATAAACTACACATTTTTTTAGCATCGCCGACCGGTGTTTAAGGTGACCGCAAACAACTTTTATTATAACTAGTAATAAAAAAATACAATATAGTACAGGTGATCGTAGTTAACAGTCAGCTAATTCGGTTTTTAAGTTGAACCGTCCACCATTATCAGAGTTTTAAGTGGTCTGTCCACTCTACCTAACATACTTAAAGCACTAGGGCTAGCTACATACTACACTACAACTATAACACTCAACGCAGGGAGGATACTACATGAAATATTTCATACTTCAATTTGAAGTGGGTTACATTCAGTACACAAGATAACAAAAATGGAGCAAGGACGTTCATGGTATATTGTGTACAGATACATGGGCTTGCAGCAGGGCAAGGCATTCGATGTGACAAAACAGTGGCTACAAGGATGTCTTGAGCTCCACGCCATAAGAATACAACATGGTAGTATGGCTTCAGCGAGCGTACCATGATGGCAATAAAGAAAAAACTTTATTGTCCCAATAGTTGGACAATGAATCAATCTATTGAGAAAGACCTCACCAAAAACAATATAGGCCAATTTGCCCAATAGAAACCATGATTGCTCTGCCTAGAAACATGATCAGAATTAACACAGTCAGGTAGAGAACACCAGGAAAACAACAACGAAGATCAGTGCGACAGCATCTTGTGTATCGATGTCGCTTAAAGGTGATGACCCAAGCATGGTAATAAACTATACATTAGTTAGCTTTGAATCATAAACAAGTCCTATCATCTTACCTAAACCAAGCATAGAACTAGAGGACATATCGTTCAATGCTGCAAAGTAATATATGTTACCTAAAAGGCCAGTAGAAACTGAGTTAGAATCAAAAGCTCCAGTAGCAGCTTTAAATGTAGTACACCAAAGTCGTGAACTCCTCCTCAAGGATCTGCGAAATTGGTGAGACTTCTGCCTGGGTCCATAACTTGAGCTTGATGTGTGCTTTAAGCCTAGAAGCTTGGCTCAACGCTCTTTCTACCAAGACCGAGCACACAATGCTGAAACTTCCACAAACTTAGCATCTTCTATCACCTAAGTTTGTAAACTCAATACATCATGCACAATGGTCTCTGAGTAAAGTTCCTGCCCGATCCTTAGCAGAATACATCACCCTCACCTAGGGCAATGTCCTCGAAACAATCACCCACGCATGAAACAACCTCAGCTACCCCTACACTAGTTTTGGCAACATATGGCACCAAAATATCATGCACATCACCCATTTGTCCAGACCCCCACGACAATCAATTTCCCCTAACCAGTGATCCAAAAATCCCATGTTTGTACTTCGACTGGCATTGGGAAGCTTTGATGCATTAATAATCTTTCCATCAAGTGCACTAGTGACTAGTCAAGTAAACTGAGTCTTCTTGCTTCTCTAACGACCTCCATATTTGCAAATTAGCTGGAAAAAACTTGTTCGCATTCAATTTTCTTAGCACTGTCAAATTCAGTTAACTTTGTAGTTCATCCAACCAAAATGGTTCAGTGGTTCTCCGTCGATACAAAAAATACAACCTTAAAATAAAAATCCGATGGTTTGAAATAAATTTTACCTTCAAAGCTTTGATTAGTTCTCCGAATCACGTGAATCATCATTACCGATTATTTTCTTCTCAGAATCTCATGTGCTCATAGAGTTGATTACACCTTATCTAATTTTCCAAATTAATTTTTTTAGACTTCGCGGAAGTAATAAAAGTGCTCGGCATTGTAATCTTCTCAAGCACTGCTTATAATCGAACTACTCCCAAAGTTTAACGTCATAGCTAAGAATGTATTTCACTTCGTTGATAAAGGGCTGAGGTCTATGGCAGTTGAAAATTTGAGGTTAGAACCAAATTAAGAGGATAGCAGCAAAATGAAAATAAAAGGCGGAAATCAAATTAGCTGAAGTGTGGATTAATGGTGTGGATTGAAGGTTGGGATTTTGTTTTAAATGATGGTGTGGATCGCTGAGGTGTAAAATTTCACTAATTTGAATATATTTATAACTACTGCAACATCTTGCAGATATATATGCTAACATCTTGAAGCATGTGTTGCAATAGACAAAAATCATCATATCTATCGTTACATTGTAGCTAGCAACACCTTGTATTTTCGTTGTAGTAGGCCATCTATGGCGTAGAGACATATCGCATGTAATTAACCCAATCTAATTGATTATCATGTAATTAACCCAATCTAATAGATTAACATGTAATTAACCCAATCTAATAGATTAACATGTAATTAACCCAATCTAATAGATTAACATACAACTAACCCAATCTAATAGATTAACAAGTATTAACACAAACTAATAGATGATTAACCCAGTGTTACAGTCAAAGGTTCTAGTTTACAATATGCCCAATTTTCTATATTTAAAATGTCATTATCTAATTATTCCAACTCATGTCCTTTATACGCAATTAACAGCAATAGCCTGGGCTCCGAGTAGCTAGATTCAGCATAAATAAAAAGGGAAAAGATAGAAAACGGATTTAGAATAAAAAGGCATATAGAAAGACAGTAAATAAATAAAAGACATAATTTAACTTTAGATATGAATAAAAAACATGTACAAAAAGTAGAACTGGATTAATAGTAAAAGAACATATATAAGGATTACTTATAGGCACTATTTATTTCAGGTCCAAAACTATTCACTGACCAAAACCATTTTAAATAATCAAATCAAAAAATGACATGAAATTCACAATGACACATGGGGAACAAGAGGATATATATTTATGTATGTATATATGTTGTTGTAGAAAAGTCCACTTTATCTTTTATTGTTGTAGAGCAGTCTGAATTGTCCTTACTACTTTATATTTGGGCAACACCTTGGTAGTTTTATGTATATATTAATCTCAGGAAAAGATTTAGAGGAAGAAGTAGGAGGAATGATTTTGTATGTGTAGAACAAATAAGGTTGCATGCCTTTATATAGATTACCTAGGACAATCACCACTGTTATATATTAGGCTTTCGATACTGGCCATAAATGTAATGCTGAGTCAGCAAATTCACCAAAAAATGGCTTAAACACCAAAGGTACTAGAATTATACTTCACCGATATGGTAAGAAAATAAGTGGAGCCGTACTTAATAACAATTGAAAGTAAAAATGCGAATAAGGAAAAATAGAGACGAGATTTAGAGTGGTTCAGCCTTGTGTCAGGCCTACATCCACTATGAAGATTACTTGCATTCTTAAAATGGAGATTACAAAATACACCAACTCTTTTTTTTCATACATCTCTATATTCACTGAACATACTCTCATTTATACATATCAATCCTGAGATTTTATGAGAAAATGGTAAAGTTTGAGGAGGAGAAGTACGGATGAATGATTGAGAAGGAGGATGTCTTTGATTTTCCGATTACAAGGTTGTACTAGGCGCCATGGCCAAACTGGTGATGAACATTTGAATGGAGAAGATGGTCTAAATCTTTAAGGAATGATTGAAGATAGAATTTAGCAGCATTTCGTGGTTCCAAGGATTGGCCCCCCTTTATGTTGGCAGCCATGGCCTATTTGTAGGTGACCCTCCTCGGAGAAGTGCGCTGAAGTTCATATATGTAAGTGACAGATCGTTTCAGCCAAAAATTACCAAAACACCACTGCTTGGTTATTGCAAGTTGTCTGTAGTTGTATCCACCTGTCATGTGCAAGTAACTTTATAGGATCGATCATTTTGAGTAGTCGAGTGGATGACTTTAGTCAATGCCCTTTGGGCGTGGCTATATCTGGCAATTGGTAAATAGTTATCTGATTCTTTTGATTGCGAAACGAGCGGGCGGCTAAGATCATATTTATGGTCGAGCAACTTTATAAGAGCGGAGTGTGGGACTGGAATCAATTCTTCTTTGTATCTTGCGTGACTGACCTCCTTGGCTCAAGAACATTCGACATTCACCGCCTTTGTACCGTGCCATTTTTCTGTACGGTTGTGCTATATGGTTGCCCCTGCTTATGTCAGATTGACGACTTGTCTAGTTTTGGTATTCGAGCGGCTTCGTTCTGATGCGAACGACCGACCTTTGCCTCCGCGCCCGAATCACGACTTGCATCTGGCTTTGGTTGAAGGCATGGGCTCCTAAAATGTTGGAAGTGCTTGTTTTGCAGTTCTAACCCAGGATTGGTCTTTAATAGATAAACATTTGCCCCTCGAAGCTTGTAGTTTTTTTTTAAACTATAAGCTTCGAAATAGTGAGATACAACATCATTGGGTGGATTTGATCCAATTTTCTGTAAAACAGACACTCTTATCAACAATCTATGTTTTCAAAACTTAAACACTCTTACGGTCGTCTACCTACGGACGCCTGACAGGCTTGCTTTTTTTCGGGTATGTTAAACCGGGTCACCGGGTTTCGACTGAGCTGTCCTATCATTTTAATTTTCTCTTTTTTTTTTAAAAAAAGGGCCTTCTAGTCCTCTTTAAATATCGTCTCTTTATTTTCCCGCTTTTTATATCCTTCTGATAAACACATTTTAATGGCGATTCCACTGTAGAAGACTCCGTCGTTGCCTCTCGAAACTTTGATTTTCTTTGCTTGGTTCATCATTTCGCCTGATCTTTTTAGTTGAAGTTTTTCGACTTCGTCTCCAGCTACAACACTCTTTCTTCCAAATTGAATCTATCTATTTGTCTATAAGTGAATTTTCTTCTTTTAAATCCTGACTTTGAATTAATCCACTTGGTTTCATAAAGGGGTTCCCAGTTGGTAAAAGAAAGACCAAATCGCTGAAACAGGTACGACTGTGGTGTTTGGAAAATGTCGATTCGACTTAGTATGTACTTGGTTCTCATGTGAAATCATTTGGCAGTTTTGATTTATACAGAAAACCCTTTGGTTTTTTTTATTTCAATAGTATGCCTGCGAGTTGCTTACTAAAATGCCTTTGAAGCGACATTTTCCAATCCACTACGCCTTTACTAGATGTCCGATGGAATACTTATGCCATAGAAATATTTCTTCTCTTTTCCTTTTACTGCTGCTAGTATTCTTTTAACATGTGCGATCAATAATTCCCTGTAATCGATCAGACCAGAGCCTGTGTTTCTCGTACTTTTGAATTTGTGATTCTTCCTTCATATGATTATATTACTAGTAAATCCTATTGCTGGGTGTGACTGATGATTTTTATTCGAAAGGCATATCTACCCAGAGTTGCTTCTTTTTAATTATCAGCAACTGAAGTTGCAGCTTATTTTCTAAGCATACTCATATGCGTTGAAATGCAGACTAAACACCAATTCAGTCGTAACTCCAACAAAACCGTCATGTCTGGAGAACAAAAGGGTTCAGGTCAGGCAATTGAAGTAGCCCCTGCAGCTAGTTCTGAATTGAACGTTAGTCAGATTTATCCTCAACCTCGCTTTCTTGAAGGGGTGCCTTTTGGTTGCCATAAATCGACACTCTCTTTTGATATATACTTACAAACATGTGCTCGCTTTGGGTTTTCAAAAGACAAAGCCAAATTTCCAAGGAAAGAAAATTCGGTCGATCATCCGCCTCCTGGGTATGTGACAGTTAATTATCACACGTTGTCTAGTGGGGGCAATTCCTCCTTTTAACCCTTACTTAGAGTCGGTTTTGTGGCAACTGGCCATTGCCCTATATCAGTTGCATCCCAGTGGGTACTGAATATTGCTCGGGTTGTACATACTTTTCATGAAAATCTGGCAGCAAGAACCTACATTTCAAACATTTTTTCTTTATATGCTTTTAAAAGGAGGGAAGAGGATGGTCATTCTTTCATTTTTTATGGAAGCCAGGCATGGCAGAATTATTACCGGCTTGGCGGATGGTGCCAAGGGGTTTCCGGATCAATATTTCTACGTCCGGTGCCCTTGTAGGTTTTACGGGAGATGGATGGAGGGAGGTAATTACACCTTTGCCCTGGAGTTTTTACTTCTCTTTCTTTCCCATTCGACTTTCTTTTTGATTTTGCAGTGATCCCTTCTGTTGCGGCCCTTAATCTTGACCAAGCTCTCCTTAATTCTTTAGTTGTTGTTGATAAAACAGGAAGAAGTGGGCAGGCATTTCTTTCATAGGAAAACCTTCGCAAATATCGGCTGATTCATCCTACACGATCTCTTAAGAAAACTCTAGTCCATCCTCAACGTTCCATTGGCAAACCTCCTACTAAAAGGAAACGCTTAACCCATGGTGATAGTAACCAATCTTTACCTTTGATCATTGAAGGGAATGATAAGGGTACAGACGAGAACATAGATGGCTCGAGGGCTGGTATTATTTCCGAAAAGATCATTGAAAACTCTGCTCCCTATATTACTCAAGAAGGGGGTCTTGTAGGAACTTCTGGAGGCCTGAGGGATTTAGATACCATCAATTACTTTGATCAGGGTGACATTATGATTTCTGGTCCTATGACATCCGATATGGAAAGAACTCAAGAGTCTAGTCAGCGTCCTGGGAAAGCTTTTGACTTAACAACTCCTCTTGAAATCGGTTTGTTATTATCACTTGCACGACATGCTTTCTTTCTCATAACCCTCATAATTTTCGACTGCTTGCTAAAATCTTGTTTTGTTCCTTAGGTATAAACATGGGACATTCACTATCGGACAGTTTCGCCTATCAAGCTTGTTTTACCGATCCACGAAACCTTTTACAATCTTGTCGTTCTCGCCATTTGAAACGCTCCCAATCATCTTCAAATTCTCAGACCCGGCATATCCCTGACCTCCAAGTGACTGATTCTTTAAGGAGCGGAGGACCCGATTGTGCAAAGACGTTGATCAAAGACAATAAGGGTGGACACCTCATAGAAAGGGAAAAAAGTAGGATCGACTGAGGCAAGAATGAGATGCAGAAGTGCTCCTCATCACTTGAATCCCCTGAACGATCCATCATCCCAACTTCTGCTCAAATTCAGATAATACGCGACCATCCCGCCTATAAGGCTCTACCCGGAAATTTGATACTTAAGCATTGCTTCGGTGGCTTGGATCTGCGGGGAATGTATTTTGACTTAGATTTACATCCAGATGACAGGCGGGATGCTGTTAATAGTCTAGACACCATAAAGAGTTATATGATTGCTCAGTTTAACACCGCTAAGGATCAGCTCGAAACACAGTTGAATTCGGCTATGAATAATGTTGACAAACGGCTAGAACACTAGGCCAAATTTGGTTATGAGTTTCAAAGATTAAATGCTTGGCACCTTGACCATATTGATATCTTAGAAAATGATAAAGCTAGACTGGTTCGCTTGGTCAAATCTCAAGAATCTGAAATTGCCTCTTTAAGAGTGGGAACATCAAAGTGAGCAACCTAGAGGCTAAAAATGACGAGCTTAGGAAAGAGCTGGAGGTTGTTCGAAGGTGACTTCGAGAATCTCAGTCTGCTCAAGAACTTGTCGAGTGCCACCTAGACTTAGAAAGAAAGGTTTGACTTCTTCTAAACAGGAAAAAATGGTTCTCGAGGGCAAGATTACTTCCCAAAATGAGACCCTTAGACTCTTGAAGAAAGAAAAATCAAGCTGCGTAAAGAACTTGATGAAGCCAGAATCAGGACTGACAATACTTTGTTCCAATTTTATATTTGCTGTGTCATGAGTCACGAAAGCCTGAGTTATTTGAACAAGGAATTTCCACGGATTTTGGCCTTGGTCTGGGAACAGGTGCTTCTGTATTCCAATAATGCTAATGATGAATACCTTCAAGAGCAGCTCTTGGAAGGTGAAGATCGTAGGGCTTTGGCTGAGGGCAGGAAGATATTGGCGAACGAGCGAGCTCAATCTTTTAGGGGAGAAAATCCAGGTGTTATCATGACTTGTGACCCATCCAGTTCCATATGGATTAAAGTTTTGAGTTCTTATATTCCTTCTGTAGATCACTCTGCCCTAGATGTTGTCGGAATTCACCCCGTTACCGAGCATTCAGTTCAAGAAAATACTGTTAAACAGTGCGTGAGCCATGACAACACTTCTTTAAATGTGAACGATTACGAGGTCGACCTTGCATACCCAGTAACGCTAGGTAAAATTGATATCTATCAGTCTGCCCCGGATTTGGATTTCCTTACTTCTTCACCTGGGTTTGCTGAGTTACGTGCTTGTTATGCACTTGCATCAGGTGTGCTCTCGCCACCTCCTTTGCCTGCTTGTGGTACTACTGTTCAAACTGTCGCCGTTGATTCTGTCTTAATATCTTCCAGCACCAACCCTTGCATCACACCTTCACCATCATTAATTGATCTGTCAGATTCGAAAGATGAGGACGGGATTTGGAATACCAAGGCTGTGTCTACTTTGGTACGCAAAAGGAACTAATTTGTAAGTAGTCCAGAATCATTAACATGTCCTTTCCTTATAGTTCTTTGTGTAAACAGATCAGTAGGAGATGAATGTCAAGCAGTCGGTCCATCCTTTGCTTCTCTGTTAAGAAACAACATTTATGACCTTTGTGCTCTAATTTCAATCTATTCCCTTTATTTGTTACGCATTTAGACCGAATGTATATGTGAGTGCCGGCCCTCGCTTAATATTTTTATGTTCGCACCCTCACGTTTGTATCGCTTGGTATTATAATAGTTTTACCATTTTGCTTTTCTGAGTGACAACATTCCATGGGGAACTATTTTCGTCAACCGCGCGAACTTATCGTTCGTTTATTTTTTCGAGGTAAAGTTATAACGAGTTAGTGGTATGTTTTGAGTGGGCATTGTTTATTTTTACACAATGGTGATGTCCCCATACCAAAGCTCTTTATAATTTTATAGATTTTCTTAATTTTAGTCATGATTTCAGTTGATCAGTTCATGACTTTTGAATTGATGTTCAACTACATCTCCTGCTAACTTGGCTGTACAAGTATTTTTTTCAGGGACTAGGTTTTTTTTAGACACATGAGGTCATTATGTGTTTTTTTTGGGTTGCCCCCAGGAGAGGTATTGGGTTTCAATTTTCGATCCAATTGTGGTCTTATTCGTCCTGATTTTTCTAGAACTGAAAAGACCTCGTTGGATACCCCATTTTGTTTAGGATTTCTATTACCCCCTTTCGGCTAAGGATTTCTGATTTGTGCTGGTCCTACCAGCATGTTTTGTCAGTCTTTCTGGCACTAGAACTGGTGTTTCCAGCCTAGGCGTTTTACCCGTGGGACAATTTTAATATTACCCTTGTACCTTCCTTAAAGCCTAATGTCAACTCCTTCAGTGGACGCTTACCGAGAGTTTGTGCCTTTTGTAGCATCAAAGTACAGCCTTTTCTTGAGGTGATGTGCTTACTTATTTTGCTTTACTTTGCACGATACTCCTTGCTTTTCAGATTGCTTTTCCTGGAAACACGCTTTTGGGAGTCTTCCATTATGGTTTAACTGTAGATGAGCGATTGCCTCTATATTATGCCTACACTTGAGAAATTGGCTTTTTGTATGAACTCATAAGTATGTCATCTTAGGTAAGCACTTAATTTTTAACTTGCAAACATTCATTTAATATAAAGCAGGTGAATCATTTTCTGCTGCTTAAAGAGTATATTAAGTAATATAATAGAGCAAAATAACTACTAGTTCTTGGGTAATGAAGCAACATAAAGTAACAAAGTGGAACAAGATAACGGAGGTCGCTTGTTCAGAGCTTTGGTTACTGATCCTCAAATAGGCGTTGGCCTCGAATTGATCTGGGTGGCTTCCTCAAAGCTCGTTGTCCCTTGTTCGTAGATAGTTGGGACAACATTCACAATCTTGCACATATTATTGCAAATGATTTTCCCTGACCAGCTCCTCAATTAATGATTTTAAATGCCAACACTCATCAGTATCGTGTCCTGATTGGTTATGGAATTGACAAAAACTTCCTGATTTTATGGTGACATCTATGATTTTCATTCGCTCTGGAACTGGATACTTTTCAGCACCCTTAGTGGCTATGAAGATATTCCCTACGGTGTCGTTGAGGGGGGTAAGTTCAGAACTCTTAAAAAAGCGTGACTTCTTTTTAGGCTGGTTAGTTCTTCCTTTGTTGCTTCTTTTCGAAATTTCGCCTGCCATTCCTAAGATATATTTTCGCTTTTCACTCCTATTCATGGAACAAGCGCCTTTTTCCCTAGCAGATCTTCGCCTGGGCACATAATCATGATTTGGAAATGAGGTTTTTAAGCCTTCTTTCGAGAGAGACACCCCTTTAATGGGGTCATTTACCTGTTATGGGGTTATGTCATTGGAACGATCATGCATAGGTATTCTAACTTTTCCATGTTCCAGGTTAACATGATATGTAGTTTTCTGAGTAGAATTCTCTCATTCAGCAGGAAATTCTGTTTCGTTCGCATGATCCGCCTGAGTGAATGGAAGGTCGGTGGCACTTAGTGCGGCTTCTACGGTAGTGGCCTGAATGACGAGTATTGACTCAGTCTTCTTTATCATCGCATCGTTTGCAATAGTTATTTGACTCGTTAGCCCTAACATTGCTTCTTCCAATTCTCTCTTGGTTACGGCTGCTTCAACCTTTAATGGTTTCTCTGCTTCGGAATGGATGGTAGGCGATGTGACGACGTTGAAGACGCCGTCAAATTTGCCAGCAACTTCCTTTGGCGTGTTCATGATTTCAAGCACAGTTTTTCTTAGAGAATCTCGTCGGACCTTAATGGGGAGAGATCTGAATACGGCCCCATGGTGGGCGCCAAATGTTTTCACCAAAAAATGGCTTAAACACCAAAGGTACTAGAATTGTACTTCACCGATACGATAAGAAAATAAATGGAGTTGTACTTAATAACAATTGAAAGTAAAAACGCAAATAAGGAAAAAAAGAGACGAGATTTAGAGTGGTTCAACCTTGTGCCAGGCCTACATCCACTATGAAGATTACTTGCATTCTTAAAATGGAGATTACAAAATACACCAACTCTTTTTTTTCATACATCTCTATATTCACTCAACATACTCTCATTTATACATATCAATCCTAGGATTTTATGAGAAAATGGTAGAGTTTGAGGAGGAGAAGTATGGATGAATGATTGAGAAGGAGGATGTCTTTGATTTTCCGATTACAAGGTTGTACTAGGCGCCATGGCCAAACTGGTGATGAACCTTTGAATGGAGAAGATGGTCCAAATCTTTAAGGAATGATTGAAGATAGAATTTAGCAGCATTTCGTGGTTCCAAGGATTGGCCCTCGTTTATGTTGGCAGCCATAGCCCATTTATAGGTGAGCCTCCTCGGAGAAGTGAGCTGAAGTTCATATATGTAAGTTGTGGATCGTTTCAGCTGACAATTACCAAAACACCACTGCCTGGTTGTTGCCAGCTGTCTGTAGCTGTATCCAGCTATCATGTGCGAGCAACTTTATAGGAGCGATCATTTTGAGTAGTCAAGTGGGTGACTTTAGTCAATGCCCTTCAGGCGTGGCTATATTTTGCAATTGGTGAATAGTTATCTGATTCTTTTGATTGCGAAATGAGCGGGCGACTAAGATCATACTTATGGTCGAGCGACTTTATAAGATCGGAGTTTGGGACTGGAATCAATTCTTATTTGTATCTTGCATGACTGGCCTCCTTGGCTCAAGAACATTCGACCTTCACTGTCTTTGTACCGTGCCATTTTTCTTTGTGGCTGTGCTATATGGTTGCCCCTGCTTATGTTAAATGGACGACTTGTCTTGTTTTGGTATTTGAGCGGCTTCGTTCTGATGCAAACGACCGACCTTTGCCTCTGCGCCCGAATCACGACTTGCATCTGGCTTTGGTTGAAGACATGGGCTCCTAAAATGTTGCAAGTGCTTGTTTTGCAGTTCTAACCCAGGCTCGGTCTTTTAACGGATAAACAACAAACGAACCCAGAATTAAAAACAGTCCAGGTTCAGAACTTAGAATCCGTCCAGCATGTTTATGTTTCGACCCACCGACATACTATGTCGACTCATGGGTCGACCCCACTTCACTTGGGTCGACCCATAGGTCGACGCAGACCCGTTATGGGTCGTCCCACAATCGCTATTTCTTGCATTAATTTCTGCATTGTTTTCTGTTTGAATTATTTTGAATATATTTACATATAATCTCCTTACATATATAATCTTTTTACGTCTATAACTTCTTCATATGTTATCTGATTTATGCAAACTTGGGGTCTATCTAAATCAGAATTTTGAGACGAACACAATGGAAATGTTGATTTTACTTAATTTTGAACATTTAATTAACTAATACACATTTTATTGTCATTATTATCCAGTTAAGTGTATCAAATTTTTGGGGTGTTACAGCGTTCCAACGCTACCCTCACTAAGGTTATTGACCCGAAATCCCGCACAATCCTTGTCCAACTCGTCAAAGGGGACCTCGCTAGCTCCGAGTTTGGATCATGGATAGACAGAAAGAACCCCAAGAATCTGTAAATTTTCTACGGAAATCCCTGAAAATTCCTGTGTTGGAAGCTCGGCGCAATAGGGTTGTCCAAGGTGGTCATCCCAACAACCCACACACTAGCACCGTCGAAGATAGTGTCAAAGGGAATCAAGTCGAAGATTCTTCCGACAAGGGTAAGGGGGCGACCCTGTACAACCCAAGCCAAACAATGACAAACCTGGTGGTCGCAACAACAATCAAGCTCATGGAGATCCCCAGAAGCACGACCGTTATCCCAATTATAAGAACTATACTCCTCTCAATTAAGAGTTGGAGGCAATCTACTTAGAGACCTGTAACACTCTACAATATAGGAAGCTCAACATGAGGGAATCTATGGATCGCGAGAAAAACTCTTACAAGTATTGCAGATTCCACAATATGTTTGGGCATAACACCAACGACTGTCACCACCTTAGGGATGCAATCAAAAATGTCATCCGTGAGAAATGTCTGGAACAATACGTTCAGAACCCTGCTCCTCTTGAAGCAGCCGTGGGCCCTTCAATGCCCACTTCCCTCTAGCTAATGCGGCATCAGGGCCGTACAATCAATGACCGTGTGGCATCGTGATCAACACTATCTACCGTGGACCTCCCCCCGCACACGAAAGCTTCCGAAAGATGGAGGATTATGCCAACTCTATTAAGCATGCAAGCTATGAAGCATGCTCATTCCTAGACGAATTTGTCCTCGCTAAGCTCCAGAAGACAATATAGGACGATATCGTCTTCCACAAGAGAGAGAGTCTACGGGAATTGAGATCCCAACTATAGACCCTCTTATCATCTCTTCTCAGATAGGCCCTGCTTTTGTTCGAAGGATCCACATTGATTCAGGAAGCTCGGTTAACATTATCTTCAAGTCAGCCTATGACCAGATGAGACTGAGGCCAAGGACTTAAAGCCTTTCCATGCCATGATCTGCGGCTTCAATGGCTCTTCCAGCCAACTCATGAGCATGGTCGACCTCTCATATGAGCTCGGAGAAGGCGATCAGAGCTAGGTCAGAATCCTTACCTTCATGGTCGCCAACGTCATCTCTCCGTACAATATCTTCTTAGGCCACACATTCGTAGCAGAATTCCAGATCTGCATGTCACCATAGTCCGTTCTAATGAAATTTCTGATGACGGACAGGATTGGCACAATCAAGGGAGACCAAGCGGCTGTTAGAGCCTGCTATCTCACCAAATGGAAGAATGCCATCAACAAGGGGAATGGCAAGACAATGCCTCCACCCTCTTGCGCCAGGACCGTCTCCGCACAACAATCAAAGATGTTTGAGTCCTAGCTAAAGCGCCACTGTCATTTTTTCGATAATCTCGATCCAAGGGAGGACGAAGAGCTTGATTTCTAGAGAGATACCTCGGTAGAACCAACGGTGGATGTTCTGATCAACCCCGTCGATCCGACAAAGGTCTTGAAAGTTGGATCGTGACTATACCTTACAATAAAGGAAGAGATTGCAAACTTCTTAAGGGCCAACCTTGATGTATTTACTTAGACCCACCCTGACATGTGCGGCAAATCGCTTGCTACATGCTCAGCATTGACCTGAAGCATCTTCCAGTCAAACAAAAGCGTCGAATCTTAGGAACGAAAAAGATCGACTGCACTCAAAGAGGAAGTGGATAGTCTATTCGATAATGGCTTCATCCGTGAAACCCTATACCCTGAATGTGTCTCCAACCCAGTTTTGGTCAAGAAAGCAAACGGAAATTAGCGAACGTGTGTCGACTACTCAGACTTGAACAAAGCCTGCCTAAAGGATAACTTCCCACTTCCAAAGATAGACCGGCTAGTTGATTCAACCGCCGGCTACCAGCATCACTCCTTCATGGATACGTACTCAGGATACAATCAGATTCTGATGTATATTCCAGTCTAGGATCATACTTCTTTCATAACCGACCTTGGGCTCTACTGTTATGTCTTCATATCCATCAACCTTATGAATGCTGGAGCCATCTATCAACGACTGGTCAACCACATGTTCAAGGACCAAATCGGACGATCCATGGAGGTTTATGTTGACAATATACTCGTGAAAACGAGGGTATCGAATGACCACATCAACAACCTTGCCGAAATGTTTAGTGTTCCCCATAAATATGGCATGAAACCCAATCCCTTGAAATGCTCTCTCGGCGTTACATCGGGTTCCTGGGTTTCATTGCCAATTCATAGGGAATCGAAGCCAATACAGAAAAATCCAGGCTATCCGGGATATCCAAGCCCCTTGAAGCATCAAGAAAGTTCAATGTTTAAATGAGAAAGTGGCCACCTGAAGTCGATTCATCTCTAAAGTAATTGATAAATGCTTTCCTTTTTTGACTTGCTCGGAAAAGGGAAGTGAAAAGGGAAGCGCAACTTCACATGGACACTGGAATGCATTGACGCATTCCAGGACCTCTTGAATCACTTATAGCAACCACCTATCTTGTCCAAACCTGTGGATCATGAAGACTTATACCTCCATTTGGTTGTTTTTATGCAAGCAATTAGCTCGGCACTTGTGCGCATCGAAAATCATGTCCAACAACCCGTTAATTACATCGACAAAAGATTGACGGGGAATAAAAGAATTATCTAAAGCTTGAGAAGCTACCTTTCTACCTGTTGATCTCTTCCCATAAGCTACGGTCATACTTCCACTCCCATCTAATCAACGTCTACACCGACCAGCCGCTGCGACAGGACCTGCGACGACCTGCGGCGTCTGGGCGACTTTTGAAATGGAACATAGAACCGAGCAAGTTCGAGATCACCTTCATTCCACGTCAAGCCATCCTCAGATAAGCCCTTGAAAATTAAATAACGGAGTTCACAGTTCCAAAAGAACCTCCTCCGAAAGAAAGTGAGCCTCTAGACATTTAGTGGAAGCTATTCATGGATAGATCCTCTAACAGTCATTGTTCTGGCCTCGTTACTCCTGAGGAACGCTCAATTTGTTATGCTCTGAAGCTCGACTTCCTTGCCACCAATAATAATGCAGAATATGAAGCTTTGATTGGTGGACTCAGAATGGCAACCAAAGTTAACATTAAGGCTATCTGGATTTACAACGACTCACGGCTCATCGTACGCCAGGTGCAGGGTGAATATCAAGCCAAGAGGGCACGACTCGCTCTCTACCTCGCTCGGGTGCATGAACTACTCACCAACTTTTACCACTATATTATTACGCACATCCTTCGAGGAAAAAACAAGAAAACTGACTCTTTAGCCTAGCTGGCAAGTTCCGGGATGCACAATTCTTGGAGTTTTCCCTAGTTGAAGTTCTTAACACTCCGAGCATCGATCAGATGCAAACTGATTCGGTCGCAACAACGGAGATCGAGCTAGAGCCCGAGTCTTGGAAGACACCGATCAAGAACTACTTGCAATACAAAATCATCCCTAAGCACTATAAGGAAAGACGAGCACTCACTCGCAAATCATTTCGTTATTTCATTCAAGATGGAATGCTCTGCTGAAGGGGATTCTCTGTTCCACTACTCTGGTGTGTAGCCCACAAGACGTCGACCATATGCAAGTGGATGTGCACGAAAGCGAGTGTGGTGACCACATCGTGGGGAAAACTCTGGCAAGGAAGATTCCCAGATATGGATGCTTCTAACCCATGCTCGACCAAGATGCCACGGACTACGCCTGCAAGTGCGACAAATACCAGAGGTTTTCCAGGATTCCAAGATCCCCGCCAACCGAGCTAATGCAAATGGTCAATCCTTGGTCACCCTCTATGTGGGGAATAGATATCGTCGAAATTCTTCTAATGGGCAGAGGTGGTGCAGGTTATGCTATCATCGCAGTTGATTAATTCACCAAATGGGCCAAAGCTGAAGCCCTAACTAAAATCAATACTAAGAAGGTGCTCAACTTCCTCGTCCGTAACATCATCATTCGATATGGAGTCCCCAAGCTATCATTTCTGACAATAGGACTCAATTCGAGAGCGCTAAGTTTAAGACCTTCTACTGATGATACAACATCGAGAAGATATTCTCAGTAGTAGCTCATCCTCAAGCTAATAGGCAAGTCGAAGTTGTTAAAAAAGTGATCAAATCCATTATCAAGAGCGTCATGAAAAAGCCGGAGGCTTATGGATAGATGAGCTCCTTATGGCCCTATGGACCTACTGGACTACCCATAAGTCAGTGACCGGTCATACTCCCTTCGCTCTCGCCTATGGAGATGAAGCCATCATTCCCATTGAGATCAAGCTCCAATCACATCGAGTCACTTACTACAACTCGAAGACCAACTAAGATCTTCTCTTGGAGTCACTCGACTTACTCGAAGAAAAAAGAGATGAAGCTGGACCCAGAGCTACCGCTCAACGTCAACAAGTCATCCAATACTTCAATTCCAAAGTCCAACCAAAGAACTTCGACATCGGATACCTCATCCTAAAGCGGATCTTTCCCACATCAACTGGTTTCAGTCCCCGCTGGGAAGTTCTGTACGTCGTTCAATGGAGGATTGGAGATGGAACCTTCAAGCTAACAACCGTTGATGGCATTGAACACCCTAGATCTTGGAATAAAAAACATCTCTGCTGATACTTCACATAGCTTAGTGTACAAATTTAAGGCTTTCCAATAATGTTTTATTTTTCTTCAAATTCAAGGCATTGTAAGGCAAAGGCCATGGCTGCTGTTAACCCCATTGTTAACACCGTTCAGAAATCACAGCTCTCGGTCGAACACCATCATTTGGTCGGTCAAGCAACAACAAGAAGAAACCTACATCGCTCACTTCCAGCTGTATAGATCGTTTTCTCACAAACCCCGCTCGTTCACAGTATGCTAAACGGTCGAGCAATGCCAAGCCGTTTGGTCAGCAGCTTCTCATCGTCATGGGGTCGAGCACATCCTTGTTGAACTGATCGGTCGGGCACAAACGAAGCCATCGTCTCCATTAAAAGCAAAGGACCGATCAGCTGCGAGTAAGACACATGAACTAGGGATCGGTCATCATAGAGGGGAGAAGTCAATTTAATATATATCAATATATACATGTTATATTAATGCACGTAATACATGCGAACAAGGCGTTGACACCGAAGCTTGGACAGATGAACATCATATGAACTACATGATGTGTTATGTGTCATGCAAGGCAACGTGAGAGCCAACATATTGGTAACATGAAACCAAAGTGCCTTGTAGTCCACATATGGAAAGTTTGAGTGCAATTTAATCATTATAGGTGTTGATCGGTTCCATGCAAAAGAATGCATATAAGGAAGAAACACCAAAGCATTCTGGCTTCGGCAAGCGCCACATCAGCATGTGACTAAACCCAACCATTCGGTCAGACTCCATCCCAGGCGATCGGTCAAAGAATGTAAAGGTAGCCGGTTGGTTCTAAGATGATAACAGTGGAAAACATACATGTGATTGGTCAAACAAAATGCAATTGATCGACATAGAATTATATATTTGAACATGAGTTAAAGCTTGTGTAAGACGATGGTGTTAGAATAAATGTTGGTTGAAGAACACCTGAGTAAAGTTTAGAACAAAAGAAATGGATCACAAAGACATGAAATATGTGGATTGGGAAAAAGGAGGACACATGCTTTTCATGTAGGCGGCGGTCGGTATTAAGCAGATAATGACAAAAGGGTATAGATGTAATATAGAAGTATCTGGTCAGTATATAAATATAAGAGGCGACCGGTACTGAGTTTTAATGATTGATCGGTGGTCTATTTTATTTGGTCGATCGGTGCTTGTTTTTTAGGCTGATCGGTGTCCAAACCGATCGGTACCCTAAAGCCAGCTGCTGCCAGCTGTACCCAGTGGCAGTTTCATAAATACTTTTAGGACCGAACGGTACCCTGTGCACCATAATTACAACACTACCACTACCCTTAAACTACACCTATAAATACACCAATTCTCTACCATTCAAGGGACAGATTCTTCTACCCCGAAGGGCTGCCCAAATCATTTCTCCACCATTTTAAAGCTTCTCAAGCTTCATTAATGTCTTCCTAAGCTCACCCCTTCTTCCTCGAACATCAAGTGGAGCTTATCTTCTCTAAACACCATTAATTCTCACTCCAATTCAATCCAAGTGATCTCCAGTCACCATTAATCCTCTTTAAAGCATGGATCTAACACCATTTTCATGATGGAATCGAGGAAAATTATCTAATCACAAGATCTAATCCGCTTCTTCTCAAATTCAAGTGAGATCTAGAGCAAAAGGAGAGTAAAAGTGGAGGATCATTGTAAAGAGTGCACATGTGTGTTAAATGAGATGTACGAGATGATGCTATCTGTAATTTTCTCCATGATAATGAAAAACACTTCAAAAGTGGACGTAGATCTATCCTAGATTGAACCACTACAAAACCCCTTGTCTTTTTACTTACTTTTCCCCGTTTATTTTGTGATCGTGGCTCCTTTTAATTTCTAAATATATTGGTGAAGTACAGTTCACGTATCTTTGGTGTTGAGATCCAATTTGGGTTTTAACATTTGGCGCCCACCATGGGGCCGCGTTCGCATCTCCTTCCTTCACACTTCCCTCAATCTTAAGAGCCTACCATTGAAGTTCTAAGCCTACTTCTACCATAGATTCTACAAATACAGATCTAGGCCAATCGATGAACTCTCTTCCAAATTCAAAGCCTTATCTGAAATAATGGCTATGTCTAAGAAGACTGAAAGTAAAGCCAGTGAAGAGAATGACAACGGTGTTAACAACGAAACTACTCCGCTCACCAATCATTTTGATGTTTGAGAAAATTCAATGTCCTGAGCTAGAGTAACGAAAGCTGAATTAGATGTCATCGTCGCTAACTTGAGTCAATGTATGGAAGCCTCCAGCAAAGTTTTAATCAATGCTAATAAAACTCTGGTGGATGCTAATCAAACTTGAATGGATAAGGTGAGTAATCTCCTAAATGCTCAAGTGAATTTCGCTCCTCCTCCGAAAATCCATGTCAACCTTGAAGAGAATGCAAATTCATCAGCCTCGGATCCTCATAATGACAACTTGGAAGGATTTGTTGACAAAGATGATGCTAATATAGAGGACTCAAAGTTGAATGCTAAAAACCATTCCGATCAAAATACCCGACGAGTTGCAAGTCCCGATGCGGGGGCACCCTCCCATAGTGGAGGTAAAAGACTTAGAACCTCTAATCGCGATCGCTCGCTACGACGAACATCCGAAAAAGAGATCAAAATCTGCTCTCTGGAACAACACAACTTGAAGGAATATATCGCGGATATGGTAAAGCAAATCATGAAGGATAACATGCCTCGCAAGGACAGTGAAAGGGAATAGGGCTTCTCCCTCGGCAAAAATCCATTCACAAAGAGGATCTGCAAAGCTGAGTTCCCAAGGAAGTTTACTCATCCTACTCTGCCTCCGTACAATGGGACTACTAATCTGAATCACTTCCTATACGAACAAAAAAGACACATGAATGCAGCCAAGGCAGTAGATGAGATCAAATGCTTGTGCTTCACTCTCTACCTTGAAGGTACCGCATTGCTATGGTTTACCAGACTGCCTCCCAACCCCGTCGACCAATTTGATGATTTGATTCTGAAATTCAAAGAACAGTTCAGGCTGCAAGCTACAAAGGCTAAGGACGTTATTTCTCTTACATCAATGAAGTAGAATCCAAGAGAATCTATCAAAGCTTTCCTTAGAAGATTCAATGTTGATGTATTCGAAGTAGGGAATCTCGAGCCCCACATGATCTTATTGTCTCTGATCGGTGCCATAGATGAGAACAACAAATTTGGTAAATGGATAAAAATGAAGGAGCCAATCACGCTCAAGAAATTCTATAAAAAGGTCGAGTAATACATGAGATTGGACAATAATCCAGTGCCTTTTCAGATTATTGATGTTAACCAACCTCTTGAAGTTCCTAAAAGTGCCGCTACTCCGTATAATTAGAAGAATGCTCAAGGTCTGAAGTGCGCCAATGACGGGAATGGCAAAAAGGCTAATAAGAAGTCTTGCCTTTTCAAATCATCAGAGATGACGTCTTTGAATGAAACTCCTGAAAATATCTATCTTGTAACAAAGAATTCTGAAGAGTATGCAGAGCCAAATCCGATAAGGATAAGCGACAAAGCAGAAAACTAGGGAAAGTTCTGCAGATTTTACAACCAGCCTGGTCATAACACTAATGAGTGCCGACACCTGAAGAACCACATCGAGGGATTGATTGGTAAAAACAGGTTGCAACAATATGTGAAAATCTGCAATCCTCAAATGTTGTACCAATTCCCCAGGGCCAGAAGCAACAAGCAACGAAGCTCTTGTTCAAACCATTCCAAGGCGGATTATCAACTGATAACCGTTAATTGTGCTCCATTTTCAATGGCCTGGAATAAGCGATCAACATTGCCACCGCTTTACTTCATGCTCTATTTCCTACTTTAGTTCATGCTTTACTTCATGTTTTACTTCCGGTTATGTTCGAAACTTCTTGAAAACAGTCTGTAATAATCTGCAAGTGATGCACTGAACATTAGCTCTACGACTAAGAGCATATCTATATGAATGAATTTCTTTCTTGCGAAATGATATGTCAAATCAAAACTTTTCTAAAATATGATTTCATATTGCAGGCCATTTGCCGAGCGCTTGTTCCTGTAACATCGCGACCCCAACAACGCTAGTTCAAGAGCCCAATGCTGTAAATATCAACATGCACAAATGCAAAAATAGAAAAAGCACCACCTTGAAAAGTAAATGAGAAGTCGTAAAGATCCAAACAACGAACAAGCGCCACAGCAAACAAACATGAGGGCTGTAACTTTTGTCGAAGGGGCACTTTCCTAAGTAAGAGGTTCAAAGCTTTAGTCCCTAAATCGGAACAGCCTGCCAAGTCAAGCATCCGACAAAGGGACTGATGACTGCGCCATGAAACGATATAATAGCCACCCAATTCATTTGCATAGCATGTGGAATCTCCAGATGTGAAGAATGAAAATCATTTGCGTAGCATCTGGAATCCCCAGATGTGAAGAATGAGAACCATTTGCGTAGCATATGGAATCGCCCGATATTAAGAATGAAAACCATTTGTGTAGCATCTGAAATCCCCAGATGTGAAGAATGAAAACCATTTGCGTAGCATCTGGAATCCCCAGATGTAAAGAATGAAAACTATTTACGTAGCATCTGGAATCCCCAGATGTGAAGAACGAAAACCATTTGCGTAGCATTTGGAATCCCTAGATGTAAAGAACGAAAACCCTTCGCATAGAATTTGGAATCCCCAGATGTGAAGAACGAAAACAATTTGCATAACATCTGGAATCCCTAGATATGAAGAATGAAAACCATTTGCAATGTGAAAAATGAAAAATCCATTTGCATAGCATCTGGAAATCTCAGATGTGAAGAATGTCTAGCACCCGATTGATTTTCAGTATCAGGGAGTACCTGATCCGATTACGACAAATATTGAGATTATAACCAAAGTCCTCTCTAGGGGTATTCCTTCTAAATCTACCGATGCTTGGATTAATTAGTACATTTAAGTGACAAAAGTCTTTAATACATGAATTCACCAAGCTCGACTGTAGACAAGTGTTGGACCTTAACCAAATTAACTTGCGTAGTGTCTAAAATCTCAGACATGACAAGTGTTAGGTGTTGGCCCGAACAAGGGCATGAAATCCAATGTTCTTCCCGTGGAGAAGACTAATAATGACTCCCTAAACAAGGGGCATGAATATCAAAGCTTCTCAAAGAGGAAGCAAAAAATGAATCACAGATACACATTTCCCAAATTGAAATGTCATATAAATTGTTGAAACAATAATGTTTGAAATCCACAGTCGGCTTTAGTCGATTAGTTGATCTTAAGCGTTAGCGTGGATTCGAATTAGAGTATCGTGCTTGCACAGATGATATTCGACGAGTAATAAACCATTGAATAAAACATTCATGTGTAAACATTTTATTCAATTCAAAATAGAAATTCGCTATAAGTCATTTTTAATGATTAAACTAATCCGCTATCGACATGGACAGTCGAGAGCGAAGTATAAGTCCAAAATAGCGCAAATGCTTATTTAATTATAGAACAGGTGGCATGAAGCATATAAATTCAAAGCTATGACTGGATCTCAATGCAAAATATATTAGCAACAATGTTCATTTCGAAGCCCGCCTTTCTCGCAAGCGAAAAATACAAGCTCCGAAGGGCAAATGTTAAACCCGTTGTTAATACAGTTCAGAAATCGCAGCTCTCGGTCGAACACCATCATCTAGTCGGTAGCGCAGCAACAAGCAGCAACCTGCATCTATCCCTTCTAGCAATACAGATCGCTTGCTCACAAGCCCCGCTCGTTCACAGTACACTAAACGGTCGAGCGATGCTAAGCCGTTCGGTCAGCAGCTTCTCATCGTCATAGGGTCAAGCGCATCCTCGTTGAACTGATCAGTCGGGCACAAATGAGGCCATTGGCTCCATTAAAATCAATGGAACAATTGGCTGCAAGTAAGACACATGAACCAGTGATTGGTCATCATAGAGGGGAGCGGTCACTTTGATATATATCAATGTATACATGTTATATTAATGCACGTAATACATGCGAACAAGGAATTGGCACCAAAGCTTGGACAGATGAACATCATATGAATTACATGACGTGTTGCATGTCATGCAAGGCAACATGAGAGACAACATATTGGTAACATGAAATCAAAGTGCCATGCACTCCACGTATGGCAAGCTTGAGCGCAGTTTAATCATTACAGGTGCTGATCGGTTCCATGCAAAAGAATGCATATAAGGAAGCAACGCCAAAGCATTATGGCTTCAGCAAGCACCATAGCAGCATGTGACTAAACCGAACCGTTCGGTCAGACTCCATCCCAGGCGATCGATCAAAAAATGTAAAGGTAGCCGATCGGTTCTAAAATGATAACGGTGGACAACATACATGTGATTGGTCAAACAAAATGCAATTGATCGGCACAGAAATATATATATGAACATGAGTTAAAGCTAGTGTAAGATGATGGTGTTAGAATAAATGTTGACTGAAGAACACCCGAGTAAAGTTTAGTACAAAAGAAATGGATCACAAAGACATAAAATATGTGGATTGGCAAAAAGGAGGACACATGCTTTTCATGTAGGCGGCGGTTGGTATTAAGCAGATAATGACAAAAGGGTATAGATGTAATATAGAAGCAGTTGGTCAATATATAAATATAAGAGGCGACCGGTACTGAGTTTTAATCACCGATCGGTGGTCTATTTTATTTGGACGATCGGTGCTTGTTTTTTAGGCCGATCGGTGTCCAGACCGATCGGTACCCTAAAGCCAGCTGCTGCCAGCTGTTTCGTAAATACTTTTAGGACCGAATGGTACCTTGCGCACCACAATTACAACACTGCCACTACCCCTAAACTACACCTATAAATACCCCACTTCTCTACCATTCAGGGGACCGATTCTTCTACCCGAAGGGCTGCCCAAATCATTTCTCCACCATTTTAAAGCTTCTCAAGCTCCATTAATGTCTTCCTAAGCTTACTCCTTCTTCCTCGAACATCAGGTGGATCTCATCTTCTCCAAACACCATTAATTCTCAATCCAATTCAATCTAAGTGATCTCTAACCGCCATTACTCCTCTTTAAAACATGGATCTAACACCATTTTCATGATGGAATCAAGAAAAATTATCTAATCACAAGATCTAATCCGTTCCTTCTCAAATTCAAGTGAGATCTAAAGCAAAAAGAGAGTAAAAGTGGAGGATCATTGTAAAGAGTGTGCAAGTGTGTTAAATGAGACGCATGAGATCATGCTATATGTAATTTTCTCCATGATAATGAAAAACACTTCAAAAGTGGACATAGATCTATCCTAGATCGAACCACTATAAAACCCCCTTGTCTTTTTACTTACTTTTCCCCGTATATTTTGCGATTGTGGCACCTTTTAATTTCTAACCATATTGGTGAAGTACGGTTCACGTATCTTTGGTGTTGAGATCCAATTTGGGTTTTAACAGTTGCCATAGTTATCAGTAAAGATAGTTTCAGAAGTCTATGTTCTTGGTGTATTTACTTTTTTCATAGTATGTTTGAGCAACTGTTACAATCGACTTGCATACATGAGCGCACAATACTAGATCGACACCCCATAGCTTGGAATCGATTGTACTCCTACTCGAGTCTCGAATCAACGACGAGACCGAGTATAAATAACTCGACCGGAACCTCGAATCAACGATGAGGTCGAGTATAAATAACTCGACCTGAACCTCGAATCAACGATGAGGTCGAGTATAAATAACTCGGGATTCTCATTCACTTGTGCATTCAACCCCATTCCTAAGTCCCCGGACTTGAGGGCATCCCATCAACCAAATGAGTAGGACATCAGCCACTCGTTCAGCTCTATCCGACCCTAAGGGTCTGGATCTGAGCAACAACTAGCGATCAACGACGCTTTCAAACTCTAACCCAAGAAAAACGGCGAGAGAGTCTAAAAAAGAATCAACGCCGTCCACGCCTTCTCACAACTCAGGACCAACGACCTCGAGGAGGTCCCGAGAGAGAAGACACTGAACCTGCAATGACCCAGATTTTTATCGAGTTAATTTTAAATATTTAATATTTATTTTGAATATTGAGTTGATTATATAAATGGAATTTTTATATTAATTTATCGATTTCGATTTAATATCGAATATATTAAATTATTGTAATACGAAAAATAATTCAATTCGAGATTTAAAACTAAATTGAAAACAGTTTAGATGATCAATACAAACTCCTGTTTAAATTAAAATAATAATATTAAATTATTATCAAAGAATTTAATGGTTTGGAATTTAATTTATATCAATTTAAATTTGTATCTGTTCCGGATGATTGAACTGGACTTTGATACTTATCCCAGTGTGTCCAGAATAGTGGTATACCCCTAGGAATGTCAGTTGTTGGGTTCAGAAAGGAGTTCGGAATCAAGGAGTATTTTAATTAGAGGATCCGGTTCAAAAACAAATTAAAGCAAAAAAAAATGTGTGGCCTTCTTCATTCCATCGGTCACTCAAGAAAAACAACATCGTGCCTTTTTCGAAGCCATAAATGAAAAATCGTGGTGGCCTTCTTTTCTCCCATTCGTTCACTCAATAAATACGCAACCAAAGAAAGCTCCTTCCCTTTACAATTCCGCTCATCAGTAATTGAAAACTGCTACATCTCCTTTCTTCTGCTAATTAAATACAAATCGAGATTAGTTGTTCAAAGACCGGACCTCGTACGCGATGTGGAAGCCGACCTGAATCTCGACTTCGACACTTGGTGGCTCTCGTGAATAAGGGACGGAAGAGGATGTCGATGTTCCTTTTGATTTGTGATTTGGCGTTGAAGGGAAGAGATTGGGGGAATTGAGGGCAATGCAAAGTTCTGGAGGTAGGGGACACTTACTGGCATCGGAAGGGGAGAGTCCGATCATCTCTAGAAAAGTGGGGAGCATGCTACTGGGATAAGGCCGAAACCAGTTTCATCTTTGGGAAGACCGAACTGTTGATATTAAAGAGAGATCATGAGATCGAAAGGAAGGGTACAGGCAGTGAGAAGTTTTGTGGTGGCTGGTCTTTCTGGGATTGCGGAAGTGAAGTCTGTCGATAGGGAGGGAGGTCTCTGCGTTCAATTACAAGAAGAAGAGGGCAGACATCGTTCATGATATAAAGGTTTAGGCGGTGCGTATTTTTTTTGAGGAATTGGGTTCATTAGTGGTAGCTTCAGGTTGATGTTGTGGACTGAAGAAATGATGACAGACTGTGGAGAATTAGGGAAGTGATTTGCTGCGGTTTCAGGTTTAGGCAACGAAGAACAGGTGTTGGATCGAGTGTTGCATTGGACAAGACAGTGAGCATATAGTAATTAAGGTATATGTTTTATGAAATCCAAATTTATAAAATATTTTATTTATGGTAGTAGTTAAAATAAAGTATAGTTGTTTAATCATTAAATTAAAATAAATGATTACAGGTTCAGGATATACGATTCGAGTAATTTGTAGCTGAGGATTTCATAACCAGGAACTTAAAAATTGAACAGGAATGGATCTGAAAATTTAAAATCACGGTGAGTAAATCTCACTCACCATTTAATTAGAATTATTTTTAGTTGTTAAAAATAATTGATTTTTGCTTGGATGCGTTTAAATATTTTTGTGTTGATTATATATTAGTTATTTAGGCTTGACTATTATATATATATATATATATATATATATTGGTTTGGTGGTTGGATGATTCCCGCAGTCTCATTAGCGGATGCTTGCGGTACCATTAGCGGATGATTTCTCTATGAGGCGCACAAATATATATTAGTGAATGACCTTCTATATTGCGATATCCTACCTCGAAGCAGGATGATATTATTTATGTGCTAACGCTTGTGGATGCAGGAAAACAAATTGGAGGGATCCAACTTGATTCCTCAAAAATATATATTATCTGTTTGTTTATTTATTTGCATATATACTGTCAGATACGATGTGTTAGAACACCTGTAATAAATAATTGGTTGTTTGTGTGTTTAAATACCATTGGGCCTAAGTGTTTATTTATAAAAATATCATGGAAAGGATATTTGAGATTTAAAAGGAAAATTCTATTTTTTCTGAAATAGAAATTTGAAATTCGAATGGAAAACATCGTTTATAAATTTCAGTACTTGTTTTATTTTGAATAAATAAAACAAGTACTGAAATTTATAAACGATGTTTATAAATAAAATAATACAGGAAACTGAAGTATTGAAATTCATTTAATTCCTTATTTTATTTGATGCTGTCCCATTCGGGAACGGTTGCTGATCCCAACCGTTGGTGGTATACATTCGATACACTCAAGCGAAATGAGTGGTCAGTCATGTGTAGTTGAGTTGCAAGATGTTCCTGTTGAACCCAGTGTATTCTCCTCTAGAGATACACTATCGGAAGGTGGTTCCATACCTTGTCATAGTTGAAAATCAGATCCCCAATAAGTGCTCGTGGTTTTTATTGCATATTATATATGTGGAACGTGAGATGTAAGTGTTCCAATAAGATTTTATTTATTTGATTTAGACACTATTATAATATCAAAGAGTTTTGATATAAAGATCATTTTTGATACTCATAAGGGAAAACTCGTTCCGTGTTATACGGCGTGGTCTTATGAGATATCGTTTATTTCCTAAAGCTGTTTTAAAATTGTTTACTCATACCAGTCCCATGACTGACCCGGAGTTTTTTTTGTTTTGTTTTCCTAAGCTCTTGGCTGCCCAAATTTGTATGGGCAATCAAGTAGTTCAGGTATTCTCAGATATTTGGAGGAGCTTGGAGCAGGAGGCTTCAACGTTAGTTATCTAGTGTTATTTCCGTTGTATTGTAAGTGTTGTACTCTGATGATAATGTTATGTATATACAGTCAAATTTTGTATTTCAAAAGCTATTATATATTATATTTTATTCCGCTGCGATGTGAGATTTTGTGTTGTGTTTCTGTTCTTCTTCTTCTATTATAAGTTTCTTTCTTTCTATTTCTCATCCTCATACTTCTTTCAATAATGATTCGCATTTCTGTGCAATTTGGGTTGGACGTGTGTTGTATTTAGTCAACTCAGATAGTACGGATTTGTGGGACGTTACAGTTGGTATCAGAGCTTAGGTTGAGTGAATACCTAAGCTTGTTGGAATGTGCTCATTAGAGATAGGGTCAGTAGTATCCTAGAATGAGTTGAGTGTATATATAAGAGAGTACGTACTTGTAAATTGATATAAAAGTTATTTTATATTGTTTTAACTAGTCTGTTGGGTGGTTTATGAATTCTGGTCGAATCGTGGGACACCACGACATCGATAAGAGTTTGTTTTGAACAGAAGATTGAACACCATATTTTTTTAAGTGGGTAAATGAAATAATTTTACTCAAAATTCTATTTTGATAGAAAATATATAATTTTCTGAAATTATTATAATATATGGATGTGCTTGTTGTTATTATAATCAAATGAGATTATAAAATCGAAATATAACCAAGTAAATTTTGTATATGAATGAGAAATACAAATAAGATGAATTAGAATGGAATTCAAACCAAAATTTGGAATTTTAAATCCTGGGTGTTTGGAAAATATTTTCCGAAGAATAATATAACTTTGTTTTAAAAGGATTTAAATGAAAAATTATTTTGAATGAATTTTGAAAGTAGTTAAGCACTAAACTCACTCCAGTGGCTAGAAAATAATTTTGATGATGATTCCAACATCATCAGTGTTCATTTTTGAGTTTATAAGTGATGGATTGCTACATTAGAAAAGATTTTGAAGGAAATTTGTTTGAAAGAAAATAAGCTGGTTTGAAAATTCAAATACTTTGAATTTGATATGGAAATAAATATAAGTATATATTTATGTAATTTAAGAAAGATTTGAAATAAAAACCTGGGAATTTGAATTCTGGAATTTAAATTTAACTTAAGCAAGTTAAATGAATCGAGGTTAATAACTTGACTAAAATCAATTTTAATATATTAATGGAATACAGATTGAATGTAAATGTATTGGTTGTAGATCATTCGAATTAAATGAATGAGAACCAAAAGTTTTGATAGAACTAAAATTTGTTAAAATATAAAATGTTGAGTATCAACATAAGTAAGATTTTGAAAAAGTTAATGGGTTTATAGTACTTTTCCTAACTTAGTAATTTCGGGGACGAAATTCTTTTAAGAGGGGAAGAATGTAATGACCCAGATTTCTATCAAGTTAATTTTAAATATTTAATATTTATTTTAAATATTGAGTTGATAACATAAATGGAATTTTTATATTAAGTTATCGATTTCGATTTAAAGTCGAATATATTAAATTATCGTAATACGAAAAATAACTCAATTCGAGATTTAAAACTAAACTGAAAACAGCTTAGATGATCAATACAAACTCCTGTTTAAATTAGAATAATAATATTAAATTATTATCAAAGAATTTAATGGTTTGGAATTTAATTTATATCAATTTAAATTTATATCTGTTCCGGATGATCAAACTGGACTTCAATACATGTCCTAATGTGTCCAGAATAGTGGTATACCCCTAGGAATGTCAGTTGTTGGGTTCAGAAAGGAGTTCGGAACCAAGGCGTATTTTAATTAGAGGATCTGGTTCTAAAATAAATTAAAACAAAACAAATGTGTGGCCTTCTTGATTCCACCGTTCACTCAAGAAAAACAACATCGTGCCTTGTTCGAAGCCATAAATGAAAAATCGTGGTAGCCTTCTTTTCTCCCATTCGTTCACTCGATAAATACGCAACCAAAGCAAGCTCCTTTCCTTTATAGTTCCGCTCATCAGTAATTGAAAACCACTACATCTCCTTTCTTCAGCTAATTAAATACAAATTGAGATCAGTTGTTCAAAGACCGGACCTCGTACGCGATGAGGAAGCCGACCTGAATCTAGACTCCGACACTTGGTGGCTCTCGTGAATAAGGGACGGAAGAGGATGTCTATGTTCCTTTTGAGTTGTGATTTGGCGTTGAAGGTAAGAGATTGGGGGAATCGAGGGCAACGCGAAGTTCTGGAGGTAGGGTGCACTTGTTGGCATAGGAAGGGGAGAGCCCGATCATCTCCAGAAAAGGGGAAGCATGCTACTGGGATGAGGCCGAAACCAGTTTCATTTTTGGGAAGACCTAACTGTTTATATTGAACAGAGATCATGAGATCAAAAGGGAAGGGTACAGGCAGTGAGAAGTTTTGTGGTGGCTGGTCTTTCTGGGATTGCGGAAGTGAAGTCTGTCGATAAGGGGGGGAGGTCTCTGCGTTCAATTACAAGTAAAAGAGGGCAGACATCGTTCATGATACAAAGGTTTAGGTGGTGCGTATTTTTTTGAGGAATTGGATTCATTAGTGGTAGCTTCAGTTTGATGTCGTTGACTGAAGAAATGATGACAGACGATGGAGAATTGGGGAAGTGATTTGCTGCGGTTTCAGGTCCAGGCAACGAAGAACAGGTGTTGGATCGAGTGTTGCATTGGACAAGACAGTGAGCATATAGAAATTAAGGTATATGTTTTATGAAATCCAAATTTATAAAATATTTTATTTATGGTTGTATTTAAAATAAAATATATCTTTTTAATCATTAAATTAAAATAAATGATTATAGGTTCAGGATATATGATTCGAGTAATTCGTAGCTGATGATTTCATAACCAGGAACTTGAAAATTGAACAGGAATGGATCTGCAAATTTAAAATCACGGTGAGTAAATCTCACTCACTAATTAATTAGAATTATTTTTAGTTGTTAAAAATAATTGATTGTTGCTTGGATGCATTTAAATATTTTTAGTTATTTAGGCTTGACTATTATATATATATATATATATATATATATATATATATATATTGGTTTGGTGGTTGGATGATTCCCGCAGTCTCATTAGCGGATGCCCACGGTACCATTAGCGGATGATTTCCCTATGCTCCCCACAAATATATATTAGTGGATGACCTTTTATACCACGATATCCTGCCTCGAAGCAGGATGGTATTATTTATGTGCTAACCTCTATGGATTCAGGAAAATAGGTTGGAGGGATCCAACTGGAATCCTCAAAAAAAAATATTATCTGTTTGTTTATTTGTTTGCATATATACTGTCATATATGATGTGTTAGAACACCTATAATAAATAATTGGTTGTTTGTGCATTTAAATACCATTGGGCCTAGGTGTTTATTTATAAAAATATCATGGAAAGGATATTTGAGATTTAAAAGGAAAATTCTATTTTTTCTGAGATAGAAATTTGAAATTCGAATGGAGTAACAATATCGACTTGTTTTGAATAAATAAAAAAAGTACTCAAATTTATAAACGATGTTTATAAATAAAATAATACAGGAAACTGAAGTATTGAAATTTATAAAATAGTGTTTATAAATTGAATAATACAGGAAATGGAAGTGAATTTATAAATGGTATCTATATATCAAATGGGAAAAATTATCATTTAGATAATTTGGGAAAGGTAAATTCAGATGTGAATTAAAAAGAGGAAATATAATTTTATTTCAAATGAATTTGAAAGCGAGACTTGTTTAATATACAAACAAGTAAAATAAATGGTGTTTGTAAATAAAAAAGAAAAATTATCGTTTGGAAAATTTAAGTTAAAAAGGAAAAATTATCATTTGGATAATTTAAATATCACTACTACAAAAGTGGGCATATTCGACACTAATTTGTGTGCGTTGCATGAAAAGTGTGGCGAAAGCTATGATTTCTTCGAGCTTCTGCAACAGCATTCATATGTTGTTGCATTATACGTGGATGCACTGTTGCGGTGGGAATTTTAGTGTTCTGATGTGCAACACCAGTTAAAAGCATAGCATTACGTATATATAATCCAGCTCAGCTATCCGCGTTATCAACATATAAAAACCCCAACCGTAGATGAAAGATTAATCCAACGGTTCAAACCATCTTTGGTTCTGATGATCTTAATGTTAGCCATCATCCAATCATTGACAGCCACGTCATTTCATTCTTTTGACGAAATTTTGGCGCGATCTTCTCCCTTCATGAAATCGTTTTCTTCTCTATCATCAAATCGTTTTTCCCCCTTTTTACTATTGAAAAAAATTTAAACCTAAATTCACGTCAGTATCGATCCTCTCCTCGACAGCAAATTCTATTCCGAAAAGGATGAAGCTTTGAAACGCTTTCTAGTTTTGATTGCTCAGGGCGCTGACATCGCCAGTTTTTTCCCTCAGGTTCAGTTTGTATTGCACTGTGAATTAGTTGCGCTTATTATAGATTGGATTATGAGTAATTAGTAATTAGTTCATTTGTTACATTTTGGAAAACCCATTCGCTTATGAGTAATTAGTTGCGCTTATTATTGATTTGGGATTTGGGATTATGCTGAGGTTTATTCGAAAATTATACCTAGCAATAACCCATGAGAACCGGGCTACTGGCATGAAAAAGACATTGGTTTATTATAGAGGTCGAGCTAGTTAAGGAATGGGGATTGCGGTTAATTTGCACTGCTTGAGGTTCATACCTTACACTGCGGTTAATTTGTATGCTTGAGGTTAATTTGCACTGCGGTGTGTATGCACTGCGGTGACATCCGAATTTTAAGCCTCTTACCGCAGATTTTGACAAAATCTGAAGCGGGCACTCAAGCATTTTCGTTTTATTACAATACACATCATACACACAGTGCATATATACACTCACAAGTATACACGCACGCACAAGTATACACGCACAAGTATCATAAGTATACACGCACAAGTATACACGCTCAAGTATCACAAGTATACAAGCTCAAGTATCATAAGTATACACGCACAAGTACACACGCTCAAGTATCATAAGTATACACGCACAAGTATACACGCACAAGTATCACAAGTATACAAGCTCAAGTATCATAAGTATACACGCACAAGTACACACGCTCAAGTAGACACGCACAAGTATACACGCGCGCACAAGTATACATGCACGCACAAGTATCATAAGGCAGCCATCTGAAGGAACGTACAAGTATACACGCACAAGTATCATAAGTATACACCAAAGACGTACGCAGATATTTTAAAAAATCACCAGCATTCACAAACAAAACAACGTACCATTCAAAAACATTCACCAGCATCCATCATCAGTCATCACCAGTCATCACAAACTTCCACAACCACACAAAGTTTCACAAATATTCACAAAATTTCAAGCCAAAAATCATTACCAGCAGAATAAAACCAACATCCACAAACATCACCAGTCATCACCAGCATCCACACCAGCATCAGCACCAGCATCCATGTCAGAGTCATTGTCCATGTCAGAGTCATTGTCTATGTCAGAGTGGTTGTTAAGGATAGAGCATAGTCAGCGACCAAACTAGAATTTCTTGTTGTGGAGGGCAAAGTGATCTTTGGATGATAAAACTTCAATAGGTATATTAATTCTATTTCTGTAAACATTTTGTGATCCACCTAATATATTATATGATCAAACTTCTATTTCTGTAAACATTTTGTGATCCACCTAATATATTATATGATTCAATTCTCAAATAATGTGATCCACCTACGAGTTTATATTCCTTAATTATCAAACAATTTGACATGTAACACGCATTAATTATCAAACAATTTGACATGTAACCACATCTGAAGGAAATTCAAGCCATACATCTGAAGGAAATTCTGTAAGATAGGCATGTTATTAGAAAAGAGTTTTTGGGTATAACCCGTATAGTCCACTCCTCATTAAGCTTCAGCGTATGCCTAAGCGTGAGATGCACAAATTCGTAAGTCCAATGTCCTGAAAGAACAGTGGCAGTGATGCATAGTGAAGAGTCCTCCATTGTTTTTTTTTAACTTTTGACGATGGAGTTTTGTTTAGGAGTTGAAGATGTAGATGACGATATGCTTCTGAAGCTTGACAGGATATGAAGTGACACACTGTACGTGGCAGTAATATGGGAACTGAAAACTTTTTGCTTAGAAGACGAATGGCCATATGAAATTGCTTATTTGTTGGCTGGCATGAGTGACCAATCGCCAAAGGTCAGTAAGTCAATTGTAATAATTGTGTTCATAACATTTTACTAAGAAGGCCAATGGCCATTCGATGCCACCACTTATCAAATAACTTGTTATCATTTGATCAGGTGCATATTTAATTCTGGAAGGCAGAGGGATACATTTTGCAGATCGGATTGTTGCATATATATGATTCATATATAGGTACATACTAACATACATATATATTTCCTATTGCAATCGGATTGCTGCATATATATGATTCATATATATAAATGAGTAATACATGTTGCAGGTGTGGACAAATGTGTACATGTTCAGAATTCGCTAAAGAATTGGCCAGGAATGGATCAGGATAATGTCCCTTATGCCGTGCACCTATTCTTGAAGTAGTTCAAGCTTACTGTATACAATGAACAAAACGGTGTAGCTGATTTTTGAGTTTTGATATTTGGATAATTAAAACAATTGCTTTGGATGAGTTTCTTGTACAAAACCTGTATTGCAAAATATTTAATTAAAGCATTGTATTTCTATCAAATTAGTGTTGCATTTTCCTTCTTCTACTGTTGCGTTAGCTTTTATTGATATTGCATTTCATTGTAATGGTGTTGCATTACATATTGTAGTGGTGTTGCATTACATTAAATATAATTGCTTACCCGTCGCACGTGGACCCCACAGCTGACGTGGATAGCTGGTGTGGCATGTGACACGTGGAGTGCTGACATGGAGAGATGACGTGTCGTGTGACACGTAGACAGCTGACGTGGAAAGCTGACGTGGCGGCACTGGAAGCCAGGCCCTAACTAATGCTTAAGGCAACGCTGAATAGTGTTGCATTACGTGCAAATAGTGTTGCATTATGGCTATAATGCAACACTTTCTTTCCGTGGCCGTAGATGGGCAAAAGTGTTGCCTTAGGTGGCTAATGCAACGGCCGCGGATGCCACGCCCCCTGGTGTTGCCTATTTGAAAAAATGGCCTACGGCAACGCTTTTTTGATCTACGACCACATAAAAATAGTGTCGAATATGCCCACTTTTATAGTAGTGTATTTAAATTCAAATGTGAAAAAAATGAGAACTTAGAATCATTTTAAATAATAAACAATAGATTTTTTTTCCAAGAATCTGAATGTAAATGAAGTTGAATAAATCCTTAGGATTTATGTTTGAATTCGACTATGTCGGATTTATAAAAATAAATTATTCCCAAATAGAATTAACCAAGTTAAAGGATAAATAGATAATCGAGTTGACTTTGAATAAGTAAATTAAACTTGTGAATTCATATTCGAATCGAATATGAAACCTGAGTTGGAAAATAGAATGTGATTAGTTTATAAGTAAGTTAAAATATATTCGAACATGTTATATTCAAATATGAAAGTGAAATAGGCAAAAGAGTTGATTAACGAATTTATTAACGAGTTGAGTTAAAACAAGTATATTAAGTTGAAATGAGTTAGAAATGTATGGATATACATGAGACATGTTTGGAATGAAGTGTTAGAAGAGATATAAATATAATACTCGACAAAAAAGTACGTATTTAAATTGAATATGAGATTTTATGCGCCGTATCGGCTAGCCGCATGGCTTTCCCTTTTTCTTTTTGAATGGAGGGGCCTGTGTGGCAAGGTTCGAATTTTTTCGGTAACCCTGTACAAAGGAGGTTATAGCGAATTTTTCTGGAAATTTAAGGAGTTAGAATATTTTTAAGAAGATTTGATAAACTAGAAATCGATATATCGATATATATATATATATATATATATATACATAGAATTCGATAATGAAATGAACTTAAAATAGAATATCTTAAACGAAAGGAATTTTATAAATAAAATCCTGAGAGATATACCTTTTAAAGTGAACGATGATTTAAAAGAAATAGAGTTAATCAAATAGAGTTAATCAAATAGAGTTAACCAAATAGAGTTAAAGAAATAGAGTTAATCAAATAGAGTTAATCAAATAGAGTTAAAGAAATAGAGTTAAGAAAAATTAGAAACTAACTAGATATTAGTTAAGTTGAATAGTTTTCTGAGTATCGATCTGATGTTGGTTTTGGCCTTCGGGGTTTATACTTAGGAAGTTGTTCTCTTACTAGTTTACAGTTAGAGTCTGATAGATGTGGAAGAATAGTGATATGTAAGTATGCAATGGAAATGTTTTCCAGAGTTAATAACATATATTTTCTTAATATAGAAAATAAGGAAATATGAATGTGTATATATATATGTGTTTGATGATGTGATCGGTTGTTCCGTTTGGAAATAAGATTGTTGTGTGTACACAGACATTTTTCATTTGATAGTTAAATCACCGACTATCAAAGTTTTGACCATTTTTACGTTGTTAATATGGAGAGACCGGTTGGATTATTATTCGAAGAACCACTCCGTATTGGCATAAGCGTTGTGAATCATATATGCTGAAGATAATTGAAGACGGATTAAAGTGCAAGGGTTGTTGTATAAGTCCTAGGTAGAGATTGCCTAGGATGGATGTACGGAATAGTTCCTTCGGTTTCGTTCAATCCCAGAACGAACGTATATGAATGAATGTCTGACAGAATGTTTCCAATGATCGCATATGTTGGACTGTACAAATATATATGGTGGCAATGGATTTATTCCCTTAGCATAATATCCAGAATATTTGTACAAACCCAATTAATGATTAACGGATATGATAATGTGGCATTCAAAGAAATTGTGTTATCAATGAGAGAAGTAATCATAGCCTCAGGCCTCAATAACCGGGAAATGACAAAAATCGGGCAGGCAACATGGCTATGTGTTAGCTCCCATTAGGGTGTATTATCACCTATCTAGAGATTCATTTAATTCCTTATTCTATTCAATGTTGTCCCATTCGGGAACGGTTGCTGATCCCAACCGTTGGTGGTATACATTCGATACACTCAAACGAAATGAGTAGTCGGTCATTTGTGGCTGAGTTGCAAGATGTTCTTGTTGAACCCAGTGTATTCTCCTCTAGAGATACACTATCGGAAGGTGGTTCCATACCTTGTTATAGTTGGAAATGAAATCCCCAATAAGTGCTCGTGGTTTTGATTGTATATTATATATGTGGAACGTGAGATGCAAGCGTTCCACTAAGATTCTATTTATTTGATTTAGACACTATTATAATATCAAAGAGTTTTGATATAAAGATCATTTTAGATACTCATAAGGGAAAACCCGCTCCGTGTTATACGGCGTGGTCTTATGAGATATCATTTATTTCCTGAAGCTGTTTTAAAATTGTTTACTCATACCACTCCCATGACTGACCCAGAGTTTATTTTATTTTGTTTCCCTAAACTCTTGGGTGCCCAAATTTGTACGGACAGTCAAGTTGTTCATGTATTCTCAGATATTTGGAAGAGCTTGGAGCAGGAGGCTTCAACGTTAGTTATCTAGTGTTATTTCCGTTGTATTGTAAGTGTTGTACTCTGATGATAATGTTATGTATATATAGTCAAATTTTGTATTTCAAAAGCTGTTATATATTATATTTTATTCCGCTGTGATGTGAGATTCTGTATTGTGTTTCTGTTCTTCTTCTTTTATTCTACGTTTCTTTCTTTCTGTTTCTCATCCTCTAACTTCTTTCAATAATGATTCGTATTTCTGTGTAATTTGGGTTGGACGTGTGTTGTATTTAGTCAACTCAGATAGTACGGATTTGCGGGATGTTACAGAACCTGAACATTGCACGACTCAGAACTCGTGACTAATGGAAATCCGGAGAGCGGAGTCGACACATACAATCTTCGCAGGACTTGGGAATCTCAAGAGTGAATCCTCGGATTACGTTTGTTGAAGTGTAACGACAAGTATGTTTGCTCAAGTACATGAATCTGGAAAGCATAAATGAATATTTGAGCACTTAACATAAATTGTGATATAAGAAAAGTCAACTAGCGCTTTCATTCGCAACCAAAAGCAAACTATATATATATATTTCTTTCTAGCGACATGGTATACATGAAAACCACACCGTGCCTCCAAAGGCGAGGGTCGTACTGGCGTATACTATCAATCTACATAACCAAAATATCTATAATAATCCCTTGGACGATCTGTCCTTCTTCTTCTTCTTCCTCTTCATGATAGACTCAGCACTGAGCGGGTTATCACCAGCCCTAGTCCTTTTCCTCCCAGAGAGCTACCTCTGCCTCTTCCACCTTTACCCTTGGTCAGGGAGATGGACTTGTGGGATACCAAATTGTGGTTCCCATCGTCGTCCTCACCATTTATGATCTCCATAATGTCCCCAGGCAAGATAACCTATAGCGGTTTCGGAGGGACTTCGGTGGCAAGAGCCGACATAGGTTCGGTGCATCCCTTCTATCCGGTCCCTTAGCCCTCTTCGCCTCTAGCTCTGCTCTACACTTAGCATCCCGTGCGACTTTATGTTCAGCTAATATCCCAGCCTTAAGTTGTGTAGCTGCCTCTACCTGAAGCTTTTTGAATGCCTCCTTATCTCTTTTCCTTGCATCCTCGTCGGCATGTTTCTTGTAGGCCTCAACATCGGCCCTCTTCTTCTCTGCCTCATCAGCATCTTTCTTCCAAGTTATCTCACCCTTAGCCTTCTCCTCATAATCCTCCCTCTCCTTCTCCTGGGCTTCCTATAGGGAAGCTTCATCATCCTTACTTTTCTCTTCCTGTTCCTCAGACTTGGCCACTATTTTAGGTTTCTGCGCCTCCACCAAGTCATGCATCGTTTGCAGGCCCGCATCCACTGGACTCGTCACCTAGATTCCTTGACTATCAGTTATCTTCCCTTCCTCAAAGATAAGATCCTTATAAAGACTGGCTATTAGGTCCACATTCGATAACGTATCCATTGGGCTGCCTCTCTTTCCAAACTGTATCCCTTGCGATTCCAGTCCAGTCTTAGGTAATTATGGAAGTGTCGGGACAAAGCCCGTTGTCATTTCTACTCCAAAAGGGCTGCATAACAAGGAAGAAGGCTACTTGGTCTCTTTTAACTTAGTGCTTATATCCTTTTCAAGTGTTCGTTTGTCTCCGGGAACTTGCGGAGCGGGGGAAATAGGCAGAGAGCTTACGATTATTGTTAGAGAGGCTCCTTCTAGTCCCAACCCAGGGAAATCTGGGCGGTACTTTGTAGTAACAATGGTTGGGACCGTTGGGCCGCTGGCAGTGGCGGATGGTGTAACTTGTCGTTGATGGGAACTCCCTCTGCAAATTCATGAGAGACAATTTTTCTCTCAATGGCCACAAATTTCTCTTTCGTAGCAGCAAGTTCTACCAACCACGTCCTCTTAGCGTCTTTATGCAACAATCTCCTCTCTTCCTCCAATACCTTGCGCTCATCATCAGTCAGGTGAGTCTCCCTAAGTATGAATTCATCCACGACCTCCAGCTGTAGCCTCAAAGCCTCAAACTGTAGCAACCATTCCTAAGTGTGAGCCATCAATCGGGGATAACCATTGACCCATGAGATTCTGTGGAATCTCAGTGCTTTAACATACATACCCTAGATGGGCTTCTCCAAAGACGCCTCCACTCTGGCCTCAGCGTCCTCAATTCATTCTTAAGCCCCTTCACCTATCTTTGATTCTCGACATTTATCCTATCCAGATAGCTCATCACATCTATATCACTGGCCTTGACAGCCTCTTATCTTTCTTAGCCTACTCGAAAAGCCTCTTCAGCTCTGCATTTTCATTCATAAGCCTCTGGGTCACTACGTTCTCGGATTTTAGCCTTTGGTTCTCCTTCACCAAGACCTCGTTGGCTATTTGGAGATGGTGCACTTTTTCATTTTCCTTGAATAAGCGACTGTTCTACTCTGTCATAACTTGATTCTCCCTTTAAAGAGTTGCATTGTCTGTTGTCACCAAGGCCACTGTGTCTTTAAAAAAAATTCTACGTGTTGCATCTCTCCCTCCAGATTCTCATACTTTTCATCCAGTACACCTGTTTCGAAAATAGAGAGTTGGAATATAAACGTGTTGCTTGAATATGTAGAAATGGCTACAACTTAAAGACTTGTCTTACGTAATGCCTCGTCCCAATTCCAGACACTCTACTACTCATACTTGACTAATAGCTGCAGATTCGCAATCTACACGTTTTTGTTTCGGAGTAGCTCTGAGAGATTCTCGGAATACTTCCTAAACTCATCGCACTGCTAATAAGCAGCAAGCTCTTTCCTCCATATCCCCTCAGTGCCCTCCCGGGGAATCGGGCTGATATCCGAAAGCCACATTATTTCATCAAGTTAGTGCTTAGGGAGTTTTTCCCTCAGTGCGACCTTCCTCTATTTAGGAGATAACTCCGGAGCTTCGGACACGTATGAAGGCTAACCCCCTTTCTTCGACACTTCATTCTTTTATCAGTAGGTGCCAACTCCTTTCCTTTGGAAGTGGTAACAGGCACTGAGGGATGAATATAAGGATGGATTGTTGATGAGGGATGCCTAGTGCTTGCTATGTCGAAGCTTATATCTATCCCGGATGTACGAGTGATGTAAGGTGGGGATTCAAAACGTCGAGGTCGTTCTCTATAACGACGCTCTCTACCATAGTCTTGAGGGTGTAGGTTCTCGTTAAGTAAATCAGTATTTCTCCTAAAATCTATGATGAACCCGCTCCTCGATGGTCGGTGGCTCCCGGATCCGTGGCCTTAACTTCTCTCCTCTCGAATCATTTGACCTACAAAGGAACGAATTCAAGATTAGACTCGAACACCCAGTGCCCAAAAACAAATCATGTATTATGCATTGTTTATGAGTGTGTGCCCAAAGTGTTCTCTCAACAGACCAGATAACGGTCTTCTCGAAGGAGTGATCTCCCCAACAATAAGCATTAAGCTTTTTATATTTGTGTCGCTAGGCCAAGGCGATGTAACAACTAGCGGAAGCTTATTTAGATAAACGAACTGACTCGCCTTTTCTAATGAGATGGTGGTCCCAAAGGTAGTCACTGGAGACTATAGCTTGGGCGACACTTCTATCCTCATCTCTTCTTCCACATGCATGATAAGAGTAGCCGATGGGCCCCTACCTCTGGCAATCGCCTCCTCATCACCAGATCCACCCTCAATAGTCTCTTATTAAGTCTTCGAAGTCTTGCGTCACTTGGACACAATAGCAGATGCCTTTCTTTTGCGATCTGGAGAGCTTTCGCCTCCCTCAATTTTCTCCTTCTTTCCAACACCGGCAATGGTCGGCTTGATTATTGAACTACTGGTGGGAAGTAAGCCCGCTCGACAAAGTCATTCCTAATCCAAAAGCTTCTAAGTAGATCGGGAGCTAGTCGGGATGTCCTACAAAGCCTCAAGGCGCTGCAAATACAGATGTCTATAGGCGCCGAAGGATTTCCTGTTATACAAAAGTAAAGTTAACTCTAAGATGAAAACTCAACTAGCCACGAGGACAAAGCAATAGAGTGTACTTACTTCCGACCAAACAACGCCTTATAAATCTAGGAGGACAGTGCAAGAAGAACTAGCCATACTTAAACATGCTCAGTCTACTTAACGTCCTCTCGATGAACCGAGTGCTGGGAAGTGCTTCCAAAAAATACAAAGAAGGTGTACTAGTAGTCCTTCTCTTGATCTGGAAAAGATACCAAATGTTCTCTCCAGTGGGCTCTCTGTGCAGGTATTCTCTAGAGAACGCAGTTGTCTAAGAGGAAAGCATACATATTTGGATGAAGCTGCGTAGGCGCTAGGTGAAAGTAGTGTAGTATATCCTGGATGAAGTTGCTAGCCGGGGGCACACACCCAGAAGTACAAGCATGCCTGTTCTAGGCAGTGAATCCTTCGGGAGGTGCGTGGGTCCTTTCGCCTTCCTGAGGCATGCGAACCTCTTCCTAAGGGATACTAAACTGTTTCGCCATCTATTTTATCGCAGTTTCATCTATATGCGAGGCTACTGAATTTGGCGGATTATCAACAATAACAGCATCCACCATCATATCTGGTTCCTCCATAGTGCTTCCCTTCATGATATCTACGTGCTCTTCCCCTTTGGGGTTCTTCCCTTTCATTACAAGACTTCCTTATGTTGGTGAATCTGTTGAGTGCTCGACCGTCGGCTACAATCCTTCCGATTGCACTCCCTGGTCGAGTGCTTTTGGCAAACCCATCGATTGGGAAGGAGTGGACTCTCCAGAGAGTTCACAAGCTTGTTGTTTTCCGTATCGGTACTACTTGACGATTCAAAATGAAATGATGAATGCTGGCAGGCTTCAACTTCCAAAGCATGTTGCTTCTTGGATGATCTCGTTTCCATTGCTAGCTATACTTTCAATATAGTTGCATTAGACATCGCATTGTATAACCTGTATCCCTCGTATTAGTGTAAACTAACATGTACTTGCAGTGTAGTGAGGTATTGATATAGTTATAACATAAAAACTTGGGACACTTCGGCGATCACAAGTCCTCAAGATTGTAACCATCATCGCCATCGACTAATATCGTAGGATTCACTTTGAGTCGAGACTACATATGATTATAATAGGGAAGACACGTCTAATAGTTCGATGGTTCAGCAAGTATCCACAGTCCAAATTTATGCTCTAATCCTATGTGCAAAACTGAATTGTCGACACAATCAAGATTAGCGTAAGGCTTGATTCAATAATATAACGTCGTGAAAATGGAATAAATCTAGGGGAGCGTCGACAAGAGTTCAAGTCCTTGATAAGAAAATTGAGATGCAGCTAGGAAGGAACTCGAAATCTCATGAGGCTAGAGAATTTCAAATCCGAAGGCCATGCACAAAATTTGAATCCTTCCCTAAACTTTCACATCCTCATCCTTTGCAAAAATTCGATTCTCGTCTCCCTTTTAATTTTTTTCTTCCCTCGTTGGCCAGACTTTGCATCCCATGGGATGCGAGATTTTTTTTCCCTCCATCATATGTTCATTCTCGACATCTTCTCCATGAAACCAAAAATCGAACCCACAAACGACAAATCTACACTAATCCCTCCAAGCACCAATCTCAAGCACAATTCGATGCTCAAATCCGGACATCTTGTGTTCTAATCTCGAGCCCGAGCCCTAGAACAATTCGAAGCTCGATTTGCAACACAATTTGGCGGCCTGATTCGAAGGGTGGCTGCAGATCTGATTCAACATGGGGCAATTTCGTTTCGATTTCGTGATGCATCAATTTTGAGGACAAAGCTCGAATCCAACCTACGATAATTCGAGTTTCAGGAAATGAACGGGTCCTTGAGATGCATTGGTAGAAAATGCCAGAAAAGGAGGAGGAGGGAGATTTTGATTCCAATATATAAGGAAGGGTGTATACTGGGCTTAGCCCATGAGCCGGTATCTCTTCGAGGATGCGAAATTTTGCATCCCATTAGGATACAAAATTTTATATCCCCCCATGGGATACAAAATTTTTAATATATATGCACACACACATATATATATATATGTATGTATATATGCATATATACATATATATACACACGTCTATAAAGACAATGGATGAACGGGAACGAAGTTTCCAAACTTCGAGAAATCTCTGACTTGCAATTCCAACTACGACCACGCACGCTTATTCTCAATGTCATGACAATCGATGTTGATCCGATTCGCTGGCCAATGATACGCTAGGAAGTCTAAACGACTCAAGAACGTACGACAAGCGATCGAATCCACAATTCAACATTGTTTCTTGAGATCCAACTTTCATAGCCATAAACCAACAATATACTCACTAGTCATACTTTATTTTCAAAACTCTGATCGCGCCATGCAGAACTATATGAAAACGTGTGAGCGCACATGCGACACTATGTTGACAATGACCCGTTCACGTTACGATGTAAGCAGGGGTCGACAACTAACGTTTAATTTCATGAGTAAACATGAATTAGACGTTCAACAAAGCTATAGACACGCTCAACAGGACGGTCACGACCAAGTGTACGATAGCTTGGAGATCCTTACAGTTTCCAAAAACAATGATTTCAACTCAAAGCACATCATGTCGAGACAAGACGTACTTCGGGGGGCAGTGTTAACTGACCTTTTGGTCTAATACCTAAACGTACACCAGGCCCGCTCGACTCAACACATAGCATGGCACCAAAGCCCAGAGTGTCGCAAAAGCACTAATGATTCAAGCTCGAGAGAATTCATGTGAGTACAGGCCTCACAACTCCACAGAACGACCCACTTTGCCAATTTTGAATCCCTTGTTTTAGGGATTTCGAATCCCTCCAAAGACATAGAATTCGGCTCCCTTAACTCATAATCATTTCGAATCCTCACATAGTTCGAATACCTCAAAAGTCGACTTCCGTCCACTTCGCACCAAAGAGTTAGAATCCCTTCAGTTCAAGTCCCATGCATTTCAAATCCCTCTAGTCCAACACAACAAACTTTGATTCCCTCTAATACGCTACCTCCACTTTGCATCCCCTTTGCCCGAAACCCCTTCAATGTATCCCTAGGGATACAATTTGTATCCCTTAGGGGATACGAAAAATTGTATCCCCCTCAGGGGATATGAAAGCTCGCTGGAGTTTGGGTTGCTTGATATTGGTAGGAAAGAAGTTTAGGAGATGGTGTTGTAGTGTGATGTAGTTACAGGGGATGCAATGTGTGTGTGTGTGTATTTGTAATATACATTCAAAGTTATGTGTATGTCACCACTGCTTCAAACAAATAAATGAGATGCGAGCTTTACCCTTGTTGTGCCATTTCATTGTTCTTAGCTACCCAGTCCTTCGAAAGCTCGCTTAATAAAATATACATGTTATGCACATGTTCATACTCTGTGTGTTTATATCTCTGTAAATAAACTAGTTACGAAACTCAAGAATACCTCTGAGAAAAAGTAGGCATCATATTTCCAGCACCAAGATTTAGCATGTGATTGTAGCAGCCGAACCACACCGATAAGCACCGTGCATGTTATAGATAGCATCCCGTCATTCATTACTGCTTAAGTTTTTCTTCTCTTTTTAGACTCATTAGCTGCCAGTGGTTCTTATATAAATTTTGCAATAGTTTCAAGCATCTCAATAATCTTTGCTTCAATCTTTTCTTTGTTCCTTACGTTCTAAGGCGATTTGGCTTTTTCCTTTGCATTGTTGGTCCATAGAACCTTTATAAAATAGTGTGTTGAACATGCAGAGATCAGAAAACACAAGAGAAGTAAATTTAGAGATGAAGGAGGCAGAGAAGAAATTTGAAATGATTCTTTCTTGCATTACCATTCATGTCAGGCCTTTTTATAACAAGGCAATTAAAGCCATTGCATGTTATTTTTCCAATTGGCTTCATTTTGTGGGCAAGCTAAAAAGTTATAACTTCAAATTACAAAAATTTCAAAAGACATAAAAGATATTATCTAGAAACCGTTATCGTGTCATATTTCCTTCTTTCGATCAAGTGTACGTTTTAAACTGATTCTAGCATTATTTACTCTCTGAATTTTGAAAATAGGCTTTTAGTTTATGGTAGATTATGTAGCTTTTAGGATATTTTAGTAGTCTCTAGCCAGTTCCTAGCTCCTTTTACATTCATTATCTCCACTTTTTGGTTATGGTGTGGCTACAGGTTTATGTTTCTCTTATGTGTATGTCATTTGCTCCAACCTAGTTGGCTGCTTATTAATTTTTTATTTCTTTGTATATGTCGTTCCATGCAAGTCTATTAGTGAATATATAATGTAACAGTTTTAAGAATTGTGATATGCATTTACCTTGTGTTTCTTGCATTTTGCTTTGTTATAAGACTTGTAACTTTTACTAGTGAATTGCTGGTTCTAGAAGTGGGACGAGTTTACATGCTGAAGACTAAGTGATATTTCATGTGATCTTGTTTTGAAACGATGCCTAAACAATATGCATGTTGGCTTATTTCTATATTACTAATAGGCTTATCAGCTATGACTTTGTAATTAAAATGAAATGTGCTTTTGGTATTAATTTTTTGCTTTTGACAGTTTTTTTTTTTTTTGTGAATTTACTGCTTAATCGTCTAAATTGTGCACAAATTAAATAAGAAATTTGGTACATAAAGGTCATATTTGAAATGTATTATATATTAAAAATATTAATAGCGCAAAATTACACTTATGGAAACAAAAGGTGAAATGCTATGTAAAAATTTAAATAGTGTGGAAAACCCTTTCATATCGTTGAATGTGTGCTATGAAAACACTGATAACGCTATATACACTACAAATATTTATAGCAAAAAGTTCCACTTATGAAACAAAATATGTAATGTTATATAAAATTTAATCATATAACTTTTCATATTGTTGAATATGAGCTATGAAAAATGTGACAACGCCAAAAAATAATTGAATATTTAACATAACAATGTTTAAACGCTATACATCAATGGGGAAGTTAATAATAACAGACTTTTCTTAAACCACAATGGTAAACATTTTTCATACCAACGAAGATGTGCTATAAAAACATTAATAATGCTATAAAAAAATTAAGTTGAGATTTTAATAAGCAAATATAATAGAAAAATCTGAACGCTATGTAAAAAAATTCATGATAGTGGACGTATGCTATAAAATGTTTGATATAATAGGGTTTAGATTAGAGCTATGAGATATTACAGGGCTATTATAACATGTTGATATATAGCGTCGTCACTAATGCTATGATAATCTATTATAGCATTTTTCAAGTGCTATTAAAAGATAAACCTGCACAGTTGTAATAACACGTCCTTACAATTGCCGATACATACACAACACACACAATAGAGTAAATAATAGAACACAAGCATATGACTCGGCCTATACCTATGGGTCGACCACCATGTTGACCTATGTTGGGGCACAGGTTAACCTATATAACACAATTTCTACATGATGCAAATTCTGGTTCATACTCAACTGTGACACTGATTTTTAACAGCTTATTGAACTCAAGATGACATGAAAATTTGACATGCACAAGTTTAACAGTACTTCTACCAACCAAAAAGGCTTAATTCAATTCCGGTAAGGATTGAAGAAGAAGAATAGCTATAAAGTTGAACCCAAAACATGTTTAAATGTAAACTTAAACCGAAAGAGATTGTTTACAGTAACCTTTGATTTATCAACAAAAAGACATTAGTCCAACATGCAAACACAAGGAAGCAAAAAGAGCTAGTTCATTGAACTCAGCCTGATTGTTGCAACGATTTTTACAAAGATTTAGGTTCAAAAGAGGAAGAATTTGGCCGGTAGCAAGTTTTAGTAACCCAAACATGAGTTTACAAACACATGCAAGAAATTTAGAGTTACAATGATTCAACTTTCTCAAAATTTAAGAAAGCAATGAAATGAATTCATGACTTTAAATAGATTACCTTTATATTGGTTGAATTATGAGTTTTCCCTTGTTTTTCATCTATCAAATTAACCTAGATTTAAGATTTGGAGGAGAACTTATACTTTACTATTGTACTTTTTGAAAGAGGAAGAAAAGATATATCAGATCTGTGCAGTTAAAGCGCTTGACAGTTCTATGGCAGTGGAGGTGCAAAAAGGTGTAGCGGGGATAAAGCGGAGAGATAGCGGGGATACACAAAAGCGCAAAAAATCTCATTAGATGTTAAAACCAAATATTTAAAACTAATTAATTATCATTTCTACATTATTTGAGTTGAAAAAAAAAACAATATTAATTAATCTTGTATAGCTAAGCTAATGAATATCATGGTTACGCAATCTAGATTTGATGACTATAATAGATTTATAATATACTAGAACTTACGCATCAAAATTAGTTCATTACATTAATTTTATTGATCTTTTTATAAAGAGAGCTAGTTAAATCAAGCTCTGTATATTAGTATTGCTAAAGCGGGTTCTTGATTTAGCAGATGCAGTGGAAAATAGCAGGGCTATAAGCGGATCTACAGCTCATCAGGCTAAATTGAAATATCGTAGCAATTGAAGAGCGCTACGAGCTATAATGGAGGTTTAGCGGGCCTTTAGCTGAGCTTTAACTGCATAGTCTTAGACAATAAATTGAACGTATTGTAAACCCAAAGTTTTCAAATATTTTTCTTTTGGTTAATTAGTTAATTAGAACAATTAAACTTTTACTATGTAATTACATTGTGTTGCAAGCTTTCACGCTATATTAACACTATTCAACTCTTATTGCTTGCAAATTTAACATTGTATAACTCTACAAAATTGTACAAACATATTTATGTTGTGTGAGAAGATTGAACGAATGCAGAAGCACAATAAGCAAGATCTAGATTTGCCAATTGAGCATCAATCTAATCTAATAGCAATTATTCTATTACATCAACAAAATAGTAAATAACTATAACAGAGAAACAAAGAGACACACAATATTTATACTGGTTCCACTATCATCGAGATAGTTTACATCCAGTCCAAAAGAGAGAGATTTTATTCCACATGAGAGAATTACAAGAGATTACAAAAATAAGAGTTTATATATCTTAACAAGAAGAGACACCATTGGGTATCGCTGGCTCCATATCAGGATGGGTTTACAATGAAGTATACCCCTCAATATATAGCCAGTGCAAACCTATATGAGTCATTAATTAAATTACCAAAATACGGTAATAATATAATGGAGGCAAATTACCATTGCAACAAATGTGCAAACATAGGAAGTAAATCAATTCGCTTCTTTAGCATAGATGGAAGATATTAATGCTTACATTTATTTCTTTCCATCTCATGCAAATGCAATTAATACTTCATGCATTTCCATATTAAACAAATATTTACTTCCCATCTATGTGTGACTTTTTATCACCTAAATTTAACACCCCAACCTGATACAAAATCACATATCTTCAACACCCCATCTCGAACCAAATTCTCTTCACAACATAAAACTCTTCAACAGAACTCAATCTTAAATCAAAATCTCGCAATGAGATAGAAAACAAAAATGAATATTTGCCTAATGCGTTCCAGCAAAGCTATCCCCCACCACACCATGTTAACGAGCTCAGACTACGTACCTGTCCGTCAACAAAATGTTGCTAATATCCAAAATCGAAAAATAGGCAGATCCTAAAATAATCTCAATACCACCAAGGCCAAAAATAATTCTCTTAGTCACCAATTCAAAAATAGAGCCAAAATCTAAATCTCTGTATGCAAGATAATTCTCTCTCCTACCACGTACCTGCATGTAGCAACACTTCTTTAGGACGGCATCACAAAATCGATGATATACCACAATGACACCAGATCCGCCAAAATCAGCTCTATGAACTGAACACACTAAGACGACATCAGAAGTCGATAAGTTTGAGTGGCACAAAAAATTGTCAGCATTATCAGCTAAATTAGAAAATAATTGCACAATGGTCTCTTAAACACACTAAACTCTTTATCTCTCATACAATGTGAGCATTTCTCAACTGAACTTGAAGTTGTACAGAGTCCTCAAACACTTGGAAAGATCGCTAACACCTCCAGCGGTTCGTCTTTGGTCGCTACCACCTCTAAGCAATTTCTCCAAGTTGTTTTCTACGAAGTCGCATTCTTGAACAAACATATAACTCCACCTTAATGAGAATCCAAAGCTCAAGCTACATCAAAGTTCCAAGTCTGCAACACTCTTGTCTCTCAACATAATCTTCTCCACTAAAGTCTCTATTTCTCCAAAATAGTAATAGCATAATCACCACTAAATCTACCAACCTTTGTAGAAATAATTGATGCACACAATTTAAAACAAATCACCTTGCTTTGATAACAAACTATTGTGCAAAAATTGCACAAATGCGGAAACAATACAAAAGGAGGATCTAGCTTGTCAATTAATTATCAACCGCCAACACAACAAAATAATCGCCAGAAAAAAATAGAAGAGAAGAAAAAGACACAAAGATTTAACATGGTTCGGCTATGCCTACATCCACGGACCCAACAATTATTCTTTATTTCACTTAAGAGAGTACAAAAGAGAAGAATACAAACACTCAATATATTTCTCACCCTATAATTTATACAGAAATAGGGATCTTATTGAGGATATGAAGAAGAGAGCACTATTGGCTTGTACATTGAAGGATGAGCAAATACCTCCAATTTATAAGAGTAAGGATGAAGGCTTGCCTGAAGATAGCTTTGAGAAGTTTCCAGATTTCCTTAATTTGAAAATCTTGCATATTTTGATAGTTTCCCCGTATACATATATTTTAATTGATTGCTCAAATCAAATTAAAAAAAACTTCTCATTCCATCCAAATATGTTGCCACTTATAACAAGATTTGATTGATTAATCAAATCAAATATCTCTCTCATATCTTACAGATTTATTGTCCAAAATTAATTGATTACAAGAATCAATTAAAATCTTCTCCATAATTAACATATATTTAAATCATTCGATTTTAACACTCCACCTCGATTTAAATATGATAATTTCTCTTTGTCACCAAATCTCAACAAATTGTTGGTTCTACACCATCAAGCTCAATGTGAACTACTTTGGGCAATATTGCCCAAACAGAGCTTCCAAATCTTTCCGAAGCATAAGAAAGATAATATGCACATCAACAAACGAAATGCATATGAACAAATATCAAAATTCTTCAAAAAATCCGATGAAGGAGACAAATTTGTAGGTGCAAAAATCTGAGAGATTAATGGAGACTTCATAGCACGCTTCACCTTCTCCATCCTACGTTGAGTGAGGACATATTCAATATTATCTACTTTAACCTCCTTCTCAAGAATTTTACTCGACTTCATCAAGTCTACCTTATCAAACTCAACACCAAGCTCTGCAACATTCAAAGCATAAGATGAATAATCATCATTACAAATATGCTTACCAATAGGGCCAACTGAACTAAGAGGCCTTAACTACAGCTGAGTTCCACCTAGAGTCTGAACCTCTGAATTCTTCTCATCAACCATGGTACCATAGGAAACACCACTTTCTCTCAGAATATGGAAACAATCTGATGACTCCAAACATGCTTGGAAATATTGTGTCCTCCTAACGTCACCACTTGATAGAGGCTTCACCTTCAATATAGACCTCTTATGAAATATCGCATGCCTGCTAGACACAGTTCTCTTGGTTGTTTTGCACCGAAACCTATACTTCTTCATTCCTTCTCCATAGCCTAACAAAATGTGCTTGTTTCCTCTAGGTTTCAGCTTATCATGTCACTCATCTTCTAAATAAGCTGAACAACCAAACACTTTAAGGAATGAATAATCAACATGCTCTCTTTTCCATATTTCTTCTGGGATCTTCATATCTATGGCAATAGAAGGTGTATGGTTGATGAGATATACTGCCATAGATATCGGTTCTGCCCAAAATCCCTCTTCTAGACCAGCAGTCAGTCTCCAGCTTATAGCTCTTTCCCATAATATCCGACACATGCTCTCCGCCACTTTAAAAGAATGTGACTTCATATAAAAATCTCTAAATATATGCTCGAATGCATAATATTTAGTGAATTCTTGTGGCACAAATTCACCACTATTGCCAACTCTAAGAACTCTCAATTGCTTTTCCGACTTTCTTGCAATTAAGGTCTTCCACTTTCGAAATTGGGCAAATATTTCAGATCTAGTTTTCATGAAATAGACCCAAACCATATGTGAGAAATCATCCATAAGTAAGACGAAGAAACTGGCTCTACCTAAAGATGCAATTGAGGTGGGTCTCCACACATAAGAATGAACATACTCTAGAAACTATGTAGCTCTAGTTCTTCTAACATCAAATGTGACATGCTTCTTCTTTTCAAAAGAACAATCTCCACAAGAGCTAGGATTTAATTGAGAATCACCCACAATTAACTTACGCTTCTTCAATACTTCAAGACTCTCCTCATCAACATGCCCTAAACGAAGTTCCATAACTGAGTAGAATCTGGAACATTATAATCAGTAGAAACTACTGAATCTCCTAAGACTGTCTCTCCACGAAGCATATAAATATCATCGATTCGTACCCCTTTCATCACTACCAAGAAACCCTTCGCCACTCCTAAATTCTCCCCATCTATTATTGTCCTCATGCCAAGTCTACTCGAAGCCCCAACTGACAACAAACTCTTATGCAGCATCAGAACATGTCTAACATCCGTGATAGTCCTAGTAACACCATCATGCATCTTAAACTCACACTTCCAATGCCCACAACATGACAAGATGTGCTATTCTCCAAATGAGCTGCTTCGCCATCAATCTTCTCATAACTGACAAAACAACTCCTATCTGGCGTCATATGACAAGAGGTTCCAGAATCAGTCACCCAACTTGTAGTCCCTAATGGTGAATTATTGGCTGAAAATAATGATGTATCACTATCACATCTATCTACATCAGATCTAAGTCTGCCAAAATTGAAGCTTTCTTCCTCTCTCTCTTCTTTTTAATAACTAAACAATTTTGTATGAAATGTCCCTTCTTCTTACAATAATAGCAAGCGCCTGTTCTAGAGCCCGAGAAGTGGGATCTATGCATATCTTCTCCAATGCGCTTCTGCATCTTATATCTTAGTCCAAGTGAGTGAAGTTGTTGTTGAAGAACATTGTCATTAGTCTTAAGTTTAACCTTCCATGTCCCAAAAACATCTCTTTTAACAAATTTGGTGATGCCATAATTTTTCATACCACTACTGAAAGAATTAGCCATAGGTAACTGATCTAGAACAAGACATCCCTGATACCAAACTATCCATTGTGCTAGAAGATTGAGCAAATGCGGAAGCACAATAAACAAAATCTAGATTTGCCAATTGAACATCAATCTAATTTGATAGCAATTATTCTATTACATCAACAAAATAGTAAATAACTGTAACAGAGAAACAAAAAGACACACAATATTTATACTGGTTCCACTATCATCGAGATAGTGCACGTCCAGTCCAAAAGATAGAGATTTCATTCTACATGAGAGAATTACAAGGAAAAAAAAATAAGAGTTTACATATCTTAACAAGAAGAGACACCATTGGGGATCACTGGCTCCATGCCAGGATGGGTTACAATGAAGTATACCCCTCAATATATAGCCAGTGCAAATCTGTATGAGTTATCAATTAAATTACCAACATATGGTAATAATATAATAGAGGCAAATTACCATTGCAACAAATGTGCAAACATAGGAAGTAATTCAATCCGTTTCTTTAGCATAGATGGAAGAAATTAATGTCTGCATTTATTTCTTTCCATCTCATGCAAATGCAATTAATACTTCATGCATTTCCATATTAAACAAATATTTACTTCCCATCTATTTGTGATTTTGTATCAACTAAGTTTAACAATTTAAAGTTCTTTTAAAACTATTTTAAACATTATTTTTAATATAACACGTATTAAATTTACATTCATATTTAAAAACACATATTTCACCATTTTCTTGCTCAAATATACAATTTTAACATTAAAATCATTCAAACCACATTGCTTTTACACAATTAAATAGACAACCATATTAAAAATATTTTACTATACAAATATTGGTTTTCAGTCAATATTTACATTATTTTTTTTGTTTACAACTCAAATGAATTTGGAAAAATACCATTCTACAACAAAATTCATTCTTTAATTTTAAATTGCAAATTATTGCAACAAATCACACAAAAGCCTTTAACCTCATATTTAAATTCACTAAACACATTATCATTGAATTAAATTCTTAATTCAGCTTACTTCAGTTTTATCTCTCATAGTAACCCAAATCTCCTTAGAAGACTAACTAACACAAATTTCAATGTTTATTTATCTTTTATGGTTATCCAAATTATCTTTTCGAGTTTCACTTATTATATTGAATAATGCATCATAACATGTTATAATTTGTCTTACTCGGTACCTAAAAACAAGGTTGTTACATTAATCATAGGCTAAATTTACGTAAATGCGTCATTTTAATTATTAGATCTTGACATTCCCCTAAATTCATCCTAACATTTCACCAAATTCATCTGTAGAAACATGTCATTACAGTTATACAGCCGTTCAAACATGTCATGTAGGGAATCTCACCGTCTGAACACCTTACTATTCTTATCCAAAATGGTGACGATATCCATTTTGAATTATCTAACCAAAATATTGACCAAATTCACCTCGCATCTATTATGTAACGATGGTCGGAACAAAACCTCCCTCCTTCTGCATAGGGTGCACATATATGAGTTGCCATACACATCGTTGTAACAAAAGGAATCCCTCACGTTACGTGTCTACCAACTCATATTTGTACTTCACCCCTTCAATTTATTTCGTGATGTAAGACTATTTATTCAAATAGTCATTCCTACCTTAACAACATGCGAGACGATAATAGTCTCCCCATTGACCCACTTCCTTCCGCGTAGGGCGTGCGCATATGTGTTGGCGCATACTTTCTTGTAACAAAAGTAATCTCTGATGTTATATGCCTATCAACTCATATTTGTACTACACTCCTTCAATTTATTCCGTGATGTGAGACTATTTATTCAAATCGTCTTTTCTACCTTAGCAACATGCGAGACAATCTTAACACCATCTACCTTATGAAGTCACGGTCGACCGCTCACGGGGCCAGTCGACCATCCAATATACTATTAATTCTTTTTTTATGACTCAGGTTTTATCTTCCTTCTATCATCTTTATCACGATAAGTTATACATGAAAATTGTTCCATAAAATTGCTATGAATGTAACGGTGAAGTCTCCATTGTCAAATTCAGATGTTTGTGAAAATTTTGCTTCTTAATTTCATTTTCTTATTTAGTTTATTATTACTCATGTAAATGTTAGCCCATATTGGTTGCTCAATTTTTTTTTTTAAAGCTGGATCTATGTAAGAATTAAGTAAGCACAGCGGAAAATACTTACTTTCCATCCTTGCAGCCTCTCAAGCGATATCAGGGGAATCAATAATTGATTTTATTGACTTGCCTGCCTGCACGATCAACCTGCAAATCCAATGGCCAGCGAGTCCTTTCACAACTCTTGAACTCTCTCCTTTTCTTATTTCTGTCTCACAAATTGAAGGCAGAATATCCAGTCTTTTGTATGGAGCAAGACAATTGAGATTGATTGTTCAAGGCTATGAAGACCCAGCCCTTTCACAGCAGTGTAAACGTGTGTAGATGAGATAATTTTCTACACGTTTCTGAAAATATCGGGATTAGGAACCAGTAAAGGAATGCTTAAAAACAACATTTTTTTAAGAAACTCTGAAAGCTTCAACTTCCCTGTTAATCCTGAATTTATCACCGCTATTATATTAATCAACTATAATCGGTCCATTAACAATTATAATTGATTAACGGTATTCTATATGTATTTGTATCCAAATCCTTAACAAAACACGTATAATGCCATGACTTAATTAATCACATTGTTTGGCATATTTAAACATCATATAATTGTAATGTTGCAAACAGTTCCAGACATCATAATCATAATGCATGTATGTCCAACTTGGTTATTGTAATTAGAAGTCTCTAAATCCAACAGTAAATTCTACGGGGTGTTACAAATGCTGTCAATTTATACCAACATATGATGGTTTGCAGGATTTAGTCCAGAGATTCCCGACGATCTGTGCCATTTGATTAAGAAAGCCTTGGCTATCAAAAAGCTTTTAAACCATAACACAAGGACAAGGATATTTGCTTTTATAGCCATGCATGCCAATACTGTTTTGCCAGGGACTGCTAAACAAGAAAGACTCGTTGCTCAATGAACATGCACATATGTTGTCTGCTACATCAATATTATTACTAGCGTATTTCATAAATAGCATGTATCATTTAATTATAACACTGCCATTAGCCAAGTAATTGTTATGCAAAAATTGCGTGAATGCGGAAGCGCAATAAAAAGGATCTAGATTTGCCAATTGAACACCAGTCTAATCTGATAACAATTATTCTATTACATCAATAAAATAGTAAATAACTATAACAGAGAAACAAAGAGACACAATATTTATACTGGTTCCACTATCATCATAGTGTACGTCAGTCTAACAGAGAGAGATTTTATTCCACGTGAGAGAATTACAAGAGATTACAAAATAAGAGTTTACATATCCAAACCTCAATCAGGTTTAACAAGAAGAGACACCATTGGGGATCATTGGCTCCAAGCCAGGATGTGTTTACACTAAAGTCTACCCCTCAATATATAGCCAGTGCAAATCTATGTGAGTCATTAATTAAATTACCAACATATGGTAATAATATAATGGAGGCAAATTACTATAACAACAAATGTGCAAACGTAGAAAGTAAATCAATCTGTTTCTTTAGCATAGATGGAAGAAATTAATCCCTTCATTTATTTCTCTGCCATCTCATCAAATGCAATCAATGCATTCCCATTATAAAAATATTTACTTTCCATTCTTTGCAAATTTGCTCCAATCAATTTGTGATTTTGTATCACCAAATTTAACACTCCACCTTGATGCAAAATCACATGTCTGCAACACCCCACCTTGAGTTAAATTCTCTTCTCATCATAAAACTCTTCAACAAAAAACTCCACCTTCAATCAAAATCTCACCATGAGATACACCAAAAATGAATATTTACCAAATGGGTTCCAGCAAAGCTACCCCCCATCACACAATTGTTAACGAGCTCAGACTACGTCCCCGCCCGCCAACAAAAGTTGCAAATATCCAAAATAACAAAGAAGGCAGACACCAAAGTAATCTCAACACCGCCAAGGCCAAAAAATAATTCTCTCAATTAAAACCAACCTCGATTTCAGGGTAACGAGATACACTCAGTCGATTTGAAAGGACTACGACCACACCTCAATTACAAACACAATCCACCGCCTGCAAAAGATGCATCTACCACCTGAGCTGCACCGTGCATCAACCAACGGTCTAAAAAATGCTTGCAATACCATCGACACCCGTCTACCACTTGACCTGAGCTCCTACTTCGATCACCCCGGATCCCTCGAGCATCATCAACATGAAGACCCCTGTCGAACACATCAGCAGTGACCAAACTACCCTCTCCACCTTGTTGTGGACTAGGTTCTTCAACCGTCACTCGCCTTCCACAACGACATCCGTCTACCACTTGACCTGAGGTCCTTCCTCGATCACTCATGATCCCTCGAGCATCATCAACGTGAAGACCCCTGTCGAAAACATGAACTGAATCACCAAGGTATAGGCAAATCAAACCAATTGCCAACATCTTCGTCTTCTTCCATCTTCCCTCATCCATATCAGAGGGCTTCTTCACAATAAACTCCATATCATGTCAAAATTCCCAGATTGGAACGCTCTTCACTCTTAACATAATCTCCTCCACCAAAGTCTTCCGTTTCTCCAAAATAGTAATAGCATAATCACTACTGAATCTACCAACCTTTGTAGAAATAATTGATGCACAATTTAAAACAAATCGCCTCGCTCTGATACCAAACTGTTGTGAAAACTGCGCCTTTGCGGAAGAACAATAAGCAGGATCTAGATTTTCCAATTGAACACCAATCTAATCTGATAGCAATTATTCTATTACATCAATAAAATAGTAAATAACTATAACAGAGAAACAAAGAGACACAATATTTATACTGGTTCCACTATCATCATAGTGTACGTCCAGTCTAACAGAGAGAGATTTTATTCCACGTGAGAGAATTAGAAGAGATTACAAAATAAGAGTTTACATATCCAAACCTCAATCAGGTTTAACAAGAAGAGACACCATTAGGGATCACTGGCTCCAAGCCAGAATGGGTTTACACTAAAGTCTACCCCTTAATATATAGCCAGTGCAAATCTATGTGAGTCATTAATTAAATTACCAACATATGGTAATAATATAATGGAGGCAAATTACTATAACAACAAATGTGCAAACATAGGAACTAAATCAATCTGTTTCTTTAGCATAGATGGAAGAAATTAATCCCTTCATTTATTTCTCTGTCATCTCATCAAATGCAATCAATGCATTCTCATTATAAAAATATTTACTTTCCATTCTTTGCAAATTTGCTCCAATCAGTTTGTGATTTTGTATCACCAAATTTAACAGTAATATGGTCCAAGTTTGGTTGCTAGTGCCAAGCTCTGCAATATGTTAAAATTTGCCTACTAATTGGCTCTTTAGTGCTTGCAATATTATTTATGATAACCATCAACTATGGATAAATGAATTTTATATAGATAAAGTCTGTGCTAATTTATGTTGGTCTGAATTCTGCCGAAGCAGAGCTGCGGAAAAGGAGCGGAGCTGCCGCACGGAGGCGGCGAAGCAAAAGTAGATCAATAGCCAAGGTTAGCATTGAAAAACTCAACTTGGACTGGGAAGTCAGTTAAGCATTTGTTTTAATCTTTAGTAGTAGAAAATTTCTGATATACTTAAAGATTTTACCACAAGAACAATCCATCTGTATTAAAATACCACATTTGACATTATACACCATCGATCCATTAAAACAAGTAAATAAATAAACAATAATAACCTAAAATAGAAATATGCATAACAAACCATGCTAATAAAACCAGGCGTTTGTAACAATGATCATTCCCATCTGATTCTGATCTTATTTGTATGTTTGAACTCGTAAGTCAAGGCCAAACTTCCATCCATTCTTCTAAGCACGAACCTCTCTACCAATACATAGCACCCGAAGTTCTTCCATTTATCATTTCCTTCGTGAAGTTCAATCCTCTTCACCCTTTCAGTCTTCTCACCGCCACCTGCATATCCTCCTCTCCCTTCTTCCCATCTAATCCTCTCCCATATTGGTAAACTTAACCCCACTCCTTTCATCAAAGAATTTGCAGGCATAAACCAAATAACCCCATCAACGATATCAAAATTTTCCTTCACTTCCTTGTTTCCTTCCAGCATAGCCACTTCCTTCCTTACCACAACATCCACATTCACAGCCTTTCCATCACCATACAAATTTTCATCTGTGAAAATCTCTTCCCAGTATTGCTCAAGCGTCATCTCATAAAACATGGACATTTTCATTTGGTCCTTCAAACTCTCACCTTCCTTCACAAATATGTAAGGACAATACCACTTCCCCACCACCAAAGATGGAGAGAGCTTAGTTTTTAAAGCAAAATTAAAACTAGGCATTTGCGTTCTAAGGCTCGTGTTCATACCGTTAGCCTCTTTTAGACAGTAATGTGATGGCCTTGAACTGTATGCTATCCAACCTTTTCTCCTCAAGAACTCTTGTGGAATTCCATCATGCACTACTGACTCTGCACGAAATTCATTGTTTTTAGGTATGATTTTGACTTGTTGGTACTCGTTTCTATGATCAAATGGAGATGGTTTGATGTCATTTATGAAAGTGCAGAGGCAAAACGTGCTCATGTCATCCTCCCTTGAGCATGTACATATTTTTCTGTAGATTACCAAATATTATGGGACATGTAGAATGAATATATAACCAAAAAAAAAAGGTTAAAACAGTTTATGTACAGTTCTTACCCTTTGTGTCTTCCCTGAGCCCTGAGAACATAGTAATGATTTGAGGACAAGGGCTTTCCGAGAGCTGGAATGAAATAAGAATCATCATGATATGTCCTCCGATTTTCGCCAACACCGGTAGAGTAGCGTACTTTGATCATCTTATTCTGAGGAAAAGGGGTATCACGCAACCTTGTAGTGTTAAACAAACCAAAGAAACATGTTTTCTTCTCTTCTGCTTCTGGATCTTCTATCACTAAAATTCCAGAGTTTGATCCTTCCGGTGGCATCTCTGTTATAGCGCTTGGAGAATTGTAGTAAAGCGAAAGTGGTCTTGTTACATACATGTTTGTTTTTCCTGGTAGAAATTAGTTTCTGCTTTCGTTACAATAGTGTTTTTGATGCAGATATATATATTATTCATATGATGTTATTCATAGAGGTTGGTAAGCGCACGTTATGCTAAGGAAGACTTCTAAAGTCTTCCTGAATTCTATATTCAGAATTTTGAATTAGTGCATGTGTTATGACTTTGTCCTGGAAGTGTTTATCTGGTATAACTCAACCAAGCATAATTCAGATCAATTGTTACAGTCAGATTAGATGTTTTGAAGGAAGTGACAAACTCCCATGTTGCGATGTCCCGAAACGAAATCACCTATACCAAATTTCCTCTGTCCCCCTATAACCAACCAAAGGATTCCTGAATTCTACTTTTTTTGTAATTAAACCCTAGGACTTAATTATAAAAAGTTAAAAATCAGGAATCTTGATTGGTTGGATACAAAGGGAACAGAATATATAAATAAATTAACAATTTGCTTCAAGAAAAGTCAGGATTAACTGCATGTAAACTTAACAATATTTGAAGACTCGACTTTTTCTAAGCAAAACAACAGTTTGGAACGAACAATGAATCGAGTCGTGTTGATGGAAAATTATAGGTTTTCGGTTGCTCGAGGGGTAACAGCATTCTAAGCATTAGTGATTGTTTTTTTATTAAATTGATTGTAGTTAATTGTGCTACTAATTATAGTTAATATGTTGACATTTAAATAAGCCATTTTTGAACGTCAATAACATATGCTAATTTAGAAGTTATACAACAATTTATTCAATGCAAAATCACAAATTTTCCGGTTTTCTTGGAGACAGAAGAATTTCAGTTCACAATGGTTTATAAAATGCATGAATATATCGTATTGGTCAAGATTGATAACATAAGTCAGTAATTCGATGGCCAATGTTATCAAATTGTCTGTTAAATCGATTAGGTGAAAAACGTTGAGAACGAACCGATAGTTTTTTGGATACCATATCTGATGAACCATATTGTTAAGAGATGTTGGTTTATACTTTAAAGGGATTTTCTATGTCTGAGTATCCGTTACACATGCATAAGATTGTTCAGGTTTGAATATCTAAGGATAATGGTGGTCGAACTGCGATTGGATCAGGTAATTAAAACATCAAGCAAAACATTTTCAAATATATTGAAATAAATATTTAAAGAAAAGATTAGTTTATCCGTTAAATCATACTTTCACCTAATACAAAATCATCCACTGACATTTTTTCATTCCAAACCGAGGCCAATTCTTCTGTGCCCAACCCCACTGTCCCATGTGTGTCCACCAATCAAATCTCTCCATTTTTTTTTTGCATTTAGGTCCTCGGACAACTAAAGGGTTTAACTGCAAAAAGCAAAAATCAGGGGGTTGTGATTGGTTGGGACACTGGACACAAAGTTTCGATATAGAACAATTGGTGCGTTCCAAACCTGAGGTAAATATTTAGCCAATTGACAATGATAAAGCTATAAAAAATAAGCAAAGAAAAGAAGACCAAATTCAACTCTTTTATAATTGGAATGTCGTAGAGTAGTTGGAAACTGGAATAGTCGGTCAATGACACTTCCAAGATTTGCTTGTATTGGCTTGTGCTATCCGTTAAACAAAGTTTATTTAATGTTAATTATCCCTCAAAATCCACCTATGTGGTTAGGTATGCGTGCATGAATATACATCTCTACGTCTGTGTACACCCTACTGAGATATAGAGCATAAAATATAAAACAGTGTGCTTTAACAGCCAAATCTGCTTTACCTACGGGGTTGAAATCAACGAGGGAAATGTTGGTTGAGAAATAGTTTCATAATAGACCTTCACACATACACACATAAATACGAGACCAATTTTTCTGTTTTCATTCTCATTGTTCTCCATGTCCCTTCAATTAGATCCTTTGATTTTCGCTGTTTTCAAAATTCCTCAATTTCAAATTTTATAGAGCAAAAACCGCCCCTTGCAGAGACCTGGACCCAGCTGCCTACACACATACACTCAACGTGTTAGCCAGTAGGACATGATTACCATTTACCATTTGTTGACCTATTCTCTATATGTTTTCTTTAAACATGACATATACGTTGTATGTTGTCCTTGAGACGGGCCCGATGGGAGGGGTGTTGCCCCAGTCCACAAGTTTGGTGGACTTGTGTGTGTACACACATATAGATATTATTGGAAAGATTGCAATAAGTATTTGTCCCACATCGGCAAATATTATGAAGTATATCTCCCTATATACTAATGTTTGGAAGAGGATATTGTGAAATAAAACAACATGGGCTTGAGAATGACACAATCAATTGGATTCAATGGGTTGGGGCCTATATAATTTTATTATGGGTCAAAGATGGGCACTTGGCAATGAGTTCGCTTGTTGCGAACAGTTGTGATTTTTTTAACGGCAGCGTCTCCTCGCGAGCAACGGTCACAACTGTTCGTCTCTTATTTATACGGCTCCTTCCCAAACCCAGGTTTAATTCCGAATTCCTCTTCCTCCTTCCTTCTTCTGTTTTTGTAAAACAAATAGTTTGTTGTATCCTGAAGGGATCTCGCTGTCATTAAAACCATCGATATAGTGGAGGCGATAAATTGCTTAAGGAAAACGTATTCTACGTGCCTCAAACAACATCATCCTCCGACTCTCTGGTTCAACCTGATTCGCAATATAATCAACAAATATACATACAAAAACACATGTATATTTAAATGTGTGTGCTTTAGGTGCGTGTCCTGTATGTATATGCGTATACATGCTCTGTCCTAAGGCAAGGCTGGCAAGTCGACCTCCAGGCGTGGAGAGGTGCAACAAACTACTAGTTATGATGAGTATAAGGTTTTGTTTTATAAAAAATCCAAAGTTTAATTTGTTTGAGTGGTAACAAACTTCCGGTTCGAACCTGCCATATACCTTTTTTATATGGTTTTGTTACTTTCTTAATTAAAAGTACACGTTATTTGTCCATGTAAGTGATATAGTATGCTACATCCCCTATTGTTGAACATTAATATTTTGAGATAATAATTGTAATCTTTTAATTTGCATTAATGTGGCATAACTTAGGTAATATTTTGCTACCGTCTTTGTTAGGTTTCAAAATGGATAAAACATTCTTCTCAAAACAAACTTAAAGTTACCTTTCTATTTTCAAATTCGGTCATTTAATTTCAAAACTACCCTTCCGTCTTCTCAAAACAAAACTTAAAACCCTCAAAAATCATTTTTTTGGATGTTTCCCTCGAATCAAACCAAAATCTCGTCAAGTATAAATCTAAAAACTGAAAGAAGAAAGTTGAATCAAAGGAAGTCGACAAAAAAAGTGAAATACTAAACCAATCAAAAAGATAAAAATCAAAGGTAAACAATAGAAGTTATTAATATTGTCGATTTATATTCCAACATAATTGATCGACATATATTTTAGGTTTATAGAAAGTTCATTTCGAAACATTTGCAATGAGTATATTACATGTAATCCAACAAAGTAATGATATTATTCACATTTAAGCATTCAAGTGATTATCTAGAAAATTGGTGACACATTTCCAAATAATATGAGTAACTGCAGAATTTTCTGTTAGTAATCGAAATAATTGCAGTAACGGCTGTAATTATTCTAAACATTTGGTGAGAGTATGATTACCCTCTTCAACCGAATTCAAATGATATTCATGCAATTTTGCAAACATATAACCAACTTATATAATTAAATTCATTCTTCTCTCCAATTATTCACAATAACTGCATATTTATCTGTAATTATTCTATAAAAATCAATTATTTTATTCTTTCTTCACAATTATTCGTTATAATTGCATATATGTATGTTACTATTCTAAATAATTCCATAAATCTTTGTAATAATTTTGAATAGTTGTTTGATTATTAGCAAAAATTCAAACAAACATTTCAACTAAAGAAACATTTATAACTGAAAATACTATAAAAATCATTTTAGTTCAACAAAGTAGATTGCAAACATCACACTTTGTAGCTATTGAGAATATATACACATTTATCTGCAAATATTATCGATAATTGGATATATACACTACAAGAACATATGGTTATTCCAACGGTTATTTACCGTTGACGGCTGTTGGTAGCCGTTAGAATAGAGTTTACGTCTTTCAACGGCTTCCATCGGATCCGACGGATTATTTCCAACGGCTGTTCCAACGGGTTCCAACAGAATAAACCATTGGAAACCGTTAGTATATAATGTTCATATTGTCGTTGGAAACCGTTGATAGCCGTCGGAAAAACTGGGTACTTTTTTTATATAATAGCAAGCCAGCTTCCTTCCAGCCTCCTCACCTCATTTCATTTCCATTCCAGTTCAATTTCCAAACTATTTCCAACCAACTCCACAACTATGCATCACATATATACCACTAACATAACAAACAATCAAAATATAATGCATAAACATATATATATGCAACAAAAACTAATTACACATCCAAAAAATCATTCAAGCATGTCCACAAAGCGTAACAACATATATAACCATTCAAAACAACCATCCAACCGTGTCACCAAACCGTACCAATATATACAAACCGTCAAAACTCATCCAAACTTGTCTCATTGTATATCAAAACAAAAACATCCTTAACCTATCATCGAAACACATACCTCAAGATCCATCGTCGTTATGATCACCAGAAGCAGACGATGAAGGAACATCACTATGATTATGCACGTACTCTACAACCTTTTGATTTAGCTGCTCAATCTGCATACTCTACACGCGATTCTAGTCCTGCAGCTAATCAATCAGCGCTCGCAACTCCTTAATTTCTTCCTTGTCCTATGCCTTCTTTTCTTGTCAAACCTGCAAATACAAGTAATTTGTTATACAAGCGATTTTTATAACATACAAAAATGAATTCATAACAAAATCATATTAGTGAACATGTATGTTTTCTCTTATACTATATACACACATGTATGTGTTTGTGTGTGTATACACACATGTATGTTTTCTCTTATACTATATACACATATGTATGTGTTTGTGTGTGTACACACACATGTATTTTTCTCTTATAATATATACACACATGTATGTGTTTGTGTGTGTATACACACATGTATGTTTTCTTTTATACTACATATACACACATGTATGTTTTCTTTTATACTATACACACACATGTATGTGTTTCTCTTATACTATATAACATGCAATTTTTATAACATGCAATATTACCGTCAGGTTGCTGAATCCGTAGTGCCTGCTCTGCTGTGTTTTTTTCCATAACAACATCGAATAAGCGATCTTCCTGCTCCTGCGTCAACTCATCACGGCCCGACTCCTCAAGAACACGAGCCCGTGCCTCCTCGAACTTTGCCCGTAATAAAAAAACAATTTCATTTGACAAAAAATAAAACTATGAATTTATTTTACAATAAACTAATCAATTCATGCTTGTAATATTTAAAATACACATACGTATGACTGTGTTGCCCTGTCCTGTTCATTCCACTTATATGTGACGTTGCCTGCCTCGTCTACCTTCCTGGTTGCATGGGTGTAAGTAAAGACATCCATGTATGACACGAGATGTTGATAAAATCGTTCCTGCAGTTGGTAATTTGAATAATTAATTTCACATTGTAAATCACTGAACTAATCAATTTTTAAATGTAATAATTAACAAATTTACCAAGTCTTCGCGGTGATGCTGGAAAGACTTAGATCCCCCGCGATGAGTTGCAGGATTCTTGTTCCTACTTTCGGAGTTCCTTTCTGACTCGGCCTGAAAATGTACATTGACAAATTAATTAAAATCAGCAAAAAATAAATTAGATTCATTATAAATTTACCTTGAACTCAGGCGTGTCCCACCATGCAACCATCTTCTCAAACACTTCATCGCCCATTCACTTTGGTTGCTTTCCCTGTTTCTTAAGCTCATTCGTCTTCTCTCTATAATTCTTGGTGACCTTCGAGTTCCAGTGTCGCTGAACTAGCTTCATGTCAGTCTCCTGCACATGTATTGCTCCCTGTATAATTAGTCTTAAATAATTAGTATGGCTTATACAGCATGGACAATGCAAATACATGCAAGTATTAAAGCATGAAGTTTCTAGGCAAATAGATCACTTATTTTAACATAATGTTCAAAATGGTGAGAATTAAATGGATGGTGAGAACTAAAATTTTATTTTTTGGCAAGTGTGCATTCACATTGAGAAAGAACAGTATCAAGGCCTGTGTACACATTCAACTCAACATAGTTTTTTTTAAGTGAGCAAGTTGCATGAACATGGAGCAACTTCAACGCATGTGAATACTGTTTTGCATGTGGTGCAACACATGAGTATGGACAACAATGGTGAAGATGAGGGCCCAAAAGACAAGACAGACACAAAGTAATAACAGGAAATCCTGCCAAGCGGTATAAAACGGTATAAACGTACCAGGAAATCCTATCAGATAGTTTTTTTGACTTCTGATGGGATCTTGCTCAACTTAGGCCAGAAATCGCTCATTCTGGAGATATATGCTTCCTTGGAGATATCCAAAACAGTCTGAGATGGCTCTAACTCAAATCCCCTGCGTTAAATATAAATTAAAACTTTATATAGTTAATTATAGTATGTAAAAAAAAACTTTAAATTGTTATTCTGCTAATTTTTATACTTATGCCCTGTCAGCCTTAGGCTGCAAATAAACAACCGGACGAGCTAGCTGTCTGCCACTACCTTCAACATGAGGGGTGATGCTACGTCGTCTAGAGGCAGATCTTGAGCTAGAGCCCGAGTCAGAGCCCGAGCCAGAGCCAGAAGCAGGGTCAGACGACATAATTAATATACCTGCAACATATATGAATATGTAATCAACATACTATATCAAAATAATTTTCATGACAATTTGACTTGGTATAATTTTCATGACATACTATATCAAAACTTCAAAGTTATTTAAAAAATAAATTCGTACAAACATACTATATCAAAACTTCAAAATTATTTTACTTCAAATCTATTTAAAAAATAAATTTGTACAAAAACTATACCAGCTCATTCATAAATTTCATGGCATATTTGACTAAATTAGAATTATTTGTTTTAAAAGAACTATGTATGCATAAGTCATTGTTCACCATTCAATCACAAAATTCAATATGTTTATATATTATACACATATTACATATGTTGATTTGGTACAAACTTACTATATAAGCTCATTTACAAACATACTATACACATATGGCATATGTTTTCATAAGTATATGTATATATGACATATATTTACACCATTCATTCTAAAGAATTTGACAATTAGGGTGATAACATTAGCAATTCGAGAATAATATGATGTAATATACGTATTCAAACAACTAGAAATTAAATTAAAGACATATTAAGCACAAATGAGTGGTAACCCTATAAAATAGGTTTAGAAATTTTACCTAAATTAAAGAGCAATAACAGAGTAGGAGGGCTGAAGGAGCTCGCGGTGGACGTCGGAGGCGCTGGCGGTGGCTGATTGGGTGGAGGAGTTGAAATTGGAGGTGGTGAAGGGGTGATAAGGGTTGGGAAATTGGATTTGGGGAAGAAAGGGGTGAAATGAAGAAGCTGGTCGGGCTCTCTGGAACATATGCAGAAAAATTTCCAACAGTCTTTATTTCATCGGTTTCCAACGGCTACAATGAATTCTAATTCGTCATTGGTGACCGTTGGAAACACGGCGTCGGAATACACTGTTTCTCTAGTAGTGATATACTTTCATGTATTCTATTTAATTACTTACTTCTCCACCAATAATTCAAATAAATTCATTTCAATTCATTGTAAGGTATTTATAACCATAAGTAATGTAAAAAAAATCATTTCAATTTAATAAAATGATTATATTCATCTTTCTTTATAAAAATTTGAATAGTTACACATAAAGAAGAAACTATTTACAAAAATTTTGTTGAAAAATATGATGTTGTTTACAATTGAAACTACTATTCATCTTTCTTTTCACTTATTTGAATAATTGCACATAAATAAGTAGCTATTTTAAAAACATGCTGAAATACATGCCCAATATTTGTTAAAAAGAACAAATCTTAAACATTTGCTGAAATGCAACTTCGTTGTTAGGTTGGATTTTTGTCAATCAAACCTAACCCCCTAGATATCCAATAATTAATGCAAATTTCAGAGAATTCACAACTCATAGTCATATAATAGCAAAATAAGTAATGTAAGTAAAAATGAACACAAAGTTCTTATAGTGGCTTGGAAAACTCTTGTTTACATTCACTTGAAATAATATTTGTTTATATTTTTTATTACAAGTACAGTTAGTTATTTTCCTAAATGAACAGAGTAGAAAATGAAGTTAACTCTAAGGTTTAATAGAGCTTCAGGGTGAAGAAGAGAATATCCCTTTTTTTGAACCCTAAATGGTCTATTTATAGCTGAAGAATGAAGTCGCATAAGTCCAGAACCACATAAGGGGGTCTTCCTAGGTAAGATGACCCAACACACAAGGCAGGGACCAGATCACCATATGTCATAAGGGATCAATACCAATCCCCTTTGGGGGCTCAACTGCGAATCCTTAGAGATTGTACCCCCAAGGGGTGCGACCCCAAGGTTGGGTCCCTAGTTGAGCCTCATTGCTTTTCCTACTTTTAGTTTAGTAATTTGAGACTTCAACTTGAGTTATTGATGACGTTCAACCAAGTTTTTGAATCTTGAAATCCTTCGTCTTGGATAGGTATAGATCTGATACTATGATGACTGCCCCCATATCACTTGCATTTAAATAGATAAATAGTATGTTGAAACATGCCAGGTTGATATAGGCTGACCATCATGAGTGATAACCAAAACTAGACTTACCGTGTATCTCGCAGCGCGTGGATAAAATATAATAACAAATATAGGAAGTAATGTATTGAGAAATGATAGACCAAAAAGCAGCTAATATATCATCAAATAATTGATTCATTTACATGAATCCAATAATATTTGAATACATATCATTCTCACTACAAATTCTCAGAGTACGCTCATAATAATAGAAAGCAAACATGTGCAAATATGTATACATTATAGCTCCTCCAAGATTGTGTTTGTCTCGACATCCATGTAACCTGACCTCCTATCTAGTCTAGTAATCAACATCATCGATAGGTACCCAAGATAATAAGGGAAAATATAAAATCTTAGTAGTCCTGTGTGAACGGTAGGATTTATCATAAGATGTATTACAAAATATGTAAATATACAGGTTAAGTCTCATACCGTACCTGTCATTGCGACTAAAGAGTCAGCATAGAATAATAATTGTTGGAGAATGAAATATTAATGACAACAACCTTGTTTCAATCATTATTGATTATAAAATATATACTAACACTTTCATCCAGAATATATATATATATATATATATATATATATATATATATATATGTATGTATGTATATGCAAGATTTATATGCAGGTAATAAGATACCGAGGACTGTATAGTTAAGAGTTTCAAGAGTCAAGATATTCAAGATTTCAAAGGAGAATCAAGACTCATAAGTATCAAGATATCAAGAGTTCAAGAGCCCAAGACTATCAGGATAATAGAGTCTAGATACTATGTAAAACTCTTAATAACATTCAAACTCTATTTTCAAATTATCTCTTTTCAAAATTGATTTCAAACTAATTTTAAATTGATTTCAAACTTCTCTCAAAATGATTTTTAATCTTCCAAGGATTTCAAACTTATGATTTCTAATATATTTCCTAATTTATAAGTATTCTTATTTTTGTAGTTTTATTAAATCATATATATATATATATATATATATATATATATATATTACTAAGTTTATAATTGATTATAATTTCAAATATTCTTATTTAAACTCTAGGCTTTCATAAACCCTTTTTGTTTATATAGTTTATAAAAATCTCTTTATAAGTTCCTATATATATATATATATGTTATTATATAATTTTTATACCACTTATATATAAAGTTTTTAATCATATGTTTAAATAATATTTTCTTATGTTTTTATACTTGAAAAATAATGTTTTACTAACTAATTCTGTTTCAGGAATTTCCAGAATATATATGTTGGTTTAAGTACTTTAAAAATGATTTAAAATTCAAAAATATAATATATATGTCGACATACCATAATGCACATGTCGACATATAACTGTCACTTTCTAAAATTTCAAATGAAGTGTCTTTTCATTATCTGAAATGCTTCAGAAACGTTGCAACCTTTCAAACTCTATAAATAAGGGTTAAATTCTATTTTTTTTATCACTTATTCTTCTCCATCTTCATCCTAACCCTAACCACAATTATTATACTTTAATTTCTTGATTTCTACACTTATACTTTACCGATTTCTACTCAAATTATATCAAACTTTTTTTTTTCTCAATCACGATCAAATACTCTCTGATTGGAAGTGATATTCAAGAGTTCTAAGGCTATTGTAATCATTTGGGAATTGTTTGGGAAAGGATGTGTTCCTTGTATCCTGGAAATCAAGGAAAAGGAGCAAGGTTAACCTTGTAGTCGAGAAATCAAGGGTGGTGGAATCATTGTTAACCTTGTAGCCATGAAATCAAGAGTGTTTGTAATACCCCGTAATTTAACAACACTAAAAGAGGATAAATTAAATAATAACTAATTTAATATTCAAAATTAAGGAAAAGGGCTTGCCATTGCCTCCGTCTCGAAATTATGGTCAAGATAGACATTTGGTTTTCATAAAACGGACACCGTATGAAGAAGTTATGAAGATTTTAAGTTTGTATACGTTCAGAAAAATTATATATATACATATGAGTCAGACGTGAGTCAGATCTTATCCAGAATGGGTTCAAAAAACAAAATTTCTTCTAGCAGAAAATTTCCCGCTCTAAGGGGTCGACCCCCCTAGAAGGGTGTCGACACCAGGGTCGACCCCCTACAGGGATGTCAACACCAGGGTCGACCCACCTACAGGGGTGGTAACACCCCTAGGGCTGACGTGACAGTCGGTTTCAAAGGGGCTGACAGCTATATATATGTGGTTATTTCTCTTGTTTTCTTGATTGGTGATCAATGGAGGCCAAATGCTGCTAGTGTCTGAACTGAACTGGATCTTATATCTTCTTCAACCTATCAACTAAAGAAAATCAAATCAAATTTAGAGATTCAAGTCTAGATCCAACCTCTGCTATTTTCTACCTTTTCTTTTAATCCAAATACTATGAGTTAGTTACTTTTAGATTTAAATAATTAAAAGTAATTTGTGATAAGACTGTGATTTGGATATTCATGCCTGCTGGATCTATCATAGTTTGTGAATCTATACTATTCTTGGATCTCAAACTTTAGTATGCTAGATCTATTTTTGTAGATCTAATTCTTTGTGATTAAATTATCATGTCACCTTTGTGGATCTGAACCTTTGTCTAGGAATGTGGTTAATATGGAATTATTATTATCTGGATAGTCAGATCTTTGTTTATATTTAGTTCGTCATGTTGTGATTAGCTAAGATCTATCATTATTGGACATATGAACCCTTGTTAGATCTATTAATGACTGTCATTATATCCTAGTTATGTTAGATCCAGTTTTATCATTACCCTTGTTACTAGATCTGTTTTATGTCCATCTTATTAATATGCCTATGCCAGTATATGTTTATGTCACCTTTGTTAGAATAATCATTATTGTTATTTTTTCCCATCACCTTTCCTTTATTGTATGGCTAGGCTACTTTTTAGCCTAGGCATGCCGCCAAAATTATACGAATACGCTAGTTAAGGAACGAGGGAAAATATTAGAACTGGCATAACTTGGTTAATGGATATGAATATGGACATATAATTCAGTTTGTACAAACTTGGGGAAAAAGGGGCATATAACCTATAATGACATAGTTGAGAATTTGGATAATAATGAATGCCTAGAATTACAATTAGAAATTGTAATCATAGTTACGGCACGAGGTTAGGTTGCATTAGTGGTAGAAGTATTCCCAGACCCGACTGGCATATCCAGCAGCCACTAATGTTGAAACTAATGTGAGGGGCCTAAGTGCACAAATACGAATCGGGCTAAGACACGAGGTTAGGCCCAACTTGTGGAATAAGTCTGCCCGAACTCGGCCAGCATATCCAACATCCACAAGATGTAGGCTTACTGTGGGAGGTCTAGCCCATTATAACCATAAATGAAAATATGGTAACAAATTGAAATACTTAACCTAATTGAATCCATAGGGATTGTGTGAAAATAAACATGAGTAGGGTTTAAGTAAACATGCTTGAAATAGTGGGAGGTTTATGTACATCTTGTGTAGGTGGGTAATATTAGTATGTATAGGCCCACAAATTTAACCGTTAAATAAACATGCTTGAAGCAGTGGGAGGGTTAAGTACATCTTGGGCTAGTGGGTAATATTTGTACATATAGGCCCACAAACTTAACCTGTTGGGATTATGCTATTTTATGACACCAATAGGTAGGCAAAATCTGTGGAAAACCTAGTAGTGGGGATGCAAGACGAAGGGGAGAGCTTGCATCATCTTGTGTATGGGACCAGTTTCATCCAGTAACCCTTAAATAGGTATCAAATGAGTATTCCGAACTAGGTAGGAGTGGGGCACGCTTACTGGGATGAATATAAGAGATCCAAACGTGGGGGATGGCGTCCTGACGGCACGTTCCATCGGGGTTATGTGCGTGCATGATTCCACCTGCCCGGGAAAATAAGACGTTGTGACATCGTTAGATATGGTTGTGCACATCTTGAAAATGATGGGTTGCCACTTTAGTAGGTGATACATCCTACTATGGGGCCAGCACAGGGTATCTATGGAGTAGGGAGCCGACCGATTAGGGTAGTAAATAGGGTACATCTAGTCCTGTCTGATTCTGTGGGGTACTTGTGTTTCTATCTGGGCTAATACCCATTAATTCTGTTTAGGTACCGGCTAATTCTGTTTGGGATAAAACCCGTTACTAGAGGACGCCTAAGACTAGCATTATATTTCTGTTGGGATCATCTTGTTTTTGTTAAGCAATTAGGGAGTATGTAGTCATGTTACATATCTGTTATACTAGTGTTGGTGCAGAGAATAAACAGAGTAATCATTAGGGAAGCGTATATACCTTATCATGTCTACCTTGTCACACCTGCCTTTTATGTAGTAATATCTTATCCACTTTATATGCCTGTCATGCCACTTTTATTTATTTACTTACTAAAAGTAACTAGACTCGCCAGACTTTATGTCTGACCCTTTTGTTTCCTCTTCTTTCTTCCGTCCCTCCCTCCCCCCTCCCCCTCAAGGTTCTCAGGGAGGGAACACTCTGGCTTAGTCAGGACTTGGTTATCATCTTGCTAGAGCTGCTTTCGAAGTATGGCTCAAGTTCTTATCTCTACTATGGTTTTGTCTCTCTTATTTGGGGAATTATGTTTTCTTTTAAGTATTTATGTACTCTGATGGTAAAAGACAGAAGTTATATTGTTGTAACGGTTTTAATAACTTATGATATTTTGGACCACGATGTATGATTTATGGTTGAAATAAAAATTTAAATTTCCGCTGCTATCTTATTTATATCTGTCTTGTAATATTCTATGTATGTTTACCTATAACGCTTCACGAAACTTAATGCATTCCTTTTGTAAGTGACATTAACGGACGTGGGGTGTCACACTTGGTATCAGAGCTGAAGGTTACCAGATTGGATAAAGTTTTCGAAATCTATTTTCAAAAAAATGTTTTAAAAGAAATCATTTTCAAAAGGAAAAGTCTATTTTGAAAGACATTACCTAAGAAGCCATATGTAACATCCTTCGGTCCGTTGTCTATATCTTTTCCCTTTTTCTTTTCAGCATGTTTGGGGAACCAAACATTCCTAATATCCCGGAGGGCGTTACAATACCCGGATGGTTCCGTAGGTATCTGGAGGCCACGGCACCTGCCGAGGGCTAAGGAATCATTCCTCCCCCAGTTGCAGCAGTCAATCCTTCTCCTCCCCCTCCAAGAGAAGATAATTTCGCTAAGATCTGCTATGGGAGGAAAGCCATTCCATGGGAACGAGATATTCGTAGAAGCGCAGAATTTACTTAAGGAGACCAAGGACTTGTTCGTAATCTTTGAAGTAGAGGATAGAAGGAACGTTCAGTTAGCCGCCTGGCTACTGAAAGACAGAGCCTCATTTTGGTGGGAAGTTACCCAAGCTGGACGTCCGGTGGAAACTTGGGAGGATTTTAGACAAAGATTTGAATTGAAATTCCATTACCAAGCCAAGAAAAGCATGCAAATGGAGAGGTTCTTGGCACTCAAACAAGGGAATATGACTGTTAAGGAATATGTGAGCAAATTCAACCAACTACAAGGTTCGGATTGGAATTGGTTGACACTCCACATAAGAAGGCATTGCGATTTGCTAAAGGGCTAAATGAACTCCTTCATGAGTTAGCCATGTCCCATATTCCAATGGGAGCCACTTTTGAAAAACTTGCCGATATGGCCCTAATGCATGAGAAAGACAAAGGAGAAAAGAAGGAAGATAAGGCTGAGGAAAACATGCAGAACAAGAAGGTATGACCCAAGAAAGAACAACAATAAGAGGGCGAAAAGCACGACAAAGCTCAAGGCAAAAAAGAAATGCCATGGTTGTGGGAATGTGGGCCATTTGGTCAAAGACTGCAGAAAATGGAACAATGCTTGCTTTAACTATGGTGAAGTCGGACATAATACTAGGGACTTCCTGAAGAAGCAAGGCTAGGGCCAAAGGACAGGATCTTATGGAGGGCAATTGCATGCTCTCGCGGCTGATGTACTGAACAGAGGTATGGAAGTTTTTGTTGAATGTTTGATTTCTCTTTCCGGACATCTTGTTAGAACTCTTTTTGATTCTGGCGCTTCTCACTCTTTATATCTGATTTTGTAGTTGAGTCTCTTCACCTTAATTACTAATATGGTAGTGGATCCCGTAGTCGTCTCAAACCCCATTGGTGGTTCAGCTCGTTTATCTATGATTTTCGGGGTTTGAGAATATCTGTGTTAGGCATCGAGTTTATGGGCTATGGGTTGATTCTAGGGATGGATTGGTTAACCAAGTATGTTGCCATTCTGGATTGTGAGAGGAGGGTTGTTAAGCTTCTGACTTTTCATGATAGGACCCTCGAGATTTCATGTGACCCCCAAAGGTCTGTCATGCTTAGCTTTTTAGAGTCACTTGACACATCTATTGATGGTTTGCGGTCTGTTCCAGTAGTCCGGGAAAATCCGGATGTCTTTGATGAGGTTCGGGGTTTACCCTCGAGGCGTGAGATCGATTTTCGCATATATTTGGTTGGAAATGCAAAGCCAGTTGCATTGCCCGTGCGGCTTATGGCTCCAATGGAAAGGAGGGAGCTCAGTAAACAAGAAGTGGAGCTGCTTGAGAAAGGATTTATTAGGCGAAGCATTTCTGAATAGGGTGCTCCGGTCGTCTTTGCAAATAAGGCGTACAATTTGCTTCGCTTATGTGTGGATATTCAAGATGTTTTTCCACATTCCTTATTTATGGAAGTGTCTGCACGATACAGCAGGGGTAGTTGAGCCGAACGTGCTTGAGGAAGTAAAGGTGGAACGAGAGGCGACAATTAGATGAGTTCCTACCCGTATACTTGGATCAGAGATTAAGAAACTGCACAACAGAGAGGTTAAATTAATAAAAGTGCAATGGGGAGAAGACAGCGAGTATGCGACTTGGAAGACTAAAGACAAGGATCTTGCTTCATACCCTTTTTGGGACTATGTTCTTAACTTTTTTTCCAAATCTTTTATTCACACTTGCTTCTATCATCTGAGTATATCCTATTGAACGAATCTTCGACCTTTAGGTAGGAAATCCCATGATTGTAAAAATGTGTTTGAGACATGTTATGTTTGGTGGATGTAAGTGTTTGCTAGTGGCTGCATGTGGATGCATATACACACATCAAGCACTAGATCGGCTCAATCACTCTCATACTGCACATGGATATGTGTGCATTTTCTTTTCTTTTATGGATGGAAATGGATGTATTAACATATAGATGTTGCATTTGGACGAATGGATATGCACACAACTTACATGTTATAATAGGATTATTTGCATACATATTGGATTCATGGCACTAACATACATTGCATTAAGGAGGTCAACTAAATCAATAGACCGCCTGATCTTCGCATTAGTATTGGGACATATACGCACACCTTTGCATATGTTCATATAAGCTTTAGAAGTCTTTAAGGACAATGGATGTTAGTGATTGATGGATGAGTAGATGGGTGATGGATGGTAGGATACATTCTTCTTAACTTGAAGATTTCGGGGATGAATTCCTTTGAGTAGGGGAGAATGTAACACCCCGTAATATAACAACATCAAAAGAGAATAAATTAAATAATAACTAATTTAATATTCAGAATTAAGGAAAATGGACTGCGCCGTTGCGTACATCTCGAAATTATGGTCAAGATAGACATTTAGCTTGCGTAAAACGGACACCGTATGAAGAAGTTATGAAGATTTTAAGTTTGTATATGCACAGAAAAATTATATATATGCATATGAGTCAGATCTTATCCAGAAAGGATTCGAAAATCAAAATTTCTCCTAGCGGCAAATTTCCCACTCTAGGAGGTCGACCCCACTAGAGGGGTGTTGACACTGGGGTCGACCCCCTATAGGGGTGTCGACACGAGGGTCGACCCACCTACAGGGGTGTCGACGCCTCTAGGGCTGACGTGGCAGTCGGTTTCAGAGGGGATGGCAGTTATATATATGGTCATTTCTCTTGTTTTCTTGATTGGAGATCAATGAAGGCCAAATGCTGCTGGGGTCTGATCTGAACTGGATCCTATATCTTCTTCAACCTATCAACTAAAGCAAATCAAATCAAATTTAGAGATTCAAGTCTAGACCAAACCTCTGCTATTTTCTACCTTTTCTTTTAATCCAAACGCTGTGAGTTAGTTACTTTTAGATTTAAATAATTAAAAGTAATTAGTGATACGAGTGTGATTTGGATATTCATGCCTGTTGGATTTATCATAATTTGTGAATCTATACTATTCATGGATCTCAAACTTTAGTATGCTTGATCTATTTTTGTAGATCTAATTCTTTGTGGTTAAATTATCATGTCACTTTTATGGATCTGAACATTTGTCTAGGATTGTGGTTAATTTGGAATTATTATTATTTGGACAGTTAGATCTTTGTTTAGACCTAGATCATCATGTTGTGATTAACTGTGATCTGTCATTATTGGACATATGAACCCTTGTTAGATCTATTTATGGCTGTCATCATATCCTAATTATGTTAGATCTAGTTTTATCATTATCCTTGTTACTAGATCTGTTTTATGTCCATCTTATTATTATGCCTATGCCAGTGTATGTTTATGTCACCTTTGTTAGAATAATCATTATTGTTATTTTTTCCATCACCTTTCCTTTATTGTATGGCTAGGCTACTTTCTATCCTAGGCATACCGCCAAAATTATACGAATAAGCTAGTTAAGGAATGGGGGAAAATGTTAGAAATGACATAACTTAATTAATGGATATGAGTATGGACATATAATTCACTTTGTACAAAATTGGGGGAAAAGGGGCATATAACCTATAATGGCATAGGTAAGAATTTGGATAATAATGAATGCTTAGAATTACAATTAGAAATTGTAATTGTACTTATGGCATGAGGTTAGGTTGCATTAATGGTGGAAGTCTCCCCGGACCCGACCGACATATCCAGCAGCCACTAATGTTGAACCTAATGTGAGTGGCCTAAGTGCACAAATATGAATCGGGCTATGACACAAGGTTAGGCCCAACTTGTGGAAGAAGTCTGCTTGGACCCGACCGACATATCCAGCATCCACAAGCTATAGGCCTAATGTGGGAGGTCTAGCCCCTTATAACCATAAATGAAAATATGGTAACAAATTGAAATACTTAACCTAGTTGAATCCATAGGGATTGTCTGAAAATAAACATGAGTAGGGGTTAAGTAAAAATGCTTGAAATAGTGGGAGGGTTAAGTACATCTTGGGTAGGCGTGTAATATTAGTATGTATAGGTACACAAACTTAACAATTAAATAAACATGCTTGAAACAGTGGGAGGGTAAAGTATATCTTGGGTTGGTGATATTTGTATATATAGGCCCACAAACTTAGCCTACTGGGATTATGCAATTTTATGACACTACTAGGTAGGCATAATCTATGGATAACCTAGTATTGGGGATGCAAGACGAAGGGGAGAGCTGGCATCATCTTGTGTGTGGGATTTGATTCAGTCAGTAACCCTTGAATAGGTTTCAAACGAGTACTCCGAACTAGGTCGGAGTGAGGCACGCTTACTGGGCTGAATATAAGAGATCCAAACGTGGGGGATGGTGTCCTGACAGCGCGTTCCATCGGGGTCATGTGCGTGCATGACTCCACCTGCCCGGGAAAATAAGACGCTGTGACATCAGTAGATATGGTTGTGCACATCTTGAAAATGAAGGGCTGCCACTTTAGAAGGTGATACATCCAACTGTGGGACCAGAACAGGGTATCTATAGAGTAGGGAGCCGATCGATTAGGGTAGTATATAGGGTACATCTAGTCCTGTCTGTTTCTGTGGGTACCTGTGTTTCTGTCTGGGCTAACACTCATTAATTTTGTTTGGGTACCGGCTAATTCTGTTTGGTTAAGACGCGTTACTAGTGTACACCTAAAACTACCATTATATTTCTGTTGGGATCATCCTGTTTCTGTTAAGCAATTAGGCAGTATGTAATCTTGTTACATATCTGTTATACTAGTATTGGTGTAGAGAATAAACAGAGTAATCATTAGGGAAGCGTATACGCCTTATCATGTCTACCTTGTCACACCTTCCTTTTATGTAGTAATCTCTTATCCACTTTATATGCCTATCATGCTACTTTTATTTATTTACTGGCTAAAAGTAACTAGACTCGCCAGACTTTATGTCTGACCCTTTTGTTTCCTCTTCTTTCTTCCGTTTCCCCCTCTCCTCAGGTTCTCAGGGCGGGAACACTCAGGCTTAATCAGGACTCTGTTGTCATCTTGTTAGAGCTGCTTTCGAAGTATGGCTCCAGTTCTTATCTCTACTATGGCTTTGTCTCTCTTATTTGGGGATTTATGTTTTCTTTTAAGTATTTATGTACTCTAATGTAAAAGACATAAGTTATATTGTTGTAACAGTTTTGATGACTTATGGTATTTTGGACCACTATGTATGATTTATGGTTGAAAAAAAAAATTTGAATTTCCGGTGCTATCTTATTTAAATCTATCTTGTAATATTCTGTGTCTGTTTACCTATAATGTTTCACGAAACTTAATGCATTCCCTTTGTTAGTGACATTAACGGACGTGGGGTGTCACAGTGTTGTAAGATTGATATTATGAAGAAAACTTCGCGCTATCCAGCATTGCATGAGACTAGACATAGGAGTAACCCGAACCAGTATAAAATTCGGTGTGTTCTTTCCTTTTTTGCATTTTATATTTACTTTTATCTGCAATTGTTTTTGTGTTTGTGATCATTTTTGGTGTGATAACCATTATGTGATTCATTTAGTAATTCATGATTGTTTGAATTATCCATAAACTCTTTAAAACGCTATTCACCCCCTCTAGTGTTAGTTTTGCCTTAAGATCCTTAATCTGCATTATATAACAATATGATAATATATGATACTTAAAGATGTAATGTTACTCAAAGCAAATAACAAAAGAAGAGGGAAAAGTAAGATATGAGAATATGTTTATCCTTTACGGGTCTCATTCCCTTTCTCTTTCTCTAAGCCCTATAAGTGATAGTCTACCCATGATGAAGTGAAGCTAAGAGCAGACAAAGCAACCACAGCAAGCATCATCCAAATCATAGTTATCCCCTTCTAAAGCTTTGAATACATTGATATTTGCATGAAAAACCAAACTAATGACTAATGGAAATCCTTGTTCAAGTAGAAACTCCATGTTTCACTACCACTGCACTTTCGGCATAGGTTCACTATCCAGAGTACACGATCCTACCAATCCTAGTTGATGTCCCGATGATACCCCCTCTTTCAATCTAAAGCTGTCAATGGTTCCTTGGAAATTCACTAGAAGAGTTACTCCCTCTTTCAATCTAAAGCTTGAGTCCCCCTTACCCAATCCATTATCACAAAGCCTCATTCCTCATGAACTGCATCCATCCTTACAGCATCGTTCGCCATAAGCTGTGTCCATAAGCTTGTTCACTAAGTGTTAATGCCGCCGTGTCGTTTGCCACAAACTACTTTACTGTCATTTAGCTACGTTTCTCATGTACAAACCATAATCTTCCTTTGAACCACTCCCCATCTGAATCTTCAATAAAAGGTTTCATTACTTGATCATTATGTAATTTCTAAACTAGAGCAACAATTGTCAAACAAGGACCTCATGCACGACAATCAAGTCACTAACTTCCTTCCCTACGGAACTCACACCTATACAAATAAATATGATGGAACGATATTGGTCCGTAGACTATGTGTAACACCATGCACTTTCAGTAATTTAGTTATAAAATAAGAATTGTATGATTAGCAAAAATTTGATCACGGAAATATCGACATTGTGTCCGTGTTAATTTTCTGTCCGTTCGGACTTTTTATTTGCAAAAATTGGAGTCAGAACGAAGAATTTAATGCAAAACGAAGAAATACAAAAAAGAAAATAATATTAATAAATAAATAAATATAGTTGTGCCAACACACACCATGCGGTGTTGACACGTGTGTCAACATACAGGCCGTGTGTGTTGACACACCCATGAACCAGGGCGTTAATTCACACAGGTATGAAGTTATGACATTATTCAATTGCTTAGCGCTTGCGTGGCTTTCTTTTATTTGTTGGATTTGAATTTCTAGCTGATGGGGTGAGTTCCTATTAGCTGAATGACATGGAAGAATGAGAATTAATCTATTAATCCAAAGGTCTGAGATCCCAAGCCTAACCTATAAATAAACCCATATGCCTAACTTATCGCTCACAATACAATTTCTTTCCACTAGGGTCCAGTCTTTCATTTAAGAGATGTACCTGACCCAAAAAAATTAGGAGAAAAGATTTATAATAATAAATACTTATTTAACCCTATTATCATTTATTTACTGTTAATTTAGTTTAATTTAGCATTAGTGTAGTTTAAATTAGGATTATCTAGTAAATTATTTCCTATCGAACTTAGGTATCGTTTAATTAGGTTTTTCTTACTGTAGTTTAATTTCTATTGTAATTTAATATGGCATATTATAATTAGAATTAATCTTGGGAAAATATAAGGATTGTTGAGACAAGAGAAATAAATAAGGAGTGTTGTGACAACAGTTAGTCTCGAATGCCTAACCTCTCAGAAAATAGCACAACGCACTAATAAAGTGCGCTAAAGAACCTTTATTTTAGCTTTTTAAAAGGAGTGTTATTGGTGTATAAGCCCAATTGTGTTCAAGTTTATGGTAATATGCTAAATTCGGAAAATAAATTAAGAACATAAATTAAAATATACCTATTAAAAATAGGAAGTTAGGAGAGCCTAAATTAATTAGATAAGAAAAAAGGATATATTTCCATAGTTTGTTTGTAAGTGAAACAACAAATGTAATTGCAAGAATAAAAGAAAAAGGAAACGGATTAGTGTGGAGTAGGGATTTAGCCAAATTGCACACTATTCAACAGCCCATAAATAAAAGAAATTTCTTACAATTATGGATTTCTATTTGTACAATTAATTTATGTTATACTATAAAAATAGATTTTGTATGTTCTCAGTAACCTACCAATTAGTAATATGAATAACTTCCAAATGATAAAACTTATAAAGAGGTAAGTAAAAGAGTAATATAACTGAAAGATGTTATGAAAATAGAAAGAGTAAAAAAATCAAGCTAAATACTTGATAGCCCAGAAAAGAACAGTTAACGAATAAATTTGAAATCTGCCAATTTGGTGCAGAAAGTAAAAAGAAGATGTTATTGTGATATGTATTTTTTTTATATGTAGACATAGTTCCAAGATTGAGAGTATCATAACAAGAAATTTAGAGAAGCAAGAAGAATATCATTATAAAAAGATAAAAGTTGATAAAGAAGATAAAGAGTAATTAAAAGCATTAGAAACGATTAGACGTTGGGTCTAATAATTCTGAAGTAAAAATGGCGGTCGATTTTCGGTAATCGATGTTCTACGTCTTCGTCTTGTATCCATTATCTCCTCACCTCATTTTGCCTCCTCGTTTCTCTTACCTCCTCCTCATCTTGTCTTCCCCACCATCCTTAAGGACACAATCGTCGACCCGATCTGGATGCATGTACATGAACCCAAACCCTTATTCGCCTATGCCGCCTAGGGTGGACTATGTTGTCAACTTTCCACTACTTCCGAGCACAACAACAACTACTTTCGGAAATCGATCTACTTCAAAATCTGTAGCCTCCGGTGTTATGAATTTTGCATCCGCAACTTTGGATCTGCACTATGTCCATTTGCTTCCTACTATTCAAGTTTCCCATGTAGCACCTTTATCAGGAATTTTGGCCACTGAGTTATACTCTTCTCCTCTCACGTCACTGCTGAATTCGGCCAATGCTCACACAGGTTTGGCCTCTCCTGTTTTTATTGATGACGTTGCGGAACTTGATACTGGTGATAGTAATTCGATTAAATGTGGCTCGATCGGCAATGAGGTTAGTGGAAATGGGTGTAGACCTACGATTGGCACGGCTGCGCCTGTGATTGGGGTTAATTCTACTCCTGCACCAAACCCCCTGCTTGAGTTACAATGTTTAACAAGCTACCCCGCATTGAGGATGAATTCGCCCTTGTTCAATTTGAAGTTGCTGATTCTCCTATGGAACAGATAGAAATTGTTGTACAAGCGGGAGTTAGCTTTTAGTTAGGCTGTTTAGTGGGTTTCTTCTTGCGTCCTACTCCTGCTGGGATAGATGTTTTCAAGCATGTGAGCCATGTGTGTGTTAGCTATCTTGATGACATATTCTACCTTATATTCTCTAACTTGGAGGAGAGTTCTTGGGTCCAAACCTTCTATACTTGCTGGTATGCCCTTCATTATTACTGGTTGGTGTCCATTTATTGACTCAGCTCGTGATCAGGTCTTCTCTATCCCTATTTGGGCTCAATTTTCTCATGTACCATCTGTTTTGCAATCCCTTGTGGGATTAAACTGATTGGCTTGTCACTTAGGTAAATTGAAATATTTTTATGTAAATACGGTGTCCAAAAGGAGACTTTCATATGTTATGGCCCTTATTGAAATAACTCCTAGAAAACTTCTTCCATCTTTTATTATGGTTCTTATTAAAGGTTGATTAGTAAAGATAGATGTTAGACATAGTTGGAAGCCAGATATTTGTGTTGGTTGTCAATATTTTGGTCATACATAGAAATCATGTAAATGCTCCGCCAATGGTGAACCACTTCCCATACCTCCTAAAATTTCACTACCATGTCCTCCTATCATAAAATGGGTCCCAAAAGTTCCCCATCCCTACTGTTCTGTCATGTGTTGTTATTTTGGATGTTGTTCAGGAGGTTGTACCCTCCCTTGTAATTGTTCCAATTCCTGAACCTATTGATGTTCCTATTGATCCTGCCATTGTTTGGAACTCTGCCGAGTCTGATTGGATTCACGGTCACTCTGATATGCGCTGCTATCCAGGCCAGAATGATTTCTTCATGTTTGTTAGCGGTGTTGTGGGCAAGCATAGAATGTTACACTTATGTGATAATGGAATATAACTTTTATTGCATGAAGAAGGTGAATTTGGTCGAGCGAACAAGGAAATTTTGGAAGACAAGAGTTGGGACAAAAGATTTCTTTATGACAAATATTATATATATTATGTTCCCAACCTGGCTACTCTCTTTTCAGGCTTCTTACATGTTACTAGTCCGGTGTCTACTAGATCTCACAATCTTTCCTCTTATGATGGTGAGGAGGGGCTATAAGCCACTTAGTGGACGGTCCACTTTAAAAACCTTATTATTGTAGTTGGACAAACAGTCTATCTCCTATACTTAAACTCCTTTATTATTTGTTATATTAAAAAGTGTTATAGACCACTTTAAAAACCCGTCGGCTCTGCCAAAAAAAAGTATGAGGTGCATTGGCGCATTCCTCAGGGCCAGCCTTGCGGGGAGCCATTGTAGGCTTCGAGCCAGGATACCTCGCGGTGGCCCTTCATTGTAGGTCATAGTTGGGGATAGTCCTTCGAAGGCATTCCATAGGGAAGGTATGCCTTGGCTACCTATAATTTGGGGTAGTTAGAATGATAATGGAAAACTTTACAATTAGGTGGTTGCTTGTGTAGCAACCTTCGTGATTCCGAGATTCAAGAAGAATGGTAACCGCCAGAAATTTGTCATAGTTAGCTGTAGCGAGTATGAAAAATATGCGGATTAATCCAAAAGTCTAGTGATCTTTCACTATTGAGACTTTGAATGAGGTGGCGATGCCAATCGAGTGCTTAGTTCGTTTGTTTAGGGCACGACATTAATCCACCAGCATGTTATCCCGTAAGAGAGGGGTGGCGGCGTGGGGCCTTTGCACGATAAAATAGGATAGACTTAGTTGACAATCTGTGGGTCAAGTTATGCCTTAGGCCTGATTATGCCTTTTTGTAGATTGTAGTAAATCCCTTTGAGTTCCATAGTGAGTCAAGTTCACCACTTAATAGCTGGACTTAGATATTAAGTTGGTACGATTACGTGAATCCTCTAAGTATGGAATAGGTGGTACTTAATGGATGTCCAAGCATTGGGAATTCCAATGTGGTCACAGTCGCACGTTTTCTTATCATACATTTGTATTGTAGGCCTAATGAAGTAGTTCTATATAGGTTACCAGCAATAAGCTTTCATGGAGTGTCAATGGAGACCTATTGAGGAGGATATGGTAGGGTGCCATGGGTAACACATATATTTGTATTGGCATGCAGCTATATGTACCCTTTTTATTAAGTTCAGTCTACTTGGGAGTAGATGGGTTCGATTTACGCTCCGAGATGAGAGTACGGTAAAATGAAATTGAAAGTGTCGATAGATGACTTTAGGCTGGATCAGTAATATGGATATGTGGAATATATGATATATATTAAGAAAGATCTCACAGTAGCAATATCACAGATAAGTAAATGCAGTAATAGAAAAATCACACCAGGGATTTTTATACTGGTTCGGAGCACCGTCCTACGTCTAGTCCCAGATCTCCTACCTGGAATTTCACTAAACACTATCCTCACTTAACTCTAAGGAAAACAGGTTCACAACACCCGAGCAGCCGAACGGGATTTCACGCCTCTATCAACACGAGGACTTCACAACTCGCCTCTTACAACACCGAGGACTTCAAACAAGATATAAACTTGTAGTTTGACAATGTGTGTTATTAACAACACGGATTTGTCAACTCTTGTACAACCTTCCTATAATCTGATCCTCAAATATGATTTTGATATTATGAAGATTTGGAAGATGATATCGTTGTTTGAATCTAAAGAATAATATATAGATTCAAGGATTCAAATAACGATATATGAGAATAGTGAGCTTTTGAATGCTTTTAAAGAGTAAGAATGAAATCATCACGTAGATAGCAAGAATAGAAAGAATTGTTATTCTCAAAAATGATGATTTCATGATGCTTTTATAGAGGATGGAGAGATGTAATCATTGGTGAAGAGAAACCATGAAAAGAGATGATTTTTGGCCAAGAGAAAGGATCATAACCATTGATGAAATATGGTGTCTATTCGAAAAGATGGCTTCAGTTCGTAGACCAGTCGACTGGTAAAAAATGACCAGTAAACTGGTGTTTGAATATATGTACGTTATATATATGTGTGCACGTTCATTGTGCATTCTGCACAGAAATGGTTGACCGCCTATATATGAACCGGTCGACCGGTTTCTGTTAGTATGCACAATGAATGTGCATACATGTATAAACATATATATATTCAAACCATATAGGATTATGATTATTTGAGGATAGATTTTACCAAATTTAACTACACTCATACTCTAAATAATCAACCTATACCATCAAATATCTTCTTTTTGTCAATCTTGAATTTCTCCTTGTCATTGATCAAAATACCTTGAATTCCTTGACTCAACAGAAATAAGCTGATAAAGTAAAATTAAACTAGTGATATAACAATATATATAGTGTTATCCTTAAAAGTATAATTGTCCATTCACCTGTACTTTAGTTCTGACACCTTCTCATAACAAACCGCAGGTTAGATAGATGTCATACATATTCCAACCAAGTGGCACTTGTTAGACAACGTCATTTTTATTGTAAATACTTACCAATTATTATATTTTATTCAGTTACGCGGTTAGATATTATCCTAAGCTCTGATATATTTATCTTTATCATTTTGCAGGATACCAGATAAACCAACTTGAGTGTTAATGGACTTGGGTTTTGATCTAAGCCCATTGAAATTCAGTTTGTTACATTTGGTATCAAAGCCTAGGTTTAGGATTCCTAAATAAATAGTGAGTGAACATATTTGTGTATAAATATATTATAGTATATATACCTAGATCCGAAGAAAAATCCACTTGAGAAGAGAAATGACATATGGAAAAAATGTTGGAATATCATTTTGTACACTAAGACAATAGCAGTGGAAATTTAAGTGCAGTAGGCCCTAAAGTGACTATAGTGTAAAGTGTATAATAAGTTTAAAAATAATGGAATTATTCCATGTATTAATATCTGAAAATTTTCAATTTTAGATTAGTGGGTGGATTTATAGATCCATAAATGCAAGAAGAAAAATGGATTAGGAATATACAAATATTTGTTGCAAAGATAGCACTAGAATCATATTCCAGTTTAGAAAGTATTGAAGAAATTGGCTTGGAAAAGAAATTTGTTGAATGAAAATAACTTTGCGCAAAGGATTGGGCATGAGATATTAAGAAACCACTTTGGACTTAACTCCACAATTGAACTTTAAAGAACTTGAAAAATAAAATAGAAGAAAAGATTTTTGGAAGAATTTTCAAGTTTTAAATTCAAAAGTTTACATTTTCACAAAATTTACTAGTTTGAAATATTAGGACTAGCATTAAAATAACTTTTTAAAAAAATATGAAGATTTGTTTTCAAAATAAAATGCTAAGTAAATTGTGGGGTTAAGAAATATAAGTGATTTGGAAAAAGCACGAATACAAATGGATTAGACATATATATATATTATGCACGGGTTAGTGGTACACTTTTGTATAGAAATAGACAATCTTAAAGAAAATAGCCATTTGGAAAATAAATCATCCAAGGTAGTTAAGAACACTTTGAGTCTAGTCCCATAATTAGATCTTTAAGGGTTTGATTTTTTTTAAAGTTTCAAGTTTTAAATTTAAAAGTTTGTGGTTTTAAAAGGATTATATATATATATATATATATATAAAGGCAAAAAAATATTTTTTTTATTGGAAAGAAGATTTGTTTTGAAAATACATAAGTGGGGTTAGACAAAATAAATGGAAAGAGATGCTAGGATTCTCATAAAATAATTCTAGGGAACCCTATTCAATGGAATGAAAAAGATGTTGGAAGGAGATAGATACGATATGGACAAAAATGTAGAGTAGTGTAATTAAAACTTTAAGTAATTATAGAAATTTAATAGAAATAAGATTAGAAAATTTCATGAGTGGTGATGCATTTTAATTCATTAGGCCAAGAAGAGGTGTAAGATGAATTTTTATGAATTATTAAAATTTAAGCAAATGTATTTTGTTAAAGTAACAAAGAATGCAAAGTGAAAGAGGTGTACACAATATGGGCAAAGCACCTTATTTTGTGCAAACCTGTTTTAGTAAGGAAAAAAAATATTCTTGTTAATTTACAAAAAAAAAATGCAAAATTCCTCCTTAGGAGTGATTCATAAAAACTTCGTTTTAATAGTTTCTCTTGAACATACATACATACATACATAAATACATATATATATACACACATATACATACATACATACATACATACATATATATATATATATATATATATATAATTGTCCAATTCATTAGTGTGCATAACCCTATGAAAAGACAAACCATAGTAAATGAATAGAAACTAGTCAAGCCTATTTGCATTGATTTTTATTTAAACTTTTGAGGAAGGAAATTTTTAGAGAACTAAAGATGAGTAAATTATTAAGCTTTTGAAAAGAGGGATTATCATGGTATGAGAGTAAGCCGTAAAACTTCGATATTAATTATAGAAGATTTAAAAATGAAAAGTGGGAAATGGTTAATGCTCAAAGTTTATGGAATAGTATATAAGGATTGAGAAGAAGAAAGTTTTGGCAATGATGTGTCCCAAGTGGTTGCCATTTTAAATTAAGCAAAGTTCAAAAATTGTACAGTTTAGGTGGGAAATGGTAGAAAGAGAGGGATTCCATATAAATACAAAACAAATAAATGGCAAAATTTTATTGGAAAAAATTTGTTAATTCGCATAAGAATTTAGCTTCCATTAAGTCAGTAATAAAATAACAAAGTATTAATTTTACATGGAATGGCCTAAAATATATATAGTTGCAACATAAAGGAAATGGACAATAAGAGAAAGCTTGAAGATTTTTGTAAGTAAATTATTACATGCATTATGATTAATGGAAACCCTTTTCAGTATTTTATAAGGAAGCATAAAATTCCACATGTTGTCATTTTATGGTGGAGTAAGAACTAGGCCTAATGGTATTGTGTTAGTTCATGGCATAGTAAGGATATTTATAACAATCTGAATTTTTAATAGATTTGTAATTAATAATTTGATTTGAATTTAATATTTAAAACTTCAGCTTATTCTAAAATGAATGAAATATATGAATCTGATTTTGTAAATGTACAATAATAAGTACCATATAAACAATGAAATAAAACAATTGTCAAATTTGAATTTAGCTGTTTAACCGACTCAATTTGTGTTATTTGAATTTAAGTAATTTTATAAAACCTTAAAAATAAACAACAAAAATGTTTTAATGAATAATTTAATTTACCAAAATTTTCAAAATGTAAAATTTTCTAAAAATGTTTGATTTGGTCAAGATTTATTAAAATTTGAATTTAAGCTAAAATTAAAAAGTTGTCAAAATTTGAATTTATCCTATTTTATGAATTTATACTAAATTCTTAGCATCCAACATTTTTCGTTTCTTAAAATTCCACTTCTATTTGCTCCAAATTTGCTATGTACGGTGAAAATTGGACATGTTTGTGTACATATCCCTCACCCCTCTTTTCTCTTATTATTTTTGTCTATTTTTGTGTTTGGACTAGGTGAATATTGTTATGGGCTTTTATAGGTCCTATAAAATTAAGTTTCTTGACCTTCTTACATTACATTTCTGAAGACACTTCTCGGTTGAGAAACTCTAAATAAAAATAATGTATTCTTTTTCCTTCCAATTCCCTCTCTTCACCGTAATTTTTTCCTCGAGAACTCCGTGGCTTCTTTCAACTCCATGATCTAAAATTTATAATTTATATTCCTCCTCTCCAAATAAAAAAATAATCCAAAAACGCGGGAAATCATCTCCTCTTCCTTAATTTTTACCTCTCCATAGTTGCTTCTCTGAAAAGCTCAAATCCCTGAATTCCTAAACCCTCCCCTCTTTCCACTATTTCCCTATGCTTTTCTTCAGCCCCTGCTAACCAGATCTGAATCCAAATCCTAAATTTAATCCCCTTTTCCTCTTTTTCAATTTCTATTTTTTTCCACAAATTTTGACCTGTGTTGTAGAGGTTGTAACTTCCTGTTGGAAAACCTGTATCCAAGTTTTCCTTTTGTATGATCGTGTAAAATTGGAATACCTAAAATTTTCATATTGAAGACTTTTCAGATTTCGAACCTTTCCAGGTCGAAACCGCGAACCTTTTAGAGTTATTTTTGGAATCAGACTTCTATCCTAAAAATTTCATGTCATAGTTTCATTCATATCTTCCTCAAACTTTGTACAAATTTGGTTTTACTTTCTTTTTTATTCAAGACAAAAGAATTTTCTAAAAGTTTGCTGCTGACTAATTTTTTCAATTTTGTCGTTAACGGTTCAAAAACATTCTTTAAAATGATCAATATATTTTGTTCCATGCGAATATAAATATTTTATAAATTAATAAAAGTGTTGATGTAGAATTTTGGTTAGAGCTTGGGTTGATTATCGTGATTCGCCGTGGAGGAATTTTGATTCAACTTGGTAGTTTGATTCACTTGGTTCGCTCATTGCTTGGTTTTGCCACACTGTTCATTTGCAGTAGTTTGTGATTCCGTTCGTGTTCTCATGTCTACCCATCTTTGGTTGTCAAACTTATTTACCGCGCATGGTGAGATCCTCACCCATGATTAACATTTTCATTTAGTAAATTGATACATCCTGAAATGACAGATGAAATGTTAGGATTGCTCTAGAAAACCCAATTTATTTGTTATGCGACTTGTGCACATTTGACGCGCACACTTTTGACATATATGTCATAAATTTGATTTTTATGATATGTGTTGATTTGTATGAGTTATTTAAAATGTTATATTCATTTTTTTCTTATGCTGCAAGATGCCTTTTTCTTTTGTAAAATCGTTATGGGCTGAAATGATACATATCCAAACCACTGTATAGCTTGATTTGTTTAGATGACTTAATAAAATGAAACTTATCAAGTCAAGTTAAAATGATCTTAAGCTGTGAATTTAAATAATGAGTGGATTTTAATGGGTTTTTTTATTATGAAACCTAGTAAATTGATTAGAAAATAATCTATTAAGTAAATGTTTAAATCCATATATATAATTAAAGTTAGAATTGAAATTTGAGAATTGATTAATATGAAACTATTAATATGTGATTCAAAAGAAAATAAGAAATTTAAAGAATTTGATTTAAGTAATAAAGCCAAACTAACTTGAATATTGTTTTGAAATAACTGAAATAAAGAATATATGGTTAAAAGTTTAAACTTAATTGAATTGACATTCTTGAGTATGAATATAATGATAAGCCGAACTTGGAAATATAGATAAGTGGTTTGGATAGGACTATCTTGAATTATTTAAAAGTTGTTTTATTCTATGTTAGACTATCACAAATTATATTATTAAAAGTTAACTATTACTTTATAACTACTTTATACATTTAACTTAACTAATATACTCTACATAACTATATTAGTTATGTAACGACCCATATTTTTAGTCAATTTAAAATATGGATTTAAATATGTTTAAAAGGATTTTTACATGGAAAGTCTGATTATTTAAAAGGATTTTTACATGGATAAGTCTGATTTAAGTTTCAAAATTTTAGTAAGTCTTGAATCCGGACTTGAAAATTTTGAAGAATGAATTCAAACTTGGTTTTATATTTTACTGGGATTAAAATAAGGCCAACGAACTTTTAAAATCAATTTAAAAAGTAGTTTTTAAAATCATTAATTTAATATTATTTTGATGACCTCAAAATAGATCATTTTTTAAGCATTCTTAGAATTCGACAAAACCAATTTTATTGGATCCTCAATGTCAAAATATGGTAAGGTTTAAAATTTCAAGCCATTCAAAGTTAGTGTGTAAACATATGTAATACAAACACACATTGAGAAATAAGTCAGAATTCAACAGGTTAAAAGGAACATTTTTCAAAAGATCTCGGAATTCAGTAAAAATACGTATTGAGAAATAAGTCAGAATTCAATAGGTTAAAAGGAACATTTTTCAAAAGATCTCGAAATTCAATAAAACCGATTTTATCAGATCCGAAACGTTGAAAATATTAGGATTCCTAATTTCATAATTTTTGGAGTTAGCATATGCGCGTACGAAAAATAAATGCGTACCAGCTCAACTGGTCAAAATTAAGTGAAAATGCAATAAAATAATAAAACAGATGGTTAAACGAACTCCAAATTTGATGAGACCTATTCCATTGGATCCATAATTAAGAAATATGTTAGAATTCAAAATTCATGTCAATCAGATTTACAATTTGGTCATACAAGCGATAGAAGCGTGATAGAACTAACAATATTTTACCTTTAAACAAGTTTAAAGGCTAAATGTTTTTGTTTTGATGTGTCAAGCCATAGCCACTTTAAAGTGTACTTTAACCTTCTTGATCTCCTCCCGACACATCATCTTTCCACCACCCTTTCCTCTTTATAAAAGCAAGCCTTCTCCTTCCCTTCTCATTTCCATTTCCTTAAGCCACCCTCTTTCTTCCTCCTTCCTACAATCTCCAAGCCACATCTTCCATCACCAAGCTTCACCACTAGCACTTCTGCTCACTTCAGCCCCTATTCCCTATGTGCACAGCACCCTAAGAAGCCCCTCCTCTTGTCGTGCCCCACTTCCACCTCAAAACCCCTCTAAAATCCCTAATTCTACCATAAACCCAAAATTAGCCCCAAAATCCACCTCCTCCACTCCTTACCACCCACGCTGGGTCTCACGGCCCTACAGAATCACCCTTCCTCCCCCATCAGCGTATGGACCTCACCTCCCCCAAGCTGTGTTATCGCTTAGCTTCCAGGCCCTTAAAACCTTTAAAATTTTGATTTTTTTCCTTCCAATTTCAGTTATAAGTATAGTTGTGTACATTATTTTTAGTCGGTGATTTGGAGTGGTAATGATGTAGTAATGGAGTGAGAGAAGTCCTATCTTAAAGGTTGGAGGAGTGGATCCCTAAGTGAAAACCCCTCACTTAAGTCTCTTTTAACTGGTTTAGCTAATATAACTAGTTTTACTATGTTTGGAGGACCAATTAGTGTTTACGATGTTAATAAGTTGTTATGATGATGATTTGAGTTTATAATAGGGCTTAATGATGTTTATTATGATAAAAGTGTGATTTTTAAGTAATACACATGTAGTTGCTTGGGTATGTGACACCTAGAACTAATAGTGTTGACCTGGAATTTGATTGAATCTTAAATGTTCATAAGAAATTAATCAACTAATTACTGGTTAATGGGTATTGATATGAACCATATTTGGGTAATTGATTTATGATTTATTGGTATTGCGGTTAATCTGTTGATTGACAAACCTATATCAGTGTTAATGGTTTAAGGCTTATATGATGTATACCAGGATATGTGGTAATTGGGTGTTAGTAGTTAGTAATAACTATTATTGGATGCATATGATGTGTGAAATCCACATAAATTTAATTATATAGTGATTGGTTGAATCTCATTCAAAATCAGAATAAAACTGAATATTTCAATAATAAAATATTTAGTGAAAAATGAAAGTTTGAATTTGACGTCCGATTTTGGATGGACATAAATTTTATGTTATTACAATGAATATTAGTAACTGAAATAAATTGATTTAAATTAATTTTCATATAGTTATGGCTTGTTCAAGTTTAATTTTTAAAATGAATAGTAACTGATAAAAGTGAAGTCGGTTTGGATATGTAAGATGAGTTTTAAAAGGATTTCCTTCAAAAAAAAATCTTATTTATTTTTATAACAGTTGTTAGGAAAATTTGGACATCAAATAATAAATTTTGAAAAAATATATAATTTTAATGATTTAAATAATATTAAAATGATTTAATATTGGTATATTTGATTTTCAAGAGAAATAATTGAAATATAGTTTCCAAAAATAATTATACATGTTTTATATAATTAATAGATTATTTTGGAAGTGTTTCTCTTTTTTTTAATAATAAATTGAATTTGGTCTAAATAGGACTTGTCGAGCAGCGACAGTTCGTGAACTTTGACCATTAACTTTGAATTGATGTATCGAGTGATCCGACTGTTAGATTTCCCGAATGAAAAACATTGGGTTCAAAATGAAAAGAGTTTTCAAATGGAATAGAAAGTGTTAAAATCGACTGGTTAGATTTTAAAATAAGTTAAAATCTATTTTTGAAAAGGTCGCTATAAATGCAGTTCGGTGACTGGAATTGGAAACTGATGGAAACGACCTTATAAAAATTATTAAAAATCATGATAAATCATAATTAAAGATTTTAAAATGATTTGAGCAAGATTTATGAAATTTTGGACTTTGATTTGAGTTTGAGGACATTTGACCTGATTTACTTAACATAGTAAATCAATATTTTGAAGTTTAGTTTGAAGAATAACTAAAAGTTTTCAAACCTAAGTTTATTTGGGTTTGAATGGAAATAACCTTCGAATATTTCAATATTGGATTCCATAATTATACAAATATTGTTTTCAGGGAATTGGAAGATAGAGATATCCTTACTCCCTATACAGTATCTGTTGATTTCAGGATTTACTATTGAGTATAAGTCGATATGATTTCTATTTAAAGCCTTATATTTAATATCCAATTGGGTTTTGGTTTGTCGTGAATGGTGTCTTCTATAACATTGTTATTAAACCTAGTTGAAAATGAAGTTTATGGAATATATCTTTTAATTAACAGAATAAAGTTATCCAAAGTGAAGTTTTCCAATTAATAAATTTAATTGGAGTTGAGTGGAAGTATGTTATTAGGTTTATCATGAACAATGTTTTAAACAACATTTGTTCTTTAACCAAGTTAAAGGAAAGTTGATTTCTCAAGTTTGAATTGTAATAAATCTTTCAATAAAGATTTGATTGAATGAAATGGAGATTAAAACTTTGTTAGAGTTTTAATAAATCTTTAAAGAAAGATTTGGAATGAAAGAAGATAATTAAACTTATCAAATACGAGGGATATTAGATATGGAGTACAACTAGTTTTTCTCCATGGGATGAACAGGATGGGAATGCGATAACAGTATGAGAGAATACCCTTTTATAAGGCTTGATAATCCCGATAAGGCTTATAAACCTTGATTTGAGTTAAGTTTGAGAAAAGAGATGTTATGAATCTTTGATAAGATTTAAGGGACTAAAGGATATTTTAATATAAAAAAATTCTGAATTGGAATGAGGCTTATGATATATTTATAAATCACTCGATTTTAATGATGCGATAGTTATTCGGAAAGACCGGGTTTTAACTCATTCTGAATAACTAATACGACGATTGTCGAAGATATTGAAGATGGTGGTTGAAGTCCGGGGATCTTCGCATCGTTTGGATTATTACTGATGCCTTGGGTAGCTCCCGTTATAAGGTTAAAGTGGTGGTCGTTCAGACGTACTTGAAGATTGATTGGGTATGCAAGGGTCTCTCTCCCTTAGGGGACAAGCAATAAGGTACCTTTGGTTTCGTTTAGACCCAAAACAAACTTGTAAATGGATGTGTGTATGACGTTGTATTTCATTACATAACTGATTAGTTGGTATTGATGATATATCTGTAGTGGTAGAAATTTATTCTCTTAGCTTTACACCCTTCATTGAGATGTATGACCTCAAAGGTTATATTATTAATAGAAACTGATCATATATGTGAATTGACAATGTGGCATGCTAAGTTGCTGATAGATCAAAGCTTTTGTTGAAAAGCAGAGCTTTGTAGATAATGATCAAAGCATGGATGATATAATGTAGCTTTGTATTGAAACGTGACTTCGGCAAGCCTCACAACCCGGGAATAGCCGAAAAAGGGACGATGGACCGTAGAGTAAGGACTGACGTTCCCATCTACCCGAAAAGTGATGCCATGGCATGGAGCCTAGGCAATTGACTTATGTGGATTGATGGATTGAGGTGCCTCGGACGATGGTTAACTAACGACTAGGATGACGGCCAGATACGACCAAGGAATGTTATGTTCAGGAGTAACCCGAACTCGCCGGGTATTGGTGGGCCGACTCTGCCGATCGAAGGACCATGCATTGAGTCCTGGGACATATGTTAGATGTCCCGAACGGTTAAGAAATATCCTTTGCCATGGTTATTGATGGAAATCAACTTCCAATATGAATCTTGCATTTTCAGTTTTAAACCTATATAGCGACATAATAGGATGTAGTATTATGCCGCCTAAGATTGATACATTTATTTTCGAAAATTTATTTTCATACAATGCACTAGTAATAATAAAAGAGAAATTTCGCGTATCAAGCATGTCAAGCTATTATAAGGTAAAACTCTATCCTCCGGTTTGCATTACATTTGTGATGGAACTTGAGTCTTATAACAGCTTCATTTTTCAGAAAGCATTGTGAGTTTTTATAACTAGTAATCAAATGGAGAAAACTCGCACAACACCAAAAGGTAAAATTAGAAACACTTGGTTTTATTGATTTGAAACACTATAATAATGTTGTTAGGCTTAATACGCTTTTTAAGGGTTTCAGTTCCTAGCCAAGTGTTTCCGAATTTTTATTTATTTCTTTTATGAGAACAACTATGTTATGGATGTAGTGGTTTCAAGGCCCATGTGCTAAATAAACTTTTTATTCTTGGACCGTTCCCAAAAAAAATTATATGGCCGAAAATATTACAATTAAAAGATTACTGTTCCCCAAAAGCCCTATCGACATTTTTCTGGATCAATTTAAGTCTCCTCTTCATATTACTCCTGTAATGTCAAGAATCCATCATTGATTTGTTTTACCAAGCATCCTTCATCTGGTTCAGCCTTCTTACGTGTGATGCCTGCTTATTGATCTATCCTAAAACCCTAAGGTAAGGTAGATAACCTCCAATAAACTCTAATTTCTTCAGCTATGTCTTTATTTCATATTTTATCATATTACTTCTTATTAGACTGTGGGCAATATAAAAAAAGGGAGTAACAAATTGGTATAAAAAAAGGGAGTAATGAATAGGTTGTTTCTTTAAGTTGATTCTGCTTTCAGTTAGCCTGTTTGAATGAAAAAGGAATCTTCAGCTAGCAAGTTTGAATTTAGAAAAGATAAATTTCTCCTTTGGGACCATTTGATATTTTTGCTGTGCTTACATAGTTGTTTAGTAATTAAGGATCATGGTTGCTTCTATACGCTGTACATTCAAAGTTTTTAATGGTGCAAATTTGGTTCTAAATTTTGATGCTTTTCTCTAAATATTTGCTAATATTTCAATTCCAGTGTGTGCTAGGTGTTGAAGAAATGTTACGATGAATTGTAAACAACATTGCTAACTCTATAAAATAGTGAGCAGCTAATGGCATCATCAGTCAGAATGGAAAAATCTTTGCTAATAACCCATTTTGTAATCCAATGATCAATTGTTATTTTAGAAATGTCTCCATGTGTTTTTAGAAACTTTCTTATTGTCTTTACGTTTGTCTTAAGCCGACAAAAGAAATCTATGATGACAAGCTAATGTAGCAGCTAGCGTAGTCTGGTTTCTACATTGTTGTAATAATGATATACTTGTTACAACCCATTAGTTAACGTTGACATGCGTATGTACCTCTTTAACATGCCTCTTTCCGATTGCAACATGTATTTGTGCAATAGACACAATCTGATTCAGAAGGAATGCATAGCCTACTCGATAAATAAAGAAAAGCAAATGATTAGTAATATGAATTTTTTCTATCTTCTACATATTTGTATCATTAAATCGTATTTAACTACATGTTATTGCAGTTTGTAGGTTGATCCATCATCTTTGGAATTTGCATTTTAAGCGTCGTTGTCAAACATAATTTTCAGGTAATATAACCTCTTCTAATTACATTTCCGCTATCATTACATATAACTTATATAGTTGTTAATCCTAATCTGCACATTTCTGTGCACATCGTACTATAGTTTTACTTTAAAGTTTCATACTACCTTTTTAATATCAGTCTATTTGTGTACACTATGATATTCTTTCGAAATAATTACTCACAAAATCTTGCGTGTATTGAATAAATTGTACGTTTATTATCATAGTTAGCACGAGTTTAAATCAGCCTTTTTCTCTGTTTTTTTTACAGCCAACAAATAGTTGTCAATTGTATACAAACATGGAGTTCAGTAAATGAATTGTTGCATGGTGCTTCCATACGATTTATACGTGTGTACTGAATTTGCATAAACCTATGTTAATAATAGGTTTACATAATACTCCGCATTGGTCTTTTCTTCAATGGTAGATTGTTGAAATTCCCCAATATAGAGAGGCTTCCTAAGCAACTGTAAACCACACTATATTTACAAATAACTATAGTTACATGCACAGTTTTAGGTACATTTACATTTGTGTAGTCAGTAAAATTTGTGCTTCATGCTTTCTCTACCTAACTTTCATTTTTAAACACATACATACAGATATTGAGTTTTTCAAGTGATTTGGTTATCTTTGTTTCTATGTATTTGGCAACTTGTTTCTATATAAAATAACACACATCAGTACTGCTAGAATTTGTTGAATGCTTTACATACGCAACTCTGCTTAAATAATTTTCTGACCATGATATCTATTTTAATGGCATTTATGTTGTTGCTACGAAAGTTGTGTCCAGAGACCAATGTCTGTAAACTATATTATGCATCTATATGGACTTTTACTATGAACTCTGACTTTACTTACCCTTCCAAACATAAACGGCAACTTAAATTTATTTACAATACAAATGTTGGCCATCATAATATTGTGTTTAAGGTTAAAATTTGATTTTCTCAACTATTAACCAGTCGGTGCTGCATTTTGCATTTAAGGAAATGTTTATTATTATTTTTTAAACTAGCACAAGATAACATATACAATGACAGCCGTTGTACCTTTCACACAAGGTTATTCACTTTATATTACTCATTTGTTGAGAAAGATTACTGTTGAATATTATTATATGGCTTTTTACATGCTATATGATGTTCCTTTTTTACACTGCATTTTTTCACATATTATATCACCCTATGTCCTATTATGCAAAACGCTCTGATACCAATTTATTGTGCAAAAAAGGCTGCATAGATGCGGAAGAACAATACGCAAGATCTAGATTTGTCAATTGAACATCAACCTAATCTGACAGCAATTATTCAATTACATCAACAAAATAGTAAATAACTATAACAAAAGAACAAAGAGACACATGATATTTATACTGGTTCCACCCATAAGATAGTGTACGTTAAGTCCAAAAGAGAGATTTTATTCCACATGAGAGAATACAAGAGATTACAAAATAAGAGTTTACATATCAAAACCTCAAACAGGCTTAACTAGAAGAGACACCATGGGGGATCACTGGTTCCATTCCAGGATGGGTTTACACTAAAGTCTACCCCTCAATAAATAGCCAGTGCAAATCCATGTGAGTCATCAATTACATTACCAACTAACATACCGTAATAATATAATGGATGAAAATTACCATAGCAACAAATGCGTAAAGATAGAAAGTAAATCAATTTGTTTCTTTTGCATAGATGGAAGAGATTAATCCCTTCATTTATTCCTCTACCATCTCATCAAATGCAATCAATGCATTCCCATTATAAAAATATTTGATTTCCATTTTTTTTTTTTTTGCAAATTTATTCCAATCAATTTGTGATTTTGTATCACCAAATTTAGCACTCCACCTTGATGCAAAATCACATATCTGCAACACCCCATCTCGAATCAAATTCTCTTTGCATCATAAAACTCTTCAACAGAACTCCACCTTCAATCAATATCTCACAATGATATAGAAACCAAAAACGAATATTTGCCTAATGGGTTCCAACAAAGCTAACCCCCATCACACCATGTTTTCGAGCTCAGACTACGTCCCTGCCCGCCAACAAAATGTTGCAAATAACCAAAATAAAAAAGAAGACAGACACCAAAGTAATCTCAATACGGCCAAGGCCAAAAATAATTCTCTCAATCACCAATTCAAATATAAAGCCAAAATCCAAATCTCGGTACACACAAAAAATCTCTCTCCTGCCACTTAGTTATTACAAACTTCAATCACCGCCTGCAAAAGATGCATCTACCACCATGAGTTGCACCACGCAAAAACCAAAGGTCTAAAAGTGCTTGCAATAACATCGACATCCGTCTAACACTTGACCTGAACTCCTTCCTCGATCACCCCGGATCCCTCGAGCATCATCAACGTGAAGACCCCTGTCTAAACCACAATGATCTCTGACTTGACACCCGTCTATCACTTGACCTGAGCTCTTTTCCTGATCATCTTGGATCCCTCGGGCATCATCAACATGAAGACCCCTATCTAAAACATGATCAAAAGTTCCCAAATCCAATGGTCCCTTCAACGCAGTGAACTCCATATCACATCAAAGTTCCCAGATTGGAACATTCTTCTCTCTCAACATAATCTCCTCAAACAAAGTCTTCTTTTTCTCCCAAATAGTAATAGCATAATTACCACTGAATCTACCAACCTTTGTAGAAATAATTGATGCACAATTTAAAACAAATCGCCTTGCCCTGATATGAATCAGTTATGCAAAAATTGATCTAATACCAATTTGTTGTGCAAAAAAGGCTGCGTAGATGCGGAAGAACAATAAGCAGGATCTAGATTTGCCAATTGAATATCAACCTAATATGATAGCAGTTATTCTATTACATCAACAAAATAGTAAATAACTATAACAGAGAAACGAAGAGACACACAATATTTATATTGGTTCCGCTATCATCGAGAAGATAGTGTACGTTCAGTCCAAAAGAGAGATTTTATTCCACATGAGAGAATACAAGAGATTACAAAATAAGAGTTTACATATCAAAACCTCAAACAGACTTAACTAGACGAGACACCATTAGGGATCACTGGCTCCATGCTAGTATGAGTTTACACTAAAGTCTACCCCTCAATATATAGCCAGTGCAAATCCATATGAGTCATCAATTACATTACCAACCAACATATGGTAATAATATAATGGAGGAAAATTACCATAGCAACAAATGTGCAAAGATAGAAAGTAAATCAATTCGTTTCTTTTGCATAGATGAAAGAAATTAATCCCTTCATTTATTTCTCTATCATCTCATCAAATGCAATCAATGCATTTCCATTATAAAAATATTTTCTTTTCATTTTTTTTGCAAATTTGTTCCAATCAATCTGTGGTTTTGTATCACCAAATTTAACATGTCCAACATTTATTTCCTTGGCATAAAACACATTACTTTATTTCCACGCTGTACTACTTTTTGGCTGCTTATTGACAGCCCTAGTTCGAACCCACAAATACTAAATATGTACAAATATTTTTCTATCACTCATACACAGTAACTGTTAAACAGTTCTATATACGATTTAGTGTTGCTACTCACATGAGCTATTCTTAGGATTAGACTTTTTTTACAGCCGAACAGTTATATAAAACATGATAATCCAATAACTTATTTATATTCCTGAAATATTCAAAAGTCATTGAGTTGAATTTGTTTTGGTTTCCACATAAAAAAGTCTAAGAAGATTCAGCTTCCGTAAAATAGAAAAGGCCACCAAATGCTTCAGCAAAGAAAACATGATTGGGTCTGGTGCATTTGGAAGTGTTTACAAGGGAATTTTCGATAATGAAGTTCTTGCAATCAAGAGAGAGCATGTAGATTCATTTGAGAATCGTAAGGAGTTCAAAAATGGTATAACTATTGTAATCAGTATTTACAGTTAATTTTATGTATGAAAATTTAAAAAGTGTATGAAGTTATAGATGTAAATTTTGATGCAGAGCTTCGCTGCTGCAAAGGGTGAAGCATATGAATCTTTTGGCTTTGGTCGGATTCTTCTACGAGTCGGGTATGAGTAGAACATACCTCAATCCTTTTACTTTAATATCATATATATTCTGAACTTTGTTCTAGAATTAATTAAATATGACACAGCAGATCATAGCCATTGGATGCTGATTTATATTGTTTAATTTCTTAACTTGTGTACAAAAAAAATTATAGCATAGAAATACATATATATTCATATATGAGTCATTTCTCTTAGCCTGTGCATCATAGAATGCATAACTTCAAGTTTCTTGCATGTGCGTGCAATGAGTAGTTCTCATCTTTTATGCTAGAAGTCATTGTAAATGTAATGCAGTTAGTTTTTAGTGTTCTAAGCTTCCTCTTCTTTGTTTTTTTAAAGAACAAATTTGCAACACTATATAAGTATAAGGTAGAATATTTTAATTAGATGTGTCCGTTGTTAGACAGTATCTTATAAGCTAATGCAAGTTTAAATATATTATTTTCATGTCACACATTTATCAATTTTCCAGTAATCTATAAGCAGGAACCTTTATTGTTAGGTTTTTTTTTTTACTGTTCTTATTGCAGTTCAGTTGATCTTGGTGGGTTTGTACATATTGGAGTTGGTGCATGGAATGTTTTTTTATTGTATATGAAAAGCTGATGTTGGTGATAATAATGATATGATTTCCTCTTTGTGAAATAACCACAACTTTCACTATTTAAAGCATGCATTGGTGTTCAGCTGTTGCTTAAGCATTGGTGTTTCACACGCATTGCTGATTCACTTATCCTCAAGTTTTTCTTATAACTTCAATTGTAGAAGTTGGATTTGGACAAAACAAGTTGTCAAGTACGCCTTCATGCATGGAAACACAAGGAACGAGGTTATTTCGTACTTTATTTGAGGTATTTATCTCGTGCTATTTGTTATTCATTCAACAGGTTAAGTGAGAAATAGAAGAATAACGCCTATATTCAAATTTGTATTTTGCTTGCAATTCATAGTAAAGGATCAAACGTGACCAAATTGATTTATTCTTCCTTCTGTTTACATTTATTTTAATATTATGTATACATGAATCATTTCACAATAGTGATAATTAATGGTGGGTCCTTAAAAATAATCAAACTTAATATAAGATGTTCTTATTAAATTTTAATGTGGCAGGCATACACCAAATTTGAAGACAGATCCATCATTAGTTTGCTTAATTCAAGCATTAAGCAAATGAGATGCAATCTATTTTTTTCCTCATTAAACATTTTTTTTCTAAACTGAATTTTTTTATTAAAATAAAGTAGTACATTATTATTGTGTTTTTTGCTTGCATCATTAAGTTTGAAGTTTTAGAGTGAAAGTCTTAGTCTACTAAAATCTGCGATGTAACACTAAAAATTTGCGCATCCATAATAACTAAATAGGCGTTTTGATTTTTTTACTATCACTTATCTCAATAATTAATAAAGTTATAAATGCCCTGTAGAATTTATGAAAAGAGGTTACAGAATAACTATAATCTTTAGTTACCTCCGTAAGCTTTTTATGACTTGAATAATGGACGGGGAATGCAACCCAAATGACACTATTACAATGTACATGGTTTCTTAACATGATATGAAAAATATGGTGCTCAGGAAAAATGGTATATTGTAAGCATATGCCCTGCAATGCGTTCCTTGCAATCCAGACACAATGTACCTGATTTGAACACAATCAGGTAGCATTATATATTGAACACAATCAGGTAGTAGTTCCCTCTTTATTTGGGAGTTTATTTAGAAATGTTGGGTATACCTTTGAGCCTTTGTGTCTTACTTGTAGTAATTATCGTCGTGTCAGATGAAACATGTAGTTATTATGCTTTTATGTAGGACTTGCTGAGAATTGTACATCCGCTTTTACACTTTAGTTTCTTTGCTTTTTTGATATTCGGGCATGCCTTTGTTTGTTATTCCAGGGGTGGGCATCAGAATCCCACTGATGATTTAGTTGTGATTTGTTTCAACTTAATTGGGGGACGCCTTTTACCGGATTTCATGAGTTGATCATTGCTGGTGGAAGCACTATTTGGGGTGGTCCTAATGATGTAAGGACTTATCAGATGCCAGAAATTTGCTGCTGACTGTGATAACAATGGCAATGATTTGGATACTGTCAAGTATATGTATGCCCTATTGTTTTGTTTCTATTTTTGTTTTTATTCAATAATAAAATATTGCAAGCTAGTGATGTACTTTGCTTTCATTCTTCCAAAATCATTTTGGATATGGTTTTTGTGCATTAGCCTTTGTTTATATGACAATAATTTTCGCAGGCCTATGGATGACTGGGCGAAGTCATCAGGAGCTGAACAATTTTCATATGGAGCTGAACAGTTTTCATACATCAGGAGTGTTGGCATTTACAAACCAACTGTGAAGTTCCTTATACTGAAAGGTTATGCAAACATCGGTGAAATTTTTGTATATACCAGTCACATTTTTAAGCATAATTTTTTGTCAAATGATTGTATTTTGGTTCACATTTTCTCTAGATTCTATGGAGTCATACAACTCACATCTACAATACTCCAAATTTTCTCAAAGACTTCTCTATTCTTCTACCTATCTATATAATTTTGCCATGAAACAATGAAAAGCATACAACTGCAGGATGCAGGCAGAAGCCAGTCATGTCCGAGTAGAAAAAACTTTTCAGGCCTATCCTTCTCTAGTTGTGCATTATCCCATCCACAGTATATGATAAGGTCTGGAAACAAAATAGACCATGAAGACTGGTTATTTGATCGTAAGTCCTTTATGCATTGTCTTCCATGAACTCTTATGTTTTTTTCTTTTTTTTGACAATGTTCACTTTGAATGCTCAAAGACTGATAAAATGCAGAAATAGTTCATGACAGAACAACGCTAATTCCAGGTTTAGGAATGCAACGAACCATTTCACACGTGGGAGGATTATTCAGCATGCTTTAACAAGCAGTTGAAATTCGAGCAGCTGCAGTTGTGTGAGCGTGCTGTCACTCTAGATGGATTTGCACTGAATGGTTGGTAGGTTAATGTTCTAGTCTCCAGCATAATGTAATTACGTTTGTGATGACTATTAAGAGGTGTGACAAACTAGTTTTTGATGCAATTTTGGAAAAAGTTGCATATATGTTTTTTCATATCTTAGTGTTGTTCGATATAATGTATGTGTACGTGCATATATATATATATATATATATATATATATATATATATATATATATATATATGTGTGTGTGTGTGTGTGTGTGTGTGTATTGTTCATATGTTGTATGGATATATTTTAATTTGAGGCAGGCAATTTACACAATTGTTTTCAATGGTAAATTTGCATCTTTCATCAGTGCCATAGATTGTCAATTTGAAACATATGAGGGGGTATTATAGACTATCAAATTGAAACACAATTTGTATTGCAGTTCACTAATCTGAAACACTTTGGGGGTGTTGTAGTTCACTAATCTGAAACACTTCGGGAGTGTTGCAGTTCATTAATCTGAAACACTTCGGGAGTGTTGCAGTTCATTAATCTGGAACACTTCTGGAGTATTGCAGTTTATTAATTTGAAACACTACGCAAGCATTTCAAAATTCAATCTAAAACTGTTAATGAGTGTTTCAGTTTATCAATCTGGAACACTTACTAAGTGTTTCAGTTTATCAATCTGGAATACATTACAAGTTGCAAAAATCTGCAACATACAATCTGCAACACCTGTAAAGTGTTCCTACAAATTTTAGAAACATTTTATCACCGTTTCAAATTGGTTCTTTTGATTAGTGTCGTTTCGTGTTATACGGCGTGGTTCCATGATTTACCCAACTTTAAAATAAAATAAATAACTGTTTTAGTTCTCATACCAGTCCCATAACTGACATGGAGTTTATTGTTTCCCACCTAAAATCTGGGTGCCCATATTTTCCACACTAGCAGCTAGTAGAATTGGTTTTGCAGATATTTTATAGAGAAGTATTCTGGATGGGAGCTAGAGCTGCGTCTAGAGCTTCTGATAGTCTTTTGCTAAATTTATTTATGTTTCCGCTGTGTTTTGTAATTTAGTATTTTCGGACTTTTTACAATCTACTCTAGTATGTTCTGTACTGATGTAAAATTGTTCTAATAATATTGAAATGTTATTCTGTGTTTTGTTCTGATGTGTTGTATCCCATAACGGTTCGAGGATTTTTGCCATTTGGATTGTATTTGTATGGCTTATGGTCGATTCGAAAGGGGGGATTTTGAGGTCGCTGCAAGTTATATCATTTTATTTTTAATTTAACTATTGTTTAGTTTTAATAAGATTATTTTATATAAATATAATTATTTTTAATTACAATATTTTATATTATATTAACTATTTTAATAAAGTCTGAAATAATTAATATAAAGATTTTTGTAATAATGGCAATTAAGATTTAAAAATATGACATTAAAATGTAATTTTGTAAATAAACCGCTTGTATATATGAAACCTGAATTTTGAATTTAACCAAATAATGAATTGATTTAATATGATTTATGACATTGGAATATTTAAACGTAATTATTTGGAAATAAATCTATATTTCTATTATTTGATTTTTGATATTTTACATATGATTTCAAATATAAATGACTATACTGTGAAATAAGCGTTTGGTTGTTAAAGAGAGCGGAGTCGGTATTAACATACTCTCTGTCAATTCCAATACCACTTTAACACCCATATACGTGATGGAGAAACCAGAATGAAGTTGGTTGGTTTGGAAAACGCTACTGGAATGAAGTAAAAGAACGATGATGGATAGTCTTGATCTTCTAGTCACAATTGAAATGACTAAAACAGGAGCTATACCATGATTGATGGATGTAGCACCTTTTATCGAACAAACTTCTTCGATACCATATCCATTACATTGTGATTAGAATGAGGCCCTTTGATTTTGGGAGGGTTGTTTGATTTAGGCAGTAGTTGCTGCTATGTGTTACGACCAGTCCGAGCATGCAATTAGTAGAATCCTATCCTGGGTATTGCCTCGTGTGCCTTGTCATATTATCCCGATCGAGCTACCTACGATTTTGATTTGTTTCATTCCTATGGAGAGCTCTCTGATGCTACTAGTTTATGGTGGGTTTGGTACTGTATAGATTACAACTTATAAACAATGTAAGGGTAAAAATGTAATCCCGCTTATCTTATTTTCAATATTTTATTTAACCGTAAACACTATTATAATATTGTATTGTATTATATCTAGCTTAACGGATCCTTTAAGAATAGAATTCCAAACATTCATATAGTGTCACAAAATTTAACACTCCACCTTGACACTATATTCATCTCCAACTCCAACACTGATAGTACCAAACCATCCTCTATTTCTACCAAACAAGCTTAAATGTTTTCCTAATGAACTGTATCATAGCCACCGCTCATTACACTCCACCAACAAGTTTAGGTGAGTCCCTCACCCATCATTGAAGTGTTGAAAACACGCAACTCTAAAATTAGTCTCACTATAAGATAAACATATTTGGAAGTAAAATGAGTACCTACTAATAAGATAGAACTCCAGCCTCTCAATAATACCTCTCCTTCATCCATAACAAAGATTCTCCCTTAAACATGCCACCCCGTGGCACCTTGCACCGCTCCAAGCGAATTAAGTTTCGAGCAATGCTCAAGTTTCCCAACCAGCAAAGTCTTAGTGAACATATCCGCCACATTATCCTTTGTGTGCACTTTCCGAAGACATACTTGTTTGTCTTCATCCATGGCTATTAGAAATGACTCTCTCACTTCAATGTGCTTGATCCGTGAGCTAAACGCCAAGTTCTCAGCCAAATGAATAATACTTTTGCTATCACATTGAACATCAATGCTATCATGTTCAGAACAAAAGTCACACAACAATCGCTTCAAATAGAGTGCTTCCTTTGCTGCTTCCACCGCGTCTATTAACTCTACCTCGTAGTGGATAAAGCAACTATGGTTTGCAATCTAGATCTCTAACTTATGACTATACCACCAAAAGTGAAGGCATATTCGAAAGTTGATTTTCCCCTATCCCTATCACCAGCATAGTCCGAATCAAAATAACCAACCAATATGCAACTCTTCTCCTTGCTACAAAAAAATAAGACCATGAGATGTACCTTTCAAGTATCTCAAAATAAGCTTCACTGTTTCCCAATGCGATTTCCTCAAATTAGCCATATACTGACTAACCATCCCAATGGTATTTGCAATATTGGGCATTGTACACACCATGGCATACATCAAACTGCAAACCACACCAACATATGGAATCTTTTTCATGTGAGCCTTGTCTTTCTCCTCGATAGGTGATCCCTTACTCGAATGCTTTACATGCAAAGGTAAAGGTGTATTTGATGCCTTTGCATCCTCCATGCTAAACTAGCAAAGCACTTTTCTAATGTATTCCTTTTGATTCAATTTCAACTCAAAACGCTTTCGATCCCTTTTGACTTACATGCCCAAAATTTTCTTTGCTTCTCCAAGGTCTTTCATTTTTAATTCCACTTTTAATCTCAATTTCAACTTGTAGATTTCTTCCTTATCCTTCAACGCAATGAGCATATCGTTTGCATACAAGAGTAAATACACCCAACAATCATTTTTCGACTTCTTGAAATAAACATGAGCATCCTTAATACTTCTCTCTAAACGCCTTTCAAGAATAAAATGATCAAAGCTCTTGTACCTTTTTCAAAGTGATTTTTTCAACTTCCAAACCAATTTTGACTTACCATCTACAACAAATGCTTCTGGTTGCTCCATGTACATGTCTTTATTTAAGTCACCATGCAAAAAGGCGGTTTTCACGTCAAGTTTCTCTAACTCCAAATCGTGAATAACATCTATAGCAAGTAATATCCGAATTGAATTTTGTCTCACAACCGGTGTGAATGTCTCATTATACTTCTTTCCCTTCCTCTGTGCAAACCCCTTATCCACTAGCCAAGATTTGTATCTTCCATCGTCCTTGACATTATATATCCATTTGTGCCCAATAGCACGGTTTTCTTTAGGAAGTGGGACCAACTCCCATGTCTGGTTCTTCATCAATGATTGCATCTCTTCCACCATGGCACAAATCCATTTCAAGCTATCACTCGATCGCATGACGTTATCAAGATCCATTGGCTCGTCTTAGACTACATGAATAGCATAATCCAAGTTCTCATGAAAGTTAAGATAATTCCAATCACCATATCTTTTGGGTGGCCATATAGCACGACGATCAACCCGAGTAGAAATACCATTACCCGGTCTTCCTTTAGCTCCACCTTAAGCTGAATCTTCTCTAGAATCGTGCACATCGCCAACACTACAAGAGGAACCATGTGGACTATGCGATGTACCATTAACCGACACCTCCTCACAAGCATCTCCAACTACTCTACTCTCTCTAAGCCTAAAAGTGGCAATAATTTCCTTCTCCTTTGATTCACCATGAACCAAATCCGAAACATCCGATGAACTTTCATTCTCCTTGAGCCGACTCATCAAAAGAAAATGATGAGACTTCACAACCTTCTTCATTTCCGGATTCCAACTCCGATAGCCTTTAACTCCATCCGTATAGCCAAGCGAAATCCCCTCAAAATCTTTAGGCAAGCTTATCACTCCCCGGATCATGCACATAAAATGGACTGCCAAATACACGAAGATAACTCAAGTCAGTACCCTTTTCCCTCCACACTTCCTCCAGATTTTTGTTATCAATAGCTGAGCATGGAATTTGATTAGTAATATGCACTGATGTTGGCAAAGCTTCAACCCAAAATCCCTTAGGCCAACCCGATGTCAACCTCAAGCATCGAGCTCTCTCCAATAGAGTTTGGTTAATTCTTTATGCCACTCCATTACATTGCGAATTCTTGGTGTTGTAAAATGCCTCTGAATATCATGATGGTTGCAAAAAAATCTCCTGAAACATACTCCCTGCTATTGTCAGACCTAAGAACCTTCAAAATCTTTCCACTATCATTCTTAAAAGATCCTTTCATTCTTTGAACCTTGGAAATGACTCCGACTTGGCCTTTATTACATACACCCAAACTTTTCGAGAAAATCATCAATAAAAGAAATGCAATATATTACTCCTCCCAAGGAAGCTACTAGTGCTGGTCACCAAATATCTATGTGCACATACTCAAGAACCCCTCTTGAATTATGTTTCCTTTCACCGAATGACACTCTAGTTTGCTTCCCTATGACACATTCCTTGCAAAACTCCAGCTTGTTGAAACTCTCATCATCAATTATATCCCTTCAATGAAGAACATCCAAGCTTTTTTCCGAGATATAACCCAATCCCAAATGCCAAAACCGTGTCGCATGTAAGCAACGAGAACTATCAAACGAACACAAGTTTCACCTTTTATGGTCACTCCTTAAAGCAAATATACACCATGAGTTCTAGCACCTTTCGTAACCACAAGCGCACCCTTCAAAACCCTCAAGCTATCACTCTCAATAGTGATTTTGAATCCTAAAAAATCTAGTTATCCCAGAGAGATAATCGACTTCTGTAGTCCCAGAACATAGCGCACATTAGTGAGAGTATGAACCACTCCATCAAACATTCGAATTTGCATGGAACCAATAATAGCCTTTGACTTACATATAGCACCATTCCCAATAATAATTGATCTTCTTTCTTTATTTGCATATGAAGAAAAACAATTCCTATTTGGCGTCATGTGATATGAATCAAGCACCCATTCGCTGCCTGAAACGTGTAACAACCCGTATTTTCATAACATGTTAAAACAAGAAATCAAGGCATAATTAAATTTTAAAATCAGAATCAGGGGAAACGGGTTATGCCATTGTGTTCATCTCGAAATTTTACATGAAATAGAGTCCGAATTTTTGAAAATCGGAGTTCGGATGAAGAAGTTATGGCCTGTACAAGTTTCAGCAGTTTTCAGGCAGCACTGGACCAGGGGTCGACCATAGGGTCGACCTACCCCCCTAGGTCGACCATAGGGTCTACCTACCCCCCAGGTTGACCATAGTGTCGACCCCCCCCACCTTACAGGTCGACCTGGTCGGCCTGGTTTGACCCAGAACTCATTTTTGAAGCCTGAGACGTGTTTTGACGGTCCGGATTGATTCTAGGGTTAATCTAAGGGCCTAAACTAGTTGCTACACCTATAAAAATACCCTTAGACCTAACCTAATTCATATCAAATCATTCTTACACTATTATGCTGCTGAACTCCCTCTTGAACCATGGCCGCCGCCCCCAAATTAAAGAACAAGCATTCAAACTCAATCCAATTCGAAGATTAAAGCTTGCACAATGATTCAAGACAATAAATCAACACTACTACAACGTTCTATGACAATTTCACTTCCGAATTCACTAGCCATGCTCTGTAAGTTCTAGTTGTTTTTAGATTTAAACATTTAATTATAATATGGACATGAAATAAAGTGGAATTGGATATAAGTATGTTTATCAATTCTGATCTATTTCTGTTGCTCCTTGAATCTTCTGTTTTGGGACTTGTCTATCTTCATGTTCATGACAAGTTTATGATCTATTCAGCTGTTTTCTTGATTTGTGATGACGTTATCATCAAGTTGTAATATTTGTGCCTATGATGATGTTTTCCTCTGATCTCAATTTTTTTATTCAATTTCTATCTCCCCCAATTTATTTTCTTTTCATGGACCTTGGTCAATTTCGGACCTTGGCCTAAAATCGTGATTTGCGTACGATATTTATACGGGGGAATTATGGGATTATTGCCTTTATGAACATGATGTAATAATTGGCAACATGAAATTGGATATTATCATTGTATTTGCAAGTTTGGGCTTGATCTGTAAATTTTGGTATAATCATGTTATGAACAAATTTGCACAAATATTATATACATGGAATTTGGCACAAATAGGATCTATGTAATGTAACATGTGTTGTATATGACGCAGTCGTATACACTATTATATGATTTTTGTTTGATGATAACAACCAAATATATATATATATATATATTATAAATGTGTTTGTTACTATACTGTTCTATATTTACATCACAGACAGGAATGTAATATTTATATTTAAATAAAATACATTTGTACAGATATTCAAATATTTACTGTATTTTATTTAAAAATATAAATATAATATTTCTAACATTCAAATAGTACATCTATTTTAACTCCACTATTTAATCACTTCACTGATATTGTACTTGTAAATAAACTGTGTAGAATAGACAAGTTTGTTTGACAAGAATAAAATAATATTTTATTTCAAATAAATTTGTTTATTACAAACTTCAGTACAATTCATATACATACACAGCTCATCACTACAACACTCACTTTGTTTACACAACTCATATATACATTCTTTCACATTGACACATATGCAGACACATTGAAACAATTCACTGACTCAACACTGTCTTCAGTCTTCATTGTTAGTCCAATCTTCACAGCCTTCTAGTCAGCCTTCAGTCAGTCCAGTCTTCTTACCTGTCACATGAAACACACACACACACAGTACACTGCAATAGAAATAAAAACTGTATTCATGCAAATATAAATTAAAAAAAATTAAAAAATTTATTTGCCTCTGTTTTCTGGTGTGTTTCTCATCATTTTTCATGACTTGATCTGATTCATCTGTGTCTAGACAGACAGTTTGTATATGTACAGGGACAGGAAATTTTCTGATGGCTGCAAATACACACGTGTATAAATACACGTGTGCACTGCCACGCCAATCAATATGCAACTGAGGAGTAGCCACGTGGACCATCTCAACTCAGTGCATGTGTATACAATTCAACATGTTTTTCAAAACAGTTGTGAACAAGTAAAAGTGGTCGAGCCATGCAATGGTGCAAAAACATACAAAGCATGGACAATGCAAGGTGGTGATGCATATTTTTTCCAAATGGCCAAACACAAGGCTCAACAATGCATGGTACAAGCCTACATGGATGTTTCAAACTCAAAGCATGGGAATGCTGCATGGCAATCAAATATAAATGGTGGATACACATGATCAAGCATTTCAGATCAATTCAAAACAGGATGAAAACAGTATGTACCAATAATGTTTGCAAGCAATACCAGTTTGTTCAAGTTAAAGTGCACAAGCTCGAGCATGGCAAGTGATTCATGTATATTGTGTGTGCATTTACAACTGTCAAGTATCAACACAACAGTAATCTAGTGGTGCAAGCAGCAAGATGATGGTGCAACAACAATGAATAGGATTTTAGCACTAACAAAGTGGTGATATGTCCAATACGATATATATCTGGCAATGTCTTCATACGACAAATGAATATTATGCATGAATGTAACTGCAAGGATAAAGGAACTAGGTGCACCAAGTCAGGGTGTATCATGGACAGTGCAGTAAAAAATAGTGAAGTTCAAAGACAAGGCATGTTTCAATCAAGCAGCAGCATGATCATACATTCAAGTTAGGATGTAAATACATAGTGATAAGGCAATTTTCAAGATTATATATATATGTCAAAATGGCAAATGAATAAACCACACATTTCTGGGCAGTCAAGTTGCAAGTGTCCGAGTATATCATGATCATGCATCTCGACAAATTCAAGTCAGTGTACAAGCTAGAACATAAACACTCAAGTGAATCAAGCAAAGAATGAAGAATTGGTGTTTTCAGTAATAAACAACAAAACGTTTTTGTTAAGAGGTCAATTCTTTCCTGAAATGGTGCTAAATTAGTTTAGCAAATAACTTTCTTTGGAAAAAGAAGGAAAGAAGTCAAAGCATATTTTTATTTCTGAAAAACTGATCTAACAAAATATTTTAAATGTTTGAGATGTTGTATCATATGTGGCAAGTGTTCATTTACTTTCAGATTTCAGAAACTCATTTGTTTCTTGGCAAGAAATCAGAGAAAATGTATGGCAACAAATAAGCAATTCAAAGCCAAGATTCCAAAAGGGGAAAGCCAGCAGAAATGTTATTTTTCAGTAATCAAATGTTTGGCAATGTTGTTAAAGGGGGACAACAAATAAATTTTCCAGAATTATCATCTTTAAATCAAAGCCGATGCATTTCAAATTCAAGGGGGACAATCTGTTTTGGAAGCCAGAATCGTGTCTAGATTCATTACAACAATAAGGCAACAAATTTCAATTACAATCAAGTTTTTTTTTAGAAAAAGGGAAACCACAATTTCAGAGCAAATCAATTAACGAAATCAGAGAAGTTTTCGGATTGATAATCCTATATGTACACAACCATTTCATCATCGGCAAGATAGATCGAAAAACCCAAGCATCAATAATCAAAAGAGCAGAGAATAAAATTAAGATTTACTCACATATTTTCCAGAGGATTTTCGATCAAGAACTCATCCCAAATCGGAACAACAGAAAGCCATAAAGACTTGAACATTAGAGAGACAGATTTGATTAATCAAGAAACTCGATTTGGGGATTAAAGAGGAAACCCTAGGGAATTTCCATAGCCGACGCCACCATTTTTAATTCCCAGAGCAAAGAGGGAGATCGGGCAAATGATTAGTGAATGGGCCGGCCTATTTTCTCTTGACCAGGCCAACACATGTTAAAGGGGATGACCCTTGTCTTTTAATCTCCTAGGGTTTCTTTTGTTTTAGTTTTAATTTGTTTTCATTGTATTTTCTTTTAATTTCTTTGTAACCGAATAGTTTATAGATTCTGTAAAAATCTAGGAGGAACCAGTTAGGGATTTAACTAGCAGTTTACTAGTGTCTGTAAAAACTAGGGGAAATTTGATTCAGGGGATTGAATCAGTCTAGGTTTTTGAGCGTAGGGTTAGAATAGGAGCAGGGTTTGCGAGTGTACATGGTCTTGTATGCGGGATCTGTTCTATCACCTAGTAGAAACCTTAGGAATGCAGCAGTAGGCAGGGTTTTGCCGAAGCTGGGTATATCTGTGTGTGATTTATTTTCTGCACTTTTATTTCTACTGCATTCTATGATCTGTTTATTATTTTAATATCCTGTCAGTTTTTTCAATTCAGTTTAAAAACTGTGATAAAACCCTATTCACCCCCCCTCTTGGGTTAATCTAGATCCAACATTTGGTATCAGAGCTGGTATAAGCTTACAACATGATAGGGAGTTCTTGCTCTATGATCTAGTGGCGAAGTAGTGACTCTTATCCCTACATGTCCGTGGGTGGTTGTCCATGTCGAGAGGCAGGACGTGAAATCAGTCTCTGAGGTACCTTTGTTTGCCACCGGGGTGTCATTAAAATCCTCGAGAAAGAGAGAACATTTGGTATCAGAGCCAGGTATTCGGTTAACTCTAGAGCAATGGTGATTCCTAGTTATCAGTCCATAGAGAGTCAGTCCAGTCACATTCCAAATATTTTTGATGGTACAGATTTTTTAAACTGGAAATCCAAAATGGAATTTTATTTAAAATCTGTTAATATTAAATGTTGGAATGTTGTTATCCATGGTTTTGATAGTGTAGATATTACTTTCAATACCCGTGCTATGAAAATTATATTTGATTATCTTAGTACTGAACAGTTTAATCTTTTCTGCCATTGTTTATCTGCACAGGAAATCTGGGATACTCTCAATACGAAGTATGGAAAATATGACAACAGCTCAAAACCCCAGAATGTCAACTCAGATTTAGAATTCTGTTTAACAGGATTTACAAATGAAAATTCAGAAGGATTAGATGATGGAGAATCAACGGATGCTGAAGTCGAAAATTTCTCATACGAAGATTTGGTTTATATGTGTGTTGATTTAACTAAATCAGTTGATAAAACTCAAATCTAAAAACAAAACTCTAAAATCTAGGAATTCTGAGTTGACCAGCAAAATTAATGATTTGGAATCACAGCTTGAATATTTTAAAAATTCTTCAAATTCAGATTGCAAAAATTGTTTAAAATTGAAAACCAATCTTGTTCATCTCAATAAAAATATTCAAAAGTTTGAAAAGGAAATTCTGATCTTAAAAGAAAACAAGATTGAGTTATCAAGTTTGAATAACTTTTTACAAAAGGAATTTGAAAATTTTAAGACTGATATATATTACAAATTTGAAATTGCTGAAAATGAAAATTTGGTGAAAAGTGGTTTGATTTTGAAAGAACTTGAAAATGAGATTGAAAAATCCAAGATTTTTTAGTCTGAAAAACAAAAACGATTTGAACTGGAAATTTCCGAATCCCATGCCAAAATTAAATTGCTTGAAAATGAGAATTTGGTTTTGAAACAGTCCAATGCTGAACAGAAGATCACTATAAATAATTACTCAAATTTACTAAAAGAAAATAGCGATCTAAAATAAAAAATTCAACGATTAGAATCAATTTTGGATAAATTTTCTAATGGGGAAAAATTGCTGAATATGCTGTTACAAAACCAAGTTTCTATTGGAGATAAGTCTGGTCTTGGCTTTGGGAAAAATAATGTTTTTGGAAAACAAAATTCAAATGTTTTGAAAAATTTCTCAAACTGCTTTAAAAAGAACTCCTTTGAAAATTTGAACTCTGAAGATTTCGAAGGATTTTTGAATCAAAATAGTAATGAGAAATCATTTTATAATAAACCATTTAAACATTCTTGGATTCCAAAAAATAAAACAGGCTTTGTCAAGTTCAAACCGATTTGGGTTTCTAAGGGTACAAAAGTTAATTCTAATGGGTTGTTATATAAACAGATTTGGGTACCAAAAGATGTGAACAAAACTGTGAGTGGTTTTACTACTTTCGTTAAACCACTCGATCCCCTCAACTGTTAGGTACCAAAAGATGGCTGAGGAATTACTGTGCTGAAAAGAGTTTGAATTCAAGTTGTTCTATATTTCTGTATTCTTTACAGTTCCCTGGCCAAGGTTTGTTGAGTTAGAGATTCTTGTTTACACTGATCTCAGGTATGATCTCTGAACTCATCTTTGTGAATATCTTTTTAATTTTCTTGTTTATTTCTTCTTCTATCTCCTTCTGTCTCTTCTGGTTATTTTATTTTTATTTTTTGGTTTAACTTGTCACTGCCATATACCCTTTCTCTTGGGATTCATTAATGTCCAGTTGTAGAACTCGTGACTGTCTGGAAATTTGCTTTTACTGAAAGTATGATATTGTTAATCTTTTCCAGATTTTAAATTTAAACCTGTATATATCTGCAAAAAATTTTTGAAGCTCACCTTCCATTTTCTGAATTCCTAACAGTGTTAACGTATTCTTCTTATATCTTGAACACTGTTAATATGAATTTTTTTTAAGATCTGAAATATTATTGAAATATCACACATCTCTGCTATTCTGAGTTTCTTCTAATTCAGTTTAGAACGGACTTGAAAATTTACTCATTATAGCACTCTATTATTTGTCAGTTGCGATAATTTCAGAATTGTTCAGATTGGTTTGAATATTTTTGATTCATCTTGAATCAGTAATACATCTAGAAATCCATCTTTTATTCATGATCATTTTTTTGTTGAAAATTATTTGTTTGAAATCATTTGAAATCCCTGATATTTTGAATATCACACACCTCCTAAAATTGAAATTATCAATCTTGTGTGAATAATTCATTATATCTCAAACTTGACATTGATTCAAGTGATTTCAGATAAATTATTTATTTATAAATCATGAATATCTCTTAATTATTTGATGTAAATGATCTGAAAATATCCTTAGAAATTGTTGTGAAAAATTCCTTTGAAAATCTGGTCTTGAAATTCACTCTTATTTCATGATTATTGGATTTAAATATTTGTTTGTTTAAAATCATTTGAAATTATTGATTTATTGAATCTCACACATATCTCGAATTAAAAATTTATAATCCGGTGTGTTTGATTCGTTAAATTCTGATATTTTCATATTCCTCAAATGATTTCAAGTAAACAGTATTTTAATCATTAGATCATGAATCATCATATGTGGCCATCATCTTGACAAGTATGATTTGAAACTATGTTCTGTGTTGCTCTGATATTGTTTTGAAAAATGTTTGTTCTGGAATCACATGCTTGCTGCTCTGATACATGTGCATAATCTATTATCTCGTCTGTTTGGGCTTGGTACTTAACAATTCTTTTGTCTATGACATTCTTGTTCAGTATCATGTTAAAATTCCTCGTAAATAGAGACACCAAGTGGTATCAGAAGTGCCTTATATTTGTCTCATCCATTTGTACTTAGATTCAAATCTTCACCATGTATAAATCCACACACTCTTTTTGTCTTATATTTACTTCCTCTTCGTGTATAGATCAGCATATTCCTCTTGTATTTGATTTTCAATTTTAGAAGTATTTATTAATTATTCATTCAGAAATTGAAATCAATATCAAAATTGAACTGTATTTGTAATTCATCAAAATAATTATCAGATTTTGAAATTGTGATAAATTGTGACTGCATTATGTTTCACAACAAGAGGAGATTTTATTTATATTTTCATGATAGTTGAACATTTATTATAATATCTTTGAACTGGCAATTATTTCACGACCATCTTCATTACCTATCATCCTTTCTGCCATCCATGATAATTTTATATTAATGTCGAGAGTTTATTTTTGTTAAAAAACATCATCGTTAATAAACAGTGAAAATATTTGTGATAGAAATGAGACTATGTTACTATTCAAAATTAGTGATAATTGAAAATTTTCAATAATCCCAGTACAGTCGAGCATATTTCATAATATAATTAATTTTGAAATTTATTTCACAGTCCATCTCTGTACCTACCACATTTCTATCATCCATATTTGGTTTTATATACCTAGGAGTTTTTTTTTTTTAAAGCTGAAATGATAAATATATATTTAATACATAAGTTTTGTCTCTAATCTCATTTAAAAATCCAAGCTCTGGTCATGCATGGTTATGAGACGACTTATAATTTAAGTTGCGACTGACCCCATTTAAAAATCCAAGCTCTGGTTATGTGTGGTCAGTGTGCTTTTAAATAAAAAAAAGAAAAAAAAGGAAATAATGTGCTATAAATTAAAATTAATATGAAATTCTCCTTGGTGTTTAAAAAACCAGCCTATCAATCCATCTTTCTAATTTGTGAAATGTGTTGAAATCTTATGACGTATTATGATTTGTTGATTGATAGATATTGAGATTTGAGATTATTCGATTTTGTCAATTTAATTGAATTATTAACTATAGTCCAAATCCATCACTGTTTTTGTGCTTTATTTTTATAAAAAATCTTATTGGAAAATAATTGAAAATCATTTTTTTTAACTCTCTCCATTTTATATAAAATTCATCGTAAATCCATCATTTTCTACAATGTGAAATATGCCACATGTTCTTAGAATATTATGATTTTTGTTTGACTGATTGAAATTTATGATGACCGTTCTTCCTCTTAAGCTGAAATTATATTTTTAGTCATTTTTCATCTGTATTTTAAAATCTGTATCCTTTTGATGATAACAAAAGGGGGAGAATGAATTAGATTTTGATTTATGAGTGAATATTTTATAAATATTTTTACTTTTGAAAATTCATTATCATTCAGTTCAATTCACTCATGCACAGTTATAGGGGGAGTTTTCTGCTGTAGGGGGAGCTAATAAATAGAGGGAGTTCATTTTTCACTGTAAAACACATTTGTTGGATTCAAAATCTTTTATTTGTTTGTCATCATCAAAAGGGGGAGATTGTTGTATATGACGCAGTCGTATACACTATTATATGATTTTTGTTTGATGATAACAACCAAATAAATAAATATATATATATATTATAAATGTGTTTGTTACTGTACTGTTCTATATTTACAAAACAGACAGGAATGTAATATTTATATTTAAATAAAATACATTTGTACAGATATTCAAATATTTACTGTATTTTATTTAAAAATATAAATATTATATTTCTAACATTCAAACAGTACATCTATTTTAACTCCACTATTTAATCACTTCATTGATATTGTACTTGTAAATAAACTGTGTAGAATAGACAAGTTTGTTTGACAAGAATAAAATAGTATTTTATTTCAAATAAATTTGTTTATTACAAACTTCAGTACAATTCATATACATACACAGCTCATCACTACAACACTCACTTTGTTTACACAACTCATATATACATTTTTTCACATTGACACATATACAGACACATTGAAACAATTCACTGACTCAACACTGTCTTCAGTCTTCATTGTTAGTCCAATCTTCACAGTCTTCTAGTCAGCCTTCAGTCAGTCCAGTCTTCTTACCTGTCACATGAAACACACACACAGTACACTGCAATAGAAATAAAAACTGTATTCATGCAAATATAAATTAAAAAAATTAAAAAATTTATTTGCCTCAGTTTTCTGGTGTGTTTCTCATCATTTTTCATGACTTGATCTGATTCATCTGTGTCTAGACAGACAGTTTGTATATGTACAGGGACAGGAAATTTTCTGATGGCTGCAAATACACACGTGTATAAATACACGTGTGCACTGCCACGCCAATCAATATGCAACTGAGGAGTAGCCACGTGGACCATCTCAACTCAGTGCATGTGTATACAATTCAACATGTTTTTCAAAACAATTGTGAACAAGTAAAAGTGGTCGAGCCATGCAATGGTGCAAAAACATACAAAGCATGGACAATGCAAGGTGGTGATGCATATTTTTTCCAAATGGCCAAACACAAGGCTCAACAATGCATGGTACAAGCCAACATGGATGTTTCAAACTCAAAGCATGGGAATGCTGCATGGCAATCAAATATAAATGGTGGATACACATGATCAAGCCAGATCAACTCAAAACAGGATGAAAACAGCATGTACCAATAATGTTTGCAAGAAATACCAGTTTGTTCAAGTTAAAGTGCACAAGCTCGAGCATGGCAAGTGATTCATGTATATTGTGTGTGCATTTACAACTGTCAAGTATCAACACAGCAGTAATCTAGTGGTGCAAGCAGCAAGATGATGGTGCAGCAACAATGAATAGGATTTTAGCACTAACAAAGTGGTGATATGTCCAATACGATATATATCTGGCAATGTCTTCATAAGACAAATGAATATTATGCATGAATGTAACTGCAAGGATAAAGGAACTAGGAGCACCAAGTCAGGGTGTATCATGGACAGTGCAGTAAAAAAATAGTGAAGTTCAAAGACAAGGCATGTTTCAATCAAGCAGCCGCATTATCAGACATTCAAGCTAGGATGTAAATACATAGTGATAAGGCAATTTTCAAGATTATATATATATATATATATCAAAATGGCAAATGAAAAAACAACACATTTCTGGGCAGTCAAGTTGCAAGTGTCCGAGTATATCATGATCATGCATCTCGACAAATTCAAGTCAGTGTACAAGCTAGAACACAAACACTCAAGTGAATCAAGCAAAGAATGAAGAATTGGTGTTTTCAGTAATAAACAGCAAAACGTTTTTGTTAAGAGGTCAATTCTTTCCTGAAATGGTGCTAAATTAGTTTAGCAAATAACTTTCTTTGGAAAAAGAAGGAAAGAAGTCAAAGCATATTTTTATTTCTGAAAAACTGATCTAACAAAATATTTTAAATGTTTGAGATGTTGTATCATATGTGGCAAGTGTTCATTTACTTTCAGATTTCAGAAACTCATTTGTTTCTTGGCAAGAAATCAGAGAAAATGTATGGCAACAAATAAGCAATTCAAAGCCGAGATTCCAAAAGGGGAAAGCCAGCAGAAATGTTATTTTTCAGTAATCAAATGTTTGGCAATGTTGTTAAAGGGGGACAACAAATAAATTTTCCAGAATTACCATCTTTAAATCAAAGCCGATGCATTTCAAATTCAAGGGGGACAATCTGTTTTGGAAGCCAGAATCGTGTCTAGATTCATTACAACAATCAAGGCAACAAATTTCAATTACAATCAAGTTTTTTTTTTCAGAAAAAGGGAAACCACAATTTCAGAGCAAATCAATTAACGAAATCACAGAAGTTTTCGGATTGATAATCCTATATGTACACAACCATTTCATCATCGGCAAGATAGATCGAAAAACCCAAGCATCAATAATCAAAAGAGCAGAGAATAAAATTAAGATTTACTCACATATTTTCCAGAGGATTTTCGATCAAGAACTCATCCCAAATCGGAACAACAGAAAGCCATAAAGACTTGAACATCAGAGAGACAGATTTGATTAATCAAGAAACTCGATTTGGGGATTAAAGAGGAAACCCTAGGGAATTTCCATAGCCGACGCCACCATTTTTAATTCCCAGAGCAAAGAGGGAGATCGGGCAAATGATTAGTGAATGGGCCGGCCTATTTTCTCTTGACCAGGCCAACACATGTTAAAGGGGATGACCCTTGTCTTTTAATCTCCTAGGGTTTCTTTTGTTTTAGTTTTAATTTGTTTTCATTGTATTTTCTTTTAATTTCTTTGTAACCGAATAGTTTATAGATTCTGTAAAAATCTAGGGGGAACCAGTTAGGGATTTAACTGGCAGTTTACTAGTGTCTGTAAAAACTAGGGGAAATTTGATTCAGGGGATTGAATCAGTCTAGGTTTTTGAGCGTAGGGTTAGAATAGGAGCAGGGTTTGCGAGTGTACATGGTCTTGTATGCGGGATATGTTCTATCACCTAGTAGAAACCTTAGGAATGCAGCAGTAGGCAGGGTTTTGCAAAAGCTGGGTATATCTGTGTGTGATTTATTTTCTGCACTTTTATTTCTACTGCATTCTGTGATCTGTTTATTATTTTAATATCCTGTCAGTTTTTTCAATTTAGTTTAAAAACTGTGATAAAACCTTATTCACCCCCCTTTAGGGTTAATCTAGATCCAACAACATGAGATTTGGTATATATAACATGTATGTAATTTGGCATGTAAATTAAACCACGAGTTCGGGCCTATGTAAATTAAATCAAAAGATTTGGCTTACGATTGGGCATATGTAGAATTGGGGATTTGAATATAAAAGCGATTGTAAATTTGATAATTGGTATAAATATGTATTATGAACTTGGGTAGTTGGCGTGTGTTGTAATAAAAAGATTACAATTTGGGATAACTACATCATGACTCATGATTTGGGTTTATTTGGGTATGATACATGCAATTTTGGCTAGAACTCGATATGGGGGAAATAGCATAAACTTGGCATACATGTAAATAGGCAAGAGTTGGACATATGTAAACTGACTAGAATTGGGTATATATATCCATATATATATATATATATATATATATATATATATTGGCATGTAATTTTGGAACCTGGGCATATGTTTATTAATATGTAAAGTTGGGAATTTGAAGCATGAAAATGATTGTGTATTGGATAATTGACTTGAACACGAACATGAACATTTCTATATGTTAAACACATGAACTGATATTGGGTTTTTGGGTGGAATACGACCATTAATGAACCTTTGACATGAGGTTAGACTCAGTTTGTGGTGTAAATCTGTCCGGAACCGCCCGGCAAATCCCGTAGCCACAAAGTGTCAGTCTAATGTGAGAGGTCGAAGGTCGAATTGTAGGCGTAACGATTCATGACATGAGGTTAGACCCAGTTTGTGGTGTAAATCTGCCCGGAACCGCCCGGCAAATCCAGTGGCCACAAAGTGCACGGTCTAATGTGAGAGGTCCTGATTCGTTCGTCATAATGAATGAATTAAGGAATACTAACCATAATAAGACGTGGGTATGGTTAGAGGATTAGGTGGGATAACATGGAAATTTGACATGTAAATGTGGACCTAACCGGTATGAGTTAAGAACAAGTAAAACTTACAAGTGTAGGCTTAACCAACGTAACATTTAATCAGACTAATGGGTGGGTTAAGTAATATGACTAGACTAATGACACTTAACCAATATAACATGACACGTGGCAGAGTTAAGTCAACTGGAACATATAGATAATACTTAACCAACTTTGCATGATACGTGGGCAGGTTAAGCCATGAATTACTTGAAATACTTAACCAATTAGACATGATGATTTGATAGGGTTAAGTCATGAACCACTTGAATATACTTAACCAATTTGACACGATGATTTGATAGGGTTAAGTCATGAACCGCTTGAATATACTTAACCAATTTAACACGATGATTTGATAGGGTTAAGTCATGAATCGCTTGAATATACTTAACCAATTTAACACGATGATTTGATAGGGTTAAGTCATGAACCGCTTGAATATACTTAACCAACTTGACAGATGATTCGTAGGGCTAAGTCATGAACTTGAACGACAACACTTAGCCAATTTGACATGACACGTAGGCGGGTTAAGTCTCGAATTTAAATGACAACACTTATCCTACTGGACGGAAACCCTAGTTGCGCAGTCCTTTTCAGCAGTAACCCACTAGATGTATCACGGTATCCTGGAACTAAGCAGGGTGGGGCACGATTATTGGGCTGATTGTAAGCGACCAGAACGACGGCTGAGTTGGTGTGCCATTGTAGGTTCAGGCGGACTATGGTCATGCACGTAGTCCGGAGTTGAAAAAGCAGGCATTGGGCATCAGTAGGTTTACACTGTGCGTGCTTGATTCGTGTCGATGGTTGGCACCATAGGGCTTGATACACACTATGGTGGACCTAGCACAGGTAACCACATTTCGTGATTGGGCCGTATGACACAGACACATGAACGAGCTAGGACTTATAGGGAGCCGATCGACTAATAGATCGTTTCGTGGAATTCGTTAGGTAGCATAATCCCTAGTGGTCCTAGGTGGCATAAACCCTAATCGAATCTAGAAAACGTTCAATAGGTAGCATAATCCCTAGTGATCCTAGGTGGCATAAATCCTAGTTGAACACGCGATATTTTATGATAAGGAAACCTAGCCAGAACAAGGGGTGGCAGTCCAAACGATTTCAAGAATGGTGGCACTACGTTGAAGTAGTATAGAAATACGTGATGAAACCCGTACGATATACGACAAGGGACTATACATATACATGGAAAGGATGATACGGGTTGGGATACTATTACAGTTGGTGCAGAGAATATAGGAAATCAAAGAAAACAGTGGAATGGTGAAGCTTAGAAATCTTGCGATGTTATACTTAATAGAAACCTTGCAATGTGATACTTGGTAGGAACCTTGTGATGATACTCTTGATAGGAAGCATGGGATATTATACTTAATTCATCGTGCCTGTAGCTTACCTTGTCATCATGCTTATGTTTACTTTCAGTTTATTCGTGCCATGTTATCTTTACCTGTTTTTATGTTGAAAGCCACTAGGACTTAGTCAGTCTTTATGACTGACCCAGTTTGTTTCGCCTCTTTTTCTTTCGTCCCCCCCCCCCCCAGGTTCGCTGGATGGGAATACAGCTTAGTTCGGATCTTACCAAGCTCCAAGGCTCTTTCATGTACTGCTTGGATCTCTCTTGGCTATGGCTTGCTTTGTTGTTTTACTTGGGGAATGATTTATGACTATGGTTTTATGCTTCTTTACCATTGCAAGACAAATTTCGATGTAATGTATTTAATAGCGTTTTGATGTAAAAGGCTTTAGACCTTTCTAGATTTTAAAGCAATGAAATTTGGTTCTTCTTCCGCTGTTTTATATGTTCTGTCTTGTAATATTTCTGTGTATGTTTACCTAGATAATGCTCTACCAAAGCTAGTGCATTCCCTTTGTGAGTGACCCTAGCGGAGGTGGGGTGTTACAATTTGGTATCAGAGCAGAAGGTTACCAGATTGGGCAAAAGTTTTTAAAACCTTTTGAAATTATTTTCAAAACCATTTACAAAGAAGCATTTTTCAAGAAAAGTTTTATTTTTAAAGGCTATTCCCCAAAGGCCATTAGCATTATCCTTTGTTTCCTTGTTTGAATCCCTTTTCCTTTCTTTCCTCCATCTGTAGTCACATTAGTTCCATCTGCGACTAACATTATTTCAAGATTTGAAGGGTTGCTGTGAGATGGAGGTAGTTCTCGAGAGACCTATTAACACGTTTAATAAGAGGGGATAAAGGTGGTTAAGGCGAAAGAGGATCAGAACAAGAAGGTAGAAATGTTTCTGTAGGAAAGCCTAGTTTATCTTTTTATCCTGTCCGTACCCTTTTTGATTATGGTACATTGCATCCTTTTTATTTCTGCTTCGATAGTTGAGTCTCTGCACCTTAGTACTAGCGTAGTAGAGGATCCCGTTTTTGTCTCAAATCCTGTGGGGAATCGGCTCATTTATTCATGACTTGTTTGGATTTGAGAATGTCTATTCTAAGTTTTGAGTTTAGAAGTAATGCTTATGTTTTTGGGCAATGGGTTGATTCTAGAGATGGAGTGGTTTCCCAAAAATGATACCATTCTCGAGTATGAAAAGAGGGTAGTTAGACTCTTGACTTGCCCCGGTAATGTCCTCGAATCTAGGGTAACCCTTAGGGTTCTTCCATGCTTAGTTACCTAGAATCTCTTGATACATTTATCGATCCGTTCTTGATACATTTATCGATCCGCTCGAGTAGTGTTCGCCACTAAGGCGGATGGGTCATTTCGCTTATGCATGAGTTATAGAAAATCACCTTAGTAAGTACATTTGGCAACATGGTTGACATTTGTTTGTTTTCAAGAGATAGTTCTTCTGCGTGGAATACCTTATAGTGAGTAAACGAGATCCAGGAATCACTAGTGAATTTTGGAGAGCTTGCATGAAACCATGAGTACGCAGTTATGTTTAAGCCAAGTATACTAGAAAAAAATAAGGGAAAGTGGAACGAGAGGCGACAGTGAAATGAGTTCCAACTCATATTTTGGAAACAAGAATTAAGAAGCTACAAAATTGTAAAGTTAAAAACGGCCAAAGCACAATGGAGTTAAGCTCAAGGAAATGCGACTTAGAAGATTGAAGACTAGATACGCGCATCATATCTCTTTTTAAGAGTATATCCTTGATCCCTCTTTTCCTGTAGAGCTTACTTGCATACTATCTTTCAAGTATATCCTCTTGGTCCTATTCTCAATCCTATTTTTGTTGCAAACCCCATAGGAGGTATGACTTATCTGTTAGTAATACATGTTGGGGCTTGAGGGTGTCCGTTGGGTTGACTAAACTTTTTGGGATTTATAGGATATGGACTGGTGCTTAGGGAGTTCTTCTCCTATTCAGTATATATGTAACGTAGATTTCCAGCTTTGACATTGCCTAATGGGCACAAAGTTTTTACTTGCTTCTATCATTCGGCTATATCTTTAGGTAGGAACAATTGGGTGAAACATGTGTTTGAGACATGTTATGATTGATGGTTGCAAGTGGTTGCTCGTGGTTTCATAACACACATTAGGCACTAGATCGGCTCAGACACATTTTCATATTGCATATGCATGAGTGTTTATACTTGTTTATGGATGGAATTGAATGTGTTATCATGTGGATGTTGCATATGGATGGATGTTTGTGCACACATATAGTGTTTATATGACTAGGACTATTTGCATACATATTGGATTCATGGCACTAAACATATTTTGCATTTAAAAAGATCAATCAGGCCTGATCATTTGCATTAGATAAGGAACATATACACATACTTTCTGCATATGTTCATACAGCATTAGAAATCTCTTAAGGACAATGGATGCCTGTGATTGATGATTGAGTAGATGGATGATTGGATGGTAGGACACATTCTTCTTAACTTGAAGATTTTGGGGACGAAATCCTTTAAGGAGGGGAGAATGTAACAACCTGTGTTTTTAAAACATGTTAAAACAAGAAATCAAGGCAGAATTAAATTTTGAAATCAGAATCAGGGGAAACGGGTTACGCCATTGCGTCCGTCTCGAAATTTTACATGAAATAGAGTCAGAGTTTTCGAAAATTGTAGTCCGGATGAAGAAGTTATGGCCTGTACAAGTTTCAGCAGTTTTCAGGCAGCACTGGATCAGGGAGTCGACCATAGGGTCGACCTACCCCCCCCCCCCCCCCCAGGTCGACCATAGGGTTGACCTACCCCCCAGGTCGACCATAGTGTCGACCCCCCCCCCCACCTTACAGGTCGACCTGGTCGACCTGGTTTGACCCAGAACTCATTTTTGAAGCCTGAGACGTGTTTTGACGGTCCGGATTGATTCTAGAGTTAATCTAAGGGCCTAAACTAGTTGCTACACCTATAAAAACACCCTTAGACCTAACCTAATTCATATCAAATCATTCTTACACTATTATGCTGCTGAACTCCCTCTTGAACCATGGCCGCCGCCCCCAAATTAAAGAACAAGCATTCAAACTCAATCCAATTCGAAGATTAAAGCTTGTACAATGATTCAAGACAATAAATCAACATTACTACAACGTTCTATGACAATTTCACTTCCTAATTCACTAGCCATGCTCTATAAGTTCTAGTTGTTTTTAGATTTAAACATTTAATTATAATATGGACATGAAATAAAGTGGAATTGGATCTAAGTATGTTTATCAATTCTGATCTATTTCTATTGCTCCTTGAATCTTCTGTTTTGGAACTTGTCTATCTTTATGTTCATGACAAGTTTATGATCTATTCAGTAGTTTTCTTGATTTGTGATGACGTTATCATCAAGTTGTAATATTTATGCCTATGATGATGTTTTCCTCTGATCTCATTTTTTTTGTTCAATTTCTATCTCCCCCAATTTATTTTCTTTTCATGAACCTTGGTCAATTTCGGACCTTGGCCTAAAATCGCGATTTGCGTACGATATGTATATGGGGCAATTATGGGATTATTGCCTTTATGAACATGATATAATAATTGGCAACATGAAATTGGATATTATCATTGTATTTGCAAGTTTGGGCTTGATCTGTAAATTTTGGTATAATCTTGTTATGAACAAATTTGCATAAATATTATATACATGGAATTTGGCACAAATAGGATCTATGTAATGTAACATGAGATTTGGTATATATAACATGTATGTAATTTGGCATGTAAATTAAACCACGAGTTCGGGCCTATGTAGATTAAATCAAAAGATATGGCTTACGATTGGGCATATGTAGAATTGGGGATTTGAATATAAAAGCGATTGTAAATTTGATAATTGGCATAAATATGTATTATGAACTTGGGTAGTTGGCGTGTGTTGTAATAAAAAGATTACAATTTGGGATAACTACATTATGACTCATGATTTGGGTTTATTTAGGCATGATACATGCAATTTTGGCTAGAACTCGATATGGTGGAAATAGCATAAACTTGGCATACATGTAAATAGGCAAGAATTAGACATATGTAAACTGACTAGAATTGGGTATATATATCCATATATATATATATATATATATATATATATATAGGCATGTAATTTTGGAACTTGGGCATATGTTTATAATATGTAAAGTTGGGAATTTGAAACATGAAAATGACTGTGTATTGGATAATTGACTTGAACACGAACATGAACATTTCTATATGTTAAACACATGAACTGATATTGGTTTTTTGGGTGGAATACGACCATTAATGAACCTTTGACACGAGGTTAGACTCAGTTTGTGGTGTAAATCTGCCCGGAACCGCACGGCAAATCCAATAGCCACAAAGTGTCAGTCTAATGTGAGAGGTCGAAGGTCGAATTGTAGGCGTAACGATTCATGACACGAGGTTAGACCCAGTCTGTGGCGTAAATCTGCCCGGAACCGCCCGACAAATCCAGTGACCACAAAGTGCACGGTCTAATGTGAGAGGTCATGATTCGTTCGTCATAATGAATGAATTAAGGAATACTAACCATAATAAGACGTGGGTATGGTTAAAGGGTTAGGTGGGATAACATGGAAATTTGACATGTAAATTTGGACCTAACCGGTATGAGTTAAGAACATGTAAAACTTACAAGTGTAGGCTTAACCAACGTAACAGTTAATCAGACCAATGAGTGGGTTAAGTAATATGACTATACTAATGACACTTAACCAATATAACATGACATGTGGCAGGGTTAAGTCAACTGGAGCATATAGATAATACTTAACCAACTTTGCATGATACGTGGGCAGGTTAAGCCATGAATTACTTGAAATACTTAACCAATTTGACACGATAATTTGATAGGGTTAAGTCATGAACCACTTGAATATACTTAACCAATTTGACATGATGATTTGATAGGGTTAAGTCATGAACCGCTTGAATATACTTAACCAATTTAACACGATGATTTGATAGGGTTAAGTCATGAACCGCTTGAATATACTTAACCAACTTGACAGATGATTCGTAGGGCTAAGTCATGAACTTGAACGACAACACTTAGCCAATTTGACATGACATGTAGGCGGGTTAAGTCTCGAATTTAAATGACAACACTTAACCTACTGAACGGAAACCCTAGTTGTGCGGTCCTTTTCAGCAGTAACCCACTAGATGTATCACGGTACCCTGGAACTAGGCAGGGTGGGGCACGATTACTGGGATGATTGTAAGCGACCAGAACGACGGATGAGTTGGTGCGCCATTGTAGGTTCAGGCGGACTATGGTCGTGCAAGTAGTCCGGAGTTGAAAAAGCAGGCATTGGGCACCGTAGGTTTACATTGTGCGTGCTTGATTCGTGTCGATGGTTGGCACCATAGGGCTTGATACACCCTATGGTGGACCTAGCACAGGTAACTACATTTCGTGATTGGGCCGTATGACACAGACACATGAACAAGATAGGACTTGTAGGGAGTCGATCGACTAATAGATCGTTACGTGGAATTCGTTAGGTAGCATAATCCCTAGTGGTCCTAGGTGGCATAAACCCTAATCGAATCTAGAAAACGTTCAATAGGTAGCATAATCCCTAGTGGTCCTAGGTGGCATAAATCCTAGTTGAACACGCGATAGTTCATGATAAGGAAACCTAGCCAGAACAAGGGTGGCAGTCCAAACGATTTCAAGAATGGTGGCACTACGTTGAAGTAGTATAGAAATACGTGATGAAACCCGTACGATATACGGCAAGGGACTGTACATATACATGGAAAGGATGATACGGGTTGGGATACTAGTACAGTTGGTGCAGAGAATATAGGAAATCAAAGAAAATAGTGGAATGGTGAAGCTTAGAAATCTTGCGATGTTATACTTAATAGAAACCTTGCAATGTGATACTTGGTAGGAACCTTGTGATGATACTCTTGATAGGAAGCATGGGATGTTATACTTGATTCATCGTGCTTGTAGCTTACCTTGTCATCATGCTTATGTTTACTTTCAGTTTATTCATGCCATGTTATCTTTACCTGTTTTTATGCTGAAAGCCACTAGGACTTACTCAGTCTTTATGACTGACCCAGTTTGTTTCGCCTCTTTTTCTTTCGCCCCCCCCCCCCCCCGGTTCGCAGGATGGGAATACAACTTTGTTCGGATCTTACCAAGCTCCAAGGCTCTTTCATGTACTGCTTGGATCTCTCTTGGCTATGGCTTGCTTTGCCGTTTTACTTGGGGAATGATTTATGACTATGGTTTTATGCTTCTTTACCATTGCAAGACAGATTTCGATGTAATGTATTTAATAGCGTTTTGATGTAAAAGGCTTTAGACCTTTCTAGATTTTAAAGCAATGAAATTTGGTTCTTCTTCCGCCGTTTTATATGTTCTGTCTTGTAATATTTCTGTGTATGTTTACCTATATAATGCTCCACCGAAGCTAGTGCATTCCCTTTGTGAGTGACCCTAGCGGAGGTGGGGTGTTACAAAACATCTGATGCTATAGCTGATAAAACATCCACTTCACCCTCTCCAACACCTCTCTCCACAGCAACTGGTGAAGATGCTACTTCCTTCTTCCATTCTTCCTTATATGGACATTCGTTCTTCCAATGACCAGATTTCATACATATAAAACAATTACTATTTCTTTCCTTTAACTTTCCTCTCCATCCAGGCTTTCTAGACTTAGAGTGCCTCTGGTTCCCCTTCTTCTCGTATTTCTTCTTTTCCATAAACAAACCATGTCCATTGCCTACACCACTACTTCCATCACTCAGCTCCTTCATCTGATCTCGCAATTCCTCACTAAGAAGACATATCTTGAAATCATCTAGAGTCAATGTATCCCGGCCATAGATCAAACTATTTGAGAACCCATATAATGGTCCGACACGAACATAACAATATCATCGTCTTCTGCTCTTCCTCAACCTCCAAATCTACCACCTTTATCTTTATTAACAAATCATCAAACACATTTATGTGCACCTTTAGCGAAATCCCTTTATTCATCTAGTAGGTAAAGAAAGTTCGCAACAAGATCAATCGATTTGTGAGTGACTTCTTCATATAAAACTCCTCCAACTTATCCTAAATACTCTTAGTAGTTGTCTCACCACTATTTTAAGAAAATATTCTCTCCCAGAGCAAGTTGAAGTGTAGTGAGTGCCCACTCTTTTATTTCCCCTCTCTCCACATCTGAGATGTCCACAGACAATAAATGTGTATCAAACACAACCCGATGTACTCGATTCCTCCTTAGAACCGCTTTCATCTTCCATTGCCACTTTCCAAATTCATTATCACCATTCCACTTGTCAATAACCAATAATGACCTGGAAGCTACGTACGAACCATTTACATAAGGAGCTATACCACATGGACCAACTGTTGAGGCACTATTTGAATCTGATTCTGGCATTTCTACAACTATCTACCAACAACAATGCTCCGATACCAAATGTTGTGGAGAATTTCGGCTCATGACCGCTCAAATCAAATCCTCAAACACAGTGGAAGACGAGATCATGGTAGACATGCAAAAACAATCAATCAAAATCTCAAAACAATCTCAACCTAACCAATAAATAATCACAATCACCAAATAAGATAAATAAAATAGAGCAGTAACGAAAAGTAAATCACATAGGGATTTATTGTTGTTCCACTATACGTCCACTTTGAGAGAATCTTTATTAAAATCAAATGAAGAGTACAAGAGATTGATTACAATAATCAAATTCACCTTAAAATTTTGATTTTGTGGAGATGAGAATCGAAGAAGATTAGGATTTCTAAAACCCTAATTAGAATAAACCTAGGGTAATCTCTTGGTTAATCAAGGGATAAATCAGTATTTAACAATTGCCCAAATTTCCCCTTGAACCTTCACAAGTTAGTCTGCCAAGTCCACAGCATGAAATAGCCCAGAAGTCGGATCGGATGTTAGTCCCAAACGGTCACATATCTGTCCTGAGGCTCGGAAAATATTTCTCAACCACAGGTCAGACGTATGTCCCCTTCACTACTTCAGCATAGACGTCTGTCCAAAATTACAGACGTTTATCGCAACCCTTGGGAAACTTCCCTGTTCCCGCTCAGACGTCTGTCGCATTGGTCGAACGTCTGTCGCCCTTTCAACAGAAATACTAGCACATTTTCATCCATAACTTCTTCCTACGAGCTCCGATTTGCAAACAATCTTCTCCATTACGAATCTACATTCGACCACTTCAATTCTAGCCTATATAATGTCAAAAAATTTAACACTTAACAAATGCAGAGAATTACCAAAATCGACATGGTCGCGATGTGGATACTTCTTTGCCTCGCAATGTTGTAGGAGATTTCCCTGTATTTCAAAACACTGGTCATCATTTGGGTAAATGCATAGAAATGGATTAAGAAAAGAAAGCTTGGAAACGATGCCATTCTTGTGTTTTATTCAACTACAGTGAACTAGCATCTTATTTAGAGTAAGATTATTGATTTAAATATCAAAAATTACCTTTTAACCACATGATCTAATTTAGGAATGGAAGTATATTTTACGATTTGTTTTTAAGTAATTTAGCTTGTGTTTTGATAGAAAAAAGACTGGAGGAGCTAGAAGAATTCATCAACGAAAACCATTCAAGAAGTAGAGGATTTGAGAAACAAAGATATTCCTACTTGGTTCAGAATTCATGTATGAACCATTTTACCCATTCATGATTAATAAATGCGCTCACAACATTAGTCATAATGTTTGTTTCAAATAAAATAAGATAAAATACTTATATCTCTATATATATGGTTAGGTGAGCAAGCTTCGTGATGCCGACGAATTATCAGTATCTGAAGATTTAATTCGATTAGCAAATGGTACATGTAGATCGTGAAGCACTATAAGAAGTATGTCACCAATCGCTACAGGTTTCGAACTAGAATAATAAATGAAAGATACATAAATCAAAATTGTGGTGCTTTTGTGAATGCTGAAACATCAAGCTATTCAAGCATAAGAGATTGTAATCTGATTACCGGCAATGTGGACTATTATGATGCTTTAAAAATATTTGTAAGCTTGATTATAGATTTCTAGGAGAAAGTGATGATCGAGCTTGTATAGTAGTATTGTTAAAATGTGATTGGTTAAACAATTTAGGAAAAATGATCGATTTGGTTCCAGTTTAGTGAATTTCAATCGAGTGGCATAGAACAATGACAAGTTTATAGCGACTTCATGAGCAATTCAAGTTTTTTATGTTGTTGATCCAAAAGAGCAAGATTGGAGTGTTGTAGTAAAAAGAAGCCAAGAGATTTCTATGATGTAATGGATGATAATGATGGATTAGACATAGATGATTACTATTCAACATTTAATCTTGATGATCCTAGTTTAGATAATCAAGAACTATAAGAAAAGACTGATGTTCGTGGTGTATTTGTAAATAAAATACTACCATTGCGTGATGTAAATGATACAGTTCTTGAAGATGATGATCAAAATGATGATGAAAATGGCGAAGACGGTGACAGTGCTGAAGAAATTTAGTGCTAAAGATCTAACTAATGTTATGTTCAACTTTCTATGATTCTGTTTTTTAAATTATCAAATTTTTTAGAGATCTATTCAATAAAATGACAGTTTTTATTATATTTTCTTTAATTGACTAAGTATGTTTTTCATGTGATTGTTATCTTTCATCTATGTTTTCCATTAATGTACATGAGGTATTTCTCTGCTTCCATCACTTTCATATGTGTTAGTATTGTCTCGCATGTTGTGAAGGAGGAATGATGATTTGGATACAATAGTCCCACATCACGGAATATATTGAAGGAATTGTGTATAAATATGAGCTGGTAGGCACGTAACATCAGGGATTCCTTTTGTTATATGGGAGTTGTGTGCTAGCTCATATGCGTGCAAGGAAGGGGGACTTTGTTCCGATCGTCAATACATAACAGTGGTATCAAAGCCGAAGGTTCAGACTGGGCCATGTAGACAAGGCAGTGCGATCATAAGATACTCGTAGGATGCGAGTCAAGGGGGAGACTGTTAGGATTGTCTCGCATGTTGTTAAGGAGGAATGATGGTTTGGATACAATAGTCCCACATCACGGAATATATTGAAGGAATTGTGTACAAATATGAGCTGGTAGACACGTAACATCAGGGACTCCTTTTGTTATATGGGAGTTGTGTGCTAGCTCATATGCGTGCAAGGAAGGGGGACTTTGTTCTGACCGTCATTACATAACAGTGATGAACCCCCTCCTTGCACGCATATGAGCTGGCACACAACTCCTATATAACAAAAGGAATCCCTTATGTTACGTATCTACCAGCTCATATTTGTACATAATTCTTTCAACATATTTCGTGATGTGGGACAATTGTATCCAAATCATCATTCCTCCTTAAGAACATGCGAGGAACAGTCTCCCCCTTGACTCACTTCCTATGAGTATCTTTTGAGAGCACTGTCTTGCCTGCATGGCTCAGTCTGAACCTTTGGCTCTGATATCACTGTTATGTAACGACGGTCGGAACAAAACCCCCCTCCTTGCACGCATATAAGCTGGCACACAACTCGCATATAACAAAAGGAATCCTTGATTTTACGTGCCTACTAGCTCATATTTGTACACAATTCTTTCAACATATTTCGTGATGTGTGACTATTGTATCCATACCATCATTCCTCCTTAATAACATGCAAATCTGTTAGGAACTTTTTTAGGATCTCTACATAATTAGATTTCAGAAGAGATGAGAAGTAAAGAAAAAAAATGACAAAGAATAGAACTCCAATTGAAGAGGCTTATCTTGCAAAAAGGATTACTCATCGAAACATGGAAAGACAGCCAAATAGACCGAATATGAAAAAGGAATTTAGTTGCTATTATTATGAGAAACCTGGTCATCAGCTGAGATTTTGCAATAAGCTTAAAAAGGGATAGGTTCTGTTAGATTGAAGATGAAGGCTTTAGAAGAAGAGTCAGCTGAACAAAATAATATTAGCAATGATGAGGTGAATTTTGATGAGGAAATTGAGGGCGATGTTTTTTTTTTCAACGAAGGCAAGAACAAAAGTTGAGTCCTTGACTCTATTGCGTATTTCCACATATGTAATCAAAAGAATGCATTCATTGAATATAAAGAGCAAGATGCTAATGTGGAATCTGCTAATAGTGAAAAGTTGTGTGTTAAAGGGAAAAGGTTTTTTTCGTTTTGTTCGGGATTGAGATATCTTCTCAATTTTTTAGGATTTCTCTTGTAATCATTTTGGTGAATTAATAAAGATTTTGTTTGGAGGAATTTGTTTGTCATTTTTTTTTTCTTCGCTTCTTATCTCTTCTGAAATCTAATTGTGTAGAGATCCTAAAAAATTTCCTAACAATATGATTTGTTTGTTCACACTGTATTAAATGAGGTGATTTATTTTAATAAATAGAAAGTAATGTTATCTCCATTGTATTTTATGATGGTTTCCTTTACTGTGCAATTATATATTTATTGTTACTATGTAATTTTTATTTATCAGTTTTTTTTGGCATGCATATTAAACTGGCTGGTCCACATAAGTAAATACGTGAATTCACTCAATTGTCTACTAGAATTATAGATATAAGTAGTCTAATTTTAAAACTAGGCCTGAATAGAAATAATAGTTTGTCCATTCGTTTATTTTAGATAATATGACACAAACAATTCATTTGAGGAAACTAAATATGTGACCGACACAATTTTCTCCTTACCATTGAACTAAAATGAAGATGGGAAATAATAAGGTAAACTATGATATTACACAGAGTTTTTTTCTCAAGTCATAGATGCATTAGGAAGGATTTTAATTTATGTTTTAGTTTATTTACCAATATGATATTCATCCATACCTATGCAATCATGCTTAGTATAATGCTTGAACAATCTTTTATATGTTTTTCTCAAATTGTTAAATATGGCTAGTATTTTCTTTTTGTAATTTTTTAGAAGTGCAGCTTTGAATATTTAGATTCTAGCGAGGAAAATTATTCAGATGGTGACATATTGGAAAATAGTGCTATGTTAAAAAGGGTATGTGCTTCATGAGTCATTATATTGAGTTTTACGTAGTGCTGATTCACCTCGTTTAGCTTTCCTTATATTAGGCTTGCAAGAGAAAGTACGTGTTGTATTACTTGTATTAGTTAGTTTTCAAATGTTTTTTTTTTTGAAACAGGAAAAAAACATAAGGCCCAAGGCCCAAGGCCCATTGTATACGGGTAAAACCGAACCCGTGTCCACATAACAAAACAAGGCAAGGGGCAAACCCTAGCTGACATAATCAAACACGACAAACCATCTCTCCAAAAAAGAATGAAAATGGCGATCGAAAGGGGAGATTCCACAAATTTCTTCCTCCAAAATCATGTGATTGCTAATCTAATGATGATCGTCAAAAAAGGAAGTCTTACTATATTTTATTACAATAGATAACAATAATTTCTATAATGGATATAAGCCTTAAAGTTTCGAAAATACTGTACAGGAACTAATACAAATACTTTGCAGGAACTAATACTTAGCACCAAAGTTTAAGATACTAATCACCATTTTCTGTATTAGAGACTTTTCCAAATTTCAGTCAATTTCAACAAATCAGGGGTTTTGATTATTTTCCATTTTGGATTTTTATATTCCTGTTTTGTAGAAATACATTAATAGAAAATACATGTGTGTATTTACAAAATTATAATATTTATAATTTATACCAAAAAAATTGATTTAATTGTTATTTCGATGAAAATTTTCATGTTCTTTCTGCTGAACTTGGTCCAAATTAACAGTTGCATTATGTTTATTTAATACTATTGGTAGTCTATCAATTTTCTGTTATCTTATTTGAACAGCTATCTTTCTTGTTCTTTTATATGTTTATTGCATTTTTCATTTTAAATGACTTTTCACCACTCTCTTAGAACTTAAATATCAAGGTTGGAATTTAGATCGGATTTCGCACTGGTTGTCACTGACTAAAATTTTAAATTATGCTTAAGAACAACGTAGGTATCTATTGCTGCACAGCAAGAAAACATAACCAATCAATCAAAAAACCTTATGACTTGGATTAGTGGCTTTTGACAAAAAGAAAATAAAGTCATATTGTACTACAATTTTGCTTAAGCCTTGCAGCCGAACATCAAAATTTTAAATATTACATAGCTTTTAGGATGAGGCTTTCCTCTCTATAAACAAACTCTATGCCCGACTGACCAGATTGATTACATGTGTCGGTGCTATCTAAAGGCTATTCACCGTCGTGTGTGATAGTGCACGAGATTGAACTATTTTAAGGGTATAAAAACTCAAAACTTTTACAAGTTATTATTGTTTCGTTCATAGAATAAAAAATTATGGTTGTTTGGTTCACAAAGGTTTTGAACTAATTCAACTAATACGTATGTGCTTAACTGCCATACGTGCGCCACTCCATCCAAAATACTATAATCACGTAGATGACTCAAATACGTCACACTTGAAGGGGGAGTGATGAAAATAATAGTCCCACATTGAGAAATATTCAACTAAGATCCCGGATATATGCTAAGAAGCTATTTAAACTATAAAATGCCAACACTATCATATTGTTATTGTTATGGAAAAATAATAGAAAATTAGTTTAGGATACCAAGGACTTTTGTAGTTCACGCTGTTAATTAGCTATGCAGTGAATTCTACAAAATTTATAAGCTTGTTATTTTACTATTTACCTTCTTAACCTCAATTTTTGGCTTTGGAGACATGCATATGCAAATAGATGTATATAGAGGAAACAGTCTGACTTGAATTTAGCAGTTTTATTTGACCAAAATGTATGTACGGTTTTATTTCAATTTGATTTTTTTCTTCCAATTTTGGTATGGCAGTGAAAAAAACATGAATCAGGAACAAAGTTATCGTTGAAACATTCTTTCCTACCATTAAACTACAGCCGAACATTGTACATTATTGCTTTAGCAGAGACAATTCTATCCATATCTATATTACAATATAAATTTAGTTTTTTTCTTTTTGCCATGCTAATGCATCCTTGTCAGTTGCGGACCTTGCCCAAGCACCCAGCTATGGCCAAATTTGTATTTCAGCAAGGGCCAGTCGGCCTAAGCACCCAGCTATGGCCTAATCTACATTTCAGCAAGGGCCTGACAGTGCAAAGTTGGTTTTTTCTATTTGGATTTGGTATTTCAGCTATGGCCTTTGCCCTAGCTGGGTAGAACGTAGAGGTCCGCCCTTGATCCTTGTCATTACTTACATCGTTTGTATTTGGCAAACACATAACATTAACAACATCACTGGGAGTACAATTCATTTATGTGCTATAATGAGTTAAGTCCCCAATATAAAACTAGTAAACCTGATGAGGATGGAAAATTATCAAAGAAAAAAAAAGAGTATCGGTACTTACATAATTGGCTAGGTGCCTTACAAAGCTCATTTACCCACCGGTGTGACTTGTCTTCAACTTCTTATGTTTTGCAGTATTTCGTTCAACTTTAATCTATTATTAACAGTACATTTCATTTTAATTAATAGCATGTAAAAAGTGATAATGAAACAAAGAAGAAATTTAAGAAAAAACGAGAAACGTAAGAGGACTTGCTTTACTTTCTTGATCGTTGTCCCAATAGTCAACCATTTTTCTCCAATGTTCATTATCCACAGGATCATCTCCACCTGTGAAACGAGACGGTGAACCCAAAAATGGAGTGTACTATTTACTTTTCAAATACGATCTATTGTTTCTTGATTCTCTTAGATAGTCTTTTAAGGAGAACATATTTTATTGCAGGGATATGGGGAATATCCTGAGCATTCCAATCAATAGTATCCTTAAATTGAAAAAAAACATTAACTTATAATTAGAATTTGTATTTTTTGATGAAAAATGAAGACAAAGACTCGAGTTTCATGAAAAAAGCCCTTTATCGGATTTGAACCGATGACTTACACCTTACCATGGCGTTACTCTTACTCTACCACTGAGTTAAAATAAATTTGAGTTTCTGAGGTTCTTCCTAACCAATTCACCATCAATGATTGGTCAACCGGCAGATCCATTTGCAACTCCTTTTGAAATATTGCCCGAATGGTACTTTTTTCCTGTATTTCAAATACCGCACAGTACCCAATAAATTAATAATTTCTACCTACTATTGGATTTGAACCAATGACTTCCGCCGTATGAAACAATACTCTTCCGACATAATTTTCACTCATACATGGATATTAAAAGACAAATATTACCTCCTTGTAAGTACCAATTTCTTATATGGTATCATTCAGTATGACCTTTTTGTTAAAAAAGAAAAGATACATCTATGTTGTATACGAATATCATATGGTAAATGTCAAAACATAAATAAGTTACCGCCACTTGCTCCTATCCAGCATCCACCCAATTTCTGTGTCTTTCCTCTCTTCTATGAAGCAACTCATATGCTTCAACTGGATCAGGTTCACTGCCATATTTTTCAAGAAACCAAAATGACAACAATCAAATTTCGTATATTTGATCCGACACAAAATATGGGTTACTTAACCGCACTAGTGACCATTTTCAACTACGAGAAAAAAAAAATCTAGATAGAACTAGAAGAACTCCTAAATAAAAATTGAGGATATAATGATTATACTTGATGTAATTTGATGGTATAATCTTTTCTAGAATGGGACCAATTTTTACATTATTTTAGTTGGATCACATGACATTTCTAATCTTTTTTGTCTATAAGATTAGACTAGTTTACTACCTAATCAACTATCTATCATGTAAAATTTCTGACTCTCATGTAGCACTCGTTTTGTTTTTGTCACGACTAAATAACAAAAACTGGGTTCAGGTTACAAGGACTTCCGTGGCTATCATATTGTTATTGTTGTGGCAAAATAATAAAATTTTCCGCCTCTGAGCTTGAATTAGATTTGGAACAGTCTAACTCTGACTCGTCAGAATCTCATCGCTCCAATCCTCCAGCTATCCAAGCTCCTTTTGAAGTTTTGGAAACCTTGCTACACGAAATGCCAAGTATACTACAACTGCCAATGGATTTTCCATTCGTGTTTGGTAATTCAGCTGCATCCCAAATGATTTCTACTGCAAATCCTGAATGGCCAAATCATGAAGGTAAGTCTCTCCAACAAATGATTTTGGGTAAATGCGTACATGGCGAAATGGCCGGAGTTGATGTTATAGTATTGGATAAGTGCAACACGAGGAACGTTAATAATGTTGTAAATGCTGGCTGAACTTTTGTGTCGGTTGTCGTTGGAATGAATTCAACAGCCACTGAACCACGTCCATGTGAGTTTTCAGTGAGCACTCATGGTGCTCGATCAAGTGCCATGTCTACTCCGGCTTCCTGGACCTCCCTTTTTGAAAGCCTACCGAATATTGCTGGTGTTTATGAACCTATTTATTTCTTGATCCCTGACGTAGTATCTAGAACAACTCCTCCTCTGGAAATACTGAACGAAGCTAAGTCATTTTGAAAAGATCACGTTGTTGGGTTCTTCTTGGATTCCAAACTCCCGAACTTTGATATGCAAGAAGTGTGTCGCGGTGCATGGCGGCTTAGAGGATAACTTTGGATTACTCTTGTCAATGGTATGTTTTATTTGAAGTTCTCATTTAAAGAAGAAAAGCATGAAGTCTTAGAGGCAACTCTAGTTATAATTGGAGGAAAACCGTTTATCATCACTCCCTGAAATGCATCAATGGATAGAGCTAGAGATCAGGTTCTCTTTATCCCAGTGTGGGCTCAATTTAACAACGTTCCATCCGATCTTCAACCTCTTATTGGGCTCCATTGGCTTGCTTGCGATATTGGCAAGCTCAAATGTTTTGACTTTAACACGGTAGCCAGAAGTAATCTTGTGTTTGTGAGAGCATTGATTGAAATAATTCCAGACAAGCCTCTACCCATGCAGTTGAAGGTATGCATCAAGACCATCATTATTATGTTGATGTGATATACAAGTGGAAACTAGAGATATGCAGCTCGTGCAAATCATTTGGTCACATTTCGGAGAAATGTACTGTCTCTAGTAGGGCTGTTACAGTAACGGTAAATTTACCATTACCATACCATTACCAGTTGATCGGTATTGAAATCGGTATACCAGTTAAAACGGTATAGTAACGGTAAATTTACTATTTTTAACAGGAAGAAAACATAAGGCCCAAAGCCCAAGGCCCATTGTATACGGGTAAAACCGAACCTGTGTCCACATAACAAAACAAGGCAAGGGGCAAACCCGTGTCCAAATTAACAGTTGCATTATGTTTATTTAATACTATTGGTACTCTATCAATTTTCTGTTATCTTATTTGAACAGCTATCTTTCTTGTTCTTTTATATGTTTATTGCATTTTTCATTTTAAATGACTTTTCACCACTCTCTTAGAACTTAAATATCAAGGTCGGAATTTAGATCGGATTTCGCACTGGTTGTCACTGACTAAAATTTTAAATTATGCTTAAGAACAACGTAGGTATCTATTGCTGCACAGCAAGAAAACATAACCAATCAATCAACAAACCTTATGACTTGGATTAGTGGCTTTTGACAAAAAGAAAATAAAGTCGTATTGTACTACAATTTTGCTTAAGCCTTGCAGCCGAACATCAAAATTTTAAATATTATATAGCTTTTAGGACAAGGCTTTCCTCTCTGTAAACAAACTCTATGCCCGATTGACCCGATTGATTACATGTGTCGGTGCTATCTAAAGGCTATTCACCGTCGTGTGTGATAGTGCACGAGATTGAACTATTTTTCGTCAAGGGTATAAAAACTCAAACTTTTACAAGTTATTATTGTTTCATTCACAGAATAAAAAATTATGGTTGTTTGGTTCACAAATGTTTTGAACTAATTCAACTAAGACGTATGTGCTTAACTGCCATACGTGCGCCACTCCATCCAAATACTATGATCACGTAGATGGCTCAAATACGTCACACTTGAAGGGGGAGTGATGAAAATAATAGTCCAACATTGAGAAATATTCAACTAAGATCCCGGATATATGCTAAGAAGCTACTGTTCACATTAACTAATTGGTTTTGTGAACAAACTAAGTAGCTATTTAAACTATAAAATGCCAACACTATCATATTGTTATTGTTATGGAAAATTAATAGAAAATTAGTTTAGGTTACCAAGGACTTTTGTAGTTCACGCTGTTAATTAGTTATGCAGTGAATTCTACAAAATTTATAAGCTTGTTATTTTACTATTTACCCTCTTTACCTCAATTTTTGGCTCTGGAGACATGCATATGCAAATAGAGGAAACAATCTGACTTGAATTTAGCAGTTTTATTTGTCCAAAATGTATGTACGGTTTTATTTCAATTTGATCTTTTTTCCTTCCAATTTTGGTATGACAGTGAAAAAAACATGAATCAAGAACAAAGTTATCGCTGAAACATTCTTTCCTACCATTAAACTACAGCCTAACATTGTACATTATTGCTTTAGCAGAGACAATTCTATCCATATCTATAATACAATATAAATTTAGTTTTTTCTTTTTGCCATGCTAATGCATCCTTGTCATTACTTACATCGTTTGTATTTGGAAAACACATAACATTAACAACATCACTGGGAGTACAATTCATTTATGTGCTATAATGAGTTAAATCCACAATATAAAATTAGTAAACCTGATGAGGATGGAAAATTATCAAAAAAAAAATAAAAAAAAAAAAATAAAGAGTATCAGTACTTACATAATTGGCTAGGTGCCTTACAAAGCTCATTTACCCACCGGTGTGACTTGTCTTCAACTTCTTTTGGTTTGCAGTATTTCGTTCAATTTTAATCTATTATTAACAGTACATTTCGTTTTAATTAATAGCATGTAAAAAGTGATAATGAAACAAAGAAGAAATTTAAGAAAAAACGAGAAACGTAAGAGGACTTGCTTTACTTTCTTGATCGTGGTCCCAATAATCAACCATTTTTCTCCAATGTTATCCACAGGATCATCTCCACCTATGAAACGAGACGGTGAACCCAAAAATGGAGTGTACTATTTACTTTTCAAATACGATCTATTGTTTCTTGATTCTCTTAGATAGTCTTTTAAGGAGAACATATTTTATTGCAGGGATATGGGGAATATCCAAAGCATTCCAATCAATAGTATCCTTAAATTGAAAAAAAAACATTAACTTATAATTAGAATTCGTATTTTTTGATGAAAAACGAAGACAAAGACTCGAGTTTCATAAAAAAAGCCCTTTATTGGATTTGAACCGATGACTTACGCCTTATATGGCGTTACTCTACCACTGAGTTAAAATAAATTTGAATTTCTGAAGTTCTTCCTAACCAATTCACCATCAATGATTGGTGACCCGGTAGATCCATTTGCAACTCCTTTTAAAATATTGCTCGAATGGTACTTTTTCCCTGTATTTCAAATACTCCGCACAGTACCCAATAAATTAATAATTCCTACCTACTATTGGATTTGAACCAATGACTTCCGCCGTATGAAAGCAATACTCTTCCGACATAATTTTCATTCATACATGGATATTAAAAGACAAATATTACCTCCTTGTAAGTACCAATTTCTTATTTGGTATCATTCAGTATGACCTTTGTGTGAAAAAAGAAAAGATACATCTGTGTTGTATACGAATATCATAAGGTAAAGGGAAATTTTATTTGTATCCACCAAATTTGTTAGTTCATCCACGTAAGTTGACTTTAATAAGTTTATCCACCAATCCATTTGTAAGTTAATCCACCGTGGATTAACTAATAGATGGTGGATTAACTAACAAAAAACAATATTTTGCTCCTTCCTCTTCAAAAAGAAAACACTGCTGGAAGTTCATTCAACAAATCTAAAACGTTTGAAATCGAAAATATAATTCAAAACCCTTTCATGTTCTCATTCATCCCAAAACCCAACATGCAAGATCACAACACCAATGTCATTCATCATTTACTTTCAAAAAGAAGAACAAACAAATTTTACCACATCCCTTTTCAGTTTTACAAAAAAAAATAGATTTAAAAGTGAAGATGAGTTCAACTGAATGACCAGCTGATGAAAGCAAGAACAAGGCAGTGTGTGATGTTCTCTTCACCAATAACTTTCCATGCAATAGCTTGGTCATACGTTGCATGTCGCCCCATTCCTGACATGCACACTCGCCCCGGCAAGTAGCAATAGCCCTACAAATATAATAATAAGATCACGATAACTTCAAATTGTTTTTAAATAAGCACTAAACGATCTGATCTGAAGCAGTGCACTCAAAAGTGTCACTGTCACATATTTTTTTTAAATTTTAATACAAGTTTGTAGATATTTGTAGAATTCATATATCCTAGTAAGGAAATAAGCATATTCTTATCATTTCTGTCCTATTTTGTTTGTACGAACAACGGGGAAGAATGTGCTTACATACAGAGTCTTCTCACGGCATGGGATGAGATGGCAGAGCAATCTCATAATTCTGGAACCGGTCATATGATAAACAATACAGAAAGAAAGGAAGAAAATTTCCATGCATTAAAATCATACACTCATGTACAGAAGATAGAGCAATGAAGGTAAGAGCAGCTTTAATAAACATTTTGAGGTGGACTTGACATGTCCAAACAAAGAGATTACTCTCCAGGTGCAGAGACACCTTGCTTGAGCCTTTCTTTCCTCAATTTCTTCTTTGATAAAGGTTTCTTCTTTTTTGGATGATCATATTTTTTTTGAAACCGATTACATCACAATCAAAGCTCTGTTGCATATAGAATCATGTCAAAGAAAAAAAAATTGTTTTGAGAATAATGTTGGATCTAGAATAACCCTAGAGGGGGGGTGAATAGGGTTTTTACAGTTTTGAATAGTTATTAAAAAAATCGCAGCGCAGATAATCAACAGAGAAATAAATGCAGTAAATAACACACAGATATACCCAGCTTCGGCAGACTCTGCCTACTGCTGCATTCACTAAGGTTTCTACTAGGTGTTAATAACAGATCCCGCTTACAAACACTGTAAACTCGCACTCCCTGCTCCTGTACTAACCCTATGCTCAAAGCCCTAGACTGGCCAATATCCCCTTGACCAGATTTCCCCTGATTACAACCCCGTAACCAGTAACCCAGAATTTTACAGACTCTGTGAACTGTCAGTCAACACCCTGACTGATCCCCCTAGTATTTTACAGACACTAGAACTGTTTCAGAATGATTTCAAAAGAAAAACAAATACAACACAAAATTAAACTAAATGGAAAACTTAGGACCTAAATGAAATTAACACTCCCCTTTATACTTTGACTAAGCCCTTAAACATAAAAAACTAGCCGGCCCATTTGTTTTAGATTCAGCCCGTTCTCTTTGGTCTCTTAGGAAAATTAATGGCGGCTGAAAAAATAACTCCAGAAGCTAGGGTTTGATTAAATCCTCAAATATCAATCGCGTATGCTTGAAAGATGATTCATTGATGATCGTTGTTCTCTGATTGCTTCAACTTGATCATGTCGGTCGATTTGTATTGCTCCTAGCTTCACTGATTTGGGGAGATTGAATGGCGATCGAAACCAGATAGATTGTGAGTGATTTTTCTTTGAATTCTTCGAATTATTTTCTTGTTTGGATTTCTATATTGATTTTCAATACCATAGCCGATGATGTATAGGGTGTTTATATAGGGTAATGAAAACCCTAATTTCTGATTTCATAACATATGACTTCGATCTGGATTTGCCCCTGATTTATGTGGTTTCCACTTTTGGATTTTCGGCTTTTAAAAAATTCAATGATTTTGGTGGATTTTTCATTGATTGTTCCTTTCCCTTTTCGAGTTGCTCCAAATTTCGGCTTTAAAAGCTTTTGATTTCCTCCTGTATATTTCTTGAATGAGATGGCTGATAGATTGGCTCGAACTGATTGCAGTTTCCACCTTTTGATTTCAATTTGCTCGGCTGCCAAAAATGATTTTCTGCAATTTAAAAATGTATGATTTCTGACATTGATAAATTGCCATGACTTTCTCTTGCGTGGATTTTCTGCCTTGAATGGATTCGAAATTGTTGCCTTTATAAATACATCATGAATGAATTATAAAAAGAAATAAATCAAATTTCTGGAAAATAGAATGTCCCTGTTGCAATTTGATTGCTTGTCCCTTGCGATGAACAACATTAAAAAAAAAAGATTTCTTTCCTCTGTGAACGTTGTTGCCTTGTTTGGACTTCCTGATTGATTTTGAAAAGATTTTACTCCTTGCCAAAAAATGAAATGCCAAAATTGATTTCACCAATAAACAATTCCCACAATTTGCATATCCATATATGCAGTCATTTCTGGAAATAACATTGCTTTCCTCTTAGAAAGCTGTAGATTTACCATGCTTTGTTCTGGTGATATACTTGAGTCTTGATTGTGCAAAACAGGCAAATAATAAAAAAAAAACTTTCGAACCTGTAATTTAAAACTGAACCAGTTTAAGAATGTTTGCTAAAGTTATATGCCTGCATTTCATTTAAACTTTGCACATTGGACATGAACTTGTTGCTGATTTGATGTGTACGTGTCTCGGACATGTTATTGTCATTGTTATGCTTGTGCATGAGCATTTCTTTGTGTTCAACCATTTTATTACTTGGATCATGCTAAAACACCATATTTTTGCTGATCACTTGAGTATGTATCTTCCTGTTCCATGAGAGTTGAACCATTTGTAGCTCTTGTACCTTGATGAACTGATTAGCATGTACATGCTTCATTGCTACATACTTAGCTGCAGTATCACCATATATCTCACATGTGAACTTGTGTAATTTCCATTTTTTTTAACTTATTCATACATGTAATTGCTGTGTGTATCACCATAGCTGAGTTTGTTGAGCCATACAGTTGTTGTTTGACTTGACCACACCATCACTCTTTGCCGGCTTTGACCACTTAGAACTGCTATGAACTTGAAACATGCCCCTTGTATTTTGTACATCACTGAATCATTCATGCTTGTATACATGAACCTGAAATTGTCTTGATCACTTCGTGCGCATACACCACTTTCACTCGACCATGCTTGAACTGATGCTTCCCATTAGCTGTTGTGTGTGTGTGTGTGTGTGTGTGTGTGTGTGTGTGTATATATATATATATATATATATATATTCACCACTGTTTGTGTGTATTTGTGAGCTGCACTATTATTGTAGACTTGCTTAACATGTGATCGACTATATTTGTGTTACATGACCACCATGTTATGTGCCAGGCTGACTTGAATCAGAATTGCTCCATGTATTCTGTTTGAGCTGATTTGTTTTAGCACACTCTCGACCATATTCATATGCACTGAGTTGAAATGGTCCTTGTGGCTACTCCTCAGATGCGTGCTGATTAGCGAGGCAGTGCACACGTGTATTTATACACGTGTGTATATGCAGCCATCAGTCAAGTTTTCCTGTCCCTGCATCATATATATAAACTGTCTGCCTAGAGACAGATGAGTCAGATCAAGTCATGAAAAATGATGAGAAACACACCATAATCTGAGGCAAATAAAATTCAAAAATAAATTTATATTTGCGTATATTCAGTTCAGATTCTATTGCAGCCTACTGTGTGTGTGTTTCAATATATGACAGGTATGAAGATGATGACTGGACTGACTGAGCTGTGAAGACAGAAAAATGAAGACAACATGTGTCAATATGTATATATGAGTGTGTAAATGAATGTATATTGACAGAGTTGTAGTGAAGAGCTGTGTATGAATGAAAAATATTAGTGAAGTGTACAAATAGTGGAGTTGTAATTCTGTATTGTTTAATATTGAAATAAAATATTATATTTAAATAAAATACTGTGTGAATATGAAACAGTAATCATAACAAACACATTTAAAATAATATATACTTGTTTGTTATCATCAAACAAAAATCATATAATTGTGTATACAACTGCGTTATATACAACAATCTCCCCCTTTTGATGATGACAAACAAATAAAAGATTTTGTATCCAATAAATGTGTTTGACAGTGAAGCAATAAACTCCCCCTATTTAAAAGCTCCCCCTACAACAGAAACTTCCCCTATAACTGTGCATGAGTGAAAAATGAATATTTCAAAAAAAAAAAAAGAATATTTATAAAATATTCACTCATAAATCAAAATCTTAATTTATTCTCCCCCTTTTGTTATCATCAAAAGGTTCAGACTTTAAAATATAGATGAAGAATGACTAGTAATGTAATTTCAGCATAAGAGGAAGAACGGTCATCATAAATCTCAATCAGTCAAACAAAAATCATAATAAACTAAGAACAGGTGGCATATTTCACATTGTAGAGAATGACGGATTTACGATGAATTTTATAAAAATGGAGAGAGTAAAAAAATGTATTCCAATTATTTTCCAAAGAATTTTTCTAAAAATGAGGTTCAAAAACAGAGATGGAATTCGGACTATAATTAATAATTCAATGTAAGTGACAAAATCGAATATTCTCAAATCCCAATCGTTATCAATCAACAAATTATAATACTTCATAAGATATTAACACATTTAACAGATTAGAACATGGATTGATAGGCTGGTTTTTATAAATACCAAGGAGAATTTCATATTAATTTTTCTTTATAGCACATTATTTCCCTTTTTTTTTATTTAAGAGCACACTGACCACGCATAACCAGAGTTGGATTTTTAAATGAGGTCAGTCGCAGCTTAAATTATAAGTTGTCTCATAACCATGCATGACCAGAGCTTGGATTTTTAAATGAGGTTAGAGACACACTTATATATTTATTATATATGTTTATTACTTCAACTTTTAAAAGGGAAAAACTCCTCGATATAAAACCAATATATGGATGACAGAAAATGGGGTAGGTACAGAAAATGGACTATGAAATAAATTTCTAAATTAATTATATAATGAAATGTGACCAACTGTACCGGGATCATTGAATATTCTCAATCTCACTAATTCTGAATAATAACACAGTCTCATTTCCATCATGAATATTTCCACTGTTTATTTAAAATGATTTAAAAAAAAATTAAACTCTCCACATTTATAAAATCATAACGGATGGCAGAAGGATGATAAGTAATGAAGATGGCCGTGAAATAATTGCCAGTTCAAAGATATTATAATAAATATTCAACTATCATGAAAATCGAAATAAAATTCTCCTCTTATTGTGAAATATACTGCAGTTACAATTCATCACAATTTCAAAATCTGATTATATTTTTGATGAATTATAAATACAGTTCAATTTGGATATTGATTTCAATTTCTGAATGAATAATTAATAAATAATTCTAAAATTGAAAATCAAATACAAGAGGAATATGCTGATTTATACACGACAAGAGGGAAAAATGTGTACAAGACAAAAAGAGTGTGGATTTATACATGGTGAAGATTTGAATCTAAGTACAGATGGGTGAGACAAATATACGGCTCTTCTGATACCACTGGGTGTCTCTATTTACGAGGAATTTTAACATGATACTGAACAAGATTGTCATAGACAAAAGAGTTATTAAGTACTAAGCCCAAAAAGACGAGATAATAGATTATGCACATGTACCATAGCAGCAAGTAAGTAATTCCAGAACAAACATTTTTCAAAAAACAGTATCAGAGCAACATAGAACATAGTTCCAAATCATACTTGTCAAGATGACGGCCTACATATGATGATTCATGATCTAATGATTAAAATACTGTTTACTTGAAATCATTTGAGGAATATGAAAATATCAGAATTTAATGAATCAATCACACCAGATTATAAATTTTTGATTCAAGATATGTGTGAGATTCAATAAATCAATAATTTCAAATGATTTTAAAAAAACAAAAATTAAATCAAACAATCATGAAATAAGGGTAAATTTCAAGACCGGATTTTCAAAGGAATTTTTCACAAAAATTTCTGACAAGCACAAAGAATTTTTCAGAATATTTACATCAAGTTTGAGTAATGATTCATGATCCAAAAAATAGTGGTTTATTCAAAATCACTTGAACAAATGTAAATCTTAAGATACAATGAATCAATCACACAGAATTAAAATTTTAGATCTGAGAGGTGTGTGAGATTCAAAATATCAGAAATTTCAAATGATCTTAAACAAACAAAAAAAACAAACCAGATGGTCATGAATAACAGTGAATTTCAAGATGTGTCACTGATTCAAGATAAAACATTGTATCCAAGCCAATCTGAAAAATAATGAAATTATCACAACTGATGAATAGTAGAGTGCTGTAATGAGTATAATATATCAAGCTATTCTAAACTGAATTAGAAGAAACTCAAAACAGCAGATTTGTGTGAAATTTCAATTGTTTTTCAGATCTTCAAGAATTTAGAATTCAAATTAACAGTGTTCAAGATATGGCACGAATACATCAACACTGTTATGAATTCAGAGCGTCAGAAAACAAACTTCAAATCAATTGCAGATATCTACAAAATTAAAATCAAGATCTGGAAATAATTAACACATTAGAGCTCTATCCAAATAAAGCGAATTTCCACAAGATCATGAGTACTCTCATGAACCTGAAATTGTCTTGATCACTTCGTGCGCATACACCACTTTCACTCGACCATGCTTGAACTGATGCTTCCCATTTGTTGTTGTGTATATATATATATATATACATATATATATATATATTCACCACTATTTGTGTGTATTTGTGAGCTGCAATATTATTGTAGACTTGCTTAACATGTGATCGACTATATTTGTGTTACATGACCACCATGTTATGTGCCAGGCTGACTTGAATCAGAATTGCTCCATGTATTCTGTTTGAGCTGATTTGTTTTAGCACACTCTCGACCATATTCATATGCACTGAGTTGAGATGGTCCTTGTGGCTACTCCTCAGATGCGTGCTGATTAGCGAGGCAGTGCACACATGTATTTATACACGTGTGTATATGCAGCCATCAGTCAAGTTTTCCTGTCCCTGCATCATATATATAAACTGTCTGCCTAGAGACAGATGAGTCAGATCAAGTCATGAAAAATGATGAGAAACGCACCATAATCTGAGGCAAATAAAATTCAAAAATAAATTTATATTTGCGTATATTCAGTTCAAATTCTATTGCAGTCTACTGTGTGTGTGTTTCATTATATGACAGGTATGAAGATGATGACTGGACTGACTGAGCTGTGAAGACAGAAGAATGAAGACAACATGTGTCAGTATGTATATATGAGTGTGTAAATGAATGTATATTGACAGAGTTGTAGTGAAGAGCTGTGTATGAATGAAAAATATTAGTGAAGTGTACAAATAGTGGAGTTGTAATTCTGTACTGTTTAATATTGAAATAAAATATTATATTTAAATAAAATACTGTGTGAATATGAAACAGTAATCATAACAAACACATTTAAAATAATATATACTTGTTTGTTATCATCAAACAAAAATCATATAATTGTGTATACAACTGCGTTATATACAACAATCTCCCCCTTTTGATGATGACAAACAAATAAAAGATTTTGTATCCAATAAATGTGTTTGACAGTGAAGCACTGAACTCCCCCTATTTAAAAGCTCCCCCTACAACAGAAACTTCCCCTATAACTGTGCATGAGTGAAAAATGAATATTTCAAAAAAAATAAGAATATTTATAAAATATTTACTCATAAATCAAAATCTTAATTCATTCTCCCCCTTTTGTTATCATCAAAAGGTTCAGACTTTAAAATATAGATGAAGAATGACTAGTAATGTAATTTCAGCATAAGAGGAAGAACGGTCATCATAAATCTCAATCAGTCAAACAAAAATCATAATAAACTAAGAACAGGTGGCATATTTCACATTGTAGAGAATGACGGATTTACGATGAATTTTATAAAAATGGAGAGAGTAAAAAAATGTATTCCAATTATTTTCCAAAGAATTTTTCTAAAAATGAGGTTCAAAAACAGAGATGGAATTCGGACTATAATTAATAATTCAATGTAAGTGACAAAATCGAATATTCTCAAATCCCAATCGCTATCAATCAACAAATTATAATACTTCATAAGATATTAACACATTTAACAGATTAGAACATGGATTGATAGGCTGGTTTTTATAAATACCAAGGATAATTTCATATTAATTTTTCTTTATAGCACATTATTTCCCTTTTTTTTTTATTTAAGAGCACACTGACCACGCATAACCAGAGTTGGATTTTTAAATGAGGTCAGTCGCAGCTTAAATTATAAGTTGTCTCATAACCATGCATGACCAGAGCTTGGATTTTTAAATGAGGTTAGAGACACACTTATATATTTATTATATATGTTTATTACTTCAACTTTTAAAAGGGAAAAACTCCTCGGTATAAAACCAATATATGGATGATAGAAAATGGGGTAGGTATAGAAAATGGACTATGAAATAAATTTCTAAATTAATTATATAATGAAATGTGACCAACTGTACCGGGATCATTGAATATTCTAAATCTCACTAATTCTGAATAATAACACAGTCTCATTTCCATCATGAATATTTCCACTGTTTATTTAAAATGATTTAAAAAAAATTAAACTCTCCACATTTATAAAATTATAACAGATGGCAGAAGGATGATAAGTAATGAAGATGGCCGTGAAATAATTGCCAGTTCAAAGATATTATAATAAATATTCAACTATCATGAAAATCTAAATAAAATTCTCCTCTTATTGTGAAATATATTGCAGTTACAATTCATCACAATTTCAAAATTTGATTATAATTTTGATGAATTATAAATACAGTTCAATTTGGATATTGATTTCAATTTCTGAATGAATAATTAATAAATAATTCTAAAATTGAAAATCAAATACAAGAGGAATATGCTGATCTATACACGACAAGAGGGAAAAATGTGTACAAGACAAAAAGAGTGTGGATTTATACATGGTGAAGATTTGAATCTAAGTACAGATGGGTGAGACAAATATAAGGCGCTTCTGATACCACTTAGTGTCACTATTTACGAGGAATTTTAACATGATACTGAACAAGATTGTCATAGACAAAAGAGTTATTAAGTACTAAGCCCAAAAAGACGAGATAATAGATTATGCACATGTATCAGAGCAGCAAGTAAGTAATTCCAGAACAAACATTTTTCAAAAAACAGTATCAGAGCAACATAGAACATAGTTCCAAATCATACTTGTCAAGATGACGGCCTACATATGATGATTCATGATCTAATGATTAAAATACTGTTTACTTGAAATCATTTGAGGAATATGAAAATATCAGAATTTAATGAATCAATCACACCAGATTATAAATTTTTGATTCAAGATATGTGTGAGATTCAATAAATCAATAATTTCAAATGATTTTAAAAAAACAAAAATTAAATCAAATAATCATGAAATAAGGGTAAATTTCAAGACCGGATTTTCAAAGGAATTTTTCACAAGAATTTCTGACAAGCACAAAGAATTTTTCCGAATATTTACATCAAGTTTGAGTAATGATTCATGATCCAAAAAATAGTGGTTTATTCAAAATCACTTGAACAAATGTAAATCTTGAGATACAATGAATCAATCACATAGAATTAAAATTTTAGATCTGAGAGGTGTGTGAGATTCAAAATATCAGAAATTTCAAATGATCTTAAACAAAAAAAAAAAAAAAAAAAAAAAAACCAGATGGTCATGAATAACAGTGAATTTCAAGATGTGTCACTGATTCAAGATAAAACATTGTATCCAAGCCAATCTGAAAAATAATGAAATTATCACAACTGATGAATAGTAGCGTGCTGTAATGAGTATAATATTTCAAGCTATTCTAAACTGAATTAGAAGAAACTCAAAACAGCAGATTTGTGTGAAATTTCAATTGTTTTTCAGATCTTCAAGAATTTAGAATTCAAATTAACAGTGTTCAAGATATGGCACGAATACATCAACACTGTTATGAATTCAGAGCATCGGAAAACAAACTTCAAATCAATTGCAGATATCTACAAAATTAAAATCAAGATCTGGAAATAATTAACACATTAGAGCTCTATCCAAATAAAGCGAATTTCCACAAGATCATGAGTACTCTCATGAACCTGAAATTGTCTTGATCACTTCGTGCGCATACACCACTTTCACTCGACCATGCTTGAACTGATGCTTCCCATTAGCTGTTGTGTGTATATATATATATATATATATATGTATGTATATGTATATTCACCACTGTTTGTGTGTATTTGTGAGCTGCACTATTATTGTAGACTTGCTTAACATGTGATCGACTATATTTGTGTTACATGACCACCATGTTATGTGCCAGGCTGACTTGAATCAGAATTGCTCCATGTATTCTGTTTGAGCTGATTTGTTTTAGCACACTCTCGACCATATTCATATGCACTGAGTTGAGATGGTCCTTGTGGCTACTCCTCAGATGCGTGCTGATTAGCGAGGCAGTGCACACGTGTATTTATACACGTGTGTATATGCAGCCATCAGTCAAGTTTTCCTGTCCCTGCATCATATATATAAACTGTCTGCCTAGAGACAGATGAGTCAGATCAAGTCATGAAAAATGATGAGAAACACACCATAATCTGAGGCAAATAAAATTCAAAAATAAATTTATATTTGCGTATATTCAGTTCGAATTCTATTGCAGTCTACTGTGTGTGTGTTTCAATATATGACAGGTATGAAGATGATGACTGGACTGACTGAGCTGTGAAGACAGAAGAATGAAGACAACATGTGTCAGTATGTATATATGAGTGTGTAAATGAATGTATATTGACAGAGTTGTAGTGAAGAGCTGTGTATGAATGAAAAATATTAGTGAAGTGTACAAATAGTGGAGTTGTAATTCTGTACTGTTTAATATTGAAATAAAATATTATATTTAAATAAAATACTGTGTGAATATGAAACAGTAATCATAACAAACACATTTAAAATAATATATACTTGTTTGTTATCATCAAACAAAAATCATATAATTGTGTATACAACTGCGTTATATACAACAAATAAGACATCTTACCTCTATCTCTACTTTTCTATTTCAAATTTGCATTCAGTCCTCTTCTTCACAACACATTAGAATGAGAAAAAAAAGATCTCGCAATATTTGTTTTGCGTTTCTGATTCATATGTAGTTTAGATTTAGGAACCGGAAGAAAAAGAACGAAAATTGAGAACGTAGAACGAAATTTGAGAAAGCAATAAATTAGGCGCTGTGGATTAACTAATCAAATTTAAAAAATTTAAAAATCCATAAAAGTAGGTAATATCCCTATAAATTAGCGTGGATTAACTTACAAATATCATGGATGAAAATAAAATTTCCCTAAGGTAAATATCAAAACATAAATAAGTTACCGCCACTTGCTCCGATCCAGCATCCACCCAATTTCTATGTCTATCCTCTCTTCTATGAAGCAACTCATATGCTTCAACTGGATCGGGTTCACGGCCATATTTTTCAAGATACCTAAAATGACAACAATCAAATTTTGTATATTTGATCCGACACAAAACATCGGTTACTTAACCGCACTAGTGACCATTTTCAACTATGAGAAAAAAAAAATCTAGATAGAACTAGAAGAACTCTTGAATAAAAATTGAGGATATAATGATTACACTTGATGTAATTTGATGGTCTAATCTTTTCTAGAATGGGATCAATTTTTATATTATTTTAGTTGGATCACATGACATTTCTAATCTTTTTTGTCTATAAGATTAGACTAGTTTACTACCTAATAATCAACTATCTATCATGTAAAATATTTGACTCTCATGTAGCACTCATTTTGTTTTTGTCACGACTAAATAACAAAAACTGGGTTCAGGTTACAAGGACTTCAGTGTCTATCATATTGTTATTGTTGCGGCAAAATAATAAAATTTTCCGCCGCTGAGCTTGAATTGGATTTGGAACACTCTGACTCTCGTCGGAATCTCATCGCACCAATCCGCCAGCTACCCAAGCTCCTTTTGAAGTGCTGGAAACCCTGCTACACGAAATGCCAAGTATACCACAACTGCCAATGGATTTTCCATTCGTGCCTGGTAATTCAGCTGCATCCCAAATGATTTCTGCTGCAAATCCTGAATGGCCAAATCATGAACGTAAGTCTCTCCAACAAATGATTTTGGGTAAATGCGTACATGGCGAAATGGCCGGAGTTGATGTTACAGTATTGGATAAGTGCAACACGGGGAACGCTAATAATGTTGTAAATGTTGGCTGCACTTTTGAGCCGGTTGTCATTGGAATGAATTCAACAGCCACTGAACCACGTCCATGTGAGTTTTCAGTGAGCACTCATGGTGCCTGATCAAGTGCCATGTCTACTTCGGCTTCCTGGACCTCCCTTTTTGAAAGCCTACCGAATATTTCTGGTTTTTATGAACCTGTTCATTTCTTGATCCCTGACGTAGTATCTGGAACAACTCCTCCTCTGGAAATACTGAACGAAGCTAAGTCATTTTGAAAAGATCACGTTGTTGGGTTCTTCTTGGATTCCAAACTCCCGAACTTTGATATGCAAGAAGTGTGTCGCGGTGCATGGCGGCTTAGAGGATAACTTTGGATTACTCTTGTCAATGGTATGTTTTATTTGAAGTTCTCATCTAAAGAAGAAAAACATGAAGTATTGGAGGCAGTTCTAGTTATAATTGGAGGAAAATCGTTTATCATCACTCCTTGATGAAATGCATTAATGGATAGAGCTAGAGATCAGGTTCTCTCCATCCCAGTGTGGGCTCAATTTAACAATGTTCCATCCGATCTTCAACCTCTTATTGGGCTCCATTATCTTGCTTGCGATATTGGCAAGCTCAAATGTTTTGACTCTAACATGGTAGCCAGAAGTAATCTTGTATTTGTGAGAGCGTTGATTGAAATAACTCCAGAAAAGCCTCTACCCATGCAGTTGAAGGTATGCTTAAGACCATCATTATTATGTTGATGTGATATACAAGTGGAAACCAGAGATATGCAGCTCGCGCAAATCATTTGGTCACATTTCGGAGAAATGTACTATCTCTAGTAATAATATTCGGTCAGAAAGATTCCTCTTCCGCGAGCCACTCCTAGGATATAGGTCCCAAAAATCAGGCCCGTTATCATTCCACCTGCTAGTAATGTGGATAATGTCGATGAACTCTCAAACAAAGCACCAACTGAAAGTCAGAATTTTGAGTGGAGCAAATCACAAAGAGTTCTGACACACACTAATACAGGAATGAAACTCAAGCTGAGTGAGGGAATATTACATTCATGTTTATGAGGAAGATGAAGCTCAAAAGTTAATGTACCAAGTGGAAGGTGAAGGTCTTATTTTAGTAAAAGACGGTGTTGATGGAGTAAACAATGAGCAATTACTTCATGACTCAGCATGGGATGAATGACATCTATATTCTTAGTTTTCTCCGTTCTTTGTTTCGGACCTGGCTACCCATTTTGCTAAGGCCATGTAGGAAGTATCATCAGGTGATGCTAAAGGGGCAAACCCAAGCTCATGTTTTTCTTTCTATTTGTAGTCTAGCAGTTTAGCTAGCTCTAGTGCTGTAAGCCTGATTAGGTAGAGTGAACAAAACACTACAAATTTCGTTTATGGTGGATGGACCAACTAAAAACCGAATAGTTGATTGTCTACTAACAATCACCTGTACTTTTTATATTTTATTATTAGTTATAATAAAAGGTGTTTGTGTTCACCTTAAAAACCGGTCGGCTTTACCAAAACGAAAAGATAGAAATTTAGTTTAGGTTACAAGGACTGTTGTAGTTCACGCTGTTAATTAGCTATGCAGTAAATTCGAAAAAATTTATAAGCTTGTTATTTTACTATTTACCCTCTTTGCCTCAATTTTGGCTCTACATACACGTATATGAAAATAGGTGAAACAACCTGAATTGAATTTATTAGTTTTATTTGACCATACTATTAACAAAATAATGGAAAAGCAACGGTCACATGCCTATTGTAACACTGCAATGGTCACAATCCCATTATAACATAGCAATGGTCACATGCCTATTATAACAATACAACGGTCACATTCTCATTATAACAATATAACGGTCATATTCCCAATATTCAAGCCTATTTGAATTTATTTCTTGCATTATAAATAGAGGTCATCTATATACAGTTTGTATTATCTTACAATGGCAATTCATCAATAATAAAATTTCATTCAATCTTGTTTCTTCTATTTTATTTTCTAACATAGTATCAGAGCATCAAATTGCCGAAAGGCATTAAAAAAATTCCTGAGCCATCATTCTTTTTTATCTTCGCTATTCTTCACAAAGCTGCAATCTAATATTGCCTCGCCATGGCCAACGATAATGAAGAAACTTCTGCTGTATCTGGCAGCAATGCTAATGGCTTCTCTCCAAACATCATGAACCAGATCAAACCCAAAATCCAAATTATTACCACTTCGTTAGATGAAGATAATTATATTTTATGGAAATATCAAGTGGAGATTGCTCTCAAAGGTTACGAACTGCTAGATTACATCAAAGCGACGTTAATTATTCCACTTATAATGATCATTGATGAAGAAAGAAATACTATACCAAATCCAGAATACACCAAATACCAAAGACAAGATAACTTATTATCATCATGGCTTTTATCTTCTATAAATCCTAATCTTTTGTCATAGATCGTTGGGTGCAACTCGTCATATGAAATTTGGACTACTATCAAACAAATTTTCGTCTCGCAATCCATAGTCAGAATCATGCAATATAAAAGGGAAGCTCAAAATTGCAGAAAAGAAGATACTAGCATGAAAGATTATTTGGGAAAAATTAAAAACATATGTGACAAACTAAGTGATGTTGGGAATAAAATCAGTGGTAGTGAACAAATACTTTTTATTACCGGAGGGCTTGATAAAGAATATGAATCTTTAGTGACGGTCCTGGCTACGCAACAAACTTTACCTGATCTGCAATTCGTTTGATCTGCACTCCTTTCTCATGAAGGAAGAATTAATCAAAGAAAACAACACAAGATGAATTTTCTGCAAATTATGTTGTAGCTAAAAATAAGCAATCACAGGGAAGCAACAACACTAATGCAAACATACAAGAAAATCAGTATCCAAGGGGTCTTCAACAACAAAGAGGAGGTTTTCAGTCACAAATAGGTCGAGGACGAGGAAGATGGAACAACAACAATCGAGTAAAGTGCCAAATATGTAAAAAAATTGATCACATAGCAAACAAGTGCTATTTCAGATATAATAATGACAGTGTACAATAATATAATCATGCTAATTCAACACAGCAGGCACCACAAGTCAATATGGCCGTGACGAAATCAAATAGAAACGACAATGTTGCTAATTAAAATCAAAATATTAGCAATGATGATACTAACAAAGGCGAAGACAATAATTTTGAAGAATGGTACCCGGATTCGGGTGTCACTCATCACATAACCAACAATCTCAAAAATCTCAACATTGGAAGCATAAACTACTCAGGTACAAAATCTTTACATATGGGGGACGGTAAAACTCTACATATAACACACATTGGCAAGGGCACTATCTTAGCAAAGAGGCAACTTAATCTAAACACACTTCTTAGAGTACCCTCTATTAATAAAAACTTGTTAAGTGTATCAAAATTTGCTAATGACAATCATGTGTTTTTTGAATTTCACCCAAAATTTTACGTAGTTAAGGATTTATTGAGCCACAAAATATTATTACGGGGTAATTTACATAATGGACTTTACAAATTTGACAACTTGAAGAGTGGGGATACTAGTGGAAAATTCTGGTGTAATAATGTTGAGCCAAGTAATAATGATTGTAATAGGAGTATTAATGTTAGCAGCAGTAATAATGAATGTAATGAAGATGGCAAACAATGTAATATTGATTTATGGCATAGAAAATTAGGGCATCCTAGTATTGAAGTTGTTAAAACTATTTTATGCAATAATAACATTTCTTTTAATGATAGTGTACCGGCCAAACACACTTGCACACACTACCAAATTGGAAAAAGTCAAACTTCTTTTCAGAGATTCTAAAACTAGATACAATAAACCTCTCGAGCTGATAGCTGCTGATTTGTGGGGACCAGCACCACTGAATTCATATCAAGGACACAGGTACTATATTTCCTTTATGGATGGCTATTCGAGATATAGTTGGATATATATGCTAAAGAATAAGTCAGAAACATGTAATATTGTCATATAATTCATAACTCACGTTGAAAAACAAACCAATTGTAGTGTTAAAATTTTTCAAACCGATGGTGGGGAAGAGTTTAAACCTTTAACTAATTATTTTTCTAAAAGAGGGATAAAACATAGATTGACTTGCCCTCACACATCTGAACAAAATGGTTTGGTAGAAAGAAAACACAGACACATAGTAGAGATAGGTTTAACATTAATGTCTCAAGGCTCAGTGCCTATGAAATAATGGAACGAAGCTTTTCACACTTCAGTTTTTCTCATCAATAAATTACCAACTAAAGTTCTAGATAACAAAACTCCATATGAGATGATATATTATCTTAGACCAGAATATAATTTTATTGAAAACATACGGTTGTCTGTGTTTTCCATGTCTAAGAGATTACAATAGGCACAAACTAAGCACGAGATCAAGCCCATGCACTTTCATTGGGTATGCACAGAACCAAAAAGGATATAAATGCTTAAAAAAAAAAGGAGAATTTACATTTCCAGACACGTTTTTGATGAAAATACATTTCCCCTTGCAGGTAAACAGGAAATCAGAGAGAATTATGTAGAAAATCTTGTTAGAGGGGAGCAATTCAAACAAGTTTTTGCAGAATAACTGACTAATAACATTAGTGAAGATCATCAAGACATAATTAATGAAAACTTACAAAATGACTCCATGGAAGAAACACATGCACAAACAGCAAGGACAAATGATAATTCAGAAAGTATGTATACAAATCAGATCAATCAAGACATGCAGAGTAGTAGTGATGCAGAAATCAACAGCAATGCAGACACAGGAACAAATAACAATACTGAAACACATCATTAGCCACAACAAATGCACACGGGACATCACATGACAACGAGGTCGAAAAGTGGGATTTTCAAACCTAAAGTGTACAATACCTCAGTTATTGAAGCAGAAGCAACCAACTTTGAGCAAGCAATAAAATCAGAAAAATGGAAAGAGACAATGAATACTGAATATCAGGCACTCATGAAAAATAGTACAAGGAGTTTGGTAACACCACCAAAACACAAAAACATTATTGGATGTAGATGGATATTCAAGATTAAAAGAAAAGAGGATGGATCTATTGACAAATACAAAGCTAGATTGGTCGCTAAAGGTTATGCACAACAGTTTGGATTTGATTTTAATGAAACTTTCTCTCCAGTCATAAAGCCCACAACAATTAGAGTCATATTAACCATTGCTATAAGTAAAGGATGGAATATAAGGCAGCTAGACGTCAACAACGCTTTCTTAAATGGGGAGTTGACTGAAGAGGTTTACATGTATCAACCTGAAGGCTACAACTATGGTAATAAAGTATGCAAGTTACATAAGGCTATATATGGTTTAAAGCAAGCTTCAAGAGCTTGGTATGAGAAACTTAAGTTAACTTTGTCCAACATGAACTTCACACAAGCCAAATCAGATAATTCACTATATATGAAGAGAGACGCATATGGAAATATCTATATCTTAGTATATGTTGATGATATGTTGATCACAGGAGATAACAATCAAGAAATAGATAACATCATACGAAGACTTGATTAAAACTTTGCCATAAAAGACATGGGGGAACTAAAATTTTTCCTTGGAATACAAGCTATTAAGAAAAATGACAGAGAATTAATTTTATCTCAACAAAATTACATTTTAGAAATTCTTCAAAGGGCAAAAATGCATTAGGCTAATTCCTTACTGACATTTATTATTAGCAACCTAAGACTATCAAAACATAAAGGTGAAGCTATCGACAATGCCAAACAATATAGAAGCATAATTGGAGCACTGCAATATGCAAGGATTACAAGACCTGACATATGCTATAGTGTTAACAAGCTAAGCCAATACATGCAAAACCCCCTTTCAGAACACTAGAATGCCCTAAAAAGGATTCTACAATACTTACAAGGATCAAAAAATCATGGCATAATTATAAAGCCTGAAAAAGAGCTCAACTTACAGTGTTTTAGTGATGCAGATTGGGCCAATGATATTGATGATCGAAAATCTATTTCAGAGTACTGTGTCTACCTTGGCTCCAATATTATTTCTTGGTGTACTAAAAAGCAGCAGACCACTTCTAGATCTAGCACAGAGGCAGAATACCGAGCATTAGCAAGTGCGACAACAGAAGTTACTTGGATTGAATCGTTGTTGCAAGAATTAGGGTTTTCTCTAAATCGAAGACCCGTCGTATGGTGTGATAACAAGAGCACAGTTTCTTTATCACTTAACCCGATTCAACATTCGAGGACGAAGCATCTTGAAATTGACCTTCATTTTGTTAGAGAAAAAACTCAAAAGGAAAATTGGCGGTTTGTCATGTCCCCGCGTATTATCAGCGAGCTGATGCACTTACAAAAGCTTTGTCTACCAAAATTTTTATGAGATTGAGGGAGGATCTAAAAGTCATTGATGGAGGTGGAGTTAGAAATGGGAACCCTAGTTCGGTTTGAGGGAGAGTAACGAAATAATGGGAAAGCAACGATCACATGCCTATTATAACACTGCAACGGTCACATTCCCATTATAACATAGCAACGGTTACATGCCTATTATAACAATACAATGGCTACATTCCCATTATAACAATAAAACGGTCACATTCTCATTATTAAAGCCTATTTGTATTTATTTCTTGTGTTATAAATAGAGGTCACCTATATACAGTTTGTATTATCTTACAATGGCAATTCATCAATAATAAAATTTCTCTTCAATCTTGTTTCTTCTATTTTATTTCTAATAACTATATGTACGATTTTATTTTAATTTGAATTTTTTCTTCTAATTCTGGTATGGCAGATAAAAAAACAAGAATCACTAAAAAAGTTATCGCTGAAACATTACAATTAAACTACAACCTAACATTGTATATTATTTCTAAAGCAGTGACAATTATATCCATATTCACATTACAATCTAAATTCAATTTTTTTTTGCCGTGCTAATACATCCTTGTCATTACTTAACATCGTTTGTATGTGGTAAACACATAACAATAACAACGTCACTAGGAGTAAAATTCATTTATGTACTATAACGAGTTAAGTCCACAATATAAAATTAGTAAACCTGATGAGGATGGAAAATTATTAAAAAAAAAAGGAGTATTAGTACTTACATAATTGGCTAGGTGCTTTACAAAGCTCATTGACCCACCAGTGTGACATGTCTTCAACTTCTTACGGTTTGCAATATTTTGTTCAACTTTAATCTATTATTAATAATTTATTTCATTTTAATTAATAGTATGCAAAAGTGATAATGAAATAAAGAAGAAATATAAGAAAAAATGAGAAACATAGGAGGACGTTATTTTTTGGATCGTTGTCCCAATAGTCAACCATTTTTCTCCATTGTTCATTAATTACATGATCATCTCCACTTGTGAAATGAGAGGGTAAACCCAAAATGGAGTGTACTATCTACTTTTCAAATCTGATCTATTATTTCTGATTCTTTTAGATAGTCTTTTAAGGAGAACATATTTTATTGTAGGGATATGGGGAATATCTTCATCACGCTAATCAATAGTATCTTTAAAATGAAAAAAATTAACTTATAATCAGAATTTCAAGCAAAACATTTAGAACTTGCAATTGATTTTCAAAAAAAAAAAAAACAATGCATGTAAATTCAATTTTGTATAACTTGTTATTCACTATCTAGTTTTCTTTAAGTTCATAATTGTGATGATTTAAAACAAACACATACAAGCGTACATAACTGGAATGGTTCTTTATAAGCAAATTATATTGAGTTGAAGAGTTAAAATTCTATTTTTAGTGGTGAATAAAAGATAATCCTACAACCTGTCCCAATTGCATCATTGATGCAGATTCCTTACTGCACTGCCATGGAAATTAATGGGGTTTCACGTAGTTTCATAGTTTCTAATGTGTAGACCTATATCGAAAAATTCCCTTAATTTGCATGCATGGTTCGGCTATGAGTTTACAGCACGTGTGGAGATCCAATTTTGTATATACGTGACCTGTTTCCTATTACAGTATGGATAGGCCAAGCGCTGGATCAAATGAATTAGAAACACATAAATGTCACCGTGTTATAAAAATGAACACAAAACATAAGAAATAAGGGAGAGAGAACATTTCTATTCATTCAGATGTATATTCTTTCTATTACATTGGCTCCTTTATATATAGGCTTTTGGAGCTGATCTTTAGCTTATTCCCATGATGTGGGACTAAACATAGAACTAATAAAGGCATATTCACAACATTCATATATATATATATATATATATATATATATATATATATTACAACAATCCCCATGAATATGTGTCTTCAAAAACTTGAATGCACTGCTAACTTGAAGTTGTCCCTTTTGAAACATATATGATGATTGCTCCCCCTTATTATTATCTTTCTTGCATATATCCGTTCAGTCGATACAACTATTGCATGTTGCCTTTAAAACTCTATCAGGAAAACCCAATGGGAAAAGCCTTGAACGAGAAAAAGAGTACAACGTCTGACATTATAAATATCATATTAAAATGATATTCCTTAAAAGAGTTTGATTCTTCAGGATCAAAACAATGCCTCATTAAAAACCTTTTTAGGAAAAACCCTGTGGGAAAAACCATAAATAAGGAAAAGAGTGCAAATTCATTTTATCTTTTGGTAACATGTTTTACAATGTTACAGTAAGGGTTGATACTTCAGGATCAAGATAATACCTCATTAAAAACCTTACTAACAAAAACCCAGTGGAAAAAATATTAGTGAAGGAAAAGAGTACATTATAGCATAATTTTATATGCTCCCCCTTATTTATAACTCATTATTCAATTAGTCTATTGATGTAGTCGACGCATGCCAATTTTGTGTATCATCTTCTGGAATATTGATTTGGAAATTGCCTTTGAAAACGATCTACCCTTTTTCTTGAAACTGAATTTGTTTCCCCTCTTTCTTGTTATCCTTTCATGCATGTGTGAAGAGAAATTTAGAAGAAATGTACTCCATCCTATCATATTTGATACTTGAATCTGAGCCATCCAAATTTCCTTGTCTTCTTCATAAATAATAGTTTACTGCATCAAAATATGTTTGATACTTCTGGATCAAAATGTTGCCTCGTTAAAACCTTACTAAGAAAAACCCGATGGGAAAAATCTTAGTGAAGGAAAAAGAGTACAATATACAATGTCATATTTACTACGTCAAAAGTAGTATGATTCTTATGGATCAATGTTATGCCTCGTTAAAACCTTAATAAGAAAAACCCAGTGGGAAAAATCTTAAATAAGGAAAAAGAGTACATTATAACTTATTTTTGTATGTTACCTTTGGGTTGATACTTCTGGATCATGACCCATGCCTCATTAAAACCTTACTAAGAAAACCTAGTGGGGAAAAACTTAGTTAAGGAAAAAGAGTGCATTATATCATACTTATGGATGCTCCCCCTGATTTAATAATTTTCTCTGAGTTCGTATTCTTCTTTCAATAACTCAAATTGCTTACAAATACTTCTTAATGAAGTTTTTCTTTTAAAACTTCATGTGCATTTCCATTCTTCAGGCATGCTTTCTTATTTAAAACACCTCCCTTTTGTGATTTGTATGATACTAATATTCATTTATGAATACACTTCAGGTGCTTATAATTTTCTGTTTCAATCGGGCTTGAATATTGCAATACACATTTGATGAATGAGACAACTTTCATTACAACAACACTAAGCAGGAAATAATATACTCATCTTGAAGTATATCAAGATTTTCATTACAACAATACTTAGAAGAATGTTGTAATCTATCAGACATGTTCTTTGTAATCTTTATGTTCTTCAGGAACTTATATATTATAATAATTTTTGCATATCGCAACTACGACTTCAATGGATATTAAGAGTTTCACTACAACAATTCTTGAAAGCAGGAAGTGATCTACTCATCATGAATTATTTCAAGATTTTCATCACAATAATACTTAAAAGAATGTTGTAATATACATTTCTTGCTCTTTATCACTACCAAAGTTATTCAAATTCTTCTGGAATTTGTATACTTTCATCGTTTATACCTTCAGGGTATTATAAGCGTTTTAAACACTTTCACCACTTCAATCAATTCAATTATATTTGAAAATACAATGCTTATGGCACTTAACATGTTGTTGACACTCTATGGTGCTTCAGTAACTTCCGTGTGATTTTGTCATTATATATATTTCTATTTTTATCTTATGAACAACAGGTTCATATCTTATGGACTACTAGTCCATATATCTTATTTAGGAGAATTTCATGATGGCCAATCATGTTTCTCTCTAATATAGGATTTTTAATACATTTATAAATATAAATGCTTTATTATTTATTAATTTATCATCGATGATTATTTTCTGTCAGTTCTATATATGATTTATTGAGATCTCAAAAAATTATCATACTTTAGGTACCTAAACCACTTTTGGGGTTATTTTGACAATCATGTCATAGGTTTCTTTTAAAGCACCTTTAAGTGTTTCTTCATGAACACATACCTCCTTTATTTTGCATCTTTATGACTTACTCCAAAGATATTTTGAACTGACTTTTATACCACATTTTCAACTATGATTTACACCTTTTGATCCTTCGGGGATTCAAATGTATATTGGAGAAAGTCTATTAGGGACATAATTGATAATTTATGCAAGTTACTTAATACTTTGCATAATTCTATATGTTAGCAAATATTTAACATCGACGATTCCTTTGTCCTCCCCCTCAATGTTGACAAACATTGTCACTTTAAATAATAAACATACTTTGGATTCATTTTTGATCCATTATAGCATCATAGCAAGCAAATACATTAGATGTATTTCAATTGTAGGAGGATAATGCTCTTATTAATTGATAAGATGCATTCATATTGCATTATTTATTCATTGATCCGATGACTTGGAGGAATTTTCTATCATTTGAATATGCACATGACTTCAGGTCATTCAATATTGGTGTCAATCGACTTTCTGAAATATAATATATGCATGATTTATAATATGAGCTCATGACAACTTCAGGTTGTTAATAAATTTTTCGCATATATGTGTATATACGTGTGTCCACGTATTACATATGTAATTGATTTGCATATTCTTTCTCATTCGAGTTACTTACTTTAGAACAAATTGTTCATAAGTTTCCAATCTTTAATTTTTGCTTATCAAGCAATATCAATGTGAATCTTAAATATCGTGTCATAATATCCAAAATATCTGATTTGGAACTGTATTGAACTTCTGGTTCAAATGAAATATATGAACAACTTCAAGTTGTTTATCTATATTAAACTTCTGGTTCAAATAATATAAAAACAATTTCAAGTTTGTTAAACTGTATTGAACTTCTGGTTCAACTGTATTGAACTTATGATTCCACTATATTGAACTTTTGGTTCCACTATATTGAACTTCTGGTTCTACTATGTTGAACTTCTGGTTCAAATAAAATATATAACAACTTCGAGTTGTTAAAATTTATTCTTCAATACGATATGTAAATATAAATATATAAGCAAGAATATATAACTCATTTTGAAAATTGTGCAATCTTTGGATGCTTTATTATTGTATCATATGATTTAACTAGGAAGTGTAATGTTATTATTTCATACGGTTTGAATAAAGATTTAGACTTTTAAATTATGAAGTATTTCAAATTCATTGATTGAGGAACTTCGAGTTCCGATGCATATATATACACATACATATGCATATCAATTTTATAAATTTATGATGAACTTCTAGTTCTCAATCTTTTAACATACTTTTAATTTAGAAGCTTTTACATTTTTGCTAATTGACAAGGTTTCAAACTTGTATACTTTATCAAAAATGTTTATATATATATATATATATATATATATATAATTCAAGACTTCAGGTCCAAGACTTTGAGTTATACAACTTCCAGTATAAATATTTTCTTTGCACAACTTCAGGTTGTGGTTTTACCTTTCTTCCATAACATTAGTTATTACTAGCTAAATACATCGAATAATAATACATATGTTTATTTTTATTCCAAATAAAAACATACATCAATTAACTAATAACAATAACGTATTCAATGCATTTATGACAATAAGATAATTTAATATATTATCATAACAATGCATTCTCTAACATTCAATGGTTCAAAAATTTACATATCTTTACATAAAATTCACAACTATAAACAAAAATAAACTACATGTCTCATATTCAATTTTTTTTTCTCATTCTTCAATATGAATGATTTGAAAAACTTGTAAATTTATACATAAAATTCACAAACATAAAAAAATTACATATTTCCTTTTTTTGATTCAAATTATACAACTCATATAAAGATCTTTTAGATCTTTCTTTTTATATCAAAATTGCTTCTTGCCTTTTTAGAAACTGCAGGTTCTAAATTTTCCATGTAATGACAAAAATCGTTTTTGCATTCACTTCCGGTGTGCAGAATTAAGATCAATATTTAGGTCTTAACTTAATATGATCTTCAGGATGCATATTTTCTTTATAAAAGTTTTCCTAAGAAACAATGAAATATTTCTTCTAGAAATATAATATGTTCCAAAATGACTATAATAAAACTTCAGGTTTTATCATAATTCATATATTGTTATTATATATTTTAAATTGAAGTAACTTTTCTAAAAAGTGCCTTTTTTCACATATGAGAGTCATTTTACTATTTTTCTTCAAGAAAATAGTATTTATTATAAATGTAATGATCTCTTCCAATAATAAGTTTCTTCAAGAGATTACATGTATCATAAAGTTGGAATATAAGGCTTTTTCCTTTTTGTTGAAATTTTTCCTTTCATTGATTTTTCAATTCCTTTCCTTTTATAGGTCATTTGTTATATGCAAATATTAAATGCAATTATACGCTTTTATGCTTTATTTCATGTTTCTCGTTTGAATATGAACTTCGGGTCCCTTGTTTGCATATGAACTTCAGGTTCCTTGTTTGCATATGAACTTCAGGTTCCTTGTTTGCATATGAACTTCAGGTTCCTTGTTTGCATATGAACTTCAGGTTCCTTATTTAAAAGAATTTGTATATGGACTTTAGATCATATGAGCTTCAGGTCATTTGCATGTGAGCTTCAGGTTCAACGACTCTTGCTTTGTGTTTGGAAGTATGACCGTCTTCTGGTGGTCATAATGCTCCTTCAGGGAGTTCCATAAGTGGAGAGGATCTTTTTTCCAGTTAAATATTCTGATTTTAGATGATTGTGAATATGGCCTCTTAAAAATATCAGGGCCTTTTCTTTGTCCTGTTGGGACATATTATTACCATTTTTAATGGTACTCTCTAAGAATTGAGATTGTAAATGGATTTCAGTGTTCGATATTTTTGCGAACTACACAAAAATTATAATTGCAGATGCTTAATTAAACAAAATTCACATATCAGTATACATGTTCTATAATTATCAAAACGAATTAATAAATTAACGAACAGACAAAACGATGAAACTGTAGTACTGTTATATCATAAAAAAATATGCAGATCTCGTAAAATAGAATAGGACCGTATACATGGATGTAATAAATTGAATATATTACGACACAGAATCATAAATAAAAAAAAATCCAAATTTGCAAGTCTTTCTTTATACATTTATAATGAACTTCTTACAATAAAGAAACATTACAAATCATCAAGGAGCCATACACCATGTTACATAACAAAAATAATGGCCACATTAATACATATGCTGGCTAACAAGCAGCTTGCTATTTACATATATGCATACCAATTAGCAATGACTTCTCTGTTATTGAAGAGATAAAGTAGCAAATGAAGATGTTTTATGTATGGCGTATAAGGTAAAAGATCCATATATAATATTATAAAAAGAAAATGAATGGATCTTCCTAAAAAAATATTTGGTATACCATAATACCAGATCAAATATAAGTAGGTGGATATCTAGATACCACTAAGTTAAAAATAATTAGATCTAAAAAGTTAGATCCACTTGAACATAATCTAGATCTACAAAAAGTATATAGATCAATAGATCAAATATTCTCAAATAGAAAATAATTGTAGAACAAATATAGAAATCCACGAATTGATATTCTCAAATAAAAATTACTTACATGACAAATTCATAGATGTAGATCTAGAAGATTTCAACAAATAACTATAATAGAATCTCGTGCTGATAACATGTTATAAAAATGAACACAAAACAGGAGAAATAAGGGAGAGAGGACATTTCTATTCATTCAGATGTATATTCTTTCTATTACATTGGCTCCTTTATATATAGGCTTTTGGAGCTGATCTTTAGCTTATTCCCATGATGTGGGACTAAACATAGAACTAATAAAAGCATATTCACAACATTCATATATATATATATATATATTACAACACACCTAAAATAAACTAATGTAATGTTTCCAAATCCATTATGTTCTTAAATCCTTCCGAACTCTTAAAGGAAACATATTCAATGCATTCTGAATATTTACAAGCAGACATCCTCGGTTATAATACAGATTTTACGGGGATGTAGATTCATAACAATTTGTGTAAGTCAATTGTGATTGGTTATTGTGCAATCCAGGATTAAAAATGTTAACAAGTTAAACGATACTGATAAGCCAAATGACTATAGAAACTAGATTGTGATAAGCGCTAATTTAAAAGATTGAACATACCGATATTATTTTCCATATTTTCTGCATTTCGGGTTCATCATGTGATCGCCAATCCATCGATGATATAGAAAATAGATTATAGTTTCTTGCTAAGCTACCAAAGTACCTAGACAACTTGACATCTTTCGGAACAATGCATAGCCCATTTTTAGTCAATTCTATGCTCTCTTTGCTCGACTTACCCCATTTGGTTTTATCAAAGCCATGTCCTCTTCTTTTCGTGGTCCCAAAAATAGTTAATAATAAAATAACTCATGAGAAATATTGTTAAAAAATTCATGTGTATTCTAATCAAATAGTATTAAATATAGTGGTGGGCGTGGTTCGGTTCGGTGCGGTTTGGAGGTCAAACCGCTTCCGCACCGCATCAAACGGTTAATCAAAAATACAAACCATTATACTAACCGTTTGAACGGTTCGGTTTCGGTTCGGTTTCGATGTAATACGGTCCGGTTTTGGTTCCGTCCGGTTTGAACCCGTATTAAGTATGAAACTAGAGAATTACTTCCATCAGCAATCAATTTATGATTGTATGACGTTGTGTCACCTGAAGGTTAAAACACATAGTGTTATCTTGAATTGATATAACTACAACATACGTTGAATATAGAATATATATATGGTTAAAATAAAAAGTTAGATAGGAATTTGTTAATTTTTTATTGTAGTATTACCGGTGTAGCTATGCGGTTCGGTTCGATTTAATACGGTTTGATAATACTTCAAACCGCAATCGAACCGTATCGTTTCGGGTCGGTTCGGTTTGGGTTGTTAGCGTTAGAGAGATAATCTGGTGCGATTTTCCGCACCGTTTAAGTGGTCTGGTCTGGGCGGTTTCCGCAGTGCGGTGCGGTTTATGCCTACACCTAATTAAATATATTATCCCTATTTTGTTGGTCGTGCTTTCAATTTAGAAATGTACATGATAATAAACTAGTTGTCCACCTTATTTATAATAGCTACTAATCATATTTTCATGCTTTTATATCATAACTCATGTAATTAAAAAAAAACCCAAAGGCGGCAAATAGTTAAGAAAAAACTAAAGTGGACGTGTCATTAACCCACTATACTTGGTTCATACTTATTAGCCTAAATAACCCAAATATCACAATTATATCGAAACCAACATTTAGAACATAATAAAGATATAAATGTAATAGATAAGATGTAGATGAACATATTAAATTTTGTTGTTTAATCACTGTATCACATTAAAAGTAAATATTTGTAAGATATATAGTAACATAGGGATACAAATAAATTAGTGATGTTATAATTTGGAATTCCATGAAAGACACTATATATTGTCCAAACATAATAACTAAAATAGATATATGCTTTCTTTGAAATGTGTTATTATTTGAATTCAAAATAACCAAATTTGTAGTAGATTATAGATGGAAACTAAGGCATCAAAATATTGTATGTGTGTTAATCCTTGGTAACAACTTAAGTAGGCGAAGATTTTTTGTGTTTTTTACAATGAAAGAACCAAATAACCATAATTTGTAAACCATTGAGTTTTTATACCCTATTTTGATAATGAACTTTCGCACATCCATGGATCATCAGTAAATAAAATCAAAGTTTACATGGAATGAAATAAATTGGGCATGGGGATCGATCTCGTGCCGATGAAAATAATAGTCCAACATTGAGAAATATTCAACTAAGATCCTGGATATATATACTAAGAAGCTACTGTTCACATTAACCAATTGATTTTGTAAACAAATTAAGTAGCTATCTAAACTATAAAATGCCGACAGTGATATCGGAGTCAAGTCAACTAATTCGACTAATACGTATATGCTTAACCGCCATACATGCGTCATTCCATCCAAAATACTATGATCACGTAGATGGCTCAAAATACGCCACACGTGAAGGGGAAGTGATGAAAATATAGTCCCACATTGGGAAATATTCAACAAAGATCCTGGATATATACTAAGAAGTTGTAGTTCACATCAGCCAATTATTTTTGTGATTATTTGGGATTCTCTAACATGGTATCTGAGCAAGTTCGTTCACATAACGGGCGTAAACAAATGTCTTTCAATTATGACATTTCCATTTCTTTCGTTATTTGTTTTAACAAAAGAAAATTTTAAAGAATGGAGTAACAAGAAGAAAGAAGAATGGATCTCTAAAGGATTATGGGAGATCGTTGAAAGTGACTACGAATGGCCAAAAGATATTAAAAATAGACGGAGTAAGAAAAAAAAATCATTTACAAGTTTGAGATAGAAAGATCTTCAAGCTCGTGTTGTATTGAGTGAGAACGTCGATGAAGTAGCATGGAATCATATTACTAGAGAATATACTGCAAAAGATTCATGGAATTTATTGAAAGAAATATATGGAAAGAATTACACAACTATAATAGAAGAAAACAAGAAGAATAGTGAATTGGAGACTGATCTTGAAGCTGAAATGTTGGAAGTAGAAGAGGAGAAGAAAATCGATAAAGAAGAAAGTATACTTGCAAAAGCTACGGATCCTGTTGAAAAAAAAGCAGTGCAAAAAAACGAAGAAGAAGAAGCACTTGCTAAAATAAAAGTAACTTTTGAAGAAATTCAAGTGACTGCAATGAAGAATATTGCAGGTTATGTTTACGAGACAACAGTAGAGATCAAAGAAGAAATTGATTTCAAAACTGGACAGGACAGTCCTAAAACTGTAACGAAGGAAATAAGTCTCTCAATTGGTGCAAAACACAATACAACATCATGGAAAATAATGGATGCTTGGAAAAAAGAAAAAAGAAATTGGGAAGACATAGTAAGATATCCGATGCGTAGCTTTACCCGGTTCTCATATGCACCAGGTATAGCTAGAAAATGTACAATGCATAGGCATGTGCTGCGTAGTAAGCTGATGTCCCCACAAAAAAAGAAGACAAAAAAGAAAATCTGGATAATATATCTATTTATACCGAAACATGTAAAATCTAAAAACTGGATAACAAATCAGCAATAGCAATGACAAAGAATCTGGTTCATCATAGTCGAACTAAGTATATAGCTATCAAGTATCACTTCATCAGTGATGCAGAAGCAGCAAATGAAATTCAGCTCAAGTACTGCAGAACAAAAGAGCAAGTTGTAGACATTTTCACAAATGCATTGCCAAGAGGAAGATTTAAGCAACTTCGCACTATGCTTGGAGTATTCGAAATTTGCATTAAGGAGGAGTGTTGAAGGTGTTGCAAATTTCTAGAGAATTCTAAAGTATGAACATACTACAAATTTCTAGAATTCTCAAGAGATTAACAAATTGCTTTATGTATTATTAAACAAGCATTTCTTGTTTTATCTAGAGCGTTGTATCTAGAATATTCTAATAATAAATAATTAGTTTGATGTGTCTATAAATATGAGAAGAGACACATTATATACATGTACTGCTTGTAGATAATCTTCATTCAATTTAGCGTTGGACTGTATGGCTCCATTTCACTTCGAGTATAGCTTAGCTATCTTTCACCTCTTGTTCCTTTTTAAATTTGATTTGACTAGATCGAATATATATATATATATATATATATATATATATATAGGCAGGTTCAATAACACCCCAAATAGTGAGCACCCATTTAGTCTACCACTTTTCCACCACACATTTCCTCTCTCTCTCTCCTTCCACTAACTCTCTCACCTTCCACTCACATTAAAATACTATAAATGAGAGGTGGAAAATAGGAAGGCTATTAGGGGGTGCAGAATAAGGGGTGTCATTGAACGCTCGCCATATATATATATATATATATATATATATATATATATATATATACACACACACACACACACTTCCATTTTCTCTAATACTGTTTATTTCACTCTCTCTACGTCTGGCATTTGTATTTATTATTCACTCTATATTAACAAAAAGAAAAGCAGAGTGCTGTTGGAAATGAATGAGAAAGAGAAAGAGGGATTTTGGAAGAAGAGAAAGGAAAACAACTTTTAGTCCCACATCATGAAATATGAGTACCAACTCTTCTATAATCTTATATAAATAAAGGAAAAGAGAGCTCATATCAGGTGTGGCTAAGCCAAGACACAATATTACATTGATGTCAACTTGGGCCTAATGCCTTGGGACTCTTGGAGTCCATGACACAATATTATATTGATGTCAAATCGGGTTTAGTGCCTTGGGACTTTTGGAGTCCATGACACAATATTATATTGATGTCAAATGTGGGCTTAGTGCTATGGGACTCTTGGAGTCCATGACACAATATTATATTGATGTCAAATGTGGGCTTAGTGATTTGGGGACTCTTGGAGTCCATGACACGATATTAGTGTCAATAATTGGGCGTTGGACCTTGGGACTCTTGAGGTCTCATGGTTAAATAGGCCGCTGATTTCAGTTTGGGCCTATTGTGCTGAAATGAGTTATTTTGATCATTTTATGATCTGGTATGTCCCTTCTATTGAAGGGATACAACCGTTTCATCATAAATGCGCACGCACATTTAAGCACCGCTTGGTTAAAGGGTCGCAACCTTTCCAAAGGTCATTAATGTTCGTATAGGCATTTCCTCCAGCCTATAAATACATAGCCCAAAAGGAGAGAATAAATATTAATTATTCTTCTCAAATGTTACTCCCTCTTCAAAGCATTCCTCTGTTCAAGTTTCTATAATCTACTTCAGTTCGTCGGAGCTCCGTTTGCTGGCACTGCACTACGGGGTTGGTCCGTTTTATCCTGGGAAACAAATTGCGATCACGTCAATCAGTGCATACGACGGCAATATTGTTTTAAGGAAACAGAATTAATTCTGGACTCGGACATTACAGTTGGTGACGGTTCTATACCGCTCCAATCCAGTGCACAATCGGTCTTGCTTACTGTCTTTTCTGCAATCACAGTTTGACTTGACAATTGTGGCATTATTGAGTAACATTGATATTGTTACTATTTATTTGCAATACAATTGTGTATTGACAAAAGGATCTAACTTTGTAATACAATTGTGTATTGACAAAAAGATCTTCTAACAATCTTAAAACAATATTGATTGTTGCAGACGACAATAAGCTGTGTCGCAAAATAACAACAAATAATTTTACACCGACACAGACGGTGACCAACGCTCTGATTGCGCCAAATGGTTCCAATAATGACTCTGCCTCATGGAGAAAGGTCAGAGAGGTTCAACGTCATCAATATTAAGTGCTGACAATAGAAAAATGTTGCTTTGTCGAACAACATTGGGACTTGCCAAATTTCTGACTCCAAAAAAAAAAAAAAAAAAAAAAAAAAAGAAAAAGAAAAATTGGCTGAAATCCCCAAAAGGGCATTGCTGATATGAATTTATATACGGTAATATCAGAATGCAACCTGGAAAGGAACTAACTTTAAATGACGTTCTCTATATTCCAGAAATTCATAAGAACCTGATTTCAGGATCATTGCTCAGCAAACATGGATTTAAATTAATCCTTGAAGCTGAGAATGGAGTGTATGTAGGAAGAGGACATGTGTGTGATGGTTCGTTTAAAGAAAATGTAATCACTATTGTAGCACACACTGATATGAATAAAAGTGAATCTTTTGTTTATATCGTTGACTCTTCCAACGTGTGATATTCTAGATTAGGGGATGTAAACTTTGATATATTGCACAAATTGATTAATCTAGACACCATTTTTAAATGTTAAATTTGTGCAGAAGCAAAATTGACAAGAATCTCGTTTCATTATGTTGAACGAGAAACAGAACCGCTAGATATAATACATACAAATTTGATGTGTTTAAACAATACAAAGCGGAAGTTGAGGATCAACTCAACAAGAAAATCAAAGCTTTAAGAAGTGATAGAGGAGGAGAATATGTATTCCCTTTTGAAGAATCTTGCGCTGAACATGGTGTTTTACACCTAATTACAGCACCATATTCACCTCAATCCAACGGTATAGCCGATCGGAAGATAAAACTCTTAAAGAAATGATGAATGCCTTATCCTGGCTTGCCAGATAATTTTTTGGGAAGAAGTTACTCTTTCGGCAAATCATATTTTAAATAAAATATCCCGAAAGAAAACATCTCTATCTTCTCATGAACTTTGGAAAAACAGACCACTATCCTACAAATACCTAAAAGTGTGGGGGTGTCTTGCCAAAGTAGAGGTACCAAAACCAAAGAAGGTCAAAATTGGACCAAAAACAATTGATTGTGTATTTATTGGATGTGCACAAAGCAGTGCCGCATATCGATGTTTGGTACACAAATCTGAAATTGATGATATTCATGAAAATACCATCATTGAGTCGAGAAATGCTAAATTTTTCGAACATATATTTCCCTTGAAATATGGTATTGAAAATCGTACACCTAAGAGATCAAGGAAAAAAAAAAAGAAGTTCATTACTCTATTGAAGATGCTGAACAAAATAACACTCAGCTAAGTAGTGCTGAGCAGCAAGTGGAGGAGCCAAGAAAAAGTAAAAGGTCAAGAACGTTAAACCTTTGGACTGGACTTCTATACATTTATGTTAGAAGATGATCCATTGAAATACAAACAAGCTATGTCCTCCAGCGATGCCCCTTATTAGAATGAGGCAATTAACAATGAGATTGAATCCATTATGTCCAATCATACATGGAAATTAGTTGATTTACCTCAAGGGTGTAAGACCTTAGGTAATAAATGTATATTTAAAAGGAAATTGAAACCTGATGGTTCAATAGACAAGTACAAAGCTCGTCTGGTAGTCCAAGGATTTAAACAAAAGGAAGACCTGGACTATTTCGACAAACATCAATTAGAATGCTCATTGCAATTGCATCCATACATGACTTAGAAATACATCAAATGGATGATAAAACTGTATTCTTGAATGATGAATTAGAGGAGGAAATCTATATGGAACAACCTGAAGGATTTCTAAGCTCAGAAAATGAGAATAAAATGTGCAAATAGGTGAAATCACTTTATGGCCTTAAGAAAACTCCAAAAACAGTGGCATGAGAAGTTTGATAATACTATGTTATCAAATGTATTCACAATAAATGAATCAGATAAATGTGTGTACACAAAACATACACATATTGGATATGTCATTGTTTGTCTTTATGTTGATGACCTATTAATCCTAGGCAATAATAAGGCCATAATAACATCTACAAAGGATATGTTATCCTCTAAATTCGATATGAAAGACCTAGGACTGGCTGATGTGATATTGGATGTAAAAATTCTGAGAACACCACATGGATATGCATTATCCCAATCACATTACATCACCAAGATACTTGAGAAATTCAAGCAATATAATGTAACTATTGCAAAATCACCAGTAGATATGAACCAAAATTGGGTAAAGAACACCGATGATGGTATTTACCAATTGGAATACTCTCGTATACAAGGAAGTATCATGTATGAACTGTACTAGGACTGATGTCGCATATGCTGTAAGCAAACTAAGTAGATTTACCAGCAATCCTGGTAAGCATCATTGGAAAGCGATAATTAGAGTTCTAGGATATCTAAAGTATACACAGAGCTATGATTTATACTATACAAACTATCCGTCAATAGTGGAAGGATATAGTGATGCAAATTGGATCACTGGATCAAATGATACAAAGTCTACAAGTGGACACGTGTTCACATTAGGAAATGGAGCGATTTCATGGAAATCATCCAAACAGACTTGTATCGCTAGATCTACGATGGAATCAGAGTTTATTGCACTAGATAAGACTGCAGAAGAAGCAGAATGGATTCGAAGCTTCTTGGAAGACATTCCTAATTGGAGCAAACCTGTGCCTCCAATATGTATACATTGTGATAGTCAATCAGCTATACAATGGTAAATCTAGGCATATTCGTCGTAGACATAAAACGATAAGACAACTTCTCTCTAATGGGGTTATCACGATAGATTACATTCGATCTAAAGATAACTTAGCGGATCCACGTACCAAAGGCTTGCCAAGAGAGAAAGTTCAAATCTTATCGAAGGGAATGGGGTTAAGGCCCATAGACTAAAGGTTTCTCTAAAATGGAAACCCCACCTAGTTGACTGGAGATCCCAAGATCTAGGTTCAAAGGGACAACGAAGTTTAAGAGAAACTTGATGGCACTGTTATACACAAACCATTCCTATGATAAGTCAGTGCATTATATGTTGAATAAGGATAAGTATTAGTACTTTTAATGATGTCTGTATTTGAGGAATTAAGAGAATACACTTTACAGAATCACCTACGTAAGTGCGAAGGCGCCGCTTCAAAGAGAATTATGAGGCCAAATTCTCTAAGCACTTATGAGACCAGGCAGGTGTTCAGGGCAAAAACGAACACATACAGAGAACGAAGGGTTATAAGAAACATTTATCGTGTGTTATCTACTTTGGAATTACACAAAAGGCTTACAGTTCAAGGACAGTCAATGTCTACTGATTCGCCTGTGATTCAAATAGGTAATCACTAGGAAAGTTCAAGGCCCATGTGCTACTTTAACCGATGCGATAAATGATTCATGAAACTAAGAACGACTTCTCATTCATGTGGGGGATTGTTGGAAATGAATGAGAAAGAGAAAGAGGGATTTTGGAAGAAGAGAAAGGAAAACAACTTTTAGTCCCACATCATGAAATATGAGTACCAACTCTTCTATAATCTTATATAAATAAAGGAAAAGAGAGCTCATATCAGGTGTGGCTAAGCCAAGACACAATATTACATTGATGTCAACTTGGGCCTAATGCCTTGGGACTCTTGGAGTCCATGACACAATATTATATTGATGTCAAATCGGGTTTAGTGCCTTGGGACTTTTGGAGTCCATGACACAATATTATATTGATGTCAAATGTGGGCTTAGTGCTATGGGACTCTTGGAGTCCATGACACAATATTATATTGATGTCAAATGTGGGCTTAGTGATTTGGGGACTCTTGGAGTCCATGACACGATATTAGTGTCAATAATTGGGCGTTGGACCTTGGGACTCTTGAGGTCTCATGGTTAAATAGGCCGCTGATTTCAGTTTGGGCCTATTGTGCTGAAATGAGTTATTTTGATCATTTTATGATCTGGTATGTCCCTTCTATTGAAGGGATACAACCGTTTCATCATAAATGCGCACGCACATTTAAGCACCGCTTGGTTAAAGGGTCGCAACCTTTCCAAAGGTCATTAATGTTCGTATAGGCATTTCCTCCAGCCTATAAATACATAGCCCAAAAGGAGAGAATAAATATTAATTATTCTTCTCAAATGTTACTCCCTCTTCAAAGCATTCCTCTGTTCAAGTTTCTATAATCTACTTCAGTTCGTCGGAGCTCCGTTTGCTGGCACTGCACTACGGGGTTGGTCCGTTTTATCCTGGGAAACAAATTGCGATCACGTCAATCAGTGCATACGACGGCAATATTGTTTTAAGGAAACAGAATTAATTCTGGACTCGGACATTACAGTTGGTGGCGGTTCTATACCGCTCCAATCCAGTGCACAATCGGTCTTGCTTACTGTTTTTTCTGCAATCACAGTTTGACTTGACAATTGTGGCATTATTGAGTAACATTGATATTGTTACTATTTATTTGCAATACAATTGTGTATTGACAAAAGGATCTAACTTTGTAATACAATTGTGTATTGACAAAAAGATCTTCTAACAAGTGCTACACAAAGTTATGTTTGTATTATTATTATTATTGCTTCCCACAAGCAGTCATGTTACTCGGCATTTTTCAGATCAATAAGACTGGATAATTAGTTGTAATAAGAAATTGAACCATTAAAATTATGATTTAACAAAAATAAAACCTTAATATAAAAATGTTTCTAATTTTTGAATGCAGGAGAAAAACAACATGCTCCTTTACTCTGGTTCTTTGTAACAAAAAAAAAGTACGATTTATGTGACCTATTTGTAGTCTAGTCTAATTATTTAGCCAACTTTCGAGTAAGTTTTGCCTTAAATAAGTAGCATTGGGCAGCTTGCTATGACATAAAGAGTTGTTCAGTCAAGAGATTCCCCATTAAATTAGCAACAAATGGGGATTAAATGTGTGCTATATTTCCCATCTCTTCCTTCTTAATTTATCTCATTTTAAAGTAGTTGATCATCATGTCCATGTGCTTTTGCGCCCTACACATGCAATATTAGGACTGCACCAGTTTTCAATGCTTTCCCCTGAAGTTGTTAGTCTTCATTATCACATTGGTGTGTGTGTGTTACGTGAAATGGCATGCTTTTACACCAAAATGCTGAAAAAACGTAAGTTTTGATAAATGAAAAGTATGACATCCCAACTTGTTCTATTTACAACAAAATACTGAAGATATTAACCATATGATATTCCTCTGTTTAACATGTGGAAAAGCATATAACAAACAAAAGTAAAGTTTTCCCAAAAATACCCATGGTACGATGTGAAAAATAAGTAGAAAATTGGTATAATGAGCTTAAACAACATAGGAGTACTAAGGACAAACGATGTTTGGATTAATTAGAAGAGATTTCATATTATAACAAGTCAAAAGTTTTTAGCTCACTAAAGAATAAATCATCCACGGTTCTGTGTTATTTAGTAAAAGATGATTTTTCCGCAGTCTGTGAAATAGTAGAGAGAATAATACAGTCTCTTGTACCTCATCTAACTTAAATCGTACACCTGCACAAGAATAGTGTATAAATGGTAATACAAGATAACATTATATATTTGTATTTAAATAAAATCGGTAAATGCATATGACTTTGTTTTACTTTTGCATGCTTAACAATTGTTCTACTTGAGTATTTCATGACTTCAAAACAACGACTAGCAGTTTATTGAATATATGTATCGATGGTCAACATATGTGATATTAAAGATCAACATTTCAATGCAGTAAATAAACTATGAACAATACTACTTCAACCGGCCAGTTCTTAACCGGCATAAAGCGGCAGCATGCTGAACCTTACGATTTAAAAGTCATTACCATGATATGCGCTGTATATTTACCATTATACCCCTGAATTCCTTGCTTTCTCTGCTGTTTCATGTGTTTTCACCGGTTTTCAGACCGGTTGAACTAGCACTGTCCATAAACTATATATGTTGATGGATGAACTTTGGTAAAATCCCATATTTGAATTCAATTATCATAACACTTGCTTTTTGATACTCATTTTGCACTAAATGTTTGACTTACATCAAATTCTTAACTTAGTTTTCATTATCTTTAATCGAATGATCTGATTTGAAAATGTCAAAAATTACATACTAGAATATCATGTGAACTGAACAAACTAGTAGCCACCCAGGGTGAAGAGACACCTGAGCTGAGGTTGAAGGCATATGCAGAAACGATGGGTTTGAGAAAAGGACAATAAAATGAGTATTTGGCGTCTAAATGTTTCGACCTGCAAGAAATGCATGGAAAAAAAAGTAGGGAGATGGAAGATTGAGACTTATGGTTCTATCTTCACAGGAACAACCATCAAATTTCGTTTCACATCGGCTTTCGTCTCAACACCGTTCATCTTCGGAGTACCAATCATAATAGTCTCCTACTGAACATCAGTTATAAGTTTCTACCACTCATGCAACAAAATTTGGATTCTCTACATACTGAAATTTCTCAACCTATGTCATACCCACAGTTCAGAACTTTTGTAACAACCTGAATTTTTAAATGAATTTTATTTAATGATTTAACTTAAATTTTGATTTTATATTTAAAACTCATTATGTTTTGGATTTTAAGAAATGAATGAATTTGATTTTGATATAAATGTAAAGTTTGATAATTTAAATCAATGTTTGTCAATTCAAATCATATTTGTTGAACAAATTAAATCTAGATTATTATTTGAATTTGAACTCTTTCTTAAAATTTAATTTAAATATTTAACTTGTATTGTTGTATAATTTGTTTCTTTTTCAAAACTATTAAAATGGAAATTAAAAAAACAAGATCCATTTTACATCCATTCGGTTTTGTTTTTTTTTTTTTTTTTTTTTTTTTCAAATTTATCGTTCTAATTTCAAAACTGTCCTTCTGTACTAGCTAAGCCATGCGTTCCTTTTCAAAGCCTAATAACTTTACAATTTCCAAACACGTCCTTTTACCTTTCACTTTCAAAACCATTTGTTCAATTCCTTATACAAATGGGAACCGTCCTTTTGTTTTTTCCTAAACCTGTTCGTTTACTTTTCCAAGGAAAACTTTTCAAAACCTTTCACTTCTTCCAACCCCTCGTCCCCTTTAATTTTTCCCAACCCTGCTGCTATATGACAAAAGTATTTGATAATCTATGATTCTGTATGAAGAAGATTGAAAACAGTTGCAAGAATTGAAATTGTAAATTTATTATTCCATAATAGATACAATGTACATACTTGACAGATATATATAGCTGCTAAAATGCAACGTTGAGAATAAATGGGCTTTAATATGTACAGACCCAATTATATAGTGATGCCCAATATACAAAAGTGTGGAAAGTAAATTTATTCGGTAATGACAGCAGCCATTTATTTTGCTGTCTAATTAAAAGGACTTGGTTCATATTTTTTTTTTTAAATCCTCAGTGGGAGCAGTTGTCCCCACTGAGCCTTATGTGGCTCAGCCAGTGCTTTCGACTTCAACGTTGCTCTCCCTCTCCCTACTCCAATGGCCGTGTCGTCCCTGCCCTAGTCCTGAGAGTCACCAACTCCACCACCAAGCCACCCGACTCCAGCCCAACCTCAGATGATAGTGCATCCTTCCTCCTCTCTCCTCCATAACATCAAGCGCTCCAGCCACCTGAAATCCGCGACCCCCTCCTCTTCCCGAAATCCAAATCCTAACTAGTTCGACTGCCACCGAGCCCTACCTACTACAGCCGAAACCCAGCCCATCCCGTCTTTCTTCGTCCTTACTACCACGACTCGCCCTGAAAGCCACCGGCACAACCCCCTTGCTACCCGAGCACCCTCAAACTAGGGCTGCACAAAGTATGGGTTGGGTCGGGTTAGACCAAATACTTCATCCGATCCGCATAGGTATGGGTTTAAGATAGTTCAACCTGTATCCGACCCTATATGAGGTTGGATATGGGTTGGGTTGAAGTATGGGTTGGGTCGAGTTTAGTAGGGTTGGGTTGGGTTGCTTAAATATATTAAAACATGAGAATATAAGGGAATTTTTGTAAGAAAATAATGTTAAAATATTTGGCGTAATATATCCAATTTTAGCTAGCATAATGCATTTAAAATAACTGATTCATTATAAGACATATTTTATTAAAATTACATTGTAAAGCACATCATAATGAATTAATTTACTATATAGTAAAACAAGTGTTTCATTTTAAAATACATTAAAATGCTCATTAAAATATATTTGCCAAATTATATCTAATTTGGATTGACATGAAATATTCTTTTTGTATACTTACTATAGAATACATAAACATTATTCTTGGATTATACTATTCTAATTTTAAATGGGCTGATATTAAATTAGGTTTTTCAATATAGGGTTGGCTTGGGTTAAAATAAGGTTGGGTTGAACAAAATATCAAACCCGACTCGTATATAGTATGAGTTACAAATTGTAACCCATATCCGACCCGAACTAGGACGGGTTGGGTTGGGTTTATATGGGTTGTGTCAGGTTGGTGAGTTAGATCGGATTGAGTATGGGTTGTGTGCAGCCCTACCTCAAACCCAAACCAATACCTTTAGAAAACTCAAACAACATTGGCTCCTTCTTCCATCAGCCCTTGCCGAATCCTCCTTTCCGATCCTCTGTGTGTTTGTGTCTGAATTTGTGTTTAGTTTTTTGTATGGTGCGTGTTTGGATTTGTGTTTTGTGTTTTCTTAGTTTGTGTGTGTGCATTGTGTCGACTTTGTTTGCCTGTGTGTGTTTCACATTATATATATACAGTGAAAGGGTTGTTCTCTTTTTATGTGTGATGTATGAGCGAGTTTATGATTTTATTTCAGTTGGGTGGTGAGCGTTTGAATTTTGAGTATGTGTGTTATGTTTGTTTTTGTGTTTGGTTGTGTGAGTATGGAGTTGTGTTTTAGTGTGTGTTTGACCTTACCTCTTCCCTTTCCATAATTCCATTTGCTAGATATACTACTATTCTGTGTCTTTGGTTATATGATTTGATTTATTTATACCTATAGTTAAAACAATCTTCTTTTTCAAACGGTTTGAGTTGATTTTATTACCGAATTAAATGGTAAGAGAAAACGGGTCATTACACCTTTCCAGTCGTCATCATCTAGACCATTATATTATCCCCAAAGCATGTCGTTCTTCCTTATACTCACCACCAACGTATCCAATTGGAGAGTTTACGTCAATGCTCAATGGGAATGTGTTTTCCTAACAAGTGTCATCCTTAGCAAATAATCAAAGTGAAGGATTCACATCAATGCTCAATGCACTTGATTTTATTTAGCAAATTGTAAACCTAGGGAATAACCAAAATGGAGAGTTTACATCCACGCTTAATGAAGTTGAAGTTAGGCCACAAGTCGTGCCCTTAAGAAGCAGATCAACTAATGATATTTGGTAAGTGTTATTTTTTTATTTTTTACACCTAGCTGAAACTATTAACGGAACTTGATTTTTTTATGTTGTTAGAATTTTCATTTATTCTTATTTCCATTTGACTTTGGTAGGCTTTGAGGCTAATCTAGCCTTGTGGTTTTTTCTACACTCAGGATAGTGAAGAAGTTACATATTTTACCCAATGATAGAAAACATGAATTATCCTCTTTGTTACATGTAATGGCTAAACTAGAAGAAGCCTTGATGATATAAATATATGTAGCAACTTAATAAAAGAGCTCACTTGATAATTTGAATGTTCAACTTTTACGAAGGGGTGCACGCAGCATAAGAAGATCTCAGTTGATAGTAAACAAGTTGCATATTTTAGTTCGTGATGTAGCCTTATGGTTTTCTAATACTTAGGATAATTTTTATAATGTCGTAAGGAAGCCTAAATAAGTTGTTCTTTGGCTGCCTTTTATCTTTCTAGGAAATGTTGCGATTAATGATATAAAATCACATATATGTTGAAGGCGATGATGTGTGCTTTGTAATGGAGAAGATGGTATATGTGAACCAGAGTTCAGAGGAAGATAAAGCAACAACTCAAGGCCAGTTTTGAGCAGTGCTTTAGCTCAGACATCTGAGGCTCCATGTTAGATGTCTAAGCTGATTACATGATTTAACCTGAGAGCTTGGACAGATGTCTGACCATCTCAGTCAGACGTCTAAGCCGAGTTTTCCTGTTTTTGACCTGTTATTTGGTGAATATATTTGTGATTTATTCTAAGGAGCAAATTGGATATTTTTCTTAAGTCTTCTATTCTTCTATATAAGTAGCTTCTAAGTTTGGATTATTATGATCGGATTGAGACCGAAATAGTTGATCCGAGGGTTTATCGTCATTCTTCAATGTTCTCCTTCTCCAACAATAGTCGTAGTCATCTAGATATTCTTTTATTTTTCAATAAGTTTATTGATTCAATTGTAGTTTGTTTATTTTTTGTTTTTTTAATCTATTAAGTGTAAGAAAAATTCATTTTTTGTGAACCAATAAAGAGGGTGATTGGATGAAATTTCTTATGTTTGTGCATATAATTTCATATATGTGTTGTTTTCCAATTAAAATCATCTTTAAGTAATTAAGTGAACCAGATCCTGCCCACTTCCGCATAAGGCTCTTACTCCCTAGCTGTTGGTATCAAAGCTAAATCATCGCAAAAATTAGAGTGGTTTTGGATTGGAAAAAAGTTGATTTTTTATGTCGGATATAATGACGTTTTCGAAGATGGCTATTTTGATGGGATAAATTGGGGGATATGGAGGATGTTTTATTGTCGTGGTTGCACTTATGATACTCAAGGTGGAGTTTTGAGAGTGAAGAAGGGCGACAACGTTATGCTGAGAGGGATTTTGCATGAAGGAAACCTTTATTGATTGGTTGGTATTGTGGTCGACTGTGGAAGGCAAGTGATGGTTGAAGAACCTAGTCCATAGCAAAGCAGAGAGGTAAATTTGGTTACTACAGATGTTTTAGTAGGGGTCTTCGTGTTGATGATGCTTAAGGGATCCAATATTATCAAGGTAAGAAGTTAGGTCAAATGAGAGATGGGTGTCAATTTGAAAAATCCACAAAATGGAGATCTTTATGGTATTAAAAACGATTTTAGACCGTTGGTTTTTGTGTGGTGCATCTCATAGTGGAACATGCATCACTTGCAGGCTATGCATTGTGTTTGTAATGGTTTTAATTGAGATTAGGTGGTCATGAAAAGAGCTAATGATGACTTATTTGTTGATTGTTGGAAGTTTGATTGTTGATGTGATTTTATATCAAGCTGGGGTTTTGTGATTGGTGATATAAGATCACATATATGGTTGAGGCGATTCCATGTCAGATGTCTGAGTTGATGACATATTTGAATCCGAGAGCTTAGACAAACGTCTGGCCATCCCGATCAGATGTCTGAGCCGGATTTTCCATTTTTTGATCGGTTGTTTGGTGAATACATTTGTGATATATTCTGAGGAGCAAATTGGATATTTTTCCTATGACTCTTATCCTTCTATATAAGCAACTTCTACGTTTGGATTATTATGATTGGATTGAGACTTTAATAGTTGATCCAAGGGTTTGCTGTAATTCTTCATTGTTCTCCTTCTCCAACAATTGTTGTAGTCATCTAAATATCATTTCCCTTTCTCAATAATATTATCGATTCAATTGTAGTTTGTCTATTTTTTGGTTTTGATTCATTAAGTGTAAACAATATTTGTTTTTTTGAATTAATAAAGAGGGTGTCTGGGTGGAATGTGACACCCCACATCCCATAATGTCACCCATATGAGGATGCATTAGGTTATGTGAAGCGCAATAAGTATAGAGTAACCTAATTTTCACAAGACAAAATAATAATTACAGCGAAAAAATTAATTTTTATTATTAAATAAAAAGACTTCCAAATCCCAATTACAACATCATTTTTGTCATATTTCTCAAATAACAAATACAATAGATAAAACTAATTGTCTCATGAAGCAAGCTACCAGAGTACAAAATCTTAAAAGCATATCCCTCACTACACCATACAAGCAGTTTTAAAACTCACCAATGCAGAAATTTTGCAGTGTCTTAGAGCCGAAATAGCAATGGGCTCAAATCCGTTGCATGCTCCTTTAACACGGTCAAAGTCCATAGTAAATTTTATAATGGCTTATCTCCGTTTTCAAATAAATACGCCCCGTTCCCACCGTATAAATCAATTATCTCCATTTTGTTTATTCACACAGAAAAAAGCGGCTTGCCCTAGATCTTGAAAATTTGATATCTCCTGATCATCTCCACCTTCTAAAATCCACCTGGTAATCGTATATATTCATAGTGGGCTTGCAATCGGCCATCACCCGGTAGTTGGCATCATCCGTTAATCATATATTTTATACCCTCGACCTTTTCGGGTTAGAGTATCCCTGGACCTCGCTGCCTTCTGCTGTTTCTTGGAGGAGGAGCGGGATTAGTGGGTGAAGCCGCAGTGTTTCCTTGATGAGGCATTTGAGGTATGGCAGTTTGTCGAGGTCTGATTCCTCCACTTTGCGGTCCAGGCCCACCGCCGAGGTCAGAGTCCTCCACTTAGAGGGAAAAAATTATTCTTGCTGAAGACATATCATTGCTAAAACTTCTACTGGAGCTCATGCTAGACCAAGTACATTGGTTAGGCAGAATCGTCCATTCCCTAATCTAAAGAGCTTACAAAATATATTCCTGCGATTAAGGGGGCTATCTCCAAGGCCACCAAAATAATTCCTACTTTCGCAGGCATCTCTATTGTGCCTTGTATTTTCCAGTTCCTTGATGTACCAATGGAATCATCATTTACAGAGGAGGGAATAGGGATTAATAAATGTCTCATCCAATCGTCTAGTTCGGGTAAAGGTATTTGCCTCATTTCTTTATTGATGGGAATCCATGATTATGACGAACTTCTTTCATTTCTTATGGTATTTTATTTATTATTTATCTATTTATTTGTTTATAATTTCTATCTGTCTTTCTCAATTTTTCCCCTTCTTTCTGTTAGGTAGCAGATTATCTGGATATGAAGTGTTTATTTGATACTAGTTGCAAAATCGTTGCTGGTATGCTTAGCCACAAATCTTTGCAAGAGATGCATGAAATCTTCAAAGTGGAAGAAGCCTAACTTCCCAAAGAAAATGACTGGGCATTTAATTGAGCTGCTACTGTTTACTATGAAGTACTTTAGGTTCATAATTTTCAGCTCTGTAGTTGGCTTAGTTGAATTCTCGTTCTTGGACTTCGCAAATTTAATTGGCTATGTAAGTTCTATAAAATTTTAAACTTGCATACTTTCCTGAATAAATTTTATGTTTTCTCTTTTGTATATTTTTGATGATCTTTTTTGTTCATGCCCATTTTGTCAACCAAGTACATTTACCGAAGTGCATGTGCTTATATGCTAAATCATTCACTTGTCTCAACATAATACAAGTTATATACTAATATTGGTATTCCGATCTGATTTAGATATACATCTGTTGTTGAAATGCTGCATAACTTTGTTTAATATTATATTTTGGATTGTACTTGTTTATTGCCATCACCAAAAGCTTGTGCAGTATTCTACCATTGGAGTTACTAATTCCTATTTTATTATCTTATTATAGTCATTTTATCATATTGCTTGTGCTTGTGATTAAATTATTCTTGACCATGTTGGTTCCTTTATTCTTATGAAGTTACAAATATAAATGATGGTTTCAAGAATTTTACGAGCATGGTTTATTCTGGTAAATCATTAGTATCAATTTGAAAGAACTAAGAGAATGCATATTTTGAAATTGAGTTTTGTGTATTGCATTTTTATTTCGTACTCCAGATGGCGTGGAAGAAAATTAAAATAGAAAATCATGGTCATTCCAATAATGGAAGGGAATTAAAGAGGGGGGATAACGGAAAATATTGTCAATACACTGTAAACATATCGGTGATCAATGTTTCAACTGATATCAAAAGAAAAGAAAAAATATCAGTTGAAGTTCGATATGTGTTATGTGGCGTTATCCGATACTGATTTCATTTCTTGTAGATGATGAGTAGATCCACACGATTTCTTTAAGATCTGATCTTAAATGCCACTTTTAGAACCATCTCCATGATTTACCGTTGTCGTATCGTATTCACCACACCATAAGATAAAGGACAGAAATTTTCTTCGGTTCACCCATCCATCTTTAATGGTCACTGTTGAATTGAGCAGATTGATAACCTTACCTAAACTGGGTCACTTCTTAATGTGTTGTTTTGGTAGCTTTGCACTTCCTTTGATGGCCACATTTGATTTGATATAGACATGCAATTTTCAAATGATTACCAGTCAAATTATGTTTATATGAGATAATTTTTTTTTGCTATGTAGCTTTTCTGGTGGGCATGTAACTGGAAGTTTTCCTCCTCATAAAGCGTTTTCCATTGGCGGGACCAACAGTGTAAGAGGCTACGAAGAAGGTGCCGTATGTTTTGGTCGCTCATATGCTAACGGAAGCGGTGAACTTTCCTTTGGTTTGGTAATACTATTTGCTTGCCTTTATTGTTTGCTTTGCCTTATGTTATTCTTAATTAGTATATGCAGACAAAAACAATTCATGGCTATTTTACTTAAAGAACATAATTGAATGCTAATACTATAAATTTTGATTATAACTTATAAAAAAATGATGAAATTTTAGGCCACTAGGCGGATGTGACCTAATTATAGAATGCATAATTTGTACCTAATCATGTAATGCACGATTGGGTTTACCTGTATATCTCTGATTACAAATGTACCTCAGGTTATCTTTTTTTTCATAAGTCTGCATTTGTCTAAGGATTTTCTTTTGTCCAAAGAATCATCTATAGGTTCACAAAAGATTTACTGCAATTTGTAGCAATGTTTTTTAGAACCATTTGTTGATTATTCAATCTAGCCTATATATTATATGCATTAAAAATCAAGTAAACTGAATGAACTTAAGCGAGGTTATATATAGTTATAAAAAGACCTTTTCTCCTCGATTTCCCCCTGGATTTTATTGTTGCTTTTAGTTAGGTCTATAAATTAAATATTACTTCTATCTCAAATTTAGAGTTGGATTGAGCCTCCAACTAGTTTTTGCCTGTGTTTCAAGAATATATATGATGCAAGAAATTCAAAAGTGATATGATTGTGTAAGAATGTAGTAGTAGTATACCCTATCCTGTACATCTATAATGTTATCTTAAAATTTGACTCATAAATTAATTCTTTCAGCATGTGTTGTCGCAATGAAACTTATGCACTCACAAGGGAAATTGTGGAGAGGACACCTTCGCTGATTGTAGGAGCTTACGCCTATTTTGTCAAAATTACCAAGGTGTGCTTTTATGAGGTTATACTTTTACCCACATAGCCATTAAATATTGATATGGCTATTTTGTTAGTTGCATATTTTCTTTCATTCGTTTGTCAATTTAGCTCATGTTTTTATTTTACCATATTAAAGTCAATTCAATTGAACTTCTAATTTTTGCTTTTTTGTTGTCAAAATAAAACTAGCACTCAAGAGTTTTAGATTAAAATCAATCAAGCTGTCCCAAAATGAGCTGACAATATAATTTTGTACTGCAAAATGAGCTGAATACATTTCAACTAACTTCCCCAACATGTGTTGCCTAACCATTTTTAATCTTTATCTAGAAAACTGATCTTAATTTTTTTTTAACTCAGTGATGGAAGTACTGAAACTAAGTAAAAGAATAAGATGAAATCTTCATCAGAAAATTATGCATTACAAGGTTAGGTACAAATTGTAGACTACATATGTTGTATGTTGCTGTGAAGTAAGAATATAATTGAGCATTCATTTTGTAGGGTACCTCTATGCATTAAAACGCATTAACTTGAAAATTTTAGATCCTATTTGGTTTGTCATTTTTAGTTTTATGTTTTTATCTAAACAAATATGCATTCGTCTTATCTAATTGTTGGAAAACAAACAATTTTGAGAAATGAAAACAACATGTAAAGTAGAAAATAAGTTATTTTGTTTCTCGTGCTTTGAAAGATAACAACACTACAAAAGGCAGCTTAAATAGCGACGGGGTGGGGCAACGGTTAGCGACGGCTAAAAAAGCGGCCGTCGCAAACCGTTGCTCGATTTGCAGAATATTAACTGCCGAACCATCCTCTTCCTCATTATATTTTCCCCCCAAAATCAGTCCTAAACCCTACCCGTCGCCATTTCTTGCTGCTCCGATTCCAAGCCTCCAATTTCACTTCCAAGGTATTGATTTCATTCTTCTATGTCTTCTAACTCTAGTTTATGCTTAATTAGGGTTAATTAGAGGCTTTGGTTGCTAATTTATATGAGTTTGCAAAATTGAATGTTTATGGATATGAAATTGGTTGTCTCGAGGGATGTTTATGATAACGGTTGTGTTGTGAGTTGATTTGGGGATAAGTGTAATTGATTAGGAGGGTAAAATCGATGAATATTACATATGTAATTGATTTAGGAAGTTGAAAACAATTATTGTCACGTGTTTAATTAGACATACGATGATTGTGTTGTATGTAGAATGTGTGGTACGATGATTTGAAAATGAATGGAATTAATGTAATTGTTTAATGGTAGTAAATTGATTATTATTCAAATGGTGCAACAATGTCCCTAGCCTACATGCATACACTGATATGTCCCCATCGGATGCAAGAATGGTCGGTCCAAAAGAATGCACTTGCAATTGAAAAAAAATCGTTTTGTTACTATAATATTTAGTAATCAAATGTTGATTAAAAATGTTAATTCAAAATAGTTCTTAATTTAGGTTTAGATCGGTAAGAATCTTGTTAAATGTGATGAAAATCATATTACTCAACTCTTTGAATTTTTTATGAATTGAAATAATTAACTTGAAAGCTTAGTTTATCTTTCAAAAATTTAAACTAACTAAAATTAATTTTATAATTTATACATTAAACTAAAATGAATCAAAACTTACTAAAACTAATTGTCATGTTACTTTACAAATTGAAATTATGAAAACTTATTATGTAGACGCCATATAGTCAAGGCGCGCACTTAGGCGCAAAAAGGCGTAAGGCGCAAGTACGAGTCTTTTTTGAAGTTTAAGGCGCATCTTTTACTGAAGCGCAAAAAAAGCGCAAAAAGGTCCAAAGCGCAAAAGGCGTGCTTTTTCATTTGATGTGTGTGTTTCTTGTTTTAAACTTAGGTTGAATGTGTTTTGACTAATTATGTGAACCCCTTAGATAAATTTGGCCCCGTCCGACAAGTGTTGTATATGATCGTTATATGGATATTCGTTTTTCCATAAAACGGAAATCTATATTCATCTGATACAATATTCGTTGGATTTGTCCTTGTATTGGACAAGTTACAAATATAATAACGTAACCATATTTTATAAATCATTTCAGTTTAAACAGATAACAAAATTTCGATGGCACTTCCTTTTTGTTCCCTGTGTACACGCATTTGTGTATGATACAGGGACCAAAGGGAAGTGCTGCCGAAATTTTGTTGAACTGTTTAACCTGAAAGAATTTATAAAATATGCTTATGTTATTATATTTGTAATGGGAAGTAGGTAAACCTGCCGTCAAAGTAGAAAGAAATAAACAAAAAAAACTGAAAACATGAAGTAGTTGTAAATGAAATTGTACAAGATTTCAATTAATACGAAGTGTTTGATCGAATTTTCTAACATTTTTGTTGCAAATCAGGAAAATGTTCGATTATTTTCGTGATCGTAGTTGGATGTATCAACCGCGTACCGGTAAGAAAGGGTCGATAAAGGAACATTTTTGTAACGGTGTCCAAGAATTTATTAGATTCGCTAAATCTAATAATCGGAGTAACCTAGACATTCGATGTCCGTGTAGTAAGTGCAAACATTTGAGGCATTGGAAGCCAGATGTAGTAGAAGTACATTTGTATAAATTTGGTTTTGTGTCGAATTATTACTTATGGGATCGTCATGGAGAGCTTGTTCAACCTATGTCTAACCCTGTAGTGGTAGAGGACGATAGTACAATGATGAACGATAATACAACGACCAATCTGATAGAAAATATGGTGCAAGATGTAGCACGATCAATGTTTCCCACCATTGATCAAGGCGGCGATGAGAATGAAAATGCTGAAGAACCAACGGAGGAAGCAAAAAATTTTTATGATTTATTGAATTCTGCTAAGAGGCCGTTGTGGGAAGGGTGTACAAGCGGAACCGAATTATCTGTAACCGCTGAATTCATCACTATGAAATCAAAATTCAATCTTACCGAAGCTGCATTTACAGCAGTTGTACAAACTGCAAAACGTCATATGCCACCTAATAATTTGATGTGCGATAGTCATTATAAAGTGAAAAAACTTATGTCTGCTTTTGGACTACCGTATCAGAAGATAGATACATGTGTTAAAGGTTGCATGTTGTATTGGAAAGAAGACGCTTATCTTAGAAAATGCAAATTTTGCAACGAAGATAGATATAAACCAAGGAAAAAGAAAGGAAAAGAAGTTCCATATAAAAGAATGCATTATCTACCGATAACTCCCAGACTTCAACGACTGTATGCATCTTCTGCTACAGCGTGTCATATGCGATGACATAGCGCGAGAACAGCAGAAGAAGAAATTTTGATACATCCGTCTGATGGTGAAGCATAGAAACACTTTGATAGGACTTATCCTGAATTTGCTGCAGAGAGCCGTAATGTTAGGCTCGGTTTATGTACGGATGGATTTTCGCCGTTTTCTCAATTTGGTAGTAAATATTCATCATGGCCTATCATTGTTACTCCATATAACTTACCTCCATGGATGTGTATGAAAAATCCATATATGTTTCTAACGGTTGTCGTCCCTGGTCCCGATGATCCGACACAAGGAATTGATGTTTATCTGCAACCGTTGATTGAAGAGTTGAAAACACTGTGGAATGAAGGGGTCGAAACATACGATATTTCGAGAAAAAGGAATTTCCGTATGTTTGCTTCTGTATTATGGACTATTAGTGATTTTCCTGCGTATGGAATGCTTTCAGGTTGGAGCACATCCGGGCGTCTGGCTTGTCCTCATTGTATGGATGAGTCACGAGCATTTTCATTAAAGTATGGGAAAAAAATATCTTGGTTTGATTGTCATCGATGCTTTCTACATCCTAATCATAAATTTAGAACGGATAAAAAGAACTTCAAAGCTAACAGAGTAGAGAATATGCTACCGCCTAAAGTTTGGACAAGTGAAGAGATATATAAAATTGTAAGTGAGTACCCAAAGATACACGAAAATGGTAAGCAGGTTGAAATTCCAGGTAAATCGGACATTCATAATTGGTGCAAACAAAGTATATTTTGGGAGTTACCTTACTGGAAAAATCTAAAACTTCGGCATAATATTGACGTCATGCATAACGAAAAAAACGTTTTTGATAACGTTTTTAATACAGTTTTGAATATAAAGGGGAAAACTAAGGACGACGTGAATTCACGACGTGATATATTACACTTCTGTAAACGGCCGGAACTTCACTTGTATGCCGAGAATAAAAAACCCAAAGCATGCTATGAGCTAGACAACAAGCAAGTAAAACTTGTGCTAAAGTGGGTGGAAGGATTACGATGTCCTGATGGGATTTCTTCTAACCTCCGTAGATGTGCGGACTATAAAAACAGTAAATCGAATGGGATGAAAAGCCATGATTGTCATATAATGATGGAATACTTTTTACCTGTGATTTTCAAGGAACTGTTGCCCACAAAAATATGGAGTGTTATAACAGAATTAAGTATGTTTTATAAACAACTCTGTTCAACGACGTTGAAGATAGATCGTTTACGTAAGCTTCAATTAGAAATTCCTGTACTGCTCTGCAAACTTGAGAAAATATTTTCACCGGGTTTTTTTAATGTAATGGAACATTTACCTATTCATCTTCCGTCCGAAGCACTCCTTCGAGGTCCAGTGCAATATGGATGGATGTATCCATTTGAGAGGTAATTTTGTGTATACTCAATACTGTTGATAGAATACAACTTAGATTTTTGTACCAACATATAAATTAAATTACTCTTATTATAGGTACTTGAATCATTTGAAGAAAAAAATTAGGCAAAAAGCTCGAGTAGAAGGTTCGATTTGCAAATCGTACCTTGAAGAAGAAGCTTCATTTTTTTTCTCTCATTACTTCAGTGAAGATGTGAACTTGTCTTTCATATCTGTTCCTCGTAATGAAGAAGCCGTTGAACAGGAGTCTTCTCAGACAATGTTATCTATTTTTAGACAACACGGAAGTCCTGCTGGAAAATGTGTAGAAATATGGTTAAGCGATGAAGACTACAAAGTGGCACACACATATGTTCTGTTAAATTGTGTGGAAGTTGCACCATTTGTCAGGTTATATAAAATTCATGTTCAATTCAATTCATGTACCCAGAACAGTCCAAATCCTCTATTTTCTGTTGATCATTGCAGTGACAAAGAATGTAAATATTATCTTCATGTTTCTTATTATTTCTCAGTGCAAGTTGAAAAATACAAAAATCAACATTCAAACTGAAACCAACTAGGCCCTAAATGTTTTCCTTTTTTTTCGTGTTGGTCCTTGGGCCATATCTTATGGAATCTTCAACAAAAAAAAAAAAAAAAAAAAAAAAATCCTGGTCTACTGGATGATGGATATGAGGTTTTTTTAATTTCACTTTTGTTGGTTGAATATGTATCATGCTAGTCTAGTTGATGTAGTGATGAGTTACCTTGGATTTACCATTAAGCATTTTAATGTATATTACAACTTATGTGTGGTTATCACTTGTTAACAGGGCAAGAAATTGAAGAAGCAGTGATATATGCAAGAAAGAGAAAATTTCTTGGGATAGATAGCGCTCCTCATGAAAGGCAAAGCAAAGAAAGACCTTGTGGATGTGCAGGAATATATATTGCACCTGTTGCTTTATCACTGTATGCCAAAAATTTAGAGGAGGTAATTTTTTATACCTCCTTTTCTTTAATAAAGAAAGCAATCATTAAAATAAAATAAGATTAAAACCAAGAGGGGACTTAAATGCTAACCTTTTTCTGTTAGTTTAGACTTACAATTTTATTAGTTATAAAAACATCCTCTAACGTAGGGAAGAATCAGTCTTTAATACCGATTTTCTCTAAAACCCTTTTTCTGACATTGCTCGTGAAATTTCTCAGCATTGAATTTATCCCAAGAAGGAAACTAATTGAGTACGCACCACTTTTATTAAATTGTTAACGGGGATCAATGTAGATGACTATTTTTTTTACTTCTTACTCTTTTAATCTTACTTTTAAAAATTACTCACCGTAAAATCATCAGTCCCTTAAATCACAAAAACCCTAAATCATTTCAACTGCAAATTACGTCAGGGCAAAGTCGATATCATATTGTCTATTTTCTTCATATTTTATTACTCACCTTAAAAATTATGCTCACTCTCCTATGTCATTATCATATTGTCTATTTCCTTTATGTTTTTTTGGTTAGGGTTTGATTTTTTCAGAGCTAATGGTGTTGATTAACCATTAAAAATAGATTAATGAACAAAAAAGTGAAATTAAGCCTAAATGGATAATAACATAAAATTAAATTTATTTGTTTAGGGGCTACTTTCCTCATTGGTACTCCCCTTAACAAAAAATTTTTAAAATAAAAAAATTTGTTAGCTTAATTTTTTTTAAAAAACATATGTTTCTGCTATCAGCATTTGCTTAGATTAATTTGCATTAGTTTTGCATTTATTAGCTTGTCTTCATTTTGTAACAATAACCTATTTTCATTTTGCATTGTTAGCTTAATTTTATTTTTTAAAAACATATTTTTCTGTTATCAACATCTTCTTAGATTAGTTTGCATTAGTTTTGCATTTTTTTGGGTGCATCATTTCCTTTTTTTTGGGGAAATAAAAAAAACTAAACCAAACGTAGCTCCATGTGGTAAAATTGTTATCTAATTCTGTGTGGCGAATTGCTTGGGAAATGTGCAGTTTCCTGATTTAACAGAAGGTTCCTTGTGTATCTGGTATTGTAGTCTGGAAATTTTATGTATCATTGATGTTATCTGAGTTAAGTTCTTTAAACTGATCACAAGTTAATGTGTTTTCTGCTTTCCTTTTCCTGCTTTATTGCAAGTAGCTCATGCAGTATCTGTTGGCGCATTAGAGTTTATTTTTTATTTTGAGTTGAGGTTTGGGTTGGTGTTTCTGTTATTGATTTATGTGCTTGAGTTGAAAATTTTATTGCAAAACTGTGTATTTTCGTTGCCAAGTTTAGTCCATTTGGGGTTTGTTATCTACTCTTTATGCTCCTTTATAATGTTCTGATTCAGAAAATCCTTTAGAGCATTTTCTGTTTGGTGGTAAAATCATTTGTAAGTGTGAATATACAACACACTCCATCTGCACTTGACATGTCTAACCATTGCTAGTTTTAACTATAACATGTTCTGGGAATTTATAGTTTTCTATGAATTATCATTCTAGAACTTTATGTGTTCATATTATATGATTCGTAAGTTGCCATATTTATATATTGAGGCATTGGATTATTTTTATCAGTGCCTGCCATAAAATGGTGTATTGATGTGAAGATATTGTCATGCTTTAGGGATGTTTAAATTAGGAGAGTGTAGTATACGGTACAGATGTAGTTGCTGGTGTGAATAGTTTTACCATGAATAATACACATAGGCATTTGAAAACTGAGGCAATATTGAAAGTAGCCGAAATAATGGCGAAAACTTGGTTAACAATTTGTACTATAGTTAGGATTTAAAGTGCTTGCTAGATATATATCAAGACTTAGCTATTGCAACAAATTTCCAGATATGCAAGGAATTAATATTATAGATGTACGATTAAGTTCTTTTGCTAATTTTGATGTTTGAAAGATTTTATGCAGGGAGGTGATGATAGCGCCATAGATAGGCAGTAGCTCAAGAAGTAAGCAAAGTAATGAGGCAACAACAATGTATGATGTATACGAACAATTAATATTGTAATATTATTATGGTGAAGTTGAAATGTACTATAATATTATTTTGGCTACTGCTATTGAACTTTTTAATCCACGGTAATATTAGTTTTGATGGTACAAATTGTTAGATCATTTAATTTTATAATATATTATTGAATTTTGAAAGTTTGTTGTTAAATGTGATCTTTATGTTGAATAGATTGGAAATATTTAGTTTACTAATATTTTTTGTGTATTATGCCGATTATATAAACTTTTGTACTGAGTAGGTAGTAGTAGTATCTGAGGAGGGAGAAAAGCAGATTTTTTTTTGAAATAATGTAAATTAGCAACGGCTAAAAGTCATTGCTAAATTGAAAATACCAACGTCCTGAAGCTGTTGCAACTTAAAAAATTGCAACGGCTCTTGTTATAAAATACAAGTTTTGCAATAGCTAAAAGCCATTGCTAATTTTGTGCAATTCCTATTTTGCAACGGCTCTACCTGATTTTGCAACGGTTAGAGACGTTGCAAAATCAATTCGCAACGGCTCTAAGCCGTTGCGAAATAGCTTTTTTTGTTGTAATGCCTCTTTAATAGCCTTATCAATGTAGAGCAAAAGTTGTAGATGTTTTCACCAAAAAATGGCTTAAACACCAAAGGTACTAGAATTGTACTTCACCGATATGGTAAGAAAATATATGGAACTGTACTTAATAATAATTGAAAGTAAAAATGCGAATAAGGAAAATAGAGATGAGATTTAGAGTGCTTTAGCCTTGTGCTAGGCCTACATCCACTATGAAGATTACTTGCATTCTTAAAATGGAGATTACAAAATACACCAACTTTTTTTTTTCCATACATCTCTATATTCACTCAACATACTCTCATTTATACATATCAATCCTGGGATTTTATGAGAAAATAGTAGAGTTTGAGGAGGAGGACAAATGAATGATTGAGAAGGAGGATGTCTTTGATTTTCTTATTACAAGGTTGTACTAGGCACCATGGCCAAACTGGTGATGAACCTTTGAATGGAGAAGATGGTCCAAATCTTTAAGGAATGATTGAGGAAGGAATTTAGCAACACCTCATGGTTCAAAAAATTGGATCCCCTTTATGTTGGCAGCCATGGCCTATTAATAGGTGTCCCTCCCCGGAGAAATGAGCTGAAGTTCATATATGCAAGCGACGGATCGTTTCAGTCGGTAATTACCAAAATGTCACTGCCTGGTTTTTGCCGGCCATCTGTATCTGTATCCAGCTATCATGCGCGAGCGACTTTGTAGGAGCGAGTGTTTCAAATAGTCAAGTGGGTGACTTTAGCTAGTGTTCTTCAGGTGTGGCTATCTTCAGTAATTGATGAGCGGTTATCTGATTCGACTGATTGTAAAATGAGCGGGTGACTAGGATTGTACTTGTGGTCGAGCGACTCTGGAGTGGAGCATGGGACTGAGATCAATTCTTCTTTGTTCTTTGCTCGACTGAATTCCTCGACCTTCTCTAATTTGGACGCTCTTAGCAGGTTGCTCAAGGATATTCATTCTTACAGCCTTTTCACTGCACCGTTTCTCAGTATGGCTATGCTATGTTGTCGCTCCTGATCCTGTTAAGTGATTGACTCATCTTGTTTTGCTGTTCGAGCGGCTTTATTCTATTACGAATGACTGACCTTTGCTTCCGTGACCAGGTTATGACTTGCATCTGGCTTTGGTTTGAGACATGGGCACATAAAAACGTTGTGAGTGCTTGCTTTGTAATTCTAGCCCAGGCTCGGTCCTTTAAGAGATAAACATATGAATCTTGTTCCGTATGGTTGCTTCCTATTCTTTGTGAGTTGTTTAAGTGCCTTGGACAACAATATGCATGACCGACCCTAATGGCGCTCGTCCTGTAGTTTCTGCTCAGATTTTGTAGCTCAATGTGCATATGGTTTTTTTAGGGATCAAAACTTGCCCCTCGAAGCTTGTAGTCTCTTGGCAGAGAGTTATTGGCTTCGATGTGATTGATCGCAACATTGTTTGGTAAGTTTAATCTGACTCATCGAAGGGTCATTCGTGCATAACTTAAGATTGTTCTGTTGTGGAGGATTGATATCGTCCCTTTCCGTGAGCGAGACTCCTGACATATCTTTTCATTGTTGCAAATGGCCGAATTGTGGGATCCAGCTGGATCTTCATGGGACACTTATATGTGAAATCGAGCATTGAGTTGACGTGGCAAGAATGCTCTGGATGTATGTCTTTTAATCCTCCCTTTTATTTACTTTTACCCTTCTTTATTTTACCTCTTCTCCTCGAATTTTTTTCTTTATGACTGTAGCCGTGCTCTTCAAGGATTTTACCAGGTAATTCATATCTCTTATTTTTGTTCAGACCCTCCTTCAAAAATCTTTTTCCTTATTATTTTGCTTAGTGCTTGCAATAACACCTATTCAATCAAAGCAATTCTCCCTTAGACCTGAGGCATCATGATCGTTTCGGGTGAGTTTTTTCCTTCATTTTGCCTCGTTTTCTCTGAACAGTGGTATACCTCCAAGCTAAGATGTTTTAAGTGTAGTCTGACTGGGTTAGTTATGAATTGGGATCCTAGTAATAGTCAGATTTTATCTAGCGAAGATACCATTTCCGTAATTATCTTGAAGAATCTGAATCATCTGATGACTTTTGAAATCTTAATGTTGGTATTGCTTATTAGTTGTTCGATGTAATACCCTAGGCTTCTCTGGGTGAAACTTTTCTGTTCACGTTTGAGTCTGGTTGGCCTATTCTTGGTCATTTACGATTGTCGTTTGTGTCCATATTGATTTTCCTTTTCTTCCTCTTTTTCTCTAAAATAGGCCGCCTAAGGATGACATTCTTTATGTCAAAGAGACTAAAGAAGAAATCGATGGGAAAGACTGGTAGCTAAAAGATGCTTCAAGGTAAAAAGAACTTGGGTGCAAATGGTACGCAAAGCCATCATTCCTTGGGTGAACCCCCTGTCCCAGATGTTCAGATTGTCCCTGATCAACTACGGTTGGCTTCTTCGTCCATTACTTTAAACCTTGCTAACTTTCAAATGACTATTCCGAGTCCTTTTTGTGTTCCCAATCCTTGTCATTCCGAACTTGTTGAGCGATTCGAGGGTTGGTGCCCAGTTGGTACATATTTTGGCGTATACATAGACCCGTTCGATCGATGGATTGTTGCAGGAAAAATGGATGCTATGAAGGATTGCATATTAGCTGAATTTAATCAGTTGGAGGCGCGTCTGAACCTGGTTGAGGACCTTATCACAGAGGTCAGGGATTACGTTGTAAAGCAATTGGGTGCTTGGCATACTCTTGTTGTAGATCTTTAGAATTCGAATAAAGAGAACGTCGATCGAATTTATGCTTTAGAAAAAGACAGGTTCGAGCTCGTCAACACCCTTGAATCCTGAGAGTAGATCATGGCCTCCTTTGTTTGAATGTTGTGGCTTGTTAGCTTTATCTTTTATTATTTCCGTTGTTATTTTAAGATAATACATTTAGTCTAGCTTGTATATGCAGGTGCCAGCCTCGCCAATTATCGTATGCTCATGTTGGTGACTTTTATGGCCTTTTTGGACCTTAGTGTGCTGCATTTTTTTTACCTAGCCACCTTTATGTTGGTGTGTCGCACGCTGCACCTTTATTTTAATTTTCATGTTTGGTCGGGTGCTCTGTTAATCGCGCGGCTACCCCCGATTTACGCTTTTTTTGTTATTGGCTTGTCTTGATGATTCGTTATTTACCGTTGGTTATTATGCGCTTGTTTGTATACTCATAAGTGTGTTTGTTATTGTTTTTTATTAAGTTGTATTCAACCCCGGGCCTGACTGACTTGGTGGACCAAGCCCTTCGTAGACCGGTTTTGAATACGTGCCCCCTGGGGAGGACTTGGGTTATAAGTTTTTGACCTACTTTAGGCCTTGTTTGATATGATTTTTTTTCTTCAAAAAAGGTCTAGAATGGATACCCTCTTGCTGGACGTAGGATTAATCCGAACCATTATAAATTTGGTATGTTCTTTCCTTTTCTGCATTTATCTTTGTTTATTTTCGTATTTGTGTTAACTTTGTGTCTGCGATCATCTCTATGGTGTGTTATTCATATGGTAGATCATATTAGTTTTATATTTCTTAAATTCCTTAAAAACACTATTCACCCCCCCTCTAGTGTTAGTTTTACTTTAACAATCCATTCTGCATTCCCTAACAATTGGTATCAGAGCCTAGTCTTTCAAAAGTTCATAATCTGATTTTGAAAATATTAAATGGAAAATTTTGAAATGATTTATAACACTAGTTTAAACTCATAATCTGATTTTTAAAATTTGATTTTTAATATTTAAAATTTTGAGTTTTGAAAATTTTGAATTTTTTTTAAATTTTGAAATCTTTGATAAATGGATATGTTGCAAAACCATCATGATATTGTTGCCTAAAATTGTTGATTTATTAGTTTTAAAAGTCATTTGATTATTTTGAAAATTCATTTGATTACTTGAAAAGTTATTTGGAAAGTTCTGTTGTTTTACAGGAAAAGATGTGTTAGATAGATATTGGATATTTAAATTCTAAAAATGTGGGTGACGTGGCTGTTGAAAATTCAAATTCTGAAATGGTATATTACATGGCTGTTGAGAATTCAAAATTCTTATGAACACATGTTAGAAATAAATAAGAGGAGAAGAGTAATGACGATTGGTGAAAAAATATCAAGAAGAAATGGATATATATAATGCAAATCAGCAAAGAAATGGGTACTAGATCAATTTATAACCTTGGATTTTAATCTACAACTTATCTCCATATGTACTTCTCTTCATTTACTTCATAATTTCGTTGATTTCATGTGAGTCCATCAAGAATTGACCAAGTAATGATCAAATGAAGTTTTGGTGAATAAAGAGAGAAGGAAACAAAAACTATCAACAATTATCTTCAAATCGCATCCATAGGTTAGACTATTTTATCCCAAAATTTTCCAAATTGTAGTTCTCGTTCTCGCGGTCGTTTTGATGGGTAGATCATCAAATTCTGATCAAAATTGAGTAAGATATGACAGTTTGAAATTGACTGTTAAAAAATAGAAAGTTACATACGAGATTTTCTATTTTCCTCTTATTGTTTCAACTTGCTGCACCTCAATACCATCCAAATTCATCCTCAAACTGTTACTAGATCGTATTCGTTGCATTTCTCATCGATATGCCATAGATTTAGTCCAACTCTGCTAAGAAACAAAGAAGTTATGCCTCCTGAAAGTTTGTTTGAAAGTGAGAAACGAGGAGGAGGAGAAGAAGAAGGGAAAGGGCTGTGAATAGACATGACTTTAAGGCCTATTTATAATGGTTGAAGTGTTTTTTCAGTCAAATTCAAAATTTTGGTGCTAAGTTGGTTGAACTACTAAATCTTCAATATCTTTCTCATACAGTTCAAATTCAGCAAATGAATATACTATCCTGGTCAGAAAAATGAGACCGTCACGATAAAGCATTCATCGTCAAATTCTAAAAGATATGAACGTGTGGTTCATAACAGTGGAAGGGAAACAAAATGGAGGACTAGAAAAAGAGGTACGGCTTACAATATTTTCATAATTATCATTACATTTAGGAATATACATCTATGCATATAGTTAGGTACAGAAAATTATTTCTTTTGTAATTTCAGATAATCTGGTTCATATGTCGATACACCATAGTATACTTATCAATATACCAATCTAATTGAAATATTTTCTTATTCTAAATTTAAATTTCCTTACTATTTGATTTAGGATTTAGAAAATTGAAAAGATATCTTTTCGTAATGAAAATGTCAGTTCAAACTTTAGTCATCGAATTTGATCATCTACTTATGCATTTCAAAAATTATATATTGAAAGTATATATATAGTACATAAATATGTTAATTTAGATTTTTTCAAACATTCTATATTGTTATAAAATATAAATTTATACATCTTTTATATGTAATTTAAACATACATAGTTTAACTTATATTTTTTTTTCATGTATAATTAAATGAAAACTTTGGATTACATTATCAATACTATCTTTAACCTGATACTAGTTTGGATTTCTTATTAAGATTTATAAAACTTGTATATTTAACTTAATATTTTAGTGTGTGTGTGTGTGTATATATATATACATACACAATTTTTATGTCTTAAAGGTATAGTTAAAGTATAAGAAGTTGTAGATTTATAGCTTACTTTCTATTATCAGATTTTGTCAAGAATAATTCTATTATAAGTATAGATTTCTTTTATGATTTTAACATATAAACAATTCTTTATCAAACTAATATATTTTGATTTCTAAAGTTTAAATTTAAAAATATGTTGATTTGTATTAAAAGATTAAAAATAAATTAACTTTTAAGTCCTTTTAAAATCAGTTTTTCTTATACAATTATGAATATACGTTACAATTTACTTCATATGATAAAATTGTATATTCTCTTTGAAAAGATCTTCAAAATTTTATTTTTTAAAAGAAGCCCCTTACTAAGATTATTTAACTCCACATTTCTCATAGAACTATTCTAAATAGTTTATTATCTATTATGAATATTTTTAATTACCTATTAAACTTTTATCTTTACTATCCTTTCCATTTTCATTAACCTAAATTTAAAAATTAATATATATCACCTTTGTTTAATTTGAATAATTTATAATATATATGTATATGCATAACAATTTGATATTACTTTAAGTCTCTTTTATAGAAATACATATCATCATCAAATCATTCTATATATTATTACCATAATATCATCACACTTCTTATTTCATATCATCATCATTATTACGAATTACAGTGCATCTCAAATTAAATCACTCACATCACTAGTTGCATTTCATTTAATATATCACTTCATATAGCTTTGCATATGACATACTACAATATAACCAACACACTGCGCACACTACATTACATGTTAACTTTAACATCACACATAACAAGTATACTTTATGAGGAGTTTTTTTGTAACATATTTACTTTGAATTGATTAGATTGTTTAACTTGTTTGGCTTGATTGAATTGATTGGCTTGATTGGCTTGCTTGACTTGTTTGGCTTGTTTGATTTGATTGAGTTGAATAACTTGATTGACTTACTTGACATGGTTAAATTTCATTAGTAGTTGATAGGTGTGTTAGAAATATACTTATGCTTTTGGATAATAGGAGTATTATAGGTTTTTAGGATAAATAGAAGTTACAAGAAATGTTTGCCTTTACTTTTGAATTGATGTTTTGTGACAAAATTGGTTGATTGTTTGGATTAAATTGCTTGACTTATATTAATTTAAGTTGTATCATATTTTTAAGGTTATCTTATCAGTATTATTTCTTAGTCTAGATTAACGTCTTATTATAGTTTTAAGGGAATTAGAGTCTAGGTTAGGTTAATATTGTATTAGAATAAGGGGAGTGTTTTAGTTTCTAGGATTAGTTGAAGGTTCAAAAAGTATTTTCAAATTGATATATATTATATTGATTTGGTTGGATTGGTTTAGATTGATTGTTTGAATTGCTTCTTTGTTTGAATTGCTTGTTTGGATTGATTTGCCTGTTTGAATTGATTATAAATATTGATTAGTTTGCTTGGTTTATTATCCTTCTATTTAGTTTATTAGACTAGTATAGTCATAATTTTAGGGGACGTTATAATATTTTAAATTTATAACCATAATTTAGAGGTAAATATAAGGTTATTCAATTCAAAGAGTATTATTATATGCAAACTCATCCTCAGTTTAGAACTAGCAATCCTCCAGTCATTTAGGTGCCCCTATTATACCTTTGCTTTGAGCCCGCTAGAACCAACGACAACGATAATCTCTCGGCTTTCAGCATCTCTTAGCCATCCAACCTGATGACTATTTATAGCTCAAGCAACCCTCTCGAGCAAACATTATCCACGAACTCACCATCTTGGGTCGTCTTCACATTCATTGCATTTCGACGATAAACGAACACATCACAACACTTAGAACATTCCTACTTGAATATATCTCAAAGTCACCTTCATCACTGAAATAAAATAACAATAAATTATGTTCCAACATAGTCAGGTCTATTGGATTTAGATTAACCATAGAGGGGGGTGAATAAGGTTTATTGAAAAAAGCACACAAAATACAAATATTACATAGATAAAAATCACACATAAGATTTACCCAACTTTGGCAAGGTTCTACCTACTGCTGCATTCACAAGTTTTCTACTAGGAATTAAAAGCAGACTCTCGCTTACAAGATCATGTAAAATTACGACTCCTGCTACTTTTATAACCCTAAGCTTAAAAACATGTCACGACTTCAAATCTAAGCAGTGATTTTCTTAGCTATAACAACCTGTAGTTAACGCACCATAGTTTGAATTAAACTAGAAAAATTAGAATGACTAAAAAGAAAAACAATTTCAATACAAAGGTTAACCTAAATAATAACAAACATATAAAAATGTGGCCTCTTTGTTTTATTTGGTATAAGAAACTCGGTCGACTCTGTTTAATGGTGTCGAGATATCGATCTAGGGTTTTCTTCAACTCGGCTTCTGGTGATTCTTCAGTTGATCGAAACTACTTGTTAATGTAAATTCGAGTAAAAAAATTTCTAGATCAAGTGCTGTAAGTTTTCCGATTTGATTGAGAACTTTGATTGTTTTTTCTAGGTGCTCAATATCACTTGCCATGAAGAGATAGGTGTTTTTATAGGGTTAAGGAAACCTTAATGCTCTGATTTCGATTAATTTCTTGCCTGATTTTATTTTTGAATTCGTGGATTTTATCAAATTGATTTGTTGCCTTCTGAAAATATGTTGAGAAAATCTGGAAAGAAATAACTCGATTTTCTGGCCCCTTAAAAGGAATTAAACAAATCTGGAAACATTTCTTAACATAGATTAAAATGTTTCTAGTAAACATTTTCTTTGAGAACAAAATTGCTTGATTTTTGTGATGTATGTAGACTTGATTCTGGCCTTTAATGAATCTGAAAAATTGATCTTTGGTAGCATGCGTGATTAATATTCTAGAAAGAAATAATTGATTTCTTGGCCAACAAAAAAATGTGATTCATTTTTGTCCAAAACAATATTTCTTGGGTTCATTTAAAATTTTGCCAAAAAGTATAAATATCTGGAATGCAAAATTTACTTCATTCCAAATATATTCCAAAGAAAAAAGATTTGAAGATTTTTCTTGAGTCAAATGAAAAACTAAATTCATTTCTTTCTAAACAAAGATTCTTTTGGCATTAATTGTTTGTATATACAACATTCTCCTTGTATATATATATACATACATACATACATATATATATATATATATATATATATATATATATATATAAAGTAACTAAAAAGGGACATGTAAGTTATTTGTTGCCCCTTCTTTCCCGCTTTGAAATGCACTGTCATTTGATCTGTCTATTTGAAATTTCCTGATAGCATGTGTCTGGTTTCTTACCAAACATATTGAGTTGAATTCTTGCTAATCTGAACTCATCTATATCAAGAAACGAGTTTGCTGGACAATGCTTTTAAACCATGCTCATTGTTATGTAGTTGTACCTTATAACAATGCACTTGAAACTGATTTGTTAACATCTCCACTTGTTATATTGCCATGTTGCTTTAAATATGTGAATATTCCGTGTTGTCTTCACACCTTGCTATTGATATTCTTGTGCTTGAATATTCATGCATATGTTTGTAGTTGTCTTAATCTGGTACAATCTCATGTATTTGTCCAGACTTTTGTGATGCTTGACTTTGGTGATGTTCTAAACTTGTATGATTTGGCTCGAATGTGTGTGTAAACTTGCAATTACTGAAACGGTTTCCTTATATGCTTTGTGTACACCTGAGTCTATTCCCATGAGTCCACTGTTTCCATCTGACCCTTTGTACCATGTTTCGATCATGTCCATCCTGAACCATTTCTGGTGAGCCATTTTGCTATGTACACATGTGCCTTGTTAAGCCATGGCGCATGCCCATTTTGTCCGAACAGTCCATTTTTCACCACATATACAAATATGTATATCTGAACATAGTTGGGTATATATATATATATATATATATATATATATAATTTTCAATATATATATATATATATATATTAGTATAGATCTTTCAGAATTTTTTTTTTGCCTAGCTAGGATCGAATTTCGACCATATTTGTCCTTTCATTCCTTAGAGAAATGTGTATATACATACATGTCTATGTATACATGTTTGATAGTATATATATGTGAGCACTAGAGGAAATGTCTACCTTATGGTAGTTACAGTGAATCACTGTGAATATAACAAGTCGTCTAGACATAGATGGTTGATTATATTAATCAAATCAGGTCATGAAATAAGATTAGAAACACACTAGAAAATCTAAGGCAAATAAAAATTTAAAATAAATTTATATTTGTTTAGATTTTTATTTGTTTAGTTCCAGTCTACTATGTTTTATATCTGTGACAGATTTCAAGATGATGGGGAAAGATCAAAAGGGGATGAAGATACAATAAGTGTGAACTGATAAATGTAACTAGGTGAGAGAGATATTGTAGTGAGGGACAAATGTAGAATTACCGAATGTAAAGATTTAGCTGTATATATGAGAGTTCAGAAAATATTGTACTATTCTACTTGTGAAATAAAATTTATTTTTGACTAATAAATACTTGCGTGAATATTTTAATTCTGTGTAGAAGCATTATCAGTCAAAAACAATTTTTATTTTTGTATGATGTAAAAATCGAGAATAATACAATTTCAAACACATTTGTAAAAAATATGTTTGATATCATTAAACAAAAAATCACATTTTCAACAAGGTCATTCCCCCATTTTTATCTCCCCCTTTTGATGATGACATACTTAAGATTTAGAATATAGAAAACGTGTTTAACAATGAAATATGAGAAATCCCCCTATATATATGCTCCCTCTACAACTGAAAATAGACTTTAATAAACTTGAATGAAATTTGAGAAATATAGAAATTAATTAAACACTGATCAATAATGGATTTGAGAAATATAGAAATTAACTGAAGGACTAAATCAAATTTATCAGAAAAGGGATACCACAAGCCAATTTTTTGTGTGTGCAAAAGATATCTCAAAATTCGTTTTGTAGCTTTTAAATGAGATACTTTTGGATTAGACTGAAAACGAACACACAAACAAGCAGAAAACATAATATCGGGTCTAGAAGCAGAGAGATAGATAAGTGAACAGATTATACCGCAATATTTTTTCTAATCAACAACAACACCTTTTTCATCTTTGTCAAGCTTAGTTATTGGGCTCATTGGTGTTCTCATTGGTTTTGCATCTTCAACTCCAAATTTCTTCAGCAACTCCATCACATACTTCATTTGAGAAATGAAAATCCCTTTGCCACATTATTTGATTTGAAACCCAAGAAAGTACTTTAGTTCTCCGACCAGGCTCATCTCAAATTTATCCTAATTTTTTTAGTTTTCTCACACAAAATTTCATTAGTACACCATAAATGATATCATCAGCATAAATCTTAACAATCAAGAAATCATTACGATCATGCAAAAGAAACAAGCTAGTGTTAGCATATCCCTTTTTAAAACCATTTTCCAAAAGATATGTACAGAGACATTCATACCAAGCTCGAGGAGCTTTCTTAAGACCATATAATGCTTTTTCCAATTTGTACACATGATTTGGAAAATCATAACTCTGAAAACTAGGAGGTTGTTCAACAAAAACTTCTTCTTTCAACTCTCCATTCAAAAAGGCACTCTTAACATCCATTTGCTCAAGTTTGAAACCTTTAAAACAAGCAAAACTTAGTAATATTCTAATGACTTTTAACCTAGCAACTGGGGCTAATGTTTCATCAAAATCAATGCCTTCAACTTGATTGTAACCTTTTGCAACCAACCTAGCTACATTTCTAGTTACATTTCTAGATTCGCCAAGTTTATTTTTAAACACCCATTTTGTTCCAACAATTGGATAGTCACTTGGTCTAGGATCCAGTTTCCAAACCATATTCCTTTCAAACTATTTGAGTTCATCTTGCATAGCTAGAACCCAACATTCAACATTAAGAGCAACATTATAAGAGTTTGTTTCAATTTTAGAAATAAAAGCATGATGATTACAAAAAGCACAAACATTTTTATTGAGAGAGGAACGAGTGTGAACACCAGCTGTAGGACTCCCAATTAACAAATCTGGCGGATGGTTGGGTTTGAACTTCAACTTCTCATCTTTAAAAATTTCTTCTGTAACCTCATCACTTCCATCTTCATCTTCATTGCTTTCCCTTTCACTTCCTTGTATAACACCATCATCTTTTCCACAAGTTATTTCCAAGTCTGATTCATCAAACTTCACATAAATGGTTTCAATAATGGTTTCAATAAATGGTAAACCCCTAACATGCTATTTTGATTCTAATTTTTCCAAGAGGCCCATACTAGCATGTGCCAGTCTTCTACGCCATAAAACTACCTCATCATCTGTGGCTGCCAAACATCTAGAAATAGTTAAATCATCAAAAGAAAGTGTGAAAACATTTCCCTTTCTATTCCCTATGAAAAAATGTTACCAGTGGATGATTCAATGATTTTGCAAATCTCACTATCAAAGACCACATTCATTTCTTTATCACATAGTTGGATTATAGAGACGAGATTGTGATGTAAATTTTCAACATATAACACATCAGTTGAAGCAAAAGTACTGTTACATACTTTACCTTTACCAATAATCTTACATTTGCTATTATCGCCCAAAGTCGCATTCCCATTTTATATTTTACTAGGCTAAGGAATAGTTTCTTGTCTCCTGTTATATATCTAGAGCAACCTGAATCCAAGTGCCATTTCTTTTACTCCTTACCCCGCTAACATACCTACACAAGAAAAGAAAAGGATCACCTTGGAAAGCTTCTAAGTCCAAGAGTATTAGTAACTGAAAAGTTAACAATGAAAGAACGTTTTGGAACCCAGATTAGTTTTGTCTTTATTTGTGTTCCAATGATTATGATTCTTGCATGTCAAGTGTTTAGGCATCCAAACTTGGGTAAATTTTTGTGTTTGTCTTTACCCGAACAATTTTCAAGGCTATGCCCAATTTCCCCACATTTCATACACTTAGGAAAGATGCTTATACCTTTTGAATTATCATTTTCAACATTCTGTGTTTTTCCATAACCTAGGCCTTTCCTATTGTTAGTAAACAGTTGATTTCCTAACAACATTTTAAAAGAATTTTGACCAACTGAAAACTTATTTAAGGTAATCTCAAGATCTAGGATTTTGGTTCTAAGTGATGTGTTTTCAGTCACAAGCAATGTACATCTATCTATGAAATTCTTCTTTTTAATCTCATCATTCCCTTTCAAAACCATATTTTCCTTTTCAAGATCTTCAGTGTTAGACTTGAGTTTTGATAACTCCAGATTCAAACAATTACATTTTTAACATCTTAGGTTTTGAAGATTTGAAACTTTTTCAAGTTCAGATTCTAACCTATTGTTTTCATGAATAAACTTCAATCTATCAGATTTTAGTTTCTTCGCTTTTGGTTCAAGAGCATAAATAGTTTCAGTAAGATCTTGAGACTAAGAAGATTTTTAAAATTGTATACCTCGCTAGAGTCTTCTCCATCAGATTGAGCCATAAGACATAGATTTGAAGCCTCTTCATTGCTGCTGTCCAAGATTTCTTCTCCTTCCTCATCATCCCATGTTATTGCAAATGCTTTCTTCTTCTTTTTTGCTTCCTTTGTTGTTCTAAAGCAGAGGGAAGTTTGGTTCGATATGTCTAGGCTTCTTGCATTTGTAGCAGGTTGGTTCCACATCAAAATCATTAAAGTTTTGATTTGTTGGCTTTGGGCTTACTTCTTTGAGGTTTGAATTTCTTCCACTTGTTGAGACATCTGACGGTTATAGCAAGTTGTTCGATAGGATTTTCATCTTCGCTGTGAACTGCGTTGGTCTATGAAATTGATTACTTCTTTGATTCTGAGTGGTAGCAATCTTCTCCTGCTTTCAGCTCCATCTCGTAGGTCATAAGATTTATAATCAACTCTTCCATGATCAACTTGCTTAGATCTTTTGATTCTTGGATTGTCGTGACTTTAGCTTCAAAATTCATGGGTAGGATTCGTAAGATTTTCCTCGCAAGCTCTACTTTAGTGTAGACTTTTCCAAGAACTCTGGCATTGTACACAAGCATTGAGAAGCGACTATATATGCATTTTATGCTTTCTTCACTTAACATTGTGAAATTCTCGTATTCATTGCTAAATAAAGCAAGACGAGATTTCTTTACTTGAGATGTTCCTTCACTGGTGACCTCTAAAGTGCACCAAATTTCCTGTGCAGTATTACAATGGGAAATGCTTTTAAATTCAGTTTTATCAAGAGCACAAATTAAGGCATTCATTGCTTTAACATTAGTCTGGTACAACTTCTTATCATTGTCATCCCACTTGTCCTTTGGTTTAGGAAATTCAGCATCACCAATAATTATTGTGGGAGTTTTAAATCTAATTTAAATAATATCCCAAATATCATAATCAACAAACACTAAGTAAATTTTCATCCTGGCTTTCCGATGAGCGTAATCACTACCATTGAAAATAGGAGGCCTATCGATGGATTGTCCCTTAGAAAAAGCATTATTTGAATTTATAACTCTAGAGTTGATTTGACACCTGCTCTGATACCACTTGTTGGATTTAGATTAACCTTAGAGGGGAGGGGATGAGTAGGGTTTATTAAAAAATAAAAGCACAGAAAATACAAATGTTGCAGAAATAAAAATCACACGCAAGATTTACCCAGTTTGGCAAGACTCTGCCTACTGCTGCATTCACAAGTTTTCTACTAGGAATTAAAAACACACTCTTGCTTACAAGACCATGTAAACTTGCGACTCCCGCTACTGTTATAATCATAAGCTTAAAAACTCGACACGACTTAAGATCTAAGCAGTGATTTTTTTAACTACAACAACCTGTAGTTAATGTACCCTAGTTTAAAATAAACTAGAAAAATTAGAATGACTAAAAACAAAAACAATTTCAATACAAAGGTTAACCCTGAATAAAAATAAACACATAAAAAGGTGGCCTCTTTGTATAATTTGTTATAAGAAACTCAGACGACTCTTTTTATTGGTCTCCAGAGATCAATCTAGGGTTTTCTTCAACTCATCTTCAGGTGATTCATCAGTTGATCGAAGCTGCTTGTTAATGTGAATTCGAGTCAATAATTTGCTCGATCAAGTTTTATAAGTTTTCTGATTTGCTTGAGAACTTGGATTATTTTTTCTTTTTGCTCGATATCACTTGCCGATGAAGAGATAGGTGTTTTTATAGGGTTAAGGAAACCATAATGCTCTGATTTTGATTAATTGCTTGCCTAAATTGATTTTTGAATTCGTGGATTTTATCGAATTGATTTGTTGCCTTCTAAAAATATGTTGAGCAAATCTAGGAACAAATAGTTCGATTTTTTGGCCCCCTAAATGGAATTGAACAAATCTGGAAACATTTCTTAACATAGATTAAAATGTTTCCAGTAAAACATTTTCTTTGAGAACATAATTGCGTGATTTGTGTGATGTATCCAAACTTGATTCTGGCCGTCAGTGAATCTGAAAAATTGATCTCTAGTCCCTTGCTTGATTAATGCTCTAGAAAGAAATAATTGATTTCTTGGCCAAAAAAATGTGATTCGTTTTTGTCCAAAACAAAATTCTTGGGCACATTTTTTTTTTTTTAAATATAAATATCTGGAATGCAAAATTTACTTCATTCCAAATATATTCGAGAGAAAAAAGATTTGAAGATTTTTCTTGAGTCAAATGAAAAACTGAATTCATTTCTTTCCAAACAAAAATTCTTTTGGCACTAATTGTCAGTATATACAACATTCTCCTTGTACATATATAATTTTGCCGAAAAGAGACATGTAAGTTATTTGTTTCCCTGCTTTCCCGCTTTGAAATGCACTTTCATTTGATCTGTCTATTTGAATTTCCTGAAATCATGTGTCTGGTTTCTTACCAAACATATTAAGTTTAATTTTTGCCAATCTTAACTCATATATATATATATATATATATATATCAGGAAATGAGTTTGCTGGACAATGCTTTTAAAACCATGCTCATTCTTATGTAGATCCACCTTATAAGAATGCACTTGAAACTGATTTCTTAACATCTGCACTTTTTATATTGCCATGCTGCTTTGAATATGTGAATATTTCATGCTATCTTCACACCTTGCTATTGACATTCTTATGCTTGAATATTCATGCACATTATTTGTAGTTGTCTCAATCTGGTATAACCTCATATATTTTGTCTAAACTTTTGTGATGCTTGACTTTGGAGATGTCTTGAAGTTGTATGGTTTGGCTCGAGTGTGTGTGTACACTTGTAATTACTAAAACTGTTGCCTTGTATGCTTTGTGTACACATGAGTATATTCCCATGAGTCCACTGTTTGCATCTGACCCTTTATAGCACGCTGTTTTGATCATGTCCATCTAGAACCATTTTTGCTAAGCCATTTTGTAGTGTACATATATGCCTTGTTGAACCATGGTGCATACCCATTTTATCTAAACAGTCCATTTTTCACTACATATACAAATATGCATATGCACACATGTGCGTGTGTGTATATATATATATATATATATATATATAGAGAGAGAG